>CAMTDV010000013.1:24493856-27003740 GCA_947069175.1 Scalesia atractyloides
ATGCTTTATGTTTATTGTTACATTCAATGTTATGCAAGCATGTTCATAAGTACATATTATTATACAATGCTATCATGAATCATATTCTCATAACATATCATATCCATGAGAGCACACACCACATCATTACCATGATTTTTGCAATGATTTTTGTATTTTCAAATCACATCAAAGTGAGTTCTCATGACGGGCATGTAGTAACTGGAAGGGTACAAGTACCGGTAGTCGGAACGTCCTGTCTAGGCTTGGCATTCGTATAAATCCAAAATAAAGGACCAGTTTGCCTACCTGGGGACTAACGGTGAGAGTACGAAGGACCTATTAGGCCAAAGCATGCTATACCAACGTCGTGTGAGCTAACCCCACTTTGAGTTGTCATTGTGTCTACACCTGGACACCCTCCGACCCTGCATCTCGCAAACATATTTCATGGTTTTCATTCGGGTGATGCGAATGTTGAACCGCCAATACCAATGTGAATCCTACTAAGCCAATAGTCATGGGGGCCCACATGACTATACAGGTGAAGGTATGGGGGACATTTGAGGCCCAAACATGAGCAAACCCAAGACATCCTATGGATGTAGTTGCATTATTGATGTTTATGTTACTTTTATTTTTATGACACATGACACCTAAAAAGACTCCTTAAACTCACAATCTTCTTATGAATGTTCCTGTAGATGTCGGCTAGGCAGCAACTAGGGGTAGAAGGTCAGGAAGGTCAAACGAGCGCTTGGCCACCCAAATCGCAAAATAAATGGCCGCGGTGCTTCCTGACATCGTAGTTCAAGTCCAACAAGCTCTCGCCACAAATCCCATCAATCCTCCCCAGCAAGAAGACCAGAACGTCGACAACCCTCCCTCCAAAAAGTGCTCATACAAACACTTCAAGTCTTGCGATCCCCCGAAATTTGAAGGGACTAAAGGTGTCACTGCTCTCCTCCACTAGTTTGAGGAAATGGAAAACACTTTCCTCAATTGCGATTGTCCCGGGTATCGTAAGGTACGTTACGCAACCGGGAGACTATTTGGAGTAGCCCTGACCTGGTGGAACACAGAGAAGGGTAAGAGAGGAGTCGAAGATGCTATGGCCTTAACATGGGAAGAGTTAAGGGAAATAATGACAAGACGCTTCTGTCCAAGAAGTGAGATCAAGAAGTTGGAAGATGAATTCCACTCGTTAAAACAAAAGGAAGGAGATCATACTTCCTACAACAAAAGGTTTCTAGAGTTGAACCAAATGATCCCCAACTTGTTCACCCCAGTGTACCGCTTGGTTGAACACTACATTCGAGGCCTCCCCTCAAAAATTCAAGACTCAGTTCTAAGCACTTCGCCTGCGATACTTGAAGCCGCAATGGAACTAGCTACCGAACTTACCGAAAATGCATTCGAAACGGTAAATTCAAAGAGGAGAAAAAGAAAGCCCCCATTGAGGCTCAAACTTCAAACCATTCTGGCTCCTCTTCGAAGTTTACTAGTAAAAGGAACCGAAACACCAGAAACTTTGCTGCCACACAAACAAATTTCCCTATCCCTGCTGCACCCATCACTCAAGTTGCCCCCTCACCTGCACCATATAAAAGGCCATACTCCGGCCCATACCCAAAATGCAACCGTTGCCAATACCATCACTTTCCTGATCATCCCTGCCAACATTGCACCGGCTGTGGCCGCGCAGGTCACACCTTCAAACCTGTCGCGTACTTCAGCGAACGAACCGCCATCAGCCCTCAACCCAAACCCACCATCAGATAGTGGGTCAAGCCCAACAACCTTTACTCCTACCACCTGCTCAACATGTAGCCCAATCCTACTACCAACCCAACTATCCCATGATACAACCTATGCGGGCTTGTTACAACTGTGGAGACCCAAACCACTTTAGAAACACTTGTCCACGTTTGGTGAACATCATTCATGCCCAAGCTCAAGCAAATCCGGTGAATCAAGCTAACCAATCTCCACCACCTGCAAGAGGAAGAGCTTACAACATCAACGCCAATCCTGTTGAAAATAATAACGGCCCAAACGAATCACCCAACTAGTTTTCCTCACCAAGAATCAAGACTCAACTCCGATCGTCTAGTTTTAATGTTTTCTTTATGTTATCTCAATCTTTCCGTATCCCAGTTGTAAAATTGGGAAATTATGTATCCAAGAATTTTAATGCGAATTGATATTACAGTTTTGTGTTATACTCATTGATTTAACATTCATATAATCATACATCTCGACGTATCTCAATCTCATCATTTAAAGAAGTTGGGTTGTGTCTCACTTTTACATATACTGACCCCTTCATCATAACAAATGAGAGAAGTACTGTCATCATTCAGTCATGTATCCTTTCAGAATTGAGACTCAAACTTTGGTTGTTGTGTTTGTTTATGTTTTAGAGTCACATAGAACTGATCATGATTTACTGATAAAGCCAACGAAAATTTGACAAGAATATGGTGGATACGCCGCTGGTAGTTCCTATATATAAGTATTCTTGGCAAAGGATCAAAAGCATTACCAGGAGGTTATGAGAAGTTCCGTGTAGGTTTAAATATCGTCATGGTTGAAGTATTTGTTTTATGATACATACCTTATCATGTCAAACGTATCAATTTCCTCGAAACTATTATGCATAAAATCATAACCGACATCAAAGATCAAATTCGAGAAGCCCAACATGTTTCAGTAACGGAAAACGACGTACGCAAGGAGCTGTCTTGTGGAGCTGAACTTAAAATCGAAACTAAATCCGACGGTATTCTGTACTGTCTAGATCGCATATGGATTCCTGACCACAATAACCTTCGTGATTTCCTTATGAATGAGGCGCACAAAACACGATATTCTATACACCCAGGAGCCGACAAGATGTATCAAGACCTTCGATACACCTACTGGTGGCCTGGAATGAAAAAGGATATTGCTGTTTTTGTTTCCAAGTGCCTTACATGTTCCAAAGTAAAAGCTGAACATCAAAGACCCTCAGGACTTCTGTTCCAACCTGAAATACCTGTATGGAAGTGGGAAAATATAACTATGGACTTCATTACCGGGTTACCTCGCACTTCAGGTGGGTATGACATTATATGGGTAATCATTGATCGTCTTACAAAATCAGCTCACTTCATTCCGATCCGCGAAGATTTCAAGAACGAGAAGTTAGCTCGTATCTACATCAGCGAGATCGTAAGCCGTCATGGTGTACCGTTAAGCATTATTTCAGATCGTGATGGTCGTTTCACTTCATGAACATGGCAAGCCGTACAAGCCGCTTTGGGTACACGATTAGACCTCAGTACCGCTTATCATCCCAAACTGATGGACAATCTAAAGGCACCATCCAAACTCTTGAAGATATGCTTCGAGCATGTGTCATAGACTTCAAGGGAAATTGGGACGCTCATCTACCATTAGTTGAGTTTTCGTACAACAACAGTTATCATTTAAGTATCGGCATGGCACCTTTCGAAGCTTTATATGGTCGTAAGTGCCGATCTCCATTAGGTTGGCACGAAATTGGAGAAGCTCAAATCACCGGTCCAGAACTAATTCAAGAAACCACAGACAAGATCCATCAAATTCGAAACAATCTTCTAGCAGCACAAAGTCGTCAAAAGAGTTATGCAGACAAACGACGAAATCCTTTGGAGTTTAACATTGGTGATCATGTACTTTTAAAAGTATCACCGTGGAAGGGAGTAGTTTGTTTTGGCCAGAAGGGCAAGCTAGCACCACGCTACGTAGGACCTTTCAAGATATTCGAAAGAGTATGACCTGTAGCATACAAGCTTGATCTACCAGAAGAACTCAACAGAATTCACCCCACATTCCACGTATCAAACTTAAAGAAGTGCCTCGCCGATGAAAACCTCCATATTCCCCTGGAAGATATTCAGATCGATAAACTATGCATTTCATCGAAAGACCAGTAGAGATCATGGACTTCGGAGAAAAACGTTTAAGATGGAGTCGTATTCCAATTGTTAGGGTACGCTGGGAGTCGAAACAAGGACCTGAGTTTACTTGGGAACGTGAAGACTCAATGCGCGAAAAATACCCGCATCTTTTTCCTGTTACCACTACTACTTAAATTTCGGGACGAAATTTCTAAAAGTAGGGGATACTGTAACATCTGTCGAAAAACGGATTTTCAAAACCCGCTCCTTTTATTAATCGAATAATCAGTTTCATATTTTTGTTGCTCATTTAATGTTTATTTTAATTTTAAACAATACATAACTAATAAACATTTTAGAATATGTAAACTAAAATTGTTAGAAAATAAAAATAAGGCAATTAAAAATAAAAAGGGGCTGCCGGGTTTCGAACCCGGGTCAGCCGGAGAACTTAATCACCAAACACATAACCACTCCGCCACTTGATGTCTTTGTGAAATCTAGGAAACAAATAAAACATATGTTCACCTGAGAAACCATCTGTTTGCGCCAAACTGAAACCGATATCGGCTTCCAAACGTCCAGGGACTTTTGAGTGTTGATATTACTTGTTATAACCGACGAAAACACTACGACGCACGATCTCAATCAATTCAGCCTTTATTGAACTTGAATTCATATGATTTTCGGGTTTAATAACCGAAATCATTTACTTCCTGAATTACACCGGCAATATCATCATCTCGCGACTCATAAACACCCACAGAACTCTCAATTTCACTTTTGCTCTATTTTCTGATCGTCGGAACCGCTTTCTGAACTTGCCGGACTTTCGCCAGAAAACTGTGTCTTTCATCAAAACGGTAAATTCTCAATTCTTTCATCTTCTATCTGTTGTTAGACTTTTACTAACTCAAACCCTCCAATCAGAATCGGTCCCAGACGACGATATCAGATAATCAGCACTCGCCGGAAGTTTTCTGAAAATTCCTGAATTGCGCTGTGAAACGGTATAATCATTTAAACCTTCTGATAACTCTTGTTTAGTCATTCAATTTCACGATTTGTTAATCAAAACTATTAATTGGTCCGCTCAGACGGAGTTCGTAAATCAGAGCCGACGACTTCGCCGGAGTTCTGCGAAAGATCATCTTTCCGGTACATTCACTTCCAAAACCTTCTTTATTCATTTCATTTTAATCAGTCATATGTCCGTTAATTGAATTGAACAAGAACAGTAGGATAATCGTTTGTCTGTGTTGTTAACGAAGAAGATGAAGATTAGACTGTGTATATACTTAATATAAATCGGGATATATCTCGGGTTAGACACACAGTCCAGCGGTGGACTGTGTGCATTTGAATCATAGAGTCCCGGGTTCGAGTCTGTCCTTGTTCCGATTCGTCACAATATTCAGCCTTTTTATAAAACCCAAATACGGAGACTTCCGGTTAGTATATAAGAGAAATAAAAACAAGTGTTTTAACCAGGTTAGACACACAGTCCAGCGGTGGACTGTGTGCAACGTTACACAACAGGTCCCGGGTTCGAGACCTGTTATACACACCGGTTCGATGATTAAAATCCTTTTTAAAAAATAAATGAATTTTGAATAAATTAAAATAGTATATAAATGTAATTAAAAACATAAATATTTCGGGTTAGACACGTAGCTCAGTTGGTAGAGCTGCGTGCACGCGTACAGGGGGTCACAAGTTCGAACCTCACTCAGTGCAAACAATATAACGACCGAACCGGTCAACAACAGTCAAATAGTCAACGGTCAACCCAAAAAGTCAACACTTTTTTTATATTTTTATTTATATTTAATTTAAAAATCAATTAAAAATACTTAAAAATAATGTTTTTAAAGTTAGAAAATAGTCTTAAACTCACAAAAATATATCCAAAAATCCTATTAAAATTATTAATAAAATCCACTTATTTACCGTACATTTTCGTTATTATTTAGGTTAGTTATTCCTCGTCGATCAATCCTCTAAACTCGTGCGCATTCAACATCATCAAACGAACGCACCCAATGTGAGTGAATCTCTACAAATTCCCCGTTTTAATCACGTTTTTTGGGTGTATCATGTGTCTTATTATTTATTACATTTAAACAATTGTGCATCCATCATATCCATGATCAAATGTGTATTCAATATGTATCAACTGTTTGTGTGGTTAATGTTTAGATTAAATTTATCATTTTCAGTACATACATTATCATAGGCCGCCGCTCCCCATTACCTATGAGCGTGAGCCGTTCCCCATTACCTATGAGCGTGAACGAGGCGTGCCAACATACGATCGGCTCCGTTTGATTGAGCCTTGATCGCACATACATTCATCATAGGCCGTCTGTTCCCCATTACCTATGAGCGGAACCGTTCCCCATTACTTATGAGCGTGAACGTGACGTTGCCAACATTTACATTATCATTCATGTCATATATTCATGCAAGGTGGTTTGTTATTGTATGTTATTGTTTGTTATTGTTATTGTTATTGTTTGTTATTTGTTATTGTTGTTTGTTTGTTTATTTACGTTTGTTCACATATGATTATTGCACAATTTTTCCATAATAAATATGACAAGAAATCGATAATAAATGTTTTCTAACAAGGTTCACTCGCCAACTTTTGTTGACCCAAAAACACCCATTTTTACACATGATACAGGTGATCCAGTTGAAGCAAGAAACATATAGGATGGCTTAGAAGAATAAATCGGTTTAGACTTTGGATTGTTTATTTTGTTACTTTTCTTTGTAATTGTATGAACTTGTTTGGAATATTGAGGATGTAATTTTGAATTTAATAAATATGAAACATATTAGTAAACATCATGAGCTTTGGTGATAACCCAATTATGCCCCAACTCTTATTCCGCTACGTGTCGGGTGTGACACGAACCATTCCTTGCTTCCCGTCATGTGATTCGAACAAGCCGAGTCAAGAAACCACGTTCCTTCTTTCCTTTCAGTCACACTCCCAACCATGGCCATCAAGAGTAATTCTTCATTTTCTAGCATTCCACTATTGATTTGTCGAACGAACCACGTCCTCTTCCGCGTCCTCTACCACGGTTAGAACTGAACCTACCACGTCCACGGCCTCTTCCAGCAGCAGGTTCAAGATCTGTTTTTAACACATGCTCCTCCGGAATCTTCCGTTGAAGTTTCTGTTCATGCACCAGCAATGAACTCTGCAATTCATCCACAGTAACTCATCCGTATTCTTAGATTCTTCAATCGAGCACACCACAAAATTGAAGTTTTATGTCAACGTTCTAAGGATCTTTTCGACAATCTTTACATCGGTCATGTCGTCTCCACAAACTCTCATGTCATTTGCAATTACCATGACTCTTCCAAAATAATCAGTGACAGACTCACCACTCTTCATTTCGAGAGTCTCAAACTCTCTTCTGAGCCGCTGTAGTTGTGCTTTCTTAACCCTTGCATTCCCTTGATACTTCATCTTCATCGCATCCCAGATCTGCTTTGCTGTGTTCTTCTGGGCGATCGTCTTCAAGGTGTGCTTGTCAATTGATTGAAACAAATAGTTTCGAGCCTTCAAATCTTTGAGCCGCTTAGCCTCTGAACTTGCTAGTTGATCGACTGTCATCTCTACCCCTTGTCTTGGTGCCGTATACCCTTCTGCGACCACTGTCCAGAATTCTTTCGAACGGAGCAAATTCTCCATAACCATACTCAGTGATCGTAATCACCATCAAACTTTGGCACACTCACCATTTGAAAATTGCTCGATTCCTCAACCATCTTTCTTCTTACTCTCGTGAAAGTGATCTCTCTGTAGTTTGCTCTGATGCGACTTGAAGAGTTCAAGATGACATCAAATTAACATATAAACTCACGATCATATTATTCAATAAGCAACTGACTATAAATAGCCAACATCCCAACGTACACCAGAATAATAGAACAAACCCTAAGACTCGCACAAATGCGAATGACTCGATAAAATAAAAAAACATTGACCGGGCCTTTACACTCACGTGGGTATATTACCCATTATTCAACTGGACTGGACTCACTCAAAAACATACATGAACTAGGCCCAAACACTTAAACAAACTCCAACAAAAAATATATAGTTTGGTAAAGAAATCCTAATGTGATGAAAGAACCGACTAAAAATATAGAAACAGTTATTGATATATAAAAATTATCAAGACAACAAACTTGTTACAAGATAGCACGATAATTATTAGTATAGACCGATACATGATAATTGATGTGGTAAATTCTAGTTATTATTTTGGCAACAAGTGATAAAATCACACATTGATTTATATGATGAACCATTAACCATCAAAGCTTGATCGGCACTTTCCCTTAATATTTTCACTTTGTTCCTCATCCTCTTTCCTTCTTCACCCTCCATCAAACTGCTCACCATCTTCTCTATCTCATCCCTTCCCACCACTTCCTCGGCCGGCAACACTGCCGGCCGAATTGCCACTTGCAGCTCCTCCGTGAGCAAAGTGGCGTTTAGTCTCTGCTCAGCGTACAACGGCCATGCAATCATCGGCACCCCAGCTAGAATACTCTCGTTAATCGAATTGAATCCGCAGTGTGTCAAAAACCCACCAATGGATTCATGGTTCAATAATGTCACTTGTGGCCCCCATAATGGGACAATCAACCCCCGGGTTCTAGTTCTTTTCATAAAACCCTCGGGAAGAAAGTCTAGCGGTCCACAAGGACCGCCAGAGCCTGAGGTGAAAAATGTGCCGTCCTTGGTGCTGCCAACTGGCGGACGTAGCACCCATACAAACCTTTGTCGGCTCAGCTCCAAACCCCAAGCCAACTCGGCTATCTGCTCAGCCGAGAGTGTCCCTCCACTCCCAAATGATACGAAAATCACGGACTCAAAGGGTTGCATGTCGAGCCACTCGATCACACTATTATCATCTGAAGCGGTTGGATCTACAACTCGAGTCAACGGTCCAATATCAAGAATCGGAACCTTCTCAACAGATTTCAATATTTCGTTGTACTTTAACACATCAAGTGATGTACCATCCAGATCTCGCCATGTGTTAAGCAAAATCCCATCAGATAAAGTTGTGAAATTAATTCCCAGCCGAAGACGGTTGTCCCGGTCCAGCATGGGGCCAGGCACATCTTGACCTCGGATCGGGACACACCCAGGAACCCTCAGGGTTCTTCTCTGGTCAATGTATTGACCTCTCTCCTCTTTATCTAAAAAAATAGACGTACATGGTTAAAGCGACAAAACGTGCTGAACAAGGTACATAAATTACTTTCGCATGTGAAACTCGTCCGCTATTGGAAGTGAGTCGCTAGAGAAGAGGTCACCATGAGAACGTGTGGACTGTTGCTCATCGTGGAGATGGCGGACCGGATACCGTCTCTGGCTTCCCGCATGATAGCTAGTAGGGTGACCACAGCGTCATCGGGGTGGATTAGACTGGAGATGTCTGGTGATGGGATTTTGAGTAAGTCGATGTGGGCGGAGGCGTTGAGGGAGCCGAGGAGTTGGGATTCGACGGGTGATGTTTGGGTGGTGACCACGAGGATGGTGATGTGGAGGTGGTGGTGAGTGGCAAGCCGATTGGCGAGTAATAATACGGGTACTAAATGGCCCATCCCCGGGCTTGAGATTATCGCTACATGAAGCTTCTTATGAGCCATGTATGATACGAAAGGTATTATATGACTAGACGAATAAGATGTACATGTTTAGTTGTTCCTGAATCCCTCTATATATAAGCCCGTGGAAAGAAAAGTTTTGTTAACAGTAACTGTCATAGTAAAAAGTTGAATTATTATTGAGGCTAGTTTTAAAAATCAAAACAAGAGAATATGGTGTTACTATACACTAATCTAAAGCCACTAAGACCATGCTGTTTTTTGATAAATAATTTCTTAAAATTATTTTTTATTACTATGTTTCTTAATTAATCTCTGATTCTCCGCTATCCGATCATCTATATAGAGAATGCTTAATCCTAGAATAGTATTTTAGTTGGTAATAAATTTGCAAAAAAAAAAATAATAATAATAATATAAGCGTGTACACATAAATACACAATTTAGGTTTACGATTCAACTGATGACCGGTTTAAATAAAGACGATTTTGATAAACTCAACTAAGAAGTTTGTAACAAGTTCCTATCCAACCAGTGACGAATGCCAGTGCCCACCTTTTCCCAATTAATTGTTATATTAACTATCCGCAATTAAACATTTTTTAAAGGCAAAATATTATTAAACTACAAAAGGTTCTATAATAACCTTCTTTTATTTATATTTTATGGTTTTGCTTCAAGGTGACGTGCCAGGAAAAAGGAATCAACCTACTTGCAATCCAAATTAAATTTAAGAAATGACCCACGCATACAAAATTTTTGTTATGATTATTCTCTGTTTTGTTTTATGAAAAAACATCAATTAGTTCAATGCTATTGGTATTGTTTTAGTTCATCTTATTCACATATCTTTATATTTTATTTACACATTTTTCTAATTTATTTTTTATATCTATTGGATATATATAGAGAGATGAAATGTGTATGAATATTAATATCCTTGTTGTTTTAATATCTTTTTTGTTTTATGAAAGAACATCAATTTGTTATTTATCGTATTTTTTCGGACTCATTTGTATTGTGTTTTAATATCTTTTTTGTTTTATGAAAGAACATCAATTTGTTATTCTATCGTATTTTTTCGGACTCATTTGTATTGTGTCCACCTTTAAAAAATTATGTACACGCCAGTATCAACACATATAATCAAATTCTAATAAATTCAAGGGATATGATGTGATTGTAAAGTGTCTTACATCTATTTTAGAGGTGAATGATTTAAATATCGTAAGTGACACATGTTGATTGTCAATACAAATGTGTTAGTTTGTCGTTAAGAATATAAGTCCGATTATAAAAAGTGGTAAATGTTCACAGATACACCAACTTTAGCGCCCTGGGGCGTCTACACCACCCGGCTTCCGCCAATGGGGGCACTATCCTTGGCCTCTGCCAAAGGAAGCGAGCGTGAGAGGAAGAAACCAATGGGACCTACCTTCATCAACCAATCAACATATAATAGTTTAAGATGAGTATATAATAGGTTTTTTCGTTGGGTCTGTTATCGGGTCTTAAACGGCACCCGGTTCAGTAAATGTTTTGTGCGGTTTTTCGTAATTATAAAAACGAACCAAACGTTAACGAAAACCCGAATGTTTCACCTATTTTCTTAAAATATATTATATCGATGTTCTATAAGTGTTTTTAGGCTTGATTGATTGTACAATTAATGTTTGGTCATTACCGTGTGCGTTAAAATCGAAGAAGTTTCATTAATCGGAAACCGCTTCGTTTAACGTGCCTGCTACCCACTAAAGCCTAAAATCCTTATAGTCTGATTGTTATGTCAAAGTAATTTCGTGCCCCTAAAATTGTGTACGGCACGTCCGTTCGTTTTTAAATCGTTAAAGTTATGTTAAGCGAAAATCTTTCCGTTTAACTAGTTTTCTGAAATCGGAGGCACCAATCTCACTTTGTTACTTACTAATGCTCGTATGTTAACTAAAATGTGCTATCGAGTTCTCCGATGCACACCCAATATTGCTTTCATCGCATTTGCTACTTCACACTTCGATAATCGGAATCTAATTCATCATAATTACTCTGGCATTACTACAAGAAATTGAATTCTCATTTATCCACTTATACGTCTATGTTATAGACTATAGTTCATGTATTATCCAATTTGTGTTTCTAGAGTAGCCTAAACACTCACGACTTCGTACAGTTACACATGTAACGCACTACGTCCAATTTGAGGTTTATTGTGAATTTTCACACACATAGTAACTCATGGCTCGTACAATACTTTCTAGTAATCACATGTTAATACATTTTTGTCCTCAACGTTGTCATAAATCCACTACACACAGATGAGAGAGAAGAAGCTGACGAAATTGATAAGAGGCAAAAGTTGCTGAAGCAACACAAGTTTGTGAAGCAGATCATGATTCCGACAAGTGTAAGGTAGCGTGGGACAAAGTGGAAGAAGTAGTCAGGCGAAAGCAGATCTCCATAAAAAAAGTGGAAGAGAATAAGGATCTGTTGCAGTCGTTTTGTCAGGAAAATCTAGAAACCGACAAGTGTCGGATATACGAAGACTGAAATCTACTGGCATATTATCGGTGTATTCACCGACAATTTATGTTTCGATTATTATTATTATTATTATTATTATTATTAAATTGTCAAAAGCTAATCTTTAGTTATGTTATGTAGTGCTACTTTTTGTGTGTTTTCCAGTTAATTAAACCTGAATGGTCTATGTGACTATGTTAGTAGTTAAATATTGTATAATCTGAAAGGAATATGTGATGATGGTGGTGGCCTTTGTTCTTGATGTTTATTATGTTAGTTGTAGACATCGAACTGGAGTGTGGTAATTCTTGTTTGTTTGGTAACAAGTGGAGGACCCTATTCTAGATAAGCATTTGGATTCTAGATAACGGTTGGGAAAGGGGTGTTATTATAATTCTTATTTTTGGAATGAAGAAAGTGTAACAGAAATAGGGATGAGGTTGGGTGATGACGGAGGTGAAGATTAGGGTTCCAACGAGTAGTGTATGGCCTATGCGATATAGGTGCTGCAATTCAGGAGGTCATGCATCGATTAGGGTCTTGGGTTCTAGGTATTGTCGTCAGAAATTTGGGGTTCTTTTATGGAGGCGACGATTAAGGTTCGAGCGAGTAGCGTATTGTCACACCCTGACCGATAGAGGATTAAATGATCGGGTCATGATAAATGTTCATAGCTCATTACAACTAATTTGAAAGAAAAATACTTTTAATTAATCAAATTAAACAAATGCCACAAACCAAGTAACATTGCCAATAATGCAAGAAAACAATCATGATGCAAAGTAACTCCAGTTTATTCTCTAAGGCATCATCCCTACGTGTCATCATCAACTACTCAAACCTATTTAGCGTAAAAAATATTTTTGGGTCAACATAAGTTTGTGAGTAAATTTATTGTTTACATAAAAATGTCTTTGTTTATTTGTTTAAAAGTGTTAACATGCGAATTCAACGATAACTAAATGATAAAAATACATATTGCCAATATTTAAATAATCCACAACCAAACAACCAACATGATGACGTGAAACTATAGTAAATGTGATAAATGCAAAAAATATGATAACATCGTAAATATGAGACTCAAGCCCACCGACAAGCGAATCTAAATGTTGCGGCGATACTAGGCTACAACCCATGGTCATGGAGAACCTAGTCAGCTGATGGATCCATGTGTATAATGATTAGGGATATTGCTTAGCGATAATGGTTAGAAAAACAATAAAAATAAACAAGTTACAACTATCACATAATTACACATTGAACTTTTCATGTATTTGATAAATGAGATACTTGAGTTAAATGAAATTACGCGATAAATGACCTTGATAACCTAAAATATCTAGAGTTAAATGAAATAACCGATAAATGACATCTGATACACCTAAAAACATTTAAGTTATAAAAAGGGGAATTAGGAAAGATTTACTCACGGGTTGCGTTTTGTGATTCGTTGAAACAAGCCAACAATGAAAGTGAAAAACTCTAAATGACGAAACTACCCTAAAATATAAAAATACTAAATACTAAAACACAAATAAAAGTATAATAAAATCTAAATCTATAACTTGGGGATTTTTTATATACTAATTATATTAAATAATTAATTAATTCAACCGCTTCGTTTTATTTGTAAAGTACGTGTCTTGTGTCATCATGGTTTCTATATCTTGGATGATCTGGATGTGGTCAATGATCAACATCACTTGAAAGGTTAAGAGCTTTCCCGACGAGATACTTCTACGAATAAAAATTGATTTCTTTATTATTATAAAAACATCAATTAATGATATTAAGAATTTGAGTGAATTGCAAATTTTGTCCTTTATCCTTTATACCCCTTTTCAGGTGGTGTCCTTTGTCTTTATAATTGACGAGTTTTGTACTTTATGTTTTTAAATCTTGTATGTTATGTCCTTTGAGCCTAACCCAGTTAGTTTTTTCTGTTTAATTTGCTCATGAGGGTAATTTTGTCATTTCATCTTTTCAGGGACTAATTATGTAAAAACCAAAAAATATAAAAGAAATAACCTTCTACCACTCCACCACCACCCACCCCTTTACCACCAGCAACCACCACCTCTGCAACCATTGCAACACCACCCTTTGCACCCATTACCAAACCACCCACCCACCCTTTACCTCCAATAACACAACATTTATAAAATCTTCCTATCATCTATTACATCAACTACACCATCAACATTCATCATAAAATCCTTTTCAGTACCTGTTCATAAATTAAAATGCGTTTTGGTTTATAAAGATTCCATTGAGAAAGAAGCTCCTGGTTGTAGGCATATTAAGATGTTAGTTGTAGGACTTGTTTCGGTTGTAAACCTTTACAACAACTGTCACACCCCGACCCGCAGCGGAATAAGAGTCGGGGCATAATTGGGTTATCACCAAAGCTCATGATATTTACTAATATGTTTCATATTTATTTAAGTCAAAATTACATCCTCAATAATCCAAACATGTTCATACAAATACAAAGAAAAATAATCAACTAAACAATCCAAGCTCTAAACCAGTTTATTCTTCTAAGCCAATCCTATGTGTTTCTTGCTGCGGCTGGATCACCTGTATCATGTGTAAAAATGGGGGTTTTTGGGTCAACATAAGTTGGCGAGTGAACCTTGTTAGATAAAATTTATTATTGATTTCTTGTTATCTTTATCATGGAAAAATTGTGCAATAGTCATATGTGAGCAAATGTAAATAATCAAACAATAACAATAACAACCACAAACAATAACATACAATAACATATCAACTTGCATGAATATATAACATGAATGAAATGTATATGTTGGCAACGTCACGTTCACGCTCATAATGTAATGGGAAACGGACGGCCTATGATGAATGTCTGTGCGATCAAGGCTCAATCAAACGGAGCCGATCGTATGTTGGCAACGCCCGGTTCACCTCATAATGTAATGGGGAACAGCTCAACCCTCATAATGTAATGGGGAGCGGCGACCTATGATAATGTATGTACTGAAAATGATAAATTAAATCTAAACAATAACCACACAAACAGTTGATACAAGTTGAATACACATTTGTTCATGGATATGATGTATGCACAATGTTTTAAATATAATAAATGATAAGACACGTGATACACCCCAAAAACGTGATTAAAACGGGGAATTTGTAGAGATTCACTCACATTGGGTGCGTTCGATTGAAGATGATGAAATGCGTACGAGTTTGGAGGATTGATCGACGAGACTTAACTAACCTAAATAATAACGGGAAATATGGTAAATGAGTGGATTTTATTAATAATTTTAATAAGCTTTTTATATATATTTTTGTGAGTTTAAGGCTATTATCTATTTTGAAAACATTATTTTTAAGCATTTTTAATTGATTTTTAAACTAATTAAATAAACAAAAATATAAAAAAAATGTTGACTTTTGCGTTGACCATTGACCGTTGACCGGGACTGTTGACCGTTTGACCGGTTTGCTAAAGTGTAAGTGTGCGCCGGGTAAGGCTCGAACCCGAGACCTCCCGTACGCGTGCACGCAGCTTTACCAACTGAGCTACGTGTCTAACCCGAAATAATTCTGTTTTTAATTATATTTATATACTATTTTAGTTTATTCAAAATTCTTTTATTTTTAAAAAGGGTTTTAATCATCAAACCGGAGTGTGCAACAGGTCTCGAACCCGGGACCTGTGGGTTAGTGTTGCACACAGTCCACCGCTGCACTGTGTGTCTAACCTGGTTAATATACCGATTTTTATTATACTTAACAACTTCAATGAGTTAATCCGGTTCAGTTAGAAAAAGAAAACATCTTTATTACAGAGCATACGTGTGGTCAAGGATCGAACTCGCGGCGTGTGATATATGTGCGCACACAGTCCACCGCTGGACTGTGTGTCTAACCTGAGATAATATCCAATTTATATAAAACTTATAAACACCTAACTTCATCTTCTTCGTTACAAAATCACAGACTACGATTACTCTACTGTTTCTTGTTTAATTCGATTGACAAACATTCAAATGACTAAAATGAAATGGCAGAGAAGATTTTAGAAGTAAACATACCGGAGAAACGATCTATCTCAGAATTCCGGCGAAGTCGTCGGCTCTGTTTTGATGGATTTCGTCTGAGCGGACAGATTAACAATTTTGATTGCTAGATGCGGAATTGAAGCACTGAACAAGAATTACCAGAAGGTTTAAAAGGCTATACCGTTTCACAGCGAGAATTGGGAACTTTCAGAAGTTTTCCGGCGAGAGTTAATTATCCGATATCGTCGTCTGAAACTATTCTGATTGAAGGGTTTGAGTTAGCAAAAGCTTAACAACTGATAGACGATGAAAGAATTGAGAGACTTACTGATTTGATGGAAGACACGGTTTTTCGGCGAAAGTCCGGCGAGTTCAAAAAGCTTTTCCGACGAACTGAAAGTAGAGCGAAAGTGAAATTGAAGGTTCTGCGGATGAGTTTGAGTCGCGAGAGGGGCTATGGTTGGAGTAATTCAGGAGGTGCAGATTTTCGGTTATTAAAACCGATCACCACATGAATTCTAAGTCCATTCAAGACTAAATTGATTGAAGGTGTCGGTGTATCGGTTATTGTCAGAAAACCGCGAACACTCAAACGTTTTTGGACGTTTGGAAACCGATTACGGTTACAGTTAGCGTAAACCGGTTGATTCATGGTTGAACATAAGATTTAATTGATTCCTAGAACTAACAGAAAACATCAAGTGGCGGAGTGGTTATAAGTGTGCGTGTTAAGTCGTTGCCTTTCCGGCTGACCCGGTTCGAGTCCCGGCAGCCTGTTTTTCATTTTATTTATTTTATTTTTACTTTTTATCAATTATAGCTTTTATATTCTAGTTTGTTTATTAACTATGCATCGTTCAAAGTTAAAATCAACATAAATACCCAACGAAACATTTATAACTTGATATTTGATTACAAACGAAGCGGGTTTAGAAAACCCGTTTTTGACAAATGTTACAGTATCCCCTACTTTTAGGAATTTCGTCCTGAAATTTAAGTAATAGTAGTAGGAAAAAGATGCGGGTATTTTTCGCGCATTGAGTCTTCACGTTCCCAAGTAAACTCAGGTCCCTGTTTCGACTCCCAGCGTACCCTAACAATTGGAATGCGACTCCGTCTTAAACGTTTTTCTCCGAAGTCCATGATCTCTACTGGTCTTTCAATAAAATGCATAGATTCATCAATCTGAATATCTTCCAGAGGAATATGGAGGTTCTCATCAGCGAGGCACTTCTTCAAGTTTGATACGTGGAACGTGGGGTGAATTCTGTGGAGTTCTTCTGGTAGATCAAGCTTGTATGCTACAGGTCCTACTCTTTCGAGTATCTTGAAAGGTCCTACGTAGCGTGGTGCTAGCTTGCCTTTTTGGCCAAAACGAACTACTCCCTTCCACAGTGATACTTTTAAAAGTACATGATCACCAATGTTAAACTCCAAAGGCTTTCGTCGTTTATCTGCATAACTCTTTTGATGACTTTGAGCCGCTAGAAGATTGTTTCGAATTTGATGGATCTTGTCTGTGGTTTCTTGAATCAATTCTGGACCGGTGATTTGAGCTTCCCCAATTTCGTGCCAACATACTGGAGATCGGCACTTACGACCATATAAAGCTTCAAAAGGTGCCATGCCGATGCTTGAATGATAGCTGTTGTTGTACGAAAATTCAACTAATGGTAGATAAGCGTCCCAATTTCCCTTGAAGTCTATGACACATGCTCGAAGCATATATTCAAGAGTTTGAATGGTGCGTTCAGATTGTCCATCAGTTTGGGGATGATAAGCGGCACTGAGGTCTAATCGTGTACCCAAAGCGGTTTGTACGGCCTGCCATGTTCGTGAAGTGAAACGACCATCACGATCCAAAATAATGCTTATCGGTACACCATGTCGGCTTACGATTTCGCTGATGTAGATACGAGCTAGCTTCTAGTTCTTGAAATCTTCGTGGATTGGAATAAAGTGAGCTGATTTTGTAAGACGATCAATGATAACCCATATAGTGTCATACCCACCAGAAGTGCGAGGTAACCAGGTAATGAAGTCCATGGTTATGTTTTCCCACTTCCATACAGGTATTTCAGGTTGGACCAGAAGTCCTGAGGGTCTTTGATGTTCAGCTTTTACCTTGGAACATGTAAGGCACTTGGAAACAAAAACAGCAATATCCTTTTTCATTCCAGGCCACCAGTAGGTGTATCGAAGGTCTTGATACATCTTGTCGGCTCCTGGGTGTATAGAGTATCGTGTTTTGTGTGCCTCATTCATAAGGAATTCACGAAGGTTGTTGTGGTCAGGAATCCATATGCGATCTAGATACTACAGAATACCGTCAGATTTAGTTTAATTTTAAGTTCAGCTCCACAGGACAGCTCCTTTCGTACGTCGTCTTCCGTTACTGAAACAGGTTGGGCTTCTCGAATTTGATCTTTAATGTCAGTTATGATTTGCGAACATAGAAGACGAATGGAGTTCGCATAACCCTTTCGACTGAGTGCATCAGCCACCACATTTGCCTTGCCAGGGTGGTTCCGAATTTCACAGTCGTAGTCATTTAGAAGTTCGACCCATCTTCGTTGCCTCATGTTTAACTCCTTTTGGTTGAAGATATGTTGAAGACTCTTGTAGTCAGTGTATATTTCACACTTAGTGCCGTAGAGATAATGTCTCCATATCTTAAGAGCGAACACAACGGGTCCAAGTTCTAGGTCATGGGTGGTGTAGTTCTTCTCATGAGTTTTGAGTTGTCTAGAAGCATAAGCTATCACCTTTCCTCTTTGCATTAGAACACAGCCTAGTCCTTGCCCTGACGCGTCGCAATAAACCACGAAGTCATCACAACCTTCAGGAAGAGTGAGAATTGGTGCATCACAGAGTTTTTGTTTAAGGGTTTGGAAGGCTTCTTCTTGTTTGGGTCCCCATATGAAGGGTTTTCCTTTATGAGTTAAAGCCGTGAGTGGTACAGCAATGCGGGAGAAATTTGAAATGAAACGGCGATAATAACCAGCCAAACCAAGGAATGATCTTACTTCGGTTGGTGTACGTGGCGCTTGCCATTCTTGTACTGCTTTGATCTTTGAGGGGTCGACATGTATTCCCTTGTCATTAACAACATGTCCAAGGAATTGTACCTCTTTTAACCAGAATTCGCATTTGGAGAATTTGGCGTAAAGCTTTTCATTCTCTAAGAGTGTAAGGATGAGTCGAAGATGCCGTTCATGATCAGACTTAGACTTTGAATAAATGAGGATGTCGTCGATGAAGACTATAACAAAACGATCGAGATAGGGTTTGCAGACTCTGTTCATTAGATCCATGAAGACAGCTGGAGCGTTGGTTAAACCAAATGGCATGACCATGAATTCATAATGACCATAACGAGTTCGGAAGGCGGTCTTTGGGACGTCTTCTTCATGTACTCTAAGTTGATGATAACCAGAACGAAGGTCGATTTTTGAAAAACAGCTGGCGCCTTGAAGTTGGTCAAGAAGATCATCAATGCGAGGTAATGGATAGCGATTCTTGATCGTTAACTTGTTGAGTTCTCTGTAGTCGATGCACATGCGAAACGTTCCATCTTTCTTCTTCACAAAAAGGCAGGTGCACCCCAAGGCGAGGAGCTAGGACGTATGAATCCTTTGTCAGTCAACTCTTGCAATTGACTGGCTAGCTCTTGCATTTCAGAGGGGGCTAACCTATAAGGAGACTTTGCAACTGGTGTAGCACCAGGTATAAGATCGATGCGAAATTCGACTTCTCTCACGGGAGGAAGTCTTGAAATGTCGTCAGGAAAAACTTGCGGAAAATCTTTTACTACTGGGATGTCTTCAAGTTTCTTCTCCATGGTTCCCTTTTTGACGACATGGGTTAAAAATGCGACATAATTCTTGCGGAGATATTTTCGAGCTTGAAGACAGGACATTAATCTGAGCCCTTTCGATGAGGTTTCTCCAAAGATTCGTAGAGTCTGACCGTTTGCAAGAGGAATGCGTATAAACTTTTCGCGGCATACAACTTCAGCCTGATGTTGGCTGAGCCAGTCCATACCAATTATAATGTCAAAGCTTCCCAACTTCATAGGAATGAGGTCAACTGGAAAGTCGTGATCGTTTAAGGTGAGAGTACAATTTCGTATAATAGAGTTTAATGAGATCGGTTTCCCGTCAGCAACTTCTACTGTTATGGATTCCATGAGCTTATCACGAATTTGGTTTAGGATGGGTTCAAACTCTAAGGACACAAAACTTTTATCCGCGCCAGTATCAAACAACATGGATGCATAACTACCATTGATAAGGAACGTACCGTTAACCACATTGCTGTCAGCTCTTGCCTGATTAGCGTTGATGTTGAAAGCTCTTCCTCTTGCAGGTGGAGGAGCTTGGTTAGCTTGATTCACCGGATTTGCTTGGGCTTGAGCATGTATAATGTTCACCAAACGTGGACAAGTGTTTCTAAAGTGGTTTGGGTCTCCACAATTGTAGCAAGCCCGCATAGGTTGCACCATGGGATAGTTGGGTTGGTAGTATGATTGCGCTAAATGTTGGGTAGGTGGTAGTAGTAGGGGTTGTTGGGCTTGACCCATTATTTGATGGTGGGTTTGGGTTGAGGGCTGGTGGCGGTTCGTTCGCTGAGGTATGCGACAGGTTTGAACAGTGTGACCTGCGGACCACAGCCGGTGCAATGTTGGCAGGGATGATCAGGAAGGTGATGGTATTGGCAACAGTTGCACTTTGGTAATGGGCCAGAGTATGGCCTTTTATATGGTGCAGGTGAGGGGGCAACTTGGGTAATGGGTGCAGCAGGGATAGGGTAATTGGTTTGTGTGACAGCGAAGTTTCTGGTGTTACGTTTTCTTTTGTTAGCAAACTTAGAGGAGGAGGTGAAATGGTTTGAAGTTTGGCCCTCAACGGGGGCTTTCTTTTTCTCCTCTTTAAATTTACCGTTGCGAATTTGATTCTCGGTCAGTTCAGTAGCTAGTTCCATAACAGCTTCAAGTGTTGCTGGCGAAGTGCTGAGAACTGAAT
The DNA here is from genome assembly GCA_947069175.1 of Scalesia atractyloides. Taxonomy (NCBI): domain Eukaryota; kingdom Viridiplantae; phylum Streptophyta; class Magnoliopsida; order Asterales; family Asteraceae; genus Scalesia; species Scalesia atractyloides. The sequence goes on from CAMTDV010000013.1 coordinate 24,514,986, forward strand.
CTTGAATTTTTGAGGGAAGACCTCGAATATAACGCTCGACTAAACGGTAAACTGGGGTGAACAAGTTAGGGACCATCTGGTTCAACTCTAAAAACCTCTTGTTGTAGGAAGTATGATCTCCCTCCTTTTGCTTCAATGAATGAAATTCGTCCTCTAACTTTTTAATCTCACTTCTAGGACAGAATCGTCTCGTCATGATTTCCCTTAACTCCTCCCACGTTAAGGCCATTGCATCTTCGATTCCTCTCTTACCCTTTTCAGTATTCCACCAGGTAAGAGCTACCCCAAATAGTCTCCCGGTTGCGTATCGTACCTTGCGATCCTCGGGACAATCGCAGTTGAGGAAGGTGTTTTCCATTTCCTCAAACCAGTGGAGGAGAGCAGTGACACCTTTGGTCCCTTCAAATTTCGGAGGATCGCAAGACTTGAAATGTTTATATGAGCACTTGTTGGTAGGAGGGTTGCCGATGTTCTGGTCTTCTTGCTGGGGAGGATTGGTGGGATTTGTGGCGAGAGCTTGTTGTACTTGAACCACAATGTCAGGAAGTACCGCGGCCATTTGTTTTGCGATTTGAGTGGCCAAGCGTTCGTGTGACCTTCCTGATTTTCTACCCCTCGTTGTTGCCTAGCCGACATCTACAGGAACATATATAAGAAGATTGTGAGTTTATGGAGTCTTTTTAGGTGTCATGTGTCTTAAAAAAATGAAAAATAACATAAATATCAATAATGCAACTACATCCATAGGATGTCTTGGGTTTGCTCATGTTGGGCCTCAAATGTCCCCCATACCTTCACGTGTATAGTCATGTGGGCCCCCATGACTATTGGCTTGGTAGGATTCACATTAGTATTGGCGGTTTAACACTCGCATCACCCGAATGAAAACCATGAAATATGTTTACGAGATGTATGGTTGGAATGTGTCCAGGTGTAGACACAATGACAACTCAAAGTGGGGTTAGCTCACACGACGTTTGGTATAGCATGCTTTGGCCTAATAGGTACTTCGTACTCTCATCGTTAGTCCCCAGGTAGGCAAACTGGTCCTTTATTTTGGATTTATACGAATTCCAAGCCTAGACAGGAGTTTCGACTACCGGTACTTGTACCCTTCCAGTTACTACATACCCGTCATGTGAACTCACTTTGATGTGATTTGAAAATACAAAATCATTCAATTGTAAATGATGTGATGTGTGCTCTCATGGATATGATATGTTATGAGAATATGATTCATGATAGGCATTATATAATAATATGTACTTATGAACATGCTTGCATAACATTGAATGTAACATTAAACATAAAGCATATAAACATCATGAATTTTGCATGTAACACACAAAAAAAAATCTTAAAAATTTCTAATCAACTATAGTATAGGCTCTAAGGGTCTAATAACCTATCCTATATCCCTATAATCATGGCTCTGATACCAATCTGTCACACCCCGACCCGCAGCGGAATAAGAGTCGGGGCATAATTGGGTTATCACCAAATCTCATGAATATTTACTAATATGTTTCATATTTATTTAAGTCAAAATTACATCCTAATAATCCAAACATGTTCATACAAATACAAAGAAAAATAATCAACTAAACAATCCAAGCTCTATACCAGTTTATTCTTCTAAGCCAATCCTATGTGTTTCTTGCTGCGGCTGGATCACCTGTATCATGTGTAAAAATGGGGGTTTTTGGGTCAACATAAGTTGGCGAGTGAACCTTGTTAGATAAACATTTATTATTGATTTCTTGTTATCTTTATCATGGAAAAATTGTGCAATAGTCATATGTGAGCAAATGTAAATAATCAAACAATCACAATAACAACCACAACAATACATACAATAACATACAATAACATATCAACTTGCATGAATATATAACATGAATGAAACTGTATATGTTGGCAACGTCACGTTCACGCTCATAATGTAATGGGGAACGGACGGCCTATGATGAATGTCTGTGCGATCAAGGCTCAATCAAACGGAGCCGATCGTATGTTGGCAACGCCCGGTTCACGCTCATAATGTAATGGGGAACAGCTCAACGCTCATAATGTAATGGGGTGCGGCGGCCTATGATAATGTATGTACTGAAAATGATAAATTAAATCTAAACAATAACCACACAAACAGTTGATACAAGTTGAATACACATTTGTTCATGGATATGATGTATGCACAATGTTTTAAATATAATAAATGGTAAGACACATGATACACCCCAAAAACATGATTAAAACGGGAAATTTGTAGAGATTCACTCACATTGGGTGCGTTCGATTGAAGATGATGAAATGCGCACGAGTTTGGAGGATTGATCGACGAGACTTAACTAACCTAAATAATAACGGGAAGTATGGTAAATGAGTGGATTTTATTAATAATTTTAATAAGTTTTTTATATATATTTTTGTGAGTTTAAGGCTATTATCTATCTTTAAAAACATTATTTTTAAGTATTTTTAATTGATTTTTAAACTAATTAAATAAATAAAAATATAAAAAAAAATGTTGACTTTTGCGTTGACCATTGACCGTTGACCGGGACTGTTGACCGTTTGACCGGTTTGCTAAAGTGTAAGTGTGCGCGGGTAAGGCTCGAACCCGAGACCTCCCGTACGCGTGCACGCAGCTCTACCAACTGAGCTACGTGTCTAACCCGAAATAATTCTGTTTTTAATTATATTTATATACTATTTTAGTTTATTCAAAATTCTTTTATTTTTAAAAAGGGTTTTAATCATCAAACCGGAGTGTGCAACAGGTCTCGAACCCGGGACCTGTGGGTTAGTGTTGCACACAGTCCACCGCTGGACTGTGTGTCTAACCTGGTTAATATACCGATTTTTATTATACTTAACAACTTCAGTGAGTTAATCCGGTTCAGTTAGAAAAAGAAAACGTCTTTATTACAGAGCATACGTGTGTGTCAAGGATCGAACTCGCGGCGTGTGATATATGTGCGCACACAGTCCACCGCTGGACTGTGTGTCTAACCCGAGATAATATCCAATTTATATAAAACTTATAAACAACCTAACTTCATCTTCTTCGTTACAAAATCACAGACTACGATTACTCTACTGTTTCTTGTTTAATTCGATTGACAAACATTCAAATGACTAAAATGAAATGGCAGAGAAGATTTTGGAAGTAAACGTACCGGAGAAACGATCTATCTCAGAATTCCGGCGAAGTCGTCGGCTCTGTTTTGATGGATTTCGTCTGAGCGGACAGATTAACAATTTTGATTAGCTAGATGCGGAATTGAAGCACTGAACAAGAATTACCAGAAGGTTTAAAAGGCTATACCGTTTCACAGCGAGAATTGGGAACTTTCAGAAGTTTTCCGGCGAGAGTTAATTATCCGATATCGTCGTCTGAAACTGATTCTGATTGAAGGGTTTGAGTTAGCAAAAGCTTAACAACTGATAGACGATGAAAGAATTGAGAGACTTACTGATTTGATGGAAGACACGGTTTTCCGGCGAAAGTTCGGCGAGTTCAAAAAGCTTTTCCGACGAACTGAAAGTAGAGCGAAAGTGAAATTGAAGGTTCTGCGGATGTGTTTGAGTCGCGAGAGGGGCTATGGTTGGAGTAATTCAGGAAGTGCAGATTTTCGGTTATTAAAACCGATCACCACATGAATTCAAGTCCATTCAAGACTAAATTGATTGAAGGTGTCGGTGTATCGGTTATTGTCAGAAAACCGCGAACACTCAAACGTTTTTGGACGTTTGGAAACCGATTACGGTTACAGTTGGCGTAAACTGGTTGATTCATGGTTGAACATAAGATTTAATTGATTCCTAGAACTAACAGAAAACATCAAGTGGCGGAGTGGTTATAAGTGTGCGTGTTAAGTCGTTACCTTTCCGGCTGACCCGGGTTCGAGTCCCGGCAGCCTGTTTTTCATTTTATTTATTTTATTTTTACTTTTTATCAATTATAGCTTTTATATTCTAGTTTGTTTATTAACTATGCATCGTTCAAAATTAAAATCAACATAAATACGCAACGAAACATTTATAACTTGATATTAGATTACAAACGAAGCGGGTTTGGAAAACCCGTTTTTGACAAATGTTACAACAACAGCTCGAGCACGAACAACATATGGATTACAACCATTGTAGAGAGAGAGAGAGAGGAAAACGTGGTGGGGGTCTGTTGGACTAAACCAGGATTAGATCTTGAGCTACCTTTACTAGTCCCCTTACCTTGTGATGCCACTTCATCCATGGCTGAATCGAAGGTTTCATGGGAGACGCTGTGATTGAACCAGCTGAGCATCCTCTTCAAGCCGAAATTGGTGTTGGTTGTAGTGACTAAAGGTGTGACACTGTTTCTAGGGTGGAGATTGTGAGCCGTCACATCCAATTTTGGGTTACGGTTAAAATTGGAGGGTTTTTTATTTGTGGGTTTTGAAATTGGGAAGGGGGTGTGGGTTGTGGGTTGTGTTGTGCTGGTCGGCTGGTGATGTTGTGTCACACCCCGATTTTCGATGTAGCGGAAGCGTGTCACGAGGTCTAACCAGAGCGGAAATCGTTGCATTCAACCAAGTAAACGACGATTGTATTACAAAACATTCATCCATACTTTTTATTTAATACATAATTTACATACAAACTTTTGTTTTTAAAACATACCACAAGTTTAAATACTATTACTTAAAATTCAACATAAGTTTATAAAACACAACAACAAAAATCCGAATGAAATATAGTGTCTTGACTTCACAACATACGAACAAGGTTTTCCCCGAAGGCCATCCACTAGTTTCCTGTAACACATGTTAGTTTTGAAAACAACGTCAACAAAAAGCTGGTTAATTCATGTTATAAATTTTGTATCAAATGAATCTTCAAAAACATTTGAAATAATAAATTCGTTTAATATAGCATAATGAAACTTGTAAGATCATTGGTGTGTTGCAAGGACACTAATCTGTATGCCGAATAAGGTGGCAACCAACCCTTGACGATTTAATTATGTCTGAGACACTTGGTTTAGACACAAAAGCACTCTAATACGATATGTTATTATTGCCGTAATAGAGTGGGGCTTGCCCAAACCCAATAGAACTATCCCTTGTTCATCGGTACTTGTTATTCATTAATGGTCCCAATGCTTGAGCCTTATTAGAATATGATCTAAATATTTTCATTTTCCTAGCTATATTAACTGTAACATGTATACATCCCCGCATGTTTAAAAACCATAAAAACGTTAAAATGAAAAGGGAAACATGAACTCACAGATTTGCGTTTCGTGCAAATCTCTATTCGATTTCCGATACTTCGTTCGTTTCTCGACCTACAAGTGTTCTAATCTATTAGACACTTAGGATTCATTCGTTTTTCGTACCAGATTTTATCTCGAATTTCATACTTGCAATTGTTGGTTTTTCTTTGTTGGTAATATATATATATATATATATATATATATATATATAAGAGAGAGAGAGAGGAGGAGGGTTTAATTGAGAACACCCAGTTTTTGTGAGAACCATAAGAACAAATCTTAGCCACATATTTATATCTCTTGTATTTTAATGAAAATGTTAAATTGATAATTATACAACCCCCTATTTCATTTAACCTAAACATCATCAGCTTCCAAATAATGAAATCAAGTTATCATCATAGCCAATATAAGGAAATCACACAGGTCTGATTCCTTCAAGGAGTTCTTCAATCGTTTGATTCTTCGACGATTCTAGGGCTTATAAAATCTAATTGAAGGAGCTAATCGATATATGGGTTTTATGGACTAGTCCTTGAAGCGTGTAAGCCAGGTATCAATTGATCTCTGTTTTTAAGTTTGTGTTTAAATCGCTTGTTTTTGTTAGTTTTCTGCAATTGCCATTGTATATTTGTTGTTTAACTCTTGAACTTTACCTAATTGTTGTTTTGTTTTCTCAATTTTGGGTGATTTGGTGAATATGGCTTTTAATATTAGGTGGTTCTACAGTGATAACTAGTTTTGAGTCATACTCATTGTTTATTCATCATCATGGTTGCAGATTTACTGATTTTAGGTTGCTATCTGATGTATTTTTATTACCTGTGTTGAAATCTTGACAATTGGCACTTCGTTATTAATTAGATGATGATGATGATGATAAAGGATTAGTTTTTGGTTAATTGTTTCTTCTTTTCCATTAAATGTCTTGATTTTGTTGAATTTAAGGATAAAATATGAGTATGGATAGGAATGATTGTGGTGTCCTTTCTCGATGTACATAACCTGTTTGTTAAAATGCCAAAGTAACTTTTTGGTTTTGCTTCTAATTTGCATATTTTAAATAAAGTTCCAGTGGTAAAAAACATTATATAAATTCAATATCCTATAAGCTAAAACAACGGTTAAACTAATTTATGTTTATGTAAGTGATAGTTTGTATTAAACCTTTTTTATTTTAACTAAAGTTCATTTATTCTTATGTAATAGGTCTTACACATGTGTAGATTTGTTCAGCGTCACTAGCCGGTGGCGAAAACCATATCAGTACTGGTGGGGTCTGAAAAAGCATAACTGGCGAACGAGAGCTATGATTGTTAATCAACACGAGTCAATTTTAAAGACTTTTGACGTATGCTACTATTGTAAAAGACCATTTCAATGCTAGAAGATACGAGGACATGTATGTATACATACGTACGTGATACTGAAGTGAAAAAGTTGTCTGCAAGACAAAATTGGATGGATGAGAATGTTGATGGTGCTGCAAGGATTATTATGTGTCTATTCATATTTATGTATATGTAACAGTTGGTTGTACATATAAGTGTATATTTTACAAATATGTGAATGATGTTAACCTTCATTTTCATGGGTTGTTTATACAATGAATTTCGTTAAATTTGAGATAGAAATATGCATGTAATAAACAAATCTGGTTCATATTTCATTGTCACGTATCTTTGTTTGTTTTAAATATCTATTGTTGAATTACACATGCATAAATAGTTCGCTATCACATATTTGTCTTAGTTTACATGTGTGTAACTGATATACACATGTGTAAATTGTTCATTGTTACATATCTCTGTATGTATAACATATGTGCAGCTGAATTACACATGTATAAACTGTTCTCTATCACATATTTGTGTTTATTTTACATATGTGCAGCTAAATTACACATGTGTAAACTCTTCATTATCACATTTCTCAGTTTGTAATACATATGTGCAACTGATTTACCCATGTGTAAACTATTCACTGTCATCTATCGATGTATGTTTACATATGTACAGCTGAATTACACATGTTTAACTGTTCTTTGTCACATATTTGGGTCTCTTTTACATAATGAGCAATTGATTTACATATGTGTAAAATCTTCGGTGTTACATATCGATTTATATTTTTATGCAAATATAGTAAGTATTTTACTTACCAACAAGTAGGATTTAAACCAAAAGAGTATTATCCATATATCAAAAGTATTCAATTTTCCAAACAAGTCATATAATCTTTTAGATACAGTGTCAATGATAACATAAAAACAAAAGTCATAATCCTCAACATGCAGTATGCATGATAACATGAAAATAAGTCATGATTCAAAATAGAAACTAGTCTCTCTTTTCATTTAGGATTCTTTCAAACTCCAATTCTTTCTTAATCACATCTTCTCGGTGAATATTCGCTTTCTAAAGTAAAATCTTCGTATCATTTTATGGTCTTCTACAACTGAACTCCCAAAGTTCTCTTTGTCATTTTACAACCAACAATAGCATGTACCATTTTTTTTCACGAAAATGTGCCTGTTCAAAGTGACAAAAGTAAAATACCATTAAGAAATTTGTTTTTACTGTTATCCTAAACAAATAATCTGGCTGACTTACACATGTGTAAATGAGCAAAACTGCTCACTTACAATTTGTAAACATCCTGCTTACACATGTGTAAATTACATAATTACACCTATTTAATCATACTAATTTGTGCTAATGCGTTGTTACAATATGCACATCTTATTTACACATGTGTAAATTGCTTATTACACAAATGCATTAGTGACTAAGCTGATTTACACATGTGTAGAGATCTTTAAGCTTAAGTATGATGATGTACACATCTGTAAACTCCATAATAATACCTATTTAATCATACTTATTTGCTCTAATACTGTTGTTTCAATCTGCACATCTTATTTACACATGTGTAAATTGCTTAAATACATAAATGCGATAGTAATTAAACGTATTTACACATGTGTAGAGATATTTTAAGCTTACACATGTGTAAGCTGCATAATTACACCTATTTAATAACAAACATATATCAGATACCTGAGCAACTATTAATAAAAATATATATCAGATTTAAATGCACAGTTCGATCAGAAAAACATGATTCTTCAATAGATCTTCAATAATTTTCATCACTTTTGCAAGTTTTGCTGCTCCACGACTCACGAGGTACATGATTTCTGACACACATAAAAGAACATGCATGCAGAATCCATGTATAAAAATTAAATAATATAACGGGTACGGGTAAGCAGCTTATTCGCAGACTGGTATGCAGCCTATTCGCAGCCGGTGTGCAGCTTATTTGCAGCCTGTTCGCAGCCGGTACGTAGGCCTGTTTGCAGCCGATACGTAGGCATATCCGCAGCCGGTCAGCAAGCCTGTTCACGGCCGGTTTGAGTTATTAAACATGCGATGTTTGTAGATAAGTTATGTGGCAGTATTAACTCCCTTGACTATCTATTTATTAACGTTATTTTTTCCTAATGTTTGAATGTAGATGGATTCCATGAATGTTGAGAATGTATCAAGCGACGACTCTCAGAGAAGAGGAAAGAGGAAGATACAACAATCAGATATACTGGATTTTAGAAAACCACCTCCTAGCAAAAACAACATATTTCTAATTAGAGAGGAAACCTGGTGGCTTATACTTATTCCTAATAAAATAACCAGCTAAGTATTATATAAACATCCTAACCAAAACACATTCACTGGTGTATATCAATAGTGTATTGTAAAAGTATGCTATCTCAATTCAACACATTTCTAGCCAACAAGATGACTAAGAGAGTAAGTGACAAGTTGCCAGGTAGACTTCTGAATCCTATGCTCGTTAAGGGTCAATTAAATGAATAATGAAAACACACACATGCTCTATTAAGATCCAACCCACAAAAACACAACCAACACCAGAAGACATAAATATGCAAATGCCTATAGGGCAAAAGAATAGAGAAACTATAAACCCTAAATTTTAAAGCTATATGTCATCCGAATCACAATAATCATTCCAAATAATATCAATATTGAACCTAAAAATTAACAATCAGACAATTATACGAATAATGAAGTTTCTATTACAAACATTCGGTCAAATAAACAATAGGGGAAATATCAAAGAACAGAGATAATAATTTTCACCTTGAACGGCTGAATTGATCGAATAAATAATCAAATCATATCGAATACAGTTAAATCACACAACAAAATTGAAGAACTCAGTTTAATCGAGACTCATCGGAGGTTTTTCCTCATGAATTTTAAAATTGAAGGGCTTTTTAAACACAGATCGATTGATGGCAGGGTTTTTTGATACTAGTCATGCGTATTAGGTGATGGAGTTTTCCTGGAGGTTTTTGTTTTTGAGTTTTGACAATAATACCCTTTTAGTCTTTTAATTTAGGTTTCCTCCTCATTTAAATCCATCTAATCTTAGCCCTCAATTTAGAATGATCTATGGATGAAAATTGTTCCTAGTGTTCTCACAAACATCTTCGTTCTTAAGATAACCCTCCCCTATATATATATATATATATATATATATATATATATTTTAGATTGATTACATGTAGTGGACCTAGTCTATAATTTAATTGTAAATAACTCAATCTAATAATTCATTACATATGGGCCTAGCCCAATAGCTTTTGTAAGTATGGCCTAGCCAATTTGTTTCATGTATGTGGGCTAGTACAATCCTGATTTTTTTTAAAATGAGTTAAGCTCAATTGGTTTGCAAAAGTGGATCTAGCCCAAGTTAAAATAAAAGATTGGGTCGCCCAATATAGTTTATAAAAATTTGATTAGCCCAAGTTTAGTTTTATAAAAGTGGGCTTTAGCCCAAAGTTTAGTTTTTATAGAAATGAATTAGCCCAATTTTTTTTTTTTTATAAAAGTGGGCTTGGCCTAAAGTTATCTTTTACATAAGTAGGCTTAGCCCATGTAATTTTTATAAAAGTGGGCTTAGCCCAAAGTTAATTTTATAAAAGTGGGCCTTAGCCAATAATTAATATTATAAATGGGCTTGTACATTATTTTTATAAAAATAGTTTTAGCCCAATATTTTTTTATGAAAATGGGCTTAGTCCAAATTTTTAAAATACTTACTAGTAAATGTTTGTAACTTACAAAAATTTATTTGTAAAAACAATTGGTTATAAGTTAAATTTTTATAAGTCCTAGTAAATATAAAGTGTAACGGTTGATTTGTTAGTTTTGATCGTTATGTTCGCGTCGACTATTTTATTCGTTTCGTCTTTGTCTTTGTTTCGTTTATACCATATACTTTATTTTGTCCGATATATATTATTTGGTCAAAATTTGAACATTTATATATTCAACATGATCAAAATATATGGTTTTTATACAAAAATATATGTACATATATTAGGTGATTTCAAAATATATATTTTTATCAAAAATATATATTTATCTCCTTTTTAGTTTAAGTAAACATAAGTAATTATATTCTTAACTTTTTCATCTAAACCTTTATTTAAACATGATTAAAATTCCTAATCACTTTTAGTCACAAAATCTTTAGTTTAACCACATCTTAATCAAGATTATTTTTTATAAAAATTTTGCCATGGTTCCCTTTAAAATATAAGTTTCCCATGTTTTAAATCATTTTTCTAACTCAAGTCATCATCAATCACAAATATTATATAAATGTATTAACAAAAATGTCATGAATTTGTTATAATTTGAAACTTTCTTAAAATAGAAACTTTATTATCACTTTTAAACAAAATTTCTAAATTATAACTTCTATTTAGTAATCTATAACTTGTATGATCATCTTTAAAATATGAAATCATGTTCATGACTATTTTTGTAAATGAATCTTGCTAATCTAAACATGCATGTGTTTAGATCATCTTTTTATTCATAAATTTGCAAGATTCAAGTTTACTAGTTTATAACAAATTCAAGATCATCCATAATCATCAAGAAAACCACATAATTATGTTAGTGATTATAGATTTATTAGTGTTTTTCATATGGGTTTTTATATATGTTTCAAGATGATCTTGTGTATTTTTTATAAAAGATAAAGTATGAGATGAGATTAAGGATCTTACTACTAGCACAAGGCTAGGGATGATCTAAAAGATGAAGAAAATGGGTTGATCAAGAGTTCCAAGCTTCCAAAGTGAGCTCCTAATCTTGTAAGCTTCTTAGATCTTCATGCAAGCTTGAGGTTCTTGTGTTTGATTTTTTTTTTTTTAAATTGAAGGTGATGATGATGGTGTCTTGGCCGATTTTGGAAGCAAAATGGAAGGAGTATTGTTGTGTTTTGGTGTGATGAAAGAATGGAAGTGAATGTGGGTGATGGTTTTGTGTTATGATTCAATTTCTTACACCACAAACACTTAACTAGCTCACATTAAGCCAACACATTATACAAAAGATTAGTGGCATGGGGAAAGTCCCATTGTAGCCGTGAAGTGTATGGGGGGTGGTTTTTTTTTTAAATAATATGTAATTTTATAAACTTTAATAACTATATATATATATATATATATATAAGTTTTTATAAAAACTAATGCCCCAACACTTTAAAGTGATGTTATACCAAAATAAATCGCTAGTCTTATTGTTTCTTTTTTTGGTTGATAAAGTTAGTTCGGGTCTTGTACCGGGTGAAATACTGATATATTGTTTTACTTATAAAATTTTATGTTCATAATAATTCTAGTACAATTTTTATTGTCTCGTTAATTAATCTAGCTCTTCAGATTAATAAATTTGTCATTTTGAATTGAGTTCCTGTATCGGCTTTGTTGTCAGGTTTTTACTGAACAAACCGTATAGCTTTAAATAGTAAGATTTATATATGGGTTTTATATTATTTCTAACACCCGTTATTATTCTTTAGCTAAAAATATTTATTTTTGGGTTTTCGTACATTTGCTATTTTGTGCTACGGAATGCTATATTTTGCTGCAAAATGCTGTATTTTGCTGCAGACTTGGACAATTTGGTGTTTTAAATAAAATTTTATGGTATAACAGTGCAGACATATCTTATGTCTTAATTCTGAAATATCGGACTGTACCGTAACCAGTACTGATATTTATTACGTGTTCGTGTCTTTGTCATCCGTTTAGGATATGGTTTTATATATTCATGATTGTGACATATCCATTATCATAGCAAACTATGATTTGGTTAAATTACTATACTTTTAAGACTTCAAATTATAATTTAAGTCAAGTTGTGCAGTAAATAGAAAATGTAATAGTTGTTCAAGTTGTACAGAATTACCGGAATTTTGCCAATTGTCACATTCACCCCTTGTTCAAGAAAATTTCGTCCTGAAACTGAAGTCATGTCATCCTTTGCGTAGGATTTCTCGAACAGGTGGGAGTACTTTCTTTTGATTTCGTCTTCGCGTTCCCAAGTGAACTCAGGTCCGCGCTTTGAGTTCCAATGGACTTTGACAAGTTTGATACGGCTCCTCCTTGTCTTCTGAACTTTCAAATCTAAAACTTCGATCAGGTTCTTCGATGAAATGGCGTTTGTCGTCTATATGTATTTTTTCTATGGGAATAATAAGTGATTCTTATGAAAGGCACTTTTTAATATTTGACATATGAAAAGTGTCGTGAACGTTACTAAGTGTTTCAGGCAATTTCAGCTTATACGCGACTGTTCCGATCTTTTCCAAGATTTCATATGGTCCTATGTACCTCGGGCTAAGTTTTCCTATCTTCCCAAATCTAACTACGTCTCTCCAAGGCGAGACCTTTAATAGCACTTTATCTTCATTCTCAAAGAATAATGGTTTGCAGCGTTTATCCGCATAACTTTTTTGTCTATCCTGAGCTGCTTTAATATGGTCTCGGATTTTAAATATTTTATCCATAGTTTCTTGAATTAGTTCTGGACCTATCATTTGTTTGTCGCCTATTTCCGCCCAGCATAGCGGAGATCGACATTTACGTCCGTTTAACGCTTGAAATGGAGCGGCTTGAATACTCGTGTGATAACTGTTGTTATATGAGAACTCCACTAAAGGCAAGTGAGTATCCCAATTTCCGCCTAAGTCAATCACACAAGCACGAAGCATATCTTTTAAGGTTTGAATGGTGCGTTCACTTTGGCCATCTGTTAGGGGATGAAAGGCCGTACTTAGATCTAAGAGAAATCCAAAAGCCTTTTGAAATGATTGCCAAATTCTTGATATGAAACAACCATCTCGATCAGAGATTATAGAAACAGGCACTCCATGTCTTGCCACAATTTCTTAAAGATAAAGTTTGGCTAACTTCTCGGTTTTATCTTTCTCACGTACCGGCAAAAAGTGAGCTGATTTGTTTAGTCGGTCGATAATTACCCAAATCATGTCGTGACTGCGAGAGGTCCTAGGTAATTTTGTTATGAAATCAATAGAAATTTGTTCCCATTTCCAAGTGGGAATTTCAGGTTGTTGTAACAATCCTGAAGGTTTTTGGTATTCGGCCTTAATTTTTGCACATGTTAAACATTTTCCCGCATAACTTGCAATATCTCTTTTGAGATTAGACCACCAATAGAATTATTTAAGATCATGATACATTTTATCCGCTCCGAGATGGATCGAATATTTGGACTTATGGGCTTCATCTAGGATTAGGTTTCGCAGATTACCAGAAAGAGGAACCCAAATTCTGTTTGCAAAATACAAAGTTCCGTTCTCATTTGGTTCTAATTGTTTTTCCATACCTCTAAGCATCTCTGCTTTAAAATTTACGCTCTTCAAGGCTTCCTGTTGAGCGTTGTGAATTCGAGAGGTAAGTTTATTGTGAATGGTGAGTCTTAATGATCGTACACGAAGAGGCTTCACTCGTTCCTTCCGACTTAGTGCATCCGCGACAACATTCGCCTTGCGCGGATGGTATTTAATTTCACATTCATAGTCATTCAACAATTCAAGCCAATGTCTTTGGCGCATATTTAACTCTTTCTGGTTAAATATATGTTGAAGACTTTTGTAATCAGTAAAGATTGTGCACTTAGTGCCGTAAAGATAACGACGCCAAATTTTTAACGCAAATACCACTGCACCTAGATCTAGGTCATGTGTGGTATAGTTCTTTTCGTGAACTTTTAATTGGCATGATGCGTATGCAATAACTTTCTCTCATTGCATTAATACGCATCCTAAACCTTGATGTGATGCGTCACAGTGAACTACAAAGTCATCTATGCCGTCCGGAAGTGATAAAATCGGTGCATCACAAAGTTTATCCTTAAGCAGTTGGAAAGCTGATTCTTGTTTCTCTCCCCAATCAAACTTTTTATCTTTCTGCGTTAGGGAGGTTAGTGGTTGAGCGATCTTTGAAAAATTCTCAATGAATCTTCGATAATAACCTGCCAATCTCAAAAATTGGCGTACTTCGGTAGGTGTCTTAGGTGTGTTCCAATTCTTAATGGCTTCTATTTTTTATGGATCGACATGTATGCCTTTCTCGTTGACTACATGTCCGAGAAATTGGACTTCACGAAGCCAAAATTCGCACTTAGAGAATTTTACATATAGTTTCTTCTTCTTTAATAATTCAAGAATGGTCCTAAGATAATGTTCATGATCCTTCTTATTTCGTGAATATATCAATATGTCATCAATAAATACTATCACGAATTTATCAAGGTAAGGCTTGCACACACGGTTCATTAAGTCCATGAACACCGCCGGTGCATTTGTTAGACCAAATGGCATAACAAGGAACTTGTAGTGACCGTAACGGGTTCGGAAGCTGTCTTTGGAATACTTTCTTCCTGCACTCTAAGCTGATGGTATCCTGACCTTAAGTCAATCTTCGAGTAAAAACTTGATCCTTGAAGCTGATCGAACAGATCATCGATCCTCGGTAACGGATACTGGTTCTTGATCATGAGTTTCTTCAATTCTCGATAATCTATACACATTCTAAAGCTTCCATCTTTCTTCTTTACGAATAGAACTGGAGCTCCCCAAAGTGACAACTCTTGAAGTTGTGTGGACAACTCTTGCATTTCCGAAGGAGTTAATCGGTAAGGGGATTTTGCTACAGGTGCAGCTCCTGGAATCAAGTCTATGTGGAGTTCAACTTGTTGTTGTGGTGGTATTCCTGGCAAGTCCTCTGGGAAGACTTCAGGGAATTCCTTAACAACAGGGATCTCCTCAAGTTTTGGCTCCTTGAATTTCTTGTCGACAACGTGTGCTAAGAATGCTACACATCCTTTTCGCAAGCATTTTTGGGCTTTCATACAAGAAATAATTCGTAATGGCATTTCGCTCTTCTCGCCATGTATAAGAAGTGTTTTGTTATTAGGAAGAGGACTGCGAATAATTTTGTCGCAACACACGACTTCGGCTTGATTATTGGATAACCAATCCATACCGATTACAACATCAAAACTGCCTAACTGGATGGGTAATAAATCGATGTTGAATTTTTGTCAACCTAACTCTAAAGAAAATCCTTTAATAATTTCATCAGACTCAATTATCTTTCCATTCGCTAGTTCGATAGTGAATGGAATATCTAATTTATTTGAATTTTACGCCAGTATCAAATAAAATAGATGCGAAATGATTATTAACGGGGAACGTACCAGTGATCGCATTTGGATCCTGACGTGCCCCGTGAGCTCCAATTGCAAAGGCTCGCCCGTGGCCTTTGTTCTCCTTTGGGCAATTTTTTCTAAAGTGGCCAAATTCTCCGCAATCATAGCAACCTTGGTTCCTTCCTCGCTCGTTTCCGTTTCCATAGCCTCCTTTTTTCTTGCTTTCATTTCTATTTCCTTTGTTATTACTCCATCAATTTTTGGTGCGGTGTCCCAACTTCCCGCACTTATCACAGTTGGTGGTTCGGCATCCACCATAATGATGATAATTGAACCTGTTGCACTTAGGTGCATTTCCAGTATAATCTCTCAATTCTGTCTCTGCTGTTACCACGAATGCTTTGTTCCTTTTTGTTGTGGGAGTTTCCTTCTTCTTACTACTCGGTCGGGAATCCTTCTTGAAATGAGTAAGCTTTCTCTTATTCACATGTGAGGTTGATTCTACATGTGTCTCCTTGGGCATCTCCGCATTCTTTCTCGAAAACTTATTCATTCTTACCGCTTCTTCGGTAAGGCCTACTACAATCGTGATTGCCTCGGTGATGGTTGCTGGATGTGACGAAGTAACCATACTTCAGATTTCCAGAGCTAATCCCCAAATGTATCATTCGATACGTTTGAATTCGGGGGTTACCATACACGGAACGACTCGCGAGAGATCGTGAAATCGCTGAGTATAGCCATAGATGTCGGATCCAACCATTGCTATATTCCAAAACTCTGTTCCAACTTTTGTAGTTCGGCCCTTGAACAATACTTTTCATGCATCATTTCCTTCAGTCTTTCCCAAGTGATAGCGTATGTTGCTGCATCTCCTAACGTTTGTACTTGCAGATTCCACCTTGATAAAGCTTCGTCAATGAACAATCCCGAAACATACAATACAGTCTGGTTAGGGGAACAGTTACTCATACGGATTACAGAATCCGTCTTTTTGGTCCATCAAACAAATGCTACAGCTCGCCTGTGCCGTCAAAGTTCAATGGTTTGCAATCTAAAAATTGCTTATATGTGCATCCTACTATGTTGGTTCTCAAAATTGTCAGAAATATTTATTTTGGAAATAAAATATTAATGAAAATTTCTTGTAAGGTTATGAGTAACCAACCATTCGTAGGATTTGTTGTTATTGGTGGGGCTTGAGCCCTATCTTCATTTCTCAAATTGGTGGCGATTTGCTTCATGTTAAGCAATCGCATCCGCAAGGCGTTGATTGAACAAAGCATCAAGCTCGGCTTAAGAAATGTGTAGGGGAGTTTGGAGTTGATGTATGCTCCTTCTTCTTGGTGGCGTGATCTTCATATATAAAATCGTATGACAAATATTTCAGATAAATGTTGTCATTCATGGATCAAATAGAATAAAATGTATGGTAATATAATAACCATAGGCCAAATAAATCGAATCATCTCTCATGTGAGATATCCATACAAATATCATCATGACACAAATATAATGAATAATCAACAATGGATGATAAAAGAAGGATAATCATCTTTCAAATATATATATTGTCAAGTTGTTACATCATTTTTGCGAAGTACAAAAATATAATTTGGAGTTTCCTGACTCAGGCATACAAGTTTTATACAATATATAAACAAAAGTAGATATTTTCTTCGCATTGTTTCTTCAGAGTTTTCAAGTTGACTTATATATATCTTCGAAATTCCTTCAATCTTCAACTAACCTGACACGGGTACTATCTCCAAAACCTAATTACATACCAAACTAGACAGACGGTGGGGGTGGGGGTGCAGATGCGCGGGTCACACCGTGGAAGTATGCCATCTCCTCCTCGATGGCACTAATGCGCCTCTCAAATGATGAAAAGGTGGCATGAGATGATGTAAGTGATGGTACTAACGGGGATGGTGGTGGTGGAAGTGATGATGTGGGTTATGGTGGCTGGGATGATGATGATGGAGCACTTTGTGATGCTCGGATAGCAGAGAGTTGTTCATTAAGCTCATGAAATCGTTGAAAAAGAATACCGAGCTGTATCTTGGTGGATGTGAGTCTATACTCAGTGGTGGTGAGTGGCAAATGGCTCGAGTGATACGGGTCAGATGGGCTCATGCCCAAAGGTGGCTGTTCATGTGAAACAGTAAAGTAAGGTGAAGGGTATGCATATGAGGTGGGGGATGGGAAAGATCTCCAGTAGTGGGGATCAGAATAAAAGGAGGATATTCAGTCATAGATGACTGTATGGAACATGTGATGGCCCTGCAGCAAACGGGTCTGGGTAAGAACTGAATGTCGGTGTAACAGTAGTAGAAACAGATCCAACAAAAGGATAAGAAAATACATGATCAGCGAGCTGAGAAGTACTACCAAGAGTATAATGGGATGGTCCAACAGAAGGGTGATGTATCAGGTGATCAGTGTGGTGTGTGATATCCCCTAAAGGATTCAACGGTGGTGCAGACTCAGATAAACGGTCGGTGTAGTATGTGTTTGGTAAAATGGTATCAACATGTGTAGGTAAGATATCTGAAGATGGTGGTAAAGTGGTATCTAGCGAAGGCATAGGTGATAGAGTCAGAGGTGTGGAAGAAGCAGACGATGTAATGTCAATAACTGTAGCCTTTGGCTGGGTTACCTTTAACATGGAAATGTCAAAATCCTCACCAATGCCAAGGTTATCGTCAACATGCTCAACATGTATAACTGGAATGACATCATCCTCAACATCAAGAATAGGATGTACGGGTGTCCGTCCTCATCGACAGCATCATCAAAAGGATCTACCACATTAAGTGGTATGGCGACATAAGCAACGACATGTTCACCCTTAGGGTGACCGAATAGACCATCTCATGAAAATGAGGTACTGCCAATACATCATCCTCTAAAGGAATATCGACATGATCAGACTCAGGTAAGGCAAAAGGCTGGAAATCGATGTTCATCCACTCATCATCCGATAGCTCGTCATCGGAGATGATTATGATAACAGGTGGAGCAGGATCATCTAATTGTATGTAATCAGTGTTCGAAGCATATCCCGTGGAATCGGTGTCAGAGTCGGAAGACATGGTCCTGGCAAAATAATTCGTACAACTCATATATGTGAACAACTTACAATAAAAGTTTGGGCAATTATATTTCAGTTTCATTGCACCTCATGTCATACATCATTCTGATTCATCTTACTGTTATCGTGTCTAATCCTCAAAGACTATCTCGTATAATGTCCTTGCATTATTTTTTGATTTTTCGTTTAGTACTAGCGGACATTCGTATACATGTCATGGGGAAAAACTCTTATTACAATTTCATATACAATTTATGACTTTTATAAAAAAAGACCATCTTGAAATTGTAGACCAGACTCAAAAAATCTTAGTTCACTACAATTGAAGCTCTGATAGTAGGTCTGTCACACCCCGATTTTTGATGTAGCAGAAGCGTGTCGCGAGGTGTGGCCAAAGCGGCAATCGTTGCATTCAACCCAGTAAAAGACAATTGTAATACAAAACATTCATCCATACTTTTTATTTAATACATAATTTACATACCAACTTTTAAAAAAAATCACAAGTTTGAATGCTATTACTTAAAATTCAACATATATTTATAAAACACAACAATAAAAGTCTGAATGAAATAAGATGTCTTGACTTCACAACATACGAACAAGATTTTCCCCGAAGGACATCCACTAGTTTCCTGTAATATATTCTAGTTTTGAAAACAACGTCAACAAAAAGTTGGTGAATTCATGTTATAAATTTTTGTATCAAATGAATCTTCATAAACATTTGAAATAATAAATTCATTTAATATAGCATAATGAAACTTGTAAGATCATGAGTGTATTGCAAGGACACTAATCTGTATGCCGAATAAAGTGGCAACCAACCCTTGAGAATTTAATTATGTCTGAGACACTTGTTTTGACACAAAAGCACTCTAATATGATCTGTTATTGTTGTCGTAATAGAGTGGGACTCACCCAAACCTAATAGATCTATCCCTTGTTCATTGGTACTTGGTTATTCATTAATGGTCCCAATGCTTGAGCCTTATTCACATGTGATCTAAATATTTTCATTTTTCCAGCTATATTAACTTAACATGTATACATCCCCGCACGTTTAAAAACCAGAAAACGTTAAAATAAAAGGGGAAAGATGAACTCACAGATTTGCGTTCCGTGCAAATCTCTATTCGATTTCCGATACTTCGTCCGTTTCTCGACCTACAAGTGTTCTAATCTATTAGACACTTAGGCTTTCGTTCATTTTTCGTACAAATATTTTATCTCGAATTTCATACTTGTAATTTTTTATTTTTCTTTGTTGGTAAATATATATATATATATATATATATAATATATATATATATATATATATATATATATATATATATATATTAAGATTGATTACATGTTAATGAACCTAGTCCATAATTTAATTGTAAATAACTCAATCATATAATTTATTACATATGGGCCTAGCCCAAAAGCTTTTGTAAGTATGGGCCTGGCCTAATTTTCTTACTATGTGTGGGCCTAGCCCAATTTGTTTCATGTATGTGGGCCTAGTCCAATCCTAATTTTGTTTAAGTGAGTTAAGCCTAATTGGTTTGTAAAAGTGGGTCTAGCCCAAGTTAAAATGAAAGATTGGGTCTAGCGCAATATGGTTTATAAAAATTTGATTAGCCGAAGTTTGGTTTTATAAAAGCGGCCTTTAGCCCAAAGTTAGTTTTTATAGAAATGGATTAGCCCAATTTATTTCTTTATAAAAGTGAGCTTTGCCTAAAGTTATCTTTTATATAAGTGGGCTTAGCCCATGTAGTTTTTACAAAAGTGGGCTTAGCCCAAAGTTAATTTTATAAAAGTGGGCCTTAGCCCAAAAATAATTTTATAAATAGGCTTGTCCATTATTTTTATAAAAATAGTTTAGCCCAATATAATTTTTTTTATAAAAATGGGCTTAGTTCAAATTTTAAAATACTTACTAGTAAATGTTTATAACTTACAAAAATTTATTTGTAAAAATATTAGTTATAAGTTAAATTTTTATTAGTCCTAGTAAATATAAAGTGTAACGGTTGATTTGTTCGTTTTGACCGTTATGTTCATGTCGACTATTTATTCATTTCGTCTTTGTCGTTTGTTTCATTTATACCATATACTTTATTTTGTCTGAATTGTCCAAGTTGCTGAATTGTCATATATATATTATTTGTCAAAAGTTGAACATTTATATATTCTTGTAGTTGATTAACATGATCAAAATATATGGTTTTTATACAAAAATATATGTACACATATTAGGTGATTTTAAAATATATATTTTTATCAAAAATATATATTTATCTCCTTTTTAGTTTAAGTAAACATAAGTAATTATATTTTTAACTTTTTCATCTAAACCTTTAGTTAAACATGATTAAAGTTCCTAATCACTTTTAATCACAAAATCTTTAGTTTAACCATATCTTCATAAGATTAATTTTTATAAAAATTTGTCATAGTTTCTTTTCAAATATAAGTTTTCCATGTTTTATAAACATGTTTTAAATCATTTTTCTAACTCAAATCATCATCAATCACAAATATTATATAAATGTATTAACAAAAATGTCATGAACTTGTTATAATTTGAAACTTTCTTAAAATAGAAACTTTATTATCACTTTTAAACAAAATTTTTAATTATAACTTCCATATAGTAATCTATAACTTGTATGATCATTTTTAAAATATGAAATCTTGTCCATGACTATTTTTGTTAATGAATCTTGCTAATCTAAACATGCATGTGTTTAGATCATCTTTTAATTCATAAATTTGCAAGATTCAAGTTTACTAGTTTATAACAAATTCAAGATCATCCATAATCATCAAGAAAACCACATAATTATGTTAGTGATTATAGATTTATTAGTGTTTTTCAAGTGGGTTTTTATATATGTTTCAAGATGATCTTGTGTATTTTTTATAAAAGATAGAGTATGAGATGAGATTAAGGATCTTACTACTAGCACAAGGCTGGGATGATCTAAAAGATGAAGAAAATGGGTTGATCAAGAGTTCCAAGCTTTCAAAGTGAGCTCCTAATATTTGTAAGCTTCTTAGATCTTCATGCAAGCTTGAGGTTCTTGTGTTTGATTTTTTTTTAAAAAATTGAAGGTGATGATGATGGTGTCTTGGCCGATTTTGGAAGCAAAATGGAAGGAGTGTTGTGTTTTGGTGTGATGAAAGAATGGAAGTGAATGTGGGTGATGGTTTTGTGTTATGATTCAAGTTCTTACACCACAACACTTAACTAAGCTCACATTAAGCCAACACATTAAACAAAAGATTAGTGGCAAGGGGAAAGCCCCATTGTAGCCGTGAGGTGTATGGGAGGGTTGGTTTTATTTTTTTATAAATAATATGTAATTTTTATAAACTTTAATATTATATATATATATATATATATATATATATATAATTTTTTTTTATAAAAACTAATGCCCCAACACTTTAAAGTGATGTTATAATATACCAAAATAAATCGCTAGTCTTATTGTTTCGTTGTTCGATTGATAAAGTTAGTTCGGGTCTTGCACCGGGTGAAATACTGATATATTGTTTTACTTATAAGTTTTATGTTCATAATAATTCTAGTACAATTTTTATTGTCCCGTTAATTAATCTAGCTCTTCAGACTAATAAATTTGTCATTTTGAGTTCAGTTCTTGTACCAGCTTTGTTGTCAGGTTTTTACTGAACGAACCATATAGCTTTAAATAATAAGATTCATATATGTATTTTATATTATTTTTAACACCCATTATTATTCTTTAGCTAAAAATTTTATTTTTGGGTTTTCGGACATTTGCTGTTTGTGTGCTGCGAAATGCTGTATTTTGCTGCAAAATGTTGTATTTTGCTGCAGACTTGGACAATTTGGTGTTCTAAATAAAATTTTAAGGTATAACAGTGCAGACATATCTTATGTCTTAATTCTGAAATATTAGACTGTACCGTAACCAGTACTGATATTTATTACGTGTTCGCGTCTTTGTCATCCGTCTAGGATATGGTTTTATATTCGTGATTGTGACGTATCCATTATCATACCAAGTTTGATTTGTTAAATTCCTAGACTTTTAAGACTCAAATTATAATTTAAGTTAAGTTGTGCAGTAAATAGGAAATGTAATAGTTGTTCAAGTTATACAGAATTATTGGAATTTTGCCAATTGTCACATGTTGAACCGGTGGTGATGATGGTCGAATGGTGGTGGCTAGTTGTAAGGTGTGGGTGTCAATTAAATCAAACACAACTTCTATACCAAAAGCCCCAAATCTAATTATAAGAACACTTAACAAATTATGAACGGATCTAAGATGACCTCTATAACATAAATTAATAGAGGGGTTTTATAGATCTCGAAAAACTATGTGAAATAGGCTCAAAAATTACCTTAATTGAGTGAGAATTGAAAGAGATATGTTAACTTGAAGTTACAACCCTAGAATCGTTCTTGATTAAATTTGTGAGTTGTTAAGGTTGTTTGCACGAATTGGAGGCTAGGGTTTGCCTTTTAGAGTTGGAGAATTCATTTAGTCTTGAATATGGGTGCTAATATAAACGAATTTGACAATATAACTTTAATGGTGATATGGAGATCTTTGAAATTAGGAAGTTGATAAACAAATTCGGACGTTTTATCATCCTGTATTAGTGTTAGGGTTCATTTATATATTAGGATACCAAGCTAATACCAAAATGATTGAGAAATCGAACTTGGGAACAAGGGTTTGCGGTTTCGCTGCTGTTGCGATGAAGAAAAGGATTCATGTGCAACCTTTTCGACGTTATAAACATGCAAGTTCCGGATCTAACACCAACGATGCCATGGCGTAGTGTTTGGCAACGCGCTATTTGAATCCGGACCTGAGGGTAAACCCGGGTTCGAATCATGCCTTCACCCACCCCTTTTTCTTTTGATTTTCAAACCAATATTTCAGCACTTTACACTTTAGCCCCTGTAGTTTATTAAATATGCTAACATGGTTTAAACCTAATAAGCTAACCTAGTTAGTGGTTTATTTTATTTTATAGTTTCTATTAACTACAATTCTAACCCCTTAACTTGTATCACTTATTAACCCACAAAACTAACTTCGTCAATACTTCCCTTTTTATCAATCTAACCGAACTAACTAAAAACCTTTATACATTTAACATTTTTAGCCTAGCTTTCATCAAACGTGATACGTAACCAAAGTTAAATAATGAAACACTATAAAAAATAAAAATTCCCATTTTTATTTATTTTCCGATGGATCCAGTTTTGCAATACGGGTCAGGTTTCGGAAATCCGTTTTTTGCAGATGCAACACGTATGGCCAGCCAGGAGTCGAACAGAATAGTTGACCACCAGCGATGTCCAAGGTCGCTAAGATCAGTAGAATCGAATCGGAGGTTAATCAGTGTCGACAACACCGTTGTTCTCTTCAACATGGTGAACAAGTTTTTTTTAATACCCAAGCTTTTTGCATTTGTCCATACGTATGGATCATCTTTTGCGGACACTGCATAATGCTACACTTCTCTCAGGTTTGTCAACTAAGAATACAAGAGAGAATAAAATGTGCCAAACTTGGAATTGTAGACGAAGAACGTCCAAAGTTGCCTTCGTTCATCCTCTTCTTGTCTCCTCTTGTATACAACTTTAAGTTACTTCATAGATATCCTTTTAGCAAGTTAATTGAGTTTAATATTGTTGGTAGTATTAGTTTATATCTTTATACAGTTACAAATATAGGAAGATCTGTTCTTGAAGTCTTATTTGTTTTTCTTTCTTTATTATCTTCAACATGCGTAACTGAGATATAGCTTCTTTTTAGTAGTCCTCAATAAATCTCAAACTATGGCATGTGTAACATTGTTGGATTTTTTTGTACAAGAATTTTTTTGTGTTATATTTTTTGTATTAGATTTTTTTTACTGTATTTTTTTGTACTGGATTTTTATGCTATATTTTTTTACTAGATTTTTTTGTGTTATATTTTTTTGTATTGGATTTTTTTGTTGTGTTTTTTATAAAACAAAGGGGTGCCACGTGTTATTTTCACACTTCTACTTATAAGGAATAAAATGTTTTAGTACCAAAATGTCCTTCCATCCTACTTATAAGAAGTGTCATATTTTATCATCACAATCTTTCTTAGATTACTTAGACAAAATGCACTTTTTTGTGGATCCTTCCCCTTATTATATATTATTAAAATTAATATATGCATAGAGATAAGCATTAACTATATAGTTTTTTTTATCTTTATCATTAAATGTTATACATATTAGAGTGTGAAAGATAAATTCGATTTCGATTTAAACTCGTACTTCACATAGCACCTTTTTATTTATATAATTTAGAACTAATATTTTATTTCACACAGCACCTTTTAGTTTAATTTGAAAGGCTGAAATAATAAGTCTAAACCTTGGTTTTATGTGGCTCTGTGAATATAAATTGGTTTATGTGGCTCTGTGAATATAAATATGATGATTATGAAATTTACGAAGAAGGTAGTAACTCAGCAATGGGAAGATGATGATTTGTCTTTGCAGCTGAGGAGGGTCTAGAAAGCAATGTTGAGAAGAAGTGAAATATGTAGGTCGGTCGTCTATGGTATAGAATCAATACATTTGGGTTTTATTTTTCGTTTATCGCCACCTGTACGTTGCTGCAGATAGAAGCGTTTTGGAAGTCGTGTATTGTCGACAGCTTTGTCCAACGTGACCTGTGGAGGATACTGTGGCCAACTATTTTGCATCGCCTCATGTTATTACGAAGCTTTAAATCTGTGCACTTGATATTCTAACCCCAACTCACATTTCTTTAGAGCTTTTGCTCCAGGTTATGTACCACAAGTTTTTTTTAATATGAGTTATTTGAGTAGGTTTGTGCCATCTTATAAGCTTTACACCCATTGACATCTAGGCAATCACAAGAGGCTGCACTTCACAAATGAGTATTTGCTTTCAAGAATTGTACTAACAAAACTTGATTACTTTGTTTGTTCGGAAGTTTCATAAAAGTGGTTATTAAGCTTTTATCCATCAATATTGAATAAATCTTATGATTTTTAACATCCATGAATTACTTTGTTTATTCGCTCCTTTCGGTTAATGTCAGTTGATATTCATGCAATTAACATATGATGATTACATTAATTTCGGTAGAAGGTGCAATTACGTGTATTTTTTTAGCAATTAGTTCTCGTCGCCTCATGCAGGTCGAATGAATTCCTAATTTTATTAATAATGAAGTTAGCATGCTTAGATTGAATGAACAAAATAATTTAACCGAAAACGGAATTTTAAACGCTAATGATGATTTTGATGAGGACTATATATTTGATGAAAAATTTAATTTTAGTTTAATGAAAATTTTAATTTTTAGTAGATGTGAATGGACTGGTTCTAACTTTATATATGATGACACTAATTGGCAATATAGGTCTTTTTAATGGACAACCATAATTAACAAACCAAAAGAAAGTGAAAATTGTTTAAAACCAGATCGATAAAGATTTGATAGAGTACAAGGGTACTTTTATATTTAATGGAGATAAAATAAGTTTTAGATTATATAAAATTATGAAATTATTAGAATTCATCTATCTCAAGGAGAGATAGAGAAAAAATAACTAGATTCCAAGATCCTTTAAATCAACTCTTACAAAATATGAAAATACCTAAGCGCTAATAAAATAAATTAGAGATGATTTCAAATATGGAAAATGAAAATTTTAATATAAATGTTATAGATTGTTAAATAATATTGAGAAGGCAAATGAAGATTTTAAAACTTCTTTTAGCATAGCAGTTTTTATTAATAAAATGAGCATTAAAATGATAAAAGAATATTTAGAAAAAAACTCTTTTAAACAATACTTTAAGATATTTATAAAATATAATCCACGATTAAAAACAAGATATATTTGAATTGAAAGACAACAACGTAACCAATATAATTACAAAAGCTGTTGAATCAATAGAAAAGAAAGTAAAGGAATAGAAGTCCTTTTAAAAGTAAGATATTTAAAAAAACACAAACAAAATATCTTAGTACACTTTTATCTGTATGAGATTGACTTTAAGAATATAAATCTATTAAATTTATAATTTATTAATAATGAAGTTAGCATGATTAAATTAAATCAACAAAATAAGAAATAAATTATACCGTTGTTCCCTATGATTTCTGTCAATTATCAATGTCGGTTACTAATAGCTTTTTTGTTGCAAAATCAGGTATTAACGTTCTAATTTGTCAAAATATTGAGTAGTAAGGCCAAACCCATGTCACAATGTTGAGTTTTAAGGCAAAACCTTGTTCACTTTTTAATTAAATCTTACTAAAATTACTAAAATTCCCTGTAAAGCTTAGAAACTACAGACACTATATGTGTTAAATAACCAAACTTGTTAAATCAAACAAAAAGAAAGCCCGTCTTTCGGGGGTCTTCTCCGGCAAAGTCCTCGGATTCCGGCCATATCGGATCCATAAGAATTGTCCGTTTAATTAGTTATGTTCGTTAATATTTATCACCATCATAATCCAAACTAACAACTCGTTTGTGTCAAGTATAAGCTGCAAATTATGCTTATCCGCTAACCCGTTTAACTCCGAAATTCCCATCATCCTTTTGATCCATTATATATTCAATTCGAGTATTAATATACACCTCTTGACCCGATGCGACCTCATTTCCACGCAATTTCACAGCCAATTTCGTCTCTACAACCGATCGGAGCCACATTCGCATACCGGAACTCCGACGATGCAATTCTTGTACATACATCGCAAACTGTTACAAATATTACATGTTGTTTGTTTGTTTTATCATACAGAATTAAAGCCCCATATTTATTGCAACTTACAAAACCGTTATATTTGAAGATCATAAATTTGTTTTAGTTATTTTTATAAATCTTAACTTGGTTTATTATTTAGATTAAGTTAAAAAGTTTATTTTACTAGGATATTATTTATAAACTCAAAGTTTATAAATAATAAACTTCAAATCCATTTAATTTTATAGAAAAATATAAATAAAAAAGAAAACATTTAAATTATTTTATTCAAATATAATTTTTTAAAAATAGACCCTCTAGTTATTAAAGTGCATTTTAGTCATTTTAGTAAGACTTAACAAAAAAATTAACAAAGTTTAGCCTAAGTACTTAACATTGCCATAAGGTTCGGTCGTAGTACTCAACATTGTGACAAATTAGAAAGTTAATAGCTTATTTTGCAACAAAAATTATTAGTACCCAACATTGAAATTTGGTAGAAACCGATGTAATATTTTCATAAAATAATTTAATTGGAAATAAATTTTAAACTCTGATCATAATTTTGATGAAGATTTTAATTTTAGTTGATATAAATGACTAGCTCTGGCATTATATATGATGATACTGAGTGACAATATAGTTCTTTCTAATAAAAACAATAGTTTTACAAACTCAAAAAGAGTAAAAATTCTTTAAGAATAGATAAATATTTGATAGAAGTACAAAAGACTATTATTTTTAATGGACATAAAACAAATTTTAGATTAAATAAAATTATGAAATCATTAAAATCTATCTATCGTAGAAGGAGAGATAAAAGAAAAAATAATTAGATTCAAAGATCCTTAAATTCTAACTTTTCTAAAATATGAAACCAGATAAGGTTTATAGAAAGATAAAGATAGGTTTAGATATAGAAAGTGAAAATAATATAACCTTTAATTTAGAAGATTCTAAAGTAGAAAACTTAGTAACTAAATTAAAAGGTATGAATTTAAATTATAATATTATTAAAATTAAAACCCAAGAAAATTTCTATATAAATGATATAGATTGTGTAAATAATAATGAAGACGCAATTGATAAATGGAAAAACGCTTTTACAAAGAACTATTTAAAACAATGCTTTAAGATATTGTCAAAATATAAGCTATGATACATAATAATATATTTTTTAATCAAAAGATGTAAATATAGCCGGTATAATAACAAGAGTTGTTGAATAAAAAGAAAAGTAGATCTTAAGAAATATAGTCATTTTAGAAAGAAAAAAAAAGAAGACATTAAAAAGCGAAAAACGAAATATTAAAAATATTTTAATACGTACATGCAAACATGCACATACATACATTTTAATCTATATGAAATTGATTTTAATAATTTAATTATTAAATTTAAATTTTATTAAGGATGAAATTTGTATGCTTAGATTAAACCAAAAAATAATTTAATTGAAAACGAGATTTTAAACTCTGACGATGATTTTGATGAAGACTATATATCTAATTAAGATTTTAGTTTTTATATAATGAATGTAATAGTTCTAATTTTATATATGATTTTATATTTGACGATACTAATTGGCAATATAGTTCTTTTTAGTTAACAACTATAATTTTAACAATCTAAAAGAAAATGCAAATTCTTTAAAAATAGATAAAGATTTGATAGAAGTAAAAAAACTATTATATTTAGTAGAGATAAAATAATTTTTAAATTACATAAAATTATGAAATTATTGGAATCTCTCTAGAAGAGATAAAAGGAAAAATAACTAGATATCAAGATCTTTTAATTCAGCCATTAGAAAATATGAAAACACCTTAGGGTTATAAAGAAAATTTGATATGAGTTCTACGGAAAGTGAAAATAATATAACCTCTAATTTAGAAAAGTCTGAAGTAGAAAACTTAGTAACTAAAGTATGAGATATGGAGTTGAATAATAATTTTATAAATATTAAAACCCAAAAAAATTTAATATCAATAATATAGATTGTATAAATAATATTGAGCAGATAATTGATAAATATGAAAATGCTTTTAGAATAGCAGTTTTGTTGATAAAATAGACATTAAAACAATAAAAAGGATTTTTAAATAGAATTCTTTTAAATAACACGTTAAGATATTTGTAAAATATAAGCCACAGTGCAAAAAACAAGATATATTTGAATTGAAAGATAACAACATAACTAATATAAAGACAAAAGTTGTTGAAGAAATTGAAAAGAAAAATACAATAAAAGAAATCACTTTAGAAAAAAATATATTTTAAGTAATAGATAAAAACAAAATATCTTCACTTTAAAAGAAAGATATTTTAAATAAAAGACAAAAACAAAATATCTTAATATACATACATATATACATTTTTATCTATATGAGATTGACTTTAATAATTTAATTCTATTAAATTTAAATTTTATTAATAATGAAGTTGGCATGCTTAGATTAAATCAACAAAATAAGAAAAAAAAATTATATTGTTGATCTTTGTGGTTTCTATCAAATTTCAGTGTGTTACTAATAATTTTTTTTGTTGCAAAATCAGTTATTAACATTCTAATTTGTTACAATGTTGAGTACTAAAGACAAATATTATCACAATGTTGAGTACTAGTACCAAACATTGTTAACTTTTTTTGTGAAATCTTACTAAAATGCCTAAAATGCTCTTTAATAATTAAAGTTTTTAGATATTTTGTAAAATTTAGAAACCGCGGGGATATGTATGTTAAATAATCAAACTAGTTAAATCAAACAAAAAGAAAGCCCGTCTTTCAGGTGGTATTCTCCGATAAAGTCGTTGAGCCATATCGGATCAGAATAAATTATACGTTTAACTAGTTTTGTTCATTAATATCTATCTCCATCATAATTAAAACTAACAACTCATTGTTGTCATGTATAAGCTACAAATTATGCTTATCCATTAACCCGTTTAACTACGAAATTCCCATCATCCTCTTGATCCATTATATCTTCAATTCGAGTATAAATATACGACTTTTGACCCGATGCGACCTCATTCCCACGAAATTTCATAGCCCATTTCGTCTCTACCCGCGTTGGCATACCGAGACTCCGACGACATTCTTGTATATAACATCGCAAACTGGTAGGAATATTACATGTTATTTCTCTGTTTTATGTACAGAACCAAACCCCCATAATTCACAAACTGTTATATTCCTAGATCAGAAATTTGATTTAGTTATTTTTATAAATCTTAACTTGGTTTATTATTTAGATTAAGTTAAAAGGTTAATTTTACTAGCATAACTCAATGTTTATATAAAAAATAAACATCAAATACATTTAATTTTATAAAAAAAATATAAATAAAACATAAAACGTTACTTTAAATTATTTTATTCAAATATATTTTTTAAATAAACCATCTAGTTATTAAAGTGCATTTTATGTAATACCCTAACTTGCTTAGATGAAATTAATAAAAGGTTTCACGTTTCATTCAGATAACAAAATTCCAAAATTTATATCAAACGTACAGGGTTACTGTTACACCCATATTATATTTCCCTTCTTATTATATTCTATACAAAAGATCTACATTAATAACGTATAACGTTAAAGAAACACCGATTGACATGTATTATTTTTTTTTTTTATAAATGCATGGTTTACAAAAGATGCGAAAACTAAATCTTCATCATGTTCGGTTCCTTGTTGTTGGCTTGATCATCATCATCCGAGGGTGCTTGCAATTTCCTTAAACTGTAAATTTGCAATTAATTAATATTATAGTGAATAATGGGAAGTACAACATAACTAATTTAACAAATAACCAAATCAGAAAAATGACAATTTCCGAGGTGGCGTCGGCGATGACATTTAGCCGTGTCGGCGACTCCGTGTATTTTATCATGTCGGGACAAAAATGTCGTAGGCAGTAATATTGGGCTTCGGACATCCATGCATCGTCGGCGACGCCACATGCTGCACCAGTTTTGCTGTTGTGTTGTTTTCTTTGTCCGTTCGACCCGTTTCAAGTCCCATACATAAAAACACGACTCGGGACTTCCAGAGACACTTCCGTAAAGCACTATTTCCTGTTTTCATTCCTATATTACTTTTGTTACAAGAGTTTATGTCCCATACGCTTCATTCGAAACATAATCACGCGTAAATATTTAATAGGATTATTTACTGTTTTGTCCCTTAATACTATTTAACCCATACCCTTACGGATGGGATCTATCTCGATATATGATGACCCATTCTCGACGTCCTTATCTTACTTACCTCGTGTTTCCATTCCCGGTTGCGCTTTTAGAATATTTAACCCTTTAGAGATCTAAATGCATAGACTTAGATCATTTATAAAATATTATTTGGGATTACACACATCCGTTCTACCCTTTCCGGGTTCGTTACTTTCAACATTCACACTTCTCTTACCGAGTTGCGTGCTTAATCGAATCATTACCCGTCGTCAACCGGGCTTAACATTTACGGAATGAGTGCTCCCGTTACCCGGTTTGCACTTATCCTTAATTGACCCGTTTGGTTACTTTAACCAAACAAGAAGTTTATTTCATCCATATATTAAATTAAATGTCCATAACCTGCGTTCCCTTACTCGGTTTACGCATTCGTTTAGTTTAGGTTGTTCAAGTAAATCCCATCACTTATAAACTAACCAAAACTATTGTTTTCCGCTATTTATTCATTTGGTTCATTCGTGCGAAGTCAATCACTTATGAATGAACCGTCATGAGCATTAATTCATTAACTAAATTTAATCAATACAAATTATAAATAAAAGTCATACGAAGTATTAGGCCACGTACCTTAAAGCTTTCCCTTCAAACGTGTGTCCGCACCGGCTTGAGTTCCTGACGCCCCACTTGCGTTGCCTAAAGTATACAAGCCAAATTTTATTAGAAACCTCTCAGCTTATAATTAAAGCTGTAAATTTTGCCAATCATACCACTTTATGTGTCTATTAACATCTTTCATTTGTTAATTTAAAGTTGGCAATTCTTTTAGGTGTTTTGTCAAGCACCTTTTGTGCATGCTTTTTAGCTAGCCATTTTAGTTCAATTAAACCTTAGTGAATACAAGAACCTCAATTTCACATACTCAATTACTCATCGTAGTCTATATTAACATGTCATTTCAACAAACTTATATCATTACATACATAATTCATACACTCACTTGGGGCTTTGTCATACTAGAGCAAACCCCACTTCTTTATGTAAAACATAATAATCTCAACACATAATTTTATAAATTCATTAACTATTTTCGGTTAGGATTATGATCCTACACTTAAAATTACACCTCCAGTGAGTCATAACACCAATCACAAGAATTATTCAAAATAATATCACCAAAATCAAGTTTTCAACTCAGAAATAATGAAGTTTGGAATCTTAAATTTGTGTTAGGCTCCTACCTATGCATGATTCGGATATTATATCTTGATTCATGCACCTACAAAGGCCCAATTCCACCCTCCAATTTGATCAATTTAGTGAATTAGGGTTTGGGTGTTCCTTTTTTCTTTCTCTGGTCGCACACACACACATACGTACATGAGTGTGCTGTATTTTTTTGTTTAGTTTTAATAAAACAAGTTCCACCCACTTGGCCAATTTAGTCCCTCATGTTTAGTTTTTTATAAGAGAACCATAATTCATGATTTTTATTATTTAACAACCTATCATCAACTAGATTAAATGCCCCTAGTTATATAGATCGAACCTGAATAGGTGCGTAATCTTCCTTTCGACTAAGGGCATCCGCCACTACGTTGGTTTTTCCCGGGTGATAATGAATTTCGCAGCATAATCCTTCACCGTCTCTAACCACCGTCTTTGTCTCATATTCAATTCCTTTTGATCAGTGAAAATGGTGCATTTTACCCCGTATAGGTAATGCCTCCAGATTTTTAGAGCAAAAACTACAGCTGCCAACTCAAGATTATGAGTCGGGTATTTCTTTTCATGAACTTTTAATTGTCTCGAGGCATAGGTGATCACCTTTCCCGTTGCATAAGTACACACCCAAGACCTAGGCGTGATGCATCTGAGTACACTACTAAGTCATCGGTGACATCTGGTAAAGTCAATACCTGAGTACTGGTCAAATTTTCCTTGAGCATTTGGAAAGCCCTTTCTGATTGTCAGCCCAGACAAAATTTTCATCCTTACGGGTTAGTTTAGTTAACGACGATGCGATTTTGAAGAAATCTTGAATGAATCTCCTATAGTAACCCGCAAGTCCTAAGAAACTTCTAATTTCCGATGGATTCTTTAGAGGTTTCCAATTTGACACCGCTTCTATTTTGGATGGGTCTACTAAAACACCTTCAGCACTTATGACATGTCTAATAAAATGTGCCTTCCATAGCCAAAAGGCACATTTTGAGAACTTTGCGTAAAGCTTTTCTCGCCTAAGCGTTTCCAATACTCTTTGCAAGTGGTGCGTATGATCCGCCTCACTTTTCAAATACACTAGAATATCATCGATAAATACTATCACCGACTTGTCTAGAATTGACTTGTAAACCCGGTTCATAAGATCCATGAAGGCCTCGGGTGCATTTGTTAGTCCAAAAGATATTACATGAAATTCATAATGCTCGTAACACGTACGGAATGCCGTTTTTGGTATGTCTTCCTCTTTTACCTTCAATTGGTGATAGCCCGACCTTAAGTCGATCTTTCGAAAACCACTCGTGCCTTGCAGTTGATCGAATAGATCATCGATTCTCGGAAGCGGGTATCGATTCTTTACCGTAACTTTGTTTAACTCCTGGTAGTCGATACACATTCGCATGCCCCGTTTTTATTCTTTACAAATAATACCGGCGCTCCCCAAGGAGAGACACTCGGTCAAATGAATCCTTTGTCGAGCAAATCTTGCAATTGTGATAGTAATTTTTGAAGTTCAGACGGTGCTAATCTGTATGGTGCCTTGGCCACCGGCTTCGCACCTGGGATTAATTCGATCCCAAGTTCCACCTCACGCTTGGGTGGTATTCCCGATAAATCCTCCGGATATACGTCTTCAAACTCTCGCACGAACGGCACATCCTTAATCGTTGGTGACTTTTTTCTGAATCAAGTATGTAAGTCATGTAAGCCTTACACCCGTGTTGAATGAGTCTACGGGCTTCATCATCGAGCATATTATGGGGTTGCCACTCTTTTCCCTGTAAATATTGACATGCCTTCCACTTGGAGATATTAATTGTATCTCTTTAGGAAAGCATATCACATTGGCATGGTAGCAGGACAGCCAATCCATTCCAATCACTACTTGGAATTCCCCCATCGACATAGGTATCAAATCAACTAAGTAATCCTCATCCTCAATGATCAATTTGCAATTCCGACATATATGACAGACAATAAAAGTTTTGTTATTACCTACCTCTACCTCTAAGGGCATTGGTAACTTTGTTAATATGAATGATGGGTGTTTAACAAATAAAATATTTGTTCGCACTCATATCAAATAAAACATGGGTAGGAATTAAATTTACGCTAAAAGTACCCGTGACCACATTGGGTTCAACCTTTGCCTCAGCTGCAGTTATTTGGAAAGATCTTGCCTTTGACTTCGGGAATTCCGCCTTTTTGTCTGTTGTATCTTTCTTTCCTACCAAATCCGGGCATTTGAACTTCTGGTGGCCCGGTTGATAGCATTTGTAGCACACTGATACCTTGTCGGGGCAATTCGATGCTACGTGTCCCGTCTTCCCGCATACTATGCATGGTTTGTTCTTGAAATAACATTCGTCCTTGTGGGCACGACCACAAAACTTGCAATTTGGTGTTCCTCCGTTTATGTTCATCTACTTGGAGGACTCAGCCGTTTTTGGTTTCTTTGTCAGGCTTGGATTCGTATCCAACACCCTCCTCTCTCCCCTTTCCACTTGTTTTCTTAACTCTATCTCACGTTCCCGAGCGGCATTCACGATTTCTGTGAGGTGTTCATATTTCGAGGGAGTCATAAACTCCCGATATTTCGCACTCAACATGCTATAATAATAATAAATCTTTTGATCTTCTATTTGCACCAACTCGTCACAAAACCTGAGCTTGTCGAGGAACACCCTCGTGATCTTGTCAATCGATTCACCTTTTTGCCTTAGCTGAATGAATTCCTCTTTGATCTTGTTGATCACGACCTTTGGGCTATGATGTTTAAGGAAAGGCACCTTAAACTCCTCCCATGTCATGGTTCTTGTGGTTTCGACCCCTTGTTCTTTCTTAAGATTGTCCCACTGATCTTTTGCTTGACCCCTTAATTGACCGGTCCCATAAGCTACGAAATCAGTTGCGTCACAGTGAGTTCTCTCAAAGACTCCTTCGATGTCGCTTATCCATCGTTGACAAATGATTGGATCCACTTCACCGTTGTAAATTGGGGGGTTTGTACGCTATGAATTTATTATAAGGGCATGCTTTTCCTTTAGCCTTGTCTTTTTCTTGTACGAGGTCTTCTTTTAACTCATTTATCTTTTCTTCTACCACTGATAAAATTGTGGTTTGTAGTCTATCCATAAACTGGGGATACCGTATCATCACCAGTTCTGTCTGACATCCCTTTAACTGAAATTGCCCACAACAATTTGGTGAATAAGTTATTTAATCATTTCCATACTATTATATGGAACTTTATACTCATCACTCATTATTACGCATGATGTATCCTTCTTTTTCGGTTTGATTAAGTATATAACTTGTCTCAACCAATTATACTTAGTGTATTTCTCGGGCTCGATTGTATTAATACACTCCTCCCATACATGTAAATCATCTTCTTTTCTATTATTTTCAATTGAAACTCATTTCATAACTAGTTCTTACCGGATGTCTTGATCAAGCCTTAAACCGAACACATTTCATCTTTAACCTTAAGCTTCGATAACCAACTTGTAATACCCTAACTTACTTAGTTGAAATTAATAAAAGATTTCGCGTTTCATTCAGATTACAAAATTCCAAATTTTATATCAAAAGTACAGGTTTACTGTTACATCATGTTATATTTCCCTTATTATTATATTTTATACAAAATATCTACATTAATAATGTATAATGTAAAAGAAACACCCATTGACATGTTATTATTGTTTTTCTATAAACGCATGGTTTACAAAAGATGCGAAAACTAAATCTTCATTGTGTTCGGTTCCTTATTGTTGGCTTGGTAATCATCCGAGGGTGTTTGCGATTTCCATAAAGTGGAAATTTGCAACTAATTAGTATTATAGCGAATAAAGGGAAGTACAACATAACTAATTTAACAAATAACCAAATCAGAAAAAAATAAAATTTCTAAGGTGGTGTCGGCGACGACATTTAGCTGCGTCAGCGAAGCCGTGTATTTTATCGCGTCGGGACAAAACTGTCATAGGCTGCAATACTAGCCGGTCGGACATCCATGCCCCGTCGGCGACGCAACATGCTGCACCAGTTTTGCTGCTGTGTTGTTTTGTTTGTCCGTTCGACCTGTTTCAAGTCCCGTACATAAAAACACGACTCGGGACTTGTAGAGACAATTCCGTAAAACACTATTTCCTATTTTCATTCCTATATTACTTTTTTTACAAGAGTTGATGTCCAATACGCTTCATCGGAAACGTAATCACGCATAAATATTTAATAAGATTATTTACCGTTCTATCCCTTAAGACTATTTAACCCATACCCTTACGGATGGGATCTATCTTGATATATGATGACCCATTCCAGGCGTCCTTATCTTACTTACCTCGCGCTTCCATTCCCGGTTGCGCTTTTAGAACATTTAACCCTTTAGAGATCTAAATTCATAGACTTAGATCATTTATAAATATTATTTAGGATTGCGCACATCCGTTCTACCCTTTTCGGGTTCGTTACTTTCAACATTCACACTTCTCTTACCGAGTTGCGTGCTTAATCGAATCATTACCCGTCGTCACCAGGGCTTAACATTTACGGAATGAGTGCTCCCGTTACCCGGTTTGCACTTATCCTTAATTGACCCGTTTGGTTACTTTAACCAAACAAGAAGTTTATTTTCATCCATATCTTAAATTAAATGTTCATAACCTGCGTTCCCTTACTTGGTTTACACATTCGTTTAGTTTAGGTTGTTCAAGAGAATCCCATCACTTATGAGCTAACCAAAATTTTCCGCTATTTATTCATTTGGTTAATTCGTGCGAAGTCTATCACTTATGAATGAACCGAACTTCATGAGCATTACTTCATTAACTAACATTTAATCAATACAAATTATAAACAAAAGTCATACGAAGTATAAGGCCACGTACCTTAAAGCTTTTCCTTCAAACGTGTGACCGCACCGGCTTGAGTTCCCGACACCCCACTTACGTTGCCTAAAGTATACAAGCCAAATTTCATTAGAACCTCTCGGCTTATAATTAAAGCTTTTAAATTTTTCCAAACATACCACTTTATGTGTCTATTAACATCTTTCATTTGTTAATTTAAAGTTGGCAATTCTTTTAGGCGTTTTGTCAAGAACCTTATATGCACGCTTTTTAACTAGCCATTTTAGTTCAATTAAACCTTGGTGAATCCAAGAACCTCCCCACGTTCTCAATTACTCATCGTAGTCCATATTAACATGCCATTTCAACAAACTTACATCATTACATTCATAATTCATACAATCACTTCGGGCTTTGTCATACTAGAGCAAAATCCACTTCTTTATATAAACATAATAATCTCAACACATAATATTATAAATTCATCAACTATTTTCAGTTAGGATTATGATCCTACACTTAAATTAAACCTCTCGTAAGTCATAACATCAATCAAATGTTTCAAGAACTTAAATCATCCAAAATCAAGTATCACCAAAATCAAATTTCAACTTAACTTGTGTTAGGCAAGTATGGATGATCGATATTCTTAATTCATGCATCAATAAAGGCACCAATCCACCCTCCAGTTTGATCAATTTAGTGAATTAGGGTTTGGATGTTCCTTCTTTCTTTCTCTGGTCGCACCCATACACATACGTACATGAGTGTGTTGTATTTTTTTTGTTTAGTTTTAATAAAACAAGTTCCACCCACATGGCCAATTTAGTCCCTCATGTTTAGTTTGTTATAAGAGAACCATAATTCATCAACTAGATTAAATGCCCCTAGTTATATATATGATTTAATATTTTTGGGGTGTTACAAGTCCACCCCCTTAAAAAGGGTTTCGTCCTCAAAACATGTGTACGTACCAAAAAGCGAAGGGTAGAGTCGTCTCATTTCCTCTTGGGACTCCAAGTGGTATTCGATCCCTTCCGATGCTCTCATTTGACCTTCACTTGGTCAATCTCCTTGTTCCTTAATCCTTTGTGTCACACCCCAACCGATGGCGGAATCATCAAAGTAAGACGAAATAGATTGCTCGAGACATCATAACACTAAATATGACAATATTTAATTAAACAACTCATTTCATTTCTTTCATCAAATCGTCAAGTACAACATAATTCAAATACAATAAAACATCAAATAAGACAAGTTCAACGAAACATAATAAATAACTTAGCATTCTAAGTGTATTTCTATGCCAATCCTACTAAGTTTCCTCACATTAGCATCCTCAACCTACAACATGTTAAAAAGTATAGTTCAATAACAAAGTATTGGCGAGTACACAAGTTTGAATCATAACATAAGTAATCAAACGTTTAAACAAATCCACATGATAAGCTAGTATACGAGATTAAAGTAAACAAGGCATGTGAACTACAAGTCAATCTTCAAGTGTCACCGCATAATAGATTAAAACTTAACATGACCACAAGAATAAAGGGCGGTGTGTTACCCCTATAGCGCTATACATGTTAAGGGGAGGCTCATACGAAGTTAATGACAATTAGTATCACATAAGAATGTTCCAAGTAAACAAACCGAGTATCACATAACTATAGCATGTATGATGGATTGTTTGTGTGATTGCATAGAATAAAAGTGTGGTTTAGTGTGTTTATGATAGATTAACATATTGCACCCAAAAAGTGTAAAGCGTAAAAAGGGTGTCGGGTGTACTCACGGTTTTGCAAAGTTAATTCTGTGAAAGTGTTTGGGTTGATCAGGGGGGACGAACACCGAGTTATCCTACACAAGGAAACGTAGGTGTGTGAGTATTGGAATGACGATGGAGTTCGTGAATTTAGGAACTTAAAGTATGCAAAAGTATGTATAGTCGAAAGTATTTATCTAGACTTAATGCTCGTTTTTGATACTATAAGTCCCGTACGGTGTTTGTGGTTTTATGGGTCATGCCAAATAGAATCGTAATGATGGTTTAAGTCTTAGATAAAATAACCTAATGTTAGGACAAGTAACCATACGGCCATTGTCAAAGGTTCGGTTATATTTATTATTTACATATATAGTTTACATATATTATTACAAGTTTATCGTATAAATCATAGATTTCATAGAAGTCATGCATGGAGGTAGGAGGATAACCATCCTTAACCTCTTTCATAAGATTCATCAATACACAAATTGCCACAAGGGCAATCCGGATGATCATGAATATAGTACTTCACTAAACTACATTTCGACCGAATAAGCAAGCTAGGTGCGTGCATCCCGAACATGGCAACGTTTGGGACATGTCGTAGCCTTGTTACTCAATTGAAGATGAAACATAGCTTAGTGGATAGAAATCATCAAGTGATGGGTGGATTGAAAGTTGGATAGCCAAGACCTCCATGTAATCACACCTTCACCAAAACATAAGCTTGTAAGCTTGGATGGTTTCAATACTTGTGGGTTAAGAGCCTTAGTAAAACAACAAGTTTAGAGACATGTTATACCTCTTGATTTTCTATGAAACAAGTCTAGCTAGCTCACTAACCATAAAATTGATTAGAGACACAAGTAGCATAGAGTTGTTAAGAAAAAACAAGTTTAAGAAAAGTTTATAAGTTTAACTTCCCATACAGAAAATTTGGCCATAAAAATGGTATTGTTCCACCTTGGTTTTCCATGGAAAACCTATGGTAACATCCTAAGAGGTTTAGAAAACTTTGTTGAGGAAGAAAACTTGAAGTTTTTAAAGTTTTGAAAAGATAAAAGTGGGCAGAAAGTTTAGCACACTTTTGGACCTCAAAATGGTGAGGTTTCACCTTAGTTTGCCCAAGAAAACTTGTGAAAACCTTCATAGAGGTTACCCAAGTGTTTTAGAAGAAGAAACAAGGTTTAAACAAAGAAGTAAGTGAATTGAAACTCACTTGCAAACTGAAATAACTCAGCAATGAATTCTGGAATGTTTGAGAGGATTTGTGAAGTGTTGGAGGCTTGTAAAAGTGAGAAAAGGTTGGGGAAAGGTGGAGTTTTATAGAGGGAAGATTAGGGTTTGAATTAGGTTAGCATTTAATGGGTTAGCTGGTTGTTAATCTTGAAACAAGGTGAGCATGTGTGTGTGACAGCTTGCGGCCGCAAGCTGTCCTCTTTTTTTTGTTAGTTAAAATAGTTAGGTTTATTTGATGTATACATGGTGTACATTATTTATAATACAATTGTGGCTTGATTGGAAGATTAAAACCAAGAACAAGGGCATCATATAACTCAAAAAAAGGACTTGTTTAAACATAATCGTGACAAGTTTTTATGGTGCCAATTGCTTGAGTGTTTTGCTTAAATCATCAATCGTTTTTGCTTGATTTGAATTGTGTAAGATTTACGAATGCACCACGAGAATTCACGAGTTAAATTAAATTGATAAATCGAGTAATGAATAAACGTACGTTCATAAGTGTAAGCATGCATAAAGTTTCTGAATTTCACATAATTGATCAATTTGATTACAATCAAAGCCTTAGATTTACAATGATTCGAAAATGAGATACGATTACAAGGTTTAGGCTTTCCAAAAATGGAAACACGAAGCAAACTTACTAAAAAT
Organism: Scalesia atractyloides; assembly: GCA_947069175.1. Classification (NCBI taxonomy): domain Eukaryota; kingdom Viridiplantae; phylum Streptophyta; class Magnoliopsida; order Asterales; family Asteraceae; genus Scalesia; species Scalesia atractyloides. The sequence goes on from CAMTDV010000013.1 coordinate 24,556,605, forward strand.
GGAAAGTTACAAAAACGAAGCGTTACACTTTAACCTTCTGATCAAGGATTTCAATCGGTTTAGCTATGAAGTTAAGCTTGTCATCAACTTCAATATCACTATAGGGTACATATATCGTTTTGTCCGCTAAACATTTGCGGAGGTGTGATACATGAAACGTGTTATGTATCCCGCTTAACTCATCCAGAAGTTCTAGCCGGTAAGCCACCTTGCCCACCCGACTAATAAGCTTAAATGGCCCGATAAATTGTGGACTCAATTTACTCTCTTCCTAAATCGAATGATCCCTTTCCACGGAGATACCTTGAGCATTACTCTATCACCTACTTGAAACTCGATAGGTCTTCGTTTTTATCCGATAAGACCTTTGTCGATCTTGAGCCGCTTTTAAATGGGCTCGTACCGTGTCAATCTTTTCATTTGTGGCCTTAATCACGTATTCATGGGCGAGTTCTCTCGGTCCCACTTCACCCCAACCTACCGGGCTTCAGGCATGTATTTTTTTTGTTTTGTGCCCATCTGTTCTTGGCAATCGCGCCAAAAGTTCAAAGTAAACCGTGCATCTCTATCGGATACGATCGATACCAGTACTCCATGGCGTGCTATAATTTCATTCATATACACCCCCAAGATCTTTTCTGATGTATAAGTCTCACAAATAGGAATAAAGTGAGCGCTTTTTGTCAATCTATCAACGACCACCCAAATGGCGTCGAATTCTGAGCCGTTCTCGGCAGTTTGGTTAATTGGTCCATGGTTATATGTTCCCATTTCCAAACCGGTATCTCTAGCGGTTGGGCTTGCCATAAGGCTTTTGATGCTCCTATTTTACTTGTAAACAAGTTAGACATCTTTCGACGTACTTTGCTACATCTCTTTTCATTCCGAGCCACCAATAATTTTGTTTCAGATCTCGGTACATTTTGTTCGCTCTTGGGTGAATCGAATAGCGCGATTTATGAGCCTCGTCGAGTAAGAGATCTTTTACACCACATGTGTTTGAAACCCAGATTCTACCGAATCGGTACTTCAAACCATTTTCTCCGTCTTTAATATTTTTACTAATACCGTTACACGTTCTTTTCTCAAGTTCTCTTTCTTTTCCGCTTCTTCTTGTGCTACTCGGATTCGTTCAAGTAGCCCCGAAGTGACCCCAAGTTTTATAGATCGTACCCGAATAGGTACGTAATCTTGCTTTCGACTAAGCGCATCTACCACTACGTTGGCTTTTCCCGGGTGATAATGAATTTCGCAGCATAATCCTTCACCGTCTCTAACCAACATCTTTGTCTCATATTCAATTCCTTTTGATCGGTGAAAATGGTGCATTTTACCCCATACAGGTAATGCCTCAGATTTTTAGAGCAAAAACAAAGGTTGCCCACTCAAGATCATGAGTCGGAAATTTCTTTTCGTGAACTTTAAATTGTCTCGAGGCATAGGTGATCTCCTTGCCCCGTTGCATAAGTACACACCCAAGATGTAGGCGTGATGCATCCGAGTACACTACTAAGTCATCGGTGCCATCCGGTAAAGTCAATACCAAAGCACTGGTCAACTTTTCCTTGAGCATTTGGAACGCCCTTTCTTGTTTGTCAGCCCAGACAAATTTTTCATCCTTATGGGTTACTTTCAACATTCACACTTCTCTTACCGAGTTGCGTGCTTAATCCAATCATTACACGTCACCAGGGCTTAACATTTACAGAATGAGTGCTTCCGTTACCCGGTTTGCACTTATCCTTAATTGACTCGTTTGGTTACTTTAACCAAACTAGAAGTTTATTTTCATCCATATCTTAAATTAAATGTTCATAACCTGCGTTCCCTTACTCGGTTTATGCATTCGTTTAGTTTAGTTTGTTCAAGTGAATCCCATCACTTATAAACTAACCAAAACCAGTGTTTTATCCGCTATTTATCATTCGGTTCATTCGTGCGAAGTCCAACACTTATGAATGAACCAAACTTCATGGCATTACTTCATTAACTAACATTTAATCAGCACAAATTATAAATAAAAGTCATACGAAGTATTAGGCCACGTACCTTAAAGCTTTCCCTTCAAATGTGTGTCCGCACTGGCTTGAGTTTCTGACGCTCCACTTGCGTTGCCTAAAGTATACAAGCCAAATTTTATTAGAAACCTCTCAGCTTATAATTAAAGCTGTAAATTTTGCCAATCATACCACTTTATGTGTCTATTAACATCTTTCATTTGTTAATTTAAAGTTGGCAGTTCTTTTAGCTGTTTTGTCAAGCACCTTATGTGCACGCTTTTTAGCTAGCCATTTTAGTTCAATTAAACCTTAGTGAATACAAGAACCTCACTTTCACATACTCAATTACTCATCGTAGTCCATATTAACATGTCATTTCAACAAAATTATATCATTACATTCATAATTCATACACTCACTTGGGGCTTTGTCATACTACAGCAAAACCCACTTCTTTATATAAAACATAATAATCTCAACACATAATTTTATAAATTCATCAACTATTTTCGGTTAGGATTATGATCCTACATTTAAAATTACACCTCCAGTAAGTCATAACACCAATCAAATGTTTCAAGAACTTAAATCATCCAAAATCAAGTATCACCAAAATCAAAGTTTCAACTTACCTTTTGTTAGGCAAGTATGGATGATCGGTATTCTTGATTCATGCACCTACAAAGGCCCAAATCCACCCTCCAATTTGATCAATTTAGTGAATTAGGGTTTGGATGTTCCTTCTTTCTTTCAATGGTCGTACACACACATACGTACATGAGTTTGCTGTATTTTTTTTGTTTAGTTTAATAAAACAAGTTCCACCCACTTGGCCAATTTAGTTTCTCATGCTTAGTTTGTTATAAGAGAACCATAATTCATGATTTTTATTATTTAACAACCTACCATCAACTAGATTAAATGCCCCTATATATATATATATATGATTTAATATTTTTGAGGTGTTACAAGTCATTTTGGTAAGAGTTAACAAAAAAGTTAACAAGGTTTGGCCTTAGTACTTAACATCGCAACAAGGTTTGGCCTTGATATTTAACATTGTGACAAATTAGAAAGTTAATACCTTATTTTGCAACAAAAACTGTTAGTATCCGATACTGAAATTTGGCAAAAATCACAAACACTAACGGTGTAATTTTTTCACAAAATAATTTAATTGAAAACGAAAATTTTCACTCTAAGGATAATTTTGATAAAGATATTAATTTTAGTTGATATGAATGGACTACTTCTAACTTTATATACGATGATAGTGATTGACAATATAGTTCTTCTTAATGGACAACAATAGTTTTTCCAAACTAAAAGAAAGTGAATTTCGTTTTAAAAATAGATAAATATTTGGTAGAAGAACAAAAAAACTATTATTTTTAATGAAGATAAAATAAATTTTGGATTAAATAAAATTATAGAATTAGTAGAATCTATATATCCTAGTAGAAGAGAAAAAGAAAAAATAACTAGATTCAAAAAATCCTTTAATTCAACTCTTACAAAATATGAAAATACCTAAGAGTTATAAAGAAATAAGTTTAAATACCGAAAGTGAAAATAATATAACCTCTAATTTAGATGATTCTAAAGTAGAAAACTTAGAAATTAAAATAGGACATATGGAGATAAATGATAATTTCATTTAAATTAAAACACAAGAAAATTTTAATATAAATGATATAGATTGTGTAATTTATACTGAAGAGGCAATTGATAAATGGAAAACCGATTTTAAAATAAAAGTTTCTGTTAATAAAACGGGAATTGAAGAAATAAAAGGAATTTTAGAAAGAATTATTCTAAACAGTGCTTTATAATATTGGCAAAATATACGCCATGAAAGATAACAATATACTTTTTAATCGAAAGATATAAATATAGCCTAGTATAATAACAAGAGCTGGAGAGAAAATTCAAGAAAGGAAGTCATTTTAGGAAAAAAATATATTAAAAAGCGAAAAACAAAATATTAAAAAGACTTTAATACATACGTACAATCTATTCTATATGAAATTGATTTTAATAATTTAATTCTCTTAAATTTAAATTTTACTAATGATGAAGTTAGCATACTTAGATTTATTAATGATTTTGATGAAGACTGTATATATCTGATGAAGATTTTAGTTTTTTTAGATATGAACGTACTAGTTCTGACTTTATATATATAATAAGACTGATCAGCTATGTAATTATGTAATTCTTTTTAATGGACAACTATAATTTTAACAAACTAAAAGAAAGTGCAATTTTTTTAGAGAATTGATAAAGATTTGATACAAGTACAAAAAAGTATTATATTTAATGTAGATAAAATAACTTTTATATTAAATAAAATTATGAAATTATTACAATTTACCTTTCCTAATAGGAATGATAAAAAAAATAACTAGATATCAAGATCCTTTAATTCAACTCTTACAAAATATGAAAATACCTAAGGGTTATAAAGAAAATTATAGATGAGTTAAGATACGGAAAATTAAAATAATATAACCTATAATTTAGAAGAGTCTAAAGTAGAAAACTTAGTAACTAAAACATGAGATATGGAGTTAAATAATAATTTTATTAATATTATAACTCAAGAATATTTTAATATAAATATATAGATTGTATAAATAATATTGAGCTAACAATAGATAAATATGAAACAACTTTTAGAATAGCAGTTTTTGTTAATAAAATTTACATTGAAATAATAAAAGGATTTTTAGAAACAACTCCTTTTAACAATGTTTTAAGATATTTGTAAAATATAATCCACGAATCAAAAACAAGATATATTTGAATCGAAACGATAAAAACATAACCAGTATAACGACAAAATTGTATAAATAGAAAAGAAAAGTAAAAGAAAAAGTTACTTTAGAAAAAAGATATTTAGAAAAAAGACAAAAACAAAATATCTTACATGCATACATATTATCTATATGAGATTGATTTTAATAATTTAATTCTATTAACTTTAAAAATAATTAATAATGAGATTGATTTTAATAATTTACTTTTATTAAATTTAAAATTAATTAATAATGAAGTTAGTATGCTTAGATTAAATCAATATAATAAAAAAAATTACGCCATCTGTACTTGTGGTTTCTGTCAAATTCATTGTCGATTGCTAATAGTTTTTTTTTTTTTAAATAAGGTATTAACGTTCTAATTTATCACAATGTTTCATACTAAGGCCAATATTGTCACAATGTTAAGTACTATGGCCAAACCTTGTTAACTTTTTTTATTAAGCCTTACCAAAATGATTAAAAGACCCTTTAATATTTAAAGTTTTAGTCATTCTGTAAAACTTAGAAGCTGTAGGAACTATATGTGTTAAATAATCAAACTTGTTAAATCAAACAAAAAGAAAGGACGTCTTTCAAGGGGGTCTTCTCCAGCGAAGTCGTCGGATTCCGGCTATATCGGATCCGTAAAAAATGTTCGTTTAACTAGTTTTTTATGTTAATATTTATCTCCAATATAATCAAAACTAACAACTAATTTGTGTCACGTATAAGCTCCAACTTATGCTTATCCGCTAACCCGTTTAACTTTGAAATTCCTATCATCTTCTTTATCCATTATATCTTCAGTTTGAGTATAAATATATGCTGCTTGACCTGATGCAACCTCATCCCCATGCAATTTCACAGCCAATTTAGTATCTACAACAATTCGGACGCGCGTTCGCATACTGGAACTCCGGCGATGCAATTCTTGTACATAACATCGCAAACGGGTAGAAATATTACATGGTATTTGTTCCTTTTATCATACAAATCAAAGCCCCATATTTATTTCAACTTACAAAAGTGTTATATCCCTAGGTCGGAAATTTGTTATAGTTATTTTTATAAATCATAACTTGGTTTATTATATAGATTAAGTTAACAAGTTTATTTTACTAGCTTCTTTTTTATAAACTCAAAGTTTATAAATAACAAACTTTAAATCCATTTAATCAGGAGAGCTTATAAACAAATACAGATCTTTGGTATCATCCTCGATACTGAGATATATCATAAGACCGATTTCGTTGAAATTGTTCGTTTGGAAATTTCCTGATAAGCTAATAATAGGTTACGATTCTAAAACCAAACAAAGAAAATAGAATACATTGCTTTAAATTGTTTTATCCAATTACAATGTTTAAAAATAGACCTTCTAGTTATTAAAGTGCATTTTATTATTTTAGTAAGACTTAACAAAAAAAGTTAACAAGTTTAGCCTTAGTACTCAACATTGCGACAAGGTTTGGCCTTAGTATTCTACATTGTGACAAATTAGAAAGTTAATACCTTATTTTGCAACAAAAAACTATTAATACCGACATTTAAATTTGGCAGAAACCATAAGGAATGGGTGTAATTTTTTCACAAGATAATTTAATTGAAAACAAAATTTTAAACTTTGATGATAATTTTAGTGAAGATTTTAATTTTAGTTTATATAAAGGGACTAGTTCTGACTTTATATATGATGATAGTGATTAGCTATATAATTCTTCTTAATGGACAATAATAGTTTTTAGAAATTAAAAGAAAGTAAAAATTCGTTAAAGTAGAAAAATATTTGATAGAAGTAAAAAAAACTATTATTTTTAATGGAGATAAATTAAATTTTAGATTAAATAAAAATATGTATTCGTTATAAAGAAAAAATAACTAGATTCAAAGATACTATAATTCAACTCTTACAAAATATGACAATACCTATGGGTTATAAAAAAATCCATTCAGATACAGAATGTGAAAATAATATAACCTCTAAATTAGAAGATTCTAAAGTAGAAAACTTATTAACTAAAATAGGAGGTATGGAGATAAATGATAATTTCATTAAAATTAAAACCCAAGAAAATTTTAATATAAATGATATAGAATTTATAAATAATACTGAACAGGCAATTGATAAATGGAAAACCGCTTTTAAAATAAAAGTTTCTCTTAATACAATGGACATTAGACGATTAAAAGGAAATTTAGAAAGAACTATTTTAAACAATGCTTTAAAATATTGGCAAAATATAAGCCATGATGCATAACATTATATTTTTCAATCCACAGATCTAAATATAATAAGTACAATAACAAGATCTATTGAATAAAAAGAATGAGAAAATTTAAGAAAAAAAATCATTTTAGTAAAAAGATTCAAATAATTTATTTAAAAACGAGATTTTTAACTCTAACGATGATGAAGACTATATGTCTAATGAAACTTTTAGTTTTTGTAGATATGAATGTACTAGTTCTGACTTTATATATTACGATACTGATTTGCAAAATAGCTCTTCTTAATGGACAACTATAATTTAAACAAACTAAAAGAAAGTACAAATTCTTTAAAAATAGATAAAGATTTGATAGAAGTACAAAAAAACTATTATATTTAATGGAGGTAAAATAATTTTTAGATTAAATAAAATAATGAAATTATTGGAATATTCCGGTAGAAGAGATAAAGAAAAAAATAACTAGATATCAAGATCCTTTAATTTAACTCTTACAAAAAAGAAAAATACCTAAGGGCTATAAAGAAAATTAGAGATGAGTTAAAGTGAAAATAATAATAACCTATAATTAGAAGAGTCTAAAGTAGAACACATAGTAACTATAATAGGAAATATGGAGTTAAATGATAATTTTATTAATATTGAAATCCAAGAAAATTTTAATATAAATGATATTGATTGTGTAAATAATATTGAGGAGGCAATTGATAAATGTGAAACTACTTTTAGAATACTAATTTCTGTTAATAAAATAGACATTGAAAGAAAAAAAGAATTTTTAAAAAAGAAATCTTTTAAACAATGCTTAAAGATATTTGTAAAATATAAGCGATGATTCAAAAAAAAGATATATTTGAACCGATTGATAAAAAACGTAACCAATATAATGATAAAGTTGTTGAATAAATAGAAAAGAAAAATACAAGTATGAGATTTATTTTAATAATTTATTTCTATTAAATTTAAGATTTATTAATAATGAAGTTAGCATGCTTTAGATTAAATAAAAAAATAAGAAAAAAAATTAACACAGTTGGTTCTTTTGGTTTCTGTCAAATTTCAATGTCGGATACTAATAGTTTCTTGTTGCAAAATTAGGTATTAATGCTCTAATTTGTCACAATGTTGCTAAGTAAGGCCAAACCTTGTCACATTGTTGAGTACTAAAACCAATTCTTGTGAACTGTTTGGTTAAATCTTACTAAAATGAATCAAATGCCCTTTAATAATTAAAGTTTTTAGCCAATTTGTAAAACTTCCAAACCGCAGGGATTATATATGTTAAATAACCAAACTTGTTAAATCAAACAAAAAGAAAGCATGTCTTTCAAGGGGTCTTCTTCGGCAAAGTCGTCGGATTTCTGCTATATCAGATCCGTAAAAATTGTCCGTTTAACTAGTTTTTTCGTTATTATTTATCTACATCATAATCAAAACTAACAACTCGTTTATGTCATGTATAAGCTGCAAATTCTGCTTATCCGCTAACCCATTTAGCTCTGAAGTTCCCATCATCATCATCTTGATCCATTATATCTTCAGTTCGAGTATAAATGTACGCCTCTTGACCCGATGCAACCTCATTCCCACGCAATTTCACAACCAATTTCCTCTCTACAATAGATCGAAGCCGCGTTGGCACACCGGAACTTGGCGATGCAATTCTTGTATTTAACATCACAAACTGGTACGAATATTACATGCTATTTGTTAGTTTTATCATACAGAATCAAAGTCCCATATTTATTTCAACTTACAAAACTATTATATTCCTAAATCAGAAATTTGTTATTGTTAAAAAAGATATATTAGAAAGAGGAAAAGAAATATTAAAAAGACATTAATTCATACATGCATTTTAATCTATATGAAATTGATTTTAATAATTCTCTTAAATTTAAATTTATTTAACGATGAAGTTAGCTGCTTAGATTAAACCAACAAAATAATTTAATTGAAAATGGGATTCTAAACTCTAAAAATGATTTTGATGAAGACTATATATCTGATAAAGATTTTAGTTTTTTAGATATAAAGGGACTAGTTTTGACTTTATATATGACGATACTGATTGGCAATATAGTTTTTCTTAATGGACAACTATAATTTTAACAAACTAAAAAAAGTGTAAATTCTTTAGAAATAGTTAAAGATTTGATAGAAGTAAAAATGACTATTATCTTTAATGAAGGTAGAGTAATTTTCAGATTAAATAAAATTATGAAATTATTGGAATCTACCTATCCTAGTAGGAGAGATAAAGAAAAAATAACTAATTCCAAGATCCTTTAATTTAGCTCTTACAAAATATGAAAATAACTAAAGGTTATAACGGAAAATTAGAAATAAGTTCATATACGTAAAGTGAAAATAATATAACTTCTAATTTATTAGAGTCTGAAAGTAGAAAACTTAGCAACTAAAATTGGAGATATGAGTTAAATGATAATTTTATAAATATTAAACCATAAATGCCTTTAATGATAAGAGCGATAGTTCACACACATACATTTTTGAGCTGGAACTTCTGTTATGGATTTTTTTTTGTTTTGGATTTTTATGCTGAATTTTTTGCACCAGATTTTTTTGTGTTAGATTTCTTGTACTAGATTTTTATGTTGTATTTTTTTAGAAAATAAAAGGGTGAAAGTTTGTGTTTTAAGACCAAAATGCGCCTCCATCCTACTTATAAGAAGTCACACATCATCTCTACAATTCTTCTTAGGCTACTTAAGCAAAACCTACTTTTTAGTGGATCCGTCCCCCATACGTATATACATACATACCTATGTACGTAACTGATGTGTGAAAAGTTTATAATTAGTATTTCAACAAGTTTTAAAGTCAGACACAACAACTAAACCACACACACGAAGACAAGTGTATTGGTCAAAGTATAGTATACCAGATATCGAACTTAGGGATTATGTTTTTAAGCAACTTTTCAAGAATAACCTTCTGTCGAATATAAGTCATTTTTAGGTATACTTTTTGGGGTTTTATTTAACTAATCATTGTATACTAATTTTAACTAATAGCCTAGCACGAATACTAAGACAAACTAAACTAGGTCGAAATTAGATGTAGAAAAGCAACAACCTAGGCATAGGATACTACTAGTAAACTCGCACACTCTTAGAATTGGATATTCGGTTTTACGCGTTTATCTAAGGATACTATTTTAGGGGTTTGCAAAGACACACTAGATTTCCTCCTGGTCTCACTAATGCTAACCGACAATCTCAAATAGGTGTTTAAAGGTAACGGTTTTATTGTTTCGGTTCAACTCCCGGTCTCACCTACTAATATGCTACGTTGCCCAAAGTTAGATCTCCTTCTGGTCTTACTAATCGCGATTTACCTGAAGATGAAAAGCTACCTATCTATCATGGTTTTAACTTGAATTGCGAGGATCTAAAGGCTACTAGTATGGATCTCCTCCCGGTCTCACAAAAAACCCGTATACTAAAGGACTAGACAAACTAATACCCTATCTCTTTCCGGTCTCAAGGGTACCAGAACATTCGTTTTAGCTAAGGCAATACTCGTTCTAGAGTTTTCTAAGACAGGAAACCACAAATACAATTAACAAACACAAAGTAGGTGATAAACACATGAAACTTGTATCAAAGTACAGAATCAATTCAACACTAGGATCATGCAAAACAAGTATAACTTCCAAGCCAACAAGCAACCATACGTATTAAAACCGAACAAGAAATAGATAATTTACAAAAGCATTAAATAAACAAACTGAATAAATCCCAAAACCGAGTCATGTAACGAGTCCAACTAACATTCACCATGAGGCTAGGTAGTTCAAAGTACTTAGCCGCTCATGGTGATAACAATACGCATTAACAAGTTTCAAATAATTGAAAAGTAAATAAACGCTAGCTAATATCTGACATGTTATGTTAAGAAAGAGCAAGATTACCGAGCCAGTCAAAGATTTCGAAGACCAAACAGCATCAATCAAGATCCCACGATTTCCTCCTTCTTCATCAAGGCCTCCAATCTCTTCCTCAATCTCAGCTATTTTCCTTATGTGTAGCTCTGTAAAACAGTATAAATAGGGATCTTTGTATGTAGGAAAATATATCACAAACAATACAATTCAATACAACAATCTTCTCAATATTCAAGCCACAGTTGTTTCAAAACAACATGGTATCGGAGCAGTGTTTTTGGTTCTAAACCGACCTACTCATCACTTTGCTCATCATTTACCCAAATCCCTGTCCTCTCAACTAAGCTGCCATGGCCGAAGCCGGTAACTTGGGAGAAAACCTATCAATCCAACTTGCAAACCTTCTCAAGACTGGCTTTAATTCACAGAGTCAGAACCCAAAACTTTCAGACAACCTCCAGATAAATCTCAAACTCAACAGCAAGAATTATGCTCTACAGATACGTATACGTATGATGCGAGTGGCCATAGGGGAAAATCCAAAACGTTGCTCAATCATCTGAGCACAACGCCTCAGACCAGAGTGATCCCAAATATGAGCAGTGGGAACAAGATGACCTTATTGTGTTCTCGTGGCTCATCCAAAACATCAAACCCACGCTAGCCAGTAACCTGACTGAGTTCCCAACTGCGAAGATGCTATGGGAAGCTCTGGTAGTCACTTAAAGCAGCGGGAAGGACAAGCTACAAACGTTTAAGCTCCATGTCAAAGCCAACGAAATAAAGCAGAATGATCTTTCCTTGGAGAATCTCTAGATCAGTCTACAAGGAATCTGGGGTGAGATCGACCGAATTGATCCTAACCCAATGAAATGTCCTGATGATATCAAGACCTACACCAAAATAAGGTCAGAACAAAAGCTTTTCCAGTTTTTAAATCCCTTGATCATAAACATGAACAGATTAAGATGGAAATTCTCCAGTTGGATCCTCTTCCCTCTGCGGAAGAAGCTTATGCTTCAGTCCGGAAAGAAGAAGCCCACCAGAACATTTTAAACAACAAAGACTTACAGACCGGGGTAGCAGCAGGGTTGATCGCCATTGATACCGGAAACCCTAGCGGAACAAGGTTCGCCGCAAAGGGGCTCCGCCGAGGTCAACCATCCAAACAAGACAAATCCCACCTGAAATGTACCCACTACGGCATGACCAAGCATACGAAAGAGGGATGTTTTAAACTGGTGGGATACCCAGAGTGGTTGAGCGACGGCCACAAGAAAGGGGCAAAGTCTGGTGCCACATCGGGTGCTACCACCGCCGGAGCGGGCAACACCAGCACGGCCCAAGGGGGCTTTGGAGGGCTCGCCGCAGCAGGACCAGGGAGTGGAGAACTAGGGTTCTCTGTGGAAGGTATGCGGGTTGATGGTAATCCCTCAAACCCTAACCCGGTTATAAGCTTAAACAAATTTCATTCCTTACACTTTGTGGACAGAAGTCTAGAGGGTTATAAATCTAACCCGGACTCTACGGGTGATAAGTTTCAAATCCCTCAAATTATGGACCAAAAGATGGAAAACCCTAAGAAGGTTGGTGGTTACGCAAACGTGGCACACGTGTGCAAAGCTGATAACGAGGCATGGATTTTTATTGTGGTGCAACCGACACCATGACAAATGAGATTTCAGATCTCGCGTCAGTATCAAAACCAAAGAAGGCTTACAAATGTCGAAAAAGGGGGGAACCATCGAGATCTCTCCCACTTTAAAACTCTCAAATTGTTTCTATGTTCCCACTTTATCAAATAAATTACTATCCATTAGCCATGTAACGAAGGAACTAAACTGCACCGTTCTAATGCAACCCAATTTTTGTATCTTACAGGATATCAGGACGGGGACGATCATTGGGCGTGGCACTGAGAAGGGAGGATTGTACTACGTGGACGAGGTGACTCAGGGAGGAAATGTGATGCTTGCTCATGGAACCATTGAACGCGAAGCTTGGGTATGGCATCGACGACTTGGGTATCCGTCCAATAGTTATTTAAATTTGTTGTTTCCAAAAATGTTTCCTTCAAATAAGCCAATTCATTGTGAAACGTGTGTTTTAGCCAAGAGCCATAGGAAAACTTTTAGACTTAGTAATACACGAGCCAATATCCCTTTTTCACTTGTCCACTCTGATGTATGGGGGCAGTCTCCAACCACTGGGGGATAAATTTTTGATACTTTGTCTCTTTCGTTGATGATTGCACCCGTATGACTTGGATTTATGTTATGAAAGATAAATCCAAAGTTTTCAAAAAACTCTTCCTATTCCACACCATGATTAAAACACAATTCCAAAAGGATATTCAAATCCTCCGATCTGACAATGGGGGAATTTGTTAACACCCACATGGAACAATTCTTTCAAACAAAAGGAATCATCCATCAAACCACCTGCCCATACACCCCTGAGCAGAACGGAGTCGCTGAACGGAAAAAAACGGGTGTTACTAGAAATGACTCGTGCTCTGCTCATTGAATCACATGTTCTAAAATCATTTTGGCCCGAAGCTCTCACAACCTCTGCCTATCTCATTAACCGTCTTCCAACAAAATCCTCAACCTAAAAACCCCCCTTCAACCCTGTCCGAATTATGTACCCTTCCATCCACTCTGAACCTTGAACCCCGAATATTTGGTTGCACTGCCTATGTTCACATCCCTAAAACCCATCGATTTAAACTTGACCCATGTGCGGAAAAATGCGTGTTTGTTGGATATGGAATAAATCAGAAAGGGTACAGATGTTACAATCCCAAGACATGCCACATGTTCACCACACTAAACTGTGATATTCTTGAAACCGAGTATTATTACAACTCCCAATCCAGTGGTAAGGGGGAGAATGAAAGCAATAATGACACACTGGATTGGTTAAAATACTCATTATACACTCATGAAAGCCCCGAAAGCCCTACTCACAGTACTCTTATTCCAAATCCAGAGGAACATCACACCTACTCTCCTAAGCACCTTGAAAACGAAATCAACCAACCTTCTAATGCCACGACCGAAGAAGCCCCCGACTTGATACCTGAGGTATGTAATGTTTCCCCTATTCTGAATAATGAAACTATAGAGAATACTGTTGGTTCTAACCCTGAAGCAGAGATAACACAAGAAGAACCCACCATACCTCAAAAGGAAACTCAATATGTACTTCCTCCAAGAGCAAACAGAGGAATTCCTCCAAAAAGGTACTCTCCGGATAAAACTGCTACCAGATCCAACTATCCAATGGCTAACATAGCCAAAGGAAATTTATCTAATGAAGCCAAAGCCTTTGTAGCTGCCCTGTATTCAGAAGAAATTCCCCAAAATGTTGAGCAAGCTCTAAATCCGAAAATGGAAGAAGAAATGAAGGCATTGGTTCAGAATGGCACTTGGGAGGAATGTGTCCTTCCATCAGGAAAGAAACTAGTGGGATGCCGCTGGGTCTTCTCTGTCAAATACAAGACTGACGGCATGATTGACTGGTACAAGGCAAGACTCGTGCCAAAAGGCTACACTCAAACGTATGGAATTGATTACTGTGAGACCTTCTCACCCGTGGCCAAGTTTAATACTATAAGGGTCTTATTCTCCATTGCTGCGAATAAGAATGGGGTCTTCACCAGTATGATGTTAAGAACGCCTTTTTGCATGGGGAGCTGAAGGAAGAAGTGTATATGGAAACCCCACCAGGGTTCATGAACTTCAAAAGAGGAGAAGTATGTCGCCTGAAGAAGTCTCTATATGGCTTGAAGCAATCCCCAAGGGCTTGGTTTGGAAGATTTACAACTGCTATGAGAAAATACAGGTTCAAGCAAAGTAACTCAGATCATACTCTCTTCCTCAAGCAAAGAAATGGCCGGATAACATGCTTAATCATCTATGTGGACGACATGATCATAACAGGTGATGACGAGGAAGAAATGGTAAGATTGAAAGAGGGCCTATTTGCTGAGTTTGAGATGAAAGATCTAGGCAGACTCAAATACTTTCTTGGAATTGAGGTACTAAGATCAAAGCAGGGAATATTTGTTTGCCAAAAGAAATATGTCTTAGACCTGTTGGCAGAAACAGGGATGATCGACTGTAAGCCAGCAGCAACACCAATGATTGCAAATCAGAAGCTATTTATGGAAGAAGGAGCTGAATTGGCTGACAAAGAGAGGTACCAACGAATGGTAGGAAAGCTAATTTATCTATCCCACACTCGTCCAGACATAGCATACGCAGTGGGAGCAGTGAGCCAGTTCATGCATCAACCACAGGTCTCTCACATGGAGGCTGTCTTGAGAATAATCAGGTACCTCAAAGGAACAACTGGGCATGGGATCCTATTCAAGGCAAATGGGCACCTCGAGACACAAGTCTATACTGATGCAGATTGGGCAGGAGATAGAGGGGACCGAAGGTCCACATCCGGATACTTCACATTGGTTGGTGGAAACCTTGTCACATGGAGGAGCAAAAAACAAAAGGTAGTCGCTCTTTCAAGTCCGAGGCTGAATTCAGAGGAATAGCTCGAGGCCTAGCAGAAGCCCTTTGGATCCGAAAGCTCTTGTTAGAAATTGGTTTTTCCCCCAAAGGAGCTAGCAAGATTATGTGCGATAACAAAGCAGCAATCCAGATTTCAGAGAACCCAGGGCAACATGATAGAACTAAACACATAGAAGTTGACATACACTTCATCAAAGAAAAGCTGGATGCTGGCATTATTGAGATTCCCTTTGTACGGTCAGAAGATCATACGCGGACATTCTCACCAAGGGAATCAATGGGGAAATTCTAAGCAAGTGCTTGACCAAGTTGAATTTTGGAGATCCCACTATTCAACTTGAGGGGGAGTGTTAAGAAAGAGCAAGATTACCGAGCCAGACAAAGATTTCGAAGACCAAACAGCATCAATCAAGATCCCACGATTTCCTCCTTCTTCATCAAGGCCTCCAATCTCTTCCTCAATCTCAGCTATTTTCCTTATGTGTAGCTCTGTAAAACAGTATAAATAGGGATCTTTGTATGTAGGAAAATATATCACAAACAATACAATTCAATACAACAATCTTCTCAATATTCAAGCCATGGTTGTTTCAAAACAACATGTTACAACTTAGATCTTCAATCGTATCGCCCTCAAACTCGATCCCAAAATCAAAATGTCTTGTATTCTGCTTCTTTTTAACCACTTGATTAGGTTTCGTCCGTATCTCTTTTTTCTGTCTAGCAGGTGATATTCCATCGTCTAGTATATGTTGCCTTTTATATATATACAAATTAATTCAAACTAGTGGAATGCCAGTGCGTTTTAGCAGATGTTCCGACTCATATCATATTCAACTATGATGTCTATTACGAACAATGGCATCCACAAAAGATAAAAGAACATGAAATTCTACACATCCATTTTTATCATAAAATTCTAAATCTCTACTAAATAAATTCACCTATTGAAATGCAAAGTTGCTGCTCGATTATGCTTAAGAGTTTGCTAACCTCATTGATATTAAATCTTCATTAGTTGATTCTGAATATCCAATGCATTATGAGGCTAACTATCTAGATTCCCACTGAGCACCTACAATGATCTAGTTTTTTTTTTAATCAAAGCTACTTGTCTGAAAATAAGTTAGCTCGTCTGTGCGCCATCATGTGCAATCCAGTTAAATAAGCTACAATTATGAACTGTCTTGGAATATATATTTAGCTTCCATCTTCATGTCATCCATGACATCATCATGTCCAAACAAGATAAAATGCTCCCTTACCCTTGTTCCATTTTTTGCTCAATCAATATTTTTTTACAAATTCGAAAGCGAGAAAAGTAATGAATTATATCGAGCCTACATCAACAGAATGTAAACCATTAGCCACTTTAAACATACAATTCTTGTTCCTCTGTAGTGATTTATATCGAGCGCGACAATAACAGATAAGCCTTGAAACAACTAAATGTAAATAGAAATAAACACTTCATTTTCATATGCGTAGGCAATAAATATCCGGAGCACTATGAGAGGAGTCAAACTTTAGCCTCACCCGTCCTTCACTCGAGGCTTCACAACTAGCCGTTGTTCTTATTGGTAAAATGTTATTTACCATTAGTAGCATACAAATCATAGCAAAAGTTAATGACAAGGTTGAAGAGTGGGACGGAGCATTTTTTACATTGTGGTATCGAAACTAAAAAGCTTAAAAATGAATACATGTACCGATTTGCTTGATCGGTATTAGTTCTATATGGAACAGGTATTTAGTAAAAAGTGGCCATCCTTAATTTAGGACAAATGAACTTTTTTTCTAAGTTATGAAGCCTGTTTTTTTCTCTTTTTCATAAACGTACAGTTTACAAAATAATAACAAATCGGATTACGAAACTTTATTAAATAATTTATATCACATAAAGCTAAATAAAAGATTGAGATAAAAAAAAATTATAACTCTATTTTTCCTTGAAAAGGCTCAAAATTAAATTTTAATTGAGGTATAGAAAAAGGATTGAGTTGGTATGTGTTTATCAAAAAAGAACACACCATATATACATTGCAATTCTAAATTTATTATTTTATTGATCACTTTACCTGTATATAGATGGTTCATTTTAGAGCTATGATGTATGCGGACCCAATTCCTAGTGCTGATGATGTTATAGGAACATATTGGAGCAACTGCAATGACTTTCCACCTGATTATCTCTTTCGCAATGTCCTTAAGGTTATCAATGCACAAACCATAAGATTCCTTTTATTTGGCCCCTTCGTTTTGGATGATACTGATATTTTTTTGTGTCACATGAGCTATGCCTAGCTTCTTATTTATGCTGTGCGGATCTTAAGAGGTAACTCTTTTCCCAGAATTCAGCCTCTCTACTGCAATCGCTTTGTTAGCATAAAAGAACATCCACAAAAGATGATAGAAGAGGTTAAAAAAGGTAACCTCCTCAAAAGGATCATCTAATATTCCCTCAAAAATCTAGGAATCAAGAACTTAAATATATGGCCATAAGCATCCAACAAATATATAGAGTAGCATTCTGATCGAGTCTTCCTGAAAACAACAGCAAAATAACCTAAATCAGATGAAATATGACAACGGAAACTGAGGAACAATAAAAATGAGCGAGAATTCATTTCTGACAAACTCGCCACCTTGAACAACAAATATATAGAGTGGCACATTCAATGTATTCTTTGGGGATGGCACCATGCACTATCTGCAATAAGTGTTCTGCTCCGCAACAAAACCTAACCATAAAATACGTTGTCAGGCTTGTAATGAGAAAAAGCAATAGGATCAACTACCAAAGTACCAATGCTTTCGTGTCCCCAACAACACTGACATGCTTATTTGAGAAATCACAACCTCGGTTTAAACCAAGTTACTATGCGCTCTTGAATGAATCATGGTGACATGTTTATGCATCAAGTGAATGTTAAACAAAATGGACAGATAGTAGCATCTACCCTCCAATGTCAAGTCCCAACAAAATACAGCTAACAAACCTATATAGAAGTTCTCGATACTCAAACTTCGGGATGCATGGAAAGAAAAGAAGTTAGATTCTACCTGCAAATTATATTGACAACCGTTACCAATAAACTACACCACAAGCTATGTTGTCAAAATCCCAAGGGGCATTCAAGGCGCATAAGCTGAGCCTAGAGTCCGGAGCCTAGGCACTCATAAAGCGTAGGCTTTCTAAGCTAGACACATAGTATATATAGCATTTTTAGGGGTTTTAGACATGTTTTAGGCTTGCTTAGGGCTAGTGTAGGCTGATTTAGGTTGATTCAATGCTTATTTATATTGATTCCAGCCTTATTTTGGGTTTTTCCCCTTTTTTTGCCAAATTTTGCCCACAAAAAGCCCTGAAGCAGCACCTTGGAGTCTGAAAGCTCACCTTTCAGGATGTAGCGCATTTGGGGGCTTTTGACAACATAGACCACAAGTGTTCTCAATTATGTTTGTATTCTTGTTAAAGAACTTGCCAATCCCAAAATGGTTGGAGCAGTCCCAGTCATCTTTACTTCCTCTTTCGAAGCAATGTTGCGTAACTACTACTTCGAAAACATACAAATAAATCAACTTTAAAAGGGCAATGTTCAAAAATTAAACTCAATCGTACCATTACTTACTGCAAGCCACGCAGAAACCGAAGGGGCAAACACTCTTGAAGTAGGCGGAGAACATGGATGATTCTCTACAACCACATGAAGATTAAGAAAGAGGTTCAATAATGGTATTAGTCTAGCTAGCTACAATTAAAATAGTTAGCAACGGTGATTATGCATTTATGTGTGCACCTGCTTGGATCAAACCATGGCTGATTCCATCTGTGAGACCAAATCAGTGGAACAATAATCATATTGGTGGTTAAGCATCCTCCTCGCCTTGCTACCTTCACCAGAAATTGCAACTGTTGTGAGGATAACAGTTATATCCTTGAAGCACACTACTCATATTGCTTTTAGTTATTATTCGCAACCTTTTACATCAAGAATTCAAAAGAACATCTTTATGATAAATAACATTAGGTTCTTTGCTCAGTGAGGTAATAAGGAGGATCGACCCGACTCGTTTTGAACATGCATAAAATAATTATCCCTTCCATCCCGACCCGTTTGAACACACATAAAAGACTACCCCTGCCAATTTGAACACACTAATAATTTAAGTAAAATGAATAGACGAACTGTGAAAAATTTCCAACATTTTCACTATTTTAATGAGTGTTAATATGTTATTAATAGATAACAGATAAAAAGATCACATTTGTTTTCATTTATTAAGTATACCTAAGTATCCATGCCTCAACTATTTTCCCCTATTATCATAAATTTAAAGTTAAACCTGGAGAGATGGACATAAATAAATGTAAATTAAAACATTTGACATAAGGAATTATTTGACCCACAACCTAACAATGCTAGTTAAACTTTATATGACGAGTTATATATCAAGCCACTGGCAGTGTGTTCCCAGTTAGGATAGCATGTTACAAGCCTAACTAAAGGCATGTTTAATTTAAAATCAGGAACCTGAAGCTAACACTCAAAATAAATTACTTGATCAGTAATAGTATCTAATTTAGCTAACGAATTATAGAAAGAAACATGTATATCACACACATACATATACATATACATACTGGAAAACCAATCGTATATGTGTATATCGTGATTATTTCATAGTTTAAAGATGCTAATTATCTTTTCACATTTCATAAAACATACCCTGGTTACTTTTTTGGACTAGTAAAGTAACAATTATCGAATGAGCGAAAGAGATCGAAGGAAATTGCATCATTTAACTTGTTTTTAAAACGAAACTAAAACAGACTTGGATGGCCTATAAAGTAAATACACTCAAACAGATGGTGCAGAGGTAGGATTGGTTTAAGATCTAGCACGTGGCTTTGTATGTGTGTAGGAAAAACCCGATTCAAAATAATACAACAAATCTTTAGCCGTTCATAAACCATATAAAAATAGTTACCTGAGAAGACTGGAAGTCAAAAGTGGCGCCATTATAGGGAGATGTGAAGACTGCAAAGTTTTAACCAAAAGCAACTGTCATCAGCAAACAGAAACAAAGAAAAACAATTAACTAAATAGAAAGAAGGGAAACATATCAAAGTAACAACAGCAAGCTCTAATAACCTAATTCTATAAATTGGGTTCAATCAAACAATAATCAGCCAAAAAAATCACAGCAATGTATGTAAATCACATTAATTCACGCCAATGTATGTAAATCACATCGAGTGAATGCTTTTCCAAACTTGTCTTTTAACATTAACAACTTTTCCTTCATAGCGTAATACATGTTACTTCATTTTCCTGCAGTTCATTCGGCTTGGAACTTAATAGCACCTACTATGATTGGCGGGTATACTCGAATTGGGAGTAGGTTTGGTTCTTGCTACATTTTCCTTCATGTGACCAATTTCCACACTTGGCCCCTTTTTATATATCTTTTGGCTCTTCATTTGGCAGCACTTTTTGATAAACCGCAATAGTCTGGTAATTGCTCTTGTTGGTACCACAATTTTCTCACACGTAGGGTCTTAAGGAAGATCAATTATCTATGTTCGGGTGGCAATTTGGGTTTTGCAAAGTGAATACAAGAAAGCAAATGAAGATGGAAAGAATGCATTTTGATATTTTTGAGAGTTTAGGAATGGTTCGTAACGCAGTACTTAAAGGTGTTTAAGTGCGGAATCCAAAAATGCAAGTTGTAATCGTACACGTATTGTAAATATAAACGTTTAAGAACTTTATTAATAATCCTGGCACAACGTGTTGAAAATATAAACATTTAAGAACTTTACTAATAATCCTGGAACAAATCGGACAGAGTTTCAACTCCCTGAAGTTCCTTTAAATAAGCAAGCTTTACATCCGAATGAGAGAGTTGTGAGATATGACACATGATATCTCTGTTTAAAGAGATTGTCATGTGACTATTCTAGCAATCAAGAATCATTAGCGTATCATGCTTCTATGTGCATCACTTGGAGTATCATTATCCTCACGTATAACCATGCATGACAACACTATGCACATGTTACATGCATTCACCCTTTTCTCATGCACTCTATCCTACCTTCATATCTATACACTTATCTCACATTAGTTCCTATCTAAACTTAATGAAAACTCTGTTCGGAATACATATAGACTCAAGGCTCTTTAACATATATAAGATTTCTATGCTTTGGCCACACACAAAATGCACTAACAATTAATTAGAAGAAGGTGAGAAAGACAATAAAGAGAAGTGAAAGAAGGCAGAAATCCAATTCTTTTAGGCCTCCCTGGTAAAAGACCAACTATATTTGGTTTCTTCTCCATAAATCGTTCGGCTGACTGTTCACCTAAAAGCACTCGTCTGGATAAAAGGGATTATTTGTCGGACCATTTTGCTTCTTTTTAATATATGGTTTGCCAAAAACTTGATCTGTTAGTATATACACCTCTTTTTTTTAAATACATAAAGGGGATCAATCCCAAATGATGTTTGGTGAAAACATGCTTTAGCCTGTAGGTGAGCACTCGCTCCAAGAATTCCTAGCAAAGTGTGATGGGTCCAATTATGGATTTGTATGAACACTCTCTCCTTAGACTGAAAACCAATGTATAGCCACTCACACTTCCAAATTGCATGTGTTCCATCATTAGAGTTTTCTACTCAATATATAAGTTTTTTGACAAAACCATAAATTACTTTTCTTTATTGATAATTCTTATTTCTTCCTTAGTATTTTCATCTCTTCCCGAAGACCTAATGACGTGACGGTGCTCTTGCTTCATTGGTTTAGTATTCTTCAAGTGGTTTGACCATTACCCGATAATTTTCACATTAGTTTGAATGGGGATATGAATAAAAGGTAAAGGCTCAAATGAGTTTTCCTAAGGGATATTTTTATTTCAGGGGAGAAAATCCTAATTGCCTCGATCATTTTATGCAAATTATGAGTTTCTTGGTCTCACAATGTATAAGACATACTAGTTTTAATTATGAAGTGATGTGGGTGAAGAAAACTCTCTATTTCAAATGAATGAGCATGTGATTAATTATGAAGAATAGTTTACTCGATTAGAATAAATATTACTCACATGTAAATGGGTATTTGAAGTATTTATTTATGCATAATACTGGTTTTTTCTACTTGGCATGTTTCCTAATTTTTCATTATCTATATATTTTCAACTAAACTCAAGGATTTAATTTTTGAAAAATTTTGTATGATTTACCAATTTGGTGATTTATGTGGTGCTAAAGGACTAAGAAAGCAAATAGTTTAATTATGGGAATTATGTGCCTCTACCCCACACTAAAAACTGTACATTTCCCTCAACGTACTTTTTGTATTTTTACCTCACACTTAGATGTCACAGTCCCAAATTACCATCGACGGAGTTTTACCGCGAGGCGTGTGACGTATCAGGATCTAACCACTAATCATGTCGAACTAACAATAAATAATATAAAACAAGTCATCATGTTGAATAGTGAATTTTGAATTAAGCGTTTCAAATATAATATGTGTTCAGCGGAAACAATGTAAAGATCTCAAACAATTGAAAGCAAAATGTTTTAAACGTAAAGTATTAATGTTTACAATCAAACGACACACCCATGACACTTCAACTCCTCAGACTGCAAGTTTCCATGCAAGATATATCTAACGACCTGCAAGCATGTAGAAAAAGTGTATCAACAATTAAGCCGAGGAGTTGACAGTTTAGTTTAACGTAAAACAAGTAGGTGTTTAGTTTAAAGACATGCCATTAATAAACTCTATACCAAAATTGTATCAATAATTAAGTTCTATCAACAATTAAATTCTATTAACAATTAAGTTCTATCAATAATTAAATTCAATCAATACATACAAACAAGTTCGGACAATTAAGTTCTATCAATATATGTAAACAAGTTCGGACAATTAAGTTCTATCAATATATGTAAATAAGTTCAGATCCCCTTTAACTCATTAAATTCGGACCCTCTTATATATCTATAAATCCAGACTATAACAATTATTGTATAAGTTCGGATTCACCAAAAAGATAAACCAGGACTAGAATATGTGGCATTAAACTCGAACTAACATGTGGGGCATTAAATTCGGACTAGCATGTGAAACCAACAAGTTCGGACATCATGTGGATTGCCTACATAAATTCGGACTAGCATCCATCCGAATTTGCTAAACTCGGATATACATGAACTCGGATACACATAACCTTAAATTCGGAAAATCCTTGCAAGCATAAACTCGGACTCGGTCTTAGTCACTATACAAATTCGGACATCAATCTCATCGAGTAAAACCCGGATCCTGAGTTCCTGAAACTCGGACTTTGTGACTTCACAAAGTCGGATCATTTGCAAACGCACAGAACAAACACAGAATTAGCAAATCCTTCAATGTAACAATTACAATTTGCAGTTCTACGATCCGAAACCCTAACCACAAAAATCAACAATAGTTTAACAATTCTAGCATGTCAATTGTATCCTAGTATCATGCAACCATTTACACAATCAGACACAAACCATTGCACAATAAATCAGAATGATTAACTAAATAACAGAACCACTATTTGGAGGACTAGGTTTGCATTAAATCAAAAGAGCAAAGATAACAACGTACAATCGTAAAGCAATTACCTTACGTTGATTCTAGATGGATTGAAAGATCAAAATTGACGTGTGTGAAACTTGTGTAGCCAGGAATGATTAGAGATGATGATCAAGGAAAAGATGATTGTGAACTGTCATAACTTGGATTACGAGGAATGATCACGGTTACAGGAGTTTTATTCCATTTTCATATTAGCTCCAAACACCCATAACTTTGTAAATTTCACACAAAGCACATAACAACTTGTAATTTACAACTAAAGCATATAATTAGTGTATTTGTCATGCAGCACAAAGTTTCGTACAACTCATCCATTTATAATTTATTATTCGCTTTAGTCACCAACGTTCGAGAGTTATCATGTGAGTGTTACGGTAATCCCCCGAATTACCAAAGTAGACTCATTTAACTAACCCTAGTTAAATGCAGTACCATGAATATATGTCTAAATTAACTATGGTTAGGTTAAAGTGTTAACTTGAAATTGCGGGTTGTCACATCAACCCCAAGTTGAAAGAAATTTCATCCCGAAATTTGATAAGTAAATACAGGAGAGTGATAGACGAGTTAAGATGGTTGTGGATTTTCCTCGGGTACCACATCATCCCAAAGTTGAAAGGGAATTTTGCCCCGAAATTTGATAAGCAGTTGCGAAAGAGTGAAAGGAATGTGTTAAGATGACTGCATCAAATTTCTTAAGTAGATAAAAGAAGGAGGTCAATATCAAATACTTGACCTAGAGATCGAGTTTGCACCTAGCATAAATATGGGATGTTCACTTGGCTAACCGTCAGCCAATTCCTCAATGTGTTTGGTTTCAAGAGGGGTTTGGAGTCGATCTTAGTAGTCTACTGAACTTCAAGGACACGAGACTCCAATCGGCACCATAATCGAACAAAGAGAAACGAAAAGATTGTTTACAGAAAACGTACCGATCACAAAGTGTTATCATTCCTTAGGTCACCCGCGCCAATCGTAAGTGCTCTCCCGTGAGCACCATTTCCACCGTTGTTGTTATCGTTGTTGTTGTTATTGTCACACCCTAACCGATGGCGGAATCATCGGTGCGAACGTAATTAGATTGCTCAAGACTTCATAACACTAAATGTGACATGTATTTAATAAATAATATTTCATTTCATTACTAATGGTTCAAGTACATGAATTGGAAAACAAAAATACAACAAATATTGCATGATTAATCTATAAACATGAATTTAAAGTTTGTTGCGTTTCTAGTCCTTCCTATCAAGTTCCATTGCTGTCATCATCATAGAATTCCTTCAATACGTATTAAAGTAGAGCTTAATACAAAGTATTGGCGAGCATACAAGTTTGAATACTAGCGTAAGTATAAAATTTTAAACGAATCCACATGTCATAATAGTTAACTTAAATTATTCATACAATACTAGCATGCAACTATACGTGTTAACCCAAAGCTTACCGCTAGCGTAATTTAATAATAGAATGACTAGACCGTTTTGTTTACTTAACATGACCTCATGAATATGAGCGGTGTGTTACTCCTATAGTGCTATACATATTAAGGGAGGCTTGAAACAAGTTAATGACAAAGCATAGCACATGTAACGATTCTAGCATATATGAATTCTAGCATAACGTATTAAACATGTATGACGGATTGTTTGTTTGTAAGCATGTTTGAAAGTGTATGTGTGCGTTTTTAATAAGGAATAAGTATTTCACCCAAAAAGTTTCGAAAAGTAAAAGGGTCATGTATACTCACAATTTTGCAAAGCTTCCTGATTATCCGTGTTTTGGCGAGTAGATGTGAATAGGAGAGTGAAGGTGTGTGAGTATTCGGAATGTTAACGGAGGATTCAGATTGGAATTTAAAGTACAAAAGTATGTATGCACAAAGTAATTATCCAGTCTTAAACACTCGTTTTGGACACTATAAATCCCGTATGGGTTGATGTGATTTCATGGGTCAAGATACCATTAGAATCGTTAACGAGAGGTTAAAGACTTAGATAATATAATTTCTTACCATGACAAGTAACCATGTTGATTATCGTCAAGGATTTGGTTCCTTTAACCTCATTGTAAGATTCACCAATACACAAATTATCACAAGATAATTCGGATGGTCATGAATGAAAAGGAAATGTACCATAATTACTATACCAAGTAGCCAAGTAACCGTTAAGCCGGGTGAGCCAGCATCGACATAGAAAGAGTTAACTAAGTGTCGGAGGCTTGACGGGGTTATGTCACTTTCAAGCTAGCAAACCACTTGGGATAGCAATTGTAAAACATCAAGTAAGGTCGTGGAACGAAGGTAGGATAGCCAAGGCTTCCAAGTATCCACACCTATACCAAAACACAAGTCTTTCCATCAACTTCATGGCAAACTCAGATGGATTCATCACTTGTGGGTTGCATAAACCCTTGCAAAAACATAAAGTTTAGAGGTGTTTGCACCTCTTAAACTCATAAGAATCTATTCCTAACAAGTCTCATAAACTTAGATAGGTTTTAGAACAAGTAGGCACAAGATTCAAACAAATTTTAATCAAGAAAAGCAAGATACAAAAGTATAAATGAAAGCATAATGTTAATCCTACTTTGGACCTCAAATGTGGTGAGATTTCACCATTGTTTGCCAAAGCAAGCTTGTGAAAACCTTTCTAGAGGTTATCCAAGTAGAAAGAAAGAAGAAAACATAAAAAATAAGAAGAAAAGTGAGCTAAAACTCACTTAGAATGGTTGCAACTTTCTGTTAAGTCTTGGAAATTAGAGAGTAACCAAGAAGATTTGAGAGTGATTTGAGTGTTTGGAGTGTGTTTAGGAGTGTATGGAGGCTTGTATTTATGAGTGGGGATTAGGTTTGGGAATTAATGAAGGTGGAAGGTGATTAGAGGATAAAGGAGGTGGAAAAGGGGTGAAATCTGATTGGCTAAAAAATGGTGGAAGGTGATTGGACTAGGAGGGAGGTGGAAAAGGTTTTGGTTTTGCTCATTTTTAGTCCATGCACTTTGTAACTAGGTTATGTTATGCCGTTTTCTTGTATTTTAACTTGTTTTTAGGTATCCATAGTGTATTTTAAGTCTCGGTTTTGCGTATAAACACGTATTTAAATATTGATTGCGTATATAACACAAATATGAAATGTAACACGTATATGTATAGAATGAATTTCCATTATGATTAACACCTCAAATTGTGATAAAGGAGATGGAGTACGATTGTAATGCTTCTGAAAATAGAATACGAATATGAACTTTCTAAAAATAAGAATACAAAAGTACAAGGCGTTACAGTTATTCCTAGTGTCGTTGTTGTTGTTTCTCGCATTGTTGGCGTTCTAGTTTAGTTGCGGGCAATCCCTCTTGAAGTGACCCTCACTTCCACACTGAAAGCAGCTCTTTCGATCATGTTGTTGTTGTTGTGGTTGTTGCCTCTGTTGTTGCTGCTGTTGCGGTTGCTGTTGTTGTTGTTGCTTTGGGAACG
This sequence comes from Scalesia atractyloides, assembly GCA_947069175.1. Taxonomy (NCBI): domain Eukaryota; kingdom Viridiplantae; phylum Streptophyta; class Magnoliopsida; order Asterales; family Asteraceae; genus Scalesia; species Scalesia atractyloides. The sequence goes on from CAMTDV010000013.1 coordinate 24,584,203, forward strand.
GGGCTCTTCAATCCTTAGCCATGTGACCAACCTCGTCGCATCTCTAACATGTTGTGGTGCACTACCCATGGTGATGATAGTTACACTTGTTTCCTTTGGCTATCTACCAGCATATGAGCCTTGATTCTGACTAGAGGCCCGATTTTGATTAGTAGAAGAAGACTGGTTGAAGTTGCAGTTGTTGTTGTCGGCCCTCTTCTGTTGTTGGCTAGAGTTAGAGTCATTGTCTAATTCGTTCCACTTGCGTTTGTTGTCGTTTGGGGTGTCAGAATCAGTAGTGTTTCGCTTGGGCAGCTTGCCCTGTTCGACTACTTGGTCTGTGAGATGATGAGCTAAACGGATAACTTGCTGAATCATGGGAAGGTTAGCTGAAGTTACCAAGCTTTGGATCTCAGGGGCTAAACCCTTGAGATAAAGCTCGATACATTTGTAAGCAGGCTCGGACATATTAGGACAAAGACCAGCTAAATCGTTGGACCTCTTCGTGTAATATTCGATCTCGGACCCGGTCATCTTTAGGTTGTAATACTCCACTTCCAGTTTCTGAATGTCTCCATGTGGCAGTATTCCTCCCTTATCAAATTCTTGAAGTCGTTCCATGAGGTGGCATTGACAGCCGCCAACCCAAGCATCTGAATCTATGTGTTCCACCATGAGAGTGCGTTGCCTTCCAAAGTAACGGTCGCGTACTTGACCCGATTATTGATAGGACTCGCACATCTCAGAGACATATTCTACTTTCTCAATCCAGTGAAGAAGCCCGATGCTCCTTCCATTCTGTTAAAAGAGTGATGCTTGCAATCCATGAATGTCTTGAAGGGACAAGCTCGAGATTGAGCAAGTTGCTGTTGTAACATTCGTGTAAAACGGGTTTCAAAACCCGCTTCGTTTAATAATCAAATTTTCGGTTAAAAGTTCGTTGCGTATTTATTGTGCCGGTTATTTCAAATATTTCATAATTAATAAATATTTTAGAATTTAAAAACCATAGTTAATAAATAATAATAATAAGTAAATTAAAATTAAACCCTAAAATAATAAATAGAGTAGCCGGGTCTCGAACCCGGGTCTCCCGCGTAGACACACACACATCACACCATTCCGCCACACACATTCTTGTGTTCAATACTTAAACAAATAACATTTATGGTAAAACCGAAAGTCAAAACCTATAAATCAGCAAACCCAGAACTCGAAATCGCCGGCAAACTAAACCTCCGCAAATGTTGCTACTTTCCCCATGATTGAAACGCGTAAACTTCATTTCGACATCAGTTATAACCGTTACTTAAAACACAAGGATTCAAAACCGTTTCTTTTGAGAATTGAAATCATTGACCATGATTTTTGGTCTCTAAATCGAAACCGAATCAGCCTGTCCACCTTATAAATACCCACCCAAATTCCTTGTTATCAATTCGCTCAGAACCGCACTCTTTTCTTGGATTTTTTGTTCCTTCAAAGCACATTGCCGGAGACCTTTGCACTCGCCGGAGTATCGCCGGAATCTCTAACCAGAAAACTGTAATTGTTCTCCAAACCAGTATAATTATCTAAACCTCCTTGCTATCTCTTGATTAGTAATTTATTAACTCAAAACAGTAATCAAACTGTTTAATCAGTTTATTCAGTCGGGATCATTGTCTGGGTTTTAAACGGTGAAAAAGATGAAGTCGAGATAATGTTTAAATATAAATAAAAACGGGTATTTAACCGGGTTAGACACACAGTCCAGCGGTGGACTGTGTGCAATTACAAAGCACACGTCCCGGGTTCTAGTCGCACATGTTTCCGATTTCTGAAATAAGACCCACACTTTTTAAACTTATTCAGATCAACTCGTAACTTGTGTATAAAATTAATATAAATCAGTATTCTAACCGGGTTAGACACACAGTCCAGTGGTAGACTGTGTGCACATTAAACACACGCGTCCCGAGTTCGAACCCAGCAACACCGTTCTCCCTGAAGTAAAAACTTTTTAAAAACCAAACCACATTGGTTTTCAACAAGTTGATAAACTTAATAAGAATTCTAAATATAACGGGTTAAACACCCGGCCCAACTGGTTGGGCCGGGTGCAAACCAAGACAGGGTCGCAAGTTCGAATCCGGTTCCTTGCAAAATAAACAAAAACATGTTAAAACGTAGTAAGTATATAAAAGAAATTAAATCTGGATATATTTCGGGTTAGACACGTAGCTCAGTTGGTAGAGCTGCGTGCACGTATACGGAAGGTCACGAGTTCGAACCCCGCACGCTGCCTATAATTAGTGAGTCAGACCGGTCGTTGACCAGTCAAACCCTTAGAAAAAGGGTAATTTTTTTATTTAAAAATCCTTTTTATTTTATTTGAAAATTTGTTAAAAATACTTCAAAATAAGGTTTTAAAACCTAAAAATTTACATTTAATTCACAAAAATAAAATCTAAAAATCTCATTAAGAGCACTAATTAAAAATATTAATCTCAAATAAAAATTTATTTATTTATCGAATTATTACGTGATTATATAGGTTAGTTCTCCCTTGTCGGTTGAATCATAAATTCGTGCGCATTCATCATTATCAAGGAACGCACCCACTGTGAGTGAATCTCTACAAATTCCCCGTTTCAATCACGTTTTGGGGTGTATCATGTGTCGTACTATTTCTTTATTTTATCTAAACCCATGTGCATATATCATTCCGTGATCAAATGTGTATCGATTGTTGTGTGATTTATATGTAGATTAAATTTATCATTTCAGTGCACGCATTTCATTAGGCCCATTAGTTCCCCGTGGGATACGGGTTGAGCATCAGGTGCCTCATTAGATCGGCTCCGTTTGATTGAGCCTTGATCTCAAATTCATCATCATTCATGTCATATATTCATCCAAAGTGGTTTGTGATTGTTTACATATATATGTTTGCTCACATGTGATTTATGCACGAATTTCTTTAATAAATAAAACAAGCAATTACTTAAAATGTTTTATCAAAGTTCACTCGCCAACTTTTGTTGACCCAAAATCTCCCATGTTTTACACATGATACAGGTGATCCAGTTGAGGCAAGAAACACTTAGGATGGCCTAGAAGAATAAACAAGTTAATGCTTTGGAATGAACATTTAGTTTTGTTTTCCTTTGTAATTGTATGAATTTTGATTATTGGATATTTAAGTTTGTAATTTGAATTTAATAAATATGAACTTCTTAGTAAATATCATGAGCTTTGGTGATAACCCAATTATGCCCCGACTTTTATTCCCCCCAAGCTCAAGCAAACCCGGTAAACCAAGCTAACCAAGCTCCCCCACCTGCCAGAGGAAGAGCTTTCAATATCAATGCCAACCAAGCCAGGGCTGACAACAACGTGGTCAATGGTACGTTTCTCATCAATGGTAGTTATGCATCCATATTATTCGATACTGGTGCGGATAAGAGCTTTGTATCCTTAGAATTCGAACCTATCCTCGACCAACCTCGTGTTAATCTCATTGAATCTCTAACGGTGGAAGTTGCTGACGGAAAACCCACTTCATTAAATTCTATTATACGCAATTGTACTCTTACTCTAAACGATCACGATTTCCCAATTGACCTCATTCCTATGAAGTTGGGAAGTTTCGATGTTATAATCGGTATGGACTGGCTCAGCCAGCATCACCCTGAAGTGGTGTGCCACGAAAAATTCATTCGCATTCCTCTTGCAGACGGTCAGACACTACGTATTTTTGGGGAAACCCCTTAAAAGGGACTCAAATTGATGTCCTGCCTTCAAGCCCGAAGTTATCTCCGCAAGAACTATGTCGCATTTCTAACTCACGTCGTCAAGAAGGGAGGCAAGGAGAGGAAACTCGAAGATATTCCAATTGTGAAGGAATTTCCACAAGTTTTTCCCGACGACGTTTCAGGACTTCCTCCTGTGAGAGAAGTCGAATTTCGCATCGATCTTGTACCTGGGGCTACACCAGTCGCAAAATCTCCTTATAGGTTAGCCCCATCAGAAATGCAAGAGCTGGCTAGTCAACTGCAAGAGCTGACTGACAAAGGATTCATACGTCCTAGCTCATCGCCTTGGGGTGCACCAGTTCTTTTTGTGAAGAAGAAAGATGGAACGTTTCGCATGTGCATCGATTATAGAGAACTCAACAAGTTGACGGTTAAGAATCGCTATCCACTGCCTCGCATTGATGACCTTCTAGACCAACTTCAAGGCGCCATCTGTTTTTCCAAAATAGACCTTCGTTCTGGTTATCATCAGCTTAGAGTGCGCGAAGAAGATATTCCAAAAACTGCCTTCCGAACTCGTTATGGTCATTACGAGTTCATGGTTATGCCCTTCGGTTTAACCAACGCCCCCGCTGTCTTCATGGATTTAATGAATAGAGTATGCAAACCCTACCTCGACCGTTTCGTCATAGTCTTCATCGACGACATCCTTATCTACTCCAAGTCTAAATCCGATCATGAGCGACACCTACGACTCATTCTTACACTCTTAAGGACTGAAAAGCTTTACGCTAAGTTCTCAAAATGCGAATTCTGGTTAGAAGAAGTACAATTCCTTGGTCATGTCGTCAATGACAAGGGAATTCATGTCGATCCTTCAAAAATTAAAGCAGTACAAGAATGGCAAGCGCCACGTACCCCCACCGAGGTTAGGTCATTTCTTGGTTTGGCTGGTTACTGCCGACGCTTCATTGCCAATTTTTCCCGTATCGCCGTACCACTCACGACCTTGACTCACAAAGGGAAACCCTTCATTAGGGGACCTAAGCAAGAAGAGGCCTTCCAAACTTTAAAGCAAAGGCTTTGTGACGCACCTATTCTTATACTCCCTGAGGGTTGCGATGACTTTGTGGTTTATTGCGATGCATCAGGGCAAGGGCTAGGTTGTGTATTGATGCAAAGAGGAAAAGTGATAGCCTATGCCTCTAGGCAACTCAAAGTCCATCAGAAGAATTACACCACCCACGACCTGGAACTTGGAGCCGTTGTGTTTGCTCTCAAGATATGGAGACATTACCTCTACGGTACCAAGTGTGAAATATATACTGACCACAAGAGTCTCCAACATATCTTCAACCAGAAAGAGTTGAATATGAGGCAACGAAGATGGGTCGAACTTCTCAACGACTACGACTGTGAAATTCGGTACCATCCTGGCAAGGCAAACGTGGTGGCCGATGCGCTCAGTCGAAAAGGTTATGCGAACTCTATTTGTCTTCTATGTTCGCAAATCATAACCGACATCAAAGATCGAATCCGGGCAGCTCAACATGTTTCTGTAACAGAAAATGGCATACGCGATGAGCTGTCATGTGGAGCTGAACTCAAAATTGAAACCAAATCCGACGGTATTCTATACTATTTAAACTGCATATGGATTCCTGATCGCGATAACCTTCGTGATTTCCTCATGAATGAGGCACACAAAACACGATACTCTGTACACCCAGGGGCCGATAAGATGTATCAAGACCTACGATGTAACATCCGTCAAAAACCGGATTTACCAAACCCGCTTTGTTTATTAACCGAACAACTAGTTAAAAATTTCGTGGCATATTTAATGCTCAAATTAATTTTAAACAATACATAATTAATAAGTATATTAGAATATAAAATTTATATTTGAAAATGTGTTAAAAATAGTGAAATAAAAATAAAATGCTGAAGCCGGGTTTTGAACCCGGGTTAGCCAAAGTCTTAACTCTCATTCACCAAACCACTCTGCCTATAGGATAGGTTATTAGACCCTTAGAGCCTATACTATAGTTGATTAGATTTTAATTGTTTATGTGGTTATATGCAAACTCATGATGTTTATTTCTTTCATATTTATTACATACACAAATGCATGCAAACACTTCTGATACTACATTTTGTGATACATAGTGAATTATACTTACAGTCAGACATACATAATTACATACACATTCATCATACATATTTCAATGCTCACATATTCAAATCATCTTCATACTTCCGTTATTCAAAATTTTGTCGCATTTTTCATTTTTCAAATCTCATCAAAGTGAGTTCTGCGACGGGCATGTAGTAACTGTAAGGGTACAAGTACCGGTAGTCGGAACGTCCTGTCTAGGTTGGCATTCGTATAAATCCAATATAACGGACCAGTTTGCCTACCTATGATGAGAGTACGAAGGACCTATTAGGCCAAAGCATGCCACACCAAACGTCGTTCGAACTAACCCCACTTTGAGGTGTCACCGTGTCCACACCGGGATACATTCCGAATATCATACGTTACATACATATTTCTCGATTTTCTCCGGGTTTTAGTGTACGTAACCAGGCTAACACATGCGAACCATATGAAAAACCCGGTAATCATGGGGGCCACATGATTACGAAGGTGAAGTATGGCGGCATGCAAGGCCCAATTACGAGCAAAGCCCAAGACATCCTATGGATGTAGTAGATTTATTATTTTATATTTATTTTATGAATTTTCATTCCTAAATATGACACATGATCCTAAAAACATCCAACCCATACTCTTGATATGTATTCCTTGTAGATGTCTTCTAGCCTCGCTCGTAGAAAGATGAGATTAGGAAAAGCCCGCGAGCGCATGGCTGCCCAAATCGCTCAACAAATGGCTGCCGTAATACCCAACATTGTAGTTCAACTCCAACAAGCCCTTACCGCTAACTCCGTCATCCAAGAAGATCAAAATGTTATCAACCCTCCCCCAAATACCACTAAATGCACCTACAAGCATTTCAAATCCTGCGACCCTCCAAAATACGAAGGGATTGAAGGTGTCACCGCTCTCCTCCATTGGTTTGAAGAAATGGAGAACACTTTTCAAATTGCGATTGCCCCGATGATCGCAAAGTGCAATACGCTACTGGTCGTTTACTTGCAATAGCACTTACATGGTGGAATACGGAGAAGGCCAAACGAGGTGTTGAAGATGCTATGACTTTGACCTGGGATGAGTTGAAGGAAATCATGACAAAACGGTTTTGTCCAAGGAGCGAAATCAAGAAATTAGTGGATGAGTTCTATTCGTTGAAGCAAAAGGAAGGCGACCACACCACATACAACAAAAGATTCCTCGAGTTAAATCAAATGGTTCCCAACTTGTTCACTCCCCTCTACCGTTTGATCGAGCACTACATTCGAGGTCTTCCTTCAAAGATTCAAGACTCTGTAATAAGTACCACACCTGCAACCTTGGAAGCAGCAATGGAGTTAGCTACAGAGCTCACCGAGAACCGCATCCGGAACAAAGACTTCAAGGAGGAGAAGAAGAAGGATAAAGCATCGACTGAAACCTCAAACTCCACCCAAACCGAATCCCCTTCTCAACCCATTTTTAAGAGAAAACGAGATGGGCAACTTTTCTCTCCAAGCTATCCCAATCACTCAAGTAGCACCCAACTCAACTTACCCAAATAAGAAACCTCACCTTGGACCTCACCCTCAATGTAACACCTGTTTTTATCACCATCCATCTACCTTACCTTGTCGACTATGTGCGAATTGTGGACGCTATGGTCATTTGAGCAAGGTTTGCCGCACCCCTCAAAACCAAACCTCACCCCCTACTCAAAACATGATCCAAACATATCAACAACCCCAATACCCCATGTTCCCATATGTTCGAGCTTGTTTCAATTGTGGCGACCCTACCCACTTTAGAAACACGTGCCCTCGATTGGTTAACATCATAAACGCCCAAGCTCAAGCAAACCCAGTTAACCAAGCAAATCAAGGAAACCTAATCACTAGGCCACCAGCAAGAGGAAGAGTTTTCAACATCAACGCCAATCCTGTTGAAGATAATGACGGCCCAAACGAACCACCCAACTAGTCTCCTTCACCAAAAATCAAGATTCAACTCCAACCGCTTCGTTTTTATGTTTTTCCTTATGTTATCTCAACTTTCACGTATCTCAATTATAAATTGGAAATTTATCCAAGAATTTTAATGCAAATTACTATTTCAGTTTGTTTTATACTCATTGATTTAACATTCATATCATCATACATCTCAACGTATTACAATCTCAACATTTAAAGAAGTTGAGCTGTGTCTCACTTCTACATAGACTAACCTCTCCATCATAACAAACGAGAGAGGTACTGTCATCATTCAAACATGTATACTATCAGAATTAAGACTCAGACATTGGTTGTTGTGTTTATTTATGTTTTGGAGTCACATCATAGAACCAATCATAACTTACTGATAAAACCAATGAAAATTTGAAGAGAATATGGTGGATACGCCGCTGGTACTTCCTATATATAAGTATTCTTGCCAAAGGATCAGAGGCAATATCAGGCGGTTATGAGAAGTTCCATGTAGGATTTAGTATTGTCTAGGTTGAAGTTTGTGTTATACTCACTGATTTAGCATTCATATCATCTCATCATTTAAAGAAATTGGATTGTGTTCCATTTCTACATAGACTAACCTCTCCATCATAACAAACGAGAGAGGTACTGTCATCATTCAAACATGTATACTATCAGAATTAAGACTCAAGCTTTGGTTGTTGTGTTTGTTTATGTTTTAGAGTGACATGGGACTAATCATAACTTACTGATAAAACCAATGAAAATTTGACGAGAATATGGTGGATACGCCGCTGGTACTTCCTATATATAAGTATTCTTGTCAAAGGATCAGAGGCATTATCAGGCGGTTATGAGAAGTTCCATGTAGGATTTAGTATTGTCTTGGTTGAAGTTTGTGTTATACTCACTGATTTAGCATTCATATCATCTCATCATTTAAAGAAATTGGATTGTGTTCTATTTTTACATAAACTAACCTCTCCATCATAACAAACGAGAGAGGAACTGTCACCATTCAAACATGTATGCTATCAGAATTAGGACTCAGATATTGGTTGTTGTGTTTATTTATGTTCTAGAGTCACATCATAGAACCAATCATAACTTACTGATAAAACCAATGAAAATTTGACAAGAATATGGTGGATACGCCGCTGGTACTTCCTATATATAAGTATTCTTGTCAAAGGATCAGAGGCATTGTCAGGCGGTTATGAGAAGTTCCATGTAGGTTTTAGTAGTAGAAGTTTTGTTTAGGGATATAACCTTATCTTTCCAAATATACCAAAACTCTTGTGCATGAAATCATATTTAGTCAATCAACTCTGTTTATCAATATTCATTATCATAGGCATCAAAAAGCGATTCCTGAAGCAGGGTACTCAACCCTTACAAGGAACGTTACCGCCGCAAACAAAATTTAAACTCTTACTCCTTTCTAAGTATGAAACGGTCAAACTAAACACCATCCTTTTGAGACAAACATACCACTACTTAAATTTCGGGACAGTAGGGGATACTGTAACATCCATCAAAAACCGGATTTACCAAACCCGCTTCGTTTATTAACCGAACAACCAGTTAAAAATTTCGTTGCATATTTAATGCTCAAATTAATTTTAAACGATACATAATTAATAAGTATATTAGAATATAAAATTTATATTTGAAAATGTGTTAAAAATAGTGAAATAAAAATAAAATGATGAAGCCGGGTTTCGAATCCGGGTCAGCCAAAGTCTTAACTCTCATTCACCAAACCACTCCGCCGCTTGTGTTCTTTAGTAATATGTCAAAACAATTAATTCAAATATCAAAATCTCGATTTCAAATCAGTCAACTGACGCGCCCAATTCTCAGTCGTCGGAAATCCCGACGATTTCGCCTTTCACTGTCAGTTTCTTGTGTCTTAACGCGTATAATAACTATTACATCGGTTATAACCGATGTCCAGTCCGCGACATCAGTCATAACCGCCGGAAAAATTATTGACCGACGAATCAAGACGGTAATCGGACCCAATTCATCGATGTTCTTCCCTATAAATACACCCACAAGTCTCTGGTAGCCTTTTTGCTCAAAATCGCACCTTTTCTCGAAGAAATTTCACTCGCCGGAAATAACTTGCCATCACCGGACTTTCGCCAGAAAACCGAGACTCACCTCAAAACGGTAAATACCTCGACTCTTTCCGTTTCAATCCGTTGTTAGACTGTTACTAACTTCAATCCAACCATCAGAATCAATCCCAGACAACGTAGCCGGAATATTCAGCTCTCGCCGGAAAACCTCTGAAATTTCTGATCTTACGCTGGGAATCGGTATAATCATCCAAACTTCTGTTAATCCTTGTTTAAGTGCCTCAATTTCATAACTAATCGAACAGAACTGTTAATTGATTCTAACAGCCGAAGTTCACAAACAGAGCCGACGAATCTTTGCCGGAGTTCTGTGAAAGACGCTGATCGGTACATCCTTCCCCCAAACTCTCTCCGTTCATTACCTTTCAATTACTTATAAAGCTTGTTAATCGAATTAGATATAAATCAGTTGAATTATCATTATCTGTAATCTTAAGCGAAGAAGACGAAGTTCAGATATATTATAAGATTAATTAAAATTAGTATATTGAACGGGTTAGACACACAGTCCAGCGGTGGACTGTGTGCAAACAATTACATACACGACGCGAGTTCGATTCCTATCACAACCTTAACCTCTGTAATAAAAATGTTTTTTTTAGAAACCGAACCGGGTAACTCGGTAAGATGTTAAGTATAATAAAAACCAGAATATTTACCAAGTTAGACACACAGTCCAGCGATGGACTGTGTGCCAAACTAAACCACAGGTCTCGGGTTCGAGACCTGTGGAGAGCACCGAGTCGATACATTAAATCCTTTTTAAAACAAATGATTTTCGGATTAATTTAATTAGTATATAAATATAACTAAAAACAGAAATATTTCGGGTTAGACACGTAGCTCAGTTGGTAGAGTTGCGTGCACGCGTACGGGAGGTCACGAGTTCGAACCTCACTCAGTGCAACTATATAACCGACCGAACCGGTCAACGGTCAACAGTAACGGTCAACAAGTCAACGGTCAATGGTTAAAAATCAACATTTTTTTATTTTTATTCATTTATTTAAATTAAAAATCAATTAAAAATACTTAAAAATAACATTTTTAAAGTTAGAAAATAACCTTAAACTCACAAAAATATATCCAAAAATCCTATTAAAATTGTTAATAAAATCCATTTATTTACCTTACTTTTTCGTTATTAATTAGGTTAGTTTTTCCTCGTCGATCAATCCTCTAAACTCGTGCGCATTCAACATCATCAACCGAACGCACCCAATGTGAGTGAATCTTACAACTCCCCTTTTTAATTACACGTTTTGGGGTGTATCATGTGTCACTTAAACTAATTCGTTTATTCAAACTTGTGCCATACCATATTATGATTTAAACTTAGTATGTAAATATTGTTTGTAGTTATGTATTACATATTGTTAAGTTGTATGCAAATTATTTGTTAGGCCCATCAGTTCCTCGTGGGAGACGAGTTGAACAACGCGTGCCTTAAAACTCATTCATTAGGCCCATCAGTTCGTAGAACAACGCGTGCCTCAAAACTCATTCATTAGGCCCATCAGTTCCTCGTGTGAGACGAGTTGAACAACGCGTGCCTCAAAACAATCTATTATTGTACGTGTGTGCATTATTTAATATTAAGTGTTTTGTGAATAAGTTTACATCTATATTTACTCATATGTGGTTATGCACTTTATTTATAATCAATTCAATAAACTTGTTTAAATGTTTTTCATAGGATTCACTCGCCAATTTTTTGTTGATCCAAAAACCATTTTTACACATGATACAGGTGAACAGGATGAAGCAAGGAAAACATAGGAAATGCCTTAGAAGAAAATAATGAAGTCTAGAAAGATGTGTAGAACATGTTGTAATTATGATTGTATGATCTCTTTTAACATGTAATAATAAATATGAAACATTATAATAAATGTCATGAGCTTTGATGAAAACTCAATCATGCCCCGATCACCTTTTCCGCTGCGGGTCGGGGTGTGACATACGATACACCTACTGGTGGCCTGGCATGAAAAAGGATATCGTTGTTTTTGTTTCAAAGTACCTTACCTGTTCCAAAGTGAAAGCTGAACATCAAAGACCTTCAGGATTTTTAGTCCAATCCGAAATACCTGTATGGAAGCGGGAAAACATAACCATGGACTTCATTACCGGGTTACCTCGCACCTGCAGTGGGTATGACACCATATGGGTAATCATTGATCGTCTTACCAAATCATCTCATTTCATTCCGATTAGCGAGGACTTCAAGAACGAGAAGTTAGCTCGTATCTACATCAACGAGATCGTAAGCCGTCATGGCGTACCATTAAGTATCATTTCGGACCGTGATGGCCGTTTCACTTCACGCACATGGCGAGCTGTACAAACTGCTTTGGGTGCACGCTTAGACCTTAGCACCGCCTTTCACCCTCAAACTGATGGTCAATTTGAACGCACCATCCAAACCCTGGAAGACATGCTTCGAGCATGTGTCATAGACTTCAAAGGGAACTGGGATGCTCACCTACCGTTAGTCGAGTTTTCGTACAACAATAGCTATCATTCAAGTATCGGCATGGCTCCTTTCGAAGCTTTATATGGTCGTAAGTGCCGATCTCCAATATGTTGGCACGAAATAGGTGAAGCACAAATCACCGGACCTGAATTAATTCAAGAAACAACCGACAAAATCCTTCAAATCCGAAACAATCTTCTAGCGGCTCAAAGTCGTCAAAAGAGTTATGGTGACAAACGACGAAAGCCCTTGGAGTTTGACATTGGTGATCAAGTACTTTTAAAAGTATCACCGTGGAAGGGAGTGGTTCGTTTTGGGACAGAGGGCAAACTAGCACCACGCTATGTAGGACCTTTCAAGATACTCGAAAGAGTAGGTCCCGTAGCATACAAGCTTGACCTACCAGAAGAGCTCAACAGAATTCATCCCACGATCCACGTATCAAACTTGAAAAAGTGCCTCGCCGACGAAAACCTCCATATTCCCCTAGAAGACATTCAAGTCGATGAATCGATGCACTTCGTCGAAAGACCAGTAGAAATCATGGATTTCGGTGAGAAGCGCCTAAGGTGAAGTCGTATTCGAATCGTTAGGGTACGTTGGGAGTCAAAACGATGACCTGAGTTTACTTGGGAACGTGAAGACTCAATGCGCGAGAAATACCCGCATCTCTTTCCGATTACCACTACTTAAATTTCGGGACGAAATTTCTAAAAGTAGGGGATACTGTAACATTCGTGTAAAACGGGTTTCAAAACCCGCTTCGTTTAATAATCAAATTTTTGGTTAAAAGTTCGTTGCGTATTTATTGTGCCGGTTATTTCAAATATTTCATAGTTAATAAATATTTTAGAATTTAAAAACCATAGTTAATAAATAATAATAATAAGTAAATTAAAATTAAACCCTAAAATAATAAATAGAGTAGCCGGGTCTCGAACCCGGGTCTCCTGCGTAGACACACACACATCACACCACTCCGCCACACACATTCTTGTGTTCAATACTTAAACAAATAACATTTATGGTAAAACCGAAAGTCAAAACCTGTAAATCAGCAAACCCAGAACTTGAAATCGCCGGCAAACTAAAACTCTGCAAATGTTGCTACTTTCCCCATGATTGAAACGCGTAAACTTGATTTCGACATCAGTTATAACCGTTACTTAAAACACAAGGATTCAAAACCGTTTCTTTTGAGAATTGAAATCATTGACCGTGATTTTTTGGTCTCTAAATCGAAATCGAATCAGCCTGTCCACCTTGTAAATACCCACCCAAATTCCTTGTGATCAATTCGCTCAGAACCGCACTCTCTTCTTGGAATTTTTTTTCCTTCAAAGCACATTGCCGGAGACCTTTGCACTCGCCGGAGTATCGCCGAAATCTCTAACCAGAAAACCGTAATTGTTCTCCAAACCGGTATAATTATCTAAACCTCCTTGCTATCTCTTGATTAGTAATTTATTAGCTCAAAACAGTAATCAAAACTGTTTAATAAGTTTATTCAATCGGGATCATTGTCTGGGTTTTAAACGGTGAAAAAGATGAAGTCGAGATAATGTTTAAATATAAATAAAAACGGGTATTTAACCGGGTTAGACCACAGTCCAGCGGTGGACTGTGTGCAATTACAAAGCACACGTCCCGGGTTCTAGTCGCACATGTTTCCGATTTCTGAAATAAGACCCACACTTTTTAAACTTATTCAGATAAACTCGTAACTTGTGTATAAAATTAATATAAATCAGTATTCTAACCGGGTTAGACACACAGTCCAGTGGTAGACTGTGTGCACATTAAACACACGCGTCCCGAGTTCGAACCCAGCAACACCGTTCTCCCTGGGAAATAAAAACTTTTTAAAAACCAAACCACATTGGTTTTCAACAAGTTGATAAACTTAATAAGAATTCTAAATATAACGGGTTAAACACCCAGCCCAACTGGTTGGGCCGGGTGCAAACCAAGACAGGGTCGCAAGTTCGAATCCGGTTCCTTGCAATAAATTAAACAAAAACATGTTAAACGTAGTAAGTATATAAAAGAAATTAAATCTGGATATATTTCGGGTTAGACACGTAGCTCAGTTGGTAGAGCTGCGTGCACGTATACGGAGGTCACGAGTTCGAACCCCGCACGCTGCCTATAATTAGTGAGTCAGACCGGTCGTTGACCAGTCAAACCCTTAGAAAAAGGGTAATTTTTTTATTTAAAAATCCTTTTTATTTTATTTGAAAATTTGTTAAAAATACTTCAAAATAAGGTTTTAAAACCTAAAAATTTACATTTAATCACAAAAATAAAATCTAAAAATCTCATTAAGAGCACTAATTAAAAATATTAATCTCAAATAAAAATTTATTTATTTATCGAATTATTACGTGATTATATAGGTTAGTTCTCCCTTGTCGTTTGAATCATAAATTCGTGCGCATTCATTTATTATCAAGGAATGCACCCACTGTGAGTGAATCTCTACAAATTCCCCGTTTCAATCACGTTTTGGGGTGTATCATGTGTCGTACTATTTCTTTATTTTATCTAAACCCATGTGCATATATCATTCCGTGATCAAATGTGTATCGATTGTTGTGTGATTTATATGTAGATTAAATTTATCATTTCAGTGCACGCATTTCATTAGGCCCATTAGTTCCCCGTGGGATACGGGTTGAGCATCAGGTGCCTCATTAGATCGGCTCCGTTTGATTGAGCCTTGATCTCAAATTCATCATCATTCATGTCATATATTCATCCAAAGTGGTTTGTGATTGTTTACATATAATGTTTGCTCAATGTTATTTATGCACGAATTTTCTTTAATAAATAAAACAAGCAATTATTTAAAATGTTTTATCAAAGTTCACTCAGCCAACTTTTGTTGACCCAAAATGTCCCCTGTTTTACACATGATACAGGTGATCCAGTTGAGGCAAGAAACACTTAGGATGGCCTAGAAGAATAAACAAGTTAATGCTTTGAATGAACATTTAGTTTTGTTTTCCTTTGTAATTGTATGAATTTTGAGTATTGGATATTTAAGTTTGTAATTTGAATTTAATAAATATGAAACTTCTTAGTAAATATCATGAGCTTCGGTGATAACCCAATTATGCCCCGACTTTTATTCCGTTGCGGGTCGGGGTGTGACAGCTGTGTTGCCAGAGCTTCGGCTACCCGTGCATTGATTAGAGCCTGGATCTGGGCCTGAGTCATGTTAGCTCCACCGCGTCCATTTATGATTCTACATCCACAAGATACCAACATGAGAAAATATGTAGTGCATATTATTACCACAGTCAGTACAAGTAGGCAAGAAAAGATAAGAGTATAGTTCGAGATTTGGTAGGAGTCCATCATCGCTATGGCTCCTATGGATATCTAAATCCACAATTATGTCGGATAATGGGTAAAAATCCCTTTACACATGCTTGGTCTCACTAGGACTCACATGCACCCCCAATTATTATTATGTGTGCACCCATAATGATAATTCGATTTGCATGTTTACCCCAATTCCTCCTAACTTGTGTACAAAGATCCTCATATTCGAATGTCAAAAGGGAGTGTTGTCAAAATGGTTGAGATCACAATAGGTTTAAGAAAAATGATGTCATGCTTCTGATTTACCATAACATGTATAGGTAACATATGAAATCATACTATAATGTTGTATGTAAATATATGCAATGCAATGCATATGTATATGTTAAATGTATAATGTTTACGATAATAAAAGACGAACCTTGAAATCTGAAGCGTAGTGTCATGATCGTTTTTGGAACTGATTCGATTATAGTCTGGTTTTACAAAAACTTTTTAAAACCTAGTTCTCTATAACTAGTGGCTCTGATACCAAACTGTCACACCCCCAAATTACCATCGCGGAGTTTTACCGCGAGGCGTGTGACATACTAGGATCTAACCACTAATCATGTCGAACAAACAATAAATAATATAAAACAAGTCATCATGTCAAACATGAATAGTGAATTTCAAATTAAGCGTGTCAAACATAATATGTTTCAGGAAGAAATGCAAACATCTCAAACAATTGAAAGCAAAATGTTTTAAAATGTAAAGTATTAATGTTTCCAATCAAACGACATGCCCCATGACACTTCAACTCCTCAAACTACAAGTTTCCATGCAAGATATATCTAACAACCTGCAAGCCTGCAGAAAAAGTGTATCAGCGATTAAGTCGGCGAGTTCACAGTTAATTTAACGTAAAACAAGTAGGTGTTTAGTTTAAAGACATGCCATTAATAAACTCGATACCGAAGTGACTGTTATGTTTGTTGTGCCCTCACCGATGCCTATCAACATTGGCCATGTGTTTAAGGTCCTTAGTTCACGCCCGTCCTCCAAGGTACGGTTGAGGTTTGTCAAGCCTAATAGCGCTATCAACTAATACCCCATTGCCTCCAAGGAAACTAGTTTTGGTAGTAAGTAAGGACTTTCATGATAAAGTTGAGTTTATTAACTAACATCCAAATTAAACTAAAACATTTACAAAAAGTATTCCTCTAAGGAATAGTTGTTTTCCCCAGTGACGCATGCTTGTGAAAGAGTAGTGAACTCACCTTAGTTTGCTCGGTAATGTTAACGTGTCTTTACGCGTTACGTAAGTGTTAGGTCCAATACACGCGACCTAATGTATGATAAATGTAAGTATGCATGTATGTAGGGTTATGCAATCCCTAATTGTCCAAACAACCCAATGTTTATGTGACCAGGTTAACATGTTTTATCATACGGTAACTGACACAGTAGCCAGGGTTTTTGTTTCACACAGAGAGAGAAAACTTGCATTTCATTCAATGAGTATAAATACAAGATCCTAAGTTTGGACACATAAGTCCTTACAAAATAAACTCCCTTAAATAAGTTCTATCACCGCAGGTTCTATCAACAATTAAGTTCTATTAACAATTAGGTTCTATCAATAATTAAGTTTTATCAATTAAGTTCTATCAATACATACAAACAAGTTCGGACAATTAAGTTCTATCAATATATGTAAACAAGTTCGGACAATTAAGTTCTATCAATATATGTAAACAAGTTCGGACAATTAAGTTCTTTCAATATATGTAAACAAGTTCGGTTCCCCCCTTGTCCTCATTAATTCGGACCCTCTTATATATCTATAAATCCAGACTATAACAATTATCGTATAAGTTCGGATTCGCCAAAAAGATAAACCAAGAATAGCATACGTGGCATTAAACTCGAACTAACATGTGGGGCATTAAATTCGGACTAGCATGTGAAACCAACAAGTTCGGACATCATGTGGATTGCCTACATAAATTCGGACTAGCATCCATCCGAATTTGCTAAACTCGGATATACATGAACTCGGATACACATAACCTTAAATTCGAAAAATCCTTGCAAGCATAAACTCGGACTCAGACTTAGTTACATATACAAATTCGAACATCAATCTCATCGAGTAAAACCCGGATCCTGAGTTCCTGAAACTCGGACTTTGTGACTTCACAAAGTCGGATCATTTGCAAACGCACAAAACAAACACAGAATTAGCAAATCCTTCAATGTAACAATTACAATTTGCAGTTCTATGATCCGAAACCCTAACCCACAAAAATCAACAATAGTTTAACAATTCTAGCATGTCAATTGTATCCTAATATCAGGCAACCATTTACACAATCAGACACAAACCATTGCACAATCAATAAGAATGATTAACTAAACATAGAACCATGTTTGGAGGACTAGGTTTGCATGAAATCAAAAGAGCAAAGATAACAATGTACAATCGTAAAGCAATTACCTTACGTTGATTCTAGATGGATTGAAAGATCAAGATTGATGTGTGTGAAACTTGTTTAGCTAGGAATGATTAGAGATGATGATCACTGAAAAGATGATTGTGAACTGTCGTAACTTGGATTACGAGGAATGATCAGGGTTACAGGAGTTTTATTCCATTTTCAATATTAGCTCCAAACACCCTTAACTTTATAACTTTCCATAAAGCACATAACAACTTGTAATTTACAACTAAAGCATATAATTCGCGTATTTGTCATGCAGCACATAAGTTTCCTATAACCCATCCGTTTATAATTTATTATTCGCTTTAGTCACCCATGTTCGAGATTTATCGTGTGAGTGTTCGGTAATTTCCCGAATTACCAAAGTAGACTCATTTAACTAACCCTAGTTAATGCAGTGCCATGAATGTATGTCTAAATTAACTATGGTTAGGTTAAAGTATTAACCTGAAATTGCGGGTTGTCACATTAGACATTTTATTCATTATGAGAGATAAAAGAAACTAGTACTCTGTTGATTGGTTTTGTTTTACCAGTGCATGGTCTGTTCCCATAGTTGCCTAGCAAACCTGCCCTTGGTGTTAAGATTTTCCATAAAATCCTAGCTGGTTAATGCAACATACTAATACTAATATTAAACTAAAAAGATAAAGCATAATATCTGAGGAAATTTAAGTGCCAAATTAGGGCATACATATATCCTGGTCCCGTCAATGGTCTGAAATGTCGTTTTACCGACATCACAAGGTGCCACCTGTATTTGATGGTAACCCGCTCGTAAGTCGATCTTAGAGAAGATCGTTGCACCATGTATTCATCTAGTAATTTGTCAACAATTGGAATGGGAAAACGATCGCGGATTGTAATGGCTTTCAGGCTCTATAATTGACAAAAAAGCACCATGACCCATCCTTTTTCTAGACCAAAAGGACGGGATATGAGTAAGGGTTATGAGTTGTTTGGATGATTCCCGCGCGTAACATCTTCGTGATTAATTCAGTAATCACTTGTTTCTGGTAGTGGGGGTAGCAGTATGGACAAACATTTACTAGTTTTGTATTTGGTAGAGTGGGAACAAAGTGGTCATGTGATCTGGGAGGTGGTAATTTGTGAGGGGTATTGAACAAGTGGCTATATGTATAAAGTAAGTGTTAGATGGTTGGGTTGGGGTGTATTAGTGGTTTTATGCAAGGTGGGGTACTACGCTAGTGTTGATAAACAATAGCGTGGAGAGATACAACAGATGTGTGACACATTAAGGATGATAAGGAACTAGGGGAGACCAAAGAGTTAAAGGAGTCACCTTGTAGAATACACTGTTGGCCATCTTTGTTGAAAGCAGTAGAAGGTATAGAGAAACTGGCACTAACGGGTCCCAGATGTCACACCCCGACCCGCAGTGAAAAAAGGTAATCGGGGCATGATTGGGTTTTCATCAAAGCTCATGACATTTATTATAATGTTTCATATTTATTATTACAATTTAAAGGGAATCATACATTTAAATCATACAATCATATCATACAAGTACAACATGTTCTATACATCTTTCTAGACTTCATTATTTTTCTTCTAAGGCAATTTCCTATGTGTTCCTTGCTTCATCCTGTCCACCTGTATCATGTGTAAAAATGGTTTTTGGGTCAACAAAAAGTTGGCGAGTGAATCCTATGAAAACATTTAAACGTGTTTATTGTATTGATTATAAAATAAAGTGCATAACCACATATGAGTAAATGTAGATGTAAATTTATTCGTCAAAACACATAATATTAAATATTTCACACACATACAACAATTGATTGTTTTGAGGCACGCGTTGTTCAACTCGTCTCCCACGAGGAACTGATGGGCCTAATGAATAAGTTTTGAGGCACGCGTTGTTCAACGAACTGATGGGCCTAATGAATGAGTTTTGAGGCGCGCGTTGTTCAACTCGTCTCCCACGAGGAACTGATGGGGCTGAATAAATAATTTGCATACAACTTGACAATATGTAATGCATCACAACAAACAATATTTACATTCTAAGTTTAGATCATATAATGGTATAGCACGAGTTTGAATAAGCGAATTAATTTAAGCGACACATGATACACCCCAAAACATGAATAAAAAGGGGAATTTGTAAGAATTCACTCACAGTGGTTGCGTTTCTTGGATTGATGATGAATGCGCACGAATTTGGATTTAACCACGAGAGGAACTAACCTAATAATAACATAGGGGTTCGGTAAATAAAAGGATTTTATTTGAGATTAATAATTTTAATTCATAACCTTAATAGGATTTCTAGATTTATTTTTGTGAGTTTAAGGACACTTTCTAACTTTAAAAATATTTTTTTAAGTATTTTTAATTGATTTTTAAATTAAATAAATAAAAATATATATATATATAAATGTTGACTTTTTGACTTTGACCGTTGACCGAGCGTTGATCGTTGACCGGTCGGACCATGTTTATTATATGCGCTGAGTGAGGTTCGAACCCGAGACCTCGCGTACGCGATGCACGCAGCTCTACCAACTGAGCTACGTGTCTAACCCGAAATATTTCTGTTTTTAATTATATTTATATACTACTTAAATTATTCAGAATTTTATTTAATTAATTAAAAGGTTTTTAAACTAGTCGAACCGGTGCGCATGATGAGTTTCGAACCGTGACCTGTGGTTTAACTTTGCACACAGTCCACCGCTGGACTGTGTGTCTAACCTGGTTAAAATACTTGTTTTTATTAATCTTATATACTAACTGAAAGGTTCCGTATTTGGATTTTATAAAAAGGTTTGAATATTGTGACGAATCGGAACAAGGACAGACTCGAACTCGGTATCTCTATGTTTCAAATGCACACAGTCCACCGCTGGACTGTGTGTCTAACCCGAGATATAACCCGATTTATATTAAATATAAACACAACCTAAACTTCATCTTCTTCGTTAAAACAACCCAGAACTCCCAATCCCGACTGTTAGCCCACATAATTTCGATTCCCAGTTTTAAACAAATGCATATAAACAGTATTGAAGAAAGTTAATTGTTTGTACCGATTGGGCGAGGTGTTAGACCTTTCGGTTTAACTCCGACAGAAAATTCCGGTGACTGAAACTTTTCCGGCGACGTGTAACTTGCGACAGAGGATCTTCAGGAAGTTTGAGGTGAGTGTGTGGTGACTTCTGTCGAAGCTCTAGAAGTCCTATTTATAGAATAAGGCAAAAGAGATGAAATGGGTTCGGTTTTCCGGCGACTTGCAGAGAATTCCGGCGAGGTGTTCTTGCTGAATAGGGACTTGCAAGAGGTTAGCGAGAGTGTTGAGAGTTGATTCGAGTAAACAAGCGAATTAGTTTCCTGACTGAAAGTATTTATAAGTAGAGGTGAATTTCAAGTTTTCGGTTATGAAATTCACGGTTCATGAATGAAATTGATTTGAGTTTTCGGTTATAACTGATGTTTCTCATCAGTTACACCGTTTAATCATAAGGAAAACGTCAATTTGTGTTGATTGCAAACGTTTAGTTTTCATCAGTTACTGGTATTTTTGTGAATTTGAACTTGCAGGTTTTTATGTTTGTTTCTATATAAAACTAAATTGCTTTCTGGTTATTACCAAATGTGTGTGTAGCGAAGTGATGTGTGTTGCGTGTGGTGTAACATCCGTAAAAACCGGGTTAACCAAACCCGCTTCGTTTATTAACCGAACAACCAGTTAAAAATTTCGTTGCATATTTAATGCTCAAATTAATTTTAAACGATACATAATTAATAAGTATATTAGAATATAAAATTTATACTTGAAAATGTATTAAAAAATAGTGTAATAAAAATAAAACAAGGCTGCCGGGATTCGAATCCGGGTCAGCCGAGAATCATTCAAAGACTTAACTTACACTCGCTCAACCACTCCGCCACTTGTGTTGTTTGTTAACATATTGAAACAATTAATACGTAAAATAAATCGGGAAAACAAACCCAGTTACACAGCGCGCCCAAATCCGCTCTCGCCGGAAATCCCGACGAATTCGTCAATTATTGACGTTTTTCTTTTGTCATAACGGACGCATTTACAGCCATATCAGTTATAACCGAAAAACTTAATCAATTTCATTCATTACCTTAATTTCCGTCCAAACCGAAAGTCTAATTCAAATCCGGGATTATACTTTGTTTATCAGTTGAGCTCACGAATCTATTCAACTTACACTCTTCATTTCGCTCAGAAAAAACCTCGCCGCGGTCGCCGGAATTCTCTGCAAATTTACCGGAAATTATCGCCGGAAAACCGAAATTATTCCATCCTTTCTTCTTACTCTAAAATAATATCTTAGAGCTCATACTGACATCACCCCCACTCACCTTAAACCTCTGAAGAATCTCTGTCGCAAGAAATTTCATTCGCCGGAATTCTCTGCAAGTCGCCGGAAAACCGGGACTTTCATCTACACGGTAAATACCTCGACTTTTCTGTTTCATTCAATTATTAGACAAATTCTAACATCACTCCATCACCCAGAATCAACCTCAGACGACATTGCCGGATTTCCTGTTTTCGCCGGAAAATTTCTGAAATTCCAGAAACTTGCTGTTAAACGGTATGATCATTTTAAACCTACTGATAATCGTTACTCAGTAGTTCAATTTAACATCTAATCCCTCCAAACTGTTAATTGATTCTAACAGCCGAAGGTCACCAAAACAGAGCCGACGATCTTCGCCGGATTTCTGAAGAAGACGATCTGTTCGGTACTTTCTTTCCCCAAACTCTTCGGTTCAATACTTTTCAATTGTTCATCTTATTCATTAACCGAATTAATCAAGTAACAGTTAGTTAACCGATGTCTGTGTTTTGAACGAAGAAGACGAAGTTGTGTATGTTATAAGACTAATTAAAATCGATATTATGAACGGGTTAGACACACAGTCCAGCGGTGGACTGTGTGTAAACAATATGCACACGACGCGAGTTCGATTCCTATCACAACCTTAACCTCCGAAATGAAAATGTTTTTTTAGAAACCGAACCGGGTTAACTCAGTAAGATGTTAAGTATAATAAAAATCAGATTATTTACCAAGTTAGACACACAGTCCAGCGGTGGACTGTGTGCCAAACTTAACCACAGGTCCCGGGTTCGAGACCTGTGGAGAGCACCGAGTCGATACATTAAATCTTTATTTTAAAATAAGTGATTTTCGGATTAACTTAATTAGTGTATAAATATAATTAAAAACAGAAATATTTCGGGTTAGACACGTAGCTCAGTTGGTAGAGCTGCGTGCACGCGTACGGGAGGTCTCGGGTTCGAGTCCTGCCCGGCGCATACATACACATAATAGAACCGATCAACAAGTCAACGGTCAACAGTCAACAAGTCAACGGTCAACGGTAAAAATCAACATTTTTTTTATTTATTTTTTTTATTTATTTAAATTAAAAATCAAATAAAAATACTTAAAAATAACATTTTTAAAGTTAGAAAATAGCCTTAAACTCACAAAAATATATCCAAAAATCCTGTTAAAATAAAATCCATTTATTTACCTTACTTTTCGTTATTAATTAGGTTAGTTTTCCTCGTCGATCAATCCTCTAAACTCGTGCGCATTCAACATCATCAACCGAACGCACCCACTGTGAGTGAATCTCTACAAATTCCCCGTTTTAATCATGTTTTTTGGGTGTATCATGTGTCTTACCATTTATTATATTTAAATCATTGTGCATACATCATATCATGAACAAATGTGTATTCAGCTTGTATCAAACTTTGTGTGGTTTTGTTTAGATTTAATTTATTATTTTCAGTACATGCAATTTCATAGGCCGCCGCTCCCCATTACATTATGAGCGTTGAGCAGTTCCCCATTACATTATGAGCATGAACCTGGCGTTGCCAACATACGATCGGCTCCGTTTGATTGAGCCTTGATCGTACAGACATTCATCATAGGACGTCAGTTCCCATTACATTATGAGCGTGAACGTGACGTTGCCAACATATACAGTTTCATTCATATTATATATTCATGCAAGTTCATATGTTATTGTATGTTATTGTTTGTTGTTGATTGTTATGGTATGCTATTGGGTTGTTATTGTATGCTAATTGTTTGTTATTGTATGTTTATTTACGTTTGTTCATATAGGAATATTGCACAATTTTTCCATATTAAATACAATAAGAAATAAATAATAAATGTTTTCTAACAAGGTTCACTCGCCAACTTTTGTTGATCCAAAAACCATTTTTACACATGATACAGGTGAACAGGATGAAGCAAGGAAAACATAGGAAAATTGCCTTAGAAGAAAAATAATGAAGTTTAGAAGGATGAATAGAACATGTTGTATTTGTTTGATATGATTGTATGATTTCCCTTTAAATTGTAATAATAAATATGAAACATTATAATAAAGTCATGAGCTTTGATGAAAACCCAATCATGCCCCGATCACCTTTTCCGCTGCGGGTCGGGGTGTGACAGATTGGTATCAGAGCTTTTGACTATAGGGATATAGGATAGGTTATTAGACCCTTAGAGCCTATACTATAGTTGATTAGATTTTAATGTTTATGTGGTTATATGCAAACTAATGATGTTTATTTCTTTCATATTTATTACATACACAAATGCATGCAAATACTTCCGATACTACATTTTGTGATACATAGTGAATTATACTTACAGTCAGACATACATAATTACATACACATTCATCATACATATTTCAATGTTCACATATTCAATTCATCTTCATACTTCCGTTATTCAAGATTTTGTCGCATTTTTCATTTTTCAAATCTCATCAGAGTGAGTTCTGCGACGGACATGTAGTAACTGTAAGGGTACAAGTACCGGTAGTCGGAACGTCCTGTCTAGGTTGGCATTCGTATAAATCCAATATAACGGACCAGTTTGCCTACCTGGGACTAACGATGAGAGTACAAAGGACCTATTAGGCCAAAGCATGCCACACCAAACGTCGTTCGACCTAACCCCACTTTGAGGTGTCACCGTGTCCATACCTGGATACATTCCGAATATCATACGTTACATACATATTTCTCGATTTTCTCCGGTTTTTAGTGTACGTAACCAGGCAAACACATGCGAACCATATGAAAAACCCGGTAATCATGGGGCCCACATGATTACGAAGGTGAAGTATGGCGGCATGCAAGGCCCAATTACGAGCAAAGCCCAAGACATCCTATGGATGTAGTAGATTTATTATGCTATGTTTATTTTATGAATGTTCATTCCTAAATACGACACATGATCCCAAAAACATCCAACTCATACTCTTCATATGTATTCCTTGTAGATGTCTTCTAATTCCGCTCGTAGGAAGATGAGAGCAGGAAAATCTCGCGAGCGTATGGCTACCCAAATCGCTCAACAAATGGCTGCCTAATACCCAACATTGTAGTTCAAGTCCAACAAGCCCTTACCGCTAATCCCGTCAATCAAGAAGTTCAAAATGTTGTCAACCCTCCCCCAAATACCACTAAATGCGCCTACAAGCATTTCAAATCCTGCGACCCTACAAAATACGAAGGGACTGAAGGTGTCACCGCTCTTCTCTATTGGTTTGAAGAAATGGAAAACATTTTTCTAAATTGCGATTGCCCCGATGATCGCAAAGTGCGATATGCTACTGGTCGTTTATTTGGAATAGCACTTACTTGGTGGAATACAGAGAAGGCCAAACGAGGTGTTGAAGATACTATGACTTTGACTTGGGAAGAGTTGAAAGAAATCATGACAAGACGGTTTTGCCCAAGGAGCGAAATCAAGAAATTAGAGGATGAGTTCTATTCGTTGAAACAAAAGGAAGGCGACCACACCACATACAACAAGAGATTCCTCGAGTTAAATCAAATGGTTCCCAACTTGTTCACTCCCCTCTACCGTTTGATCGAGCACTACATTCGAGGTCTTCCTTCAAAAATTCAAGACTCTGTAATAAGTACCACACCTGCAACTTTGGAAGCAGCAATGGAGTTAGCTACAGAGCTCACCGAGAACCGTATGCGGAATAAAGACTTCAAGGAGGAGAAGAAGAAAGATAAAGCATCAACTGAAATTTCAAACTCCACCCAAACCGAATCCCCTTCTCAACCCATTTTTAAGAGAAAACGAGATGGGTAACTTTTCGCTGTCACCCAACGTAATCAACCAGCCTCACAAGCCGTACCCCTCCAAGCTATCCCAATCACTCAAGTAGCACCCAACTCAACTTACCCAAATAAGAAACCTTACCTTGGACCTCACCCTCAATGTAACACCTGTTTTTATCACCATCCATCTACCTTACTTTGTCGACTATGTGCGAATTGTGGACGCTATGGTCATTTGAGCAAGGGTTGCCGCACCCCTCAAAATCAAACCTCACCCCCTACTCAAAACATGATCCAAACATATAAACAACCCCAATACCCCATGTTACCTTATGTTCGAGCTTGTTTTAATTGTGGCGACCCTACCCATTATAGAAACATGTGCCCTCAATTGGTTAACATCATAAACGCCCAAGCTCAAGCAAACCCAGTTAACCAAGCAAATCAAGGAAACCTAATCACTAGGCCACCAGCAAGAGGAAGAGTTTTCAACATCAACGCCAATCCTGTTGAAGATAACGACGGCCCAAACGAAACCACCCAACTAGTCCCCTTCACCAAAAATCAAGATTCAACTCCAACCGCTTAGTTTTTACGTTTTTCTTTATGTTATCTCAATTTTCCCGTATCCCAGTTATAAATTGGAAATTTATCCAAGAATCTTAATGCAAATTACTATTTCAGTTTTGTTTTATACTCATTGATTTAACATTCATATCATCCTTACAATCTCAACATTTAAAGAAGTTGAGCTGTGTCTCACTTCTACATAGACTAACCTCTCCATCATAACAAACGAGAGAGGTACTGTCATCATTCAAACATGTATACTATCAGAATTAAGACTCAAGCTTTGATTGATTGTGTTTGTTTATGTTTTAGAGTCACATAGAACTAATCATAACTTACGGATAAAGCCAACGAAAATTTGACAAGAATATGGTGGATACGCCGCTGGTACTTCCTATATATAAGTATTCTTGTCAAAGGATCAGAGGCATTATCAGGCGGTTATGAGAAGTTCCATGTAGGATTTAGTAATATCTTGGTTGAAGTTTGTTTTATACTCACTGATTTAGCATTCATATCATCTTATCATTTAAAGAAATTTGATACTGTCATCATTCAAACATGTATACTATCAGAATTAGGACTCAGACAATGGTTGTTGTGTTTATTTATGTTCTAGAGTCACATCATAGAACCAATCATAACTTACTGATAAAACCAATGAAAATTTGACGAGAATATGGTGGATACGCCGCTGGTACTTCCTATATATAAGTATTCTTGCCAAAGGATCAGAGGCATTGTCAGGCGGTTATGAGAAGTTCCATGTAAGTTTTAGTAGTATAAGTTTTGTTTTAGGATATAACCTTATCTTTCCAAACATATCAAAACTCTTGCGCATGAAATCATATTTAGTCAATCAACTCTGTTTATCAATATTCATTATCTTAGGCATCAAAAAGCGATTCCTGTAGTAGGGTACTCAACCCTTACAAGGAACGTTACCGCCTCAAACAAAATTTAAACTCTTACTCTCTTCTAAGTATGTAATTGTCAAATTAAAATACCATCCTTGTGAGTCAAAACATGCCACTACTTAAATTTCGGGACGAAATTTCTAAAAGTAGGGGATACTGTAACATCCGTAAAAAATCGGGTTAACCAAACCCGCTTCGTTTATTAACCGAACAACCAGTTAAAAATTTCGTTGCATATTTAATGCTCAAATTAATTTTAAACGATACATAATTAATAAGTATATTAGAATATAAAATTTATACTTGAAAATGTATTAAAAAATAGTGTAATAAAAATAAAACAAGGCTGCCGGGATTCGAACCCGGGCCAGCCGAGAATCATTCAAAGACTTAACTTACACTCGCTCAACCACTCCGCCACTTGTGTTGTTTGTTAACATATTGAAACAATTAATACGTAAAATAAATCGGGAAAACAAACCCAGTTACACAGCGTGCCCAAATCCGCTCTCGCCGGAATTCTCTGCAAATTTACCGGAAATTATCGCCGGAAAACCGAAATTATTCCATCCTTTCTTCTTACTCTAAAATAATATCTTAGAGCTCATACTGATATCACCCCCACTCGCCTTAAACCTCTGAAGAATCTCTGTCGCAAGAAATTTCACTCGCCGGAATTCTCTGCAAGTCGCCGGAAAACCGGGACTTTCATCTACACGGTAAATACCTCGACTTTTCTGTTTCATTCCATTATTAGACAAATTCTAACATCACTCCATCACCCAGAATCAACCCCAGACGACATTGCCGGATTTCCTGTTTTCGCCGGAAAATTTCTGAAATTCCAGAAACTTGCTGTTAAACGGTATGATCATTTTAAACCTACTGATAATCGTTACTCAGTAGTTCAATTTCACATCTAATCCCTCCAAACTGTTAATTGATTCTAACAGCCGACGATCTTCGCCGGATTTCTGAAGAAGACGATCTGTTCGGTACTTTCTTTCCCCAAACTCTTCGGTTCAATACTTTTCAATTGTTCATCTTATTCATTAACCGAATTAATCAAGTAACAGTTAGTTAACCGTTTTCTGTGTTTTGAATGAAGAAGACGAAGTTGTGTATGTTATAAGACTAATTAAAATCGATATTATGAACGGGTTAGACACACAGTCCAGCGGTGGACTGTGTGCAAACAATATGCACACGACGCGAGTTCGATTCCTATCACAACCTTAACCTCTGTAATGAAAATGTTTTTTTTTAGAAACCGAACCGGGTTAACTCAGTAAGATGTTAAGTATAATAAAAATCAGATTATTTACCAAGTTAGACACACAGTCCAGCGGTGGACTGTGTGCCAAACTAAAGCACAGGTCCCGGGTTCGAGACCTGTGGAGAGCACCGAGTCGATACATTAAATCTTTATTTTAAAATAAGTGATTTTCGGATTAACTTAATTAGTGTATAAATATAATTAAAAACAGAAAATTTTCGGGTTAGACACGTAGCTCAGTTGGTAGAGCTGCGTGCACGCGTACGGGAGGTCTCAGGTTCGAGTCCTGCCCGGCGCATACATACACACAATAGAACCGGTCAACAAGTCAACGATCAACGGTCAACAAGTCAACGGTCAAAAATCAACATTTTTTTATTTATTTTATTTATTTATTTAAATTAAAAATCAATTAAAAATACTTAAAAATAACATTTTTAAAGTTAGAAACTAGCCTTAAACTCACAAAAATATATCCAAAAATCCTATTAAAGTTGTTAATAAAATCCATTTATTTACCTTACTTTTCGTTATTAATTAGGTTAGTTTTCCTCGTCGATCAATCCTCTAAACTCGTGCGCATTCAACATCATCAACCGAACGCACCCACTGTGAGTGAATCTCTACAAATTCCCCGTTTTAATCACGTTTTTGGGGTTTATCATGTGTCTTACCATTTATTATATTTAAATCATTGTGCATACATCATATCATGAACAAATGTGTATTCATCTTGTATCAACTGTTGTGTGGTTATTGTTTAGATTTAATTTATTATTTTCAGTACATGCAATTTCATAGGCCGCCGCTCCCATTACATTATGAGCGTTGAGCAGTTCCCCATTACATTATGAGCGTGAACCTGGCGTTGCCAACATACGATCGGCTCCATTTGATTGAGCCTTGATCGCACAGACATTTATCATAGGCCGTCAGTTCCCCATTACATTATGAGCGTGAACGTGACGTTGCCAACATATACAGTTTCATTCATGTTATATATTCATGCAAGTTCATATGTTATTGTATGTTATTGTTTGTTGTTGATTGTTATGGTATGCTATTGGGTTGTTATTGTATGCTAATTGTTTGTTATTGTATGTTTATTTACGTTTGTTCATATAGGAATATTACACAATTTTTCCATATTAAATACAATAAGAAATAAATAATAAATGTTTTCTAACAAGGTTCACTCGCCAACTTTTGTTGATCCAAAAACCATTTTTACACATGATACAGGTGAACAGGATGAAGCAAGGAAAACATAGGAAAATTGCCTTAGAAGAAAAATAATGAAGTTTAGAATGATGAATAGAACATGTTGTATTTGTTTGATATGATTGTATGATTTCCCTTTAAATTGTAATAATAAATATGAAACATTATAATAAATGTCATGAGCTTTGATGAAAACCCAATCATGCCCCGATCACCTTTTCCGCTGCGGGTCGGGGTGTGACATGTGGGTTCGATGGAGAGCCGGGTTCGAAACCCGGCTATCCATTTATTTTTTTTATTCAGTATTTCTTAGAAATTTTAAATTCTAGTCTTTAAAATCTAATATATTTATTAATTATGTATCGTTTAGAATTAATTTGGGCGATAAATATACAACGAAAAATTTTAACTGGGTATTCGATTAATAACGAAGCGGGTTTGGATAACCCGGTTTTTGACGGATGTTACAGTATCCCCTACTTTTAGAAATTTCGTCCCGAAATTTAAGTAGTGGTATGTTTGACTCAAAAGGAGGGTAGTTTTGGCAATTACATACTTAGAAGGGGGTAAGAGTTTAAATTTTATTGGAGGCGGTAACGTTCCTAGTAAGGATTGAATACCCTGCTACAGGAATCGCTTTTTGATGCCTAAGATAAGGAATATTGATAAACAGAGTTGATTGACTAGGTATAATCTCATGCATAAGAGTTTTGAGAGAATTGATGCGTTTGGAAAGATAAGGTTATATCCTAAAACAAAACTTCTACCACTAAAACCTACATGGAACCTCTCATAACTGCCTGACAATGCCTATGATCCTTTGGCACGAATACTTATATATAGAAAGTACCAGCGGCGTATCCACCATATTCTTGTCAAATTTTCATTGGCTTTATCGGTAAATTATGATTAGTTCTATGTGACTACAACAACCAAAACTTGAGTCTTAATTCTGAAAGTGTACATGTTTGAATGATGACAGCACCTCTCTCGTTTGTTATGATGAAGAGGTTAGTCTATGTAAAAGTAAGACACAACCCAACTTCTTTGAATAATGAGACTAAGATACGTCGAGGTGTATGATGATATGAATGTTAAACCAATGAGTATAAAACAAAACTGAAATAGTAATTCGCATTAAGATTCTTGGATAAATTTCCAATTTATAATTGAGGTACGTGACGATTGAGATAACATATAGAAAACATAAAAACTAAGCGGTTGGAGTTGAATCTTGATTTTTGGTGAAGAAAACTAGTTGGGTGGTTCGTTTGGGCCGTCATTATCTTCAACAGGATTGGCGTTGATGTTGTAAACTCTTCCTTTTGCTGGTGGCCTAGTGGTTAGGTTTTCTTGATTTGCTTGGTTAACTGGGTTTGCTTGAGCTTGGGCGTTTATGATGTTAACCAATCGAGGGCACGTGTTTCTAAAGTGGGTAAGGTCGCCACAATTAAAACAAGCTCGAACATATGGAAACATGGGGTATTGGGGTTGTTGATATGTTTGGATCATGTTTTGAGTAGGGGGTGAGGTTTAGTTTTGAGAGGTGCGGCAAACCTTGCTCAAATGACCATAGCGTCCACAATTCGCACATAGTCGACAAGGTAAGGTAAATGGATGGTGATAAAAACAGGTGTTGCATTGAGGGTGAGGTCCAAAGTAAGGTTTCTTATTTGGGTAAGTTGAGTTGGGTGCTACTTGAGTGATTGGGATAGCTTGGAGGGGTATGGCTTGTGAAGTTGGTTGATTGTGTTGGGTGACAGCGAAAATTTGCCCATCTCGTTTTCTCTTAGAAATGGGTTGAGAAGGGGATTCGGTTTGGGTGGAGTTTGAGGTTTCAGTTGATGCTTTATCCTTCTTCTTCTCCTCCTTGAAATCCTTATTTCGTATGCGGTTCTCGGTGAGCTCTGTAGCTAACTCCATTGCTGCTTCCAAAGTTGCAGGTGTGGTACTTATTACAGAGTCTTGAATTTTTGCAGGAAGACCTCGAATGTAGTGCTGATCAAACGGTAGAGGGGAGTGAACAAGTTGGGGACCATTTGATTTAACTCAAGGATTCTCTTGTTGTATGTGGTGTGGTCGCCTTCCTTTTGTTTCAAAGAATAGAACTCATCCTCCAATTTCTTGATTTCGCTTCTTGGGCAAAACCGTCTTGTCATGATTTCCTTCAACTCTTCCCAAGTCAAAGTCATAGCATCTTCAACACCTCGTTTGGCCTTCTCTGTATTCCATAATATAAGTGTTATTCCAACTAAACGACCGGTAGCATATCGCACTTTGCGATCATCGGGGCAATCGCAATTTAGAAAAGTGTTTTCCATTTCTTCAAACCAATGGAGGAGAGCGGTGACACTTTCAGTCCCTTCGTATTTTGGAGGGTCGCAGGATTTGAAATGCTTGAAGATGCATTTAGTGGTAATTGGGAGAGGGTTGACAACATTTTGATCTTCTTGATTGACGGGATTAGCGGTAAGGGCTTGTTGAACTTGAACTACAATGTTGGGTATTACGGCAGCCATTTGTTGAGTGATTTGGGCAGCCATGCGCTCGCGGGCTTTTCCTGATCTCATCTTCCTACGAGCGAGATTAGAAGACATCTACAAGGAATACATATCAAGAGTATGAGTTGGAAGTTTTAGGGGTCATGTGTCGTATTTAGGAATGAACATTCATAAAATAAATATAGAATAATAAATCTACTACATCCATAAGATGTCTTGGGCTCTGCTCGTAATTGGGCCTTGCATGCCGCCATACTTCACCTTGGTAATCATGTGGGCCCCCATGATTACGGGTTTTTCATATGGTTTGCATGTGTTAGCCTGGTTACGTACACTAAAACCCGGAGAAAATCGAGAATTATGTATGTAACGTATGATATTTGGAATGTATCCAGGTGTGGACACGGTGACAACTCAAAGTGGGGTTAGTTCGAACGACGTTTGGTGTGGCATGCTTTGGCCTAATAGGTCCTTCGTACTCTCATCGTTAGTCCCCAGGTAGGCAAACTGGTCCGTTATATTGGATTTATACGAATGCCAACCTAGACAGGACGTTCCGACAACCGGTACTTGTACCCTTACAGTTACTACATGCCCGTCGCAGAACTCACTTTGATGAGATTAAAAAAATGAAAAATGCGACAAAATCTTGAAATACGAAAGTATGAAGATGATTTGAATATGTGAACATTGAAATATGTATGATGAATGTGTATGTAATTATGTATGTTTGATTGTAAGTATAATTCATTATGTATCACAAAATATAATATTGGAAGTGTTTGCATGCATTTGTGTATGTATAAATACGAAACAAATAAACATCATGAGTTTGCATGTAACACATAAACAATTAAAATCTAATCAACTATAGTATAGGCTCTAAGGGTCTAATAACCTATCCTATATCCCTATAGTCAAAAGCTCTGATACCAATCTGTCACACCCCGACCCGCAGCGGAAAAAGGTGATCGGGGCATGATTGGGTTTTCATCAAAGCTCATGACATTTATTATAATGTTTCATATTTATTAATACAATTTAAAGGGAATCATACAATCAAATCATACAAGTACAACATGTTCTATACATCTTTCTAGACTTCATTATTTTTCTTCTAGGGCAATTTCCTATGTGTTCCTTGCTTCATCCTGTCCACCTGTATCATGTGTAAAAATGGTTTTTGGGTCAACAAAAAGTTGGCGAGTGAATCCTATGAAAACATTTAAACGTGTTTATTGTATTGATTATAAAATAAAGTGCATAACCACATATGAGTAAATATAGATGTAAATTTATTCGCAAAACACATAATATTAAATATTGCACACACATATAACAATTGATTGTTTTGAGGCACGCGTTGTTCAACTCGTCTCCCACGAGGAACTGATGGGCCTAATGAATAAGTTTTGAGGCACGCGTTGTTCAACGAACTGATGGGCCTAATGAATGAGTTTTGAGGCGCGCGTTGTTCAACTCGTCTCTCACGAGGAACTGATGGGCCTAATAAATAATTTGCATACAACTTAACAATATGTAATACATCACAACAAACAATATTTACATTCTAAGTTTAGATCATATAATGGTATAGCACGAGTTTGAATAAGCGAATTAATTTAAGCGACACATGATACACCCCAAAACATGAATAAAAAGGGGAATTTGTAAGAATTCACTCACAGTGGTTGCGTTTCTTGGATTGATGATGAATGCGCACGAATTTGGATTTAACCACGAGAGGAACTAACCTAAATAATAACATAGGGGTTCGGTAAATAAAAGGATTTTATTTGAGATTAATAATTTTAATTCATAACCTTAATAGGATTTCTAGATTTATTTTTGTGAGTTTAAGGACACTTCCTAACTTTAAAAATATTATTTTTAAGTATTTTTAATTGATTTTTAAATTAAATAAATAAATAAATAAAAATATAAAAATGTTGACTTTTTGACTTTGACCGTTGACCGAGCGTTGACCGTTGATCGGACCGTTGACCGGTTGGACCGTGTTTATTATATGCGCTGAGTGAGGTTCGAACCCGAGACCTCTCGTACGGTGCGCATGATGAGTTTCGAACCCGTGACCTGTGGTTTAACTTTGCACACAGTCCACCGCTGGACTGTGTGTCTAACCTGGTTAAAATACTTGTTTTTATTAATCTTATATACTAACTGAAAGGTTCCGTATTTGGGTTTTTTTAAAAGGTTTGAATATTGTGACGAATCGGAACAAGGACAGACTCGAACTCGGTATCTCTATGTTTCAAATGCACACAGTCCACCGTTGGACTGTGTGTCTAACCCGAGATATAACCCGATTTATATTAAATATAAACACAACCTAAACTTCATCTTCTTCGTTAAAACAACACAGAACTCCCAATCCCGACTGTTAGCCCACATAATTTCATTCCCAGTTTTAAACAAATGCATATAAACAGTATTGAAGAAAGTTAATTGTTTGTACCGATTGGGCGAGGTGTTAGACCTTTCGGTTTAACTCCGACAGAAAATTCCGGTGACTGAAACTTTTCCGGCGACGTGTAACTTGCGACAGAGGATCTTCAGGAAGTTTGAGGTGAGTGTGGGTGACTTTTGTCGAAGCTCTAGAAGTCCTATTTATAGAGTAAGGCAAAAGAGATGAAATGGGTTCGGTTTTCCGGCGACTTGCAGAGAATTCCAGCTAGGTGTTCTTGCTGAATAGGGACTTGAGAGAGGTTAGCGAGAGTGTTGAGAGTTGATTTGAGTAAACAAGCGAGTTAATTTCCTGACTGAAAGTATTTATAAGTAGAGGTGAATTTCAAGTTTTCGGTTATGAAATTCACGGTTCATGAATGAAATTGATTTGAGTTTTCGGTTATAACTGATGTTTCTCATCAGTTACACTCGTTTAATCATAAGGAAAACGTCAATTTGAGTTGATTGCAAACGTTTAGTTTTCATCAGTTACCGGTATTTTTGCGAATTTGAACTTGCAGGTTTTTATGTTTGTTTCTATATAAAACTAAATTACTTTCTGGTTATTACCAAATGTGTTGTAGCGCAGTGGTGTGTGTTGCGTGTGGGTTCGATGGAGACCCGGCTTCGAAACCCGGCTATCCCATTTATTTTTTTATTCAGTATTTCTTAGAAATTTTAAATTCTAGTCTTTAAAATCTAATATATTTATTAATTATGTATCGTTTAGAATTAATTTGGGCGATAAATATACAAGAAAAATTTTAACTGGGTATTCGATTAATAACGAAGCGGGTTTGGATAACCCAGTTTTTGACGGATGTTACACCAGAGATGCGAGCCATTCCTTACCTAAGACAAAGCCGCACCTTCAATGGGTAAGACATAACAAGGAGTGTGAAACACATGCTTATTTAACGTAACCAGCACCTAAGGTAAGAAACCATTGCATTGGAGATGTTCACCATTACCCACCATGACCGAGAAGGGTTTAATGGTTGTTGTCGGTAAGTGTAGAAGTGACGCAATACGTGATTGAAGGATGTTGTGGGTACTACCTAAGTCCACCAAAATGGTGACCTGTTGATTTTCTAGGAAGCCGTTAAGTCGGAGGGTGTAGGAGATGTAAGGCCAAAATTAGCAGCAACCGAATGCCAAAAACTTAGTGTTGTTACGGGTGGTGTTAACGGGTTCTGGTGGGAGCAGAGAGTCTGGTGTTGGTGTATAATGGCTTCATCATTATCCGCGATCAACAAAAATTGCGGGGGATTGCACTTATGTCCCGGGTAGTAGCGTTCGGGACATCGAAAGCACAACCCTCAGCCCTCCATTTTTAAGAGCTTCGGGTGACAATTTGGTCATGGGTAGGGGTTTAGTGGTGTTTTGTATGGTAGGTTTCGTGGGTGGTGGTAATAGGGGTGGTTTGGATACCGAAGTGGAGGAACGGTTAATTATAAGAGGTGATGTAGAATTAAATGTTGATTGGTGTGGGGTATAATTGGTACTGAATGGACGTGGTTTGGCGAAGTTTAAACAACGTTACCTAGTGGTTTTCATAGTTAGACGGGCCAAAATGTAATTCGAGAGCTCTTGTAAAATTGCCAAGGACCCAAAATGTAATTCGAGAGCTCTTGTAAACTTCCCGCTAACCAAGGTATGAATTATATGCAAGAGCAAGCGGTTAATGCTTTGAGTGCGTTGAATATGGACATGTCAA
This sequence comes from Scalesia atractyloides, assembly GCA_947069175.1. NCBI lineage: Eukaryota > Viridiplantae > Streptophyta > Magnoliopsida > Asterales > Asteraceae > Scalesia > Scalesia atractyloides. The sequence continues at coordinate 24,621,249 of CAMTDV010000013.1, forward strand.
AGCATTTAATACCATGAGGACACTTTATGGTGGGTTCGACAAGATTGGGGCAACCAAAACCGATTTTATAAATTTTGCAACAGGTCTATGATGGATGTATAGTGTTATATAGTGTTATAGTGTTATTTCTAGTAGCAGATCCTTATTTGTAATGCTATGGTGTCTTATTTTACGTTCATGGTGTTTTACTATAAAACACAACACCTTGAATCACAATACAATTAAAACACCATTGTATGAACATAGAAAAGACACAATGGACTAAAACATCCAATCGAAACGTAATTTTTTTTCTCTACATAAGTATAACAATGTGGTACTCATATTAAAGATAAAAAAACACTCGTTATTATGGTGTAAGTTTTTTTTTAAAAAAAAAGACTTGCGTATAAAAAGTTATTGACGTTTAAAAAAGAAGGGGGAAACTTGCATGTGCATTAATGTTAGTTTATTAATTTAAAAATGTTACCCTTAATCTAGAAAATTAATTATTTTAATAGTAAACAATATTTACAAGATTGTCATCAAGATCTCAACCATTAGATTAAAGATCTAATGTTTAGATTTTTTCTTACCATTCTCACAAAAAAAATATTTTTTTGCAATAACCTCACACTATATATATATATATATATATATATATATAATATATATATATATATATGATTAGGATTATTTATGAACAACTTCTTGAGAGTTAACTAATCTTAGCCTTTAATCAATTTTTTATATTAAAATGGTAAGATTGATATTAGTCAAGTACTTTTAATTAAAATCCATTAATTTTCTCATCTCTTAACTCTCTCTCCCCTCTCTCTCATTTTTAATTATTTCTCTATTATTTTAATTATAAGATATTAAAGAGCTATGTTCTTTTTAAAATTAAAGATTAAACATAATTAAATTATGTTTTTTTACATATGTGTATACAGGTCAGTATATACAAGACTTATACACTTGTGTATAATTACATCTTGTTTCCACATGTCGGTATAAATCAGATTTATACACATGTGTATTATTCAAGTACATATGTGTATAAACTAACAGCTATGTATCTTGTATAAATTGATAGTTAGTGAGACTGTACATATGTGTATAAACTAACATCTTTTTATCTTGTATAAACTAATACTATCGAGACTCTACACATGTGTATACATTAACAACTGTATATCTTGTATATACGGAAACTAGCAAGATTTTAGGAATTTTGATTATATTGTTTAATAAATACAATTTACAAAAGACGCAAATACCCTTCTGTCAATTAATTTAGAAGGAAGTTACAAATTATAATTACAATATTGCCATTATTTAAAAATCTCTAGATGATATAATTTAATGGCTCAGATTAGTTTACACGGTTCACTCTCAACCTAGTGTTCACTCTAGAACCCTGTCCTATATACATATATATAATCTTCATACTGATGATTCATTATTCAAACTGGTGATCTATTATTATAAATATGCACGTAACAAAAATATGGATTCAAAAAGTGTTCAGCTCAAAAACATAATTAAGGTATATATGCACATAAATGTTTACATATATGTATGTAAAAAATATGTTTACATACGTGCATGTTTAAACTATAAAAAATTAAAAATATCTCTTGAAACTACATATATACATTTTCCCTCGCATCTTTCTTTTCCATTGATTTTGCATAAATTTCCAAAACAATACAAAGGCCTCAAATGGATTAAAAACCTGAAACAAAAATTGCAGAAACTATCATGATTGTAAGATAACTGGTTTTGAGATAACTAAACAAAAAGTAAACAATAACTCATCAGGTGTAGAACATTGTTTTGCGTCTGTGTAAGCTAATTGAGTAATTGTATACAAATCTGCAATCTTGTTTTACATATATGTAACTAAAATATTTACATATATGTAATTATTAGTTATACAAGCATCATAATATGTATGCGTAAATAATTCAGATTGCAAAAAACAAACAATTCATATTTTAGAAAGTAGGAACACTAGCCTTTCAGTTAACAAGACAATTGTGTGTTCAAGAAAAGATTAAATCAAAAACTCTCTGAATGTCAGCAGCTATTTAGATTTTCTTCATCTACATAAATTTTGGGTTCGGTGAATCATACATATCCTTTTATGATAACACTGTGAAGAACTGATATTGATATCAAATAACGTGGAGAGATCAGAGCTTTCATAGAGAGATTTGCAAGATGAAATAACTTGGGGTAAAATGATTAATCCATAACTTTGATAATTTCTTGAGACCACAATCTACAATCGTATCAATCTTAGTTCAGATTTGAGAAAGACGAAAAAGATAATGGAGATAGCGTGATTTAAGATGAGTAATTTTAGGGGATAGAAGTAATTAGAAAAATCCCTATACTACCCTTCTTATTTTTATATAATATACTTCTCTTTAGATTTATTTACAAAAAAAAAAATTTAAAAATAATTATTTTTAACGTGTTAAATTAATTTTCTATGATACTTTTATCTTAACTGTTTTTTAAATATTTTTTTTATATTTTCAGTTTTTAGTTTTTTTTATTAAAAATGCATCTGTATGTATTTATAAGAAACTGTGCCAAAAAAAATTTTAAAAAAAACGGTTTTTAACATTTTTTTTTTCTTTTTTTTAACGGCAAATTTGGATCACTGACAGACCACTAGAGTATTATCGTGTCACCAGCGGAACTACCCGATCATATCCATTTCCACTAGACATAATGCATATACACAAATTCAGGAGAAAACCCAATAAATATGGGAAAACCCCTTATAAAAATTGAACCTAGCACCTATTGGTCCGAAAGTCTTATCCCACTAAGATATAAAGCTATAGCCGATTTTTAACATGTTAAGTTGAATTTTTAAGAAGTTCTTCGGTCCCCCGCTTTTTTAATGTTCCCCAATGAGATATATATATATATATATATATATTAAAAAAAGCAATGAATAATTTTTTTTTTAAATGTTTAAATCTGTATGTTACAATTTTTGGACATTTATTTTATGTAACATGAAATTTTTAACATTTTTTTTTAAACTACTCGGCGCTTTTTTTGTTTTTTTAACAAAAATGTTCAAATTTGTGTATGTTATTTTTCCTATTTTTTTAGAAAAATAAAAATGTTACACAGGATTTTTACAAAAGGTTTTTAGTTTTTTCAACTCAATTGTGTTTTCGTTTGATCCTTCCCCTATATACACACACACACTCTTCATCTTCGTTAGTTAGTCGAAGCGCATAATTGTAATCGATCGAAGTTACTGGTTGAAGCATCTGATAAAGTCGTTTACGATGCAAAAATATATATTTTACTAAGTATACACGTAAAATAGAAATAAAAAAACAATTAATATATAATTTTCATTGTCATTAGATAGTCGAATGCGTAATTATATTCTGCTAAATTAACGACCCAAACACATGAAAAAGCCTTTACGATAATAAAAAACATACTCAATTTTAAATGCAATTCAGTTTGCTATAAATTTTATATTAGGAAATAAAAAGTACTTAATTTGATAAAAAAAATAAACTTATATAAAGATTAATGAAAAATGATATAAAATTACGGTTTGCAATTTCCTATTTTGTTTAAAGTAATCATTTATATAAGAAAAAAACTAATATTTGTAGAAATTTCATATTCCATTTGTATACTTGCAAAGCCACAAATAAGCAAACTGTTACTGTATGTATCATAAACCGTCTTTAAGGGTGATCACATATTTTGTTAAAATCTATTTAAACTCATACAACTTTGATAACGATAAGCACTCAAGCTAACCATCGGCCGGTCCCAATTTTCTTAAACAAAAAAAAGAAAGAAAGAAATCATCCCACACTACAAAAGAATTAAAGAACATTATTAGCTTCCGAATGATAACTAACGTCCTTTCACAATATCGCTAAAAGACTTGTCCATTGGCGTCAACAGCTTATAAACAAATGCTCCAGTTATTGCTCCGATGATTGGACCACAGATATACACCCAGATTGCGGTGAACTTCCGCAACACAATAGCCGGTCCAAGGGTTCTTGCCGGATTCATTGATGCTCCAGAAATTGGCCTGCAATTTATTTTCTATTAAATATTTGATTAATTTCCAAAACTTTAATTATATTAATCAAATACATCATAAAAGTAAAGAATTACCCTCCCACGAAGACATTTAGTATGATCGTCATTCCAACTACAATCCCTCCATGCATTTTTACCTGCAATATTTAATCGATAAATTAGTAAAATAAATAAAAAAACCCCATAATATGTAACTAAAATATATTAAACCAATATGTTAGTTAAGCAGAAACATACGGCTCGATCATCACTGCAAGCACCCGAGATAATAAACATTAGGATAAATGTAAGGACGATCTCAACAACAAATGATTGTATGCTTGAACCAGCAGGTGTGGTTCCAAAAAAGGCATCCGAAGTCACGTTCATAATCAACGTCAACGTTCCGCTTGCAAGGATCGACCCCAACAGCTGCGATACTATTTAAAGAGCCACCTGCATTGCGTATGAGCTATGCTTTTAATGTGGTAGAATATATGATATTGGTCAAGGACTAATACTTGAGACATAGGTTATCTCGGTGAGACATCGGTAATTTTAATATAATGCAGAATTTTTTCATATAGCAATTTAACACCAGTAATTTAGTGATATATCGGTCAAATTCGGTGATATATTGGTTATCTCGGTCAAATATCTATGATATATAAGTTGTATCGGTCAATATCGCCAATAATATCGGTACCGATATTCGGACCGATATTTAACACTGATATTTTACTAGAGGACCGTATAACCGATACATCGCCAATATTAATACATATACCGTATAAGAGATAGGAGATTCACATTTATTTTTACTCAATTCACAAATGAATAAAATCTCGAAAGGATAACCAAGTTTTAATATTATTTCAATATTATTTTAACCATAAAAAACCACTCCCGTTTATAAATTTTTATACTTGTTTTACTTAAATGACCTGACCTAATTGGAACAAATATAAAAGGCAGTTATTTTTCAGTGACTTCTTTCTTATTCACAAATCACAATTACATCAGATTGGGCCACTTAATGTATATATATAAAAAAAGTTAGCTTTATGTAAAAGAATATTCATAACAGTAAACCAAACTTAAGGTGATTTTTACAGTTATAAAAATTTGAGTGAAACTTGATAACTAAACACAAAATATAAAACTTCATCAATTATATAAAATATTACTCCTAAAATTTGTGACATAAGTTATACATTTAATTATGTACCTCACTGAATGGACACAATCCCAGAAGAGATAGAGTAATGGTGACAGCAGGATTAAAATGTGCACCGGAGACATGACCGAGGGTGTATATCATGGTCATAACTATTAAGCCCCATGTTACACATATTCCCGGAAAAGTTACAGTGCCGTCGTAAAGCTTGTTAACTGCCACCGATCCACAACCTGCAAAGATAATACAATATGTGTCCAGGAGTTCTGCTAAAAACTGTACACCACAAACGATATTAAATCATTAATTGATACAATCACAAATTCTACTATTAAATCCACAGCTTTTTGTCTATTATCAGAATTGAACCATTAATGTTGTGAAGGAGGAACACATTTACATCGCACATTGATACCGATAGACTACAAGTCTTTTGGTAAATAAATAGTGTGTAATTGTACTAAAAACTGGACTGGCTGGTTAGACCAGGAACCGGTCGGGAATGGGAATGGAATCAGTCTGTTTAAGCCTCTTGATCATTTCCATTTGAACAGGCTGGTTACTGGACCGTATTTTTTATCTTTAACCTTTTTAGTATGATTTTTCGTTTAAAATTTATTTCCTTATCGAGTTAGTACTCGATACTTCATATTTTATTTTTATTCAAGTCCACGTTTTATAAAATTCGCAAATTCACATCAAAATATAAAGTATTTCATATTCGTTTCCTACCGATATATTCACGTCAAAATATAAAGTATTTTCATATTTGTTTCCTACCGATATTCATGTCAAAATATAAAGTATTTTCATATTTGTTTCCTACCGATATAGATGTATGTATGTATTTATTTATTATACATATTATATTTCCAGTCCTACCGGTTTGACCATTGAATTGGTAAGACATACCATCCGGTCCGGTTCTGAATACAACGCTAAAAATTATCCTGAACAGGGCTGATATAGCTTGAGAATAGGGGTAGCCTCCGCTATCACTTAACGCTCTAGCGATAGTGTAAATTCTGAAAAAAATTTAACGTTTTTTCGATTTCGCTACCCCTATAGAAAAGAAAATTTTGAAACGTTGCTCTTGACGTTTTTTCTAGATCCGCCATACCTTTTGAGCTAAACGGAGTTTATAATTTGTTGAGATAGTCAAGGAAATGTTGCCTCTTTCCTTGACGGAAAGTTGAGATTCTTCGTCCATCGTACGTTGGAAGGAAATAATCTTGAGATGTAAGAAACAAGATACACGATTTAGCGTTTACTATGTGTTGCATGGTGGTGTTAAAGTGTTTATTTTTGTTGATGATTGATGATGCTTAGATAGAGGAGAAGAATCATAAGTAAGTGGACGATGATGATCTGTTTTGGTTTTGTTTTTTCTTTATTTAAATTTGAAAGATGACAAGTTATGACCAAATCAAATGTTTGTTACGATTTGTTGTTTCCCCCTTTTTTCCACTTATATTTCGATTTATTTAGTGTAATATTTTAGGGATGGAGAAGATTAATGGACTTAATTCATGCTTACTCTATTCAACGTTTAACGTCCCTTTTCTACTTGTAGAAATGAGGGATACTCTTGACATAAGATGTTAATGATGATATAGCATTTTAACCCGTATCTTATATCATTTCCTGTGTTAATAATCATTAAAGAGGTTATATGTTAATAGGTTAATCGGATGTTAAAAGATTAAAAATTAATTTTTTAACGATAAATTTGGATCACTGACGGACCACTGGAGTATCATTATGCCACCAGCGGAACCACCCAATCTCCATTAGGCATAATGCTCATACACCAATTCAGGAGGAAACCCAATAAATATGGGAAAAACCCATCTTATGGAAATCGAAATCACGACCTATTGGTCTCAAAGTCTTATCACACCCCTAAAATGTCACTAGGCTATAAAGCCATGGACAAAAAAGATAGCATTAAAGAGGTTATATGTTAATATGTTAACCGTATATTAAGAGACTAAATTAGTTATTCTTTTCTTTTATGTTAATGTGCTAATGAACATTGAATGTTAATGTGTTAATGAGTATTGGATTAACTTGTCAGTCAGAATAATGACGTCGGTGATTAATTGAATTAGGTGACGTAGGAGTGTGCGTTCGTTTAACACAAACATTATTTGGGCCTTGTTTAAATTATTAATTTTTCTAGTTAAAATTGTTAGCGCTTAATTATAGATGGGTTTATTATTTTGTTATCTTATCATTGTGGAAAAGAAGTTTTAATAGATATCTTTAATTAATATTTGTTTTTTTTATCTTAATAATTGTGTTTTTTCCTTAAAAAAGACTATCATAACGTGAAGTCCATGGGATTGAGTTGGGCCAATAATGGTTGTTTTGCGTTAAAACCAATTCCATCACGTTGTTTATTCGCTTGTTGATTTTAAAAAAGTCCATTATATTAAGAAGTAGGCCGCCTGAAGTTTGAAACTTACAGATTTATCAAAAACAAATTGCTTTAAGAGTGATTTTTGTCTAATCTTATAAATTATTGCATATAATCTTAAATATATTTATCTGATAATTCTCATATAATTTAGAGATTAATGCAGGTTTTATCATATTATTTTCAATTTCAATTCGGGTTTCATGTTTGTTAATTCTTCAAATTACTTGTTCTAGACTAAATATACAACAAAGATAAACCTATTTTAGGATTCAATTTGATTCTTGGTTGTCATCTTAAGTTTGAAAAATATTCTACAGTATTTTCAGTTATGTAATTTTTGAATTAACCCTAATTTACATGTTCTAGAGATTAATTTGCGTTTGTTTATCTTGAGTTCACAAGTTTTAATTATAGAACTCTAGTTTCATAAATTTTCATTTTCTTGCAATGAAATTTTAGTCTATAGTTTTTCTAGGAACCTAAGTTGCAAAGCTTTACTTTAAATAATTGAATTTTGACACTTATTTTAGTCGACTGTATATAGTGGGTGAATTAATTTGGAGAATTGGAAAATCATTTTAATTGAAAGTGGGATTTTCAAGCTGATTTAGAAGGGTATTATACTTTATTTTAATTTGATCACGTCGAGTTTCAAAGTCTATTGATTCAAAATGGTTGAACATATGAGAAAAATGGGAAATTGAACAAGGGTAACGGTGCTAAAAGAAAGTTAAACCGGGATAATAAAAGGGGGTTGCTGGAGATGTGGCAAACTGGGGCATTTCAAGAAAAATTGTCGCGTGAAGCTTGCGGATGGGACAAAGCAAACATAGCGGGTCCAAATGTGTCAAAAGATCCAAATGCATCACAAGGTACGCTTACTGATTCGACTTTAAGTTTGATAAAAACTATGAATTTTGTAGTTGATTCAATTGGTCATCCGGGACATTTCATAATTTCCAAAACACAAAAACTTGATTTGATTCAAATAAACAAAGTTTATTTTATGATTTGTCTAATAAACAAATAAAATGTAATGTTTTTTAATCAAACAAATTTAATACAAAGGTGCAGCCTGTTAGTGGTAATGTACACACAAGAAGCGTAGAAGTCAAAAAAATCCCATTGGGTGTGAAATAAATGAAACCCGGTCTCCGGTTTTTATAAAACATAATTCGGTTGAGAATTATGTATCATTTATTTCCGAATCATTTTATGTACAAGATGATATACATGCACGGTGGGTAGACTCGGGTGCTACGAGTCACGTGTGCAAGGATCTCAAATGGTTTGAGGAACTTGAACCATTTGAAGATGGATCTGTACTAAGGTTGGGAAATGCTGCAATCGAGCTCATCAAATGAGTTCAAAAAATTAGACTTGTATTTACTTCTAGAAAACATCTATTATTAGATAATGTGTTGTATGTACCAAAGATTCGAAAAAAATCTCTTATCTAGAATTGTGTTAAAACAATTGTGGTTATAAACAGGCAATTTAGTCGGATAAGTTTATCTTGTCTCGGCATAGAACCTTTGTTGGATTTTGGATATTTATGTAATGGCATGTTCATGCTTAATATTAATGTCTCGTTCGCTATTGAATCTTTTTGTATGACATCTACATATTCTAGTAATATTGAGAATGATTCACGTTTATGGCATGCTAGATTTGGTCATTTTAATTATTATAGGATGAAAGATATGTCTAAAATGACCTTAATATTTGCCATTGACATGCAAAAATGTAATAAATGCCATACTTGTAAATTGACTAAAATTACTAGGAAACTGTATAAAGATGTTATAAGAGATTCTAAGGTATTAGAATTAATTCATTCTGATTTATGTGACTTTCTTAGTACGCCTTCACTTGGAAATAAATTGTATGTTGCTTCTTTATTGATGATTCAACTAGATTTTGTTATGTCTATTTGTTGCATTCAAAGGATGAAGATCTTGATAAATTTAAAATTTATACACAAGAGGTAGAGCTGCATCAAAATGGTTTGATAAAGAACCTTCGTACCGAGACATGGAGAGTATTATGATCCAGTTTACTTTATAATACATCAAACGACTGCTCCTTATACACCACAACAAAATGGTGTATTGTAGAGGAAGAATAAGTCTTTTAGGGTGAAGCTAAGTGAAGTATTTTAGGGTGAAGCTAAGTTAACAGCAATGGTTAATTCCATGTTATTATATTCTAGTTTAAGTGAAGTATTTTAGGGTGAAGCTAAGTTAACAGCATTTTATTTGCTAAATAGAGTTCCAAATAAAAAGTGTAAAGTAACCTCATATAACTCTGGCACAAAAAGGGACCATACTTAAGTCATCTTAGAGTTTGGGGTTGTAGAGCCGTTGTAAGGCTTTCTGAACAAAAAATGAGAAACATAGGTGAAAGAGGCATTGATTGCATCTTTATTAGGTTTGGTGAACATTTTCCTATTCATAGGTTCTATGTCACATAACCAAATGACTATATTTCTGTTCACTCTATGATTGAGTCAAGAATTGTTGATTTTGGCAATGAGGATAGATTTTCTTCTGTGCCTACACTAAAGGGTGTGCCTTATAGTTTGAAAACACCAAGTGTAACTGAGTGTGGCAGTAACTCTGTCGGTACCAAAGATGTACCATCTACTAGTACCGAACCAAGGAAGAGTACTAGAGTTAGAAAAGCAAGTCTTTTGATTCTGACTTTCATCTTTATTTGGTGTAAGGAACCAGGAATGAGGTTGAACATCAGTATCAATATTATTTCAACCGTTGAGGAGGATCCTAAGACATACAGCCAGATAATGGCATCTAGGGATGTTGCTTTCTGGAAAGAAGCCATCCAATATGAGATGGATTTTATCACGTATAATAATACATGGAGATTGATTGATTTGCCTCCTGGTTGCAAACCTTTGGGTTGCAAATAAGTTGATGGTAGCGTTGATAAGTTTAAAGCCGGCTTTAGACAAAAGGAAGGAACAGATTTTTTTGATACCTATGCTCCTGTTGCAAGAATTTCCACCATAAGGCTTCTTTTAGCTCTTACTTCAATTCATAACTTAATAATTCACCAAATGGATGTCAAGACCGCATTCTTGAACGGTGAATTGGATGAAGAGATATACATGAAAGAACCTAAGGGTTTTGTTTTACCTGGACAAGAACACAAGGTATGCAAACTAGTCAAATCATTATATGATTTGAAACAAGCACCAAAGCAGTGGCATCAAAAATTCAATGAGGTGATCTTATCTCATGCTTTTCTTCTAAACCAAGTTAATAAGTGCGTCTACAGTAGGTTTCAATCCTCTGGTAAAGGAGTGATTATTTGTCTATAGGGTAAATTACAATTTCATCCTTTATGTTTGTATTTGATTGCAATGTATAGCCTTTAACTTCAATAATTACAGTCACAATCATTTATTTGTAAAATTCATTACACCCTACGTCCTTTAGCCCTAACCAACTTAAATTTATCCGTTTCGTCTGGTCATATGCACTATACATGAGGGTAATTTAGACATTTTACCTGTTTACTTACAGAAAAAAAACTTAATATAAAATTTTAAAGGAAAACTAAATTACCCTATATCTTTAAAATTATCACCGCACTCTCCCTCTCTCTAAAAACACATTATGTTCCCTCTCTAAGGCCACCATCACCGGCACCACCGCCCACCACCTTAGATTGGAAATCCTCCTTCAGATTTGAAACCATCATCGAAGTTAATTTCATGTGTCGCAACATAGACACACTCTATCTCTTAAAACGAATGGGTTTTGTGGCGGTTATAGGCAACAATAGGAGTGATTGAGGACGATGTTAAGGTTCGTGGTGGTGGGAGAGGTCGACGATGATGGTAAAAGCTCCGATTTATGTTGGAAATGGTGTGATGGTGGTGGTTTAAAAGGTTGATTGTTGAGAAAACTTGAATTTGTAAGATTCCCAAAAGTAATAAAGAACTAACGTGTAAAAGCCCAGCGTAACCCAGCATGATACTGTCCGCTTTGGCAGCCAGCACGCGCTCAGCGCCCGTCCCTCACGGTTTTTAAAACATGTCATGATGGTGAAGGTATCAATCCCCTTATAAGAAAGCCTTTGTTCCCCTTCACAACTAACGTGATGCGAGCGTGGGTGATTTTTATATATATTTTAAGTATTTTTCACTAGTATATTCAAGCTTAAAAATTTATAAAAACACGATATGCAACTATCACTCTCTACAAACGTTAGGGCAAGTGCACCCATAATTGGCGTAGTATAGTGATAGTAAGATACCGAGATCGTCCAAGGACACAAGTGCTTTTAATACCGGATTATCGTTAACGTCTAATCGACCCAAACTTTGAGAAAAGGGTTTGACTAGTAAATTAAATAAGTAAAATAAAATAAAGCAAATAAACAAGATAGAATCACTTGGTTCTGACTCATCTTTTACTTATCCTTTGATGATTTCCGCACTTGGGGTTTTTTAAGAGATTATCTTGGTTAAAGTGGCATATCCCTCTTTTGGAGGTAACAATACCCTCAGCCATATTGGTCTGAGTCAGCAGGGATACAGTCCGCAAGGCCGGAATATTGAAAGATAATTAAGTGAGTTATTAATGAAAAATGTGGCATGTCCCTTTTTTGGGGACAACGCTACCCTCGGCCATATTGGTCTGAGTCAGCAGGGATATAGTCCGCAAGACCGGTTTAAAGTTTTAATAGTAGTTTATTTATAAGGGGTTCAAGCCGTTCTTACTTCCCCCAATTCGATGCTATCTGCTTCAAAGGCCGTCCTAATAAGCTAGAACCAAGTACTAGCAGGATCTATACACTGAACGAGGCAAGAACTTTGCCCAAACCACCCTTCTAACCCCCTTCCAGGCAGTTAACGTGCTTTATATAGACCGTACAGACACGAATGAGTGAATGAACAAAACATGAAGGAATGATAGGATAAAACTCACCTTCAATATAAAAAACTAGTTATTAAAGTTATTAATACAAACCCAATTAAAAAGTTAACCAAAGATTAGAAATCAAAAGTAATAAATAAAAGATTTCGTCTTTAACAAGTGATGTAAGATATTAGCCAACCATGGCCATAGTTTGACAAAGACTCTTACGATCAATCTTGGATCCCGAGACTACTACACAATCTAAACTCTAATGATTGTGGTGGAAGATGATGGTGGAATGGTGGCAGATATGAGAGAAATGGTTTGCCAAGGGATGAGTTGAAATGAAACCAAGCACCCCTATTTATAGTTGGAAACAGGCCCTTCACATGGTCCTGTGCCTTGCAGGCATAGCCACGTGTCTTCCTTCTTCTCTATCTTCATTTAATGAGTATGTCAGGTCGTCAGCTACACGGCCCCATGTGTCAACAGCACAGCCCCGTAGCCATTGTACTTGTTGTACTATCCAAGATATGCAAATCTGGGTGTTGACCACGGCCCGTGTCCAAGGGACACGACCCCATGTCTCTTGTATGCATCTGTTTTTCTTTTTCTAATCTGGAATCTTGAAGGGGCACGGTCCCATGCAGTCAAGGCACGGCCCTGTGATGGACTTCTGATTCGTTGTTTTTGGTCTTAGGTTGAAGCTTGGAGGGTTGGTATAGTGTGTATCTTCCCGTCTTGTATACTTATGCTGGTTTTTGTCGTTAATTTGTTCCTTTTATGCAATTAAGCTCTTTTAATCCTGAAAATCAAAAGTATACAAAGAAACACACTTTTTCCAACATTAGTACTAAAAAGGGTTGATTTTATACCGTATGTGATACAATTTATATGTTGCATTTGACGCATATCAACAACCAATGTGGGATGTTACAATCCACCCCCCTTATGGGGTCCAGCGTCCTCGCGAGACCTAGCACCACCGGTCCGGCTTGGCTCTGATACCATCTGTACAGCCCAATGTAACTGCACTATTATATTGTCCGCTTTGACCAAGATTAACCACCATCGCCTCATGGATAAACGCGTCATAATGGTGAAGGTATCAAGCCCCTTGTAAGGAAGCCTTCGTTCCCACATTGGTTATGAAGGCGAACGAAGGCTTCCTTATAAGGGGCTTGATACCTTCACCATTATGACCTTTTAAATCCGTGAGGCGATGGTGGTTCATCCCGGACATAGTGGACAATATCATGGTGCGCTTACACTGGGTTATTACAAAGATTGTAACATCTCACATTGGTTGTGAAGGGGAACGAAGGCTTCACTATAAGGGGGTTGATACCTTCACCATCATGACGCGTTTTAAATCCATGAGGCGATGGTGGTTCGTCCTGGCCAAAGCAAATAATATCATGGTACGGTTACGCTGGGCTGTTACAGATGGTATCAGAGCCAGGGACCGGATTGGTGTGCCAGCGAGGATGTTAGGCCCCATAAGGGGGTGGATTGTAACATCTCACATTGATTGTGAAGGGGAATGAAGGCTTCCTTATAAGGGGCTTGATACCTTCACCATCATGACCGTTTTAAATCCATGAGGAGATGGTGATTCGTCCTAGCCAAAGCGGACAATATCATGGTGCGGTTATGCTGGGTTGTTCCATAATGAATTTGAAGAAGATAAACCTGTTCTTTTTGTGGATCAGTGTGTGTGAACTAGATTCAAGGGTTTGAAAGTATTGGTGAAAAAGGATGAATTTGAAGAAGATAAAAAGTGTTGGTGATGTGCGTTGTGAAACAGGTGGTGTGTAGAGTGAGTTGAGATTCAATCTGGTGGAAGAAATCACCATTTTTGTAGAGAATTTGTTGAAGATTTGATGGAAAGTTGTTTGAAGATACTTTGTGGGAGTTAAGATAAATGAGTGGAAAGTGATGTGCGTTGTGAAACAGGTGGTGTGTAGAGTGAGTTGAGATTCAATCTGGTGGAAGAAATCACCATTTTTGTAGAGAATTTGTTGAAGATTTGATGGAAAGTTGTTTGAAGATACTTTGTAGGAGTTAAGATAAATGAGTGGAAAGGAGGTAGGCAGAGATGTTGGCTCTCGAAGATAATAAAATTATTATTGTTTATTCATACTAAAATACGAATCATATTTTGAGATAAATAAATGACTAAAATTACCAATCTACCCTCAATTATAAGGCACATGTCATACTTAACTAAAAATTTTATTTGGTTAGGGCTAAGTACGTAGGGTGTAATAAGTTTTATAAATAAAGGATTATGATTGTAATTGTTGAAGTTAAAGCCTATCCATTGTAATCCGATACAAACATAATGGACGAAAAGTGTAATTTACCCTTGTCTATATGTAGATGATATTTGATCTTTGGCACTGACCAAGATCAGGTTGATAAGACAAAGAAATTGTTGTCTTATAATTTTGAAATAAAGGATATGGGGAGGCGGATGTGATCCTTTTAATAAGGATTAAAAGTAGTAATAATGGTATAACCATGTCACAGTCTCATTACATTGAGAAAGTGTTGAAGAAATTCAATCATTATAATTGTTCTCCTATTACCACTCCCATAGATCCTAACATCCGGTTAATGCCCAATTCTGGTGCTTCAGTTTCACAATTAGAGTATTCTAAGGTCATTGGATGCTTGGTGTATGCTATGATTAGCACATGGCCTAACATAACTTATGTTGTGGGTAAGCTGAGAAGATTTACTAGTAATCCTTGTGCTCAACATTGGCAAGCAGTGAACAGACTTTTTAAATAACTAAAAGGAACCATGAACTTTGGTTTACGCTATTCAGGTTTTCCTTCAGTTATATAAGGGTGCTATGATGCAAGCTGGATAACGAATACGGAAGATTAATTTTCTACAAGTGGTTGGGTATTCCTACTTGGAGGTAGAGCCATTGCTTGGGCATAACAAAGACAAACTTGCATCACTAACTCGGCTATGGAATCTGAGTTTGTGGCTTTAGCTGTAGCTGGTAAAGAAGATGAGTGTCGAAATTGATATATGAGATTCCATTATGTCAAGTGTACTATGGGATATAGTCAAGTGTACAATGGGAAGTCTCCAAACACTTAGGTGTTAGATATAGCATGATTAGAGAGTTAATCATGAATGGAGTGATATCCGTTGAGTTTGTTAGATCTGAGCTTAATTTAGCCGATCATCAAACAAGAAGGTTACGAAGAGATCTCGTGAACAAATCAGATAAAGAGATGGGTTTAAAATCAAATTTAAAATATCTAATGTCAAGACATGCAATTCCCATCTAATACAACATTAGATGTAGAATTCAATGCGGAAAACTTGTCATAATGATATTGGAACACATTAGCAAATCATCCCAAAGTATGTATTCAAAGTGCAAGATAAAGTAGGTTGAAGTTAACCTTCTTAATAGTTCATTGATAAATTGTAGTGCAGGTGCAAGTGTAATGAACTACCTATAAGAATATGAAGTTTAGCCTTTCAAGAAGCTTTGGACTTGAGCTTTAATATATCCTTTGAAGGATTAGGACAGAGGCTAGTAAAATTTTGAGTCAAATGGAATTTGGATTTGTAAATGTATGTGTATGTTACCTACATGTATTTAAATAAATAACATTGGTTCAATTCATAAAGACACCATGTTATTCTAATATTTGTATCGTGTAATATACTAATTGAAAATTCAATTTTCATGACATTTTCATTATGCATGCGTTTGTGTTTCAATGAAGATGGTTAAGTTAATCATGGATACCACTAAAATGGGAGAGGAAAGTTGGTAATTTTAGTGTTATCAACAGATTGTAGGGTATTGGATAACTTGTCGGTCAGGATAATAACGCTGGTGATTAATCGAGTTAGGTGACGAAGGAGTGCGGGCTCATTTAGCACGAACGTTATTTGGGCCTTGTTTAAATTATTAATTTTCTAATTAATAATTGTTTGGGCTTAATTATAGATGGATTTATTAGTTTGTTATCCTATACCATTGTGGAAAAGAAGTTTTAATAGATATCTTTAGTTAATAGTTGTTTTCTTATCTTATTAATTATGGTTTTTTATTAAAAGTCCATAAAATGATAAAGACTATCAGATGGTGAAGTCCATGGAATTGAGTTGGGCCAATAATGGCCGTTTTGGACTAAAACCAATTCCATTATATTTGTTTATTTGTTTGTTGGCTTTAAAAGAAAAGTCCATTATATTAGAAAATAGGCTGCATGAAGTCTGACGTGACTTTGGAATTCTTGGTCGCCATTATTTTTGACAAACAAAAAGAAACTTACGGTTACAGAGCATGAACTTCCATACCATCACAGATAAATAAAAAATAATTTTTTCAAGAGCGATCTCTGTCTAATCTGATAAATCATTGCGTGTAACCCGCAAATAGGTTTATCTGTTAGTTCTCGTACGATTCAGAGATTAATCTAGTTTCGTCATATTATTTGAGATTTCAATTCAGGTTTCAGGTTTGTTAATTCTTCGAATTACTTCTTCTAGACTAAATATATACGAAAAAACCTGCTACATTTCTACTACATATTTAGATTACCCACGTTTCCTTCTATGCTGTGCATTATTAAGCATGGCAATCTATAGGGGTGTGAAAAAAACTTAAAAAGCGGAAAATTACAAAAATGAACTGTAATTGTGAATTTGGTTATCAGTTTGGTTCTTAACTAGATCCGAATTGTAATTTCAGATTTTGGATCAGTTATTAGTTCCACAAATTTTGTTTATTTGGATAACCGAACCAAATTCAATCGAATAAACCAAATCATAACATTCGGATAAGTGAACAAAATAATCAGTTTAGTGATAAAAATACAAATCCGAATAAACCGAAATCGAATAAACCAAATCATAACATTCGGATAAGCGAACAAAATAATCAGTTTAGTGATAAAAAATACAAATCCGAATAAACCGATCCAAACGAATTGAATAAATCGGTATCTGATTCGATGAATACCCCCGTCATCTACATGTGGAGGTAATGTGCAATGATACGTCACATATGATGCTCCCTACTTATTTGCTCCTTATCTGCAAGGTGAAGATACATACGAGTCTTATTGAAGCGCCACAATGCCGCCAGTCGTGTTCCAAGGTTGCATCTTCGACCGGTGCTCCAATGTTCACCTGTGAACTCTGGTTGGTGCACTTAAAGTTGGTTAGATCACGTATTTTTGTCTAGGAGCACAAGGATGAAGTTAAAACATAAGAGAAGTGATTATCGTAAGGAAACCATTAACATTGAATCTCATAGTTTTCTTTCTGATATGCGTCAAATGCAACATATAAATTGTATCAAATACGGTATAAAATCAACCCTTTTTAGTACTAATGTTGGAAAAAGTGTGTTTCTTTGTATACTTTTGATTTTCAGGATTAAAAGAGCTTAAATGTACAAAAGAAATAAATTAATGACAAACACCAGCATAAGATAGGGGAAGACGACACACTGTACCAACTCTCCGAGCTTCACCCAAAGGCTAAAAACAATGAACTAAGAGTCAAGCACGGGGTCATGCCTACTCAGCATGGGGCCATGCCCCTTCAAGATTTTGGATCAGAAGAAAACAAACTAAAGCAGACAAGAGATATGGGGATGTGTCCCTTGGACACAAGCCGTGGTCAACTTCCATATTTGCATATATTGGATAGTACAACAAGTACAACGGCCACGGGGTCGTGCCATTGACACACGGGGCGAGGTAGCAACTGATCTAACATGCTCATTAAATGAAGACAAAGAAGAAGGAAGACACGGAGCCATGCCCGCAGGGCACGGGGCCGTGTGAATCTACTGTTTATGGATAAAATAGGGGTGCGTGGTTTCATTCCAACTCATCCCTTGGCAAACCACTTCTCTCACACATGTAACCACTCCACCGCCACAATATCACCATCATCTACCACTTACATCCATCATCCATCTTTAGAGTGTGTAGTAGTCTCGGGATCCAAGATTGATAGTAAGAGTTTTATCAAACAAAGGCCATGCTTAGCTAATCTCTTACATCACTTGGTGAAGACATGTTATTTTTGTATTACTTTTGATTTCCTAGCTTTGGTTAACTTTTTAATTGGGTATGTATTAATGACTTTAATAACTAGTTTTTTATACTGAAAGTGAACTTTATTCTATCATCTTTTCATGATTCGTTTATTCACTCATTCGTGTCTTTACGATCTATATAAAGCGTGTTAACTGTCTGGAAGGGGCTTAGAAGGGTGGTATGGGTAATGTTCTTGCCTCATTCAGTGTATAGATCCTTCGAGGAGATGGTTCAAGCTTATTAGGACTTCTCTAGAGGCAGATAACATCAAATCGGGGAAGTAAGAACGGCTTGAATCCCGTATAAATAAACTACTATGAAAACTTTAAACCGGCCTTGCGGGACTGTATCCTTGCTGACTCAGACCAATATGGTTGAGGGTAGCGTTGCCTCCAAAAGAGGGACATGCCACTTTAACTAAGATAATATCTTAAAAATTCCAAATCGCGGAAATCATCAAAGGGTACGTTAATAATGAGTCGGAACCAAGTGATTCTATCTTGTCTATTTGTCTCTTTTATTACTTAATCTATTTCTTTATGTTTACTTATAAAAAAATCCTTTCTAAAAATTTGATTAGATTAGACGTCGACGATATTCCAGTATTTAAAGTTCTTGTGTTCTTGGACAATCTCGGTATCTTACGAGTGAAGAATACTTAAAATATATCTAAAAATCTAAAAATATATCTAAAAGCTTGAATAAACAAGTAAAAAGTACTTAAAATTATCTAATAATCACCCACATTCACAACACCGTCATTTTCAGAGAGATAATCTAGTAGAATTGAGAGGGGTGGATAAAGAGAGATTGGAAAGAGGTGGATGAAGGACTCGTGATGGTCGCATGAAAAAGTACTTGGAAACAATGAGCGGCGGTGCCGCCTAGAAGAGTCACTCTTGGACCAAATAATTAACTTCTATGGGATATTGTGGATGTGATTGGTCCATTTTATGTACAATTAATTATATGCTAAGTATTTGATGCATGCATCAATATAATAAAAATATATACTACTTTGCTTTAGTTTTATATTTTGTAGACACAATAAAAAATATACTAATTTGGTTCAATGTAATATTTTGTACGTTAGGAAGAAAATGAGCTTAGATAATGAAATTATGTTAAATATGAGACGAAGAGATTAATGATTCGATCAAACTTAAAACCAGTTAATATATTTTTATATTAACCTTCTCATAACAGTGATGGATCCATGACTTGGTTCAATGGAGTATGAAGAAGAAGTTGCATTTAGAATATGAAAGGCCTATGTCAGCGAAGAAGTTGTATTCCGACTATGGGAGGTATGGATTGGAGGCATGTTTGTCTACAGGTGATCATTTGGAAAATTGGAGAAGAAGTCGTGTTTTGGTTGTATGAGGCTCAAAAAAGCTTGAACTTGGCTACCACAACTTTTAAAGTGGTATGAGGTCCATAAATGACCGACTCAAATACCACTTATATATATATATATGAGATTAATTGACTCATTTCATACTTGCTTCATTCAACATTGAATGCCAGTTTTATAGGCTTACACTACCAAGAAAATAACAAAGGAACTAACATTAAAGGGTACCATTAACCTAGTACATCACGCCCCACTACATATCAAGTGGTGAATCGGTACCAAACAAACACATAAAACAATTGTTAGGCTAACTCCAAATGTTTATTAGATCAAGCAAACTTCTCAGAAAATTGATTACAATGTCAAACCCTAACACGGTTTATATAGAGTAACCCTATCTTGCTAGTCAAGATATTACCATAACCAATTATAACATAACTAGGAAACTAATATAAGTTAACCAACTTGTCAACTTAGACCATCCCATATTCACCTAGTTGCAAAAAATATGGGTCCAATATTTCTAACAATCACTCTCCTAATTTCGGACTCGTATCGGACAAATATTTAACTCCAAGCATTTCATGCATCTCCTTGAACTTGATTTCCCAAGATCCTTAGTCAAAATGTTGGCCCGTTGTTCGATTCCATTCACATGCTCGATCGTAATTTCATCACGTTCAAGACATTCTGGATATATATGTTTGCACCTACCATGAAAGACCATGTTCTTCATAAGTGCTATTGCCAAGGTGCTCTCAACCTGTAACATTCGCTTGAAGTTTCATTCCATTTAACTTGCCAAACGTTTTTTTTTTTAAGTTGGACCGCCTGACACACAGCTACACTTGATGCCATATACTCCATTTCACAAGATAATAAAGCCATGGTGCTTTGTTTCTATGAACACCACGTGATTGGTGATGATCCAAAATAGAGCACATGCCCCGTATACTTCTTCAGTCGTCTTGATCAATGTTTTGACAACTATCATTATAGCCGATTAACACAATTATACCACGAGTATATGTTATTCCATAACATGAAATACCCTGCAAAACCAAAGGATTTGCTTGATAACTGCCGCATGAGACTGTTTCGGGCAATGCATGCATTGACTTACAACCCCAACCGAGTAAGCAAGATCTTGTCGAGTTTGTAGAAGATACCTAAGACAACCAACAATCTTTCCGTACTGTGTAGCATCAAAATCAACCTCGTCTTCAGCTTTCAAAAGTTTTATATTAGGATCCATAGGAACATGAGTCGGGGTTACAATTCAACATCTCCGTCATTGTTATTTTTTTAGTGCATACGCTTCTTTCTTAATTTTTATCCCACCCCTTCCTTATGAGACCTCAATTTGCAAATTATAAGTAAACTTACTCAAATCAGACATCTCAAAATTTTAGCCATACCATGCTTAAATTCCATAATTTGATTCAGACCGGATCTCGTAACTATCAAGTCATCCATTTATACTCTGACCATGAATAAACCAGTTTCATTTGTCTTTCAATATACATCTTGTTCCTGCAAGTATCTGTGAAATATCATATTTAACAAAGTATTGTTAAGTTTCATATTCCATGCTTGCGGAGTTTGCCTATGAGTAAATTTGAACATTGTCCGCAAACTAGCCATGTTATACAAATACCACAAGTCTTTCTATAATGAGTTACTCTAGTAATTCCTTGAAATAACCTTCACTTCATTCGGAAACACTATTTCTAGAACACATTGCATCATAAATAAAGATGGATCTATTTCATTTGTTCTGGCCTATTTGCTTGCTGGAACTTCTGTCGCTCTAGGTACCTTATACAAAGTGACCCATCTTGTCACATCGATAACATTGCACTTTTGAATAGTCCCAGACTTTTCCCTTTTGCTTATCCCCATCAAAGAATTCATCCCTTTGACCGTGGTTTTGACTAGAGTGGTCTAAACGGTGAGCGTTGCCCCGTCCCCTATTTGAACCATGTTCGCGACCCCTACCCGGTTCTCATGTACCTTATCTAGAATTGGATGAAGTTTCAGTTTTATTAAACAAAAGTTTACCATGAGTATCTATCTTAGGCTCGTCATCTTTAATCAGTTCTTCATATGCTTGCATCCGCCCCCATAACATCATCAAAACCAATGGACGACAAATCACCAACTATTCAGTCGATGCTACAATATAGATAAAATGGTTTGGCAACCCATTGTGGGACTCTTCTACTAATCTTATTATGGTTCTGAGAGACATTGCCTTCAAAGAGATTCCTAATAACTTGCTTGAAAAGACATCCACTGAGTCTGAAACCTTCATCTTTATCACCTCAAATTCCGCCATAAGAGTTTAAAGCGTAGCTTCACCTAATCAGTCGGCACGAAGGTAACGTGCTTTAATTGTTTCATACATCTCCTTTGCATTATTCAGATTACCGACTTGCAAGATCTGATCTTAAGATATCTATTGGAACAACAAGGTGATTTCCATGTTATTCTTCTTCACATCCGCCCTCGTTCCTGGTTCAATGGCATCCCACACACCATGAGCATTAAAGATAGTCTGGATTCGCATCGCCTAAATAGTATATAGTTAATCGAAGTCAACATAGGACGCTAAAGCAATGTAGCATTTGGCTCAACCTTTGTGGGTGGTTTTGGTGCTACACCTTCCGCCATCGTTTTCTTTCTTCGATTGAAGGTAAGAGTTGTACCAAGTGTAACTGTTTAGAACTTTCTACCTACACAAATTAAAACCAATTACATGATCGCTCGACCTTTCCCAACTTGCAATCATCGAAAACGACCAGAATACTAACCATCGATTAAGACGATCGCTGGTTTTCAATCCCATTGAGCGCCTCGATCCACTAGCTTGATTGACGAACTCGATGAAGATTCCTAGGCATTGGTATAAAAACACTCACAAAACAATGATTTTCTAACTCCTAAATGTTTATTGGATCAAGAAAACCTCTCAAAAACTTATTACAATGTCAAACTATAACACAGTTTATATAGACTAACGCTAACTTGCTAGTCAAAACATTTCACAATTAGGAAACTAATCTAAGTTTAATAAGCTTGTCGACTAGACCCGCCATAGCTTGTCAACTAGAACCCCCCCCCCCAGTATTCACGTACGCATGAATACGGGTCCGAAACTTCCAACAAACTAAAACCAACTAAGTAAATAAATGGGAAAAAAATATTGTTCATTGCCCAATTTTACCACCAATTATCTACTACACTCCTACCAACACCAACACCACCACAACCTTTTTTTTTGAACTGCTAAAATCACAACATTTTTAATCCACATATTCAATTCCCTCACCGATGACCTCCCCAGTATTATGACTATGACTATAACCTTATAGGAATGTTATATACCCATGGAGGCAACTTGTTGATCAATAAACCTCCCCAATATATTCTCCAATAATGAACAATTAATATATTGTTATCCCTAACAATCTTTTAGGTATTATTTATTATTTTAGAATCAACACTCGATGATATTTACAAAATTGGTTCCTACTCTTCATTTCTTCTTTTTGCATATATGGTCCCTCCTGCCTTTTGCATATGCTCTTCATTGGTTTCTTTTTTATAAACGAGTTTGTTTCATTGCTCTGGCTTTTAAACAACAATACGGTAGAGGATTTCACACATACGGTTCTCTTTTGTTGTGGGTTTCTTCTCCGACGATTATTCTTCGGTTTGAACTACCACCACTTTCTTTTGTATCAGATCTATAGTTGAATTGCTGTCGTGAACCACCATGACCCACCACAACTTTGTCGTTGCCGGTGGGAGAAACCCCACCCCTCTCTCTCTCCTCTCTCTATATAATATATATATATATATATGTATAGGACTCGGTTCAAATGAAAACCACCACGAGTTATGAGAACCGTGAGAACTTTTTCATCTCATACGAATTGGGCCAAATTTTTTTTACACAAACGTAGATGAAATTATTATAAACACATCTGTACAAAAAGTAAAAAAAATTGTTGAGTCGGTAGTTTTGACTTATACAAGTTTTTTTACGTGTTGGTGTAAATTTTGTCAAACATAAATATATCTTTACGCCTCATGTAAATGTGGTATGCGACATTTATTTTTGCTGAAACAAGTGATTTTTTTATGAATTTTAAGAAAAAAAATCAGAAAACTTTTTGATAACCTAGTGCCATGGTTCTCACAACTCAAGGTGGATTGATTGGTAAAAGTTGAGATTTTGTGTAAAAAGAGATTGTGGTGTGGGGAAAAAGAAAGTGTAGATAGGGTGAAAACAAGATTTTTTTGGGTCTACAGAAACATAATGGATTTTTAGATATTCTTTAGACTACTCGGGAATTAATCAGTCTAAGCATAGAGTATTTGGGGAGTACTCAACCTAGATGAAGAGTACCCGTGTCTTGTAGCGATTGCTAAAGAAGTGCTCCACTTCTAAAACCTTAATTTACAATCATGGTTTTATATATATATATATATATATATATAATATATAGGAATATTCATTTGAGAAGAAATTTAATATGAGAAGAAAAAGAAGAAATGGCATAATAGTAAAACATTTTTATAACTCCTCACATTAATTATGTTATTTCTCATTAATAAAGCAAAAACATTTTATCATACACGTTTCAAAATTTATCCTCTATATGTCTTACATTTACCAGAATTTACCCTACACACATGTAAATTACCCTACACATTTCAAAATTTATTCTACACATACTAAAATTTATCCTACACATGTCGAAAATTGTCCTACACCATAAATTATTTTATCTTGAAAGAGTATATGAAAAAATGAGTTACAAGTTTAATTAATTAGCTAATTAGTGACAATTATAGATTTACCTATATACCATTTTTTATAACATTAAATATACACATTAAATGAAGTAAATGAAGAATTTCTATTGATTTAAATTTTTTTTTATTCTTATAAAATTTTTATTCTCATTTAAACTCTCCAAAATATATATATATATATACCATTTTTTATAACATTAAATATACACATTAAATGAAGTAAATGAAGAATTTCTATTGATTTAAATTTTTTTTTATTCTATAAAATTTTTATTCTCATTTAAACTCTCCAAAATATATATATATATATATATATATATATATATATATATATATATATATATATATATATATAATTTTGTTTAGCGATTTCTCTTTGGAAAAAAAAGTAATTCAAAGACTAGAGATTCTAATATATTTTACTTTAACTATAAATCATGTGTTTTAAATTTAACTTCCCTCTCAAAAATTACGGATCCTTTATGAACTTAAATTGGTTTAGATTCCACATCGAATCCCCAATTTAAATTTTGCTAAGTATCCACCAGCGAAATTACTAGTTTTTATTTTTCTAAAAAATCAAGATATTGATAAAATATACTAAAATCATTTTCTATTTTAAAATATCATGTGACAGTAAATGACATGACATGTGGAAATTACATAACCAATTGCATCTACAAGTAAGCAAAACTCTATCGTGTCATGAACCATCCCAGTTTTCATAAAATAAAATCATCCCACATGCAACAAAAAAAAATAAACATACCAACATCTAAAAACTACGATTTAGCAAACTAAACTAATTTCAGCCTCTGAACGATAACCTACTGGTTTTCACAATATTGCTAAAAGATTTGTCCGTCGGAGTCAACAACTTATAAACAAATCCTCCGATCATTGCTCCGATGATTGGACCAAAGATATAAGCCCAAATTCCGGTGAACTTCCACAATACAATGGCCGGTCCGAGGCTTCTTGCCGGATTCATCGATGCTCCAGAAATCGGCCTGAAAAATAGTTGTTTTACATTAGATATTTAATTTCCAAAAGTATAATTAGTAATCTTAAAATACATTATAAAGTATAAAGAATTACCCTCCCACGAAGACATTTAACATAATTGTTATTCCAACTGCAATCCCTCCATGCTTTTTTATCTACAAATATTCAGTTGATTTGATAAATTAGTAAAACTAGCAAACTAAATAGTTATAATAAAAAAAATAAAACAAATATATTATTTGCAAGAGAAAGCATACCGCTCGATCATCATTAGAAGCACCCGAGATAACAAACATTAAGATAAACGTAATGACGATTTCAACAACAAATGATTGCGCAGCTGAACCCGCAGGTATTGTTCCAAAAAATACATCCGAAGTAATGTTCATAATCAACCTCAACGTTCCACTTGCAAGGATTGATCCCAAAAGTTGTGACACTATATAAAGACCCACCTGCGTTGCGTATAGAGATTGACACTCAAATATGTTTTACTTTAAACACAAAGCAATAAAATCAAGAAATAATAACCAAGTTATATATAATATTCTTCCGATATACTTTTTGTATTCACAAACTAATAAAAAAATAACAAAATAACAACAAAGTTCCATCTTAGTTCCATTGTGTCACTTATTATAAAATAAATAAATAAATGACATTTTCATAACCTTTTATAACAATTAAACACTATTGAAACTTTAAAAAAAAATTTATAGCTTAAAAAGGTACAAAATATACATAAAACTTCATGAACAAACTATACAAAAGATTAGTCCAAAAGTTATAACTTGTAACATAAATAATATACCTCTTTATATGGAGACAATCCCAGAAGAGATAGAGTAATGGTGACAGCAGGATTAAAATGTGCGCCGGAGACATGGCCAACAGCGTATATCATGGCCATGACTATCAAGCCCCAAGTGACACACACTCCCGGAAAAGTTATAGTGCCACCGTAAAGCTTGTTAACAGCCACCGATCCACAACCAGCAAATACAACACAATATGTGCCTACGAGTTCTGCTAAAAACTGTAAAACACAATTAAACGAAGTAGGATTAGAGGATGTGTGAGTTAACATTAAAAAAATAAAAAGTGAATAAAAACTTCGTGTAAATTGCATTAAAGATTATCACGATTCATGAACATACCTTTTGTGCTAAATGGACTTTAGGATTTGTGGAGATACTTAAAGCAAGATTGCCTTTCTCCATGGCGGAAAGGGTAGATTCTTTGCGGTCGGTCATCGTGGAAACAATATTGAAAAGGTAAAGAAACTAATTAGGGTTTACTATGTGTTGCAGGAAGGTGTTTGAGTACGTGTTTATGTTATGTTGTTGATGATGGTGGTGGTTAATATAGGGAAGAATCCCAAGTGGATGATCATGATCTGGTTTGTTTTTTAATCCCTTTTTCGAAATTTGAAAGCTGATAGGTTATCACGAAATCAAAAGTTTGTTGCGATTTGTTATTTTCCTTTTTATACTTATATTTCGCAATTTATTTAACGTGTTAATTGTAGCAAAATTTGTTTTCGGAAAAAAATGCATTTAAAAGTTTCATTATGATATGTACCATTTTAGGATGGAGAAATAGAGATATACAAGATTAGTTTATTCAATTCACGCTTACTCCTACAATGTTTAAGAACTTTTTTATTTGCTTCATCAATTATTAAAAGCTTTTTTATAGATTTACAGGATAAAATGAAATTAAAGAAATTAACAACCACCAATATCATTGACCTAAGAGATCATGATTCATTAACTATCATCACTCGTTAACTATGACTACTATCATTTTTTTGACAACCAAATACAACCGAAGTTTACACCTCTATGCAGGAATACAAAAATATGAGTCGTTCAAAATTGGTTGAGTAAAAAATGTAAATCTATATCTATTTATACTATACTATAAAATAAACATATGAATGACATGTATTATTCATTGGAACTATCTATTTTTTTCTATTTTCTCGCCTTACGCTTCTACCTAATTATAAATACTTACCTTTTACAATTAAAGATATTCATTATTGAAGAAACAAGAAGTCTAAATCCACGGTATTTATCCTTGTGGGGATGGTTTCGTCAAATGAGAGTTAATTCTTTATTTTTCTTTAAGAATGAACTAAGCCTGGTCTACAAAACAAAACACCGTGAGACTCGTTACAAGGAGGAGAGGTTGATGGATCTCCTTGTAACCAACCTCTAGCGTGAGAATAAGTACCGTTTAAGAAGATAAAACGAGTGTGTGTTAAGAGTGTGAGAATGAGATAAGTGATCCTTAAACCTGGAGGTGAATTTCTCTATTTATAGTCGAAAGGCAAGGAAGGAGATTGTGGGTTGATGGGCCTTGGCCAGCTGTCATCCCTGAGGAATATTCGTTTGGTCTCCCTGGCATGACAACGACATTTGTAGGACTAGGGATTATCTGTATGCCAATTTGGCCCAATCATGTGCCCCAATTTGGCTCAATCCTGCAGGCGTACACCAATTTAGCCCAATCCTGTGCGCCAATTTGGCTCAATCATGTACGCCAATCGTTGTCGATGCGCGTGTGCCTTATGACTTGAATTTACAACATTACCTTCCAAAAAGAGAGGAACAGTTACACTAACCCCTTAAATTAGTCCAAAGCTCCACTCATTCGACACCATCGCATGGAACCAGCACTGGACTTGGGGACTTGAAGGGGTATGGTCCCAAACGGCGCGCGTGGTTGCGCACACACGTGGCTATATAACCAAAACAAAACTGTCAAGATGGATTATGGCCAGATCCAGGCAACCAATCAGGTCATAGCAATGTACGTCCTCGATACTCACCACAATAGAGAAATCTTACAGGGAGCAGCACGTACAAAAGGACACCATGTGGAATCACTCATTGGTCCTTAAACACTGCCCCGTTTCTCCATAAAAAGAATGATGATAGGCCGACCAAAGGAACATGGAGACGCTGAGGTAGAATGAACAGAGTCACGCCACATCATCCTTAGTCTTGCAAATATTGTTATCCTGCTACACACACTCGTTTTATCTTCATAAAGAGTACTTGTTCTCACGCTAGAGGGTAGTTACAAGGGGAATCCCCAACCACTCCTCCTTGTAACGAGTCTCATGGTGTTTTGTTTTGCAGATCAAGCTCAGTTCAATCTCGGGGAAAGATAAAGATTATCCCTCATTTAAAGAGACCATCCTCACAAGGATAAATCTCCTGGATTTAGACTTGGTGTTTCTTCAATTATACATACATATTAATTAATAAATGATATGATTGTAACAAAAAACAAATTTATAACGTAATTCTCAAAAATATATTATATTTGTCATCTATAAATGATAGAATAGAACAACTCATCTTAGGGGTGAGATAAGGCTTTTGTCACAATCCGACCCATAGTGGAATAAAAGTCAGGGCATTATTGGGTTATCACCAAAGCTCATGATATTTACTAACAAGTTTCATATTTATTAAATTCAAATTAAATTCAAGTATCCAACATAAAACTTCATACAAACACAAATAATAAACCAAACGATTGTTCCAACAGTATAACTTGATTATTCTTCTAAGGCCATCCTAGGTGTTTCTTTCCTCAACTTGATCACCTGTATCATGCGTAAAGCAGAGAAAATTTGGGTCAACAAAAGTTGGCAAGTGAACCTTGATAAAACATTTAAGTAAATAAATTTATTGTTGTTTAAATAAGATTGTGCATAAATCACATGTGAGCAAATGTATATATGTAACGAATCACAAACCACATTGATTGAATATATGACATAAACGATGATGTATCTGAGATCAAGGCTCAATGAAACGGAGCCGATCTAATGAGGCACCTGATGCTCAACCCGTATCCTACGAGGAACTGATGGGCCTAATGTAATGAGTGCACTGAAACGATAAAATGTATCCACATAATAACCACATAACAAACAATACACATTTGATCACGAAATGATATTAGCACAAGTGTTAAATAAAATAAAGAAATGGTACGACACATGATACACCCCAAGACGTGATTAAAACGGGGAATTTGTAGAGATTCACTCACCTTGGGTACGTATTCTTGAGTGGAAAAGAGAGCGCACGAGTTGCGGATTTAACTGTGAGGAAATACTAACCTAAAATAATAACGCGATAACTCGATAAATAAGCAAACTAATATTTTGGTTAAAAACCTTTGTTTAGATTTTTAAGTTAATTCTTGTGGGTTTTATTGATATAATAAACCTTTAGAAAGTATATATATAAACATTTTAATTGTTTCTTAAATAAGTCATAAAATGAAATATTAGATTAAAAATAAAAATAAAATATTAAAAAAAAAATTTGGTCAGACTGACAAGGATGCCAGTCGGCCGGTTTATTCGACTTGTAAGCATGCGTGTGTGAGGCTCGAACTCGCGCGCAGCTCTTCCAACTGAGCTACGTGTCTAACCCGTAAGAATTCGCTTTTTAATTAATCTTATACACATATTAAGTTCATCCAATTTTGATCAGATTTAAAGGAAATTTAAATAGTCCGATCAGTGTGAGTCAAAGGACTCGAACCAGTGACCTTTGAGATGTTATGCACCCAGCCCGACCAACTGGGCTGGGTGTCTAATCCGACAAGACTCGCATTTTAGTTAAACTTATACTCTAACTAGGTTATCTCAGAAATGATAAATTTAAAAAGGTTTGAAAATGGACGGGCCGGTGTGCATGCGCGGATTCGAATCAGGGACGTCTATGTGTGTTTGCACACAGTCCACCACTGGACTGTGTGTCTTGTCTGTTTGAGATTTAGATTTTAATTACATAAAACATGTAACACACTTCGTCTCCTACACTTTGAAATTAACCCAAACTGATTCCCGCCTGAACTAAAACTGATTCACCCCGATTCGATTGCTCAGAACGGATGCTTATTCTGATTAAACTTAAAAGAAA
Organism: Scalesia atractyloides; assembly: GCA_947069175.1. NCBI lineage: Eukaryota > Viridiplantae > Streptophyta > Magnoliopsida > Asterales > Asteraceae > Scalesia > Scalesia atractyloides. Next base: position 24,652,029 of record CAMTDV010000013.1, read on the forward strand.
TGGCACAAGGGTCTACCGTAAATCAGAGGTGATGACACGATTTCTATGAGTGGATTCCAATGGTTTCGGTGATTCTCCTGTGAATAGAGCTTCTCCGACGCAGTGGTTTGAGCGACAGGGGGTATGTGCGAGGTTAGACTGAGAGTAATCGGCTAAAATTTATAGGGGTGTTTTGGGGCTCGATTTCAGTGTTTTGTTTTTAGATTGATTGAAGACGCGCCCAAGATTGAAGAAATTTACCAAAAATACGTTTTGACAGCTTTCGGTTTTGAGGTAACCGCGTGAGTTGCCGAGATCTCCGGCGAGGGGGTTGCGGCTGATTGTAGGGTTTCTTGGTTTCAGAATAAGAGTAATATGATTTCATAAATAGCACAACATGTGTGTGCAGTGTAGTGGTGTTTGGTGCGTGTGACAACCCGGGTGACCCGGGTTCGATTCCCAGGTTTCCCCTTTTTGGCTTTTCTTTACTTTATTATTTTTCTTAAGTTTATTAGATCATTTATTCATTATAATTATTTAATTATTTGATTGATTATTTATTTTATTTTATTAAGATTAATTTAAACATTTGCCATTAATATATGTATACATATATATAAAAATTTTAATATACAAAACATTAATCAACCGATATAAATACGCTTTGATTGATAATTTGGGGCCGGTTTTCGAAACCCGATTTACACGGATGTTACAGTACCCCTACTTTTAGAAATTTCGTCCCGAAATTTAAGTAGTGGTTGCAACTGGAAAGAGATGCGGGTATTTTTCGCGCATTGAGCCTTCACGTTCCCAAGTGAACTCGGGCCCTCGTTTTGACTCCCAACGCACCCTAACGATTGGAATTTGACTTCGCCTTAAACGCTTCTCTCCGAAATCCATGATCTCTACTGGTCTTTCAACGAAGTGCATTGATTCATCAACTTGAATGTTTTCTAGTGAGATATGGAGATTTTCGTCAGCGAGGCACTTTTTTAAGTTTGATACGTGGAACGTGGGGTGAATTCTGTTAAGTTCTTCTGATAGGTCAAGATTGTATGCTACAGGACATACTCTTTCGAGTATCTTGAAAGGTCCTACGTAGCGTGGTGCTAGCTTGCCCTTCTGGCCAAAATGAACCACTCCCTTCCACGGTGATACTTTCAAAAGTACTTGATCACCAACGCCAAACTCCAAGGGCTTTCGTCGTTTGTCAGCATAACTCTTTTGACGACTTTGAGCCGATAGAAGATTGTTTCGGATTTGAATGATTTTGTCGGATGTTTCTTGAATCAATTCGGGTCCGGTGATTTGCGCTTCACCAATTTCGTGCCAACATACTGGAGATCGGCATTTACGACCATATAAAGCTTCGAAAGGATCCATGCCGATACTTGAATGATAGATATTGTTGTACGAAAACTCGACTAACGGTAGATGAGCGTCCCAATTCCCTTTGAAATCTATGACACATGCTCGAAGCATGTCTTCGAGGGTTTGGATGGTGCGCTCAGATTGACCATCAGTCTGAGGGTGAAAGGCGGTACTGAGGTCTAAACGTGTACCCAAAGCAGTTTGTACGGCTCGCTATGTGCGTGAAGTGAAACGACCATCACGGTCTGAAATGATGCTTAATGGTACACCATGACGGCTTACGATTTCGCTGATGTAGATACGAGCTAACTTCTCGTTCTTGAAGTCCTCGCGAATCGGAATGAAGTGAGCTGATTTCGTGAGGCGATCAATGATCACCCATATAGTGTCATACCCACTGGAGGTGCGAGGTAACCCGGTAGTGAAGTCCATGGTTATGTTTTCCCACTTCCATACAGGTATTTCGGGTTGGACCAGAAGTCCTGAAGGTCTTTGATGTTCAGCTTTTACTTTGGAGCATGTAAGGCACTTGGAAACAAAAAACAGCGATATCCTTCTTCATGCCAGGCCACCAGTAGGTGTATCGTAAGTCTTGATACATCTTATCGGCTCCTGGATGTACAGAGTATCGTGTTTTGTGTGCCTCATTCATGAGAAAATCACGAAGGTTGTCGCGATTGGGAATCCAAATACGGTTTAAATAGTATAGAACACTATCGGATTTGGTTTCAATTTTTAGTTAAGCTCCACATGACAGCTCATCGCGTACGTCATTTTCCGTTACGAGATATGTTGAGCTGCTCGTATTCGATCTTTGATATCGGTTACAATTTGCGAACATAGAAGATGAATAGAGTTCGCATAACCCTTATGACTGAGTGCATCAGCCACAACGTTTGCTTTACCAGGATGATACCGAATCTCACAGTCGTAATCGTTGAGAAGTTCGACCCATCTTCGTTGCCTCAAATTCAACTCTTTTTTATTGAAGATATGTTGGAGACTCTTGTGGTCAGTGTATATTTCACACTTGGTACCGTAGAGATAATGTCTCCATGTCTTGAGAGCGAACACGACGGCTCCAAGTTCCAGGTCATGGATGGTGTAATTCTTCTCATGTACTTTGAGTTGCCTAGAGGCATAGGCTATCACCTTTCCTCTTTGCATCAGTACACAGCCTAAACCTTTCCCTGATGCATCGCAATAAACCACAAAGTCATCGCAACCCTCAGGGAGTGTAAGGATAGGTGCGTCACAAAGCCTTTGTTTCAAAGTTTGGAAGGCCTCCTCTTGCTTGGGTCCCCAAATTAAGGGTTTTCCCTTGTAAGTCAAGGCCGTGAGTGGAACGGCGATACGAGAAAAATTGGCGATGAAACGCCGATAATATCCAGCCAAGCCAAGAAATGGCCTAACTTCGGTAGGAGTGCGTGGCGCTTGCCATTCTTGTACCGCCTTGATCTTTGAAGGGTCAACGTGAATCCCTTTGTCATTAACTACATGACCAAGAAATTGTACCTCTTTCAACCATAATTCACATTTTGAGAACTTGGCGTAAAGCTTCTCAGTCCTCAAGAGGGTAAGGATGAGCCGAAGATGTCGCTCATGATCAGATTTTGACTTGGAGTAGATAAGGATGTCATCAATGAATACTATGACAAAACGGTCAAGATGGTTAATTGTTTGGTTCAGTTGAGGTGCACAAAAACAGAGCCGACGCATTGCCGTAAATTCTGTGATATATCATCCCTACGGTATGTTACTTCCAACACCGTCTCTGCTATTTCATTTTAGTCTTATGAATGTTTGATAATCGTAAACGCAAGAAACGGATTAGTAATTCAGTCGACTGTAATTTGAATGAAGAAGACGAAGTTAGTTAAGTTATAAGTTTATTTAAAATCAGTTATGAACGGGTTAGACACACAGTCCAGCGGTGGACTGTGTGCAAAACATAGTCGCATGTCACGAGTTCGATCCCTGATACACGCACTCCTTATGTAATAAAATGCCTTTTTGTTTAAAACTAAACCGGGTTAACTCCGTTAGTTGTTAAGTATAATAAAAACCGAGATATTAACCAGGTTAGACACACAGTCCAGCGGTGGACTGTGTGCAACCTAAGTCGCACGTCACGCGTTCGAAACCTGTTACTGGCACCGGTTTGTTGAATTAAAATGTTTTTGGAATTAAAAGAATTTTGGTTAAACCGAATTAGTATATAAATATAATTAAAAACAAGATTATTTCGGGTTAGACACGTAGCTCAGTTAGTAGAGCTGCGTGCACGCGTACGGGAGGTCTCGGGTTCGAGTCTCACCCAGCGCATCCTTGCACCCTGACCGAACCGGTCAACAAGTCAAAGTCAACGGTCAACGGTCAACGCAAAATAAACAATTTTTTTATATTTTTATTTATTTAATTTAATTTAAAAATCAATTAAAAATACTTAAAAATAACATTTTTTAAAGATAGAAAATAGCCTTAAACTCACAAAAATATATCTAAAAATTTCATTAAAATTTTAATAAAATCCACTCATTTACTATATTTTTCCGCCATTATTTAGGTTAGTAATTCTCGTTGTTCATTTCTCCCGACTCGTGCGCATCTCATCATCTCCATTCAAACGCACCCAATGTGAGTAAATCTTTACAAATTCCTCGTTTTAATCACGTTTTGGGGTGTATCATATGTCTTGTTATATATATTATATTTAAACCATTGTGCATACATCATATCATGAACATGTGTATTCAGTTTGTTTCAACTGTTGTGTAGTTATTGTTAGATGCAATTTATTATTTTCAGTACATGCAATTTCATAGGCCGCCGCTCCCCATTACATTATGAGCGTTGAGCATGTTCCCCATTTCATTATGAGCGTGAACCCGGCGTGCCCACATACGATCGGCTCCGTTTGGTTGAGCCTTGATCGCACAGACATTTTTCATTTTCAGTACATGCAATACGATCTGCTCCGTTTGATTGAGCCTTGATCGCACAGTTTCATTTATATTATTTATCGTATGATGTTGGTATGTTTATGTATGCTATCATATGTTATTGTATGTTATAGTTGTGATTGCTATTGCCACTGCCTGATTATTTACATTTGCTCATTTATGATTATGCACAATTTTTCATTGATAAACTCACAAGTAAATCAATAATAAATGTTTATCTAATAAGGTTCACTCGCCAACTTATGTTGACCCAAAAACCCTCATTTTTACACATGATACAGGTGAACCAGCTGCAGCCAGAAACACTTAGGATTGGACTAGAAGAATAAAATGATTTAGAGTTTGGAACTATTTTGTTTGGTTATTTCTTTGTATTGTATGGACATGTTTGGATTATTTGGAATGTAACTTTGACTTTAATAAATATGAAACATATTAGTAAATGTCATGAGCTTTGGTGATAACCCAATTATGCCCGACTCTTATTCCGCTGCGGGTTGGGGTGTGACAGATTGGTATCAGAGCCATGACTATAGGGATATAGGATAGGTTATTAGACCTTTAGAGCCTATACTATAGTTGATTAGAAATTTTAAGATTTTTGTGTGTTACATGCCAAATTTCATGATGTTTATATGTTTTTATGTTTAATGTTACATTCGATATTATGCATGCATGTTCATAAGTATATATTATCATATAATGCCTATCATGAATCATATTCTCATAACATATCACATCCATGAAAGCACACACCACATCATGATTGCTTTTACAATGATTTTTGTGTTTTCAAAGCTCATCAAAGTGAGTTCTCATGACGGGCATGTAGTAACTGGAAGGGTACCAGTACCGGTAGTCGGGACGTCCTGTCTAGGCTGGCATTCGTATAAATCCAAATAAAGGACCAGTTTGCCTACTTGGGGACTAACGATGAGAGTACGAAGTACCTATTAGGCCAAAGCATGCTATACCAAACGTCGTGTGAGCTAACCCCACTTTGAGTTGTCATTGTGTCTACACCTGGACACATTCCGACCATACATCTCGTAAACATATTTTGTGGTTTGCATTCGGGTGATGCAAGTGTTAAATCGCCAATACTAATGTGAATCCTACCAAGCCAATAGCCATGGGGGCCCACATGACTATATAGGTGAAGGTATGGGGGACATTAGAGGCCCAACATGAGCAAACCCAAGACATCCTATGGATGTAGTTGCATTATTGATATTTATGTTATTTTCATTTTCTTAAAGACACATGACACCTAAAAAGACACCATAAACTCACAATCTTCTTATGTATGTTCCTGTAGATGTCGTCCAGACAACAACGAAGGGGTAAAAGATCAGGAAGGTCTCAGGAACGCTTGGCCACACAAATCGCGAAGCAAATGGCCACGATACTGCCTGACATTGTGGTCCAAGTACAACAAGCCCTCGCTACAAATCCTACTAACCCTCCCCAACAACATGACCAGAACATCGACAACCCTCCTACCAGCAAGTGCTCATACAAGCATTTCAAGTCTTGTGATCCTCCTAAATTTGAAGGGACCGAGGGTGTCACTGCTCTCCTACATTGGTTCGAGGAGATGGAAAACACTTTCCTCAACTGCGATTGTCCTGAGGATCGCAAGTTTCGATACGCCACCGGGAGACTATTTGGGGTAGCTCTCACTTGGTGGAATACTGAAAAAGGGAAGAGGGGAATTGATGACGCGATGGCCTTAACTTGGGAGGAGTTAAGGGAAATCATGACTAGGCGTTTCTGTCCTAGGAGTGAAATTAAAAAGTTGGAGGACGAATTTCATTCTTTAAAGCAAAAGGAGGGTGATCATACCAACTATAACAAGAGGTTCTTGGAGTTGAACCAAATGGTTCCAAATTTGTTCACCCCAACTTATCGTCTGATCGAGCATTATATTCGAGGACTTCCCTCGAAAATTCAAGATTCAGTTCTCAGCATCTCACCAGTAACACTTGAAGCTGCTATGGAGCTAGCAACTGAACTGATCGAGAACCGAATTCGCAACGGGAAGTTCAAAGAAGAGAAAAAGAAAGCCCTTGTTGAGGGTCAAACTTCAAACCATCCCATCTCTTCCTCTAAGTTTGCTAACAAGAGGAAGCGCAACACCAGAAACTTCGCTGTTACTCAAACCAACTCCCCTATTCCTGCTGCACCCATTACCCAAGTCGCTCCTTCACCCGCACCATACAGAAGACCTTACACTGGCCCGTTACCAAAATGCAACGTTGCCAATATCACCATTCTCCTGATCATCCTTGCCAATATTGCACCGGCTGCGGTCGCGCAGGTCATACTGTTCAAACCTGCCGCATGCCTCAACGAACGAACCGCCACCAGCCTTCAACCCAAACCCACCAACAAATAATGGGTCAAGCCCAACAACCCCTACTATTACCACCCACCCAACATTTAGCCCAAACATATTACCAACCCAATTATCCTATGGGTCAACCAATGCGGGCTTGCTACAATTGCGGAGACCCAAGCCATTTCAGAAACACTTGTCCAAGGTTGGTAAACATTATTCATGCTCAGGCCCAAGCCAACCCGGTGAATCAAGCGAACCAAGCTCCTCCACCTGCAAGAGGAAGAGCTTTCAATATTAACGCTAATCCGGCTAGAGCTGACGGCAATGTGGTTAACGGTACGTTCCTTATAAATGGTAGATATGCATCTATGTTATTTGATACTGGTGCGGATAGAAGTTTTGTGTCCTTAGAATTTGAACCTATCTTAAACCAAAATCGGGATAAGCTCATGGAATCCATAACGGTAGAAGTTGCTGACGGGAAACCAGTTTCATTAAACTCTATTATACGCAACTGTACTCTTACCCTAAACGACCACGATTTCTCAGTCGACCTTATTCCTATGAAGCTGGGAAGTTTTGATATCATAATTGGTATGGACTGGCTCAGTCAACATCAGGCAGAAGTTGTATGTCGTGAAAAATTTATACGTATTCCTCTTTCAAACGGTCAGACTCTTCGAATCTTTGGAGAAACCTCGTCGAAAGGACTCAGCTTAATGTCTTGTCTTCAAGATCAAAAATATCTTCACAAGAATTATGTCGCGTTTTTAGCTCATATCATCAAAAAGGGAACCATGGAGAAGAAACTTGAAGACATTCCTGTAGTAAAAGATTTCCGCAAGTTTTTCCTGACGACATTTCAGGACTTCCTCCAGTTAGAGAAGTTCGAATTCCGTATTGATCTTATACCTGGTGCTACACCAGTAGCAAAGTCTCCTTATAGGTTAGCCCCCTCTGAAATGCAAGAGCTAGCCAGTCAATTACAAGAGTTGACTGACAAGGGATTCATACGTCCCAGCTCATCGCCTTGGGGTGCACCTGTCCTTTTTGTAAAGAAGAAAGATGGATCGTTTCGTATGTGCATCGACTACAGAGAGCTCAACAAATTAACAATCAAGAATCGCTATCCTTTACCTCGCATTGATGATCTTCTTGACCAACTTCAAGGTGCCAACTGTTTTTCAAAAATCGACCTTCGATCTGGCTATCATCAACTTAGAGTGCATGAAGAAGACGTCCCAAAGACCGCATTTCAAACTCGTTATGGCCATTATGAATTCATGGTCATGCCATTTGGTTTAACCAACGCACCAGCTGTCTTCATGGACCTAATGAACAGAGTCTGCAAACCTTATCTTGATCGATTTGTTATAGTCTTCATCGACGACATTCTTATTTATTCAAAGTCTAAGTCTGATCATGAGCGACATCTTCGGCTTATCCTTACACTTCTAGAGAATGAAAAGCTTTACGCCAAATTCTCCAAATGCGAATTCTGGTTAAAAGAGGTGCAATTCCTCGGACATGTAGTCAATGACAAGGGAATACTTGTCGACCCCTCAAAGATCAAAGCGGTACAAGAATGGCAAGCTCCACGTACACCAACTGAAGTAAGATCTTTTCTTGGTCTAGCTGGCTATTATCGTCGTTTCATTTCAAACTTCTCTCGCATTGCTGTACCACTCACGGCTTTAACTCATAAGGGAAAACCTTTCATATGGGGACCCCAGCAAGAAGAAGCCTTCCAAACCCATAAACAAAAACTCTGTGATGCACCAATCCTTACTCTTCCCGAAGGTTGTGATGATTTCGTGGTCTATTGGACGCGTCAGGGCAAGGATTAGGTTGCGTTCTAATGCAAAGAGGAAAAGTTATAGCTTATGCTTCGAGACAACTCAAGACGCATGAGAAGAACTACACCACCCATGACCTAGAACTTGGAGCCGTTGTGTTCGCTCTTAAGATATGGAGACATTATCTCTATGGTACTAAGTGTGAAATATACACTGACCACAAGAGTCTTCAACATATCTTCAATCAAAAGGAGTTAAACATGAGGCAACGAAGATGGGTCGAACTTCTAAATGACTACGACTGTGAAATTAGATACCACCCTGGTAAAGCAAATGTGGTGGCTGATGCACTTAGTCGTAAGGGTTATGCGAACTCCATTTGTCTTCTATGTTCGCAAATTATAACCGACATTAAAGATCAAATTCGAGAAGCCCAGCACGTTTCAATAACGGAAGATGATGTACGAAAGGAGATGTCCTGTGGAGCTGAGCTAAAAATTGAAACTAAATCTGACGGTATTCTGTACTACCTAGATCGTATCTGGATTCCTGACCACAACAATCTTCGTGAAATTCTTATGAATGAAGCTCACAAAACGCGATACTCTATACACCCAGGAGCCGATAAGATGTATCAAGACCTACAATATACCTATTGGTGGCCTGGAATGAAGAAGGATATTGCTGTTTTTGTTTCTAAATGCCTTACATGTTCCAAGGTGAAAGCTGAACACAAAGACCCTCAGGACTTCTGGTCCAACCTGAAATACCTGTATGGAAGTGGGAAAATATAACCATGGACTTCATTACGCGGGTTACCCGCACTTCTGGTGGGTATGACACTATATGGGTAATCATTGACCGACTTACAAAATCAGCTCACTTTATTCCTATCCGCGAAGATTTCAAGAATGAAAAGCTAGCTCGTATCTATATCAGCGAAATCGTAAGCCGACATGGAGTACCGTTAAGCATTATTTCTGATCGTGATGGCGTTTCACCTCACGAACATGGCAAGCAGTACAATCCGCTATGGGTACGCGATTAGATCTCAGTACCGCCTATCACCCTCAAATTGATGGTCAATCTGAACGCACCATACAAACTCTTGACGATATGCTTCGAGCATGTGTCATAGACTTCAAGGGAAATTGGGCCGCTCATCTCCCATTAGTTGAATTTTCGTACAACAACAGCTATCATTCAAGCATCGGCATGGCACCTTTTGAAGCCTTATATGGTCGTAAGTGCCATCTCCAGTATGTTGGCACGAAATTGGGGAAGCTCAAATCACTGGTCCAGAATTGATCCAAGAAACCACAGACAAGATCCATCAGATCCGAAACAATCTTCTAGCGGCCCAAAGTCGTCAAAAGAGTTATGCAGATAAACGACGGAAGCCTTTAGAGTTTAACATTGGTGATCATGTACTTCTAAAAGTATCACCGTGGAAGGGAGTAGTTCGTTTTGGTCAAAAGGGCAAGCTAGCACCACGCTACGTAGGACCTTTCAAGATACTCGAAAGAGTAGGACCTGTAGCATACAAGCTTGATCTACCAGAAGAACTCAACAGGATTCATCCCACATTCCACGTATCGAACTTGAAGAAGTGCCTCGCTGATGAAAACCTCCACATTCCACTTGAAGATATTCAGATTGATGAATCTATGCATTTTATTGAAAGACCTGTAGAGATCATGGACTTCGAGAAAAACGTTTACGACGAAGTCGCATTCCAATTGTTAGGGTACGCTGGGAGTCGAAACGGGGACCTGAGTTTACTTGGGAACGTGAAGACTCAATGCGCGAAAAATACCCGCATCTTTTTCCTACTACTTCTACTACTTAAATTTCGGGACGAAATTCCTAAAAGTAGGGGATACTGTAACATTTGTCAAAAACGGGTTTCCAAAACCCGCTCCGTTTTGTAATCGAATATTAAGTTATAAATGTCGTTGTGAATTTATGGTTATTTTGATTTTTAATGATACATAATTAATAAACAAACTAAACTATAAAAATTATATTTGATAAAAAGTGAAAACAAAATAAATAAAAAAGAAATGTTGCTGCCGAGACTCGAACCCGGGTCAGCCAGAACTGAAATCCAAAGACTTAACACACACACACATCACCACTCCGCCACCTGTTGTTTTCTGTCATCCCTTGGAATCAAATAACTCTTATATACAAATATAGTTAAACCGGTTGCGCCAACTGAGTAACTGAAATCGGCAATTCAATCGACTAATCGTTGGACTAATCGCACATTCAGGTTTATAACCGATGCACCGACGATTTTAATCAATTTGGAATTGATTGAACATCAATTTTCATCATCATCGGTTTTTATAACCGAAAATAATCAAAGTTCAGATTACTTCAATCAAAACCCTTCTCGCGACTCAGAGACATCAGGCAAACATTCCATTTCACTTTCGTCACACTTTTAGTCCATCAGAACGCTTAAATCAACTCGCCGGAAATTTCTGTAAGGTTCGCCGGAAAACCGTATTTGTTCTCAAATCGGTAAGTTCTTCAATACCATCGTAGTCTAACAGTTGTTAAGCTGTTTCTAACTCAAACCATCCACTTGGGATCGAATTCAGGCACCGTTATCAGATAATTCCAATTCGCCGGAGAGTTTCTGGAAATCGTTATCTTCGTCTGTGAAACGGTAAGGACCTTCAACCACACTGTTAACGTTTGTTTATCACTTCAATTCCACGATTGGCTAATCAAAATGGTTAATTGTTTGGTTCAATTGAGGTGCACAAAAACAGAGCCGACGCATTGCCGTAAATTCTGTGATATATCATCCCTACGGTATGTTACTTCCAACACCGTCTCTGCTATTTCATTTTAGTCTTATGAATGTTTGATAATCGTAAACGCAAGAAACGGATTAGTAATTCAGTCGACTGTAATTTGAATGAAGAAGACGAAGTTAGTTAAGTTATAAGTTTATTTAAAATCAGTTATGAACGGGTTAGACACACAGTCCAGCGGTGGACTGTGTGCAAAACATAGTCGCATGTCACGAGTTCGATCCCTGATACACGCACTCCTTATGTAATAAAATGCCTTTTTGTTTAAAACTAAACCGGGTTAACTCTGTTAGTTGTTAAGTATAATAAAAACCGAGATATTAACCAGGTTAGACACACAGTCCAGCGGTGGACTGTGTGCAACACTAAGTCGCACGTCACGCGTTCGAAACCTGTTACTGGCACCGGTTTGTTGAATTAAAATGTTTTTGGAATTAAAAGAATTTTGGTTAAACCGAATTAGTATATAAATATAATTAAAAACAAGATTATTTCGGGTTAGACACGTAGCTCAGTTGGCAGAGCTGCGTGCACGCGTACGGGAGGTCTCGGGTTCGAGTCTCACCCAGCGCATCCTTGCACCCTGACCGAACCGGTAACAATACAAGTCAACGTCAACGTCAACGGTCAACGCAAAATAAACAATTTTTTTATATTTTTATTTATTTAATTTAATTTAAAAATCAATTAAAAATACTTAAAAATAACATTTTTTAAAGATAGAAAATAGCCTTAAACTCACAAAAATATATTAAAAATTTCATTAAAATCTTTAATAAAATCCACTCATTTACTATATTTTTCCGCCATTATTTAGATTAGTAATTCTCGTTGTTCATTTCCCCGACTCGTGCGCATCTCATCATCTCCATTCAAACGCACCCAATGTGAGTGAATCTTTACAAATTCCCCGTTTTAATCACGTTTTGGGGTGTATCATGTGTCTTGTTATATATATTATATTTAAACCATTGTGCATACATCATATCATGAACATGTGTATTCAGTTTGTTTCAACTGTTGTGTAGTTATTGTTAGATGCAATTTATTATTTTCAGTACATGCAATTTCATAGGCCGCCGCTCCCCATTACATATGAGCGTTGAGCATGTTCCCCATTTCATTATGACGTGAACCTGTCGTGCCCACATACGATCGGCTCTGTTTGATTGAGCCTTGATCGCACAGACATTTTCATTTTCAGTACATGCAATACGATCGGCTCCGTTTGATTGAGCCTTGATCGCACAGTTTCATTTATGTTATTTATCGTATGATGTTGGTATGTTTATGTATGCTATCATATGTTATTGTATGTTATAGTTGTGATTGCTATTGCCACTGCCTGATTATTTACATTTGCTCATTTATGATTATGCACAATTTTTCATTGATAAACTCACAAGTAAATCAATAATAAATGTTTATCTAATAAGGTTCACTCGCCAACTTATGTTGACCCAAAAACCCCCATTTTTACACATGATACAGGTGAACCAGCTGCAGCCAGAAACACTTAGGATTGGACTAGAAGAATAAAATGATTTAGAGTTTGGAACTATTTTGTTTGGTTATTTCTTTGTATTGTATGGACATGTTTGGATTATTTGGAATGTAACTTTGACTTTAATAAATATGAAACATATTAGTAAATGTCATGAGCTTTGGTGATAACCCAATTATGCCCCGACTCTTATTCCACTGCGGGTCGGGGTGTGACACTTTCTTTGTTTTCCGTCTTGACATTGTGAGCTAGAAATGCGACGTAATTCTTGCGAAGATAACTTCGGGCTTGAAGGCAGGACAATAATTTGAGCCCTTTCGAAGGAGTTTCTCCAAAGATATGTAGGGTCTGACCATTGGCGAGAGGAATACGAATAAACTTTTCATGGCACACCACTTCGGCGTGATGCTGGCTGAGCCAGTCCATACAGATGATAACATCGAAGCTTCCCAATTTCATAAGAATGAGATCAATCGAAAAATCGTGATCATTTAGAGTGAGAGTACAATCACGTATAATAGAATTTAATGAAATGGGTTTCCCGTCAGCAACTTCCACCGTCAAAGATTCAACGAGACTATCACGAGGTAGGTCGAGAATATATTCGAATTCTAAGGACACAAAGCTCTTATCCGCACCAGTATCAAATAATATGGATGCATAACTACCATTTACGAGAAACGTACCGTTGACCACATTGTTGTCTGCCCTTGCTTGGTTGGCGTTGATATTGAAAGCCCTTCCTCTAGCAGGTGGATGAGCTTGGTTAGCTTGGTTCACCGGGTTTGCTTGGGCTTAGGCATTGATGATTTTTACCAGGTGTGGGCAAGCGTTCCTGAAGTGATTTGGGTCGCCACAATTAAAACAAGCTCTTATTGGTTGGTAGTAAGGTTGGGCTGTGGGTTGTGCAGGTGGTAGAAGTAAGGGTTGTTGGGCTTGGCCCACCATTTGGTTTTGGGTTTGGGTTGGAGGCTGATTGCGGTTTGATTGCTGAAGTGTACGGCAGGTTTGGATAGTGTGACCAGCACGGCCACAACTTGTGCAATGTTGGCAAAGGTTCTCAGGAGGGTGATGGTATTGGCAAAGGTTACACTTTGGGTGTGGGCCAGTGTATGGCCTTTTGAATGGTGTAGCTGGAGGGGCGACTTGGGTGATTGGAGCAGCAGTGATAGGAGGGTTGGTTTGGGTGACGGGGTAAGTTTTTGCCATTTCGCTTCCTCTTTCCAGCAAACTTTGAGGAGGAATCAGATGGGGTTGGAGTTGGAGTTTCGACAATCATTCTCTTCTTTTCATCTTTAAAATCGCCATTACGAATGCGATTCTCCGTAAGTTCCGTTGCTAATTCCATTGCAGCTTCGAGTGTTACAGGAGAAGTGCTTAAAACCGAATCTTAGATTTTCGATGGGAGGCCTCGAATATAGTGCTCGATTAAGCGGTATAATGGGGTGAACAGATTGGGAACCATTTGGTTTAACTCAAGAAACCTCTTGTTGTAGGAGGTGTGATCCCCTTCTTTTTGCTTTAAAGTATAGAATTCATCTTCAAGCTTCTTGATCTCGCTTCTAGGGCAGAAGCGTCTTGTCATGATCTCTCTTAATTCCTCCCATGATAAGGCTATGGCATCTTCCACACCTCGCTTACATTTTTCCGTGTTTCACCAGGTAAGGGCTACCCCAAACAATCTTCCAGTTGCGTAACGTACCTTACGATCCTCAGGACAATCGCAATTGAGAAAGGAGTTTTCCATCTCCTCCAACCAGCGGAGGAGAGCGTGACACCCTCAGTCCCTTCATATTTTGGGGGATCGCAAGACTTGAAGTGTTTGTAGGTGCATTTAGTGGTTTTTGGAGGTGGGTTGGCGACGCTTTGGTCTTCTTGGTTGGAAGGGTTAATGGGATTAGCGGTGAGAGCTTGTTGAACTTGTAACACGATGTCATGAAGTACCGCGGCCATTTGTTGAGCAATTTGCGTGGCCAAGCGTTCGCTCGACTTTCCCGACCTTCTACCTCCTCGTAAGTGTCTAGCAGACATCTACAGGAATATGTGCAGGGAGATTGTGAGTTTGAGAATTTTCTAGTGTCATGTGTCTTAAAAAGGATGAAAACAACATTTATAAATAACTGAAAATAACATAACTACATCCATAGGATGTCTGGGCTTGCTCATGTTTGGGCCTCCAAATGTCTCCCATTCCATAGCCTGTATAGTCATGTGGGCCCCCATGACTATTGGGCTTGGTAGAGTTCACATTGGTGTCGGCTGGTTAAGACTCGTATCACCCGAATGAAAATCGTAAAACATGATTGCGAGATGTAAGGTCGGAGGGTGTCCAGGTGTAGACACAATGACAACTCAAAGTGGGGTTAGTTCACACGACGTTTGGTATAGCATGCTTTGGCCTAATAAGTCCTTCGTACTCTCATCGTTAGTCCCCAGGTACGCAAACTGGTCCTTTATTTTGGATTTATACGAATGCCAAGCCTAGACAGGACATTCCGACTACCGATACTTGGACCCTTCCAGTTACTACATGCCCGTCGTATAAACTCACTTTGATGTGATTTGAGAAAATTTGAAAACATTGCAAAAATCTTTGAAAGAATTCATGAAAATTGTGAAATCATGAGGTGTGTGCTTTCATAGATATGATATGTTTTGAGGGCATGAACTATGATAAGCATTGCAATTTAACATGTACTTGTGAGAGTGTTTGCATAATGTTGTGTGTGAAAATCAACACAATGAAACATGCAACCATCATGAACTTTGCATGTAACACATAGACAATTAAAATCTAATCAACTATAGTATAGGCTTTAAGGGTCTAATAACCTATCCTATATCCCTATAGTCACAATCCCTGGTACCAATCTGTCACAACCCGACCTGCAGCGGAATAAAAGTCGGGGCATGATTGGGTTATCACCAAAGCTCATGATATTTACTAACAAGTTTCATATTTATTAAATTCAAATTAAATTCAAGTATCCAACATAAAACTTTATACAAACACAAATAATAAACCAAACGATTGTTCCAACAGTATAACTTGATTATTCTTCTAAGGCCATCCTAGGTGTTTCTTTCCTCAACTTGATCACCTGTATCATGTGTAAAACAGAGAAAATTTGGGTCAACAAAAGTTGGCGAGTGAACCTTGATAAAACATTTAAGTAAATAAATTTTATTATTGTTTAAATAAGATTGTGCATAAATCATATGTGAGCAAATGTATATATGTAATGAATCACAAACCACATTGATTATATATATATCATAAATGATGATGTATCTGAGATCAATGCTCAATCAAACGGAGCCGATCTAATGAGGCACCTGATGCTCAACCCGTATCCCACGAGGAACTGATGGGCCTAATGTAATGAGTGCACTGAAATGATAAAATGTATCCACATAATAACCACATAACAAACAATACACATTTGATCACGAAATGATATTAGCACAAGTGTTAAATAAAATAAAGAAATGGTACGACACATGATACACCCCAAGACGTGATTAAAACGAGGAATTTGTAGAGATTCACTCACCTTGGGTACGTATTCTTGAGTGGAAAAGAGAGCGCACGAGTTGCGGATTTAACTGATGAGGAAATACTAACCTAAAATAATAACGCGATAACTCGATAAATAAGCAAACTAATATTTTGGTTAAAAATCTTTGTTTAGATTTTTAAGTTAATTTTTGTGGGTTTTATTGATATAATAAACCTTTAGAAAGTATATAATATATATATATATATATATATATAATATATATATATATATATATATATATATATATATATATATATAATAAAACATTTTAATTGTTTTTAAATAAGTCATAAAATGAAATATTAGATTAAAAATAAAAATAAAATAGTAAAAAAAAATTGGTCAGACTGACAAGAATGTCAGTCGGCCGGTTTATTCGACTTGTAAGCATGCGTGTGTGAGGCTCGAACTCGCGACCTCTGTTCGTGTGCACGCAGCTCTTCCAACGAGCTACGTGTCTAACCCGTAAGAATTCGCATTTTAATTAATCTTAAACACATATTAAGTTCATCCAATTTTGATCTGATTTAAAAAGAGATTTAAATAGTCCGATCAGTGTGAGTCAAAGGACTCGAACCGGTGATCTTTGAGATGTTGTGCACCCAGCCCGACCAACTGGGCTAGGTGTCTAACCCGACAAGACTCGTATTTAAGTTAAACTTATACTCTAACTAGGTTATCTCATGAATAATAAATTTAAAAAGGTTTGAAAATGGACGGACCGGCGTGCATGCGCGGATTCGAACCAGGGACGTCTATGTGTGTTTGCACACAGTCCACCACTGGACTGTGTGTCTTATCTGTTTGAGATTTAGATTTTAATTACATAAAACATGTAACACACTTCGTCTCCTACACTTTGAAATTAACCCAAACGGATTCCCGCTTGAACCAAAACTGATTCACCCCGATTCGATTGCTCAGAACGGATGCTTAATTGGATTAAACTTAAAAGAAAGGGCACAAGGGTCTACTGTAAATCAGAGGTGATGACATGATTTCTGTGAGTGGATTCCGATGGTTCAGGTGGTTCTCCGGTGAATAGAGCTTCTCCGACGGCAGTGGTTTTGAGCGAACAGGGGGTTTGTGCGAGGTTAGACTCAGAGTAATAGGCTAAATTTATAGGGGTGTTTTGGGTCTCGATTTCAGTGTTCTGTTTTTAGATTGATTGAAGACGCGCCCAAGATTGAAGAAATTTACCAAAAATACGTTTTGACAGCTTTCGGTTTTGAGGTAACCGCGTGAGTTGCCGAGATCTCCGGCGAGGGGGTTTGCGGCTGATTGCAGGGTTCCTTGGTTTCAGAATAAGAGTAATATGATTTCATAAATAGCACAACATGTGTGTGCAGTGTAGTGGTGTTTGGTGCGTGTGACAACCCGGGTGACCCGGGTTCGATTCCCCAGTTTCCTCTTTTTGGCTTTTCTTGACTTTATTATTTTTCTTAAGTTTATTAGATCATTTATTCATTATAATTATTTAATTATTTGATTGATTATTTATTTTATTTTATTAAGATTAATTTAAACATTTGCCATTAATATATGTATACATATATATAAAAATTTAATATATAAAACATTAATCAACCGAAATAAATACGCTTTGATTGATAATTTGGGGCGGGTTTTCGAAACCCGATTTACACGGATGTTACAGCTTTGGGACCATTAGGTCCTGGGTTCAATTCCCACAAGAGGGGTTTTCCCATATTTATTTGGTTTCCTCCTGAATTTGTGTACAAACATTATTGCCTAGTGGAGATGGATATGATCGGGTGGTTCCGTTGGTGACACGATGATACTCTAGTGGTTCGTTAGTGATCCAAATTTACCATTAAAAAATAAACAACAGATTTTCTTTTTTAAATTATTATTAATATATTAGTATTAATATTAATTAATAATAGAGACATTATTAACGTAGATAATGATAATCAATATAGATTAATACTATAAGAGTGCTCTCGCATTTAAAAATAATCTTTATGGATCATAAGATGATATAATATAATCTATGAAATTATGAACAATCTTACATTTTCTTAAATCGTTTTGATTTTCATTATTTTTCATCGATTTTTTTTAATTTCTTATATTCTCACTTATTTACATTCTACTATATGACAAAATGATCGAAATGATCGAAGATAATACAAGAGAGGAATTAAAAAAAACGGTGAAGAATAATGAAAAATAAAAACGATTTAGGAGAATGTAAAATTGTTCATAATTTAATAGATTACTATATAATCTTATGATCCATAAAGATTAAGTTTAAATTCAATGGAACTCTTATAGTATTAATATATATTGATATAATTTGTACCTTCATTAATAACTAGTAAGATTATCCGCGCTATGTTACGGGGTTTCAATCAATATCTTTTTTAGTTAAGTATAGAAACCGAAAGAAATATGGTCAAAAGAATATCTACATATGTTTTACATCCACCAAAAACCATAAAATAAATTTAAATTGAACAATGGTACGGGCTGATTTTAAATTGCTTATAGATGAAAACATAAACGCTATCTTAGATATAAGAGTTAAATGCTTGGTTGGTCCCTGTGGTTTGCGAAAATTTCAGACTTGGTCCCAGTGGTTCACTAATTACACGCTTGGTCCTAATAGTTGTAATTTTTGCACTCGGGTGGTCCTTATCACTAACCTATGTTAAGTTTTTCAGTTAAATACGTGCAAAATTACTAACTTGTCCCTAAACAAATAAAAAAAGAAAAAGAACTGAACCCCATTTATCTTCTTCATCCTCTCCCCCCCCCCCTCTCTCTCTCTCTCTAAAACCCACCACCCACCTCCACCGTCCGCCCATCACCACCACCACCGTCACCTTCAACCCACCACCACCTCCTCCACCGCCTCCTTCAACCCATCACCACCACCTCAAACGTGATCCTCAAAAGTACCCGGACGAGCCCTTCTAGATACGGTGTGACGAACCGGCTTCGTCTCGGTTCTCCTTGCCGAATCATTTTGATTCTCGCAATCACCATTTCGAACGCACCTTCATCGAGCATTTGACGCGTGAGGCCCATATCTCGTTCCGGGAGATCCGAAAGAAGCCCAACAGCTACCGCTTGTTCTTCGGAACTCACAATGTTTTCCGCAATTACTTTTATTAACCCGTCGAGTTGACCCGCTGACCCGCGCAACGAACTCGCGAGTTCTTGACCTATGTTCGGTGAAAGTTTTGCAACATTTAATAGCAGCCAAACGGAGATCTTGTTGCGGGGCTTCGATGAACTGAACCAAACTGGTAATCGCATCTGAGCTTTTGATAGCAGAAACGACACTGATTAACGTAACTGGAGAGCTCGTGAGTCCAACAAGAACTTGTAAAAGTTTGCATTCGATTGAGGGTCCGGTGGTGGTGATGGGTTGAAGGAGGCGGTGGAGGAGGTAGTGGTGGGTTGAAGGTGGCGGTGGTGGTGGTGATAGGCTGACGGTGGAGGTGGGTGGTGGGTTTTAGAGAGAGGGGGGGAGAGGATAAAGAAGATAAAGGGGGTTCAGTTCTTTTTCTTTTTTCTATTTGTTTAGTGGCAAGCTAGTAATTTTGCCGTATTTAACTGAAAAACTTAACATAGGTTAGTAATAAGGACCACCCGAGTGCAAAAATTACAACTATTAGGACCAAACGTGTAATTAGTGAACCACTGGGACCAAGTCTGAAATTTTCACAAACCACAGGGACCAACCAAGCATTTAACTCTAAATATAACTTTAATTGAAATTTGCGTCTAAACGTAAACCAATTTGAATTTGTACCAACATGTGCATAAAAATAAGCACGTAAGAAAATATTGTTTTTTTAAGTAAAAAATGGTACGACGTGTTGCAGCGGTGTCGAAACGTAAAGTAACTCGAATTTATAGCTTCTAATGAAAACATATTATATTTGACCCGAGTCTTTTCTTAACAAAACTTATATTAAAACGTAGACAAATTGAAAATGTACATAATAAATAAGCACGAAAACGTATTATATTTGACCCGACTTATTTCTAGAAAAAAATTAAGTCAAAACATATATTAACTTAAAACGTACACAATAATAAGCATAAGGTTGAGCACTAACATAGTTACATGTTATGTGATGATGTTTGCTCTTTTTTTAGTTTTCATTTTTTTCAACTATACACTTTAATAACGTTGTTACGCATCCCCTAAATTTCAATAAAGTTACTTTCTCTCTTTTGACGATTACATTGAATGATGCTAGTAGAGCAATACTTAATGGATCATAAGGAGTAAAATACTAAAGTTATTATACAGTCTCTAAACTTTAATAAAATTATTTTTTCCATTCTTTTACAACTATACCCGAATATCGATACCCGTTGCAACACACATGGTAAAATAGTAGAATTAAATATAACTTTTGTATTATATGATTTGATTAATCGATATGGTTTGTAGCTATGCAATAGGAATCATAGTGTGTTTTATTGCGAAGTCTTCCAACCTTATCTAGAACTTCGTGTTTTTTAATATTTCTATTTGTTTGACTGATTTTAATGTGTAGACTAGTAAATTAGCATTTAAATAAAGGATTATTTGTAATATTTAACATAAATTTAGACATATTCGTAAAATTTCTCTTATATTATTTGTAATATTAAACATAAAGTTTGATATATTCGTAAAATTCCTCTATACAAGTTTTTAAAGTTTTAGATTATGCAATATTTTACATCTCATGTCATCTCTCTTTTCACCTCATCTTTTCTATCATCATCCTCCTCACCTCACCACTTGTATCCACTTGACGACCACTTCCTTCACCCTTTCTACCCGTCACAATCCTTTCTTTATGTCATGTTATTCAAACTGTGGGCCTAGAGCCCATTAAACAAAGACCGTCATAACTCATGGGCTTTTGTTACCAATCTTCCATTAAACAGAGCCCATAACACTGATGGGCACGTGCAAGTTCATCATTGGTAGTTAACTCACAAGTTGAAAAACTGCATCAGGAGTCCGAGTGTATCTCGTTGTCAACTCCCAATCTCTCACTAGAAAACGAGAAAAAAACAAGCTATACTTTTCGTTGCTGGAGATTCGGCCCGACCATCGTACTCTAGTGGCGGATCTAATATATTATTCTAATGAGTTGTTTATGGTAAATTCTCTACAATTCTCATTAATTTTTTCTATATTCTACAAGGTCTCACTATTTTTTTTCATTTTTTTCAAACACACTGGGTTCCTGGGAATGTGGTTGGATCCGGCCCTACTGCTACTCATGTGTACCAGTTTTGTAGATACAATCATTAAGGTTTAAACATAGATTGCCTTATACGCCACACATTAGCCCTAAATCACGAGTCAGTTATCATCGCCTGGAAACGAGAAGAATCGTATTTCGAACAAATTTAGGTGATGAGGAAACACTTAAAGATTAGGATCTGAGTATATGGGAATGAAGGTTCCTACCGCTACCTATTCGGCTTTGACACAAAATATGCTTTCTGAAAAAAAAATTATTCCTCTAAACTGTGTTGTCAAAAGCTCTCCGAACGCACACCTAGGCCCTTAGGCGAGGCAACGATGGCCATACAAATTAATCAACGAGCTGGAACAATATTTTAAAAAAACACTCCAATGAGGTTCCGGCCAAGTTATGTAACTTTTGGTAAAAATCTACTAATACCTACCAAACTTAATCTACAACATCCATAACCCTAAACAAGCCTAAAAAGTTGATTTTAAAGTATATATTGTATACAACTGCCTCAAATTTAAAATTATGGATTATTGTATCTAATTAATGTTATATTTTTAGATTAGGTTATTTGTTAGCGATACATGTTAAAACGGGGTCGTAAAAATGTTAGTTTTGATTAATAAAAAATTAAACTAGTAAAAACCGAAGATATGCTTATAGTGAAATGTACTAGTAAAAACCGAAGATATGCTTATAGTAAAATGTTAGTTTTGATTAATAAATATGCTTATAGTAAAATGTTAGTTTTGATTAATAAAAAGTTAAACTAGCAAAAACCGAAGATATTAACCAAATATTTAAAATAATAATAAATGTTTGCGGACCAATTATTATTTACTAGGGGTACGAACGAGTAGTTTAACCAAACTTTCAAGTGGTGTCATTGAAATTTTTGCCTATAGAATACACTAAAAACACTTTTTTAAGGGAAGCGTTTGTCCACCCATCACCTCACTTGCGTCCACCAAGTGATGCCGATATAGATGTATGAATAGATTGATCTATATGCACTTTTGTTACCTACACCGAATTTGTTTTTTCCATTGGCAATTGTAGTTGTAGAATGCTCAGGAAATACCATAGCTTGATCACTAATATTTGTTCGTACAAAAGGATGCGATGAAAGTGATAAATAGATCACTAAATGTGAGATCTATATATAGTAATTAATAACGTCTATTTGCAATCAGGGCTGATATCATCCTGGTAGCGACATAAACATTCCTAACATAAAAATTCTCAGATGTTTCTAACATCTGATGAATCCTAACAAGTGTTCTAAGACTCAAAACAATTGTTTTACAGGCATTACTGTATTGGTAACATCTGTTTTTTTTATCATCTGTTTGTTGATACTGAACATCTGTTCAAGCCTAAACAGATGTTCAGTCTTCTTCATCAACACTTTGTCTTCAATGGAGCTTTATCCTTACTGAACAGAGCTTCGGTCTTTTTTTGTTTTTTCAACAGTTCTTTGAGTTCTTGAAACGGATGCTCT
The DNA here is from genome assembly GCA_947069175.1 of Scalesia atractyloides. Taxonomy (NCBI): domain Eukaryota; kingdom Viridiplantae; phylum Streptophyta; class Magnoliopsida; order Asterales; family Asteraceae; genus Scalesia; species Scalesia atractyloides. Next base: position 24,675,115 of record CAMTDV010000013.1, read on the forward strand.
GTCAGTGTTCAAGATTCATTATCTTTGGGATGAGTTGATCTTCATGACTTGTCTTATTTTGATCAGATTAGTATATTTTGGCTTTTATAATCATCTGTTCTTTCACAGGTTCAACACAAAGCATAAGAAAAACATAAGGTGGGCATGCCCATATTTCCTTGTTCCACTCTTAGCTAGTTCCAACTAAAAAAGAAAAACAATAATCAATAATTAAAAAAAAGACTAATAAATAAAATAAACTTTGAATGATCTGTCTAGAGACGTGGGAGTAACTCTAAGCAATGGCACATAACAATCTCCGCCACTCAAACTATCCTTGTCCTCAAGGATGAACTCCGAATCTGACACATGAGACACCACGGCGGCCGTCACTCAGTTCTTCCGTCAACATACGAATGGGTAAGGTTACAATGTTATGGTGGACGTGATGTGCTCAAAGTGGTTTCATTAAAACTAACTAAATTACTCTAACTAGTTACTCTAAGTTTTAAATTTGTAAACTAAGACTCTCTAAACCTAAACCAAACAACCGGCAAGTATACCAGCCAATGCAGTACAGCTAAAGTAAATCTGAGTATCAAACCCACAAGACTCAACTGATTACGTAAACTAGACTAATTACTTATCTAAATTGACTCGACTTAATTGTTTTTGTTGTTTTGAGGGGGAGGGGGTGTTCTAATAACCTAATGCAATTAATTAAAATTAACTAAAGCTGACAACGACACTAAGTAAGACTGTGGACGAATTCAAATGATGAGAAAGCACTACCTAGGTCAGAATCCTACACATGAATTACAAGCTTTCTATCGGTAAATGAATTGTTGTGGAACCAGGATCTTAAGATACTAAACTCAAAAGATAACCTACAGGACCCTCAACCCTTCTCAAGGTCAAACCTATGGAAACCTAAAAAGTTGTTAATCTACCGGTTTAGTGGATTCCCTCACGGGCTTTCCAACTCTCATAAAGAAGTACACTCTAGACAATCTACCTCACAAGCGCGAAAGTCACAAGTAACTATGGAATCCTAATCAGACTCGGTAAGCAAGGAATGAAAGGTAAACTAGGAAGATCTTCTCATAAAGGCTCAAACCCAAGCAATCTAACACTCGAGATAAATTAACAATCTCTCACCTCACAGCTATCCAGATAAGTAGAATACTTAAACCTATCCAAATAACAATTATTATGTCACACCCCAACCGATGGCGGAAACATCAGAGTGAGACGAAATAGATTGCTCGAGACATCATAACACTATCTGTGACAATATTAAATTCCAAAACTCATTTCATTTCATAAATCAAGTACAACATAATTCAAATACAACAATTTCAACAAATTACAACATAAAAAGCCTAACTTTCTAGGTGCGTTTCTATTTCGTCCCTACTAGATTCGTCATATTCAACATCTTTAACCTGCAACATGTTAAAAGCATAGTTCAATACAAAAAAAATATTGGCGAGTACACAAGTTTAAGTACATAGCATAACTATAAAAGTGTTTACTCAAATCCACATGGAAACTGTATACAAGGTAAGCTAGCATGCAATACTAATTGTCAAACCCAAGTGCCTACAAGAATTAAGTGTCCCTCATCACACAAAGTAACGAGACTAAAGTATGAATAAGAATAAGAATCAGCTTAATGCTTAACAATACCCCGATGGGGGGCGTGCTACTCCTATAGCGCTATATATGTTAAGTCGGGGCTAGCCAAGTTAATGATAAGAAGCATGTATGAATCTAGCATGAACCTAAGCATAACAATAAGCATGTATAACAGATCGAGTGTATAAAGCATGTAGTGTGTGTGTACTCGTGTAGTTTTTTAGTTAACATGTTACAAACCAAATTGTAAGAAGGGAAATGGGTCAAGTGTACTCATGGTTTTGCAAGCTTCCACTTGGTAATTTCCTTGAAGAGTTTGGAGAGTTGGAAGATCACCGAGTTATCCTACAAGAGGAAAACATGGGTTGGTAAGTATTCAGATGATAACGGAGGATTAGGAATTTAAATACACCAAAGTATGTATACAAGAAAATAACCACCTAGACTTAATACTCGTTTGACACTATGATACCCATTCGGGTGGAGGTGTTTTCATGGGTTAAGGTACCCATTAGAATCGTAACGAGTAATTAAGTACTTAGGTGATGTAACCTGGTACTATGACGGACAATCATTCGATTATCATCAAGGGTTCGGTTAGTGTATATATATATATATTGTATACTATACATAATAAGTAGATCATAAATATCATAGAAGTTCATAGAAGTCATGCATGGTTGTAGGAGGATAACCTTCCTTTAACCTCTTTTGTATAGTTCACCAATGCACAAGTTGCCACAAGGACAACAAGGATGGTCATGAATAAGTTAAAAATGAAAATAAAAGTTGTAAACTAATCAAAATCATCAAGTGAGGTGGTGGATTAAGGTAGGATAGCCGAGGCTTCCAAGTAATCACACACTACCAACTCAAGTCTTGTTTCATGAACAAGCTTGGAAGGATACAACACTTGTGGGTTAAAACCCTATTAAACGGAAAGTTCTTACACTTGTGGCCTCAAATATGGTGATGTTCCATATTGGTTTTCCATAGAAAACCTATGGAAACACTCCTAGAGGTGTTCCAAGTGATAAGAAGGAAAAAAGAGTAAAGAAGGGAGGGAAAGGTGAGTTAGACCTCACTTGAAAAGTCTTCAACTTTCAGAATTGAGAGAGAGCTTTAGGGAGAGATAGATGAGTGTTTGAGGTGTGAAATAAGAGTGAGAGGAGGTGGGTATTTATAGTTGAGGTTAGGGGTGAGTTAGGTGAGTGCATTTAATGTAAGAAACACAAAATTGCCCAATCCATGAGCTAGAATCAACAACTCCGGATTAAGCCCCTCTCGCAGGCCGCGAGAGAGTGAAGAGAGACGGTCGCGGGGCGCGAGAAGGAGTATTCCATAAACTTCTTTGATTTTTGTCACTTTTAGCACATGAACTTGGTTTTTCTTTCATTTCATGCTATTACTTGATATTTTTGCATGTTTTTAAGTGTGTAAAGCATAAGTATGTATATTTTAGGTATCAAGTATGAATGTATGATTATTTGCACGCATAACAAGTATCGGTTTGTATGTAAACACATATTTAACGATTGAATGTATGCAAGATAAGTATGTATCAAGTATGAATTTACGATCAAAGTCTCGGATTACAAGATTGGAAAATAAATACGAATACGATACGAATACAAGTTTCCATAAAGAGAATTAAGATTACACTTTCTAACTAAGGAAAGTACGAAAAAGCGAGGCGTTACAGTCTTCCCTCCTTTAGTGAATTTCGCCCTGAAATTTATTCAAGAGGAAGGTGTAACGAACAGATGTGGGTACTTAGCCTTCATATCACTTTCAAGTTCCCAAGTAAATTCGGCGCCATTTTTACCTTCACATCAAACCTTGACTATGGGAATTCGACTGCGCCTCAATTGCTTGATACCTCGGTCCATGATCTCGACAGGTTTCTCCACGAAGTGTAGAGTCTCGTTGATTTGAAGGTCTTCGAGTGGGACTTGGAGTCCTTCTTCAGCTAGACACTTCTTCAAGTTTGAGACGTGGTATGTAGGATGGACATTATTGACTTCTTGAGGTAGGTCTAGTTGATACGCTACCTTGCTAATCCTTTCGAGAATTTTGAAAGGACCTACATAACGAGGAGCGAGCTTGCCTTTCTTACCAAATCAAACCACACCTTTCCAAGGGGAGACCTTGAGAAATACAAAGTCTCCTACATTGAATTCCAAGGGTTTGCGTCTTTTGTCGGCGTAACTCATTTGTCGGCTCCTGGCTTTGAGCAAGTTGTCTCGAATTTGTAGGATCTTGTCTGTTATCTCTTGTATAAGCTCGGGGCTGGTGATTTGAGCTTCCCCGATCTCGTGCCAACAAATAGGCGATCGGCACTTGCGACCATACAGTGCCTCGAAAGGTGCCATTTGAATACTCTCGTGGTAACTATTATTGTACGAGAATTCGACCAAAGGCAAATGCATATCCCAGTTGCCACCAAAATCGATTACGCAAGAACGAAGCATGTCCTCTAGAGTTTGGATAGTATGCTCGGTTTGACCATCAGACTAAGGATGGAAAGTAGTACTGAGATTGAGGTTAGTACCAAGAGCTTTTTGAAACGTTTGCCAAAGACTGGAAGTGAAACGATCATCACGGTCTGAGATAATGTCAATGAGGACACCATGATATCAGATAACTTCATCCATGTAGATACGAGCTAATTTCTCAACTCGGTATTCTTCACGTATGTGAAGGAAATGAGCAGATTTGGTCAAACGGTCGATAATTACCTAAATACTATCGTGACCAAACGATGTACGAGGGAGTTTGGTAATGAAGTCCATGGAAATGCTCTCCCATTTCCAAATAGAAAATTCTGGTTGTTCGAGTAAGCCAGAGGGACGTTGATGTTCGGCCTTTACCTTGGAACAAGTAAGGCATTTCAAAACATAGAAGGCGATATCTTTCATCATGCCAGGCCACCAATAGGACGTACGAAGGTCATGGTACATCTTATCGGCGTCAGGATGAATAAAATATCAAGATTTATGAGCTTCTCGCATCAAGAAGTCACGAAGGTTGTCACGGTTCAGAATCCAGATACGATCGAGATAGTAGAGAATTCCAATGGGTTTGGTTACGAGTTGATTTTCAACACCACACTTCAACTCATTATCGAGGTTACCCTCATTAACGGTTGAGTATTGCACCTCGCGGATCAGCTCATGAAATTTTCCAAAAGTTTGGTAGCAACTGATACTCTTAACATGAGTTTTCCGACTAAGTGCATCGGCTACAACATTCGCCTTACCAGGGTGGTAGCGAATATCACAGTTGTAGTCGTTTAACAATTCCACCCAATGGCGTTGACGCATGTTGAGTTCCTTTTGATTGAAGATATGTTGAAGGCTCTTATGGTCGGTGAAGAGCCTACACTTTGTACCATAAAGGTAGTGTCGCCATATCTTCAATGCAAAACTAACTGCACCAAGTTCAAGGTCGTGCGTAGTATACTTTTTCTCATGAATTTTGAGTTTTTCTGACGCGTAAGCGACAACCTTATCTCATTGCATAAGAACGCAACCAAGACCTTGTTTTGAGGCATCGCAATACACGGCAAAATCGTCATTACCATCAGGAAGGGCTAAGATAGGAGCACTATAAAACATGTCCTTGAGCATTTGAAAAGACTCCTCTTTCTCGGAACTCCAAACAAAAAGTTTATCCTTTTGAGTCAAGGAAGTGAGAGGTACGGCAATTTTGGAGAAATTCGAGATAAAGCGACGATAGTAACCAGCTAGACCGAGAAACGAACGAATTTCGGACGGAGACTTAGGAGCAATCCAATTCTTCAACGCTTCGATTCTCGCAGGGTCAACGTGAATACCGAGTTCGTTGACGACATGACCAAGGAATTGAACTTCTTTTAGCCAAAATTCACACTTGGAGAATTTGGCGTAAAGACGTTCAGTACGCAACAGCTGAAGGATAAGATGCAAGTGTCGCTCATGCTCTTCTTGTGTCTTGGAATAGATAAGAACATCATCGATGAAGACAATCACAAAACGGTCGAGATACGGCTTGCACACGCGGTTCATCAAGTCCATGAAAACCGCAGGTGCGTTAGTCAAACCAAAAAGCATGACTACGAACTCGTAGTGTCCATAACGCGTGCGAAAAACGGTTTTTGGTATATCTTCTTTGAGAACTCGAAGTTGATGATAACCAGAACGAAGATCGATTTTCGAGAAACAAGTCGCGCCTTGAAGTTGATCGAAGAGATCATCAATACGTGGAAGAGGATATCGGTTTTTTACTGTAAGCTTATTGTGCTCATGATAGTCGATACACATCCGAAATGATCCATCTTTCTTTTTGACGAATAGAACGGAGCGCCCTAAGGAGAAGTATTAAGGCGTATGAAGCCTTTATCAAGAAGTTCTTGAAGTTGGCTAGATAGCTCTTGCATTTCCGAGGGTGCTAAACGATAAGGGGATTTCACAACAGGAGTTGCGCCAAGGATGAGGTCGATTTGGAAGTCAACTGAACGAGGAGGAGGCGGACCAGGAAGATCCTCTGGAAAAACGTTAGGAAATTCGCAAGCAATAGGACGTCACTTACGCTTGGACCCTTGTCCTTCTATTCCACAATGTGGGCAAGAAAGGCGAAATATTCCTTACGTAAGTATTTGTTCGCTTGGACACACGACACCTTGAGACCTTTAAAAGGTTTCTCGCCATAGACGTGTAAGGAATCTCCATTTGGAAGGGGAAGACAGATGAATTTTTTCGAACAAACGACTTCAGCACGAACTTGCCTAAGCCAATCCATGCCTACTATGACATCGAAACTTCCCATTTGCATGGGTATGAGGTCAATAGAAAAAGTATGATCGTTAAGATTCAAGGAATAATTGGAGAGGACAGAATTGACAATGACGGATTTTCCGTTAGCGACTTCGACTTCGAATGATTTTGGCAGTTTAGAGTGTTTATACTTAAGCATAGGTTCGAATTCAACGGATACAAAACTTTTATCTATGCCAGTATCAAAAAGACAAGAAGCATAGACATTGTTTATGAGAAACGTACCGATTGTGACGTCATTAGCATTTTGCGCTTGAGCGACGCTGATCACAAAGGCTCTGCCTCGAGCTTGTTGAGACTGTCACGGTTGTTGCTGTTGTTGCATTGGGGGCAGGTGTTGGCGAAGTGATTAGGATCACCACACTTGAAGCATGCTCGAATGGTAGCGGCGTGAGGTTGAGGTTGGTTAAGGGCAGGGTTTGCAACGATAGGTTGGTCTTGGGTAAGCCTTAGGTTTTGGCGACATTGGTCGGCGAAATGCCCAAACCTGTTACAAGTTGCGCATTTGCGACACGGGGTGTTGGCGGGATGGTGGTAGTGCACTGGTTACAATTGGGCCATGAACCAGTGTAGTTCCTCCTTGGTGGTTCTAAGGTTGAGGTGGTGGAAACAGATTGCAAAGGTATCGGATTTTTTCGGAGTAAAACCGCATAATTTTGGTTAGAAGCCTTCTGCTTCTTACCCTTGTTGCTGTTCCGAGGTGGCTTGGATGGGGTAGGCTCTTCGGTGGTATCGGTGGTGGCTTGGTGCGCATTCTTTGATGAAGCCTTGTTAGAGGCTTCACGAAGAACGTGGTTGTTGAATTTGGCGGCGAGGCGATAGGTATCCTCGAGGGTTTTGGGTGAGGCGGCTTCGACCAAGTCCATGATTGAGGAGGGTAGGCATTCGATGTACTTTGCGATGGCCTTGTCAAGGGTGTTGACTTGGCCAGGGCAAAGAGCACTTAGTTGCTTGAAGCGAGCTGTGAGGCCATCATTGTCGTTCCCCACTTGCTTCAGATTCCAGAATTCGTTCTCTAGTTTCCGAAGTTCGTGCGGAGGGCATAACTCGTCCCTCATCCACTTTTGAAGTTCGGCCCAAGGGAGGGCATGTGCGGCTTCGTTCCCATGAACTTTACGTTCGGAGGTCCACCAATCGAGGGCTCTTGATCGAAAGACGCCCGTTGCGTTAATCGTGCACAGGTGGTCAGGACACCCACTTTGTAGGAACGTTAATTCAATGACATCAAACCATTGGAGCAACTTTGTGGCGTCACCTTCGCAAGTGAAGGGTAAAGGGTTGCAAGAGTAGAATTGCTTGAAGGTAAAAGTCGATTTAGGTATTTCCACATTGGAGTCGACTGAGGCATGTGGTGATTTGGTGTTTGGTAGGGGTTGGATCTTGCTAACGATATCAGGGATGATCTTAGCCATCTGTTTCGCCATAAACTTCATGCAGTCTTTCTTGGACATGGAGTTGGAGTTGGTCTTCGACTTCAATCTTGCGCCCGAGTTTTGTGAGGAAGATATCTAGGTGGTCGAAAAGTAGAGGAAAGGATGAGACTTGATCGTAACATGATGTATAACAAAACTCACGTTTGAGCATGTAAGTATCACGTATGAGTTCATGTAGGTGACATAAGCATAACAAGTAATAACACGTATGATTGCGGAAGGAGTATAAATTTAGTTGGTTTGTGAGATTTATTATTGTTTTTTGTTACGAGAAGACGTGCGAATTGTGCATCGGGTTCGAAATGAACGAGGTAACAAGTATTAAAACACATAGAAATTGAGATAACATAAAAGATAGGCCTAGTAAAAACATTGGAATGTTTTGGGTTGAGAAACGTCGACTATTCCAAAGTGAATCGAAGATCCTTTAAATTAGACAACGTGCTTTGGCCTATAGGAGTGGGACTAGTTGACAAGGTGCGGGTTTCACCCCTAACTTGACAACATCGTACCCTAAGCGTGGTTGGTACTTACCAAACGAGGAGCGAATTCCGACTCGTTGGCAAGGGTCCACTAGAGTTGAAATGAAAATTTTCCATCAAGGTATGGATATCACTCCTAACTTGATGGCGTAATTTCGTGAAAAATCGAATACGCAGATTAAGAGTCGTTCACCAAAGTGTGGGTTTCACACCTATTTTGGTGAAGTCGTCTCATTTGTAATACGAGTGTCTTCAAGTCTTCATGTGTGTATATTGTATAAATGTCTTAGGAAAGACATATTAAGACAAAAGAAATAGGAAGAAGCAAGGTAGGAAGAATTAACATTTTAAGCATGAAATAAGAATGGTCGAATGCTGGTCACTTAAACTATAGGCTAGGTCAAACATGGCAATTATACCTAATCCCCTATAGTTATGGCTCTGATACCAATCTGTCACACCCCAACCGATGGCGGAAACATCAGAGTGAGACGAAATAGATTGCTCAAGACATCATAACACTATTTGTGACAATATTAAATTCCAAAACTCATTTCATTTCATAAATCAAGTACAACATAATTCAAATACAACAATTTCAACAAATTACAACATAAAAAGTCTAACATTCTAGGTGCGTTTCTATGTCGTCCCTACTAGATTTGTCATATTCAACATCTTTAACCTGCAACATGTTAAAAGTATAGTTCAATACAAAAAAATATTGGCGAGTACACAAGTTTAAATACATAGCAGAAGTATAAAAGTGTTTACTCGAATCCACATGGCAACTGTATACAAGGTAAGCTAGCATGCAATACTAATTGTCAAACCCAAGTGTCCACAAGAATTAAGTGTCCCTCGTCACACAAAGTAACGAGACTAAAGTATGAATAAGAATAAGAATCAACTTAATGCTTAACAATACCCCGACGGGCGGTGTGCTACTCCTATAGCGCTACATATGGTAAGTTGGGGCTAGCCAAGTTAATGATAAGAAGCATGTATGAATCTAACATGAACCTAAGCATAACAATAAGCATGTATAACGGATCGAGTGTATAAAGCATGTAGTGTGTGTGTACTCGTGTATTTTGTAAGTTAACATGTTACAACCCAAATTGTGTAAGAAGGGAAATGGGTCAAGTGTACTCACGGTTTTGCAAGCTTCCACTTGGTAATTTCCGTGAAGAGTTTGGAGAGTTGGAAGATCACTGAGTTATCCTACAAGAGGAAAACGTGGGTTGGTAAGTATTCGTATGATAACGTAGGATGAGGAATTTAAATACACCAAAGTATGTATACAGGAAAATAACCACCTAGACTTAATACTCGTTTTGACACTATGATACCCATTCGGGTGGATGTGTTTTCATGGGTTAAGGTACCATTAGAATCATAACGAGAAATTAAGTACTTAGGTGATGTAACCTGGTACTATGACGGACAATCATTCGATTATCATCAAGGGTTCGGTTAGTGTATATATGTATATATATATACGTATATATTGTATATATATATATATATTGTATAGTATACATAATAAGTAGATCATAAATATCATGGAAGTTCATAGAAGTCATGCATGGAGGTAGGAGGATAACCTTCCTTTAACCTCTTTTGTATAGTCCACCAATGCACAAGTTGTCACAAGGACAACAAGGATGGTCATGAATAAGTTAAAAATGAAAATAAAAGTTGTAAACTAATCAAAATCATCAAGTGAGGTGGTGGATTGAAGGTAGGATAGCCGAGGCTTCCAAGTAATCACACACTACCAACTCAAGTCTTGTTTCATGAACAAGCTTGGAAGGATACAACACTTGTGGGTTAAAACCCTATCAAAAAGGAAAGTTCTTACACTTGTGACCTCAAATATGGTGATGTTCCATATTGGTTTTCCATAGAAAACCTACGGAAACACTCCTAGAGGTGTTCCAAGTGATAAGAAGGAACAAAAGAGTAAAGAAGGGAGGGAAAGGTGAGTTAGAACTCACTTGAAAAGTCTTCAACTTTTAGAATTGAGAGAGAGCTTAGGGAGAGAGAGATGAGTGTTTGAGGTGTGAAATGAGAGTGAGAAGAGGTGGGTATTTATAGTTGAGGTTATGGGTGAGTTAGGTGAGTGCATTTAATGTAAGAAACACAAAATTGCCCAATCCATGGGCTAGAATCCACAACTCCGGATTAAGCCCCTCTCGCGGGCCGCGTGAGAGTGAAGAAGAGACGGTCGCGGGGCGCGAGAAGGAGTATTCCAGAAACTTCTTTGATTTTTGTCACTTTTAGCCCCTGAACTTGGTTTTTCTTTCATTTCATGCTATAACTTGATATTTTTGCGTGTTTTTAAGTGTGTAAAGCATAAGTATATATATTTTAGGTATCAAGTATGAATATATGAGTATTTCCATATATAACAAGTATCGTTTGTATGTAAACATGTATTTAACGATTAAATGTATTCAAGACAATTATGTATCAAGTATGGATTTCATTACGTTCAAAGTCTCAGATTACAAGATTGGAAAAGAAATAAGAATACGATACGAATACAAGTTTCCATAAAGCGAATTACGATTACACTTTCTAATTACGGAAAGTACGAAAAAACAAGGTGTTACATAATACTCCTATGGATCACTATGTCTAGCAAACCATCCAATAATCAAGAACACACGGTAATCGACCGAGCATGCACCTATTATTTGAATGACATTCACCAAGGAACATGGGGAGTAAATAATCATTAATGAACAAATTAATTATGCATATACACCATGATCAATAAAAACCAAGTCTTTACTTCAATATCAATCCACAAACTTAAATCCAAAACCGCTAAAAATACAAGTTAAATACGTATAATCATCTTAAATCCAAGACCTAGTCCAAAGTTTCTAGCCAAGAATCATAATCAAGAACAGTAACAAGTTCATCAACATAATGGAAACCATGTCTAAACGTATCAAAAACACAAAGTTAAAGATATATAATGAACTAACTATTTTCTATGGTGAAAATCACGAACCCACAATGTCAAAAATCGATCCCGGCATCTTCGTTCCACCCAAAATCACCTATGGAATCTCAAAAATTCGTCTGGAACCTATATACCTACCAAATCGTTCACTACCGTACCACGATATTCCCAACTCTTCCAAACTTTATTTACAGTAAATCAGCCTAAACGTTCAATCCATTTTTATAAACGTCCCCACCAGCTCAATCTTGTCAAAATGTTCCTTTTCTTTTAAAACTATCTTTCACTCTTATCTACGCGCAAACTTCAACTAGTCGGTTTATTACCGCCAAAACTTTTAGAAACCATAAATAATTACCATCCTAGCTCTCTCCAATAAACATTTTCTACAACAAGTGATTTTACTAATACGCCTTAGAACTGACAAAGCTTTTCTTATAGCTTACGGTGCGGACCGCTCATTTTTATCAAATGACATCCTTAGTCATACTAAAACATTCCCTTTAGGTCACACTCTTTTAAAATATTCCTTCCAATGAGTTGTCCAGACTCAGTCAAGCTCACTTGATTACACACACATGCACGTTTTTACTTATTCCTATACACACTTATGATTGGTGTCTCAAAAACACCTTAGTCAAACAAATACTTTCACGAACCTACCATTTTGATCCTTCAAAATTTCGGTACATATTTACACACTTATACATGAACTTCGCAAAAACTTCGAACTTCAAAACCTTGATTTTGGCCAAACTTTTTCACCAAAATGACATCGTTTCCAAAGTCTCCCTCTTGAATAAATTTCGGGACGAAATTTCCTAAAGGAGGGGAGACTGTAACGCCTCGCTTTTTCGTACTTTCTTTAATTAGAAAGTCTAATTGTATTTCTATTTATGGAAACTTGTATTCGTATCGCATTCGTATTTCATTTCCCAATCTTGTAATCCGAGACTTAGATCATAATAAAATTCATACTTGATACCTACTTATCTTACATACATTCAATTGTTAAATACGTGATTACATACAAACCGATACTTGTTATACGTGCAAATATTTATATACATTCTCGATAACTAAAATATACTTACAAATACGTTATATACTTACAAACATGCAAAAATATCGAGTTTTAGCATGAAATGAAGGAAAAAACCAAGTTCAGGGGCATAATCCGGAGAAAGTGGTTTCTAGCCCATGGATTGGTCCAATTTGTGTTTTCTTCACTAAATGCACCCAACTAACAACCCCCCAAACCTCAACTATAAATACCACCTCCTCCCACTCTCATTTCACACCTCAAACACTTCTCTCTTTCTCTCTAAAGTTCTCTCTCCATCTAAAAGACTTTCAAAAGTGAGTTCTAACTCACCCTTACCTCCCTTCTTTGATCATTCTTCCTTCTTAACACTTGAATCATCTTTTGGAATGTTTTCATAGTTTTTCCAAGGAAAACCAACTTGGAACATCACCATGTTTGAGGTCCCAAGTGTAAGAACCTTTTGTTTTAATAGGGTTTCAACCCACAAGTGTTGTATCCTTCCAAGTTTGTTCTTGAAACAAGACTTAGTTGTAGGGTGTGATTACTTGGAAGCCTTGGCTATCCTACCTTCAATCTACCACCTCACTTGATGATTTTGATTATTTTCGTCGTTTAGTTTTATGCTTAACTTATTCATGACCATCCTTGTCGTCCTTGTGATGACTTGTGCATTGGTGAACTATACGAAAGAGGTTAAAGGATGGTTATCTTCCTACCTCCATACATGACTTCTATGAACTTTCATATATATATGTATATACACACAACACACACACTAACTGAACTCTTGATGGTAATCGAATGATTATCCGTCATGGTACTAGGTTACATCACGTAAGTTCTTAATTTCTCGTTAGATTCTAATGGGTATCCTAACCCATGAAAACACACCAACCTGAATGGGTATTATAGTGTCAAGAACGAGTATTAAGTCTAGATGATTATTTTCCCGTATACATACTTTAGTGTTTTAAATTCCTAATCCTCCATCATCATTCAAATACTTACCAACATACGTTTTCCTCTTGTAGGATAACTCGGTGCTCCATCCTCCAAACTCCCCCAATACTTTACAGAAATACCAAGTGGAAGCTTGCAAAACCATGAGTACACTCGAACACCCTTTTTACGCTTTACACCTTTGGGTGCAACATGTTAGTCTATCAAAATACACGCAATCACACTTATACTTCTATGCAATCACACAAACAATCCATCATACATGCTATAGTTACGTAATACACGATTTGTATACTTGGAACATTCTTATGTGATGTTATCTTTCATTAACTACGTATGAGCCTCCCCCTTAACATCTATAGCGCTATAGGAGTAACGCACCGCCCGTATTCTTGAGATCATGTTAAGTTTATTCTATTTTGTGGTGACACTCGAGGGTTGACTTATAGATCGTATGCCATGTTTACATTAATCTTGTATGCTAGCTTAACATGTGGATTCGTTTAAATCTTTTCGTACTTATGCTATATCAAACTTGTGTACTCACCAATACTTTGTGTTGAACTATACTTTTAACATGTTGCAGGATAAGGATGTTGATCATGACGAAACTTAGTAGGGACGCCATAGAAACACATCTAAAATGCTAAGATTTATGTTGTTGAACTTATTGTATTTGATTTTCGTGTTGTAATTGACAATTTTGTTATGCAATGAAATGAGTTTGATTTAAATATTATCGCAAATAGTGTTATGATGCCTTGAGCAATCTATTTCGTCTCACTCTGATGTTTCCGCCATCGGTTGGGGTGTGACATCGAATTCCTTCGCAACCGCCACCGCTTCCACGACTAGGCAGGATCGTCTCCTAGAATCTTAAAACAAATTGGGCCCTCAGTGAGATAAAAAACAGGCCCTACCCACCCTATAATATAAACTCATCAATCGGTCAACCATGTATATAAAATGTAATAACCCATACCTGAATGATTCGTGCAAACCCTAGGTCGATCTCAACTTTTTTCAAAATTAGTAAAACAAGAATTTAGTGTCCTGTTGCGTCACTCAACAATTCGCTTAAACCCTATGCAAAATCTCACGTCACTGCGGTTGTTGCATCACTCAGACCTTTGTGCTCTTTTTACCTCCCTTCCCTCCTTAATCAACGCTTGGTGTCTATTTAATCGGGTTTGAATGTTTGAACATTTGGGCCTAGGGGTTGGGTTTAATTGTTAAAAGCACTCAAAATGTAAATCAAATTTAGGCCACTTAAAGTGTTAAACATATTGGTCAGGGCCCACTTTGGGTTTACTGTGGGTTTACACATAGTTATATATAGGTTATATATATATATATATATATAGAGAGAGAGAGAGAGAGAGAGAGAAAGTATATTATACAAGAGGCCTTAACGTACGAAGTGTACGTGACCGTAAATCGCACAATATGTTTTTTAAAAACCAAAATCGCATGTACAACATATAAGGGAAATCACATGTACTAGTTTTTAAAAGTAAATTAGCATGTACATAAAATCAGAGGAATTCGCATTTACAAAAATATAAAATCGCATGAACTAAAAAATATGAAGGAAAAATGGAAAACGCATGTTATAAAGAATTTTTCGCATGTTGATAATGTCTCGCGCACGCTTCGTACATTAAGGCCTCTTGTATGTTAACCAACATATATATATAATATAAAGATTTTGAGGGCTCTTTTAAATATTTGGCCCTGAGCTGGCACCCAACCGGCCCAAACTCAGGGCTGGCCCTGCGACTGGGTCACCGACATGCCCTCCACCACCCCTTCAATCACTCTCGAAGTCAATGGCTTCCTCAACGTCACCAATGACATTAGCACCAACATCCCCGCCAACCTTCTTCGCCACAACTTCCCCAACCACATCAAAGGACACCTTTACACCAGCGTGTTGCTAGAACTCCTTAACTTGAAAGTTTAACGACATTAACTTAAAGATCATCGCATTTACAAAAAGTCGATGTTGGGGACTTAACTGATAAGGACCATCATAACTACGAAAATTCATAAAATCCGTGTAAGTCTCAAAGACCATATGTGTACATAACTAACAAATTTGATAAATAATTTTTTTTTGCTCAAGCTAAAAAGTCAAATCTACTTGTTCCAAACTTTGAATAATTAGATGGATACAATTCGAAATTCATTTCATATTTGTCAAAGACACGCTTATGCAAGTCCAACAATACCAATCAAATTTTATTAAGAACCAGAATTTAGGACACGTGATTTGCGATAATACTGTTAAATAAAATAAAAAGTAAAAGTAAAAATGATGAATTACGAACACACGTTACGATATGTTAACTCGCAAAAATATGATTGAAAAAGCATAACATAGAAAAGAATCACTGATTCAGCTTAGGACCTTGCAAGTTTCGACATAACTGTTAAACCATAAAAAGAATAGACCACTAAACCACATGCGCGCGTTGCAGCGTGTTAACTTGCAAAATTTAGAACAAATCATAAACCGACAAATTTGTAAAAGATATAAAGTAAAGGGACAAAATTTGAAAACGAAAAAGTGTTGGGGTTAAAAATCGAAAATGTTTGTGAAAAATATGTAAAAGATGAAAACTATTGAGTTAAAAAGTATAAAAGATGAAAACTATAAGAATTACGTAAAAGATGAAAGCTATCGAAGTTAAAAGAGTAAAAGATTAAAAATAAATGGGTTAAAAATAAAAAAGTCAAAATGTAAAAGAATAAATAGTGAATACGGTGAGGTGAAATTTTTTTACAAATTAATATAGGTAAATATGTGATGCTAAAGTGGTTATAAGAAATTAACAAGATTTCAAAATAGACGTGTGTCTATAAAAACTCAATCTTGTTCATCCCCACTATATCTTGTATCCACTAAACCATCACTTCCTTCCTGCAAGAGATGGCAAATCGGGTTTATTCTAATATTCGATTTTGGTTATGGAACCTGTTCCGGGTGTGATCAGGTATTGAGAAAAACTGAGTAGGGTTCAACAACAGGGGTATTGAAGAGAAAAACCATACCCTATGTATCTAGTTATGGTATGATCGGGTTAGGGTATAACCAGATATTGGACAGGCATCGCTACCGGATTTAAAAGAGTTAAGTTTTTTTTATAATTATTTTACACCTAAAATAAATTTGTTTAAAAATTAAATTTGGTTTGTAATTTGTAAAAGTTATAAAATAAACTACAATCACATAAATTCACTCAATACAAATTATTTACTTTATAATATGTTTTTTTTTGAAAAGTTAAATAAAAGTTGTGAAGTAAACATAAAAATATACTTAAAAAATCCCGTATTAGAAAAACCGGGTTCAGGTATACGGTATGATCGGTTTCTAGTATTTTCGGGTATAAATCGGATACACTTTCAAGTACGAGTATTGTACTCAAAATGTATATCCTATTGATATCCTAAGGATATAGTTGGGTTAGGGTTCGATTACAAGTATAAAATACACAGATACAAAAATAACCGGCTTCAAGTTTTTTCTAAAGCTGTCCTGATTCTAAGTACGGTTTTTTTTTTCATCCCTACTTCTACCCAGATTGCAGATTGTACCCGTGGTGGGTCTCTCCCAATCCTTTTCTTTAAAATTTCAAGATACTCAAACTATGGGCCGAGATCCATCATCGTCATATGGGCTAAATTTTATTACTATTTTTCCAACAGGAGCCCATCAATTGATCAACTGATACCACGTGTAGCACCGTGATTGGCAAAATCTCGCAAGTTGAAAAGCTGCACGAACGGAAAGAGAGTCTGAAGTGTATATCTCGGTGTCAAACCCCCCAAGCTCTCACACTACCTTTTCCGTCACCGGAGATTCAACTCCGGCCATCGTACTCCGCCTCACAACCACCACTTCTGTACATACACTCACAATCCTTCAACAACAGATCGCCTCATACACACACACACAACGGTTAAACATCTCGAAACTTCGAGAGATGACGTCATCACCGGAGAAATTAGGATCGAAGGATGAACTCTGTATGGAGATCGATCCTCCGTTGGGAGAAAACCTAGCTACGGCGGAGGACTGGCGGAAGGCGCTACAAAAGGTGGTTCCGGCGGTGGTGGTGCTTCGATCAACAGCGTGTCGTGCGTTCGATACCGAATCGGCTGGTGCGAGCTACGCTACGGGGTTTGTTGTTGATAAGAGGCGTGGAATTATATTAACCAATCGTCATGTGGTTAAACCCGGTTAGTTAGTTATTTAGTTATTATATCTTTCCCCAAATTGAAGTTAGGGTTATGGGATGCAATATTATTAAGGATGTATTAATAGTTTGTGTTGAAAGTAATGTGTTACATTGGTTATAGTAGTGGAGATGAAGGTTTAAGTGTTTGTTTTAATGCTTTTTCAGAGTTATAGAGTGACATTGTGAAGTGCTTATAATTTGTAACCTTTTTTGATTGATCATATGTTTGTTTTAGGTCCGGTGGTAGCTGAAGCTATGTTTGTAAATCGTGAAGAGGTTCCGGTTCATCCAATCTACCGGGATCCGGTAAGCTGCTTAATGGATCATGAATTTTTTTATGTTTCTCAATGTTAAAGATTTTAGTATTTAATTTTTTTTTTCAATCGTATCTTATTTTATATTTTGATATGTTTTTCTTGGATCTTGGGTTGCTAGGCGACTTAGTTAGTTAGTGGTTTGTACTCTGCAATTGTTTTCAATATGTTTTTGATGTGTTATATTATGCAAAAACCATTTAATATGTTTAATAAGTGGTTATCGTATTGAAAGTAAAGTGGAACTCTGCAGCAAGAGGCATTCAAACTCATCGTGCTTCTTAAGTTAGAGTACTACCATTTTGTTATCTTTTTACTTTGTCTGTTAGTAAAATGTAGCCCAATTGGTCTTATAAATCATGTTGAATGAACTTCTTCTTACTTGTAATTCTTTCTTTTTTTGCAGCTTTGTACATGACCATATTCATTTATCTACATTATGACTTGTAGAAATCATAGTTTCGAAGGCCCAAGGCACAAAGGGCGTGCCTTGACGCCTCAATACAAGGCACTTAAAAAGCGAGGGCATTTTAGGGGAGACATATAGTATAAAAATACAAGTTTTAGGGGTTTTTAACTTGCTTAGGTTTTATTAGGATAGTTTAGGTTGATTCCAGGCTTGTTTAGGGTTGCTATACTTGTTTCAAACCTGTTTAAACTGGTTCAGACAATTTTTGGCCGGAATTTCTTCGGAACTTGGCCTGAAAAATGCAAGCGAGAAGGTTGCTCTGGGCCTGAAAAATGGGCCAGGCGCACGCCTGGCTGAGCCTTGACAACAGAGGCATAAATGACACGGTTTCATTCGATTGATTTGATTGGGCTACGTCCACTATTGAACTCCAGAGATTTGTTAATTTCAAAAACTTGATACAATACAACGTACAGATACAACGAGATATCAGGGTATAAAGTTTACGCAATTGCTTTGAGAATTGGGCCTAAAGTTCCATGCGTTTTGAGCCTATCATTCTAACTTTATATGTGACTGTTTGACTCAGTGTTTATCCATCAGCGTAGACATTGTCAGTGTTGATTAATGAGCGTAGAGACTCGACTTCCGTAAGATCAACTTTGGAAAGCATCTCTAAGCTGCACAGAACTAAAACCGCTTTAGTGTAAAACCCCTGACTGGTGCCTTAAGCTGTCCTAATTTACTCAGCTCTTGCCAACACCGAAATTTCATCAGACTCCATAATTATAGTAAACTGTACTGTATAATCTTCCTTATCTAGTGTGAGATCTTCTCATGAGTCGTGAGAAGGTCAATTGAAGCTATGCAAAACTTCAACATATTTATTGTTGTGTGAACATATCTGCATGATTTTTCGTACCAAGAATCTTCTTTAAGTACAATGTATCATCGTTCATGAATTTCTTGATAAAATGATATCTCTTCTGACTGTGTGTTGTTCTACTGTGAAATCCTGGATTCTTTGCAAGAGGAATTGCAGTCTTGTTGTCATAGACTCATATGAGCCATATGCTTGCCTCTGTAGTTGCCTTATATTTTGCTTCATTGATTGAAAGAGCAACCATCTTATGTAACATTGACATCCAATTGACAACCCCTCACTTTGAAAACATAACTTGTAGTACTTCTTTGTTATTTTTTTATTTGTGCATTGTTGAATGTTTGGGTCCAAATAGCCTTTTCTTGTGCATGTAACTGATGTTATGCTTTTTTTGTTCTTTAGGTTCATGATTTTGGATTCTTTCGTTATGATCCTGCTGCAGTGCAATTTTTGAGCTATGAGGAGATTCCTCTTGCTCCAGATGCTGCTTGCGTTGGCCTGGAAATCAGAGTTGTTGGTAATGATAGTGGAGAGAAGGTATAATACTCTTTGTGTACAGTATTATTTACACTATTCTGTCATGGTAGCAGCTTAGTTTATATTAGATAGTCTGTATAATATTCTTCATGTATCGTTTACTTTTTATCTAAATTTATAGGTCTCTATTTTGGCTGGTACCCTTGCTCGTCTGGATAGAGATGCTCCACATTATAAAAAGTATGTACTGCACTATGTTTTCTTTCTTTGTTTCTTTTTTTTGTGACTTAAAAGTTGTGCTTATACTGGTTAAGTCATCTGTTATTTTCTATAGTTGTGGTCTAGATTACATGTTTAATGATAATAGGAAGTATTAACTATGAGTCTTCTACCTGCTGCAGGGATGGCTACAACGATTTCAATACATTCTACATGCAGGTTAAGCAAAAATGCTGTTGCAGATTTCTGCACAATTGCTGACCCCTCTTTTTATTGTTTTTGTCCACCTTTTTTTTGAGTAAAATGCCATTTTCATCCCGGAGGTTTGACCAGTTTTGCGACTTTCGTCCAAAGGTTTGTTTTTCCGCATTTGGATCCAAAAGGTTTGAAACCTTGCCATTTTCATCCGGCTCGTTAACTCCATCCAATTTTTCTCCGTTGAGTCAGAGGTATTTCCGTCTTTTTTGCCAACTTAAAGGGCAATTCGGTATTTCCCCTGAAAGGTTTGAATTGGCTTTTCAGTTAACAAAAAAAGACGGAAATACCCTGACTTAACGGAGAAAAATGGATGGAGTTAACGAGGCAGATGAAAATGGCAAGATTTCAAACCTTTTGGATCCAAATGCGGAAAAACAAACCTTTAGACGAAAGTCGCAAAACCGGAAAAACCTCAGGGACGAAAATGGCATTTTACTCCTTTTTTCATTTTTCCATTCTATTCTTCATTACATGGATCATTAAAGATTTCTATTTGTGTAATGTTATTGTGGATTGTAGGTATTTCTTATCATATCTGATTGTTGCAACGCAAGTCAATAGAAACGAAGTTTTTTTTGTTTCTTTTCATCTGTGCATGTAAATGATACCAAATTTGATTGTTGCAACTCAAGTTCATTAAAATCAAGTTGATTTTTTTTGTTTTTTTATTATTCCTGTGCTTACAACAGGCGGCTTCAGGTACAAAAGGTGGTTCAAGCGGTTCTCCAGTCATTGATTGGCAAGGACGAGCGGTTGCCTTGAATGCCGGCAGCAAGTCTTCAAGCGCTTCAGCATTTTTTCTACCTTTAGAACGAGTAAAAATGATATATATTATTCCCATATCCAGCTCAGCATTGTCAAACTGTCTTCTGTAATGTTTTGTAGACACAACATGCCAGCATGTCACGTTTACAAAAAATATATAACTTTTTTTTGTGTGACGTTACAGGTGGTTAGGGCTTTGAGTTTTCTGCAGAAGGGAAGAGATTCATTTCAAGATAAATGGGAGGCTGTTACAATTCTCCGTGGTACGCTTCAGGTATGTCGGTTTCTCATTTGTTTACATACATTGTTTTTACACAACTAGTGGGTTACTACCTGCGCTCCGTAGCGGGTTTGAAACGTAGATAAAAATAAGCAAATCGCGAGATTTAAAGTTGTTTGACTTTTTAGTTAAGGGGCTAAACCTGTCATTATTAAAGTTCAGGAGATAAACATGTCATTATTAAAGTTGGGGGGCTAAACATGTCATTACCAAAGTTGAGGGGCTAAATATGTCAATATTAAAGTTGAAAGGCTAAAGCTGGTTAATGCCAAAGTTGGTTGATGGGAAAATTAGCATATTTATAGTATAGGGTATTTCTTCTCTTTAATTTTAATGTTTTTATAACTCTAGTTAAGTAGTGAATTATGTAATCATCACGTCTTTATATCTATGACCTATTATGTTTAATGTTGCATAATATGTTCGATATAGGCAACATTTCTCCACAAAGGATTTGATGAGACTCGTCGCCTTGGTTTGCAAAGTGAAACAGAACAGGTTTTTACTGTTTTTTTTACTTATTGTTATTATTATTTTTGGTTTTCATGTTCTGTTTAATGCCTTACCTGAGTTATTGATGTAATTAGTTGGTGCGCCATGCATCTCCACTAAGCGAAACTGGAATGCTCGTAGTTGACTCTGTAGTAAGTCATTTTTTACCACTTCTATTTATGAATTACTAGATTGTATACATTCATTAGTATGTTTGCATCTGATGACATCATGCTTATTCTGTAGGTGCCAGGTGGGCCCGCTCATAAACTGTTAGAGCCAGGTGACGTGCTGGTTCGCATGAACAAAGAGGTGCGTATTCTTTGTGCTATAACGCACACTTTAGATGCATGTTAACATACTTTAAAATAAAAATTTAGAGCAAAGTACACGAATGGTCCATGTGGTTTACCAAAATTTTGGATTTGTTTCCTAGCTTTCCAAAAATACACGGATGGTCCATGTGGTTTGCACTTTGTAACGCATTTAGTCCCCAACTTTTTCCAAAAGTACATGGATGGTCCTTGTGTGTGATTTGCCACTTTGTAACGCATTTAGTCCCCAACTTTTTCCAAAAGTACATAGATGGTCCCTATAGTTTGCACTTTGTAATGCATTTAGTCCAAACCACAAGGACTATCTGTGTACTTTTGGAAATCTAGGTACCAAATCCAAAATTTTGATAAACCTCAGGGACTATCCGTAAACTTTACTCTAAAATTTACCATTTAAGTTCCAATTTTTATGCAGGTAACTACTCAATTTCTGAAAATGGAGTCCCTACTCGATGACAGTGTTGGCCAAAACGTTGAGTTAGAACTCGAACGAGGTGGCAAACCCTTTACTGTTCAACTGCTGGTGAGCTACTTTAATTTTTGGATTCCATGTTATTATGGTAACTGTTGGGAACCACCAATGTTTGTTAACAGTCTTCAAGGGGGTTAATGGCATAAAATCAGTGGAAATTGGATTCACCTTAGACATCTGATAGAGTGACTCAAGCACTTACCGCTGCGCCATCCCCTTGAAGGTGTTTCGGATTCCATTTCTCGATATCGTTATTATTTATTTATTTAGTTTCAAACGCGTATGCTTTCTTCAGGTTCAGGACTTACACTCGATAACTCCAAACTACTTCTTGGAAGTCAGTGGTGCTGTGATACACCCTCTATCTTATCAACAGGTTGTTCTGAATTTACGTTTGGGTCGGTTTTGACCAGAAACCATTACCACGATGTTGGTTAATAGATAATCATAACCATAACCGATCAGTTATGGCAGTTTTGGTTAATCGGTTTTGAAGGTTATAGCCGGTTGCTTATGGGTTGGTTAACCATGAATTTACGTCTAGCTAAAAATAACTCAAATTTTTTTTTACCATGAATAAATTGTTATTACACCTTTGTATATATTAATGTATTGCATAGCATTAAAAATACATATAACCTATTATTAATACCGATTATTACCAAATATTTAAACAAAATGATATGATATTAACAATAAGTTCAAACAAACAGTTAACCAAAACGATATGATATAACCCATAAATTCTACCAAACGCTTAATAAAAAACATCAAGTATTGAAAAATGGTAAAAAGTCCAAAATCTGAGAAAGATTTTACTACATGCTGGTTCGGTTCGGTTCAGTTATGGTGGGTATGGAAACATTGGTAACCATAACCGACTCGCTACTTTTGGTTTTCAAAAAAACAATTAAACAACCCACCGGTTTTTTATTTGGTTTGGTTTTTTGGTTCGGTTTGGTCGGTTAATTAGGTTTTTCTTCACACCTCTATTTGAATGTGTTTAATGTTTTTGCTATCATGTCATTTTTCCTCTTGTTATAGAAGCTTTAAATTGGTTTTCATCATAAACAGGCTAGGAATTTCCGCTTTCAATGTGGTCTCGTTTACGTCTCGGAACCCGGGTACGTTCATTTACAGATTCGCTCAAATTGAATTTGTTGTGTTTGTTCATTTAAATAGATCCATCTGGTATCCCGTATCTACAGTTATATGCTTTATAGAGCTGGAGTTCCAAAGCATGCCATTATAAAGAAGTTTGCAGGTGAAGAGATTTCGCACCTTGAAGACTTCATCAGGGTTCTATCTACACTTTTTAGAGGAGCTAGGGTTCCATTGGAATATATAAGTTACACCGATTGTCATAGGAGGAAGGTAATATATTCTACTAGCTTATAAACTTGTATATTTCACGGTTGAATATTAGAAAAAATATAAATCATAAATTTGTATATAATGATAATCATCATCGGCGAAATGACTTATACATAAAATGTGAAACTAAAGGAAAAGTTACATTTTCAACTATCTAAATATATCTTCTTAAATTCATCTTTTTATATATGGCTGTAAAATAGTAAAACTAAAAAAATAAAAATAATGATGATAACATTGTAAGTGTTGTGAAAAATAAATTGTAAGTTATGAAGTTATGGAAAATATTACCTATTAAAAAAATCATACTATAAATAAAATATGCGTTTAAAAAATAGGATTAATGTTTTGAAAACTATAATTTTGAGTGTTAAAGACAATATTTTTAGATGGTAGTTTGCATTTAAAACTTTTAATTGAAATTTTATAATCCTAACATGTAGTTAAGCCAAAAGGCATAACTAAAAACTCATAATGGCCATAACGTGTACTAAAAGCGGTTTTCGGAACGTCTTCATCGACAATCTTCAACTGGTGATAGTGAACGCAAATCAATCTTCGAGTAATAGTTGGATCCTTCCAATTGGTCAAACAGGTCATCAATTCTCGACAATGGATACCGATTCTTGATAGTTTGTTTGTTAAGCTCTCGATAGTCTATACACATCCTGAAGTAACAATCCTTCTTTTTCACAAACAAAACTATTGCTCCCCCAAAGCGAAAAGCTTGGTCGTATAAAACCTTTGTCCAACAAGTCCTGAAGTTGATTCGACAGTTCTTTCATTATCCGAGTGTGCTAATCTATAAGGAGATTTCGCAATCGGTGCTGCACTAGGAATAAAATCAATTCTAAACTCGATCTGTCTCACAGATGGCAATCTAAGGAAGTCTTCAGGGAAAACTTGTGGATACTCACGAACTACTGGAATCTTTTCAATCTTTCTTCCTTCATTATTCGTATCAACCACGTTGACCAAGGCTGCAGGATAACCCTTGCGAAACATCTTATGCAGCTTTATAACACTAACGACTCTCGATTTCAAACTCGCTCGATCTCCATGAATCACTATTGCTTCACCACCAGGGAGGGGTATCCGCACTAGTTTCTCCGAAACTAGTCTTGTATAGCCAATCCATCCCAACAACTACATCGAAACTACCCAGTTTCACTGTTAACAAATTAATACTAAACTATAATTGCATAACCGAATACTACAACTGCGAATGATTTCACTGGTTCCTATCAATTTACCATTTGCGAATTCTATTGATTACTTTTTATCTAACTTACTTGCTTGAGAACACATAAACGGTTTAAAGTTTTTCTAAACAAAATTCAAGTTAGCTTCAGTATCAAATAGCACGAACGCATAATGGTTATTGATTAAAAACGTACCGGTAACAACTGCAGTATCATCACGAGCTTTCCCAGCATTCAGTTCAAATGATCTTCCTCTGGCATTTTTACCTTTAATCTTAGTACAGTTTCGCTTGAAGTGTCCTCGTTCCCCGCATTCAAAGCATCTTTCCAGGATGACTCTATCCAATGTGCTATTCGCAAAGCACTCATGAGCCACATGCCCAGATCGACCATATCTGATGCATTTCTTTCGCTCATCACCCTTTCTCTTTATTGTTCACATCTTTCCCTGAACCACTTGTGTTAGCCAAACCACTTGTGTTAGCCACAAATGCTTTTCTAGAACTTCGCTTCTTCTCACGTTTCTCATTAGAATCCTTTCTCGAACTCTCAAACTTTCTTTTCCTCGAATCTCTAGACTTATGCTCAGAATGCTCCGGTCGTTTGGATTTTCTGTCCGCATTGATTTTCGCTGTCGATTTTCTAGACTCATCCTTCTTGTTAAGACCATTTTTGCGAACGGCATCATCGGTTAATAATTTAGTGCAGTAGCTTCAAGATAGGTAGTGGGTTTTGCTGATTTAACCATGCTACGAATCTGTTGCACCAATCCTCAAATATACCTCTCAATCTTAACATAGTAAGGAGCGACCATTCGAGTAACCAATCTAGCCAGATCGTTAAATCGGGTCGTAAAAGATTTATAGCTCACTACGTGGGAAGTATTCCTCAAGAAGCATCTTTTTCAGTTCGTTCCAGGTAATACCATAGGTAGCGTCTTCTCCCAAAATTTGAACTTGAGCGTTACACCAGGATAAAGCTTCGTCAAGAAATGAACATGAAACATACCTAACTCTCTGATCAGCTGCACAACCGCTGATTGCCATTACAGGGGTCCTTCAACTCCAGTAAATGATCTTTGGGTTACAACTCTGTAATGTTTTGTACACACATACGTGCACTGTTCACAATATTAATGAAAAATCAAGATTACTCTTAAATTATATTATAACACAAGAAACCACTAAAACTTTTCCGATCATTACTCTACCTTGAGGTGTTCCAATCGGTGCTCCACCGAAACCGTACGCATTAGTACCCGCCCACGTCCTTGCCCTGTAGGATGATTAGCTTCACGCTATTCCACAGAAGTGTTAACTATGCCAACTCTTCAGGAGTGGTCGGTAATCCGGTGCCGTCGGTAGTGGGACCCTGTCTCGCTTTGGTGCTTCGTTTGGTGGCATATTGACGTTTCTATTATTGTAATAATAGTAAAAGCGTAAGACAATATTTGAATAATTCAATCATTCAATGCGAGTGTGTTAATCAATACATATGTAATCACAACCACATAACAATTGAAAATTTTAACCAAATACCCATCATATGATATTTTATCATGGAAATTACATTGCTTGTTTTTAGTTCACAAAGGACTAACAAAATTTGGTGTGAATGCAATCAAACACCATCAAACAATTCTCACTTAATTCCCTACTAATATATCTAGTTGGCATACAAGCCTAAAAGGGTTACCAAAATATAGAAAACAAACAAAACAACCATCCATCACTTAAATCCCAAAAACTCCAAAAGATACTTAACTAGCTCCTCAAGCTCCATAATCCTCCAATGCATATGATGTATAGCACTGTCATTCACCTCCCAAATCTCCTCATACATATCCATCTGGCCTTCAAGGTCTTGAATCTTTCCCTTGGTTGTTTCTAAGTCTCCGCGTAAGGTAGCATCTTACGATCATAGTGAGAACAACGGTCAACCCAAACTCCCTCCTTCTTCAAAGCAGGCTCAGTAATGGCTCTCGATGTCGATGCAATGTCTCCGGTGGGTCGGATCCTCTTCATACGACGAATATAAACTAGTAAAGGAGTAATGGAAGCTCGCGACTCAGACAGCGGAATAGACGACTCGAATATGGCAGGCGAACGGATCTCAGACATAGGCTTAGTAGTGACATGGGTGGGACTATAATGGCTCTAATGGTTGAGCGGTGACAACAGTGGCGTCCACCATTGGTGCTAATCCAAATTAACCTCCAATAATAGGCATACCTTTGGCTGGCTCATCAACTACTGGCGCTCTCCCTAATGATTGTCAAATCTCAAAGATTGAGGGAGGAACAATCGTGTCGACGTCATCAATCCACCCGTTACTAGTATTCGCGTAACGTGGGTCAGCCTGACTGGCAAAAGCAGTAGGGCCGAAATAAAATGACGAAGTGAGACCTGCCATGTGAACAAGCTGTGAGGTAGTGCGTGGTATCTCTGGTAAAACGGAGGTCGGAGAGGTCTCGAATTCATGTTCACTGTCGGAGTCGTGAATCTCGATAATCTCTTGTGAGTGCGACATCTGTGACACAACGTACCCATACTAAGTGTGTGTTCAAATGAAAAGTAACACATAAGGCATCAATAAACAGATTAACACGTATGCACATAAATGAGAATAGTGCAACCATTGACGCTATTGACCCAGAAAGATAAGAAGTTTGATTGGACAGAGAAGTAGTATGAAGCTTTTCGGTTGTGGAATGAAAAATTGTGTAGTGCACCTATACTATCATGCCTGAGTGAAATGATGGTTTTGTTGTATACTATCATCCGTCACGTTTGGGCCTTGGATGCGTGCTAATGCAAAAGAACAAAGTGATAGCCTATGCGTCCAGACAACTAAAAGTGCGTGAGAAAAACTACACAATTCATGATTTGAAGTTAGGAGCAGTTGTGTTTGCCATAAAGATCCGGAGACATTATTTGTAGGGCACGAAGTGTACGATTCACACTGACTATAAGAGCATCCAACATATCTTTGATTAGAAGAAACTCAACATGAGACGACGTTGGATAGAGTTACTCAATGATTATGAGTGTGATATTCGTTATCAAATAGGTAAAATGAACGTTGTTGCTGATGCGCTTAGTAGGAAGGAGTGGGAAAAGCCTTTTCGTGTACGTGCCTTGGGTTTTATCATACAAACGAGTTTGACTATTCAGATTCGCGAAGCACAACGGGAAACTTTAAAAGATAAGAATTTGAAGAAAGAAGAATTAAGAGGCTTGGAGTGTTAACTGATATCGAAAGCGGATGAAGTAATGTACTTCATGAACCGGATTTGGGTTCCGCTTAGGGGTAACCTATCTGAACTGATTATGGACGATGCACATAAATTCAGATACTCTATTCACCCAAGTTCTACCAAAATGTATCAGGATATCAAGAAGTTGGTATTAGAGCCAATGGTTGTTAACGAACTAGAAATTTTCTTGAAAAACTCTAGACTTCAAATGAAGAATTTTGAGAATAAAATCTTAAAACTCACGAAGCCAACAATTAAAATAAACATGAAATTTAATCATGTATGAAAACTATCAAGAGTTTATATGAAAACTATCCGATAGAGATGGATGATTTGACTTCAGATTTTGGCGATCTATTCAGGAGTCGCTGGGTTCTCGGTTGGACATAAGTACTGCGTATCACTCTCAAACGGATGGTTAGCGCGAAAGAACCATTCAAACTTTGGAAGATATGTTGCGTGCGTGTGTGATAGACTTTGGTGGAAGTTGGGACACTCATCTGCCATTAGTTGAGTGCTCCTACAACAATAGTTACCACACGAGTATTAAAGCCGCTCTGTTTGAAGCTTTGTACGGAAGGAAGTGTCGATCGCCTCTCTGTTGAGCTGAAATTGGCGAAAGGCAACTAACCGGACCCGAGATCATCCAGGAAAAAATCACTGATAAGGTTGCCCAGATTAATAAAGGTTGAAAGCCGCCGCAGATCGACAAAAGAGTTACGCAGACAACCGAAGGAAATCGTTAGTTTCAGGTCGGTAATCGAGTTATGCTGAAGGTGTCACCTTGGAAGGGTGTTGTTAGATTTTGAAAGGGGGAAAGCTGAGCCCACGTTATATAGGTCCTTTTGAGATCCTAGCTCGAGTTGGACCATCGGCTCAAGCTACCGCAGGAATTGAGTGGAGTACATGACGTGTTTCATATATCCAACCTGAAAAAGTGTCTAGCGGATGAGACGCTGATTATACCCCCTGGGAATTCTCGGAAAGAGTATTAATGCAAATCCAAAAAAGACCAGTCACACCTTCTTGGGAATTCTCGAGTGAGTGCTCACCTATAGGCTAAAGCACGTCTTCTCGGTATCATACGGACGTAATATTTTGATTAGTCAATTATTTTTCCTTTATATATTTCGTTATTTAAGATTCTTTTAAAGATATTAATAAGTTATAATGGATAAAGTGATTTTATTCTATGTCACGTTATATTACTATGGGGTTGTTTGGCAACTTCTGAATGGTTAAGTACTGAACTAGTAAGAGAGTAAGAGGAACCATTAAGAGCCACTATGACGCTTAACCGCTCAGAGGCAAATGTCTGACCAATTCAGATTAAAGGTCTTAACCATTCAGACATCTGCTCGCGAAACAAACAGTCTAAACCATTCAGACATTTGCTCGCGAAACAAAAAAGTCTAAACCATTAAGTGATGACCAATAAGAGGTCGGAACCATTAAGAGTCGAGGTAAACAAACAACCCCTATATGTCTTATATTCCATTCTCATTATTCGTGAATTACTTTTCGTAGAATGCCTCCTCGACGTGATGCTACGGAAACCGTTGAGATCGCCGCCCTCATTACCCAACAACTTGCAACCATCATTCCAAATATGATGGCTCAAATCAACAACAATGGCAATGCAAACCCTTGCACTTTCAAATTGTTCAACTCCTGTAACCCCCTCAAGTTTGCTGGGTCCGAAGGTGCCATTGGTTTGAGAGTATGGAAAATACTTTCAACATGTGGGAATGCCCTGCCAATCTGAAAACAAAGTATGCTATAAGTGCATTCCAAAAAAGGGCACTCGCATGGTGGAATGCTGAGAAACATACTAGGGGCACAGATGCTGCGTTGGCACTTCCTTGGGATCAACTCAAGGAAATTCTGAATGCTGAGTTCTGTCCAAAGAACAAAATGCAAAAGTTGGAGGACGAACTTTGGGATCTCACCCAAGATAGTGGGGAAAATCTAGGCTACATCTCTCGTTTTCATGAGCTTTGCACTTTAGTCCCCCATATGGTTACTCTTAGTAGAAAAATTGATCGTTACATCTGTGGTCTGCCTCAACAAATTAGGGGTACGGTTATGGGGAGTAACCCTGCTACTCTCGAAGCTGCTATTCGTTTGAATGCATCCCTCACAGATGATTTAGTCAAGTCAAGAATACTATTTCGAAAGGGAGACAAGAAAGAGAATAATGAGTATGGTCACCAATGTAAGAAACAAAAAACAGAAAAGAACTTTGCTGCGGTGACCTCCACTACCCCAATTAATCAAGTTGCCCCTAAAGGATCACTACCTTTTATGTGTGTGTATATGTATATCTAGACACGACTATTTTATTAATATAGAATAATAGAAGTATTTTTATATTACACGCATAGTGACATTAATAAGTTTCTGCATGACATTAAAAGTATTTTATTTATAGTTAAATTTGACGAAATTTGTAGCGTCATCTTGAACTTTAGGATTCATTCAAGCATTCTAAAAGTTTAAAAAATTAAGACTAGAACATTTGTTACTGATAAGTGACATTATTTGGAATCAGTATTAGAATAAGGATAAAGATAAATGATATCCATGTATTAATTAATAAAAAATATTAAAATAAAATATAAGTAAATATTTTGAGGTTAAAGGAGAAAATGCCCCATGGCATTAATTGGAATCCTGTATTATAAGTTAGATATGTAGTATTATATCATCAGCCAATGTTATTTGTGTGAATTCTTAAAACGTGACTTTCTTTGGCTGCAGTCAGTTCTAGTTACTATGGACCGACATGAATGGTATGCCGCACCCGAGATTTACACTCGTGACGAAAATTCTGGTCTCTGGATAGGAAAACCAGCTTTGCAAGCTGTCAGTAAACAATCGGGTTAACGGTGTTATTAGCATGGAAATGAGTAGTAAAACCGAACGTGATCAAGATGAATCTGAATGTGGAGTAAAAAAGCGAAGAGTAACGGAAGATGGACCAAAAGTTGACAACCATGAAGATCCAAGATCTCAAGAAGATGCAATTTTGAGGGACCCACACGGTTCGGTTGCTGAGCGTGAGATAGAGCCGACACTCGTCATGCTTGAGGTTTTTGTACCGTCATCGTGTATGCTTGACGGGGTTCACTCACAGCATTTTTTTTGGAACTGGGGTGATCGTACATCATTCCGAAGAGATGGGGTTGGTTGCCGTCGATAAAAACACCGTTGCGATATCAGCATCCGACATTATGCTTTCCTTCGCTGCATTTCCAGTGGAAATTCCCGGCGAGGTTGAGCATTGACTTTCTTTTGGTCTTATTATTTCGAACCCATTTACCATCAAATATCTAAATCCACTTTGGTTGACTTTTGTTTTGACTTTTAGGTTGTCTTTCTCCATCCGGTTCACAACTATGCTCTCGTTGCATATGTCCCTTCTGCACTAGGAGATGCAGGGGCTTCTGCAGTGCGAGCAGCTCAGCTTCTTCCTGGTTGGTTCATATGAATTTTGATTACGTTTTCTCGTTATAGTTATTCCATATGTATGCTGATTCCGGTTGCAAACTAACCGAACGGACACAAACAAGACCTTGTTCGTGTTCGTTTATTAACACTTACTGAACGAGATTTTATGCTTGTGTTTGTTAATTTAAAGCAACAAACGTTCATGAACACAAACTAATGTTCATGAATGCAGATGGAAGCAAACGAACACAAACAAGCGTTCATGAACAGAATATATAATACATTGATACTTATTAAATATTTTATTTGTCGGAATTTTGAAGTGTTTAAATAAAATATAAAAACTAAAAACAGTAATGAACTATCAAACACAAACGAACACGTTACCGAACGTTCGAACATAAATTGACGAACGCGGCCCCTGTTCATGTTCGTTCATTTAACTAAACGAATGAAACGTGTTCTTCATTTATTAAAAAAATGAACAAAAATGAACTTCTCGCCGAACGGTTCGCGAAACGTTAGCTGAACGCTTGGTTCATCTGCGTCCCTAATGTTGATTACTCTTTTTTGGTAATTGTGATAATCTTTTACTGAAAAACTAATGGGACCTGCCAGTACCATGCTAACCAATGGGATCGGGTAAAATGTTAATTACCGTTTTTCGTTTATGTCAGAACCTGCACTACGACGTGGTGATTCCGTTTATTTAGTGGGTTTAAGTAGGAGTTTACAGGCAACATCAAGAAAATCTGTGGTTACAAACCCGTTTGCTGCATTAAACATTAGCTCAGCTGATTCTCCACGGTACAGAGCAACAACATGGAAGTAATCGAGCTCGATGCTGGTACATGTTCTAAAATATTTACTTTATATATTATTATTTTTATCTTAAAGTCTAACTATTTATCGGGTTTGGGTTTGCAGATTTTGGGAGCAGTTTTTCAGGAGTGTTAACCGATGAGCAAGGAAGAGTTAAAGCCATATGGGGAAGCTTTTCAACTCAGGTTTGCACAAGTTTTGGGCCGAAACGCTAACTGTGATTTCGGGAAATGACAAACTAAACAGGTGTGGTTGAGTAGGTTGGCCGAGTCGACTGGTATTACCAGTGTGGCAGTTTAATGGTTCGGTTTTGATGGTTTAAACTGAATTTTTTATTTTTCTTCAAAAGCACTAGTGTGTATTATATTTTTAAAAGGATAAAGTTTCATAATATATATACATAATTACATATTTAAAAAATGAAAAAAAAATATATAAACAATAAAGAGTAAAGTACATGGATGGTCCCTGTGGTTTACCAAAATTATGGATTTGGTCCCAAGCTTCCCAAAAGTACACGGATGGTCCCTATGGTTTGCACTTTGTAACACATTTAGTCCCGGCCAAGAAATCTAAAGATTTTAGCATGTCCAAGTTAGGGGCTAACTGTGTTACAAAGTGTAAACCATAGGGACCATCCATGTACTTTTAGAAAAAAACTGGGGACTAAATGCATTACAAAGTGCAAACCTCAGGGACCATCTGTGTACTTTTAAAAAGCTAGAGACTAAATCCAAAAATTTTGGTAAACCACAGGTATCATCCGCGTACTTTACTCAACAATACAGGTTAAACGACTGGTTCCAAACTGGACCAAACCAAAACGTTAAACTGCCAAACCCTGAAGTCCTGAACCGAACAGTTTGAATCTGAAACCGGCCGACTTGTTTTGGTTTGAACCGATCAGTCAGTTTCAACGTTACTGAACACCGCTAGTTTGTACACGACTTTTTCATGAGTAAGAACTGAACTGATGATATTTATTTTTTGCAGCTGAAATATGGGGCTAATTCATCTGAAGATCATCAGTTTGTGAGGGGTATCCCTGTATACACAATAACCCAAATACTCGAAATGATTATATCCGGTGCAAAAGGACAACCACTTCTCATAAATGGCATTAAACGACCAATGCCTCTGGTTAGAATTTTGGAGGTTGAGCTTTATCCTACTTTGCTTTCAAAAGCTAGAAG
This sequence comes from Scalesia atractyloides, assembly GCA_947069175.1. Classification (NCBI taxonomy): domain Eukaryota; kingdom Viridiplantae; phylum Streptophyta; class Magnoliopsida; order Asterales; family Asteraceae; genus Scalesia; species Scalesia atractyloides. The sequence continues at coordinate 24,708,888 of CAMTDV010000013.1, forward strand.
TTTCGGACTAAGTGACCACTGGATCCAAGTTCTTGTGAAACAAGATCCGGTCAGACGTCAGGTTTTACGGGTCAAAGGTTCTCTAGCAGGGTCTAAAGCTGAAAATCTATTAACGCAAGGTGATATGGTGTTGGCTATTAACAAAAAGCCTGTTACATGTTTTCGTGATGTTGAAGACGCGTGTCAAGCGTTGGATCTGTGTGATGACATGGAAGCAAAACTTGAGCTGACTGTGTTTCGTCAGGTTTGCTGATTCGGGATGCGATTAATAATTGTTGGTCAACGTATTCGAGATTCGAGAAGTGAAGAGATGTTGACGATGGTTGTTGTTTGTGATTTCTCAGGGGCTAGAGATTGATGTTCTTGTCGGAACTGACGTGAGAGATGGAAATGGAACAACGCGTGTTATCAATTGGTGTGGGTGTTTTTTACAGGAACCGCACCCAGCGGTTCGTGCTCTCGGGTTTTTGCCTGATGAGGGTCATGGTGTCTACGTCACAAGGTATAGCATCTTGATATTGAAACAAGTTATATATAAACCGTTGATTTGTGTAATATGTTTCAGGTGGTCTCATGGGAGTCCGGTGCATAGATACGGTCTATACGCTCTTCAATGGATTGTAGAAATTAACGGGAAACCAACCCCTGATTTGGAAGCGTTTGTTAATGTAACAAAGGAAAATTCTATCGTTACACGTGCATCAAAAATGTTTTCATTTATAGAATACAAGTTAATTTACATTTCATTGTGTAAACAGGAAATGGAAAATGGGGAATTCTTCGAATAAAAACGGTGCACCTCAATGGGAAACCACGGGTGCTAACATTGAAACAGGACTTGCACTACTGGCCTACCTGGGAACTGAGGTTTGATCCCGACACTGCGATGTGGCAACGGAGAATAATTAAATCGTTATGAGTCGGAGAAGTGGTATACATACAGAAGTGATGAAGATTATTGGTGTATATCATAATTTTGTATTAGATTTTGAGCTGATACAAATTATTTATACATAACCAATATCTGTTCCTGAAGTTTGTTGACTAGAGTTAGAATTTTCTATTAATTTACTTTCGGTTATATCGTTACATTGGATGTTATAGTTGGTATAAACCTGTAATGCATTGGCTATATGTTAAGATATTGCAGCATCCACCATGATTGTACGTTTCATGCTTCATTTCTATAGGACTTTTAACAGTCTTGTCTGGATATCAGAAAGTCAAATGTTCATATCCTCATACAAATTTGGATCTCAGTTTGATCTGAAATATGATCAAATTAGACCATTAGTATGTAAATCCGAATTAATATAATTTGATCTGCAATCTAGTCAACGATGGATATTGGAAAATTGAATGTTTCATATGAGTAAGTAAACCGATTATTTTAGAATCTGCATATGCTCTATGAGTTGTATTTTATTCAACATGTTTATGGTAATTAAGTTTTCTTTTCGTAGAAGTGAATTCTGATTCTTACGAAGCAAATTACATTTCCTATTGATTTGTCACAGGTCTACTAACGAGTCTCGTTTGTATATTTTACAAAAGCTCGAATCTCGTATAATCATTATCAATTTTCGCTTTAATTGATTTTATATACGTTTTTAACTATTATATATTAATATATATATATATATATATATATATATATATATTTGTATAACTATAATAATTTTATATATAGCATAATATATATTTTTAGTTATTATTATCATCATATCTTTGTTTATAATAATAATAATATCATGTGTATATATTTAATATATTAGTAAAAAAATATATAAAAACAACAGGCTCGTGAGCGTCGAGCTCGATAAGTAAAGCTCACACCCATATATTAAACTAGCATTTTTTTTGCTCGAGCTGACAAGCCTACTTGAGCTCGGTTACTGAACCAACTTATTTTTTTTTGCTTGAGCTTCTTTTAGCTTGGCTTGATTCAAGCTTTAACAAGTTAATTTTGAGTAGCTCACGAGTGACTTGGCACACTTACACCCCTGACTAAGGACTATCACCCAAACTTAAATAAAACACTGATTTTCTTCGTAAATGGTTAAAAATAATTGACCTAAATATACCATTTATAAACCTTGTGACTATTTTATTAATGGAGTAAAATATACATGTGAAAATATAAGTCACAATAGTAAGCAAGTATGTTTTATTTAGGCCATTGGGTTTAACCATGTATCAAAGATTTCACAGCGGAAAAATGTTGAAACTTGAGTGATTGAATAATTTAAAAGAAGAAAAAGTTCGATCAACTCTTTTGATAAATCAATAAATCAAATCAAATACAACCAAGAAAATATGAATCTGAATCAATTAAATAAGAGCCAAGATTATTAGATTACAAAATGAATTAGATTATAAAAACTTGAAACTTATCATTTATGGACTTGTACAAGTATGACTTTGAAAGTTAAAATCAAGTGTCCTAAATAAATATATAGTTTCAAAAAGATAAGTTATGGAAGTACATAAATTCAGAAAACTAGTGTTTACATATCAGGTGCCCAAACACTGCATCACTTCATCATCAATCTTAATATAAGCAATATGAGCAATGTTACACCAATCCACACCTACCTCTTTCTCACAACTTGCCTTCACCAGCTCACAATCCCCAATAACCAGAGATTTTAGCGCTTCAAGCTTCTGTATCCCGTCCGGTAACCACCTCAGATTCGGGCAACCCCAGATCCGCAATTCCTCCAAAGCCGTTAGATTGCTAATCGCGTCATCAGGAAGGCACTTCATCTCCTTAAAACCCTTGATTTCCAAGAAGCTAATACTAGTAAGCTTCCTCACTGATCTAAAAAGCTTCTCGTTACCTTCGACGATGCATAACGACTTCAGTTTCGGAAAATAAGGTAGTTTGATCAAATTCAGGCAATCGTTAATGACGAGTTTCTCCAAACACGGGTATACGTCTTCGTCTAGATGTTTGAGACTATCCATTCCTTCAGTTCGAGAACCTTAAGCAACGGTAGTTTCCCAATCGAATGCAAATTTTCACACCTTTTGCAACTTTGAAAGGTGATACTAACGAGATTGACCAAACCCGCGATCCAATCCGGGAGACGTGACCCTTGATAATCAGATATCGTTAGCGTCTTTAAATTCTTATGCGGTTGAAGAGCCTCTAAAACCTCTTCCGAGTTGTTTTCTTGTAACTCGTTTTCGGGCTGATTGTAATCATTGCGTTCTTTCGAAGGCTAAACCTCCGATTGTTTTTTGAATTCTGTTTTTGTTCTTCAGTCCCACGATAGATTTAAACAGTTTATGTTCTGTTTCTGTTTCAGATTAGCGCTCTCGGCTTGAGACGAATTGTTTACATTTTGCAGTCCCTTTATGCAAAACTCTCCGCCTAATAGATTTAACTCTTGCAGCTCGCTTATCTGGACCCCCTGCCCCTGGCCCACAAGAAACGTGCTGAGTCTGCGTAGGTGGCGTAACTGTCCCATGCCAAGCGGCATATGATCAAGAGATGAACACCCGTGTATATTTAAGTGTCGAAGATTTCTTAAGTACCTAATGCCTTCGGGTAACTTGCAAGATTTTCACAAAAGGACAGTTTTAAAGTTTGTAGATTTTGGAGTTGAACGATGGAGTTAGGTAATGCGACTATTTTCGAGCGGGGGACGTTAAGATACCTAAGAAACTTCAGGTTTCCAACTGATTCTGGTAGATCGGTTATCATGTCGGAACTTGATCCTAAATGCAATACTCGGAGATATCTCTGCTCGAATATGTGATCCGGGGTGGCGATTTTCGAAAACCCTCCTAAAGTAATTAACGATCGTATTTCTCGCCATCACCTCGTTCGAGAAATATAATATGTCGTTAGAAGACAAATGAAGAACCTCTTCTGGGAATTTCAGAATTTCACCCGACATTAACTTGAACATTCGTATTTCATAACCGACTGTGCGAGTGCGTGCATCTCATCATGCATTTTACATGTGGTTAAACCGTCGAATATGCACTCTTTAACGTCTTGCAAGAAGGACCTCCAAACCAAAGAATTGAAAATCTCTTCACCTAAATCGTACAAGTCAGCGTCTCCTCGTGATGGAACAAAGCCGTACGCCACCCAAAGCTCTATCAACAACTGTTTATCCATTTCATACCCTTTGGAAATATCGAACATAACGCAAAACACATGTCGCATGTGTGGCGGGCAAGTTGTCGTAGCTTAACTTTAAAGATGGCAAGATATTATTACTTCCTTCGCTAGTCAAATCCCAAACTTCACTTTGCAGCACGGATAACCACTCGCTTACGCTACTTTTGTGGCACATTAAGCTTCCGACGACCTTCCTGCTAACGGCAAACCCTCACATTTCTTCACGATCGCTTTACCAATCGTCTCAAACTCCATCTCATGACTACCATCTACATCCTTTTGGACATCGAACGCATAACGATTAAACAACAAACAAGAATCACTTTCTGATAATCTACTCAACGAATGCACAAACGCAGGACATGTAGCCATCACATCCGCAACTTCAACGCTCCGAGCCGTTACCACAACTGTACTCCCCCTCCATCCACACTTCAAAACCTCCATAAACCCACCCCACTCACTCAAATCCCCATTGTCAACACCATCCAAAACCATAAAAAACCTCCTCCTTCCCAATCTCTCCCGCACCAATTCTCGCAACGCATCCACTTCCACGTGCGCCAGATCACACGAACCACCACCGTCTAACGAATTCAAAATCTCCCTAAGCAGCCTGACCGTAGCAAAACGATTACTTACATGTAACCAGATTTTCAAATCAAAATATTTATCCACCCTCGTATCATTATAAATCATTTGAGCTAGTGTAGTTTTACCTACACCTCCTAAACCATATATAACATACACATTAACAACAAAATCATCATCCAACTTATTATTACAAATTTGTTCTACAAACATTTCCTTGACACAATCTCTTCCTACAATCTCCGAACAACAACAACAACGACGACCGGTGGCCTTAACCGATCTAGTTTCGATCTCACTATCAACTTCACAGCTAAAAACACGTTCCTCCAATCCAAAACTAATCCGCTCAGCAGCAATCTGATCCAACAGCTCTTTAATCTCCCTAACTCTTTGAACAATTCTAACTCGAAACTTAAGCGGATTACTGGCAGCGAAAAACGTACTTACATTATTCTTAATACCTCGTTCGACATGGAGTCTTCGCAACAAGGCTTCTGTGGAGACTTCTTCTAGAACATTCTCGACCTCGAAGGAGGCGCTCGGAGCTTGCGCAGCCAGTTTTGTAGGTCTGTGTTGTTGCGCTGCTTGACTTCAGCGTCGGCTAGAACGGATTGGATCTGGGTGAAAATGGTGCGTAAAGAGCGGATATCTGATTTGAGGCCCCAGAGGACTGCGAAATCTTGTGTGGCGAGTGAGGTGGATTGTTTCATTACGAGGTTGATGACGGAGGATACTATTGGATCTCCCATGGTTTGATTGTGATCACTGGTTGGGTTTGTTGACTTGAACTGGAGTTGGAGTTGGAAGGTAGATGATGATGAAGATGGAAGTGGAAATTATTTGGTTCCAGCTGGTGGATGGATACCACTAACGGTTGTACCGGTAGGACGGTGCCTAGAAAGTATAATCATGTAATTATTATTATTTTATATACAAGACTATTGCTAACATGGACCAGACTGGACAAAATTTTGAGGTTAATTTGGACAAATGTTTCAAAGGATATATTGGGAGGGGTGATGCTTTGAGGTTCTGAATTGATTGGTGGGTGGGAACCGAGTCCTTTAGAAATACTTTCCTGAGGTTGTTTGTTTTGAAGAAAGGCAAGAATGTAGTGATAAATCAGTGTGTTGATGTTCAAGGGTAGTCCACAACTTAAAAGTGGAGATGGAGAAAGGACTGGTTATGGCCAGGTTACTCTCACTCAAAGACCAGACAAATGGCGATGGAACAAAAAGCCTGATGGAGACTTTTTAGTTAAGTCGATGAAAAATGTGTTGACTAATAACGCGGATGACGGGGGAACAAATGGATGGGAATGGAACTCTTGGGTTCCAAAAAATGGTGAACATTTTTAAGTGGAAGGCAAATATGGATCGCATCCCTACTATTTCAGCCTAAGTCCGGAGGAATATTTTGTCGGGTACGACTCAGTGTAGGTTGTGTAGGAGGGAGATGAAAACAACGATAATTTGCTCACGGCTTTCTTCTTTGCATGTCGAGTTTGGCAAGCAATTAGTGCCTGGTGTCGCATCCCACCAATTTACGCCTATACGGTTGGTGCTTGATTAAAGTTCATAAACACACTCAGGATGTCTTATTTAGCTGGATCAAACAAATCACAAGGGCTATATAAAATACATCTCTAATGGATGTCTTATTCATCACCGCAATGGTGATATTTAGCCGAGATCAAACAGATCACAAGGGCTATATAAGGTTAGGACATAGTCCATTACCTTGAGGGCTAGTGTGATTCCTCAAGTCACACTACAAAGAGTATGAACATTACTTGAATGTTAACATAAGAGGACCTTAATGATTGATTAATGGTCCCGATCACCTTCGACCTTAACTCTGGATAGAAGGATAACTTCCCTTAATCATCCTGATAGAAGACCCCTTCGTACTTAACTATCATTTCTTGGCCAATATGTGGTCTACGCCACTTGGCATAATCAATCCATTAAGATCTTTTGGAATTATAGCAGAGCATTAATTTCGAATAAAATCGAGACGCTCGTTTTCAAGAGGATGATTTACATATATATATAATTCCAAAAGTACTTCATTAAATTCCAAATTATAAATTACAATACTAGTAAAAATAAAATAAACTTGTCCATGCAAGGACTTAAAGGAATAAAAATGTCCACGCAGGGACTAAAAGAAATAACAATGTCCTCGCAGGGACTACATATATTTGGAAGAGACTTCACTCGTCCTTCTTTCCTTGACCAATTTGGAGAGTTTCTTGAAAAATTTATTTGTCTTCTTCTCCGTTTTCTCCGCCTGCTGCTGCATTTCTTTCATTCTTTCCAAGGCCTCATTAATGGCCTCAAGTGGTGACGGAGGTTGTGGCATAACTGGATACTGATACTCATTAGTTGGATATCCAGTCGGTGGATAAGTAGGTGGGAAAGAGACGGGTAAAGTGCATTGTGCATAACCGCTTGCATATATGGGTCTTGCGACCATGCTTGATAGTCTACCGGTGTAGACGAGTTATAAGGATCATATCCAGACGTGTCCGGATATGTAGGGATTGAGTTAGTATAACCCGATGGTGGTGGTTGAACTATGGGTGTTGGTGTTGGTTCAACACAGGTGAGGTGTTAGAGGGCCCACCCATTTGTGGGTCCTCTTGAATCGTGAGGTAGGAGTTTGGCAAAGGTGGCAGCGATCCCGACCTTTGTCCTGCACGTATCGACATACGTGCTCCACGCTTCCTCCTTGGTGGTTCAGGTGGTGGTTGAGGTTGGTCCACCGGTTCCATGTGGACATCTCTTGAACATGAGGTGGTTGAGAATGCTGGGAAGGTGTGTGGTTAAAGGTGAATTGGTTCCAGTATTGGTCCCACTCATTAGGACCTTGGTAGGGCGATCCGGCATATGAGTTTGAATCGCTCAAAATTTCAATGGATGCACATTTGATCCCGACGGCGGCATCTCCGGGGTCCTCGTCCATAGGATGTGGCTGGTCCAACTGATTTTGATCAGCTGGAGGCGTGTTTAAGTAATGGTTAGGGTCAAATTCTTCATGGTAGGAGTGATGAGAATGGGAATGGTGAGAATGGTAAGAATGGTGTGAGTGGTAAGAATTTTGGGAAGGTGAGGCGAGTGTCTATTAGAGACAGAACGTCTCACTGGTTGCCAAGGAGACGAATCTCCTGATTCTTGGTATGCATCTGTATTATGAGGTTGAGGAGGAATATGCCCCGATGGTCCTCCCCTCATTGGACCTTTTCCTCTTCCACTTTGTCCTCGTACACGTGGCAGCATTTTTCCTGTTTAAAAATCAATTCAAAAACATACTAATAACTTTATAATGAAATGAGCTAATCCTAGGTCAATGCCTAGACTCGGAAGTCTAAGGAATGTGCTCGTGTAAGTTTGAGACTAAACACAAAAGGCTAGTGTTTAATTCTCTCAAACGTTGGCTCTGATACCAAGCTGTCACACCCCAGGATTTCAAACCGAAATCCATACACCGGTGGGCCGGGTGGGGAGTATCATGACGTCAGTTGATAACATCATTGTCAATTAAACATGGCACAAGGGGAAGTCTTGGAGTAAAATTACTATTACAAACCAAATGTTCGAAATAAAATAATATACAGGCTCGTAATAGAAGATCCACAGGAGGATCATTAAAATGTACAAGAAAGAATATAAAACAGACTTTAGGCAATCTAAGGATTTGCAAGGTCCTCTTATTCACTACCGAGAAGCTTCCGGCCTATTTGTCTTGTACCTATAGTTTAGCCTTTGGACGATACGTCAGCTTACGCTGGTAAATACACCCAACTGACTCATTTTAAAACTTTAAAATGTTTTTAAGTGCAAGAACACAAAATCTTTTATTAACTTGGGAAAGTTGACCTTGCAACCTTGTATCAGATTCACATGTTTGTCAATACATACAGGGCCCGGGACAGAAACCGAGACAGATTAAATACACACCACTCAGGACTCACGAAGGAGTCATCCCAACGTCTTGGGCATATTGCATATGAGCATCAAAGGGTGTATGCCTACACCCCGTGCTAAGGTCGTGGCCAATAACTAATGTATTGAGCCGAGGATATACAGGACACGGTAATTTAACCCCGATATTTAAGTTATCAAACAAAACTGACTAAAATGAAATATGCAGGTTTACTAGCCACAAGCGCATTCGATTGACCCCATTTTGGACCAAACGGTAATAATTTACCGTATCCCAAGCCCGTATAGGGAAAATAAGTCGAGAGTATTTACCTGAGCTAGTCTTCTTCTTTTAATATTAAATAAATCAGTCATATACAAAAGTACCAAGTGCAGATAGCATTTACCGGCAAGGCTCTAGTCTAGATTATGGCATAAGGTAGCCAATTAAATACTAACGGCCATATAAACCGAATAGTGTACATGATCATTACGTATAACGCTTGATTAAATGATGATCGGATAGAATGTAGTTTAATCCCAAAAAGTACTTGACTTGTTTAATATGGGTGAACTGTACACATTCTGGATTTTGAAACTTAAATGACAAGGTTAAACCCGTTTCGGTTAATTTCCGTAAATTAGTTACATATACGTAACTGTGCGCATATTAGCGATATCGGGTAACCGGATAAGTTATGGACAAGTTCTATATGCCATTATATTTTAAATAAATTAAGATATTAGTAGGATATCAACTTGTATGCCCGTTAAAGTTTTAAAACGAACTATGCCTCATAAGGGGTTTTGGTAATTTCATATCATATAAAAGGAACTTGAATATAATTTAATGTTATGATTATAAGTATTCTGGAAAAATACTTTATTTATGATATAATATCAGTAGGATATCAATTATATGTGTATTTTACCTTTTATGACCAAGCTATGCACCGAAGGGGCATTTTGGTCATTTTACACATAGTTTATAAATTATTTGGGATTCTGAGTTTATAACATGTACCTACTATGAATATGTTTAAAATAAGTTCTAAAATCAGTAGGTAACGAGTCTTGGTCCATTAATATGGTTTAAAACCATATTATGCGCCGAAACGGCGCTTATGTCGTAATATGACGTCTTTAAGTGATGTTTATGAGAACTGATGTTAAAGTCGGATTAAAAATGTTTAAAATATGTTATTTAGTATAACATATCAGTAGGTAATTGATTTACCTTGAAAAGATTTGATTAAAACTATTTTATAAGCCACATGGGCTAAAATCGTCAATTATTGACATAGTTTAAGGACTTGCTTGGAAACTCAGTTTATAACTTGGTTTAACATCCCAAATAATCCTAATTATAATATTACATCAGTAGAACCTCATTTTCAAGTTCATTACCATTTAAAACCATGTTTTATGCAAAAAGGACATTTTGGTCAAAGATGACATAATTATGGAACTTGCGTATAAACTTGGATTCTGATTATGATCATGTAATATAACCTCAGAGGGTTATACTACATAATATTATGATCATAATGCACTTTAGATCAGTATCTAACTAATCTAAATTGGGTCAGAATCGAAAGTCAAAGCAGAAGGTCAAACTTCGCGACTTTCGGTTGCGAACCTACCCTATAACTGAAATTGACGAGCCGGACATGTTCTTACATGTTCTAATAATAATTACCAACTTGTTTAAGTGTCAAAACATGTTTCATAACATATATAAGATCATTTTATGATTTTTTCTGAAAAATGGCTTGTTTGACTTTTTAATATCAGAACTTTGACCCGTCAATTGATCTAGCAAATGTGATCTTCAGGAGGTGCCCTTTATAGGGATTAACGCCTACATTAATACGATCACTTAGCCATGTTCATTTCGAACAATGGCTGGACCATAATGGTCTTAACCGAAAGTCAAAGCGTTTTACGAAAAATGCTTGACTTTTGGCTATAAAAGCCTATAAACAAAAATGAAAGAGCAAGGAACACTTACAAGAGGTTCCTACATTGCAAGAGAACTTAGTTGGGTGCTCCTTTCAGCTAGGAACTTCCAGAGGAGGGAGAAGAGTTATGATTTAGAAAGGTGCAAGTTCAAATGGTGAACTTGATCACCTATTTATAGTTGGAGAACTCAAAGGAGGTGAAGCCAGGTGTTTAGGGGTGTAAGAAGAAGCTTACAAGTGTCCTAAAACGTTGCATAGTAGTTTAGAGAAGCCATGGTTTCGAATTAATGGTTTTGGAGTTTTGCTTGGTCTCCAAACAAAACTTTCTGCAGCAGACCTGTTCTCACGCCCCGTGAGATACCAAGGCCTGGTCTCTCGCGACCCGCGACCGCCCCACGGCCAATTTCAAAACTTGACACTTTAGCCCCTTAACTTATAAAAGCTTATAAAAACCCTTCTAGACACCTTTTTGGCACTTTTAGCCCTCCGTAGCCAATACTTGGCATACCCGGGATTATGCTCGGACATTGTCGAGCTCTCGGTTCGTTAAAAGGTCACTGAGAGGTATAAATTAATATGTTGACACTTTTAATCCCTCCATCATCCAACTTATACATATTTACAAAATTGAACCCTCTCGTCCAACAAATGGCACGTATGAGAGTTAGGACTTCACAAAGGATCACTTAGAGGATTATTGTAAGCATGTTGATTCTGATGTCACTCAGAGGCTGGGCATGTTGACATATCAGTCACTCAGAGGTTGTTATTTATGCATGTTGACATCGGACCGTCACTCAGAGGCTCAATTTGAGCATGTTGACGCCTTTAGTCCTTATTGGTCTTTAACAGACTATATTTAAAATACAACACGTGTCACTATACTATTGGACATGATTTTACAGGGTGTTACATTCTCACCCTTTAAAAGAAATCTCGACCTCGAGATTTTATTCAAAAAGATGGGGGTACTTTTGTCGCATAGTGGACTCAACCTCCCATGTATACTCAGGACCTCTAAAAGCGTCCCACTTAACCTTTACTATAGGTATCATTTTTCTTTGGAGCTTCTTAACCTGTCGATCCTCGATCGAAATTGGTTTCTCAACAAACCTCAGGTTTTCATCAATTTGCACATCTTCGTGTGACATTTCTAGCAACTCATCAGCTAGACATTTCTTAAGGTTAGGTATGTGGAATACATTATGGATTTCACTAAGCCCCTCCTCTGGCAACCTGAGCTTATAAGCTACAGTGCCGACACATTCGATTATCTCGAAGGGTCCTATATATCTTGGGCTTAACTTGCCCTTCTTTCCAAAATGCATGACACCTTTCCAAGGTGATACCTTTAGTATGACCTTGTCCCCTATTTGGAACTTGAGAGGTTTACGCCTCTTGTCAGCATAGCTCTTCTGCCTATCTCTGGCAGCTTTGAGACGATCACGGATCTGCACAATCTTTTCCATGGTTTCCAGGACAATCTCTGGCCTAGATAGTTGGGCTTCCCCAACTTCTGCCCAGCACACGGGCGTTCTGCATTTTCTCCCATACAAGACTTCAAAAGGAGCAACCTTGATTCTAGTATGATAGCTGTTATTGTAGGAGAACTCTATTAGGGGTAAGTGGTCATCCCAACTTCCACCTAAATCAATCACACATGCCCTAAGCCTATCTTCCAGTGTCTGGATAGTACGCTCACTTTGACCATCAGTCTGTGGATGGTAAGCCGTACTGAAATTTAATCATGTGCCTAACGATTGCTGGAAACTTTTCCAAAAGTGAGATGTGTATCTAGTATCTCTGTCAGATATAATATATACTGGCACACCGTGTAGGGACACAATCTTGTCCACATATAAGTTAGCCAATTTATCTGAATTATACGTTTCCTTTATTGGCAAGAAATGAGCTGACTTAGTCAGTCTATCAATGATGACCCAAATCGTGTCATTACCACGTTTGGTCTAAGGTAACTTGGTAATCAAATCCATAGTTACCATTTCCCATTTCCATGTGGGAATCTCAAGCTGTTATAGAAGTCCTGACGGTTTTTTATGTTTAGCCTTAACTTGTGAACACGTCAGACACTTAGCTACATAAGTGGCTATGGATTTCTTCAAACCCATCCACCAATAATTCTTCTTTAGATCTTGATACATTTTGTCACCACCTGGGTAAACTGAGTATCTTGTGTTGTGTGCTTCTTGGAGGATTAGATCTCTAAGTCCTCCAAAGATCGGAACCCAAATTCTATCATTAACTCTTAGGATTCCATCTTTTCCAGGCGCTAACTGATCTACAGTTCCGCCTAATCCCTCATTAAGAATATTAGCCTCTAATAAGGCTTGCTTTTGCGCATCTAATAGCTTTTCATTCAAGCTATTTTTGAGCTCAATGCTCTTCGCATTAATCCTAATGGGCTTAATTCTTTCTTTACGACTTAAGGCGTCAGCAACAACATTTGCCTTGCCGGGATAGTAGCGAATCTCGCAATCATAATCATTAAGTGTTTCCATCCATCGGCGTTGTCGCATGTTCAATTCTTTCTGATTGAACAAATGTTGGAGACTTTCATGGTCTGTGTATATAATACACTTTGTGCCATATAAGTAATGTCTCCACAGTTTTAGTGCAAATACAACGGCACCCAGTTCCAAATCATGGGTGGTGTAATTCTTTTCATGCACCTTTAATTGTCGTGATGCATAGGCAATTACCTTACCATTTTGCATTAAACACATCCCATACCGGTGTGTGATGCATCACAATAGACAACAAAATTCTCAATACCCTCAGGTAGAGATAACACCGGAGCGTTGCTCAACTTGTGTTTAAGAACCTCAAAAGGTTCTTGTTGCTTTGGACCCCAATTATACTTAACATTCTTACGGGTCAAGGTAGTTAGAGGAGTGGCTATTCTTGAGAAATTCTCAATGAACCTCCTATAGTAACCAGCCAATCCTAGGAAGCTACGAATCTCCGATGGGGTCTTGGGTACTTCCCAATTCATGATGGCTTCAATTTTGGCGGGATCCACTTTGATACCCTGCTCACTTACCATGTGTCCAGGAAATTGGACCTCTCTAAGCCAAAACTCACACTTTGAGAATTTGGCATAAAGCTTCTCTCGCCTTAACAGTTTTAAAATGCACCGAAGATGTTTCTCGTGATCAGCTTGATTACGAGAATAGATAAGTATGTCGTCTATGAAGACAATGACAAACTTATTCAAATACGGTTTGCAGACTCTATTCATGAGATCCATGAACGCTGTTGGTGCATTTGTGAGCCCAAAAGGCATCACTAAAAACTCAAAATGACCATAGCGGGTCCTGAAGGCAGTTTTAGGAACATCTTCACTTCTAACCTTTAGCTGGTGATATCCAGATCTCAGATCTATCTTAGAAAAGTAACTTGCCCCTTAAAGTTGGTCGAATAAATCATCGATCCTGGGCAGAGGATATCTGTTCTTGATTGTTAGCTTGTTCAGCTCCCGGTAGTCGATGCACATTCACATTGAACCGTCTTTCTTCTTTACAAACAGAATAGGAGCTCCCAAGGCGAGGAACTAGCTTGAATGAGTCCTTTCTCCATGAGTTCATCCAATTGAACTCATTCATTTCGGTTGGAGCTAGTCTATATGGAGCTCTAGCCACTAGTGCTGATCCTGGTAGGATGTCAATTCTGAACTCCACTTGTCTGTCCGGAGGTGGGCCTGGTAATTTTTCAGGGAAATATCGGGATACTCCGAGATAACTGGTTGATCTTCAAGGTTCGGCTTTGGTTCATTTATGGTGACTTGAGCCATATAGATGACACAACCTTTTCTCAAACACTTGGATGCCTTAAATAATGACACCTTGTCTGGCAGTCCATAGTGTGAGTCTCTGGGGATGGTGATCGTTTCACCAGATGGAGTTTTAATTTCGATGAGCTTTTTATCGCAGGCAATACGGGCTTGGTTATGAGATAACCAATCCATGCCCAAGACAACATCGAACCCCGCCAATTTCATTGGCAAAAGAGAGATAAGGATGGAATGATTCTTAATGGATATAGAGCATCCATCAAGAATGGAAGAAGCAGTTTCTAAGGCTCCATCGGCAAGTTCTATCTCATAAGTTTTATCTAGAATTCTTATGGGTAAATTTAACAATTTACTAAACTTATGATCAACAAATGATTTATCCGCACCCGAATCGAAAAGAACTCTAGCATAGATATTGTTAATGAGGAATGTACCGTTATGACATTGTCGTCATTAACAGCCTCTTTTGCAGTTATTTGCAAAGCGCGTGCATTCCCTTTCTTGGCCTCTCCAGGCTTTGCGTTATTACTCTTAAGAAGCCTATGGCAGTTAGTCTTTATATGCTCTTTTTCATTGCAGATGTAGCAAATGGCATCCTTTAGATCTTTACAATCTAGGGTCTTATGCCCTCTCCTTTTACAAATACCACAAGGCCTAGCTTGTGAATCAGGACTACACTGTCCCTAGTGTTTGCGGTTGCAAGTTTTGCAAAATGGCATTACAGCCGACTTGCCTTGGTTCCCTTTGAACCCAAATCTCCCTTTATTTTTCTTATTAAACTTATGGGAGTTGTCATCTCCCTCTTTCTTTTCCAGTCAGTTTCAGACTTAACTGACTTTTGCCTCACTAAATCAAGGGTGAGAGAGAGACAGTTTGACAGCAGACCTATAGGTATTAGGCTGAGCAGCCTTTACCATGCCCTTTATCTCGGGCGCTAACCCATTAATAAAACGCGCAATGCGTTTAGGCTCCGGGGTGATTAGATAGGAAACTAACCTAGATAGGAATTGAAATCGGAAACATATTTCCAACAATATAGGTTCTTCATAGAAAGAGACAAGAAGTCGGTCTCTAATTTCTCCACTTCATGAGGTGGGCAGTAAGTTTCCTTAATAAGGTCCACAAACTTGGACCATCCCAGATTATACAGGTATACTTTACCTGCAGACTGAATCATGGCTTTCCACCATATTAGGGCATCGCCCTTAAAGGACTGTGATACATACTTGACCACATCCTTATCAGCACAGTTGCTGATATCCACAATGGTTTCCATTTCGTCTAGCCACTTTAGGGCTTCCACCGCTCCTTTTCCCCGTTAAAGTCTCGGGGTTTATAGGAGACAAAGTACTTGTAGGTACATCCATCTTTAACAGAACGAGACCTTTCTGCAAAATCTATTATCCTTGGTTCACTCTTTGCATTTGATGAGTGAATGGAGCTCTCCTTATGAGCAGAAGATGGTGGAATAGATAAGGGTCTAGAGCGAGTAGCACTCGATTCTCTAAGTCTTTCGATGGCCTTTCCCATGGCCTTTTCTACAGCCGCATCATGCGAGCTTGAAAGTCATTATTATTTATGGCTATATTTTCAGCGTCCTTAGAGTCGACGTTCCGATGGCCACTTTGTGCCTCATTAGAATTAGCCATTCTTCAAACATTTGGTTCTATATACCAAATAAAATTTCTCTTAGCCATGGTATAGTAACCATATCGGCTTTTAAACATTGGATATTAGAAAATCCATTGCCTATACTAGTGTGAATAACCTCACAACTCTTAGGCTTAATATAACTATACTTGGCCTAGGTCTTAATAGGACCATCATAGGCAAATTACAATCTGGACATAGTCCATTTATTACTAGACAGGGATCACAATGTCACAACTGTCATTGTCATATTTGACAATTTTATAGCACATAGGCTCGTCACAAAGGACATCAAATTGGCACATAGGCCTGTCACTAATGGACATAAATTACGGCACATGTGCCCGCCACTAATGGACATATAATAGGGCACATAGGCACTACATCACTAATGGATGTTTAGTCACCGCACTGGTGATATTAGCCGGGATCAGAATAGATCACATAGGCTATATAAAATTAATCATAGCCCAAAGGGCAATACATCACTATTGGATGTTTAGTCACCGCACTGGTGATATTAGCCGGGATCAAACAGATTACAGGGGCTATATAGAATACATCTCTAATGTCTTATTCATCACCGCACTGGTGATATTTAGCCGGGATCAAACAGATCACAAGGGCTATATAAAATATATCTCTAATGGATGTCTTATTCATCATCGCATGGTGATATTTAGCCGGATCAAACAGATCACAAGGGCTATATAAGGTTAGGACATAGTCCCTTACCTTGAAGGCTAGTGTGATTCCTTAAGTCACACTACCAAGAGTATGAACATTACTTGAATGTTAACATAAGAGGACCTTAATGAATGATAATGGTCCCTGTCACCTTCAACCTTAACGACCTTGGAGGTTTGGACCTAGTTCCTTACCTCTGGATAGAAGGATAACTTCTCTTAACCATCCTGATAGAAGACCCCTTCGTACTTAACTATCATTCTTGGCCATATGTGGTCTACGCCACTTGGCATAATCAATCCATTAAGATCTTTTGGAATTATAGCAGAGCATAAATTTCGAATAAAATCGAGACGCTCGTTTTTAAGAGGATGATTTACATATATATATATAATTCCAAAAGTATTTCATTAACTTCCAAATTAGAAATTACAATACTAGAAAAATGAAATAAACTTGTCCATGCAAGGACTTAAAGGAATAAAAATGTCCACGCAGGGACTAAAAGAAATAACAATGTCCTCGCAGGGACTACATATATTTAGAAGAGACTTCACTCGTCCTTCTTTCCCTTGACCAATTTGGAGAGTTTCTTGAAGAATTTATTTGTCTTCTTCTCCGTTTTCTCCGCCTGCTGCTGCATTTCTTTCATTCTTTCCAAGGCCTCATTAATGGCCTCAAGTGGTGGCGGAGGTTGTGTTGTGGCATAACTGGATACAGGTACCCATAAATTGGATATCCAGTCGGTGGATAAGTAGGAGGGAAAGGAGACGGGTAAAGTGCATTGTGCATAACCGCTTGCATATATGGGTCTTGCGACCATGCTTGATAGTCTACCGGTGTAGACGGGTTATAAGGATCATATCCAGACGTGTCCGGATATGTAGGGATTGAGTTAGTATAACCCGATGGTGGTGGTTGAACTATGGGTGTTGGTGTTGGTTCAACCACAGGTGAGGTGTTAGAGGGCCCACCCATTTGTGGGTCCTCTTGAATCGTGGGGTATGAGTTTGGTAAAGGTGGCAGCGATCCTGACCTTTGTCCTGCACGTATCGACATACGTGCTCCACGCTTCCTCCTTGGTGGTTCAGGTGGTGGTTGAGGTTGGTCCACCGGTTCCATGTGGACATCCTCTTGAACATGAGGTGGTTGAGAATGATGGGAAGGTGTGTGGGCAAAGGTGAATTGGTTCCAGTATTGGTCCCACTCATTAGGACCTTGGTAGGGCGATCCGGCATATGAGTTTGAATCGCTCGAAATTTCAATGGGATGCACATTTGATCCCGACGGCGGCATCTCCGGGTCGGAGTCCTCGTCCATAGGATGTGGCTGGTCCAACTGATTTTGATCAGCTGGAGGCGTGTTTAAGTAATGGTTAGGGTCAAATTCTTCGTGGTAGGAGTGATAAGAATGGGAATGGTGAGAATGGTAAGAATGGTGTGAGTGGTAAGAATTTTGGGAAGGTGAGGGCGAGTGTCTATTAGAGACAGAACGTCTCACTGGTTGCCAAGTAGACGAATCTCCTGATTCTTGGTATGCATCTGTATTATGAGGTTGAGGAGGAATACGCCCCGATGGTCCTCCCCTCATTGGACCTTTTCCTCTTCCACTTTGTCCTCGTACACGTGGCGGCATTTTTCCTGTTTAAAAATCAATTCAAAAACATACTAATAACTTTATAATGAAATGAGTAATCCTAGGTCAATGCCTAGACTCGGAAGTCTAAGGAATGTGCTCGTGTAAGTTTGAGACTAAACACAAAAGGCTAGTGTTTAATTCTCTCAAACGTTGGCTCTGATACCAACCTGTCACACCCCAGGATTTCCAACCCGAAATCCATACACCGGTGGGCCTTGGTGGGGAGTATCGTGACGTCAGTTGATAACATCATTGTCAATTAAACATGGCCCAGGGGAAGTCTTTGTAACATTTGTCGAAAACGGGTTTTACCAAACCCGCTCCATTTGTAATCGAATATCAAGTTATAAATGTTCGTTGCGTATTTATTGCCTATTTTGATTTTTAATGATACATAATTAATAAACAAACTAATCTATAAAAGTTATAATTGATGAAAAGTAAAAATAAAACAATAAAAAATAAAATGAGGCTGCCGGGACTCGAACCCGGGTCAGCCGGGTTGTAACTCTAAAGACTTAACACTCACACGCATAACCACTCCGCCACTTGTTTGTTTTCTGTCAACTCTAGGAAACAAATAAGTCTTATATACAAACATAGATTAACCGGTTGCGCCAACTGAAAACCGAAATCGGCTATTCAACCGTCTAAAACGTTTGAATAATCGCGAATTCAGTTTTATAACCGATGCACCGACGATTCTAATCAATTCAGACTTGAATTGACTTGAATCCTGATGATGATGGGTTTTATAACCGAAAATATCCCATAATCTGAATTACTGCAATCAAAGATCTTCTCGCGACTCAGAAACATTCCACAAACCTGCCATTTCACTTTCGTCATACTTTCAGTTCACCAGAAAAGTTTATTTTACTCGCCGGAAAATTCTGCAAGTTCGCCGGAAAACCGTATTCTTCATCAAAACGGTAAGTCCTTCAATACCGTCGTAGTCTAACAATTGTTAAGCTATTTCTAACTCAAACCTTTCACTTGAAATCAAATTCAGACGCTGCTATCGGATAATTCCAGTTTGCCAGAAAATTTCTGGAAATCTTTATTTTCATCTGTGAATCGGTAAGGACATTCAAACACTCTGATAACGTTTGTTTATCACTTCAATTCCACGATTAGCTAATCAAAACGGTTAATTGTCTTGTTCAGTTGAAGTTCATAAAAACAGAGACCGACACCTTGCCGGAATTCTGAAATAAATTGTTCACCGGTATGTTTACTTCTAATTATCGTCTCTGTCATTTCATATTAGTTTGTACAATGTTTATTAATCGAACTAAACAAGATATAATGGTGTAATCTACTGCCTGTAAAAACTAACGAAGAAGATGAACTGTGATAACATTATAAGAATAATTAAAATTGGTATTTTGAACGGGTTAGACATACAGTCCAGCGGTGGACTGTGTGCGAACAAAAACACGCATACGTCCCGAGTTCGATTCTTGACACACGCACCTTCGCAGTAATAAAATGCCTTTTTGTTTAAAACTGAACCGGGTTAACTCCGTTAGTTGTTAAGTATAATAAAATTTGTATATTAACCAAGTTAGACACACAGTCCAGCGGTGGACTGTGTGTAACGTTAAAGCACAGGTCCCGGGTTCGAGACCTGTTAGTGGCACCGGTTCGATGAATTAAAATGTTTTTGAAAATAAAAGGATTTTGGATAAATTGAGTTAATATATAAGTATAATTAAAAACAGAATTATTTCGGGTTAGACACGTAGCTCAGTTGGTAGAGCTGCGTGCACATGTACGGGAGGTCTCGGGTTCGAGCCTCACCCAGCGCATTTCAGTCACACAATAAACCGGTCAAACAGTCAAAGTCAAAAAGTCAACGGTCAACCCAAAAAGTCAACATATTTTTATATTTTAATTATTTAATTTAATTTAAAAATCAATTAAAAATACTTAAAAATAATGTTTTTAAAGATAGGAAATAGCCTTAAACTCGTAAAAACATATCTAAAAATTCTATTAAAATCCTTAATAAAATCTGCTCATTTACTATATTTTCCGTTATTATTTAGGTTAGTTAATTCTCGTTGTTCCGCTCTTACAACTCGTGCGCATCTCACCATCTCCAATCAAACGCACCCAATGTGAGTGAATCTTTACAAATTCCCCGTTTTAATCACGTTTTTGGGGTGTATCATGTGTCTTGCTATATATTATATTTAAATCATGGTGCATACATCATATCATGAACAAATGTGTATTCAGCTTGTTTCAACTGTTTGTGTGGTTATTGTTAGATTCAATTTATTATTTTCAGTACATGCAATTTCATAGGCCGCCGCTCCCCATTACATTATGAGCGTTGATCAAGTTCCCCATTACATTATGAGCGTGAACCTGGCGTGCCAACATACGATCGGCTCTGTTTGATTGAGCCTTGATAGCACAGACATTTATCATTTTCAGTACATGCAATACGATCGGCTCCGCTAGATTGAGCCTTGATCGCACAGTTTTCATTCATGTTATTTATTGTATGATGTTGGTAAGTTAATGTATGCTATCATATGTTATTGTATGTTATAGTTGTGACTGCTATTGCTGCTGTTTGATTATTTACATTTGCTCATTTATGATTATGCACAATTTTTCATTGATAAACTAACAAGAAAATAAATAATAAATGTTTATCTAACAAGGTTCACTCGCCAACTTATGTTGACCCAAAAACCCCCATTTTTTACACATGATACAGGTGAACCAGCATAGCAAGAAACACATAGGATTGACCTAGAAGAATAAAATGATTTAGAGCTTGGAATTGTTTTGTTTGGTTATTTTCTTTGTATTGTATGGACATGTTTGGATTATTGGGAATGTAATTTTGACTTTAATAAATATGAAACATATTAGTAAATATCATGAGCTTTGGTGATAACACAATTATGCCCCGACTCTTATTCCGCTGCGAGTCAGGGTGTGACAGTCTTGGAGTAAAATTACTATTACAACCAAATGTTCGAAATAAAATAATATACAGGCTCGTAATAGAAGATCCACAGAAGGATCATTAAAATGTACAAGAAAGAATATAAAACAGACTTTAGGGCAGATATAAGGATTTGCAAGGTCCTCTTATTCACTACCGAGAAGCTTCCGGCCTATTTCGTCTTGTACCTACAGTTTAGCCTTTGGACGATACGTCAGCTTACGCTGGTAAATACACCCAACTGACTCATTTTGAAAACTTTAAAATGGTTATTAAGTGCAAAACGACACAAAATCTTTTATTAACTTAGAAAAGTTGACCTTGCAACCTTGTATCAGATTCACATGTTTGTCAATACATACAGGTCCCGGGAAAGAAACCGAGACATGATTAAATACACACCACTCAGGACTCAAGAAGGAGTCATCCCCAACGTCTTGGGCATATTGTATATGAGCATCAAAGGGTGTATGCCTACACCCCGTGCTAAGGTCGTGGCCAATACTAATGTATTGAGCCGAGGATATACAGGACACGGTAATTTAACCCCCGATGTTTAAGTTATCAAACAAAACTGACTAAAACGAAATATGCGGGTTTACTAGCCACAAGCAGGCATTCGATTGACCCCATTTTGGACCAAACGGTAATAATTTACCGTATCACAAGCCCGTATAGGGAAAATAAGTCGAGTGTATTTACCTGAGCTAGTCTTCTTCTTTTATTATTAAATAACTCAGCCATATACAAAAGTACCAAGTGTAGATAGCATTTACCGGAAAGGCTCTAGTCTAAATTATGGCATAAGGTAGCCAATTAAATACTAACGGCCTTATAAACCGAATAGTGTACATGATCATTACGTATAACGCTTGATTAAACGATGATCGGATAGAATGTAGTTTAATCCCAACAAGTACTTGACTTGTTTAATATGGGAAAACTGTACACATTCTGGATTTTGAAACTTAAATGACAAGGTTAAACCCGTTTCGGTTAATTTCCGTAAATTAGTTACATATACGTAACTGTGCGCATATTAGCGATATCGGGTAACCGGATAAGTTATGGACAAGTTCTATATGCCAGTATATTTTAAATAAATTAAGATATCAGTAGGATATCAACTTATCTGCCCGTTAAGGTTTTAAAACGAACTATGCCTCATAAGGGCGTTTTGGTAATTTCATATCATATAAAAGGAACTTGAATATAATTTAATGTTATGATTATAAGTATTCTGGAAAAATACTTTTTTATGATATAATATCAGTAGGATATCAATTATATGTGTATTTTATCTTTTATGACCAAGCTATGCACCGAATGAGCATTTTGGTCATTTTACACATAGTTTACAAATTATTTGGGATTCTGAGTTTATAACATGTACCTACTGTAAATATTTTTAAAATAAGTTTTAAAATCAGTAGGTAACGAGTCTTGGTCCATTAATATGCCATATTATGCGCCGAAACGGCGCTTATGTCGTAATATGACGTCTTTAAGTGATGTTTATGAGAACTGATGTTAAAGTCGGATTAAAAATGTTTAAAATATGTTATTTAGTATAACATATCAGTAGGTAAATGATTTACCTTGAAAAAAATTGATTAAAACTATTTTATAAGCCACATGGGCTAAAATCGTCAATTATTGACATAGTTAAGGACCTGCTTGAAAACTCAGTTTAAAACTTGGTTTAACATCCCAAATAATCCTACTTATAATATTACATTATTAGAAATTCATTTTCAACTTCATTACCATTTAAAACCTTGTTTTATGCAAAAAGGACATTTTGGTCAAAGATGGCATAATTATGGAACTTGCGCATAAACTTGGATTCTGATTATGATCATGTAATATAACCTCATAGGGTTATACTACATAATATTATGATCATAATGCACTTTAGATCAGTATCTAACTAATCTGAATTGAGTCAGAATCGAAAGTCAAAGCAGAAGTCAAACTTCGCGACTTTCGGTTGCGAACCGACCCTAGAACTGAAATTGACTAGCCGAACATGTTCTTACATGTTCTAATAATAATTTCCAACTTGTTTAAGTGTCAAAACATGTTTCATAACATATATAAGATCATTTTATGATTTTTTTGAAAAATGGCATGTTTGACTTTTTAATATCATAACTTTGACCCGTCAATTGATCTAGCAAATGTGATCTTCAGGAGGTGCCCTTTATAGGGATTAACACCTACATTAATACGATCAATTATCCATGTTTATTTCAAACAATGGCTGGACCATAATGGTCTTAACCGAAAGTCAAAGCGTTTTACGAAAACACTTGACTTTTGGCTATAAAAGCCTATAAACAAAAATGCAAGAGCAAGGAACACTTACAAGAGGTTCCTACAATGCAAGAGAACTAATTTGGATGCTCCTTTCAGCTAGGAACTTCCAGAGGAGGGAGAAGAGTTATGATTTAGAAAGGTGAAGTTCAAATGGTGAACTTGATCACCTATTTATAGTTGGAGAACTCAAAGGCGGTGAAGCCAGGTGTTTAGGTGTGTAAGAAGAAGCTTACAAGTGTCCCAAAACGTGGCATAGCAGTTTAGAAAAGCCATGGTTTCGAATTAATGGTTTTGGAGTTTTGCTTGGTCTCCAAACAAAACTTTTTGTAGTAGACTTGTTCTCCGCGCCCCGCGAGAGACCACGGCCAATTTCAAAACTTGACACTTTAGCCCCTTAACTTATAAAAGCTTATAAAAACCCTTTTAAACACCTTTTTGGCACTTTTAGCCCTCCGTAGCCAATACTTGGCATACCCGGGATTATGCCCGGACATTGTCGAGCTCTCGGTTCGTTAAAAGGTCACTCAGAGGTATAAATTAATATGTTGACACTTTTAATCCCCTCCATCATCCAACTTATACATATTTACAAAATTGAACCCTCTCGTCCAAAAAATGGCACGTATGAGAGTTAGGGCTTCACAAAGGATCACTCAGAGGCTTATTAAGCATGTTGATTCCGATGTCACTCAGAGGCTGGGCATGTTGACATATCAGTCTCTCAGAGGCTGTTATTTATGCATGTTGACATCGGACCGTCACTCAGAGGCGCAGTTTGAGCATGTTGACGCCTTTAGTCCTTATTGGTCTTTAACAGACTATATTTAAAATACAACACGTTACAGGGTGTTACACACACCAGGATGGATCCAAAGAAGGCCAAAGTCATTCAGGCAATGGTGTTCACGACAAGTTGGTGCATATGAAAATCGAGAAATGAAGTCATCTTTTCGAATATAGAACCAAATGTGACAAAAACGGTGGGAGATATTAAATCGCTTGAATATCTTTGGATCAAAAATTGGTCTACTTATAAACATATTATGTGGAAAGATTGGTGTAACTTTAATTTGTAGCTTCTTGTTGTTTTAGTGTTAGCTCCTTGTTAAGGCCGTGTGTCAATGAAAGTTGCCATTCAAAAAAAAAAAAAAAAACTACAGTGATTTTGTCCATTTATGAATTTTGTTTTTTTATGAATTTTTTTTTCATCTTTCTTTTATTCTTTTCTATTTTTTGGTTTCTTTTTATTTTTTAAGTTTCAATCGGACATGGTGTTGTACATGTAACAAAAGAACGGTCTAATACTGACCGAACAATGTTAGTACCGAAATTGATATTCGTTTTTATTATTTCGATCGATGTAAACACATCTTGGTATTTTTTTTGTCGTATTATGACTTCTTTTTGTTTCTTTTTCGGTAAGTGTCGGTATCTTAATGAACCGAACCAATATTAAACTAATTCCTTCCATTAACATTATTTTTTACTATTGCGTCTATGTTTCCATTAAAAATTAGGTCGCCCCGCCGCAGAGCGCGGATGTAACCCACTAGTTTGTATTAATATAGCAAAATGGAATTATTTAAAAATATAGTTCATATTTATGAACTGGGATACAGATGTTATTGGGGAAGGTTTGAGTAACTTCATAAGCTTGAAACAACATTAACTATAAAACTCATCAATCTTAAATACAAAGAACATCGCCTAAGAAAGAATATAAAGAAAATGAACAAAACTTGCGTTAACTCTAAAATTTTATATTTACTAATTTAAAGTTAATACATAAATATGTGGCCCATTTTAATTGAATATTACCTAAAGTGTATTTTTTATAGCTTATGTAAAATGTAAGAAAAATGTAATAGCTAATATGCTTTTGACCGTTATAAACATAAAATATTCAACTTCAAATTAATATATATATGTATACGATTGTTACTAGGGGACATCCCCTAGTCCTACTAACATTTAAGTAGATTATTGATCATTTTAATAAAATTTACTCTTTTTAATCGTTTTATCATAGATTTCTGGTCCTAATCATTCCTTTACATTTTTTTTATATTGGATGCCATTTATACACATATTTTGAAGGTTTTAGGTTGATCATTTTGGTCTAGAATTTAACCTTTTTACTAGTTTTAAGTTTTTCTAATTTATTAAATACATGAATTATAATTAGAATTTCCATCCAATATTTCAACAAAAAGTTATTATTATCCTTTAGGTGGAAAGTGACCAATTCACAAATCATTAGACATCAAAGTTTGACTTAGTTTGTTAGCCTTCAGTTTGACTGTTACTGACTTTTAGTCACCTGTAAAATAAGGTTTTCATTAGACATCAAACTTAAATTTGACATTGGTGCCAACATGATAAAATAAGGTTTTCATTAATAAAATATAATATTTACAACTCCAAATATTCATTAAAACTTTGTAACTTTGTTAAAAGTTAACTCTTCAATTTATAATTCATCTTATTATTTTTATTCTATAATCATTTTTTATTGCATGTGTTCTTGTGGGTTGTTTTACAGCATTTGTTTAGGCTGTATGTTTGGAGGTTCATGGGCTTGTCTGCTTGGTTTTCTTTCAAGGGCTCAAGGCTGTTCGGATTCAATCATGGCTCCTTGTTTCTGGCCGCTAATCAAGGATAACCAAAATCGCATATACAACTTCCCTTGGATGTGTAACTAGCCGTTGCAGTTTGAGGTTGAGGTTGTGTGAGACGCGTTCCAGCCAGTCTTCGGTGGTCTCTCATTTGTCTTTGTTATATACTTGAATTATTGTTCTGTCTACTTTATGTAATCAGATTCTTAATCCGGTAATGTTCTTATCTCAGAGTTGGAACTTTGTCATCTGTTTTTTTTTCTTGCAACAACAATGGTACCATTCAATTTTTGACACAACTAAAGTAAGAATGTTACATTGAGTATTAAATTTATATGAAACATGAAAGTATTCTTAGTTATGTTACTCCTATATACCATCTCAATCTTAACCTATGATAAAGGTCTAAAATCAATTAGTCCACTTGTCAAGAAAAGTAGAAAACAATACATGTGTTTGACTTTATAAATAGATAAACTATCAAAATACAAAGTCAATTTAAAAAGTATTATATAACTTATAAGAACGATTCTTAGTTTTTAATCAAATCAGTTAAGTGCCTACAACTAATGCTAGAAAAAAAAATATAGGAATGATATCATGGGTCTCATAATCATGTCAACTTAATGGTTGCAACTTGCAAATCCTGTTGGTGAGAGAAGATAAGAAAGATACAAAAGTTTAGAGCACATAACAAATATAGTTAATGATAGAAAAAAAACTAATTAACATATTGTATAACTATATTTATAACCCTTTGAAAGTGAAAATATAAAAATGATTTGTTACAGAAAGGAGGATGATCAAATATAAATCCTATTTTGTGTAAATGACATCTAGAAAATCTTATGGTGACCAATTAGCGTATTTTTATCTCAAACCATTTTATCAAAATTTATGAAAATTCTTAACTTCATGCTTTTAAAATAAAATTTTGTAGATCAATAATAGCACATTACAATTACATAGCTAGCACATATCAAATTGATCTTCATCAAATATGGTCTCTATAAAAACACAAAAGAAAACATTAGCAGCATATAACAATTACATATAAATTAATAGCATATATATAGATTTAAGAACCAGCACAATACATTTTTTTATAATAACATATTACAATGCATAATTAGAGACTAAAAAAAGGCTTAATTTTATGGTATTAAAAAATAATAATAATAATATATAATAAAATAATAATAATAATAATAATAATAATAATAATAATAATAATAATAATAATAATAATAATAATAATAATAATAAATAAATTTAGCTTTATAAAGTTGGTGCAATCGATAATTCTTAATGGGGAATGTCTAAATAATTAAAATATTAAGTAAAATAGTAGTTGTTTAGTAATAATGCCACCAGGAAAGATCTTGAGGATAAAGTCGATAACCTTGACTCAGTTCTAGAAGGAAGACGTCTATAAGAATCGAAACAACTTGAGTGGGTTGATTATAAGAAAAGGTTCGAAGAAATAAAAACTGAAATCGCGCTTAATCTCAAACAAAAGGCAAGAATTAAGTGAACAATTGAGGGAGATGAAAACACGGCTTATATTCACGAGACGATAAACCAAAACAATGTTAGTAAGCGAATGGGATCCAAATTAATGCCGACTAGATCACGGACCCGGAAAAATTAATTTCGAAGCAAGGAGGTTTTTCGCGTACAAATTCCTTGAGCCAAGGGTGCGTTGATCATTTTTTTCTTTCATTTTGGTCCATTCTCCATCCAAGAAGTTAAAGAAGTAATATGAGATTGGGGGAGTGAAAGGGCACCGGGGCGGATGGTTTCAATTTCGGTTTTATTAAGCACTTTTGGGATTTACAAAAAGATGATGTCATTAAGGTGTTGGACAGTTTCTACACAAATGGGGTGATAAACCGAGGGTGTGGATCGTCGTTCCTAGCCCTTATCCCTAAAGGTACGGATCCTATTACATTTAATGACTTTCGACCCATTAGCTTAATTGGTTGTATCTTGAAAATTATCTCCAAAATCTTGACTAATAGAATCAAAGGTGTTGGGTTCGGTTGTCTCGGAATATCAATTGGGTTTTCTAGCTAATAGAAACATGCTTGATGGACCTATAATGCAAAACAAAATAATCTCGTGGGTAAAAAAAAACAAAATATGAAGCTTTCATTTTTAAAATAGACATCAAATAGGCATATGATCCAACTAGTTGGAATTTTATCGATGATATTCTACGACAAATGATCTTTCCGACATTATGAAGGAGATGAGTAAGGGGTATTTTGGAATCATCAAGACCGTCGGTTCTCATAAACGGCTCCCCAACTCGTGAATTTCAATGCTTTCGCAGGGCGTGTCAAGGGGATCCACTCTCACCTTTTATTTTTATAATTGCTATGGAGGCATTAACCAGATTTATGGATAAGGCTAAAGATATGGGCTTGGTGAAAGGGATTCGGTTACCAAATAATGGATCTACTATGACTCACTTGATATATGCGGACGATGTTTTTATGGGCGAATGGGGAGATAACAGTATTCAAAATATTATCTGTCTTATGAGGTGCTTTTACTTTATTTCTGAGCTGAAAATAAATTACAAAAAATCTAGCCTTTTTGAACTTATCGTAATGGATGCAATAGTAGAAAAGGTGGCTAACTCAATCAATTGTAGTGTTGGCAAGTTCCCGTGCAAGTATGTGGACCTACTAGTTGGGGCGAACATGAACCAGCTGAAGCAATGGAATAGCCTGGTGGATTGTTTCAAGTCAATATTGTGTAAGTGGAAAGCGAAAACTTTATCTTTCAGGGGGGAGTTGTAACATCCGTCGAAAAACGGGTTTCAAAACCCGTTTCGTTTATTAATCGAATATCAAGTTATAAAATTTCGTTGCGTATTTATGATTAATTTTAATTTTAAACAATACATAATTAATAAACAATTTAGAATTTAAGAACTATAATTATTAAAAAGTAAAAATAAAGTAAATAAAAAATAAAACAGGCTGCCGGGTTTCGAACCCGGGTCAGCCGGAAAAACAAAGAAACACCTAGCCACTCCGCCATTTGATTCGTTTGTGATATATGATAAAACAATTAATACTTATAATAAAACTAAAACTCAAATACGGTGATTCAGCGCGCCCAATTACACTCGCCGGAAATACCGACGATTTCGCCAATTATCGACGGTTTCCTTTGCCTAAACGAAAGTATTAACATCAACGTCGGTTATAACCGATGTCTAAACCCGCGACCTCAGTCATAACCGCCGGAGAAAGTCTTGACCACGAATCAAGACCAAATTCAGACCCAATTCATCTTGATTCATCCCTATAAATACACACCCAAGTCTCTGGTAATCATTTTGCTCAAAATCGCACAAATTCTCGAAGAAATTTCACTCGCTGGAAATATTCTGTATTGTCGGACTTTCGCCGGAAAACCGAGATATACATCAAAACGGTAAATTTCTCGATTCTTTCGTTTTCAATCCATTGTTAGACTTATACTAACTTCAATTCTTCAACCAGAATCGGTCCCAGACGACGTTGCCGGATAATCTGCACTCGCCGGAATTCTCTGCAAGTCGCCAGAAAACCGAACCCATTTCATCTCTTCTGCCATACTCTAAAATAAGACTTCTAGAGCTCAGACAGAAAGCACCACACTCACCTCAAACTTCCTGTAGATCCTCTGTCGCAAGTTACACGTCGCCGGAAAAGTTTCAGTCACCGGAAATTCGTCGGAAATCACACCTGTTCGGTACAACATCCTTAAAACCTTTCTGTTTAAATTAATTTCGATAATCAGTAATACTCAATCAACTAATTAAACAAGAATTATTGATTAACTGGTTTCATAATCTGAAGAAGATGAAGCACTGTTAATATATAAGTTTAATTTAAAACGGATTTTTAAACGGGTTAGACACACAGTCCAGTGGTGGACTGTGTGCAATTTTAAACCACACGTCCCGAGTTCGATTCGTGCATTTAACCGGTTTCCTGCGATAAATCCCAATTTTTTTGAAAGGCCCCAGAACACCTTCCAGTTAGTATATAAGGTTAATAAAAACAAGTATTTTAACCAGGTTAGACACACAGTCCAGCGGTGGACTGTGTGCAAAGTTAAACCACAGGTCACGAGTTCGAATCCTGCTTCTGCAACCGGTTCGACATGATTAAAATTCTTTTTAGAATAAATGATTCTGAATAATCTAAATAGTGTATAAATATAATTAAAAACAGAAATATTTCAGGTTATACACGTAGCTCAGTTGGTAGAGCTGCGTGCACGCGTACGGGAGGTCACAAGTTCGAACCTCACTCAGTGCACTTACACCACAGTCCGACCGGTCAACGGACCGGTCAACGGACCGGTCAACGGTCAACGGTCAACAAAAAGTCAACATTTTTTTATATATTTTATTTATTTAATTTAATTTAAAAATCAATTAAAAATACTAAAAATAATATTTTTAAAGTTAGAAAATGACCTTAAACTCACAAAAATAAACCTAAAAATCCTATTAAAATTGTTAATAAAATCCACATATTTACCGTATCTTTTCGTTATTATTTAGGTTATTTATTCCTCGTCGATCAACTCTCTAAACTCGTGCGCATTCAACATCATCAAACGAACGCACCCAATGTGAGTGAATCTCTACCAATTCCCCGTTTTAATCACATTTTGGGGTGTATCATGTGTCGCTTATTATTTATTACATTGAAACACTTGTGCATCCATCATATCCATGATCAAATGTGAATCCAATATGTATCAATTGTTTGTGTGGTTAATGTTTAGATTAAATTTATCATATTCAGTACATACATCATCATAGGCTCGTCTGTTCCCCATAACCTATGAGCGGAACTGTTCCCCATTACCTATGAGCGGAACGTGGCTTTGCCAACATACGATCGGCTCCGTTTGATTGAGCCTTGATCACACATACATCATCATAGGCTCGTCCGTTCCCCATTACCTATGAGCGGAACGTGACGTTGCCAACATATACATTATCATTCATGTCATATACTCATGCAAGGTGGTTTGATATTGTTTGTTTATTTACGTTTGCTCACATATGATTATTGCACAATTTTTCCATATTAAATACAATAAGAAATCAATATCAAATGTTTTAACAAGATTCACTCGCCAACTTTTGTTGACCCAAAATCCCCCATTTTTACACATGATACAGGTGATCCAGTTGCAGCAAGAAACATATAGGACGGCCTAGAAGAATAAATCAGATTAGGCTTTGGATTGTTTACTTAGTTACTTTTTCCTTGTAATTGTATGAACTCGTTTGGAATATTGAAGTTGTAATTTGAATTTAATAAATATGAAACATTTTAGTAAACTCATGAGCTTTGGTGATAACCCAATTATGCCCCGACTCTTATTCCGCTGCGGGTCGGGGTGTGACAGATTAGTATCAGAGCCATGACTATAGGGATATAGGATAGGTTATTAGACCCTTAGAGCCTATACTATAGTTGATTAGAATTTTTAAATCATTTGTGTGTTACATGCAAAATTCATGATGTTTATATGCTTTATGTTTATTGTTACATTCAATGTTATGCAAGCATGTTCATAAGTACATATTATTATACAATGCTCATCATGAATCATATCCTCATAACATACCATATCCATGAGAGCACACACCTCACAATTCCTATGATTTTTGCAGCGATTTTTGTATTTTCAAATCACATCAAAGTGAGTTCTCATGACGGGCATGTAGTAACTGGAAGGGTACGAGTACCGGTAGTCAGAACGTCCTGTCTAGGCTTGGCATTCGTATAAATCCAAAATAAAGGACCAGTTTGCCTACCTGGGGACTAACGATGAGAGTACGAAGGACCTATTAGGCCAAAGCATGCTATACCAAACGTCGTGTGAGCTAACCCCACTTTGAGTTGTCATTGTGTCTATACCTGGACACCCTCCGACCATAAATCTCGCAAACATATTTCATGGTTTTCATTCGGGTGATGCGAGTGTTAAACCGCCAACACCAATGTGAATCCTACTAAGCAAATAGTCGTGGGGGCCCACATGACTACACAGGCGATGGTATGGGGGACATTGGAGGCCCAAACATGAGCAAACCCAGGACATCCTATGGATGTAGTTGCATTATTGATGATTATGTTATTTTATTACTTTTAACGGCACATGACACCTAAAAACTCCCTAAACTCACAATCTTCATATGTATGTTCCTGTAGATGTCGGCTAGGCAGCTACGTGGAGGAAGAAAGTCAGGAAGGTCAAACGAACGCTTGGCCACCAAAATTGTAAAACAAATGGCCACAGTGCTTCCTGACATCGTAATTCAAGTCCAGCAAGCTCTCACTGCAAATCCCATTAACCCTCCCAATCAGGAAGACCAGTGTCACACCCCGACCCGCAGCGGAAATAAGAGTCGGGGCATAATTGGGTTATCACCAAAGCTCATGATGTTTACTAATATGTTTCATATTTATTAAATCCAAATTACATTTCAAAGTTCCAAGTCAAATTCATACAATACAAGGAAAGGAAAGATTAACTAAACAAATCCATAATCTAAACTGGTTTATTCTTCTAGGCCGCCCTATATGTTTCTGGCTTCAACTTGATCACCTGTATCATGTGTAAAAACGGGAAATTTTGGGTCAACAAAAGTTGGCGAGTGAACCTTGTTTAAAAACATTTGTTATTGATTTATTATTTAATTTAATTTTGGGAAAATTGTGCAATAATCATATATGAACAAATGTATGTAAACATAACAATCACAAACCACCTTGCTTAAACATGAAATAAGAATGACAATGTATGTGTTGGCAACGTCCCGTTCACGCTCATAGGTAATGGGGAACGGACGGCCTATGCTAATGTATGTGAGATCAAGGCTCAATCAAACGGAGCCGATCTTATGTTGGCAACGCCTGGTTCACGCTCATAGGTAATGGGGAACAGCTCACGCTCATAGGTAATGGGGAGCGGCGGCCTATGAAATGTATGTACTGAAATGATAAAATTTATCTAAACTTCAACCACACAGTCAATGGATACACCTTGAATACACATTGATCATAAACATGATGGATGCACAATGATTAATTATAATAAATAAATACGACACATGATACACCCCAAAATGTGATTAAAACGGGGAATTTGTAGAGATTCACTCACATTGGATGCGTTTGTTTGAAGATGTTGGATGCGCACGAGTTTGGGGGATTGATCGACGAGAGATAACTAACCAAATAAGTAATGAAAAGGCATGGTAAGTATGTGGATTTTATTAACTATTTTAATAAGATTTTTGGGTATAAATTTGTGAGTTTAAGGCTACTTTCTAATCTTGAAAACGTTATTTTTAAGTATTTTTAATTGGTTTTTAATTTAAATAATTGATTTAATAAATAAAATAAATAATAAATAAAAAAGTTGACTTTGACCGTTGACCGAGACCGTTGACCGTTGACCGTTACTGTTGACCGGTTTAATTGTGTGAAATTGTGCGCTGAGTGAGGCTCGAACCCGAGACCTCCCGTACGCGTGCACGCAGCTCTACCAACTGAGCTACGTGTCTAACCCGAAATAATTCTGTTTTTAATTATACTTATATACTATTTACTTTAAACCGAAAATTATTTATTTTTAAAAAGCTTTTTAAACGTAACGGACCGGTGCTGACCACAGGTCTCGAACCCGGGACCTGTGGGTTAGCGTACACACAGTCCACCGCTGGACTGTGTGTATCACTTGGTTATTAACTCGGTTTTTATTATACTTAACATATACTGTGCGTCAACCCGGTTCAGTTAAAAAGGCAGATTTTTATTTCAAGTGGGTAAAGCTGGGACAGGATTCGAACTCGCGTCTCGTGTATGTTTGTTGCACACAGTCCACCGCTGGACTGTGTGTCTAACCCGTTTATTAAACCGATTTTAATTATTCTTATATTATACCACACTTCATCTTCTTCGTTCAAAACATAAACATCGATCAAAAGACTGTTATTTGCTAAGTTAGCTCAATGAAGGTTATGAGCCATCGAAAAGAAAATGAATGGAAAGAGATTGGAAGGTTGATTGTACCAACTGTTCGCTTTTCTTCAGACGTCCGGCAAGGTCGTCGGCTCCGTCTTGGTGAGCTGCGGCTGATAGATTCTACCAACAATTTGGAGGGATTAGATGTGAAGTGAGACTACTGGGTAATGACTATCAGTGAAACAGAAGAATCATACCGATAATCAGCAGTTCCCCTGAAAGTTCAGAAATTTCTCCGGCGAATCAGATAATCCGGCAACGTCGACTGTAAAGGATTCTGGGTGAGGGATTTATATTAGAATTTGTCTAATAAATGAATGAGCCAGAAAAATCGAAGTAATTACCGTGCAGGTGGAAGTCTCGGTTTTCCGGCGACTTGCAGATGTTTTCCGGCGAGTAAATTTTCGTCGAGAAAAAGTGCGATTTGGGAGCGAAAAGGTTTCTGGCGAATTGTGGGTGAATTTATAGGGTAGTATCGAGGTGAATGGGGTCTGAATTCGGTCTTAATTCGAAGTCAGCCGTTCTCCGGCGGTTACGGCTGTTGTCGCGGGTTCAGACGTCCGTTATAACCGTCGCTAGAGTTAATTCAATGGTTAATTCGAGTGGAAACGTAATTTATCGGCGAAGTCGTCGGGATTTCCGACGACTGCTTTTTGGGCGCAAATTGACCGAGTTTTGAATTCCGCACATCATTATTTGATTTAATAGATTCATTAACTTAACAGAAAATCAAAGTGGCGGAGTGGTTTATGGTGTGTGAGTTAAGACTTTGAGGAAATATCCGGCTGACCCGGGTTCGACTCCCGGCAGCCGGTTTTCCTTTTTAATTAATTCATTTTTATATTTTTACAATTTTAATTTATATCTTTTAATTTGTTGATCAATTATGAATCGTTTAAAATTAAAATAAGCCGTAAATGAACAACAAAAAAATATAAAACTGATTGTTCGGTTATTAAACGAAGCGGGTTTCGAAAACCCGTTTTTCGACAAATGTTACAACCAGAACGTCGACAACCCTCCCTCCAAGAAGTGCTCCTACAAACACTTCAAGTCTTGCGATCCCCCAAAGTATGAAGGGACCGAAGGTGTCACTGCTCTCCTCCACTGGTTTGAGGAAATGGAGAACACCTTCCTCAATTGCGATTGTCCCGAGGATCGCAAGGTACGTTACGCAACCGGGAGATTGTTTGGGGTAGCCCTGACCTGGTGGAACACAGAGAAGGGTAAGAGAGGAGTCGAAGACGCCATGGCCTTAACATGGGAAGAGTTAATGGAAATAATGACAAGACGCTTCTGCCCAAGAAGCAAAATCAAGAAGTTAGAAGACGAATTCCACTCCCTAAAGCAAAAGGAAGGAGACCATACTTCCTACAACAAAAGGTTTCTAGAGTTGAACCAAATGATTCCCAACTTGTTCACCCTAGTGTACCGCTTGGTTGAACACTATATTCGAGGCCTCCCCTTGAAAATTCAAGACTCGGTTCTAAGCACTTCAACTGCAACACTGGAAGCTGCAATGGAACTAGCTACCGAACTTACGAGAATCGCATCCGAAACGGTAAATTCAAGGAGGAGAAAAAGAAAGCCCCCATTGAGGCACACACTTCAAACCATTCTGGCTCCTCTTCGAAGTTTACTGATAAAAGGAAGCGAAACACCAGAAACTTTGCGGTCACTCAAACAAACCCCCCAATCACTGCCGCACGAATCACCCAAGTTGCTCCCTCAGCTGCACCATACAAAAAGCCATACTCCGGCCCATACCCGAAATGCACCCGTTGCCAATGCCATCACTTTCCCGAACATCCCTGCCAATATTGCACCAGCTGTGGCCGTGCAGGTCACACCATCCAAACCCGTCGCACACCTCAGTGAATGAACCGCAACCAACCCTCAACCCAAACCCACCATCAGATAGTGGGTCAAGCCCAATAACCCTTACTTCTACCACCTACACAACATACGGCCCAAACCTACTACCAACCCAATTACCCCATGATGCAACCCATGCGGGCTTGTTACAACTGTGGTGACCCAAACCATTATAGAAACACTTGTCCACGCTTGGTGAACATCATCCATGCCCAAGCTCAAGCAAATCCAGTGAACCAAGCTAACCAAGCTCCTCCACCTGCTAGAGGAAGAGCTTTCAACATCAACGCCAATCAAGCTAGGGCAGACAACAACGTGGTTAACGGTACGTTTCTCATCAATGGTAGTTATGCATCCATGTTATTTGATACTAGCGCGGATAAGAGTTTTGTGTCCTTAGAATTTGAACCCATCCTCAAACAAACTCATTATAAACTCATGGAATCCATAACGGTAGAAGTTGCTGACGGAAAACCGGTCTCATTAAACTCTATTATACACAATTGTACCCTCACTCTAAACGAGCACGATTTTCCAGTTGACCTCGTACCTATGAAGTTGGGAAGATTCGACATTATAATTGGTATGGACTGGCTCAGTCAACATCATGCTGAAGTTGTATGCCGCGAAAAGTTCATTCGCATTCCTCTTACAAACGGTCAGACTCTACGAATCTTTGGAGAAACCCCTTCGAAAGGACTCAAATTAATGTCCTGTCTTCAAGCTCGAAAATACCTCCGCAAGAATTATGTCGCATTCCTAACTCACGTCGTCAAAAAGGGAACCAAGGAGAAGAAACTCGAAGACATCCCAGTAGTAAAAGAATTTCCGCAAGTTTTCCCTGACGACATTTCAGGACTTCCTCCCGTGAGGGAAGTCGAATTCCGCATTGATCTTATACCTGGAGCTACGCCAGTTGCAAAATCTCCTTATAGGTTAGCCCCATCCGAAATGCAAGAGCTGGCCAGTCAACTGCAAGAGCTGACTGACAAAGGATTCATACGTCCTAGCTCATCGCCTTGGGGTGCACCTGTCCTTTTTGTGAAGAAGAAAGATGGAACGTTTCGCACGTGTATCGACTACAGAGAACTCAACAAGTTAACGGTCAAGAACCGCTACCCATTACCTCGCATCGATGACCTTCTAGACCAACTTCAAGGCGCCACCTGTTTTTCAAAAATCGACCTTCGTTCTGGATATCATCAACTCAAGTACATGAAGAAGACGTTCCAAAGACCGCCTTCCGAACTCGATATGGTCATTACGAATTCATGGTCATGCCCTTTGGTTTAACCAAAGCTCCAGCAGTATTTATGGATTTAATGAATAGGGTATGCAAACCCTATCTCGACCGCTTTGTCATAGTCTTCATCGACGACATCCTCATCTACTCAAAGTCTAAATCTGATCATGAACGACACCTTCGACTCATCCTTACACTCTTAAGGAATGAAAAGCTCTACACCAAATTCTCCAAATGCGAATTCTGGTTAAAAGAGGTACAATTCCTTGGACATGTCGTCAATGACAAGGGAATACATGTCGACCCCTCAAAGATCAAAGCAGTACAGGAATGGCAAGCGCCACGTACCCCTACCGAAGTGAGATCGTTTCTTGGTTTGGCGGGTTACTATTGCCGTTTCATTTCAAATTTCTCCCGTATTGCTGTACCACTCACGGCTTTGACACATAAAGGAAAACCCTTCATATGGGGACCTAAACAAGAAGAAGCCTTCCAAACCCTTAAGCAAAAACTCTGTGACGCACCTATCCTCACGCTCCCCGAAGGTTCCGATGACTTTGTAGTATATTGCGACGCATCAGGGCAAGGACTAGGCTGTGTATTAATGCAAAGGGAAAAGTGATAGCCTATGCATCTAGGCAACTCAAAGTTCATGAGAAGAACTACACCACCCACGACCTGGAACTTGGAGCCGTTGTGTTCGCTCTCAAGATATCGAGACATTACCTCTACGGTACCAAGTGTGAAATATACACTGACCACAAGAGCCTCCAACATATCTTTAACCAAAAGGAGTTGAATATGAGGCAACGAAGATGGGTCGAACTTCTTAATGACTACGACTGTGAAATTCGGTATCATCCTGGCAAGGCAAACGTGGTGGCCGATGCGCTCAGTCGAAAAGGTTATGCGAACTCCATTCGCCTTCTATGTTCGCAAATCATAACCGACATCAAAGATCGAATCCGAGAAGCTCAACATGTTTCAGTAACAGAAAACGACGTATGCAAGAGCTGTCTTGTGCAGCAGAACTTAAAATCGAAACTAAATCCGACGGTATTCTGTACTATCTAGATCGCATATGGATTCCCGATCACAATAACCTTCGTGATTTCCTTATGAATGAGGCGCACAAAACACGATACTCTATACACCCAGGAGCCGACAAGATGTATCAAGACCTTCGATACACCTACTGGTGGCCTAGAATGAAAAAGGATATCGCTGTTTCCAAGTGCCTTACTTGTTCTAAAGTAAAAGCTGAACATCAAAGACCCTCAGGACTTGTAGTCCAACCCGAAATACCTGTATGGAAGTGGGAAAACATAACTATGGATTTTATTACTGGGTTACCTCACACCTCCAGTGGGTATGACACTATATGGGTAATCATTGATCGTCTTACAAAATCAGCTCACTTCATTCCGATTCGCGAGGACTTCAAGAACGAGAAGTTAGCTCGTATCTACATCAGCGAGATCGTAAGCCATCATGGTGTACCTTTAAGCATCATTTCAGACCGTGATAGTCGTTTCACTTCACGAACATCGCAAGCCGTACAAGCCGCCTTGGGTACACGATTAGACCTCAGTACCGCTTATCATCCTCAAACTGATGGACAATCTGAACGCACCATCCAAACTCTTGAAGACATGCTTCGAGCATATGTCATAGACTTCAAAGGGAATTGGGACGCTCATCTACCATTAGTTGAATTTTCGTACAACAACAGCTATCATTCAAGTATCGGCATGGCACCTTTCGAGGATTTATATGGTCGTAAGTGCCGATCACCAATATGTTGGCACGAAATTGGAGAAGCACAAATCACCGGTCCAGAATTAATTCAAGAAACAACAGACAAGATCCATCAAATTCGAAACAATCTTCTAGCGGCTCAAAGTCGTCAAAAGAGTTATGCAGACAAACGACGAAAGCCCTTGGAGTTTAACATTGGTGACCAAGTACTTTTAAAAGTATCACCGTGGAAGGGAGTGGTTCGTTTTGGCCAAAAGGGCAAGCTAGCACCACGCTACGTAGGACCTTTCAAGATACTCGAAAGAGTAGGACCTGTAGCATACAAGCTTGACCTACCGGAAGAGCTCAACAGAATTCATCCCACATTCCACGTATCAAACTTGAAGAAGTGCCTCGCCGATGAAAACCTCCATATTCCCCTAGAAGATATTCAGATCGATGAATCTATGCACTTCATTGAAAGACCAGTAGAGATCATGGACTTCGGAGAAAAACGTTTAAGACGCAGTCGTATTCCAATTGTTAGGGTACGCTGGGAGTCGAAACGAGGACCTGAGTTTACTTGGGAACGTGAAGACTCAATGCGCGAAAAATACCGCATCTTTTTCCTGTTACCACTACTACTTAAATTTCGGGACGAAATTTCTAAAAGTAGGGGATACTGTAACATCCGTCGAAAAGGTTTCAAACCGTTTCGTTTATTATCGAATATCAAGTTATAAAATTTCGTTGCGTATTTATGATTAATTTTAATTTTAAACAATACATAACTAATAAACAATTTAGAATTTAAGAACTATAATTATTAGAAAGTAAAAATAAAGTAAATAAAAAATAAAACAGGCTGCCGGGTTTCAAACCCAGGTCAGCAGGAAGAACAAAGAAACACCTAACCACTCCGCCATTTGATTCGTTTGTGATATATGATAAAACAATTAATACTTATAATAAAACTCAAACTCAAATACGGTGATTCAGCGCGCCAATTACACTCGCCGGAAATACCGACGATTTCGCCAATTATCGACGGTTTCCTTTGACTAAACGCAAGTATTAACATCGACGTCGGTTATAACCGATGTCTAAACCCGCGACCTCAGTCATAACCGCCGGAGAAAGTCTTGACCACGAATCAAGACCAAATTCAGACCCAATTCATCTTGATTCATCCTTATAAATACACACCCAAGTCTCTTGTAATCATTTCGCTCAAAATCGCACAAATTCTCGAAGAAATTTCACTCGCCGGAAATATTCTGTATTGTCGGACTTTCGCCGGAAAACCGAGATATACATCAAAACGGTAAATTTCTCGATTCTTTCGTTTTCAATCCATTGTTAGACTTATACTAACTTCAATTCTTCAACCAGAATCGGTCCCAGACGACGTTGCCAGATAATCTGCACTCGCCGGAATTCTCTGCAAGTCGCCAGAAAACCGAACCCATTTCATCTCTTCTGCCATACTCTAAAATAAGACTTTCAGAGCTTAGACAGAAAGCACCACACTCACCTCAAACTTCCTGTAGATCCTCTGTCGCAAGTTACATTTCGCCGGAAAAGTTTCAGTCACCGGAAATTCGTCGGAAATCACACCTGTTCGGTACAACATCCTTAAAACCTTTCTGTTTAAATTAATTTCGATAATCAGTAATACTCAATCAACTAATTCAACAAGAATTATTGATTAACAGTCGAGTTGATTCACTGGTTTCATAATCTGAAGAAGATGAAGCACTGTTAATATATAAGTTTAATTTAAAACGGATTTTTAAACGGCCAGTGGTGGACTGTGTGCAATTTTAAACCACACGTCCCAAGTTCGATTCGTGCACTTAACCGGTTTCCTGCGATAAATCCCAATTTTTTTGAAAGGCCCCAGAACACCTTCCAGTTAGTATATAAGGTTAATAAAAACAAGTATTTTAACCAGGTTAGACACACAGTCCAGCGGTGGACTGTGTGCAAAGTTAAACCACAGGTCACGAGTTCGAATCCTGCTTCTGCAACCGGTTCGACATGATTAAAATTCTTTTTAGAATAAATGATTCTGAATAATCTAAATAGTGTATAAGTATAATAAAAAAAGAAATATTTCAGGTTAGACACGTAGCTCAGTTGGTAGAGCTGCGTGCACGCGTACGGCAGGTCACAAGTTCGAACCTCACTCAGTGCACTTACACCACAGTCCGACCGGTCAACGGTCCGGTCAACGGACCGGTCAACGGTCAACGGTCAACAAAAAGTCAACATTTTTTTATATATTTTAATTATTTAATTTAATTTAAAAATCAATTAAAAATACTAAAAATAATATTTTTAAAGTTAGAAAATGACCTTAAACTCACAAAAATAAAACTAAAAATCCTATTAAAATTGTTAATAAAATCCACATATTTACCGTACCTTTTCGTTATTATTTAGGTTAGTTATTCCTCGTCGATCAACTCTCTAAACTCGTGCGCATTCAACATCTTCAAACGAACGCACCCAATGTGAGTGAATCTCTACCAATTCCCCGTTTTAATCACATTTTGGGGTGTATCATGTGTCGCTTATTATTTATTACATTGAAACACTTGTGCATCCATCATATCCATGATCAAATGTGAATCCAATATGTATCAATTGTTTGTGTGGTTAATGTTTAGATTAAATTTATCATATTCAGTACATACATCATCATAGGCTCGTCTGTTCCCCATTACCTATGAGCGGAACTGTTCCCCATTACCTATGAGCGGAACGTGGCGTTGCCAACATACGATCGGCTCCGTTTGATTGAGCCTTGATCACACATACATCATCATAGGCTCGTCCGTTCCCCATTACCTATGAGCGGAACGTGACGTTGCCAACATATACATTATCATTCATGTCATATACTCATGCAAGGTGGTTTGATATTGTTTGTTTATTTACGTTTGCTCACATATGATTATTGCACAATTTTTCCATATTAAATACAATAAGAAATCAATATCAAATGTTTTAACAAGATTCACTCGCCAACTTTTGTTGACCCAAAATCCCCCATTTTTACACATGATACAGGTGATCCAGTTGCAGCAAGAAACATATAGGACGGCCTAGAAGAATAAATCAGATTAGGCTTTGGATTATTTACTTAGTTACTTTTTCCTTGTAATTGTATGAACTTGTTTGGAATATTGAAGTTGTAATTTGAATTTAATAAATATGAAACATTTTAGTAAACATCATGAGCTTTGGTGATAACCCAATTATGCCCGACTCTTATTCCGCTGCGGGTTGGGGTGTGACAGGAGTTGTCATGCTAAAAGCAGTCCTAGATAGCTTGCACTATGCTATTTCTCAATCTACAAAGCACCGAAAGGTATCATAGACATTTTAGAAGCATTGAGGCGTCAATTTTTTTTTTCAGATCTCAAATTGATCACGAAAGCCTACTTGTAAAGTGATGGTGGATATACAAGATGGAGGATAAAGCACTATCACGAAAAGTTATTGATGCCATTCATTTTCAAGTAGACTCGTGGGCTTTCCTTCCTATCAAGACCAAGGTACTCGGAACACGGAGTGGGATCTAAAAGTCAGGCAAAGGGCTGGAGATACAAGCGGAGGATAAAGCACTATGGCGAAGAGTTATTGATGCCATTCATTTTCATGCAGACTCGTGGGCTTTCCTTCCTATCAAGACCAGGGTACCCGGAACATGGAGTGGGATCTACAAATCAGGCAAAGGACTGGAAAATGAGAATATGTTTGTTAATAAATAATAAAAGGTGGGTAATGGGGAAGGTATTAGATTTTGGGTGGACAAATGACATGAAGACGGACCTCTCATGGAAATTTTTCCAGCCTTGTTTGCTCTTGAGAATTGCAAATGTCTTTATTGCAAACAGGGTTGATGGGTGGGATTGGAGACGTGATGTTTCACTGAAGTAGAAAGAAATAAATTCCAAAGTTGTAGTGCAATGGTGTCACACCCCAGCTTTCCACAACCAATCCAAACACCGGTGGGTCCGAGTGGGGGATATCGTGACGTAAGTTGATAACATCTTAGACAATTAAACACACACAACGGAATTCTTGGATTTAAATTACTATTGCAAACCAAATATTCAAAATATAAAATAATATACAGGCTCATAATAGAAAATCCACAGGCAGATCATAAATTATACAAAGAAAGAATATAAAACAGACTTTGGGCAGATCTAGGATTTGCAAGATCCTCTTATTACTACCGAGCACTTCCAGCCTATTTTCTATTGTACCTACAAGCTTAGTCTTTTGAAAATACGTCAGCTTTCGCTGGTAAATACACCCAACTGACTCATTTTGAAAACATTTAAAATATGTTTTAAGTGCATATCAGCACAAAATCTTTTATAACTTGGAAAGTTGACCGTCCAACCTTGTTAATAGATTTACATGTTTGTCCATACATACAAGGCCCGGTACGAGACCTAGACACGATTAACGTACACACCACTTTGGACTCACGAAGGAGTCATTTCTTCCCAACCTTGTGGGTAACGCATTTTGAGCGTCTATCGGGTGTATGCCTACACCGGCGCTAAGGTCATGGCCATTATCTATTGTAATGAGCCGGGGATATCCAGGACACGGTAGTTAACCCCCGATGTTTAAGTTATCAAACAAAACTGATTAAAACAGAATATGAGGATTTACTAGCCAATCCAGCATTCAATTGATCCCATTTCCGACCAAGCGCTAATAATTTACTGTAACCCAAGCCCGTATAGGGGAAATAAGTCGAGAGTATTTACCTGAGCTAGTCTTCGTTTAAACGCAAGATTTATTAACTCAGTCCATACACGAAATTACTAAGTGCATATAGCATTTACCGGCAAGTCTCTAGTCTGGATTATGGCATAAGCTAACCAATTAAATACTAATGGTCTTATTTAAGTCATAGACTTAGACCGAGTAGTGTACTTGATCAAAACGTATAACGCTAGATTAGACGATGATTGGATAGAATGTAGTTTAATCCCAACAAGTACTTTGACTTGTGTAATATGGATAAACTATAAACTTCTGTATTTTGAGACTTAATTGACAAGGTTAG
The DNA here is from genome assembly GCA_947069175.1 of Scalesia atractyloides. NCBI lineage: Eukaryota > Viridiplantae > Streptophyta > Magnoliopsida > Asterales > Asteraceae > Scalesia > Scalesia atractyloides. Next base: position 24,753,202 of record CAMTDV010000013.1, read on the forward strand.
ACCCGTTTCGGTTAATTTTCGTAAACTAGTTACATATGCTTAACTGTACGCATGTCAGCGACATCAGGTAACCGGATAAGTCATGGAAAACTTCTATATGCCATTACACTTTAAATAAGTTGTAATATCAGTGGGATATTAACTTTTATGTCTGTTATGGTTTTAAAGTGAAACTATGCCTCATAAGGGTATTTCGGTAATTTCATACCGTATAAAAGGAACTTGAATATCATTTAATGTTATAGCTATAAGTATTCTGTAAAAATAACTTATTTATGATATAATATTAGTAGGATATTAATTATATGTGTAATTTATCTTTTATGACCAACTTATGCACCGAGGGGCATTTTGGTCATTTTACACATAGTCTATAAATTATTTGGGATTCTGAGTTTATATCTTGTACCTACTGTAACAATATTTAAAAAGGTTTTAAATCAGTAGGTAACAAGTGTTGGTTGGTATATATGGTTTAAAACCATACTATGTGCCGAAACGACGCTTATGTCGTAAAATGACGATTTATGCGATGATTAAAGAAAACTGATGTTTAGGTCAGATTAACATGTCTTAGATATGTTATTTAATATAACATATCAGTAGAAAAAAGATTTACTTTGAAAAGATGTGATTAAAATCATTTTATAAGCCACACGGGCCTTATCCTCATTTATCGACATAATACACGGACTTGCTCATAAACTCAGTTTATAATCTGATTTGACATCCCAAATAATCCTACTTCTAATATTACATCAATAGGAAACTCATTTTCAAGTTCATTATCATTAAAACCTCTTTTTTATGCAAAAAGGGCATTTTAGTCAAAGTGACATAATTACGGAACTTGTGCATAAACTCATATTCTGAATATGATCATCTAATATAACCTCAGAGGGTTATGCTACATTATATTATGATCATAATGCAACTTTAAACAGTATCTAGCTATCTAAATCGGGTCAGAATTGAAAGTCAATGCAGAAGTCAAACTTCGCGACTTTCGGTTGCGAACCGACCCTAGAACTGAAATTGATGAGCCGAACATGTTCTTACATGTTCTAATAATTACTACCAACTTGTTTAAATGTCAAAACAGGTTTCATAACATATATAAGATCAATTTATGATTTTCCAAAAAATGGTCTGTTTGACTTTTAATATCCTTACTTTGACCCGCCAATTGGTCTAGCAAACGTGACCTTCAGGAGATGCCCTTTATAGGGACTAACACCTACCTTATTACGACCACTTAGCCATGTTCGTTACGAACAATGGCTGGACCATAATGGTCTTAACCGAAAGTCAAGGCGTTTTCCTGAAAACGCTTGACTTTTGCCTATAAAAGCGCCTATAAACGAAAATGCAATAGCAAGGAACACTTACAAGTGGTTCCCAGAATGCAATAGAACTTAGTTGGATGCTCCTTTCAGTAAGGAACTTCCAGAGAAGGGAGATAGAGTTGTGAATAAGAAAGATGCAAGTTCAAATGGTGAACCTTGGCACCTATTTATAGTTGGAGAGCTTGAAGGAGGTGATGCCAGGTGCTAAGGGGTTTAAGAGGAATCTTACAAGTGTCCTAAAACGTGGCATAGCAGTTTGGAAGACCATGGTTTCGAATCAAATGGTTTTTGGCAATTTGTGTGGAGGCCAAGCAAATTTTCTGCAGACACAGGCCTCTCCCGCCCTGCGAGAGGCCAAGGCCATGCCTCTCGCGCCCCGCGAGCGCCCTTTGTCAAATTTCAAAAGTTGACACTTTTAGCCTCTCAACTTATTAAACCCTATTAAACCTTCCTAAAACACCCTTTTTTGCATTTTTAGCCCTTCGTAGCCAATACTTGGCGTACCCGGGATTATGCCCGGACATTGTCGAGCTCTCGGTTTCTTTAAAAGGTCACCCAGAGGTATAAATTAGCATGTTGACACTTTTAACCCCTCCATTATCCAACTTTCACATATTTACCAAATTAACCTCTCTCGTCCAACAAGGGCACGTATGAGAGTTAGGACTTCGTAAAGGATCACTCAGAGGCTCATTATATGCATGTTGAAATATCAGTTACTCAGAGGCTAGGCATGTTGACATATCAGTCACTCAGAGGCAATGTTTAAGCATGTTGACATATCAGTCACTCAGAGGCTAGGCATGTTGACATATCAGTCACTCAAAGGCCAATGTTTAAGCATGTTGACACCTTTAGTCCTTATTGGTCTTTAATAGAAATAAAAATACAACACGCGCCACTATACTATGGGACACAATTTTTCGAGGTGTTACACCCTCACCCCCTTAAAAGAAATCTCGTCCTCGAGATTTTTATTCAAACAGATGGGGGTACTTTTGTCGCATAGTGGACTCAACCTCCCATGTATACTCGGGACCTCTAAAGGCGTCACCACTTAACCTTTACTGTAGGTATTAATTTCCTTCAAAGCTTCTTAACCTATTGATCCTCGATCGAAATTGGTTTGTCACGACCCTCAGGTTTTCATCTATTTGCACATCCTTGTGTGACATTGCCCGCGACTCATCGGCTAGACATTTCTTAAGGTTAGATATGTGGAACACATCGTGGATCCCACTAAGCTCCTCTGGTAGCCTAAGCTTATAAGCTACAGTGCCGACACATTCGATTATCTCGAATGGTCCTATATATCTTTGGCTTAGCTTGCCCTTCTTTCAAAATCTCATTACACCTTTCTAAGGTGATACTTTTAGCATGACTTTGTCCCCTACTTGGAACTTGAGAGGTTTACGCCTCTTGTCAGCATAGCTCTTCTGCCTATCACTGGCAGCTTTGAGTCGATCACGGATTTGTACAATCTTGTTCGTGGTCTCCAGGACAATTTCAGGTCCTGATAGTTGGGCTTCCCCAACTTCTGCCCAACACACGGGCGTTCGACACTTCCTCCATACAAGGCTTCATAAGGAACAGTCTTGATGCTCGTATGATAGCTATTATTGTATGAGAATTCTATTAGGGGTAAGTGGTCATCCCAACTTCCACCTAAATCAATCACACATGCCCTAAGTATGTCTTCCAATGTCTGGATAGTAAGCTCACTTTGACCATCAGTCTGTGGATGGTAAGCCGTACTAAAATTTAATCTCATGCCTAAAGATTGTTGGAAACTTTTCCAAAAATGAGAGGTATATCTAGTATCTGTCAGATACAATAGATACCGGCACACCATGTAGGGACACAATCTTGTCCACATACAACTTAGCCAATTTGTCTGAATTATATGTTTCCTTAATTGGCAAGAAATGCGTTGATTTAGTCAGCCTATCTACAATGACCCAAATCGTGTCGTTTCCACGTTTTGTCTTAGGTAACTTGGTAATCAAGTCCATAGTTACCATTTCCCGTTTCCAAGTGGGAATTTCCAATTGTTGTAGAAGTCTGACGGCCTTAACTTACGAACACGTCAGACACTTAGCTACATAAGTGGCTATGGATTTCTTCAAACCCATCCATCCCAATAATTCTTTTTCAAGTATTGATACATCTTATCACATCCTGGGTGAATTGAGTATCTCATATTATGCGCTTCTTGGAGGATTAGATCTCTAAGTCCTCCAAAGATTGGAACCCAGATTCTTCCATTAAATCTAAGGATTCCATCCTTTCCAGGAGTTAATTGATCAATATTTCCGCCTAATCCTTCATTAGGAGCATTAGCCTCTAATAGAGCTTGCTTTTACGCATCTAATAGCTTCTCATTTAAGCTATTTCTGAGCTCAATTCTCTTGGCGTTAATCCTAATGGGTTTAACCCTTTCTTTGCGACTTAAGGCATCAGCAACAACATTTGCCTTGCCGGAATGGTAGCGAATTTCGCAATCATAATCGTTAAGTGTTTCCATCCAATGGCGTTGTCGCATGTTCAATTCTTTCTGATTGAACAAATGTTGGAGAATTTTATGATCAGTGTATATAATACACTTGGTGCCATATAAGTAATGTCTGCACAGTTTTAGTGCAAATACAACGGCACCCAATTCCAAATCATGAGTGGTGTAGTTTCTTTCGTGCACCTTTAACTGTTGTGATGCATAAGCAATTACCTTGCCTTTTTGTATTAGCACACAACACATGCCAGTGTGCGAAGCATCACAATAAACTACAAATTCCTCAATACCCTCAGGTAGAGATAACACATGAGCATTGCTCAACTTGCGTTTTAGAATCTCAAAGGATTCTTGTTGTTTCGGACCCCAAACAAACTTAACATTCTTACGGGTCAAGGTAGCTAAAGGAGTGGCTATCCTTGAAAAGTTCTCAATGAGCCTCCTATAGTAACCAGCCAATCCTAGAAAACTACGAAAATCCGATGGAGTCTTGGGTACTTTCCAATTCATTATGGCTTCTATTTTGGCGGGATCCACTTGGATACCACGCTCATTTACAACATGTCCAAGAAATTGGACTTCTCTAAGCCAAAATTCACACTTAGAAAATTTAGCATAAAGCTTTTCCTGCCTTAGCAATTCTAGAATGCACCAAAGGTGTTTCTCGTGATCAATTTGATTACGAGAGTAGATAAGTACGTCGTCTATGAAGACGATGACAAACTTATCCAAATACATCCATGAATGCTGCAGGTGCATTTGTGAGCCCAAAAGGCATCACTAGAAATTCAAAATGACCATATCGGGTCCTAAAGGCAGTCTTAGGAACATTCTAGTTCTTAACCTTCAACTGATGATATCTTGGTCTTAAATCGATCTTGGAGAAATAACTAGCCCCTTGAAGTTGGTCGAATAAATCGTCGATCCTGGGCAGAGGATATCGGTTCTTAATCGTTATCTTGTTCAATTCTCGATAATCAATGCACATTTGCATTGAACCGTCTTTCTTCTTTACAATAAAATAGGAGCTCCCCAAGGTGAGGAACTCTGCTCAATAAAGCCTTTCTCTAAGAGTTCTTCTAACTGTAATATCAATTCCTTCATCTCCGTCGGTGCTAACCGATATGGAGCCCTGGCTACCGGTGCTGATCCAGGTAGGATATCAATTCTAAACTCCACTTGCCTATCTGGAGGTAGGCCAGGTAATTCTTCGGGGAAAACATCGGAATACTCCGAGATAACCGAAAGGTCTTCAATACTTGGCTTAGGCTCATTGATAGTTACTTGTGCCATATAAATGACACAGCCTCTCCCCAAACACTTGGATGCCTTAAATAACGATACCTTGTCTGGCAATCTGTAGTGCAAATCTCCAGGGATGGTGATCGTTTCACCAGATGGGGTTTTAATTTCAATGAGTTTCTTATCGCAGGCAATGCGGGCTTGGTTATGGGATAACCAATCCATGCCTAAAACTACATCGAACTCTGCCAATTTCATTGGCAAAAGAGTGATGGGGATAGAATGATTCTTAATGGATATAGAGCATCCATCAAGAACGGAAGATGCTATCTCTAACGTTCCATCAGCGAGTTCTACCTCATACGTTATATCTAGAGTTCTTATGGGCAAGTTTAATAGTTTTCTAAACTTATGATCAACAAAATATTTAGCTGCACCCGAATAAAAAAGAACTCTAGCATATACATCATTGATGAGGAATGTACCTGTTATGACGTTAGTGTCATCAACGGCCTCCCTAGCATCCATCTGGAAAGCACAACATTTCCTTTCTTAGCCTCTCTAGGCTTTGCATCATTACTTTTGGGGTTCTTGGGGGCAATGAACGTAATGTGCCCTTTTTCATTACATTGTAGCAAACTTCATCTTTAAGATCCTTGCACTCTAGGGTCTTATGCCCCTTTCTTTTGCAGATACCACAGGGTTTAGTCTGTGGATTTATACTACATTGTCCCCAATGTCTATATTTACAGTTCTTGCACAGAGGTTTATCATTAGACGCGTGCTGGCTCTTCTTGAACCTGAAGTTTCCTTTCTTTTTGAACCTTTGAGAGTTATTATCCTCCCGTTCCCTCTTTCCGTCAGTTTCAGTCCTAACTGATCTTTGCATCACTAAATCTAAGGTGAGGGAAAGAGATAGGTCTACGGCGGACCTATAGGTACTAGGCTGAGCAGCCTTTACCATGCCCTTTATCTCGGGCGCTAACCCATTAATGAAATGCGTAATGCGTTTAGATTCAGGGGTGATTAAATATGAAACTAACCTATACAGGGAATTGAAGTGAGAAACATAATTCCGGTAGTCTAGGTTCTTCATTGAAAGAGTCAGAAAGTTTGTCTCTAATTTCTCCACCTCATGAGGTGGACAGTAAGTCTCTTTGACTAGATTGACAAACTTAGACCATCCTAAGTTGTACATGTGTATCTTACCTATAGATTGAACCATTGCCTTCTACCATATCAGGGCATCGCCCTTGAAGGACTGTGATACATATTTTACCACATCCTTTACAACATAACCGCTGATATCCACCATTGTTTTCATTTCGTCAAGCCACTTCAAGGCTTCTACTGCTCCTTTTCCCCATTAAACTCTCGGGGTTTGCAGGAGACGAAATATTTATAGGTACATCCGTCTTTTGAGGAATGGGACCTATCAGCAAATTCTATTTTCTTTGGTTCACTCTTTGCATTCGAAGAGTGAACTGAGCTCTCCTTATGAGCTGAGGATAGCATGATTGATAATGGTCTGGAGCGAGTAGCACTCGACTCCCTAAGTTTTTCTATGGCCTTTTCCATGGCCCTTCCCACAGCTGCATCTATGCGAGCTTGGAAGTCATCATTGTTAATGGCTATATTTTCAGCCTTGTTAGAGCTAATTTCTCGGTGGCTACTTTGTGCCTCGTCCGAGTTTACCATTTTGAAACTTTGGCTCTAAATATCAAACAAAATTTCTCTTAGCCATGGTATAACAACCATATTGGCTTAAACACTGGATATAACAATCCATTGCTTATTGAAGCTAGTGTGAATAACATCACAACTCTTAGGCTTATCATATCTATATTTGGCCTAGGTCTTAATAAGACCATCAAAGGCAAATTACAATTTGGACATAGTCTATATATTATTAGACATGGATCGTAATGTCACAACTGTCATTGTCATTTAGACAATTATATGTAGCTCATAGGCTTGTCATTAATGGACATAAAAATTGAGCACATTGGCCTACATCATAACAGATGTAAATTATGGCACGTTGGCTTGTCACATGGACATAAAATTGGGCACATTGGCCTGTCACCTTGGACATAAAATTGGGCACATTGGCCGGTCACCTTGGACATAAAATTTGGCACATTGGCTGTCACATTGGACATAAAATTGGGCACATTGGCCTGTCACATTAGACATAAAATTGGGCACTTTGGCCTGTCACATTGGACATAAAATTAGGCACATTGGCCTGTCACCTTGGACGTAGAATTGGGCACATTGTCCTGTCATTTGCCATCGCATTGATGACATTAGCCGGGATCACATTGATCACATAGGCTATATAATAGGTCTTAGGACGTAGTCCTTTTCACCTAGACGGCTAGTGTGGTTCCTCAAGTCACACTACCAAGAGTATGAACATTCATTAATATTAACATAAGAGTACCTTAATGATTGATTAATGGTCCCGGTCACCTTGGACCTTAACGACCTTGGAGGCTTGAACCTAATTCACCACCTCTGGATAGAAGGATAACTTCCGTTAACTATCCTGATAGAAGGCTCCTTGTCCTTAACTATCAATTCTTGGCCAATGTGTGGTCTACGCCACTTGGCATAATCAAATCCTTTATGGTCTTTTGGAATTATATAGAGAGCATAAATTTTGAATAAATCGAGATGCTCGCTTGAAGAGGATGAATACATATATATATAATTCCAAAAATACTTCATTAAATTCCAAATAGAAATTACAATACTAGAAGCAATGAAATAAACTGTCCATGCAAGGACTACAGAAACAAAAATATCCACGCAGGGACTAAAGAAATAACAATGTCCTCGCAGGGACTAACATATATTAGAAGAGACTTCACTCGTCCTGCTTTCCCTTAACCAACTTGGAGAGTTTCTTGAAGAACTTGTTTGTCTTCTTCTCCGTTTTCTCCGCTTGTTGTTGTATTTCTCTCATCCGTTCTAAGGCCTCATTAATGGCCTCCAGTGGCGGCAGAGGTTGTGGTTGTGGTTGTGGTTGTGGCATAATGGGGTACTGGTACCCATAACTTGGATATCCAGTAGATGGATAAGCAGGTGGGAAAGGAGACGGGTAAAGTACGTTATGCATGACCGCTTGCATGTAAGGGTCTTGCGACAATGCTTGATAATCAACAGGTGTAGTTAGGTTAAAAGGATCATATCCAAACGTATCCGGATATGTTGGGATAGGGTTATTATAACCCGATGGTGGTGGTTGAACTATTGATGGTGGTGTTGGTTCCACCACAGGTGACACATTAGATGGTCCACCATTTGTCGGTCCTTGTGAATAGTAGGGTAAGGTTTGGGCAAAGGTGGCAACGATCCCGACCGTTGGCTCGCACGTACTAACATACGTGATCCTCTTTTCCTCCTTGGCGGTTCAGGTGGCGATTGGGGTTATTCCACTGGTTCCATGTGCACATCTTCTTGGGAGGTGGTTGGGAGTGATGGGAAGGAGTGTTAGTGAAGGTAAATTGGTTCCAATATTGGTCCCACTCCTTAGGACCTTGGTATGGCGATCTGGCGTAAGAGTTCGAATCGCTTGAGATTTCTATGGGATGCCTATGTGATCCTGACGGCAGCATTACTGGATCGGAGTCCTCGTCCATGGGATTTGGTTGGTCTAATTGGTTTTGGTCGGCTGGGGGTGTATTAAAGTATTGGTTGGGGTTAAATTCATCATGATAAGAATGATGGGAATGGTGGGAGTGGTGTGAATGATGCGAATGATAAGAATGGTACGAATTTTGAGTATGAGAAGGTGAATGTTGCGACAATGGCCATGAATCCCCCGAATCTTCATACGGGTTCAGGTGATGGGGATGTGAAGGGAAATGTCCTGAAGGTCCTCCCCTCATTGGTCCTTTTCTTCTTCCTCTTACTCTTAGCGGCATTTTCCTGTTAAAATCAATTAAAAAACAATACTAAAAACTTAATAATGAGATGAGTAAATCCTTGGTCAAAGCCTAGACTCGGAAGTCTAAGGAATGTGCTTGTGTAAGTTGGAGATTAAACACAAAAGGCTAGTGTTTAATTCCCTCAAACGTTTGCTTTTTGTCACACCCCAGCTTTCCACAACCAATCTAAACACCGGTGGGCCCGAGTGGGGGACATCGTGACATAAGTTGATAACATCTTAGACAGTTAAACACAGCACAACGGAATTCTTGGATTTAAATTACTATTGCAAACCAAATATTCGAAATATAAAATAATATACAGGCTCGTAATAGAAGATCCACAGGCAGATCATAAATTTACAAAGAAAGAATATAAAACAGACTTTGGGCATATCTAGGATTGGCAAGATCCTCTTATCACTACCGAACACTTCCAGCCTATTTTCGTATTGTACCTGCAAGCTTAGTCTTTTGAAAATACGTCAGCTTTCGCTGGTAAATACACCCAACTGACTCATTTTGAAGACATTTAAAATATGTTTTAAGTTCATATCAACACAAAATCTTTTATAACTTGGGAAAGTTGACCGTCCAACCTTGTTAACAGATTTACATGTTTGTCCATACATACAGGGCCTGGTACGGAGACCGGACATGATTAACGTACACACCACTTTGGACTCACGAATGAGTCATTTCTTCCCAACCTTGTGGGTAATGCATTTTGAGCATCTATCGGGTGTATACCTCACTCGCGCTAAGGTCGTGACCATTATCTATTTTAATGAGCCGAGGATATCTAGGACACGGTAGTTAACCCCTGATGTTTAAGTTCTCAAACAAAACTGATTAAAACAGAATATGAGGATTTACTAGCCACAATCCAGCATTCGATTGATCCTATTTCCGACCAAGCGGTAATAATTTACCGTAACCCAAGCCCGTATAGGGGAAATAAGTCGAGAGTATTTACCTGAGCTAGTCTTCGTTTAAACGCAAGATTTATTAACTCAGTCATACACGAAAGTACTAAGTGCGTACACATTTACCGGCAAGTCTCTAGTCTGGATTATGGCATAAGCTAACCAATTAAATACTAATGGTCTTATTTAAGTCATAGACTTAGACCGAGTAGCGTACTTGATCAAAACGTATAACGCTAGATTAGACGATGATTGGATAGAATGTAGTTTAATCCCAACAAGTACTTTGACTTGTGTAATATGGATAAACTATAAACGTTCTGGATTTTGAGACTTAATTGACAAGGTTAGACCCGTTTCGGTTAATTTTCGTAAACTAGTTACATATGCTTAACCGTACGCATGTCAGCGATATCGGGTAACCGGAAAGTCATGGACAATTTCTATGTGCCATTACACTTTAAATAAGTTGTAATATCAGTGGGATATCAACTTTTATGCCCGTTATGGTTTTAAAGTGAAACTATGCTTCATAAGGGTGTTTCGGTAATTTCATACCGTATAAAAGGAACTTGAATATAATTTAATGTTATAGCTATAAGTATTCTGTAAAAATAACTTATTTATGATATAATATCAGTAGGATATTAATTATATGTGTAATTTATCTTTTATGACCAACCTATGCACCGAGGGGCATTTTCGTCATTTTACACATAGTTTATAAATTATTTGGGATTCTGAGTTTATATCTTGTACCTACTGTAAAAATATTTAAAAAAGGTTTTAAAATCAGTAGGTAATAAGTCTTGGTTGGTAAATATGGTTTAAAACCATACTATGCGCCGAAACAACGCTTATGTCGTAAAATGACGATTCATGCGATGATTAATAAAAACTGATGTTTAGGTCAGATTCACATGTCTTAGATATGTTATTTAATATAACATATCAGTAGACAAAAGATTTACCTTGAAAAGATGTGATTAAAATCATTTTATAAGCCACACGGGCCTTATTGTCATTTATCGACATAATACAAGGACTTGTTCATAAACTCAGTTTATAATCTGATTTGATATCCCAAATAATCCTACTTCTAATATTACATCAGTAGGAAACTCATTTTCAAGTTCATTATCATTAAAACCTCTTTTTATGCAAAAAGAGAATTTTAGTCAAAATGACATAATTACGGAACTTGTGCATAAACTCAGATTCTGATTAGATCATGTAATATAACCTCAGAGGGTTATGCTACATTATATTACGATCATAATGCAACTTTAAATCAGTATCTAACTAATCTAAATCGGGTCAGAATTGAAAGTCAATACAGAAGTCAAACTTCGCGACTTTTGGCTATAAAAGCCTATAAACGAAAATGCAAGAGCGAGGAACACTTACAAGTAGTTCCTAGAATGCAATAGAACTTAGTTGGATGCTCCTTTTAGTAAGTAACTTCCAAGGAAGGGAGATAGAGTTGTGAATAAGAAAGGTCACTCCATTATCGAGCTCTCGGTTTCTTTAAAAGGTCACTCAGAGGTATATATTAACATGTTGACACTTTTAACCCCTCCATTATCCAACTTTCACATATTTACCAAATTAACCTCTCTCGTCCAACAAGTGGCACATATGAGAGTTAGGATTTCGGAAAGGATCACTCAGAGGCTCATTATATGCATGTTTACATATCAGTCACTCAGAGGCTAGGCATGTTGACATGTCAGTCACTCAGAGGCTAGGCATGTTGACATATCAGTCACTCAGAGGCCAATATTTAAGCATGTTGACACCTTTAGTCAGTATTGGTCTTTAATAGACTAAAAATAAAAATATAACACGTGTCACTATACTATTAGCCACGATTTTACGAGGTGTTACAAATAGTAAACAATCAATACTAAGTTCAGATCAAGATATGTGGAGATGGGAACCGAACTCGGATGGGATCCTTTCAGTGTCTGTGTCGAAAATTTTTATCCAATATGCAGTGCCATACTACCCCTACGATTGGCTGATGTGGGTCCCAAAAATGGAGAAGCTATTTGGGTGATAGGCGGAACAAGACCGACTACCGACACTAAAAGGATTACACAAAAGAAAGATACCATGCGGGTCAGTTTTATTCAAATCATGTAGGAGATCGAGGAAGACATCGATCACCTATTCACTTCATGCTTAGCGACTACGATAATATGGCAAAAAATAAGCTTGGCGACTACGATATTATGGCAAAAAATAAGCTTGGCGACTACGATATTATGGCAAAAAATAAGCAGATGGTGTGATATCTCTCATGTGTATGCATATAATGTTAAGAGACCTCCAATTATACAAGACTCAATTTACTAAAAATAAAAGGAAGGTGGTGCGTGTAATGATTCTAGCGCATGCTGGATGATTTAGAAGGCGCGGAATAAACTAATTTTCTCAAGAAAACGGATACATGTGAAAGGCATTTTTGACGAGGTCCAAGTGACAACGTTCTTATGGATCAACATAGTTCGAAGAATGGCGGGTGGGCTTGGCATAATTGGGTGGCCTTCCATTTGCAATAATAATTATGGAATTAGTAGCTTGCTAGCCACAACCAGTATATATATATATATTTGAGTGAATGAATGTGTTGTTTCCTGATTAAAAAAAGTAACGATGTGTAATCAAATTATATTCAACTAACCAATGTTTAAGATTTTTCTAACTAAGATAGCATACCATTTGTACACTGAAGGAAAAAAAACTACTGCTTGAAATCGATAAAAACATAAAAAGAAACACAATTTTCTCTTTTCTTTTTCTTTATATAGAAACACATCCGATTTACCCATCCCCGAATCCCGCATCACCTTCACTGAGCTTCTGCCACGTTTTCAGGATTTCCTAGTCATGCGCCACGTACACACAACACATAACACGTAGCAGCACATCTGCCACCATAATAATCCATTATAAAATTACAACATAACCCCTATAAATAAGAAACCCTAAACCGTCACTTTCAGCAAACAAGGAGAAGATGGCAGTTGGAATCCCGATATGTGTGCAGTGTGGAACAAAGAGCAACCCGTGCCGGTGCAAGGTGGTGGGGCCCACGGTGGGGTTTTTGGCCTTTGCGGCGGCGGCGATAGTGGAGTGGCCGGTGGGAGCGGTGGTGTACTTATTTCGCCACATGAAAGGCCGCCGTATTATGGCTCATCCTGCTACCGTTGTCTACCCCACCGTCAATAGAGCTATTCCTATTTAAGGAATGCGTGTTTATGTATGTATAATGTATGTTCAAATAAAAACTTGTTATACTAAGATACCTTTTCAAATTTCTTGGTTTGTTTTTATTTTTTATTTTTCCTATACAACTAACTAGTTAGTTAATAGTTATATATACTATGTTTGTTGCTTTGGCGGGTGAGCCAGTGTGCCCCTTCGGACGGTGTGTTTTCTTTGGAATAGTTGCGGACTGGTCACCAGCATCGTCTGTGTTTGCGGACGGGTGTGGATGGCTTTTTGTATTGGTTTTATCCGGGTGGTCGAGCACTGTTAAAAAATTTATAACACGTCGTTATTATCTTTGTTATTTAATCTTTATGCATAACATGTCTAAATAAAAGTTTGTTACACACTTGCACCAAGAAACTTTTGAAGAATTTGTTGGTTGGCTTAATTTACAAAGATGTTATTTTTGTTATTTGTGGTAACTAATGGAGATTCGTGAATATGGTTTATCATGCTTCTTGAAAGAAATCCAACCATGTGTTAACCTTTTGGATTTATAAAATATGCTACTTGAAAATTGATTATTACCGAGTACCGACATAATATTTCTAACGAATTAAAAATTTTAAATCCGTCTTCCACGTAAACCCATTAATAAAAAAGTTAAAAAAAAAACTATAAATATTAATCTGCAACATGTCGGTAATTAACGGAGATGGCTTTTATACTTTTATTGGATGAAAAAGAAAAAGAGAGAAAAAAAAGATAAAATCGAACAAAACAATTCTCTTGTGGGCCGACTTTCTGTTGGGCAATGGCTGTTGCTCGGTTTTCTGGGCCGCAGTGTTTATCTAATTATGTGAATGGTTGTTAATTGGGAGCTACTTAAGTTGTCACGAACGTTCTTTTTTATTTTATCGAAAAATAATTACGAGTTTTGAGTAGCGATTTGGTTGGTAAAACTTGCTAGACTAAAGATTAAATACATACAAATATTTTTAATGTACAAAACGTATGAACTGAAGTTTTTTTTGAAAAAAACACGGTGACATTTATCGTAATTGTTTACTCGTAGAGTAATTATCAAAATTACCCTACAAATGATCTTGTAGGGTAATTTTGTAAAATGGTCTTGTAAGGTAAATTTGATTTTGTAGATTAATTTTGTATGGTATCATAATTACTCTACAAATAATCTTGTATGGTAATTTTGATCTTATAGGGTAATTTTATAAAGTATCATAATTACTTTACCAATGATTTTGTAGGGTAATTTTGAATTATATGTTGTTTGATAAACTTGTAGAGTAATTTGGATACACTTGTAGGGTAATTTTACCCTACAAAATTATTTTACAAAATTACTTTACAAGATCAAAATACTCTACAAGATCATTTGTAGGGTAATTTTGATAATTTCTCTACGAGTAAATAATTATGAAAATGCCACTGCGTTTTTTATTTTTATTTTTTCATGCGTATGTTATGTACGACAAGGCTTTGTGTACGTGAACTTAACCATAGGTGATTCTTCGGATACACATGGTAAAAGTTGCAATAGGTGATTCTTCATATACACATGTGAGTTAGAGGTTTTAAATTAGTTTTCAAATCTTTAGGGGGTGTTTTACTTTGCAAATCACATGTTTTTAAATGTATAGTTGTTAGCTGTTTGATTTTAGTCTATAAATCGCAGTTAAAGAGAATTTAAGAACAAAGGACCTAACAATGTATTGTTTATTGGTTTAACCAATTCTTAGTCCTCTTTGTCACTTATGAGTTCACTTTAAGCCACAAAGAGATACTTATTGGGTCGGTGTTCGGGTTATTATGTAATTCAAATTTTACTATTTGGATCTAACCAGTTTCAAAATCCAATCCAATCCAATTTTGTTTCAGTTCAGTTCAAATCTTGACTTTTTTTTAATTCATCTCGAGTTTGGTTTGAATTCGAATTTCAACTTTTTTCTACTTCATTTCGAGTTTGATTTGAATTTGAATTTTGACTTTTTTCTACTTTCTTTCAAGTTTGGTTTGAATTCGAGTTTTGACTTTTTTTCTTGTTCATTTTGTGTTCGGTTTGAGTTTGAACTCTCTTCTAGTTAAGTTTGAATTATGACATTTTTCTGGTTCAGTTTGAGTTCAGTTCAAATTTTGACCTCTAATAGTTCATTTCGAATAATAAACGCCTATAGAAAAGTCGTATTGAAATTGTGTAATTCGTTCTTATTTCATTTCATGTAAGTCATGCACATTCTAAAGTTCATTTCGAATAATGAACATCTATAGAAGACTCGCACCATTTGGTTGAACTTGTGTAATTTATTCTCATTTCGAATTTTGACTTTTTTTTCTAGTTCATCTCGAGTTCGGTTTGTATTTTATTTTTTCTAGTTCAGCTTGAATTGTGACTTTTTTCTAGTTCAACTCGAGTTCGGATCAAATTTGACTTTTTTAATTCAATTCGAATGATGAACACATAAAACATATAGAAGACTCACAACACTTAGTTGAACTTGTGTAATTCATTCCCAATTCGTAAAAGGTTTTAGAAGTGTTTTTGTTCTACATTTACGTGCATGAACTAGTAAAAACAAAGATGGTCTTATAGTATTTAGTGGTTCATCTAATTTATTCGGGTTAGGGGATAGCACCAGGTACGGATTTAGCATTAGTTGAGGGGTAGTCTGCGTAATTGCACCTATAGAAGACTCACACCACATAGCTCCGATAGCAACACATAATTGCATACATGCCAAGTTCTATGCACATTCTCTTGACATAGGTACACTCTGGTCGATCACCCGCAACACTGCACTATATTCGACTCAATTTTAACTAAAAATAAAATACACAGAAACTGGTATGAACGTTCTATAATAATGTCTTCTGATAAACTTCTGGACTGAGATCACTGGTCACTGTTGTAATGACTTTGCAAAACAGAAGTTGTTAATCTCTCCATAGAACGAGGGTTTCTATGTGATCAACTTCTGATGTGAGAATAACTATTCTTTCTTTGAAAAAGTAAGTTGCAGTAACTAAAGGTACAAGGGAGAGTACTTGTGAATCAATGAATGTATTATCTACTGATGGAGTAGAGTTTCTATCATATTAAATAGTGGCGAGCCTAGTAAAATTCATAGCCGTCATGACAGTGACATTTTAATTCCTACTAATGAGAATGTAAATATTTTTTTTGTCATGTTATATCTTTTCTGCCACGTAGTCATAACTTAAACTGGTCCCGTCAGGTTGGTCACAATATTGTGGGTTTTTGATATGTATTCGGGTCATACATCTTTATTTATATTACAAGATATTAACATATGTGTCAAGACAAAATAGTATAAAAGATAAGCCCTTTGAAAATTACTCTTTAATTGTTGGGGTGTAAACGAGTCGAGTTGTGAGTTACTTGAGATCCGCTCGTTAAAAACACAAATCAAGACGAACTTAAACAAACTTGAGCCCGAGCTTTCTTCGAGGCTCATTAAAGCGAGCTCGAGCTTCACCATATCCAGCTCCAACTGGCTTGCGAGCCAAAACGAATATTTAAATAATTGTTTTTACAGTATTAGTTAGACATGAAAACCTTTTGGTTATAGATCTTGATCTTGACATGTATAACGCTATTAGATAACTAGTTTTATTTGACGGAAATCGGAAAATCCTAGATGCTATATCAATTGGTAATTTGTTGAATTGAAATCACATCACACCCAAATAACCTACAAAATATCATTGATGAATGTTTGTCGGGGCATACATTCACGACGAATTTTCGTTGGTACCCACTTTCCCTAATGGATGTATCCTCGAGGGAAGTAATTCTTTATGTTGTGTAAATCCCAATCTTTCGAACGCTTTTCATAAAAGATACTTCCGTTATGATTTTTGTGGCTGGCCCTTAATAAATAAACACGTTTTTGTTTGTGTGAGGCTAACTCATTTAATAAGGACGTATGTCTTTTAGTGAGAGTTCTCAAATTTAAACCTAAACAACATAAATTATTTAAATAATAATGTAAAGTATGGTATCATTAACATTTATACTTAAAAAAAAGTTTAAAATAACATAAACATAGATTAAAGGGTAAAAAGTAAAACTCCATTGCAACCTTATGTGAATAAATTGTTACATCTGGAGAAAAATAAATTATCAAATCCCCTTGATCTAGGCGTCCATAAAAATTCGGAAAAAAAAGAAGATAATTAAAAAACCCTTCGGGCCGCGAAACAATCAACCGTTTCGTTAATCGTTATTCAACTATCGTCTCCAACAACGGCTTCTTCGATCTACACATCGAAACCATCTTCTTAAACTCCGGCGAACTAAACTCTTCAACTTCCTCAAAACTCACACGCGGCGGCGTAGGTGCATTTTCCGGCAAAATCCTCACACTCCCTATTCTCTTCCCGCCAGATTTAGCCACAAGAAAAACCGATCCCAAATCATTGGTTGTGACCACTGAATTGCGTCTGTTCATTGGAAACACGACGTAAACGGATGCAATCTCCAGTTCATCGTCCGCGTTTAACGCGGAAAACCGTGATCCGATCCGGAGAGTCTTTGAGTTCACCAGAAATGTGTTTGGTGACTCCATCATGAGTTCGGCCGCATTTATTGGTTGCCGAAGTTTGCGGATTTCGCCGGTCGGGTATATTATTTTTGTGGTTTTTGAGTGCTTTGTTAGGGTGCAGGAAGCGTAGTTGCCCATGACGGTGATGGCTACGGAGTGGATTTAGGCTTTTTTTTTTTTTCAACCGCAAAACTTCTGAATAAATATTTAGAAACGGAGCGAAACTAGAGGAAGATGGTGATGGGAAATGTGGATGAGGGGTGGGTTTATTTATATGGAGTTGAGTGTTTGACAAAATATTAAAAAAATAATTTAAGTTGAATTTAAAAATGTAGTGATGATATTAATAATGAGGATAGAATCAATGAAAGGACAGCTGGAAAGAATGAGGTGACGGTGAGAATCCCGCGTACCAGAAAGAAAGGAAACATGTTGATCTGGCTGCGATGACACTTCAATTGGTGTGGGACAAGAAATCATGCGGAAGGTACATGTGGTTGTCTAGTGAAGTGATCATGGATGGGGATGTCGGAACCTTGGAGCTAGTAGAGGTGATATTAGGTCATAGGAAGCGAGTGCTTGTTTAGTGACGTCGGGGTCTCCGACAAAGCTAATGATTAATGAGTGAAACAAGTCTAGGGTTCACGTTATTTTGAAAAGATGTATATTCTAACAAGACATTCTTGAAGATATCTCTTGATATAGACTTAGCTTGATCATAATCAACATTATATATAACAATTAACAATTCTTTGTGTTATAGGAAATTTAGGTTGAATAACGAGCATGGTGCCCTTAAAGAGTCACTGCACAGTCAACTTCAACATATATCACTATTTGGACGACAGATTGTGAGTCTCAAAACAATATTATATACAACAGAAAATGACACCTTAAAGCGTTGATCACAAAGATAGGCTCCACGCTTATAGTCAGTGGCAAGGTGTGTGCAATGTGCCATGCGTAACTTGGTTTCTGATCTCTTATCAGTTTCCATGAGCTTTTCTTGTTGCAGAAGTCAACGATAAGTCCCGAAGGTATGCATGCAATCCATCCCCTCAATGTCTTGATACTAGACTTGCAAACCTTCTATGATTTACATGATCGTTGGAGGTCATACCCGTTACCCATTGCCTCAAGTCTAACCTAATATCTTTCTATGTATTTTAGGCGAAAATCACTTAGATCATACCACCATCATATTGACTCCCTTGTTCCTCACATCCAAAGATTTTCTACGTATAATCAATTGGTGACATCCAAACAATGTTTTCGTATACAGCTTAGGGTTTGTGTCATTGTTTTAAAAACTATTGGTTGGACCTCTATTGTTTTTTAGAATATATAGTTGGTCTTAATAGCAAACAAGTACGTGCAAGAGATGACGCGACAAAGGATAAAGAGTAAAAGAAGCTTTAAATTAAGTCTCAAGTTATTTGCTAACTAAAATAAACATAACCCAATGTATATTATATTCCAATGGAGTGGCAATAAACTTGATATAGGATTCGGTTTTATATATTTATATGTGTGTGATGATTAAGAAATATCGAACTATAGTTTATTGTTCTTGGGGTCGGTCCTAACTTGTTGGGCATGAATCATGATGATGAGAATAGAATGTTCTAAGTTTCTTATTTGTGTTAGGTTACTAGGTGAATCCACTTATAAGTCTGGCTATTTTTAGTAACTTATTATGTTTTTAATAAACATAGATTTAAAATTTTATCTTACCGAGTCATTAGATTGAACCTGTATCTCGTTTTAGTCTTTAGGTAACCAAGTTACCAGATAAAAAGTGACGGTCTAATAATTACATGTGAACATACTTTTTGATCCAACTAAGGTTTTCGTGATTCAAGTGAGTAATTAGGGTTGTAAACGAGTGGAAGACATATAAACAAGGCTGTGTTCGTGCTCGTTCGTTAAGGAAATAAGTGTATTCATGAACACCTACGAATGAGATTAAGGAAATGAATGTGTTCACAAAGGTTCACAAACATAAACGAACACAAATAAAATCGGTGAAAACGATATAGTCTAGAGGTGAATGTTGGAGAAAGCACCGTTGTAACTTGAAACCTTAGTAATGGAACAGAGGTTCTTCGTCAATGTGAGTATTAAGAAAGGAAATGGAAACAATGTATAAGCACAATGGGAATTGGGTTTTCTATCTTAATTTTAGGACAATAAAATCAATAAAAGTTAAATTAATGAATATAAAAGTTTAAATAAAATAAATAGAAGTAGAAAAAGCTTATGAACAACAGAAACAAACAAAAAATATGAACTAATGTTTATGAACACATTACTGAACGTTTACAAACACAATTGAACGAACGAGATCTTTGTTCATGATCGTTCATTTAACTAGCAAACAAAAGTTCTTGTTCATGTTCGTTCTTTATTAAACGAATGAACGTAAATGAACTTCCCGCCAAACGGTTCATTAACTGTTCAATGAATGTTCATTTCGTTTATAGTCCTATAACTCATTATAATTATTAAATAAATGTATTTTTGATGAATATATCCTTATACAAAATTCCTATATGTGTCAAGTTCAGTATATTATGGCTCAAGTAATAACCAACAAACATGTAAGTAAACTTTGGTTTCAATTATTTTAGTATGCTATATTTTTAACCATAATTTTCTTTTATTTTCGTGTCTATAGGACTTGAACGCAAGACCTACCCTTCCTAAAGTGTTCAAAAATTTTACCTTTGACGATAGATCACCACTCTATTGGTATTTTAGTATGCTATATAAGCCTATAAACAATCACAACATACGATAAATAATAAGTTCAAAGACACTTTGATAAAGTTATTCAACATATACAAATAAATATAAAAATAAACAAACTGACAAAATATTAATGTTAATGAAAATAAGATATACTAGTAATAACATCCGCGCGCGTTGCGGCGATGGTATATCGTAAATGTTAAATATATTAGTTTGACCGAGTTTTTGTTTGAATAGCCATATGAAAACGTTTCAGTTGAACTCAATGTTACCTATTAGTATTATTTTTAGATCAAAACGTTAAGTAAATCTTATGCCGTTCAACGTTATATGCGATCCGACTAACTCAAATTTATACCGTCAAGTCAAAATGTATTATATGCAACACGATTAATACAAAGGAAATGTACAAAATAAAGAACAAAAACGTACATCAAGTTCACGTCGAAACATAGACAAACCCGGATTTTGAAAAAAGAAGTATACCAAGACAATCGAATATTGTACCAACTATGCGGCCTGATTATGTATGACTTATATTTGACCATTTACATTAAAAAATAGACCAACTCGACTTTTTGACCCGACTCGTTTTCAAACAAAATTTTACGCCGAAACGTACATAAAAAGAAAGCATGAAAAAGTATTATAAATGAAAACAAACTTTACGTCGAAACATATAAAAAAGGTAAGCATGAAATCATATTATATTTGACCCGACTCGTTTTCAAATAAAATTTACGTAAAAACGTAAATCAACCCAAATTTATACCAACACATACATAAAAAACACGCAACAAATTAAAGTTTTTTAAGTTAATGAACGAAACTATCATGAAAAAAAATCAGACTATATATATACTCTTGAGTGGGTCAAAGTTCTATTTTTTTCAATCATAAAAAATGCAAGGTTAAAAATTATTATCTCCTAAACTTAATGGCTAAGAGTGGGTGAAAATAAGATTTAATAAAGGAAACTAGCAAAGTCAAAAGGTTTCTAACAAAGTTGAGATAAAAAAGAAAACTATCAAAAGTCAAAGGTCCAAATTTAAAATTTTGAAATCTAGGGGAAGAAAAAGCCGATGAAAAGTCCACCGACTTTGTATTTTAAGATTGTATGAATTTTGTCGTCCTAATGAATTGGACAACTTATACATTTATATGTGACTCAATAAAGATGTTTGACACCCAAACTGAAAAAAAATTATTTTGAAAAAGCAGAATCTTATAGCTATATAACTACCAATATGAAGCAACTAGCAAGAGTGATTTGTCCAAAGATGAAAAGTTGACTACTACTAATATGAAATGTCTTAAATGTGAATTATTAAAAAATGAAAATCATAATGTTAAAAACAGTTGGCTCTTATAACCGCGTCTCCTTGTTACTCGCTTCTTGCTACACGTCGTACGTTGCCATAAACCGTTGACTCTCAAAATAACCGTGCTTATTTAATGATACGCAAAACATATTTGAGTATCTACTTTTTTTAGTCATGTATGGCTATAATTTGTCTTTTCGACTGCCTGTTACAAATGAAAAGTGAATCAGATTTCGGTAACCATTTTTGAGAGTCTACTTGAAACCTTCAAGTGGTATTGACGTATTCCTAAAATGTGTATATTCGTTTGGTAATAATCGATGATATGTAAATCAAATTCTAGTATTTGTTTTTCTTACTCGTGTATGACCTTTTTAAATTATTATGAAAGAATCAAATTCAAACATTTGTTTTTAGTGGAGTAAAGTGCACTTTTACCCTATGAGATTTGGGGCATTTTGTTAAAATTTTGCTACTTTATACCCTGACATTTCATGATTGCATCAATGTACCCCCTAAAGGGTAAAGCTGTAACATTACCAAATAGGCATTTTCGTAATCTTACCCATATTTATATAGTAAACTTCAGTTGTACTACCCTGTGGTTTAAACCTACCGTTACAAACTCACGGTTACTATAACACCTACACCTGTTTTGTTAAAGTCATCTTCTCTGACGACGTTCTGACCACTCCGGCGATTTTCCGACCACCGGAGCAAAACTTGGTGCCACCGGGACTGAGTTGGAAGCACGTCTGAGCAAAACTGTGTTACTAAAGTCGTCTTCCTCATCAACACCCTTTCATACCTAAAACATCACACGATTTTTCCTTGGTGCTAGCGGGACCGAATCGAAAGCACGTTCGAGTTTAAACTACTCTATCTACACTTTCAATTTGTTCCTGCTTCGCTGTCTATGACCTTCAGAGACTCGTCAGAGAGTTTGATCGCCGGCCAAAACTGAACCCGACCATCCGACCTCCATTGTTGGTATTTCTCTTATGCGTTCATGGGATTTCGAGTAGCGCTGGTGCAACTTGGTTGCAAACAGGTCATGGGTTCGGGATGAGACGGTTGAACAGAGCGATGTACATGCTTTGACTAGGTGAGCATGAACCCAATTAGTTTAGAGCCGAGTTGCAGGTTTTGCTCTGATGATGGTCGGAATATCGTCGGAGTGGTCGGAACATCGCCGGAGAAGACCATTTTAATAAAATAGGGTGTAAAAGTGTCAGCGGAGATAAAGCACATGGTGTAAATCTGTCGTTTATTATTTTTTATAGTTAGGGGCAAAAACGTCTTTTCACACATTGAGGGGTGAACATTGATGCAATCAGACAAATGCGGGGGGTAAGACAACATTTTTTTATAAATAGGGGGTAAGGATGTCAACGTTCCAAACCTATGAGTGTAAAATTGCAGTTTTACTCTTTTCAGTGACTATTGAAAGTATATAGTTCAATTGTGTCAATTTAATGTTGCAAACATTTTCTTCATAATCTTTATTAATGCAGCTGAATTAATATTTGTGAAGGGTCTTTGGTGAAATGATTAGATTTAGAGTTGTTCTGGATATTTGGATGCTGGGAGGGACTTAAATGGAATTTGCTGATATCGCTTCGTCTGAGACTCTGAGTTCATTGTGACATTGGCTCTCGACTTGTTCGGTTCATCTCTCGCACAACAGCATTCATCGTAGAGTGTATTTTCTTGGAGTTATCTTGATTCAGAAGTTGAAATAGTTAGCTAGTGTCATGAAATTTTCGTCTGGTGTTGGTTACCTTCATTGTGTTAATGAGTCTATTGATTATTTACAAGAGTCACTTCTTAATGTTATTGGTAAACACTTGAATTAATCTAAGCATTTTAAAATATTGACACTAACTACTAGGGTAAGGTTATTGTGAAAAATTTAAAAGTGTGAGAAGGATAAGAAATAATATAAATCATTAGATATTTAATCTAATGGTTGAGATTATAGTGGCAATTCTGTAAATAATGTTTAACTAATTTTCTAATTAATGGGTATAAAGGTAAATTTGATCTTTTTAAATTAAGAAACTAACATTAATACACATGCAAAGTCCCTCATTTTTTAAACATCAATAACTTTTTATACGTAACTATTTTTTTAAAAAATTACACCATAATAACGAGTGTTTTTTATCTTTAATATGAATACCATATATATATATACTTATGTAGAGAAAAAAATTACGTCTCGCTTGGATGTTTTAGTCCATGGTGTTTTTTCTATGTTTATACAATGGTGTTTTAATTGTAGGGTGTTATTTCTGTTATAGTTTGTTTTTCGTAAGATGTATGCCTTCAATATACATGCTGTGGTGTTTTTATAAGTTATGTGTTATTCCTATTATATTTAATGTGAGGACAAATGTCCTTGCATTGCTGTGGTTTCCGGTGTCTTCAGTAGGTTTCTGTTGCCTTCAAAGAGTTAAGGGTGTTATTTCTGTTTTTATATATTTAGGGTGTTATTTCTGTTTTGATTCTAATTAAGTGTTGACTGGTGTTATATTATGGTGTTAATTATGTTATATTCAATGTTAGGGTGTTCTTTATAAGATGTGTGACTTCAATATAACTGTTGTGGTGTTTTTATGAGTTATGGTGTTATTTTTGTTATATTTCTGTTCTTTATAAGATGTATGCCTTCAATATACATATTGTGGTGTTTTTATAAGTTAGAGTGTTTTATGAGTTATATTTCTGTTCTTTATAAGATGTATGCTTTAAATATACATGCTGTGTGTTTTTATGAGTTAGGGTGTTATTTCAAATTCGAAAATTCCTACAAAACTGTCAAAAATCGTTGCATATATTATTCCATAATTAGATTTTACTGGTTAAATTACACTTATACCCTTAAACTACCAAAATAAAAAGGGACATATGTCACCTCCATAATCTTTCTTATCCTTTCACACTTTTAAATTTTCTCAATGAACCTCTACCAACTCACGTATATAGATTGTTTTCAGAAAAAAAAAATGATATACACGTAAAAGTGTTATAAAAGAAATAAAGAATAAAATAGTGAAAGTGTGAAATTATTCTGTAATGAACTAATGATTATAAAAGGATGCAACACAGTTTGATAAATGGCCGTTGATAAGTTGATTGATGGATACTTTCGTGAATTTTCTTTTAAAACAACATCGACTTTACAATTTTTATATTTAATAGCTTTTATGTATTTTAAAATTAAAACTAAAAACAGAGTCAATGTTTCACGTCTGTTAAATAGAAGAAATCCATCACCTATTTAAAATTAAGATTCATAATATCACAATTTGATTTTACGAGATAAATCGCAGATATCGGTATGATTGTCAGAAGTTGAAGCGTATAATCTCGATCGGATTTACATGCTGCATATTTTCCAACATAAAACATCTTTTTTTTTTTATTAAACTCTAGTCGTATAAATAACGTTGTTTTCCAGCTATTTAATCTACCATTAAAAAAACAGACAATTCTTTCAATAAAGTGTACTTTTTGGTGTCAAATCGAAAAACTAATTTATAGTAGCATGACAGGTAAATAGGAAGAAGCTTCGGCGAAACCCACAATTTGTATGAGTTTATATTAGAAATATTTGAATGGTGTAACTTTTTATATAGCAACTACACCTTGGGTATTGTTTACAAATTAAAGTTTGTTGTAATCAGTTAAATTTTTTCAAATAGTGTAACTAAGTTTTGATGTTATGATGTCTATTAACTCGACTTATAGAATTTTATGTTTAAGTAGGATCACATAATAATAATAATAATAATAATAATAATAATAATAATAATAAGTTGTTGTGATCTCGTATGTTACACGAATTGAATAAAGAAAATATCTCACGTAAATAAAGATGATAAATATCACAAAAAATTGCTTAAGACCACCCATAATCAGAAAAATTAATTTCTTTGAAATTTGAAGAAAATCAAAATAAATTAACACAACCATAGATATTATTGTTATTTATCAATATATACATAAGTTAAAACTTATAATTTAGACAACTTGAATTATGAATATTTTAAAATGGAAAGCTATACATGATAAATCTTCTAATACACCTATATCTTAATATTAGCTAGAGTACATATTTAATTAATGAGTTTACTTTGATATCATGTGTTTGTTTTTTGTACAAAGAATAGCATAATTTATTTCTTTAAGTTACCACAAGATTTTTGTAGTGATGTTTAAGGATTTTATTCCATTTTTTGAGGTTGCTATACCGAATTACGGTATCGTAATGAATCAAATTGATACCGATTGATTTGGAATCAAAATTCACCATTTATAAAAGGACTTTCAATGAATTAGTGAAAAGCTTTATTAGTTTTATTTATAAGAGGTTAACAAACCATAATTTCCTACTATCATTTTAAAATATTAAGAAGATGTTTTAATATATAATATTAATTAAAGTTAAACGGACTAATCATAAAAATTAAAATTGACATAACTTGTACTAAATAATAATAATAATAATAATAATAATAAGGATAATGATAACAAAATTATTTTTAAATAAATTAAAAGTAAAATTGGAGTTGAAAGAGAGATTGTTAATGTGACATTAATTGAAGTCTTTTATTAATATTTAGATTATAGCTCATATTCTCATAACTAATAATTTAATAATTATATTCAGGGCATGGGACGTGTCTGGACTTCTTTTGTCTAGGATTCGCTCAGTGGTTTTCTAGAGGTGCTGGCAGTCTCTGGTTTCGAGGCATGGGCGTATCTGGCGAGGGTTAACATTCAAATCAAATCAACTAATAAAGTAATTTCATATGCTTACTAATCAAGTAATTTCATATGCTCACAAATAACAATTTAATAGTTAAAATCAAGTAATATTCTCAGCTAGCCTTCATAACCTTATGAACTACATCCAAATCGGGATGCTTCTAAGACGTTCATAGCATTACTTTGTATTGCATTGGATAGACCTATATACTTTTCTTTAGCTCCGAATCTCTTACTGCTCTTAGATCTCTCTAAAGAATGGACGATCTCTCTAAAGAATTTCAGTTTTTTAGCGAGAGGGTGAGGTGTGTGTGGGAGGAGTGAGAGAGTGTAGGGTTTGAATCCTTGACGAATGGAAAATATGTTTAACAACTTCACCATGTTTTAACTTTATTTTATTCTGTCATGATCTTTTATAGGGATCATCCGTCAAAACCTACCGGGCAATGGCGCAGCATAGTGGGGGATGGGAAGGGGCGGCCGACCTCTGAACTTTTCGCTTAATATTGGAGAGTATTTAGTTTTCGTATATAAATTTTTGGGTATATACATTTTTGACCCCCTGGTTTATACAAATTTTTTGGTATATACGTTTCCAACCCCCTGGTCCAAAATCTCAATCTTCGTCATTGCTACCTGGGTTTGTTAACTTTAGGTAATATATGTTACATATAAAACATCATGAGGTCAAGTGACTTTGGTTCCATCTACATAGGTATCTCTTTGTAATTTTTTATACAAGCTAGGATTGTGACAAAAAAAGCATGCTACCATCAAATTAACAAAAGAGAAATAAGTATACTCTTAACACACATATGGTAAGGGGAGAGGTATTGATGTGATGGGTTTTAATTTTGATATCTAGTCACACACCCGATTATACATATAGTGTCTCATACCTATTATAAAATTGTATCATCCTTTCAGTCTCATACTAGTGGCTAATCAGTTACTCATCGAGTTCACGGGTCTCGGTTATACTTAATGATGATCTTATGTGGTAAAAATTGGTCGTTAGGATACCCTTCACACAAACTTAATCTTAAACTCGACTCAAACCCCATTCGAAATATAAATATTCAAATACGCTTCTAAAAGTTAATTATTTCACCAATCTTAATCTGAGAGGGTGCCACTTAAAATCATACACATGCCAAAACCCAAGAAGCTTTGAGGTTGCGAACACAACGGATCCCATTAGAACTTTTTCAACTAAGTGTTAAGTGATAGTAGAATTAATATAGATGATCTACTGGGAACACTTATCATGTATGTTTTGTAGTCGACTCTTGAATAAATAATCGTATATATACTAGGAGTGATAAGTGCTTATCGTATTCACAAGAAGCACATGTCTAGTGGAATACTTTATTGTCTGTTTGAACTATGAGCTTGGTTGTGAAAAAAAGGCTTGAATATTTGAAATACCATAGTGAAAAACATTAAGAAAGTAGCAACCACTTCAATTTTAAGTTTAACTGATAAATTACAAAATGTTTATTTGCTAGAAATTATGCTTGATTTAGGTTGCATATTCTCTTTTTCGCCACCGTCCTGTACGATCCTTGACTCTAGCTTTAGGCTCAACATATATTATGTTTGTATCCTAAGATGTTTCTCTTTTCTTTCTTATATTATATTATTTTGCATACATACTCTTTTGTTATACAAAGACCTTGACAACATTTGGAAATCAGTTATTTCTCAAACTCCTACATAAGCAGAGATTACTTATATGAAAGCTCTGAACCGTTGGCAAGAAAAAAAGTTGTAAGTCGGTGTGGACTCAACATACAATATCATGGCTAAACACCTCACTATCAAGCATCAGACCATTGGCTCACGATTTTGTTTTAGACGGTCACACGAGGGTTTTCCAAGAGGTCAATTGTCCTAGTTTCTACTCTTGCCAAGCATACTTTTTGTAGAATTATGATGGGATCTCATGCATATGGCCTAAAATGTGTCATGCCTGATAAGACATTCTGTTTATACCAATATCATGACACGACTTGGGTATTACATGAATTTATTGAACAATTCTGTAAGTACATAATGGAAAAAATATTGAATTATGTCCTTGTTACAACATTCAGACCAGCAGATAATCCAGAAACCGATGCAGCCATGGAGTTCGACATGTTAGTCAACTTGATTTGGTTCCCGTTTAGGGTGTATATGAGTGATGGGATTAGGTGTTCGTATGAATGATGAACTCAAGAATAAGGGAGAGAGAGGATGCCAGAATTGTGAGTTATGATAAGTGTATATCCTTTAATTCTCTCTAATTATCCCCTAAAATACATCTAAAGGTAAATCTTATTAGTTATTAAGGGTAACAAGTTCATCAAGAATTACCAACTAATATTACTAAAGTATAAAAAATTATTATTTTGATCCTTTATAATATAAATAATTATAATAGCTATATGATTAATATATGATAATATAAATAATTATAATAGCTACATTATTAAATACATATAATTTATTTAATCTAACAGAATAAGAAAGGGAAGTCTAAGAAATTTCTTATCTTTCTGTTACTCGGTTATGTATATTTTTATTTGGGAATTGGGATAGTGAGATATGAGGGCTGCAAAAAAATGTTCACCAATCTGGGCGTCTTTAAGCATTTGGGTCAACTTATGAATTAATACCAGGTTATGAACCCGTGACTGATGACACTACGAGGCTACTAGCCGATTCAACTACATTCACGTTGCAGCGGGAGATAAATCCGTGCCAAGTTGCATCAATGCTATACCCTGCTAACATCCACCAACATCAGAAAAAAACGTGAAACAAAATAAATAAAAAATGGAAAGTAACACTGGGCGAAACGTAGACGTAAAATCATTGAACACACACACGCGAAGAAATTAGACCGAAACGTAAAATATAGAAAAGAATAACTAAGTCGACGTAGGACGCGCGAGTTGCGACGAACATGTTAAACGGGAAAAAATAGACGTGAAAACATCGGACCACATACACACGTTGCGCCGTGTATGGAAACGAATAAAATTTAAAAAAGATAAATCAATGTTTATTACAAAAATACATACATGATTTAAGTAACTAATAAAATTAATACAAAGAAATCATAAAATAAATAATAATAGAAATAAACATAACAATAAAATATAATGTCCTATAGAACCACAACTATTTTTTTTTGAAAAATTCACCAAACATAAGATACGATACATTTATACTCACAAAAGTTGCTAATTCACAGTATAAAAATTAATCACTAACTTAAAATAAACTAAACCCCGAATACATTTTCTTTATTCCACTTGGTTTACCCTGCCGAGCATTGCGGCGAGCAACTTTTGTGTTTTCAATTTGTGTATACAGCTATACATAGTGATAATATTTCCATTCAAGATGTTTACATGTGTGTTTTTTACATCAGTATTAGCCATATTACAGACTTTAGCTATTTAAGGTACTTTTAGGTGGACTAACATACATAAGATGATTTCACTTTGTTTTTGTTTTAATTTAACAACCATATTATTCTAAACTGAGTGAAGCGGGGGTTTGGGCGTCGGAAACCCATCCAAGCCCTCAACACAGTCTCCCATGGGGCTTGAGATGGGCGTTGCCTCCTTTGGTGTGGAAATTGAGCTTGGTGTGGGACGGACGTAATAGTGAAGGTGGAGGAAGGTGATTGATTGTGTTTTGACCATTGGTGCTCATGACCGTTGACAAAAAAATAGAACTTTTTTTTTATTATATATATACATTATAAAACTAATCAAACAAACCGTTTAACATCAAACCTCGACACACTCTCAAAATTCAAAAGAAAAATGCAATCTTTAAGTTCGTCAGATTCGTATGACTAATTTGTTTTGTCACCCTCATCCGACGACGACATGGAACTGATATTATCAGTTGTTCAGAAAGTGGTACAAGCTATTAGATGAAGATGAAGGGAGTTCCCAACCCAAACGAAGAAAATATATAAGTCGCGAACGACAAGCCGCCCATGATTTATTGGTACGTGATTACTTCTTACTCGAACCAATATATGATAAAAAAAGTAGGCGGCGTTACGTATGAGTCAAAATTTATTTGTAAGAATATCAAATGATTTAGAGGATAAATATGAATACTCAAACAAAACCCAGATGTGCATGGTAATTTGGGATTCTCCATGTTGCAAAAGGTCACGATCGCGCTTAAACAATTGGCTTATGGCTCTAGTTCCGACATAAATGACGACTATATAAAGATGTCGGCACGAACAGCTAGGGATCTCTTCAAAATTTTTGTAAGTATGTCATTGAACTATATATAGAAAAATATCTGAGAAAACCTACGTTTTGACATACAACAAATTTTGGAGTTGCATGATGAAAAACATGGTTTCCCCGGGATGCTTGGTAGTTTAGATTGTTTGAAATTAGAGTGAGGACTTTGTCCAACCGCATGGCAAGGACAATACACGAGTGGTATCATGGAAAAGCGGCTATGATGCTTGAAGCTGTTGCATCAAAAGATCTTTGGATTTGGCACGCATTTTTTGGTATGCCCGGTAATGATATAAATATTCTTAATCAATCGCCCATTTTCAGTGATCTAATAAGCGATGTTGGACCGAAAGGATCTTTTTTTGTAAACGGGGTCGAATACAAGTACGAATATTATCAAACAGATGGAATTTACCCTGAGTATGTTGTGTTCGTAAAATCATTTTCACGGATACAACGTTAGATGAAAAGAGAACAAAGCTTAACATAGCTCAAATGGCGACACACAAAGATATCGAGCAAGCTTTTGATGTTATACAGAAAAGATGGCGCATTTTGAGCATGCCATGTCGATTGTGGGACAAAGAAAAAAAATTAGAAATGTGAGGTACGCGTGTGTTATTTTACACAATATGATTTTAGAGGATGAATGATGTGCAATTTGTGGATACTTTGGGGAGGCTAGGAAATCAAATAATGAAGATGTTAGTGATGATGCGAGAACATTAAACCGATTTGAAATCTAGAACAGACAGATGCATCACAACCTTCGAGCAGATTTGGTTGAACATATTTGGACGGTTCCGAGATACAAGCCCGATGATGATGGCGATGAAGATAATTAAAAATATGAGATATAGTAGTTTTATTTTATATTAATGTATTTTTTTATTTGATGTTTTTTTAGTATTATTGTCATTATCTTTTTTTAAACTAATACAAATGTTTTTTTATAAATTTAATTCATTTAAAAAAGAAAGTATTAAAGAAAAGAATGCCAACTCATGCCCAAACCCAAGCCCCTCCACTCCCCTACCTTTTGGGGCTTGAGTTGGGGAGCCCACACTGCCTACGTGGCAGACACGTGTCAACTCATGCCTCCAACCCAAACCTCTCCCCTCCTCATAGTCTTACAAAAGTAGTTGTTTTTTGGGTTATTTAATTTAAATAACCCCAACTTTCACCATTTGGCCCATAACACTTTTAGTTTACAAATTGTACCACGTCACTCCCAACTTTCAATGTATTTTCCTACCACACCCAATTGATGGCGGAAACATCGGAGTGAGACAAAAACAAAATTGTTCGAGACTTTATAACGCACCAAAACGTGACAATAATTAAGATAAACAGTATTTCATTTCATATAAAACTTAAATACATTGTCTTGGAATGGGAAAGTACAACAATGAACGTAAACAACATAAGAAATGCAAACTAAAGATATTAAGTGTGTTTCTAAATCCATCTTAAATAGATTTCTTCAAGTATCATCATACGTTTCCAGCAACATGTATTAAGATAAAATCAACACAAAAGTTGGCAAGCATACAAGTTTGATTACATAGCATACGTATATAAGATTGTCTCAAATCCAACATGGCATTTTGTACATTAAGTTTAATTACATACAAGCATGCACAACCTAAATGTCAAACCAAAGTTTCCACAAGCGTAATCTTGTCATCGCAATGAACAAGACCATTATACGATTGAATGCTTAACAATGACCCAACAAACGGGGCGGTGTGTTACTCCTATTACGCTATACATGTTGCAGGTCCCCTTATCCGTATGGATCTTCAAAGAATCGTCTATCCAATCTAGAGTGCGGAATCCTCTAGATCAGATTATCACAGAAATACGAACAATATCAAGAACACGAACAATCACTTTCAATCCGTTTTCTATTGATTATCCAACACGAATGTTTACAATCAATTCAAGATTCACATGAATTCTCTTTCAACTCTCTCTGAAGTGACTAACTGAGCAACCTTAACCCTAATGCAAAACTCTCTTTATATAGAGACAAGTTTGCAACTGGGATAGGGTTTAACCACATGGGCTGCAAATTGGTCTAAGCCCAATTCGCCTACCACTCCCTAATATGTGGTATCTGGTTTAGCCCAATCACTGTAACTAACTATTACAGAACTAAACCCGCTAACTGTTTATCGTTTTACTAATTACAAGATATTCAAAGACCAAATCTAAGCTGTTGTCAAAAATATGCACCAACAAACTCCCCCTTACAATAGCTTCAGAAAACAACTTTCTCTTTAGTCATCTTGCAATCTTCAACGTCTTTGGTCTTTGGATAGCTTCAGCTTTAATAGCTCCTGTCAGCAACAGACTCCCCCTAAGCTGATGCATCCAATCACCAAATCTTCTAAATCGTTAACGTTTGAGTAAACTCCAGTTTAGCACTTGCATAGCAATATTCAAACTCTTCAACTTTGTCTGCAATGTAGAAAGGATGTTCTACCATGCATCCAAGCAAACTCCTCTTCACTAAACTTCTCAGCAACACACTGCTACAATCTGTATACTATCAAACAAACATCTCGAGAAACCATAAGAATTTTTCAACACAAGTTAAAAAGTTATTATTATTCAAGAGATGGTAAAAATGTATCACAGATTAAGCAAATTTCCAACTCAAACCACACACTCAAAGTTTTAAGCACACTGAACTTGCAAGATTTTAAAATATTGAGCTTATCTCCTAACACCGTCTCCCGCGATTGGTAACAACTCCTCCATGAACAACCATATTCTGTATGCTAAGAATTTATAAGTAAAAGTAAATCTTTTTGGATTTTTATATTTTCTGAAAGCAAATAAATAACGAAATAATAAACACTCCGTTTTTGTGAGAATCACCGGTAAGAAGATCATATCAGCAACATCAAACCATTTTCTCACTATTAGATAATTCTATATGTAATTTTCATGAAAAGCAGTTCAAGATGATTACCAGTATTTTTTATCCACTTAAAAAAATACACGAACATTTCAAGTACCATTACCTAGTGATATGTTAAGGTAACTTTATACTGATATACTAGTGCGTCCCACTTCAGGACATACCCCCACGATCAAGGTATGCACAAAGATTCCTCGTATTAGGTGAGTATACCGAAATTCATCCTTTTTGATTTACAATGTTAGATAATTGGTGATCAGGTCAGTACTTCCATACAGCAAAGAGACCATTATCCAATGAGGGTTAGAACAACGATTTATGCAATTTGTACATTTGAATGACTCTCTAGGAGAGCTTCTTCAATTTCTGGGATTTGGCATTTTAGCTCTTTTAAGATATCCTGGTTGTGCCTAGGTCAACATATATCTGGATGCAGCAGAAGGACAACCCTGATACCTAGGATGAAATAACGATGTAAATAGCTAAAACTCAATTTTGGCAATCTATCAACGCAAGATTTAAGGTTATAAAACCATATGCCACTGATATATTACCCACTCATACACAGTTCGTTATGTTTATATCACTAAGGTAAGTTGATTATTTCATGCTTTTTGCTTACTGTACATCATATGATGAAGCTGCTATCACACTTAAGCAATTTAATTTTAATTTCAGTGTGATAATCTAACTTGCTGATGTACTATCATTTCTTCTTTTCCACACAGTGAAAACTCATTTTTTATTTTATTTTTTATATTTTGAATTTTTTGAAAAACAGTAAATTATTTACAAAATTCTTATGGAAAACTGGTTATTCAGGATTCCTCATCCCTTTGAGTTCCACTATATGTGCAAAACGAACCCTGTCAAATGCTTTTGTGTAGAGATCTACTAGGTTATCTAGTGTGTCGACTCTATGCAGTTCAATCAATTTCTTTTTAGCACAATCCCGTATAAAATGATGACGAATGTCAATATGTTTTGTGCGACTGTGTTTTACGGGATTGTTTTGATTGAAATAATGGCATTATTGTCTATCATAATAGGAGTACAAGTGAAATTCAAACCGTAATTGCGCATTTGCTATTGTATCCAGAGAACCTGAGAGCAACAGCCACCCGCAACAATATATTCAGCTTCACACGTAGAGGTAGACACGCAAGACTGCTTCTTGCATTGCCATGACACGATCCTCCCTCCTAAGAACTGACAACCACAAGTGGTAGACTTTCTGGTTGATTTGCATCCTCCAAAGTCCCCGAATCAGTGAAAGCAACAAACTTCAAATCACTAGCAGCTGGAGACCATAACCCAAGTTTAGGTTTCCCCTTCAGGTAACGAAGAATCCGCTTCACCGCTTTCATATGTGACTCTTTTGGATTCGCTTGATATCTGGCATAAAGACACAACTGCGAACATAATGTCTGGTCTTGAAGTAGTCAAGTACATTAGAGAACTAATCATTGCCCTGTACTGAGTTGATCAACATCATCCACACTCTCGTGATCTGGACCAAGATTGTGATTCTCGCAGATAGGTGTGTGGAAAGTAGCGCAATCCTCCATTTTGAAACGAGACAAAATGTCATACACATACTTCGTCTGATGTATAAACATCCCATCCTTCTTCTGTTTAACTTTCAAACCCAGAAAGTAAGTCAGTTCACCCATCGCACTCATTTCGAACTTGCTTACCTCCTCGAATTCATGACACATGTTGTCATCAGATGACCCAAAAATAATATCATCTACGTATACCTATACCAGCAGAAAGTCTTCCTTCTTTCATTTAATGAAAAGTATACTATAAATATGACCTCTTTCAAAACCATTCTTTAACAAATGTGTTGACAGTGTCTCATACCACGCCCTAGGTTCCTGATGCAATCCATACGATGCCTTGTCAAGTCGATAGACTCGATCTTGATAATCTGGATCAGTAAACCCATCTGGTTGTGAGACATACACAACTTCTTGGACTTTCCCGTAAAGAAACGCACTCTTCACGTCAAGTTGGTAAACTTTGAAGCCCTTGAATGAAGCAAAATCTAGGAACAAACGAATTGCCTCCAACCTTGCTACTGGTGCAAACACTTCATTGTATTCAATCCCTCTTGCTGATTGAACCCTTTCACCACTAGCCGAGCCTTATTCCTTATCACGGTCTCTCGGTCGTCTTTCTTGCACTTAAACACCCACATGGTGCCTATTTCCTTCTCTCCTTCAGGCAAGTCAACTAGCTCCCAAATTTTCAACTTCTTAAACTGAGCTAGTTCCTCTTGCATAGCTTCAACCCAACAATTATCTTTTAGAGCCATGTGAACATTCTTCGGCTCCTCTTGGGCAATAAAACAGCTATACAAACACTCGTTTATCATCCCAGTCTTCTGAATCGAAGTAAATAAGCAGGAACCTTCATCACACCTCTTCATGTCTGAACACCTGCAGTAGCATCACCTATGATGTTCTCAACTGGGTGATCTCTGTTTGCACGTGTAGTAGCAATGGTGTCAACAACTAAATTGTCTCCCAGATAAGATCCAGTCTCCCCCTGAATGTTCTTATTAGCAAACGGATTAGTAAAAGCCTCCCCCTGAACAGGTTCAGACTCACTATCACTTGAATCTTGTGGAGCTGCACTGGAGGAAGTTTCTGGAGCATCTGTCATTGATATACTCGATCTAGGCATGAAGTCACCATCTTTATCTTCACTGATCACAGTTTGAATCACTTGAGACTCATTTGCATTGGAAAAATTAGGAATATTAAATGATTTAAAAATGCTATCATAATCATATAATATAGCAGGACCACTCGTTGATTGTTGAGGTGAATAACTAGAAATTTCCATGTTAAACACAACCTCAATTTTACCAGTTTTCTGATTAAAAACCCTTTTATTCAGTATTCCAGGCATATAACCTAGAAAATATCCCTCGTCAGCTACCTCACCGAATTTTTGCTTATCTTTATTTCACACAATGGTGCAGGGTAATCCAAATGGTTCAAAGCTTTTCAAGTTTGGTTTCTGGTTAAACAATAGTTCGTGACATGTTTTATTAAACCGTTTAACCGTAAAAACTTTTTTTAGGACATAACAAGTTGTGTTCACAGCTTCTCCCCAGAAAAGAACTGGAAGCTTTGAATAAGAAAGCATAGTCCTTGCGGCTTCAATCAACGTCCTGTTTTCCTCTCAGCGACTCCATTCTGTTGAGGTGTATAAGGAGCAGAATATTGATGTTCAATTCCCTTGCGAAGAGAATAGAGATCCAGAATTTGATTCTTGAACTCTGTGCCATTATCACTCCTTATCCTCTTGATCCGTGCAGCATGGACATTTTCCAATTTTGTAAAAAGATCTATCAGCATCTCCGCTGTCTCATCTTTTGTACCTAAAAAGAAAACCCATGAATACAGTGAGTAATCATCTGTGACAACTAAACAATAGCACTTTCCACCAACGCTCCTTACGTTCACCGGACCAAATAGATCCATATGAAGTAATTCATAAGGGGCATCTATGGCATTTACTGTTTTGGACTTGTGAGGTTTCTTATGTTGTTTTCCCTTTTGACATGGAAGACATTTATCTTCCACGTAAAACCTCTGCATTGGAACCCCTTCCACTAAACTGTTTTTAATAACATAATTCATTTTTCGGCAATGGATGTGGGCCATGCGTCTGTGCCATAGAATTGACTAAACCTCAGATGCTTTTGACAATAAAACACGCCCCCCACAGTGGAAGAGTCCTTAGCACCCATGTCCATGACATAAGTGTCATTTCTCCTTGGCGCTCTCATCACTATCCAATCATCCGGCACCACCAAACCAGGTTTTAACCCCAAAGCTTCAGACTTAGTAAAGTGGACCCAGTGACCCTTGTCGCAGACTTGAGACACGCTCATCAGATTGTGCTTCAGCTGCTCGACATAGTTCACTTTGTCCAATGTGATCTTCCCATTGGTCACTTTTCCTCGACATGTAATGTGCCCTCCTTTAGCACCTGCAAAATTCACATTCCATCTATGTTTTTAAACTCAGTCAACAGCCTCGCATCCCCCGTCATGTGCCTGGAGCAGCCACTATTAACATGCCACAAGTTGATAATCCTCCTTAGCAGCTCCTGCATAACCCAACAAAAATTAGTTAGATTGGGGGACCCAAGCCTTAATGGTCTTGGGTCTTCCAGATTCATCAACCATCGGAACATCCATCCAATATCCATCACTCCTAATTAGAGTCTTGGATCTCGAACCTGTTGATGGAAATGGTTTTTGATTTCCACTAGGTCTCTGGTCTTGAGGTTTCATATACTGGTTAGGACTTTGTGACCTTTGGAAATATTGGTTTTGATTCCATGAATTTCGATTTTGATAATTTCTAAAGCCATTGTTATAAAAATTTTGACTACCAACATTCTGATATCGAGTTTGATATTGACCTTGACTTCTGAAATTACTTGATTGGCCATTAAAATTATTCATTCTTGGTGAACTACTTCTAGGTCTTTCATAAATGCCTGATGTAGATTCAGGCTGAAATCTTTGTTGATTTCTTTGAAAACGAGGAACTTGGTGAGTTCCCCTTTCAGCCTTATTTACACCTACCGCAACACTCTGTTGCTTGGTAGTAGATATCTTTGGTGAGTTAGAAACCTTCTACTCACCATCACCAATCTTTTCTGGTGATTTTTCTCTCTGTCTATCAGTCACTTATGCTTCATTCTTTTTGTTAGGACAACAGCTAGCTACATGTCCCTTATTGTGATATTTGAAGCACGATCTTCTAGCCGAAGACTTCTTAATTGTCTCTGGTTTAGATTCATCAGGTGATGATGATGATGATGCCTTTGAAGGATCTTGTTTAGTTTGCTCAATTTCTGATTTTTCTATGTTTTTATTTTTAGCAAACTGCACATTTGACTCACTTTCAATAACAGTGGTCTCTTCTTTCATATCACTCACTTTAACAAAATCAACATTTTAACAAAAATTTGTTTTTTATTCTTACATAGTGTGTATTCTTTGTTTTCAAAACCGCTTCCCTGTTATTATCCTTCTTGGCATGTTCAGTCACATCAACATTCACTGATGTGGAGCTACTAGGTGTAGTTGACACAAAGTCTGTTAGCTCTTCTTCGTCTGGCAAGAAAGAATAGTCATGACCAAGAGGTGGTGGAACTTCATTAAAATCTCTGAAGCCCACACTTATCTTGTCATTACTTTTCTTCAAGTCATTCATCATGTGTTTCATAACAAAAGATGATTCTCTGAATTGATTCAATTTCTTTTCAAGTTCACAAATTTTCAGTTGTGCTTCTGACAACTCTTTGCATTTTTCAGAAATCTCTTTTGTTTTCTCACTCATCGTATCATGAGCTAAGTCAACAATTTAAAGTTTTTCATTTAGCTTAGAGGTTAAAATATTAATTTCTTCTTCATAACCCTTAATTTTTTTCAAATATAATGACTCATTTCTTTTTATGAAAAAGTTTGATTCTTTTATGCTCGAGAGCTCATTTACCAGACTCTGGTTTTGTTTTGTTAACGAGTCAACATCACTTTGCAGTTCACGACATTTTAAGCAAACAGAACTACAAGAGTTAGAATGTACCTCTCCTGTTGATTTGCTTAGATCGGCCATGAAAGCAGCACAGTCTGCAACCATCTTCTTATCTGCAGCCTTCTGTTCTACATCAGATTTCATGTTTTTAGTCGTCTGATCATCATTAACTTTTTCAGCTACTATCTCTCCCTCTACCTCAGCATCAACCTTTACTTCTACATCATCAACTAGGGCTATCTCAACCATGAAAGCTTGTGTAGCATTGTTATCACCTTCCGGATGAACACTCCAATCATAAGAACCTTCTCTAGTAGTCCAAATCAAGGCCTTTGATCCAGTGTTAGTTGATGCATTCATGTTGCTTGAACCATGACCAGGAGAATCTTGAAATAATGAGTTAAAACGAGATTCAGTCTTAGGTCTTTGACACTCTCTAGCAAAGTGTCCGTAATTTTGACAATTATAACACCTCACTTTAGACTTGTCAAAACCTACATTCTTTCAAACAAACTTTCTTCCCATCATATTCATGAATCTCTCACTCTTCTAGAGATCATAGCCATCTGCCATTGTAAATCCATCTCCTCTAGGTCATCAGGGTCAATCTGATCATAATCTTCATCAAAAGTAGCAGGATTAGATATTCTTCCCCGAATGTGCTTCTCATAGGAAGCAACGAATGAAGCAAGCAATGCCAGATGATCTTCAGCAGCCTTGACACTCAGAGGCATAGACCTTGTACTGCTGTTATTATTGCTAGCTTGTTGTCTCTTTGCCCACGATCCTCCCGAAGCAGCTACAAAACATACTTCACCATCAGCATTTGTCATAGCCTGCTCATTTTCACATGAGAGAAACGCAGTTGCTAAATCACTTGAAGCATTGTTGGAGGACGAAAAAGAAATCCCTTTATAAATTCCCGGATCTTGAACCTGATCATATCCAGTTTCCTTCTTCTTCATGTTGAGCTCATAAGCTCTTAGTTTCCCAACAACCTCTTCCAAGTATTTATCTTCATAGTCAGCTTCACCCTTTATCATAAGAGTATAAATATCCCATTTGCCAGGTAAAGCATCTAGCAACTTATCGTTTATTTCAACGTTGTGTATCCCTGTCACACCCCAACCGATGGCGGAAAAAATCAGAGTGAGACGAAATAGATTGCTCAAGGCATCATAACACTATTTACGACATTATTTAAATCAAACCCATTTCATTTCATAAAAATTGTCAGTTACATCATGAAAGTCAAATACAACAAATTTAACAACATAAATCTTAGCATTCTAGATGTGTTTCTAAGCCGTCCCTACTAAGTTTCGTCATGATTAACATCGTTAACCTGCAACATATTAAAAGTATAGTTCAATACAAAAAGTATTGGCGAGTACACAAGTTTGATATAACATAAGTACGAAAAGATTTAAACGAATCCATATGTTAAGCTAGCATACTATATTAATGTAAACATGGCATGCGATCTATAAGTCAACCCTCGCGTGTCACCACATAGAATAAACTTAACATGACCTCAAGAATACGAGCATTGAGTTACTCCTACAGCGCTATACATGTTAAGGGGGGGGGGGCTCGTACGTAGTTAATGACAAATAGCATCATATAAGAATGTTCCAAGTATACAAATCATGTATCACGTAACTATAGCATGTATGATGGATTGTTTGTGTGATTGCATAAAAGTATAAGTGTGATTACGTGTATTTTGATAGACTAACATGTTGCACCCAAAGGTGTAAAGCGTAAAAAGGGTGTTCGAGTGTACTCACGGTTTTGCAAGCTTCCACTTGATATTTCCATAAAGTGTTGGGGAGTTTGGAAGATGGAGCACCGAGTTATCCTACAAGAGGAAAACGTAGGTTGGTAAGTATTCGAATGATAACGGAGGATTAGGAATTTAAATACACTAAAGTATGTATACGAGAAAATAATCATCTAGACTTAATACTCGTTCTTGACACTATAATACTCATTCGGGTTGATGTGTTTTCATGGTTAGGATACCCATTAGAATCGTAATGAGAAATTAAGTACTTAGGTGATGTAACCTAGTACCATGATGGATAATCATTCGATTACCATCAAGAGTTCGGTTAGTGTATATATATATATATATATATATATTATATAGTATATATAATCATATTTATCATGGAAGTTCAAAGAAGTCATGCATGGAGGTAGGAGAATAACCTTCCTTTAACCTCTTTCGTATAGTTCACCAATGCACAAGTCGTTACAAGGACGACAAGGATGGTCATGAATAAGTTGAACATAAAAATAAGAAAAATAATCAAAATCATCAAGTGAGGTGGTGGATTGAAGGTAGGATAGCCAAGCTTCCAAGTAATCACACACTACCAACTCAAGTCTTGTTTCAAGAACAAGCTTGGAAGGATACAACACTTGTGGGTTAAAACCCTATTAAAACGAAAAGCTCTTAAACTTGAGGCCTCAAATATGGTGATGTTCCAAGTTGGTTTTCCATGGAGAACCTATGGAAACATTCCTAGAGGTGATTCAAGTGTTAAGAAAGGAAGAAAGATCAAAGAAGGGATGTAAGAGTGAGTTAGAACTCACTTTTGAAAGTCTTGAACTTTCAAATGGAGAGAGAGCTTTAGAGAGAAGAAGAGAAGTGTTTGAGGTGTGAAATGAGAGTGTGAGGAGGTGGGTAT
Organism: Scalesia atractyloides; assembly: GCA_947069175.1. Classification (NCBI taxonomy): domain Eukaryota; kingdom Viridiplantae; phylum Streptophyta; class Magnoliopsida; order Asterales; family Asteraceae; genus Scalesia; species Scalesia atractyloides. The sequence goes on from CAMTDV010000013.1 coordinate 24,795,262, forward strand.
TTATAGTTGAGGTGAAAGTGGTTGTTGGTTGAGTGCATTTAATGAAGAAAACACAAATTGGACCAATCCATGGGCTAGAAACCACTTTCTCCGGATTATGCCATTTTAGTCCTTGAACTTAGTTTATCTTTCATTTCAGGCTATAACTTGTCATTTTTGCATGTGTAACGCATATAAGTATGATTTGAGTATTGAGTGTGAATGTATGACTCTTTCCACGTATAACAAGTATTAGTTTAAATGATTGAATGCATGTCAGAGATGTATATATAACAAGTATGAATTTTTATTACGATTCAAGTCTCGGATTACAAAATTGGGAAAAGAAATACGAATACAAGTTTCCATAACTAGAAATACGATTATACTTTCTAATCAAGGAAAGAACGAAAAAGTGAGGCGTTACAGTATCCCCTCCTTTAGGAAATTTCGTCCCAAAATTTATTTAAGGGGAAGACTTTGGAAAAGATGTCATTTTGGTGAAAATGTTTGGCCAAAATCAAGATTTTGAAGTTTAAAGTTTTTGCGGAGTTCATGTATAAGTGTGTCAATATGTATCGAAATCTTGAAGGATAAAAATGGTAGGTTCGTGAAAGTAATTTGTTTGACTAAGGTGTTTTTGAGACACCAATCGTAAATGTGTATAAGGATAAGTAAAAACGTGTATGTATGTGTGTGTAAGCAAGTGAGTTTGAATGGGTCTGGACAACTCATTGGAAGGAATATTTCAAAAGAGTGCGACCTAAGAGGAAGGTTTTAGTGTGACTAAAGATGTATTTTGAATAAAATGAGCGATCCGCACCGAAAGCTGTTAGAAAAGTTTTGTTAGTTCTAAGGCGAATTAGTAAAATCACTTGTTGTAGAAAAAAATGTTTATTGGAGAGAACTAGGGTGGTAAATATTTATGGTTTCTAAATGGTTTTGGCGGTAATAGACCGACTGGTTGAAGTTTACGCGTAGATAAGAGTGAAAGATAGTTTTAAAGAAAAGGAACATTTTGACCCAATTGAGCCGGTGGGGATGTTTATAAAAATGGATTGAACGTTTTAGGCTGATTTGCGGTAAATAATGTTTGGATGAAAGGTTAAGGGAAGAATTGGGAAAATCGTGGTATGGTAGTGAATGATTCGGTAGGTGTATGCGAGGGGTAAAAATGGTATGAATATTGGATAAAATGCGACATGGAATGTTGAGAGATGCTAGTGATAGTTGTGGCGGTTAAAGCTAACGATTTTGAGAATGAAGCTTTTTCAAGGGTAATCAAGTACTAATCATTCGATGTGGGGTCACCAAAGTTTGTTATAAATCAAATGTATTTAACAAGGTCTGGGAAAACACCGAATTTCTCATGGCACGTTTTACGAAAGTTTGGTAACATAGTAGGGGCACTTATATATAGGAAGTACCAGTGGCGTATCCACCATATTCACACCATGTTACGTCCGTTTTGCTATTCGGTGTCATGTTACGTTCCATGTTGCGATACACAATAGAACCCACTATGGTTTTCATGCGCCTACCACTATAATCTCATGTGCACATGCGATTATTTTGGTTTGTGCATGATTCGCATAGTTTGTATAGTCGTGTACGGGTCAATTTATATTTAGTATTACAAGCAAAAGACGTATAAGATAGCATAGAAAAATCAAGTATGTATGTATGTATGAGTGTGTCGAATGTAGGCGAGACCACTCGGGTTATGCCTACTTATAGATTTCAAGTATGACTACAAAGTAGTGCGAATGCATAAATTTTGAGCATGATAGTAGACTAACATGTATAACAATAGCATGTAGTATCGAGCGCATAGGTGGAATAAAATGGGATTTAGTATACATAAGCTACCATGAAGTTGCGAGTGTGTAAAATACGAAGTGTAATAGTGATATGTGTAATATTGTCATGTAACATTGACTGCATAAATGGAACAGTGTAAGGCGATAAGCATGTGTATGGTTGCTTGAGTCAAAACATTGAGTTGTTAAAATAAGTCGGGTTTGTCGAGAATGAAGGACCAAATTTGTGAATGTCAGGTGAATATTGAGAAAAAAATTAATTTTTTTGATGTAAAATGTGGTTTGTAAAAAGAAATGCTACTTTTGTTTTAAAATTTGATTCGCATATGAAATTTTCTTGCCCATGTGTTTAGATTTAGATTTGCGTATTTTGAAAAGTTGTAAAATAGTGAGCTCTTTTATTTATTTATTTATTTTATTTTTTATTGATGAAAGAAAAGTCGTGTTTTGAAAATTTTCATGTCAAACTTAAATTTTTGAAAAGTATTTTAGCAAAGTACTTATACGTATGTGAGAGAAAGTTTTCGTTGGTTTCTTGTTGGAAATAAGATGTCTTTAGAATTGTAGTATAAAGTGAGTGTGTTTTGGACGAGTTATGAAAATTGAGGGCAAGAGGTTTGTTTGATCGATTAAGTTGATAGGTAGCATTTCATAAAGTTTTTGAAAAATAGTGAAAGACACGTTTAAAGTATCATTAGGGTTTCGTGTATGTAATTTACGTTTTTACCGAACCGGCTCGCTAAAAACGTTTAAAAATTGTACCGTTAGACTCATCTCGACGATACGAATCCAATGATGTATAATGCCCGAGAGCAATTTTAGAAATTTCAGTGCCTTTTTTTGTCCTAAAAATCACACGAGCCTAACCGTGCAGTCGGTTTGTCAAAATTGTTTACGAATCAACTTCTGTATACGAAAACGTTTATCTCCGGTTACATCAGCTGGTTAACTTTCCACCTTCTTGAATTCAACTCGGAACATTACAGAATTCAGAACAGTAACTCGGATTAACAATCCGAGATGGAAATTCGGAACAGTGATCCGAGATACCAATCCGAGATGGTGATTCGAGATGGTATCCGAGATGCTAATCCGAGATGATGATTCGAAATTGTATCCGAGATGCAAATCCGAGATGACTGAGATCAATCACTAATGATCCGAGATGCACTGTTTTGATCCGAGATGCAACTCTGATGATCCGAAATGCAACCTTCAGATCCGAAATGCAAGATTTCTACCCGAGATACCTTGTTGATGATCCAAAATACCAAGTTTTTATTCGAGATGCCTTGCTGTTTATTCGAGATCAACAACAAAACCTAGAACAACCTTCAAACTTCGAACCAGCCGAAAAACGTCCAAAACTTCAACTTTTCCTGCTGTTACGATTCTGAATCGAGCAAAACAAGAGCCGAATGCTCTGATACCAATTGTAGGTCCCCTAATCCGTATGGATCTTCACAGAATCGTCTATCCAATCTAGAGTGCGGAATCCTCTTGATCAAATTATCACAGAAATACAAACAATATCAAGAACACAAACAATCACTTTCAATCCGTCTCCTGTTGATTATCCAACATGAATGTTTACAATCAATTCAAGACTCACAAGAATTCTCTTTCAACTCTCTCTAAAGTAACTAACTGAGCAACCTTAACCCTAATGCAAAGCTCTCTTTATATAGAGACAGGTTTGCAGCTTGGCTAGGGTTTAACCACATGGGCTACAAACTGGTCTAAGCCCATTTCGCCTACCACTCCCTGTAATGTGGATCTGGTTTAGCCCAATCACTATAACTAACTATTGTAGAACTAAACCCGCTAACTGTTTATCGTTTTACTAATTACAATATATCCAAAGACCAAATCTAAGCTGTTGTCACAAATATGCACCAACACATGTTAAGGTAGGCTAGCGAAGTTAATGACAAGTAGTTTGCATGTATGAATGATTGAATATCTAGCATGAATAACCTAATCATAACAAAAGCATGTTTGATGGATTGATTTAATTCATAGTTTTATTGTGTGTATAAATGTATTTCGTTTATGTTATACATGTTACACCCCAAAAGTGATTAAGGCGTAAAGGGGGATTCGAGTATACTCACGGTTTGCGTAGTAATTTCCACGTAGTGAGTTGATATGTTGAGAGGGTTGGGAAACGCCGAGTTATCCTACAAGGATAAACGTGGCGTATGAATTTGACGGATTTTTGGACTTGGAAAGTGGATGCGAGATGTTTACTTAGTATTAAAGTACCTAAAAGTTATCTTGACAAAACATTCAAATTTGGACACCATGATTATGTGTTCTTCATTGGCACAAGTTCGCCTATTGGAAGCCAAACACGAGAAGTTTCAATCTAAGATATTATAACCATAACCCTTAACATCAATCCATGAATTTGTTACTCATGGTCAAGTATTATCATATATGTCAAGCAAGGAGGTTGGATCATTTTCATCTATTAAACCTCATTATATAATTCACCAAAGCACAAAATCATTAACTTGGTTGATGATTTCGGTTGGTCATGAATAAGATTAAAGTATACAAATAAGTATATTGCTAAGTAGCCAAATAAGAACAACCCGGACATGTACATACCCAACATGGCAAAACGTTGGAGACGAGGTGGGTTGGATTACTTTGATTATTGGAAACTACTTAGTTAGGAAGTCACTAAGTCACTCAAACAACCAAGTGGCTTGACTAGACGAGTGCAATCAAAACATGGTTAGTGTTTGGAGACTTGGTGTAGTCTTGTCTACTTTTTGACTAGGAAGTTGTTTTAGTGACTTAGGTTAATTGTTATGGAGGTGTTTGCACCTCAAATTTTCTGGAATAACCCCTTAACTTAAGTCCTTCAACATGCAAGTTAGTTAGGAACAAGGTTTGGTCATGTTAATCCAAGAAAGATGTTTAAAAAGGTGTAAAAGTTGAAAGTTTAACAGAAAAACAGAAATAAAACCTCAGTTTGGACCTCAAAATGGTGATGTTCCAACCTAGTTTACCAAGGTAAACTTGTGGACACAATCGTAGAGGTGTTCCAAGTGATTTGAAGCACGAATTCATGAAGAAGAGAAAGAAGAAGTGAGTTTGAGGATCACTTTTGAACTTGAGTATAGTTAGGGTTTGTGTTACAATGAGTTTGAAGGTGATTGGGGAAGAAAAGAGGTGAGAAAGGTGACCAACCTTCATTCAGTAAACAACTTTATGTGGATTAAGGCACCACGCATCGCAGGCGGGCGAAGAAGGTTTGACTACGCTACGCGTCGTGTTTGTGGATGTTTTAGGATTGTCACATTTAGCCCCTGAACTGTTATTTATTATTTATGCTAGAAACTTATATCTTTGTATGTTTCCAGTATGGGAAGTGTATGCATGGATGTGTTACGTATCGTGCATGTATGATTGATAGTTTGAATGTATACTAAGTCTCGGTTTTGTATATAAACATGTATTTGACATTTGCTTGCATATACCATAGGTATGATTTTAATACGATTGATAAAATAAGTATTTCCATTATGATCAAAGTTTCGGATACAAAGTTGGAAATAAAGTACGAATACAAGTTTGTAAATATAGAAAGTAATAAATACAAAACATTACAGTCTCGCCTACTTTAAAAAATTTCATCCCGAAATTTGTTTTAGAGTAAGACTCGACAAATAAGTGTGCGTACTTGGTCTTCATATCACTTTCGAATTCCTATGTGAATACGCCGCCATGTTTCCTTCGCATCGAATCTTAACTATGGGAATGCGACTGCGCCTAAGTTGCTTGATCCCCCGATCCATAATTTTGACTGACTTCTCGACAAAATATAAAGACTCGTGGATCTGTATGTCGTCGAGTGGAACTTGAAGTCCTTCTTCGCTAAGCACTTCTTGAGGTTTGAGACATGGAATGTTGGATGAACGTTGTTGAGCTCTTGAGGTAAGTTTAACCAATATCCTACCTGGCCAATTCTCTTGAGAATCTTGAAAGGACTTACAAAACGGGGAGCGAGTTTGCCTTTCTTACCAAAACAGACGACTCCTTTCCAAGGGGATACCTTGAGGAGTGCATGATCGCCAACATTAAATTCTAAGGGGTTGCGTTGCTTGTCTGTGTGACTATTTTGCCGATTTCTTCCTAGAGGAGGTTGTCACGAATATGTAAGATCTTGTCTGTTATTTCTTGTAGGAGCTCAGGACCGGTGATTTGTGTTTTGCCGATCTCGTGCCAACAAATAGACGAACAACATTTACGACCATACAAGGCTTCGAATGGAGCCATTTAGATACTAGAGTGGTAACTATTTTGTAGAGAATTCAACCAATGGTAAATGTACGTCCTAATTGCCTCCAAAGTCAATTACACGCAACCAAGCATGTCCTCAAGAGTTTGGACAGTATGTTTGGTTTGACCATCCGATTGGGGATGAAAACTGTACTAAGATTAAGTTGCGTGCCTAACGCGGATTGGAATGTTTGCCAAAGCGGGAAGTGAAATGACCATCTTGGTCCGAAATGACGTCGATAGGAATACCGTGCCGTCAAATGATTTTTCGGTGAAGATACGAGCTAATTTTTCAACTTAATGGTCTTCATGGATGGGGTGGAAATGAGCGGATTTGGTCAAGCAATCAACGATTACCCAAATGCTATCATGACCGGATGACGTTCGAGGAAGTTTGGTTATGACGTGTGAGACATTTAGATACGAAAATGGCGATGTATTTCTTCATGCCTGGCCACCAATACGATTCACGATGGTCTTGGCATATTTTGTTGGTACTGGGGTGAATGGAGTATTGGGATTTGTGTGCCTCTTTCATACAGAGGTCACGAATGTTGTCACGATTTGGAACCCAAATGCAATTGAGATAATGGAGTATGCCGTTGGATTTGGTCACAAGTTGACTTTTGGCACCACACTTCATCTTGTTATACAAATTTTTTTCGTTGACGGATGAGTATTGTGCCTCGCAAATACGGGTTGGATGTCAGATTAGATTTGGAGGCAACAGATGTTTTTCACATGGGTTTTCGACTAAGGGCATCAGCCACGACATTCACCTTACGGGGTTGTAGCAAATCTCGCAATCGTAGTCGTTGAGCAACTCTACCCATCGTCGTTGACGCATTGTTGAGCTCCTTTTAGCTAAAGATATGTTGGAGGATCTTATGGTCGGTGAAGACCACATACTTGGTACTGTAAAGGTAGTGTCGCCAAATCTTTAATGCAAAAACAACCGCACCAAGTTCATGACCATGGGTAGTGTAGTTCTTCTCATGTATTTTGAGTTGTCTTGACGCGTAGGCAATAACCTTGTCTCGTTGAATAAGAACTCAATCGAGGCCTTAATTAGAAGCATCGCAATAGACAACGAAGTCGTTGTTTCCATTGGGGAGTTCTAGAATAGGAGCGTTGCAAAGCAAGTTCTTGAGAGTTTGAAAAGACTCCACTTGTTCGGAACCCCTAACGAAATGTTTATCTTTTTGAGCAACGAGGTGAGCGGAATGATGATTTCTGAGAAATTGGAGATGAATGGACTGTAGTAACCAGCCAATCCGAGGAGAATGAATTTCGAACGGTGATTTTGGTGCGACCCAATTCTTAACGGCTTTGATTTTGTCGGGATCAACGTGAATGCCCTTCTTGTTCACAATGTGACTGAGAAATTGAACTTCTTTTAGCCAAAATTGACACTTGGAGAATTTGGCGTATAGTCGTTTGACACGAAGAAGTTCTGGAATTAGACGCAAGTGTCACTCATGTTCAGTTTGGGTTTTGGAATAGATGAGGAGATCGTCTATGAATACGATCATGAAGCAGTCTAAGTAAGGCTTACACACACGGTACCCAAATCCATGAAGACCGCGGGTGTGTTGGTCAAACCGAAACGCATGACCACGAACTCGTAGTGACCGTATATAGTACGAAAAGCGGTTTTCTTGGAATGTCATCTTCGAGGAATCGAACTGATGATAACCGGAACGAAAGATCGATTTTTAAAACACGTTGCGTTTTGAAGTTGATCGAAGAGGCCGTAGATGCGAGGAAGAGGATAACGATTATTGATGGTGAGTTTGTTAAGTTCACGATAATTGATACACATACGGAAAGAACTGTCCTTCTTTTTGACGAAAAGGAGCGGAGCGCCCCAAGGGGAAGTACTAGGGCGTATGAAGCCTTTATCAAGTAATTCTTGAAGTTGGCTGATAGCTCTTGCGTCTCTGAAGGTGAGAGGCAGTATGGGGATTTAGCAAAGGGTGTAGCGCCAGGTATGAGGTCAATACGCAAATCGACGGAAGAGTAGGAGGAGGACCTGGTAGGTCTTCGGGAAAAACATTAGGAAAGTCACGAACATCAGATCGTCACTCACGCTTTTTCCTTTGTCCTTCTTTTCTACAACGTGGGCTAGAAAGGCAAAGTACACTTTGCATAAGTACTTGTTTGCTTGAGTGCATGGCATAAGCTTGAGGCCCTTTGAGGGTTTCTCGCCATAGATGTGCAAGATGTCGTCAGACGAAAGTAGACGACGAATAAACTTTTTGAAATTAACGACATCGACATGGAATTTACTAAGCCAATCCATGCCTACTGTGATGTTAAACTACCCAACTGCTTATGTATGAGTTCAATGGGAATTCGTGTTCGTTGAGATTTAGCATGTAATCATTAAGAACAGAGTCAACTCTTATGGATTTTCCATTGGCGACTTCGATGTTAAAGGGATTTGGTAGCTTAATTTGTGTACATTTTAGAAATGGTTCGAATTCAATGATATAAAAATTTTTATCCGCACTAGTATCAAATAAAATAGAAGCATATATACTGTTTACGAGAAACGTACCATTCATGACGTCGTTGGCGTTCTGCGCCTGATTAGCGTTGATGACAAAATCACGTCCACGAGGCGCTTGAGCTTGAGCGTTGTGTTACGGGCATTGCGGGCTTATATGGTTTGGGTCGCAACACTTGTGACATACGTGACCGTTGTCTACTGGTTGTTGGGTTTGGTTTTGGACTTGGGCTTGGTTACCTTGTTGTTTTGGACACTTTGGCATTGGGTGTTGAAATGCCTAAACCTATTGCAAGTAGTGCAAAGGGGACACGCGGTTTGCGGTTGGGTGGTGATAGCTACAAGTGGTACACTTGGAAGATTCCTAATGTAGGCTCGCTTAGCCGGTTCGGGGTTTGGGTTGGTAAGTTGTAGTTGTGTTGGGGTTGGTTTTGTGGGGTTACCACAGCGAAGTTGCGCCTCGATTATTTACGCTTCTTACCATTAGAGTGTTTGGGTGGTTGGATGGATGGTTTCGGTGGTAGGTTCGGTGGTGGCTTGATGGGCGGTTTTGGTGGCTTGGGTGGAGGTATGGCCATCTCTCACATGGTTGTCGTTAGCTGCTAGGCGGTAGACTAGCTCCATGGTTTCGGGACTTGTGGCTTGGATGATATCGTGCATAGAATGGGGAAGACTATTGAGGTATTTCGTGATTGCATGCTTGGGCGTTCTAACCAAGTGAGGGACGATTGTGCTCAATTGATTTGAAGTGGGTGGTGTAAGCTTTCGAGGGCTCTCGACTCGAAGACTTCGGTTGTGCTTCGGGTTTTAAGGTGATCGGGACATTCATTTTTAATGAACGTCACTTTGATGCTATTAGACCACTCTAGCATCTTGGTGGCATCGTCATTACTGGTGAATGTTTTGGGATGGCAAGCCGCGAGGTGTTTGTAGTTAAAGGAGGTAGGTTTAGGGGTGTCGGGTTTTAATTCTATCGAGGCTTGCGGGGTGTTGGTTGCTTTGATCTTACTAACTATGTCGGGAATAACTTGGGCCATTTGCTTGGCCATGAAAGCAATCATTTTCTTGTTGGAGCTCGACTTGGAGTTCCTTTTTGAGTTCGAGTGGCGGTTCGAAGACATCTATAAGATCTAGTAAAGGAGTAGATGAGACTTGATCATAAGGTGTTTGAAAATATTTTATCATGGTAGTTTGTCATGTAGTCTTGTATGTTCAAGTTGTTCACATAACGACGAAAGGATTGTAAATTTTGTTTGCTCGGTGTATGCTGCACCTTTAACCGACGCCTAGCCCATAGTAGATAATTTTTGCGCCCACTTTTTTGACGTATCTCTACCAGGTGGGGGGCTCAATTCCACCTCGAAATTTAGATCGTCATCGAAGTTTAGATCAATCTCCTTATCACGAACATCTGAACGAGTTTGAGACGAGCTTGTTTTCATCCTTTTTGATGATTTGCTCGCAAGCGGGACTCTCGCCCATTTTGTAGGGCCTGCCTCGCCACATCCCAACAATGCATAAACTTGAGCTTGTGTTTCTTTTCATCTCGATAAGCTTTAAACACGTTTGATATAAAGTCGCCCTCCTTTTCACCACCTCTTGGCCCGGTAGTAGTCTCGTTGCATCGTTGTATGAAATTGTTTGTTAATTCCATTCCAAAATTCATTTTTGTGTCGATTATTTCCTATTTACAAAATACAAAATATAAAAATATAAGACAAGTTTATCTACCAATAAAACAAAATAAAAAACAATATATATTATCTTTAAAAATTTAATAAATAAAATACCTAGAACCGAGTTCTCCGATTTGCTTATCCAACTTTTGGTTAAAACAACTTCTTCATTGGGCGTCCATTTTGTTTGTGTTCGTTCGGTGGTGACTTTAGCTTTCTCCTGATTTGTTTTCTTCTTATGACTACTCTTTTTAATCGTTTGAGCCAACGGTCCAATAATATTTTCCGTTAGTGTTTCCTATATGATGTCGGGAATGGAGTTGTCAAATGGAAATTTGTGTAGACAAGCCCGTCTAGTTTGGTCAAAAATCGGTTTAAATGATAATGTAACCAAACTTTTATTTTAAGGTAGAGTGCTTAACATGTATGACCAACAATGTAATTGATTGTATAGCAAAAATGACAATGAACACCGATATTTATACGAGGAAAAAGCCCTTGATCCTTATGAGATCTCCGGCATAAAAAACCTCGGATAGTGAATACTATTACTATCAACTATATTGCATGAAATGAATTACAACTTTGGATGATATTGAGCTCGTTACAACTGTTTGAGAGCAGTTTGCGAGAGTAGTAGAAAATGTGCTAGTGTTTTTATATTTCAAGCTCAATATCCCCTCATATATTTCTTAAAATATCATGTAACTAACCAAACGAAAATTAGGGAGCTCCCACATTCGTCCATAACGGCTATAGGCTCTCATGCACGTGCCTAATTCCCAACATATTCCACGAGATTCCAGCTTGACCAAGTCCCAGTCGTTCACAACTTGCATATAAACATTAACAACATAATAGAACAATTGTTAGATACCATAAATAAAGATAAGGATCATTGATCCTCAGACTTCTGTGCTATCTGTTAAGGATAAGTGATCCAAGCTGAGTCTAAGGATAAATGATCCAAACTCAATAAAATTTAGCCCCTAACAATTGCCCTCAAATATGACGGATATGATATAAATCAGATTCGCCATATTTCCGTTGGATGCGGACTAGCCGTTGTGCAAGTAACTAGCCGTTACAACTCCTGACATCACCGATGGGATAGACTACAACCATCATCAGGTTACATAGGGTAGAGATAAGATCGAGTATTCATTTAAAGATTAAAGAATCCTCTTTTAAAGATCAATTCATGTCATACTGTTGCATCCACCATGGAGTCAATGTGTGGTTATGGGAAAGGATCATTGAGACATGCCTTATTTAAATCTGTAAAGTCAACATATTGGCTAACCATTTTGGATACTTGACTTCTCTCATCATACCTGCCTTCAAGAGTTTGTCTACCTCCTCTTGGATAATAAGTGTAACATCCGTCAAAAACGGATTTACCAAACCCGCTCCGTTTAGCAACCGAACAGTCAGTCAAAAATTTCGTTGCGAATTAAATGCCCAAAATATTTTTAAACGATCCGTAATCAATTATTATACGGGAATATATATTTAGTTTTTGAAAAACTGTCAAAAATCGCAAAATAAAAATGAATTGCCTCTGCCGGGTTTCGAACCCGGGTCTGTACCGATCCGGAAATGACTTATCGCACATAACACAAACCACTGCGCCACTTACTCTGTTTGTTATATAATGAAATCATTTAAATCATAAAGTTACGTTATAAATTCAAAACCGGCGCCCAAACGGTTCAGTCGTCGGAATCCCGGAAATCTCGCGAGTTTTAACACCACTTTCAGTTATAAGGTAAACCATTAACAATACATCGGTTATAAGCGATGTTTGAAGTCCGCGACATCTTTCTATAACCGCCGGAAATTTTAAAACAACGAATACAGTCGGAATCCAGACCAAGTGCTTTGACGATTTGCACTATAAATTCACCCACAACCCACGACAAACACTTTCGCTCAAAATCACACCTTTTCTCGGCGTAATTCCACTCGCCGGAATAAACCTGTTCGTCGCCGGAAAACCGGTTTCCCCATTGCCGAGCTTTTCTGAACCTCCTAAGCTTATACCGGAGATACCCACACTCTTTCCAAGCTTTTCGGAGACTTGCTGCTGCAAGACACCTGACGCCGGAGTTGAATTCTGTCGCCGGAGTTCTGCCGGAAAACAGAGGATCCAGTCGGTATACCTCTTTCGCTTATTTTCTTTATCTTTTCACCTTTTCTTACCTTAATGGACTGTAAAACGCTAATAAACTGATAAAAATTTTGAACCAGTCGATTTCTGATTTCTGGTTCAAACTTGACGAGGAAGACGATGTTTTTATGTATCATATAAGTATAATATAAATCAGGATTTTACTCGGGTTAGACACACAGTCCAGCGGTGGACTGTGTGCACACATAACACAAACGTCTCAAGTTTGATTCCGGTTTCACACACTGCCTTAATAAAAATCAAATTTTTGTTTAACTGAACCGGAGTCGATACAGATATATGTTAAGTATATTGATAACCGGAATAATAACCAAGTTAGACACACAGTCCACCGCGGTGGACTGTGTGTTTGTTTATATCACAGGTCACGAGTTCGAGTCCGGTCTTCAGCACCGACTCGGACAATTATCGATTCTTTTTAAAAAAGGCAGAAAAGGAAATGACTAAATTGTATTTAAGTATAATAAAAATCAAATTATATAACATGTTGAACACACAGTCCAGCGGTGGACTGTGTGTTGGATTAAACCACAGGTCCCAGGTTCGAGACCTGTGGAGTGCAAGTCCAGTTCGCTTAAAACTGTTTTTAAAATAAAATGATTTTCGGTTTAAATTAATTAGTATATATATATAATTAAAATCAGATATATAACGGGTTAGACACGTAGCTCAGTTGGTAGAGCTGCGTGCACGCGTACGAGAGGTCTCGGGTTCGAGCCTCACTCAGCGCACAATAATATGCCATCGAACCGGTCAACGGTCAGGTCAACGGTCAACGGGCCGGTCAACGGTCAGAAAAAAAAAAATTTTTTTATTATTTTTATTTAATTATTTTAATTAAAAATCAATTATAAATACTTAAAAATAACATTTTTAAGGTTAGAAAATAGCCTCAAACTCACAAAAATACACCCAACAATCCTACTAAAATAGTTTAATAAAATCCGTTTACTTACCAAACCATAATGCGATTTATCTAGGTTAAATCTCACTCGTGGTTAAAACCACTTCGCGTGCATTCAACGTCATCAACCGAACGCACCCACTGTGAGTGAATCTTACAATTCCCCCTTTTAAATTACACGTTTTGGGGTGTGTCATGTGTTATGAAAATAATTAATTTATTTATTTAAACTTGTGCCATACCACATCATGACTTAAACTTAGAATGTTTTATTGTTGTGATTTACTTATATTCCGTTTGTCAAATTATATGAAACTCATACATTAAGCCCATCAGTTCCTCGTGGGAGACGAGTAGAACATCGCGTGCTTCAATTCAAATTCATTATTGTTCATGTGTGTTTCATTGAGTTTATATTGTTTGTAGTTGTGTCATTCATATCATCATGTTTATGCAATTCATTCATCAGGCCCCTCAGTTCCTCGTGAGAGACGAGTTGAGCATCGCGTGCCTTTAATTGTTCCATTATTATTCATGAGTGTTTCATTTAATATCTTATGATTGTTGATCAAGTTACATCTAATTTTACTCATGTTTGGTTGTGCACATATTTCATAATCAATTTAAATAAATTGTTCAAATGTTTTCCATAGGATTCACTCGCCAACATTATGTTGATCCAAAACCTTTTTACACATGATACAGGTGAACAGGTTGAAGCAAGGAAAATATAGGATATGCCTTAGAAGGGAACAAAGAAGTTTAGATTGTTAGTTAGATCATGTTGTAGCAATCATTGTAAATTTCCATTTAATTTGTATTAATGAATATGAAACGCTTAATAAATGTCATGAGCTTTGATGATAACCCAATTATGCCCGATCACCTTTTCCGCTGCGGGTCGGGGTGTGACAGATTGGTATCAGAGCCATGACTATAGGGATATAGGATAGGTTATTAGACCCTTAGAGCCTATACTATAGTCTGCCTAAGTTTTAAATTGATTAGGTGGTTACATACAAACTTGTGATATTTATTTGTTTCATATTTGTTTACATTTCAGTCAAACATACATGCTCATATACATATTCATTATACATATATCGATGTTCATGTATTCAATTTATTTTCATACTCTCATTATCCAAAGATTTTGTGCAATTTTCAATTCTCATCAAAGTAAGTTCTGCGACGGGCATGTAGTAACTGGAAGGGTACAAGTACCGGTAGTCGGAACGTCCTGTCTAGGCTGGCATTCGTATAAATCCAATATAACGGACCAGTTTGCCTACCTGGGGACCAACGATGAGAGTACGAAGGACCTATTAGGCCAAAGCATGCCACACCAAACGTCGTTCGAACTAACCCTACTTTGAGGTGTCACCGTGTCTACACCTGGACACATTCCGAATATCACACGTTGTATACATATTTCTCGATTTTCTCCGGGTTTTTGTGTACGCAACCAGGCAGAAACCGTGCGAACCATATGAAAAACCGGTATTCATGGGGGCCCACATGATTACACAGGTAAAGTATGTCGGCATGACGGGCCTAACAGCGAGCAAAGCCCAAGACATCCAATGGATGTAGTAATTTATTTATCTATAATTATTTTATGAATGTTCATTCCTAATGCGACCTATGATCTCAAAAGCATCCAACTCATACTCTTGTCATGTATTCCTTGTAGATGTCTTCTAACCTCGCCCGTAGGAAGACGAGAGCAAGAAAAGCCCGCGAGCGCATGGCTGCCTTAATCGCTCAACAAATGGCTGCCGTAATACCCAACATTGTAATCCAAGTTCAACAAGCACTTACCAATAATCCTGTCAATCAAGCAAACCAAAACATTTTCAACTCTTCCCCAAATACCACTAAATGCACCTACAAGCATTTCAAATCATGCGACCCTCCGAAATACAAAGGGACTGAAGGCGTCACTGCTCTTCTCCATTGGTTTGAAGAAATGGAGAACACATTTCTAAATTGCGATTGCCCTGACGATCGCAAAGTGCGATATGCTACCGGTCGATTATATGGGATAGCACTTACTTGGTGGAACACAGAGAAGGCCAAACGAGGTGTGGAAGATGCTATGACCTTAACTTGGAACGAATTGAAGGAAATCATGACCATACGATTTTGCCCAAGGAGCGAAATCAAGAAGTTAGAAGATGAATTTTACTCATTGAAGCAAATGGAAGGAGACCACATCACCTACAACAAAAGATTCCTCGAGTTACATCAAATGGTTCCCAACATGTTCACTCCCCTTTACCGTTTGATCGAGCACTACATTCGTGGTCTTCCGTCAAAGATTCAAGACCCTGTTATAAGTATCAAGCCTGCAACTTTAGAAGCAGCGATGGAGCTAGCAACAGAGCTCACCGAGAACCGAATCCGAAACAAAGACTTCAAGGAGGAGAAAAAGAAGGATAAAGAACCGACTGAAACTTCCGACTCCACTCAAACTGAATCCCCTTCTCAACCCAATCCTAAGAGAAGAAGAGTCGGGCGACTTTTCGCTGCGACCCAACGAAATCAACCAGTTCTACACGCCATACCCATCCGAGCTATCCCAATCACCCAAGTGGCACCCAACTCAGCTTACCCAAATAAGAAACCATATCTTGGACCTCACCCTCGATGCAACAACTGTTTTTATCACCATCCCCATACCCTACTTTGTCGTCTATGTGCAACTTGTGGACGCTATGGTCATTTGAGCAATGTTTGTCGCACCTTTCAAGACCAAACCTTTTCCCCTACTCAAAACATGGCCCAAACTTATCACCAACCCAATACCCCATGTTCCCATATGCTCGAGCTTGCTTCAATTGTGGTGACACTACCCACTTTAGAAACACATGCCCTCAATTGGTTAACGTTATCAACACTCAAGCCCAATCAAACCCAGTTAACCAAGTAAACCAAGGAAACCCAACCACTATGCCACCAGCAAGAGGAAGAGTCTTCAATATCAACGCCAATCCTGTCGAAGATAATGACGGCCCAAACGAAGATACTCAACTAGTCCTCTTCGCCGAAGATCTAGATTCAGTTCCTATCGTTTAGTTTTATGTGTAGACTGTTAGAGAAATTATTGGATATTATATATTATATATTGTTTTTCAGTATATGCTTTTGCCGAGGCCATCGGTTATTTCATTTTACATTTCAATACATGCAATACGTTCGGCTCCACCCGATTGAGCCTTGAGCGCACATTTCAATTTACATTTCCAGTTCATGCAATACGTTCGGCTCCACCCGATTGAGCCTTGAGCGCACAGACAATTTCAGTATCAGTATCTTGTGGTTGTGGTGTTTGTAGTAGAGTCGCATCGAACTAACCATGACTTGCGGATAAAGTCAATGAAAATTTGACAAGGATATGGTGGATACGCCGCTGGTACTTCCTATATATAAGTATTCTTGTCAAATGATCGGAGGCATTATCAGGCGGTTATGAGAGGTTCCATGCATAGGCTGTTTGTGTGGTTAAGTTATTCATTTTCAGAACATGCAATACGCTCGGCTCCACCCGATTGAGCCTTGAGCACAGAATTCCAATTTCAGTACATTCAATACGTTCGGCTCCGTTTGATTGAGCCTTGAGCGCACATCCATTTCATTTTCAGTACATGCAATACGATCGGCTCCGTTCGATTGAGCCTTGATCGCACAGATATATTTCATTTCAGTATTTTATGTTTGTTGTATTGGTTGTAGAGTTGTAGGACTAATCATAATTCACTGATAAAACTAATGAAAATTTGGCAAGAATATGGTGGATACGCCGCTGGTACTTCCTATATATAAGTATTCTTGCCAAAGGATCAGAGGCATTATCGGACGGTTATGAGAAGTTCTATGTAGGATTTATTAGTTTCTTGGTAACCAATCATAACTTGTGGATAAAACTAATGAAAATTTGGCAAGAATATGGTGGATACGCCGCTGGTACTTCCTATATATAAGTATTCTTGCCAAAGGATCAGAGGCATTATCAGGTGGTTATGAGAAGTTCCATGTAGGATTTACTATTGCCTTGGTTGGAATTTGTGTTACATTTATATCATCATGTTATTTAAAGAGATTGGATTGTGATCCATTTCTACATAAACTAACCTCTCCATCATAACAAACGAGAGAGGAACTTCCATCATTCAAACATATATGCTATCAGAATGTGGATTCAAATATTTGCTGTTGTGTTTATTCATGTTCAAATATTTGCTGATGTGTTTATTCATGTTCAAATATTTGCTGATGTGTTTATCCATGTTCAAATATTTGCTGATGTGTTTATTCATGTTCGAATATTAGCTGTTGTGTTTACTTATGTTCAAATACCAGTTGTTGTGTTCCATATAGGTTGTAGTGTTAGAAGATTTGCCTTAGGATATAACCATACTTTCCCAAACGTATCTAAACTCATATGCATGATATCATTTTTAGCAAATCATTTCTGCTTATCAACACTCATACAGTAGGCAACAAAAAAGCGATTCCTGAATAGGGTACTTAACCCTTACAAGGAACGTTACCGCCTCGAACAAAAACTTAAACCCTCATTTTTCTGAGCATACAACTGTCAAACAAAACATCATCATTCTTTTAGTCAAATATATCACAATTTAAATTTCGGGACGAAATTTCTAAAAAGCAGGGGATACTGTAACATCCGTCAAAAACGGATTTACCAAACCCGCTCCGTTTAGCAACCGAACAGTCAGTCAAAAATTTCGTTGCGAATTAAATGCCCAAAATATTTTTAAACGATCCGTAATCAATTATTATACGGGAATATATATTTAGTTTTTGAAAAACTGTCAAAAATCGCAAAATAAAAATGAATTGCCTCTGCCGGGTTTCGAACCCGGGTCTGTACCGATCCGAAAATGACTTATCGCACATAACACAAACCACTGCGCCACTTACTCTGTTTGTTATATAATGAAATCATTTAAATCATAAAGTAACGTTATAAATTCAAAACCGGCGCCCAAACGGTTCAGTCGTCGGAATCCCGGAAATCTCGCGAGTTTTAACACCACTTTCAGTTATAACGTAAACCATTAACAATACATCGGTTATAACCGATGTTTGAAGTCCGCGACATCTTTCTATAACCGCCGGAAATTTTAAAACAACGAATACAGTCGGAATCCAGACCAAGTGCTTTGACGATTTGCACTATAAATTCACCCACAACCCACGACAAACACTTTCGCTCAAAATCACACCTTTTCTCGGCGTAATTCCACTCGCCGGAATAAACCTGTTCGTCGCCGGAAAACCGGTTTCCCCATTGCCGAGCTTTTCTGAACCTCCTAAGCTTATACCGGAGATACCCACACTCTTTCCAAGCTTTTCGGAGACTTGCTGCTGCAAGACACCTGACGCCGGAGTTGAATTCTGTCGCCGGAGTTCTGCCGGAAAACAGAGGATCCAGTCGGTATACCTCTTTCGCTTATTTTCTTTATCTTTTCACCTTTTCTTACCTTAATGGACTGTAAAACGCTAATAAACTGATAAAAATCTTGAACCAGTCGATTTCCGATTTCTGGTTCAAACTTGACGAGGAAGACGATGTTTTTATGTATCATATAAGTATAATATAAATCAGGATTTTACTCGGGTTAGACACACAGTCCAGCGGTGGACTGTGTGCACACATAACACAAACGTCTCAAGTTCGATTCCGGTTTCACACGCTGCCTTAATAAAAATCAAATTTTTGTTTAACTGAACCGGAGTCGATACAGATATATGTTAAGTATATTGATAACCGGAATAATAACCAAGTTAGACACACAGTCCAGCGGTGGACTGTGTGTTTGTTTATATCACAGGTCACGAGTTCGAGTCCGGTCTTCAGCACCAACTCGGACAATTATCGATTCTTTTTAAAAAAGGCAGAAAAGGAAATGACTAAATTGTATTTAAGTATAATAAAAATCAAATTATATAACATGTTGAACACACAGTCCAGCGGTGGACTGTGTGTTGGATTAAACCACAGGTCCCGGGTTCGAGACCTGTGGAGTGCAAGTCCGGTTCGCTTAAAACTGTTTTTAAAATAAAATGATTTTCGGTTTAAATTAATTAGTATATATATATAATTAAAATCAGATATATAACGGGTTAGACACGTAGCTCAGTTGGTAGAGCTGCGTGCACGCGTACGAGAGGTCTCGGGTTCGAGCCTCACTCAGCGCATAATAATATGCCGTCGAACCGGTCAACGGTCATCGGGCCGGTCAACGGTCAGAAAAAAATAAATTTTTTTATTATTTTTATTTAATTATTTTAATTAAAAATCAATTATAAATACTTAAAAATAACATTTTTAAGGTTAGAAAATAGCCTCAAACTCACAAAAATACACCCAACAATCCTACTAAAATAGTTTAATAAAATCCGTTTACTTACCAAACCATAATGCGATTTATCTAGGTTAAATCTCACTCGTGGTTAAAACCACTTCGCGTGCATTCAACGTCATCAACCGAACGCACCCACTGTGAGTGAATCTTACAATTCCCCCTTTTAAATTACACGTTTTGGGGTGTGTCATGTGTTATGAAAATAATTAATTTATTTATTTAAACTTGTGCCATACCACATCATGACTTAAACTTAGAATGTTTTATTGTTGTGATTTACTTATATTCCGTTTGTCAAATTATATGAAACTCATACATTAAGCCCATCAGTTCCTCGTGGGAGACGAGTAGAACATCGCGTGCTTCAATTCAAATTCATTATTGTTCATGTGTGTTTCATTGAGTTTATATTGTTTGTAGTTGTGTCATTCATATCATCATGTTTATGCAATTCATTCATCAGGCCCCTCAGTTCCTCGTGAGAGACGAGTTGAGCATCGCGTGCCTTTAATTGTTCCATTATTATTCATGAGTGTTTCATTTAATATCTTATGATTGTTGATCAAGTTACATCTAATTTTACTCATGTTTGGTTGTGCACATATTTCATAATCAATTTAAATAAATTGTTCAAATGTTTTCCATAGGATTCACTCGCCAACATTATGTTGATCCAAAACCTTTTTACACATGATACAGGTGAACAGGTTGAAGCAAGGAAAACATAGGATATGCCTTAGAAGGGAACAAAGAAGTTTAGATTGTTAGTTAGATCATGTTGTAGCAATCATTGTAAATTTCCATTTAATTTGTATTAATGAATATGAAACGCTTAATAAATGTCATGAGCTTTGATGATAACCCAATTATGCCCCGATCACCTTTTCCGCTGCGGGTCGGGGTGTGACAATAAGGTTCCTTTCAGGTGCAAATTTTCTTCTTTTTTGATAGATTGACCTGAAGATTTATCAATTCAAAGTTTATGTGTTATAATATCTTTAGATATACCTGTCATATCCTCGTTTTCCAAGCAAAGGTAGATTTTCTTCTCTTTAGGAAGGATATTAGATCCAGCTCTATATTATCAAGGATCTCGGATCCTATGTAGACTTTGATTTCAGGATCCTGAGGATCCAGCATTACATCCTTGATGTCTTGTTCTGCTGCCTCCAGGACATCCCTTGGAGGGTACTTTAATTGCTATCTTGCTCTTGGTTGTGATGTCGGTTTCATAGAAGAGGTGTAACAGTTCTTTGCCTCTTGTTGATCACTTTTTATCTTCACTACCCCCGAAGGTGTCGGTAGTTTGACACATTGATTATATGTCGAAGGAAAAGCTTTCATATCGTGTATCAAGGGCCTGCCAAGAATCACATTGCAACAAGACAAACAGTCAGTGACACAGAATTTTTGTAAAGAGTTTACCCCCTCAATGTAGACTTTGAGTTTGATGTTCCCCAACGTGTTCTTTGTCTAGCCGATGAATCCTACAAGGACAGACGATCTCAGAACTATCTCTGTTTCCGGGATGTTCATCCTTTTGAGGACATCTACTTGAATAATGTTCACGAAGCTCCCTCCATCAATAAGGATCCTGCGAACAAAGTGGTTAGATATAAACAAAGTAATGACTAAACCATCATGAGGAGGATCCTGTATATCAACACGGTCATTCTCATTAAAGGATATGATTTTCTGTTGATTAAGGGTGGAGGTTCGGATAGGTCTGTCTCTGTTTTCTAGCTTGGTTTCCTTAGCATGCCTCTTCGCTGCAGAGAATGAGGTTCCACATATATCAGAGCCTCTGGAAATGAAGTTGATGATTTGTCTGCAGGTGGTGCAGGGGCTCTTTTCTGGCACTTTTTCAAGATCCTGGATCCTTGATTTCTTCCTTCCGAGCAGCTCTTTCAAGTAGCCTTTGCTGAGGAGGTAACCTATCTCCTTCCTGAGCATAATACATTTATCGGTAAGATGGCTGAAGTCTTCGTGGTATGCACACCATTTTGATTTATCATTGTTGGATGTAGACTTCTCATTCTTCTTGGGCCATCTAGCTTTCTCACCTAGATTCTGCAAAGTAATGATTAATTCACTATTACAAAAGAAAAAAATATTTAGATATATGAGGATATTCCTCCTCATCTTCTTCTTGTTCAACTGAATGAACATTCTAATTGTAATGCTTGGAGTATTGCTTGGATCAATTGTTCTTGTAGAAGGATCCTTGCTTCTCCTGTTTAGATGATCCAGATAACCTGTCTTGGATCCTTTTATCTTCTTCTAGTCGAATGAACCTTAGAGTCCCTGTTCCTTACTTCATCTAAGTTCTGCAAGGTGTCATAACAAGATAATCATAGAAAGGAGAATCTTTTTGTAACCCCATCTTAAACGCTTCTATAGCAGTGGCAATGTCTAAATTTGGGATTTCCAAGGATTCTCTACCGAATTTAGTAACATAATCTCTAAGTGATTCATCACGGGCTTGGGTGATCTTATACAAGAAAACTGATTATTGAATAAGTTAACTAAGTGAGAAAATGAAGTTATAGAATAGGGAGGTAGAAGCCATTTTAACCCTGTTCCAAAAAGTGTGGATCCAAAGCGCTTGCACAAACAAGCTTCTTTCAACCTTTCTAGGATAGGGTTGATCTCCATGCTTCCTTGGAACTGTGCAAGTTCACTGATCCAGAGATTGAGAGCTCCTCCCCTGCTTTCAATTCGAAACAGTATTTCGGCCATTTCACTCTTCCATAAAGAGTGACGCCATTTCGCCCATTTGGGTTTGCTTTCCAGCCCTGTCGTTTCTCATTGGCTACTCCTACCATTTTCCTTATTTTACTTAGAGGTTATTCACCTTTACAGGCATGACCTATAGCCAAGCAATACCCATGCTTTGGAGGGTTTTGTATACCCTTGAACAGATCATCAGTAAAGAAAGGATTGATTTCAACCTGTCAGAGCTTTCCTATCTTTACAGCCTTGTTACCCATGGTTCCCACCGTTTCTTGCTTAAAGCCAAACCTCAACAGCCTTTATCCATTCTCAAATCCACTCAAATGGTTCCACCTGAAAGAATCAATTCTTCTTCGTGCTAAGGGATTCTATCCCTTTAGGGAATAGTTTACCCAAAAAGTGGATCCTTAAGGGTAGGATATAGGATCCTCAGATGACTGATGTAGAAGATTTATTTATTTGCTAACTTGTTTTCCGTTTTTTCTCTTGCATGTAGTGACCAATTTTTCTTGTCTGGCCAATTCACCGGGAACTGAAGAAAGGGTTGCTGCATTTTGGGACCTTGACTCATCAATCAGAATGTTCAAGCCGAAAACAAAGGATCCAGAAGCCAACTCTTCCACCTCCTATACGATGTCAAGCATGTATTTGTGCATTTATTATATATGAAATTTTGTATTGAAAAAGTTGTATAAGATAAGAAGACTTATCTTTCCGTTGATGATGTAGGCGCTCAAAGATCCACCAGCAAGTCGGCCACCAAATTTGGCCTAGATGATGTTGACAGCATCATCTCTCCCCGCTCCATCAAGAAGGAGCTGGGGGCCCAAGCTTCCAGAACCAAAGTCTATCACCACCAGGGCCAAGGCTGGGTCAAAAGGAAAGAAGCCCAAGGAGGTCGAGGAAGACGAGTTCGAGGCGTAGAAACTGATCCATGATTTCATCACCGAGGTAAGGATCCTTGATCCTTTTCTGTTACTGTTACCTTTACTGAAGTATCCTTGATTCTAATTATGTATACTACCCATTGCAGAGGTTCGTCCGCTTGAAAGTACATAAGGATAAGAGCCTGGCCGAGCTTGAGGATAACATAGCTAGTCTCTGATCCGTCATCGTTGCAAAGAATGTAACCATCTCTCAGCTAGAGAAGGATAAGTCAGGTTTGGAAGAACAACTGCTAACTGCCGAGGTTGGGATATATGAGGCTGTCTTGAATGCAACTGATGACGCTAAGGTTTGTGCTGCTTTGGCTATCCTTATGACCAGGATCAAAATTGTCAAAGAGGCAATGGATCATGCCTTCAATCAATCTTGATGGGATCTGGCTGGATGGGAGTAGAGACTCCACGAGCTTGGTGATGATGAGGAGCCGGAGCTGGTATAGATGCTGGAGGCTGGATCTAGTGGGGCTAAGGAGGTGAAGGAAGTTGGAGTAGGAGGTGATGGTGAAGGTGGTAAAGCAGCAGAAGGTGAAGCTGCAAAAGTGGGTAATGAAGGATGTTGATGCCTAGGCCTGAGCCCACTTTTTAGGATTTGTGGTTTTAATTGATGGTGTTTTTAGGTGAAACAATTTATGGTTTGTAATTCTAAACAGTAGGTATTTAGGTTAAGGATCACTGATCCTTAGGACAATAAGGGGTGGTAAAGGTGGATGAGTCCTTCTTTTTCTGGAGGATGAAGTCTTTGATGCCCCTCACTTTTATTTTCCTGCATCTCAAGAACAATTAGTATGGACACCCTTTGTCAATCCAAGTGGACGGGCCATGTTTTGCTGGTAGAAACATGGGTTGATAATTTTGGTAATCGTATAATGGGGGTTAATAAAAATTACAACCTTTTAACTACGTCTTGTGTTGTATTTTTATTTCTGATATGTTTATGCTTACCATTAGCTTTATTTCACAAAACTCTAGAGAATTTCAGATCGTAAAAAATAGAACAATTCTCTATCACAACAACTCTTAGAAAATATGAGAAGTTATGTAATTAAGGATCATATATTTCAATTGAAAGGTCTAGGGTGTAAAGAATAATGTAAATAAACTAAGGATAAAACATACTAGAGACACCAAGTTAGGATTCTATATCCTTAAGACTTACAATCGTGTAAACAAACCAAAGAAATCAGTTGAGATTTAAGGATTCAGGATCCTTATCTGCAAACCTTTAAAGCTTCAAGAACCTGTAAAAGGCAACTTAGGACTAAGCCAAATATTCTGGGGATAAACCCATCATAACTTGGGACAAGCCCAAATAAACTAGGGATAAAGCCATCATAACTTGGGACAAGCCCAAATAAACTAGGGACAAGCCCAACGTAAATGACATGAAAATGCCAAAACCTTAGCTAACGTGAAAACGTTAGAAAACTTAGGATAACGGATGTATGGTATGTCTACCATTATACTTGAGATCCTACCTATGACCAACAACAATAAATTTGTCAACCACTAAAGCGTGTATTGGTCCCATTACCTCGAACCTTACTTGGATAAAAGTGCACTACTAGCAGGGTGTTGAAACCCAAATTGTGTGAAAGGTGAAAACCTTTAAACCTTAGAAGGTATATGATGTGCGCAAAATGCAACATATAAATTACATCAAACAAGGTATAACATTAACCCTTTATGTACTAATGTTAGAAAAAGCATGTTTCTTTGTTTACTTTTAATTTACAGGATCTAAATACCTTAAACTAATAAAAGGAACAAATTAACAAAAGAAACCAACACAAACACTAAGAAGAAGGATTGACACGACATGTCGACCCCCGATCACAACCAAAACAAGAAAAGTAACGTATATAGAAGCTCAGGCACAGGGCCGTGCCCACCAGGCATTGCCCAGTTAAGATTCTCTGGAGAAAAAAACAACAGCAAAAGACAACCAACACGGGGCCATACCAGCTCAACACGGGTCGTGGTCAACTCTAAGATTAACCGAATTTGAGATAGTACAGCAAGTACACTAACCATGGGGGCTGTGCTCTGTCACCACGGGGCGTGTTGGTACGACGACCGAACATCTGCAGTTAATGAAGGGAGAGAAAAAGTCGACCACGGGGCCGTGCCAGGTAGGCACGTGGTCACCTTTTGTTTTCAGCTATAAATAGGGGTGCTTGGTTCATGAGAAAGGCATCTCTTGGCAAACCACTTCTCTCACACTTGCCATTAGTCCACCACCACTACAACACCAACACCCACCAATATCATCCATCATTCATCTTTTAGAGTGTGTAGTAGTCTCGGGATCCAAGATTGATCGTAAGAGTTCTTGTCAAACAAAGGCCATGCTTGGCTGAATCTCTTATATCACTTGGTGAAAACAAATCTTTTATGTATTACTTTTGATTACCAATCTTTGGCAAATATTTATTTAGGTATGTATTAATGACTTTAATAACTAGTTTTTTATATCGAAACTGAACTTTATTTAAACATTTCTTCATGTTTCGTTGATTCACTCATTCGTGTCTTTACGGTCTATATAAAGCGTGTTAACTACCTGGAAGGGGGTTAAAAAGGTGTTTGGGTAAAGTTCTTGTCTCGTTAGTGTATAGATCATGCGAGTACTTGGTTCAAGCTTATTAGGACTTCCCTTGAGGCAGATAACATCAAATCGAGGGAAGTAATAACAGCTTGAACCCCTTATAATACTATTAAAACTTTATCCGGCCTTGCGGGACTGTATCCTTACTGATTCAGACCAATATGATCGAGGGTAACGTTGCCTTCACAAGAGGGGCCTACCACTTTTCGCAATAATAACTTACTTAGTTATCTTTCAATATCTGACCTTATGGGACCGTATCCTGCTCTAACTCATACCAAAAAGTTAAGGGTAATGTCGCCTTCACAAGACTGGCCTACTACTATAACTAAGATAATCTCTTAAAAAGCCCAAAGTACGGAAATCATCAAAGGATATATAAAAGAGGAGCCGGAACCAAGTTATTATTTCTTATCTATTCGTTTTATTTACTTATTTACGTGCTTACATTTAGTTTTTATCTTTTAAAACTTTCAAAACTTTTATCAAAATTTGGTTAGATTAGACGTTAACGATAAGCCGGTATTAAAAGCTCTTAAGTCCTTGTACGACCTTCGGTATCTTACCATCACTATACTACGTTCATGATGGGTGCACTTACCCTAACTTGTGTAGAGTGGTAGTATTGTATCGTGTTTTAAAAATTTAAAGCTTGATCCACAAGTAAAAAGTGCTTAAAATATAACAAAAATTATAACCACGCTCACCCACGTCAAGTTTTTGGCGCCGTTGTCAAGGACATCAGGATTTTAAGAAAGCTTAAAATTAATGGCCTAATCCATTTTTATCTTTTTCTTGTAAATTTTAGGATTTTTATTTGTTTTTGCATTTTCTACATACTACAGCACGGGGCCGTGCCCTTAACTGCAGCTGGCAAAACTGTTTTATGTCAAACAGTTGCTGCGACACAGGGCCGTGTCTCCCTAACAACAACTACAAATAAGGACCATCTCATCCGACCGGTTAACAACATCTGACGAACACATGGATGATATCGATTATTTTTACTTCGCAACTCTTATAGTGAATGGTGCCAATTATGATATCGATTATTTTTACTTCGCAACCCTACCTATATAAACTACAAGACACACTAAAACACCAATTTTCACACACTCATTCTCTCTCCACCTCACTTCTCTCTCCAGCTTTCTCACTCTAGAAACCTGGTAGCCGGGCTCCCGCCGGCACCAGCAGAGTCGCAGCGGCGGCACGGCGGCGGCGCTTCGGCGACCGTTTTCCGGTCAAGAGTACACTTTTTCGACTATCTTCGACGTTCTGGATCGCATGGTGATGTTGGTTTTTGCAGATTCGAAGCCGTTTGGGCTCGGGAACAACTCTGGCGACATTCCGGCCAAACTCTAGCGAACCCGTTTTGGACTTTTCACTTCGTGCATGTTTAGATCGGTGGTTAGAGACCTTTCTGCAAGTTTTCATAAAATTTTATTCTCAGGCGAAATTCCTACTTCTGGCATGGTTCTGGCGAGGTTCCGGGCATCCGTTTTCAACGAAAAATATATTTTTGATCTCCTAGTAACCTGTAGAGTCCATACGAGACACTTTCGTCTCGGGTGAAAATAAATTCCGGGACACTCTCGGACTCGGGTGAACTCAACCAACATGTCAAACACGGGTCAAGGGACAGTTTTGGGTCATTTTTGGTGCCTCGGTTCAGTTTTGGGTTCGGTCAAACCTGGTCAACTGCCGGTCAACCGTGGTCAACTATTGGTCAACTATTGGTCAACGCAGTCAAATCAGTCAACTGTGGTCAAACTATGTCCACGGGTCAACACGAGTTTTGGTAAAACATTTACCACGATTTTTGTTAGATTATTTATATAAATATTAATTAGCTCGTAACCGAGCTCAAACAGACCCTACTAGTGAAATGATAAGTATTTTCGAGATAACTAGTAAATTTAGTGACTTGTGCATTTTATATTAAACTTGATCGCGGCAAATACACGACATTTTAAGGATACGACAGAATTATATATATTTTGGTTATATTGAAATTGTTGCATTTTGAAAATATATTGACAACTCGTATTCTCGGGATCGTCCAAAAACAGAGGAAACTCTGCACGTTTTTCCAAAAATCCGTAATACGAAACGTGTAACATTCTCGAAACTAAATCTATCGGGTTTCAAAGTATTTTTATAAAAGAAATTTAAATATATATCTACTTTCGAAGACTCCTTATGACCCGTAAAACAAGTTTACGGCATCTCAACGAACACGGTTTACAAGTTAACCAAACTCGAGAATTTTTATAAAATAAATATAAGTAGTTATATTTATTTCAAACGTCGGAATTCTGAAATTATATGTCAAATGTTTAGCATTCGAAAATCATATAAAATGAATATAATTATTTATATTCAAACGTCGAGATTTTTAATACTTATATAAAATGAATATAAATTGTTTATATTTATTTCAAACGTTGTAAATTCGTATACTTTTATAAAATGAATATAATTGTTTATACTTACTTCAAACGTCTAAAGGTAATTCAACACATCACGATACGATCTTCACTTACCTAATCGCCCGAACCATTTTGATAACAAACAAACGAGACTCGATTATAACAAATGAACTACTATATACATTATTTCGATAATTACCTACAAGACGCGAGACTATTATCACGACGACGCAACGTTTATGTGTATATGCAAATATGTATATGTGTGTGTATATATATATATACTTACATTTACCTACGTACACGACGACTACTTGGAAACCGCACAAATATTTATTACAAGTTTACGACGTGTATTACTTTTATACAAACACATGTTTGCGGACACGCGCGACCATTCGGAACGACTAATACGATTCTATAAGTATACTTATATTTTTATATAAATATATGTGTGTATATATATATATATATATATATTCTAAATCTCTCGGGAACTATGTGTTTCCAAAACTTAGCAATTATCACGAATACTATATGGGATTAAATGAGTACAACATTATCATTTCCATCAAGTAACAACACCTCCATAAGGTCGTTTGGTTAACGATTCGGTAGAGCTCAGTGACACGTAGTTTAGCTACACTTTTTAGTAGAATCTTATAAGCTTTTTCCTTGATTGGAATGCTGTAGATTGTATGCTAGCGAGTCATGTTTTAGAAACGAAATTTTGGAATTACATTTTGGATATCGAGGTGAGTTCATAACCCCCACTTTTTTATAGTTTTACATTTTTATAAATGTTTTCGGGGGTGGAAAGACATGCAAGTTTTGCAAAAGTACACAAAATTTCGATGATGAAAAGTCGTATTCTAAACCATGTCGGAAATGATTTTCAATAAACTCAAATGGTTTATGAAAGGTTTGTGCTCAACATACCGGTTTTACAAAACAGACGCGTATTTTCAAAACGTGCATGAGTTTCATGATGTGACATCCCGGTTTTTTAGGTATCTTAAACGCACTACTTCACGGTTATTCATTCCTACGCTAATTTGATTCGGAGAATGAAATTACACGCTCGAAATAACTGCTAACTTTGTGAACTTATCGAGTGAATTACGTGCTATGTGTTATTAGACGTTTATAAGTTTTATGAGTTATTATATCATGTTGATTTCGTGATTATTAGTTTATAAAAAAATATATATTAAATAAATAGCCGAACCGAACCGAGCCGCAAAACGTGTCGACCTCACTTCCTTGTGGCCCAAGTAACTAGCCTAAACTTGAGGCCCAAGTTACCCACCCAAACCCCCTTTGCGGCCGCAAGCACAAACCCCACCCTTTCTCCTTTTCTTTTTCCCTTGTTTTGGTATAAATAGGCATGCATGTATGTGTTATGTTTCAAAAAAAAAAAACCTAAACCCTAGCTTCAAAGAGCCGACGGCAGCCTCTCTCTCCCTCTTTCTCTCGATCGCAACTTCCTCCAAAACCAGAAGTGATTCCAATCTCGTTCCCGGTTCGTTAATCTTCATCGTTGAAAGGTTAAGTTTTTTATTGTTTCGCAAATCACATTAGGGTTTATGAATTCTTGATCATGCTTGTATGTAATGGTAGAATCATTGTTATGAAAGTGTTATGATGTTTAGTTCGATTAATTGTGCGAGTTTTGCGATTATGATGTTTAGTTGGATACAAGAATCATAGGCTACGTTTTGTGATAAAAATCATGTTATATGATTAGGGTTTGCATGAGTATGATGTATATGATGATATGTGACTAATAAATCTGTTCTTGATCATTTATATTTAACGTCTCGATCGTTTAAGCGTGTTCTATTGCGATAAAAGTCGAAAACAGGTTGCTGAATGGTGTTTACAGCCAACTTCAATTGGCTGTAACTTGGTTATTATTTATCGAAAAGTGGATTTTCTGAAGCCTAAAACGTATATTTTTGAAAAACGCTTCTAATGGCGCTGGATTCATATTTTTCTGAGGTCGTTTGATATTTTTAAGTGGTCATCTAAGTGCAGTAACTGAAGCTGTGTAAATTCTGAAAATTTGTTAGTTGTTTATCGAGTCGGATCTCAAAATCTGTAGAGGGTTGGGTCACGAAATTTGTACAGAAACTGGAGACAGAAATTTCCGGGAAACTCCCACTGGAATTTTGTTAATTGGATGAACGATGATTTTTAAATAATTTCTCCCGTAGACTGCAGTCAGAAAGCGACGAATCTGACTGCAGCCTACTATATAAATGTTTATGAATAATCGGTGAAGTGTTAGGACTTGAAAAATTTACATAAAATTCTACAGTTTAGTTGACACCTTCTGTAAAAAAATTGGAATTTTTAGAACGTTGGAACTATTTTATAAAAATTCTCGAAAACAGCCTAGTTATGAGCGTACAAGCTGAAACTTGATAACTTGCGAATGTGTGTACCAAAATGTTGTATGAGTTGATTTGTGTTCATGATAAGTTGGTTTGATCACTATTTTGGTATGATAATACTTTGCATGCATGATTGTGTTTTCGAATTTGTTATCATGTGTGCCGCATTGTGTGTTAGTTATGTGTAGGGTTTGTATCAGTGTGATCACACACTAACTTTAAATCGATTGACATGTTAGGACGCAATTGGGGGTCCCATCATTTGCTACATCTGTGTTACACTAACCGAGCAATTAAAGGTGAGTTCACGGCCCCTATTTTATCCGGTTTTAAACAACAGGGGGAGAAACATGTATACACTCTACAACTCTATCTCTTTACGTTATACGAAATTAACGTCGTTAAACTATTCGGTAACTAAGTTAATGTTAATGTACGTTATGGTCACTAAGCAGCTATATCACGGAAGTCCTCGACAAACTCTCGGATCGTTAGTATTGGGTTAGATAGCGGGGAAATTATAAGTAGTACTACTGGGCCCGACAAGACCCACCCGCGCTAGTCGCGCTAGCCGACCGGGTATGGTCAACGGGTGAATAATTTGGCCTAACTTTCGCCATGGTCAGTGATAGGCCTGGCAACACGGAGGCACAACAGTCAGCTTCGATCACGAACACTTATGTGACATAACTGTAGGCTCGCTACCTACATGTTAACATTGAACTTAATTACGAAACAACAATATTATTCCAGGTTAGGAATAATGGAACCAACAACAATATTATTCCGGGTTAGGAATAATGGAACCAACATCATTATTATTCCGGGTTAGGAATAATGGAACTATATCGTTATTCCGGTTAGGGATAACGGGGGAAACAAACTTTTAACCAAACTAATGAACTTATAAAAACCTGTGAACTCACTCTTCTTTAATGTTGACACTTGTTTCTTTACATATTTCTCAGGACGCTAGGAGCTCTAGGTGCACTCACTTGCATTGATCAAGACATCTTTTATCGAGTCTCATTTACGAATATTGTTTGGGTTTTTCTTTAGTTTTGGCGTTTGTGTTGGCGCCCGTTACTTTACTTTACGTTAATGCTTCCGCTCAACTTTAAAACTAATGCTTCCGCTAAACTTTGAAACCAAATAAGATAATTTGAAAATAACTATGAATAGGTAAACAAATAATTTTTGGAAAACGTATAAACGAATCATATAGAGTCGTTCGATGTTACTAGTGTCTAGATTCTGGCTTGTTCACACGCCTCGCGGTAAAACTCCGCAAGTGGAAATTTGAGGGTTTGACAGATTGGTATCAGAGCCTCTAGCTATAGAGAACCAGGTTTGCATTAAAAGTAGACCTAAACTATAGCTGATTTCACGACACTAGACTTAGTTTGGCACTGAATTGTGATATCTTGTTATGTGTTGGACTACAACTGTGTTATGTAAAATATAAATGTATATTGTGATGAACGCAACTCGTAACTAACTACACAACCCAACAGGCAATGTCATCATCATCATCTGACAAACTTTACAACCAAGGGCGCCGGGGAAGGCACCTATGGTCGAACCCTCACCACCTCATGGCGTAGAGACACGCTCAGCTGCTAGGAAAAGACTCGCTCTAGGAGGGGAGGCGTCCTCACGCCCGACCACCGCTATACTGGTCGAACCGGTTAACTCGTTAGAAGTAGGGGACGACCTACTTAGAGATATGATAAGAAAACAACAGGAACAACTAGAGAGAATGCAGGAAACTATCCTAGCACAGGGATGGATGATACGACAACTAACGGGTAAGACTGGAGAGCTCGAGGAAGAGCATATGAGAATAAGATAGTTCGTAACACTTTAGCTAAAGATCTTCGTGCTGAGCAGCTGAGGGCTGACTGGCTCGAAGACAGAGTTCTTGAGTCCAGCTGAGAATTCAAGAACTGGAACAGAATCAGGCACCTGTACCAGCTACCAGACCCCCTCAGCGCTGGTAGAGGAAGAAGAGGAGGATCCAGAGGAGGATCCGGAGGAAGACCCGGCTGTAGAACTGGAAACGCCGCGGAGGATGTACGGCAACGATAGCGATTTGGGAGATGGAGACTTAGAAGACTGACTCGTCTCGCTTATCCCTTTTGTTTCCTTTAGTCTATTTATTTTCTACTTATGTTTGAACTTGAAATTTTATAGTTAAACTGATATGTTTGGTTGTCATTTTGTGAGACATTGAAATTTTATTTAATCGAATATTCCTTTTGATTGTTTAATTTATTTGGGTTGACATAATTTGAGGGATTATTTAAGTATGGAGTAGGATAACTATATTGGATATATATACTTATCGGTGTGTGTTTATGTTGTCTTGCGAAGATCTAAAATGGCAACTGGACGTCGCGGAAACCTCAACATGACACCCGAAGAATTGGCTGCAATGATCCAAGAACACGTGAATGCTGCTCTGGCAGGTGTTCAAAACCCACCAGCAGGTAACCATTATTAAATTTTCATGGGAAAATCTAATAGTTGGGCTAGTAGACTTTCTCGCTGACTACCTATCCTCTGTCAGCAGGAGGGGGTCCTAACCCCTACAAGATGTTCCTCGATGCGAAACCGAGCAAATTCACGGGTGCAGAAGGACCCATAGGACTGGTCCGTTGGATTGAAAAGTCCAATCGGTGTTCGAGATGTGCAATTGCCTTGAGGCCAACAAGGTCAAGTATGCTGCCTCAACGTTGGAGGATGGGGCACTAACTTGGTGGAAGCACAAGTCCAAACGCGTGGACTTATTGCTGCAAACGCAATGGCCTGGGCCGAGTTTAAGGCCCTAATCAAAGAGGAGTACTGTCCGCGGGACAGAGTTCAGCAGTTGGAGCAAGCACTATGGAACCATAAGATGGTAGGATCTGAAATTGAAGCGTACACGGCGAAACATCACAATCTGGTGTTCCTATGCCCTGATCTGGCCAACACCGTTGAAAAACGACTCGAGTTTTACCTTGGGGGTCTGGTCCCCGAGATCCACGGCATGGTAATGGCTAGCAACCCTGCGACTGAGCATCAAGCGATCAGGCTGGCGCATAAACTCACCGATAAGGGGTGGAACAAAAGAAGTTGCCATCTCGGGGTGTAACTGAAGTTGTCCCTGATAATAAAAGAAAATTTGAAGACTCGCCTGCTCGACAGTCTTCGTCAGCCCAGCCACAACAAGGGAACCAGAAACGGTTCAACAATTTCAACAGCAATCGGGGCCACAATAATCAGTCCCCAACAACACCCAGAACACCAGCGGCTATGTGGGTCGAATAGCCGCAATGTAATCGTTGTAACCTCCATCATCACGGCCCTTGCGCCGAAATCGCTGCCAACGATGTGGCAAAGTGGGACACGCGACAAAGGATTGTCGCGGGGAAATCATGTCCGACAAAATCAGAATCAGCACCAGGGTCATCAGCAAGGTATTAACCGGGGGTGCTATCAGTGTGGTAGCACTGCCCACTTCAAACGAGACTGCCCACAGCTTCGCAACAACAACAACAATGGTGGGAACAACAACAACCACAACCACACACCACAACAACCACAACAACAACAATAACAACAACAACAATGGAAATGGTGGCACAGGAGGTGCCAAAGGTCGTGCATTTACGCTAGGCCGCGGAGAGGCCAGAAACGACTCGAACGTGGTCACCGGTAAGTTTCCCCTTAACAAACATTTTGCTACTGTACTTTTTGATACGGGTGCGGATAGGAGTTTTATATCTGAGTCTTTTAGGAAGAACCTAAATCTCACGCCAAACCCCTAGAGACCCCTTACGTCATAGAACTAGCCGATGGTAAATCTGTAGATGTGACCCATTTAGTAACCGGCTGCCAACTTAAACTCGCGGGTCACACCTTTACCATTGATCTGATGACAACTACCCTAGGTAGTTTTGAGTGGTAGCCGGAATGGACTGGCTATCCGACGTCCGAGCTGAAGTCCACTGCTTCGAGAAATCTATCCGTATTCCGCTCTCTAACGATGAAGTCTTGATGGTGCAAGGCGAGAAGGTAGGCGCCATCACAAACATCATCTCTTACATGCAAGCTCAGAAGTATCTTCGGAGGAAGAACTCCTTCGCTTTGCTCGCACTGGTCACCGAGCAGCCTAAGGACGAGAAGCATATAGAAGATATCCCCTCGTCCGTGACTTTTCTGATGTTTTTCCAGAGGAGTTACCTGGTCTTCCACCACATCGACAAGTAGAGTTTGAAATCGAATTGGCGAAACATGCAACTCCTATCGCCAAGATCCCGTACCGCCTGGCTCCAGCAGAGCTGCAAGAGCTGTCTACCAACTTCAGGAATTTTAGAAAAAGGATTTATCCGACCCAGTACTTCACCATGGGGAGCTCCGGTCCTTTTTGTCAAGAAGAAGGACGGGACCTTCCGCATGTGCATCGACTACAGGGAACTCAATAAGGTTACCGTCAAGAACCGATACCCATTACCTCGCATCGACGATCTCTTCGACCAGCTTCAAGGGTCAAGCTACTACTCCAAGATTGATCTACGGTCCGGTTATCACCAGTTACGCGTCAGGGAGGAGGATATCTCTAAGACGGCATTTCGTACTCGGTATGGCCATTATGAGTTCTTGGTCATGCCCTTCGGTCTCACCAACGCACCCGCGGTGTTCATGGACCTCATGAACCGCGTGTGTAAACCGTATCTCGACAAGTTTGTCATTGTGTTCATCGATGACATACTCATCTACTCTAAAGGTGAAGAAGAACATGATGAACATCTACGATTACTGCTGGAATTACTTCAACAGGAGAAACTATATGCCAAGCTTTCAAAGTGTGATTTCTGGATTCGGGAAGTTCAGTTCCTCGGGCATATTGTGAATGAAAAGGGTATCCATGTTGATCCCGCCAAGATCGATGCTATCAAGAACTGGGAAGCACCCAGGACACCGACAGAGATCCGCCTATTTTTGGGTTTGGCTGGTTACTACAGACGTTTCATCGAGGGATTTTCAAAGATCGCGCAACCGCTTACCACCCTCACCCAGAAAGGCACCAAGTATGCTTGGGGTGACAAGCAGGAAGCGGCATTTCAATTGCTGAAGCAGGAACTTTGCAGTGCACCCATTCTGTCCTTGCCGGAAGGGATTGATGATTTTGTGGTATATTGTGATGCTTCCATTCAGGGGTTGGGATGCGTACTCATACAACGTGATAAGGTCATCGCGTATGCGTCCTGACAATTGAAGGTTCACGAGAAAAACTACACAACACATGACCTGGAATTGGGAGCAGTGGTGTTTGCGCTTAAGATTTGGAGACACTACCTATATGGAACAAAGTGCACAATCTATACAGATCACAAGAGCCTCCAGCATATCTTTGACCAGAAGGAGTTGAACATGCGACAGCGACGCTGGGTCGAACTCCTGAACGATTATGAGTGTGCCATTCGGTATCACCCGGGTAAAGCTAACGTGGTAGCTGATGCCCTCAGTAGGAAGGAGCACTTGAAACCTCGTCGGGTACGAGCACTACAGTTCACCATTCATTCGGGGTTACCCGAACAGATACGCGACGCGCAGTTAGAAGCAGTTAAGGAAGAAAACATCAAGGCCGAATATGTGGGAAAGATGGAACGCGATTGGGAAGTAAAACCCAATGGTGCCCGGTATTTCATGAATCGTATATGGGTACCTCTCTACGGAGACCTCAGAAAGCTAGTCATGGACGAAGCTCACAAATCCCGATACTCTGTCCATCCTGGTTCGGATAAGATGTATCAAGACCTTAAAGCCGCGTACTGGTGGCCCAACATGAAAGCGGATATAGCTACCTATGTGAGCAAGTTTTTGACTTGTGCGAAAGTCAAGGTGGAATACCAGAAGCCATCAGGACTACTTCAACA
This sequence comes from Scalesia atractyloides, assembly GCA_947069175.1. Classification (NCBI taxonomy): domain Eukaryota; kingdom Viridiplantae; phylum Streptophyta; class Magnoliopsida; order Asterales; family Asteraceae; genus Scalesia; species Scalesia atractyloides. The sequence goes on from CAMTDV010000013.1 coordinate 24,832,060, forward strand.
ACCTGAGATCCCAGTGTGGAAATGGGATCAGATCTCGATGGACTATATCACTAAGCTCCCGCGAACTCTGGGTGGTTGCGATACCATCTGGGTGATCGTGGATCGTCTAACTAAGTCTGCACACTTCCTAGCGATCAAAGAAACGGATAAGATGGATAAGTTGACTCGCAGCTACATTAAGGAAGTTGTTTCTCAGCACGGGGTGCCAACGTACATCATCTCAGACAGAGATGCCCGTTTCACGTCCAACTTTTGGCAGTCACTTCAGAAAGCGTTGGGTACACGCTTAGATATGAGCACAGCTTATCACCCTCAGACGGATGGTCAAAGTGAAAGGACCATTCAGACCTTGGAAGACATGCTTAGGGCATGCGTGGTAGACTTCGGGAATAGTTGGGAAATCCATATGCCTTTATATCGGCAGCACCGTTTGAAGCATTATACGATCGTAAATGTAGATCACCGGTCTGTTGGGCAGAAGTCGGTGACAGTCAACACACAGGCCCTGAGTTGATACTTGAGGCTACTGAAAAGATTGTACAAATCAGAAACCGCATGGCAGCGGCACGAGATCGACAGAAAAGCTACGCTGATCAACGACGCAAACCGCTCGAATTTCAAGTAGGCGACCGCGTCCTACTGAAGGTGTCATCCTGGAAGGGTGTAATCCGTTTTGAAAAATGAGGCAAATTAAACCCACGGTACGTAGGCCCGTTTGTGATCTTGAAGCGTATCGGACCCGTAGCTTATCAATTAGACCTTCGTACCGAACTCAGTGGAGTTCACAACGTTTTTCACGTGTAAAATCTGAAGAAGTGTCTATCAGATGAAACCCTAGTCATTCCATTGGATGAGATTCAAGTGGATGAACAACTACACTTTGTGGAGCAACCTATCGAGATCATGGATCGTGAGGTCAAGACTCGAAGGCACAGCAAGATACCGATCGTCAAGGTTCGTTGGATTCTAAGCGTGGATCGGAGTTCACGTGGGAAAGAGAGGACCAAATGAAAAGCAAATACCCACACCTCTTTGCAGCTGAGCAGCAAGCTAACGTTACCACCAACTAAATTTTCGGGACGAAAATTCTTTCAACATGGGGATGATGTGACAGCCTGGGAATTTTTTGTACCATTGCTAACAAACTGAATCTTTGTGCGTTGTATTCTAAACCGCGTTTACTCAATTTTCGGGACGAAATTTCTTTCAACATGGGGATAATGTGACATCCCGGTTTTTCAGGTATCTTAAACGCACTACTTCACGGTTATTCATTCCTACGTTAATTTGATTCGGAGAATTAAATTACTCGCTCGAAATAACTACGCTAACTTTGTGAACTTATCGAGTGAATTACGTGCTATGTGTTATTAGACGTTTATAAGTTTTGTGAGTTATTATATCATGTTTTGATTTCGTGATTATTAGTTTATAAAAAAATATATTAAATAAATAGCCGAACCGAACCGAGCCGCGAAACGTGTCGACCTCACTTCCTTGTAGCCCAAGTAACTAGCCTAAACTTGAGGCCCAAGTTACCCACCCAAACCCCCTTTGCGGCCGCAAGCACAAACCCCACCCTTTCTCCTTTTCTTTTTCCCTTGTTTTGGTATAAATAGGCATGCATGTATGTGTTATGTTTCAAAAAAAAAACAAACCTAAACCCTAGCTTCAAAGAGCCGACGGCAGCCCTCTTTCTCCTCTTTCTCTCGATCGCAACTTCCTCCAAAACCCGAAGTGATTCCAATCTCGTTCCCGGTTCGTTAATCTTCATCGTTGCAAGGTTAGGGTTTTTATTGTTTCGCAAATCACATTAGGGTTTATGAATTCTTGATCATGCTTGTATGTAATGGTAGAATCATTGTTATGAAAGTGTTATGATGTTTAGTTCGATTAATTGTGCGAGTTTTGCGATTATGATGTTTAGTTGGATACAAGAATCATAGGCTGCGTTTTGTGATAGAAATCATGTTATATGATTAAGGTTTGCATGAGTATGATGTACATGATGATATGTGACTAATAAATATGTTCTTGATCATTTATATTTAACGTCTCGATCGTTTAAGCGTGTTCTATTGCGATAAAAGTCGAAAACAGGTTGCTGAATGGTGTTTACAGCCAACTTCAATTGGCTGTAACTTGGTTATTATTTATCGAAAAGTGGATTTTCTGAAGTCTAAAACGTATATTTTTAAAAAAAGCTTCTAATGGCGGTGGATTCATATTTTTCTGAGGTCGTTTGATATTTTTAAGTGGTCATTTAAGTGCAGTAACTGAAGCTGTGTAAATTCTGAAAATGTTTTAGTTGTTTATCGAGTCGGATCTCAAAATCTGTAGAGGGTTGGGTCACGAAATTTGTACAGCAACTGGAGACGGAAATTTCCGGGAAACTCCCACTGGAATTTTGTTAATTGGATGAACGATGATTTTTAAATAATTTATCCCGTGGACTGCAGTCAGAAAGCGACGAATCTGACTGCAGCCTAGTATATAAATGTTTATGAATAATCGGTAAAGTGTTAGGACTTGAAAATTTACATAAAATTCTACAGTTTAGTTGACACCTTTTGTAAAAAAATTGGGATCTGTAGAAAGTTGGAACTATTTTATAAAAATCCTCGAAAACAGCCTAGTTATGAGCGTACAAGCTGAAACTTGATAACTTGCGAATGTGTGTACCAAAATGTTGTATGAGTTGATTTGTGTTCATGATAAGTTGGTTTGATCACTATTTTGGTATGATAATACTTTGCATGGATGATTGTGTTTTCGAATTTGTTATCATGTGTGCCGCATTGTGTGTTAGTTATGTGTAGGGTTTGTATCAGTGTGATCACACACTAACTTTAAATCGATTGACATGTTAGGACGCAATTAGCGGTTCCATCATTTGCTACATCCGTGTTACACTAACCGAGCAATTAAAGGTGAGTTCACGGCCCCTATTTTATCCGGTTTTAAACAACAGGGGGAGAAACATGTATACACTCTACAACTCTATCTCTTTACGTTATACGAAATTTACGTCGTTAAACTATTCGGTAACTAAGTTAATGTTAATGTACGTTATGGTCACTAAGCAGCTATATCACGGAAGTCCTCGACAAACTCTCGGATCGTTAGTATTGGGTTAGATAGCGGGGAAATTATAAGTAGTACTACTGGGCCCGACAAGCCCCACCCGAGCTAGTCGGGCTAGCCCACCGGGTATGGTCAACGGGTGAATAATTTGGCCTAACTTTCGCCATGGTCAGTGATAGGCCTGGCAACACGGAGGCACACCAGTCAGCTTCGATCGCGAACACTTATGTGACACAACTTTAGGCTCGCTACCTACATGGTAACATTGAACTTAATTACGAAACAACAATATTATTCCGGGTTAGGAATAATGGAACCAACAACAATATTATTCCGGGTTAGGAATAATGGAACCAACATCATTATTATTCCGGGTTAGGAATAATGGAACTATATCGTTATTCCGGGTTAGGGATAACGGGGGAAACAAACTTTTAACCAAACTAATGAACTTATAAAAACCTGTGAACTCACTCTTCTTTAATGTTGACACTTGTTTCTTTACATGTTTCTCAGGACGCTAGGAGCTCTAGCTGCACTCACTTGCATTGATCAAGACATCTTTTATCGAGTCTCATTTGCGAATATTGTTTGGGTTTTTCTTTAGTTTTGGCGTTTGTGTTGGCGCCCGTTACGTTACTTTACGTTAATGCTTCCGCTCAACTTTAAAACTAATGCTTCCGCTAAACTTTGAAACCAAACTAAGATAATTTGAAAATAACTATGAATAGGTAAACAAATAATTTTTGGAAAACGTATAAACGAATCATATAGAGTCGTTCGATGTTACTAGTGTCTCAGATTCTGGTTTGTTCACACGCCTCGCGATAAAACTCCGCAAGTGGAAATTTGAGGGTGTGACACATGACTAGGGACGGGATTGTCCTAGTTACAACGGGACTAGGTGTCCAGCGTACAAATAAGAGGACTGGTTGGTCCTACTTTTAGACTCAAACGGGCTAGGCCCATTCTCACTTGTGCGAGGCACAAAGACTCCATGATATTAGGCCCCCTTTCTTCTAAAAACGTTTTCAGTTTTACAACTCACGGGGGGGGGGGGGGATACATGTTATAATGGTATGGTTTCGCTATGGAATGAAATATTAGATCATGTGCGAATAGGGTATCCCTTAAGTGCCATTAATCTTTTATAAGACCGAGTAACAAGAGTGGTAGATCTATCGGGTGTAGCGAGCCCCACTCATGGGTCCTTATGTGGCCGCATGTAGTGCTTTTGTTGTCCCAGTTGGGTGGACCGGAAGAAATCGTCTAGGGTAGAGTACTTCCTATGTCGTCACACATATTAATGTCCTTGCAAAACATTAATGATCATCAAGTTCATTGACGCTTTACATACCACCAAATTTTATATACGAACTCTTAAATGTTAACGAAACGCGAACGTTGACAGTTATACAAGTTATACGTATACAAAGTTTTCAGTTAATCATGCCAATGAAAATGGTTATATTACGTATTCTCAAACATATTTAAACCGGTTATCAAAAAGATTTATTTTAAATCTCTTCGAACAAACTATGAACTCACCAACTTTATGTTGATTTTTCGCATGTTTCTTTCTCAGATATAAAATTATGGCACGGTTGGAGTAGGAGAAGCCATGTGGATTCAAGTACTTAAGGAGCGTTCACTTAAGAAGTCTTAGCATTTTCAAACACTTCCCTGTGCAATGAAGATATTAGTTTAGTTCACGCCCAGCTCTGATGTGATGGATTTCAGCGAATTAGGTTTCTGTGGTGATACCTAGGCTTTAACCTCGCTTTCCTTTGGGGACTTTAGATTATTAAGACTTGAGCATATACAGAACGCCTAGCACTCGAATATGGGTTCCAACCGTGGCCGAAACAATGGGTGGTTGCGATACCATCTGGGTGATCGTGGATCGTCTAACTAAGTCCGCACACTTCCTAGCGATCAAAGAAACGGATAAGATGGATAAGTTGACTCGCATCTACAATAAGGAAGTTGTTTCTGGGCACGGGGTGCCAACGTACATCATCTCAGACAGAGATGCCCGTTTCACGTCCAACTTTTGGCAGTCACTTCAGAAAGCGTTGGGTACACGCTTAGATATGAGCACAGCTTATCACCCTCAGACGGATGGTCAAAGTGAAAGGACCATTCAGACCTTGGAAGACATGCTTAGGGCATGCGTGGTAGACTTTGGGAATAGTTGGGAAATCCATATGCCTTTATATCGGCAGCACCGTTTGAAGCATTATACGATCCGTAAATGTAGATCACCGGTCTGTTGGGCAGAAGTCGGTGACAGTCAACTCACAGGCCCTGAGTTGATACTTGAGGCTACTGAAAAGATTGTACAAATCAGAAACCGCATGGCAGCGGCACGAGATCGACAGAAAAGCTACGCTGATCAACGACGCAAACCGCTCAAATTTCAAGTAGGCGACCGGTCCTACTGAAGGTGTCACCCTGGAAGGGTGTAATCCGTTTTGGGAAACGAGGCAAACTAAACCCACGGTACGTAGGCCCGTTTGTGATCTTGAAGCGTATCGGACCCGTAGCTTATCAATTAGACCTTCGTACCGAACTCAGTGGAGTTCACAACGTTTTTCACGTGTCAAATCTGAAGAAGTGTCTATCAGATGAAACCCTAGTCATTCCATTGGATGAGAGTCAAGTGGATGAACAACTGCACTTTGTGGAACAACCTATCGAGATCATGGATCGTGAGGTCAAGACTCGAAGGCACAGCAAGATACCGATCGTCAAGGTTCGTTGGGATTCTAAGCGTGGACCGGAGTTCACGTGGGAAAGAGAGGACCAAATGAAAAGCAAATACCCACACCTCTTTGCAGCTGAGCAGCAAGCTAACGTTACCACCAACTAAATTTTCGGGACGAAAATTCTTCCAACATGGGGATGATGTGACAGCCTGGGAATTTCTTGTACCATTGCTAACAAACTGAATCTTTGTGCGTTGCATTCTAAACCGCGTTTACTCAATTTTCGGGACGAAAATTCTTTCAACATGGGGATAATGTGACATCCCGGTTTTTCAGGTATCTTAAACGCACTACTTCACGGTTATTCATTCCTACGCTAATTTGATTCGGAGAATTAAATTACACGCTCGAAATAACTACGCTAACTTTGTGAACTTATCGAGTGAATTACGTGCTATGTGTTATTAGACGTTTATAAGTTTTGTGAGTTATTATATCATGTTTTGATTTCGTGATTATTAGTTTATAAAAAAATATATTAAATAAATAGCCGAACCGAACCGAGCCGCGAAACGTGTCGACCTCACTTCCTTGTGGCCCAAGTAACTAGCCTAAACTTGAGGCCCAAGTTACCCACCCAAACCCCCTTTGCGGCCGCAAGCACAAACACCACCCTTTCTCCTTTTCTTTTTCCCTTGTTTTGGTATAAATAGGCATGCATGTATGTGTTATGTTTCAAAAAAAAAAAACCTAAACCCTAGCTTCAAAGAGCCGACGGCAGCCCTCTCTCCCTCTTTCTCTCGATCGCAACTTCCTCCAAAACCCGAAGTGATTCCAATCTCGTTCCCGGTTCGTTAATCTTCATCGTTGCAAGGTTAGGGTTTTTATTGTTTCGCAAATCACATTAGGGTTTATGAATTCTTGATCATGCTTGTATGTAATGGTAGAATCATTGTTATGAAAGTGTTATGATGTTTAGTTCGATTAATTGTGCGAGTTTTGCGATTATGATGTTTAGTTGGATACAAGAATCATAGGCTGCGTTTTGTGATAAAAATCTTGTTATATGATTAGGGTTTGCATGAGTATGATGTACATGATGATATGTGACTAATAAATATGTTCTTGATCATTTATATTTAACGTCTCGATCGTTTAAGCGTGTTCTATTGCGATAAAAGTCGAAAACAGGTTGCTGAATGGTGTTTACAGCCAACTTCAATTGGCTGTAACTTGGTTATTATTTATCGAAAAGTGGATTTTCTGAAGCCTAAAACGTATATTTTTGAAAAAAGCTTCTAATGGCGCTGATTCATATTTTTCTGAGGTGGTTTGATATTTTTAAGTGGTCATTTAAGTGCAGTAACTGAAGCTGTGTAAATTCTGAAAATTTTTAGTTGTTTATCGAGTCGGATCTCAAAATCTGTGAGGGTTGGGTCACGAAATTTGTACAGAACTGGAGACGGAAATTTCCGGGAAACTCCACTGGAATTTTGTTAATTGGATGAACGATTATTTTTAAATAATTTCTCCCGTGGACTAGCAGTCAGAAAGCGACGAATCTGACTGCAGCCTAGTATATAAATGTTTATGAATAATCGGTAAAGTGTTAGGACTTGAAAAATTTACATAAACTTCTACAGTTTAGTTGACACCTTCTGTAAAAAAATTGGAATTTTTAGAACGTTGGAACTATTTTATAAAAATCCTCGAAAACAGCCTAGTTATGAGCGTACAAGCTGAAACTTGATAACTTGCGAATGTGTGTACCAAAATGTTGTATGAGTTGATTTGTGTTCATGATAAGTTGGTTTGATCACTATTTTGGTATGATAATACTTTTGCATGCATTATTGTGTTTTCGAATTTGTTATCATGTGTGCGACATTGTGTGTTAGTTATGTGTAGGGTTTGTATCAGTGTGATCACACACTAACTTTAAATCGATTGACATGTTAGGACGCAATTAGAAGTCCCATCATTTGCTACATCTGTGTTACACTAACCGAGCAATTAAGGTGAGTTCACGGCCCCTATTTTATCCGGTTTTAAACAACAGGGGGAGAAACATGTATACACTCTACAACTCTATCTCTTTACGTTATACGAAATTTAACGTCGTTAAACTATTCGGTAACTAAGTTAATGTTAATGTACGTTATGGTCACTAAGCAGCTATATCACGGAAGTCCTCGACAAACTCTCGGATCGTTAGTTATTGGGTTAGATAGCGGGAAATTATAAGTAGTACTACTGGGCCCGACAAGCCCCACCCGAGCTAGTCGGGCTAGCCACCGGGTATGGTCAACGGGTGAATAATTTGGCCTAACTTTCGCCATGGTCAGTGATAGGCCTGGCAACACGGAGGCACAACAGTCAGCTTCGATCGCGAACACTTATGTGACACAACTTTAGGCTCGCTACCTACATGTTAACATTGAACTTAATTACGAAACAACAATATTATTCCGGGTTAGGAATAATGGAACCAACAAAACAATGGAACCAACATCATTATTATTCCGGGTTAGGAATAATGGAACTATATCGTTATTCCGGTTAGCGATAACGAGGGAAACAAACTTTTAACCGAACTAATGAACTTATAAAAACCTGTGAACTCACTCTTCTTTAATGTTGACACTTGTTTCTTTACATGTTTCTCAGGACGCTAGGAGCTCTAGGTGCACTCACTTGCATTGATCAAACATCTTTTATCGTGTCTCATTTCGAATATTGTTTGGGTTTTTCTTTAGTTTTGGCTTTGTGTTGGCGCCCGTTACGTTACTTTACGTTAATGCTTCCGCTCAACTTTAAAACTAATGCTTCCGCTAAACTTTGAAACCAAACTAAGATAATTTGAAAATAACTATGAATAGGTAAACAAATAATTTTTGGAAAACGTATAAACGAATCATATAGAGTCGTTCGATGTTACTAGTGTCTCAGATTCTGGTTTGTTCACACGCCTCCGGTAAAAACACTGCAAGTGGAAATTTCAGGGTGTACACATGACTAGGGACGGGATTGTCCTAGTTACAACGGGACTAGGTGTCCAGCGTACAAATAAGAGGACTGGTTGGTCCTACTTTAGACTCAAACGGGCTAGGCCCATTCTCACTTGTGCGAGGCACAAAGACTCCATGATATTAGGCCCCTTTCTTCTAAAAACGTTTTCAGTTTTACAACTCACGGGGGGGGGGGGGGGGGGATACTTGTTTTAATGGTATGGTTTCGCTATGGAATGAAATATTAGATCATGTGCGAATAGGGTATCCCTTAAGTGCCATTAATCTTTTATAAGACCGAGTAACAAGAGTGGTAGATCTATCGGGTGTAGCGAGCCCCACTCATGGGTCCTTGTGTGGCCGCATGTAGTGCTTTTGTTGTCCCAGTCGGGTGGACCGGAAGAAATCTTCTAGGGTTGAGTACTTCCTATGTCGTCACACATATTAATGTCCTTGCAAAATATTAATGATCATCAAGTTCATTGACGCTTTACATACCACCAAATTTTATATACGAACTCTTAAATGTTAACGAAACGCGAACGTTGACAGTTATACAAGTTATACGTATACAAAGTTTTCAGTTAATCATGCCAATGAAAATGGTTATATTACGTATTCTCAAACATATTTTAACCGGTTATCAAAAAGATTTATTTTAAATCTCTTCGAATAAACTATGAACTCACCAACTTTATGTTGATTTTTCGCATGTTTCTTTCTCAGATATAAAATTATGGCACGGTTGGAGTAGGAGAAGCCATGTGGATTCAAGTACTTAAGGAGCGTTCACTTATAAAGTCTTAGCATTTTCAAACACTTCCCTGTGCAATGAAGATATTAGTTTAGTTCACGCCCAGCTCTGATGTGATGGATTTCAGCGAATTAGGTTTCTGTGGTGATACCTAGGCTTTAACCTCGCTTTCCTTTGGGGACTTTAGATCATTAAGACTTGAGCATATACAGAACGCCTAGCACTCGAATATGGGTTCCAACCGTGGCCGAAACAATGGGTCAACATTATGATTTTAATCATGCACTAGTATTGTGTTTGATACACGGTACACGAAACCATTACATACAGTAAGCAAAACTTTGAGAGTTTTGGCAACATGCATTTAAGACCTTTGGAGAACTTATGTCAATATCCATTAAAAGTGATTACGTAGGAACCATGATTATTAACTCGGGCAAACACATTACATGTGTTGTCGCTGCTATTTTATTTACCCGAGCAGGTAGCCTATGCAAAAGAACACTAGTGCGCAAATATACATGGCAACGGATGTTGAAGTACATCACATACGACTTTCGAGGCACGACCTTGAGAAAGCACGACACTACGACAACGATGCTAATCCCGTCAGCGGGAGAACTACCGACCAGAATGTGGCAATTTGTCACGTGGTCCTGTAAGCGACACGAACCACGCTGAGGTACGTCCAATCGAGATTTCACAATAGCCGGTACTTATTATAATGGTAATCACAATAATTGGCGTTGCAAAAAAAGTCACATGTCTTCATATTTCCCTATCTTATTAATGGTGAATACGCCATATTCGACATTCCGTGATAATGTCACACAACGATAAGTCATCACAGGAAATACCAGGTAAAGTCATGAAATTTCTCTTATTGAAATTTCAACTTTGCATATAATGAGTAGATTTGCGCACCTCTACTCCTCATAACGGTCATTGTATCACGGGAATTTCTTTCTTGATTAGCGAACCCCTATTGCATCATTTCTTGACAAATTTATATGATACGCATGCTTTGTTGGCTACGTATTTGGTTAACCTGATACGCGGAGACCATCAGGGTCTTCACTTCGAATGGTCATTTCATCAATAATTCAAGGTTGGTTTGCTATATTCAAATTTTTGCTTTGTGATCTAGATGACCTGATAATTGTGAGCACTGACTCCTTGATATCGAGTCATCGAATTCCTTGAAATTCCTTTTCTTTCCAAGTTGCATGCATGGGTTTTCGTTGTAACCATATCGAAACTTACTGGTCGAATCATGTATTTAATGTTGGATTGCGTCAAACCAAGTTCAATTGTTTGAACTTGCTCACTGTATACAAATTCAATTCAAGGATTCCATATGATGGATTGAGGCCGTCATATTCAAAGTAATATCAACAAGCAATTTGTATATTTCGAACCCTAGTGGACTAGGTTAGTTTTCACCTTTATTAAATCATTGGTTGGTTACGACACCTTGTGGTGGCGTTTCACTAGTTGAAGCTTGCGCTAACGTCGTGTTCACCACTCATATACGGATTTAATTACTTCATTATGTAGTGATTATTAAATCCACCTTGTTGGATCATTTTCTTATAACATTCTTAATACAATCGTGTATTAATAAAATAGTACACAAATTTATAGTCTATTTCAGTGTACCTCATAATGGTTCTTTCATCATCGGTCGAAAATTTTGGGAATAGTTATTGTTCTTCCACAATCGACCGGAAATTAGATTTATTGTTCTTTCATTTTCAGTTGAAAATCCTATGAGATTTATTTGGAACAAATATTCAGATTTGCTTCGTTGAACCTTTCATCTAATTGCAAACACGGTGAATTTGTTTTGGCACCGCTATTATCTAAATGCAACTATGTATTAAAACAATGATACACTAACATCGGTTGTATTTCAGTGTATCCTTGCAATTCAATAGTGTTAACTTATGGTTCGAAAAGTTAACAAATCACCTTCATGTTCCTAAGTCAGTTGAGCTTGTTGATTCTAAGTCTCACCGATCCAACAACCATAGTTTCTATTGGTAGAAATTCCTGTTGTTTATGAAATTCATTTGTAGATTGTGAACGTCCTTGAAAGCTATTTGTCGGGATCCTCATTTGTATGACCCATGTAAACTCAGTCACATCAGTGATTATATCACTACGTTTTGTTCACTTGGCATTGATTTTTGAAAACAGATTCAGTTGAACTGTTGAGTTCTTATCGTGGTAGTATGTCCTTGTGTTCTCATGACGTGAACAAGTCTCGATGTAATTACATGGTCATTTACCTTGTATTATTTATACCTACCTACGCATGACAAAAATCTAAGGAGTTAACATAGTTTTAAATTTCGATGACGAACTTTTTGTAACAAGGGGAGAATGTGACAACCGGTATTTTTTAGTTGTAATTATGCGCATAACGAACATTAACATCATCATAAGTAGCGTAACTAGACGTAAATTAACTTGATCTGGCCTTTGGAATGCCTAGGAACGTCTATCCGACGTACGTGAATGGTGATTTGCGGGAAAACTACTAAACGTCAAACGGTAACAACTGACACCAGGCAAAATACTGAAAACACTGACAAATATGAATTTTACAGGTATAATTTATGCGTAAGAATTTGGTTTTGATAAATTTGTGTGCTTTCGAACGTCACAAAACGCTTATGTGAACGAAAAACGCGTCTAAAGGAACGCACCGACAACGAAACGAAAGCAACAGACTTGAATTACGCCTCCATACAAATATATTATGATATATTTAGCTTCCTAATCGAATTTTATTACTCATAGTCGAAATCGGATCGAAAAAACGGACAAGAAACGACAACCGGAGCATTTTACGCATTTTAACGAAACCGACGAACGCACGCGATTAATATCGAATACCGACACCTTTTATATGTTGTTGAACCTAAAATAATATTACACGACGTTCCATGAGTTCGGGTTCGAAAACGGGCCTCGTAGACGCGATCGGGTCTCTGCTTCTCAAAACACTAAAAACAGGCTTTTAGGCCGTAGGCCCAAACCCACAAAACCCTACCTACTTAAACTACAACACACACTAAAACACCATTTTTCACACACTCATTCTCTCTCTACCTCACTTCTCTCTCCATCTTTCTATCTCAAGAAACCTGATACCAGCGGAGTTACAGTAGCGGCACGGTGGAGGCGGCGCTCCGGCGACCGTTTTCTGGCCAAGAGTACACTTTTTCGACTATCTTCGACATTTTGGATCGCGTGGTGATGTTGGTTTTAGCAGATTCGAAGCTGTTTGGGCTCGGGAACAACTCCGGTGACATTCCGGCCAAACTCCGGCGAACCCGTTTTGGAATTTTCACTTCGTGCATGTTTAGATTGGGTGGTTAGAGACCTTTCTGCAAGTTTTCATGAAATTTTATTCTACGGCGAAATTCCGACTTCTGGCGAGGTTCGGGCATTCGTTTTCAACGAAAAATATATTTTTGGGCTCCTAGTAATCTGTAGAGTCCATACGAAACACTTTCGTCTCGGGTGAAAAATAAATTTCAGGACACTCTCGGGATCGGGTTAACTCGGTCAACAGGTTAGTTTTGGGTCATTTTTGGTGCCTCGGTTCAGTTTTGGGTTCGGTCAAACCGGGTCAACTGCCGGTCAACGCAATCAACATGGTCAACTGTGGTCAAACTCCGTCCATGGGTCAACACGAGTTTTGGTAAAACATTTACGACGCGATTTTTGTTAGATCCTTTATATAAATATTAATTAGCTCGTAACCGAGCTAAACCGACCCTACTAGTGAAACGATAAGTATTTTCGAGATAACTAGTAAATTTAGTGACTTGTGCATTTTATATTAAACTTGATCTCGGCAAATATACGACATTTTAAAGATACGACAGAATTATATATATTGTGGTTATATTGAAATTGTTGCGTTTTGAAAATATATTGACAACTCGTATTGTCGGGATCGCCTAAAAATAGAGAAAACTCTGCCCGTTTTCATAAAATCCGTAATATGAAACGTGTTACATTCTCGAAACTAAATCTATCTGGGTTCAAAGTATTTTTATAAAATAAATTTAAATATATATCTACTTTCGATGACTCCTTATGACTCGTAAAACAAGTTTACGACATCTCAACGAACACGGTTTACAAGTTAACCAAACTCGAGATTTTTATAAAATAAATATAATTAGTTATATTTATTTCAAACGTCGGAATTCTGAAATTATATGTCAAATGTTTAGCATTCGAAAATCATATAAAATGAATATAATTATTTATATTCAAACGCCGAGATTTTTAATACTTATATAAAATAAATATAAATTGTTTATATTTATTTCAACGTTGTAATTCGTATACTTTTATAAAATGAATATAATTGTTTATACTTACTTCAAACATCTAAATGTAATTCGATGCATCACCATACGATCTTCACTTATCTAATCGCCCGAACCATTTTGATAACAAACAAACGAGACTCGATTATTAACAAACAAACTACTATATACATTATTTCGATAATTATCTACAAGACGCGAGACTACTATCGCGATGACGCAACGTTTATGTGTATATGCAAATATGTATATGTGTGTATATATATATACTTACATTTACCTATGTACACGACGGCTACTTGGAAACCGTACAAATATTTATTACAAGTTTACAACGTGTAAAACTTTTATATAAACACTTGTTTGCGGACACGCGCACCATTCGGAATGACTAATATGATCTATAGGTATACTTATACTTATATAAATATATAATATATATATATATAATATATATATATATATACATATATATATATATATATCTCTCAGGAACTAAGTGTTTCCAAAACTTATCAATTATCACCGATACTAAATGGGATTAAACGAGAATAACATAATCCTTTCCATCAAGTAACAACACCTCCATAGGGTCTTTTGGTTAACGATCAGTAGAGCTCGTACACGTAGTTTAGCTACGCTTTTTAGTAGAATCTTATAAGTTTATTCCTTGATAGAATGTTGTAGATGTTGCTAGCAGTATGTTTTGGAAACGACATTTTGGAAATACATTAAGCTAGCTTTCCACTAGATATCGAGGTGAGTTATAACCCCCACTTTTTATAGTTTTACATTTTTATAAATGTTTTCGGTGGTGGAAAGACATGCAAGTTTTGCAAAAGTACACAAAATTTCGATGACGAAAAGTCGTATTTCTAAACCATGTCGCAGTGGATTTCAATAAACTCAAATGGTTTATGAAAGGTTTAGGTTAACATACCGGTTTTACAAAACACACGCGTATTTTCAAAACGTGCATGAGTTTCATGACTAGGGATGGGATTGTCCTAGTTACAACGGGACTAGGTGTCCTGCATACAAATAAGAGGACTGGTTGGTCCTACTTTTAGACTCAAACGGCTAGGCCCATTCTCACTTGTGCGAGGCACAAAGACTCCATGATTTTAGGCCCCCTTTCTTCTAAAAACATTTTCAGTTTTACAACTCACGGGGGGGGGGGGATACATATTTTAATGGTATGGTTTCACTATGGAATGAAATATTAGATCATGTGCGAATAGGGTATCTCTTAAGTGCCATTAATCTTTTATAAGACCGAGGAACAAGAGTGGTAGATCTATCGGGTGTAGCGAGCCCCACTCATGGGTCCTTGTGTGGCCGCATGTAGTGCTTTTGTTTTCCCAGCCGGGTGGACCGGAAGAAATCGTCTAGGGTTGAGTACTTCCTATGTTGTCACACATATTAATGTCCTTGCAAATCATTAATGATCATCAAGTTCGTTGACGCTTTACATACCACCAAATTTTATATTCGAACTCTCAAATGTTAACGCAACGCGAACGTTGAAAGTTATACATGTTTTATGTATAAAAGTTTTCAGTTAATCATGCCAATGAAAATGGTTTTATTACGTATTCTCAAACATATTTAAACTGGTTATCAAAAAGATTTATTTTAAATCTCTTCAACAAACTATGAACTCGCCAACTTTATGTTGATTTTTGCATGTTTCTTTCTCAGGTAATATTTTAATATTATGGCACGGTTGGACTAGGAAGTCTTAGCATTTTATAACACTTCCGTTGTGCAATGAAGATACCAGTTTAGTTCATGCCCAGCTCTGATGTGACGGATTTATCGGTGTGTGACAGATTAGTATCAGGGCTATAGGTTTAAGCGAATTAGGTTTTTGTGGTGATACCTAGGCTTTAACCTCGCTTTCCCTTGGGGACGTTAGATCATTAAGACTTGAAAATATACAAAAAGCCTAGCACTCGAAAAAGGGTTCCAACCGTGGCCGAAACAACGAGTCAACATTATGATTTTGATCATGCACTAGTGTTGTGTTTGATACACGGTACACGAAACCATTACATACAGTAAGCAAAACTTTGAGAGTTTTGGCAACATGCATTTAAGACCTTTGGAGAACTTATGTCAATATCCATTAAAAGTGATTACGTAGGAACCAGGATTATTAACTCGGGCAAACACATTACATGTATTATCGCTGCTATTTTATTTACCCGAGCAGGTAGCCTATGCAAAACGAAACACTAGTGCGCAAATATACATGAAACTTAACCTATACGGCAACGGAGGTTGAAGTACAACACATACGACTTTCCGCAGGCACGACATTACGACAACGATGCTAATCCCGCGGCGGGAGAACTACCGACCAGAATGCGGCAATTTGTCACGTGGTCCTGTAAGCGACACGAACCACGCTAAGGTACGTCCAATCGAGATTTCACAATAGTCGGTACTTATTATAATGGTAATCAAATAATTGGCGCTGCAAAAGAAGTCACATGTCTTCACATTTCCCTACCTTATTAATGGTGAATACGCCATATTCGACATTCCGTGATAATGTCACACAACGATAAGTCATCACAGGAAATACCAGGTAAAGTCTTGAAATTCTTTTGTTGAAATTTCAACTTTGCATATATTGAGTAGATTTGCGCACCTCTACTCCTCATAACGGTCATTGTATCACGGGAATTTCTTTCTTTTAGCGAACCCCTATTGCATCATTTCTTGAAAATTTATATGATACGCATGCTTTGTTGGCTATGTATTTGGTTAACCTAATACGCGGAGACCATCAGGGTCTTCACTTCGAATGGTCACTTCATCAATAATTCAAGGTTGGTTTGCTATATTCAGATTTTTGCTTTGTGATCTAGATGACCCGCATAATTGTGAGCACTGATTTCCCTTTATATCGAGTCATTGAATTCCTTGAAATTCCTTTTCTTTCCAAGTTGCATGCATGGGTTTTCTTTGTAACCATATCATAACTTACTAGTCGAATCATGTATTTAATGTTGGATTGCGTAAACCAAGTTCAATTGTTTTGAATTGCTCACTGTATACAAATTCAATTCAAGGATTCCATATGATGGATTGAGGTCCGTATAATCAAAGTAATATCAACAAGCAATTTGTATATTTCAAACCCTCGTGGACTAGGTTAGTTTTCACCTTTATTAAATCATTGGTTGGTTACGACACCTTGTGGTGGCATTTCACTAGTTGAAGCTTGCGCTAACGTCGTGTTCACCACTCATATACGGATTTAATTACTTCATTATGTAGTTATTATTAAATCCACCTTGTTGGATCATTTTCTTTAACATTCTTAATACAATCGTGTATTAATAAAATAGTACACAAATTTATAGTCTATTTCAGTGTACCTCATAATGGTTCTTTCATCATCGGTCGAAAATTTTGGGGATATTTATTGTTCTTCCACAATCGACGGAAATTATATTTATTGTTCTTTCATTTTCAGTTGAAAATCCTATGAGATTTATTTGGAACAAATATTCAGATTTGCTTCGTTGAACCTTTCATCTAATTGCAAACACGGTGAATTTGTTTTGGCACCGCTATTATCTAAATGCAACTATGTATTAAGACAATGATACACTAACATCGGTTGTATTTTGGTGTATCCTTGCAATCCAAAGTGTTAACTTATGGTTCGAAAATTTAACAAATCACCTTCATGTTCCTAAGTCAATTGAGCTTGTTGATTCTAAGTCTCACCGATCCAACAACCAACGCTAGTTTCCGTTGGTAGAAATTCCTAGTATTTATGAAACTCATTTGTAGATTGTGAACGTCCTTGAAAGCTATTTGTCGGGATCCTTATTTGTATGACCCTTGTAAACTCAGTCACATCAGTGATTATATCACTACGTTTTGTTCACTTGGCATTGATATCTGAAAACAGATTCAGTTGAACTGTTGAGTTCTTATCGTGGTAGTATGTCCTTATGTTGTCATGACGTGAACAAGTCTCGATGTAATTACATGGTTATTTACCTTGTATTATTTATACCTACCTACGCATAACAAAAATCTATGGAGATAAATAGTTTAAATTTCGATGACGAAATTTTTGTAATAAGGGGAGAATGTGACTACCGGTATTTTTGGTTGTAATTACGCGCATAACGAACATTAACATCATCATAAGTAGTGTAACTAGACGTAAATTAACTTGATCTGACCTTTGGAATGCCTAGGAACGTCTATCCGACTTTTCGGTACGCGAATGGTGATTTGCGGGAAAACTACTAAACGTCAAACGGTAACAAACTGACACCGGGCAAAATACTGAAAACGCTGAAAAATATGAATTTTACAGGTATAATTTATGCGTAAGAATTTGGTTTTGATAAATTTGTGTGCTTTCGAACGTCACAAAACGCTTATCTGAATGAAAAACGCGTCTAAAGGAACGCACCTACAACGAAACGAAAGCAACGGACTTGAATTACGCCTCCAGACAAATATATTATGATATATTTAGCTTCGTAATCAAATTTTATTACTCGTAGTCGAAATCGGATCGAAAAACGGACTAGAAACGACAACCGGAGCATTTTACGCATTTTAACGAAACTGACGAACGCACGCGATTAATATCGAATACCGACACATTTTATATGTTGTTGAACCTAAAATGATATTACACGACGTTCCATGAAGTTCGGGTTCGAAAACGGGCCTCGTAGACGCGATCGGGCCGCTCAAAACACTAAAAACGGGCTTTTGGGCCTTAGGCCCAAACCCACAAAACCCTACCTACTTAAACTACAACACACACTAAAACACCATTTTTCCACACTCATTCTCTCTCGACCTCACTTCTCTCTCAATCTTTCTCTCTCTAGAAACCCGGTAGCCGGGCTCCGGCCGGCACCAGCGGAGTTGCAACGGCGGCACGGCGGCGGCGGCGCTCCGACGACCGTTTTCCGGCCAAGAGTACACTTTTTCGACTATCTTCGACATTCTGGATCGCGTGGTGATGTTGGTTTTAGCAGATTCAAAGCTGTTTGGGCTCGGGAAAAACTCTAGCGACATTCTGGCTAAACTCCGGCGAACCCATTTTGGACTTTTCACTTCATGCATGTTTAGAGTGGGTGGTTAGAGACCTTTCTGCAAGTTTTCATGAAATTTTATTCTACGGTGAAATTCCTACTTCTGGCATGGTTCGGGCATTCGTTTTCAACGAAAAATATATTTTTGGGCTCCTAGTAATCTGTAGAGTCCATACGAAACACTTTCGTCTCGGGTGAAAAATAAATTTCGGGACACTCTAGGGATCGGGTTAACTCGGTCAACAAGTCAGTTTTGGGTCATTTTTGGTACCTATGTTCATTTTGGGTTCGGTCAAACCCGGTCAACTGCCGGTCAACCGTGGTCAACTGGTCAACTGCTGGTCAACGCAATCAACATGGTCAACTGTGGTCAAACTCTGTCCATGGGTCAACTCGAGTTTTGGTAAAACATTTACGACGCGATTTTTGTTAGATCATTTATATACATATTAATTAGCTCGTAACCGAGCTTAAACCGACCCTACTAGTGAAACGATAAGTATTTTCGAGATAACTAGTAAATTTAGTGACTTGTGCATTTTATATTAAACTTGATCGCGGCAAATATACGACATTTTAAAGACACGACAGAATTATATATATTTTGGTTATATTGAAATTGTTGTGTTTTGAAAATATATTGACAACTCGTATTGTCGGGATCGTCTAAAAATAGAGGAAACTCTGCCCGTTTTTCATAAAATCCGTAATATGAAACGTGTTACATTGTGGAAACTAAATGTATCTGGATTCAAAGTATTTTTATAAAAGAAATTTAAATATATATCTACTTTCGATGACTCCTTATGACCCGTAAAACAAGTTTAAGACATCTCAACGAACACGGTTTACAAGTTAACCAAACTCGAGAATTTTTATAAAATAAATATAATTAGTTATATTTATTTCAAACGTCGGAATTCTGGAATTATATGTCAAATGTTTAGCATTCAAAAATCATATAAAATGAATATAATTATTTATATTCAAACGCCGAGATTTTTAATAATTATATAAAATAAATATAAATTGTTTATATTTATTTCAAACGTTGTAAATTCGTATACTTTTATAAAATGAATATAATTGTTTATATTACTTCAAACGTCTAAATGTAATTCGATGCATCACCATACAATCTTCACTTGCCTAATCGCCCGAACCATTTTGATAACAAAGATTATAACAAACAAACTACTATATACATTATTTTGATAATTATCTACAAGACGCGAGACTACTATCGCGACGACGCAACGTTTATGTGTATATGCAAATATGTATATGTGTGTATATATATATACTTACATTTACCTATGTACACGATGGCTACTTGGAAACCGTAAAAATATTTATTACAAGTTTACGACGTGTATTACTTTTATATAAACACTTGTTTGCGGACACGCGCGACCATTCGGAATGACTAATATGATTTTATAAGTATACTTATAAATCTCTCGGGAACTAAGTGTTTCCAAAACTTAGCAATTATCACCGATACTAAATGGGATTAAACGAGTATAACATTATCATTTCCATCAAGTAACAACACCTCCATAGGGTCGTTTGGTTAACGATTCGGTACAGCTCGGTGACACGTAGTTTAGCTACGCTTTTTAGTAGAATCTTATAAGTTTATTCCTTGATAGTAATGTTGTAGATTGTATGCTAGCCAGTCACGTTTTGGGAACGACATTTTGGAATTACATTAAGCTAGCTTTCCACTAGATATCGAGGTGAGTTCATAACCCCCACTTTTTTATAGTTTTACATTTTAATAAATGTTTTCGGGTGGAAAGACATGCAAGTTTTGCAAAAGTACACAAAATTTTGATGACGAAAAGTCGTATTTCTAAACCATGTCACGAGTGGATTTAAATAAACTCAAATGGTTTATGAAAGGTTTGGCTCAACATACCGGTTTTACAAAAAACACGCGTATTTTCAAAACGTGCACGAGTTTCATGACTAGGGATGGGATTGTCCTAGTTACAACGGGATTAGGTGTCGTGCATACAAATAAGAGGACTGATTGGTCCTACTTTTAGACTCAAACGGGCTAGGCCCATTCTCACTTGTGCGAGGCACAAAGACTCCATGATTTCAGGCCCCTTTCTTCTAAAAACATTTTCGGTTTTACAAGTCACGGGGGGGGGGGGGGGGGAATACATATTTTAATGGTATGGTTTCGCTATGGAATGAAATATTAGATCATGTGCGAATAGGGTATCTCTTAAGTGCCATTAATCTTTTATAAGACCGAGGAACAAGAGTGGTAGATCTATCGGGTGTAGCGAGCCCCACTCATGGGTCCTTGTGTGGCCTCATGTAGTGCTTTTGTTGTCCCAGCCGGGTGGACCGGGAGAAATCGTCTAGGGTTGAGTACTTCCTATGTTGTCATACATATTAATGTTCTTGCAAAACATTAATGATCATCAAGTTCGTTGACGCTTTACATACCACCAAATTTTATATTCGAACTCTCAAATGTTAACGCAACGCGAACGTTGAAAGTTATATAAGTTTTCCGTATACAAAGTTTTCAGTATGCCAATGAAAATGGTTTTATTATGTATTCTCAAACATATTTAAACCGGTTATCAAAAAGATTTATTTTAAATCTCTTCAAGCTACCCAAAACATGGTCCAAACCTATCAACAACCCCAATACCCCATGTTTCCATATGTTCAAGCTTGTTTCAATTGTGGCGACCCTACCCACTTTAGAAACACGTGCCCTCGATTGGTTAACATCATAAACGCTCAAGCCCAATCAAACCCAGTTAACCAAGTAAACCAAGAAAACCCAACTGCTAGGCCAGCAGCAAGAGGAAGAGTCTTCAACATCAACGCCAATCTTGTCGAAGATAATGACGGCCCAAACGAAGATACCCAACTAGTCCTCTTCACCGAAAATCCAGATTTAACTCCAATCGTTTAGTTTTATGTTTTTCTTTATGTTATAGAATCACATAGAACCAATCATAACTTAAGGATAAAGCCAATGAAACTTTGACAAAAATATGGTGGATACGTCGCTGGTACTTCCTATATATAAGTATTCTTGTCAAAGGATCAGAAGCATTATCTGGCGGTTATGAGAGGTTCCATGTGTAAACTGTTTGAGTAATTATTGTTTATTATTTTCAGTACATGCAATTTCATAGGCCGCCGCTCCCCATTACATTATGAGCGTTGAGCATGTTCCCCATTTCATTATGAGCGTGAACCCGGCGTGCCCACATACGATCGGCTCCGTTTGATTGAGCCTTGATCGCACAGACATTTTTCATTTTCATTACATGCAATACGATCGGCTCCGCTTGATTGAGCCTTGATCGCACAGACATTTTCATTTTCAGTACATGCAATACGATCGGCTCCGTTTGATTGAGCCTTGATCGCACAGACATTTTCATTTTCAGTATTTTGTGTTTGTTGTATTGGTTGTAGAGTCACATAGGACTAATCATAATTCACTGATAAAACCAATGAAAATTTGACGAGAATATGGTGGATACGCCGCTGGTACTTCCTATATATAAGTATTCTTGTCAAAGGATCAGAGGCATTGTCATACGGTTATGAGAAGTTCTATGTAGGATTTAGTAGTTTCTTGGTAACTAATTATAATTTGCGGATAAAACCAATGAAAATTTGACAAGAATATGGTGGATACGCCGCTGGTACTTCCTATATATAAGTATTCTTGCCAAAGGATCAGAGGCATTATCAGGCGGTTATGAGAAGTTCCATGTAGGATTTAGTATTGTCTTGGTTAAAATTTGTGTTACATTTATATCATCTCGCTATTTAAAGAAATTGGATTGTGTTCCATTTCATAAACTAACCTCTCCATCATAACAAACGAGAGAGGAACTGTCACCATTCAAACATATATGCTATCAGAATGTGGATTCAAATATTAGCTGTTGTGTTTATTTATGTTCTATAGTCATAGAACCAATCATAACTTACTGATAAAACCAATGAAAATTTGACAAGAATATGGTGGATACGCCGCTGGTACTTCCTATATATAAGTATTCTTGTCAAAGGATCAGAGGTATTGTTAGATGGTTATGAGAAATTCCATGTAGGTTGTAGTATTAGAAGTTTTGCCTTAGGATATAACCATATCCTTCCAAACATATCCAAACTCTTATGCATGATATCATATTTAGCGAATCAACTCTGCTTATCAATACTTTTACAGTAGGCAACAAAAAGCGATTCCTGTAATGGGGTACTTAACCCTTACAATGAACGTTACCGCCTCAAACAAAAACTTAAACCCTTACTTTTTCTAAGCATGTAACTATCAAACTTAACACCATCATTTTTTGTCAATTATATCACTACTTAAATTTCGGGACGAAATTTCTAAAAAGCAGGGGATACTGTAACATCCGTCAAAAACGGCTTTACCAAACCCGCTCCGTTTATTAACCGAACAATCAGTTAAAAATTTCGTTGCGAATTTAATGCCCAAAATAATTTTAAACGATACATAATTAATTATTATATTGGAATATATAATTTGTTTTTGAAAAACTGTTAAAAATAAGAAAATAAAAATAATATGGCACTGCCGGGTTTCGAACCCGGGTCAGTCAGCCGGGTCAACAACAGACTTAACACACACACACACACTCAACCACTGCGCCACTTGTAATTCTTGTTAATTATTAGAATCAATTAATTCATATCATGATTCTCGAGTTCAAAATCGGCGCGCCCAAATGCAGTCGTCGGAAATCCCGGCGATCTCGCGAGATTGGACGGTTACTTCAGTTATAACGTAAACCTTAAACACTTCATTGGTTATAACCGACGCCTGAGTCCGCGACACAAGCTATAACCGCCGGAGAATTTCTAACCGACGAATCAAGTCGGAAATCGGACCAAATTCATCGATGACCTGCCTTATAAATACCCCCTCAAACCTCTGCAAGCTTTTTCGCTCAAAACCGCACCTTTACCCGACGTAATTCCACTCGCCGGAAAACTTCTGCACCTCGCCGGAAAACCAAGCCCTTCACTTCTGAGCCTTACTGAACCCCCTGAGCTTATACCGAAGTCACCCACAACCTTTTCAAGCTTGCTGAAGACTCTCTGCCGCAAGACACACGACGCCGGAATCTTTTGCTGTCACCGGAGTTCTGCTGAAGAAACAGAGAAGTCCAGTCGGTATACCTTACGCTTAAATCTTTCATTCTTTTTATATATCTCACCTGTAATTAACCTCAAAACACTAAAGAACATGATTAAAACATCGAACCAGTCGGACT
Source organism: Scalesia atractyloides (assembly GCA_947069175.1). Lineage (NCBI taxonomy): Eukaryota > Viridiplantae > Streptophyta > Magnoliopsida > Asterales > Asteraceae > Scalesia > Scalesia atractyloides. The sequence goes on from CAMTDV010000013.1 coordinate 24,856,344, forward strand.
TCCGATTCTGGTTAAAATCTAACGAAGAAGACGAAGTTCCAGTTGTGTATAAGTATAATTAAAATCAAGTTATAACTCGGGTTAGACACACAGTCCAGCGGTGGACTGTGTGCACATTAAACATGTAAACGTCTCGAGTTCGAATATTGTCCCACGCATGCTTCCCTTAATAAAAATGTCTTTTTTTGTTAACCGAACCGGAGTCACCGCTGTACATGTTAAGTTTAATAATAACTGGAATAATAACTAAGATAGACACACAGTCTAGCGGTGGACTGTGTGAATGTTTAAACACACGTCACGAGTTTGAGTCCGGTCTACTGCACCGATTCGGACAATTATCTAACTTTTTAAAATAAGGCAGAAATGAAATAATGAAGTTTGTTCATAAGTATAATATAAATCGGATTATTTAACAAGTTAAACACACAGTCCAGCGGTGGACTGTGTGTTAACCTAAACCACAGGTCCCGGGTTCGAGACCTGTGGAGCGCACCGAGTCACTGATTAAAATCTTTTTAGAAATAAGTTAATTTTCGGATTAATCTAATTAATATATAAATATAATTAAAAACAGAAATATTTCGGGTTAGACACGTAGCTCAGTTGGTAGAGCCGCGTGCACGCGTACGGGAGGTCTCGGGTTCGAGCCTCACTCAGCGCACACTTACACGCATACGAACCGGTCAAACAGTCAAGGTCAAAGGTCAACGGTCAAAAAAGTCAACTTTTTTATTATTTTTATTTATTTATTTTAATTAAAAATCAATTAAAAATACTTAAAAATAACATTTTTAAGATTAGAAAATAGCCTTAAACTCACAAAAATACACCCAACAATCCTACTAAAATGGATTAATAAAATCCGTTTACTTACCGAACCATAATGCTATTTATCTAGGTTAATTTCACTCGTGGTTAAAACCACTTCGCGTGCATTCAACATCATCAACCGAACGCACCCACTGTGAGTGAATCTTACAACTTCCCCTTTTTAATTACACGTTTTGGGGTGTGTCATGTGTCACAAAATAATTAACTCGTTTATTTAAACTTGTGCCATACCATATCGTGATCTAAACTTAGATTGTTTATATTGTTGTGATTATGTATTTCATTTTGTCAACTTATATGAAATTCATTCATTAAGCCCATCAGTTCCTCGTGGGAGACGAGTTGAGCAACGCGTGCCTCAAAACCAATCCATTATTGTTCATGTGTGTATTATTGAGTTTATATTGTTTGTAGTTATGTCTTTCATATTATCATGTTTATGCAATTCATTCATTAGGCCCATCAGTTCCTCGCGAGAGACGAGTTGAGCAACGCGTGCCTCTAAACGATCCATTATTGTTCATGTGTGTATTGTTTAATACTAAATTGATTTATGAATAAGTTGACATCTATTTTTACTCATGTGTGGTTGTGCACTTTATTTCATAATCAATTAAATAAACTTGTTCAAATGTTTTCCATAGGATTCACTCGCCAACTTTTTGTTGATCCAAAAACCCTTTTTACACATGATACAGGTGAACAGGATGAAGCAAGGAAAACATAGGAAATGCCTTAGAAGAAAACAAAGAAGCTTAGATTGATGTTTAGGTCATGATGTAATTATGATTGTAAATTTCCATTAAATTGTATTAATGAATATGAAACGTTAAAATAAATGTCATGAGCTTTGATGATAACCCAATCATGCCCCGATCACCTTTTCCGCTGCGGGTCGGGGTGTGGACAGATTGGTATCAGAGCCATGGCTATAGAGATATAGGATAGGTTATTAGACCCTTAGAGCCTATACTATAGTCTGCCTAAACTTTAATTGATTAGGTGGTTACATACAAACTTATGATATTTATTTGTTTCATATTTGTTTATACTTACAGTCAAACATACATACTTATATACACATTTATCATACATATATCAATGTTCATATATTCAATTCATCTTCATACATTTGTTATTCAAAGATTTTGTTGCAATTTTCAAATCTCATCTAAGTAAGTTCTGCGACGGGCATGTAGTAACTGGAAGGGTACAAGTACCAGTAGTCAGAACGTCCTGTCTAGGTTGGCATTCATATAAATCCAATATAACGGACCAGTTTGCCTACTTGGGGACTAACGATGAGAGTACGAAGGACCTATTAGGCCAAAGCATGCCACACCAAACGTTGTTCGAACTAACCCATTTTGAGGTGTCACCGTGTCTACACCTGGACACATTCCGAATACCATACGTTGTATACATATTTCTCGATTTTCTCCGGGTTTTAGTGTACGCAACCAGGCTAACACATGCGAACCATATGAAAAACCCGGTATTCATGGGGGCCCACATGATTATGAAGGTGAAGTATGGCGGCATGTAGGGCCTAATGGCGAGCAAAGCCCAAGACATCCTATGGATGTAGTAGATTTATTTTTCTATAATTATTTTATGAATGTTCATTCCTAAATGCGGCCCATGAACCCAAAAACATCCAACTCATACTCGTGATGCGTATTCCTTGTAGATGTCTTCTAACCACGCCCGTAGGAAGATGAGAGCAGGAAAAGCCCGCGAGCACATGGCTGCCCTAATCGCTCAACAAATGGCTGCCGTAATACCCAACATTGTAATCCAAGTTCAACAAGCACTTACCGCTAATCCTATCAATCAAGAAAATCAAAACGTTATCAACTCTCCCCCAACTACCACTAAATGCACCTACAAGCATTTCAAATCATGCGACCCTCCAAAATACAAAGGGACTGAAGGCGTCACCGCTCTCCTCCATTGGTTTGAAGAGATGGAGAACACTTTTCTAAATTGCGATTGCCCCGATGATCGCAAAGTGCGATATGCTATCGGTCGTTTATATGGAATAGCACTTACTTGGTGGAATACAGAGAAGGCCAAACGAGGCGTCGACGATGCTATGACTTTAACTTGGGACGAATTGAAGGAAATCATGACCAGACGATTTTGCCCAAGGAGCGAAATCAAGAAATTAGAAGATGAGTTCTATTCGTTGAAGCAAAAGGAAGACGACCACATCACGTACAACAAAAGATTCCTCGAGTTACATCAAATGGTTCCCAACATGTTCACTCCCCTCTACCGTTTTATCGAGCACTACATTCGTGGTCTTCCGTCAAAGATTCAAGACTCTGTAATAAGTACCACGCCTGCAACTTTGGAAGCAGCAATGGAGTTAGCTACAGAGCTCACCGAGAACCGAATCCGGAACAAAGACTTCAAGGAGGAGAAGAAGAAGGATAAAGCATCGACTGAAACCTCCGACTACACCCAAACCGAATCCCCTTCTCAACCCAATTCTAAGAGAAAAAGAGACGGGCAACTTTTCGCTGCTATCCAACGAAATCAACCAATTTCACACGCCATACCCATCCAAGCTATCCCAATCACTCAAGTGGCACCCAACTCAACTTACCCAAATAAGAAACCATATCTTGGACCTCACCCTCGATGCAACAACTGTTTTTATCAACATCCCCTTACCCTACCTTGTCGACTATGTGCAACTTGTGGACGCTATGGTCATTTGAGCAGGGTTTGCCGCACTTTCAAAACCAAATCTCTTCCCCTACCCAAAACATGGTCCAAACCTATCAACAACCCCAATACCCCATGTTCCCATATGTTCGAGCTTGTTTCAATTGTGGCGACCCTACCCACTTTAGAAACACGTGCCCTCGATTGGTTAACATCATAAACGCTCAAGCCCAATCAAACCCAGTTAACCAAGTAAACCAAGAAAACCCAACCGCTAGGCCAGCAGCAAGAGGAAGAGTCTTCAACATCAACGCCAATCCTGTCGAAGATAATGACGGCCCAAACGAAGATACCCAACTAGTCCTCTTCACCGAAAATCCAGATTTAACTCCAATCGTTTAGTTTTATGTTTTTCTTTATGTTATAGAATCACATAGAACCAATCATAACTTAAGGATAAAGCCAATGAAACTTTGACAAAAATATGGTGGATACGCCGTTGGTACTTCCTATATATAAGTATTCTTGTCAAAGGATCAGAAGCATTATCTGGCGGTTATGAGAGGTTCCATGTGTAAACTGTTTGAGTAATTATTGTTTATTATTTTCAGTACATGCAATTTCATAGGCCGCCGCTCCCCATTACATTATGAGCGTTGAGCATATTCCCCATTTCATTATGAGCGTGAACCCGGCGTGCCCACATACGATCGGCTCCGTTTGATTGAGCCTTGATCGCACAGACATTTTTCATTTTCAGTACATGCAATACGATCGGCTCCGCTTGATTGAGCCTTGATCGCATAGACATTTTCATTTTCAGTACATGCAATACGATCGGCTCCGTTTGATTGAACCTTGATCGCACAGACATTTTTTCATTTTCAGTATTTTGTGTTTGTTGTATTGGTTGTAGAGTCACATAGGACTAATCATAATTCACTGATAAAACCAATGAAAATTTGACGAGAATATGGTGGATACGCCGCTGGTACTTCCTATATATAAGTATTCTTGTCAAAGGATCAGAGGCATTGTCATACGGTTATGAGAAGTTCTATGTAGGATTTAGTAGTTTCTTGGTAACTAATTATAATTTGCGGATAAAACCAATGAAAATTTGACAAGAATATGGTGGATACGCCGCTGGTACTTCCTATATATAAGTATTCTTGCCAAAGGATCAGAGGCATTATCAGGCGGTTATGAGAAGTTCCATGTAGGATTTAGTATTGTCTTGGTTAAAATTTGTGTTACATTTATATCATCTCGCTATTTAAATAAATTGGATTGTGTTCCATTTCATAAACTAACCTCTCCATCATAACAAACGAGAGAGGAACTGTCACCATTCAAACATATATGCTATCAGAATGTGGATTCAAATATTAGCTGTTGTGTTTATTTATGTTCTATAGTCATAGAACCAATCATAACTTACTGATAAAACAATGAAAGTTTGACAAGAATATGGTGGATACGCCGCTGGTACTTCCTATATATAAGTATTCTTGTCAAAGGATCAGAGGTATTGTTAGATGGTTATGAGAAGTTCCATGTAGGTTGTAGTATTAGAAGTTTTGCCTTAGGATATAACCATATCCTTCCAAACATATCCAAACTCTTATGCATGATATCATATTTAGCGAATCAACTCTACTTATCAATACTTTTACAGTAGGCAACAAAAAGCGATTCCTGTAATGGGGTACTTAACCCTTACAAGGAACGTTACCGCCTCAAACAAAAACTTAAACCCTTACTTTTTCTAAGCATGTAACTGTCAAACTAAACACCATCATTTTTAGTCAATTATATCACTACTTAAATTTCGGGACGAAATTTCTAAAAAGCAGGGGATACTGTAACATCCGTCAAAAACGGATTTACCAAACCCGCTCCGTTTATTAACCGAACAATCAGTTAAAAATTTCGTTGCGAATTTAATGCCCAAAATAATTTTAAACGATATATAATTAATTATTATATTGGAATATATAATTTGTTTTTGAAAAACTGTTAAAAATAAGAAAATAAAAATAATATGGCACTGCCGGGTTTCGAACCCGGGTCAGTCAGCCGGGTCAACAACAGACTTAACACACACACACTCAACCACTGCGCCACTTGTAATTCTTGTTAATTATTAGAATCAATTAATTCATATCATGATTCTCGAGTTCAAAATCGGCGCGCCCAAATGCAGTCGTCGGAAATCCCGGCGATCTCGCGAGATTGGACGGTTACTTCAGTTATAACGTAAACCTTAAACACTACATCGGTTATAACCGACGCCTGAGTCCGCGACACAAGCTATAACCGCCGGATAATTTCTAACCGACGAATCAAGTCGGAAATCGGACCAAATTCATCGATGACCTGCCTTATAAATACCCCTCAAACCTCTGCAAGCTTTTTCGCTCAAAACCGCACCTTTACGCGACGTAATTCCACTCGCCGGAAAAATTCTGCACCTCGCCGGAAAACCGAGCCCTTCACTTCTGAGCCTTACTGAACCCCCTGAGCTTATACCGAAGTCACCCACATCCTTTTCAAGCTTGGTGAAGACTCTCTGCCGCAAGACACACGACGCCGGAATCTTTTGCTGTCACCGGAGTTCTGCTGAAGAAACAGAGAAGTCCAGTCGGTATACCTTACGCTTAAATCTTTCATTCTTTTTATATATCTCACCTGTAATTAACCTCAAAACACTAAAGAACATGATTAAAACATCGAACCAGTCGGACTTCCGATTCTGGTTAAAATCTAACGAAGAAGACGAAGTTCCAGTTGTGTATAAGTATAATTAAAATCAAGTTATAACTCGGGTTAGACACACAGTCCAGCGATGGACTGTGTGCACATTAAACACGTAAACGTCTCGAGTTCGAATCTTGTCCCACGCATGCTTGCCTTAATAAAATTGTCTTTTTTTGTTAACCAAACCGGAGTCACCGATGTACATGTTAAGTTTAATAATAACCGGAATAATAACCAAGATAGACACACAGTCCAGCGGTGGACTGTGTGAATGTTTAAACACACGTCACGAGTTCGAGTCCGGTCTACTGCACCGATTCGGACAATTATCTAACTTTTTAAAATAAGGCAGAAATGAAATAATGAAGTTTGTTCATAAGTATAATATAAATCGGATTATTTAACAAGTTAAACACACAGTCCAGCGGTGGACTGTGTGTTAACCTAAACCACAGGTCCCGGGTTCGAGACCTGTGGAGCGCACCGAGTCACTGATTAAAATCTTTTTAGAAATAAGTTGATTTTCGGATTAATCTAATTAATATATAAATATAATTAAAAACAGAAATATTTCGGGTTAGACACGTAGCTCAGTTGGTAGAGCCGCGTGCACGCGTACGGGAGGTCTCGGGTTCGAGCCTCACTCAGCGCACACTTACACGCATACGAACCGGTCAAACAGTCAAGGTCAAAGGTCAACGGTCAACGGTCAACGGTCAAAAAAGTCAACTTTTTTATTATTTTTATTTATTTATTTTAATTAAAAATCAATTAAAAATACTTAAAAATAACATTTTTAAGATTAGAAAATAGCCTTAAACTCACAAAAATACACCCAACAATCCTACTAAAATGGATTAATAAAATCCGTTTACTTACCGAACCATAATGCTATTTATCTAGGTTAATTTCACTCGTGGTTAAAACCACTTCGCGTGCATTCAACATCATCAACCGAACGCACCCACTGTGAGTGAATCTTACAACTTCCCCTTTTTAATTACACGTTTTGGGGTGTGTCATGTGTCACAAAATAATTAACTCGTTTATTTAAACTTGTGCCATACCATATCGTGATCTAAACTTAGATTGTTTATATTGTTGTGATTATGTATTTCATTTTGTCAACTTATATGAAATTCATTCATTAAGCCCATCAGTTCCTCGTGGGAGACGAGTTGAGCAACGCGTGCCTCAAAACCAATCCATTATTGTTCATGTGTGTATTATTGAGTTTATATTGTTTGTAGTTATGTCTTTCATATTATCATGTTTATGCAATTCATTCATTAGGCCCATCAGTTCCTCGCGAGAGACGAGTTGAGCAACGCGTGCCTCTAAACGATCCATTATTGTTCATGTGTGTATTGTTTAATACTAAATTGATTTATGAATAAGTTTACATCTATTTTTACTCATGTGTGGTTGTGCACTTTATTTCATAATCAATTAAATAAACTTGTTCAAATGTTTTCCATAGGATTCACTCGCCAACTTTTTGTTGATCCAAAAACCCTTTTTACACATGATACAGGTGAACAGGATGAAGCAAGGAAAACATAGGAAATGCCTTAGAAGAAAACAAAGAAGCTTAGATTGATGTTTAGGTCATGATGTAATTATGATTGGTGTTTAGGTCATGATGTAATTATGATTGTAAATTTCCATTAAATTGTATAAATGTCATGAGCTTTGATAATAACCCAATCATGCCCCGATCACCTTTTCCGCTGCGGGTCGGGGTGTGACAATTATGATTTTAATCATGCACTAGTGTTGTGTTTGATACACGAAACCATTACATACAGTAAGCAAAACTTTGAGAGTTTTGGCAACATGCATTTAAGACCTTTGGAGAACTTATGTCAATATCCATTAAAAGTGATACGTAGGAACCAGGATTATTAACTCGGGCAAACACATTACATGTATTGTCGCTGCTATTTTATTTACCCGAGCAGGTAGCCTATGCAAAACGAAACACTAGTGCGCAAATATACATGAAACTTAACCTATACGGCAACGGAGGTTGAAGTACATCACATACGACTTTCAAGGCACGGCCTTGAGAAAGCACGACATTACGACAACGATGCTAATCCCGTCAGCGGGAGAACTACCGACCAGAATGCGGCAATTTGTCACGTGTTCCTGTAAGCGACACGAACCACGCTAAGGTACGTCCAATCGAGATTTCACAATAGTCGGTACTTATTATAATGGTAATCACAAGAATTGGCGCTGCAAAAGAAGTCACATGTCTTCACATTTCCCTACCTTATTAATGGTGAATACGCCATATTCGACATTCCGTGATAATGTCACACAACGATAAGTCATCACAGGAAATACCAGGTAAAGTCCTGAAATTTCTTTTGTTGAAATTTCAACTTTTCATATAATGAGTAGATTTGCGCACCTCTACTCCTCATAACGGTCATTGTATCACGGGAATTTCTTTCTTGATCAGCGAACCCCTATTGCATCATTTCTTGACAAATTTATATGATACGCATGCTTTGTTGGCTATGTATTTGGTTAACCTGATACGCAGAGACCATCAGGGTCTTCACTTCGAATGGTCATTTCATCAATAATTAAAGGTTGGTTTGCTATATTCAAATTTTTGCTTTGTGATCTAGACGACCCGCATAATTGAGAGCACTAACTCCTTGATATCGAGTCATCGAATTCCTTGAAATTCCTTTTCTTTCCAAGTTGCATGCATGGGTTTTCGTTGTAACCATATCATAACTTACTGGTCGAATCATGTATATAATGTTGGATTGCGTCAAACCAAGTTCAATTGTTTGAACTTGCTCACTGTATACAAATTCAATTCAAGGATTCCATATGATGGATTGAGGTCGTCATATTCAAAGTAATATCAACAAGCAATTTGTATATTTCGAACCCTAGTGGACTAGGTTAGTTTTCACCTTTATTAAATCATTGGTTGGTTACGACACCTTGTGGTGGCGTTTCACTAGTTGAAGCTTGTGCTAACGTCGTGTTCACCACTCATATACGGATTTAATTACTTGATTATGTAGTTATTATTAAATCCACCTTGTTGGATCATTTTCTTATAACATTCTTAATATAATCGTGTATTAATAAAATAGTACACAAATTTATAGTCTATTTCAGTGTACCTCATAGTGGTTCTTTCATCATCGGTCGAAAATTTTGGGGATAGTTATTGTTCTTCCACAATCGACCGGAAATTATATATATTGTTCTTTCATTTTCAGTTGAAAATCCTATGAGTTTTATTTGGAACAAATATTCAGATTTGCTTCGTTGAACCTTTCATCTAATTGCAAACACGGTGAATTTGTTTTGGCACCGCTATTATCTAAATGCAACTATGTATTAAGACAATGATACATTAACATCGGTTGTATTTCGGTGTATCCTTGCAATCCAATAGTGTTAACTTATGGTTCGAAAATTTAACAAATCACCTTTATGTTCCTAAGTCAGTTGAGCTTGTTGATTCTAAGTCTCACCGATCCAACAACCAACGCTAGTTTCCGTTGGTAGAAATTCCTAATGTTTATGAAATTCATTTGTAGATTGTGAACGTCCTTGAAAGCTATTTGTCGGGATCCTCATTTGTATGACCCATGTAAACTCAGTCACATCAATGATTATATCACTACGTTTTGTTCACTTGGCATTGATTTCTGAAAACAGATTCAGTTGAACTGTTGAGTTCTTATCATGGTAGTATGTCCTTGTGTTCTCATGACGTGAATAAGTCTCGATGTAATTACATGGTCATTTACCTTGTATTATTTATACCTGACAAAAATCTAAGGAGATAACATAGTTTAATTTCGATGACGAAATTTTTGTAACAAGTGGAGAATGTGACAACCGGTATTTTTTGTTGTAATTATGCGCATAACGAACATTAACATCATCATAAGTAGCGTAACTAGACGTAAATTAACTTGATCTGGCGTTTGGAATGCCTAGGAACGTCTATCCGACTTTTCGGTACGCGAATGGTGATTTGCGGGAAAACTGCTAAACGTCAAACGGTAACAAACTGACACCGGGCAAAATACTGAAAACGCTGACAAATATGAATTTTACAGGTATAATTTATGCGTAAGAATTTGGTTTTGATAAATTTGTGTGCTTTCGAACGTCACAAAACGCTTATCTGAACGAAAAAACGCGTCTAAAGGAACGCACCGACAACGAAACGAAAGCAACGGACTTGAATTACGCCTCGAGACAAATATATTATGATATATTTAGATTCGTAATCGAATTTTATTACTCGTAGTCGAAATCGGAATGAAAAACGGACAAGAAACGACAACCGGAGCATTTTACGCATTTTAACGAAACCGACGAACGCACGCGATTAATATCGAATACCGACACCTTTTATATGTTGTTGAACCTAAAATAATATTACATGACGTTCCATGAAGTTCGGGTTCGAAAACGGGCCTCGTAGACGCGATCGGGCCGCTCAAAACACTAAAAACGGGCTTTTAGGTCGTAGGCCCAAACCCACAAAACCCTACCTACTTAAACTACAAAACACACACTAAAACACCATTTTTCACACACTCATTCTCTCTCTACCTCACTTCTCTCTCAATCTTTCTCTCTCTAGAAACCCGGTAGCCGGGCTCCGGCCGGCACCAGCGGAGTTGCAACGGCGGCGGCGCTCCGGCGACCGTTTTCCGGCCAAGAGTACACTTTTTCGACTATCTTCGACGTTCTGGATCGCGTGGTGATGTTGGTTTTAGCAGATTCGAAGTTGTTTGCGCTCGGGAACAACTCTGGCGACATTCCGGATAAACTCCGGCGAACCCGTTTTGGACTTTTCACTTCGTGCATGTTTAGATTGGGTGGTTAGAGACCTTTCTGCAAGTTTTCATGAAATTTTATTCTACGGTGAAATTCCTACTTCTGGCGAGGTTCGGGCATTCGTTTTCAACGAAAAATATATTTTTGGGCTCCTAGTAATCTGTAGAGTCCAACGAAACACTTTCGTCTCGGGTGAAAAATAAATTTCGGGACACTCTTGGGATCGGGTTAACTCAGTCAACAGATCAGTTTTGGGTCATTTTTGGTGCCTCGGTTCAGTTTTGGGTTCGGTCAAACCCGGTAACTACCGGTCAACCGTGGTCAACTGGTCAACTGCTGGTCAATGCAGTCAACATGGTCAACTGTGGTCAAACTCTGTCCATGGGTCAACACGAGTTTTGGTAAAACATTTACGATGCATTTTTGTTAGATCATTTATATACATATTAATTAGCTCGTAACCGAGCTCAAACCGACCCTACTAGGGAAACGATAAGTATTTTCGAGATAACTAGTAAATTTAGTGACTTGTGCATTTTATATTAAACTTGATCGCGGCAAATATACGACATTTTAAAGACACGACATAATTATATATATTTTGGTTATATTGAAATTGTTGCGTTTTGAAAATATATTGACAACTCGTATTGTCGGGATCGTCTAAAAATAGAGGAACCTCTGCCCGTTTTTCATATAATCCGTAATATGAAACGTGTTACATTCTTGAAACTAAATGTATCTGGATTCAAAGTATTTTTATAAAAGAAATTTAAATATATATCTACTTTCGATGACTCCTTATGACCCGTAAAACAAGTTTAAGACATCTCAACGAACACGGTTTACAAGTTAACCAAACTCGAGAATTTTTATAAAATAAATATAATTAGTTATATTTATTTCAAACGTCGGAATTCTGAAATTATATGTTAAATGTTTAGCATTCGAAAATCATATAAAATGAATATAATTATTTATATTCAAACGCCGAGATTTTTAATACTTATATAAAATAAATATAAATTGTTTATATTTATTTCAAACGTTGTAAATTCGTATACTTTTATAAAATGAATATAATTGTTTATACTTACTTCAAACGTCTAAAGTAATTCGTTGCATCACCATACAATCTTCACTTACCTAATCGCTCGAACCATTTTGATAACAAACAAACGAGACTCGATTATAATAAACGAACTACTATATACATTATTTCGATAATTATCTACAAGACGCGAGACTACTATCGCGACGACGCAACGTTTATGTGTATATGCAAATATGTATATGTGTGTATATATATATACTTACATTTACCTATGTAAACGACGGCTACTTGGAAACCGTACAAATATTTATTACAAGTTTACGACGTGTATTACTTTTATATAAACACTTGTTTGCGGACACGCGCGACCATTCGGAATGACTAATATGATTCTATAAGTATACTTATATATATATATATATATATATTATATATTATAAATCTCTCGGGAACTAAGTGTTTCCAAAACTTAGCAATTATCACCGATACTAAATGGGATTAAACGAGTATAACATTATCATTTCCATCAAGTAACAACACCTCCATAGGGTCGTTTGGTTAACGATTCGGTAGAGCTCGGTGACACGTAGTTTAGCTACGCTTTTTAGTAGAATCTTATAAGTTTATTCCTTGATAGGAATGTTGTAGATTGTATGCTAGCCAGTCATGTTTTGGAAACGACATTTTGGAATTACATTAAGCTAGCTTTCCACTAGATATCGAGGTGAGTTCATAACCCCACTTTTTTATAGTTTTACATTTTTATAAATGTTTTCGGGGGTGGAAAGACATGCAAGTTTTGCAAAAGTACACAAAATTTCGATGACGAAAAGTCGTATTTCTAAACCATTTCGCGAGTGGATTTCAATAAACTCAAATGGTTTACGAAAGGTTTGGCTCAACATACCGGTTTTACAAAAAACACGCGTATTTTCAAAACGTGCACGAGTTTCATGACTAGGGATGGGATTGTCCTAGTTACAACGGGACTAGGTGTCCTGCATACAAATAAGAGGACTGGTTGGTCCTACTTTTAGACTCAAACGGGCTAGGCCCATTCTCACTTGTCGAGGCACAAAGACTCCATGATTTTAGGCCCCCTTTCTTCTAAAAACATTTTCAGTTTTACAACTCACGGGGGGGGGGGGGGGGGGGGAGGGGGGAATACATATTTTAATGGTATGGTTTTGCTATGGAATGAAATATTAGATCATGTGCAAATAGGGTATCTCTTAAGTGCCATTAATCTTTTATAAGACCGAGGAACAAGAGTGGTAGATCTATCGGGTGTAGCGAGCCCCACTCATGGGTCCTTGTGTGGCCGCATGTAGTGCTTTTGTTGTCCCAGCCGGGTGGACCGGAAGAAATCGTCTAGGGTTGAGTACTTCCTATGTTGTCACACATATTAATATCCTTGCAAAACATTAATGATCATCAAGTTCGTTGACGCTTTACATACCACCAAATTTTATATTCGAACTCTCAAATGTTAACGCAACGCGAACGTTGAAAGTTATATAAGTTTTACGTATACAAAGTTTTCAGTATGCCAATGAAAATGGTTTTATTGCGTATTCTCAAACTTATTTAAACTGGTTATCAAAAAGATTTATTTTAAATCTCTTCAAGCAAACTATGAACTCGCCAACTTTATGTTGATTTTTCGCATATTTCTTTCTCAGGTTATATTTTAATATTATGGCACGGTTGGACTAGGAAGTCTTAGCATTTTATAACACTTCCGTTGTGCAATGAAGATACCAGTTTAGTTCATGCCCAGCTCTGATGCGACAGATTTATCGGTGTGTGACAGATTAGTATCAGAGCTATAAGTTTAAGCGAATTAGGTTTCTGTGGTGATACCTAGGCTTTAACCTCGCTTTCCCTTGGGGACGTTAGATCATTAAGACTTGAACATATACAAAAAGCCTAGCACTCGAATATGGGTTCCAACCGTGGCCGAAACAATGAGTCAACATTATGATTTTAATCATGCACTAGTGTTGTGTTTGATACACAGTACACGAAACCATTACATACAATAAGCAAAACTTTGAGAGTTTTGGCAACATGCATTTAAGACCTTTGAAGAACTTATGTCAATATCCATTAAAAGTGATTACGTAGGAACCAGGATTATTAACTCGGGCAAACACATTACATGTATTGTCGCTGCTATTTTATTTACCCGAGCAGGTAGCCTATGCAAAATGAAACACTAGTGCACAAATATACATGAAACTTAACCTATACGGCAACGGATGTTGAAGTACATCTCATACGACTTTCGAGGCACGGCCTTGAGAAAGCACGACATTACGACAACGATGCTAATTCCGTCAGCGGGAGAGAACTACCGACCAGAATGCGGCAATTTGTCACGTGGTCCTATAAGCGACACGAACCACGCTAAGGTACGTCCAATCGAGATTTCACAATAGTCGGTACTTATTATAATGGTAATCACAATAATTGGCGCTGCAAAAGAAGTCACATGTCTTCACATTTCCCTACCTTATTAATGGTGAATACGCCATATTCGACATTCCGTGATAATGTCTCATAGGAAATACCAGGTAAAGTCCTGAAATTTCTTTTGTTGAAATTTCAACTTTGCATATAATGAGTAGATTTGCGCACCTCTACTCCTCATAACGGTCATTGTATCGCGGGAATTTCTTTCTTGATTAGCGAACCCCTATTGCATCATTTCTTGACAAATTTATATGATACGCATACTTTGTTGGCTACGTATTTGGTTAACCTGATACGCGGAGACCATCAGGGTCTTCACTTCAAATGGTCATTTCATCAATAATTCAAGGTTGGTTCGCTATATTCAAATTTTTGCTTTATGATCTAGTTGACCCGCATTATTGTGAGCACCGACTCCTTGATATCGAGTCAACGAATTCCTTGAAATTCCTTTTCTTTCCAAGTTGCATGCATGGGTTTTCGTTGTAACCATATCGAAACTTACTGGTCGAATCATGTATTTAATGTTGGATTGCGTCAAACCAAGTTCAATTGTTTGAACTTGCTCACTGTATACAAATTCAATTCAAGGATTCCATATGATGGATTGAGGTCGTCATATTCAAAGTAATATCAACAAGCAATTTGTATATTTCGAACCCTAGTGGACTAGTTTAATTTTCACCTTTATTAAATCATTGGTTGGTTATGACACCTTGTGGTGGCGTTTCACTAGTTTAAGCTTGCGCTAACGTCGTGTTCACCACTCATGTACGGATTTAATTACTTGATTATTTAGTTATTATTAAATTCAGCTTGTTGGATCATCTAATTGCAGATTTGCTTCGTTGAACCTTTCATCTAATTGCAAACACGGTGAATTTGTTTTGGCACCGCTATTATCTAAATACAACTATGTATTAAGACAATGATACACTAACATCGGTTGTATTTCGGTGTATCCTTGCAATTCAATAGTGTTAACTTATGGTTCCAAAAGTTAACAAATCACCTTCATGTTCCTAATTCAGTTGAGCTTGTTGATTCTAAGTCTCACCGATCCAACAACCAACGCTAGTTTCTGTTGGTAGAAATTCCTATTATTTATGAAATTCATTTGTCTATTGTGAACGACTTGGAAAGCTATTTGTTGGGATCCTCATTTGTATGACCATGTAAACTCACTCACATCAGTGATTATATCACTACGTTTTGTTCACTTGGAATCGATTTCTGAAAACAGATTCAGTTGAACTGTTGAGTTCTTATCGTGGTAGTATGTCCTTATGTTCACATGACGTGACCAAGTCTCGATGCAATTACATGGTCATTTACCTTGTATTATTTATTGTCACACCCTGACCCGCAGCGGATATGATAGTCGGGGCATGATTGGGTTTTCATCAAAGCTCATGACATTTACTATAATAAAGTTTCATATTTATTATTCCAAATTAAAAGGGAAAATACCAACAAACACATAAACCATACAAGCACCAAATGATATAAACAAGACATTCAAATAATGCTTTATTTATCTTCAAATTCCCAATCCTATGTGTCCCATGCTTCAACCTGTTCACCTGTATCATGTGTAAAAATAGAGGTTTGGGTCAACAAAAGTTGGCGAGTGAATTCCGTTTCAATATTTGAAAGAAAAAGATATATTGATTAATTTAATAAAAATGTGCATAAACCAAATATGAGCAAACATATATGTAAACTATTCACAAACCACATAAGCATCTAGCAATGTACACAAGAGCATGATAAATGATGAACTGTGAGATCAAGGCTCAATCAAACGGAGCCGATCTGATGAGGTACGCAATGCTCTACCCGTCTATACAGGGAACTGATGGGCCTATTGTGAATGCTTGACTGAATGAGAAAATAAATGATGAGCTGTGAGATCAAGGCTCAACCAAATGGAGCCGATCTGTTTTAGCAACGCGATGCTCTACTCTTATCCAATGAGGAACTGATGGGCCTATGTGACAGCCTGACTGAAATGAAAAAAAATATAACCGTAAATAACCATAAACAAAATATCACATAGCACGTTAGTTCACATAATGGTAATAGCACAAGTGTTTGAATAATGATTTAAATGAACGACATGTGATACACCCAAAACATGAATAAAAAGGGGAAGTTTGTAAGAATTCACTCACAGTGGGTGCGTTTCTTGAGTTGATAACGAATGCGCACGATTATAGATTCCAACCGACGAGAAAACTAACCTAAATATTCATGTAATAATTCGGTAAATATATCTCTGTTATTTGCAATTATTTTTTTATTTAAAGACTTTTATTAGGCTTTTTGGACAAATTTTAATGTTATTTATTACTAATTTTTATGTTTAAAAAGTCTTATTTTTAAATATATTTTTATGGTTTTTGGATAAAAATAAAGAAAATTTTAATTAAAAATATACCCTTTCAGCGGGTCGAACCGGTATAATTCGTATGGATTTGGCATCGTGTGAGACTCGAACGCATGACCTCCCGTATATGTGCACGCAGCTCTACCAACTGAACTACGTGTCTAACCTGAAATAATCTTGATTTTAATTAATTATATACATTTTCTGAGTCAATTGTATTTTGGTTTTATTTTAAAAAGGTTTGATTTATTTCAGAAAGCGTATCACTATGCATCGAACCAGACTCGAACCCACGACATAAGCTTCGTGTTGCACACAGCCCGCCCGACCAACTGGGCTGTGTGACTAACCCGGGATATTTATGATTTATATTAAATTTATATACTAACTGAGAGTTAATATATATAAGTATTAAAAAAACTTTGGTTTATATTCGGAAATTGGCATCGTGATAAGACTCGAACCGGGACCTCTACTTTAACTTTGCACACAGTCCACCACTGGACTGTGTGTCTAACCCGGTATAAACCTTGATTTTAATTATATTAATATTCTAACTAGAGTTCTTCTTCTTCATGTTTAATACCAGAACAGTATACCCGACTGATTAATCCAATTATACCTATTGGATTTACTGACTTATTATAACTGATCATGAAACAATTTGAAAATAAAAGGATTCAAGTAATTGTACCGAAACAGAAGGGTGTTATGATTTCTCCGGTTGAATTCCGGCGAAGACACAGTTTCCGGCGAAGAGCAATTTGAAGCAGAGAGCTTCTTTCGAGAGTTTTAGAGAAATGTTTGAGACTGAGCGAGTTCAAAAGAAGCTTTGGATTGCTATTTATAGAAGAATATTGAATTTTGGTTTTTATAAGTTTGGGTCAAAAAATTGATGACCAATTATTGTGTAACCGAATTGGTTTTAATTAATCATATGATTGAGTCTAACTCATAATTGGGAACGGTTCTTCAGTTTTAATTCGAAACAGAATCGGAGATTGATGATGGATTGGAAGGTTACAACCGTTACAGACGGTTGTTCTTGAACTCAGTTTCGTATGTTGTTTTAGTATAAAACTTTTTTGATTTAAGATTATAGCAGATATGTGTGTGTAGTGTAGTGGTGTGTTGTGTGTGTTGGTTGGGTGGGTGGAGACCCGGGTTCGATACCCGTGGTCTTCACTTTTTGATATTTTAATTTAATAATTATTTATTTTATTATTTTTTATATTAACATTTATTATTTTACTTTATTACTTTAATGCAAATAATATATAAACTTTTAAACATTTAACATAAACACATAACGAACATCATAATGTATACTTTTCTTACAAAACGGAGCGGGTTCTAGAACCCGTTTTTCGTCAGATGTTACAGTATCCTCAATTTTAGAAATTTCGTCCCGAAATTTAAGTAGTGGTAGGTTTAATTAGAAAGAGGTGATGGTATTTTTGGTGCATTGAGTCTTCACGTTCCCAAGTAAACTCAGGTCCTTGTTTTGACTCCTAACGCTCTCTGACTATCAGAATTCGACTTCGTCTTAAACGTTTTCTCACTGAAGTCCATGATTTCTACAGGTTGTTCTACGAAATGCCTCGATTCGTCAATCTGAATATCTTCCTATGGTATATGGAGGTTTTCGTCGGCAAGGCACTTTTTCAAGTTGGATACGTAACCGGGTGGGTGTGAAATTTTTGGATTTTGATTAAGGCGGTAATGTTCCTAGTAAGGTTGAATACCGTGTTACAGGAATCGTTTTTTTATGCTTGAGGTGTAGAAAAGAGTTGTATCTTGGAGATGACTGACTGAATATGGTCTCATGATTATGGGTTTTGAGGAAATCGAAGCGTCTAAAGGATAAAGTTATATCACAAAACTAAGTCTTCAACCATATCGCTAACCAAATTAAGATCTACACTAACTATAGGAACTTCTCATAACCGTCTAACATTGCTTTTGATCATTTGACAAGAATGCTTATATATAGGAAGTACCAGTGGCGTATCCACCATATCCTTGTCAAATTTTCATTCGCTTTGTCAGCAAGTCACGATTAGTTCTATGTGACTCGTCCTAAAATCTACAAAACATAATCAAAACACAATAGCCAATGCTTGAGTCTCAATTTTTTTGAGGGATACCAGACTAAATGACGGCGGTACCTCTCTCGTGTGTTATGAGGAAGTGGTCAGTCTATGAATAAGTGAGACACGACCCAACTCCTTTAAATGATGAGACGAGGTTCGTCGTGATGACATGAATTTTAATTGATGAGTAGAGACATACAATGAAACAACTTGACATAGCGTGATATAAATTGCATTAATGGTATTAAGATTTTGATACATTATTACCCAAAATTGAAAACAAAGATATATTGAAAAGTTAAACAAAGAATGAAATTGACAGAAAATATTAAGAATAAACAGTTGGAGCAAAGCCTTGTTTCTTTGTGGTGGAAGGCTAGTTGGGTTGCTCGTTCGCACCGTTGTTAACCTCAACTAGGTTCGCGTTGATGTTCTAGGCTCTTCCTCTTGCCGGTGGAGGTGCTGGATTTGCCTGGTTTGCTTGGTTAACTGGGTTTGCTTTGGCTTGAGCGTTAATGATATTAACCAGCCTAGGGCACATGTTTCTAAAGTGGGTAGGGTCACCACAATTAAAGCAAGCTCGAACGTATGGAACCATGGGATATTGAGGTTGTTGATATGGTTGAATCATATTTTGAGCAAGGGGTGGAGCTTGGTTTTGAGTAGTACGACAAGTTTTACTCAGATGACCATATCACCCACAATTAGCACACAGTCGGCAGGGTATGTTGGGTTAATGGTGATAATGGCAGGTGTTGCATTGAGGATGAGGACCAGTGTAAGGTTTCTTGTTTGGGTACGCTAGGTTGGGTGCCACTTGGGTGATTGGGATAGCTTGGAGGGGTACGGCTTATGGAGTTGGTTGACTGGTTTGAGTAATAGCAAAATTTTTCTCGGCTTGCTTTCTCTTGGTAGTGAATTGAGAAGAGGATCCGGCTTGAGTTGGATTAGGGGTTTCAGTTGATGTTTTGTTACTTGTATCCTTCTTCTTCTCGTCCTTGAAATCCCCATTCCTGATGTGGTTTTCGGTGAGCTTAGTAGCTAGCTCCATTGCTGCTTCCAGGGTTGCAGGCACGGTACTCATCATAGAATCCTGAATCTTCGAAGGAAGACCCCGAATATAATGCTCGATCAGGCGGTAAAGAGGAATAAATAGATTCGGAACCATTTGATTCAACTCAAGAAACCTTTTGTATAGGTTATATGGTCTCCCTCATTTTGTTTTAGGAAGTAGAACTCATCCTCTAGCTTCTTAATTTTGCTTCTTGGGCAAAAACGTCTTGTCATGAGTTCTCTCAATTCTTCCCAAGTTAGGGCTATCGCGGCTTCGGCACCTCGTCTGCCTTTCTCAGCATTCCACCACCTGAGTGCTACCCCATACAGACGACCAGTAGCATAATGAACCTTACGGTCATTGGTACAATCACAATTGAGGAAGGTACTCTCCATCTCCTCAAACCACCGAAGAAGAGTAGTGACCCCTTCAGTCCCTTCATACTTTGGAGGGTCACACGAGTTGAAGTGCTTGTAGGTGCACTTGGTGGTGTTTGTGGGAGGGTTGGCAGCATTTTGACCCTCTTGATTGATTGGGTTGACAGGATTAGCGACGAGGGTTTGTTGGACTTGAATTATAATGTCGGGAATCACGGCAGCCATTTGTTGGGCTATTTGAGCAGCCATATGCTCGCCGGATCTTCCTGATCTCCTACCTCCACGAGAATGTCTAGAAGACATCTACAGGAAATACGTAACGAGTTTATGAGTTTGGCGTATAGGTGTCATGTGTCGCATTTAGAAATTAACATCCATAAAACAAATGAGAATAATAAATTCACTACATCCATAGGATGTCTTGGGCCTTGCTTATGTTTGAGCCCCCGTATGTCCCCCATACTTGGCCTAGGTAGTCATGTGGGCCCCCATGACTACTGGGCTTTGTAGGGTTCAAATTGGTGTTGGCCTGTTAACACTTGCACCACCTGAATGAAAATCGTAAGACATGATTACGAGGTATAAAGTCGGAAGGTGTCCTCGTGTAGGCATAGTGACGACTCAAAGTGGGGTTAGTTCACACGACGTTTGGTGTGGCATGCTTTGGCCTAATAGGTCCTTCGTACTCTCATCGTTAGTCCCAGGTAGGCAAACTTGTCCGTTATATTGGATTTATATGAATGCCAATCCTAGACAGGACGTTTCGACTATCGGTACTTGTACCCTTCCAGTTACTACATGCCCATAGTAGAACTCACTTTGATGAGATTGAAAAATGAAAACATCACAAAATCTTGAGAAAGGAAACATGAAAATGTTTAAACATGTGAGAATTGAAACGTGCGTGATGCGTATATATGTAAGCATGTTATGTTTGACAATATGTATAACACATTAAATATCACACAAAATCATATGATAGTGTGAGTGCTTGCATGCATTTGTGTGTGAAATAACAAGTAAATATCATGAGTTTGCATGTAACCAAATAACACGTAAGCAATTAAAATCTAAGGGCTCTAAGGGTCTAATAACCTATCCTATATCCCTATAGTCAAAAGCTCTGATACCAATCTGTCACACCCTGACCCGCAGCGGATATGGTAGTCGGGGCTTGATTCCGTTTTCATCAAAGCTCATGACATTTACTATAATAAAGTTTCATATTTATTATTCCAAATTAAAAGGGAAAATTCCAACAAACACATAAACCATACAAGCACCAAATGATCTAAACAAGACATTCAAATAATGCTTTATTTATCTTCTAAGGCCCAATCCTATGTGTTCCATGCATCAACCTGTTCACATGTATCATGTGTAAAAATAAAGGTTTGGGTCAACAAAACTTGGCGAGTGAATTCCGTTTCAATATTTGAAAGAAAAAGATATGTTGATTAATTTAATAAAAATGTGCATAAACCAAACATGAGCAAACGTATTTGTAAACTATTCACAAACCACATAAGCATCTAGCAATGTACACAAGAGCATGATAAATGATGAACTGTGAGATCAAGGCTCAATAAAACAGAGCCGATCTGATGAGCCACGCGATGCTCTACTTGTCTATACAGGGAACTGATGGGCCTATTGTGAATGCTTGACTGAAATGAGAAAATAAATGATGAGCTGTGAGATCAAGGCTCAACCAAACGGAGCTGATCTGTTTAGGCAACGCGATGCTCTACTCGTATCCAACGAGGAACTGATGGGCCTAATGTGACAGCCTGACTGAAATGAAAAAAATATAACCACAAATAACCATAAATAAAATATCACATAGCACGTTAGTTCACATAATGGTAATAGCACAGGTGTTTGAATAAATGATTTAAATAAACCACAGATGATACACCCCAAAACATGAATAAAATGGGGAAGTTTGTAAGAATTCACTCACAGTTGGTGTGTTTCTTGAGTTGATGACAAACGCGCACGATTATAGATTCCAACCGACGAGAAAACTAACCTAAATATTCACGTAAATAATTCAGTAAATATATCTATGTTATTTGCAATTAATTTTTTATTTAAAGACTTTTATTAGGCTTTTTGGACAAATTTTAATGTTATTTATTACTAATTTTTATGTTTAAAAAGTTTTATTTTTAAATATATTTTAATGCTTTTTTGATAAAAATAATGAAAATTTTACTTAAAAATATACCCTTTCAGCGGGTCGAACCGGTAAAATTCATATGGATTTGGCATCGTGTGAGACTCGAACGCGTGACCTCTCGTATACGTGCACGCAACTCTACCAACTGAGCTACGTGTCTAACCTGAAATAATCTTGATTTTAATTAATTATATACACTTACTGAGTCAATTGTATTTTGATTTTATTTTCAAAAGGTTTGATTTATTTCAGAAAGCGTATCACTATGCATCGAACCGGAGTCGAACCCGCGACATAAGCTTCGTGTTGCACACAGCTCGACCAACTGGGCTGTGTGACTACCCCGGGATATTTATGATTTATATTAAATTTATATACTAACTGAGAGTTAGTATATATAAGTATTAAACAAACTTTGGTTTAAATTCGGAAATTGGCATCATGATAAGACTCGAACCCGAGACCTCTGCTTTAACTTTGCACACAGTGCACCACTGGACTGTGTGTCTAACCCGGTATAAACCTTGATTTTAATTATATTAATATTCTAACTGGACTTCTTCTTCATGTTTAATACCAGAACAGTATACCCGACTGATTAATCCAATTATACCTATTGGATTTATTGACTTATTATAACTAATAATGAAACAATTTGAAAATAAAGGGATTCAAGTAATTGTAACAAAACATAGGGGTGTTATGATTTCTCCGATTGAATTCCGGCGAAGACACAGTTTCTGGTGAAGAGCAATTTGAAGCAGAGAGCTTCTTTCGAGAGTTTAGAGAAATGTTTGAGATTGAGCGAGTTCAAAAGAAGCTATGGATCGCTATTTGTAGAAGAATGTTGAATTTCGGTTTTTATAATTTCGGTCAACAAATTGATGACCAATTATTGTGTAACCGAATTGGTTTTAATTAACCCTATGATTGAGTCTAACTCATAATTGGGAACAGTTCTTCAGTTTTAATTCGAAACAAAATCGGAGATTGATGATGGATTGGAAGGTTACAACTGTTACAGACGGTTGTTCTTGAACTCAGTTTCAGATGTTGTTTTAGTATAAAACTTATTTGATTTAAGATTATAGCATATATGTGTGTGTAGTGTAGTGGTGTGTTGTGTGTGTTGGTTGGGTGGAGACCCGGGTTCGATACCCGTGGTTTTCACTTTTTGATATTTTATTTTTATTATTTATTTTTTTATTATTTTTTTATTAACATTTATTATTTTACTTTATTACTTTAATTTTAATAATATATAAACTTTTAAACATTTAACATAAACACATAACGAACATCATAATGTATACTTTTCTTACAAAACGGAGCGGGTTTTAGAACCCGTTTTTCATCAGATATTACATTTATACCTACCTACGCATGGCAAAAATCTAAGGAGATATATAGTTTAAATTTCGAGGACGAAATTTTTGTAACAAGGGAAGAATGTGACAATAGGTATTTTTCGGTTGTAATTACGCGAATAACGAGCATTAACACCATCATAAGTAGTAATTAGACGTAAATTAACTTGATCTGGCCTTTGGAATGTCTAGGAACGTCTATCCGATTTTTCGGTACGCGAATGGTGATTTGCGGGAAATCCGCTGAACGTCAAACGGTAACGAACTGACACTGGGCAAAATACTGACAACGCTGACAAATACGAATTTTACAGGTATAATTTATGCGTAAGAATTTGGTTTTGATAATTTATGAGGTTCCACATATATCAGAGCCTATGGAAATGAAGTTGATGATTTAAGCGTCTGCAGGTGGTGCAGGATCTCTTTCGGGCACTTTTTCAAGATCCTGGATCCTTGATTTCTTCCTTTCGAGCAGCTCTTTCAAGTAGCCTTTGTTGAGGAGGTAACCTATCTCCTTCCTGAACGTATTACATTTATCGGTAAGATGGCTGAAGTCTTCATGGTATGCACACCATTTTGATTTATCATTGTTGAATGTAGACTTCTCATTCTTCTTGGGTCATCTAGCTTTCTCACCTAGATTCTGCAAAGTAATGATTAATTCACTATTATCAAAAGAGAAACAATATTTAGATATATGAGGATATTCCTCCTCGTCTTCTCCTGTTTAGATGATCCAGATAACTTGTCTTGGATCCTTTTGTCATCCTCTACTCGAATGAACCTTAGAGCCCTGTTCCTTACTTCATCTAAGTTCTGTAAGGTGTCATAACAAGATCATCATAGAAAGAAGAATCTTTTTGTAACCCCATCTTAAACGCTTCTATAGCAGTGGCAATGTCTAAATTTGGGATTTCCAAGGATTCTATACCAAATTTAGTAACATAATCTCTAAGTGATTCATCACGGGCTTGGGTGATCCTATATAAATCACTAGTTAACCTTTCAAAGGTTCTACTACAAGAAAACGGATTATTGAATAAGTTAACTAAGTGAGGAAATGAAGTTATAGAATAGGGAGGTAGAAGCCATTCTAACGCTGATCCAACAAGTGTGGATCAAAGCGCTTGCATAAACAAGCTTCTTTCAACCTTTCCGGGATTGGGTTGATCTCCATCCTTCCTCGGAACTGTGCAGTTCACTGATCCAGAGATTGAGAGTCTCTTCCCCTGCTTTCCATTTGAAACAGTATTCCGGCCATTTGACTCTTCCATAATGAGTGACGCCGTTTCGCCCATTTGGGTTTGCTTTCCAGCCCTGCCATTTCTCATTGGCTACTCCTACCGTTTTCCTGATTTTACTTAGAGGTTATTCACCCTTACAGGCATGAGCTATAGCCAAGCAATGCCTATGCTTTGGAGGGATTTGTATACCCTTGAACAGATCATCAGTAAAGAAAGGATTGATTTCAACCTGTCAGAGCTTTCCTATCTTTATAACCTTGTTACCCATGGTTCCCACCGTTTCTTGCTTAAAGCCAAAACTCAACAGCCTTTACCCATTCTCAAATCCACTCAAAATGGTTCCACCTGAAAGAATCAATTCTTCTTCGTGCGAAGGGATTCTATCCCTTTAGGGAATAGTTTACCCAAAAAGTGGATCCTTAAGGGTAGGATATAGGATCCTCAGATGACTGATGTAGAAGATTTATTTATTTTGCTAACTTGTTTTCCTTTTTTCTCTTACATGTAGTGACCAATTTTTCTTGTCTAGCCGATTCACCGGGAACTAAAGAAAGGGTTGCTGCATTTTGGGCCCTTGAATAATCAATCAGAATATTCAAGCCGAAAACAAAGGATCCAGAAGCCAACTTTTCAACCTCCTATATGATGTCAAATAAGTATTTGTGCATTTATTATAGATGTAATTTTGCATTGAAAAAGTTGTATAAGATAAGAAGACTTATCTTTCCGTTGATGATGTAGGCGCTCAAAGATCCACCAGCAAGTCGGCCACTAAATTTGGCCTAGATGATGTTGACAGCATCATCTCTCCCGCTCCATCAAGAAGGAGCCGGCCAAAGGCCCAAGCTTTCCAGAACCAAAGGCTATCACCACCAGGGCCAAGGCTGGGTCAAAACGAAAGAAGCCCATGGAGGTCGAGGAAGACGAGTTCGAGGTGTAGAAGCTGATCCATGATTTCATCACCGATGTAAGGATCCTTGATCCTTTCTGTTACTGTTACCTTTAGTGAAGGATCCTTGATTCTAATTATATATACTACCCATTACAGAGGTTCGTCCGCTTGAAAGCACATAAGGATAAGAGCCTGGCCGAGCTTGAGGATAACTTAGCTAGTCTCCGATCCATCATCATTGCAAAGGATGTAACCATCTCTCAGCTAGAGAAGGATAAGTCAGGTTTGGAAGAACAGCTGCTAACTACCGAGGTTGGGATACATGAGGCTATCTTGAATGCAACTGATGACGCTAAGGTTTGTGCTACTCGGGCTATCCTTATGACCAAGATCAAAATTGTCAAAGGGTCAATGGATCTTTCTTTCGATTAGTCTTGATGGGATCTGGCTGGATGGGAGCAAAGACTCCACGAGCTTGGTGATGATGAGGAGCCGGATCGATATAGATGCTGGAGGCTGGATCTAGCGGGGCTAAGGAGGTGAAGGAAGTTGGAGTAGGAGTGATGGTGAAGGTGGTACAGCAGCAGAAGGTGAAGCTGCTAATGTGGGTAATGAAGGATGTTGATGCCTAGGCCTGAGCCCACTTTTTAGGATTTTTGTTTTTTAATTGATGGTGTTTTTGGTTGAAACAATTTATGGTTTGTAATTCTAAATAGTAGGTATTTAGGTTAAGGATCACTGATCCTTAGGACAATAAGGGGTGGTAAAGGTGGGTGAGTCCTTCTTTTCATGGAGGATGAAGCCTTTGATGCCCCTCACTTTTATTTTCCTACGTCTCAAGAACAATTAGTATGGACACCCTTTATCAACCCAAGTGGACGGGCCATGTTTTGCTGGTAGAAACTTGGGTTGATAATTTTGGTAATCCTATAATGGGGTGTTAATAGAAATTACAACCTTTTAACTACGTCTTGTGTTGTATTTTTATTTCTGATATGCTTACCGTTAGCTTTATTTCAAAAAAGTCTAGAGAATTTCGGATCGTAAAAAATATAACAATTCTCTATCACAATAACTCTTAGAAAATATGAGAAGTTATATTATTAAGGATCATATATTTTCAATTGAAAGGTCTAGGGTATAAAGAATAATGTAAATAAGCTAAGGATAAAACATACTAGAGACACCAAGTTAGGATTCTATATCCTTAAGACTTACAATTGTGTAAACAAACCAAAGAAATCAGTTGAGGTTCAAGGATTCAGGATCCTTATCTGCAAACCTTTAAAGCTTCAAGAACCTATAAAAGACAACTTAGGACTAAGACAAATATTCTGGGATAAACCCATCATAACTTGGGACAAGCCCAAATAAACTGGGGATAAAGCCATCATAACTTGTGACAAGCCCAAATAAACCAGGGACAAGCCCAACATAAGTGACATGAAAATGCCAAAACCTTAGCTAACGTGAAACGTTAGAAAACTTAGGATAACGGATGTATGGTACGTCTACCATTATACTTGAGATCCTACATATAACCAACAACAATAAAATAGCCACTAAAGCGTGTACTAGTCCATTGCCTCGAACCATACTTGGATAAACGTGCACTACTGGCAGGGTGTTGAAACCCAATTTGCGTGAAAGGTGAAAACCTTTAAACCTTAGAAGGTATATAATGTGTGCAAAATGCAACATATAAATTACATCAAACAAGGTATAACATCAACCCTTTTTAGGTACTAATGTAAGAAAAAGCATGTTTCTTTGTTTACTTTTAATTTACAGGATCAAAATAGCTTAAACTAATAAAAGGAACAAATTAACAGCAAAAACCAACACAAACACTAAGAAGAAGGATTGACACGCCATGTCGACCCCCGATCATAACCAAAACAACAAAAGTAGCGTATACAGAAGCTCAGGCACTGGGGTCGTGCCCACAGGCATGGCCCAGTCAAGATTCTCTGGAGAAAAAAACAATAACAAAAGACAACCAACACAGGGCCGTACCATCTCAACACGGGCCGTGGTCAACTCTAAGATTAACAGAATTTGAGATAGTACAGCAAGTACACTAACCACGGGGCCGTGCTTTGTAACCACGGGGGCGTGCTTTGTCACCACGGGGCCTGTTGGTACAACGACCTAACATCTGCAGTTAATGAAGGGAGAGAAAAAGTCCCAGGGGCCGTGCCAGGTGGGCACGTCGTCGCCTTCTGTTTTCAGCTATAAATAGGGGTGCTTGGTTCATGAGAAAGGCATCCCTTGGCAAACCACTTCTCTAACACTTGCCATTAGTCCACCACCACTACAACACCAACACCCACCAATATCATCCATCTTTTATCTTTTAGAGTGTGTAGTAGTCTCGGGATCCAAGATTGATCGTAAGTGTTTTTGTCAAACAAAGGCCATGCTTGGCTAAATCTCTTATATCACTTGATGAAGACAAATCTTTTATGTATTACTTTTGATTTCCAATCTTTGGCAACTTTTTATTTGGGCATGTATTAATGACTTTAATAACTAGTTTTTTTAAATCGAAAGTGAACTTTATTTAAACATTTTCATGTTTTGTTGATTCACTCATTCGTGTCTTTACGGTCTATATAAAGCGTGTTAACTACCTGTAAGGGGGTTAGAAGGGTGTTTGGGTAAAGTTCTTGTCTCGTTAAGTGTATAGATCCTGCAAGGACTTGGTTCAAGCTTATTAGGACTTCCCTTGAGGCAGATAGCATCAAATCGGTGGAAGTAATAACGGCTTGAACCCCTTATAAATAAACTACTATTAAAACTTTATCCGGCCTTGCGGGACTGTATCCTTACTGACTCAGACCAATATGGCCGAGGGTAACGTTGCCTTCACAAGAGGGGCCTACCACTTTTCGCAATAATAACTTACTTAATTATCTTTCAATATTCTGACCTTGAGGGACTGTATCCCTGCTGACTCAGACCAAAAGGTTGAGGGTAATGTCGCCTTCACATGACGGGCATACTACTATAACTAAGATAATCTCTTAAAAAGCCCAAAGTACGGAAATCATCGAAGATATATAAAAGAGGAGTCAGAACCAAGTGATTATTTCTTGTCTATTCGTTTTTATTTACTTATTTACGTGCTTCATTTAGTTTTTATCTCTTAAAACTTTCAAAACTTTTATCAAAATTTGGTTAGATTAGAACGTGAATGATAAGCCGGTATTAAAAGCTCTTAAATCCTTGTACAACCTTCGGTATCTTACCATCACTATACTACGTTCATGATGGGTGCACTTGCCCTAACTTGTGTAGAGTGGTAGTATTGTATCGTGTTTTATAAATTTAAAGCTTGATCCACAGTAAAAAGTGCTTAAAATATAACAAAAATTATAACCACGCTCACCCACGTCAAGTTTTTGGCGCCGTTGTCGGGACATCAGGATTTTAAGAAAGCTTTAAATTAATGGTCTAATCCATTTTTATATTTTTCTTGTAAATTTTAGGATTTTTCATTGTTTTTGCATTTTCTACAAACTGCAGCACGGGGTTGTGCCCTTAACTGCAACTGGCAAAACTGTTTTATGTCAAACAGTTGCTGCGACACGGGGCCGTGTCTCCCTAACAACAACTATAAAACAGGATCGTCTGATCCCAACGGTTAACAACATCTGACGAACACATGGATGATATCGATTATTTTTACTTCGCAACTCTTACAGTGAATGGTGCTAATTATGTGGTGGGTTTCATTGGGATTTAGAATGGTACATTCTAAAATTCAAACCCCATTACCTAATAGACCCATCGTTTTCCTGTGAAAGTCACCTTAAGAGGGGTGAAAGTAAAAACTATAACTATCATCCATCTGAATGCCTCAAACCTCTTTTCAAAATGACATAACCTTAGATGACATAAGCCAAATAGAAAAGAGGATTCTCAGAAATTAAAAGAAATAGAGTTTATGATAAATATGAGGTGTTCATCACAAAACACTAACAATGGAGAAGAATTGATGGGGGCCCATTCAGAATTAAAAAACATCATGGCCACTACATGTACCTCGACATCTTGTGGAGGGCCAAAGCGATAGTCGTCCTTGTTTCGATTGTGCCATGACGGACTCGCCACTGGGTACATACGGTGCATACATTGACCAGAGTGATACGACTCATATCTTCTTTAACAAGAGCCCGGAAAAGGTAAATAAAGGTTGGTTTTGCCGACCGTATAGTTTAGGATTCTTCCTTTCCGACAACCTCTTTGCGTTTTCGTGTAAATCATAAGCAGCTTAGGTACATACGACAGTTTGGTGTTGCTCCTACCAACAAGGAGCCACCCGATAAACTAAAACACCTTAAATAAGACGACAACTTAATAAATCTCAAAAACAACACGGGTCGTGCCCATAAGGCATGCCCCGTGCAGATCTGTTAAAATACCACGGGGTCGTGCCAGGCCAACACGCCCGTGGTCACTAACGACCAAAAGTCCTTCTGAACCATTGCAGACCACGGGGCCATGCCGCCCTGGCACGGGGGCATGGCCAGTGTGCTGTCACTTTCTGTAAAGTCAGCATGGGGCAGCATGGCTTGGATTCATTCCGAAAGACAAAGATCTAATCTGATTTTACACATATACCCCAAAAGGTATATATTCTTAAAAAGGTTTCACCAAACCTTCTTGTCTTTGCCACTTTTATCTTTTCCGTTCTTCTCTAAACATTCAAACCTCCATGAAAGCTTGGAGCTTCATCTACACAAACATATGATTTAACCCAAAGATCTCTTAAATTAAACGTTTTACAACAATATTTCAAGTTGTTTAAGTTCAAAACTTTCATAAATCAAGTTTTAATAACTTAAAACAATATTCTAGGTTCAAAATCATAACAAAAGTGGAGGGACGGGGCCGTGGTGATGTTCTACATAAATGACGGCTTCCTTGTTTTTCTTAGAATGTCAAATAGAAATAGTGGAACTTCGTCACCTACCTCTAGGAACAACAGGAGGAGGAGGAGAAGGCCCTCCATTGAGGCTACTTTTGCCTGTTATATGACCGCACTAAAGGAGGCCATGGAGGAGATGACATCGGTGGAAGAGATCCTAATAGACCGGATCAACACTTAAAATGGGCCTTGAGACTAGCTTCCACGAAATCAACCTTTTGCACCAAAGGTTGAATATTCTTGCTATGCCTCCCATGGAACCAATCTTCCCACAAGAATATTGGAATCTAGCACAAGAAGTCATCATCCTCACCAGGTGGGATGAACTTCCACCTGAACCACCTCTAGACGTACTTTATGAGGTTCCGGTGACCATCAACCCTCTCCCACACGAAGTTGTGGATGATGAGCCTCCCTTCTTTCTCCCTAGGGAGATAGAGGAGATGCTTAATCACATTTGAGAGAATACATCCCACGCGGAAAAAACTCAATAGCCCTTTAACATCCGGAAACCACCTCCGGGTTTTTGTTGTATGCTTTCTTAGTGTTCTGAAACGCTTTTCTTAGTACCAAATCACCAACTTGAAACCTTCTGATCCTGACATTCTTAGTATGCTACAACCATTCTTTGTTGATATCTAGCCATCCTTATTTTTGCGAAATCTCTGAGCTCATCCATAGTATCCAGGTCTTAGGTCACGGTTCTCAGCATTTGTTTCAGGATCACGGATGCTTGTTCCACCATTTCTGTAGGGATCACTGCCTCAGTTTCAAAGACTAGGGAGAATGGAGTCTAGCCAGTGGCGTTCTTTGGAGTTGTTCTATCTACCCACAAGACAACGGTAACTCTTCATCCCATTTCCCTTTCTTGGATCCAAGTTTTTTCTTCAAGTTGTTGATGATGATCTTATTGCTTGATTCTGGTTGACCATTACTTATGGGTGGACTAGTGTTGATGTTATCATCCTAATCTCCTAGTTGTCACAAAAGTTAGTAGTTCTCTTCCAGTAAATTGGGATCTATTCATCACAAATATTTCAGAAGGAATTCTAAATCTAGTAATAATGTGTCTCTTAATGAAGGATATAACTTCCTTTTCTTTGACTTGTACAAAAGTTTCTGCTTCTATCCATTTGAGAATTAGTCTGTCATGGCTATCATAAATACTTTTCCTCCTGGTGCCTTTGGAAGTTTGCCAACTATATCCATTACCCATTTCATGAATGCCCAAGAGGAAATCATTGGATATAAAGGCTCTACTGGTTGATGTAGGATATTGTTATGTCTTTGACAAGCATCACATCTTCTTGTGTATTCCAGGGCATCCTTCTTCATTGTAGGCCAATAATAACCTGTTCTGAGGATCCTTGAGAATAATGCTCTTCCCCTGGTTTGATTTCCACAGTCTCCTTCATGAAAATCCTTCAAGACGTCTAGAATTTCTTGATCCTCAATACACTGCAAATAGGGACCTACAAGAGATCTCTTATATAGTATGTTATTTAATATAGTAAATTGAGATACCTTAATCCTAAAGGCTCTGGGATTCTCCCCTGTGGGAATTTCCCTATTCTGAATATACTTCAAAATTGGAAGGATCCACGATCCTGAACTTAACAACACATTATCACTAGGTATGAATGCAGTATCCTCCGCTATCTCCATTGTTTCATTTTCCTCAATTGCAGGAGACAGAACATGGATGATAGGTATCCTCACATCCTCTAGTATCTTCAAGGATGATCCTAGGTTTGCTAAGGCATCTACTTCTGCATTCTCTTCTCTAGGCACCTGTGTTAGATTGAAAAAATCAAAAGAATCTACCAGTTTCCTGACTATTTCTAAATACTTGATTAGTTTTTCTCCTTTGACAGTATATGAGCCATTAAAATGGCTGGTAATTAGTAATGAATATACATACACTTGAAGGTACTTGATCCTCATTTGCTTAACTAATTGCAAACCTGCTATTAAGGCCTCGTATTCTGCTTCATTATTAGTAGTTTGAAATTCACATGCAATGGATTGGAGTATTATGTCCCCATGTGGCGATTTTAGTAGTATACCTAGTCCAGTTCCTTTGACATTTGAGGCTCCATCTTTGAAGAGTGTCTAAGGATCCTTAGTCTCCTCAAGTTGTTGAACCTCTAATTCAGCTTCCCCTTATAGATCACTACTAAAATCAGCCATAAAGTCAGCTAAATCTTGAGACTTGATGGCAATCGTGGGTTCATACTTAATGTCATATGCACTAAGCTTGACTACCCACTTTGCCATTTTCCTGACATTTCAGGTTTCCTAAGAACATTCTTAATAGGAAAGTTAGTTTTCACAATAATAGTATGAGTTTCAAAATAATGCCTAAGTTTAGTGGAAGCCGTTATCAATGCAAGAATTAATTTCTCTAAATGAGAGTTCCTGGATTCAGCATCAAGAAGGCTTTTACTTACAAAATATATTGGATGTTGCTGGCCTTCATGATCCTTAACTAACACTGCACTTACTACCTTCCCTGAAACAACTAAGTACAAGGATAATGGCTCACTATCTTCTGGTTTCATCAGAGCTGGTGCTGAGGATAGATAATCCTTCAGAATTTGAGTGCGGCTTCATGCTTCTTAGTCCACTCGAATTTCTTATTCTTCCTCAGGATGCCATAAAAATGCTTGCACTTCTCCGAGGACTTTGAAATAAATCTGCCTGCGATCCTTTTTATCAGCATCTGGACATCCTTGGCATTGGCAGGGGATTTTATATTCACAATCGCCTTAATCTGCTCAGGGCTTGCTTCGATCCCCCTCTTGGTCACCATATATCCTATGAATTTTCCAGCTTTAACACCAAAATGACACTTTGAAGGATTCAGCTTCATGTTATATTGGTCAAGGATATTGAATGCCACTTCAAGATCCTTAAGATGATCCTCTGCTCTCTTGACTTGACCACCATGTCATCTATATACACTTCCATAGTGTCTCCAATCTGCTCTTTGAGCATCATGTTAACCAGTCTTTGGTAGGTGGCACCTGCATTTCTTAGTCCAAAAGGCATTGCAATATAACAATATATGCAAGTAGGAGTCATGAATGTTGTATCCTTTGGTCAGATGGTTCCATCTGAATTTGTTGGAATCCAGAGGAAGCGTCCATAAAGGTTATCAATTCCTGTCCTGTTGTTGCATCCACCATGGAGTCAATGTGTGGTAATGGGAAAGGATCATTGGGATATGCCTTATTTAAATCTGTAAAGTCAACATATACCCTCCACATTCCATTTTTCTTTTGAACTACCACCACCTTGGCTAACCATTTTGGATACTTGACTTCTCTGATCGTACCTGCCTTCAAGAGTTTGTCTACCTCCTCTTGGATGATAAGGTTCATTTCAGGTGCAAATTTTCTTCTTTTTTGATAGATTGGCCTGAAAGATTTATCAATTCCAAGTTTATGTGTTATAATATCTTTAGATATACCTGTCATATCCTCGTGTTTTCCAAGAAAAGGTAGATTTTCTTCTCTTTAGGAAGGATATTAGATCCTGCTCTATATTGTCAAGGATCTCGGATCCTATGTAGACTTTGATTTCAGGATCCTGAGGATCCAGCATTGCATCCTTGATATTTTGTTCTGCTGCCTCCAGGACATCCCTTGGAGGGTACCTTAATTGCTATGTTTCTCTTGGTTGTGATGTCGGTTTCATAGAAGAGGTGTAACCATTCTTTTCCTTTTATTGATCACTTTCTATCTTCACTACCCCCCAAGGTGTCGGTAGTTTGACACATTGATGATATGTCAAAGGAAAAGCTTTCATATCGTGTAGCAAGGGCCTGCCAAGAATCACATTGCAACAAGACAAACAGTCAGTGACACAGAACTTTTGTAAAGAGTTTACCTGTAACGCTTCGCATTTGTATCTTTCCGTTTTTTTAGCAAGTCTGCTTCGGGTTTCTATTTTTGGAAAGTCCAAACATTGTAATCGTATTTCTAATTTCAATTCATTGTATTCTAAGGCTTTGATTGTAAACAAGATTAATCAATTATGCTAAATTCACAAACTTTATTCGCATTTAAACTTATGATCACGCTATACTTTATTCCTTCATGAATCAAATCGAAACAACGTATAAATGTGTGATGAATGATTATCAATCTTATACTAAACTCTAGCAAAACAATTGGTGATATTATTCAAAGAATTCAAACTTTAAATTATCATAAAATCATGTCTTATAATGTTCAAGAAAATAATTGTTCATGGTTGTTCTTTTTAGGATTTTAAAACAATATTTTGCACCATGTTATACAACATTCAAGACCCATTCATGTCACACCTATAAAATACAAGTTATAAGCCCTAACTACATCATTTAATTAATTAAAAGATCAAAAAAACTAAAAAGAAATGGCAGCATGCTTGCTGCCGCAACCCTTAGGGTTCTTTTCCTCTTTTTTTAAAATCAAAACTCCACCTAATTGCATTGAATGCAACCCAAACCCTACCCCTAATCCTTCCCCTATATAACCCAAGGTTCCTCCACCCATTTCTCACTTTTTCTAGCCTCCATACTCTCCAAACAAGTCCTAAACTTTTGAAATTTGTTGCTGAAACGCAGCAGCTTGTAAGTGAGTTTCAACTCACTTTTCTTCTTCTTTTTACCTTGTTTTTCTTTCTAACACTCTTGGTTAACCACTAGGAAGGTTCTCACAAGTTTTCTTGGGCAAACTAAGGTGAAACCACACCATTTTGAGGTCCAAAAGTGCACAAAACTTTCTGCCCAAATTTTTATCTTTCAATCTTCAAAGTTTTCAATGTTTTTGCTTTGTTTCTTCCTCAACAGTGTTTGCTAAAGCCCTATGGATGTTACCATAGGTTTTCCATGGAAAACCAAAGTGGAATCACATCATTTTTGGGGCCAAACTTTCTGTTTTGGATGATAACTTATAAAACATTTTTTCGAACATGTTTTAATCATAACAATTCTATGCTATATATGCCACTAACCAAACTTATGGTTAGTGTGTTAAGCTAGACTTGTTCACATACAAACAAGAGGCATATCATTTCTCTAAACTTGTGGTTTTTATTAGGGTTTCAAACCCACAAGTGTTGAGCCATCCGAGCTTTCAAGCTTGTGATGGTGTAGGTGTGATTACATGAAGGCCTTGGCCATCCGGATTGTCCTTGTGTCAATCTTATGTAATGGTGAATCTATGAAAGAGGTTTAGGATGGTTATCCTCCTACCTCCATGCATGATACATGACTTACATGACTTCCATGAAATACATGAACTATATGATTAATTAGTAGTAATATAACTATATGTAAATACTTAACATAACCGAAACTTAGACCATGACCAAATGGTTAGTTGTCTTAAAAAGTAGGTTATTTTATCTTAGACATAACAATCGTTACGATTCTATTGGGCATGACCCATAAAAACACAAACACCCTTCGGGGCTTATTAGTGTCAAAACGAGCGTTAAATCTCTAGATAAATACTTTCGTATATATACTTTCTCGTACATTTTAAATTCCTAAACTCATTAAACTCCCCGTCAATCTAATATTCATACACCCGTGTTTGCCTTGTATAGGATAAACTTGGTGTTCCAACCCCTAAATCAACCTAACTCTCTCACGGATAATACCTTGCAAAACCGTGAGTACACTCGACCCCTTTTATGCTTTCCACTATTTGGGTGCAACATGATTAATTTACTAAAACTACACTAAATTACACTTTATTCCATACACAAACAATCCATCAACATGCTTTAGTCTTATGCTACTTGAATTGTTACTTGGTACATTCTTATGTGATCTATATGTCATTAACTTTGATCGAGCCTCTCTTAACATGTATAGCGCTATAGGAGTAACGCACCGCCCGTATTCTTGTGGCCATTGTTAAGTTGAAATCTATTTTGCGGTACACTAGAGGATTGACTTGTAGATTCACATGCCTTGTTACACTTATCTTGTATGCTAGCTATTCATGTGGATTTGTTAAATCGGATTTTATACTTATGCTATGATATTAAACTTGTGTACTCGCCAATACTTTGCCATTGAACTATACTTTTTAACATGTTGCAGGTTGATGAAGTTGTATGATGGAACTTAGTAGGAATGACATAGAAACACGCGTAAAAATACTAAGTTAATTATCATGTTATTGTTGAACTTATTTCGTTGATGTTACTCTTATTTGGATTTTGTTGTAATATGACAATTGATGTTTGAATGAAATGAAAATTTGGTTGATTTAAATATTGTCACGAATAGTGTTATGATGCAATGAGCAATCTAGTCATCTCACTTCGATGTTTCCGCCATCGTTTGGGTGTG
This sequence comes from Scalesia atractyloides, assembly GCA_947069175.1. Taxonomy (NCBI): domain Eukaryota; kingdom Viridiplantae; phylum Streptophyta; class Magnoliopsida; order Asterales; family Asteraceae; genus Scalesia; species Scalesia atractyloides. The sequence goes on from CAMTDV010000013.1 coordinate 24,893,862, forward strand.
ACAGATTGGTATCAAAGTCATAACTATAGGGAATTAGGTAGAATTGCCATGTTCACCTAGTCTATAGTTTAAGTGACCAACTTGACCATTCTTGCTTCATGATTAAAATGATTAAGTCTTCCTAATTGTTTCTTCCTATTTCTTTTGTCTTAAATATATGCATGCGTTTTCCTAAGACACTTACACAATTTACACACTTGAAGACTAGAAGACACTTAAACTACAATCGAGATGATCTCACCAAAATAGGCAAACCCTATTTTGGTTTATTTAAATATTGTCACAAATAGTGTTATGATGCAATGAGCAATCTAGTCGTCTCACTCCGATGTTTCCGCCATCGGTTGGGGTGTGACAGATTGGTATCAAAGTCATAACTATAGGGAATTAGGTAGAATTGCCATGTTCGACATAGTCTATAGTTTAAGTGACCAACTTGACCATTCTTGCTTCATGATTAAAATGATTAAGTCTTCCTAATTGTTTCTTCCTATTTCTTTTGTCTTAAATATATGCATGTGTTTTTCCTAAGACACTACACAATTTACACACTTGAAGACTAGAAGACACTCAAACTATAATCGAGACGATCTCACCAAAATAGGGGCGAAACCCGCACTTTGGTGATCACTCTCAATCTGCGAATTTGATTTTTGCACGAAATTACACATCAAGTTAGGAGTGAAATCCACATCTTGATGGGAATTTCCGTCTCAAACTCTAGTAGACCCTTGCCAGCGAGTCGGAATACGCTCCTCGTTTTGTAAGTACCAACCACATCTAGGGTACAATGTTGTCAAGATAGGGGTGAAACCCGCACTTGTCAACTATCCCATTCCTCGATTTTTAATCTCGCCAAAGTTTCGATTTTTCGATCGGTTAGAGATGTGTAGTAAATGGAAGGGTAGAGTGCCGTTAACGCTTCTCGACGAGAGCACTTTACCTATAGGCCAAAGCACGTTTCTCTAATTTGAAAGGATCTCGTTTCACTTTGGAAAGTCAAACGTTTCTCAACCCGAAACACTCCAATATTTTATTAAGCCTATCTTTTATGTTATCTCAATTTCTATGTGTTTTTCACATTTGTTATCTCGTTCATTTCGAACCCGATGCACGATTCGCACCCCTTCGTAACCAAAAACAATAATAATAATTCTCGTGAACCAACTAAATTTATATTCCTTTACGCAAATCACACGTGTTTATGCTTTTGAATGCCAACATGCTTATGCTATCTATGTGAAATTATACGTGCCACATGATGCTTATGTGCTCAAAACGGATACTTTTCTTTATAACAACACCTTAGATCAAAGCCTAAATCTATCTTTTGTTGTCAAACCCTTTTAGATGTCTTTCTCGCAAAGCGTTATGGGACGAAGAAGGTCAAAGTCCAAGTCAAGGTCCCAATCTAACTCTATGTCAAAAAAGGACTGCATGAAATTTATGGCCGAGCAAATGGTTGAACACATGGCTAAGGTTATCCCGAGATAGTTAGCAAGGTCCAGCCCCCACCTAACGCCGAATCACCTCATACCTCCGTCGACTCCAAAGCCGAACCACCCAAGACCGCCTTCACCCACAAGCAATTCTGCTCCTGCAATCCCTTACCCTTCACGGCGAGGGGGACGCCACTAAACTGCTGCAATGGTTCGACGCCATTGAACTCACCTTCCTCCAAAGTGGTTGCCCCAACCACTTGCGCACCTTGAACCCCACGGGAGTATTCCGGTCGAGAGCCCTGGATTGGTGGACTTCCGAGCGTAGGGGCGCGTGGCAACGAGGTCGCCCACGCCCTCCCTTTGACCAAGCTCAAAAAGCTAATGGAAGGTGAATTATGCCCCCCGCATGAGCGCCAACAACTCGAGGTTGGGTTTTGGAACCTCAAACAAGTAGGTAACGACAACGCTGGCCTCACGACCCGATTTAAGCAGCTAAGTGCAATTTCCCAAGCCAAGTTGACACACCCGAGAAAGCGGTTGCCAAATACATAAGTTGCCTTCCTCCTCACCTCGGCGATCTAGTCGATACCACCTCCCCCAGCACCCTCGAGGAAACCTTTTGGCTGGCTGCTCGCTTGAACAACCGCCAAGTCCTTCGTGAAGCCGCCAAGGCTCCACCGAGGAAAGCCCACCAAGCACCCACCAAATCCATTACCGAACCTGCCTCGCCCAAACCCCCAAGAAGCAACATCAAGAGCAAGAAGCGGAAGGCTTCAGCCCAATTTGCACGGTAGTCACTCCGCCAAACCCCCACCAGCCAGCTTTGCCCGCACCCGAACCCATCAAGAAAGTGTACACGGGACCCCATCCCAAGTGCAATACCTGTTCCTTTCATCACCCGGTTACCGCCCCATGCGCCTATGCACGATCTGCAATAGGTATGGGCACTTTGCCCAACAATGCCGGAATGCCCCTCAAGCCCCCATCAACCAAGCCCGAGCCTGACCACCGCACCTCCTCAAAACCCTGCCGGTAATCAAAACTGACCCCTAGCTCCTGCCGCTCATGCCTGCTTCAGATGCGGGGATCCGAATCACTTCGCCAACAATTGTCCGCAGCGTAACAACAACAATCAGCAGCAGCAGCAAGCTCGCGGTCGAGCCTTTGTCATCACGGCTACTCAAGCTTAGAACTAAAACGACGTCATATCGGGTACGTTCTTGTTAACAATGTTTACGCTACGTGTTTATTTGATACTGGTGCGGATAAAAGTTTTGCATCTGTTGAATTCGAACCTTTGCTTATGTGTAGTCGTTCTAAGTTGCCTAAACCATTTGAAGTTGAAGTCGCCAACGGAAAATCCGTCACCGTTGATTCTGTCCTTTCTAATTGTTCTTTGAACCTTAATGATCATACATTTTCTATTGACCTCATACCCATGCCAATGGGTAGTTTCGATATCATAGTAGGCATGGATTGGCTAAGGCGAGTCCGTGCTGAAGTTGTTTGTTCGGAGAAGTGCATTCGCCTTCCTCTTCCCAATGATGATTCCTTGCACGTCTATGGCGAGAAACCTTCCAAAGGTCTCAAGCTTATGTCGTGTATTCAAGCGAACAAGTACTTGCGTAAGGAACACTTCGCCTTTCTTGCCCATATTGTGGAAAAGAAGGAGAAGGGTCCAAGCGTGAATGAAGTTCCGTTGTGCTGTGAATTCCCTGATGTCTTTCCTAAGGATTTCCTGGTCCTCCTCCTGCTCGTTCTGTTGATTTCCACATAGACCTCATCCCTGGTGCAACTCCGGTCGCAAAATCACCCTATCGTCTAGCACCCTCGGAGATGCAAGAGACTCCTTGGGGCACTTAGGTTCTGTTCGTCAAAAGAAAGACGGATCCTTTCGCATGTGCATTGACTATTATGAGCTCAACAAACTTACAATAAAAAACCATTACCCTCTTCCTCGCATCGACGACCTTTTCTATCAGCTTCAAAGCGCGACTTGCTTCTCTAAAATCGACCTACGCTCTGGATATCATCAACTTCGAGTCCTCGAAGAAGATATACCCAAGACTGCGTTCCGCACACGTTATGGGCACTATGAGTTCGTAGTCATGCCATTTGGTTTGACCAACATACCCGCTGTGTTTATAGATTTGATGAATCGCGTGTGTAAGCCTTATCTTGACGGATTCGTGATCGTCTTTATTGATGATATCCTGATCTATTCTAAGACGCGAGAAGAGCATGAGCGACACTTGTGTCTTATCCTTCAGCTGTTACGAACCCAATGTCTCTACGCCAAGTTCTCCAAGTATGAATTTTGGTTAAAAGAGGTTCAATTTCTTGGTCATGTTGTCAACGAACTTGGTATTCATGTTGACCCCGCAAAAATCAAGGCGGTGAAAAATTGGGTTGCTCCTAAGACTCCGTCCGAAGTTCGTTTGTTTCTCGGCTTAGCCGGTTATTACCGTCGTTTCATTTCGAACTTTTCAAAAATTGTCGTGCCTCTCACTTCCTTGACTCAGAAGGATAAACCTTTTGTTTGGGGTTCCGAACAAGAGGAGTCTTTTCAAACACTCAAGGACATACTTTGCAATGCTCCTATCCTAACCCTTCCCGATGCTAACGATGATTTTTTCGTGTATTACGATGCCTCAAGACTAGGTCTTGGTTGCGTTCTGATGCAACGAGACAAGGTTATCGCTTACGCATCACGTCAACTCAAAACTCATGAGAAAAATTATACTACCCACGACCTTGAACTTCGTGCAGTTGTTTTCGCATTAAAGATATGGCGACACTACCTTTATGGTACAAAGTGTACGGTCTTCACCGACCATAAGAGCCTTCAACACATCTTTAATAAAAAAGAACTCAACATGCGTCAGCGTCGTTGGGTAGAGTTGTTGAACGACTATGACTGCGATATCCGCTACCACCCTGGTAAAGCGAATTTCGTGGCCGACGCACTTAGTCGGAAAACTCATGTTAAGAGTGTATGTTGCTACCAAACTTTGGGAAAGCTTCAAGAGATGATTTGTGAGGCACAATACTCGACCGTTAATGAGGGCAACCTCGATAATGAGTTGAAGTGTGGTGCTGAAGCCCAACTCGTGACCAAATCCGAGGGCATCATGTGCTTATCTCGACCGTATTTTGATTCCTAATCGTAATAATCTTCGTGATCTCTTGATGTGTGAAGCTCATAAATCTCGGTATTCTATTCATCCTGGCGCCGACAAAATGTATCATGACCTTCGTGCGTCATACTGGTGGCCTGGAATGAAGAAAGATATCGCCTGCTATGTTTCGAAGTGCCTTACTTGCTCCAAGGTAAAGGCCGAGCATCAAAGATCCTCTGGCTTACTCTAACAACCAGAAATTCCTGTTTGGAAATGGGAGAGTATTGCTATGGATTTCATAACCAAGCTCCCTCGTACATCATCTGGTCACGATAGCATTTGGGTAATCATCGACCGTTTGACCAAGTCTGCTCATTTCCTCCCCATACGTGAAGACTATCGAGTTGAGAACTTAGCTCGTATCTACACGGATGAAATCATCTGTCGTCATGGTGTTCCCGTTGACATTATCTCCGACCGTGATGGTCGCTTCACTTCACGCCTTTGGCAAACGTTTCAAAAAGCCCTTGGCACTCAGCTTAATCTTAGTACTGCTTTCCATCCTCAGTCTGATGGTCAAACCGAGCGTACTATCCAAACTTAGAGGACATGCTTCGTTCTTGCGTAATTGATTTTGGTGGCAACCAGGACATGCACTTGCCTTTGGTCGAATTCTCGTACAATAACAGTTACCACGCGAGTATTAAATGGCACCATTCGAGGCATTGTATGGACGCAAGTGCCGATCGCCTATTTGTTGGCACGAGATCGGGGAAGCCCAAATCACCGGTCCCGAGCTTATACAACAGACGACGGACAAGATTTTGCAGATTCGGGACAACTTGCTGAAAGCTAGAAGCCGACAAAAGAGTTACGCAGATAAAAGGCGCAAGCCCTTGGAATTTCATGTTGGTGACTTCGTACTTCTCAAGGTATCCCCTTGGAAGGTGTGGTTCGTTTAGGAAAAAGGGAAAGGTCGCTCCTCGCTACATAGGTCCTTTCAAGGTTCTCGAGAGGATTGGCAAGGTAGCCTACTGACTGGAACTACCACAATAGATCAACAGCGTTCATCCTACCTTCCACGTTTCGAACTTAAAAAGATGTCTCGCTGAAGAAGGACTCCAAGTTCCGCTGGAAGATCTTCAGATCAATGAGACTTTGCATTTCGTGGAAAAAACCAGTCGAAATTATAGGACCGAGGTACTAAACAACTGAGGCGCATTCGAATTCCTATCGTAAAGGTTCGATGGGAAGGAAAATGTGGTGCTGAGTATACTTGGGAACTTGAAAGTGACATGAAGTCTAATCATCCGCATTTGTTTGTTGCATCTACCTAAATTTCGGAACGAAATTCTCTAAAGGAGGGGAGACTGTAACGCTTCGCATTTGTATCTTTCCATTTTTAGCAAGTCTGCTTCGGGTTTCTATTTTTGGAAAGTCCAAACCTTGTAATCGTATTTCTAATTTCAATTCATTGTATTCTAAGGCTTTGATTGTAAACAAGATTAATCAATTATGCTAAATTCACAAACTTTATTGCATTTAAACTTATGATCACGCTATACTTTATTCCATCATGAATCAAATCGAAACAACGTGTAAATGTGTGATGAATGTTTATCAATCTTATACTAAACTCTAGCAAAACAATTGGTGATATTATTCAAAGAATTCAAGCTTCAAATTATCATAAAATCAGGTCTTATAATGTTCAAGAAAATAACTGTTCATGGTTGTTCTTTTTAGAGTTTTTAAAACAATACTTTGCATCATGTTATACCACATTCAAGACCCATTCATGTCACACCTATAAAATACAAGTTATAAGCCCTAACTACATGATTAATTAATTAAAAGATCAAAAAAAATAAAAAGAAATGGCAGCATGCTTGCGGCCGCAACCCTTAGGGGTTCTTTTCCTCTTTTTTTAAAATCAAAACTCCACCTAATTGCATTGAATGCAACCCAAACCCTAACCCTAATCCTTCCCCTATATAACCCAAGGTTCCTCCACCCATTTCTCACTTTTTCTAGCCTCCATACTCTCCAAACAAGTCCCAAACTTCTGAAATTTGTTGCTGAAACGCACAGCTTGTAAGTGAGTTTCAACTCACTTTTCTTCTTCTTTTTACCTTGTTTTTCTTTCTAACACTCTTGGTTAACCACTAGGAAGGTTCTCACAAGTTTGCTTGGGCAAACAAAGGTGAAACCACACCATTTTGAGGTCCAAAAGTGCATAAAACTTTATGCCCAAATTTTTATCTTACAATCTTCAAATTTTTCAATGTTTTTGCTTTTTTCTTCCTCAACAATGTTTGCTAAAGCCCCATGGCTGTTACCATAGGTTTTCCATGGAAAACCAAGGTGGCATCACATCATTTTGGGGCCAAACTTTCTGTTTTGGATGATAACTTATAAAACATTTTTTCGAACATGTTTTAATCATAACAATTCTATGCTATATATGTCATTAACCAAACTTATGGTTAGTGTGTTAAGCTACACTTGTTCACATACAAACAAGAGGCATATCTTGTCTCTAAACTTGTGGTTTTTATTAGGGTTTCAAACCCACAAGTGTTGAGCCATCGAGCTTTCAAGCTTGTGATGGTGTAGGTGTGATTACATGAAGGCCTTGGCCATTCAACTATTCAATCCACCCCTACTTGATGATTTCTATAATTCTTGACCATTCGGATTGTTGTGTCAATCTTGTGTAATGGTGAATCTATGAAAGAGGTTTAGGATGGTTATCCTCCTACCTCCATGCATGACTTACATGACTTACATGACTTCCATGAAATACATGAACTATATGATTAATTAGTAGTAATATAACTATATGTAAATACTTAACATAACCGAAACTTAGACCATGACCAAACGGTTAGTTGTCTTAAAAAGTAGGTTATTTTATCTTAGACATAACAATCATTACGATTCTATTGGGCATGACCCATAAAAACACAAAACCCTTTGGGGCTTATTAGTGTCAAAAACGAGCGTTAAATGTCTAGATAAATACTTTCGTATATATACTTTCTCGTACATTTTAAATTCCTAAACTCATTAAACTCCCCGTCAATCTAATACTCATACACCCGCGTTTGCCTTGTATATGATAAACTTGGTGTTCCAACCCCTAAATCAACCTAACTCTCTCACGGATAATACCTTGCAAAACCGTGAGTACACTCGACCCCTTTTATGCTTTCCACTATTTGGGTGCAACATGATTAATTTACTAAAACTATACTAAATCACACTTTATTCCATACACAAACAATCCATCAACATGCTTTAGTCTTGCTACTTGAATTGTTACTTGGTACATTCTAATGTGATCTATATGTCATTAACTTTGATCGAGCCTCCCTTAACATGTATATAGCTATAGGAGTAACGCACCGCCCGTATTCTTTGTGGTCATTGTTAAGTTGAAATCTATTTTGTGGCACACTAGAGGATTGACTTGTAGATTCACATGCCTTGTTACACTTATCTTGTATGCTAGCTATTCATGTGGATTTGTTAAATCGGATTTTATACTTATGCTATGATATTAAACTTGTGTACTCGCCAATACTTTGTTATTGAACTATACTTTTTAACATGTTGCAGGTTGATGGAGTTGTATGATGGAACTTAGTAGGAATGGCATAGAAACACGCGTAGAATACTAAGTTAATTATCATGTTATTGTTGAACTTATTTCTTGATGTTGCTCTTATTTGGATTTTGTTGTAATATGACAATTGATGTTTGAATGAAATGAAATTTGGTTGATTTAAATATTGTCGCGAATAGTTTTATGATGCAATGAGCTTTCTAGTCGTCTCACTCCGATGTTTCCGCCATCGGTTGGGGTTTGACATTACCCCCCTCAATGTAGACTTGGAGTTTGATGTCCCCCAGCGTGTTCTTTGTCTAGCCGCTGAATCCTACATGGACAGACAATCTCGGAACTATCTATGTTTTCGGGATGCTCACCCTTTTGAGGACATCTACTTGAATAATGTTCATGAAGCTCCCTCCATCAATAAGGATCCTGCGAACAAAGTGGTTAGATATAAACAAAGTAATGACTAAACCATCATGATGAGGATCCTGTATATCAACACGGTCATTCTCATTAAAGGATATGATTTTCTGTTGAGTCAGGGTGGAGGTTCGGATAGGTTTGTCTCTGTTTTCTAGCTTGGTTTCCTTAGCATGCCTCTTCGCTACAGAGAATGAGGTTCCACATATATCAGAGCCTCTGGAAATGAAGTTGATGATTTGAGTGTCTGCAGGTGGTGCAGGAGCTCTTTCGGGCACTTTTTCAATATCCTGGATCCTTGATTTCTTCCTTCCGAGCAGCTTTTTCAAGTAGCCTTTGCTGAGGAGGTAACCTATCTCCTTCCTGAGCATAATACATTTATCGGTAAGATGGCTGAAGTCTTCGTGGTATGCATGCAATTTTGATTTATCATTGTTGGATGTAGACTTCTCATTCTTCTTGGGCCATCTAGCTTTCTCACCTAGATTCTGCAAAGTAATGATTAATTCACGATTATCAAAAGAAAAACAATATTTAGATATATGAGGATATTCCTCCTCATCTTCTTCTTGTTCATCTGAAAAACAATATTTAGGTGTCATAACAAGATCATCTAGAAATGAGAATCTTTTTGTAACCCCATCTTAAACGCTTTTATAGCAGTGGCAATGTCTAAATTTGGGATTTCCAAGGATTCTCTACCGAATTTAGTAACATAATCTCTAAGTGATTCATCACGGGCTTGGGTTATCCTATATAAATCACTGGTTAACCTTTCAAAGGTTCTACTACAAGAAAACAGATTATTGAATAAGTTAACTAAGTTAGAAAATGAAGTTTAGAATAGGGAGGTAGAAGCCATTCTAACGCTGATCCAGCAAGTGTGGATCCAAAGTGCTTGCAAAAAAAAGCTTCTTTCAACTTTTCCGGGATGGGGTTGATCTCCCTCCTTCCTCTGTACTGAGCCACATGTTTTTCTGGATCAGTGGTACCGTCATATAACTTCATATCGGGGGTTTGGAAACGCATTGGTATCTTAGCATTGCATACGGGAAGTGCAAAGTGTGATATTCTGTGACTCCCATCTGATATCTCAGGAATGGGTTTGACCAGTCGTGGGACACTGGATATCATGTCCTTGAGTTTCTGCAACTCCTTGGCCATGGCTTGGTTGATCCCTGCATGTAACCATAGTTAGTATCAAAAGATTTATTAAAGTTGTTACCTCCTGGTTGGTTTGAAGGTAATATTCCAGAAGTGTATCTAGGATAAGGACATGTCTGGTGCAATAGTAGGACCAAAAGAAGCAATGGTCTGCATAGGGATGAAATCCTCCTCATGGATTTCGAAACTTCTAAGTGATTGACTCCTTGAGGATCCTTGATCTTGAAAGATGTTGGATCCAGGATATATTTGTGCTGAAGGCCTTGATAGATACTCCATGGATACTTGAATCTGAGTTGAAGATCCTTGATGCTGAATGTATCCTTAGGGCTGGCACATTTCCTGTGATCCTCCAGGTTCATAGAAGAATCCTTGAGGCTTAGTGGTCTCAAGTCATCCTCGCCGAAGGATAGAGGATCCTTGAGGTTAGAAGTAGGATCCTTGAGGCTGCGCCATTGCTAGTGATCCTTGTTGAAGGTTGGAAGATCCTTGAATCTGGACATTGTATCCTCTAAAATGCTGGATTGTTGATGATGGTGTAGCAAAATCGAACGCCCTAGGCATCAGTGGCGACTGATCTTCTACTTATCTCTTTTGCTTCTTGATTTCATCAATTTCGCGAAGGATCCTTTGGTCGGTTTTGTCTTGCTGCTCCATGTAGCCTTTCATCTGCAACATCAAAAAAGAAATATCATTATTAGTAGTTGTAGAATAAGAAACAGTAGAAGCTTTTGATCCTGTGAAGACGGATGATGTATTCTTCTGAGCGTTTCAGCATTCTTCTTGAATGCAGGAGGAATAGGAGGCAATGATGCACTGGTTTGTGATGAGATAATCGTCGGCATGGCACTTGAAGTAGCTTTTCTCTGAGAGGCCATGAAGATGATGGAAATGAACAAAGATTATTAGAATTGAAGTACCACTTGCCCCACGGTGGGTGCCAACTGTTTTGGTCAAAAATCGGTTTAAGGATAATGTAACCAAACTTTTATTGTGAGGTAGAATGCTTAACGTGTATGAACAACAATGTAATTGATTGTATAGCAAAAATGATGATGAGCACCGAGATTTGTACGGGGCTAAAGCCCTTGATCCTTATGAGATCTCTAGCATAAAAACCTCGGATAGTGAAAACTATCACTATCAACTATATTGCATGAAATGAATTACAATTTTGGATGATATTGAGCTCGTTACAACTGAGTTCTAGTGTGTGTTTGAGAGTAATTTGCGAGAGTAGTAGAAAATGTGCTAGTGTTTTTATATTTCAAGCTCAATATCCCTCATATATTTATTAAAATATCATGTAACTGACGTGGTGCGAGCGGGTTATAAATTTTGTTATATTTTAGGTACTTTTTACTCATAGATCAAGCTTTAATTTTATAAAACACGATACAATACTAGCATTCTACACACGTTAGGGCAAGTGCACCCATCGTGGATGTAGTATAGTGATGGTAAGATACCGAGGTCGTCCAAGGACACAAGAGCTTTTAATACCGCTTATCGTTAACGTCTAATCTAACCAAATTTTTGATAAAAGATATAAAAGTAAAATAGTAAATAAAAAGGAAAACAAATAGACAAGAAATAATCACTTGGTTTCGACTCCTCCCTTACATATCCTTTGACGATTTCCGCACTTTAGGCATTTTAAGAGATTATCTTAGTTATAGTAGTAGGCCCCTCTTGTGAAGGCAACGTTACCCTCAACCTATTGGTCTGAGTCAGCAGGGATACAGTCCCGCAAGGTCGGAATATTGAAAGATAATTAAGTAAGTTATTAATGCGAAAAGTGGTAGGCCCCTCTTGTGAAGGCGACGGTACCCTCTGCCATATTGGTCTAAGTCAGCAGGGATACAATCCCGGAAGGTCGGGTAAAGTTTTAATAGTAGTTTATTTATAAGGGGGTTCAAGCTGTTCTTACTTCCCCCGATTTGATGCTATCTGCCTCAAGAGAAGTCCTAATAAGCTTGAACCAAGTACTCGTAGGATCTATACACTGAAAGAGACAAGAACTTTACCCAAACACCATTCTAACCCCCTTCTAGGTAGTTAACGCGCTTTATATAGACCGTAAAGACACAAATGAGTGAATCAACAAATCATGAAGAAATGTTTAAATAAAGTTCACTTTCAATATAAAAAACTAGTTATTAAAGTCTTTAATACATACATAAATAAAAAGTTGCCAAAGATTGGAAATCAAAAGTAATACATAAAAGATTTGTCTTCACAAAGTGATGTAAAAGATTTAGCCAAGCATGGCCTTTGTTTTACAAGAACTCTTAAGATCAATCTTGGATCCCGAGATTTCTACACACTCTAAAATATGGATGATAGTAGTTGGTGTTGTAGTGGTGGTGGACTGATGGCAAGTGTAAGAGAAGTGGTTTGCCAAGGGATGCATTTCTCATGAACCAAGTACCTCTATTTATAGCTGGAAACAGAAGGCGACCACGACCCCGTGCCAGGTGGGCACGGCCCCGTGGTGGACTTTTTCTCTCCCTTCATTAACCGTAGATGTTAGGTCGTTGTACCAACACGCCCCGTGGTTACTGTACTTGCTGTACTATCTCAGATTCTACAAATCTTAAAGTTGACCATGGCCCATGTTGACTTGGCACGGCCCCGTGTTGGTTGTCTGTTGCTGTTGTCTTTTTCTGCAGAGAATATTTGACTTGGCACGGCCCCGTGCCTAAGCTTTTCTCTTCGTTATTTTTGTTGTTTTGGATGTGAATGGGGGTTCGGCAAGTCATGTCAATCCTTCTTCTTTGTATTTGTGTTGGTTTCTTCTGTTAATTTATTCATTTAATTCATTTAAGCTCTTTTAATCCTGTAATTTAAAAGTAAACAAAGAAACATGTTTTTTCCAACATTACTACCGAAAAGGGTTGATTTTATGTCTTGTTTGATGTAATTTATATGTTGCATTTTGCGCACATCAGTAACTAACTAAATGAAAAATGGGGGAGCTACCACGTTCGTCCATAATGGCTATAGGCTCTCATGCACGCACCTAATTCTCAGCATATTCCACAAGATTCTAGCTTGACCAAGTGCCACTCATTCACGACCTGCATATAAACATTAGAAACAAAGTAAAACAATTGTTAGATAACATAAATAAAGATAAGGATCCTTGATCCTTAAACTTCCTGCACTATCGGTTAAGGATAAGTGATCCAGGCTAGGTCTTAAGATAAATGATTCAGACTCAATAAAATTTAGCCCCTAATACCGTCTATATACGATGCGATGACCCTACCAGTTCTAGACACGGTTAATATATGTGAGGCGGACGGTTTGGTGGCGGACTAGGATTCAGGGTTTCAGTGAAGGCATACAGATTGCTTGGGTTAAATCTCGATTGTACGACTGCATTTTTTTATAAAAAAATTAAGGATTTTTTTTTATAAATCTGAGAGTGTAGTAGTATAGAATGGTAGAAAAAGGGTTGGTTGGGCTAGGTTGGTTCGATTTATATAGATAGTAAATAACAAATATTTTTATTTTTTAAAATGTAGCCGTTGGTAAACGATCAAAACCACCAACCAATCATTTTCCTCCACCTCCAATCTCAACCCGCCCCACCCCAGCCCAATTCCCACGCCAAAGGGGCAGCGCCGATTCTCAAGCCCCATGGGGGACGGTGTAGGGGGCTTGGGTGAGTGTCCCACGCCCAAACTCCCGTCCCACTCCCATCAGTCTTAGTGGGAGGTCTTGAATTCAATCCCAAGCAAAGAGTATATTAAAGATTTATTTGGTGTAATTTAAGTGTAAGTATTGTCATTCAAAAATATAGATATGTAATATTTTGACTAAAAAGATAAGTCTATAATAGTCTTTAATCGAACATGCGCTTAAAGTTTCTAATTTATACCGTATTTATACTAACTAGGAAAGTACCAGACTAATAATCTTTAAATCAAACATGCGCTTAAAGTTTCTAATTTATACCTTATTTATACTAACTGGTAAAATGGCAGACTAATAATCTTTAGATCAAACATTCACTTAAAGTTTCTAATTTATATCTCATTTATACTAACTAGTAAAATACTCACGCCATGTAGTTGAGTTTCTTTCAATATTGATATGGTGTCGCATAGTACCAACATTTAATATAGAAAAAAATGTCCATGAAGACACTGGTTGATGTTCTACGCAAATGGAAAACCATAAAAAATATTGGTATTATGTGACAATTTTTCAAGATAAATTTTGCAATTTTTATGAATAAAATACTTTTTTTGAAAACATTAGTTATGATGTAATCGTCTGGTAAAAGTTATAATAATAATAATACTAACAATTTTTAGATATGAATATAAATTTTATTTAAGACATAGTTTCACTCAAAATAAAATATTATTTATGTTATCATAAACTAGACCTTAATTTTTTGTATCAATATCGTATAGCCGATGCACACAAAACAATAATAATACCATTAGATTAGTATTGAACCGGCATAGATAAACGTGTAAATATGCTGTTCATAAACATGTTTCTTGAGTGAGATGGCACTTGTCGGAGAATCAAAATCTCATTTGTATCCGTGAATCATCTTCGTCTTTTCTGGCGACGATCCAGAACACAAATTCAATTTTAATTCCTTCAGATCCCGATCAGATCGACTAACTTTGAACTTTCACCAACAAAGGTCAACTCAACTCACTCTTCACATCTTCCTTCACACTCTGCAATTCCCCCTACTCCAATGGCTGAATCGGCTCCAATAACCGCCACAATCGACTGCAACCTCCTCGTCGCCAAAGCCCTAGAACGCGCCGGCGTCACGCACATGTTCGGCGTCGTCGGAATCCCCGTCACATCGTTAGCCACACGCGCCGTAACCCTAGGCATCCGATTCATCGCCTTCCACAACGAACAATCCGCCGGTTACGCCGCAACCGCCTATGGCTACCTCACCGGCCGCCCCGGCGTCCTCCTCACCGTCTCCGGCCCCGGCTGCGTCCACGGCCTCGCCGGTCTTTCCAACGCCGCCGTCAACTGCTGGCCTACCGTCATGATTTCCGGTTCCTGTGATCAAAACGACGTCGGTAAAGGTGATTTTCAGGAGCTTGACCAGATCGCTGCGGTAAAACCGTTTGTTAAGTTTTCTGTTAAAGCTAAAGATATTAATGAAATACCTAATTGTGTTTTTAGTTGTCTTGATCACGCCGGCTCGGGTCGGCCTGGTGGATGTTATTTAGATATTCCTTCTGATGTGCTTCACCAAACCCTAACTGAACTAGAAGCTAATAAGTTATTAGATGATGCTGAAAAGAATAGAAATATAGAACCGCTTAAGAGCCCATCGAATGATGATATAGCGAAGGCGATATCGGCGATTAGAAAAGCGGAGAGGCCGTTGATTGTGTTTGGCAAAGGTGCAGCTATAGCCAGGGCTGAAAATGAGATTAAGGATTTAGTCGAAAAAACAGGGATACCGTTCTTGCCTACACCGATGGGGAAAGGTTTGTTGTCGGATACGCATGAGCTCGCCGCGACCGCTGCGCGTTCGCTCGCGATCGGGAAGTGTGATGTTGCTATTGTGGTTGGTGCGCGGTTGAATTGGTTGTTGCATTTTGGAGAGCCGCCGAAGTGGTCGAAGGATGTTAAGTTTATTTTAATTGATGTTGACGAGGTTGAGATTGAGCTTCGGAAGCCGTATTTAGGGTTGGTTGGGGATGCGAAGAAGGTGCTTAAGGGGTTGAATAAGGAGATTAAGGATGATCCGTTTTGTTTGGGGCGTACGCATCCGTGGATTGAAGCGATAACGAATAAGGTTAAGGAGAACGTGTCGAGAATGGAGGGTCAGTTGGCTAAGGAAGTTGTGCCGTTTAATTTCTTGACACCGATGAGGATTATTCGGGATGCGATTATCGGGTTGGGTAGTCCGGCTCCGATACTGGTCTCGGAAGGGGCTAACACGATGGACGTTGGACGGTCGGTTTTGGTTCAAACCGAGCCCCGGACTCGGCTGGATGCGGGAACATGGGGGACAATGGGAGTCGGTTTGGGTTATTGTATCGCTGCAGCGGTGGCTTCCCCTGATCGGCTCGTGGTTGCAGTTGAAGGTGATTCTGGGTTTACGTTTAGTGCTATGGAAGTCGAGGTATGCCTTCTTTATTCTCTTTTTACACGATTGAATATCGATCATTGATATACATTGGTACATGTGTAGACATTGGTTCGTTACCAGTTACCGGTAGTGGTGATAGTGTTCAACAACGGTGGTGTATACGGTGGTGACAGAAGAAACCCTGAGGATATTACGGGGCCGTATAAGGATGACCCCGCACCCACTTCGTTTGTCCCGGTGCAGCGTATCATCTTCTGATTGAAGCTTTTGGTGGAAAAGGTTATCTTGTTGGGACGCCAGATGAGCTTAAATCTGCTCTCACTGAATCTTTTTCTGCAAGAAAGCCTGCTGTTATAAATGTCACGATTGATCCGTATGCTGGTGCAGAAAGTGGCCGGATGCAACACAAAAATTGAGGTATGTAAGTTTGGTTTGGACTTTTTTACATACGTATGGAAGAACATGCATAAATTTCTCCTTTTTTTGTTATAAGAAACGTAAACCGATGAATGGAGACATTGTGATCTTATTACTTGAAGTTTTGTAGAAACCAGATTCTGATGTTAGACTGAACATGCATACACTGAAGAAGTCGTATTAAACCGTTGTAATCTTATTTCGTTGAAGATTAAATGGTCGGGTCAGGTTTTTTGACGGGTTAAGCCCTGTAGTGATGGTGGTGCTGGTGGTTGCAGCGATGCCTATGGCGGTGTAGACAACATCGCAAGTAATTAACAAATATAGAAACATTATCTGTAACAAATATCACAAACAATATTCTTAAGTTTTATATAACAGTAGCTACAATCTCAAAAGGCCACCATAATAATTGACTAAAAACCTTCATTTCTAAGGCATATATGCTTTATTACTCTATACAACTACTTATTTACGGTTTCATAAAATTTAGAGATTGTAAACAGACCTTTGTCTTTGATGAACAAAGGGATCAGTGTTGATTGATGGCAAAAGTGACAACGATGGCTGTAAGGGTTTTGTGGTACGATGGCTGTCACTTGCAAGAACCATACGGCACACCTGGGTTTTGTAGTGCGAGTGCCTTATCATCGGTTGTAGCTCACGTATTTCATGTGCAAACTGACGAACTGACAGTTGCCACTAGGGGTGCAAATGAGCAGAGCTCGGGCCAGGCTCATTTAACTTATGAAGGCTCAAGCTCGGCTTGGGCTTGGCTCTTTTAATATTTATTAATTATAGTTATTATTTTATATATAATATATAATTTAGTTATTTTTTTCATAATAATATAAATAGTATTATTATTGTTTAAATTTATATTAACTATATTAATTAAAAATTGTCCAAATAGTGGGCTTGTTTAGCATCGTGAGCCGGCTTGAGCTCGACAAGCAAAGCTTAGGATCGTTTAAGCTAGGCTCATTTCGAGCTTTTTTTGGAGCCGAGCTCGAGCTCGGCTTGTTTGCACCTCTAGTTGCCACCATACGGGTAGCTTCTAGTCTCCTGCCACTTCTTGCATACCTCGGTTTTGACATTCCCTAGTTGTATACCTCGAACTCCAGTCCCTCCCTTGTTTTCTTCTCCCCAGGTACATGAACACCCTGCTGTGTCACATCACGATCATAACATCATTTTAAGCATAATAAATTATTTGAACCTGGAGATTAAAGTTACGAAAGATATCTAGGTTGATACTTCTGCGTACTTGTTAGAAATTATAGTTTAGTCATCGTGTTTAAGAAATCGACATCGGCACATCGGATTTCGGTTTGGCATATCCCTTCAAAAATCATTCCGATTGACCTGATGATGAGGCACTTGTAGTCTGTTGGCGACCAGGGATCGTCGGCATTGAAACTCTCTGGCCATTGTGCCTCATGAATTGGTTTGGTTTGATCATGATGCTCTTGTACATACGCCAGGAACTCTGCCCGACGCTCCTCATGAATTGTTTAGCAATTTATCTTTATGAGTCCGGACAGGAAAATTTGTTAAAAATACTAACCAATCTAAGTTGCAAATGTTGTACAACTAATATGTAATGGTTGTTTTACAGAAATATATAACACACAAGGATGGACTGGAGGGAGCTAATTTGGATGAAAAACTCCAAAGATGGTACCAGTCAGGTTTAAAAGCTTAAGGAAGTTGAAGTCCTAAACTGGATATACACATTATATAAAAGATAAATAAGGATTTCAAACAGAGAAGGCTCTGATGATTTCTCTTCAGTAAACTACTATTTTTGTCTGAAGATAAGAATTATGTGTATTAGATTCTTGAAATCGTTTGAATATTTTCATAATTTGTATTGTGGCGCTTCTTCTTGCTGATTGAAGCAGATATAGATTCATGTATGAGTGGTGTTAGTGTGTTATTTTGAGCTTTAAAATAGTTGGTGAATTTAGTATTCAATTATCAAAAATATGAAGAAAAAAAAACCTTAAAATGTTATTAGGCCAATATATGCATGTATGTCATGTTTTTTGTCTAAATTTTGTAATGTTATACCTTATAACATAATAATGCTAAATCATTGTGTTTCTAATGCATTACCTTAGGAACGTCGACACCCATTTTTTTGGTCTTTATTTGACTGAATGCGATCTATTGTCGGTATACTTGCATTTATCGCATTGACACATTTATCGCATTGATCTATCATGTAAACCAACGTGTGAATATATTGAATATGCTTCAAGAACTATATTATTTACTACATACTAATATCTTTCAAATTGAGGTGTACGCTCCGAGACCGGGCCTTGAGGCGTGTGTTGTGGCGCCTTTGGGGAAACCCAACGGGCAATGTTGAAGTGCTGTGGGTTTTCTTATGTGATTTTAACAATGTTAGATCACCGGATGAAAGGTTCTCCGTATTTAATTCATCGAACGCGTTAGCGTTCAATAATTTTGTAAGTCAATAATTGTTCTCAAAATGCCAGATCTGAGAGAGGCCGGCGGTATTTGATGTTGGAGGCTAGAAAACAGGTACACTAGCAGGGTCTCCGCTCGAATTTACAGACTTCAGATCAAGAAGAAACGAAGTGATGTCAAATTTTTCTAGTAAGAGATAAAAACCGAAATCAAGAGCTATGACTGGATTTGTTAAAGAGGGACACTATTTCAACATGAAGGAGAGAACTCAAAGTTAGGGGTTGTTTGTTTAGCTCTTAATAGGGCCCTTAATGGTTCAAACCTTTTACTAGTTCAACACTTAATGATTCAGACTGTTTGTTTCGCGAGTAAATGCCGGAATGGTTTATTTGCCTCTAAATGGTTAAGCAGTATATTGAGTCTGAATGGTTAAGACCTCTAATCTGAATTGGTCAAACATGTGCCTCTGAACAGTTAAGCGTTATACTGACTCTTAATAGTTCAGACCTCTTACAGGTTTAGCACTTAATGGTTCAGACCTCTTACTGATTCATCACTTAACCATTCAGAAGTTGTCAAACAGTCCATTAAAGGCAGCGTTTTCTACTCTCTCATCAGTCACAGCTCTCTCAAGTTCATGACTTCGAGAAGATCATCACACAACCTTCTGCAAAAATTTCTACATCTCAAGACTTCTAACAACTGCTTCAAGCACCAAACACGAAAAAATATACCACAAACTTTAAATCTACTGGAAACTAGCTCAAGTTATTTCAGAAATCCATCACAAAGTTTCAGCATAAGACATCATCTACCAAGCCACACAAATGACGACTGCTGAGGCCACACAGTAGGTAAATGCGTACACAAAAAACTAACGATGCAATGAGCGAACGTCCATGATTCACAATCATCACATATTGTTATATCACAAACAAATCAACTTCAAAAGACTATATATGACAATCAAGATTCCTAAACTGCAAAAATCAACCGTCTTCATGCTAGTCACTAGTTATATTGTTTAAGTTCTAAACTAAAATCATATAGCAACATATAACAACTCCTATAATCTCCATTGCAAGCCTCTACAAGATTCTTAAAATTATAATACAATTTTCACAGAGTAGTATCTCAACATCCTATAATGGCAGCTATACAGAAAATAATGCAAAGCACATTGAATCAACTACAATTAACAGGCATTAACTCTAATGCTTTTTCTTACCTAGGACCCTTCTATCATTGTAATTTTGTATAACCCGGGTCGTTGCACATCAATGTTTTCAAAATGTCAGATGGCCCAGATCTGAGAGGCCAGGGTGATTTGATGCTGGAGGCTAGAAAAAAGCTTCACTGGCCCCCGACTCAGCTTGAAGTCGCAGTCCCTGACTCCTACTTCAGGGTTGGACTAATCAAGCTGGATTCCTTTATATTCAAACAAGAAATGAAGTGGTGTCGAGTGATTTCTAGGAAGAGATGGAAACCAAAAACGGGAGCTAGAACTTGATTACAAGTTTTAACATGAAGTTGGGAACCAAGGGTTCAAGACTGACTCCAACCTGAAGTTTCTTATCTGAGTTTGAGAAGATGAATGTTGAATACAAGAAAAAAGCGATTGCTTACAATGCAGTGAGCAAACGTGCATGATTCACAATCATCGCAGTTTGTTACATCATGTAGAATATTAATTAAAAATGACTATATCCAAGAATCAAGCCTCATATTCTCAACGTATCCTGCTCACGAATCTAACTCATAGGCTGCAAACATCATTCGTCTTCAAGCTAGCCACTATATAATCCTATTTAAACATTCTAGGACCTAGGTTCTAAACCACAAAAATATGGTGACAAATAACACCACCCCTGACAACCAGCAAAATGCAACAAAAAAATTTCAAATCTCATGACAACCAGCTCACGTTCCTCTAATCCTCCAACAAGCCCATTCAACAAGGTTTCAACATAGCATAGCATATACGAAGCCACACATACACTATAATCACAAGGTTGGTTAATGCATACGCAAAAAACTTACAATGCAGTGAGCAAACGTTCATGATTCACAGTAATCATGGCTTGTTATATCATGAATAAAAACTCGTATTAAGATCATATCATGCTCCCCAAACCTAGGCTCATAAACTGCAAAAAAGTGACGTCTTCAGGCTAGTCACTATATACACCTAATTATAATTTCTAAGTTCTAAACCAAAATCATATAACAACAAATAACACCATCTCTGACCTCCACTGCAAGCCTATCTAAAATTCTTAAAATCCTGATATAATTTTCATAGAACATCATCTCAGTAACCAACAATGACATCAACACAAATAACAACAATGCAAAGTATAATCAACACAATCAGACAGCATAAACTCATGGTTTGTTGATAAACACAAATAAACTTACTATGTAGTGAGCGAACATTCATGATTCACAATCATCACGGTTTTTTAAATCATGAAGAACATTAGTTCCAAAAAAATACACACGAGAATCAAGCCTGTTAGTCTGAACAGATTCCACTCACAAATCTAGACTTAAACTACAAAACTTGACCCAAATCTCGACACTTGTAAGCTGCAAAAATCGGCCCAAATCATTAACTGCAAAATCAATTTAAATAATAGACTGCAAAAATCAATTTAAATAATAGACTGCAAAAATCAAGACCCAAATCACATGCTGCAAAAAGTGACCGACTCGCCGACTCTAGACTCTCATAAGCTGCAAAAATCAACTTAAATCTAGATTCATAAACTGCAAAAACGACACAAATGTAGACTCGTACATTTAAAAAATCAGGGTCTTCAAGCTACTCACTATATACTTGTAATATAAATTTTGAGTTCTAAACCAAATCACATATCAACAAATAAAAACCCTATGATCTCCATTGTAAATCTAGAAAGATCCTATAATGACAGAACACAAATATAAACAATGCAGAGTATACAGCATAATAAATATGAAGTCGAGTTAATCGCATTAAGCTGACAAATTCAACAACACGAATTCCAAAAATCAATCCTCATCGTAACATAACAAAAATGACATAACATATTAATTCCATAATCATAACCAAAAAACCTAATCAATCTCTTGAAGAGAAGCACCCGCAGCAACATCCTCAACACTAAACTTCCCCTTACTCTTATCCGCACCACGCCCCTTCGCTTTCCTCTCAAGCAACGACTTCCGATCCTTATCAAGCTTCAACTTCGTAACAACAACCTTAGACGGATTAATCCCAACATTGAAACCGTCTGACCGTTGACCTTCTCACGAGTGATCCGCTCAACATGAATAACCCATTTGCGACGGTACACCTGCACAACCTTACCTTCGCGGCCTTTGTAGGTCCCACGCACGACCTGCACCTCGTCGTCTTTGCGGACCGGGACTGATCGGACGTTGTATTTGGTTCGGAGCTCGGTGGATAAGGGTGCGCTCATTAGCACGCGGCGGACGCTTGATGGGGCGGTGAAGTGGGCCTTGCGGCACTTCCGGCGAGAGCTGGTGACTCGTGGGTTGTACTTCATTTTGGGTGGTTCTCGAATGGAGATCTAGGGTTTGGGGGTTGAAGAACGGCGAGAAGGATGATTGATGTTCAGGATTGATATAGGAGAGTGTTGTGAATTAGGGTTTGGTGTGAAAAGACTAGAATGGGCTTTGATGTTTTTGGTTGGCCACTAGTGTTTGTAGGTTTTGAATATACCAACACCCAATTGAAAACACTTTGTTTCAACTCATTTAGGTTCGGTCTTTCATTTCTAATTTTCTTTTTTTAGAACGATGGCTTTTATTAGAAAACAACCTGCTAGCAACCTACTAGCTCAGCCACACAACGCCTACAACAAACATCAGAAACAAAATTCAAACATCTGACTCACTATCTACACTTAGCTTAAGCTAGACTCAAAGATTAAGCTCTATTACTAATCCAGTTTGACATATTGGAGAGTGAGGAACCGAAGAACACTCTTCAAAATTTAACTTAACATGTTAAAATTTCAACTTAGTCTAAATTTTTTCGCACTTTGCCTTATAAATACATGTAGAAACGTTTTTAATAAAAAAATATAAAAAAAATGTTTAAAAAACACTTAAAAAATATATCTTATAAAATTAACTTAACATATTAAAATTCAATTATTTCAGCGCTTTTCCTTATAAAAATGGGTATAAATTATTCCAATAAAAATCATTTTTGTAAAAAAAATTAAGCCTTTTTTAAACTATTTTTTATATTTTTAGTTTTTGTTTTTTAATTAAAAATGCTTTTACAAGTATTTATAAGGAAACACGTCAAAAAAAAATTTTAAAAATGATTTTTAACATGTAAAGTTAAATTTTTAATAGCCTCGATTCCCCACTTTTTTAACATGTTAAGTTAAATTTTACAAGTATTTATATAGGGTAGGGTTTTAGAGTGAACACTAGTGTATTTGCGAACTGAGTGAACAAATTATGGCTATTGATTTACACTTATGTATTGATAATCAAGAGCTATAATTAGTTCACACAGTTCAACAAATGAATCTAGCTATATATATACTCCCCCAAAATATTTTCAATTGTCACCAGTTTGTCCAAAAAAGAAGCATTTGTTTCTACTTTGTAGCACGTCATATACTCTTAACATCATAGCTTAGATGATCTTTCTGGTGTGCCCCTGTATCGGAATACGTTTATGGATCTCAATAAATGTCTTATATGTTCTTTCATGTGATTCATCATAATTTATTTATTCATATAACAAAGAAGAAAATAGTGTGAATTAGTTTGTATATAAAAAAATTGGTGAATACAAAGACATTGGATTTAGTAATTGAAACAAAAAGTTTTGTTGATCACACTCACTTGACCTCGTGGGTTTTGGTTCATGTTGAACTATGATTGTTCTTAAAGCTTTGATTTTATGGGAATAAATTGTAAAGCTGTTAAAGTTGATGAACTATTGTTTTATGTCAGCAAAATAGTCTATATGACATATGTGTCAACATATATATATTGTCTACATAGCATTCAAATATATAAGAATAGTATGCTAGTAACCGAGATTTGCAAGTAGTATACTTGAAACAACTAAAAGGCTTAACTAGAAGCCTACAACCAATTGAAGACATCATACATATCAACAGAACACACACACATCAACCTTGTTTTCTAACACTAACCATAATACATCATGACTGCCGCCCACCCGATTCAAGATCCTCTATCGACATATCTGAACCATCATGCGAACACATCATTGCCGAATTGCTGTCCCTCCCAGTCCCACGTTGCTGAATCTCAACATGACCCACACTATCACATGTAGGGGGAAGCCCAGAAACTTGAGTGATTGCACACGAATCCTCTAAAGCCCGGAAAAATGCATACGGTCCCCATCCTTCACTATAATATGGTGGTGCAAAGAACTGCAAGTAGCAAAATACCGCCATTGTGATACCTGCAAGACATAATATGCGATTTATTCTATACGTGCGACAAGAAAAACGGTTAGTTATAATTGATAAGACCTTATGTTAAAGAATGCACCTATAAGGCCTCCACTAACTACATCCTGCAAGTGATGGCGATAGTTATCGATTCTAGAAATGGCGACAAGACATGCAACAAGCAACGGGAAGAAAACTACACATAGCTTTGCAGCATGGCCTTGACGATCAAATGCTTTTATTTTTCCAGATAAGTAAAGTGACAAAAACCCGAGACCAGAAAAAGACCCTGCAATGAAAGCATAAATAAATTGTCGCACGATTACTTGATAGAAAGTGTACATAAGACGATTTTGTTTTGCTTACACGAAGAATGCCCACTCGGGAAACTCTTGTGGCCTTGTCGTATAACATTGATATCACCGTGACATGTAACATCTCCCCATTGATCGTATAGCTGAGACAAAAAATAAAAGCAAAAAATCATGAGCGATAATGGGAGAAAGCGATGAAAGGATCAAGTAAAGGTGGGCAATTTTGGCCCGTGTAATTTAATATGGGTTGTGTCCCATTATATTTCACAAACGGATCAAATAAAAAAATTTCAAATAAAGGGGTGTAAATCGTGTCAAGTCAATGGGTTAACAGGTTTTCAGGTTGACGGATTGAGTTGATTAACCCATGCACAACCATATATTTATTCATTTCGAAACATCAATCATAATGTGCACACACTTAAATCATGCAACCAAAAAAATAAACCATTTAATGCATCCATCTAAACGTGTCAACAGTTCGACGCGTTGACAGGTAGTAACAGTAAGCATGTTAGTTGGGCCGGTGAGTTTAAGTCGTAAACAGGTTGACGGGTCGACCTATTTAACAAATGGGTTAAACACATCAACCAAAACCTTATTAGTTCCCTGTCGTGTTTCAAGACCTATCGGAAATTGTGATGCCTAAAACAGTAATTGTTTACAACTTAGTAAAGAAAACCGGTTTGAGAACGTGTTGTGGGACAACCCACTCAACCCTATGAGTTTCAACCCATACCAAGAAACAACCTTATTCAACCCGAACCCAATTTGACCCGTTACCCAACCCGCTCACACCAAACCTCTAAATTGAGTTACAAAACCCTAAACCAACATACATCTTGCCCATCAGGAAAACACCTCCAGAAAAAATCCGGCCGCGGTCGACCAACCGCATCTTTAACCGCTTCCGTTATAACACCGGTTATAAAAACCGAGAACAAAAGCCCTGCAGCAAAAAACACAAACATCAAACCCCTCCAACCCATTCAACCAAAAAAGTTATAGTAATAGTAATAATCTAAACACATTTAATCACCTAACACAGCATGATGAAGATCATAAACATCCCGTCTGAAATAATAAAACACACCAAAAACCGCCATCGGCAACAAAACTGCATACAACTAATACAACAAACAACAAATCAAATAAAAAAACCGGCATATAGGTTTACATTTCATTGCAAAAAAACCGAAAACTCGAACCCACCGGAACGGTCCAAAAGGGTATAGTGCTCTCTTTCATTGGATACTTTAGATCAGTCATCATATCTCTTCCAACAAACCGGTTGAAGGGATGAACAAGGCTTAAAATGATCATAACTACTAATAGTAGAGAAAGAATCAACCAATCATGGAATTGAATACGGGCTAATGCGAGCCCGTGTGACTGGATTGTGTGTGTTGATCGTTGTGAGTCCATTGGTGTAGGCTGGATGAAGTGTTTTAGTGGAATCGTGAAACTGAAAAAATATACATATGAGTTGGTTGAAGGGAGAAGAGGATGTATAAATAATAATAAATTGGAGTGAGAGAAGTAGTTAGTACCTTGAGTTGGTTAATTTGGTAAGATGGTGTTGAAGTTGTGGCAGAAGATTGGGGCAAGACATTGTTGTTGTTTTCATGATGTTGGAAACCCTGACAATGGGAAGTTGCTGAGGACGGAGAAGATGATTGAAGAGTGTGTGTGTGTGTTTTTGTTGGCGAAGAATGTTTATGCCACGTCAAATGACGGTTTCCAGCGCCGAGGTCGTTTTTTACGTTCCTCTTTTTCTTTTTTCTTTAAAAAAAACATGTACGTATTTCTTTGCGGGTGAAGATTCGGCCCATACCGGTAACTGTTTAGATAGTACTGATATTGATAATACTGACTCGGAATCAGTTTTGTGTTACGTCACTTGATATAGCTTACGGTATAAAAAAACACTTTATTTTAAATTCAACTCTATTTTCAGTATTGTTTAGTGAGAATCAAGAATCGAACAAAATCTGAGCTGGAAAACCATAGAAACGAATGTTGGTGCCGCTATAGAAGTTGTTGTTTTGGACGGTATCGGTTTGATTCGACTAGGTAAAACAAAAATATAAATTAAATTTAACCCATTTGATTTTAGAATTTATCGAAACGCAAATATAGATAAACAAATCTGGTATGTTTAGAAATTATGTTATTATTTCAAAAAGAGTAGGCGTTAATTTAACAAAAAAATTTAATGTGAGATAAAAAAAATTACTACTTCCGTTGTTACTTCTACAACTTCCACCACATGTAGACATTTACTCGTTTGGCAATAATCAACAAAATGTTTGAAACTGCAAACCTAACCAAACCAAACACAATATGATTTTTCATTTCAATTCCTTTATGATCATTCCACCAAGGTTTATAATCATTCCACATATTTATGCATCTTAAATTTGACAACCTGATTTTATATAGAAAAATAGTATAGAAACTAGAAAAAAGTTAAAAGTAAAAAAACTCTACAATTAATTAACCTAAAACAATTTCAGTTTTACACTCACAAACTATTTAACTCTATACATCCACACACAACAATCTTAATACAACATGCACAATGTCAAGAAACCTCATCTTGACAACATATCCATTGTAACATCTTCACACTAAACAAGTTTTGGCATCCCTTTTTCTCTCCTGAAAGAACCCATCTTACCCGAATACCGGGCCGTCGATGACCGCAACTTTTGCAATCTAGCCCGTCTAACCGCCGCCTTGCTCCCAACTCTTGCCATCGATCTACGACCAGAAGCTACAATTCTTTCCCCTAACCCGAACCCGGGCCCATCTGCATCCACTTCCGAGTCGGGTTCAATACTTAATTTACTAATTTCTGTTTCTGTCATCTCAACTTTCATCAATATCCCCCTTTCATTTGCCTTCAAAGCCTCCACCCATGCATGAGCTGCAGCAATCTTCTTATCAGCAAGTTCTGCAGCCCCACCCGCCTGACCCGTTAAGTACCCGTATTCAAAGTCAGTGATGGTTATCATTGGATTGTTTATAGAGGCAACATTTCTAGCTTCCATTGTAGTGTTTATCAGACTTTTCAGATTACCTAAAGCTTTAGATTCTGATGATTTGATTGCTGTGAGTACCTCCATTGCAGCCTCTAATGTTTTCTCTGCTACTTTGATTTCATGTTCCGTTTTACAAATTTCTCTACTCGTGTTTTCGGTTTCTTCACTGATGAGATCTTCTTCTTTCTTTACTGTTTCGGCTTCTGATCTCAACTGTTCGAGTGTAACGACTAAATTTGATGCAACTGTGTCGATTTTTGATTCGACGGATGTAAGAGACTCTAGTTTCGCTTTTGCCCTTAAGATCTTCGAGTTTAGGCTTTGAACGGTTAATTCTCGTTTTCGTTCTGCTTTCTGTAATCGAGCTGTTTCGACGCGAACACGCTCTAGCTCGTCTCGGATTACATCCATGGAGGTCATGAACTTAAACCCTTCTCCTTTAACCGACGCTAGTTCTTGTTTCGCACCTTCTAATTCCTCGGTTACTACATTTAATAACGACATTTTTATTAGATAGAATATATTAGTTAGAGCATCCTGTAATCATTTATATCATATATCATATCTATTGTAATTAGAATATATGAGTTGAACTTTTTTTTTGTAATTTTCATATATATTTATTAGTAATACATAATACTTTACGGGTTTTCATTATTTTATACCTAGTGTTACTTGACGCTTGCTTGCTTTATCTTCATCTTCTTCCCTGCGAGCCTCCCCGAGTTCTTGAATCTCTTCCTTCATCAATTCCATAGATGGTCAGAAGGGTCAACTGTTTGAAACACGACCCTTTTGCAGCCCTCTCTGCGTCTCGTTTCTCCTTCAACACAAACGCCATATCGCGCTTAAGCTTGCGCAATTCTCTTCTCACGCATTCTAGTTCCTTCACCACTTCTGCACACGACTCATCTCCGTTCTTGACCGATGTTTCTGCGTCATATTGGCCGTAGAGTTCGCGCCATTTTGGTTTTCTCTGCCATTCTTTGGACCTCAAATTCGATTCTGCAATCTTTAAACATAGTTCTAGTACTTCTTTCTTTGCATCCAAAAGCTCGGTTTCAACGCTTTCCATTTAGCGTTCTTGCTTCGGGGATTTGTCTTCGTTATGCAACGGTTTCGATCAAAATCAGGGTGTATATGAATTGTGCAAAAAAGAGAAACCGGGCTGGAGTTACTCTATGAAGGATGACTGTTTTGTATAACAATGGTACAAAACTAGATATCAAAAGGTACACCCTTTCACAGCACAATATGATGATTCAATAGATACCCAGAAATCTTAATAACAGTTTTGTGTTGTTTGTAAAGGGACCATGTGAGCAGGTTGCTAGCTGACCAGATATACAAGATTTGGATAAAATGGATGGAATTTCATATTTGGGGTTACCCTCTAATTTTGATGTGGGACCCACTAAAGTTTAGTTAGCACTTAGCAATGAAGAGCCTGTTTTAGGCATGGACGTGACCCATCCCAAATCGGCCCATTACAAATCAGCCCACATAATAATGTGCATACTTCATCCTTGCTTTGTTTGTATTTTCTTTAAATCTTGCGAATTTATATTTCAATCTATAGAAGAATACTATTCTTAGTTGTTATCAATAGGTAGGGTGTCAGTTTTTTAAACGAAACCCAAATCTGACCCGACCCCAATTGACCCGAGCAAACCCGAAGTGCTTGAATAAAGATTAACCCATCCCTGGACTATATTAAGCGGTTCAGTAATCGAATTAGATTATTTATTATTGTTTATTCAGGTCACCCGAATAATCCTGTTATTCTTTATATGGGAACCCGACAATTTTTTACGCTTTAGATTAATGTAACGTCCAATTCTAAACGTGGGAACCACCATCGACGTTTAGTAAGCCTTGAGGTTGGTATAAAAAATGTTGTATACGATAACAAAAAAGTAAGCCGTGAGGTTGGTATAAAATTGTTGTATACAGTAACAAATTTCACAACAATGTTTTACTTGAATTTTAATATTTGATTCGTACAGGTGTTTTAAAATTTGTTAATAAAGTAGCATGGCTCATCCCATGATTATTACTTGGTTAATAATTTTAACCAAGTCTCAATAATTCTTAGGTTTCAGATGGTAAGTTGCTTTAGCAACTGGGTTGGGCACCAGCACAAGTCACTCTATTTCGATCAGGCGATACTCCGTGCAAGTCCCTAGGAACAATGACATAGGTCAGGTAAAGCCGACACCCTCTTTACATAATTTTGTTGCATTGATCATCGAGACGACCTTTGATACTATACACCTTTTCACCATGCACCGTAGCCTGACAACCATCAGGTGCTTTAAGATGAATTGCCTTGCTTTTGAAAACCATGTGAGCTTCAAAGGCCACTAACCAATCCATACCCAACACTATATCAAAATCACCAATGGTCATAAGAAATAACCTAGCAAGAAACTTCTGATCTTCAAATTCTATCCGGTAGTCGTTCTATAGCTTCTATCACTTTCGTCTTCCTACCATAGCAGGCTCTACCTCAAAAGCCTTGTCTATATCTTTAATATCACACTTTAACAAAGGAACAAGGCAGAAGCCATGAAACTCTTACTTGCACCATAAGAAAAAAGAACTGAAGCAACATTGTTGATTGGGAACATACCTGAGACAACATCAGGGTATTTCTCTGCTTCCTTTTTGGTGATTGCATATGCTCTAGTCTTTGCCCATGGCCTTTCCTCAGTCTTCTTCTTAGCAGCTTTGATGGTACCAGATCCACTTGGTTTAGTTTTCTTGTAGTCTTTGGCATGATGACCGCTCTCCCCACAGTTGTGGCATTTTGAAAGACATGTACAATCACGAGCGAAATGTCCAATATTTCCACAACTATGTCACAATTTTGAACCAATCGTGCATTCCCCCACTTGATTCCTACTACACTTATTACATCCACAACATCCTCCACCTTGACCTTCTTGAACTTTTGCTTAGGGTTGTTATCCCTCTGAGTGTTTTGTAGAACAAACCATTTCTTTTTTGGTTCCTCAGCAACAACCTCTTTAATACCCTCATCATTGCAAACAATACCATTCAGTTTTACCACTAATTCAAAGGTTTCTAGAGCAGCAGTCTTAGCATTGGTGTGAACCTTCTGTGGTAACCCCTGAAATAACACTTCGTTCCTCCGTATTAACCAAATGAGGAACCAATCGAGCCATTCCATTAAACTTTGATGTGGACTGGCAATGAGTCAATGTGCTAGCCTTGAGCCTCAAAATTCAGTCTCGACATGATTGGCCCCGTTTTAATGCACATAACTTCTTAACCACGAGCTTCTTCAGGTTATCCTACTTCATCTTGAACCGACTTTGTTTGGTTGACTGCCTTCCACAACTACAATGCTCCAACACAAAGGAATGAGCAACATACTTCACAAGTTGGTCCTCACGGCACTTGCTGGAATCAATCACGGCTTCCATTCCAGACACTAATTGCAGTGTAGTGATGGCATCCTTTTTCTCTTCCATATGCGGTAGCTTTAAATCCTTTGAAGGAGCCATTAGTACAACCACGAGTATGCTCAATGGTTGTACTTTCCTTTTCAGGCTTACTATCAACATCTTAGCCTTCTTTGAAGCACTATCTATTTAGAAAAAAAACAATGTGATTCAAGGGTGGTACGGTTTTGATCTCGAGGGGTGGAAGGTGGAGATCGATATAAGTTAGAAGGTTAAATTTAATTAATGGGTAAATAGATTAGTTTTTATCCATAAGTAAGTCTGGATAAATTTGGGTTATTTGTATTGGTTTCAAATTCCTTTAGTCCAGTAGCTTGTAGGTTAAGTAAGTCAAGTATTTAAAGTCCTATTCGTTGTTTTCAATTGTATCTTCCATTCAGTTTCATTAATAATAAAAAGTGTCCCTAAGTTTAGCAAGTTCCAGTCGCACAGGTTCTGGGTTTTGGGTTGGGATTTGAAGGCCACTGATTCCACAAGTGGTATCAGAGCGTTTCGTAACTGATTACTCGAGTGAAGTTTCAATCCAGATAAGCATTCGGTTGAAAACAAGTATCCTCTTGTGATGCCCATAATCCATAAAGTCACAACTAAAAAAAAGTCTTTAAAAAAATTATCTTTGTAACATGAAAATTTAACAAAAATACCCTTATGATGAGATTAAGCAAATTGTCATCATAAAAACTTCTTGATACCATGTAAACAAACTTACTAAACCATAGGTATCGACGTTAATACACTTACAAAAGACACGAGTACGAAATTCATAATTTACGACCCAAAAAGACGTTTTGACCCGTTTGGTATTTAGAAAATAACCAGAAGCGCATTAGGGACTTTAAGATGTGTTTGTTCCAAGCTCGCCAATTTAAACCTGCTGTTTTCCTATCATTCACAATATGAAAAACACAATTTAGTAAGTATGTATCAATAATCACTTCAACTACGTTCATTGTTGTCTTGGATTGTTTGACCCGTTTATAATAAGTCAACATAATGACTATTTCGATCGAGTATATTTCATTCACCTTAACTCATTTGACAATGAGTTATATTATTTCCAAAAACAATATCCAAATATTCCTTTCTAATCTTACCCGTTAATACCGGGTCTAAACATATCTCTTTCTTTCTCATTTTTAATGAGTCCTTCAAATCTAACTCTTTAATTTGCTATATCTATACTATCATTTTCAAGTAGAATCAATATAATAAAAGTTATAATTATACTCACATTAGAAGTAGACGAAGTTCATATGATCTTACCGCGATCTTGTGCTTCGAGTGCTTTCGGTTGGCTTGTATCTCCTTCTTTCTTCACACCTATAAGGTGCAACATCGCATCTTTAGCTTCTTTAATATTCATTACATAAACATACTTCAACTTTCGATTATATTATTAGTTGACCGTATATAATCCCATTTTCATACAGATTCATAAATTTAACAAGTTTTAGCATTAAAACCCAACTTCTTCAATTCAAGACATATAATCAAACATATGGAGTGCATACCATCAATTAAGCATGACTTACAAGTAACTTGAACACATTCTTCCTAGTTTATTTATGGATTAACATAATTACTCATTCCTCATCAATCACTATCATAACCATATATATTATGTTTCATATCAAATTATCTATCAACTTCAATGCTTTCCATAACACTAATACAACTTCAACATTACTCTAATTTAAACATAAACATAACTAAATTTCATCATTCTTCAATTACAAATGGGTTTTATTCTAAATCATCAATATAGTCAAATTCAAGCATATTATAACTCCTACACATTGTTATGAACCAACATTCATGTTCAATTTCATACTATCTTCACGAATTATACATAACCCACTTTATCAAAAACCATTAAATCATGAAATTCAACTTACTTGATGTTAGGAACACTTATGTGAACAAAGTTCTTAACTCATGCATGAATTCAAGCTTAAGCCCCTTTTTGATTTGGCTGATTTTGTGATAACAAGGGTTTCTCCTTGTTCTTCTTTGGCTTGGTCGACTCACACACATACATCTGACATGTGTGTTTGAGTTTAATTTTTGTTTTTATTATTTCAACTTTCCACTTAGTCACTTTTGGCCCCTCAGGTTTGGCACTTACAATATTATTATCTAGCAATTTATTTCTAGTTTATATTAGTTAGTACTTGAAAGTTGGGGTGTTACAAATCTACCCTCCTTGGAGAAGGTTTCATCCTCGAAACCTGATTACGTACCGAATAAAGCTGGGTAATATTTTCGCATTTCATCCTCTGGTTCCCAAGTAAGATCCGATCCCTTCCTATGTTGCCATTGAACTAACACTTGCTTGACCTTCTTTTTACGTAAAATTTTTACTTTGGTATCTTTTATAGCTACCGGTCTTTCTACATAATTCATTCTTTCATCTACCACAATGTCTTCGAGGGGTATATGAGCCGTTTCATCCGTAAGGCATTTTCGTAGTTGTGACACATGAAAGGTGTCGTGAATACCATCTAAGGATGGAGGTAATTCTAGACGATATGCTACCTTTCCAACACGAGCTAAAATTTTATACGGTCCTATATAACGAGGACTCAACTTCCTCGTTTACGAAATCGAATTACTGTAACATTCGTCAAAAACCGGGTTATCCAAACCCGCTTCGTTTATTAAACCGAATAATCAGTTATAAATTTTTTTGCGTATTTAATGCTCAAATTAATTTTAAACGATACATAATTAATAAACATTGATAGAAGTTTAAACCAAAATTAATAAATAACAAAAATAAAAGAATAAAAAAACAATTGAGGCTGCCGGGTTTCGAACCCGGGTCAGCCGGCTAAACAGCCAACACACCACTCCGCCACCCGCTTAGTTTGGAATAATACTGAAACAATTAATACTTAATATAAAACTCGAAACTCAAAGATAGGTAACCAGCGCGGCCAAATCCGCAGTCGCCGGAAAATACGCGAATTTGCGACCGTTTTCCTTTGACTCCGGAATCAGGCAAGTGTAATTGACGATTAACGTCAGTTATAACCGAAAACCTTAAAGCCACTCATTCAAATTGTCAAAATCATAACCGAAGGATGATTAAGTCACTTGACCGAAAACCGTCGAACATGTTAGCTATGAATATCAAGTCCAAAGATTGTAAGTCTCGTTCAATTCATAACCACACTCTCACCGCATTTTGAAAACCAGTCTCTGTTTCGCCGGAATTCTCTGCAAGTCGCCGGAAAACCGAACCCATTTCATCTCTTTTGCCTTACTCTATAAATAGGACTTCTAGAGCTTCGACAGAAGTCACCCACACTCACCTCAAACTTCCTGAAGATCCTCTGTCGCAAGTTACACGTCGCCGGAAAAGTTTCAGTCACCGGAATTTTCTGTCGGAGTTAAACCGAAAAGTCTAACACCTCGCCCAATCGGTACAAACATTTAACTTTCTTCAATACTGTTTATATGCATTTGTTTAAAACTGGGAATCGAAATTATGTGGGCTAACAGTCGGGATTGGGAGTTCTGGGTTGTTTTAACGAAGAAGATGAAGTTTAGGTTGTGTATATATTTAATATAAATCGGGTTATATCTCGGGTTAGACACACAGTCCAGCGGTGGACTGTGTGCATTTGAAACATAGAGATACCGAGTTCGAGTCTGTCCTTGTTCCGATTCGTCACAATATTCAAACCTTTTTATAAAACCCAAATACGGAACCCTTCAGTTAGTATATAAGATTAATAAAAACAAGTATTTTAACCAGGTTAGACACACAGTCCAGCGGTGGACTGTGTGCAACGTTAAACAACAGGTCCCGGGTTCGAGACCTGTTATGTGCACCGGTTCGATATAATTAAAATTCTTTTTAAAAATAAATGATTTCTGGATAAATCTAAATAGTATATAAGTATAATTAAAAACATAAATATTTTGGGTTAGACACGTAGCTCAGTTGGTAGAGCTGCGTGCACGCGTACGGGAGGTCACGAGTTCGAACCTCACTCAGACATACAAACGCACGGTCCGACCGGTCAACGGTCAATGGTCAACGGTCAAAGTCAAAAAGTCAACATCTTTTTATATTTTTTTATTTATTTATTTAATCAGAAAATTATTTAAAAATACTTAAAAATAATATTTTTAAAGTTAGAAAATGACCTTAAACTCACAAAAATAAATCTAAAAATCCTATTAAAATTGTTAATAAAATCCACTTATTTACCGAACTATTATGTTATTATTTAGGTTAGTTTCTCTCGTGGTTAAATTCAAATTCGTGCGCATTCATCATCAATCCAAGAAACGCAACCACTGTGAGTGAATTCTTACAAATTCCCCTTTTTATTTATGTTTTGAGGTGTATCATGTGTCGCTTAAATTAATTCGCTTATTCAAACTCGTGCTATACCATTATATGATCTAAATTAGAATGTAAATATTGTTTGTTGTTATGTATTACATATTGTCAAGTTGTATGCAAATTATTTATTAGGCCCATCAGTTCCTCGTGGGAGACGAGTTGAACAACGTGTGCCTCAAAACTCATTCATTAGGCCCATCAGTTCGTTGAACAACGCGTGCCTCAAAACTCATTCATTAGGCCCATCAGTTCCTCGTGGGAGACGAGTTGAACAACGCGTGCCTCAAAACAATCAATTGTTGTATGTGTGTGCAATATTTAATATTATGTGTTTTGTGAATAAATTTACATCTACATTTACTCATATGTGGTTATGCACTTTATTTTATAATCAATACAATAAACACATTTAAATGTTTTTCATTGGATTCACTCGCCAACTTTTTGTTGACCCAAAAACCATTTTTACACATGATACAGGTGGACAGGATGAAGCAAGGAACACATAGGAAAGTGCCTTAGAAGAAAAATAATGAAGTCTAGAAAGATGTATAGAACATGTTGTACTTGTATGATTTGATTGTATGATCTTCTTTAAAATTGTAATAATAAATATGAAACATTATAATAAATGTCATGAGCTTTGATGAAAACCCAATCATGCCCCGATCACCTTTTTCCGCTGCGGGTCGGGATGTGACAGATTGGTATAAGAGCTTTTGACTATAGGGATATAGGATAGGTTATTAGACCCTTAGAGCCTATACTATAGTTGATTAGATTTTAATTGTTTATGTGGTTACATGCAAACTCATGATGTTTATTTGTTTTCATATTTATTACATACACAAATGCATGCAAACACTTCCAATATTATATTTTGTGATACATAATGAATTATACTTACAGTCAAACATACATAATTACATACACATTCATCATACATATTTCAATGTTCACATATTCAAATCACCTTCATACTTCCGTTATTCAAGATTTTGTCGCATTTTTCATTTTTCAAATCTCATCAAAGTGAGTTCTGCGACGGGCATGTAGTAACTGTAAGGGTACAAGTACCGGTAGTCAGAACGTCCTGTCTAGGTTGGCATTCGTATAAATCCAATATAACGGACCAGTTTGCCTACCTGGGGACTAACGATGAGAGTACGAAGGACCTATTAGGCCAAAGCATGCCACACCAAACGTCGTTCGAACTAACCCCACTTTGAGTTCTCACCGTGTCCACACCAGGATACATTCCGAATATCATACGTTACATACATATTTCTCGATTTTCTCCGGGTTTTAGTGTACGTTACCAGGCTAACACATGCGAACCATATGAAAGACCCGGTAATCATGGGGGCCCACATGATTACGAAGGTGAAGTATGGCGGCATGCAAGGCCCAATTACGAGCAAAGCCCAAGACATCCTATGGATGTAGTAGATTTATTATTCTATATTTATTTTATGAATGTTCATTCCTAAATACGACACATGACCCCTAAAACGTCCAACTCATACTCTTGATACATATTCCTTGTAGATGTCTTCTAGTCTCGCTCGTAGGAAGATGAGATCAGGAAAAGCCCGCGAGCGCATGGCTGCCCAAATCGCTCAACACATGGCTGCCGTAATACCCAACATCGTAGTTCAAGTTCAACAAGCCCTTACCGCTAATCCCGTCAACCTAATCAATCAAGAAGATCAAAATGTTATCAATCCTTCCCCAAAAGCCACTAAATGCACCTACAAACATTTCAAATCTTGCGATCCTCCAAAATACGAAGGGACTGAAGGAGTCACCGCTCTCCTCCATTGGTTTGAGGAAATGGGAAACACTTTCCTAAATTGCGATTGCCCCGATGATCGCAAGGTGCGATATGCTATCGGTCGTTTGCTTGGAATAGCACTTACATGGTGGAATACACAGAAGGCCAAGCGAGGTGTTGAAGATACTATGACTTTGACTTGGGAAGAGTTGAAGGAAACCATGACAAGACGTTTCTGTCCAAGAAGCGAAATCAAGAAATTAGAGGATGAGTTCTATTCTTTGAAACAAAAGGAAGGCAACCACACCACATATAACAAGAGATTCCTAGAGTTAAATCAAATGGTCCCCAACTTGTTCACTCCTCTCTACCGTTTGATCGAGCACTACATTAGAGGTCTTCCTTCAAAAAATCAAGACTCTGTAATAAGTACCACACCTGCAACTTTGGAAGCAGCAATGGAGTTAGCTACAGAGCTCACCGAGAACCGCATACGAAATAAGGACTTCAAGGAGGAGAAGAAGAGGGATAAAGCATCAACTGAAACCTCAAACTCCACCCAAACCGAATCCCCTTCTCAACCCATTTCTAAGAGAAAACGAGATGGGGCAAATATTCGCTGTCACCCAACACAATCAACCAACTTCACAAGCCATACCCCTCCAAGCTATCCCAATCACTCAAGTAGCACCCAACTCAACTTACCCAAATAAGAAACCTTACTTTGGACCTCACCCTCCAAGCAACACCTGTTTTTATCATCATCCATCTACCTTACCTTGTCGACTATGTGCGAACTATGGACGCTATGGACATTTGAGCAAGGTTTGCCGCATCTCTCAAAACCAAACCTCACCCCCTACTCAAAACATGATCCAAACATATCAACAACCCCAATACCCCATGCTCCCATATGTCCGAGCTTGTTTCAATTGTGGCGACCCTACCCATTTTAGAAACACGTGCCCTTGATTGGTTAACATCATCAACACCCAAGCTCAAGCAAACCCAGTTAACCAAGCAAATCAAGAAAACCTAACCACTAGGCCACCAGCAAGAGGAAGAGTTTACAACATCAACGCCAATCCTGTTGAAGATAATAACGGCCCAAACGAATCACCCAACTAGTTTTCTTCACCAAAAATCAAGATTCAACTCCAACCGCTTAGTTTTTATGTTTTCTTTATGTTTATCTCAATCTTCACGTATCTCAATTATAAATTGGAAATCTTATCCAAGAATCTTATGCGGATTACTATTTCAGTTTTGTTTTATACTCATTGAAATAACATTCATATCATCATACCTCACGACGTATCTCAGTCTCATCATTTAAAGAAGTTGGGTTGTGTCTCACTTTTACCTAGACTAACCCCTTCATCATGACAAACGAGAGAGGCACTATCATGTATACCTTCAGATTTGAGACTCAAGTTTTGGTTGTTGTGCTTGTTTATGTTTTAGAGTCACATAGAACTAATCATAATTTACTGATAAAGCCAATGAAAATTTGACAAGAATATGGTGGATACGCCGCTGGTACTTCCTATATATAAGTATTCTTGCCAAAGGATCAGAGGCATTATCATGCGGTTATGAGAAGTTCCATGTAGGATTTAGTAATATCATGGTTGAAGTTTGTTTTATACTCACTGATTTAGCATTCATATCATCATACATCTCAACGTATTTCAATCTCATCATTCAAAGAAGTTGGGCTGTGTCTCACTTCTACATAGACTAACCTCTTCATCATAACAAACGAGAGAGGTACTGTCATCATTCAAACATGTATACATTCAGAATTAAGACTCAAGTTTTGGTTGTTGTAGTCACATAGAACTAATCATAATTTACTGATAAAGCCAATGAAAATTTGACAAGAATATGGTGGATACGCCGCTGGTACTTCCTATATATAAGTATTCTTACCAAAGGATCAAAGGCATTGTCAGGCAGTTATGAGAGGTTCCATGTAGGTTTTAGTAGTAGAAGTCTTGTTTTAGGATATAACCTTATTTTTCCAAACGTATCAAAACTCTTGTGCATGAGATCATACCTAGTCAATCAACTCTATTTATCAATATTCCTTATATTAGGCATCAAAGAGCGATTCCTGTAGCAAGGTATTCAACCCTTACTAGGAACGTTACCGCCTCAAATAAAAATTTAAACTCTTAACCCTCTTCTGAGTATGTAATTGCCAAAACTACCCTCCTTTTAAGTCAAACATACCACTACTTAAATTTCGGGACGAAATTTCTAAAAGTAGGGGATACTGTAACATTCGTCAAAAACCGGGTTATCCAAACCCGCTTCGTTTGTTAAACCGAATAATCAGTATTTTGTTGCGTATTTAATGCTCAAATTAATTTTAAACGATACATAATTAATAAACATTGATAGAAGTTTAAACCAAAATTAATAAATAACAAAAATAAAAGAATGAAAAAAACAATTGAGGCTGCCGGGTTTCGAACCCGGGTCAGTCGGCTAACCAAACAGCCAACACACCACTCCGCCACCGGGTTAGTTTGGAATAATACTGAAACAATTAATACTTAATATAAAACTCGAAACTCAAAGATAGGTAACCAGCGCGGCCAAATCCGCAGTCACCGGAAAATACGCGAATTTGCGACCGTTTTCCTTTGACTCCGGAATCAGGCAAGTGTAATTGACGATTAACGTCAGTTATAACCGAAAACCTTAAAGCCACTCATTCAAATCGTCAAAATCATAACCGAAGGATGATTAAGTCACTTGACCGAAAACCGTCGAACATGTTAGCTATGAATATCAAGTCCGAAGATTGTAAGTCTCGTTCAATTCATAACCACACTCTCACCGCATTTTGAAAACCAGTCTCTGTTTCGCCGGAATTCTCTGCAAGTCGCCGGAAAACCGAACCCATTTCATCTCTTTTGCCTTACTCTATAAATAGGACTTCTAGAGCTTCAACAGAAATCACCCACACTCACCTCAAACTTCCTGAAGATCCTCTGTCGCAAGTTACACGTCGCCGGAAAAGTTTCAGTCACCGGAATTTTCTGTCGGAGTTAAACCGAAAAGTCTAACACCTCGCCCAATCGGTACAAACATTTAACTTTCTTCAATACTGTTTATATGCATTTGTTTAAAACTGGGAATCGAAATTATGTGGGCTAACAGTCGGGATTGGGAGTTCTGGGTTGTTTTAACGAAGAAGATGAAGTTTAGGTTGTGTATATATTTAATATAAATCGGGTTATATCTCGGGTTAGACACACAGTCCAGCGATGGACTGTGTGCATTTGAAACATAGAGATACCGAGTTCGAGTCTGTCCTTGTTCCGATTCGTCACAATATTCAAACATTTTTATAAAACCCAAATACGGAACCCTTCAGTTAGTATATAAGATTAATAAAAACAAGTATTTAACCAGGTTAGACACACAGTCCAGCGGTGGACTGTGTGCAACGTTAAACAACAGGTCCCGGGTTCGAGACCTGTTATGTGCACCGGTTCGATATAATTAAAATTCTTTTTAAAAATAAATGATTTCTGGATAAATCTAAATAGTATATAAGTATAATTAAAAACAAAAATATTTCGGGTTAGACACGTAGCTCAGTTGGTAGAGCTGCGTGCACGCGTACGGGAGGTCACGAGTTCGAACCTCACTCAGCACATACAAACGCACGATCCGACCGGTCAACGGTCAATGGTCAACGGTCAAAGTCAAAAAGTCAACATCTTTTTATATTTTTTTTATTTATTTATTTAATCAGAAAATTATTTAAAAATACTTAAAAATAATATTTTTAAAGTTAGAAAATGACCTTAAACTCACAAAAATAAATCTAAAAATCCTATTAAAATTGTTAATAAAATCCACTTATTTACCGAACTATTATGTTATTATTTAGGTTAGTTTCTCTCGTGGTTAAATTCAAATTCGTGCGCATTCATCATCAATCCAAGAAACGCAACCACTGTGAGTGATTTCTTACAAATTCCCCTTTTATTCATGTTTTGGGGTGTATCATGTGTCGCTTAAATTAATTCGCTTATTCAAACTCGTGCTATACCATTATATGATTTAAACTTAGAATGTAAATATTGTTTGTTGTTATGTATTACATATTGTCAAGTTGTATGCTATTTATTAGGCCCATCAGTTCCTCGTGGGAGACGAGTTGAACAACGCGTGCCTCAAAACTCATTCATTAGGCCCATCAGTTCGTTGAACAACGCGTGCCTCAAAACTCATTCATTAGGCCCATCAGTTCCTCGTGGGAGACGAGTTGAACAACGCGTGCCTCAAAACAATCAATTGTTGTATGTGTGTGCAATATTTAATATTATGTGTTTTGTGAATAAATTTACATCTACATTTACTCATATGTGGTTATGCACTTTTTTTATAATCAATACAATAAACACGTTTAAATGTTTTTCATAGGATTCACTCGCCAACTTTTTGTTGACCTAAAAACCATTTTTACACATGATACGGGTGGACAGGATGAAGCAAGGAACACATAGGAAAGTGCCTTAGAAGAAAAATAATGAAGTCTAGAAAGATGTATAGAATATGTTGTACTTGTATGATTTGATTGTATGATCTTCTTTAAAATTGTAATAATAAATATGAAACATTATAATAAATGTCATGAGCTTTGATGAAAACCCAATCATACCCCGATCACCTTTTTCCGCTGCGGGTCGGGGTGTGACAATTACACCCTTCCATGGGGAGACTTTTAGCAATACGCGATCTCCCACTTGGAATTCAATAGGACGCCTTCTTTTGTCTGCATATGACTTTTGTCGGTCCTGTGCTGCCTTTAATCGAGCTTGTACAAGATCAATCTTTTCATTGGTCATTGCCACTATATTCTTAGGGGCAAGGCCCCTCTGTCCCACTTTTTCCCAACATACAGGGGTTCTAAATTTCCTTCCATACAACATTTCGTACGGTGCCATTTTAATACTACTTTGGTAGCTATTGTTATATGAAAATTCTACCAGTGGCAAGTGGTCATCCCAGCTTCCCCCGAAATCCAAGACAAATGCTCTTAACGTATCAACTAAGGTCTGTATGGTTCTTTCTGATTGACCATCTGTTTGAGGGTGATAAGCGATACTCAGATGTAGCTTGGTGCCCGTATCTTCATGGAATCTCCTCCAATATCGAAAAGTAAACCTGGCGTCTCAATCTGAGACTAGAGGTACTGGCACCCCGTGACGGGAGACTATTTCATTCACAAATATTCCTGCCATTCTTTCTGAAGAGTAAGACTCTCGTATCGGTAAGAAATGGGCACTCTTTGTGAGGCGATCAACAACAACCCAAATAGCATCGTGACCCCTTTTTGTTTTGGGAAGTTTAGTTATCAAATCCATGGTTACGTCTTCCCACTTCCATACTGGAATTTCCAACGGTTGCATTTTCCCATACGGCTTTTGATGTTCCACCTTCACTTGTAAACATGTTAAACATTTGGATACATACTTGACGATATCGCGTTTCATTCCCAGCCACTAATAATTTCTTTTCAAATCCTGGTACATTTTGGTAGCTCCTGGATGAACCGAGTAGCACGACTTATGTGCTTCTTCTAGTAACGGAGTCTTCGTATCGCAGAATCGTGGTATCCAAATCCGGTCATACCTTGTCTTAATCCCATTTGCGTTTGTTTCAAGTTTGTCAACAAACCCTTTAGTTATTCATTCTTTGGATTATCTGCATTCAATGACTTAATTTGGGCTTCCCGTATTGCTTCAAGAAGGTTAGGGGCGACTATCATTCTCAGAGATTTCACTCGGATGGGTGGCGAATATCCTTCTTGGCTTAGAGCATCTGCTATGACATTGGCTTTACCCGAATGATAAAGGATTTCGCAATCATAGTCTTTGATTAATTCTATCCACCTTTGTTGTCTCATGTTAAGATCTTCTTGCTCAAAGAAATATTTGAGACTCTTGTGATCTGAGTAAATGGTACATTTCGTTCCGTACAGGTAGTGTCTCCAAATCTTTAAAGCAAAAACTACAACTGCTAGCTCTAAATCATGAGTCAGATAATTGCTTTCATGCTGTTTAAGTTGTCTTGAAGCATAGGCAATGACCTTGCCTCGTTGCATCAAGACACACCCCAACCCATGATGCGAAGCATCCGTGTATACCACTAAATCTTCTGTTCCTTCTGGTAAGGTTAAGACCAGAGAACTTGACAGTTTTTCCGTTAATATAAGAAAGGCTTTTTCTTATTCAACACCCCACACAAATTTTTCTTCCTTCTTAGTCAATCTGGTTATAGGTAGGGCTATTTTAGAGAAATTTTGAATAAATCTGCTCTAATAACCAGCTAAACCTAGGAAACTTCTTACTTCATTAACATTCTTCGGAGGCAACCAATTAA
This sequence comes from Scalesia atractyloides, assembly GCA_947069175.1. Lineage (NCBI taxonomy): Eukaryota > Viridiplantae > Streptophyta > Magnoliopsida > Asterales > Asteraceae > Scalesia > Scalesia atractyloides. The sequence goes on from CAMTDV010000013.1 coordinate 24,937,417, forward strand.
TAACAACTTCTACTTTAGACGGATCTATTGAAAGTTGGGGTGTTACACCTCTCAAAGCAAAATCGAAGAAGAAAGATCCTGTTAAACCCGAAGAGAACCTATAGCAGATTTTCAAGTTGTGGGCGGTATCAAGAAACTTAACCAGTCCAACTACAACATGTGGTCTACGTGTTTGATGAGGTACCTCCAAGGGCAAGACCTTTGGGAAGTAAAAAACGAGTTAGAAACGACCATACCGAGGAACGCTACGGGAGGTGCCATTGGCAAGTGGAAGATTAAAACCGGGAAAGCAATGTTCCTGCTGAAAACCACTGTTGAAGAGGACGTACTCAATCACTTGCGAGACTTGGAAACATCTAAACAGATCTGGGATAGTCTTGCAAAATTGTAATAAAAAGAAACGACACACGATTACAAATCCTTGAAAATGAGTTGTTGTCTATACGTCAATTGGAGATGATGATTCCACAGTATTTCACAAGGTGAAGACGTTGTACCAGGAAATAGGAGAACTCGACCCGCAAGGAAGAATCGGTGAAGCATGAATGAAAAGAATCATAATCCATGGTCTTAAACATGTGTTTCACAGTTTTGTGGCAGCCTGTAAGGGTGGCCTGCTCAACCGAGTTTAGGAGAGTTTGAGAACCTACTCGCAGGGCAAGAGGTACTTGTAAACCAATTGAATGGGACGTCGGTCAAAACAGAAGAAGAAAAGGCCTTGTTTGCTGAAAAAAGCAAACATAGAAGCCAAAGCAAACCATTGCAGAATCAGAACCAAACCAAGATCGGGAACGAAAGAATAATGTTGATCGAAAAGGTAAGGGTGCTCAACTAGAATGATTCTGATGTAGACAAGAAGAACAAAAACAATAAGAATCAGAGGTTCCCATTCAAGTGTCACAATTGTGGATGGCGAGCTCATATGGCAAAAGATTGTGAACGACCCAAAACAGAAGGGAATGCAACCACAACCAAGAAGGAGGAACCGTGGGATGTTGAAGCGAACATGGCCCAAGTTGAAGAGGTCACAACCCTAACCGCGACAACCGAATTGATGTCAAACCAACTGGGTGACTGGATCATTGATTCCGAGTGCTCAAATCATCTAACCGGTGAAAAGGAGAAACTGAGCAAGTGTAAAAAGTATACTAATGACTATCGTTAGCGTCAATCAAAAACCGAGTTTGTAAGTCCCGTGAACGGATCAAACAGTATCACTAACCTAATCAATAGTGGAAATTATGATTAGGAAGAAGAACAACTTGAATGACTTCTATGATTATAACTTGCATACACCAAAGATGTCAGATACAAGTTTTTGCTATCAACTCTCTAACCCCTACTAAATGACCTAGCCCCTCTATTTATAAACATCATAAAGCCCATAAGTACAACCCTAGGCCCATTAGGCACTAGGAAGCCCACACTAACCCCAAAAGCCCAAATACACCATAAATGAATAAACCTTTTAAGCTCCAAGCCCAACATTCTCCCCCTAGGTTTACTTCATTTGTCCGTCGGTGCAGCATCCACACCTAAACGTCCGGCAATAATACCAGCAACTGCAGCCGTCCAATCTTTAGCACAAACCTCGTATAGCTCTACAGTACGTATTTGATGAGAAGCAAGAACTTGTAAATCTTCATCATGAAAGCTAACTCAGATCCACCACATCGTTCACTCTAAACGCCTTCTCTTTTGTCACATAGCAACACTTCCGACTTTGGATCGTATAACCAAAAGTTGAAGTTCTTCAGAATTCCCCTGGAAAAGTAGGAGCAATCGGGATAACTAACTCTTTGTCCGTTGGCGGCCACATCACAGATTTGAACCTTTTGCCCGTGTGCGCATCGCAAACGCCCTTAGCTGCTCTCAAGTACGGTTCAGCAGTCTTCATACTCTTAAATCGGTCCTAACCTCACGTTCAAGCTTCTTAAGAATCTCCAACCCGGTTCCACGCTCTGTAGTGTCATCGTCAGTGTATGAAGCTCTTAGAAGATCAATCAGTGCAACTTTAGTCCATGTCTCAAACTGCGACTCTTTCGAATAGTATTCCCTGGTTCCATCCTGATGCACGATGATCGACATGTTTTTAACATGATCATATATCCAACTCAGCACCTTCGACTTGTTTCCCACCTTACTATAATAACTGGATCCCAACTCCATCACATATCTCTCGATTGATTGGTTGGATCTTTCAGCTGAGAATTCCCATCCTAGAGGATTCACGTTAACATTCTTCATCAACACCCTTTGCTTTTTTTCCTCTGATCTGCAGCATGTTTCTGACTGGCAGTGAACTTTCTGCGTGGATCGCTTAAATAATCATTGAGACCGGCTTAACGTTCAGCTACCAACTGCTCAGCAGCCAACCTCTGTACTTTAGTTTCTTCTGCCATACGCTGCTGTGCCACACGATGTCTAGTTTCAACATTCACCAGATCATCGGTAGGATCACTAAACTCCCTTCCAAACTTGTTCTCCAGCTTGCCCTTAAAACAAACACAATAATCATAAGCATCGTGACATTTCCCTGTAGCTGATAGATAGTTTGATCTCGAACATCTAAGCGATTCTGCAGAGAGGCAATCTGAGCATCCTTTAACATAACTTCTTGTTCCAGCACAACTACCCATTTCTTCAAATCAACTACATCCACCTATGTATCATCGTCATCACTGTCCAATCCCCCAAACTCGAATGCCCTCTTCTCAGATCTACGCACATAATCATCAGCAACATCATCAGAATATCGGACTCCACTACCACCCGCTTCCGAACCACCGGCACCTGAGGAATACCTCCAAATTCCATCATTTGCAAAGTTGTGGCAGCAGGAATTGATACAACTGTGGACTGTGTAATGATAGGAACGGTTTGTGTGCAGAAGTAACAGGCGTGTCAACCATCGATGTATGAACAACAATTCAGCAACAGTAACCTCAGCAACAGTGATCTCAGCAGCAGTAGATGTAATCAAATCAGAAGCAGCAACAGTAACAACAACGGGAACTTCAGGTGTACTAGATGAAATGCTCGGCCCAGTTCTTCGCCTCTTGATTAACGGTACTTCATCTTCTTCGTCTTCGTCATCTTCTTCAGTCTGAGCGGTTGGCGCAACAATAGACAGAAAGTGGGGGATCACCCTGTTTCTCTTGGATATCTTTCAATTGAGCAATCAAGGCTGCTCGGTTCTCAGACGACAACTCTGGTAAAACAGGAGTCAAAGTGGCATTGAACGCATCAAGATCATCCAGAAAGGCTTGGCCAACATCATCCTCATCATCGTGACTAAATCCTCTACTTCTATCTCCTTTTCTTTTGTCGGTATATCGTGTTCTTCAGCCACTATCGCGTTTACTGGAGGAGGAGGAGGGGTGGTGGAGCATGCAAACCAACAACTTCAGAAAACTTTCCAAACTTCTTCAGAGGGAAACGACCTACAAACACCGTCTTTGAAGTAGAGCGGTTCTTCTTCATTGTTGCAAAGATAGTAGGCCCCATTGGCTTCATATTCAGTAGATTAGTGTGTGCAGCATCCTTCGCCAAATCTGGATAACGGGCATCAAGTATCAGCTGGATAAAACGTGGGTATAACAGAAACATCCTTTCTTGGACTGCTCCAGAATTTTCTTCATGTTATCGAAGATATAACCAGAATAGTTATACTTCCAGTCCATGACTAATGAAACTATCGCAGATGTCTGTGCCTGATTTGGCTGATCCAGTCCGCCCTTTTTTTCCGACAACACCGCATGAACATGTGTATGAGTAACCTCCAGTATGCCAGAAACATCTTCTTCAACAGTGGCGGATAGGAACCCTCATATCCCATCTCCATAAGTACCAGCAGCACCTTTTCTTTGACATAAGTTGTTGGATCACTGAAGGTATCTGTCAGCTATAGCACCTCCCTCACACAAGCTTCGTTCACCGCAATCTCCTTCCCTTGAATCCACGAACGTATAAAAGGTCTACCACTTCACCCCTCGGCAGAATACGGGCTCTTTTCTAAAATGAGTGGACTAGATCTCTGTATATCACAGGGTTAGCACGGAGGGCGTAAGCAATTCGGCTAGTGTTGAGCCCTACTATTATCGCCTAAAATTCCTGAAAGAACTCAGCTGGCGGGTTTGAGAGGTACCCGGCCTGGTTGTGAAATTGTTCCTCAAGCAGCATTACTGCATCAAAAGTTTCTTCCACCATATCTGTCAAAAGTCAACAGAGTTAAATCCAACTAACGAAAGTTAACTGAGTTTAACATTATAGCAGTTAAAAACTAACTGGATAGATCAAACAGAAGTCAAAGTTCAAATTATACTAGTTCAAATTAATTAAGGGGTTCAACGGTTGAAAAGGTCCAAAACTTCACTTTCGGATTATTGACAGGCAAAATCAATCCGAATGAACCCTTTCATCACTCCGGATTGAAGGAGGTCAAATAACATGGTCAAAGATACAATCCGGATTATGTATCTCGGATAGATATGAATTCCTGATGAAGATCCAATCCGACTGATATCTGAATTCATCATTTCGGATGAATACCGGTTCGGAATGTAATCCAAAATGATTAGAATTTGAAGATCAATCTGGAATGTAATCCGAAATGCATTAAATATTTATTAATTTCATCCGGAATACATATGTACCTAATCTGGAATCAGCTGTCCAAAACGCTTAATTCAAGAGAGAGAGAGAGAGTCAGAGAAAACAATCGTAATTCGGATTTCGGATAATCCGAAATGAAATCAGAGATGCCAATATATATTTCCAAAATAGGGTTTGGGCCTGGGATTTTGAATCCGGATTGGGCTTGTGACAGGCCCAATCTGGAACAGTAACACAGTGGGCTTGTCCGAAAAGATCCAAATGGGCCTTTCCGAAAAGACCAAATGGCCTTTCCGAAAGCCCAATCCAGAACATAACCTTTTGGCCCAAGGAAGCCCAATTCGGAACAGTAACCTTTTTGCCCAAAGGAAACCCAATTCGGAATAGTAACCTTTTGGCCAAGGAAACCCAATTCGGAAAGTAACCTTTTGGCCCAAGGAAGCTCAATTCGGAACAGTAACCTTGGCCCAAGGAAGCCCAATTCAAACAGTAACATAATTTCAGTTCAGACTTTAAACCAATTTCATTAGGCTGGCCCAAATCCCAAAGCACACTGGGCCAGTCCAATATCTTTTGACAGAAAAACATCCCACCAAAATTCATCAAGTAAACTAACCAAGCATCCAACCATCTTTTAACACTTCACAAGGAGAACTTATTAAAACAAACATAAACAATTAACAAAACCTTGCTAAGGGATCAAATCGTTTTAAACACTAACTAAGGAACATTTTCAGTATGAGTAGGTTCAATTGGTCTAAGCGATTGTCAATATACTTGTCCACTTAAATCTAAAACTCAACCCTTGTAGTTCAGGCATTATGATATGCTTAATGTAATATTATACTAAGATACTCGTGTGTCCCATCCATGACATACCCCCGCGATCAAGGTAAGCACAATGGTTCATCATAGCAGGTGAGTATACCGTGGTCATCCTTTATTGTACAACATCAGGCTATTGGTGAACAGGTCAGTACTTCCGTACAGCAGAGAGACCAATAGTGACTGACGAGGGTTAGGCAAATACCTTATGAGGTACGTAAGAACTTAGAAAGAAACTTTTGTTCTCTTAGGTTTTGGTCTTTCCATTTTGGCTCTTTTATAAAGATATCCTGACTGTGCCTAGGTCTGCATATAATCTGGATGCAACAGAAGGGCAATCAAGATATCCCCGGATGACTCAACAGCATAAAGACCCGAAACCTCAGATGTTGGCTATCTATCAACGCAAGATTTAAGACCATAAAATCATACGCCTACATTAAGTGACCCACTAAGTACATAGTTCGTTATGTTTATATCATTTGACTTTCCCCATCCGGTTGAGTTTTAGACCTACCGACACATCACTTTTGATCCAAATCTTTTCCGTTTCTATACCTTACATGTGTTAGTTAAACATTTTATCACGAATATTCATTTCATTTCCCTATCCTAGTAAAAATATTTTATTATTATTATTTTTAAATTTCTCCCCCTAAATTTGTGCATAGATATATGAACAAATTTATGAAGCAATGAAAAGAAAAGAAGAACATTAAACAAACACGAAGACAACAGATGCCTAGGTAGAAAACCTAATCATTTTGAGAAGATCCACAAGCACTTGAAAACGCGCGTTGCTAACGGGTTTCGTGAACAAATCCGCCACATTTGCATCAGTGTGGATTTGCTCAAGCTATACGAGACCCTCTTCATAGCAATCGCGGATACAATGAACTTTAATGTTTATGTGCTTGGTTTTGGAGTGGAAAACAGGGTTTTTAACTATTTGGATCACAGCATCATTATCACAATAAATTGTTGTGTTTAGATAAGTCAAACCGTAATACGCAAGCTGATGTTGCATCCATAAAACCTGGGAGCAGCAAGCAGAGGCTGCAACATATTTTGCTTCTCTGCTTGCTGCAGTGGAAAGCGAAACCGTCTGTTGCTTCTTGCATTGCCACGAAATTAAGCGATCTCCGGAAATTGCAACCAGCCGAAGTTGAGCACATGTCCCTATCTGTACCTCTAAGATTACTGTCAGAGAAAGCAAACAGTTCAATTCAGAATTTTTAGGATACCAGAGGCCCAGTGATGGAGCCCCTTTGTGGTACCTAAAAATTCGTTTAACAGCAGTAAATGAGAAAGTTTAGGAGTAGCCTGATAACGAGCACACTGGCAGACGACAAACATGATGTCTGGCCTACTAGCAGTGAGATACATGAGGGATCCAATCATTGAGCGATACATGGTAGGATTAACAGGCGTTCCTTAAGCATCTTCATTTAGCAGAGGCCGTTCTGCAATAGGGGAAGCCATAGGCTTGGAATCTGTAAGCTTGAATTTGGCAAGAACGTCGTGTAGTTTTTTCCTTGATGAATGAGTATACCCTGTGGGCTCTGACGAACTTGAAGTCCTAAAAACATGGTCATCTCCCCCAATGAGCTTATCTCAAATTTCTTCTTCATGATTTCTTCGAATTCACGGCACAAACCATCATTGGTGGAACCAAAAATAATATCATCAACGTAGATTTGGACGAGGATAATGTCCTTATCAACGCGTTTGATAAACAGAGTTTGGTCAATGGTTCCCCGTGTGTAGTCATGAGCAAGCAGATTCTCTGTAAGAGTAGTGTACCATGCGCGAGGCACTTGATGCAACCCGTACAAAGCCTTGTCTAGTTTGTAGGCATAATCTGGCTTGTCAGGATCAGTAAAGCCCGGTGGTTGTGCCACGTATATTTCCTCTTTCACCTTGCCGTATAGAAATGCAATCTGACATCCATTTGATAGACAGTAAAATCTATGTAAGATGCGTATGCCAAGAAGATACGTATAGCCTCCAAACGCGCGACAGGTGCATAGCCCTCATCATAATCTAAACCTTCAATCTGTCGAAACCACTGAACCACCAATCTAGCTTTATTCCGAACAAAAACTCCAGTGTCATCCTGCTTGTTACAAAAAACCCAGGAGTTCCAAGAGCACGCTTTCCCTGAGGCAGCTTCACCAATTGCCAAACACCAAGCTTTTCAAATTGGTTTAGTTCCTCGTCCTTGGCATCAACACAGCCTGGTTCCTGCAAGGCAACATCAATACTTTTAGGTTCAACTTGGGAAATAAAGCAAGAATAGAGACATGTATTGATATCCCCAGATTGGGTGGTGTGCGAACAGCAGCGTTGACAGGGCTCAACAGGGTGATCACGCTGTAAACGCTGCGGTATTGGTGTAGCGTGAACCAAAACATCTGTTTGCAAGTTGTGAGCACTAGCTGAAGCAACTCCAGATGTCTCCCCTCAACAGAGGCACCAGTAGAAGTATGTGGTGAGGAATCTACCGCACAATCGAGGGGAGTAGGATCGGGAAACAAAGAGGAACCCAAAACATCAGGGGGAAGGCCGGCGTTTGTCGTAGGAGGCTCGGGATCAAAAACTACATCTTCAGGATGATTCGGCTGAGCAGGCGAAGCGATAGGTGGGTTTTGAGAATGTGAAACTGTGGAGGAAGGCGAGACAGTGTCATTGAATCCAGGAGGATCCACACTTAGCTGCTTTAAAGTCTTAGTTAGCACGGTAGCGTCAACATCATCTTCAGAGGTAATGGGCACCGTTGGAAGGAGAGAATTCAAACTATTTCTTGTAGGCACATTAGAAGACACATCAAAATGATTAAATAAAGTGGAGTAGTCATACAACCAGTCGGGACCAATGCATTTGTCCTTGGGATTTTCCTCCAGCCAACCCACATTGTAGGTTTCAACTACCATCTTCTTGATCTTGTTATAAACGCGATATGTCTTATTTTTAGAATAACCAACAAAAATGCAAGGATCCCCACGTGCTTCAAATTTTCCTTTAGTGTCCATGAGCAGGAGTGCACAAGGACATCCAAATTTGCGGAAATGCTTGACTGAAGGTTTGCGACCATCAACCAATTCGTATGGAGTCTTCATGTGGCGTTTGTTGATCAGGGCATGATTCTGGATATAGCATGCAATGTTAATTGCTTCTGCCCAGAAGATGAGAGGTAGCTCGGATTCAACCAGCATAGTGCGTGCGGCCTCAATAAGTGTACGATTTTTGCGCTCTGCAACCCATTTTGTTGTGGGGTTCTGCAGCACTGAACTATCGGTCAATCCCCTTGGAGGAGCAGAAAGAGTTTAAGGTAAGATTATTAAACTCTGTCCGATTGTCACACCGAATAGCCTTCACCGTAGAATCTGTCTGGTTTTCCATAAACGTGACAAATTGTTTAACTAACTCAGCGGTTTCACTTTTATGTGTGAGAAAGAAAACCCAAGTGAATCGAGAGTAGTCATCAATAATAACCAGATAGTAAGCCTTCCTTCCAATGCTGCGGATGTCTGTTGGACTGAAGAGATCCATATGGAGCAGTTCTAAGACCTGAGAAGTGGAGGGTATGGCTTTGATTTTGTGCGGCTGACGATGTTGTTTCCCACGCGCACATGATTCACATTTTTTGATCTGCATGAAGTCATGAACTGGTAGATCTCTGACTAAACAACCTTTTGCAAGATGATTTAAATTTTTCATGTTGATGTGACCCAGTCTGCAATGCCATAGCATGGCAACATGTTCGGCTGTCGAAGAGAAAAGGCAAGTGAGCTTGTCAGAAGGAGCCTGATTCATATCGATGACGTGCGCATTTCCTTTTCGTGCAGCTTTCAGAAGAATCCAATCATCTGGAATGATTAAGCCTGGTTTTAGCACATAACATCCTTTCTTTGTAAAGAGAACATCCAGATGATTGTCGCAGAGTTGAGACATACTCAACAGACTGTGCTTCAATTCTGGTACATAATTGACATTATTAAAGCTCAGGGCTCCATTGCAAACAGTTCCTCTCATTGTGATTTTCCCTGTTTCTCCACCTGCAAAGGAAACAAACCCGCCATCAAAAAACTGAATGTCATTCAACTGCGAAATGTCTCCTGTCATGTGTTTGGAACAGCCGCTATCAATATACCATAATCAAACAAGAGCGCGCCAGAGTTGTTCCTGCACAGTCCTACAGGTTTTAGTTAGAAACAGGAACCCAGGCCATGGAAGATCTGGGTTTGCCAGTTGCATCAACATAAGTAACCTCACGAAAATCAAATTAGTTGAGGATGAGGTTGATGATGCTTTTGATTTATTAGACAAGAGGTTAGCAGACTGATTCTTGGCCACTAACTTAGCCTCCAGGTTACCGAGTCAGACCTCTGCACATTCCTAGGAGTGCTAGAGGGATTCTGGGAAACTGAAGGTCTCAAGAGTTTAACAGTTTGTTTCTTGGCCATGTTCCAGTCTTGATCAGAAGACTTAGCCACAAATCGAGCATCAGGTTGGCGATTAGGCATGGCCTTCTCATGTATGGAATACAAAGTTTTAAAAGAGGTAAAGGCCTTTTGACAATTTCGAGCAATGTGCCCGGGAGATCCACAATTGAAACAGGTCTGCCTCTTCTGGAAGAAAACAGTCCGTTCAGCTTGGGAAATTCTGGGCAACGTGTCTGTCAGTTTCTTGCTGGCGTTTACTGACGGCTGATGCACGGTCTTGGTCTTGATGGTGTCCTGCGCACAACCATCAGTACACGTGTTAGTTTTGCGATTTGAATTAAAAGATTTTGGACATGGAGATTTTGGCAACATTTTAACTGATATCTGTTCAGCAGGTTGCTTTACAGATTCAGCGTGCGACTGCTGAGTTAATTCCTCAGTTTGATGAGAAGACTCAGCAGTTACCGTTTCAGCTTTTGGAGACACTTGTTTAGTTTTCTTCTTTTTAGATTGGCGTGTTCTCCTCTTTTTAGTCTTACTCTTCAAATCACACTTCGTGACAGATTCTGTAGAGGACACGAGTGGCTCTCCAAGGACATCCTGTTCTGAAATTTCAGCAGATGACTGTGGAACCTCGCAATTTTGAGAAGTTTGAGGTTCCGATTCAAGATCAGGTTTAGAATTTTCATTTGAATCAATTGGAACAGTGTGTTCATTTCTGTCATTTCAGAATCGGTCCCTGGTGTTCAGTCGCCCAAGTCTTATAGAATTATGTCACCATCAACGTTGACAGAAACAGTTGGTTGGTCGTCCTTTACGCTGTCAACCCTAGGAGAGGCATCAACAGATGCAGTCTCTGAAGATGAACATTCGGTATCCTCAGTTGAAGATGAACGTTCGGTATCCTCAGCTGAAGCGGATGAAGCTGAATCATTTGTTGATGTAGACCCTGTAGCTAAATTCATTTTCTCATCACACAAGTTATCATAGTTATTGGCATTGTTCAAAACATCAGAATTTGATGAAAACCCGGAATTAAAACAGTCTAAATTCCCAACACAACCAACACTGTTTGAGCATGTAAATTGTTCAGCAAGAAATTGATTTAAAATGTCAAAAGCACGTTTGTAAAATGCATAATCATCAGCTGAATTATCTGAATGTGTATTCAGACATTCCTCTTCATCACCCTGTGTGATATCCTCAACTAAAATTTCTTATGCACATGAATTAGACACATCAGTATCATTCACAAAGTTAGTTTGAGCATCAGAAGATTCTTTTTCATTAGGTTTTGTGGAGGATGTGGATGTTTCTGCCTCAGGTACTTCTTTCTCCAATCCAACTATACTTTCAGATGGATGATTACCAGTCTCACGAGGAAGTGATGTAGAGGTCACAAAAACATCATCCCTCTTGAGTTCAGTGGGTTTGGAGAACTTTAGGTAGTAGGGTGTCCATGGTTTGGATAAGTAATGTGACGGTTTACCATACATCATTTTTCAGCATTTTCTATTTCTTCTTCAGATTTAGGCATTCTAGTATAGTTATGATTATATGGTGGAGGCGCCCTATTACACCCAAGGCCTTTAGTAAAGTTCTTTTGATAATTAAGCTGGAGGTCACATAAATCCTTGACTAGTTTACTGGAAGTTTCAAATTTCTTAATGTTTATTTCATTTTCGTGAAGCTTCCCTGTCAAGGAATTCAGCTTGGCTAAGGCTGCTTGAAGTTCTACGTCCTTTTCAGCTAGCTTTAGCTTGTAGTCGTAGACCCAACATTGCTGTTGGTTCAAGTCTAGCTTTAGCTGAGCCACATCCTGTTTTTGAGCTTCGACCTTCTCCATAAGAAGTTTGTTCTTATGTTTAAGGGCGATGTTCTGTGAAGCAGCTTGTTGATATTCAGCCACATGAGTTGAATTGTGGGCGCACATTTATGATAATTTAAAACGATAACTATTAGAACAAAGTATTCATTTACCATTTCCGAAAGATCGGGTGTCTTAGTTGTTTGCGCCATCATGCAGTGGTTGCTGTTCTTGGTTAGATTCAAGGTTTCCATTTGAGCTGCAGCATCTGCCCAGTTGAAACCCTCATCTGTTGGGCTACCAGTGCTGTAGACTTCCCGCCTGAGCTGCTTGATGGACTCGTAGTTGACTTGTAAGGAGAGACGGGAACCATCTGTCTGTCACTGCTCTGTATATCAGGGACCCTGGATGATACATACCCTGACGGTGGCTTCTTGCATTCCCTAGCGAAGTTTCCTGGTTCATGACATCGGTTGCATCTAAGTTTGTCCTTTGTGAGACCAGTCTTCAAGTTTGACAAGGGTTGCCTTCCATATTTTTTCTGAAACTTGTTGACCCGAAAAGTAGCCATTGCTAAATTCCAAGAGACATCGATCTCGTCCAGGTCCTCCTCCATGATCTGATCAACTTCTGTTGGAAGAATAGATGGAGGGGTCAGATCACCTGCCAGGAAGGCGTTTAAGCTCTTGATCATTGATGCAGCAATAGCCAGTTTCTCTTCGTTTTCCTTAGTGAGAAACACAGAGTTGGGCGTGGGTTGAGCAGATCCAGGGACTGGTGCAGCAGTTTGTGGAATGACGCCTTGTTGCACTGTTTGAGGAGTTGCAGGACTGAAAACCACGTTAGGATACTGAGCATGGTACTATGTGTGAACTTGAGCAGCTGAAACCGTTGTAGGATTTGGAGATTGATAACCATACACATACTGAGTGTTCTGAGGTGTGGTAATAGGACTATAAACCACATTTGATCCACCCGGTGCTTGTGCATTTCCTTGCAGAGGACTATAGACGAGATTCTATGACATTAAAGCCGCATTCTGCCTGGTCATCCATGCGGCCATCAAACTGCTTTGATGGTTGATCTCCCTCTGCTTGTTGTCGATTTAACATGATTTGATAGTAGCTATCATCTCTGTGAGAGTGACATCATTTAAGTTCTTTGTCTTTTTTATCATGCCCACGTCTGCATCCCAACTTTTGGGCAGTGAATTTAATAACTGTCGGTTCATGGCGCTATTGGTGAGGGTGATCTCAGCTGAAATCATCTGGGAAACCAGCTTGATATAGCGACGTATCTGGTTTTCGATGGTTTCCCCATATATGTGATTGAAGAGCTGAATTGCTGATTTAGCTGATTCACCCTACTTGCTTTCATGTCGGCATTTCCTTCATAGAGATTTTGCAACTCATTCCAAACCTCCTTTGCGTTTTTACAGTTTCTGACCGCGATAGAAATATCAGGTCCTAAAGCCATGGTTAGAGTTGCAGAAGTCTTCTCATCTTCCTCTATGATCTTGATATCCTCTGGAGTCCATAGGTGCATGGGCTTGGGAATTTTCGTTTCAGGATCTTGCTCTGTACTGTACACTAAGGTTCTCGGACCATTCATGATACATCTCCACACGCCGGGTTCCTTTGCCTTGCAGTACTGTTCGAAGCAGAACTTCCACTCGTAGTATTCATCTCCGTACAGTAACCATGGCACCTTGGTGGAAGTGCCAATCACCTGATCCAACTCTTGGTGGAGGGCTAATGTTTGCGATTGCAGAGCAGCCAGTGTAGCATTTGTCAGGTCTTGTGCGGTCATGAATCCAGCCATTGAAATTAAATTAATTAAAAATTTACCAGTTTGATTTAAAGTTTAATTAATTTTAAGTGATTCTGATGAACAGTATTGAATCCGAAAAGGTCAATTCTGAAGTTAAAAATGGTCAACCCGGAAAGATTTTCCGAATTAATGAGCAATCCGGACTTAAGAATCCGAAATGAACAATCCGGATTGCTGATTCCGACTTGAAGATCCGAAATAGAAAACCCAAGAAGAAATCCAAAATAAGAAGACCGAAATGCAGATCCGAAATCCAAATCCGAAATGGAGAATTCGAGATGAAGATCCGGAATAATCAACTCTAAATTTAAATCCGGAATTAAGAATCCGAAATGCCTGTCTTATCTTCTGAAAAACCGGAACAGTGATTCAATCCATAACAGTAGACCCACCTTTTCTGCAACTGAATTTCGAGATTCAAGGAAGTCAAATACCGCAACAGTAACTCGGATCACAATCCGGAACAAACAACAGTCCGGGATCAATCCGAAATGGACGATCTCCTTCGCGTTCTTCAGAATCTGGAACAGTAGTTAATCCGAATTATGAGAACCTTCTTCATGTTCTTCGGAGTCTAGAACAGTACCAGATCCGAATTCTTCACAAGTTCTTCGGAACAGTAGCCTCCGACGATGAACAGTGATCCGGAACACCAAAAACCGATCCAAACAGCAGCAACACACTCCAAAAACTTCTTCAATCAACAATACCCGGAGCCTGTATTAGAACAGCAGGCTCTGATACCAATTGTAAGTCCCGTGAACGGATCAAACAGGTATCACTAACCTAATCAATAGAGGAAATTATGATTGGGAAGAAGAACAACTTGAATAACTTCTATGATTATAACTTGCATACACCAAAGATGTCAGATACAAGTTTTTGCTATCAACTCTCTAACCACTACTAAATGACCTAGCCCCTCTATTTATAAACATCATAAAGCCCATAAGTACAACCCTAGGCCCATTAGGCACTAGGAAGCGCACACTAACCCCAAAAGCCCAAATACACCATAAATGAATAAACCTTTTAAGCTCCAAGCCCAACAGAGTTAAACTACGTAGATAGGATAAGTCGGGTATCGAACCAATGGAGTATTGTGGAAAGTGTTATACTGACAAATTTTATATAATGGATGTTGTAAAGAATAAACTTAAAATAAAAGATTACTTATGACTTAAATAAACACAATAAATAGGAATTTGTATCAATAATAAAAACGATGATTCCTCCAAAATTCAGAATGATGAGCAGATTATAATAATATGTTTCGTCTAACCCTTGAAAACTGAATGTTGATTTAATTACCAATTGTGATGTTAAGTGACTAAGTATTCTGAATAACGAATAATGGAAGGTTATCACCCAAGCATCATTACAATTACCAACCCTAATCCTAAGCCAAATATATCACAATTTCTAGAACTCTTGGGAATTAAGTGGTTACAAATGAAGATTAAACAAAATGCAATCAGTTACAATGGAATTAATCAAACCCTTAGTGAAAAGCATCGAATTCTTAGATCACTGAATCCAAATGGTTATCAGAACACATCAAATATCTAACTTACATCACTCCTCCATTTGGAGGAACCATAACAAGAAACATTGTGTAATTCGCTGAATCCTGAACATGATGTTGGATTTGGGTGGAATAATGATGGTTGAAGGTGAAAAAGTTGCAAACTTTGAAGCCCTAGAATCCTGGTATTCGCCTGTACTCTCTGATAATCCCAAAAATGACCTAGTGAACCCTCATATACGTCCATAACTAAACATGTGATATTCTTTCACACATGACCGTAAGCTACGATCCCTTAACCGAAGCTACGATCATCAAGTTCTGACTATGGGTTCTATAACCGTTAGCCGAAGCGGTTGAATAGTTCTGGCAATGAACCAAAGGTGACCGTAAGCTATGGTCTCTTGACTGTAAGCTACGGTCAACACATTCTGCTTCTTCAATTTCACTTGTAGCCAAACCGTAGCTTATGGTCTGTGAACCGTAAGCTACGGTGGGGTCTTCAACACTTGTTTTATCTTCAGCATCTTTCACTCAAATACCGGTAGACCCCTCGACTTCTCTTCTTCCCCGTTTCTCGTGTTTCCACGTTAGTTCTTGACCCAAACAAGTCCCGACTGGTACTTTCTACTTCGTAACTGCATCCCGGGTATTCCGCATCATCTCTGGCCTTATCAAAACGCCCGAATTAATCAGTTAACCTGCAAAACAACCAGTTCTCGTAGTTATCTCATTCGGCGCATATAATTGCCCATAACTAACTAAAAACATGCAAGTTATGATCATTATTACTCGGGTTTCATCCTATCCATCACATCCCACACTTATATTTGATTGTCCCCAAGCAAACCAACTATATATTACTCATCACAATAACAACACAACAAATCTCTTATTCGGTTCATCCAACTCAGGTCTCAAGTCATAACCATCCCATAGACTAACACAATCAAGATTCACGGCCTGGCAATGGTTAACACAATTCAAACACAAGACCTGTCTATATAAAACTAACATGCTTATAATTCGAAACACATGCTACCTACCCTTCACAATGTACCCTCCACTCAGCTTCAACAATTGAACTAGCATGTGATGTGCTAGTATATACACACTCATAGACCAATATGACTCCTGCATTATAAACTTGTATAACAATCACACTTACACTATACATATGACACGATACATATCAAAAGGACTTTTGAGTGAGGCTTTAAGCTAACGATAAGAACTCGGGTCATTCTTCCCTCTTCTTCTTTTCCCTCAATGGCTAACACTAGACAACCAAACCTTGACGGCTTCTTTGCATATACATGACCCCACTATCGATTTGGTTTCTACCCACACATTCTAATTAATGTTCCCATTTTTTTTCTTTTAATTAATCCCACTTCTTTTTTTTTGAATCAAATGCAATTGGTAAACCAATGAATGGTGTGTAGATTTAAATGGCCATAAAAGATGCTCGTCACACCAACACAACCCCCATTCTATGTACATGATTCCTAATGCCTTTATCATTTATATGCTCGTGTCACTACACAGTCTCAGCATGTATCAATTTACACAAGTTCTAACACAGAATAACATATAGTCCGCTCTCAACAAATGAAATCATATTGATATCCTATCACTTCTACAAGCTCAAAAACCTCACCAAGGAAAAGATAAACAGTTGCCGACATATAGCATATGCAATCTAAAGCATGTTACCCTTATATACACATATCTCTCCACTTTTTATATAAGAAAAACTCTGTCAGGCCTACTCTCATGAAACTTAAAGGGACAATTACGACAAGAAATTGTGCTAATTACTACCAGCAAGAGACCCATTAATGATTGAAATCGTAAGCTTTCATAATGAATTAGTGCACTTAAGGCGATGGAAATTTTCAAAAATTTTAAAAACTCCCAGTTTTCTATTAACTTCATCATTTTCAAGCTCTTCAACATTTACCTACCTATCTATTCTCGAGCCCTCACATCCCCACACTTGGAATACATTGTCCCCAATGTATGGTGCACTTTAAAAACTAACCCGAGAAGACCAACCAATAACCCAAGAACGACTAACCCTTATCAAGCAATTACAACCCTTCCAAAATAAATTAACTAAACACCACCAATTAACACGAAATAAAATTGTCTTAAACGAGAAATAAATAATAGACAGGTAAGATCAAACACATGGACCTGATCTAAGTAGCTGATCAGCGAGTGCTCAATGATATGATGGACCCAGTAGTTGTCCATAAAATTCCCCCAAATGTTCATAGAAGGCACTCATATCAAAGATGTCAGCTAACCCTCCTTCTGGTAGATCTTGTTGTTGCTGTTGTTGTGATGATTGCGGCTGTTGCTGTTGTTGTGAATACTCATAAGGCGGCGGCTGATATGGGTACGAACTTTGGAAGTGCGATTCTGTATATTCTCGCGGTAACCACATGGACCCATGAACTTGCGGCATCGGATGTCGAGGCATATCGGGCTGATATGGTGGCTCCTGGCTATAATCCACGTAAGGTGGAATCTCAACGTACAGGACCCCTTGATAATAGTCCATATGGCATCGGGTCTGGTTCTCATCATATGCCCGCATATTCAGCTCCATCTGCGATTCAATATGGCGCATCCGCTCGGTTCAAGCCATATACTCCATCAGTTCTCTATGCTCACGCTCCCTCTCAACATCTTGTCTGGATCCTTGATCATAAATAGCCTGCTGTAATGTTTCCCATTGCCCATAATCCAATGGTCGCCGGCTATTAACAAATACTTGTGTCTCATCATCAAAGACCCCCCACGAATGAGTTGACTGCCACTGTTCTTCTGGCTGCCTGCTCGACCCCTCACCTATGTCGACACTAGCCTCACGCTTCCGTCGTATCAATTCCTCATCACTGGAATCAAGATCTTCCATCTCCCCCTGCCTAGGAGCTGTCTTTCCCCACTACAATACCTTAAGCTTCGCCCCATCCCCATACTGAATTTTGTACCACAGCTTCGTTTTCTTGTATGAGATGCAGTCACTCTTAAACATATCTACAATAGAGAAAATGCATGCGGTTTGCAGAATGGATATTCTATTGGCAACAATGCCCCTTGTCTTCCCAGCAGCGTACTAATAAGCCTGGCATGAGGTATTAATTTTTTCAACTTGGCATTCCTGCTTTGCAAGACGTGCATCATCACCAGCTGCCGAAATGAGAGGTGGGGCTAACCGGTCATATTGGCATAAAGGACCGATAGCTCCCTTTTCCTTATCATGATTCTAACCCCCAGTCTAGGAGCCACATTAGACATGACAAAACTCAGCAACACCCTTACAAGCGGCTTCAAATTGTCCCGCCTCATATCAACGCCCTTGTTCAACATGAACAACACTGCATACATCACACTCTCGCTGACCAAGTTCTTTTGCTCATTGAAATAATCGTTCTCGTTCACTAGATGGTAGAAATCATCCGCTTTCGAATCAAATCTGGCCACGTGCCACAGTGTAGCTAAAGACATGGTAGCTCGCTTCCCGTTAACTGTTCCGGTGAGTGTGACGGTCCTTGGTGGATCATTCCCGTCATCTTTCTCTAATGTGCTCAGCCAAGCCATAACACTCTTAATATACATATCTCCTTTCTCATTACCTTTGAAATCTGCAACCGCCTCCCACCCAAGTGATGCCAACTTTTGATAGAGCTCCAATGCCCATAAATCCGGTTTGTAGACCATTTTTTTCAAAACAAGTGTTGTCTTTAATGGAATGATCATTCCCCATTTTGGCATAAAATAGCTCTGATTGGTACTCCTTGCGTTGCTTATTGAGGGGGCCCTTTGTCCAGGTTGGTCTATACGGTATGATACATCGCCAGGACCGTACTGGGGCAGCTGCAGAGGGCTCGACGGCCTTTTCCTTCCCGGCTCTTTTCTCCCAAACCATCTACACACGATTGCCAAACAACAACAAGCAAAGAACAGTTAATTTACTTCAATTCATACCATAGACCAAACACAAGTGTGTAATCCCATTAACCTCCCCACAATTGTTCTCCGTTATGACTAATTTGGTACTGTAAGTGTTCATTTATTGGTAAATGTACTCAAGAAATAAATATATATATATATATATATATTATATATATATATATATATATTAGTGTTGTCTTTAATGGAATGATCATTCCCCATTTTGGCATAAAATAGCTCTGATTGGTACTCCTTACGTTGCTTATTGAGGGGGCCCTTTGTCCAGGTTGGTCTATACGGTACATCGCCAGGACCGTACTGGGGCAGCTGCAGAGGGCTCGACGGCCTTTTCCTTCCCGGCTCTTTTCTCCCACACCATCTACACACGATTGCCAAACAACAACAAGCAAAGAACAGTTAATTTACTTCAATTCATACCATAGACCAAACACAAGTGTGTAATCCCATTAACCTCCCCACACTTGTTCTCCGTTATGACTAATTTGGTACTGTAAGTGTTCATTTATTGGTAAATGTACTCATGAAATATATATATATATATATATATATATATATATATATATATATATATATATATATATATATTCTAACACAATTAAGCCTTATACATTCAATATTCGGTAAACAAACTCCCCATCATACCCATTAGTCATAATTCTCATCTAAGCATCCATACATTCCCCAACCCTCTTGTAACTTGCCAATCAAGGTCATGTTACCAGTTCATAACTTGATACCCACCTACTCAGTTATCAATTAACTAATTGAGTACGCATCACACCTTAGTAAACAACCATACCTCGCTTCTGACCATTAAGAGCAAAATTGGGGATAAAAATCATACCTTTACAGTTTAGGGTGCTTAGACAAGGCGGAATTCACTTGAATTAAAGTTTGGATGAAAAACCCCAAAATTGAATTCTAGGGTTCGTTGTTGACGGGCTGATTCTCCTGATCTGGTGATTTTCAGAAGAAACTGAGACGGGGGTTATATTACTCTCGAAATTCTAAGCACTCTGGGCTCTTGAATCACCCGATTTGGTTGTGTAACAAGAAATTGGGAGATGGAAGGGGATATGGAGGTTCTAGGTGTATTGGAGAAGAATATGGTGATGATAAGGGTTTTGTGGTAAAGAGATGTGATGTAATAGTGTATACAATGATGGAATATGGATCTAGTTCGTTTACCCATTGGATTATTCGGTTCAAGCTTGCCAAACCCGACCAAAACCCACGCATCTGCAGTCAACTGTAAGCTACAGTCAAGACCGTAGCTTACGGTCATATATATCTGTTTACTGAACCTGGAATACGGTTTGGACCGTAGGTTATGGTTGGGAGTTGCTGCCACGTTTTCACCCTTTTGCCCATAGCCTACGGTGTGAACCGTAGGTTACGGTTAGTTTAATAATTTTTTTAAACTACACTACACATGATTGGAAAGTTGTTTACGTTATGGTATTACCCATGCCATGCCACCCCCCTAAGAAGTGAGTGTCGACCGCGACACACAATTAATCCCTTGAGCGACCTGCGCAGCTAGTATGTTCCCACACTTGCACAAGGCACTAGGAGTAGTAACCAACAACCTATTCAACCATTCCGACACAACACTAGAACATGAGAGAACAAATCAAACACAAAAGAAATATGTACCACAATCCGGGTTGCCTCCCAGTAGCGCTAAGTTCACATCTTCAGCCGGACATCGCATAACGCCTAAGAGGTTGTGTAGTCGGGTGAACTTACAACGAAGTTCACCTCATCCATTGGTGTTACACTCAGATCATCCGCATCTGAGTCCGGTTTCAACCGGTGGCCATTCACAACTTGCCGTTGTTGTTCCTTTGGATCTTCATATTTCCACATCTCCAAACTTTCCCACGCGTACAATCACAAATGGGCCCGCCCATTTGCTCTTCAATTTACCTAGGAATAACTTCAGACGTGAGTTAAATAACCATACCTTTTGGCCTACGGCAAAAACTTGACGCCGCAACTTCGCATCATGCACTGCCTTCATCTTATCCTTATAAGCGACTACCGTGTCATACGCCTCATTGCGCAATTCCTCAAGCTCGCTCAACTTTAACAACCTGTGGGCACCTGCATCAGAATAGTCAATGTTGACCTGTTTAACAGCCCATAAAGCACGATGAGTGATTTCCATGGGTAAGTGGCAACCTTTCCCATAAACCAACCGATAAGGGGTAGTGCCAATAGAAGTTTTATAAGCGGTGCGGTAAGACCACAAGGTGTCATTGAGTTTAGACGACCAATCCTTGTTGTCAATTCGCACAGATTTTTGTAAAATTTCCTTGATTTGCCTGTTTGACACTTCCAAATGTCCACTTGTCTGTGGATGATATGGTGTAGCAATACGATGGTCAACACCATACCGCTTAAGAAGTTTGCCCACATTGAAATTTTTAAAATGAGATCCCTCATCACTAATGATCATGCGAGGAACTCCAAATCGTGAAAAAATATGTGCCTGAACAAACTTACAAACCACGGTATGATCATTGGTCTTGGTGGCGTTGAAACGTAATCAACCGCTATATAGGTGACCATTTGAATTGGGGAAAGGTCCCATAAAATCGATTACCCACATGTCAAAAATGTCAATGACCAAAATTGGCTGCATTGGCATTTCATCCCGTTTAGAAATCCCGCCCATTTTCAGACAATTGGTGCAATGTCTAGCGAAAGCAAGCGCGTCTTTGAACAGCATCGGCCAGTAAAGGCCACATTCGAGAACTTTATGGCCCGTCTTTTGTCCGCTAAAATGGCCACCAAATGCCGATGAATGGGCATGTTGCAACACTTCCATAAATTCCGTCTCCGGAATACATCTCCGGATGATCTGATCAGCACCTATCCAGAAAAAATCCGGTTCATCCCAAATGTAATTCTTCACCTGTGCCAAAAATTGTTGTTTCCTCCTCTTATTCCATGCTTCCGGCATTGTACCTGAAACAAGATAATTCGCAAAATTAGCATACCATGGTTTAGAATTAACAGACATAATAAATTCATCTGGGAACTGCTCATTAATCTCAGGTGTGGCATCCTCAAGACCATGCGGTAGTCGTGACAGATGGTCAGCAACCACATTCTCACACCCTTTTTTATCTCGAATCTCTAGATCAAATTCTTGCAGTAAAAGGATCCAACGAATCAACCTTGGTTTCGCATCCTTCTTTTCCATCAAGTATTTCACAGCGCTATGATCAGAGTAAACGATTACTTTACTGCCCCAGATATATGACTGGAATTTATCCAACGCATAGACAACGACAAGCATTCTTACTCCATTGTAGTATAATTAAGTTGAGCATTAGAGAGAGTCTTGCTTGCATAGTAGATAACAACCAGTTTCTTATCTACCCGCTGCCCTAGTACGGCCCCAATGGCAAAATCACTTGCATCACACATTATTTCAAAAGGTTTTGTCCAGTCCGGTGATTGCAAGATCGGGGCTTGTACCAGTTGTTCCTTTAATAAATTAAAAGCTTGAACACAATCGTCATTGAATTCAAAAGGAACATCTTTTAAAAGTAGATTACACAATGGTTTGGTAGTGACACTAAAACCCTTTATGAACCTACGGTAAAACCCGGCGTGTCCTAAAAAGGAGCGGACGCCTTTAACATTTATAGGCGATTGTAATGTAGAAATTACTTTGATTTTAGCCCTATCAACTTTGATCCCTTTACTCGACACTACATGTCCTAAAACAATGCCTTCTTGAACCATGAAATGGCTCTTTTCCCGACTAAATACCAAATTCGTTTGGACACATCGTTCCAACACCTTAGATAGTTTGTTTAAACATGTGTCAAATGACGAACCAAACACTGAAAAGTCATCCATAAAAATTTCTAAGGTATCCCCGACCATATCTGAGAAGATACTCATCATGCACCTTTGGAAGGTGGTCGGGGCATTACACAGCCCAAACGACATTCTTCTAAATGCGAAGGTACCGTACGGGCATGTGAATGTGGTCTTTTCTTAGTGATCGAGATGTATGGCAATTTGATTGTACCGTGAATAGCCATCTAAAAAGCAGTAAAATTTCAGACCTGATAATTTTTCAACAATCTGATCAATGAAAGGCAAAGGAAAGTGATCCTTTCACGTGGCTGCATTAAGTTTTCTGTAATCAATACATACACGCCACCTGTTTACCGGCCGAGTGGCGATTTGCTCACCGTTGTCGCCTTCAACAATTTGAATCCATGCTTTCTTGGGCACCGTTTGGGTCGGACTTACCCACGCACTGTCTGAGATCGAGTAAATGATCCCAGCATCTAACCACTTAATAACTTCCTACTTTGCCACTTCCCGCATGTTAGGATTCAAACGTCGCTGTGTATCCCGTGCAGGTTTTGCATCTGCATCAGTTATAATCTTATGCATCACAATAGAGGGACTTATACCTTTGAGATCTGCGAGAGTCCAACCAATTGCCCTTTGTAATGCTTCCTCTTGTTCTTTTGCTAAATTTGCAGCAATGATGACTGGAAGAGTCTGGTCCTCTCCCAGGAATGCATATTTAAGATGTTGTGGTAATTCTTTCAGTTTGACCTTCGGTGGACAGATCAAGGACGACTTCAATCCCGATGAGATCTTGGCCGGAAGGCTCTCCACTTGATGAGTCCATGGAGGTCTTCTTTCTTGCATCGCTAACACCTCTAAACTCTGCACCTCCTCTTCTAAGTCATGCAGATGATTCTGTTCTACCCTGTCACACAACAAACATAACTTAGATATTTCCTCTTCTAAGTGAAGGGAGCATCCATCAATGATATCTGCCATGAAACATTCATCATTGGGAAACATATCAGAAACGTTAGAAAACACATTTAATATGACCTTCCTATTGCCAAACGTCATATCGACAGTGCCAGTGCAGCAGTCGATTAATGCATGTGTCGTGCCTAAGAAAGGTCAGCCAAAAATAACATTTGGTTGATTGATTTGGTCAGATGAGACATAATCAAGCACCAAAAAATCTACTGGAAAATAAAACTTTTCCACCTTGACAATAACATCTCGAACAATCCCTGGAGGAAACTTAGGGGTCAAATCTGGCAATACAACAGTTGTATCAGCTCGACGCAGTGGACCAAAATCATATTGGTCATACAAGCTGTGACATCCCGTTTTTCGGATAACTTAAACGCAATACTTGTCGAATAAATTACGTGCTACGTTATTATGTGATATCCGAGTTTGTGCTTTATGTTAGTTATAATGTATAGACGTAATAAATAAACAAATGAATCGAGCCGAACCGCGACACGAGCCGGTCTCTTTTTCTTGCGACTCAAGGAACCAAACCTTAAACCCAAACCATGTCGCGAGCAAACAACCCAAACCGACCCACCCAAGCCCTCGGCCGCGAGATCAAACCCAAACCACAACCCATTCCCTCTTATCCTTACTCTTGCGCCTATATATACTAACACATGCATGCTTCCTTCACAACACAAAACCCTAATAGAAAACAGCCGTCGGCAGCCTTACTCTTGTCCCTTTGATCGCGAGCAGCCTCCCCTTTCAGTCCCTCGACCGCAAGCAGCTTGTTACAACTCCATCATCATCTCTCGGTCGCGACAGCAGATTGTTCATCTCATTCTTTCGGTCGTGATCTTGCTTGAACAGCCGAATCCATTCTCATCCAAGTCTCGACTCGTTATTCACCATTATTAAAGGTTAGGATTTATAATCGTTTGCAAGATCATATTCGGATTATATGTGTTTGAATGTAATGATTATGTTGTTAATCGGCTGATTGATCATTGTTTGCATGGATGATTGTTTTCGGAACTCATAGTTTGCGAGTGTGTTTTGTTTATAAAGACTAGAGATATTGATTAGGGTTTGCATGGATATGTTATATGTATTGATCTATGATTGGAAAAATCAGTTCTTGATCGCCTAGGTTCCTTATATCGACGGTTTATGCGAATTAGTTGTGATAAAATGCTGAAACAGGTTGCTGAATGATAGTTACAGCCGACTTCAACTGGCTGTAACTCGGTCATTAGTTGTCGAAAAACGGATTTTCTGAAGTTTAAAACGTAGAGATTTGAATAACGAATCTAATGGCGCTGGATTCATATTTTTCTGAAGTCGTTTGATATTTATAAGTGGCCAAATAAATTCAGTAACTAAAGCTGTGAAAATCCTGAAATTTTGTTAGTTGTTTATCGAGTTGGATTTTATAATCAGTAGGGAGTCGAATCATGATATTTGTACAGCAACTAGGTATGGAAATTTCCGGGAAACTCCCACTGGAATTTTGTTAATTGGACGATCAGTGATTTTTAAATAAATTCTTCCGTGGACTGCAGTCAGAAAGCGACGAATCTGACTGCAGCCTAGTATATTAATATTTATGGATAATTGGTAAAGTATTAGGACTTGAAAAATTTATATAAATTTCTACAGGATAATTGTCACCTGCTGTAAAATAATTGGAATATTTGGAACGTTGGAACTATTTTATAAAAATCCTAGAAAACAGCCGAATTATGAGTATGTAAGCTGAAACTTGATAACTTGTGAATGTATGCACCAAAGTGTTGTATGGATTGGATTATGTTCATGATAAATTGTTTTGATTACTATCTTCACATGAGGATACTTGCATGCATGTTTGAGTGTTAGGAATTTTGATTGTGTTTATCACTTTGTGCGTAAATTATGTGTAGAATTTTGTATTAGTGTGTTCACACACTGACTTGAAATCAATTGGTTTGTTAGGACGCAATTAGCAGTCCCATCCTTTACGAATTCTTTGCTACACTAACCGAGCAACTAAAGGTGAGTTCACGGCCCCTAATTTTATCCGGTTTTAAACAACAGGGGGAGAAACATGTATACACTCTTCAACTCAATCTCTTTACGTTATATGAAATTAACGTCACATAACTATTCGGTAACTAAGTTAATGTTAATGTAACGTTATGGTCACTAAGCAGCTATATCACTTAAGTCCTCGTCAATCTCTCGGATCGTTAGTATTGGGTTTTAATAGCGGGGGAATTATAAGTAGTACTACTGGGCCCGACAAGCCCCATCCGAGCTAGTCGCGCTAGCCGACCGGGTATGGTCAACGGGTGAATAATTTGGCCTAACTTCGCCATGGTCAGTGATAGGCCTGGCAACACGGAGGCACAACAGTCAGCTTCGATCGCGAACACTTACGTGACATAACTTTAGGCTAGCTACCTATATATGTTAACATTGAACTTATTTACGAATCAACATTATTATTCCGGGTTTGGAATAATGGAACCATCAGCAATATTATCCCATGTTAAGGATAATGGAACCAACAACATTATTATTCCGGGTTGGGAATAATGGAACTAGTTGTTATCCCGGGTTAGGGATAACGGGGGAAACAAACTCATAACCGAACAAACGAATTTATGAAAACCTGTGAACTCACTCATCTTTAATGTTGACACTTGTTTCTTTACATGTTTCTCAGGACGCTAGGAGCTCTAGGTGCACTCACATGCTTTGAACAAGACATCTTTTATCGAGTCTCATTTACAAACATTGTTTTGGGTTTTTCATTTGTTTTGGCGTTTGTGTTGGCGCCCGTTTCTCTACTTATTTTATGCTTCCGCACAACCATAAAAACTAATGCTTCCGCTAAACTTTGGTAACTAACTAAGACAATCTAAAATCTACGATGATTGGTTAATCAAATGATTTTTGGAAAACGTATTATCAAATCATATAGAGTCGTTCGACGTACTAGTGTTTCAGATTCTGGTTTATGCACATGCCTCGCGGTAAAACTCCGCAAGTTGAAATTGAGGGTGTGACAGATTGGTATCAGAGCCACTAGCTATAGAGAACCAGGTTTGCATTAGAAGTAGACCTAAACTATAGCTGATTACACGACACTAGACGTAGTTTGGCACCGAACTGATTATATCTTATTATGTGATGTACTACAACTGTGTATGTAGATTATGACTTCGTAATAAGAAATGAAAACAACTCGTAACTAACAACACGACCTAACAGGCAATGTCATCATCATCATCCGACAAACTTACACCACCAAGAGCGCCAGGAAAGGCACCTATGGTGGAACCCTTACCATCTTATGGCGTGGAGACACGCTCAGCTGCGAGGAAAAGGCTCGCTCTGGGGGAGGAGTCGTCATCACGCCCAACCATCGCTGTGCCGGTCAAACCGGTTAACTCTGTAGAAGTAGGGAATGACCTACTTAGAAACATGATACAGAAACAACAAGAATAGTTAGAAAGAATGCAGGAAACCATCCTAGCACAAGGATGGATGATCCGACAACTGACAGGTAAAACCGACTCGCTCGAGGAAGAGCAACATACGAGTAAGATAGCTCGTAACACCTTAGCCAGAGATCTGCGTGCGGAGCAGATAAGAGCCGACTGGCTCGAAGACAGAGTCCTGGAAAATAGTTGGAACATTCAGGAGCTAGAGCAAAATCAAGCACCTGCACCAGCACCGGCCCCTCCAGTGCCTGTAGAGGAGGATCCGGAAGAGGATCCAGAATAGGATCCAGAAGAGGATCCGGAAGAGGATCCAGAGGAGGATCTGGAGGGGGACCCAGCTGTAGAAGCCGGGAATGCCGCGCAGGATGATGGCAACGATAGTGATCTGGGGGATGGAGACGTAGACGACTGACACGTCTCGCTTATTTTATTTACTTTCCTTCAGTCTATTTATTTTCCCACTTGTGTTTAAACTTGAGACTTTATAGTGAATTCATATGTTTGGTTGGCACTTTGTAAGACGTTGAGATTTCATTTAATCAAGTATTTCTTTTGACTATTTAATATATTTGAGTTGACATAACTTGATAATTATTAAAGTACGAAGTAGGATAACTATATTGGATATATAGACTTATCGGGGTATGTTTATGTTGTTTTTCGAAGATCTAATGGCAACTGGACGACGTGGAAACCTTAACATGACGCCCGAAGAACTAGCTGCCATGATTCAAGAGCACGTGAACGCAGCTTTAGCGGGTGTTCAGAACCAACCGGCAGGTAACCATTATTAAATTTTCGTGTGAAAATCTAATAGTTGGGCTAGTAGAATTCCTCGCTGACTACCTGTTCTCTGTCAGCAGGAGGGGGTTTTAACCCCTACAAGATGTTCCTCGACGCGAAACCAAGCAAATTCTCGGGGGCAGAAGGACCCATTGGACTGGTCCGCTGGATCGAAAAATCTGAATCAGTATTTGAAATGTGCAACTGTCTAGAGGCTAACAAGGTCAAGTACGCAGCCTCAACACTGGAAGACGGGGCACTAACTTGGTGGAATGCACAGGTCCAAACGCATGGACTTATTGCTGCAAATGCAATGGCCTGGGCCGAGTTCAAGGCCCTAATCAAAGAGGAGTACTGTCCACGAGACAGAGTGCAACAGTTGGAGCAAGCCTTATGGAACCACAAGATGGTGGGATCTGACATCGAAACTTACACAGCAAAACATCATGACTTGGTATTTCTGTGTCCCGATCTGGCTAACACTGTGGAGAAACGGCTCGAGTTCTACCTTGGGGGTCTGGTCCCGGAGATTCAGGGTATGGTAATGGCTAGTAACCCTGCAACCGAACATCAAGCAATCCGATTGGTGCACAAACTCACCGATAAGGAGGTGGAACAAAAGAAGTTGCCAGCACGGGGTACAACTGAAGTTGCCCCTGACAATAAAAGAAAGTTTGAAGACTCGTCTGCTCGACAGTCTTCGTCATCCCAGCCGCAACAGGGGAACCAGAAACGGTTCAATCATTACAACAGCCACCGGGGTCACCAAAATCAGCCCGCCAACAACAACAACAACCAGAACGCAAGCGGCTATGTAGGTCGAAAGCCGCAGTGCACCCGCTGTAATCTTCATCATAACGGCCCTTGTGCCGGAAATCGCTGCCATGATGTGGCAAGATGGGACATGCGGCAAAGGATTGTCGTGGGGAAATCATGTCCCGACAGAACCAAAATCAACCCCAAGGCCCACAACAGGGTGTTAACCGGGGATGCTATCAGTGTGGTAGCACTGCCCACTTCAAAAGAGACTGCCCACAGCTGCGTAACAACAACAACAATGGTGGGAAGAACCACAACCACAATAACCACAACAACAACAATAACAACAACCATAATGGAAATGGTGGCACAGGAGGTGCCAAAGGTCGCGCATTTACATTGGGCCACGGAGAGGCCAGAAACGACTCGAACGTGGTCACCGGTAAATTTCCCCTTAATGAACATTTTGCTACTGTGCTTTTTGATACGGGTGCGGATAGGAGCTTTATATCTGAGTCTTTTAGGAAGAACCTAAATCTCACGCCTAAACCCTTAGAGACCCCTTATGTTATAGAATTAGCCGATGGTAATTCTGTAGATGTGACCCATATAGTATCCGGCTGTCAACTCAAACTCGCGGGTCACACTTTTACCATTGATCTAATGACAACTACCCTGGGAAGTTTTGACGTGGTAGTCGGAATGGACTGGCTATCCGACGTCCGGGCTGAAGTTCTCTGCTTCGAAAAATCTATCCGAATTCCGCTCTCTAACGACGAAATCTTCACGGTGAAAGGCGAGAAGGCAGGCGCCGTCACCAACATCATCTCTTACATGCAAGCGCAGAAGTATCTTCGGAGAAAGAACTCCTTCGCTTTACTCGCACTGGTTACCGAACAGCCTAAGGACGAGAAACGTATAGAAGACATCCCTGTCGTCCGTGATTTTTCCGATGTATTCCCAGAGGAATTACCTGGTCTTCCACCCCATCGACAATTGGAGTTTGAAATCGAATTGGCGAACCATGCAACTCCTATCGCCAAGGCTCCTTACCGCCTAGCTCCAGCCGAGCTGCAGGAGCTGTCTACCCAACTTCAGGAGCTGTTAGAAAAGGGATTTATCCGACCAAGCGCTTCACCATGGGGAGCTCCAGTCCTTTTTGTCAAGAAGAAGGACGGGATCTTCCGCATGTGCATCGACTACAGGGAACTCAACAAGGTTACTGTCAAGAACCGATACCCGTTACCTCGCATCGACGATCTCTTCGACCAACTTCAAGGGTCAAGCTACTACTCCAAGATTGATCTACGGTCCGGTTACCACCAGCTACGCGTCAGGGAGGAGGATATCGCTAAGATGGCATTTCGTACTCGGTATGGCCATTATGAGTTCTTGGTCATGCCCTTCGGTCTCACCAACGCACCCGCGGTGTTCATGGACCTCATGAATCGTGTGTGTAAACCATACCTCGACAAGTTTGTCATTGTGTTCATCGATGACATACTCATCTATTCTAAAAGTGAAGAAGAGCATGCTGAACATCTACGGTTATTGCAAGGATTACTTCAACAGGAGAAGCTATATGCCAAGCTTTCGAAGTGTGATTTCTGGATTCGGGAAGTTCAGTTTCTCGGACATATCGTAAATGAAAAGGGTATCCATGTCGACCCTGCCAAGATAGAAGCTATCAAAAACTGGGAAGCACCCAGGACACCGACAGAGATTCGCCAATTTTTGGGTTTGGCTGGTTACTACAGACGCTTCATCGAGGGATTTTCAAAGATCGCACAACCACTTACTACCCTCACTCAGAAAGGCATCAAGTATGCTTGGGGTGACAAGCAAGAAGCAGCATTTCAATTGCTAAAGCAGAAACTTTGCAGTGCACCCATTCTGTCCTTGCCGGAAGGGACAGATGACTTTGTAGTATATTGTGATGTTTCCATCCAGGGGTTGGGATGCGTACTCATGCAACGCGATAAGGTCATCGCGTATGCGTCCCGCCAACTGAAGTTTCACGAGAAAAATTACACAACACATGACCTGGAATTGGGAGCAGTAGTGTTTGCACTTAAGATTTGGAGACACTACCTCTATGGAACGAAGTGCACAATCTTCACAGACCACAAGGGTCTCCAACACATCTTTGATCAGAAGGAGTTGAATATGCGACAGCGTCGCTGGGTCGAACTCTTGAACGATTATGAGTGTGCCATTCGGTATCACCCGGGTAAAGCTAACGTGGTAGCTGATGCCCTCAGTAGGAAGGAACACTTGAAACCTCGTCGTGTACGAGCATTACAGCTCACTATTCATTCGGGGTTACCCGAACAAATACGCGACGCGCAGTTAGAAGCAGTTAAGGAGGAAAACATCAAGGCCGAATCGGTGGGAAAAATGAAACGCGATTGGGAAGTAAAACCCAATGGAGCCCGGTATTTCATGAATCGCATATGAGTACCTCTCTACGGAAACCTCAGAGAGCTAGTCATGGACGAAGCTCACAAATCCCGATACTCTGTCCATCCAGGTTCGGATAAGATGTATCAAGACCTTAAAGCTGCGTATTGGTGGCCCAACATGAAAGCCGATATAGCCACCTACGTGAGTAAATGTTTGACTTGTGCAAAAGTCAAGGTAGAGTATCAAAAGCCATCGGGGCTACTCCAACAACCTGAGATCCCAGTGTGGAAATGGGATCAGATCTCGATGGATTTCATCACTAAACTCCCGCGAACTTTGGGTGGTTGCGATACCATCTGGGTGATTGTGGATCGTTTAACTAAATCCGCACACTTCCTAGCTATTAAAGAAACAGATAAGATGGAGAAGTTGACTCGCATCTACATTAAGGAAGTAGTTTCTCGGCACGGAGTGCCAACGTCCATCATCTCAGACAGAGATGCTCGCTTCACGTCCAACTTTTGGCAGTCACTTCAGAAAGCGTTGGGAACACGCTTAGATATGAGCACTGCCTATCACCCTCAGACTGATGGTCAAAGCGAAAGGACCATACAGACCTTGGAAGACATGCTTAGGGCATGCGTAGTAGACTTTGGAAATAGTTGGGAAACCCACCTGCCTTTAGTGGAATTCTCATATAACAACAGTTATCATACGAGTATTTCGTCAGCACCGTTTGAGGCATTATACGGTCGTAAATGTAGATCACCGGTCTGTTGGGCAGAAGTCAGTGACAGTCAACTCACAGGCCCTGAGTTAATACTTGAGGCTACTGAAAAGATTGTACAAATCAGAAACCGCATGGCGGCGGCACGAGATCGACAGAAAAGCTACGCTGATCAACGACGCAAACCGCTCGAATTTCAAGTAGGCGACCGCGTCCTACTGAAGGTGTCACCCTGGAAGGGTGTAATCCGCTTTGGAAAACGGGGCAAACTAAACCCACGGTACGTAGGCCCGTTTGTAATCTTGAAATGTATTGGACCCGTAGCTTATCAATTAGACCTTCCTGCCGAACTCAGTGGAGTTCACAACGTGTTTCACGTGTCAAATCTGAAGAAGTGTCTATCAGATGAAACTCTAGTCATTCCATTGGATGAGATTCAAGTGGATGAACAACTGCACTTTGTGGAACAGCCTATCGAGATCATGGATCGTGAGATCAAGACTCGAAGGCACAGCAAGATTCCGATCGTTAAGGTTCGTTGGGACTCCAAGCGTGGACCGGAGTTCACGTGGGAAAGAGAGGACCAAATGAAAAGCAAATACCCACACCTCTTTGCAGCTGAGCAGCAAACTAACGATACCAGTAACTAAATTTTCGGGACGAAAATTCTTTCAACATGGGGATGATGTGACAACCTGGAAATTTCTCATACTTTCGCGTACCATTGTTAACTAAATCCTTGTGCATGGCACTTGGGAATCTTTGTGCATGGCACTTGGGAACTTCTTGTAACTTCGCATACCATCGTAAACGAACTAACTCTTTGTGCGTGGCACTCTAAACATGTACGCTACATTCTAAACCGCGTTTATTCTTTCAACATGGGGATAATGTGACATCCCGGTTTTTCGGATAACTTAAACGCAATACTTGTCGAATAAATTACGTGCTACGTTATTATGTGATATCCGAGTTTGTGCTTTATGTTAGTTATAATGTATAGACGTAATAAATAAACAAATGAATCGAGCCGAACCGCGACACGAGCCGGTCTCTTTTTCTTGTGACTCAAGGAACCAAACCTTAAACCCAAACCATGTCGCGAGCAAACAACCCAAACCGACCCACCCAAGCCCTCGGCCGCGAGATCAAACCCAAACCGCAACCCATTCCCTCTTCTCCTTACTCTTGCGCATATATATACTAACACATGCATGCTTCCTTCACAACACAAAACCCTAATAGAAAACAGCCGTCGGCAGCCTTACTCTTGTCCCTTTGATCGCGAGCAGCCTCCCCATTCAGTCCCTCGACCGCAAGCAGCTTGTTACAACTCCATCATCATCTCTCGGTCGCGACAGCAGATTGTTCATCTCATTCTTTCGGTCGTGATCTTGCTTGAACAGCCGAATCCATTCTCATCCAAGTCTCGACTCGTTATTCACCATTATTAAAGGTTAGGATTTATAATCGTTTGCAAGATCATATTCGGATTATATGTGTTTGAATGTAATGATTATGTTGTTAATCGGCTGATTGATCATTGTTTGCATGTATGATTGTTTTCGGAACTCATAGTTTGCGAGTGTGTTATGTTTATAAAGACTAGAGATATTGATTAGGGTTTGCATGGATATGTTATATGTATTGATCTATGATTGGAAAAATCAGTTCTTGATCGCCTAGAGTCCTTATATCGATGGTTTATGCGAATTAGTTGTGATAAAATGCTGAAACAGGTTGCTGAATGATAGTTACAGCCGACTTCAACTGGCTGTAACTCGGTCATTAGTTGTCGAAAAACGGATTTTCTGAAGTCTAAAATGTAGAGATTTGAATAAAGAATCTAATGGCGCTGGATTCATATTTTTATGAAGTCGTTTGATATCTTTAAGTGGCCAAATAAGTTCAGTAACTAAAGCTGTGAAAATCCTGAAATTTTGTTAGTTGTTTATCGAGTTGGATTTTATAATCAGTAGGGAGTCGAATCATGAAATTTGTACAGCAACTAGGTATGGAAATTTCCGGGCAACTCCCACTGGAATTTTGTTAATTGGACGATCAGTGATTTTTAAATAAATTCTTCCGTGGACTGCAGTCAGAAAGCGACGAATCTGACTGCAGCCTAGTATATTAATATTTATGGATAATTGGTAAAGTATTAGGACTTGAAAATTTTATATAAATTTCTACAGGATAATTTTCACCTGCTGTAAAATAATTGGAATATTTGGAACGTTGGAACTATTTTATAAAAATCCTAGAAAACAGCCGAATTATGAGTATGTAAGCTGAAACTTGATAACTTGTGAATGTGTGCACCAAAGTGTTGTATGGATTGGATTATGTTCATGATAAATTGTTTTGATTACTATGTTCACATGAGGATACTTGCATGCATGTTTGAGTGTTAGGAATTTTGATTGTGTGTATCACTTTGTGCGTAAATTATGTGTAGAATTTTGTATTAGTGTGTTCACACACTGACTTGAAATCAATTGGTTTGTTAGGACGCAATTAGCAGTCCCATCCTTTACAATTCTTTGCTACACTAACCGAGCAACTAAAGGTGAGTTCACGGCCCTAATTTTATCCGGTTTTAAACAACAGGGGGAGAAACATGTATACACTCTTCAACTCAATCTCTTTACGTTATATGAAATTAACGTCACATAACTATTCGGTAACTAAGTTAATGTTAATGTAACGTTATGGTCACTAAGCAGCTATATCACTTAAGTCCTCGTCAATCTCTCAGATCGTTAGTATTGGGTTTTAATAGCGGGGGAATTATAAGTAGTACTACTGGGCCCGACAAGCCCCATCCGAGCTAGTCGCGCTAGCCGACCGGGTATGGTCAACGGGTGAATAATTTGGCCTAACTTCGCCATGGTCAGTGATAGGCCTGGCAACACGGAGGCACAACAGTCAGCTTCGATCGCGAACACTTACGTGACATAACTTTAGGCTAGCTACCTATATATGTTAACATTGAACTTATTTACGAATCAACATTATTATTCCGGGTTTGGAATAATGGAACCATTAGCAATATTATCCCATGTTAGGGATAATGGAACCAACAACATTATTATTCCGGGTTGGGAATAATGGAACTAGTCGTTATCCCGGGTTAGGGATAACGGGGGAAACAAACTCATAACCGAACAAACGAATTTATGAAAACCTGTGAACTCACTCATCTTTAATGTTGACACTTGTTTCTTTACATGTTTCTCAGGACGCTAGGAGCTCTAGGTGCACTCACATGCTTTGAACAAGACATCTTTTATCGAGTCTCATTTACAAACATTGTTTTGGGTTTTTCATTTGTTTTGGCGTTTGTGTTGGCGCCCGTTTCTCTACTTATTTTATGCTTCCGCACAACCATAAAAACTAATGCTTCCGCTAAACTTTGGTAACTAACTAAGACAATCTAAAATCTACGATGATTGGTTAATCAAATGATTTTTGGAAAACGTATTATCAAATCATATCGAGTCGTTCGACGTACTAGTGTTTCAGATTCTGGTTTGTGCACACGCCTCGTGGTAAAACTCCGCAAGTGGAAATTGAGGGTGTGACACAAGCTTCCCGGAAGAATGCTCACACTAGCTCCCAGATCCAACAACGCACTCACCCTCTCTGTTAAAGGCGTTCCAGAATCTTGAAGCTTAGGTGGATGCACACCATTCAACACAGCACTCACCCTCTCTGTTAAGTCAATCTGTTTAGGGACTTTATGTTGCCGTTTTTGAGTGCACATGTCTTTTAAATATTTAGCATATGCCGGAACCTGCTTAATGGCATCAATTAAGGGTAGGTTGATTTTGACTTGTTTAAAAACTTCTCAAATTTCTTCGGGTTGTGGTCCCCTTTTCTTGATGATGCCTTTGTTACCCGGGTTTTTCATGGCTTCGGGAAAAGGAGTTGAAAGTTGTTCCCCTTCCGTAGCCTTAGTCGGTTCAACAGTTGTAATTCGGTTATTATTATTATTAACTTTTACATTCATGTTAATAACCGCCAGTTCCGACTCGTCGTCACTCACCCCATCCTCACCTAAGTCCTCCACCACACCTTCCACAAATTGTGGTGGAGTGGGAACTGTATTATAGACCTTACCACTACGAAGGGAACTCACCTGGTGGATTTGACTACCTTTTTTCTGATGATCTGGATTTGTTGTTGTGTCACTTGGGAATCGTCCATTGCTTTGCTTTAACTCTTTCAGCTCATTAGAAAGTTAGCCCATTTGTGTTGTTAACAATTGGATGGCCTTGTCGCGTACCTCATCCTTCTGAGCCCGCACTTCATCCAACTAATTGCGTTTCTGCAGATCTTGCTGAATGGACTTCAACATTTCCATCGTATCATTACCCACAGTAGCGTTAGAAGATCCAACTATTCCGCCTTGATTTGAATGATATCCTCCTTGAAAGTTCTACTGGAACCAAGGTTGATTAAAGTTCCTTTGCCCCACAGAATGGTTATTATTACCTTGAAATCCTGGATTGGTTTGATTGTTAGCATTCCAATAACTAAAGTTCGGATGATTTCTAAGGTCTAGATGGTATGTATTTGAGTTCATATTAAAGTTTTGCCACCTCCTCCACTGCCTTGCACGTAATTAACATCTGTAACTCCTGAAACAAGACTAGGGAATTGATCAGCAATGTGCCCTAAGTCCCCACAATGCCCACAGAACGGCATTTGTCCACTAACATCCATTGCGTTATCTATCGCCCTTACAACCGAATGCCAAGCCTTCTTGAAGATTGAGCTTTTCGATTTGAAGTTCTCGCATTCCTTTCCAAGTACTCCCAATCAACTTGCTCATAGTTAGTGCCGAACATTCCATTTGATGTTGAGCTAAGATCCCTTGCATCTTCATCCGCTAAGCCTTCATGAAATGCGTTCAAAAACTACCATAGTGGAATCCCATGATTTGGAAAATTCTTTAGCATCATTTTAAATCGATTACATGCCTCATGGAAAAGTTCCCCTGGCTGCTGTCGGAAATTCCGAATATCCTTTTAAGCATTGTTTGTCCGTAACGGTGTATAGAACTCATCGAGAAATAATTGCTGCATATCGTGCCATGTAAAAATTGAAGCCGATGGTAACGAATGAAACCATTGTTGCGCCTTATCTTCGAGTGTGAACTGGAAAAGTACCAACTTCACGTCATGCGGTGTGAATCCTTGACCACCAATGGTGTTGCATCGGGCGTCATACGCTGCGATATGCAAATATAGTTCTTCGGTGGCCAACCCATGATACTTGGGAAGGGTTTGAAAAGATTGCACCCTTACCTCAAACGACCGACCTTGTAACTGCGGGATAACTACCGGTGAGGGGTTATTGGCGATAGCCGATTTAAAGTGGCTCTCAACACCCCTTACTGGTTCCCAATCAAATCTTCTTGGGATGTCTTCAAATTGGTTGATCGGCGGAGGCATATTTCGGGGAGGTAATCTATGTGGACCTTGAACCTGTGGTATTGGAACTTGCTGCAGTACTGAAGGAATCGTTCCTTGTTGTGGTGTCAGTGGAATTGGTATGTTAATTGGTCGATTATTAACCGGTTGCTGATTGACTGGCATAGGGGCATTGAGTGATGTAGGATACCCCGAAATTCCATAGTTTACCCCATCACTCGACCTCAATCCCGCGTCATAGCCTTCATTGATTCCCAAACCAAACATTTGACTTCCCCCATATTCTTCATAGGCCTCAAATCCATTGCCCGAATCCACTACACTACCTCGTTGTTCAAATGCTGAATTTCTGACAAAGTGTTGTTGCTGCTGTGAAGATGGGAAATATGTTGGTTGAGTTGATGGTGGAAGATCAGTGACCGGACTAAATGGTCCCGTTTGACCAGGCGGAGCCACGACATCATCAGTAACAATCTTAACATATGGTGAGGATTGCTGAATATTAGAAGTTTGTGGATAATGTTGACTAGGAAAAGGTGGAAGATTGCTGAGGTTAGGGAATGGTAGTGGTGGTATCGGTGGCACATTTGTGGAAGCAGGTGGAGTAGATTGTGATGGTTGTGGAGGTGGGATAGTTGTATTTGGTGCAGGTTGGGTAGGTGTCGGTGAGAATTGATTCTGTGGAGGGAGTGACTGGTTGATTCTCAAAATTACTTGAACTTTCCATTGGGTTTGTCATTTGCACAATACGATTTTCATGGTGCAGTACTCGGGTATGCCGTGTTGTCCTTTCTATCTCTGGATCAAACACTAACGGTGAAGACTGCCCGGAATTCCGAGTGTGATGCATACAAAGAATGAGTCACTTGCACCACACAAACAAAAGAAATATCATGTAATTCTGAACGAACAAACTAAAATGAAATAATCTATTCAAACACTTTAAACTACGTAGATAGGATAAGTCGGTTGTCGAACCAAGGGAGTATTGTGGAAAGTGTTATACTAAAAAATTTTATATAATGGATGTTGTAAATAATAAACTTAAAATCAAAGATTACTGCTTAAATAAACACAATAAATTGGAATTTGTATCAATAATAAAAACGATGATTCCTCCGAAATTCAGACTGATGAGCAGATTATAATAATATGTTTCGTCTAACCCTTGAAAACTGAATGTTGATTTAATTACCAATTGTGATGCTGACTAAGTATTCCGATTAACGAATAATCAAAAGTTATCACAAAGCATCAATGACAATTACCAACCCTAATCCTTAGCCAAATATATCACAATTTCAAGAACTCTCGGGAATTGAGTGGTTGCAAACCAAGATTAAACAAAATGCAATCAATAACCCTTAGTGAAAAGCATCGCATGCTTAGATCACTGGATCCAAATGGTTATCAGAACACATCAAATATCTAACTTACATCACTCCTCCATTTGGAGGAACCATAACAAGAAATAAGCCGCTCATTGTTCGCATATAGTCTTCAAACATTGTGTAATTCGCTGAATCCCTGAACATGATGTTGGATTTGGGTGGAATAATGATGGTTGAAGGTGAAAAAGTTGCAAACTTTGAAGCCCTAGAATCCTGGTATTCGCCCGTACTCTCTGATAATCCCCAAAAATGACCTAGTGAACCCTCATATACGTCCATAACTAAACATGTGATATTCTTTCACACATGACCGTAAGCTACGATCCCTTAACCGTAAGCTACGGTCATCAAGTTCTCACTATGTGTAACTCAACCGTAAGCTACGGTCTCTTGACCATAAGCCACGGTTGAATAGTTCTTGGCAATGAAACAAAGGTGACCGTAAGCTACGGTCTCTTGACTGTAAGCTACGGTCAACACATTCTGCTTCTTCAATTTCACTTGTAGCCAAACCGTAGCTTACGGTCTGTGAACCGTAAGCTACGGTGGGATCTTCAACACATTGTTTTATCTTCAGTATCTTTCACTCAAATACCGGTAGACCCCTCGACTTCTCTTCTTCCCCGTTTTCTCGTGTTTCCACGTTAGTTCTTGACCCAAACAAGTCCCGATTGGTACTTTCTACTTCGTAACTGCATCCCGGGTATTCCGCATCATCTCTGGCCTTATCAAAACGTCCGAATTAATCAGTTAACCTGCAAAACAACCAATTCTCATAGGTGTCTCATTCGGTGCATATTTTTGCCCAAAAATAACTAAAAACACGCTAGTTATGATCATTATCACTCGGGTTTCATCCTATCAATCATATACCGGTAATCACATGGTGGTTATCCGGACAACTCTAAACACCAAATTGCAAACATTGGAGAAGTTAGGTTTCCAGCAGAGAAAGGGCAAACAGAGTATGTGATACAAGATGTATTTCATGTACTGGGAATGAAGAAAAAATTATTCTCCGTGCCACAAGTAACTTCGATGGGTAAGTACGTTTTGTTTGGTCAGAATGATGTAAAATTTTTTGATAAACTTGAAACTTCTTCAATTCCTATCCTACAAGGAAAACGAACCGATATTGTTTATGTTTTGTCTGCCGAGTCAGCGTACGTTGACAAGACGAAAGGCAACCAAACTGCAGAATTGTGGTATGCAAGACTGAGCCATGTCGGATACGATAAATTGGAGCTTATGATGAAGAATAAATTAGTCGAAGGGCTTCCGAAGCTTGAGATTAATA
The DNA here is from genome assembly GCA_947069175.1 of Scalesia atractyloides. Taxonomy (NCBI): domain Eukaryota; kingdom Viridiplantae; phylum Streptophyta; class Magnoliopsida; order Asterales; family Asteraceae; genus Scalesia; species Scalesia atractyloides. The sequence goes on from CAMTDV010000013.1 coordinate 24,977,539, forward strand.
AAGAGGTGGTACGTGCCGGGTGTCAATATGGGAAAGCGCATCAACTGCCGTATGCAAGCTCAAGTTACAAAGCCAAAGCTCCATTAGAATTGATATGCTCAGATGTTTTCGGTCCAGTTAAACACCCCTCTATAAAAGGCTCAAAATACATGGTGACGTTTATTGACGATTACTCTAGCTATGTATGGGTCGATTTCTTACAAGAAAAATCCGAAGTGTTTGAAAAGTTTAAACGTTTCAAAGAAGAAGCTGAAAGATAAACGGGATGCTTCGTTCAATGTCTACTTCTGACAATGGAGGAGAATACTTGGCATCATATTTTCATAAGTATTTGAGGGAAAATAAAATACGAAGACAACTCGCCTATCCAAATACACCACAACAAAATGGTGTATCCGAAAGAAAGAACCGTCACTTGGCTGAGACGTGTAGAAGTATACTGCACGCGAAGAACGTCCCGGGTCAGTTTTGGGCAGAAGCAATGCGAACGACGGCCTATGTCATTAAGCGTTTACCACAACAAAAAACCAAGGGTACAACTCACCCTTTGAAATACCAATGAAGATGAAACCGGATGTAACTCATTTTCGAGTTTTCGGTTGTGTATGTTATGTCTTCGTACCGAGCCAGTCAAGAGATAAGATGGAGAAAAAGGCAGTACGTTATATTTTTGTTGGATACGATCCGGAACGGAAAGGTCGGAGATGTTGCAACCCAACAACACACCGGTGTATTGTAATGAGGAATGTAACGTTTAACGAAAATTCGTCGTGGTGGTCGGCGGAGAAAGAGTTATTACCCGACACCGAAATTATTAAAGATAAATTATTGGAGAAGTATAAAGTGTTTCTAAACTTGAGTAAAAAAGATGGTGAACCTGTTGAAGTTGATGAAGGTGAGCCGGTCACAGTAACGAGATCAAGCCAGGAAACACACCCGAAACAACATCCGTGGAACACCGGTGTTCATGAAACAATACATCAGACTCATGGCAACAACCATCACATGGATCTACGACGGTCTACTCGAGTGAAGAAGCCTAACTCGAAGTATGTAGTGAATGTGACTATAATCGAGCCAAGTGAAATTGAACCAGAAAGTTTCAAGACCTCATGTAATAGGCATGAGTGGATCGAAGCCATGCGAGAAGAAATAGCTGCAATGAAACAAAATGAAACTTGGGTGTTAGTTCCTAAACCCGAGAATGTGAAACCTATCTCATGCAAGTAGATTTTCAAAATAAAGCGCAAGTCGGATGGTTCAATTGATCGTTATGAAGCTCGTTTGGTGGCGCGAGGATTTTCTTAACAACACGGGATAGACTATGAAGATACTTTTAGTCCGGTGGCGAAATTAACAACCATCTGAGTTGTTCTAGCAGTGGCAGCAAGTAAATGATGGTTTCTACATCAAATGGATGCAAAGAATGCGTTTCTTTATAGTGACTTGGATCACACGATACACATGGAACAATGTCAACCCCATAATTTACAACCAAACACCGGTGGGCCAGGGTGGGAAATATCATGACGTAAGTTGATATCATCAAAGTCAATTAAAAACAGCAAAGCGGAAGTCTTAGATTTTAAATTACTATTACAAACCAGGTGTTCAAAGTACGAAAAAATAATATACAGATGGCTTGTAACAGAATATCCACAGGCGGATCGTAAAATGTACAAAAAGTGTATAACAGACTTTGGACAGATCTAAGGATTTGCAAGATCCTCTTATATCACTACCGAGCAGCTTCCTGCCTATTTTGTATTGTACCTGCAAGCTTAGTCTTTTGAAAATACGTCAGCTTTCGCTAGTAAATACACCCAACTGACTCATTTTGAAAACATTTGAAAATGGTTTTGAGTGCACATGGCACAAAAATCTTTTTATAACTTGGAAAGGTCAGCCTTGTAACCTTGTTAATAGATTCACATGTTTGTCCATACATATGGGGCCTAGTACAGAGACCGAGACATGATTAACGTACACACCACTTAAGAACCCACGAAGGAGTTATTCCCAACTACTGGGTAAAAATAATTTAGCATGAGCATCTGTCAGGTGTATGCCTACATCCCGCGCTTTGGTCGTGGCCATTAACTAATGTAATGAGCCGAGGATATCTAGGACACGGACGTTAACCCATGATGTTTAAGTTATCAAAACAAACTGATTAAAACGGAATATGCGGATTTACTAGCCACAGTCCAGCATTCGATTGATCCCATTTTCGACAAAGCGGTAATAATTTACCGTAAACCAAGCCCATATAGTGAAAATAATTCGAGAGTATTTACCTAAGCTAGTCTTGATTAAAAAATACAAGATTTAATATCTCAGCCGTATCCAAAATGAACTAAGTGCAGATAGCATTTACTGGAAGGCTCTAGTCTAGATTATTGGATAAGCTAACCAATTAAATGCTAACGGTCATTGACTTCGGCCGACTAGCGTACATGATCAAAACGGTATAATACGCTAGATTAAACGATGACCGGATAGAATGTAGTTTAAACCCGACAAGTACTATGACTTGTACAATATAGATAAACCATAAGCATTCTAAATTTTGAGAATAAAATGATAAGGTTAAACCCACTTGGTTAAATTCCGTAAACTAGTTACATATACTTAACCGTGCGCATATAAGCAATATCGGTTAACCGGATAAGTCATGGACAAGTTCTATATGCCATTATACTTTATATAAGTTGTAATATTAGTAGGATATCAACTTATATGCCCGTTAAGGTTTTAAACGAAATTATGTCTCATAAGGGTGTTTTGGTAATTATATATCGTATAAAAGAACTTGAATGTATTATAATGTTATAGTCATAAATATTCTGGAAAAATAATTTATTTATGATATACTATCAGTAAGATATTGATTATATGTGTAATTTATCATTTATGACCAAACTATGCACCGTAGGGGCATTTTGGTCATTTTACACATAGTTTTATAATTTATTTGGGATTCTTTAGTTTACATCATGTACCCACTATAAAAATACTTTAAATAAGTTTTAAAATCAGTTGGTAACAAGTCTTGGTTGATTAATATGGTTTAAAACCTACTATGCGTCGAAACGGCGTTTGTGTCGTAAAATGACGATTTGTGCGAAGTTTAGTAAAAACTGATATTAAGATCAGTTTTATATGTTTTAGACATGTCATTTAATATAGCATATCAGTAGGTAAAAGATTTGATATGAAAAATATGATTAAAACCATTTTATGTGCCACAAGGGCTTTATCGTTATTTGTCGACATAATACAAGAGCTTGTACATAAACTCAGTATATAATCTGACTTGACATCCCAAATAATCTTACTTATGATATTACATTAGTAGAAAATTCATTTTCATGTTCGCTACCGATTAAACCTCATTTTATGTAAAAAGGGCATTTTATAACGGAACTTGTGCATAAACTCATATTCTGATTATGATCATGTAATATAACTTCAGGGGGTTATGCTATATTATATTACGATCATAACGCAACTTTAGATCAGTAGCTAACTATTCTAAATCGGGTCAGAATCAAAAGTCAAAGCAGAAGTCAAACTTTGAGACTTTCGGTTGTGAACCGACCCTAGAATTGAAATTGATGAGCCGAACATGTTCTCGCATGTTCTAATAATTATTACCAACTTGTTTAAGTGCCAAAACATGTTTCATAACATATATAAGCTCAGATTATAATAATTTCGGAAAATGGCATGTTTGACTTTTAATATTAAAAGTTTGACCTGTCAATTGGTCTAGCAAACGTGATCTTTAGGAGGTGCCCTTAATAGGGATTAACACCTACCTTATTATGATCACTTAGCCATGCTCGTTACGAACAATGGCGGGACCATAAGGGTCTTAACCTAAAGTCAAGGCGTTTTCCGTAAAACGCTTGACTTTTGGCTATAAAAGCCTATAAACGAAAATGCAAGAGAAAGGAACACTTACAAGTGATTCCTAGGATAAAATAAAACTAAGTTGGATGCTCCTTTGAGTTAGGAACTTCTAGAGGATGGAGATAGATTAATAAATGAGAATGGTGCAAGTTCAAGTGGTAAACTAATGCACCTATTTATAGTTGGGGAGCTTGAAGCAGGTGATGCCAGGTGTTAGGGAGTGTTAGAGGGAGCTTACAAGTGTCCTAAAATGTGGCATAGCAGTTTGGAAGTCCCGAGCTGCGAATCAAATGGTTTTTGGCAACATTTGTAGAGGCCAAGCAAATTTTCTGCAGACACAGGCCTCTGGCGGGCCGAGAGAGACCAGGCCAGTGTCTCTCGCGCCCCGCGAGCGTCTCATGGGAACTTTCCAAATTTGTCACATTTAGCCCCTCAACTTATTAAACCTCTTAAAACACCTTTATAGCATATTTAGCCCTCCATAGCCAATATTTGGCGTACCCGGGAGTATGCCCGAACATTTTCAAGCTCTCGGTTCGTTAAAAGGTCACTCAGAGGCATAAATTAACATGTTTACACTTTTAACCCCTCCATTGTCCAACTTTAACATATTTACAGAATTAATCCCTCTCGTCCAACAAGTGGCTCATATGAGAGTTAGGACTTCATAAAGGATCACTCAGAGGTTCAGTATAAGCATGTTGACTCTGATGGTCACTCAGAGCTAAGCATGTTGACACTAATGGTCACTTAGAGGCTCGGTTTAAGCATGTTGACACTAATGGTCACTCAGAGGCTCGGTTTAAGCATGTTGACACTAATGGTCACTCAGAGGCTCCGCTTATGCATGTTGAGCATGTTGACACCTTTAGTCCTTATTAGTCCTTAATAGACATATATATATATATATATATATATATATAAAGTAATGATATGTGTCACTATTTGTTGGACACGCTTTTACGAGACGTTACAAACAACCGGAGGGCTTTGTGAATGAGAAGCATCCTACCTTTGTGTGTAAGTTACAGAAAGCAATATAAGGATTAAAACAGTCTCTGAGGGCTTGGTTCGGAAAAATGAATGAGTTTCTACAACACAACAATTTTATTATGTCCAAAGTTGATGAAGTTTGTTTATCAAGTGTACTGGAAGTAAGATGGTGGTTGTTCTAGTGTACGTCGATAACATATAATCACGGGTGATGATGGAGACGGTATTAAGCAACTGAAAAGAAATCTTTGTGTTAGATTTCATATGAAGGATCTCGGAAAATTGAGTCACTTCTTAGGCTTGGAATTAAAATAGGAAGAGGGAGCGTTAATTCTGCATCAGCAAAAATATAGCATTGATTTGCTTTCACGATTTGGTATGCTAGATTGCAAACCTATCAATACTCCTATGGACATTGCGGTGAAGGTATGTGGCAACATGGGAAAAGAACTAGAAGATCCCACAATGTATCGTCAAATTGTAGGGAGTCTGATTTATTTAACTCTTACTATACCGATATAGCTTTTGAAGTAGGTGTCCTCAGCCGATACATGCAAAACCCGCGAAAGCCTCATCTCGATGCCATCAGAAGAGTATTGCGTTATGTGAAGTCTACTCTTGGATTTGGTATTAAGTTTAATCGAGAAGAGAAGTTGAATCTGGTGGGGTTTTGTGATGTGGATTATGCTGGCGATTTAGATACACGACGATCGACTACGGGTTATGTTTTCAAGTTAGGTCAAGGTGCGATAACCTGGTGCAGCAAACGTCAACCATAGTTTCATTGTCGACGACTGAAGCCGAGTATCGTGCTGCTGCAATGGCAGCCCAAGAAGTGGCGTGGCTATAGCTGCTACTTGAAGAGTTAAATCAGAAAGTTGATGAACAGGTTGTAATTTGTTATGACAATTTGTCTTCAATTCATTTAGCCGAGAATCCCATGTTTTCGCGCAATGTCTAAGCACATTGAAGTCCATTACCACTTCATACGAGAGAAGGTTTTGGAAGAGAAGATTGATCTTAAATACATATCACTCATCGTCAAGTTGCAGATGTGTTTACGAAGAGTTTGCCAAGTGTAAAGCTCAAAGAGTTTTGTGAAGCCATGAGCATGAAGAACATCAACATTGAGAAGGAGTATTAAAAAAAGATTCAAGGGTGGTATGGTTTTGATCTCGAGGGGTGGAAGGTGGAGATCGATATAAGTTAGAGGGTTAATTTAATTAATGATTAATTAGATTTTAGTTTTTATCCGTACGTAAGTCTGGATAGGTTTGGGTTATTTGTATTGATTTCAAATTCCTTTAGTCCAGTAGCTTGTAGGTTAAGTAAGTCAAGTATTTAAAGTCATGTTCATTTGTTTTCAATTGTATCTTCCATTCAGTTTCATTAATAATAAAAGTGTCGTTAAAGTTTAGCAAGTTCCAGTCACACAGGTTCTGGGTTTTGGGTTGGATTTGAAGGCCACTGATTCGACACTATCATCCTCAGTTTCCTTTCTTGCAGCTTTAAGCGACTCTATCCAAATTGCAGGCAAGGTTGAGTAAGACACTTATGCAACCTCTTTCACAATAAAATTTTTGACTCTTGCTCAACAGGGATCTTCTTATCATGCACTTCCATGGATGGAACTTGACAAATCATTATCGACATTAATGGTGCTTTCTTGCAACCACCTGTCTGTCAAACAAAAGCAATAAACATGAAAATGGCAAAATCAAACCATGAAAATACAAAGAACAAAGAAACTAAGATTCTGAAACAGTTACTAACCCTAAAATCTACCAAACCAATATACTAAAGAAGGACTGAGGTGAATATGAATATTACAAAATCAAATGTAATAACTTCAATCAGAACCAGAAACTTACGTTGAACGCAATCTTTAGAAGCAACTTTGTGGTGACGACAAATGAAGAGGGGGAAATTAGGGTTGGAATGGAAAAGGAGAAATAGAGCTTATGGTTTAGGCGCGTAAACATCATGCTTTTGGTTTAGGCACCAGGAGTTCAATGGCATAAACACCATAACCAACATCAACTCTTGATAAAACCTGAATTACTTTTCTTAAACATACAAGAATATATAACACATAACAAAGATGGTAGGTATTTTTCCTAATATATTAGGACTGCTTTAATTACAATACAAAAACAAAATCTTTGAATAAAATAGTTCGGTAACCTATTTCACCCGTTCCATTTTAGCTATACACGACCTATTTGAAATATTTGTTAAAACTTACAAAACATAAAAAAAAAACCTTTAAATTTTGTAAAGTTCTCAAATTATAAACCTGAATAATATAATTATTAAAACCATATTACTACAAAGATAATCTAATAAATTCAATGAAGTACTTTAAAAGTTGCATAATCTTTAGTGTTTTGAGTCATGTCTTGGAACCACTTTTTCCATATAGACTCCAACATTAAAGTTAAAACATGATTAATCAGTTTGACTTTTGAGTCATGGTAGTAGCACCTTAAACAGTTGAGTTTTAAGTTGATATTAGTTTTGTAACAATTATGATAGTAACTATGATGAGTATTTTGTACTCATTAGAATTTTGATGTGGATATCAATCACTATCAGAAATCTAAAGTATATGATAAAATTCTACACTTATTTGATGATAACAATAAAAATAACATCAAAGAATATTTGTTGGTTTTTCCAGTACCGCCACTATATAAGCAATGTAATGACTATGATTATTAGGAAAACAACACAAAACTTGTCCCAATATCAACAATCAAATGATGTCTTCTTTTTTTTTCTTTTCTATTTGATGAGGATTGGTCTAATAAAGCTTTAATAGAAACCTCCAAACATCAAAGTTTCAATAAATTTTATTAGAAATAATAAACTATAACAATAGGTAATTGAAATCTAATCTTAGTATTATTTTGGATGGTTTAATGGTTGCTTCCACAAATCAACAAACGATTCGACAAAATATAAATCAAGATTTAACAAAAGAGTTTGATAAAACGATTCGACATAATCAAGAATCTTCAACATAAGAACATATATCAAAGAAGAAAATAAAGTGAACAATTAACATATTCCACAATCTCACAAATATACATATATCAACGATTACTTCCACAAATCTATACATATACGAACGGAATAATCAAAGAAAATCTGATTACTTCAGCAAATATATACATATATCAATGATTACTTCCACAAATCTATACAAATTTGAATGATATAATTAAAGAAAATCGGATTACATAAGCAAAATATTTGAAAGACAAAATAAAAAGCAATTCCACAAATCTATACATATATCAATGGCTAACATATTAAACAACGATTAAAGCGAAAGAATCAAAGGATTGTCGAATTACATCATCGCCACATCAAAATCAATCACCATTACTGTCAACACTATGTAACCTTTATGGTCATGATGTTTACTTGTCTGATGGTCGGAACCGGCTTAGTCGTCGAGCCTGTCACTTTCGCCGCACCATCAGACTACTGTGTAAACCCTTGCCTTCACATATTCGATCTGTTTACAAAACTCTACATCGACACTGCAACTTATCAATACAATAAATTCTAGGTCACTAGAACGATCAAAACCCACCCCGTCAATGTTCGTCACGAAACCTTAATCAACGTCAACGGATGGTGGGGATAGGTTTCTAGTGGTGGGTGGCAGGTGGTGATGATGGGATGTGGTGGTGGGAAACATAGATATCAGTGTGAATAATGATGCACGTGGGTTATTGTGTGGGGAAAAAAATTTAGGCAGCATAGACAAAAACAATGGCCTTAGAAGCTGTCACTTGGCCTAAAACCATAACTTATCCCCTAAGGTATATAGACTATAAACAAAGGTGTAGGACTTTTAGAAAAGTTGCACTAAAACTCACAACTCCCCTTTCCTTGCGCCATCCCTCACATCGCCTCTGTCCCCTAGCGCCCCATGCCGATTGACCATCGTCCTACACCACCACTATGATGTCGCATTGTCGTTGCCTCCCCTGCAGTCACAGACGGATTTGGAGGCTTGATCTGAGTTAACTGAAAAGGTTTGGGTTCACAGGTTGTATCTCTTAAACGAATCTAGTGACCAGTTCGTTAAACTTAAGGTGTTACAGACTTGATGAGTTGTTTATGTGAAAAAGTAAGTTTTTTCAATAAACATCCGATGGTTGGTTTTTTCGTTTATATTTGGTTTTGTATCTGGACTCTTGGTGGGTGATCCAAAGTCTAGTTTGGATCGGTTCGTATACACGCTTCCGCTCAATAAAAAAATATAAAACACGTGTACGAATGTCAACACCACATCTATCTACAAAACTAGAAAAATAACAAAAACCTCGTGAGCCAAGCTGGCTCGAATTGGACACGAGTTGGCTTCGAGATCAAAACTTCAACTTAGTTGATAATTTTAGTCTTACCGAGCCGAGCTAGGTTGTTAAAGTTTCGAGTAGAGCTTGAGTTAACCACCATAACTTGACTTAGTTCAACTCATAAACAAGACTAATTAGTTTAATTTTGGATTTATCAACTTCTTTTAGGAATGATATTTTCTTTTGAAATCATCATTTCAAGGCTTCGTTCTTATCCCAATACCATGCCGCATGAACATTCTTAATAAATATTATGAGATATATAGCCTAAAACATGTTAAACATCACAACTTAAAAGAAATCATGTATCCGTAATTTCCTTTAACACATCATTTACAAGATATCCATAACATAAAATCAAAAGCTAACATCTATTTTCACTATATTTGGATTTAAGACGAAATTACTAGCAAAAACTCAATAAAAATCCACACATTGGATATATTGATGCAGACCTATCACCTTTACGTAATGTAACAACTCATGTTACCTTAATTTCTAGAAAATAAAATTTTGAATCTCTCTTGAAACTAATTGAGGTATTGTAGTTGATGAGGAAGTGGAAAATTTGGCTGAGTATGATAAACTGTAAAGCGGGTGGGATGCCTTTCGCTTACCTAGGTCTCATGGTGGGGGCCTAGGGTGGGAAGTTGGACGATGGTTATTGACATCTTTAACGGAAGACTAGCATCGTGGAAGGCAAAAACACCTTCAATGGGTGGGAGGCTCACTCTTCTAAAGTCAGTCTTAGAGAGTATTATTTCTCCCTTTATAAGGCACCTTCTAAGGTAACTAATATTTTAGAGGCCCGTTTTTTTGTGGGGCGGTAGCGACGGGGCTGCAAAGACTAGTTGGGTGGCATGGGAAAAAAGATGGAGGGCTCGGGCTTTGTCCTTTAAAAGTGTCTAATATTTCCCTTTTATCTTGATGGTGGTGGAGGTATAAAACTGAACAAGGTTGCCTGTGGAACAAAATTATAAAAGCCACGCCAAGAGCTTGGTCGGCTCTTCCGCACAACAACAATCTAAACCTAAACGGGATTTGGTGCACTATAGCTAAGCTTCAAAATCACATAAATGTGTCTAATCTGGACATGTCTTTAGTGATAAAAAGTGAGGTAGGTAATGGATTGGATACGCGCTTTTGGTTGGATCCGTGGCTGCCACTCAAATTTGTGTTCCCTATGCTGTTTGGGAAAAGAGTCGAACAAAGCATGCACAGTAGCAGAAAGATGTATTATAGATGAAGGCCAGCCATGAATTTTACATGGGCTTGGAGTGGGTCGGATCCCCAAGATGGTGCTGATTTGGAGCTGGAAAGTCTGAGTTTGGTAGCCTTTTCGTACAGATTCAGTAATGGTGAGGATTTGTGGAGGTGGCTTGGTGACAAAACAGGATCCTTCTCTGTGGCGTCGGTAAAGAAGTGCCTTATCAAGACAGAGCCGTTGCAAAGCGAAAAAATTCTGGATTGTAATTCTTGGTTACCTCTAAAGCTAAAACTTTTGGTTGGAGAGTTATTCAATGCCGGCAGCCCACTTCTGAAGCTTTGAGTAAAAGGAAGATCATAAGCGGTCCGACAGGGTGTTATCTAAGCTGGTCGGATGAGGAGACAGTAAATCATTTGTTTACAGGTTGCATCGTGGCGACTTTGGTTTGGCAGAAAGTATCTAAGTGGGGCAACATACCACACATCTTTGCTTTCTCAATAGGTGACCTGCTAAAGAGTCATAATCATACTCCAGGGAGCAAGAAGAAGAGGAAAATGGTGCAGGCAGTGATTTTGTTAGGCTGCTGGAGCCTATGGTGGGCAAGAAACAACCTTAATTTCTCAGATATCCCGGTTAGCGTTAAGGATATTATTGGCGAGATAAAATCCTTGGGCTTTTTGTGGCTAAAACATAGAGCTAAAGACGAGACTTTAACGTGGGATAAGTAGAAAAAATTGGATGTTTAAAGTTTTTGTTCTCTGTTTTCTTTGTTGTATGGTCCGGGCACGCTAGCGCCTTGCTAATGGGTTTTTCGGTTTGTTGTTAATGAAAGTCTTCGTTCGAAAAAAAAATCTACTTTTCTATCTTTATTTTCCTTTGCAATTTCTTCAATCAAATGGCCAGACTTCGCATGGAAGGATTTTGTTTGGTTAAATGACCATTTTTATCCCTCAACTAATACTTTTCCTATTTCTATACTAAGTTTTAAAGTGTCTCATTTTGCATTTGTTGCTTTTCCTATTTCTATACTAAGTTTTAAAATGTCTCATTTTGGCATTCGTTAAATTATCTAATATTTGAATTTTGCGCCACAACTTGTAAATTACAAAAATACATGCAAATATGACTTTTCATAGTAATGAAATTATTAGCTAATTCCAATATAGTAACATAATAATATTACATTGGATTTTTAGTACTTTAAAGGGAATACGGGTACATATCTGTTCACAAGATTTACATAATTTGTTTTCTAAATGACTTTGGGTTTTGTTTGTATACATGAGCATCAAAGAATATACTTCGGGTTCATAGCATTAATATGTTCGTGGCTGTTTGGCAATCTATGATTAGCCATCAAAGAAGCTTTACTGATTAAGATTAGCCTCTAAGTCGGTTAGCATATTTCTAAAACTTACAAATTAAGATGCTTCATAACTCATTAAGAGGTGTCATTTACAGGGGTAGCCTCCGCTACCTCTCAATCTTTCGGTCATAGTGTAATTTTTTCTTTTTTTGACGTTTTTTTGTAAATCACTACCCCTTAAATAATATTATGCTACCCCTCCTCAAAGTCATCGGCTGCTTGCCATATTCATTTTTTCTATTTACCATCGCCGACAGCAAGCCTAGCTTCATGATGCTGTGTGAAAAGATGAAAAACAAAAGAGATGAAGACGCTTGGTACTACTAGATTATTTTTAGGTTAATTTTGGGCTTTTTAAAATGGAGCCCACTATATGACTCAGTTGAATAAATTTAAAAAAGAGGCCCTAAATGATTAGAATATAATTTTTTTCATCGGCTAATCATAAGTAGGGGTGTTCGCAGTCTGGTTTGAACGGTTTTTATGTCAAACCATGAGCCGAACCGTAAGTAACGGTTTAAGGTTATCTAAACCGAAATCAAACCATTTGAATTTAAAACCAAACCAAACTGTTAATAACGGTTTGGTTTCGCGGTTTAGGCTTTTGTTGGGCTTTTTTTTAAAATGTAGAAACTTATAAAAAAAAGTTGTAAAACTACATAAACAAGTTAATTACATAGAAGTTGTCAAAGTTTGAATGTAGTAGCAACACAATCTGAGCGCAAAATGTTTGAGATGAAAAAAAAAGTCTAGATCAAGTAAAGAAATAAAATCTTAACTAGACAGTATTAATATGAGATGCATGTCCCGATTTTTTGAAAAAAGATAGTCCACTATCCACTATGCAATTTGAAGTCAGCCGAATAAACTAAAATTGTCGCTATGACAGTATAAATATTTGTGTGTATATACAATTTTAAAAATTGAAATATTTTTCACACTAACGGTCTGGTTTGGTTTTTTACGGTCGGTTTTTTTGTATATACTGTAAACCAACCCGTTCATTGCGGTTTGAATTTCTAAAACCAATCAACCGAAAATTAAAAGAAAGACCGCAAAACCAAACCGGTGACCGGTTTGGACGGTTTCACCCTTTAAAACCAATTCGTAAACACCCCTAATCATAAGCATTTTTTTTTCTTTTTAATTTCTCATGTTTATACGATGAAGATTTATTGTCATCATTCATTTGCGTATTTTTTTTTTCTTTTTAATTTCTCATGCTTACACGATGAAGATTTATTGTCATCATTCATTTGTGTAGAACGTGTGTAATAAAGCAAATTTAATTAAAATCAAGATTTTCCTATAACATGTGAAAAAAAGCAAACTTAATTATGAATTAAGGTTTGAGAATACTTAGCTAATTGAGGTTGTTATAAATAACTTTTATAGATAACCTTTTCAATTTAAGGAGGAAATTAAGGATAACTTGATAATATGATTAATATTTTTTTTATAACGGTATAGTTATAATGGTATGGTTCTTTGGTTTGGTTAGTTGGTACGATATAGTTTTACTACAATTTCAAAGTTACGAGTTATTAGTTGTTTACTACCAAATGGTTAAAGGGTTTTATTTTTTCTTGAATCAAGATATTTTTAACATGACAAGTCTCATTTGTTTTTTTGAACGGCAAATTTGAATCACTGACGAACTACTGGAGTATTATCGTGTCATCAGCGGAACCACCCAATCATATCCATCTCCATTAGGCATAGTGCATATACACCAATTCAAGAGGAAACACAATAAATATGGGAAAAAACCTTCTTGTGGGAATCGAACCCAGAATCTATAGGTCCCAAAACCTTATCCGACCCTCAAGATGTCACTAAGCTATAAAGTCACGATAGTTATCAGACTTCTCAAGTGAAACCTTGAACGAATCAATTACTAATGTAGGGTGTAAATATTTTTGTGATTTTATAAATCTTGAATTTAGATTAAATTATATTTGGGTATAAATCTTGAATTTTGATCAAATTATATTTGGGTGTCGAAGAAGGGATATACACCTAGCGACTAATAAGCATCCATGTGCAGTAAATATAATATTAAACCATTTAGACGTTTGTGTATTTCGGCTAAACAATAAACAGGTTACATGATTTGAGATTTGAGATTTGAGTTTTGTAGATCCATTATTACATTGATTTAGGAAATGACTAGTTATTTTCTACGATGGTAGTATTTTCTTTTAGACTTATATATTAGAAAGTTTCTATTGGTTAATTTATGTTCCATTCAGTATTGCAAATAAAATTTCTAAGAGTTAATTTATAACTAGTTCATTATTTATGGTTTGTGAATTATTATGTTATGTAATATAGCAATTAACTAGTATTAGATTGGTGATGATAATTTAAGTGACATATGATATATTAAAAAAGACTTGTTTAAGAATGTCTCGCTAGATAATGTTATAGCTAGATTCCAAAAAAATGAAAACTTGCACATAGAGAATAGCTTTAGACATATCAATTTTCAATATTTGTTTTTTTTATTATGCATTAGTAATATTGTAATTTGACATACTTTTGTTGATTATATAAAATTTGTTTGCTTATCTTTTTTTATATGACCTAACCCGATCCGACCCGAATTGAACTGGAAAAAAAATATTATATAGTTATAAGCAAATGACCCTAAATATTTCCGCCCCTAAAAACTGAAAATTTAACTTTACCCCTGCAATTTTATTATAGATCCGCCACTGGTCATTTAGATGAACCAAACACTAGTAATCTCTAATTGATTTAGCGGCAGCCTCTTAATAGAATCATAAAGAGGTAGGCTCCTAATGGAATCAATAAGAGACAATCTCGTAGTGGAATCATTAAGAGGCTACCAAACAACCCTTTACTCTTTGATTTTTTTTGTTGAATTTGACGCATTTGTTCTTTTGTTACGCCGTACACACCACTAGTTTTGGTTCCCAAACCTCCTCCACAAAAAAGGTTATCAATGAAGCAATAACTTGGAAAAAATAGTACATGTAAAAGTCGTATTGGCAAAAAGTCTCCAAAGAGGGATCAATGGAGCACTATGTGATATATTAAGGTGGTTTGACTTACAAGTGCAACCACATTGGGGCATAAAAGGATGAACGTGGAACACTCGTCATCATCCACAACTATCCTTTCTGTTTATGCACTTGAGCATTTCATTCATCCATCATCACCTAAATATGCAGAATGAATCCACCCATATAGTTTAAAAACACTTTTATAAAAGAAAATGAAACTATATGAAGTTATGAGTTATCATATTGTATTTAGAATCTGTTATTAGTTTATTAATATAGTGAGTGATCAATTCTATTAATGTCTATGAAAACATATAATTTTAACAAAAATGTATTTGTTTAAACAATTATATTAATCAAAATTATTATTATTATTATTATTATTATTATTATTATTATTATTATTATTATTTTCAATGGCTAAATTTGTACATCCTACTTCCCATAACTTTATTTAATTCACTAACACCACACCACTGGGCTATTCCCAAGTGGATAATCAAACTTTTTTTATTATTTAAATATAAGTAATCACATTTTATTATTATACTGGTGGGTTGGCATAGGCGATGCGATAGGTACCATCGAGGCTCTTAAGGAAAAGCAATCTAACACGGTATGCTTGAAACATTGATTATATTTGAATATTATTAGGTGAGTTTTCTTCTTGATGGTGTTCTTAGGTGAGTCAGGCTTGGAATGTCAAAATTTAGTATTGACGGTTAACATCTCGTCTTAGGAATGTTCACTCAAGTATTGGGGGTAGTTTCAAACGTCGTTCAAAAATAGTTATAAAAACATAAATAGTAAATGTAAATTGAAAATATTATAAATAAGATAATACTTAATGTAGTTAATAAAATAATCTCATATGCATTAAATAATGTATTAATTTAGAAGAGTTTATTAAATAACGGTAACTTGGGAACTAATGCATGCTTCGAAAGTTGCAACAAGCGTATTAAAGTTTAACTAAAGTAACTGCTTTATAAGGTTCTAGTTGGGAATATGCGTAATGGCACAGAGTAGAGAATTTCACTATAACGCATAGTTATACTTAGAACAAACTTCCTATTTAAAATATTATTTGGTAGCAAAAGTAAATTAACAATAAAAGCAGATTATACAAATAGTGTGCGACGCCAAATATGTTACAAAGGTAAATGCAATTTGCCCATCTATGGTTTAGAAACATTTGCAATTTGCCTCACATGATTGCAGTATGACCAATCGTGCTTACAAAATGTAACAGTATGCACCCATTTATTAAACATACATTAGTTTGACTGTTTGACTTTAGATGAAAATACCAAAATACCTTTTTTTACTTACAGTGGTTTTATTATTATTACAACCACCCACCACTATCATCACCACCACCACTAAATAAAACCATGCTCATACACCAACCAACAAATGACAAGAGGCAGTCTTGCGTATTTTCTTATCTTCATCATCCTCATCTAAGTTTGTTACTTGTCCAATCAGTGAGAGCCCATCAATGGCCCCTAATTCATTGTCCCATATTTCCATCCAATGTCATTTTCAATGAATTAGAGCTTTCACAAACTACAAATTAATTCATATTTCGTAATATAAATTTCTTTAACTAAGCACATATCATATTATACACCAACCAACAAATGACAAGAGGCAGTCTTGCGTATTTTCTTATCTTCATCATCCTCATCTAAGTTTGTTACTTGTCCAATCAGTGAGAGCCCATCAATGGCCCCTAATTCATTGTCCCATATTTCCATCCAATGTCATTTTCAATGAATTAGAGC
Organism: Scalesia atractyloides; assembly: GCA_947069175.1. Lineage (NCBI taxonomy): Eukaryota > Viridiplantae > Streptophyta > Magnoliopsida > Asterales > Asteraceae > Scalesia > Scalesia atractyloides. Next base: position 24,994,209 of record CAMTDV010000013.1, read on the forward strand.
TTTCACAAACTACAAATTAATTCATATTTCGTAATATAAATTTCTTTAACTAAGCACATATCATATTATACACCAACCAACAAATGACAAGAGGCAGTCTTGCGTATTTTCTTATCTTCATCATCCTCATCTAAGTTTGTTACTTGTCCAATCAGTGAGAGCCCATCAATGGCCCCTAATTCATTGTCCCATATTTCCATCCAATGTCATTTTCAATGAACTAGAGCTTTCACAAACTACAAATTAATTCATATTTCGTAATATAAATTTCTTTAACTAAGCACATATCATATTATACACCAACCAACAAATGACAAGAGGCAGTCTTGCGTATTTTCTTATCTTCATCATCCTCATCTAAGTTTGTTACTTGTCCAATCAGTGAGAGCCCATCAATGGCCCCTAATTCATTGTCCCATATTTCCATCCAATGTCATTTTCAATGAACTAGAGCTTTCACAAACTACAAATTAATTCATATTTCGTAATATAAATTTCTTTAACTAAGCACATATCATATTAAAGCAGTAAATGATACCAAACACCACATCCTAATCTATATAAAGAAGAGCTATTTGCACCATCATCCTTGCTCATGAACTGTTTGTTGAATTGCCTAAATGAAATTAAAAGTGTTTTTATTAATCAATTTACCGGTTACAATGTGAGTTTGAAGCACACTCGATTGTTGCAATTATTTAGTTTTGCAATGTGAAATGAAATGTGAGTTTTGGTTATATGATTTTGCATCTTTGAAGCTCAATTAACTGTTGCAGTAACACTATTCCTGCAATTTTAGTTGGTTTGCTATGATTTGATTGGACTGTGAGGTTATGTATGTGTATTTGAGAGCTCCAAATTGATATAAAGTATTAGATTATTAAACCCTAATAAAGATCTTGACTTTGATACTAAAGTGGTATTTCCAGTTTATATAAAAAAGTGAAATTGGTATTAGAGAAAGGTTTTAAACAAGTGTTGTTTGAAGAAGATTGTTTATAGATAGAAAGAAGAAAGTGCATAAACATAAAGTGTTCATATCTACAGAAAAATTACATCAAAGTGTAGAATTTTTCCAAGTGATACAACAGCTTAGTGTTCTTCAATATTACTTCCTTTCAAGATTTGTTCTATAATTTTAGTTGTTTCAAGACTGTGTCTGGTGACGAAATTATTTAGTTTGTTTAGAGGTGTTGAATTGGGCTATTTTAGTGTGTTATCAATTGGTGTATGATAATTTGTATGGATTATGGAACATTTGGTGGATTTGACCTAGATCTGAAGCTATTGATTTTATTGTTTTAAATAATTAAATGTAGTTATGTGTTTGAAATTTGTTATTTAAGGCAAATTGATATAGGTAAATCAAATAGCCAATGGGTACGGAACTTCAGAATCGCGCCCGATAAGCATGGATTGGGTGTCAAGAAGTATTGATCCATACTAACCCTAACCAACCCGAAATTTTAGAATCGCGGCCAACAGACAAATTGATATAGGTAAATTATATTGTTTTTATGTATTCATGAAACCATCTGTGCTCATAAACTACAACACTAAACTGATATATATTCAAAGCCTATTTAACCTTCTCTGCAAACAACTTCCTGTAACTAATACTAGTGTTCAAAAATTAGTCCAAAATAAAAAATTATTTGACTTTTACTCTCGGTAGATAATAAGCCTATGAATGATTAACGCATAGTGTAGTCATCACAAAAAAAAAACCCCAAACCCAACCCGATCCGTTCTAGAACCCGCTCTGACCCGGGACTCGTTTCAACCCAAACCCGTTCTGGCCCGAACCCGTTTTAACCCGAACCCGTTTTGACCCGAACCATAGCAACCCTTTTTTAGTTGACCCGTTATGGCCCATGACCCAACCCGACCCGTTTGCCATGTGTACTTGCACATGTTGGTTAGCCCGAAACATTTCAACGGTTGGAACTTCCAATGGCTGTTATGGATATACAACTCAATAAGTTGGATTTATCTTAGTCGCTTGAGAACGATGATCTGAATCCTTATATCTCCAACGGAAACTGAGTTGACCAGGTTCACTGCTATGACTCCGGCCATGACCTTCCGTCGAGAGATTTACAACCCTAAACAAACATCTTCATCACCGCCATCATTGTTAACCCAAACCACCGTCGCTGTAACACCCACTACCGATACCACCATCATCATAGGAACCACCTTCAAGAACCTCACCGTTCACCATCGGAATTCTCGAAGGAATCCTTGTTATTACACCGAACCTGAACACAATCATCGTTGATACGGAGTGTCTCTCTCTCAATCGCTTCTATATCTAGTTTTCAAAAAATGGTACTGAGGTGTATGTAAGTGAAACAGGTGCAAGTATGTGTGTGAGAGAAGGTTAAAGAGAGGTCAAGTGTGTGTTGGGTGGTAAGATTACCATTTGCCTTCTACAGGGACAGGAAAAGACGGACATTACTGCAAGGAGACAGAGTGTGAGAAATTGAAACACGAGGACCGTTAAAAAAAAATATATTACAAACCAATGACTAAAAACGACGACTTTATAACTAAATCAGATATCTCACCCAACTATACACCCGAGCCGCCATGAGAATTCAGGTGTCCTGTCCAGGCTCGAAGAAAATGTGTCTGTTAGGCTTTAATGCCCTTCATCTTAACATAAAAAATAAACTAAGCTATTGATTTGGATGAAAATGTTAAAAAAAAGGCAAACTTAAAGGATTCAAATGCACAAAAATTCATTTTGAAGGGAACACGCACATATGATCAAATCTTAAGGACAATTTTAGCATTTTACTCGAAACTTTAAAAAAGAGTTATTGTTAGACATGAATCAAGTTAGAGACATATACCAAACCTACTAATTTTCAAAGTTCAAACAAAAATCTATTAACTTTTTTCCAAATCACAACTATGATTTATGTAATTTTAAGTCTATAAATGGACAAAGAATAAGGGTTTTCTACAAACGGTAACAAGAAGGAAGCTACCCTAGTTTTGAAAGATAGTTAAGACAATAAATTCAACCACTTTCTAACTACTTTTCTCACAATACTTAATCAGCCACCTGGCCCCAATGTTCTATTAAGGTTTTTATTTATTTATTTTTTATAACAATTCCTAGATCTTTCAGGATACATACATCTAACATGCGTTATTCCTACGAGACAAAACTACTATTAAGCTGAGGTCTCACTAGAAGCAACCTCTTTATTCCTATAAGATAGAGATAAGGCTGTCCATGTCTTACCCTCCTTAGACCTTAACTTAACTTTGCTATTAATGGGATTTATTGAGTATGATGATGATAACATCTAACATGCTTTGTACATACATATAGGATTTGAAGTTACTAACCTTTTAATTATACAATGCATCACCACCTGGATTTGAGCTATCCTTGGGCCCAATGGTCTATAAATAATACACCAACCCCCTCAGTTTAAACCACCAACACTACACTTCATACAAAACCTCTCTAACCACTCCCTAATCCACTCCAAAATGAAGGCACCCACCATGGTCTGCTTTCTGGTTGCAGTTACTGCAGCCATCATGGTCTTTATGGGCCAACTTCCTGCAGCCACCGCGGTGACTTGCAACTACATGGAGCTCGTGCCATGTGCTGATGCGATCTCATCGTCTCGTGCGCCATCGAGCACATGCTGCAGTAAGGTAAGGGAGCAGAGGCCGTGCTTCTGCGGATACCTCCGGAACCCGAGACTCCGTCAGTTCGTCAGCCCAGCCACCGCCCAGAAGATTGCTAGCCAGTGTGGAGTTAGTATTCCACAGTGCTAGAAATAATGTTTTAGTTTCAACTTATGATAATATCAGATATTGGAATATTGTGCAATAAAGTGTGACATGCAACATGTAAGGTGTTTGTTTGTATTGTTAATGAAACAAAGGTAGTTGGTGGTGTGCTTGAAGTTTATTACACTTTACTTGTTTTATTTTAGAGAATAATTAATATATTGTATAAGATGTAAACAAATTAATATAAATATTAATATACTAACCATTTAGACATGTTAGTATTGTGCAAAGAAATAACTGAAATATGAAAATATTATAAAGATATGTAAATTTTATGTAATTAATATTCCAATTCTATCTACATAGAATGAATCTTGCTACTGAATATTAATAGATACTGAAGAAGAAAATGTGTGTTTTCAAGAAGTATGGACTTTTGGAGATGAAAACCATTTTTTAGACAAGTGTGACCACGATCTATATATTCTACACAAATTAACTAAAATAAAACATTATTTATTTCTAAAAACTTTCACATATGTTTCTTATATTACTTATAACACTGATTTATTGTTTTTTTTTCAGATTTATACGCTCACAAATTTATTGTTTTTTATTTTCAGATTTATACACTCACAATATTATATTTTCCTCAGATTTATACACTCATAATATTATATTTAGAGATGGATACTAATCACTACATTCATAGATGCACTGTCAACTTTCTAAATGTTTTCTTCATTTTAAAGACTATAAAAGCATTAACAATAGGTTCACTATCTCTAGTATCACAATTTAACCAAATAAACTCTTTTTTTTTCAAACTCCGTTTACTTTTTAAAAACCTGTAACATCAATCTCGATTTCTTTCTTATTTTCAAACATTATTTTATTTTATTGTTTTTTTTTGTTTTATACACTCACATAATTTTATTTAGAGATGAATATAGTGATCTCAATATTTAGAGAACTAGTATAGCTTCTCTAAATCTTATCTCTATTTCAAAGATCCTCATTGAGATGTAAGAGCATTTACATCCCTTCTTCAAAATTATGTGAGGAAAGTTTTTGTTTTATGAAAAGGGGTTGTAGATGGTTGGTTATAAGTTGTTGTGAGTAAAGAAGAGAGAAAATGTTACTAGTAATTTGTAATTTTTTCTTATAGAAAATGTAGTTTTAGATGTAACAATAGAAATGCTCTTAACACTTAAAAAAGTTAAATTATTTTATTTGGGTCCACCTCCTTCTTCGGATACCATCTTTGAACAAGGGCAAATGAGTCAGTTCATCATCTTAAATGGTGCCAAATAGACCACAGACACAACCTCAGAAACGCCATTAAAGATAGTCTGGGATGTAATGGACTCCACATGTAAACGAAATAGTTAAGGCAGCTCTATTTAAAGTGGTTTTCATTCTTGTAAATTTTTTTTAAATAAATATACAATACCTAAAGTAGTATTTAAAAAAAAAACATAAGCAAGATCTTAAGAATAATAATACTATTACAAACCAAGGACTAAAAACCGACGACTTTATAACTAAATCAGATATCTCACCCAACTATACACCCGAGGCCGGCCATGAGAATTCAGGTGTCATGTCCAAGCTCGAAGAAAATGTGTCCGTTAGGCTTTAATGAAAGAACACGCAAAATAACACCTAGCTAATCATACCTGGTTAGTGTCGCGGAGACTTGCGAGTTGTAATTGCGTGGAGAGCAAGAAGATGACAGTGGGACATGGGTGAATTGCGAATTCTGCGTTACACAAAATAGTGCCGCCCTTGCCTTCGTGTCCATGCGTCTGGAGAAGTCAAAGAATTGCCGGAATTTCATTCAGAAGAGATGGACTAGGTGTTTGCGTGGTGGTTGTTGGCTTGCCGTTCAAGGATTTGCGAGTGTGCGTCGTTTTAGTCTCTATGTGTTTGCCAATTGCCGCCCAAACAAAAGGATATTGTTTTATTATTATTATTATTATTTTAAATATTAGGATAAACCTAATGGGCTAACTTATAAAATTCAAGATAGATTTGTAAATAGGCCTATCAAAAACTTGGTATTTTTTATGTGTATATTATTTAAAAATAACACACACATATATAATATATTGGATTTTTTTAAATTGTCTTTAGAAAATACGGGCCCTGGCCGGTGGTCCTCCCCGCGCACCCACAGGGCCACCACTACGTACCCCATATCAATAAAACTAATTTTTATACTTTTTACTATACACAGGTGGCAGAGTTTGGTTTGATCCAGGGGTACTCTACTTTGTTTTTCGCTTATTGTGTAGATTTTACCGAAAATTTTTTATATATTGAGTCTGACCATTTCTAATTTTACTAAAAACTAAGTTCAAGATCCACCAGTGATATAGCCATACAACACAAATTTATATTTTAAATATTTTGACATGCAGAACTCTAAGGCATGCACAATCCAAAGGATGCAAAGGTGTATAGTTTCAATGTTTTTTTATGCTCCTAACTTTGCCGACGTCCCCTCTATCTCCAATTAGTCTCCTCTCTATGTATGTCTTCGTAGGGCGTTTGTCCCCACTGAAAATTCACTCTCTTATCGAAGTCCATAGACCTTTAGCGGCACAGTGGCAAGTCCAAGTTTACACTCCACGGACTCAACCAGTAGCGAAGTCAGAACATTTTAGTTGGAGGGTTAGTTGGAGGATCAATAGCTTTTGTTACATTTACGTTCCCTGGTATACAACATCACACAATTCATATTTTACATGTATGTTTAAAACAACAAAAACCAAAACGCATTTTGCTTAATGGTATCTTGGTATATAAATTGGTGTCCCCTCCCCTATAGGTTACTGACTCGAGTCTTGTTGTGCATTTTAGTGTAAAATTGGAAGTAAGTAAAACTGGAAGTAAATTAAATGTGTGAGTTGTATGTTACCGTTCTAAAAAAATACAAAATACCAAAAGTTTTAATGGAGTCGATAAATTTAACCTTCAAGGTTCCCAATTTTGAAACCATTAATAACAGAGTGCAAATGAAAAACAAATCAAGTTATAAATCTTGGATTAAATAAATAAAACAAAGAAGTGATTAAGTTAAAAGAAGCACATAGGATAGTTGATATAGATAAGATACGAGCATGTATCTGTAAAATTGTTATTTTCTTAGATATTATTTTATTATATAATTTATGTAGGTTACTAATACTAATCTTTAACTTGCTTCACTAAAACATTATGGGCTGTTAAAAATGAAATTAAACATTAAAGGCTGTTTAAAATAAATGTTATACCTTCAACGGTTAAATTTTAAATTACTACTTTAATATCCCACTCCATTTATAGTACTTATCTTCTTCATTTTTACGGTTTATTTCTCCACTCCCAAGCATAAAGCTGCTTTAGTTTTCAAGTTACATGTGTGATTCGCTCATCTGGTTTACAAATTTTGCATTATTAGTCCTAAGGATTTATTAATTAAATAGGTGATCTTATTAGTTGTAATTTTTAAACTCGAGTAATTCTTAATATGATAACCATTAAAATATTTAATTAAGTGTATATAAAACGTTTCAAAACACTCTTATCCATTTAATATACAATTAAAAAAAAGCTTAGACAAACATAAAACCATACCCCTCTCATAATCTTGTTCTCCTTTCCTGCAAGCCACCACAACCCTACCGCCAAAGCCACCACAACCTCATCATCGGCTATCACACTCAAAAAACGTCATAGCGGAAATACAAATGTGACGGTGACGGAGGTTGGTACCACAAATATATTTGTGGACGATGCAATATTTATTTTGGACATACAACTTAATTAAAAGATGATATTTAAAGCGTTGAACAAAAACACAACATAATTTAGTTGTTTGATCCCTTATAGATCTTAATACAAACGGTCTCATATTGTTTTAAAAGTTGTCCAAAACGTTATTTATTACACCATTGCATCAACTACCACAATACAAGCCAAAATCTCGAAGTCGAACTCATGTACCTGAAGAACATGTAAAAATCAAGTGTCAACACAAGTAGGTTAGTGAGTTCACCTATTCAAATTACAATTAATTTGTGTAAGGAAAACTTTCTTGTTATGAATTTTATGTCAAAACATTCATATATTTTAAGAAAGTCAAATTTATTTTCTTATTAAAATCCAAGGGTCAGTTCTCTAGTCGCAAACGTTTTCTCTAAAACCCTCGACACAAATCACCTTCCCATAGATTTTAGTATATACTAAATTTCTAGCATCAAGTTTTCATATTTATAGGGTTGCAAGGCCCATGAGCTATACATTAACAATTAGGTTATAATCACGCTAGACAATCACAGAATATCAGTTGACACGAAGCTACCGCTCACGACGGGATGGTAAACCCGATAGATCTATCAACAATTCTATGCATACTGGTATTAATGATTAAACGGCTAATTCGCGCAAAGTGCCTCAGATTGGGTCACTTATGGTGTCTGCCTCATGAACAATGTGTGTGTGTGTGTGTATATCCTACTAAATTGATAAATTTAATATTTTGCGTTGCATGAATTCCCCGAAGTCCCCACTGAGACGTAAGCCTATTCCGATACCTACTCTCTTAAGATCAGCCAAATTCGTCACACATTAGATTTAAATATTTTAAAATCTATAAAAACGTTTCTACCCCAAACGATGTAATCCTCCCCGTTTCTACCTGGAACAAATATTTATATTCCATTCATTCCCGTTTTCCTCGAAAACAATTTTATATCATTCACATTCCAAAACCATGTTCCCTCGTAAACACAATACATCATTTCAAACCATATTTTCCTCGAAAATATATTAATATTTTATTTAAAGGCATATTTTATACCACAATATATTATATCCTTTTTAAGATGTGTTCCTCTCTCAAAACGTTACAAAAGACAGTAAACGAGGGGTAGTGACACTCATCTTTGGGTGCGTTTTCAACAAGCACAATTCCATAAAATTGGTCTACACGTCTTAATTTGAAGTAGGAATGATTTAATGACCAAATATTCTAAAATCTCTAAGTTTCTCTAAAACTTATAATTTTTCACACAACTTTGAGATTTTCTCAAAAAATCTTTATTTTGGTTATGTTGGCGTGTTTATATGCATATATGTGTTGATATATACAGGGTGAGGTTATTGTGAGAAAATTTAAAAGTGTAAGAAGGATAAGAAAGAATCTAAACCATTAGATATTTAATCTAATGGTTGAGATCATAGTGGCAATTCTGTAAATAATGTTACTATTAAACTAACTAATTTTCTAGATTAAGGGTATAAAGGTAAATTTAATATTTTTAAATTAAGAAACTAATATTAATACACATGCAAAGTTCTCCCCTTCTTTTTTAAACATTAATAACTTTTATACGTAACTCTTTTTAAAAAAAATTACACCATAATAACGTGTGTTTTTTATCTTTAATATGAGTACCATATTGATATACTTATGTAGAGTTAATTCTGTTTTTATATATTTAGGGTGTTATTTCTGTTTTGATTCTGATTAAAATGTTGACTGGTGTTATATTATAGTGTTATTTCTGTTATCTTCAATGTTAGGGTGTTCTTTATAAGATGTGTGCATTCAATATAACTTTTGTGGTGTTTTTATGAGTTATGGTGTTATTTTTGTTATATGTCTGTTCTTTATAAGACGTATCCTTTAATATACATGTTGTGGTGTTTTTATGAGTTATGGTGTTTTTATTAGTTAGGGTGTTGTCACAGTTGATAACATCATTGTCAATTAAACATAACACCCCGGATTTCTGACCCCGAAATCCAAACACCGGTGGGCCCGGGTGAGGAGTATCGTGACATCACTTGATAACATCATTGTCAATTAAACATAACACAACGGAAGTCTTGGAGCAAAATTACTATTACAAACCAAATGTTCGGAGTTCGCAAATAAAATAATATACAGGCTTGTAATAGAAGATCCACATGCGGATCATAAATTGTACATGGAAAGACTACAAAACAGACTTTAGGCAGATTTAAGATTTGCAAGATCCTCTATCACTACCGAGAACTTCCGGCCTATTTTCGTATTGTACCTGCAGATTAGTCTTTTGAAAATATGTCAGCTTTCGCTGGTAAATACACCCAACCAACTCGTTTTGAAAACATTTCAAAAATGTTTTAAGTGCGTATGGGTTAATTGACCGTCCAACCTTGTTAAAAGATTTACATGTTTGTCTTACATACGGGGCTCGGCACGAAAACGGAGACACAATTAACGTACACACCACTTTGGACTCACGAATGAGTCAATTCCTCCCAAACTTGTGGGAATGCATAATTGAGCGTCTATCGGGTGTATGCCTACAATCGCGCTAAGGTCGTGGCCATTTCGATTGTAATGAGCCGAGGATATCCAGGACACGTTAGTTAACCTCCGATGTTTAAATTATCAAACAAAACTGATTAAAACAGAATATGCGGATCTCTATTCTGAACCAATGTTCGATTAATCCCATTTCCGACCAAACGGTAATAATTTACCGTAACCCAAGCCGTATAGGGGAAAAAAGTCGAGAGTATTTACCTGAGCTAGTCTTCTTTAAATTTTTAATAACTCAGTCGTACACAAAAGGACAAAGTGCAGATAGCATTTACCGGCAAGTCTCTAGTCTGGATTATGGCATAAACTAACCAATTAATTACTAACGGTCTTATTTAAGTCATAGACTTAGACCGACTAGCGTACTTGATCAAAACGTATGACGCTAGATTAAACGATGATTGGATAGAATGTAGTTTAAACCCGACAAGTACCTTGACTTGTTTAATATGGGTAAACTATTAACATTCTGGATTTTGAGATTAAAATGATAAGGTTATACCCATTTCGGTTAATTTCCGAAAAATGGTTACATATACGTAACCGTGCGCATATTAGCGATAATGGGTAACCAGATAAGTCATGGACAAGTTCTATATGCCTTTATACTTTAAATAATTAAGATATCAGTAGGATATCAACTTGTATGCCTATTAAAGTTTTAAAACGAAATTATGCCTCATAAGGGCATTTTGGTAATTTCATACTTAATTTATAATTTATTTGGGATTCTGAGTTTATAACATGTACCTACTGTAAATATGTTTAAAATAAGTTTTAATATCAGTAGGTAACAAGTCTTGGTCCTTAAATATGGTTTAAAACCATACTATGCGCCGAAACGGTGCTTATGTCGTAAAATGACGTCATTATGTGATGTTTACTAAAACTGACATTTGGATCAGATTAAAATGTTTAAAATATGTTATTTAATATAACATATCAGTAGGTAAATGATTTACCTTGAAAAGGTTGATTAAAACTATTTTATAGTCACAAGGACTAAAATTGTCATTTATCGACATAGTTTAAGGACTTGCTTGGAAACTCATTTTAAAACTTGGTTTAACATCCAAAATAATCCTGCTTATAGTAATACATCAGTAGGAAGCTTATTTTTAAGTTCGTTACCATTTAAAATCTTATTTTATGCAAAAAGGACATTTTGGTCAAAGATGGCATAATTATGGAACTTGCGCATAAACTTGGATTCTGATTATGATCATGTAATATAACCTCAGAGGGTTATGCTACATTATATTACGATCAAAATGCAACTTTAGATCAGTATCTAACTAATCTAAATCGGGTCAGAATCGAAAGTCAAAGAAGAAGTCAAACTTCACGACTTTCGGTTGCGAACCGACCCTAGAACTGAAATTGACGAGCCGAACATGTTAATACATGTATTAATAATTATTACCAACTTGTTTAAGTGTCAAAACAGGTTTCATAACGTATATAATATCAATTTATGATTTTTTTCCGAAAACTGGCCTGTTTGACTTTTTAATAACTTAACTTTGACCCGTCAATTGGTCTAGCAAACGTGATCTTCAGGAGGTGCCCTTTATAGGGACTAACACCTACCTTACAGTGATCACTTAGCCATGTTCATTTCGAACAATGCATGGACCATAATGGTCTTAACCGAAAGTCACGGCGTTTGCCGTAAAACGCTTGACTTTTGGCTATAGAAGCCTATAAACGAAAATGCACAAAGAAGGAACACTTACCAGTGATTCCTAGATGCAAAAGAACTAAGTTGGATTACTCCTTTTAGTTAGGAACTTCCAGAGGAGAGAGAAAAGATGAAATGAGAAGGTGCAAGTTGGAATGGTGAACTAATGCACCTATTTGTAGTTGGAGAGCTCAAAGGAGGTGAAGCCAGGTGTTTAGGGGTGTAAGAAGAAGCTTTCAAGTTTCTCAAAACGTGGCATAGCAGTTTAGAAAAGCCATGGTTTCATTTTAATGGTTTTGGCATTTTTGCTTGAAGGCTAAACAAACTTTCTGCGTTAGAGCCTGCCTCGCGGGGCGCGAGAGACACAGGCCATGTCTCTCGCGGCCCGCGACCGCCCCAATTCAGTTGCAAAATTTGACACTTTGACCCCTTAACTTTAATAAGCTTATAAAAACCTTTTTAAACACCTTTTTGGCAGATTTAACCCTTCGTAGCCAATACTTGGCATACCCGGGATTATGCCCGGACATTGTCGAGCTCTCAGTTCGTTAAAGGTCACTCAGAGGTATAAATTAACATGTTGACACTTTTAATCCCTCCAGAATCCAACTTTCACATATTTACATAATTGAACTCTCTTGTCCAACAAATGGCACATATGAGAGTTAGGGCTTCACAAAGGATCACTCAGAGGCTTATTACAAGCATGTTGATTCCGATGTCACTCAGAGGCTAGGCATGTTGACACAACGGTCACTCAGAGGCCAGTTTCAAGCATGTTGACGCATCAGTCACTCAGAGGCTAATGATTTAAGCATGTTGACATATCAGTCACTCAGAGGCTGTTATTTATGCATGTTGACATCGGTTCGTCACTTAGAGTCTCAGATTTGTGCATGTTGACGCCTTTAGTCCTTATTGGTCTTTGACAGACTATTTTTAAAATACAACACGTGTCACTATATTATTGGACACGATTTTACAGGGTGTTACATCCTCACCCCCTTAAAAGAAATCTCGACCTCGAGATTTTATTCAAAAAGATGGGGGTACTTTTGTCGCATAGTGGACTAAACCTCCCATGTATACTCAGGACCTCTAAAAGCGTCCCACTTAACCTTTACTATAGATATCATCTTTCTTCGGAGCTTCTTAACCTGTCGATCCTCGATCGAAATTGGTTTTTCAACGAACCTCAGGTTTTCATCAATTTGCACATCTTCGTGCGATATTGCTAGCGACTCATCGGCTAGACATTTCTTAAGATTAGATATGTGGAATACATCATGGATTCCACTAAGCTCCTCTGGCAACCTAAGCTTATAATCTACAGTGCCGACATGTTCGATTATCTCGAATGGTCCTATATATCTAGGGCTTAATTTGCCCTTCTTTCCAAAACGCATCACACCTTTCCAGGGTGATACTTTTAGCATGACTTTGTCCCCTACTTGGAACTGAAGAGGTTTACGCCTCTTGTCAGCATAGCTTTTCTGCCTATCCCTGGCAGTTTTGAGACGATCACGGATTTGCATAATCATTTCTGTGGTCCAGGACAATCTCAAGTCCTGATAGTTGGGCCTCCCCAACTTCCGCCCAGCACACAGGCGTTCTACATTTTCTCTCATACAAGGCCTCAAAAGGAGCAACCTTGATGCTAGTATGATAGCTGTTGTTGTAGGAGAATTCTATTAGGGGTAAGTGGTCATCCCAACTTCCACCTAAATCAATCACACATGCCCTAAGCATGTCTTCCAGTGTCTGGATAGTACGTTCACTTTGACCATCAGTCTGCGGATGGTAAGCAGTACTGAAGTTTAATCGTGTGCCTAACGATTGTTGGAAACTTTTCCAAAAGTGAGATGTGTATCTAGTATCTCTATCGGATACAATAGATACTGGCACACAAGTTGTAGGGACACTATCTTGTCCACATACAACTTAGCCAATTTATCTGAATTATACGTTTCTTTTATTGGCAAGAAGGGTGCTGACTTGGTCAGCCTATCCACTATGACCCAAATAGTATCATTTCCACTTTTGGTCTTAGGCAACTTGGTAATCAAGTCCATAGTTACCATTTCCCATTTCCAAGTGGGAATCTCTAATTGTTGTAGTAGTCCTGACGGTTTCTAATGTTCGGCCTTAACTTGCGAACACGTCAGACACTTAGCTACATAAGTGGCTATGGATTTCTTCAAACCCATCCACCAATAATTCTTCTTCAAATCTTGATACATCTTGTCACCACCCGGGTGAACAGAGTATCTTGAATTATGCGCTTCCTGGAGGATTAGATCTTGAAGTCCTCCAAAGATCGGAACCCTAATTCTATCATTAAATTTTAGGATTTCATCATTTCGAGGCGTTAATTGATCAATGGTTCCGCCTAATCCCTCATTAGGGATATTAGCCTCTAACAAGGCTTGCTTCTGCGCATCTAATAGCTTCTCACTCAAGCTATTTCTGAGCTCAATGCTCTTAGCGTTAATCCTTATAGGTTTAACCTTTTCCTTGCGACTTAAGGCATCGGAAACAACATTTGCCTTGCCTGGATAGTAGCGAATCTCGTAATCATAATCATTAGAAGTTTCCATCCAACGACGTTATCGCATGTTCAATTCTTTCTGATTGAACAGATGCTGGAGGCTTTTATGGTCTGTGTATATAACACACTTTGTGCCATACAAGTAATGTCTCCAAAGTTTTAGTGCAAATACAACGGCACCAAGTTCCAAATCATGAGTGGTGTAATTCTTTTCATGCACCTTTAATTGTCGTGATGCATAGGCAATTACTTTGCCGTTTTGCATTAGCACACAGCCCATGCCAGTGTGCGAAGCATCACAATAGACAACAAAATTCTCAATACCCTCGGGTAGAGATAATACAGGATCGTTGCTCAGATTGTGTTTAAGAATCTCAAAAGATTCTTGTTGTTTTGGACCCCAATTATACTTAATATTCTTACGGGTCAAGGAAGTTAAAGGACTGGCTATTCTTGAAAAGTTCTCAATGAACCTCCTAACCAGCCAATCCTAAGAAACTACGAACTTTCGATGGGGGTCTTGGGCACTTCCCAATTCATTATGGCCTCAATTTTGGCGGGATCCACTTGAATACCACGCTCACTTACCATATGTCCAAGGAATTGGACTTCTCTAAGCCAAAATTCGCATTTAGAGAACTTTGCATAAAGTTTCTCCTGCCTTAATAATTCTAGGATGCACCGAAGATGTTTCTCGTGATCATCTTGATTAGAGAATAGATAAGTATGTTGTCTATGAAAACAATGACAAACTTATCCAAATATGGCATGCAGACTCTATTCATGAGATCCATGAATGCTGCTGGTGCATTTGTGAGCCCAAAAGGCATCACTAACAATTCAAAATGACCATAGCGGGTCCTGAAGGCTGTTTTAGGAACATCTTCACTTCTAACCTTCAGTTGATGATATCCTGACCTCAAATCTATCTTAGAAAAGTAACTAGCCCCTTGAAGTTGGTCGAATAAATCATCGATCCTAGGCAGAGGATATCTATTCTTAATTGTTAGCTTATTCAGCTCCCGGTAATCGATGCACATTCGCATCGAACCGTCTTTCTTCTTTACAAAAAAGGATAGGAGCTCCCCAAGGCGAGGAACTAGGCTAAATAAAGCCTTTCTCCAACAGTTCGTCTAGTTGAACTCTTAGCTCATTCGTTTCAGTTGGAGCTAACCTATATGGAGCTCTAGCTACGGGTGCTGCTCCGGGTATGATATATATTCTGAACTCCACTTGCCTATCTGGTGGTAGGCTTGGTAATTATTCAGGAAAAACATCGGGATACTCCAAGATAACTGATTGATCTTCAAGGTTTGGCTTTGGTTCATTTTTGGTAACTTGTGCCATATAGATGATATAGCCTCTTCTCAAACACTTGGATGCCTTAAATAACAACACCTTGTCTAGCAGTCCACAGTGTGAGTCTCCAAGGATGGTGATCATTTCACCAGATGGGGTCTTAATCTCGATGAGCTTTTTATCGCAGGAAATGCGGACTTGGTTATGAGATAACCAATCCATACCTAAGACAACATCGAACCCCGCCAATTTCATTGGCAAAAGAGAGATAGGGATGAAATGATTCTTAATGGATATAGAGCATCCATCAAGAATGGAAGAAGCAGTTTCTAAGGTTCCATCGGCAAGTTCTATCTCATAAATGTTATCTAGAGTTCTTATGGGTATATTTAATAGTTTACTAAACTTATGATCAACAAATGATTTATCTGCACCCGAATCAAAAAGAACTCTACCATAAGTATCATTAACGGGGAAAGTACCTGTTATGACATTGTTGTCATTAACGGCCTCCCTGGCATTCATTTGGAAGGCACGGGCATTCCCTTTCTTGGCCTCTCTAGGTTTTGCATCATTACTCTTGGGTTTCTTGGGACAATTGTATGTTATATGCCATTTTTCATTGCAGTTAAAGCAAACTGCATCCTTAAGATCCTTGCAGTCTAAGGTCTTATGCCCTTTTCTTTTGCAGATACCACAGGGTTTGGTTTGTGGATTTATACTACACTGTCCCCAGTGCCGACAGAGGTTTATCATTAGACACGTGCTTCATAAACCCGA
Source organism: Scalesia atractyloides (assembly GCA_947069175.1). NCBI lineage: Eukaryota > Viridiplantae > Streptophyta > Magnoliopsida > Asterales > Asteraceae > Scalesia > Scalesia atractyloides. Next base: position 25,010,637 of record CAMTDV010000013.1, read on the forward strand.
AATTTCCTTTCTTCTTAAATCTTTGGGAGTTATTATCCTCCCGTTTCCTCTTTCCATCTACTTCAGACCTAATTGACTTTTGTCTTACCAAATCAAGGGTAAGGGAAAGAGATAGGTCTACAGCGGACCTATAGGTATTAGGCTGTGCAGCCTTTACCATGCCCTTTATTCCGGGCGCCAACCCATTTATGAAACGCGCAATAATAAGAAACTAATCTAGATAGGGAATTGAAATCAGAAACATACTTCCGACAGTCTAGGTTTTTCACTGATAGAGACAAGAAGTCTGTCTCTAGCTTCTCCACCTCATGGGTTGGGCAATAAGTTTCCTTTACCAAATCAACAAACTTGGACCATCCCAAGTTGTACATGTGTACCTTACCTGTTGATTGAATCATAGCTTTCCACCATATTAGGGCATCGCCCTTGAAGGATTGTGACACGTACTTGACCACGTCCTTATCAGCACATTTGCTGACATCTACAATTGTCTCCATTTCGTCTAGCCACTTTAGAGCTTCTACAGCTCCTTTCTCCCCGTTAAAGTCTCGGGGCTTACAGGAGACAAAATACTTATAAGTACATCCGTCCTTAACAGAACGGGTGTTTTCAGTAAGATCTATTTTCTATGGTTCACTCTTCGCATTTGAAGAGTGAACAGGGCTCTCCTTATGAGCTGAAGATGGTGGAATAGATAAGGGTCTAGAGTGAGTGTCACTCGGCTCTCTTAGCTTTTCTATGGCCTTTCCCATGGTCCTTTTGACAGTCGCATCTATGCGAGCTTGAAAATTTTCACCATCTATATTTCTGTTTTCAGCTTTATTAGATTCAACATTCCTGTGGCTACTTTGTGCTTCGTTTGAGGTAGCCATCTTTAAGTCTTGGTTTCTATATACCAATAAAATTTCATTTTAGCCATGGTGCATCAACCATATTGGCTTTCAACATTGGATATAATAATCCATTGCCTATACTAGTGTGAATAACATCACAACTCTTAGGCTTAACATATCTATTTTTGGCCTAGGTCTTAATAGGATCATCATAGGCAAATTACAATTAGGACGTAGTCCATATATTATTGGACAGTGGACCGCAATATCACAACTGTCATTGTCGTCATTGACAACTATATAGCTCATAGGCTTGTCCTATGGACAAAATAATTGGGCACCTTGGCCGGTCATATTGGACATAATATATATATGGCATATCAGCCTGTCACTTAAGACATAATACATATGGCATATCAGCATGTCCCGTTGGACAATTTATTGGGCACATTGGCCTACATCATATCAGATGTATATGGCATATCAGCCTGTCCCATTGGACAATTAATTGGGCACATTATCTGTCACACCCCGACCCGCAGCGGAAAAGGTGACCGGGGCATGATTGGGTTTTCACCAAAAGCTCATGACATTTATTATAAGGTTTTATATTTATTATTTCAATTTAAAAGAGATCATACAATCATATCAAACAAATACAACATGTTCTATTTTTCCTTCTAAACTTCATTATTTTTCTTCTAAGGCAATTTCCTATGTTTTCCATGCTTCATCCTGTTCACCTGTATCATATGTAAAAATGGTTTTTGGATCAACAAAAAGTTGGCGAGTGAACCTTGATAGAAAACATTTATTATTTATTTCTGGTTGTATTTAATATGGAAAAATTGTGCAATATTCATATATGAACAAACGTAAGTAAACATACAATAACAACAATTAGCATACGATATCAAACAACGAACAATAAGATACATTAACAAACCAACAGCATACAGTCACGAACCATTAGCATACGATATCAAACCACAACAAACAATAACATACATTAACAAACTAACAGCATACAATAACATATCAACTTGCATAAATATATAACATAAATGAAACTGTGCGATCAAGGCTCAATCAAACGGAGCCGATCGTATTGCATGTACTGAAAATGAAAAATGTCTGTGCGATCAAGGCTCAATCAAACGGAGCCGATCGTATTGCATGTACTGAAAATGAAAAATGTCTGTGTGATCAAGGCTCAATCAAACGAAGCCGATCGTATGTTGGCACGTCAGGTTCACGCTCATAATGTAATGGGGAACATGCTCGACGCTCATAATGTAATGGGAAGCGGCAGCCTATGAAATTGCATGTACTGAAAATAATAAATTAAATCTATACAATAATCACACAAACAGTTTACACAGGCTGGATACACATTTATTCATGATATGATGTATGCACAATGGTTTAAATATAATAAATAGTAAGACACATGATACACCCCAAAATCGTGATTTAAATGGGGAATTGTAGAGATTCACTCACAGTTTGTGAAGATTGATTCCACGAAAATGTTACCGCACGAGAAAATGAATGATGACACGAATCTATAATGGCGTTATAACCTTTAAGGTTTGCCATATAAAAAAAAAGAATAATTTAGTCTTTGGTAACATATCTATTAATAAAGGTTTTATACGTATCCTTTAACCATAATTCAAATATTAGTTTCCTCTAATCTGTTAGTCTTGTTGTTCACGTGAGTTTGAACAAAACCACTGATGTTCCATTCCCTCTTTTCATTTACATAAATAAAAAGTTAAATAAAATAGATTTACTTATTTCCACTAAACAATTGTTCTAACCCAGTATCATAGTTTGTTGGTAAACTTATAATACATAAATTTATAAGTTTTAATAACTAAATCAAAACTTACACTATATGGAATTCGAATGTATTTGTATAAAAAAAAACTTGTATTTAACATCATAGCATATTAAACTTAGGCTGACACTTTATCAACGTAGTGTATAAACCCATATCAATATACAAACATATATTTATATGAATTTAATTTATAAGTGCAAAACAAGTGGGTTAGTCGATTATATAAAAATATACAGTAATGGTTGCAACTATTGACGATATGAGAATAAAAAAAAGTTAAATTAAATTTTTTTGTTCTTGTTCTCAAAGTTTCCCATAACCTATTTTGGTGATCTAACAAAATGCAACTAGCTTTATATACAGTGTGTTTTGTAGGAATGAAAATCATGCACAAAGTAAAAGAACTTAACCTCATGCAACAACATAGAGTAAATAGAGGGAGCACTATATTCAGGGCATCAATATCCGGAGCATCAGTACGGGTGTAGAGGCACGTATAGGTGGAGCGCGGTGTCGTCGGAACTTCACAATGGTTCCTTTCGAGGTGATGGAGGGCTGTAACAACACCAAACAATTTATAATGGTGGTAAAGGTAGTGACTGCGGTTAACGGCCGTCACGAATTTCAACGTTGACAAGAGTGACTTCGGTGCGGTTGCTTTCCAGTATGGTGTGAGTCGGCGGTGAAGGTGGGTTGTGATTCTAGTGGCGGTGACTTGTGATTCTAAATGCATAATATCAACGTGATCGGTTACAAATCGAAAGCAATCATGTGAGATTAATTGATACCGGTTACAAGAATTTGGAACGGTTTCAGATATAAAATGTGCGAGGCTTGATCGGACTTCGGATGAGACGGTTTCACTAGTTGCAGGTTTTAAAGAAAATGGGCTCCCTTTGGTACATAGTGGACTAACTTTTAGCTAATACTTAATGATTTAACATAATATTGCAATAAGACTTTCAACCTATTAACGATTGTTTATCAATTTTATGTAACTCACCAATTTAGTGCATTCAATCCTTATTAAAACTCTAATGATAATCACAATTATAATTTTGAACTTATAACTTGTAGCTCATATGTGTACATAGATTTAAATTTCGTTAAAAGCAATTCATTCTAATGAAATTTTAATATCATTACCATGACGTTAAATCAATTAAGGTTATAGAAAAAGAAGAAATTAATATATAATTTCTTTTTCTGTAACAACCTGATTTAACTACATTATTTCTTTAACATCTATTTTATCATTATAACTAAACTAGTTAATAACTAAACTCATTATAATTAAAATGATTTCATTAAATAACCAACTAACCACACATAGTTATAAACCTACAACGTTAACGTATTTGGATCCGAACGTAATTACATGAATTAAATAGACGCACAACACGATATAACCAATAAATAAATATAAAAATTCACTCTCATTCATTCGGTGTAGGACCCAGTTTACAATACGAGGGGATCCAGTTTTTGACGGATGTTACAGTATCCCCTACTTTTTAGAAATTTCGTCCCGAAATTTAAGTAGTGGCATATTTGTCTAGAAAGGATGGTGTTTTAATTTGACAATTACATACTCAGAAGAGAGTAAGAGTTTAAATTTTGTTTGAGGCGGTAACGTTCCTTGTAAGGGTTGAATACCCTGCTACAGGAATCGCTTTTTGTTGCCTAAAGTGTATGAATACGGAACATGGATACACAGAGTTGATCGACTAAGTATGATGTTATGCATATGAGTTTGGGTACGTTTGAAAGATTAGATTATATCCTAAAATAAACTTCTAATACTAAAACCTACATGGAACTTCTCATAACCGCCTGACAATGCCTCTGATCCTCTGGCAAGAATACTTATATATAGGAAGTACCAGCGGCGTATCCACCATATTCTTGTCAAATTTTCATTGGTTTTATCAGTTAGTTATGATTGGTTCTATGATGTGACTCTAGAACGTAAATAAACATAACAACCAATATCTGAGTCCTAATTCTGATAGCATACATGTTGGATTGATGACACAATCCAGTTCCTTTAAATGATGAGATGATATGAATGCTAAATCAGAGAGTATAACACAAACTTCAATCAAGACAATTCCGAATCCTACATGGAACTTCTCATAACCGCCTGATAATGCCTCTGATCCTTTGACAAGAATACTTATATATAGGAAGTACCAGCGGCGTATCCACCATATTCTCATCAAATTTTCATTGGTTTTATCGATAAGTTATGATTAGTCCTATGCGACTCTAAAACATAAACAAATACAACAACCAGAGCTTGAGTCCTTGAATGATGACAATACCTCTCTCGTTTGTTATGATGGAGAGGTTAGTCTATGTAGAAAATGGAACACAATCCAATTTCTTTAAATGACGAGTTGATATGAATGTTAAATCAGTGAGTGTAAAACAAATTTCAACCAAAACATTACTAAATCCTACATGGAACTTCTCATAACCGCCTGATAATGCCTCTGATCCTTTGACAAGAATACTTATATATAGGAAGTACCAGCGGCGTATCCACCATATCCTCGTCAAATTCTCATTGGTTTTATCAGTAAGCTATGATTAGTCCTATGTGACTCTAAAACATAAATAAACACAACAAACAATGCCTGAGTCATAATCCTGATAGTATACATGTTTGAATGATGACAGTCCCTCTCTCGTTTGTTGTGATGGAGAGGTTAGTCTATGTAGAAGTGAGACACAGCCCAACTTCTTTAAATAATGAGATTGAAATACGTTGAGATGTATGATGGTATGAATGTTGAATCAATGAGTATAAAACAAAACTGAAATAATAATTCGCATTAAGATCCTTGGATAAACTTCCAATTTAAAATTGAGACACGTGAGAATTGAGATAACATAAAGAAAGCATAAAACTAAGCAGTGGGAGTTGAATCTTGATTGTTGGTGAAGGGGACTAGTTGAGTGTTTTCGTTTGGGCCGTCATTATCTTCAACCGGATTAGCGTTGATGTTGAAAACTCTTCCTCTTGCTGGTGGCCTAGTGATTGGGTTTCCTTGATTTGCTTGGTTAACTGGGTTTGCTTGAGCTTGAGCGTTTATGATGTTAACCAATTGAGGGCACGTGTTTCTAAAGTGGGTAGGGTCGCCACAGTTGAAACAAGCTCGAACATATGGGAACATGGGGTATTGGGGTTGCTGATATGTTTGGATCATGTTTTGAGTAGGGGGTGAGATTTGGTTTTGAGAAGTGCGGCAAACCTTGCTCATATGACCATAGCGTCCACAATTCACACATAGTCGACAAAGTAAGGTAGATGGATGGTGATAAAAACAGGTGTTACATCGAGGGTGAGGTCCAAGGTAAGGTTTCTTATTTGGGTAGGTTGAGTTAAGTGCTACTTGAGTGATTGGGATAGCTTGGAGGGGTGCGGCTTGTAAGACTGGTTGATTGCATTGGGTGACAGCGAAAAGTTGCTCATCTCGTTTCCTCTTGAAAATGGGTTGAGAAGGGGATTCGGTTTGGGTGGAGTTTGAAATTTCAGGTGATGGTTTATCCTTTTTCTTCTCCTCCTTGAAGTCTTTGTTCCGGATTCGGTTCTCGGTGAGCTCTGTAGCTATCTCCATTGCTGCTTCCAAAGTTGCAGGTGTGGTACTTATTACAGAGTCTTGAATCTTTGAAGGAAGACCTTGAATGTAGTGCTCGATCAAACGGTAGTGGGGAGTGAACAAGTTGGGAACCATTTGATTTAACTCGAGGAATCTCTTGTTGTACGTGGCGTGGTCGCCTTCCTTTTGTTTCAACGAATAGAACTCATCCTCTAATTTCTTGATTTCGCTCCTTGGGCAAAACCGTCTTATCATGATTTCTTTCAACTCTTCCCAAGTCAAAGTCATAGTATTTTCAACACCCCGTTTGGCCTTCTCTGTATTCCACCAAGTAAGTGCTTTTCCAAATAAACGACCAGTAGCATATCGCACTTTGCAATCATCGGGGCAATCGCAAGTTAGAAAAATGTTTTCCATTTCTTCAAACCAATAGAGAAGAGCGGTGACACCTTCAGTCCCTTCGTATTTTGTAGGGTCGCAGGATTTGAAATGTTTATAAGTGCATTTAGTCGTATTTGGGGAAGGGTTGATAACATTTTGATCCTCTTGGTTGACAGGATTAGCGGTAAGGGCTTGTTGGACTTGAATTACAATGTTGGGTATTACGGCAGCCATTTGTTGAGCGATTAGGGCAGCCATGCGCTCGCGGGCTTTTCCTGCTCTCATCTTCCTACGAGCGAGGCTAGAAGACATCTACAAAGAATACATATCAAGAGTATGAGTTGGATGCTTTTGGGATCATGTGTCGTATTTAGGAATGAACATTCATAAAATAAACATAGCAAAATAAATCTACTACATCCATAGGATGTCTTGGGCTTTGCTCGTAATTGGGCCTTGCATGCCGCCATACTTCACTTTCGTAATCATGTGGGCCCCCATGATTACCGGGTTTTTCATATGGTTTGCATGTGTTTGCCTGGTTATGTACACTGAAACCTGGAGAAAATCGAGAAATATGTAAGGTATGATATTCGGAATGTGTCCAGGTGTGGACACAGTGACACCTCAAAGTGGGGTTAGTTCGAACGACGTTTAGTGTGGCATGCTTTGGCCTAATAGGTCCTTCGTACTCTCATCGTTAGTCCCCAGGTAGGCAAACTGGTCCGTCATATGGGATTTATACGAATGCCAACCTAGACAGGACGTTCCGACTACCGGTACTTGTACCCTTACAGTTACTACATGCCCGTCGCAGAACTCACTTTGATGAGATTTGAAAAATGAAAAATGCGACAAAATCTTGAATAACGGAAGTATGAAGATGATTTGAATATGTGAATATTGTAACATGTATGATGAATATGTATGTAAGTATGTATGTTCAACTGTAAGCATAATTCACTATATATCACAAAATATAATATTGGAAATGTTTGCATGCATTTGTGTATGTAATAAATATGAAACAAATAAATATCATAAGTTTGCATGTAACCACATAAACAATTAAAATCTAGTCAACTATAGTATAGGCTCTAAGGGTCTAATAACCTATCCTATATCCCTATAGTCATAAGCTCTGATACCAATCTGTCACACCCCGACCCGCAGCGGAAAAGGTGACCGGGGCATGATTGGGTTTTCACCAAAAGCTCATGACATTTATTATAAGGTTTCATATTTATTATTTCAATTTAAAAGAGATCATACAATCATATCAAACAAATACAACATGTTCTATTTTTCCTTCTAAACTTCATTATTTTTCTTCTAAGGCAATTTCCTATGTTTTCCATGCTTCATCCTGTTCACCTGTATCATATGTAAAAATGGTTTTTGGATCAACAAAAAGTTGGCGATGAACCTTGTTAGAAAACATTTATTATTTATTTCTGGTTGTATTTAATATGGAAAAATTGTGCAATATTCATATATGAACAAACGTAAGTAAACATACAATAACAACAATTAGCATACGATATCAAACAACGAACAATAACATAATTAACAAACCAATAGCATACAATCACAAACCATTAGCATACGATATCAAACAACAACAAACAATAACATACATTAACAAACTAACAGCATACAATAACATATCAACTTGCATAAATATATAACATAAATGAAACTGTGCGATCAAGGATCAATCAAACGGAGCCGATCGTATTGCATGTACTGAAAATGAAAAATGTCTGTGTGATCAAGGCTCAATCAAACGGAGCCGATCGTATGTTGGCACGTCAGGTTCACGCTCATAATGTAATGGGGAACATGCTCGACGCTCATAATGTAATGGGAAGCGGCGGCCTATGAAATTGCATGTACTGAAAATAATAAATTAAATCTATACAATAATCACACAAACAGTTTACACAGGCTGGATACACATTTATTCATGATATGATGTATGCACAATGGTTTAAATATAATAAATAGTAAGACACATGATACACCCCAAAATCGTGATTTAAATGGGGAATTTGTAGAGATTCACTCACAGTTTGTGAAGATTGATTCCACGAAAATGTTACCGCACGAGAAAATGAATGATGACACGAATCCTATAATGGCGTTATAACCTTAAGGTTTGCCATATAAAAAAAAGAATAATTTAGTCTTTGGTAACATATCTATTAATAAAGGTTTTATACGTATCCTTTAACCATAATTCAAATATTAGTTTCCTCTAATCTGTTAGTCTTGTTGTTCACGTGAGTTTGAACAAAACCACTGATGTTCCATTCCCTCTTTTCATTTACATAAATAAAAAGTTAAATATATAGATTTACTTATTTCCACTAAACAATTGTTCTAACCCAGTATCATAGTTTGTTGGTAAACTTATAATACATAAATTTATAAGTTTTAATAACTGAATCAAAACTTACACTATATGGAATTCGAATGTATTTGTATAAAAAAAACTTGTATTTAACATCATAGCATATTAAACTTAGGCTGACACTTTATCAACGTAGTGTATAAACCCATATCAATATACAAACATATATTTATATGAATTTAATTTATAAGTGCAAAACAAGTGGGTTAGTCGATTATATAAAAATATACAGTAATGGTTGCAACTATTGACGATATTGACAATAAAAAAAAGTTAAATTAAATTTTTTTGTTCTTGTTCTCAAAGTTTCCCATAACCTATTCTGGTGATCTAACAAAATGCAACTAGCTTTATATACAGTGTGTTTTGTAGGAATGAAAATCATGCACAAAGTAAAAGAACTTAACCTCATGCAACAACATAGAGTAAATAGAGGGAGCACTATATTCAGGGCATCAATATCCGGAGCATCAGTACGGGTGTAGAGGCACGTATAGGTGGAGCGCGGTGTCGTCGGAACTTCACAATGGTTCCTTTCGAGGTGATGGAGGGCTGTAACAACACCAAACAATTTATAATGGTGGTAAAGGTAGTGACTGCGGTTAACGGCCGTCACGAATTTCAACGTTGACAAGAGTGACTTCGGTGCGGTTGCTTTCCAGTATGGTGTGAGTCGGCGGTGAAGGTGGGTTGTGATTCTAGTGGCGGTGACTTGTGATTCTAAATGCATAATATCAACGTGATCGGTTACAAATCGAAAGCAATCATGTGAGATTAATTGATACCGGTTACAAGAATTTGGAACGGTTTCAGATATAAAATGTGCGAGGCTTGATCGGACTTCGGATGAGACGGTTTCACTAGTTGCAGGTTTTAAAGAAAATGGGCTCCCTTTGGTACATAGTGGACTAACTTTTAGCTAATACTTAATGATTTAACATAATATTGCAATAAGACTTTCAACCTATTAACGATTGTTTATCAATTTTATGTAACTCACCAATTTAGTGCATTCAATCCCTTATTAAAACTCTAATGATAATCACAATTATAATTTTGAACTTATAACTTGTAGCTCATATGTGTACATAGATTTAAATTTCGTTAAAAGCAATTCATTCTAATGAAATTTTAATATCATTACCATGACGTTAAATCAATTAAGGTTATAGAAAAAGAAGAAATTAATATATAATTTCTTTTTCTGTAACAACCTGATTTAACTACATTATTTCTTTAACATCTATTTTATCATTATAACTAAACTAGTTAATAACTAAACTCATTATAATTAAAATGATTTCATTAAATAACCAACTAACCACACATAGTTATAAACCTACAACGTTAACGTATTTGGATCCGAACGTAATTACATGAATTAAATAGACGCACAACACGATATAACCAATAAATAAATATAAAAATTCACTCTCATTCATTCGGTGTAGGACCTAGTTTACAATACGAATCGGGTTTCGGGGATCCAGTTTTTGACGGATGTTACATACATCATATCAGATGTATATGGCATATCAGCCTGTCCCGTTGGACAATTAATTGGGCACATTGGCCTACATCATATCAGATGTATATGGCATATCAGCCTGTCCGTTGGACAATTAATTGGCACATTGGCCTAATCATATCAGATGTATATGGAACCTATCATATCAATGGTATATAGGCTATCAGCCTATCCCTTCGGATAATTGGGCACATTGGCCTATACCATAACAGATATACAATGGCGTATCAGCCTATTCCTTCGGATAATTGGGCACATTGGCCTATATCATAACAGATATACAATGGCGTATCAGCCTATCCCTTCGGATAATTGGGCACATTGGCCTGACGGCTAAGTGTGGTTCCTGCAAAGCCACACTACCAGGAGTATGAACATTTCTCAATGTTACATAAGAGTACCTTAATAATTGATTAATGGTCCCGGTCACCTTCGACCTTAACGACCTTGGAGGTTTGGACCTAGTCCCTTACTCCTGGATAGAAGGATAACTTCCCTTAACTATCCTGATAGAAGACCCCTTCGTACTTAACTATCATTTCTTGCCCAATGTGTGGTCTACGCCACTTGGCATAATCAATTTATTAAGGTCTTTTGGAATATATTGCAGAGCATAAATTTCGAGTAAAATCGAGACGCTCGTTTTCAAAAGGATGAATTACATATATATATAATTCCAAAAGTACTTCTTTAAATTTTTCCAACTAGAAATTACAATACTTAAGAAAAATGAAATAAACTTGTCCATGCAAGGACTTTAAAGGAAATAGACATGTCCAGGCAGGGACTAAAAGAAATAACAATGCTCTCACAGGGACTACATATAATAAGAAGAGACTTCACTCGTCCTTCTTTCCCTTGACCAATTTGGAGAATTTCTTGAAGAACTTATTCGTCTTCTTCTCCGTTTTCTCCGCCTGTTGCTGCATTTCTTTCATTCTTTCTAAGGCCTCATTAATGGCCTCAAGTGGTGGCGGAGGTTGTGGTTGTGGCGGTGGCACGACCGGATACTGGTACCCTTAAGCTGGATATCCAGTTGTTGGATAGGTAGGTGGGAAAGGAGACGGGTAAAGTGCATTATGCATAACCGCCTGCATGTATGGGTCTTGCGACCAAGCTTGATAGTCTACCGGTGTAGACGGGTTAAAAGGATCATATCCAGACGTGTCTGGATACGTGGGGATTGGGTTAGTATAACCCCGATGGTGGTGGTTCAGCTGTAGGTGTGGGTGTTGGTGTTGGTTCAACCACAGGTGAGGTGTTAGAGGGCCCACCCATTTGTGGGTCCTCTTGAATAGTAGGATAAGAATTGGGCAAAGGTGGCAGCGACCCCGACCTTTGTCCGGCACGCACCGACATACGTGCTCCATGCTTTCTTCTTGGTGGTTCAGGTGGTGGTTGCGGTTGGTCCACCGGCTCCATGTGGACATCTTCTTGAACAGGAGGTGGTTGAGAATGGTGAGAAGGAGTATGGGCGAAAGTGAATTGGTTCCAGTATTGGTCCCACTCATTAGGACCTTGGTAGGGCGATCCAGCGTAAGAGTTTGAATCGCTTGATATTTCAATGGGATGCACATTAGATCCTAACGGCGGCATCTCCGGGTCGGAGTCCTCGTCCATAGGATGTGGCTGGTCCAACTGATTTTGATCAGCTGGAGGTGTATTTAGGTAATGGTTGGGGTTAAATTCTTCATGGTAGGAGTGGTGATAATGAGAATGGTGAGAATGGTAAGAATGGTGTGAGTGGTAAGAATTTTGGGAAGGTGAAGGCGAGTGTCTATTAGAGACAGAACGTCTCGCTGGTTGCCACGGAGATGAATCTCCCGATTCTTGATAAGCATCTGAGTTATGAGGTTGAGGGGGAATACGCCCCGATGGTCCTCCTCTCATTGGACCTTTTCCTCGTCCACTTTGTCCTTGTACACGTGGCGGCATTTTCCTGTTAAAAATCAATTCAAAAAAAACTTACTAATAACGTAATAATGAAATGAGTAAATCCTGGGTCAAGCCTAGACACGGAAGTCTAAGGAATGTGCTCGTGTAACTTTGAGACTAAACACAAAAGGCTAGTGTTTAATTCTCTCAAACGTTGGCTCTGATACCAATCCTGTCACACCCCGGATTTCTGACCCCGAAATCCAAACACCAGTGGGCCCGGGTGGGGAGTATCGTGACATCAGTTGATAACATCATTGTCAATTAAACATAGCACAACGGAAGTCTTGGAGTAAAATTACTATTACAAACCAAATGTTCGGAGTTCGAAAATAAAATAATATACAGGCTTGTATAGAAGATCCACATGCGGATAATAAATTGTACATGAAAAGAATACAAAACAGACTTTAGGCAGATTTAGGATTTGCAAGATCCTCTATCACTACCGAGCACTCCGGCCTATTTTCGTATTGTACCTGCAGATTAGTCTTTTGAAAATACGTCAGCTTTCGCTGGTAAATACACCCAACCGACTCGTTTTGAAAACATTTCAAAAATGTTTTAAGTGCGTATCAGCACAAAATCTTTTTATAACTTGGGTTAATTGACCGTCCAACCTTGTTAACAGATTTACTTGTTTGTCTTACATACGGGGCTCGGCATGAAAACCGAGACACAATTAACGTACACACCACTTTGGACTCACGAAGGAGTCAATTCCTCCCAACCTTGTGGGAATGCATAATTGAGCGTTTATCGGGTGTATGCCTACACCCGCGCTAAGGTCGTGGCCATTTCGATTGTAATGAGCCGAGGATATCTAGGACACGGTAGTTAACCCCCGATGTTTAAATTATCAAACAAAACTGATTAAAACAGAATATGCGGATCTCTATTCCGAACCGACGTTCGATTAATCCCATTTCCGACCAAGCGGTAATAATTTATCGTAACCCAAGCCCGTATAGGGGAAATAAGTCGAGAGTATTTACCTGAGCTAGTCTTCTTTAATTTAATAACTCAGCCATACACAAAAGGACTAAGTGCAGATAGCATTTACCTGCAAGTCTCTAGTCTGGATTATGGCATAAACTAGCCAATTAATTACTAACGGTCTTATTTAAGTCATAGATTTAGACCGACTAGCGTACTTAATCAAAACGTATGACGCTAGATTAAACGATGATTGGATAGAATGTAGTTTAAACCCGACAAGTACCTTGACTTGTTTAATATGGGTAAACTATTAATATTCTGGATTTTGAGATTAAAATGATAAGGTTAAACCCGTTTCGGTTGATTTCCGAAAAAAGGTTACATATACGTAACCGTGCGCATATTACCGATAACGGGTAACCAGATAAGTCATGGACAAGTTCTATATGTCTATATACTTTAAATAAGTTAAGATATTAATAGGATATCATCTTGTATGCCCTTAAAGTTTTAAAACGAAATTATGCCTCATAAGGGCATTTTGGTAATTTCATACGTAATTTATAATTTATTTGGGATTCTGAGTTTATAACATGTACCTACTGTAAATATGTTTAAAATAAGTTTTAATATCAGTAGGTAACAAGTCTTGGTCCTTAAATATGGTTTAAAACCATACTATGCGCCGAAACGGCGCTTATGTCATAAAATGACGTCATTATGTGATGTTTACTAAAACTGACATTTGGATCAGATTAAAATGTTTAAAATATGTTATTTAATATAACATATCAGTAGGTAAATGATTTACCTTGAAAAGGTTGATTAAAACAATTTTATAGTCACAAGGACTAAAACTGTCATTTATCGACATAGTTTAAGGACTTACTTGGAAACTCATTTTATAACTTGGTTAACATCCCAAATAATCCTACTTATAGTAATACATCAGTAGGAAGCTAATTTTTAAGTTCATTACCATTTAAAACCTTGTTTTATGCAAAAAGGACATTTTGGTCAAAGATGCCATAATTATGGAACTTGCGCATAAACTTGGATTCTGATTATGATCATGTAATATAACCTCAGAGGGTTATGCTACATTATATTACGATCATAATACAACTTTAGATCAGTATCTAACTAATCTAAATCGGGTCAAAATTGAAAGTCAAAGCAGAAGTCAAACTTCGCGACTTTCGGTTGCGAACCGACCCTAGAACTGAAATTGACGAGCCGAACATGTTCATACATGTTCTAATAATTATTACCAACTTGTTTAAGCGTCAAAACAGATAACGTATATAATATCAATTTATGATTTTTCCGAAAAATGGCCTGTTTGACTTTTTAATAACTTAACTTTGACCCGTCAATTGGTCTAGCAAACGTGATCTTCAGGAGGTGCCCTTTATAGGGACTAACACCTACCTTACAATGATCACTTAGCCATGTTCATTTCAAACAATGGCTGGACCATAATGGTCTTAACCGAAAGTCAAGGCGTTTGCCGTAAAACGCTTGACTTTTGCTATAGAAGCCTATAAACGAAAATGCACAAAGAAGGAACACTTACCAGTGATTCCTAGATGCAAAAGAACTAAGTTGGATTGCTCCTTTTAGTTAGGAACTTCCAGAGGAGGGAGAAAAGATGAAATGAGAAGGTGCAAGTTGGAATGGTGAACTAATGCACCTATTTGTACTTGGAGAGCTCAAAGGAGGTCAAGCCAGGTGTTTAGGGGTGTAAGGAAAAGCTTACAAGTTTCTCAAAATGTGGCATAGCAGATTAGAAGAGCCATGGTTTCGTTTTAATGGTTTTGGCATTTTTGCTTGAAGGCCAAACAAACTTTCTGCGTCAGAGCCTGCCTCGCGGGCGCGAGAGACACAGGCCATGTCTCTCGCGGCCCGCGACCGCCTCTAATTCAGTTTCAAAATTTGACACTTTGACCCCTTAACTTTAATAAGCTTATAAAAACCTTTTTAAACACCTTTTTGGCACATTTAACCCTCCGTAGCCAATACTTGGCATACCCGGGATTATGCCCGGACATTGTCGAGCTCTCAGTTCGTTAAAAGGTCACTCAGAGGTATAAATTAACATGTTGACACTTTTAATCCCTCCAGAATCCAACTTTCACATATTTACATAATTGAACTCTCTTGTCCAACAAATGGCACATATGAGAGTTAGGACTTCACAAAGGATCACTTAGAGGCTTATTACAAGCATGTTGATTCCGATGTCACTCAGAGGCTAGGCATGTTGACACAACGGTCACTCAGAGGCCAGTTTCAAGCATGTTGACGTATCAGTCACTCAGAGGCTAATGATTTAAGCATGTTGACATATCAGTCACTCAGAGGCTGTTATTTATGCATGTTGACATCGGTTCGTCACTCAGAGGCTCAGATTATAGCATGTTGACGCCTTTAGTCCTTATTGGTCTTTGACAGACTATTTTTAAAATACAACACGTGTCACTATATTATTAGACACGATTTTACAGGGTGTTACAGATGTTTTTATGAGTTATAATTCTGTTCTTTATAAGATGTATGCCTTCAATATACATGTTGTGGTGTTTTTATGAGTTAGGGTGTTATTTCAAATTCGAAAATCCCTACAATAACTGCCAAAAATCGGTTGCATATATTCATTCCATAATTAGATTTTATTAGTTAAATTACACTTATATCATTAAACTACCAAAATAAAAAGGGACACATGTCACCTCCATAATCTTTCTTATCCTTCTCACACTTTTAAATTTTCTCACATGAACCTCTATTATATATATATATTATATATATATTAAGAATTTGAAACTTGAACGATTTTATTGGTGACCCTTATTATGTTATATCCATCATTACACCCGTTTATGTATAATATATCTACAATTTGAGCTTTGTAACATATTTACACAAACGTTAACATATCATCAAATATCATAGTGCACGTATTCCACCAACTTATATATTTATCATTTTTAAATCATTTTATACATGCAATAACCTCACAAGCTAACCTATGTATTATTTTCTTGCTTAACAAATAAGTTGTATATCAACATGTTTTTTTAACGAAACTATTGTTTTAACTGTAAAGTACACATGCATAGTACTACATCCTACTATCATGTTATAACTTATCATTCCACATACTACATACTCATGTTCATATATCACATCACAACATGCAAAGTTCATCCTTGAACAACTCGTTTTCGCGTACGTCAAAATATGCGTATTTTTAACATTTCACTAACATTTTTAGGGGTCAGAAGTCACGTATAACTAGCCGAACACCATGGATACTTAATATAAGTTTATCTACTTATATTTATCATGAAAATATCATTTTATAACCTGATCTAAATCAGTTTTGCAAAAATTACTTTAAAAGCCGATTTTTATCGTTTTTAACACATAGTCTTGTACCAAACTTTACTATAATCATCACAAATCGTCACGACTTCATATTTTAACAAAATACATGTTATTTACTGAATAAAAGGTACTAATATTCATATTAGTGCAGATTTCATGTAAATCAAATAAATCATGTATTTTACCAATTTTACTACTTTTTAAGCTTCAAGTACAGCATGCAAAGCTACCAAACTTATAATATGTCTTTGTGTTATCCAAACACATACTATAACATCATTTTAATATGAATATAATCTGATTTAATTCACTTTTCTTATATCATTCCATTTCATCACAAATTCACTATCATACCATCATTTTATCATCACCAACACTTACATACAAGTACTTAATGCATGATCATCATCTCATTATCATCTAGCCATTTAAAATCATCCAACATTCATTCATTATCTTCCATATAAGCCAAGACATTATCTTAAATCCAATCATGCATACAATCATCAAGACTTAATGCATGTAACGTTTATACACTAGTGAACAAAACTCAAGTGTATGCATACATATATACATATATACGACACATACATGCATAGATACACATCCATCCAAGAAATCACTTTTTCATTCATTCATATTTAATCATACAAACTTTTACAAAAACCCTTTTTGATCATACATGCAATCATCTTAAGAATCATATCAATCAAGACTCAACTTAAAATCAAAACACAACCACTAACCCATACACACACACTCACGGCTACATATATAACACA
This sequence comes from Scalesia atractyloides, assembly GCA_947069175.1. Taxonomy (NCBI): domain Eukaryota; kingdom Viridiplantae; phylum Streptophyta; class Magnoliopsida; order Asterales; family Asteraceae; genus Scalesia; species Scalesia atractyloides. Next base: position 25,028,289 of record CAMTDV010000013.1, read on the forward strand.
CATATATCACTATTTTTGTTTGATTTAAAACCATTTGTTGTTTAGATTTCAAGTACTATGAAGAATCCGTGTGTTTGAGAATCCTTCTATCATCATCATCATTAAGAAACAAGAACATGAATTTGAAAATGGGTTTATACCTTTAAAGAATATAAGTGGGGTTTGATGAGATTTTTGATGATGATGATAAGATTGTTCCTCCTTGAAATCAACTTGGATTCACCTTTGGATCTTCAAATGAACTTGAAACCAACTTGGTATGGCCTTGGATCTTCAAGATTTGAACAAAAATTGACAATGGAAGTGGAGTGGAGGTGGGTTCAGTCGTTAATGGCAAAGAGGAAGAGAGGTGGGCACCCAAGAAGCCACCACCACTCATGCACACGCACATCTCACATATACATACGTATATATATTATATATTCTTGCATAAACAGGTATTTAACTGACTACGGGGTATTTTAACTCGCATATTATTCGCGTTTTAAGGCGTTTTAAATTATTTTTATCATTTTATAAAAAATAACTCGCCATAATATTGCGGAATAATATATTATTTGCCATGATTGGCTTTGTCGTTTAATTTTTGTAAGATACGTGCGGTATTGCGTAGTACGCACTTAAATTTCGCAAAACAGTGTTTTTAAGCTTTTTACTTAATTTTTTCTCACGGATATGATAAAAATAGCATTTTAATCATAACGGAATATTTTTAGGATTTTAACACTAATAGGGCGGTCACAACGTTCCTTTCCATTTTGTTCGTTACGCGATAAAAATATATCATATTTTTGCCAACATAATAAAAGTTTGGACTTCGCAACACATCAAATTAAGTAAAATATAATGCCTTTATTCATTGATAACACGTGCTACACTAGTAGGTATAGACTCTAAATAGACGGGTGTCACATCGGCAGCCATCGTCCTTTCCACAAAACACTTCTTCTCTTTCGCGTGTACATTTCAACGCCTCTTTCACTTTACCCGCAACCGGATATGATTTAATCTCAACCGAATGAGCCACCACTTTAGGCATATAACCATTGAAAATTTCCTGTGTAGTTTCACTCAAACCATCATGAAGCAAAGGGTACAACTTCTTGTCATTTTGGTCAAGTACTTGAAATTCCTTCAATGTATAAATATACCCAGAGGCATAACCGTTCATAGCAATCTGCAACTCTATGAAAGATTCATGCTACAAATACTCTTTAGGAACCTGCAAAACAAACTTCCTGTTGATTTTCATATGTTGTAATAATATTGATTACATCTCTAAACTGACCTGAGTGATAAATTGCCAATGTATTTCTCCAATCGCCTTTTTATAAAAACGTTGATCGGATATCCATATCTCAGGTATGTATATGCGAAAATAAAAAGTTACATTACGCATCACGCTTTTGATACTTTTGGTTTACTGGCGTCAGAGACTGTGGACCTACTTAGTCGAGTTCAAAAGTTCATGCATAGTAAGGCCATGTGTAGTCATAAAGCCCCTTTGTAGGGCGTTATGCGAAAAGTGACGGATTGTGTAAGAGAGGGGCTTTACGGGGTTTTAAATTATATATATATATATATAATATAATATATATGTGGAGAGTTCAAATGAGAAGAAAAATTTTGTAAGAATAAAAAGAATAACTTTTAAACCATAGAAATTCTCCATTTACTTCATTTAACGTGTGTATTTAATATTATGAAAAATGGCATATATGTAAATCTATAATTGTCATTAATTAGCTAATTAATTAAACTTGTAACTATTTTTTTAATATACTTTTCAAGATAAAATAACTTATGTTGAAGAACAATTTTCGACATGTGTAGGATAAATTTTAGTATGTGTAAATAAATTTTGAAATGTGTAGGGTAAATTTACATGTGTGTAGGGTAGATTCCGATAAGTATAAGATATGTGTATGATAAATTTTGAAATGTGTAGGATATAGTGTTTTTGTTTTATTAATGAGGGATAACATAATTAATGAGAGTAGTTATAAACTATTTAATGTTTTACCATTATGTTCTTTCTTCTTTTTCTTCTCACATAAAATTTATTCTTAAATGAACCTTCCCATATGTATATAAATATATATATGTATATATATATATGTATATATATATGTATGTATGTATATGTGTGTGAGTGGGGAAGGAATGATCACGCTATGATATTCATCGCAGGAGGGCAAAAAAATTACCTTATAGCGCCGGTCGTAGTGGGTAGCCGGGCGCTATGGGGTGCCATAGAGGGTTCCGGCGGTATATACCGCCCCACTACATTGGGTCTAATGTTATGACCACGAGATCTATGGACGTAGTTTTTAAAGGACTTCGTTTTGCTATTCAAAAGAGTGATTGTTGCCCTTTTTTCATCTATCTCGATGTAAATTCATTTTATTTTCTTTTTATAAAATAATATGATTAAAGTAAAATTATTTTTTATTTCCTACTTGTTATAACAAACAATCAAGAATGTTCATGAACTTATAGATGTTAATTGTTATTTCGTTAGGTATGTATCATTGGTTCGCAAGGAGCGTTTTGGAGGTGTGGTGGATGAGGATAATATGAGGGATGGACGGTGGTTTTGTGGTGACGACCGCAGTTGCTAAAAAGGGAAAGAAAGGTAACTAAGACTATTTTTTTGGTAACTTTTGTCTAGGTTGATTTTCATTTGTAAAAATAATATTAGTTGTATTAAAATTAAAAAAAAGATTGAAATCCAAGATCAGGTTGTCGGAGCAACTAGATCATCCAAAATCATGCTTAACTTCATCCATTTGTCCAAACTTGATTGATGCATCATTTTTTATTAATTACTATTTCCCCCGTTAATTTGATTAGTCAAATAATTTTTTTATAACTAAACTTACAATAAAAACTAAATATACCATATTTCTTAAAATAATTTTCTAAACATCCTGTGTAAGTTTTATTAAAACCAGATTTTGTTAAACAACCACATTTTTAATATAAATAAATATATATTTAATAAAAGTTGGTTTAGGTTAGGTTATTAATGGGAATGAAAGGTTGGATTATGTAGAATGAACAAAGAGAAATTAGTTTTAAATTAGTGTAAAGGGTGGGTAGGTAATTAGTTTTTACTTTTTTTAATTGTTATATCTTTAACCTCAAGGGTAAAATAGATATTTTATTCACTTAATTGAGAAAGCTAACGTAAGTTTGTGATAAAGATCACCCGAGTTTTAAATTTTGCAATCACTGGTACCAACTCTGTAATTATTGAACCTATCAGGCATTTAACTCTTAATTTTCGTTTCTTATCCGTTTGATTTATCTCCGTATCTTCTCTTATTGTTAACACTAACCAACAGAAAGCTAATCGCACAAATTTGGAGGGTCAAACTAACATAAAGCTACACTAAATACCCATTATCGATGAACATTTTGGCTCACCTGAGGATCGTCCAGAGGGTCAACGGACCACCTGAACCCCCTCTGGTTCCGTCGATGGACTCATTTAATACTCGAAAATTTGAAAAAACCTCAAAAAAATAAATATCTATTTATTATGTTGACTTTTAAACAAATTCAATGCATCGTATAATCCATTAAATGAATAAAGACTTTAATCGACCATTTTATGTACAAAATACTATTTAAAAAAATTGTATTCTTAATTTATAAACAAGTAAATAGATATAAAAATTAGTAATATTAACATAACTTGTTTAATTATAGTTATAATGGTTTAGAGTTTGTGAAATTTTAAACTTGACTAAAAGGTTTGTTTAGTAAGTTATCTAATATGTTAGGTTGAAATGAAAAATCTAATTTTATTTCCTTAGGGTGATTTTATTACACCTAACTATTTGCTATTTACACCAAGTGATGTGACATTAATAAGTATATATTTGTTTTTTCTTTTATATCTTCCGATTTATAACGTTTTACTAAAAGCGAATACGGTTTTGCGATAGCTTATTTTTATCTACGTTTTATGTAAATTTTATAAAAAAATGAATATAAAATTTTATAACGACTTATAAATGTTAAATTTGATACGACTTCTTTTTTTATAAAATTTATAGCAAAACATAGATAAAAAATAAACTATCGCAAAACCATATACGTTTTTAATAAAATATTATATATCGTAAGTTATAAAAGAAAAACCCAAGTATGTACTTGTTAATGTCACATCATTTGATACAAATAATAAAAGTTAAACCAAATATAAACATTGAGTGTAAATAGAAGGATGTTTCATTAGCCTTCTTCCATATATGGCGTTTCCATTTCTGTTTCAAATTTCCGAATTTGACTAAATGATTCAACCCAATTAAACTACCAGATTAAAGGCGAAATCATTCAACACAATCAAACTGTATAAACCAACAGACAATGGGAAATCTTTGGGTTTAAAACATTAAGCCATGCCATTTTGCTTCGCCACTTCTGATTTGGGTTGGGGGGGAGGGGGGGTTGTATCCGGGGATCGAGGGCTTGGGGTTTGTTTTAGTTTGATTTTGCCGAGTTACATGTAGGTGTGTTTGTCGTGTGTATGTGCTTGTTATGTCGTGTGGGTGTGTTTGTGTTATGAATCATATTGGTCCACTTTGGGCCCAATTTAGCAGCCTGTTAAGGAGCCCAACAAGATAACATGGTTGGATCGTGAAGTAAGCATCACATAGTATAAAGCAGAAGAAATCGAGATAGTAGCTTAAGAAGTGAATACTGTTACAATGGTCCGAGTTCTTTCCCATCTCATACTCTAAATCTGTTTCCTACGTGTGGTGTTGAGGATGAGTGTGAAAGGGGGCTAATAAAAATATGAGTGTCTGTGGACTGTGCGTATGTGTTGTGTGAGGCATTATGTATGTCAATGTGTGTTATATATATGCATGGGGTGTATGTGATGCATGAGTGTGGTTTAAATGACATGCATATATTGTTTTATATCTTTAAATCGGTCATCTAAATGTAATAGAAATATTAACTATTATGTGTTAGAGTCAATTTAATATCTCATGATTTTAGTTAATCATTATGAAAATAGAAAAAAAAACTTATTTTTAAGAAAAAAATATAACATGTCTTCTAAAGTGATAAATGTGATGACTTATAATATTTATATGATTTAAATATTGGAAAGTATTTTCATTCGTTTGCAATATTTGAAAAATTTAAGTGATTTTGTGAATAAACATGTTAAGAATAAAAGTCTCGATTCTGGGAATATCAATCAACCAATAAGCCACAAATCACATAATTGAAGTTATAAATATGATTCAACCAAAATACATTGTTGGATATAGTATTCATTAACGATGAGTAGATTGTTTTTGCTTTGATTGGTTAAATTAAGGTACAGTTTCTTTTAAATCATAAATAATTTTATTTTTCGTTACTTGTTAGTACGAATTCTGTTTCTGTTTCATGTTAGTATAAATTTGTATCCGTTACTAAGGTCCTTCTACATAGAAATTATGAGAATGCGTGGTTGAGAGACGAACTCTTTTACAAGGTAGATCTATCTACTTTTTAGCGATCGTACATAGCATTATGACCCATTCATTTTTACTCCTTTGTGACCTAAAACATACTTTAGTGAAGTACCTTTGGTGAATTTTTTTGGTAGGTAATGAATTATAATCAGCGTTGAAGCAAACATTGTTTGATTTTCATGAAGCTCGATCTTACAACATAAATTGCTTCGATCTTTAGTAAGCTTAATTGCTTCTCCCGGAACAAAGATTCATCAAGATCTCAACTCACATCTATACTCAAATTATAGCAATACTATACTCAAACTAAATAGAATAAAATGTTTGTTTCTATGGTGTATTATATATATATTATATTATATATATATATATATATATATAATATATATATATATATATGTGTGTGTGTGTGTGCGTGTGTGTGTGTGTTAATGAATGAAAAAGTTATGAGTGTTTAAAACTCGTGAGGTTAGTTAGTTTATTATAAAAAGATAAAGTATAACTACTAATTAATTAACCAGAATTTGGTTAAGGAAAAGAGAATTAAAGTGTAATTAAGATGAAATGATTAAATTATAATTAGTGTTTGAAAGATTAATTTACCCTTATTTTAGGTTGTACCTTAGCATAAAAAATGTTATTAACTTTTGGATATCTTAAAGTATCCTTGTTAAATGCATTATATATAGTATAGATACACAAATGTGTGTTTCAAATAAGAACTTTTCAATATTGCGAGAACTCATGGAAAACAATCCAAATAATTATCTTATCTAGAATATAACATTATCATTTAAATGTAACATTGTTATATGAATTAATAAGCATACATTTACATGTATATATGTGTAAGTTTTATCATTTACAATTTACATTTACAAATTATATATAAAACTCAAGACTATTTATTGAGAGAATAGAGGAAAGAAAAATTCATAAATTCGAGAGAAAAATCATTTAAAATCTTACATTCATATATTATTTTTATAGTACAATGGTTCTAATTAGTTTCACATAAGTTCTGATGATATTTGGAGTTCTAACTTGATCCCTTAAGATATGTTAACTTGTAGTTAACCGCCAGTGGTTAAAAAGGATACTTAAGCTAGCAACCACTAAAATTGGTATAACCATCAACTACATATGATTTGGATCGGATGATCCCTCATAAACAGTTTTTTTTAACCATCATGCATCATCTGAAATTGGTTATCAGTCATACTTGATAGTTCTATAAACGTTAATTCATATTTCATGAAAGACCTAAGAAACCAGGGCCGAGTCGAAATGAGCTAGCTAAAAACAGGAAATAAATAAAACCTTTAATAAAGAGATATTGAATTTAAATAACCTCAACATTCACTTATTTACCTATAATACTCCCAACTTTCGATTTGTACCACAGCACTCCAACTTTCAACTTATATTCCTCTGACACTCCCTAACTAACTAAATAATAGTATATCGATAATATTTGTAAATATAGTAAATATATCACATTCCTTGTATGATGCAAATTAGGTGTAATCTCCCAAAATAGAGGAGATCTCTAATTATTTAATGGAATGAATGTTGAGGAAGGATCCATCGATCTCGTTGGAACTTTATCAATGAACCTTAACCCAGTTAGCTGATATTAGATACTATGTCATCTAAAATGCCATGTCAGCTGTCACATCAGTTGCCACGTCATCAAAAAATGCCGTGTCAGCTGCCACATCATAAAAATGCCACATCAACTGTCACGTCATAAAAAATGCCGCGTCAGCTGCCATGTCATCAAAAAATGCCACATCAGCTATCACGTCATCAAAAATGCCACATCAGCTGCCACGTCAACAAAAAGAGGGCCACATCTGATGCCACATCAGCAAAAACTAACTGGTACAGGTTTCAGTTAGTTAAGAAGTGTTAGAGAAAAATAAGTTGAAAGTTGGGAGTGCTGGTGTACAAATCAAAGGTTGGGAGTCTTATTATCCAATTGATAAAAGTTGAGGTTATTAAAATCCAATATCCCTTTAATAAATAACTTCTAACGAAGTTACAATTAGTGAAAACTCTTATCAATAGCGTCAACTAGATATTATACTTTACTACTTTAGCAAACAATCAGTTGACTATAAATTCACATATGCACGTCCATTACTCATTCACACAGTGTTGACTATGAATCACACATAACCACTGCAAACAAAAACAAAAAAAGCTTCATCAACAATGAATCCATATATCTGTAATAAAACTAAATTCCAAACCACAAAACACTTCAATGTATGACGAAAACACTTGTGTATGATTTATGACTTAACTAGTTGACTCTGCTCTACCGTTGTGCTCGTCTAGTCGTCTCACAAGTCACCTGCAGCTACCGAGTACCAACGACCCATGTCCTTGTGATTGCCTATTTGCGTACAAATAAGCTATTTGCAACATTGGGGCTTAAGGATTTCAGATTTGGCCTCTGCCCTTTTCAGACCGCTTCAACTGGCACAACTATCCGGATTTGACAATGTGCACCCCTTGGTCCAATGCTTGGTCCACTTACACCATGGGTGGTACATTAAATTTGTTAAAAGAGATTGAACACTTTTAGTGCTAGTGGGCTTCTTGAATGAACCTTCCACCCCTTAGCATACACACATGCCATTTTTTAGCATCTTAAAACTTGTAAAAAAGCAAAGGACTAGTAGTGGTTGTTGACTCGTTGGTGGGACACCCAAATCCAACGACCATCAATACAACAACCACCCTGATCTTTAGACCAATAGGCAATAACAATCACCTCTCCTTATAGCAATCTCAAACAACCTAAATTAAATTTTGCCCGGTTTATATAAGTAAATCTGACGACATAATTAAACGTGATATTCCTGAAATAATCGAGATTGGCTAACTATAAATTGAATTGAGTCGAGTTTAAACAACATCTAGCCTAAAATTAACTAGGTGTGCAAGTATAAACGAAACTGATATAAATAATATCTGTAAGTCTTTTAATAAATATTTAAGTAGGTGACAAAATAATTATACATAGTTACTATAATAACAAGTAAAAGTGTACCATGTTAGGATTAGGATATTTTGAAAAGTCCCCTTAGTTTGAGATAACTCGTAAGAACTCCATGTGACGGTTTTTTTCTTGATTTGTTTGCTAACATGTTTTATATGTTAATACATTTATGAAAATTAAAAAAAAATATCTTAAAAAAAATATCTTAAAAAAATAAATTGTATGCAAATATCTACATATGTGTAAAAAATTCATGTAATTAAATGCCCGTAATTTTTACATGTGTGCAATTTAGTTTTACAACTTATATACATGTATGTATACATATTTTTTATTTTTTTATTTCCATAAATGTTATTAATATATAAAACATGCTAGAAAATACAATATTACTAGAGTTCCTAGGAATTCTTACCAGGATAATTCTTAAAGTATCCAAATCTAATCCGTACTTAAGTTTAAAAATAGTGCTTACAATCCAAGTTCAAATTTTAGATAGAGTAAATTGCACAAAACATCCTTTATGTTTCCTCAAACTTGCAGGTTCCAGCCTTAATGTTTAAAAGTTGCTAAAAACAACCTTTAAGTTTATTTTTGTTGCGGGTTCAATCCTTTACAGCTAACCACGTTATTTTCTTCAGTTAAGTTCCCTCACATGATCAACCAAAATGACGAATATACCCTCACATGTTATGCATGTGAGGGAATTTAACTGAAGAAAATAACGTGGTTAGCTGTAAAGGATTGAACCTGCAACAAAAATAAACTTAAAGGCTGTTTTTAGCAACTTTTAAACATTAAGGCTGGAACCTGCAAGTTTGAGGAAACATAAAGAATGTTTTGTGCAATTTACTCTTTTAGATATAAAGTTCGAAATGATTTCTCTTTAATAAAACGAATAGAAATTAAGTTTAGACGATCTAAGCTCGACCCAGTTCAATAACGGCATTGATATTGTATTTTGTTTTCTTTTTCCTATTGTAGTAATAATAAAAACTATTTGAACAATCAAAGAAATACAGTATCTTTGTGTTTCAACATTTTAAAAGATTTTGTAAATTTATAAAATAAATTAGTAACGTAATTGTGAAAAAAAAAAACGTACACAAAAGTAAAAGTAAACAATTTACATACATGATTACATATGAATAGGTATCCATATTTGTTAATTGTTTATGTTCAACCACTTGTGTTAATGCAATGTTAGTAGCTTATTTTATTCGATATAACTCGTAATAATTACGATACAACAATAAAATATATGTGAAAAAAAACAAGAATTTAAAATTATTCTACACAATATAACACATAATAATATAATTCTAGAATAAATGTTAAATAAATAACAAGAATTTAAAATCCTCGCCAATATTCTTCAATAATCGTAAAAACAGAAGAATAAATAAATAAGAGCCTTCAAATTCACGTGTAATAGAATCCTTGTTTTATTTCTATCTTATGTCGTTAGATCAAAATTCTTCATGCGTTGTGAATGTGTAATTTTAATCCTCATTCGTTCACGTAACCACTTCAAACATTTATAAATAATACGAAATATCACACTTTTATAGATCATTCAATATTTGAAAGATGAAGAAGTTCTTAGCCGTCATTGCACTTCCATTGTTGGTGCTAGCACTTGTGGTTGGCATGACACAGAGCGCGGAGGAGGCCAAGCCGAAAAAATGTGATCCCTCGCAGCTTCTGCCATGCTTGAAATCGATCAGGTATGGAATACCACCACCACCAATATGTTGTAGCAAGCTCAAGGAGCAGAAGTCTTGCATGTGTGCTTACATTAAAAACCCGAAATTTGCCAAGTATGTGAAGTCACCAAATGCCAAAAAGACTATGAAAGCTTGTCACGCCCCGATCCCTAAATGTAAACACTAAACCGATATGTAACTAGGTAAAATACGATAATTACATGTACTGGCGACATCACGATATCTGGTTTAGTAAATAAAGAATCTTTAATATATTCTTGTTATGTGACTAAAAGGATTTTTAAAATGATAATTAGAAAGAATATTACAAGCAGGCAATTATAACCTAGTGACATCTTCGTGGTGGGATAAGTCTTAGAAATATTAGGTCCCGAGTTCGATTCCCATAAGAGGTTTTTCCCAGATTTATTGGTATCCTAATGAATTGGTGTATATACATTATTGTCTAGTAGAGATGGTTATGATTTGGTGGTTCCGCTTGTGACATGATGGAACTCCAGTAGCCTGTCAGTGTTAAAAAAAAGCAGGCAATTATAGAGTACGTAAGTATGTTGCTTATATTGACAACTAATAAAACGGTTATCCCAAGATCAATATGAAAAAATTGTAAATGATGATACATTGAGCATAATGCATTGGCCTTTCATGATCTCTGAAGGCCAATTGGCCCAATGTAACATGTTTTCAAAGAGTTTTGTGAGCCCCGCTGTGGTCTCATTACAACCACTACCAACCCAATACTTATGATTTATGATTACAACAATTATGTTCCAATAACTCTAATGCTTCAAGGTGGTGAGGATTAGATATGGTAATGAATGTGATTTGGGAAGTGATTTGTTTAGGGTTAGTGATGGAGCAAGTAATTTTGTTATGGGTGTAGGAAATCTTCAGTGTTTGGATGGGTATCGTTCTACTAATAGGGGTTTATTATCAAGTCATGTCATTGATATTTTCTTATTGAATTGAGTCGTGTCATTGGAACTTTTTTACTGGGTTGAGTAATTATGTCACTAATTTTTTTTGGGATTTTTGAGTGTAAATACAATTTTTTTTGATTTGGTCCGTAAATTATAGAGTTTTTTTATTTGGCTCATAACTTAATTTTGTTAAAGGTTTTCATGTTGCCCTAAAATTAACAAGTTAGTGCTTTACAAAGTAACACTGAGTAATTGAATTGACATTGAATTGACAAGGTAATGGAATGGATTATTATCATTCCATTGTATTGTTTGGTTACCACTTAGGAACAGAATGAATCATGACTTTATGTTGTTTGGTAGGCAACTAAATACAAGGAATAGAATTGGTGTGGTGAGTGGCGATGGTAGGTGGTGGTGGCAGGTCGATGGTGGTGGCAGTCTCAGTGGTTGGAAGCGGCGTGTTTGGTGGTGGGCGTGGCACGGGTGGTGGTGTGGCGATGGTGGGCGGCAAGTGACGGTGGGTGGTGCAATCAATTGGTGATGACAATGGCGGGTGGCGACCGGTGGTAGTGGGAGGGTGGTTGTAACACCCTGTAAAATTGTGTCCAATAATATAGTGACACGTGTTGTATTTTAAATATAGTCTGTTAAAGACCAATAAGGACTAAAGGCGTCAACATGCTCAAGATTGAGCCTCTGAGTGACGAACCGATGTCAACATGCATAAATAACAGCCTCTGAGTGACAGATATGTCAACATGCTGAAATCATTAGCCTCTGAGTAACTGATACGTCAACATGCTTAAAACTTGGCCTCTGAGTGACTAATATGTCAACATGCCTCATGCTTGTAATAAGCCTCTGAGTGATCCTTTGTGAAGTCCTAACTCTCATACGTGCCGTTTGTTGGACGAAAGAGTTCAATTTTGTAAATATGTGAAAGTTGGATAATGGAGGGATTAAAAGTCTCAACATGTTAATTCTTACCTCTGAGTGACCTTTTAAAGAACCGAGCGCTCAACAATGTCCAGGCATAATCCTGGATATGCCAAGTATTGGCTACGGAGGGCAAAAAGTGCCAAAAGTTGTTTAAAATGGTTTTTATAAGCTTTATAAAGTTAAGGGGGCTAAAGTGTCAAAGTTTAAAACTTCTTTGGGGCGGTCGCGGGCCGCGAGAGACATGGCCTGTGTCTCTCGCACCCCGCAAGACAGGCTCTGCTGCAGAAAGTTTATTTGATCTCCAAGCAAAAATCCAAAACCATTTAATCCGAAACCATGGCTTCTCTAAACTGCTATGCCACGTTTTGGGACACTTGTAAGCTTCTTCTTACACCCCTAAACACCTGGCTTCACCTCCTTTGAGCTCTCCAACTATAAATAGGTGTTTAAGTGTTCATTCCAACTTGCACCTTTCTCACTAAATCACTCTTCTCCCTCCTTTGGAAGTTCCTAACTGAAAGGAGCATCCAACTTAGTTCTCTTGCATTGTAAGAACCTCTTGTAAGTGTTCCTTGCTCTTGCTTTTTCGTTTTTAGGTTTCTATAGCCAAAAGTCAAACGTTTTACGGCAAACGCTTTGACTTTCGGTTAAGACCATTATGGTTCAGCCATTGTTCGAAATGAACATGGCTAAGTGATCATAATAAGGTAGGTGTTAGTCCCTATAAAGGGCACCTCCTGAAGATTACGTTTGCTAGACCAATTGACGGGTCAAAGTTATGATATTAAAAAGTCAAACAGGCCATTTTTCGGAAAAATCATAAATTGATCTTATATATGTTATGAAACCTGTTTTGACTCTTAAACAAGTTGGTAGTAATTATTAGAACACGTATGAACATGTTCGGCTCGTCAATTTCAGTTCTATGGTCGGTTCGCAACCGAAAGTCGCAAAGTTTGACTTCTGCTTTGACTTTCGATTCCGACCCGATTTAGATTAGTTACCTACTGATTTAAAGTTGCATTATGATCATAATATAAAGTAGCATTACCCTCTGAGGTTATATTACATGATCATAATCAGAATCCAAGTTTATGCACAAGTTCCATAATTATGTTATCTTTGACCAAAATGTCTTTTTTGCATAAAACAAGGTTTTAATAATAATGAACTTGAAAATAAGTTTCATACTCATGTAATATTATAATTAGGATTATTTGGGATATTAAACCAAGTTATAAACTGAGTTTTCAAACAGGTCCTTAAACTATGTCGATAAATGACGATTTTAGTCCTTGTGACTCATAAAATGATTTTAATCAATCTTTTTAAGGTAAATCATTTACCTACTGATATGTTATATTAAATAACATATTTTAAACATTTTAATCTGATCCAAATGTCAGTTTTCGTAAAACATCGCCTAATAACGTCATTTTACGACATAAGCGCCATTTAAGCGCATAATATTGTTTTAAACCATATTAGTGACCAAAACTTGCTACCTACTGGTTTTAAAACTTATTTTAAACATGTTTACAGTAGGTACATGATTATAAACTCAGAATCCCAAATAATTTATAAACTATGTGTAAAATGATCAAAATGCCCCTTCGGTGCATAGTTTGGTCATAAAAGGTAAAGTACACATATAAATAACATTCTACTGATATTATGTCATAAATAAAGTATTTTTCCAGAATACTTATAACCATAACATTAAATTTTATCCAAGTTCCTTTTATATGGTATGAAATTACCAAAACGCCCTTATGAGGCATAGTTTCGTTTTAAAACCTTAACGGGCATATAAATTGATATATTATTGATATCTTAACATATTTAAAGTATAATGGCATATAGAACTTTTCCATGACTTATCTGGTTACCCGTTATCGCTAATATGCGCATGTTACGTATATGTAACCATTTTTCCGTAATTAACCAAAACGGGTTTAACCTTGTCATTTTAAGTTCAAAATCCAGAATGTATATAGTTTACCCATTTTATACAAGTCAAGGTACTCGTCGGGTTTAAACTACATTCTATCCGATCATCGTTTAATCAAGCGTTATACGTATTGATCATGTACACTATTCGGTTCATAAGACCGATAATATTTAATTGGTTAGATTATGCCATAACCCAGACTAGAGCCTTCCCTGGTAAATACTATCTGCACTTGGTACTTTTGTATACGCTGAGTTATTAAAAATAAAAGAAGAAGATTAGCTCAGGTAAATACTCTCGACTTATTCTCCCTATACGGGCTTGGGATACGGTAAATTAATATCGTTTGGTCCATTGCAATGTCAATTTTCCCAAGTAAATAAAAGATTTTGGTGCCGTTTGCACAAAACCATTTTAATGTTTTCAAAATGAGTCAGTTGGGTGTATTTACCAGCGTAAGCTGACGTATCGTCCAAAGGCTAACCTGCAGGTATAATACGAAATAGGCCGGAAGCTGCTCGGTAGAGAATAAGAGGATCTTGCAAATCCTTCGATCCGCCTAGAGTCTGTTTTGTATTTTTCTTGTACATTTTACGATCCGCCTATGGATCTTCTATTACGAGCCTGTATACTATTTTATATTTTGAACTTTCGGTTTGTAATAGTAATTTCATTCCAAGACTTCCGCTGTGCTATGTTTAATTGGCAATGATGTTATAACTTACGTCACGATACTCCCCACCCGGGCCCACCGGTGTTTGGATTTTGGGTTGGAAATCCGGGGTGTGACAGGGTTGGTATCAGAGCTAACGTTTGACAGAATTAAACACTAGCCTTTTGTGTTTAATCTCAAACTTACAAGCACATTCCTTAGACTTCCGAGTTTAGGCATTTACCTAGGATTACTCATTTCATTATTAAGTTATTATTATGTTTTTGAATTGATTTTAAACAGGAAATGCCACCAAGAGTTCGAGGACGCGGAAAAGGACCCATGAGGGGAGGACCATCCGGCCATATCCCTTCACATCCACATCACCTGAACCCTTATGAAGATTTGGGAGATTCATGGCCATTTGCCCAACACTCACCTACAGATACTCAAAGTTCTTATCATTCTTACCATTCACACCATTCGCACCATTCTCATTCTCATCATTCTTAGCATGATGAGTTTAACCCAAACCAATACCTAAATACCCCTCCAGCTGATCAAAACCAGTTGAATCAACCTAACCCTATGGATGAGGACTCCGACCCGGAGATGCCGCCATCAGGATCGAACGCGCATCTTATTGAAATTTCTAGTGATTCCAACTCTATGCTGGATCACCTTATCAAGGTCCTAATGAGTGGGACCAATACTGGGGTCAATTTACTTTTGCAAATACTCCTTCCCACCATTCACAACCACCTCCTGTGCAGGAAGATGTCCACATGGAACCCGTGGACCAACCCCAATATCCACCAGAGCCGCCAATGAGAAAACGTGGAGCACGTATGTTGGTACGTGTGGGCCAATGGTCGGGTTCGCTACCACTATTACCAAACTCCTACCCTATTATTCCAGAGGACCCCAAATGGGTGGACCCTCCAATGTTTTGCCTTTGGTGGAACCAACGCCAACGCCCGTGGTTCAACAACCACCTTCGGGTTATAGTAACCCAATTCCGACGTATGCGGATAACACTGGATACGATCCTTTTAACCCAACGACCCTTATTGATTATCAAACACTTTCAAATGATCCATATATGCAAGCAATCATGCATAATGCGCTTTACCCGTCTCCTTTCCCACCTACCTATCCACCAACTGGATATCCAACTTATGGGTACCAGTATCCGGTCGTGCCACCGCCACAACCACAACCTCAGCCTCCGCCGCCACTAGAGGCCATTAATGAGGCCTTAGAAAGAATGAAAGAAATGCAGCAGCAGGCGGAGAAAACCGAGAAGAAAAAGAACAAATTTTTCAAGAAACTCTCCAAGTTGGTGAAAGGAAAGAAGGACGAGTGAAGTCACTTCTATTATATGTAGTCCCTGCGAGGACATTATTATTTCTTTTAGTCCCTACATGGACATGTTTATTTCCTTTAAAGTCCTTGCATGGACAAGTTTATTTCATTATCTAGTATTGTAATTTCTAATCAAAATTTAATGAAGTACTTTGGAATTATATATATATGTATTCATCCTCTTGAAACGAGCGTCTCGATTTTACTCGAATTTATGCTCAGCTATATAATTCCAAAAAGATCTTAATGGTTTTAATTTAGCCAAATGGCACAGACCATATATATTGGCAAAATATATATATAAATGATAGTTAAAAACGGAAGGGTCTTCTATCATAAAAGTTAAGGGAAGTTATCCTTCTATCTAGAGGTGGTGGACTAGGTTCAAGCCTCCAAGTCATTAGTGTCAATGCGACCGGGACTTATAATCAACCATTAAGATCCTCTTATGTTAACATTCAAGTAATGTGCATACTCTTGGCTGTGGACTTGAGGAATCACACTAACCTTCAAGGTAATGGACTATGTCCTAACCTTACATAAGCCCTTGTGATCTGTGTGATCCCGGCTAATATCACCAGTGCGGTGATTGAACATCCATTAGAGATGTACTTTATATAACCCTTGTGATCTATTTGATCCTGGTTATATAGCCCTTGTGATCTATTTTATTCCGGCTAAAAAGCCCTTGTGATCTATGTGATCCTGGCTAATATCACCAGTGCGGTGATTGAACATCCATTAGAGATGTATTTTATATAACCCTTGTGATCTATTTGATCCCGGTTATATAGCCCTTGTTATCTGTTTGATCCCGGCTAAAAAGCCCTTGTGATCTGTGTGATCCCGGCTAATATCACCAATGCGGTGATTGAACATCCATTAGAGATGTATTTTATATAACCCTTGTGATCTATTTGATCCCGTCATATAGCACTTGTGATCTTTTTGATCCTGGCTAAAAAGTCCTTGTGATTTATGTGATCCCGGCTAATATCACCAGTGCGGTGATTGAACATCCATTAGAGATGTATTTTATATAACCCTTGTGATCTATTTGATCCCGGTTATATAGCCCTTGTGATCTGTTTGATCCTGGCTAAATAAGCCCTTGTGATCTATATATGATCCCGGCTAATATCACCAGTGTGGTGATTAAATATCCATTAGTGATGTATTACCCTTTCGGGTTATGATCTATTCTATAAAACCCATGTGATCTATTTGATCCCGGCTACTATCATCAGTGCGATGATAATTAAACATCCATTAGCAATGTTGTGCCTATGTGCCCTATTTTATGTCCTTTAGTGACAGGCCTATGTGCCATATTTTAAAACGTCCTTGGTGACAAGTCCTTGTGCTATATTTAATTGTCAAATATGACAATGACAGTTGTGACATTGCGATCCCCTGTCTAATAATAAATGGACTATGTCCAGATTGTAATTGCCTATAATGGTCCTATTAAGACCTAGGCCAAAATATAGTTATATTAAGCCTAAGAGTTGTGATATTATTCACATTAGAATAGGCAATGGATTTTTATATCCAATGTTTAAAAGCCGATATGGTTGTTACACCATGGCTAAGAAAAATTTTATTAGGTATATAGAACCAAAGCTTGAAGAATGGCTAATTCTAACGAGGCACAAAGTAGCCATCGGAACGTCAAAGACGCCGAAAATATAGCCATAGATAATAATGACTTCCAAGCACACATTGATGCGGCTGTAGAAAAGGCCATGGGTAAGGCCATAGAGAAATTAAGAGAGTCGAGTGTTACTCTCTCTAAGCCATTATCAATTCCACCATCCTCAGCTCATAAGGAAAGCTCTGTTCACTCGTCAAATGCGAAGAGTGAACCAAGAGGATAGACTATGCTGATGGGTCCCGTTCTTCCAAGAACGAATGTACCTACAAATACTTTGTCTCCTGTAAACCCCGAGACTTTAATGGGGAAAAAGGAGCTGTAGAAGCCCTGAAGTGGCTGGACGAAATGGAGATTATCGTTGACATCAGTGGTTGTGCTGAAAAGGATGTGGTCAAGTATGTATCACAATCCTTTAAGGGCGATGCCTTAACATGGTGGAAGGCCATGATTCAATCAACAGGTAAGGTACAACTGTACAACTTGGGATGGTCCAAGTTTGTTGATTTGGTAAAGGAAACATATTGCCCAACCCACGAGGTGGGGAAAATAGAGACAGACTTCTTTTCTCTTTCCATGAAAACCTAGACTGTCGGAAGTACGTTTCCGATTTTAATTCCATATCTAGGTTAGTTTCCTACCTTATCACCCCTAAATCCAAACGCATTGCACATCTTATTAATGGATTAGCACCCGAGATTAAGAGCATGGTAAAGGCTGCTCAGCCTAGCACCTACAAGTCTGCTGTTGACCTATCTCTCTCCCTCACCCTTAATATTGTGAGGCAGAAGTCAGTTAAGCCTGAAACTGACTGGAAAAGAAAGAGAGAGGAAGGCAACTCCCATAGATTTAATCAGAAAAATAAAGGGAGGTTCGGGTTCAAAGGGAACCAAGGCAAATCTGCTGTGATGCCATTCTGTAAGACTTGCAACCGAAGACACTGGGGACAGTGTAGTCCTGACCCACAAGCTAGACCTTGTGGCATATGGTAAAGAAGGGGGCATAAGACCCTAGATTGTAAAGATCTTAAGGATGCTGTATGTTATATTTTTGCAATGAAAAAGGGCACATTGCAACTAGCTGCCCTAAGAATTCAAGGAATAATAATCCGAGGCCTGGAGAGGTCAAGAAGGGAAATGCGCGCGCCTTTCGGCTAACTGCTAAGGAAGCTGTTAGTGACAATAATGTCATAACATGTACTTTCCCCATTAATGATATTTATGTAACATTTGTCAAAAACGGGTTTTTCCAAACCCGCTTCGTTTGTAATCGAATATCAAGTTATAAATATTTCGTTGCGTATTTATGTTTATTTTAATTTTAAACGATACATAATTAATAAACAAATTAGAATTTAAAAACTATAATTAATAAAAAGTGAAAATAAATTAAATAAAAAAAGAAAACCGGCTGCCAGGATTCGAACCCGGGTCAGCCGGGTGAGTCAAAGCTTTAACTCGCGTACATATAACCACTCCGCCACTTGATTTTTTTGTAAGTTTTAGGAAACAATTAAAACTTATGAACAACCATGAATCAACCTGTTGTGCCAAACTGAAACCGTAATCGGCTTCCAACCGTCCAAAACGTTTGAGTGATCGCGGATTCTAGACTATAACCAATGCACCGACGATCCTAATCAATTCAGTCTTGAATTAACTTGAATTCTGGTGATGTTCGGTTTTTATAACCGAAGATATTCATTTCCTGAATTACTCCAACAATAGCTTCCTCTCTCGACTCAAAATCATCCGCAGAACCTTCAATTACACTTTCGCTCTATTTTCAGTTCGTCGGAAAAGCTTTTTGAACTCGCCGGACTTTCGCCGGAAAATCGTGTCTTCCATTAAAACAGTAAGTTTCTCAATTCTTCTATCTTCTATCAGTTGTTAAGCTTTTTCTAACTCAAACCCTTCAATCAGAATCAGTTCCAGGGACGATATCGGATAATCATCACTCGCCGGAAAATTTCTGAGAATTTCTAGAACTCGCTGTGAAACGGTATAAACCTTTAAACATTCTGATAACTCTTGTTCGGTACTTCAATTCCACATCTAGCTAATCAAAATTGTTAATTGGTCCGCTCAGACAAAGTCCATAAAAACAGAGCCGACGACTTCGCCGGAACTCTGAGAAAGATCATTTCTCTGGTATGTTTACTTCCAAAATCTTCCCTGCCATTTCATTTTAATCATTTGAATGTTTGTCAATCGAATTAAACAAGAAACAGTAGGGTAATCGTTGTCTGTGATATTTTAACGAAGAAGACGAAGTTAGTTTGTATATAAGTTTAATATAATTTGGATTATAACTCGGGTTAGACACACAGTCCAGCGGTGGATTGTGTGCACACATTAATCACACGTCGCGAGTTCGATCCTTGACACAAACTCATTAGCTGTAATAAAGAAGTTTCTTTTTTTAACTGAACCGGATAAATTCAAGGAAGATGTTAAGTATAATAAAAATCGATATATTAACCAGGTTAGACACACAGTCCAGCGGTGGACTGTGTGCAACACTAACCCACAGGTCCCGGGTTCGAGACCTGTTACACACGCCGGTTCGATGATTAAAATCCTTTTTGAAAATAAAAGAATTTTGAATAAACTAAAACAGTATATAAATATAATTAAAAACAGAATTATTTCAGGTTAGACACGTAGCTCAGTTGGTAGAGCTGCGTGCACGCGTACGGGAGGTCTCGGGTTCGAGCCTTACCCGACGCACATATGCACACTAGCGAACCGGTCAAACAGTCACGGTCAACGCAAAAGTCAACATTTTTTATATATTTTTATTTATTTATTTAATTTAAAAATCAATTAAAAATACTTAAAAATAATGTTTTTAAAGATAGAAAATAGCCTTAAACTCACAAAAATATATCTAAAAATTCTATTAAAATTATTAATAAAGTCCACTCATTTACCATACCTTTCATTATTATTTAGGTTAGTTAATTCTCGTCGATCAATCCTCTAAACTCGTGCGCATTTCATCATCTTCAACCGAACGCACCCAAGGTGAGTGAATCTCTACAAATTCCCCGTTTTAATCACGTTTTTGGGGTGTATCATGTGTCTTATTATTTATCACATTTAAACTATTGTGCATCTATCATATCCATGAACAAATGTGTATTCAACATGTATCAACTGTTTGTGTGGTTATTGTTTAGATTAAATTTATCATTTTTCAGTACATACATTATCATAGGCCGCCGCTCCCCATTACATTATGAGCGTTGAGCTGTTCCCCATTACATTATGAGCGTGAACCAGGCGTTGCCAACACACGATCGGCTCCGTTTGATTGAGCCTTGATCGCACAGACATTTATCATAGGCCGTCCGTTCCCCATTACATTATGAGCGTGAACGTGACGTTGCCAACATATACATTTTCATTCATGTTATATATTCATGCAAGTTGGTTGTTATTGTGTTATTGTTATTGTATGATTTAATTACGTTTGCTCACATATGATTATTGCACAATTTTCCATGATAAAGATAACAAGAGATCAATAATAAATGTTTTCTAACAAGGTTCACTCGCCAACTTATGTTGACCCAAAAACCCCCATTTTTACACATGATACAGGTGATCAAGCTGCAGCAAGAAATGCATAGGATGGCTTAGAAAGAATAAACTGGTTTAGATTTTGGATTGTTTAGTTGATTATCTTTCTTTGTATTTGTATGAACATGTTTGGAATATTGAGGATGAAATTTTGAATTTAATAAATATGAAACATATTAGTAAATATCATGAGCTTTGGTGATAACCCAATTATGCCCCGACTCTTATTCCGCTGCGGGTCGGGGTGTGACAGATTGGTATCAGAGCCATGACTATAGGGATATAGGATAGGTTATTAGACCTTTAGAGCCTATACTATAGTTGCTTAGAATTTTTAAAATTTTTGTGTGTTACATGCGAAATTCATGATGTTTATATGTTTTATGTTTAATGTTACATTCAATGTTATGCAAGCATGTTCATAAGTACATATTATTATATAATGCCTATCATGAATCATATTCTCATAACATATCATATCCATGAGAGCACACACCACATCATTTTCATGATTGTTTTTACAATGATTTTTGTATTTTCAAATCACATCAAAGTGAGTTCTCATTACGGGCATGTAGTAACTGGAAGGGTACAAGTACCGGTAGTCGGAACGTCCTGTCTAGGCTTGGCATTCGTATAATCCAAATAAAGGACCAGTTTGCCTACCTGGGGACTAACGATGAGAGTACGAAGTACCTATTAGGCAAAAGCATGCTATACCAAACGTCGTGTGAGCTAACCCCACTTTGAGTTGTCATTGTGTCTACACCTGGACACCTTCCGACCATACATCTCGTAAACATATTTCATGGTTTTCATTCGGGTGATGCGAGTGTTAAACCGCCAATACTAATGTGAACCCTACTAAGCCAATAGTCATGGGGGCCCACATGACTATACAGGTGGAGGTATGGGGGACATTTGAGGCCCAACATGAGCAAACCCAAGACATCCTATGGATGTAGTTGCATTATTGATATTTATGTTATTTTTATTTTCTTTAAGACACATGACACCTAAAAAGATTCCATAAACTCACAATCTTCTTATGTATGTTCCTGTAGATGTCGGCTAGGCAACAACGAGGGGGTAGAAGATCAGGAAGGTCACACGAACGCTTGGCCACTCAAATCGCAAAACAAATGGCCGCGGTGCTTCCTGACATTGTGGCTCAAGTACAACAAGCTCTCGCCACAAATCCCACCAATCCTCCCCAGCAAGAAGACCAGAACATCGGCAACCCTCCTACCAAAAAGTGCTCATATAAACATTTCAAGTCTTGCGATCCTCCGAAATTTGAAGGGACCGAAGGTGGCACTGATCTCCTCCACTGGTTTGAGGAAATGGAAAACACCTTCCTCAACTGCGATTGTCCGAGGATCGCAAGGTACGATACGCAATCGGGAGACTATTTGGGGTAGCTCTTACCTGGTGGAATACTGAAAACGGTAAGAGAGGAATCGAGGATGCAATGGCCTTAAGTGGGAGGAGTTAAGGGAAATCATGACGAGACGCTTCTGTCCTAGAAGTGAGATTAAAAAGTTAGAGGATGAATTTCATTCATTGAAGCAAAAGGAGGGAGATCATACTTCCTACAACAAGAGGTTCTTAGAGTTGAACCAAATGGTCCCTAACTTGTTCACCCCAGTTTACCGCTTAGTCGAGCACTATATTCGAGGTCTTCCCTCGAAAATTCAAGACTCAGTTCTCAGCACTTCGCCAGCAACACTTGAAGCTGCTATGGAACTAGCTACTGAGCTTACCGCGAATCGAATTCGCAACGGTAAATTTAAAGATGAGAAAAAGAAAGCCCCCGTTGAGGGCCAAACTTCAAACCATTCCACCTCCTCCTCTAAGTTTGCTAACAAGAGGAAACGTAACACCAGAAACTTTGCTGTCACACAAACAATTTCCCTATCCCTGCTGCACCCATTACCCAAGTTGCCCCCTCACCTGCACCATATAAAAGGCCACACTCTGGCCCATTCCCAAAATGCAACCGTTGCCAATACCATCACTTTCCTGATCATCCCTGCCAACATTGTACCGGCTGTGGTCGCGCAGGTCACACTGTTCAAACCTGTCGCATACCTCAGCGGACAAACCGCCACCAGCCCTCAACCCAAACCCACCATCAAATAATGGGTCAAGCCCAACAACCTCTACTACTACCACTTACCCAACATTTAGCCCAATCCTACTACCAACCCAACTATCCCATGGTGCAACCTATGCGGGCTTGCTACAATTGTGGAGACCCAAGCCACTTTAGAAACACTTGTCCACGTTTGGTAAACATTATACATGCTCAAGCCCAAGCAAATCCGTGTGAATCAGGCTAACCAAGCTCCTCCACCTGCAAGAGGAAGAGCTTTCAACATCAACGCTAATCAGGCTAGAGCTGACAGCAATGTGGTTAACGGTACGTTTCTTATCAATGGTAGTTATGCATCCATGTTGTTTGATACTGGAGCGGATAAAAGTTTTGTGTCCTTAGAGTTTGAACCCATCCTCAACCAAGTTCGTGATAAGCTCATGGAATCTATAACAGTAGAAGTTGCTGACGGAAAACCGGTCTCATTAAACTCTATTATACGCAATTGTACTCTCACCTTAAACGATCACGATTTTCCAGTTGACCTCATTCCTATGAAGTTGGGAAGCTTTGACGTTATAATTGGTATGGACTGGCTCAGCCAACATCAGGCTGAAGTTGTATGCCGCGAAAAGTTTATACGCATTCCTCTTACAAATGGTCAGACTCTACGAATCTTTGGAGAAACCCCATCGAAAGGGCTCAGATTAATGTCCTGTCTTCAAGCTCGAAAATATCTCCGCAAGAATTATGTCGCATTCTTAACTCATGTCGTCAAAAAGGGAACCAAGGAGAAGAAACTTGAAGACATCCCAGTAGTAAAAGATTTTCCGCAAGTTTTTCCTGACGACATCTCATGACTTCCTCCCGTGAGAGAAGTCGAATTTCGCATCGATCTTATACCTAGTGCTACACAGTTGCAAAGTCTCCTTATAGGTTAGCCCCCTCCAAAATGCAAGAGCTAGCCAGTCAATTGCAAGAGTTGACTGACAAAGGATTCATACGTCCTAGCTCCTCGCCTTGGGGTGCACCTGTCCTTTTTGTGAAGAAGAAAGATGGAACGTTTCGCATGTGCATCGACTACAGAGAACTCAACAAGTTAACGATCAAGAACCGCTATCCATTACCTCGCATTGATGATCTTCTTGACCAACTTCAAGGCGCCAGCTGTTTTTTTCAAAAATCGACCTTCGTTCTGGTTATCATCAACTCAGAGTACATGAAGAAGACGTCCCAAAGACCGCCTTCCGAACTCGTTATGGTCATTATGAATTCATGGTCATGCCATTTGGTTTAACCAACGCTCCAGCGGTCTTCATGGATCTAATGAACAGAGTCTGCAAACCCTATCTCGATCGTTTTGTTATAGTTTTCATCGACGACATCCTCATTTACTCAAAGTCTAAGTCTGATCATGAACGGCACCTTCGACTCATCCTTACACTCCTAGAGAATGAGAAGCTCTACGCCAAATTCTCCAAATGCGAATTCTGGTTAAAAGAGGTACAATTCCTCGGACATGTCATCAATGACCAGGGAATACATGTCGACCCCTCAAAGATCAAAGCAGTACAAGAATGGCAAGCGCCACGTACACCAACCGAAGTAAGATCATTCCTTGGTTTAGCTGGTTATTATCGCCGTTTCATTTCAAATTTCTCCCGCATTGCTGTACACTCACGGCTTTAACTCATAAAGGAAAACCCTTCATATGGGGACCCAAACAAGAAGAAGCCTTCCAAACCCTTAAACAAAAACTCTGTGATGCACCTATCCTCACTCTTCCTGAAGGTTGTGATGACTTCGTAGTTTATTGCGACGCGTCAGGGCAAGGACTAGGCTGTGTTCTAATGCAAAGAGGAAAGGTGATAGCTTATGCTTTCTAGACAACTCAAAATTCATGAGAAGAACTACACCACCCACGACCTAGAACTTGGAGCCGTTGTGTTCGCTTTTAAGATATGGAGACATTATCTTACGGTACTAAGTGTGAAATATACACTGACCACAAGAGTCTTCAACATATCTTCAACCAAAAGGAGTTAAACATGAGGCAACGAAGATGGGTCGAACTTCTTAATGACTACGACTGTGTAATTCGGTACCACCCTGGCAAGGCAAATGTGGTGGCCGATGCACTCAGTTGAAAGGGTTATGCGAACTCCATTCGTCTTCTATGTTCGCAAATCGTAACCGACATCAAAGATCAAATTCGAGAAGCCCAGCATGTTTCAGTAACGGAAGACGACGTACGAAAGGAGCTGTCCTGTGGAGCTGAACTTAAAATTGAAACTAAATCTAACGGTATTCTGTACTATCTAGATCGCATATGGATTCCTGACCACAACAACCTTCGTGAATTCCTTATGAATGAGGCACACAAAACACGATACTCTATACACCCAGGAGCCGACAAAATGTATCAAGACCTTCGATACACCTACTGGTGGCCTGGAATGAAAAAGGTTGTTGTTTTTGTTTCCAAGTGCCTTACATGTTCCAAGGTGAAAGCTGAACATCAAAGACCCTCAGGACTCCTGGTCCAACCTGAAATACTTGTATGGAAGTGGGAAAACATAACCATGGACTTCATTACCGGGTTACCTCGCACTTCTGGTGGGTATGACACTATATGGGTAATCATTGATCGTCTTACAAAATCAGCTCACTTTATTCCAATCCGCGAAGATTTCAAGAACGAGAAGCTAGATCGTATCTACATCAGCAAAATCGTAAGCCGACATGGTGTACCGTTAAGCATTATTTCAGATCGTGATGGTTGTTTCACTTCACGAACATGGCAGGCCGTACAAGCCGCTTTGAGTACACGATTAGACCTCAGTACCGCTTATCATCCTCAAACTGATGGACAATCTGAGCGCACCATTCAAACTCTTGAAGATATGCTTCGAGCATGTGTCATAGACTTCAAGGGAAATTGGGACGCTCATCTACCATTAGTTGAATTTTCGTACAACAACAGCTATCATTCAAGTATCGGCATGGCACCCTTTGAAGCCTTATATGGTCGTAAGTGCCGATCTCCAGTATGTTGGCACGAAATTGGGGAAGCTCAAATCACTGGTCCAGAATTGATTCAAGAAACCACAGACAAGATCCATCAAATTCGAAACAATCTCCTAGCGGCTCAAAGTCGTCCAAAGAGTTATGCAGATAAACGACGAAAGCCTTTGGAGTTTAACATTGGTGATCATGTACTTTTAAAAGTATCACCGTGGAAGGGAGTAGTTCGTTTTGGCCAAAAAGGCAAGCTAGCACCACGCTACGTAGGACCTTTCAAGATACTCGGAAGAGTAGGACCTGTAGCATACAAGCTTGATCTACCAGAAGAATTCAACATAATTCACCCCACATTCCACGTATCAAACTTGAAGAAGTGCCTCGCCGATGAGAACCTCCATATTCCTCTGGAAGATATTCAGATTGATGAATCTATGCATTTCATTGAAAGACCAGTAGAGATCATGGACTTCGGAGAAAAACGTCTAAGACGAAGTCGTATTCCAATTGTTAGGGTACGCTGGGAGTCGAAAGGGGGACCTGAGTTTACTTGGGAACGTGAAGACTCAATGCGCGAAAAATACCCGCATCTTTTTCCTATTACCACTACTACTTAAATTTCGGGGCGAAATTTCTAAAAGTAGGGGATACTGTAACATTTGTCAAAAACGGGTTTTTCCAAACCCGCTTCGTTTAATATCAAGTTATAAATGTTTCGTTGTGTATTTATGTTTATTTTAATTTTAAACGATACATAATTAATAAACAAATTAGAATTTAAAAACTATAATTAATAAAAGTGAAAATAAATTAAATAAAAACAGAAAACCGGCTGCCAGGATTCGAACCCGGGTCAGCCGGGTGAGTCAAAGCTTTAACTCGCGTACATATAACCACTCCGCCACTTGATTTTTTTGTAAGTTTTAGGAAACAATTAAAACTTATGAACAACCATGAATCAACCTGTTGTGCCAAACTGAAACCGTAATCGGCTTCCAACCGTCCAAAACGTTTGAGTGATCGCGGATTCTAGACTATAACCAATGCACCGACGATCCTAATCAATTCAGTCTTGAATTAACTTGAATTCTGGTGATGTTCGGTTTTTATAACCGAAGATATTCATTTCCTGAATTACTCCAACAATAGCTTCCTCTCTCGACTCAAAATCATCCGCAGAACCTTCAATTACACTTTCGCTCTATTTTCAGTTCGTCGGAAAAGCTTTTTGAACTCGCCGGACTTTCGCCGGAAAATCGTGTCTTCCATTAAAACAGTAAGTTTCTCAATTCTTCTATCTTCTATCAGTTGTTAAGCTTTTTCTAACTCAAACCCTTCAATCAGAATCAGTTCCAGGCGACGATATCGGATAATCATCACTCGCCGGAAAATTTCTGAGAATTTCTAGAACTCGCTGTGAAACGGTATATAAACCTTTAAACATTCTGATAACTCTTGTTCGGTACTTCAATTCCACATCTAGCTAATCAAAATTGTTAATTGGTCCACTCAGACAAAGTCCATAAAAACAGAGCCGACGACTTCGCCGGAACTCTGAGAAAGATCATTTCTCTGGTATGTTTACTTCCAAAATCTTCCCTGCCATTTCATTTTAATCATTTGAATGTTTGTCAATCGAATTAAACAAGAAACAGTAGGGTAATCGTTGTCTGTGATATTTTAACGAAGAAGACGAAGTTAGTTTGTATATAAGTTTAATATAATTTGGATTATAACTCGGGTTAGACACACAGTCCAGCGGTGGACTGTGTGCACACATTAATCACACGTCGCGAGTTCGATCCTTGACACAAACTCATTAGCTGTAATAAAGAAGTTTCTTTTTTTAACTGAACCGGATAAATTCAAGGAAGATGTTAAGTATAATAAAAATCGATATATTAACCAGGTTAGACACACAGTCCAGCGGTGGACTGTGTGCAACACTAACCCACAGGTCCCGGGTTCGAGACCTGTTACACACGCCGGTTCGATGATTAAAATCCTTTTTGAAAATAAAAGAATTTTGAATAAACTAAAACAGTATATAAATATAATTAAAAACAGAATTATTTCGGGTTAGACACGTAACTCAGTTGGTAGAGCTGCGTGCACACGTACGGGAGGTCTCGGGTTCGAGCCTTACCCGGCGCACATATGCACATTAGCGAACCGGTCAAACAGTCAAACAGTCACGGTCAACGGTCAATGGTCAACGCAAAAGTCAACATTTTTTTATATATTTTTATTTATTTAATTAATTTAAAAATCAATTAAAAATACTTAAAAATAATGTTTTTAAAGATAGAAAATAGCCTTAAACTCACAAAAATATATCTAAAAATTCTATTAAAATTATTAATAAAGTCCACTCATTTACCATACCTTTCGTTATTATTTAGGTTAGTTAATCCTCGTCGATCAATCCTCTAAACTCGTGCGCATTTCATCATCTTCAACCGAACGCACCCAAGGTGAGTGAATCTCTACAAATTCCCCGTTTTAATCACGTTTTTGGGGTGTATCATGTGTCTTATTATTTATCACATTTAAACTATTGTGCATCTATGGTATCCATGAACAAATGTGTATTCAACATGTATCAACTGTTTATGTGGTTATTGTTTAGATTAAATTTATCATTTTTCAGTACATACATTATCATAGGCCGCCGCTCCCCATTACATTATGAGCGTTGAGCTGTTCCCCATTACATTATGAGCGTGAACCAGGCGTTGCCAACATACGATCGGCTCCGTTTGATTGAGCCTTGATCGCATAGACATTTATCATAGGACGTCCATTCCCCATTACATTATGAGCGTGAACGTGACGTTGCCAACATATACAGTTTCATTCATGTTATATATTCATGCAAGTTGGTTGTTATTGTATGTTATTGTTGTTATTGTTATTGTATGATTTAATTACGTTTGCTCACATATGATTATTGCACAATTTTCCATGATAAAGATAACAAGAGATCAATAATAAATGTTTTCTAACAAGGTTCACTCGCCAACTTATGTTGACCCAAAACCCCCATTTTTACACATGATACAGGTGATCAAGTTGCAGCAAGAAATACATAGGATGGCTTAGAAGAATAAACTGGTTTAGATTTTGGATTGTCTAGTTGATTATCTTTCTTTGTATTTGTATGAACATGTTTGGAATATTGAGGATGAAATTTTGAATTTAATAAATATGAAACATATTAGTAAATATCATGAGCTTTGGTGATAACCCAATTATGCCCCGACTCTTATTCCGCTGCGGGTCGGGGTGTGACAATTTATGCTAGAGTTCTTTTTTATTCGGGTGCGGATAAATCATTTGTTGATCATAAGTTTAGTAAACTATTAAATTTGCCCATAAGAACTCTAGATAAAATTTATGATATAGAACTTGCCGATGGAACCCTAGAAACTGCTTCTTCTAATCTTGATGGATGCTCTATATCCATTAAGAATCATTCCATCCCTATCTCTCTTTTGCCAATGAGATTGGCAGGGTTCGATGTTGTATTAGGCATGGATTGGTTATCTCATAACCAAGCCCGTATTGCCTGCGATAAAAAGCTCATCGAGATTAAGACCCATTTGGTGAAATGATCACCATCCTTGGAGACTCACACTATGGACTTCCAGACAAGGTGTCGTTATTTAAGTCATCCAAGTGTTTGAGAAAAGGCTGTATCATCAAAATGGCACAAGTAACCATCAATGAGCCTAAACCAAGCATTGAAGACTTACTAGTTATCTCGGAGTATCCAATGTTTTCCCTGAAGAATTACCAGGCCTACCTCCAGATAGGCAAGTGGAGTTCAGAATAGATATCATACCAGGAGCAGAACCCGTAGCTAGAGCTCCATATAGGCGAGCTCCAACTGAAATGAATGAGCTAAGAGTCCAACTAGACAAACTCTTCGAGAAAGGCTTTATTCAGCCTAGTTCCTCGCTTTGGGGAGCTCCAATTTTGTTTGTAAAGAAGAAAGACGGTTCAATGCGAATGTGCATCGACTACCGGGAGCTGAACAAGTTAACAATTAAGAACAGATATCCTCTACCCAGGATCGATGATTTGTTCGACCTACTTCAAGGGGCTAGTTATTTCTCCAAGATTGATTTGAGATCAGGATATCATCAACTGAAGGTTAGAAATGAAGATGTTCCTAAGACAGCCTTCAGGACCCGCTATAGTCATTTTGAATTTTTAGTGATGCCTTTTGGGCTCATATATGCACCCGCAGCGTTCATGGATCTCATGAATAGAGTCTGCAAGCCATATCTAGATAAGTTTGTCATTTTCTTCATAGACGACATACTTATCTATTCTCGTAATCAAGATGATCACGAGAAACATCTTCGGTGCATCCTAGAATTATTAAGGCATGAGAAATTTTATACAAAGTTCTCTAAATGCGAATTTTGGCTTAGAGAAGTCCAATTTCTTGGACACATGGTAAGTGAGCATGGTATCCAAGTGGATCCCACCAAAATTGAGGCCATAATGAATTGGGAAGTGCCCAAGACCCCATCGGAAGTTCGTAGTTTCTTAGGATTGGCTGGTTACTATAGAAGGCTCATTGAGAACTTTTCAAGAATAGCCACTCCTTTAACTTCCTTGACCCATAAGAATATTAAGTATAATTGGGGTCTAAAACAGCAAGAATCTTTTGAGATTCTTAAACACAAGCTGAGCAACGCTCCTGTGTTATCTCTACCCGAGGGTATTGAGAATTTTGTTGTCTATTGTGATGTTTCGCACACTGGCATGGGCTGTGTGCTAATGCAAAATGGCAAAGTGATTGCCTATGCATCACGACAACTAAAGGTGCATGAAAAGAATTACACCACCCATGATTTGGAATTGGGTGCCATTATATTTGCACTAAAACTGTGGAGACATTACTTGTATGGAACAAAGTGTGTTATATACACAGACCATAAAAGTATGCAGCATCTGTTCAATCAGAAAGAATTGAACATGCGACAACGCTGTTGGATGGAAACTCTTAATGATTATGATTGCGAAATTCGTTACCATCCAGGCAAGGCAAATGTAGTTGCCGATGCCTTAAGTCGCAAGGAAAAGATTAAACCTATAAGGATTAACGCTAAGAGCATTGAGCTCAGAAATAGCTTAAGTGAGAAGCTATTAGATGCGCAGAAGCAAGCCTTGTTAGAGGCTAATATCCCTAATGAGGGATTAGGCGGAACTGTGGATCAGTTAACGCCTGAAAAGGACGGAATCCTAAGATTTAATGATAGAATTTGGGTTCCAATCTTTGGAGGACTTAGAGATATAATCCTCCAGGAAGCGCATAATTCAAGATACTCTGTTCACCCGGGTGGTGACAAGATGTATCAAGATTGGAAGAAAAATTATTGGTGGATGGGTTTGAAGAAATCCATAGCCACTTATGTAGCAAAGTGTCTGACGTGTTCGCAAGTTAAGGCCGAACATCAGAAACCGTCAGGACTACTACAACAATTAGAAATTTCCGCTTGGAAATGGGAAATGGTAACTATGGATTTGATTACCAAGTTACCTAAGACCAAATGTGGTAATGACACTATTTAGGTCATAGTGGATAGGCTGACTAAGTCAGCTCACTTCTTGTCAATAAAAGAAATGTATAATTAAGATAAATTGGCTAAATTGTATGTGGACAAGATAGTGTCCCTACACGGTGTGCCAGTATCTATTGTATCCGATAGAGATACTAGATACACATCTCACTTTTGGAAAAGTTTCCAACAATCGTTAGGCACATGATTAAACTTTAGTACGGCTTACCATCCGCAGACTGATGGTCAAAGTGAGCGTACTATTCAAACTCTAGAAGACATGTTCAGGGCAGTGTGATTGATTTAGGCGGAAGCTGGGATGACCACTTACCCCTAATAGAATTCTCCTACAATAACAACTATCATACAAGCATCAAGGCTGCTCCTTTTGAGGCCTTGTATGGGAGAAAATGTAGAACGCCCGTATGTTGGTCAGAAGTTGGGGAAGCTCAACTATCAGGACCTGAGATTGTCATGGAGACCACGGAAAAGATTATGCAAATCCGTGATCGTCTCAAAACTGCCAGGGATAGGCAGAAAAGCTATGCTGACAAGAGGCGTAAACCTCTTCAGTTCCAGGTAGGGGACAAAGTTATGCTGAAAGTGTCACCCTGGAAAGGTGTGATGCATTTTGGAAAGAAGGGCAAGTTGAGCCCTAGACATATAGGACCCTTC
This sequence comes from Scalesia atractyloides, assembly GCA_947069175.1. Lineage (NCBI taxonomy): Eukaryota > Viridiplantae > Streptophyta > Magnoliopsida > Asterales > Asteraceae > Scalesia > Scalesia atractyloides. The sequence continues at coordinate 25,060,935 of CAMTDV010000013.1, forward strand.
GAGATAATCGAACGTGTCGGCACTATAGCTTATAAGCTCAGGTTGCCAGATGAGCTTAGTGGAATCTATGATGTATTCCACATATCTAATCTTAAGCAATGTCTAGCCGATGAGTCGCTAGCAATGTCGCACGAAGATGTGCAAATTGATGAAAACCTGAGGTTCATTGAGAAACAAATTTCGATCGAGGATCGACAGGTTAAGAAGCTCCGAAGAAAAATGATACCTATAGTTAAGGTTAAGTGGGGCGCTTTTAGAGGTCCTGAGTATACATGGGAGGTTGAGTCCACTATGCGACAAAAGTACCCATCTTTTTGAATAAAATCTCGAGGTCGAGATTTCTTTTAAGGGGGTGAGGATGTAACACCCTGTAAATCGTGTCTAATAATATAGTGACACGTGTTGTATTTTAAATATAGTTTGTTAAAGACCAATAAGGACTAAAGGCGTCAACATGCTCAAGATTGAGCCTCTGAGTGACGAACCGATGTCAACATGCATAAATAACAGCCTCTGAGTGACTGATATGTCAACATGCTGAATTCATTAGCCTCTGAGTGACTGATACGTCAACATGCTTAAAACTTGGCCTCTGAGTGACTAATAGGTCAACATTCCTAGCCTCTAAGTGACATCGGAATCAACATGCTTGTAATAAGCCTCTGAGTGATCCTTTGTGAAGTCCTAACTCTCATACGTGCCGTTTGTTGGACGAGAGAGTTCAATTTTGTAAATATGTGAAAGTTGGATAACAGAGGGATTAAAAGTGTCAACATGTTAATTCTTACCTCTGAGTGACCTTTTAACGAACCGAGAGCTCAACAATGTCCGGGCATAATCCCGGATATGCCAAGTATTGGCTACGGAGGGCTAAAAGTGCCAAAAAGGTGTTTAAAATGGTTTTTATAAGCTTTATAAAGTTAAAGGGGCTAAAGTGTCAAAGTTTGAAACTTCTTTGGGGCGGTCGCGGGCCGCGAGAGACATGGCCTGTGTCTCTCACGCCCCAAAAACAGCTCTGCTGCAGAAAGTTTATTTGGTCTCCAAGCAAAACTCTAAAACCATTTAATCCGAAACCATGGCTTCTCTAAACTGCTATGCCACGTTTTGGGGACTTGTAAGCTTCTTCTTACACCCCTAAACACCTGGCTTCACTTCCTTTGAGCTCTCCAACTATAAATAGGTGTTCAAGTGTTCATTCCAACTTGCACCTTTCTCATTAAATCACTCTTCTCCCTCCTCTGGAAGTTCCTAACTGAAAGGAGCATCCAACTTAGTTCTTTTGCATTGTAGGAACCTCTTGTAAGTGTTCCTTGCTCTTGCTTTTTCGTTTTTAGGCTTCTATAGCCAAAAGTCAAGCGTTTTACGGCAAAGGCTTTGACTTTCGGTTAAGACCATTATGGTTCAGCCGTTGTTCGAAATGAACATGGCTAAGTGATCATAATAAGGTAGGTGTTAGTCCCTATAAAGGGCACCTCCTGAAGATCACGTTTGCTAGACCAATTGACGGGTCAAAGTTATGATATTAAAAAGTCAAACAGACCATTTTTTGAAAAAATCATAAATTGATCTTATATATGTTATGAAACCTATTTTGACACTTAAACAAGTTGGTAATAATTATTAGAACATGTATGAACATGTTCGGCTCGTCAATTTCAGTTCTAGGGTCGGTTCGCAACCGAAAGTCGCAAAGTTTGACTTCTGCTTTGACTTTCGATTCCGACCCGATTTAGATTAGTTACCTACTGATCTAAAGTTGCATTATGAACATAATATAATAACCCTCTGAGGTTATATTACATGATCATAATCAGAATCCAAGTTTATGCACAAGTTCCATAATTATGCCATCTTTGACCAAAATGCCCTTTTTGCATAAAACAAGGTTTTAATGATAATGATCTTGAAAATAAGTTTCCTACTAATGTAATATTTTAAGTAGGATTATTTTGGATGTTAAACCAAGTTATAAACTGAGTTTTCAAACAGTCCTTAAACTATGTCGATAAATGATGATTTTAGTCCTTGTGACTCATAAAATGATTTTAATCAATCTTTTCAAGGTAAATCATTTACCTACTGATATGTTATACTGAATAACATATTTTAAACATTTTAATCTGATCCAAATGTCATTTTAGTAAAGCATCGCCTAATAACGTCATTTTACGACATAAGCCCCATTTAAACGCATAATATGGTTTTAAACCATATTAGTGACCAAAACTTGCCACCTACTGGTTTTAAAACTTATTTTAAACATGTTTACAATAGGTACATGATCATAAACTCAGAATCCCAAATAATTTATAAACTATGTGTAAATGACCAAAATGCCCCTTCGGTGCATAGTTTGGTCATAAAAGATAAAGTACACATATAAATAATATCCTACTGATATTATGTCATAAATAAAGTATTTTCCAGAATACTTATAAACATAACATTAAATTTTATCCAAGTTCCTTTTATATGGTATGAAATTACCAAAACGCCCTTATGAGGCATAATTTCGTTTTAAAACCTTAACGGGCATATAAATTGATATCCTATTGATATCTTAACATGTTTAAAGTATAATGGCATATAGAACTTGTCCATGACTTATCTGGTTACCCGTTATCGCTAATATGCGCACGTTTCGTATATGTAACCATTTTTCGGAAATTAACCAAAACGGGTTTAACCTTGTCATTTCAAGTTCAAAATCCAGAATGTATATAGTTTACCCATTTTATACAAGTCAAGGTACTCGTCGGGTTTAAACTACATTCTATCCGATCATCGTTTAATCAAGGGTTATACGTATTGATCATGTACACTATTCGGTTCATAAGACCGATAATATTTAATTGGCTAGTTTATGCCATAATCCAGACTAGAGCCTTCCCTGGTAAATACTATCTGCACTTGGTACTTTTGTATACGGCTGAGTTATTAAAAATGAAAGAAGAAGATTAGCTCAGGTAAATACTCTCGACTTATTCTCCCAATACGGCTTGGGATACGGTAAATTATTATCGTTTGGTCCATTGCAATGTCAACTTTCCCAAGTAAATAAAAGATTTTGGTGCCGTTTGCACTTAAAACCATTTTAATGTTTTCAAAATGATTCAGTTGGGTGTATTTACCAGCGTAAGCTGACGTATCGTCGAAAGGCTAACCTACAGGTATAATACGAAATAGGCCGGAAGCTGCTCGGTAGAGAATAAGAGGATCTTGCAAATCCTTAGATCTGCCTAAAGTCTGTTTTGTATTCTTTCTTGTACATTTTACGATCCACCTGTGGTCTTCTATTACGAGCCTGTATATTATTTTATATTTTGAACATTCAGTTTGTAATAGTAATTTTATTCCAAGAATTCCGCTGTGCTATGTTTAATTGACAATGATGTTATCAACTTATGTCACGATACTCCCCACCCGGCCCGCCGGTGTTTGGATTTCGGGTTGGAAATCCGGGTGTGATAGTGGTGATGGTTATAAATGGTAAAAGCTGGAATGAAATGAAAAAAATAAACTAGGGGATTGAAGTATTGAATTTGAGATGTTTATAGGGAATGTGATTCCTTGTGTAATGAGTGATTTCATTCCATTGAGTCATTCACCATCAAAACACCCATTTTTCATTCAGTGACAATCATCCATTTCATTCCGCCATCAATTCCTGCGTACCAAAAACTATCTAAAAGTTACAAAACTTAGCATACTATTCAACTATGAACACAATCTACCTAATAATTATGCCAATAAGCATATCGGTTATAAGAATTTTAATGTAAATAACAAAGCTAAATGAGATTTGGTAGAACATGAGAATTCATCACACAATTGTTGAACTACTTGAGAAGATCCATCCTTAGTATCAAGCAACAAACATGAGACCCAATTGAGAATATAAACTTGCATAAAATAACATAAGAAACTTCAATTCAAATGCAAATGAAATGAAATTCATATGAAAACAAGTAGCAAATTTCATTTAATATTGAAAAATCGAACCTTAATTAGTCAACTAAGTAACAAAATCTCATCTAAACATGAAGCAATTAAACAATCCAAACAAGTTTCATCTAAATACTCAATCTAAATGTTTCAAGTAAAACGGAAAGACTTAACATCTTACACATCAAGTTCAAATAAAGACAAAAAATGAAAGAGTAAATAAATAATCTAACAATCAAGAGCTCAACAAATTATCAAATCACCTTTTTTGAACCGTAAATTATCAAATCACTTACCTTCAAAATTTCTAATCTATACAACATTATGAATGAATGAACTGTTTAGGACAGTAAGGTAATTTTACAAATTTTTTAAATGACTTAAGAGAGTTTAGTGTTTTAAAATGAGGGTGAGATTACCCTTTCACCCTTATACTTAACATATATATTAGAGTTTATATAAAGCTAGAACTCTTTGTCCCATATCGCTTGCCTAAAGAAACATCGCTAAAGAAAACCCTTATAAATAGAAAAGAGTAACTCAACAAAGTTCCTTAGTCGCCTTGTTTAGCTGCGTTAATGGGCCTTTTGGCCTCTTTAGCTTTAATTTTTTTCTTGGTTCATGGGCATATTATTAATGACCAATAGGTCGGTTCAAATCGAACCAAAAATTTTGGTTATGGTTATGGTTCAAAACTGAATCGATCTAAATCATGCTGAGTTGAGCTGAGCTAACTCGAATTGTATTCGAGTTGAGTTCAAGCCTCAAAATAGCTTGATTTTGAGCTGAGCTGAGCTAAGCGATCTATGATACTAAAGCAAGACCCCCATACAACTAAAATATGAGTTTAGCTTAAAAAACTAAAATAAAATTCAAGTCACTAAATTATTATTACTAACCTAGATGTGACAGGTAGCTAAACCAAATATCAAAGGGCTTGTAGTTCACGGTATACATAATGGTATTCTTTTTTAAGTTATTTGAGGGTCCTAGTCTAACAAAGATGTAAAGTTAAGAGCTAGATTATATAAAAAGGTAAAAACAAATGGTATGATTTTCTGTTGTTATGGCAGATCAATAAGTAATCAATGAAACAGAAGCCACAAATTCTGCATGTGTTTAGCAATTTGATTAAACAACGAGGGTGTGAGGAGAAACAAGTAAATGTTATAGACGGCTAGAAGAAAAACATCTGGATTAAAGAGTCAACAAAGAGCATTAGAAACTTAAAAGTCAAAAAAGTAACAGTTAATCCAATATCAAATTTAACACGTTTACAACTACTATATATATTTTAAACATTAAAAGAAATAATGCTGAATAATGTGTTTTCTAATAATCGTTTAACTTATATTGGTTATATTTCAATATTGATATGGCTATCAATAGTTGTATAGATAGACTATATTCTGTTATAGGTATATTTATATTTATTATCTTATTTATCTGTTATAGATATATTTATATTTATTATCTTTCTTAGATTGTTATTAAATTGTATATTGATAAGGATACTTACTCTTACATATCCCAGCCCTTCTAGCTTGTATTTTTTTTATAACACATTTGATTAACATAATATTAGATCTCTCTTGTATCTTTTTGTCGTATTATTAGACTACTTTCATAACAATATTAGACATGTACCGGATTATACTAATAAACGAATATAAACAACCTATGGGTGATCGATCTAAGACATAAATAAAACCGACATCATTTTGCCTTGGATTCCCACAATTAATAGAAACGTTATTTTAGTTTGGTATCGAGATAAACACGTTATATAATGTCTATCAAATTAATTCCACATGCAAAATAAAAAATCTCGTGTGGGGCTCCGGATAGGCTGGATGATATTATTAACAAAGATGATGAAAAATTGGAATTTGACTTGTTAATATAATATGTATAAATATTAGGATTAACAATTAAAATAATATCTAACGATAAATAAAATTATCAAAACCATTTTAACATTTAAAATAATATCACACGATAATAAAAAGTTAAATGTCATTTTAGTCTCTATGGTTAGAGCCATTTTGTCAGTTTAGTCCAAAATTTTTATTTTTCGTCTGTGGGTCCAAAAAGGTTTCACCGTTGCCATTTTAGTCCATTGGGTTAACTTCGTTCATTTTTTCTGTTAATGAGAATGACAATTCGGTTATTTATATGGCCGAATTGCCCTTCTAGTAAACAGAATTACATATAAAATGACCGAATTGCCCTTCTCGTTAACAGAAAAAGGGGATGAAGTTAATCAAGTAGATTAAAATAACAACGATGAAATTTTTTTGGATCCACATACCAAAAAATAAGAATTTGGACTAAATTGTCAAAATGAAACAAACCATATGAAGTAGAATGACATTTAATTCATAAATAAAATTATCAAAAACATTTTAATAATGTCGTTATGGCGTCTATTACCTACCTAACTAATTTTGTCATGTACTACTGTTTCACTTTGGATAAATTATTTATGTAATATATGTTAGGTTTCTAAATAAAGTTTGAAGCATATTCTTTAAAATATCCATTCAAGTGTTTATTGAAAAAAAAGGTTTACGATTACTTGATATTGTAATTTGTAAAAGCACATAATTTGCTTGGATGTAGATAAATAAAACAAATATTATTTTTGCCTTTAATCTAATTTCAAATTAACTCTAAAAATCAGGGTTATATATAGCGTGATTCACTTTTCTTTGTTATGTAACTGTATAATCTATTGTCTCTCTTGTTATAATACCTTACTTTGTTATGTAACCGCATATTCTACTTTCTCTTTTTTTTATATCTCGCCTAGCACTATACGTAAGTGTTAATTCATTTTTTAGGTTTCTATAGAAAGCTAAATTTGTAATGAATGTGCATTGTTTGTAATTATTAATTAGGACTATTTACTAGCTGAGCAAGGCTTAGCTAGGACATAAACTAGAAAGTATATGACTTATTTCTAACAAAATCAAAATCCTCTACCGAGCTTAAATATGAGTTCAAGTTCGGTTGACAACGCAATGTTGCTAGTGGCACGACAAGGTGACCTGAAATCTAGTTGTTAGGAACAACCTTTTTGTGGATTGTACCAAATAGAAGAAGTTGACTTATTCTAAAAAAACAATAATATCAGGAACCCTTAACAATTGAAGCAAATCATAGATGATGTTGAGAACAAACTTGGGTCGAACTATTTCGGTAAGAACCTTCTTCCAAACCTCAGCATGCGGATTATCTCTTACATACTATGTGACCTAGGAGGAGAATGGCTAGGAGCGGTGGTAGCTAGACTGATAGGTTGAGTAAAGAGGCAAGAAGCTACTTGACAAAACATGGTCCAAAATCGTTCTATGCACAATACCAGAGATAATGAGAAGAGGAAATATGTCATTCTTTTGGGTTGATATACGGGAAGAAGAAAAGAGAGATAACATACCATCGGGTGAGAAAAAACAGAGAAGTCAAGTTACTAAGGTTTGAGATATGTGTTCTTTTGAACGAGTTGGGCTTTCTATGTGAGTTATTAGGTGGATTAGATAATATATAAAATTTGTTTGAGAACATTCATATCAACTCAAACTCTTTTCGAGTTAAAAACTATTCAAGTTGATTTCGAACGAGTTTTTTTGAGTGAGTTTCAAGTTATGAAACTACTTTCAGTTTGATAAAACTCATATCTAACATGCCTAATCCATAAGGCAAAAGTGTGTGTGTGTGTGTGATGGTGGTGGTGGTGGTGGAGGAGGAGGAGGAGGGGGGTGATCTAGGGCAAATGTAAATCGATATGTAATGGGTTCTCACGTTACTAAGAAATAATTATGATCTAGTAGCTAGATAAACGGGTTTAGAAAACTAATTCTATATGCATAATATAAAAAAGGCCAGGTGGTGCTCTGAATAGTTTGGATAATATATTTAAAAATCGTTAATTAACAGATTCTCATGATTGAAAAAAAACTTATATTTATGATTTCTTAGCGAAATAAACACGTTTAGCAAAATAATTCCACATGTATATTAAAAAAAGGGCGTGTGGGGCTCCAAATATGAAATTTTGAAATTTGGCGTGTGAATTTGATATGTTGATTGATTTTTAAATATTGGGATTAACATTTGTAATAACATCACAAAATTAAAAAAATATCAAGATCATTTTAATAGTCTCAATTCAATCACTGGTGTCTATTACCTATGTAATATTGTATTCTCCTTGTTTGAAATTGGATAAATTAACGATGCAATATACGCCAGGTTTCTAAATAAAGTTTAGGTATATTCTTTCAAATATCCATTTAAATGTTCATTTTAAAAGAAAAAGATCTAGGATTACTTGATATTGTAATTTGTGTAAGGCAAAAGGTACAACAAAATCGATACCAATTTTGCTCTAAGGAATTTACATATAGGCTCGTTGGCTATTTGATACATGAAAAAAGTTATCTAAATCACATAATTTGTTTTCTTTCTCTCTGTTAATATATCTCAAGAGCATTGTGTGTGATTATTTGTGCAACTTTTTACAGTTTTTATTTAAAAGCATGTCGATTTTCGTGTATTACACAAGTTGAATCCTAAAGTAAATATAATAAAATATATCTTATATGCTGATAAATTGTTATTATATTTGAGAGAGTCACAATTAGCAAATGACTTAGTTTTATAGATTTTGTGAAAGAAAATGTCAATCTAAACCCAATGTTCATCCCCAATTTTTGTAATGTTAATTTACAAGATTTCCATGTATTGTTGGTTGTACATTTTGAGTCGGTAAAGGGTTTAAAAGGCTGGCCTCTCACCGTATCTTCATCTTTACGCTTTGTTTGTCTCTCTCGTCATGGCTTTCTCTCTCTTTTTCTTCGGCGACTTTTGGTAAGTGATTTGTTAGCTTATTGACGTGTGTTGTTCGCTGATTTTGTTGACGTATGTTGTTTCATTGTTTCTAATATTGAGTTTCCGTCTTTCTAACTTTTGGTTTGTTGGGTTTGTTTGTTACGTTCACTAGAGGTTTTATGTCACGTTACTATTAGTGTTAATATTATGTTTTTGGTTTTTGTTCAATCTGTTGATTTTTGGGTTTTATCGGTTGCTTTTCATTGTTCGATTACGATGTTGACTTTAAAGTTCATATCCGATGTTGACTTTTGTGATGTTTTGTTGGGTTTTATGTGTCTTAACGTGCATTGATATACCTGCATGAGTTCAAGAGTTGTTGGATTTTGTGTTGTTGATGTTGCTTTGATGATGATTGTTATTGTTTACTTTGTGTAGATTTGTTTATCTTTTTTCTTTCATTTTATGATGCTTACCGAATCTAACTTAGACGTGCTTTATGTTTTTATATAGTCTGCTGATGTTTTGGGTTTATCGATTATATGATTACTCTTTACTTTACACAGACTGATTGCATTGTTTTTTTCATTCTTTGATGCTTAGCAGTTGCTTTTGACATACGGTTTATTTACGATATTGGCTTTGGTGCGTTTTATTTTGTTTGGTGTGTTTTAATGTTTTATCACATAGTTTCATGTTGGATTTTGTATCTTAGGGTTTCTTACAATCGGGTGATGTTTTGGTTCTTCTGATTGCCTTTGACGGTTCATATATGATATTGAGTTTAATGATGTTTTGTTAGATTTGATGTGTTTAAACGTGCGATGACATACTTACGTGTCTTCAAAAGAAGCTGAATTTTGTGTTTTGGATGTTGGTTTGACTATGATGGTTACTATTTAGTACTCACAGACTGTTTGGTTTGTTGTATGATTTTTTGTTAAGTTGTTCTTTGTTATTGTGTTAATGTATAATTGGTATGCAAGGATGACTTTTTAGTTGTTCGAGACTGTTTAAATTTTGTACGTGATTATATAATGGTATGCATTTCGGATTGTTTTTGGAAGACTGTGTATTGAAGGGTATTCGGTCGATGAGGGTGGCTTTTTAGCCATCTGAGACTATTTATGTTCTTTCTTTGGGTCTATGATGTTTTTCTGAGACGATGGTTGGATCCTTGAGTTGATAAGTTTCCTGTTCTGTTTGCTGGCGTTTGTTGTTTCGTACAATCGTTGTTTGGGTTTTACATCATGCTTGCTTTTCGTTTGCTTGTTTTATATGTTATGGTTGTTACCGTAGTGGTTAGTTTTGTTGTTTTATGTTGTATTAATGCTTTTAGTTTGTTTTTTTTGTTAGTTTAACTTTTAATTCTTGTTTTTGTGACAAAATTTTAAATGGGAAATCTTACACTAACATTATGGCTAGATTCACTTCCAAGTATTTTAATACATTGACAAAGTGGTGCGAATATATGGTATATATTTTTGGGTGTTTAAGTTAATTTTCATGTTTAATGTTACGCATTCTTGATTAGGCTCTTTACTTTAGATGGTTGATAAGTTTTTTTTGTTGGATTTATATTAATTATAACGTACACATTTTTTTTTCTTTTATGCAAGTGGTTGTTACGTCTTTTGCAGAAGTTTGTTTCCGACCTTATTGATTGCCAACTTGAGTATGTATTTCAGATAAATATATTTTCCGGGATGTGTGTGCCAGGATTGATCACATCATGGTAAGCGTAATTCTTATTGTTTAATTTGTTACGTATCTTTATTATTTTAACGGATACTTAACTATGAATTTTGTAGGCCTACAGGCACACATGACTCCTAGCCAGCTTTTTACATATCTAGCTCATAAGGTTAGTGTTCTTATTGTCACACCTCGACCCGCAGCGGAAAAGGTGATCGGGGCATGATTGGGTTTTCATCAAAGGTCATGACATTTATTATAACGTTTCATATTTATTATCAAAATTTTAAAGAAGATCATACAATCATATCATACAAGTTCAACATGTCCTATACATCTTTCTAGGCTTCATTATTTTTCTTCTAAGGCACTTTCCTATGTTTTCCATGCTTCATCATGTTCACGTGTATCATGTGTAAAAATGGTTTTTGGATCATCAAAAAGTTGGCGAGTGAATCCTATGAAAAACATTTAAACAAGTTTATTGAATTGATTATAAAATAAAGTGCATAACCACATATGAGTAAATATAGATGTAAACTTATTCACAAAACACTTAATATTAAATAATGCACACACATACAATAATAGATAGTTTTGAGGCACGCGTTGTTCAACTCGTCTCCCACGAGGAACTGATTGGCCTCATGAATAAGTTTTGAGGCACGCGTTGTTCTACGAACTGATGGGCCTAATGAATGAGTTTTAAGGCACGCGTTGTTCAACTCGTCTCCCACGAGGAACTGATGGGCCTAACAAATAATTTGCATACAACTTGACAATATGTAATACATAACTACAAACAATATTTACATTCTAAGTTTAGATCATAATATAGTATCGCACGAATTTGAATTAACGAATTAGTTTAAGCGACACATGATACACCCCAAAACGTGAATAAAAAGGGGAGTTTGTAAGAATTCACTCACAGTGGTTGCGTTTCTTGGATTGATGATGAATGCGCACGAAATTGGATTTAACCACGAGAGAAAACTAACCTAGATAATAACATAACGGTTCGGTAAATAAGTGGATTTTATTAATCAATTTTAATAGGATTTTTGGATATATTTTTGTGAGTTTAAGGCTATTTTCTAACTTTAAAAACGTTATTTTTAAGTATTTTTAATTGATTTTTAAATTAAATAAATAAATAAAAATAATAACAAAATGTTGACTTTTGACCGTTGACCGTTGACCATGACTTGTTGACTGTTGACCGGTTCGGTCGGTTATATAGTTGCACTGAGTGAGACTCGAACCCGTGACCTCCCGTACGCGTGCACGCAGCTCTACCAACTGAGCTACGTGTCTAACCCGAAATAATTCTGTTTTTAATTATACTTATATACTATTTAGATTTATCCAGAAATTATTTATTTTAAAAAGGATTTTAAATGTATCGACCCAGTGCTGTCAACAGGTCTCGAACCCGGGACCTGTGGGTTAATGTGCACACAGTCCACCGCTGGACTGTGTGTCTAACCCGTTTAATATACTAATTTTAATTAATCTTATAATATAACTGAACTTCGTCTTCTTCGCTCAAGATTACAGATAATGATAATTCAACTGATTCATGTCTAATTCGATTAACAAGCATTATAAGTAATTGAAAGGTAATGAACGGAGAGAGTTTGGGGAAAGGATGTACCGATCAGTGTCTTCACAGAACTCCGGCAAAGATTCGTCGGCTCTGTTTGTGAACTTCGGCTGTTAGAATCAATTAACAGAATTGTTCGATTAGTTATGAAATTGAGGTACTTAAACAAGGACTAACAGAAGTTTGAATGATTATACCGGTTCACAGCATGGGATCAGAAATTTCAGAGGTTTTCCGGCGAGAGCTGCATATTCCGGCTACGTCGTCTGGGATTGATTCTGATGGTTGGATTGAAGTTAGTAACAGTCTAACAACGGATTGAAACAGAAAGAGTCGAGGTATTTACCGTTTTGCGGTGAGTCTCGGTTTTCCGGCGAAAGTCCGGTGATGGCAGTATATTTCCGGCGAGTGAAATTGCTTCGAGAAAAGGTGCGATTTTGAGCGAAAAGGCTACCAGAGACTTGTGGGTGTATTTATAGGGAAGAATCGAGACGAATTGGGTCTGATTTCAGTCTCAATTCATGGTCAGCTGATTTCCGGCAGTTACGACTGATGTCGCGGGTTTAGACATCGGTTATAACCGACGTTGAGGTTAATTCTTCGGTTAAATCAATAGAAACCGTCAATTATCGGCGAAGTCGTCGGGATTTCCGGCGACCGCGAAATGAGCGCGTCTTTGACTGGATTTGATTTCTGTGTTTCATTATTTGAATTAATTGTTTCGATATGTTATCAAATAACAAAAGTGGCGGAGTGGTTGGATGTGTGTGTGTTAAGACTTTGAGTTCTCGGCTGACCCGGGTTCGAAACCCGGCTTCAGCATTTAATTTTTATTTCACTATTTTTAATACATTTTCAAATATAAATTTTATATTCTAATATACTTATTAATTATGTATCGTTTAAAATTAATTTGGGCATTAAATGCGCAACGAAATTTTTAACTGGTTGTTCGGTTAATAAACGAAGCGGGTTTGGTTAACCCGGTTTTTTACGGATGTTACAGTATCCCCTACTTTTAGAAATTTCGTCCCGAAATTTAAGTAGTGGCATGTTTGTCTAAAAAGGATGGTGTTTAATTTGACAGTTACATACTTAGAAAGGAGTAAGAGTTTAAATTTTTGTTTGAGGCGGTAACGTTCCTTGTAAGGGTTGAGTACCCTGCTACAAGAATCGCTTTTTGATGCCTAAGTTAATGAATATTGATAAACAAGTTGATTGACTAAATATGATTTCATGCGCAAGAGTTTTGATATGTTTGGAAAGATAAGGTTATATCCTAAAACAAAACTTCTAATACTAAAACCTACATGGAACTTCTCATAACCGCCTGACAATGCCTCTGATCCTTTGGCAAGAATACTTATATATAGGAAGTACCAGCGGCGTATCCACCATATTCTTGTCAAATTTTCATTGGTTTTATCAGTAAGTTATGATTGGTTTTATGATGTGACTCTAGAACATAAATAAGCACAACAACCAATGTCTGAGTCCTAATTCTGATAGTATACATGTTTGAATGGTGACAGTACCTCTCTCGTTTGTTATGATGGAGAGGTTAGTCTATGTAGAAATGGAACACAATCCAATTTCTTTAAATGATGAGATGATGTGAATGCTAAATCAGTGAGTATAAAACAAACTTCAACCAAGACAATACTAAATCCTACATGGAACTTCTCATAACCGCCTGATAATGCCTCTGATCCTTTGGTAAGAATACTTATATATAGGAAGTACCAGCGTCGTATCCACCATATTCTTGTCAAATTTTCATTGGTTTTATCAGTAAGTTATGATTAGTCCTATGTGACTCTAAAACATAAACAAACACAACAATCAAAGCTTGAGTCTCAATTCTGATAGTATACATGTTTGAATGGTGACAGTACCTCTCCCGTTTGTTATGATGGAGAGGTTAGTCCATGTAGAAATGGAACACAATCCAATTTCTTTAAATGCTGAGATGATATGAATGCTAAATCAGTGAGTATAAAACAAACTTCAATCATGACATTACTAAATCCTACATGGAACTTCTCATAACCGCCTGATAATGCCTCTGATCCTTTGGCAAGAATACTTATATATAGGAAGTACCAGCGGCGTATCCACCATATTCTTGTCAAATTTTCATTGGTTTTATCAGTAAGTTATTATTAGTCCTATGTGACTCTAAAACATAAACAAACACAACAATCAAAGCTTGAGTCTTAATTCTGATACTATACATGTTTGAATGGTGACAATACCTCTCCCGTTTGTTATGATGGAGAGGTTTGTCTATGTAGAAATGAGACATAACCCAACTTCTTTAAATGTTGAGATTGAAATACGTTGAGATGTATGATGATATGAATGTTAAATCAATGAGTATAAAAACAAAACTGAAGTAGTAATTCGCATTAAGATCCTTGGATAAATTTCCAATTTATATCTGGGATACGTGAAAATTGAGATAATATAAAGAAAAACATAAAAACTAAGCGGTTGGAGTTAAATCTTGATTTTTGGTGAAGGAGACTAGTTGGGTGGTTCGTTTGGGCCGTCATTATCTTCAACAGGATTGGCGTTGATGTTGAAAACTCTTCCTCTTGCTGGTGGCCTAGTGGTTGGGTTTTCTTGATTTGCTTGGTTAACTGGGTTTGCTTGAGCTTGGGCGTGTATGATGTTAACCAATCGAGGGCACGTGTTTCTATAGTGGGTAGGGTCGCCACAATTAAAACAAGCTTGAACATAAGGTAACATGGGGTATTGGGGTTGTTGATATGTTTGGATCATGTTTTGTGTAGAGGGTGAGGTTTGGTTTTGAGCGGTGCGGCAACCTTGCTCAAATGACCATAGCGTCCACAATTCGCACATAGTCGACAAGGTAAGGTAGATGGATGGTGATAAAAACAGGTGTTGCATTGAGTGTGAGGTCCAAAGTAAGGTTTCTTATTTGGGTAAGTTGAGTTGGGTGCTACTTTAGTGATTGGAATAGCTTGGAGGGGTACGGCTTGTGTGGCTGGTTGATTGCGTTGGGTGACAGCGAAAAGTTGCCCATCTTGTTTTCTCTTAGAATTGGGTTGAGAAGGGGATTCGGTTTGGGTGGAGTTTGAGGTTTCCGTTGATGCTTTATCCTTCTTCTTCTCCTCCTTGAAGTCTTTATTCCGTATGCGGTTCTTGGTGAGCTCTGTAGCTAACTCCATTGCTGCTTCCAAAGTTGCAGGTGTGGTACTTATTACAGAGTCTTGAATTTTTGAAGGAAGACCTCGAATGTAGTGCTCGATCAAACGGTAAAGGAGTGAACAAGTTGGGAACCATTTGATTTAACTCGAGGAATCTCTTGTTGTATGTGGTGTGGTCGCCTTCCTTTTGTTTCAAAGAATAGAACTCATCCTCCAATTTCTTGATTTCGCTTCTTGGGCAAAACCGACTTGTCATGATTTCCTTCAAATCTTCCCAAGTCAAAGTCATAGCATCCTCAACACCTCGTTTGGCCTTCTCTGTATTCCACCATGTAAGTGCTATTCCAAGTAAACGGCCAGTAGCATATCGCACTTTACGATTATCGGGGCAATCGCAATTTAGAAAAGTGTTTTCCATTTCTTCAAACCAATGGAGGAGAGCGGTGACACCTTCAGTCCCTTCGTATTTTGGAGGGTCGCAGGATTTGAAATGCTTGAAGGTGCATTTAGTGGTAATTGGGGGAGGGTTGATAACATTTTGATCTTCTTGGTTGATTGGGTTGACGGGATTAGCGGTAAGGGCTTGTTGAACTTGAACGACAATGTTGGGTATTACGGCAGCCATTTGTTGAGCGATTTGGGCAGCCATGCGCTCGCGGGCTTTTCCTGATCTCATCTTCCTATGAGCGAGACTAGAAGACATCTACAAGGAATACATATCAAGAGTATGAGTTGGATGTTTTAGGGATCATGTGTCGTATTTAGGAATGAACATTCATAAAATAAATATAGAATAATAAATCTACTACATCCATAGGATGTCTTGGGCTTTGCTCGTAATTGGGCCTTGCATGCCGCCATACTTCACCTTCGTAATCATGTGGGCCCCCATGATTACCGGGTTTTTCATATGGTTCGCATGTGTTAGCCTGGTTACGTACACTAAAACCCGGAGAAAATTGAGAAATATGTATGTAACGTATGATGTTCGGAATGTATCCAGGTGTGGACACGGTGACACCTCAAAGTGGGGTTAGTTCGAACGACGTTTGGTGTGGCATGCTTTGGCCTAATAGGTCCTTCGTACTCTCATCGTTAGTCCCCAGGTAGGCAAACTGGTCCGTTATATTGGATTTATACGAATGCCAACCTAGACAGGACGTTCCGACTACCGGTACTTGTACCCTTACAGTTACTACATGCCGGTCGCAGAACTCACTCTGATGAGATTTGAAAAATGAAAATGCGACAAAATCTTGAATAACGGAAGTATGAAGATGATTTGAATATGTGAACATTGAAATATGTATGATGAATGTGTATGTAATTATGTATGTTTGACTGTAAGTATAATTCACTATGTATCACAAAATGTAGTATCGGAAGTGTTTGCATGCATTTGTGTATGTAATAAATATGAAAGAAATAAACATCATGAGTTTGCATATAACCACATAAACAGTTAAAATCTAATCAACTATAGTATAGGCTCTAAGGGTCTAATAACCTATCCTATATCCCTATAGTCAAAATCTCTGATACCAATCTGTCACACCCCGACCCGCAGTGGAAAAGGTGATCGGGGCATGATTGGGTTTTCATCAAAGCTCATGACATTTATTATAACGTTTCATATTTATTATCAAAATTTTAAAGAAGATCATAGAATCATATCATACAAGTTCAACATGTCCTACACATCTTTCTAGGCTTCATTATTTTTCTTCTAAGGCACTTTCCTATGTTTTCCATGCTTCATCCTGTTCACCTGTATCATGTGTAAAAATGGTTTTTGGATCATCAAAAAGTTGGCGAGTGAATCCTATGAAAAACATTTAAACAAGTTTATTGAATTGATTATAAAATAAAGTGCATAACCACATATGAGTAAATATAGATGTAAACTTATTCACAAAACACTTAATATTAAATAATGCACACACATACAATAATAGATAGTTTTGAGGCACGCGTTGTTCAACTCGTCTACCACGAGGAACTGATGGGCCTAATGAATGAGTTTTGAGGCATGCGTTGTTCTACGAACTGATGGGCCTAATGAATGAGTTTTAAGGCACGCGTTGTTCAACTCGTCTCCCACGAGGAACTGATGGGCCTAACAAATAATTTGCATACAACTTGACAATATGTAATACATAACTACAATCAATATTTACATTCTAAGTTTAGATCATAATATAGTATCGCACGAATTTGAATTAACGAATTAGTTTAAGCGACACATGATACACCCCAAAACGTGAATAAAAAGGGGAGTTTGTAAGAATTCACTCACAGTGGTTGCGTTTCTTGGATTGATGATGAATGCGCACGAAATTGGATTTAACCACGAGAGAAAACTAACCTAGATAATAACATAACGGTTCGGTAAATAAGTGGATTTTATTAATCAATTTTAATAGGATTTTTGGATATATTTTTGTGAGTTTAAGGCTATTTTCTAACTTTAAAAAAGTTATTTTTAAGTATTTTTAATTGATTTTTGAATTAAATAAATAAATAAAAATAATAACAAAATGTTGACTTTTGACCGTTGACCGTTGACCATGACTTGTTGACTGTTGACCGGTTCGGTCGGTTATATAGTTGCACTGAGTGAGACTCGAACCCGTGACCTCCCGTACGCGTGCACGCAGCTCTACCAACTGAGCTACGTGTCTAACCCGAAATAATTCTGTTTTTAATTATACTTATATACTATTTAGATTTATCCAGAAATTATTTATTTTAAAAAGGATTTTAAATGTATCGACCCGGTGCTGTCAACAGGTCTCGAACCCGGGACCTGTGGGTTAATGTGCACACAATCCACCGCTGGACTGTGTGTCTAACATGGTTAATAATCCGGTTTTTATTATACTTAACATGATTCTGTGAGTTATCCCGGTTCGGTTAAAAAGGGCATTTTTATTTCAAGAGAGTGAGGTTGGGACAGGGATCGAACTCGAGACGTGCGTGTATTGTTTGCACACAGTCCACCGCTGGACTGTGTGTCTAACCTGTTTAATATACTAATTTTAATTAATCTTATAATATAACTGAACTTCGTCTTCTTCGCTCAAGATTACAGATAATGATAATTCAACTGATTCATGTCTAATTCGATTAACAAGCATTATAAGTAATTGAAAGGTAATGAACGGAGAGAGTTTGGGGAAAGGATGTACCGATCAGTGTCTTCACAGAACTCCGGCAAAGATTCGTCGGCTCTGTTTGTGAACTTCGGCTGTTAGAATCAATTAACAGATCTGTTCGATTAGTTATGAAATTGAGGTACTTAAACAAGGATTAACAGAAGTTTGAATGATTATACCGGTTCACAGCGTGGGATCAGAAATTTCAGAGGTTTTCCGGCGAGAGCTGCATATTCCGGCTACGTCGTCTGGGATTGATTCTGATGGTTGGATTGAAGTTAGTAACAGTCTAACAACGGATTGAAACAGAAAGAGTCGAGGTATTTACCGTTTTGAGGTGAGTCTCGGTTTTCCAGCGAAAGTCCGGTGATGGCAGGATATTTCCGGCGAGTGAAATTGCTTCGAGAAAAGGTGCGATTTAGAGCGAAAAGGCTACCAGAGACTTGTGGGTGCATTTATAGGGAAGAATCGAGACGAATTGGGTCTGATTTCAGTCTCAATTCATGGTCAGCTGATTTCCGGCGATTACGACTGATGTCGCGGGTTTAGACATCGGTTATAACCGACGTTGAGGTTAATTCTTCGGTTAAATCAATAGAAACCGTCAATTATCGGCGAAGTCGTCGGGATTTCCGGCGACCGCGAAATGAGCGCGTCTTTGACTGGATTTGATTTCTGTGTTTCATTATTTGAATTAATTGTTTCGATATGTTATCAAATAACAAAAGTGGCGGAGTGGTTGGATGTGTGTGTGTTAAGACTTTGAGTTCTCGGCTGACCCGGGTTCGAAACCCGGCTTCAGCATTTAATTTTTATTTCACTATTTTTAATACATTTTCAAATATAAATTTTATATTCTAATATACTTATTAATTATGTATCGTTTAAAATTAATTTGGGCATTAAATGCGCAACGAAATTTTTAACTGGTTGTTCGGTTAATAAACGAAGCGGGTTTGGTTAACCCGGTTTTTTACGGATGTTACAGTATCCCCTACTTTTAGAAATTTCGTCCCGAAATTTAAGTAGTGGCATGTTTGTCTAAAAAGGATGGTGTTTAATTTGACAGTTACATACTTAGAAAGGAGTAAGAGTTTAAATTTTTGTTTGAGGCGGTAACGTTCCTTGTAAGGGTTGAGTACCCTGCTACAAGAATCGCTTTTTGATGCCTAAGTTAATGAATATTGATAAACAGAGTTGATTGACTAAATATGATTTCATGCGCAAGAGTTTTGATATGTTTGGAAAGATAAGGTTATATCCTAAAACAAAACTTCTAATACTAAAACCTACATGGAACTTCTCATAACCGCCTGACAATGCCTCTGATCCTTTGGCAAGAATACTTATATATAGGAAGTACCAGCGGCGTATCCACCATATTCTTGTCAAATTTTCATTGGTTTTATCAGTAAGTTATGATTGGTTTTATGATGTGACTCTAGAACATAAATAAGCACAACAACCAATGTCTGAGTCCTAATTCTGATAGTATACATGTTTGAATGGTGACAGTACCTCTCTCGTTTGTTATGATGGAGAGGTTAGTCTATGTAGAAATGGAACACAATCCAATTTCTTTAAATGATGAGATGATGTGAATGCTAAATCAGTGAGTATAAAACAAACTTCAACCAAGACAATACTAAATCCTACATGGAACTTCTCATAACCGCCTGATAATGCCTCTGATCCTTTGGTAAGAATACTTATATATAGGAAGTACCAGCGTCGTATCCACCATATTCTTGTCAAATTTTCATTGGTTTTATCAGTAAGTTATGATTAGTCCTATGTGACTCTAAAACATAAACAAACACAACAATCAAAGCTTGAGTCTCAATTCTGATAGTATACATGTTTGAATGGTGACAGTACCTCTCCCGTTTGTTATGATGGAGAGGTTAGTCCATGTAGAAATGGAACACAATCCAATTTCTTTAAATGCTGAGATGATATGAATGCTAAATCAGTGAGTATAAAACAAACTTCAATCATGACATTACTAAATCCTACATGGAACTTCTCATAACCGCCTGATAATGCCTCTGATCCTTTGGCAAGAATACTTATATATAGGAAGTACCAGCGGCGTATCCACCATATTCTTGTCAAATTTTCATTGGTTTTATCAGTAAGTTATTATTAGTCCTATGTGACTCTAAAACATAAACAAACACAACAATCAAAGCTTGAGTCTTAATTCTGATACTATACATGTTTGAATGGTGACAATACCTCTCCCGTTTGTTATGATGGAGAGGTTTGTCTATGTAGAAATGAGACATAACCCAACTTCTTTAAATGTTGAGATTGAAATACGTTGAGATGTATGATGATATGAATGTTAAATCAATGAGTATAAAAACAAAACTGAAGTAGTAATTCGCATTAAGATCCTTGGATAAATTTCCAATTTATATCTGGGATACGTGAAAATTGAGATAATATAAAGAAAAACATAAAAACTAAGCGGTTGGAGTTAAATCTTGATTTTTGGTGAAGGAGACTAGTTGGGTGGTTCGTTTGGGCCGTCATTATCTTCAACAGGATTGGCGTTGATGTTGAAAACTCTTCCTCTTGCTGGTGGCCTAGTGGTTGGGTTTTCTTGATTTGCTTGGTTAACTGGGTTTGCTTGAGCTTGGGCGTGTATGATGTTAACCAATCGAGGGCACGTGTTTCTATAGTGGGTAGGGTCGCCACAATTAAAACAAGCTTGAACATAAGGTAACATGGGGTATTGGGGTTGTTGATATGTTTGGATCATGTTTTGTGTAGAGGGTGAGGTTTGGTTTTGAGCGGTGCGGCAACCTTGCTCAAATGACCATAGCGTCCACAATTCGCACATAGTCGACAAGGTAAGGTAGATGGATGGTGATAAAAACAGGTGTTGCATTGAGTGTGAGGTCCAAAGTAAGGTTTCTTATTTGGGTAAGTTGAGTTGGGTGCTACTTTAGTGATTGGAATAGCTTGGAGGGGTACGGCTTGTGTGGCTGGTTGATTGCGTTGGGTGACAGCGAAAAGTTGCCCATCTTGTTTTCTCTTAGAATTGGGTTGAGAAGGGGATTCGGTTTGGGTGGAGTTTGAGGTTTCCGTTGATGCTTTATCCTTCTTCTTCTCCTCCTTGAAGTCTTTATTCCGTATGCGGTTCTTGGTGAGCTCTGTAGCTAACTCCATTGCTGCTTCCAAAGTTGCAGGTGTGGTACTTATTACAGAGTCTTGAATTTTTGAAGGAAGACCTCGAATGTAGTGCTCGATCAAACGGTAAAGAGGAGTGAACAAGTTGGGAACCATTTGATTTAACTCGAGGAATCTCTTGTTGTATGTGGTGTGGTCGCCTTCCTTTTGTTTCAAAGAATAGAACTCATCCTCCAATTTCTTGATTTCGCTTCTTGGGCAAAACCGACTTGTCATGATTTCCTTCAAATCTTCCCAAGTCAAAGTCATAGCATCCTCAACACCTCGTTTGGCCTTCTCTGTATTCCACCATGTAAGTGCTATTCCAAGTAAACGGCCAGTAGCATATCGCACTTTACGATTATCGGGGCAATCGCAATTTAGAAAAGTGTTTTCCATTTCTTCAAACCAATGGAGGAGAGCGGTGACACCTTCAGTCCCTTCGTATTTTGGAGGGTCGCAGGATTTGAAATGCTTGAAGGTGCATTTAGTGGTAATTGGGGGAGGGTTGATAACATTTTGATCTTCTTGGTTGATTGGGTTGACGGGATTAGCGGTAAGGGCTTGTTGAACTTGAACGACAATGTTGGGTATTACGGCAGCCATTTGTTGAGCGATTTGGGCAGCCATGCGCTCGCGGGCTTTTCCTGATCTCATCTTCCTATGAGCGAGACTAGAAGACATCTACAAGGAATACATATCAAGAGTATGAGTTGGATGTTTTAGGGATCATGTGTCGTATTTAGGAATGAACATTCATAAAATAAATATAGAATAATAAATCTACTACATCCATAGGATGTCTTGGGCTTTGCTCGTAATTGGGCCTTGCATGCCGCCATACTTCACCTTCGTAATCATGTGGGCCCCCATGATTACCGGGTTTTTCATATGGTTCGCATGTGTTAGCCTGGTTACGTACACTAAAACCCGGAGAAAATTGAGAAATATGTATGTAACGTATGATGTTCGGAATGTATCCAGGTGTGGACACGGTGACACCTCAAAGTGGGGTTAGTTCGAACGACGTTTGGTGTGGCATGCTTTGGCCTAATAGGTCCTTCGTACTCTCATCGTTAGTCCCCAGGTAGGCAAACTGGTCCGTTATATTGGATTTATACGAATGCCAACCTAGACAGGACGTTCCGACTACCGGTACTTGTACCCTTACAGTTACTACATGCCGGTCGCAGAACTCACTCTGATGAGATTTGAAAAATGAAAATGCGACAAAATCTTGAATAACGGAAGTATGAAGATGATTTGAATATGTGAACATTGAAATATGTATGATGAATGTGTATGTAATTATGTATGTTTGACTGTAAGTATAATTCACTATGTATCACAAAATGTAGTATCGGAAGTGTTTGCATGCATTTGTGTATGTAATAAATATGAAAGAAATAAACATCATGAGTTTGCATATAACCACATAAACAGTTAAAATCTAATCAACTATAGTATAGGCTCTAAGGGTCTAATAACCTATCCTATATCCCTATAGTCAAAATCTCTGATACCAATCTGTCACACCCCGACCCGCAGTGGAAAAGGTGATCGGGGCATGATTGGGTTTTCATCAAAGCTCATGACATTTATTATAACGTTTCATATTTATTATCAAAATTTTAAAGAAGATCATAGAATCATATCATACAAGTTCAACATGTCCTACACATCTTTCTAGGCTTCATTATTTTTCTTCTAAGGCACTTTCCTATGTTTTCCATGCTTCATCCTGTTCACCTGTATCATGTGTAAAAATGGTTTTTGGATCATCAAAAAGTTGGCGAGTGAATCCTATGAAAAACATTTAAACAAGTTTATTGAATTGATTATAAAATAAAGTGCATAACCACATATGAGTAAATATAGATGTAAACTTATTCACAAAACACTTAATATTAAATAATGCACACACATACAATAATAGATAGTTTTGAGGCACGCGTTGTTCAACTCGTCTACCACGAGGAACTGATGGGCCTAATGAATGAGTTTTGAGGCATGCGTTGTTCTACGAACTGATGGGCCTAATGAATGAGTTTTAAGGCACGCGTTGTTCAACTCGTCTCCCACGAGGAACTGATGGGCCTAACAAATAATTTGCATACAACTTGACAATATGTAATACATAACTACAATCAATATTTACATTCTAAGTTTAGATCATAATATAGTATCGCACGAATTTGAATTAACGAATTAGTTTAAGCGACACATGATACACCCCAAAACGTGAATAAAAAGGGGAGTTTGTAAGAATTCACTCACAGTGGTTGCGTTTCTTGGATTGATGATGAATGCGCACGAAATTGGATTTAACCACGAGAGAAAACTAACCTAGATAATAACATAACGGTTCGGTAAATAAGTGGATTTTATTAATCAATTTTAATAGGATTTTTGGATATATTTTTGTGAGTTTAAGGCTATTTTCTAACTTTAAAAAAGTTATTTTTAAGTATTTTTAATTGATTTTTGAATTAAATAAATAAATAAAAATAATAACAAAATGTTGACTTTTGACCGTTGACCGTTGACCATGACTTGTTGACTGTTGACCGGTTCGGTCGGTTATATAGTTGCACTGAGTGAGACTCGAACCCGTGACCTCCCGTACGCGTGCACGCAGCTCTACCAACTGAGCTACGTGTCTAACCCGAAATAATTCTGTTTTTAATTATACTTATATACTATTTAGATTTATCCAGAAATTATTTATTTTAAAAAGGATTTTAAATGTATCGACCCGGTGCTGTCAACAGGTCTCGAACCCGGGACCTGTGGGTTAATGTGCACACAATCCACCGCTGGACTGTGTGTCTAACATGGTTAATAATCCGGTTTTTATTATACTTAACATGATTCTGTGAGTTATCCCGGTTCGGTTAAAAAGGGCATTTTTATTTCAAGAGAGTGAGGTTGGGACAGGGATCGAACTCGAGACGTGCGTGTATTGTTTGCACACAGTCCACCGCTGGACTGTGTGTCTAACCTGTTTAATATACTAATTTTAATTAATCTTATAATATAACTGAACTTCGTCTTCTTCGCTCAAGATTACAGATAATGATAATTCAACTGATTCATGTCTAATTCGATTAACAAGCATTATAAGTAATTGAAAGGTAATGAACGGAGAGAGTTTGGGGAAAGGATGTACCGATCAGTGTCTTCACAGAACTCCGGCAAAGATTCGTCGGCTCTGTTTGTGAACTTCGGCTGTTAGAATCAATTAACAGATCTGTTCGATTAGTTATGAAATTGAGGTACTT
This sequence comes from Scalesia atractyloides, assembly GCA_947069175.1. Classification (NCBI taxonomy): domain Eukaryota; kingdom Viridiplantae; phylum Streptophyta; class Magnoliopsida; order Asterales; family Asteraceae; genus Scalesia; species Scalesia atractyloides. The sequence goes on from CAMTDV010000013.1 coordinate 25,085,800, forward strand.
AAACAAGGATTAACAGAAGTTTGAATGATTATACCGGTTCACAGCGTGGGATCAGAAATTTCAGAGGTTTTCCGGCGAGAGCTGCATATTCCGGCTACGTCGTCTGGGATTGATTCTGATGGTTGGATTGAAGTTAGTAACAGTCTAACAACGGATTGAAACAGAAAGAGTCGAGGTATTTACCGTTTTGAGGTGAGTCTCGGTTTTCCAGCGAAAGTCCGGTGATGGCAGGATATTTCCGGCGAGTGAAATTGCTTCGAGAAAAGGTGCGATTTAGAGCGAAAAGGCTACCAGAGACTTGTGGGTGCATTTATAGGGAAGAATCGAGACGAATTGGGTCTGATTTCAGTCTCAATTCATGGTCAGCTGATTTCCGGCGATTACAACTGATGTCGCGGGTTTAGACATCGGTTATAACCGACGTTGAGGTTAATTCTTCGGTTAAATCAATAGAAACCGTCAATTATCGGCGAAGTCGTCGGGATTTCCAGCAACTGCGAAATGAGCGCGTCTTTGACTGGATTTGATTTATGTGTTTCATTATTTGAATTAATTGTTTCGATATGTTATCAAATAACAAAAGTGGCGGAGTGGTTGGATGTGTGTGTGTTAAGACTTTGAGTTCTCGGCTGACCCGGGTTCGAAACCCGGCTTCAGCATTTAATTTTTATTTCACTATTTTTAATACATTTTCAAATATAAATTTTATATTCTAATATACTTATTAATTATGTATCGTTTAAACTTAATTTGGACATTAAATGCGCAACGAAATTTTTAACTGGTTGTTCGGTTAATAAACGAAGCGGGTTTGGTTAACCCAGTTTTTGACGGATGTTACACTTATCATTTTGTTTTTATTTTATTTGACTAATTTAATTGTATAGAGGTAGTTTTTATACATTTGATTTTAGTGTTTTCTTCTACAGTCTTTTGCTTATGGTCTCATGGTGTATTGCTTTTGAAAAAAATGGTGGAGCAGTATCTCATCAAGTGGTACGTGTTCTATTTGCCAACCCTTTTATTTTAGAAGTTTGTAAACAACATTTAAAGCGCATGTAACGTAGGGCTTCTAGGCTATAGATATTGGTTTAGCTTTCGATACACTTTTAGGTTACCATTATGTGTATTCTTTACATTACTAAACAACGCATGTAATGTTTGTCTCCAATTTTCACATTCAGCGTGTTTATTTTTTGGTTCCTTCTTTAGTGTTTGGCTTTGCGGTTATAGATGCATGTGTCCTTCACGTATGTGGATTTGAATCTCTAAAGTTGACTGTGTTAGTAACTATTGTTGTGTGTTGTTTAGGTGCCTTTTTCCTATAAGGATGGGATTCCCTCTGAGGCTGAAAGTGTTGGTAGAAAAGTACTAGGCGGTGAAGAGTTTGCGCATGATGGTGAAAAGACTCTCTTCACTGTGGGCTTATTTGCAGGAACTAAGCTTGACCTGCCTATATTGTTTGTATTGTACATGCAGTTTAGTCTTTTGAAAATACGTCAGCTTACGCTGGTAAATACACCCAACCGACTCGTTTTGAAAACATTCCAAAAATGTTTTAAGTGCGTATCAACACAAAATCCTTTTATAACTTGGGTTAATTGACCGTCCAACCTTGTTAACAGATTTATTTGTTTGTCATATATGCGGGGCTCGGTACCTTGACCAAGACACAATTAACGTACACACCACTTTGGACTCACGAAGGAGTCAATTCCTCCCAATCTTGTGGGAATGCATAATTGAGCGTCTATCGGGTGTATGCCTACACCTGCGCTAAGGTCATGGCCATTTCTATTATAATGAGCCGAGGATATCCAGGACACGGTAGTTAACCCCCGATGTTTAATTTATCAAACAAAACTGATTAAAACAGAATATGCGGATCTCTATTCCGAACCGACGTTCGATTAATCCCATTTCCGACCAAGCGGTAATAATTTACCGTAACCCAAGCCCGTATAGGGGAAATAAGTCGAGAGTATTTACCTGAGCTAGTCTTCTTTAAATTTTTAATAACTCAGCCGTACACAAAAAGGACTAAGTGCAGATAGCATTTACCGGCAAGTCTCTAGTCTAGATTATGGCATAAACTAACCAATTAATTACTAAAGGTCTTATTTAAGTCATAGACTTAGGCCGACTAGCGTATTTGATCAAAACGTATGACGCTAGATTAAACGATAATTGGATAGAATGTAGTTAAACCCGACAAGTACCTTGACTTGTTTAATATGGGTAAACTATTAACATTCTGGATTTTGAGATTTAAATGACAAGGTTAAACCCGTTTCGGTTAACTTCTGTAAAATAGTTACATATATGTAACTATGAGCATATTAGCGATATCGGGTAACCGCATAAGTTATGGACAAGTTCTATATGCCTTTATACTTTAAATAAGTTAAGATATCAGTAGGATATCAACTTGTATGCCCATTAAGGATTTAAAACGAAATTATGCCTCATAAGGGCATTTCGGTAATTATATACCGTATAAAAGGAACTTGAATATATTTTAGGTTTATCATCATAAGTATTCTGGAAAAATATTTTATTTATGATATAATATCAGTAGGATATCATTTATATGTGTAATTTATCTTTTATGACCAAACTATGCGCCGAAGGGGCATTTTGGTCATTTTACACATAGTTTATAAATTATTTGGGATTCTGACTTTATAACATGTACCTACTATAAATATGTTTAATATAAGTTTTAAAATCAGTAGGTATCAAGTTTTGGCCAATAATATGGTTTAAAACCATACTTTGCGCTTAAACGACGCTTATATCGTAAAATGACGTTTTTAAGCGATGTTTACGAAAACTGACATTTGGATCAGATTAAAATGTTTAAAATATGTTATTTAATATAACATATCAGTAGGTAAATGATTTACCTTGAAAAGATTGATTAAAATCATTTTATGAGTCACAAGGACTAAAACCGTCATTTATCGACATAGTTTAAGGACCTGCTTGAAAACTCAGTTTATAACTTGGTTTAACATCCCAAATAATCCTACTTATAATATTACATCAGTAGGAAACTCATTTTCAAGTTTATTATCATTAAAACATTGATTTATGTAAAAAGGGCATTTTGGTCAAAGATGACATAATTATGGAACTTGTGCGTAAATTTGGATTCTGATTATGATCATGTAATATAACTTCAGAGGGTTATGCTACATTATATTATGATCATAATGCAACTTTAGATCAGTAGGTAACTAATCTAAATCGGGTCAGAATCGAAAGTCAAAGCAGAAGTCAAAATTTGCGACTTTCGGTTGCGAACCGACCCTAGAACTGAAATTGGCGAGCCGAACATGTTCTTACATGTTCTAATGATTATTACCAACTTGTTTAAGTGTCAAAACAGGTTTCATAACATATATAAGGTCAATTTATAATTTTTCCGAAAAATGGCCTGTTTGAATAAGTTAAGATATCAGTAGGATATCAACTTGTATGCCCATTAAAGTTTTAAAACGAAATTATGCTTCATAAGGGCATTTTGGTAATTTCACACATAAATTATAATTTATTTGGGATTCTGAACCTACTGTAAATATGTTTAAAATAAGTTTTAATATCAGTAGGTAACAAGTCTTGGTCCTTAAATATGGTTTAAAACCATACTATGCGCCGAACAACGCTTATGTCGTAAAATGACGTCATTATGTGATGTTTACTAAAACTGACATTTGAATCAGATTAAAATGTTTAAAATATGTTATTAATATAACATATCAGTAGGTAAATGATTTACTTTGAAAAGGTTGATTAAAACTATTTTATAGTCACAAGGACTAAAACTGTCATTTATCGACGTAGTTTAAGGACTTGCTTGGAAACTCAGTTTATAACTTGGTTTAACATCCATAATCCTACTTATAGAAATACATCAGTAGGAAGCTTACTTTTAAGTTCATTACCATTTAAAACCTTGTTTTATGCAAAAAGGACATTTTGGTCAAAGATGACATAATTATGGAACTTGCGCATAAACTTGGATTCTGATTATGATCATGTAATATAACCTCAGAGGGTTATGCTACATTATATTACGATCATAATGCAACTTTAGATCAGTAGGTAACTAATCTAAATCGGGTCGGAATCGAAAGTCAAAGCCGAAGTCAAACTTTGCGACTTTCGGTTGCGAACCGACCCTAGAACTGAAATTGACGAGCCGAACATGTTCATACATGTTCTAATAATTATTACCAATTTTTTTAAGTGTCAAAATAGGTTTCATAACATATATAAGATCAATTTATGATTTTTCCGAAAAATGGTCTGTTTGACTTTTTAATATCATAACTTTGACCCGTCAATTGGTCTATCAAACGTGATCTTCAGGAGGTGCCCTTTATAGGGACTAACACCTACCTTATGATGATCACTTAGCCATGTTCATTTCGAACAATGGCTGGACCATAATGGTCTTAACCAGAAGTCAAAGTGTTTTACGAAAACGCTTGACTTTTGGCTATAAAATCCTACAAACGAAAATGCAAGAGCAAGGAACACTTACAAGAGGTTCCTACAATGCAAGAGAACTAAGTTGGATGCTCCTTTCAGTTAGGAACTTCCAGAGGAGGGAGAAGAGTGATTTAATGAGAAAGGTGCAAGTTAGAATGAGAACTTGTGTACCTATTTATAGTTGGAGAGCTCAAATGAGGTGAAGCCAGGTGTTTAGGGTGTAAGAAGAAGCTTACAAGTGTCCAAAACATGGCATAGCAGTTTAGAGAAGCCATAGTTTCGGATTAAATGGTTTTGGAGTTTTGCTTGGAGACCAAACAAACTTTCTGCTACAGACACCCTCTGACGGGCCGCGAGAGGCACAAGCCCTGCCTCTCGCGCCCCACAAAGACAGTTTCAAACTTTGACACTTTAGCCCCCTTAACTTTATAAAGCTTATAAAAACCATTTTAAACACCTTTTTTGGCACTTTTAGCCCTTTACCCAATACTTGGCATATCCGGGATTATGCCCGGACATTGTTGAGCTCTCGGTTCGTTAAGGTCACTAAGAGGTAAGAATTAACATGTTGACACTTTTAATCCCTCCATTATCCAACTTTGACATATTTACAAAATTGAACTCTCTCGTCCAACAAACGGCACGTATGAGAGTTAGGACTTCACAAAGATCACTCAGAGGCTTATTACAAGCATGTTGATTCCGATGTCACTCAGAGGCTAGGCATGTTGACATATTAGTCACTCAAGGCCAAGTTTTAAGCATTTGACGTATCAGTCACTCAGAGGCTAATGCTTTAAGCATGTTGACTTATTAGTCACTCAGAGGCTGTTATTTATGCATGTTGACATCGGATCATCACTCAGAGGCTCAGATTTGAGCATGTTGACGCCTTTAGTCCTTATTGTCTTTAATATACTATTTTTGAAAATACAACACGTGTCACTATACTATTGGACACGATTTTTACTGGGTGTTACATATGGATTAGAGGGGCTCACTTGGTCAAAACATGCTTTTAAAAGTCTTCATCGTAAAAGGACTAAAGTTGACCAAACGCCCTCGAATGATGAATCGAGCAAATGAACCTTGGAGGTAATTTAGAAATGAGTTTTATAAGTACGTATACCCTTTCAGTAGTGTAAAAGCAAAAGGCATAAGCCATTTTGGTTTATGCCTCTTAATGGGTCTTTTTTGTAAATTGTCAAACCGAATGATAGAATTCGAATTAAAGATTACGATACAAATCCACCACAATATAGTTGTGGTGGAAGATGTATAGAAGTCTTAGGGTGGAAATAGGAGATACGAAAAGAAAGAGCAAGATTTAAGCTTAAGTGCTTAAATCCCTTAACGGGTCAAAATGATTATGCGCATAAACCGGTAATGGTTGCGTAATTCATAAAAGTTATGAATCCGGGTAAGGATTTCTAGTTAAATATATAGGGAAATGTTTTACAGACATTTAGAAACAAGTTTCGAGTGAAACGGATGAAAATTGAATAAGTTACGGAAGTTTTCATAACAAAAACGACAAACTTGAAAAAGGCTGCAGCAGCCCACCGTAAGCTATGGTGGCCTACCGTAGCTTACGGTAGGCAGCTGCTGATCGAAACAGGAGTCATGTACATAAGCTACGGTACAGAACCGTAGCTTAGGGCGGGTAAATTTACAAAACAAAAATGTGATTTTGTTATTTTTGGGCATTCGGGTTTATTCGGTTACGTTATAAACTCTATAACTCACTTATTTCATAATTTATAAAATATAGGTAATGATTTGAAGCACCGGATGATGATCAAGCTTCCGCAATTTGTTTAGCCACCTGAGCACTTGTTTGCGGATGATAGGGTAGCAATTCTATGGTCAACACCATACCGTTTTAGTAATTTCCAAAATTAAAGTTCTTAAAATGATATCCCCCATCACTAATAATTACCCGAGGTATCCCAAATCTAGAAATAATATTAGTTTGCACAAAATTACAAACAACGGTATGGTCGTTCGTTTTGGCGATTGCTTCTACCCATTTAGGCACATAATCTTCCGCCACCAAATGTATAAATTCCCATGAGAATTGGGGAATGGGCCCATGAAATCGATTCCCCATACATCAAAAATATCAACAATGGGAATCGGTTGCAAGGGCATCTCATCCCGCTTAGAATACCCCCTAGTTTTTGACACTCTACATAGTTTTTCGCAAAATAAAAGCGTCTTTAAAAATAGTCGCCAATAAAGGCCACTGTTGAGCACTTTGTGTCCCGTTTTGTGACCACTAAAATGCCCCCCACAAGCAAAGGAATGCAAGTGCATCAAGACACTCGGGATCTCCTCATCCGGTATACATCTTCTCACAACTTGACCCGGACATGTCTTGAATAAATCCGGTTCTTCCCATGTGTAGTACTTCATTTGAGATAGAAAATGCAATCTCCTCCTCCTATCCCAATGAGCCGGCATATCACCTGTCACCAAATAATTGATAATGTTAGCAAACCATGGTAATACTGAAACTTTAAGAATATGCTCATCTGGGAAGGTCTTCATTAATCTCTACACGAGAAGAACCCTCCTCTACCAACAACCGGGATAAGTGGTCCGCCACCACATTCTCACTAACCTTCTTATCCCATATCTCCAGGTCAAACTCTTGTAGCAAAAGAACCCATCGGATCAACCGCGGCTTTGCATCTTTCTTCTCCATGAGGTACCTGACAGCAGAATGGTCAGAATAAACAATTACTTTACTACCCCAAATGTAAGCCCAAAATTTATCCAATGCATATACTACCGCAAGTAACTCTTTCTCAGTTGTTGTATAATTCAACTAAGCATCCGAAAGAGTCTTACTCGCGTAGTATATGGCAACGGGTTTCTTTTCTACCCTTTGACCCAAGACGGCCCCACCGCGTAATCACTTGCATCACACATAATTTCGAACGGTAAAAACCAATTCGGTGATTGCAAGATCGGGGCCTCAATCAATTTTTTCAATACTTTAAAATCATTTTGACAATCTTTGTTAAAGTCAAATGGTTGGTCTTTTAACAATAATTACATAAAGGTTTTGTTATATCACTAAACCCTTTTATAAACCGTCTATAAAACCCCGCATGACCCAAAATTGATCTAACGCCCTTAACGCTCGTGGATATGGCAAAGTAGAAATAACTTGCACTTTTGCCCTATCAAACTCTATCCCACGACTTGACACCACGTGTCCCAACACGATTCCCTCTTGAACCATAAAATGGCTCTTTTCCTAACTCAAAACCAATTTTTCTCAGCACATCTTTTTAAAACCTTTTGAGTTGGTCAAGGCAAACATCAAATGATGACCCAAAAATTGAAAAGTCATCCATGAAGATTTCTAAAGACTCCCCCACCATATCTGAAAAGATACTCATCATACACCTTTGAAAGGCGGCGGGATCATTACATAACCCAAATGTCATTCGCCTAAATGCAAAGGTACCATATGGGCAAGTAAAAGTAGTCTTAGCTTGGTCTTCAGGATGGATAGCAATTTGATTGTAACCCGAATACCCATCCAGGAAACATAATCCTTTGACCCGCTAACTTTTCAACAATTTGGTTAATAAAAGGTAAAAGGAAATGGTCTTTAGAAGTTATGGAATTCAACTTCCTATAATCAATACAAATACGCCACCCAGTTACCGGCTGAGTGGCGACCTCTTCACCTGCGTCATTTTTTACGACTTGGATGCCCGCCTTCTTGGGAACAGTCTGTGTCGGGCTCACCCTTGGCTATCAGAATAGGGTATATGATACCCACATCTAGCCACTTAAGTACCTCCTTCTTAACAACTTACTCTCATGTTCGGATTCAATCTCCGTTGTGTGTCACGAGAAGGAGTACTACCATGTTCGGTGATGATCTTGTGCATCACTACAGAAGGGCTAATTCCCTTCAAATCAGCAATGGTCCACCCAATAGTGGCTCTATTGGTGACCAACACATCCATCAATTTCTTCTCTTGCTCCCGGTTAGATTTGGCGCAATGATGACCGGTAGCGTGTTGCCCTCACCCACATAAGCATACTTCAAATGCTTGGGCAACACCTTCAACTTAACGGTGGGAGGCTCTATCAACGATGGCTTTAGCTTTGTATCAATCTTCTCGAGAAGGCTTTCCACTTGGTGTGTCCAAGGTGGTATTCCTTCCTTCACCGCCATCACCTCCATTCTTTTCTCTTCCTCATCCATGCTCCGATTTGTTTCCGATTGGACCTGTCAAACATAAAGCACTCCTCTATTGTGTTTTCCTCCTCGACACCCATGTCGCAAAGAGGTATACACTCGTCAACAACGTCCGCCATATAGCATTCGTCATTGACTAGAGGATCCGTTAATCCGGAAAAAACATTCAACTGCAACCGACGGTTACCAAAAGTCATGTCAATCGTTCCCGTTTTACAATTAATTTGAGCATTTGATGTTGCCAAAAACGGTCAACCGAGAATAACCTAGGTTGCTTGGTTAGGTCCAATGAAACATAATTAAGTACTAAGAAGTCCACCGGATAGTAAAAGTCCTTAACCTTGATAATTACATCCGTGACTATTCCACGGGGTAGTTTAGGAGTTAAATCGGCTAACAGTACGATAGTATTTGCCGCTCTAAGTGGACCAAACTCATATTGGTCATACATACTACCCGGTAGAATACTCACACTAGCACCAAGATCCAAGAGTGCCCTAGTCATTTTAAATTCTCCAACTTGAATGGAGATGACAGGCTCTCCGAGGTCTTGTAGCTTAGGTAGAAGTACACCCGAAAGAATCGAACTCACATTTTTGGTTGAATCAAGTTTCTTTGGAAATTTATAAGTTCCTTTTGGGTACACAAGTCCTTCAAGTACTTAGCATATGATGGGACTTGTTTTATAGCATCCAAAAGTGGTAGGCTGATTTTTACTTGTTTAAAAAACTTCCCACATTTCTTCTTGGTGGGGACCTCTTTTGTTTACCACTTTTTTGGATGGTCCCAATAAAGCTTCGGGATAAGGGGCGATCTTAACCTCCACACCCTTTTCCTTAGATTTGGGATAGGGACAATCACGACGGGGGTAATCTTTTCATTTTTTAAAACATTTTCTTTTTAACCGTTTGACCATCAACACTCTCATCATCACTAGCCTCTTCCACCACCCTTCAACAAACTACGGTGGTGGTGACACAACACCACCATTTTCATGACTCGACCACTACGTAATGATATTTTATTAATTGGTACCTCACAAGTGTTCTTCGAGCTGGACCCTTGACGCTTAGGGTTCACTGTAGTGTCACTGGTAGCTTTCCACCACTCCACGCATCAGCGCCACTTCCTCCGCAAGTTGGCCCACTTGCTTCTCCACAACTTTATGCGATTTATCACGAACCTCAAACTCCTTTTTCATTTCCATCTTTATTTCTTGATTTGAAGTTGTGATGGCGTTCATAATTGCATCTAACTTTGAGTTTACGGAGTCTTCACCACCCATTGGAGGATTAGAGTTACCACCTTGGTTATAGCCCCTTTGATAACCACCTTCTCGGTTTTGATAATTTTGGCCACTTCCTTGATTGTAATTTCTTTGGTACCCCCTTGATTACCACCTTGACGGTTTTGGTACATCGAACCCCCTTGATTCCCACTTTGATTATTTGTTTGAAAATTGGGATTCATTTGATTTGAAGCATTCCCATAGCGAAAGTTGGGATGGTTTCTCAACCCCGGGTGATAAGTGTTTGAATTCATGTCGAACTGCTTGCGTTCAACATACAGTTGATTCACCTTTTCATTCGCATGTGCCATGCTCACTTGACATTCCTCGGTTCGATGCCCAATATCCCCACAATCTTCGCATACCGCAAATTGCACCGCACCAACATCCTTCTTCTTCATCCACGCTAACTCCCTTTTCAAAGTGGCAATTCTATCCTTGGCACTTGAATCGAGGTCGGGAAGATATCGAGAAATAGGATGCTTCTTAGATCGGCCCCATAGCGACCGCTTTGGAATTCTTGCTCCTCCTTTCCAAGAAATCCCAATCGTCTTCCTCATGGTTGTTCAACAACGTTCCACTACTAGCCGATTGCAGATACTTGTGGTCTTCGGCATACAACCCCATCACAAAGCATTTAAGTAACTCCCACCTTGGAATTTGGTGATGAGGACACTTCCTAACCAATTCCTTGAAACGGGTCAATGCCTCAAGTAACAATTGCCCCGGTAATTGCCTGAATGACCGAATCTCATCCCTTGCATCATCGGTCTTTGCAATAGAGTAGTATTCCTCCAAGAAGACTTGTTGCATCTCCGCCCAAGTGTGAATACTGTTTGCCGAAAGTGTGAGGAACCATGCTTAGCTTTGTCTTTTAGTGAAAATTGAAAGAGTCTCAATTTCACTTCTTCCATCGCAAAATCATGACCGCCAATCGTGCTACATATGGCCGAAAATTTCGCTAAGTGTGTAAACGGCTCGTCATTCGTTCTACCATTGAAGTGGGGTAGAATGTTGATGTAGTTCGGCTTGCAATCAAATGCCCTTCTTCCTCGAGGTGTAGGCACAATTGGTCAGTCATTTTCGGTGACCACCGGTCTAAATCGCCCATTAACACCCCTCGGAGCTTGTTGATACATTTGGTGTCTCGGACCATTTACCTCTTGATTCATCGGTCTAATATTACCCCTTCGATCACCACCCCCATTTCCACCTTGATTCCCACCGCCCACAAATTGTGGAATTCGGTTACGGTTACTGTTATTATTGTTGTTGTTGCCTTAATCCCGATTCCTTCATCATTTCGTGGTTGACGATTATTCCCGTAGCCGTCATCTCTACCAAACTCTTGCCCATATCCGTCATTATTCCCCACAAAGTTGGCATTTTGATAGACAAACTCATCATAATCAAACCCCAAGCATTGTAAAAATGTCCCATCTTGTTATCACCCCATTCGTCATCCACAGCTCTGTCATTGTAATTCCCACCATCATCCTAATATTCCAATAGATGCTCACGTGATCCGGCGATTGATAATCGGGGACACTATACGGTGCATCATCGGGAATATTATTTCTCAACTCATCAAGGTCAAGAAATTAGGCTTCGTTTGTGGGATTTCCACGGCTATGGTTAACCCCACGATTGGGTTAACATTTCGGTTGTTGAGATTGGGTAGTAATGGGTTTTGTCGGTTTTAGTTTGGAGGAGGAGGTGTGGGTGTACGTTGGCGGTTGTTTATCTTTCGGCTAGAGTTTGAAATGGTGGGGTTGGTGGTCTTAAGTTGTTACTACCCCCCGATTGATGGTTTTGGGTGTTCAGGTTTTGGGGTGGGTAGTCGTAATTTGGTTTTGGTTGTTGGGTTGGTTAGAATTTTGAGGATCCATTGGAATAGGTTCAAAGGATGGTGTAGGTGGTGAGTTGTTGTTGAGTGGATTAGAAGCAAGGGTTGCCTCTAATCGGTTGGCTAAATTTCTTCTAACGACCCGCTCGATCTCCGGTTCGAACACTAACGGCGAGGTCCTCTCGGAATTCCGTATGTGCAAGCACTACCTGTATCCTGCATTAGTAACACACCCCGTAACACAAAAGCAAAGACGGTATAAAGAAACAAGCACTTTAAACTGTTAATCACACAATCAAGCAAATCCAAACGCAAAGCGCACGAACTCCTCGGCAACGGCGCCAAAATTTAATCGGAGTGTCGCGCCCCGGTCAAGATAAATTTATATTCCCGATTTACCCTTAACAATGTGTTAGTGGTAGTAAGAGAACCACGAAGAGTTTGTGGTTTGCGATCGGATGCAATTGATTTTAATAAGAGTGTCACTTTACGAGGCTTGCTATTTTGATTATTTAAATAGTTGTTTGTTTGAAGGAATTTCGGAATGATCCAAAGAATTTGTTTCTAATTGACTAACTATGAAAATGCGATTGATGGCAAGAAACTTAATTAATTTGATTAAAACAAGATTTGGTAACAAGGTTCACACCGTTCAGTAATGCAATTCCTAGGGTTCCTACACGCTTTTAAGTTCAATTCCTTTGTATCAATGATCAACAAGTTTAGTGTTAAGTGATTTAGATGCCAAGAGTTATCGACGTTATGAACAACAGACTACAATGCACTTTATTATCACAAACAAGTAAACTCTAACCTAGACAAGGCATAATTGCACATAAACATTTCACAAAGTCAAATTTAATCTTCATTCGACAATTCATGAATTCAATACAAATGCAAGTCATTCATCATAGGTTTCAAAATTAAAGTATAAATTGTCACAAATCAATATTCAAAAAATGTTAAACCCTAGAACTTACAAACCTACACCAGGGTGAAACCCAAAGAATTAGCCGCTCATGGTGAACGGAACTTGATCACCGGATGATTTAAGCTTGATCACAAACATGTTGAAGCTTCGAAGGTAGTGATGATGATGGTTAGGGTTTGGGATGGAAGATGAAGATGGTGGATGATGAATGAGATGATGACGATAGGCTAGGGTTATGATCAAAGGTTGTGATTCGATGATGGAATGGATTGGAAGAAGTTGTGGATGAAGGGTATGGTGTTCTTGGCTCCCAAGAGGTGTTTCAAAACTCGAAAACTCGTAACTCCTTGCCAAATGGTCAAACCTCTAGTTAAAACCCGTCAAAATTGAATTTCAGCGACACAGAGCTAGGAGGGGCGTCGCCGACGGCCTCTGGTTGGTCTGTTTTTACTCCGACTTCTAATCCACTGTCTACGACCAATTTTCTCCGACGGGGCTTCTGAGGGGCGTCGGCGACGGCTTCTCTAAATCATGTTTTCCTGTTTTCCATTTTGCGATCCCGGTTACCCGTTTCTCGTCCCGATGCTCCAAAATGCTCCTGAATAGCTCCTTAAACTCCATAAACCTGTAAAACACAAATCCAACCAAAAGTAGTCTATTCAAAACTAAAACTTTCGTAAAACACTAACTTAAGATTAATAGAAACATCAGTTTTCGACCACTTATCAGTATATATATGACTTGGGGTGCAAACGAGCCAAGCCCACGCTTGAATTGGCTCGGCTGTTCGAGCTCAAGCCTGTTTAACTTATGAAAGTTCGAGCTCGAAGTCAGCTTGGCTCGGCTCAAAGGTAGCTTTTCAAGCTTAGTCTCGGCTCATGTATTATTTATTAATTAACTTATGTTAATTATAATTATTATTTTTATATATAATTTAGTCACTTTTTATAACTTTATAAATAGTAGTTATTATTATTTAATTTGTAAAAGTTATATAAACAGTAGGCTCATTTAGGCTCATGAGTCAGCTCGAACTCGATAAGTAAGCTCGGGCTCGACTCATTTACTAAATGTGCTTGTTTTTAAGCTCAACTTGTTTCGAGCTTTTTTCGAGCCAAGCTCGAGTAGCTCAATTCATCCGCAGCACTATGTATGATCCATCTCGATTGGGTTCAATACACTCCACTAAGCTAAATTTTGAGTTCAAGTTTGGTTTGTTTACAACTCGATCTCGCTCGCGAATCAGTAATAGAAGAAGTTGGCCCATTGAAAGAACAATGTTGATGAAACCCCTGAAAAATCGAAGCAAATTATAACTGAAAATGATGTTGCGAACAACCTTGGGTGGACCTATTGTTGAAACAACCTTTTCCAAGCATCCATAAACAAGTTGCCTTTTGCGTATTCGACGACCTTGGTGCAGAAGGGGCTACTAGTTGCGGCATCAGAAGCGACTGAACAAATGGTGGTATACAAGTAATCCGAGTAAGAGCATTCACATTCCTTCTATTTTTTTACCCTATAATTTCACTAAAAACAACTACATTTCTCTCTCATTTCAGTTAAATAATAAATTCTTTTATACTTTTGTCATTATCTTTTCTCTTTCCTCCACTGATAACCACTTTCAAAATATATTAAAAAATTATAGAGAGTGAAGAATATCCTCACAAATTTATAGATGAACAATAACAATTTCTCTTTCCTCTACTACAACTACTTCCAACCACCTACAATCACTTTTCATAATATAAAAAGATTTCTCACAGAATTTAGGGGACGGAGTGTGAATGCTCTAAGGATGCTAGAACCTACATTACAAAACATATTTTGAATCCCTCTATGGGCTGTGTTAGAGATCATGATAAGTGGAAATCTTGGCTTTGTATTTAAGAAAATGAAACGAGAAATAACAGACCATCCAGTGAGGATGAGGAGAAGAAGAAGATGTAGAAGAGAAGTTATGTTTCTAAGGTGTGATATTTAAGGGTATGTAACTTAGTTGTATCAAAGAGTGTAGCAAAGTGTTCATCCCCAAGTCATTGAGGTTTTAGTCCCATGGTGGACGTTAGTCTAGATTTGGCTATGTGTGATAGTTTTAGTAGTTCAAAAAAGACGCATGGTATGTGTTTTTGAACAGGGCTGGCCTATTTCGGTTGGTTATTAGGTGGCTTGTTTCGGTTGTTCATGAAAGCTTATATCAACTCACATTATGCTCAAGTTGAGAGCATACCAATTAATTAAAACGAGTTTTTTTTAATAAATTTCCAGCTTCATACTATGTGAACAACTTACTCCCAATTGATAAAATTTCATATATAACATGTCTAATCCTTTTTATGTTATGTTGAGACCTAATCTAATGAAAATAAAAATAAAAAAAATATATACATTGAAGAGAAACCTAATTTTTTCAATCCCTAAATCAAAGTTAGACCCATGATGTTTAAAAATTAAAATGGATAGCCTCCACCAATGGTATATTTAGTTATGCTATCCAGAAAACTTATCCACGTCAGCCTGCCCTCAGTTTTGACTCTGTTTTCCTACGTCTAGTGACTCACGTGACTCCCCAACAAACCCCTACAGTTTTCCACGTGGTTTCCGTGTCCTCCTCCTATATAATATATATATATATATATATATGCATCATATTGTGAGCCAGCAATGTCATCAATCAATTGTAATTTACAACATACGCGGCGCCTAGTTAACGTTATCGGTTTTTGATCCTTAAACACAGCAATGCCATCGTCCGATCTCGCCGTCATATTACCTCGTGTTATCATCGTATCTCGTCGGAGCCTTCGCAAGAACAAGTTTGTTGATTTCGTAGGTACGTATGTTTTCTTTTTTATCTCGATTTGTCCTTCAACCATGTAACCCTGAGGTGTCTCTTAGAATTGGTGGCTTTTTGCATATGGGTGTACCGGGTGATCGGGTTTTATTTTTGAATGTTACAAAACCCATGTAACCCTAATTTAATCAGGATATTTCGATTGTTTTCTTTATGAATGTGTTTTTGATTAATTTCTCCCTTTGATTCATGGGAAAATTCGGAAAACATTAGACCCGGAAAATTAGCAAAATATCTGTTGATTTTTCGATCCTTCTACAAGTGGCTTTTGGCGTAAGAGATTTCAATATGATGCTATATATTGGATCCTATGGAACGGTAGATTCATCCTAGCGCAATAGATCGCCCACAGATTGAAAAAGAAATATATATCCTTTTAAATAAAACATGACGCACAAGATTTCACTAAGGAGATATTAATTGAGGCTCTAATCCGTTAATGTATTGTGGCATGATTTGGGACACTCTACTCTTTCGTTGGAAATTAAGATAAAGAAAGTAAAAGAGATATTTTTGTAATTTCAAAAACTTGGTTTATTTAATTAATTTCCTGTGAAAGGGCTTGTAGCCTAGTGGAAATAAGGGGTGTAGTAAGGTGTTGTTTCCTAAGTGGTAAGGGTTCTCGTGCTTGGCCAACACCAGCATAGAATTTAAGAGTAGATTAGTGGGTGTATGGATTGTTTTTCAAAAAGGTTTTTTTTATTAACTTCCTTGGTCAAAATGGATATCAACATGGTTGAATCATGTTAATTGTAGCTATTTTCCAGTTGTACATAATGTGTTTATGTAAATGACTGAAAGAGATGTGGTTTGTTTAACTGTCAGGTGAATATCATCTCGATCTTATTGTCGGATATGGAGCGGTCCCAGTGATTATACCCCGAGTGGCAGGTGTTCACACGTTGTTGCACAGCTTCGAGCCAATCCACGGAGTCCTTCTGTGCGAAGGGGAAGACATTGACCCGTTACTGTATGAAGATGAAGAAACCAATTTGTCCAAGGAGGAACTAGAGGAAATCAGGCGGTTGCACGCAAGCGACACCGCCATTGACAAGGAAAAGGACACGATCGAGCTTGCGCTCGCCAAACACTGCCTAGAAAGAAACATACCTTATTTGGGAATATGTAGGGGGTCACAAGTGTTGAATGTAGCATGTGGAGGTACCCTTTATCAAGATATCGGGAAAGAACTGTCGAAAAACTGCCCGCCGGAGAAAAAGGTGGTTCATATGGATTATGATAACTACGATGGGCACAGGCATGTTGTTAAGATTGTTGAGGAAACCCCTTTGCATCAATGGTTTGAAGAATCTTTACAAGATAGTATGGAGATTCGGGTTAATAGTTATCACCACCAAGGGGTTAAAAGGCTAGCACAACGGTTTAAGCCCATGGTGTATGCACCAGACGTTTAGTCGAAGGGTTTTATGATCCGGATGCTTATAATCCTGAAGAGGGCAAGTTTATAATGGGCTTACAGTTCCATCCTGAGCGGATGAGGAAGGCGAATTCAGATGAATTCGACTATCCTGGATGCACTGCTGCTTACAAGGTATACATTTTATCCATTTCCAACTAGTTCTTATTTTTTAAACGTGAGTTTTGTAAGCGATCGTGTATTGAATTGACTGTAACATGATTGCAGGAATTTGTGAAGGCGGTTGTAGCATATCAAAAGAAGCTCAATATCATGAAAAGGGTACCGACATCTTTGAAACTCGATAAAGAATTGGAGCAAAAGAGAAACGTTATTGTTCGTAGCTTCTCGCTTGCAAGAAACCTATACGAAGGAGGCGATAATACTCGTCAACTTAAGGAGTCTGATCTCAAACCGGGAGCTGAGTTTCTTGAGGTATGAAGAGTGATTTAACATTTCAACCGGCTGAACAATTTGATCTTATTTTATTTACTTGGGTTGACTAACGATGGCGTGGTTACAGTCAATTATAGCACTGAGTGAGCAGCAAGAGAACCGGTTGAAGCAGATGGGAGCAACAGTGAGGAATGCATCATCATACATGGAGAGATTGAAGATGAATGAAGAAAGAGAGAAATTGGCAAGAGCTGTAATGGGGAAGATGACAATTGAGCAATTATCTGATCTTAATCTGTTCTACCATATGATGGGCCAGATATCTTCTGATATGTTGGAGAAGAAGCACCTTCAAAATGTTAGCACTGCTGATCTTCCATGATTAGTTTCTTTGACATTGTTCTCAAAGTCTATGATGATGATGATGATTTTCATTATCTTTATTATATATTTTATTATTATTACGAATCACATAAATTCATAATGTTATTAGTTTTTTGTACCCTTTTGTGATTACTACTGGGAGTGCTGAATCAGTACCTTTTCATGATCACATGCATCAATGTTGTCACTATCTTGTACCTACTTTGTTTTTCTTATTGGTGAGTGTATTGTAGACGTGTACAAAACCCAGTTTGGGCCCAAATCAGTTCGGTTTATAAAACGGTCCGTTTTATTTAGTTTGGTCTCAAAGTGGTTTGGCCCAAACCTGTTCGGGTTAAGAAGCGATTTTAGGGTTGAAAACCTGAACCCACCTAAACGGATTTGGATCGGTTTCAAAACTGCTTTTAGCGTTTAAACCGATTTTTATCAGTTTTTTAAAGTGAACTCAAACCGGTTCGGGTTGAGACCTATTCTCAACAAAAAAATCTCAAATCTGTACCAAACTGCCAGGTCGGGTTTGACCCAAACCGATCTGGATCGGGTTCAAAACTGGTTTTAGCATTTAAACCGCTGTTTTATCAGTTTTTTAAGGCGGGTACCGGTGCGGGTTGGGACTGATTTTCAACACGAAAAATCCAAATCTGCACCAAACCGCCGGGTCAAGTTGGTCTCAAACCGGGTTTTTTACTCGGTCGGGCCGGGTCGGTTTCCAGGTCACCTGGCCCAACTGGTTTTTCTATACACCTCTAGTGTATTGACTATTGGAAATCAACTTGTGGTTGAAATCTTGTATGGCTTTATTGGTAATTGCTAATGGGCCAGTAGCTAAGCTTGCTTTGATTTTCTAGGGTCAATTTGTTCAACAAGATTTAACTATATATCTTAATGGAACAAACAATTCATATGTTTGATTAATAAGTAAACATGTATAAGTTAAAACAGAAAATATGTGACAAAAGTGTCGGTTAATAGAGTGTTGATTAAATGTCCTAAAAGGTCTTACCAAACCTTCACCTATATTGATCAAATGTCAACTCAAAAAGGATTTATAGTTGCAGTTAGTTGGGTAATTAGGTGCATATATCATTGACCAAAGTAGCAATAGACCTTCATTAACGTAAGAACCAACGCTAAACAACAACGATCAATACATTCCTGATCATGAAGTTTCACAATCTCTCTCGGTTCTCATCAGCTCTACTCATCATAACCTTACTAGTTGTGATTGCAGTTCCACAAGCTTCAAGCAGCCCATATGAATCCTATAAGAACTGCGCCCGGTCATTCACCTGCGGGACCATTTCGGGGATCCGATTCCCTTTCTCCAGACGTGAAGATCCCGCTTACTGTGGGTATCCCGGCTTTGAGCTCAACTGTAAAGGCAAGAAGTCACCTACTATCAA
Organism: Scalesia atractyloides; assembly: GCA_947069175.1. NCBI lineage: Eukaryota > Viridiplantae > Streptophyta > Magnoliopsida > Asterales > Asteraceae > Scalesia > Scalesia atractyloides. The sequence goes on from CAMTDV010000013.1 coordinate 25,105,044, forward strand.
CATGAACAATATGACGTACCAAGTTTTGAGCGTTGACCACTCGTCGCAGATCTTGAAGATCATTAGAGAAGACGTAATGGAGTCGATTTGTCCACATGATTTCATCAACACCACCATTGATCATAACCTTTTTGATTACTTTATAAATTACATGAATATTACTTTCCTATATGGGTGCCCGGATTCTTTTTTGAATCTTCATGGGGACACATTTTCTTGTGATGATAATGGGATTGATAAAGTTTGGGTGTTGCCGGGAGACCAAGGCCCGGGAATATGTAACAAGAGTGTGATTGTTCCGGTTCCTGTTATGGCACTCGGGTCAACAGGCTTGGTGAATTCGAGTGGTTTGGATCATGTTCTTAGGGAAGGATTTGAGGTCAGGTGGAAGCTGGATACCATGGGTTGCAGCCAATGTAGCGAGTCCGATGGCCGTTGTTTTTATGATTATGATACTAATCGAACCGCGTGTGCCTGCCCTGGTTCATCTTTGATTGCAGACAGTTGTAACATGGCTAACACAAGCCAAGCCAGTTCCTCACAGAAAAGCAGGTCCTTGACTATAGGTATGAGTTACATCCTTTAACTATATGAAACTAGGAGTTGATTCATTGACAAGTGGTAATACAAAAGTAAAAAACTTGTATTTGATTTCTATTAATACTTTATTTGATTTAGCAAAAGGACTCAAAAGTTTTTTAAAAGTTTTCATTTAGTGTGTTTGAAGTCGGGGAAGATGCTCGAAAAACCCCACACGAACGTTTTTTCTCTCTCTTTTTGCCCTTTCCATCGCCTTTCAAATAAATGATCCGCGATGGTTTGTAGCCATGGACTTTTGATATGAGATATGGTGTCCTCCGTCCCTCTTATCAGTTTAGAGCAACGTTGGCCACGGACGACTCTAAGTCCGTGTTGAATATGTTTTACAGTAACCTTCTAAGTTAACCGGTTTAAGACGCTAAATTAACGACACATCAGCTTGTGTCAATAAAAAATTAAAATGGTTAAGCGTTAGATACACTCCAACTTTTGATGTTTTGACTCTTAAATCATATCAACGTCAAAGTCGCTTTAACTAATGTACTCTTATTGAAAAAATGGGCATCTTAAATTAAAAAAAAGGAATTTTTGCTGCCTTTTGTAAAATTTATTAATTGCTGTATGCTACATGTGTTACATGGGTTGAATGATAAGATTGGTTGTTTTCAAAAAATAGAATAATTACAAAATTTGAATTATTCTTGATACTGCATATGTTAAATATAGATTTTGATATAAATACATATTACCCTAATATGAACTACCTATACCAAGTTAAAAAAAGTATAACATTACTCACTATAAATGACGCGTATAAGCAAATAATTTATATTTATTTGTTACATAAAATATATATTTATAAAATAATTAACTTTACATATTGTGTTATGATATGTAAGGAATGTAAAGTAAAATCTTAGATCTCAGAGACAAAGTAGAAAAAACTAATGAACACATAAAGGTCTTTCTAAAATTTTGGTGTTATAATGAGAGGGCTCTCAAATCTTAATTGAGATAGAGTTGATGGCTGGAAACGATGATGAGGAGATGGGTTGTGGTGGGTATATCTAATTATAATAAAAGATTTTGATTAATGTTATATAATATTTTCTTTTCCAATTCACTAATAATATTATTAGTTAATTAAATTTTGTTTGAATTAATAGATTTAATTGATAAATTCATCACAAAACTATTAGTTGAAATAATCACTTCACTATTTCCAATATATAAACTCAAATCCGAGTGTTATTATTTTACATATTTTTTGTGGTGTTGATATGAAATATGAATGCATATACTTAAAAAATAATGTTTTAATAACGTAATACCATGTTTCTTAGATAATAACAATTAATTTTTTTCAAAGGTATTTTTAATAACGTAACACCATGTTTCTTAGATAATTGCAATTGATTTTTTTAAAAGTAAACATATCATTTAATTATATTTATACTTGATTTACACAAAACAGATAAAGTAAATCAAATCATATGCCTATCCATTTTAAGAAGTAAAAAATAATAGGTTTTAAAAATATAAAAAAAATAATAGGTTTTAAAATTATAGATAATTTCTATATTTGTTAATCCTAAATTAAAATTAAATTAGATATTAATTAATAATATCATTAATGAATGAAAGGAGAGAATGTCATGTGTCACTAATTAGAATTTTTTATTAGAATTAGATTTTTCCTATAGGGTAAAATACTCTGTATTAAGATATGTTATAGAAACTTTATGTTGGAAAAACATTTGTTTCCTAATTAACAATAATCATGGGCCGGAACGATCCATTTTAGATATGTATAAATTTTAATGTATGATGAATAATGGATGATTTCTTTTGTTTAGTGATGAATAAATTTAATATTTTTTGTAAACTAATTAGTGTGTTTTAAAACCTTTAAGTTTAATAAAATAACGTTCTTTTACATTTTTAATAAGTGATTAAACTTTATATTAAATATAAAAGAAACACTTATCGATTTGTTTGACTTAATAGTTTGATTTTCTATGTAGAAACATAATATATTACAAAAATTTAAGATTTTTATAAAACAAAATAAATTATGATTAATAGTAATTTATATATTTATGTGATATTTTTATATTTAAACTATTGTTTGTCTTCTATAATAATTTAATATATTTATGTGACATTTTTATATTTAAACTATTGTTTGTCTTCTATAATAATTTAATTTAATTTAATATTAGGAGAGGGATGATTACCAAAATAGTCAAACTTGACCATTGAATTTGAAAAATAGACATGAAATTAGCTTTTACCAAAATAATCGCACTTCATAACCTTCACATATCTCTGAGATGACTAGAATTTATCTTACACTTTTTAACAAAAATTAAAAATCACCACCTAACCATACGTTTTTAGTAGAAACGTCACCTAAGCTTAGTCAATATCTTTCTTCAAAATTTCTTATTAAACTTTCATCATATTTTGCAATTTGTAATATAATTGTAATTTTCTATTAATATTATACAACTACAATAGGGCTAGACTAAATGTACTCTTCTTTACTTTTCACCCTCCCTTTCTAAAAGAAAATGGTTTTAAAGATGTTATATTCTTCCCTATAAAAATTCTTAATTTTAATTCTCTTTCTAAACCTTCTCAGTTGATTAATTAGTTAATTTCAAATCAAGACTAGTGCTACTGCCAAATCAAGACTCGTTTCCAATCGATCACAAAGACTCATTTCCGTACTATGTAACAATGTTGGTAAATGCCTAAATGGTTAATTAGTTAATTTTAATATCAAAGATTCATAGCTTTTTTGTAATCTTTTAAGATAACAATTTTAAATCACACAATTTACTTTTTAAGTGACATTTATTTGGAATTTAATATCTTAACTTTCAATGAGTAACATATATCTATACGTAAAAATGATCAAAATTTACTAACATATATAATCTAGTATTCGGTTTCTCAAAACATATTACTTACTCGTTTAATATTATTAGATAACAAATATTCTAATTATATCTAAGGTTCGATCTTTTTGGGTGTTACAAATAAATTCAAAGTTACAAAAATAATTCTATATATAAAATAATTGATACAAATTCATTGTTTAAAATTTAAAGTAGATAAACTAAAAAAAGGTTATAAATTAAAAGATTTAATTGTATTTGTTAAAAAAGGACATAATTTAAAGAAAAATGCATTTAGATAACCCTTACAATATTACCCTTTACAAAATTTGACTCCTTTTCTTTGTATTGCAGCACTTCCTCTTACCGGTGGACTTCTTGCCACCATCGGGCTAGGCTCAGCCCTCCTCTTCTACAGACAACGTAAAAAAAGAACACCACCGGACCAAACACAACATCAACCAAACACAGCATAACCACCATTTCAACGAACTCTCCAACCACCAGTTCCACAACAACAACATCTGAAATCGGCAACAAAAGCACCTATTTCGGCACACACGTCTTCACCAACGAAGAACTCGAAGCCGCCACCGACAGTTTCAACGACACAAGAGAACTCGGGGAAGGCGGTTTCGGAACCGTCTACTACGGAAAACTAAAAGACGGCCGTGAAGTGGCCGTTAAACGGTTATACCACAACAGTTGCAAGCTGGTTGAACAATACATGAACGAAGTAGAAATCTTAACAATGTTAGATCACGAAAACCTCGTTAAGTTTTACGGGTGCACGTCAAGAAGAAGCAGAGAGCTTCTGTTAGTTTACGAGTATATTGCTAACGGCACCGTAGCCGATCATCTTTACGGAAAGTTAGCCGGCTCAAGCCGGCTAACCTGGCCGTTACGGCTCAATATAGCCGTACAAACAGCCGAAGCATTGGCTTATCTTCATGATTCTGATGTAATACACCGTGATGTGAAAAGTTGCAATATTTTGTTGGACAATAGTTTTTGTGTCAAGGTAGCGGATTTTGGGTTGTCACGGTTGTTTCCAATCAACGCAACCCATGTGTCCACTGCGCCGCAGGGGACACCTGGGTACGTTGATCCGGAGTACTATCAGTGTTACCGTTTGACAGATAAAAGTGATGTTTATAGTTTTGGGGTGGTGTTATTAGAACTGATATCGGGTTTGCAAGCGGTTGACACTAGCCGACATAGGCATGATATTAACTTGGCTAGCATGGCTATTGATAGGATTCAAAATGGGAGGTTGGGTGAGTTGGTTGATGGGAGAATAGGATTTCAGAATGATGGGTTAGTGAGGCGGGTGGTGACGCTAGTGGCGGAATTAGGGTTCCGGTGTTTGCAACGTGAGAAGGATATGCGGCCGACGATGAGGGAAGTGGTGGAGAGTTTGAGAGGGATACGGAATGAGGAGTTGAGTGTTCAGAAACTGGAGGTGGTGGACATTGTGGTGGAGGATTGTGGTAATCCGCCTTCTTCGGATTCCGCGTCGACCGAAAAAGTAGATGAGGGCTAGGCCATGGCCGGCGAGTGAAAATGACATAGAACGTTTCAATGTATAGCGTATCGGATTTGACTCATAAACGGTTTAACTGGGTGTATCAGGCGGTTTAACCGAGTGTATCAGACGGTTTAACCGGTTCTACTGGACGGTTCAATCGATACAACTGGCCGATTTAAACCAGTTTTTAAAACATTACTATCATGTGATTTGTGTGTTATTAGAAAGGGTAAGTATATATTGTATCCAACAAAAGTATGTAGTTAATGTAATTGTGATACTTGTGTGTCTTTGAGTGTGTGACAAAAATATTTCTTAATTTGTGAGTTTTATTGTGAATGTAAACAAATCGCAATCTAGTTAAGAAAGATGAAACAACTGATGAAATCTAAGTGGTATATATGAAGCAATCGCTTATAATTTATTTATCGGGATATTGTATTTAAATAACCCTAACTTTCATCAATTAGCTGATAACACTTTCAACTTTTGATTTGTACAACTTCCAACTTTCAACTTATTGGCCGATAACACTTCCTAACTAACTAAACCCTAACCTAGTTAATTTTTACTGATGTGGGATCTGATGTGGTCCTTTTTACTGACGTGGCGTATGACCTGGCAGTTGATGTGGCATTTTTGATAACGTGTTAGCTGATATGGCAGACTATGTGGCATTTTTGATGATGTGGCAGCTGATATGGCATTTTTTGATGACGTGGCAGCTGACATAAGCTAACTAGGTTAGTGTTCATTTAGTTAATGAGTGTTATCGGCCAATAAGTTGAAAGTTAGGAGTGCTGGTGTACCGATTGAAAGTTGGGAGTGTTATCGGCCAATTGGTGAAAATTGAGGTTATTTAAATCCAATATCCTTTTTTTATCTGATTAAGAGTTACATGAGTCATGACTACTTAGGGGGTGTTTGTTTTTTTTTGTGAAAAGCTATTCAGGACCTCTTATGTCTGTCCCATGCAGACCACGTGCAAATGTTTGAGTCTGCAGTGCGTTTGTTTCTAGAAAACCTTCTTATTAAAAAAGGAAATGAGTCATGATTACTTAGGTAGTGTGTTTTTGTGAAAAGTTATTCAGGACCTCTTATGTCTGCCCCACGCAGACCACGCACAAAAGTTTTAGTTTGCAGTGTGTTTATTTTCTAGAAAACCTTTTTATTAAAAAGGTCTGCGTGACCTCTTTTTAGTGCAGACATGGATCAAAGTCTTCTTGGGTCTGTAGACTCTCTTTTCCTCCACAAAACCCTAGCACCTCTCCACCCCTTCTCCTCCACCCCATCTTCTCACCTTCGCCACCTGCCCTCCCACTGGTGGCACCCTCCCATCGTCTGCCACCACCTCGTCACCTTCCCACCGTCCGCCACCCACCTCTGTAAACTTCACTACCGTCCGCCAACCTCCCTCTTCACCAGCCGCTGCCACCTCGTCACCCTCCCTTTTTCACTAGTCGCTGCCTCCTCGTCACCCTCCCTCCTCACCAGTCATCTGCCACCTCGTCACCGACATCAAGTCATCAGCAGCCGCCATGTAACACCCTATAAAATCGTGTCAAATAGTATAGTGACACGTGTTGTATTTTAAATATAGTCTATTAAAGACTAATATGGACTAAAAGTGACAACATGTTCAAACTGAGCCTCTGAATGACTTTCTGATGTCAACATGCATAAACCTAGCCTCTGAACGACCATTAGTGTCGTCATGCATAAAAACGTAGCTTCTGAACGACCATTAGTGTCGTTATGCTTAAACTCGGCCTCTGAGTGACTGTTGTGTCAACATGCCTAACCTCTGAGTGACATCGGAGTCAACATGCTTATACTAAGCCTCTGAGTGAGCCTTTACGTAGTCCTAACTCTCATATGTCCTGTTTATTGGACGAGAGTGATTAAATCCAATAATATATGAAAGTTGGATAATGGAGGGATTAAACGTGTCAACATGTTAATTTATACCTCTGAGTGACCTTTTAACGAACCGAGAGCTCGACAATGTCCGGGAATAATCCCGGGTATGCCAAGTATTGGCTACGGAGGGCTAAAAGTGCCAAAAGGGTGTTTTAGAAGGCTTTTAAAAGCTTTATAAAGTTAAGGGGTTAAAAGTGTCAAAACTGAAACTGGCCATAGGTCGGTCGCGGGCCACGAGAGACATGGCCTATGTCTCTCGCGGGGCACGAGAAAGGGTTTGCAGCAGAAAGTTTTGCTTGGTCTCCAAACAAAACTCCAAAACCATGGCTTCCCAAACTGCTATGCCACGTTTTTTTGACACTTGTAAGCTTCCTCTTACACCCCTAAACACCTGGCTTCACCTCCTTTGATTTCTCCAACTATAAATAGGTGCTTATGTTCACATTCCAACTTGCACCTTTCTCATTTATTCACTATTCTCCCTCCTCTGGAAGTTCCTAGCTAAAAGGAGCATCCTACATAGTTCTTTTGCACCCTAGGAATCACTGGTAAGTATTCCTTCCTTGTGCATTTTCGTTTATAGGCTTTTATAGCCAAAAGTCAAGCGTTTTACGGAAAACGCTTTGACTTTCGGTTAATACCATTATGGTCCAGCCATTTTTCGAAATGAACATGGCTAAGTGATCGTAATAAGGTAGGTGTTAATCCCTATAAAGGGCACCTCCTGAAGATCACGTTTGATAGACCAATTGACGGGTCAAAGTTATGATATTAAAAAGTCATACAGGCCATTTTTTGGAAAATTCATAAATTGATCTTATATATGTTATGAAACATATTTTGACACTTAAACAAGTTGGTAATAATTATTAGAACATGTATAAACATGTTCGGCTCGTTATTTTCAGTTCTAGGGTCGGTTCACAACCGAAAGTCGTGAAGTTTGACTTCTGCTTTGACTTTCGGTTCTGACCCGATTTAGATTAGTTAACTACTGATCTAAAATTGAATTATGGTCATAATATAATGTAGCATGACCCTCTAAGGTTATATTACATGATCATAATCAGAATCTGAGTTTATGCGCAAGTTTCGTAATTATGCCATTTTAACTAAAAATGCATTTTTTGCATAAAACAGGGTTTTAAAGATAATGAACTTGAAAATAAGTTTCCTACTGATATAATATTATAAGTAGGATTATTTGGGATGTTAAATCAAGTTATAAACTGAGTTTCCAAGCAGGTCCTTAAGCTATGTCGATAAATGACGGTTTTAGTCCTTGTGGCTCATAAAATAGTTTTAATCAAATCTTTTCGAAGTAAATCAATTACCTACTGATATGTTATATTAAATAACATATTTAAAACATTTTAATCTGACCTTAACATCAGTTTTCATAAATATCGCATAAAGACGTCATTTTACGACATAAGCGCCGTCTCGGCGCATAGTATGGTTTTAAACCATATTATTGACCAAGACTTGATACCTACTGATTTTAAAACTTATTTTAAACATATTTACAGTAGATACATTTTATAAACTCAAAATCTTAAATAATTTATAAACTATGTGTAAAATGACCAAAATGCGCATTCGGTGCATAGTTTGGTCATAAAGATAATTTACACATATGATTGACATCCTACTGATATTATATCATAAATAAATTATTTTTTCAGAATACTTATAATTATGACATTAAATTATATTCAAGTTCCTTTTATACAGTATATAATTACCAAAATACCCTTATAAGGCATAGTTTCATTTTAAAACCATAACGGGCATACAAGTTGATATCTTACTGATATTTTAACTTATTTAAAATATAATGGCATATAGAACTTGTCCATGACTTATCCGGTTACCCATTTTCGCTTATAAACATACGGTTGATTATACGTAACTAGTTACGGAATTTAACCGAAATGGGTTTAACCTTGTCATTTATGATTCAAAATCCAGAATGTATATAGTTTACCCACATTATACAAGTCAAGGTACTTGTCGGGTTTAAACTACATTCTATCCGATCATCGTTTAATCAAGCGTTATACGTATTGATCATGTACACTATTCGGTTTATAAGACCATTAGTATTTAATTGGCTAGCTTATGCCATAATCCAGACTAGAGCCTTGCCGGTAAATGCTATCTGCACTTGGTACTTTTGTATACGTCTGAGTTATTTAAAAATAAAAGAAGAAGACTAGCTCAGGTAAATACTCTCGACTTATTTTCCCTATACGGGCTTGGGATACGGTAAATTATTACTGCTTGGTCCAAAATGGGGTCAATCGAATGCCCGTTTGTAGTAGTAAACCCCGTATTTCGTTTTAATTAGTTTTGTTTGATAACTTAAATATCGGGGGTTAAATTACCGTGTCCTGGATATCCTCGACTCAATACATTAGTTATTGGCCACGACCTTAGCACGGGGTGTAGGCATACACCTGTCAGATGCTCATATGCAAATTACCCAAGACGTTGGGGATAACTACTTTGTGGGTTCGTAAGTGGTGTGTATTTAATCATGTGTCGGTTTCTGTCCCGGGCCCTGTATGTATTGACAAACATGTAAATCTGATAGAAGGTTGCAAAGTCAACTTTCCCAAGTTAATAAAAGATTTTGTGCCGTTTTGCACTTGAATATCATTTTTACAGTTTTCAAAATGAGTCTGTTGGGTGTATTTACGAGCGAAAGCTGACGTATCGTCCAAAGACTAAACTGCATGTACAATACGAAATAGGCCGAAAGCTGCTCGGTAGTGAATAAGAGGATCTTGCAAATCCATAGATCTGCCCTAAAGTATGTTTTATATTCTTTCTTGTACATTTTATGATCCGTCTGTGGATCTTCTATTACGAGCCTGTATATTATTTTATTTTGAACATTTGGTTTGTAATAGTAATTTTACTCCAAGACTTCCGTTGTGCTATGTTTAATAGACAATGATGTTATCAACTTACGTCACGATACTCCCCACCCGGGCCCACCGGTGTTTGGATTTCGGGTTGGAAATCTGGGGTGTGACAATGTTGGTATCAGAGCCAACGTTTGAGAGAATTAAACACTATCCTTCTTGTGTTTAATCTCAAACGTACACGTGCACATTCCTTAGACTTCCAAGTCTAGGCATTGACCTAGGATTACTCATTTCAATATTAAGTTATTAGTATTGTTTTGAATTGAATTCTAAGAGGAAAATGTCGCCACGTGTACGAGGAGAAAGTGGGAGAGGAAAAGGTTCAATGAGGGGAGGACCATCGGGGCGCATTCCCCCTCAACCTCACAATTCAGATGCTTACCAAGAATCAGGAGATTCATCTCCTTGGCAACCAGTGAGACGTTCTGTCTCTAATAGACACTCGCCCTCACATTCCCAAAATTCTTACCACTCTCACCACTCCTATCATTCACACCATTCTCACCATTCCCATTCTCATCACTCTTACCATGAAGAATTTAACCCTAACCATTACTTTAACACACCTCTAGCTGATCAAAATCAGCCGGATCAGCCAAACCCTATGGACGAGGACCCCGACCCAGAGATGCCGCCGTCGGGATCGAACGCGCATCCCATAGAAATATCAAGCAATTCGAACTCCTATACCGGATCACCCTACCAAGGTCCTAATGAGTGGGACCAATATTGGAACCAATTCACCTTTGCCCACACTCCTTCTCATCACTCTCAACCACCTCCAGTGCAAGAAGATGTCCACATGGAACTGGTGGACCAACCTCAACCACCACCAGAACCACCAAGGAGGAAGCGTGGAGCACGTATGTCGGTATGTGCAGGACAAAGGTCGGGATCGCTGCCACCTTTGCCCAATTCCTACCCTACAATTCAAGAGGACCCACAAATGGGTGGACCCTCTAATGTTTCACCTATAGTGGAACCAACACCAACACCTACTGTTCAACCACCATCGGGTTACACTAACCCAATCCCCACATATCCAGACACGTCTGGATATGATCCTTTTAACCCGTCTACACCGGTAGACTATCAAGCATGGTCGCAAGACCCCTACATGCAGGCGGTTATTCACAACGCACTTTACCCGTCTCCTTTCCAACCTACTTATCCACCGACTAGATATCCAACTTATGGGTACCAGTACCCGGTTAGGCCACAACCACAACCTCCGCCACCACTTGAGGCAATTAATGAGGCCTTGGAACGGATGAAAGAAATGCAGCAGCGGGTGAAGAAAACGGAGAAGAAGACAAATAAGTTCTTCAAGAAACTCTCCAAGCTAGTGAAAGGAAAGAAGGACGAGTAAAATCTCTTCTATTATATGTAGTCCCTGCGTGGACATTATTATTTCTTTTAGTCCCTGCGTGGACATTGTTATTCCTTTAGTCCTTGCATGGACAATTAGTTTCTTTTATTTATTTCAAGTATTGTAATTTCTTATCATCATTTAACGAAAATTTTGGAATTATATATATATATATTATATATATGTATGTATGTATTCATCCTCTTCAAGCGATCGTCTCGATTTTACTCGAATTTTTGATCAGCTATTAATTCCAAAAAGATCTTAGTGGTTTTGATACAAGGTTGTAAAGTCAACTTTCCCAAGTTAATAAAAGATTTTGTGTCGTTTTGCACTTGAAAAGCATTTTTACAGTTTTCAAAATGAGTTTATTGGGTGTATTTACCAGCGAAAGCTGACGTATCGTCCAAAGACTAAACTGCATGTACAATACGAAATAGGCCGGAAACTGCTCGGTAGTGAATAAGAGGATCTTGCAAATCCTTAGATCTGCTCTAAGTCTGTTTTATATTCTTTCTTGTACATTTTATGACCCGCCTGTGGATCTTCTATTACGAGCCTGTATATTATTTTATTTTGAACATACGGTTTGTAATAGTAATTTTACTCCAAGACTTCAGCTGTGCTATGTTTAATTGACAATGATGTTATCAACTTACGTCACGATACTCCCTACCCGGGCTCACCGGTGTTTGGATTTCGGGTTGGAAATCTGGTGTGTGACACGCCATCATCAATATCTATCCAGGTAAGTTAAATTTATAATTTTTTTGTGTTAATTTTTTAAATTGGTGTTAGTTTTCAGATTGTAGTGTTATTTTTTAGATTTTTTATGTTAGTTTTTCAGAATTTTGGTGTTAATTTTAAGAATTGTGGTGTTATTTTGCTGACTTTTGATGTTAATTTTCAGAATTATGGTGTTAATTTTAGTGTTACTCATGCCTATTATGTTGTTTAATTATGATATTCACTGTGATAAAACGGTAATTAGAATTTGTATGATGTTCAACAGCATGAAAAGGTTAAAAAAACAAACAGTTTTCTTCTGGCAGACTGTAGAGGTTTGGTCCACCTCTTCTGCTATAGATGTGGTACTCAGACTGCAGATATTTTACTTCTGAAAAAACTAATAGCACCTTAGTAAAGATTACGTTTGATTTATATTATATAAACATAACTACATATCATAAATAAAATCAATTATGAGCATGGATTAGGCATTTAACGCGCCAATATTCTTATCCCAAGCTGCATAACCTAATGTTGAATTCGGTCGGTGACATCCATTTCAATTTAAATGAGCATTCAACTGTAACAGGTCTAGCAAAGTTTTATCAATCGAATAACATAGAAGATAATAAAACGTGAGATTATGATCTAGCTATATATGTTTACACACTGGGTAGGGCAATCATAGGGCATGGTAGCATCTTCAACTAATTTGAACAAATGAGCAAGTTGGGAAAGGCAACTTGTGATTCAATTCAACAACCTAATTTACTCGCTTCCTTAGCACTCCAACACATGTGTACTTAGGATTCAAACCTACAATTAATTTCTCTCTTAATTTAGCCAATTTACCCCCCTTTAACGCCTAAGTACAACCTTTCTGTTGCCCATAGGTGTTTCCTGCAATCCAAGATCGTAGCTTTACGATCCTCACAAAATGAGCGTTTAAGCCACCATAAGCCGGGATGGACTTACTTTTTGGGTATTGAGGTCAAAGGACCCTACACTTTTTCATCTTATACATACCTCTATTATTGAAAACGGATTGACGTTGTAGCATTTTGGATGATAGCCCCTATAAATAAATTGCAAAATGGAAATAATATTGAAAGGACCGACTTTAAATTCTTATATATTATTTTGGGTCTGAATTGTGTGGTGAAAGATCTCAATTTGCAGTAATAGTATGTGTGTAGCGGAAGACATAACTAATATCTTTACTTTTAGGCGTTTTGTGTTATTTGGCCGTCCAGTCAACAATAGGGCATTATGTTAAAAGGGGTGTAGTGGAGTTTGAAATCTTGTGAGGCATTATATTCTAATATAATTAAATAAAAAATAAAAATAAAAACCATACAAAAAGGCTATTGGCCAAAGATTGGGAAGGTGTATGGTTATTGGTCAAAAATTTGAAGGAAGGCGTGGATTGAAGGATGCCTGGGACCAAAAATTTGAAAAAAAAGGCCCAAGGAGGCGGGTTAGAGGCGTGTTTGGGCGTTTTTTTTTTTGGGAAAACGTCAAAAAACCTCACTATGGGTGGTCTAAAGAGTGTGGTCAATGCCTTTTTTTTCAAAATCAATTATTGTGGACTATAATTTCAATCATTGTTATTTGTGATTTAGATGAGAAGATTTCGGTAAGACAAGGGTAAATGTGGTTAAGAATAGAACTGGTTAAATGTGTCATAAAATTACAATAAACGAGTTGTTCGACAAGGTACGTCTAACATGACTATTGAATCCGAACATGATACGTTTAACTAAATTGTTTAGCTAAATGTGTAATCATTTACTTATAGACATATTAAATTCATGACACGTGTAACACGATAAATAAAACCAGTTTAATAACATGAGCCCCTTAACAAAACATATTTAATTTTTTCTAGATAGCAAAAAGTTTTATAAATGTAAGTTATAGCATAGTGTTATTTTGTATTTAAACTATCTATGAATTATTTGATTTTTGAAAAGGTAAGTCCCTACGAGCTAAAAGAGAGAGGTGATGTGACTAAGTTAATAGATTAGGAGATTAGTACGTATAACAAAAATTGAGAGAGATGATGTGACTAACTCAATAGATAAGTAGATTAGTACATACAATAAAAACTAGGGATGTACATCGCATCGATTTATTAGGATTTAGAATTTTTATCACTAATCAATAACCAAACATATCGAATTCACAAGTGTCCAATTGAATCAAATAAACCGTTTTATTCCGTTCGGTTATTCAACTAAATCGCTTATTGCAAAATTTGTGGAGCTAAGAACCAATCCAAAATCCGAATTCACAATCCAAATGTTATTTTTGATTATGGTTCCATCATTGAATTTTTTTTTTGGGTTTTTTCTCAACCATGAAAACCTAAAAAATGATACGTTTACCAGTCTTACCAACACAACAATATGACGTACGGTTTCCAAAATCATCATTACGTATCACCAACGACCCGACCCGACCCAGATTGGGGGACCACGTGTCATCCTCCACGTGTCCCAGATCACTATCATCCACCGTTACTTTAATTCAGCATCCTATTAACCCTTCTCTCTCATAATCTTTACCAACTCTAAACCCAAAATCAAAGAATCTAATCCATATGGCTTCATCACACGATAAGCATCTCGTATCAACCCTTTAAATCTTATTCAATTTCATCTCACAACTTTTACCAGATCTAACAGATGGCAGCATTGGCCGCCGCCACCGGATTTCCATCCATCCGCCGGAAAACCCTACGGATGTTGGTAGGAAGCGATGGTGATTGTACGGAAGATGACAAGGACCATAATGGCGGACGCCGGAAGTTGAAGGACTTGTTTGTGATGTCGGTTGAAGAGACTGGAGGTGACGGTGGAAACGTGGTGGATCGGTGGAGTGGTGGTTCGAGAGGATTCAGGCGGTTTCAGGGGACGTTGCGGCAGCGGTTGAGTAGACGAGTGTGGAGGCCTGAATTGGTGACGATTCCGGAGTGAATATGGATGGATATTTCATTTGTTTTCTTATGTAAAATTGTGTTGATTTGGATACTAGATCCACTTCATGTTTGTATTTATGTGTTATTATGTAGTGATGTATGGATCAATCAATCCTGGTTTAGGTCTCTTATATGACTGCCGCCCCCATGGGGAAGGTGCCTGTTGTTGGCTTGAGGGATATTATACCAACACGTGTTGGAGTTGCCCCTCTTCCAAGTCTTTTGCCCTAAGCCCAGTCATTGGTGGAGGCTTTGCATAGCTCGACCCTTGGTAGAATTACTAGTGTACCCATCCTAGTAGTTTTATGAAAATTACACATTCAAATTCAAACTATTTATATTGAAGATCACTAGCCGCATAGGTTGATTATTAAATATACAACAAAAGGTTGTAAATTTGGAAAACAACCTTATTTATAATAATACACATGTTTATAAATAAAATTCAATATATATATATATATATATATATCTAGGAACCTAATTTAAAATTTTTATATTATTTAAACACTTCACATGTTTAATAGTTTAATATATATCTGGGAACCTAATTTAAAATTTTTATATTATTTAAACACTTCATATATTTAATAGTTTAATAGGTTGTAATAAATACCTTATAAAAAAATAGATGAGTTAATATATATATATATATATATATATATATATATAGGCTTTTTAACGGGTACAACTTATAAAAATATAGGTGAGTTAACACATACAGGCTTTTTAACCTACAAAGGGACAAAGGCCTTAGAGTGACATGTGCATCAAGGAAAAAGGTATTTTCGTACATCACCATAATTACGAAAGTTATAATGATAGTTATGTATGTGTCACGCACACTAAATGAACTTTTTTTTCTAAAAGAAGTTTATTTAAAAAAAACTTATAGGAATAGGGTACTTAATGTCATTTTTTATGGTATACTTTTTTTTAATAAATAATGTAATGAAAAAGTTATTAACGTTAAAAAATAAAAGAACTTAAAAAAAACCTAATAATTGTAGGTTATACCCATCTTACCCTCCCTCCCCTTCCCGGAGTTTTTCACGCTTAAGAGTTCCCTTCATTTTATCCCCTATCATCTCATTCCTTAGTTTGTTGATCTAAGGGTTCAAAAATTTTCCTATAAAGGTATTTAAGATTTGTAAAATATTAAATATCAAATCTTAAAACTACAATATTAATAATAAAAAAAACATTTTTACTAGTGTTAAAACTTATAAAACTTAAATCTTTTGAATCACTACTACATAATGATACAAGTATAAATGTTTATCTATAAACTAAAACTAGCTGCAAAATATACCTCTCTTTACTAGCTTTTTACTTGTTGTACCCGTCCCTTTAGGTTTTCAATAAATACAATATTCAAACGTTTTTTTTTTTAATTTGAATTGAATTATTGTATAATCTCTTTATCATATAATCTTATAAAAAGTTGATCAATGATTTTTCTTTGAAATTTTAATTTTAATATGATCATGATCTTATAATATTTTTAAAAAGGAAATTATTATTTTTTAAATACACTTTAGATTTATGTCGAGGTTAAAACTCATCGCCACTTTCATACAATAGATGTTTGAATTTTCTATGGAACAAGTATATTTTTTATTTCACTATTTTCTAATTATGATTAGGGATGAGCAAATGGTATCATGTACCGGTTGTACCGAATTTATCGAACCGGGTATATTTTCGGTACCGACTTTTAACATTTTCAATACCGAACCGTACCGTACCTGGTATATTCAGCTCGGTACCCACTTCTGAAGATTTTCAATACTAGTTGCTACCGAGCTTATCCCTAATTGTGATGTTTATGTTCATGAAAAGAGATACACGCACCCTAAATTGTGTAATGTATATTCAGGTGTGTTCTGTAACTTAAAAACACATACCTTCATCATCGTCTGCTATTAGAAAAGAGATGGATTAAATCATTCCCTCCAGGTGTGTTCTCCAACTCAAAAATAAATAGAGTAATATGCTATAAAGAAGGAAAAAAAAGAATGCAAGTTAAGATATATAATATACTGAACTATTTACTGGAGCTTATGATGAATACTTGAGTCCACTGCCCATTTGTTTCGAAAATTGTGTAATTTATATTTATTATATGATAATCTTAATTTTATCACCAAGCTTATGTAATTATAAATTCATAGTTTATGTACAGGAAATCGTAATTTTATCACCGTTAGGTCATTAATTATATTAACGATTTACGCATACAATTATAGTTTTTTTTTTTTACAAAAATAAAAAATTTTGTAAGAGGTAAATATGACAACTTTTAATGTGAATTTTTAGGGTGAGACTACGTTTAGCCTACCTTTGGAATTTACCATATCAATTTTTTTAAACAACATTTACCAAATCTACTTACCTAGAATATTTTTTCTTCTAAAAAGGAGGCCTAAAAATAGATCCAAATGACATCGATAATTGATTTAGATTCTACAGACAGATTTATACAAATATGATGTGTGTGTTAGATTCTACAGACAGATTTATACAAATATGATGTGTGTGTTAGATTCTACAGACAGATTTATACAAATATGATGTGTGTGTATATACACACTTTTAACAAAATGTCATGGGAAAGCATACCCCAAAAAATAGACTTAGAACCAATTATTTTTACTTGATGCACAACAAATTGAAAACCAACTCTCTCTATGCAGAAAACAAGAGAATCATGGTTCTTGATCATAAATTTCACCCAACAAATCTGAACAAACAATAAAAAAAACATAGACCTGGTCCAGACAGACTTATAAATCTTATATCTCAACTGATCTTAACAGTTCAGATATATCTAAAACATCTACTCTAGGGGAAGAAACCTCTTCTCTTTTCCCCTAATGGCATCAAACAATTCAACCGTCATGGTCATTTACAAATAAAAATAGTCAACATAAAGAATGATTATTATGTATTCTTGGCCTCATCTTCCAAAGGATCACGAAGGGTACCGAACATCCAGTCCATCCAAATGGTATAATGACCATAGTTATGACGGTATGTAGTGTGATGAATTGTGTGGTACCCTGCACCCATTACTGGCCATAACTTCCCGTGGATGCAATCGTGAATGTTCGCTGTCCAGATCGCTTCCAGAAATAATAACGCGATGTGCGTTGTGAAATGTGTTGGGACGAGAAATAGAGCGATTACATGCGGCACTGCCTGTAGGATCCCGTCTATAGGGTGGAACGCCAATCCTGATTAAAAAAAGTATAACCACTGATTAAATATTTAAATTTTAAAGCTTTCTTATTTACAAAAAGAGTAAAATGCCATTTTTGTCCCTGAGGTGTAAGCCAGTTTTGTGACTTTGATCCAAAGGTTTGTTTTTCCGCATCTGGATCCAAAAGATTTGAAACCTTGCCATTTTCATCCGGCTCGTTACTCCATCCATTTTCTCTGTTAAGTCAAAGGTATTTCCGTCCTTTTGCTAACATAAAGGACAATTCGGTCGTTTTCATTTATGTAAAAATACCGAATACCCCTGAAAAAGAAGGAAATACCACTGACTTAACGGAGAAAAATAGATGGAGTTAACGAGCTGGATGAAAATGGCAAGTTTTCAAACCTTTGGGATCCACATGCAAAAATACAAACCTTTGGACGAAAGTCGCAAAACACGGACAAAAATGGCATCTACTCTACAAAAAAAAAGAAAAAAAAAGGAAAAGGGTTCTAACCGGCAAATGGGGAAAGGGTATTTTGTTTATTGTAGATATGATGAGTGGCGTGGAGCCATTTGTACAGAGGTTTGATATCATGCAATTCTCGGTGCATCCAGTAGATGCCGAACTCCACAAATGTTAGATAAAGGCCCAAGTACGAAATGTATGAAGCCCATCCGACATCACTTATCCGTGCAAAACATTGGGTCCATCATTTTCAACCATGTATTCGGAAATCGATGGAAGAGTACAATACCATGGCATGGCCTTCATTGCAACGTATATTTGCAGGTATATTGCTTTTCTATAGGGATGGCATCTGCAAGCCCATAAAGATTTGAATAAGATCTGTATCTGAACCGACAATGTCAAAATCGATAAGTAATTGTGCTCATATTTAGGTATGACGTAAAACAACATGTGCTTCCTCGTTCAACTAAGGGCATCAATGGTCCTAACTATTTCAAACTTGCTGCTATAATAGTAGCAGCAATAATCAACCTGTAATTTTCCCTCTCCTATGTTCACACATTCATCCAAAACAAGCCAAACCAGATCCCAAAAATCTTGTATCCTAAATCACCATCATGTCATGTCATACAAGTCAATCTCAACCCAAATAAATACCAATTAAGATCCAATTCTTTCAAACCCCACAAAATAAATTTAACAATTAAATATTCAATTCTTTCAAACCCCAGATTATGAATTGAAATTAAAGATTCAATCCTTTCAAAACCCACAAAATAAATCTTGATATGTGATTAAATCATACGCCCTAACAATACCAAAAAACAAAAAATAAAAATAAAAAATATAACCTAACCATTTCATCAAACAGATGGTGTGCAACCTGCATACGATTATTATAAGAAGTTAAAATCACTTGCTTCAATGACAGAAAACACCCAGAAACTAAATCCCCTCAAATCTTACACTAATCAACACAAAAGAAAATAAAACATCTTATAAAAACCAACTTCCAAGATTTATACCCAAAAATCTAACAACATTTCATCACACATGGTGTGCGACCTGCAAACACCCTCTGTTTCAATTCAAAACCACTTCCTTCAACAACAACTAAAAACACCCAGTAACCAAATCCCCAAAAAACCCCACAAATCCCACATCAATCAAAAAAAGAAAAAAAAGCCAATCTTTACAACAAACTTCCAAGATTTACAAAAAGAGATCAGACCTTTTGGAACGTAAACATTACGCTTAAGATGGTAGATGTAGAAGCACCAAAGGAAGCCAGAGATGAGGTAAACAAGGGATCCGGAAATGTAGTTACGGAGCCAGCTTTGAAGGAAGTGGGGGAGTGGGGTCCAGAGGTTTTCCGGCAGTAAAGTTCCGAGCACTATTTGGTTGTAGAAAGTGGTTTCTTTGACGAAGAGTGAAGCGTCGTTGTGGGCGTCCATTGGTGTGTGATGAGTTGTGAAATGGTGTGTTGAGGAGAGTTAAAAAGGACGAGGTGGAAAGATGGTGGAAAGTGGGTTGGCAGAGGAAAGAAAGATGGCGATATAAATTAGACGGCCATGTGTTTTGGCTTTTGGAACCTGGAAGTATGTTAACCCTTGATTAACAATTGTCATCGTGTGTATTTTTTTAACATATTGTTCTAGATGTCCTTAGTTGCTAAAACTATGAGGGTGTGAGGGGGTTTAGGTTAGGTGCATTGCTTGACATTGGTATTTTGGGTTTCACTCGTTCCATTAAAAAAGTGTAGTGTGAAGGGGCGTGGCTAGGCGATGTTAGGGTGCCCATATGGCACTTAATTTTTTCTTTTATATTAAACAATTACAATAAAAAAATACATTACATCACAAAAAAAAAACAATCAATCATCTTCATCTTCGTCTTCAATATACTCGAATCTAGTAAGTGTCGAAACATGTTCTATCAGATTAGCTCGAAGATTTGAATTTATTTGTCTTGACTCGATTAGATGTTGGTTTTGCATTCTCTTTCGTCACTAATGTCTTCGTTATTTGATTCGTTCTCCTCGGATAATATTCAACTATTGCACTGTCTTTATCCTCTAAAATCATGTTGTGTAGAATGATACACGCGTACATCACGTTTCTTATTTAATCTTTTTCATACAATCGACATGACATGCTCAAAATGCGTCGCCTTTTCTTCAAAGCACAAAATGCTCGCTCGACGTCTTTGCATGCCGCCATCTGAACTTTGTTAAACGTTACTCTTTTCTAGGATCTAGGGTTCCATCTCTTGAAAATGATTTCATAAAAACAGCCCACTTAGGATATATTCCATCAACAAGATAGTACCCATACTGGAAACTATTTCTGTGAGCCAATTGTCTTAGGGCAGTCGTAACCTTTTGCCATGTGGTAAATCCTAAATTACCATGTGCATCGTGTCTTTGTCGAAAAAAGCATAATTATCCTCTAAATCCTCTGATATTCTTAAAAATAAATTTTTACTCATACGAAAACGACGCTTAAACATTCTTTCATCATATGTTGGTTCGGGTGACAAACAATCGCTTACCAACAAATCGTTTACGGTTTCGTGTTCATGAACAATATATTTCCTCCGTTTGGGTTGGGGTTGGGAAGTCCCTTCATCTGAATCTACAACGATAGCTTTCAGGACCGTCGCCACTGTTGATAATAATATTTTCGTCATGTCGTCCAATGAGGATGACAAATCATAACTATCAGACGAATCGCTTGAACTTGAAGAATTCATTGTGTATATATATTTTTTTGGGTGAGGGGAAGTGGTTTTTGAATATTTGGATAGTAAAATGAGTAAGGATTGTTTGATTTATATAGAAAATAAGTAAAAGAATTTTTTTTTAATAGCCGTTGGCCAACGGCTAGCCCAACGGTCCTATGTCACCAGCCAATCCTAGCCATCCACATCATCTCTCTCCCCCCAACCTCATGCTAGGCTTCGAAGCCACGCTAGCAGGGCAACGCCGTGACTAACACTAGCCCGGTGTGGTTTAGCTGGCGTTGCTTGACTTCCCCCGCGGTCTAAAGTGATGGTGTGTATTGTTTGACATAAAAGTTCTAGGTGTTCCATTTGTTAAAAGACTTATTTATATAAACTCTAATTATTATATAATTTGTATGTAACTTTATGTAGCATTCGAACTTATGTTCATTATTATTTAGGATTAGGTTGTAAAGTATGGTAGTTATTATTGAATCGACATCAAACAGCTGTTGTGTCAGGCGCCAATAACCGTTGAAAGCATATGTATGTAACATTGATGATTATCTCCAAGAAATTATAGTATTTACCGCATAACTGTTTTCTGTTCAATCACTTTGCAACACAATTTGTTCATATTCGTTTCACTTTCGATTCACTGCACTTTGGTCTCATCAATTACCACCAACATAATGGTATGAGAGCAAATTCCAGGAACACGATATGTTCTTACTTTGATTGTTTCACTTGATATTCCCACAAAAATGGAAAACACAAGATACAACACTCACCGTCAAAAACTGTCTTAGAAACTTTACTTTTACTGTTGAGGGCCTGCCACATGATGGAGTATTGCAAGATTCGCGAAAGGGACGAAGCCACTACATTGATTCGACAAGCAATTGGTGAAGGCACTAATCAGTTATCAACACAATACCGAGAGTACATCGTCAAAGGAACAAGGAACTGATGGTGGATCTTGCTTAGACATATGGTATGTAAATGCAAACAACAAACACCATTATGCTTATGATCTTTTTGTATTTAAAAGAATAAAAAAAAAATTCGGCATTGAGACAAAAGAAGAGCCGCATATAATGTTTATTAGGGGAATTGGGATTATAAGTAGAAAACAAGGCAGAATCTATAAGGATTCTAAGTGTTCTCTTCACAAATGACATTGACAGGAATGTATTTTGGTGTGTATCTTCAAGGCTTTCATGTCATTTTTTGAAGGAGATACTTGTCCTATATGATCTATGTTTTCTGAACCATTGATATCTAGAGCCATGGAAGCCCAAAACATGGTTGATAATTCATAATCCAAAAAAGACAAGTGCAAATTGTTATCATATACGAACCAGGCGAATCATGATCTTTATGAGCATGAATATATCACATCATATTGTGATAGGTTGTCAAAGAAAGTGACACCACATAAGGCACATTGGAATGAAATAATAATAGATGCTTTGGATTTTGTAAGGCCACCTAAACCTCTCTCGATCACGGATCTTGCTCAAACATGAACATGTGGTGTGCGGAATCCACCACGCGACAACAACCATAGGGATTTGGACAAGAAAGTGTAGAAGAAGAAGATCCCGAGAATACACGGAGTATTCTTAGATATGACGTCACACACACAGTAGCAGCCGCCACACAATAATTAGGGTTTGCTTGCAAAAGAAACTTTCCACAAAAGAACCGTTGTCTTGTCATTCATTCCACTAAAGTATAAATACAATACACATCCGGAACACAAATGCTCCGGATAAACATTACAGGCTAATAGGCCCAGAAGCCAAAACAACTTAAACTCGGAACCCGTTAAGGTGTTCCGAGGTACATCATAAACTCAGACTAGGGTATGCAAAAAACCCTAATCCGGACTTAAACATTTCATACACTAAATTTGGACTTGTCCATATACTCGAACAGATAATTAAACTCGGACCAATCAAAAGACTTATAAGATTTACATTTTAGACCCTAAACTTTAATCAATTTGAAATCCATCACTTATCACAAAAGTGCACTTACATATTTCAATACAATTGATTATTTCATTTCATTATTATGTCTGTTGGGTGTTGGATCTAAAATTGAGACTGAAGCTTGCCAAATTGAAGATCACAACATGCATGAAGTTAAGCTTGCCATTTTCCAAGATAAGCTTGGAAATGAAAGAAGAATCTTTCCACCTCCTTACAGCAAAAACTATGTACTCATGCCAACTCCTCATCTAGAAAACGATTTAATTGATAAAAATGATTTAATTGCTTGTTCAATTGTGAAAATGACAAAAATACTAACGTTTCTAAAAGCAATGCAGATCCAATTGAGCATGAGGAGGATGTGTGCGATGAGGAATGTGGTGGCACGAAAATAGGAATAGGGTATTGTAACACCTCGTAAATTTGTGTCCAGTAATATACTGACACATGTCCATACTCTCAGTTGTGCCTAATATTGGTCGAGAGGGACTATTTTTGTCAATAAATAAAAATATGAAAGTGGAGGGACTAAAGGTGTCAACATGCTGAAACTATGCCTCTGAGTGACCCTTTATAGTGTCCGTACTCTCAAATGAGCCACTTGTTGGACGAGAGGGACCATTCGTGAATTTATATATAAGTTAAACATTACAAGGTCAGATGATACATCCTCTGTTGATCTTCAACAGAACTTTGACTTCATCAGAGCTTTGTCTTCACCAGAGCTTAGCTATAGCAAATCTTGGACATTTAGACTCTGCTGAAACATTGATGATAACCACTGCTAAACATTACAAGGTCGATGATACATCCTCTGTTGATCTTCAACAGAACTTAGACTTCAGCAGAGCTTTGTCTTCAGCAGAGCTTAGCTATAGCAGACCTTGGACATTTAGACTCTGCTGAAACACTGATGATACACTGCTAAGTTAACCACTGCTAAGTTAACCACTGCTGATAGAAAACATTGATGATAATCACTGCTAAGCTAGTCACTGCTAAGCTAACCACAGCTGATAGAGAACATTAATGATAGTCACTGCTAAGCTAACCACTGCTGATAGAATACACTAATGATAACCACTCTGTTGAACACTTCAGCAGAGCTTTGTCTTCAGCAGAGCTTTGTCTTCAACAGAGCTTGCTATAGCAGAGCTTAGACTTTAGCAGAGCTTTGCTATAGCAGATCTTACATTTTCAATAGGATCATAGGTTGTGGTATATTTTGGCTTTTTGCCCACACAAAGCTGTCAGAAACCCTTAATTCGAAACTAGAGGCTTCAAGACTGTTATGCCAAGTTCTAGGACACTTGTCCTCGTCCTCTGACTTCTGCTAACACCTGGAATCACCTCTTTCAAGCTCCAGCACTATAAAAATAGAAGTGTTTGCAACACTTTAAACTTGCACCTTATACTTCTCTCATCATCTTCTGGAGGTTCCTGGTTCCTTAAGAGCTTTCCATTCAAGTTTATTTTCATCTAAGGATCACTTGTAAGTGCTCCTTTCAACTACATTTTCGTTTATCAGGCTTTTAAAGCTAAAAGTCAAACAATTTCGATAATTGCTTTGACTTTGGATTAGACCCGATTTAGATTAGTTTGCTACTGATTTAAGGTTGCATTATGAGCGTAATTTAATGTATCATAACCCTCTGAGGTTGTAATAGTGATCATAATCGTATTCTGAGTTTTTATACAAGTTTCGATATTATGCCATACTTTAACCGAAATGCCCTTTTTGCAAGAAATAAGGTTTTAATCAATAACGAACTTGAAAATAACTTATGAACTAATATGATAATGTAATTAACATATTTTGATGTTATTAAACTGATCATAAAGTGAGTTTTCATATAAAATCGTAAATTGTGTTATTTAATGACCAAAACGCCCTTTTGGCGCATATTTTGATTTTAAAACCTTAATGATCATATAAGTTGATAACCTACTGATATTACAACTTGTTTAAAGTATATTGGCATATACAACTTGTTTATCACTCATCCGACTACTCAGTATCGCTTATATGCATAAGGTTAAGTTTATGTAACTAATTTACGTAAGTTTACCGAAACGGGTCAAATCTTATCATTTTTACTTCAAATTCCAGAATGTATTTTGTTTACTCATATTATACAAGTCTTGGTATTTGTTGGGTTTAAACCACATTATATCTGATCATCGCTTAATCCAGCGTACCGTACAGTTTCTTTATATTATAGTAAACGGTTCAAGTCATATGACTTGAATAAGACCCGTTAACATCCTAATTGGTTATTTAAACCATTCATTTCAGACTAGGGCCTTCCGGTAAATTGCAACCTTGTTATTTGTTTTTTTGAACGGTTGTGCTTATATTATCTTCGGATTTTAAAGATTTAAGCCAGGTAACTACTCTTAACCTATTTTCCGTATACGTGCTTTGGATACGGTATATTATTACCGCATGGTCGGATATGGATTGATGACATATGTGTCGGGAATTTTAATTCGTATTTCTTGATAACTTAAACATTGGGGGTTAATACTGGATATCCTCGGATTATTCAATTGCAAATGGCCACGGCCTAAGCACGAGGTGTAGGCATACACCTGACAGATGCTAATATTTTTATAGCCCAATACGGGTTTACCCGATAAGGGTATTAAAGTGGTGTGTCGGTTAGTCATGATCTCGGCATAGTTTCTGGGCCTTAAATGTATGACAAAACTGATTACATGAGAGATAGTTTATCCCAAGTTATTTATGAAAATACATGTACCGTTGTGTGCATAAAATGATTTTGAAATATTTTCAAAATGTGTCGGTTATTTGTATTTACCAGTGAAAACTGACGTATCTTCAAAAGACCAAGCGCATTTTGCAAAGTACGTAAATAGGGTGGAAGCTGCCCGATAAATGCTTAAGTGGAATTTGAAACTCCACTGCATAGAAGCCTACAGTCTGTTATTTCATTTTTGTACATTTTTGATCCGTCTGTGGATCTTTTCATATACTATCCGTTTGTATAATATTTTAAACATTTGGACATTTTGATTGTAATAATTTAAATCCAAGACTTCTGTTGTGCTATCTGTAATTGTTTGACTATGACGATACCAATCTTACGTCACGATATTCCCCACCCAGGCCCACCGGGATTTGGTTGGAAATTCGGGGTGTGACAGGTATTCAGGCGACAGTTATACTACTGTTAACTGGTTCGCTAAGAACTGTTGTAAAACAAACAAAACTTTTATTCAGGTTGAATGTAATAAGTTTTTAACTAAGATGGATAACTGTAATAGTCGTAGACCTAAATTTGGTGCTTGTGACGTGAGTGTTGATGTGCTAACTTAAAATCTGCTTTTCGTAATGACAAACTGTAACACCTCATTGTTGTCATTAACGGACGAGGTGCAAAGTAACGGACGAGGCACAAAGTAGCCACCAGGATGTTAACTCTAACAACGCCGAAAACATAGCCATTAATAACGATGATTTCCAAGCTCGCATAGATGCAGTTGTTGGAAAGGCCATGGAAAAGGCCATAGAAAAACTTAAGGAGTCGAGCGCTACTCGCTCTAGACCTTTATCAATTCCACCATCCTCAGGTCGTAAGGAGAGCTCAGTTCACTCTTCAAATGCGAAGAGTGAACCAAAGAAATTAGAATTTGCTGATAGGTCCCGTTCTTCTAAAGACGGATGTACCTACAAATATTTCGTCTCCTGCAAGCCTTGAGATTTTAATGGGGAAAAGGAGCAGTAGAAGCCTTGAAATGGCTGGATGAAATGGAAACGATAGTGGATATCAACGGTTGTGCTGATAAGGATGTGGTGAAGTATGTATCACAATCCTTCAAGGGTGATGCCCTGATTTGGTGGAAGGCTATCGTCCAATCTACAGGTAAGGTACACATGTACAACTTAGGATGGTCTAAGTTTGTTGATTTAGTCAAGGAAACATACTGCCCACCTCATGAGGTGGAGAAATTAGAGTCAGACTTTCTGACTCTCAAATGAAAAACCTAGACTGTCGAAAGTATGTTTCTAACTTCAATTCCCTGTCTAGGTTAGTCTCTTACTTAATCACCCCTGAACCAATACGCATTGCGCGTTTCATTAATGGGTTAGCGCCCGAGATAAAGGGAATACCGCGCCTTCCAGATGAATGCCAGGGAGACCGTTAATGACAACAACGTCATAATAGGTACATTCCTCATCAATGATATATATGCTAGAGTTCTTTTTGATTCAGGTGCAGATAAATCTTTTGTTGACCATAAGTTTAGTAAACTATTAAACTTGTCCATAAGAACTCTAGACATAACGTATGAGGTAGAACTTGCTGATGGAACTTTAGAAACAACATCTTCCATTCTTGATGGATGTTTTATATCCATTAAGAATCATTCTATCCCTATCTCTCTTTTGCCAATGAAATTGGTGGGGTTCGATGTAGTCATAGGCATGGATTGGTTATCCCATAACCAAGCCCGCATTGCCTGTGATAAGAAACTCATCGAGATTAAAACCCCATCTGGTGAAACGATCACCATCCCTGGAGATTCACACTACAGACTGCCAGACAAGGTGTCGTTATTTAAAGCATCCAAGTGTTTGGGAAGAGGTTATGTCATTTACATGGCACAAGTAACTATCAACGAGCCTAAGCCAAATATTGAAGACCTTCCAATTATCTTGGAATATTCCGATGTTTTCCCCGAAGAATTACCAGGCCTACCACCAGATAGGCAAGTGGATTTTAGAATTGATATCCTACCTGGATCAGCACCTGTAGCTAGAGCTCCATATCGGTTAGCACCGACGGAAATGAAGGAATTGATAATTCAATTAGATGAACTTTTAGAAAAAGGTTTCATACAACCTAGTTCCTCACCTTGGGGAGCTCCTATTCTCTTTGTTAAGAAAAAAGACGGTTCAATGCGGATGTGCATTGATTACCATGAGTTAAACAAGATAACGATCAAGAATCCTTATCCTCTGCCCAGGATCGATGACTTATTCGATCAACTTCAATGTGCTAGCTATTTCTCTAAGATCGATTTGAGATCAGGATATCATCAGCTCAAGGTTAGGAACGGGGATGTTCCTAAGACTGCCTTTAGGACCCGATATGGTCATTATGAATTCTTGGTGATGTTTTGGGCTCACAAATGCACCTGCAGCATTCATGGATCTCATGAATAGAGTCTGCAAGCCGTATCTAGATAAGTTTGTCATTGTCTTCATAGACGACATACTTATCTATTCTCGTAATCAAGTTGATCACGAGAAACACCTTCGGTGCATCCTAGAATTACTAAGACAAGAGAAACTTTATGCGAAATTTTCGAAGTGTAAGTTTTGGCTTAGAGAAGTCCAGTTTCTTGGACATGTTGTAAGTGAGCGTGGTATCCAAGTGGATCCCGCCAAGATAGAAGCCATAGTGAATTGGGAAGTACCCAAAACTCCATCAGAAATTCATAGCTTCTTAGGATTGGCTGGATACTATAGAAGGTTCATTGAGAACTTTTCAAGAATAGCCACTCCTTTAACTACCTTGACCCGTAAGAATGTCAAGTTTGACTGGGGTCCAAAACAACAAGAATCTTTTGAGATTCTAAAACACAAGTTGAGCAATGCTCCTGTGTTATATCTACCTGAGGGTATTGAGGATTTTGTTGGTTATTGTGATGCTTCACAAACTGGCATGGGCTGTGTGCTAATGCAAAAGGCAAAGTGATTGCTTATGCATCACGACAATTAAAGGTGAACGAAAGGAATTACACCACCCATGATTTGGAATTGGGTGCCGTTGTATTTGCACTAAAGTTATGGAGACATTACTTATATGGCACAAAGTATATTATATACACTGACCATAAGAGTCTCCAGCATCTGTTCAATCAAAAGGATTTGAACATGCGACAACGCCGTTGGATGGAAACACTTAATGATTATAATCGCGAAATTCGCTATCATCCCGACAAGGCATATGTCATTGCTGATGCCTTGAGTCGCAAGGAAAGGGTTAAACCTATTAGGATTAACGCCAAGAACATTGAGCTCAGAAATAGCTTGAATGGGAAGCTATTAGATTCACAAAAGCAAGCCCTGTTAGAGGCTAATATTCCTAATGAGGGATCAGGCGGAACTGTTGATCAATTAATGCCTGGAAAGGATGGAATCCTTAGATTTAATGAAAGAATCTGGGTTCCAATCTTTGGAGGACTTAGAGATCTAATCCTCCAAGAAGCACATAATTCAAGATACTCAGTTCACCCGGGTGGTGACAAGATGTATCAGGATCTGAAAAAGAATTATTGGTGGATGGGTTTGAAGAAAGCCATAGCCACTTATGTAGCTAAGTGTTTGACGTGTTTGCAAGTTAAAGCCAAACATCAGAAACCGTCAGGACTTCTACAACAGCTTGAAATTCCCACTTGGAAATGGGAAATGGTTGTAACATTTGTAAAAAATCGGGTTTTCAAAACCCGCTCCGTTTTGTAACCGAATATCAAGTTATAAAAATCACGTTGAATATTTATGATTATTTTGGCTAAAAATGATACATAATTAATAGATAAACTAAACTATAAAAAATATATTTGATAAAAGGTTAAAACAAAATAAATAAAAAAAATATGATGCTGCCGGGACTCGAACCCGGGTCAGCCAGAAATCAACTTCAGCGACTTAACACACACTCACAAGACCACTCCGCCACATTGTGTTTTCTGTTATCTCTAGGAACACAAATGAAATTTATACACAAACCCAGTTAAAACCGGTTGCGCCATCTGACAAAACGGTAATCGGCAAACCAATCGTCAATTCGTTTGTTTATTCACACATTCAGTTTATAACCGATGCACCGATGGTTTTTAATCAAATCGGAATTGATTAAGCATAAAGCCTCATCATTATCGGTTTTTAAAACGAAAAATCATCAAGTCCAGAGTTCTTCAACTTCAGACCACTCTCGCGACTCAAAAATATCATACCAATACTCCATTTCATTTTCGTCGCATTTTCAGACCATCAGAACGCTTAAATCAGCTCGCCGGAATTTTCTGCAAAAGTCGCCGGAAAAACCGTATTCAACTCAAACCGGTAAAATACCTCTACTTTACTGTTTCAATCAATTGTTAGAACCTTACTAACATTAACCCATCGCTCATAATCAACCACAGACGACATTACTGGACTTTCTGTTTTCACCGGAAAACTTCTGGAATTGTCGGAAACTCACTGATTACCGGTATGCTCATTCCAACGTGCTGATAATCAATACTCATTAGTTCAATTTCACATCTAATCCCTTAAACCTGTTAATTGATTCTCATAGCCGAAGGTTCCAAAAATAGAGCCGACGAGCTTCGCCGATTCTCTGAAGAAGACGATCTGTTCGGTATTTTCTTTCCCCAAACTTTTCGGTTCAATGCATTCAAATTGGTCATCATGTTCATTAACTAAATTAATCGCGTATCAGTTGTTCTGATTGATGTCTGTGTTTGTAATGAAGAAGACGAGTTCAGAGATGACATAAGATTAATTAAAATCAGAATATTATAAACGGGTTAGACACACAGTCTAGCGGTGGACTGTGTGCAAACAAAAAACATACACGTCCCGAGTTCGATCCCTGCTACACGCACTCCTTGTGTAATAAAATGCCCTTTTGATTAAAAATTAAATCGGGTTAACTCAGTTAGTTGTTAAGTATAATAAAAACCGAGATAATAACCGGGTTAGACATACAGTCCAGCGGTGGACTGTGTGCAACACTAAGTCATACGTCGCGCGTTCGAAACCCGTCACTAGCACCGGTCCGTGGAATTAAAATGTTTTTGGCAATTAAAAGAATTTCGGTTAAATTGAATAAGTATATAAATATAATTAAAAACAAGATTATTTCGGGTTAGACACGTAGCTCAGTTGGTAGAGCTGCGTGCACGCGTACGGGAGGTCTCGGGTTCGAGCCTCACCCAGCGCAAACCATGTCCCTGACCGAACCGGTCAACAAGTCAACAGGTCAACGGTCAACGCAAAATAAACAATTTTTTTATATTTTTATTTATTTGATTTAATTTAAAAATCAATTAAAAATACTTAAAAAAAACATTTTTAAAAGATAGAAAATAGCCTTAAACTCACAAAAATATATCTAAAAATTTCATTAAAATCCTTAATAAAATCCACTCATTTAATATATTTTTCCGTTGTTATTTAGGTTAGTATTTCTCGTTGTTCCGCTCATCTAATTCGTGCGCATCTCACCATCTCCAATCCAACGCACCCAATGTGAGTGAATCTTTACAAATTCCCCGTTTTAATCACGTTTTGGGGTGTATCATGTGTCTTGATATATATATTATACTTAAACCATTGTGCATACATCATATCATGAACTAGTGCATTCAGTTTGTTTCTGTTGTGTAGTTATTGTTGGATGCAAGTTTATTATTTTCAGTACATGCAATTTCATAGGCCGCCGCTCCCCATTACATTATGAGCATTGAGCATGTTCCCCATTTCATTATGAGGTTGAACCTGGCGTGCCCACATACGATCGGCTCCGTTTGATTGAGCCTTGATCGCACAGACATTTTCATTTTCAGTACATGCAATACGATCGGCTCAGTTTGATTGAGCCTTGATCGCACAGTTTCATTTATGTTATTTATCATATGATGTAGGTATGTTCATGTATGCTGTCATATGTTATTGTTTGTTATAGTTGTGACTGCTATTTGCCACTGCTTGATTATTTACATTTGCTCATCTATGATTATGCACAATTTTTCATTGATAAACTAACAATTAATTTATTAATAAATGTTTATCTAATAAGGTTCAC
Organism: Scalesia atractyloides; assembly: GCA_947069175.1. Taxonomy (NCBI): domain Eukaryota; kingdom Viridiplantae; phylum Streptophyta; class Magnoliopsida; order Asterales; family Asteraceae; genus Scalesia; species Scalesia atractyloides. The sequence continues at coordinate 25,137,181 of CAMTDV010000013.1, forward strand.
TCGCCAACTTATGTTGACCCAAAAACCCCCATTTTACACATGATACAGGTGAACCAGCAGCAGCTAGGAACACATAGGACTTGGACCAGAAGAATAAAACGATTTAGAGTTGGGATTGTTATGTTTGGTTTATTTTCTTTGTATTGAATGAACATGTTTGGATATTTGGAAATGTAACTTTGACTTTATTAAATATGAAACATATTAGTAAATGTCATGAGCTTTGGTGATAACCCAATTATGCCCCGACTCTTATTCCGTTGCGGGTCGGGGTGTGACAATGGTAACTATGGACTGGATTACCAAGTTAGCTAAAACCAAACGTGGCAATGACACGATTTAGGTCATTGTAGATAGGCTGAATAAGTCAGCGCATTTCCTGCCAATTAAAGAAATGTATAACTCTGACAGACTGGCTAAGTTATATGTGGACAAGATTGTGTCCCTACACGGTATGCCGGTATCTATTATAACTGACAAAGATACTTGATATACCTCTGAGTTTTGGAAAAGTTGCCAACAATCCTTAGGCACAAGATTAATTTTAGTACAGCTTTCTACTTGCAGATAGATGGTCAAAGTGCTATTCAAACTTTGGAAGACATGCTTAGAGCATGTGTGATTGATTTAGGTGGAAGTTGGGATGCCCACTTACCCCTAATAGAATTCTCTTATAATAATAGTTATCACACGAGCATCAAGGCTACTCTTTATGAGGCCTTGTATGGGAGAAAATGTTGAACGCCCATGTGCTGGGCAGAAGTTGGGGAAGCCCAACTAACAGGACCAGAGATTGTCCTAGTGACAACGGATAAGATTGTGCAAATCCGTGATTGTCTCAAAACTGCCCGAGATAGGCAGAAGAGCTATGCTGACAAGAGGCGTAAACCTCTTAAGTTCCAAGTAGAGGACAAAGTCATGCTAAAGGTATCACCTTAGAAAGGTGTAATGAGATTTGGAAAGAAGGGCAAGCTAAGCCCAAGATATATAGGACCATTCGAGATAATCGAATGTGTCGGCACTGTAACTTATAAGCTTAAGCTGCCAGAGGAGCTTAGTGGAATTCATGGTGTGTTCCACATCAGTAACTTTAAGAAATGTCTAGCCGATGAGTCTCCAGCAATGTCACATCATGATGTGCAAATCGATGAAAACCTGAGGTTCATAGAGAAACCAATTTCGATCGAGGATCGACAGGTTAAAAAGCTCCGAAGGAAATTGATACCTACAGTAAAGGTTAAGTGGGATGCCCTTCATGGTCCCGAGTATAAATGGGAGGTTAAGTTCATTATGCGACAAAAGTACCCCCATCTTTTTGAATGAAATCTCGAGGTCGAGATTTCTTTTAAGGGGGTGAGGATGTGACACCTCATAAAAATCGTGTCCAATAGTATAGTGACACATGCCATTACTTTTATAATAAGTCCATTATGGACAAATAAGGACTAAAGGTGTCAACATGCTTAAATGAAGCCTCTAAGTGACCTTCTGATGTCAACATGCAAAAACATAGCCTCTGAGTGACCATTAGTGTCAACATGCTAAAACTTCACCTCTGAGTGACCATTAGTGTCAACATGCTTAAACTTGGCCTCTGAGTGACCATTTATGTCAACATGCTCAGCCTTTGAGTGACATCAGAGTCAACATGCTTATAATGAGCCTCTAAGTTATCCTTTACGAAGTCCTAACTCTCATACGTAGCACTTGTTTGACGAGAGGGATTAATTCTGTAAATATGTGAAAGTTGGATAATGGGGGGTTAAAAGTGTCAACGTGTTAATTTATACCTCTGAGTGACCTTTTAATGAACCGAGAGCTCGACAATGTCCGGGCATACTCTTGGGTACGCCAAATATTGGTTACGGAAGGCTAAATATGCTATAAAGGTGTTTTAGGAGGTTTTATAAGTTAAGGGGCTAAACATGACAAACTTTGAAAGTGGTCGTGGGGCGCTCGCGGGGTGTGAGAGGCCAGGCCTGTGCCTCTCGCGGCCCGCCAGAGGACTGTATCTGCAGAATTTTTGCTTGGCCTCCACACATGTTGCCAAAAACCATTTGATTCGAAACTAGGGACTTCCAAACTACTATGCCACGTTTTAGGACACTTGTAAGCTTCTTCTTACACCCCTAAACACCTGGCTTCACTTCCTTTGAGCTCTCCAACTATAAATAGGTGTCAAGGTTCACCATTTGAACTTGCACCTTTCTCATTTATCACTCTATCTCCCTCCTCCGGAAGTTCCTAACTGAAAGGAGCATCTAACTTAGTTCTATTGCATCCTAGGAATCACATGCAAGTGTTCCTTTCTCTTGCATTGTCGTTATTAGGCTTTTATAGCCAAAGGTCAAGCGTTTTACGGAAAACGCCTTGACTTTCGGTTAAAACCATTACGGTCCAGCCATTGTTCATAACGAACATGGCTAAGTGATCGTAATAAGGTAGGTGTTAATCCCTATAAAGGGTACCTCCTGAAGATCACGTTTGCTAGACCAATTGACGGGTCAACGTTTTTAATATTAAAAAGTTAAACATGCCATTTTTTGGAAATGTTATAATCTGAGCTTATATATGTTATGAAACATGTTTTGATACTTAAACAAGTTGGTAATAATTATTAGAACATGTAAGATCATGTTCGGCTCCTCAATTTCAGTTCTAGGGTCGATTCGCAATCGAAAGTCGCAAAGTTTGACTTCTGCTTTGACTTTCGATTCTGACCCGATTTAGATTAGTTAGCTACTGATCTAAGGTTGCATTATGATCATAATATAAGGTAGGATAACCCTCTGAGGTTATATTACAAGATCATAATCAGAATCTGAGTTTATGCACAAGTTCCATAATTATGTCATTTTGACAAAAAATGCCCTTTTCATGTAAAATAAGGTTTAAAAATAATGAACTTGAAAAATGAATTATCTACTGATGTAATATCATAAGTAGGATTATTTGCGATGTCAAATCAGATTATAAACTGAGTTTATGAACAAATCCTTGTATTATGTCGATAAATGACGATAACGCCCTTGTGGCTCATAAAAAGGTTTTAATTATACCTTTTCAAAGTAAATCTTTTACCTACTGATATGTTATATTAAATAACATATCTAAGACATGTTGACCTGACCTTAACATCTTTTATGACATAAGCGTCGTTTCGACGCATAATATGGTTTTAAACCATATTAACCAACCAAGACTTGTTACCTACTGATTATAAAACTTATTTTAAATATTTTTACATTAGGTATATGATATAAACTCAGAATACCAAATAATTTATAAAACTATGTGTAAAATGACTAAAATGCCCTTTTGGTGCATAGTTTGGTCATACCTGATAGATTACACATATGATCATGTTCCTAATGATATTATGTCATAAATAAATTATTTTTCCAGAATACTTATGGTCATAACATTATTATATTCAAGTTCCTTTTATATGGTATATAATTACCGAAACGCCCTTACGAGGCATAGTTTCATTTTAAAATCTTAACGGGCATATAAGTTGATATCCTACTGATATTACAACTTATTTAATGTATAATGGCATATAGAACTTGTCCTTATCCGGTTACCCGATATCACTGATATGTGTATGGTTAAGTATATGTAACTAGTTTACGGAAATTAACCGAAACGGGTTTAACCTTGTCATTTAAATCTCAAAATCCAGAATGTTTATGGTTTACCTATATTATACAAGTCAAGGTACTTGTTGGGTTTAAACTACATTCTATCCAATCATCGCTTAATCTAGCATATTATACGTTTTGATCCTGTACGCTAGTCGGGCTAAGTCTATGACTTAATTAAGACCAATAGTATTTAATTGGTTAGCTTTTGCCATAATCCAGACTAGAGCCTTCCGGTAAATGCTATCTACACTTAGTTCATTTTGTGTACGGCTGAGATATTAAATCTTGCATTTAAGCCAAGACTAGCTCAGGTAAATACTCTAAACTTATTTCCCCTATACGGTCTTGGATTACTGTAAACTATTATTGCTTGGTCAAAAATGGAATCAATTGAATGTCAGATTGTGGCCAGTAATTCCGCATATTCCATTTTAATCAGTTTTGTTTGATAACTTAAACATCGGGGGTTAAGCGCGGGGTGTAGGCATACACCCGGCAAGCGCTCATGCTAAAAATGTAAGTCCCGATAATCCGGATCTATCAACGATATCACACCATCACCATGGATGGGCAGAATCCAAACTTGGTGATCTTCAAGAAAACCGAAAAGATGAAGAACAACACGAATCAACTTTAACACCTTGCACACGATTCTATTACTTGAACAAGCAAAACCGTCTGGTACAAGATGGAGGCTCTCTCTAGAGAAATCCCAAAAGTCTTTACCTAGAAATGAATAAGCTTAGCTTATATACCTAGGGTAAGGCATGCCCCTCATGGGCTAGCCTATGGGCTTGCTTGGCCCACATGGCCTATGGCATGCCCAAATGACATATAAAGGTCCAAACCTAATACAAACTAACCCTGTTAATCCTAGTTAACTACCATAGACTGTTGCGTATATTTGATGCTTCAGTCTCATACTTATAGGACCTAGCAATCTCCCCCTAGACTGATGCATCAAATTGTCTTGATAGCATAAATTCAGCAACGTCTCCAACAGAGTCTAGGTTGTCGCTATGCTGTAAGTGTTTTGAAAGTCAGTCTCATACTTCTTGGACCTCACACTTCAACGAACTCTCAGTACTTGTCTCTTTCTTCAGTTGTTGTGGTTAGCTTCATATCAGGATCTTGATCAGCTTTGCTTGAAACATAATTGTCAAAAAGAATGTGAGTGGAGGAACCTCAGCAGCTCTTTTCTTCTTCAAACTTTCTCTTTCAAGCAAGTAGGTTAACAGGTACTTTTCAAATGTACTATCACTGTCAGATGATGACTGGAATCTGGTTCTTCTGACTCAGGCACACTTTGCTATTGTGATGCTTCATGCTTTGTCAGCAACTAAACAACATTTCAATTTCAGCAACCCCTGTTTCTTGATCTAAATCAAGATCTGCACATTATCAGAAACTTATAAGCAAACATTCTTATGCATCAGGGAGAGTACCACATGAACACTTGGTACATCCAAGTACTTGTACTCGGATCGAAATTCAAATTTCTTTCATCCTTTGATGATTAGTCAAATCTTCAAGAACGATTAATAATTTTTAATAAAACAAATAAAGCACTCTATTTTTTGGATTTTTGAATTTTCTATTTTTTAATATTTAAACTATAAGAATATAAACAGAAACACAAATAAACAAAGAAACTAACTCAATAGTTACAACTATACAATTGTAATGGGATCAAATTGTTTTTAGGCGGACCAAGGAACACTTTTCAGTACGAACTTATTTAGATTAGTCTAAGTGATTGTCAATATATTTGTCCACTTAAACTTTAACGCTCAAATTTCATTTTTCAACTTCGTGATATGCTTAAGGTAGTATTATACTATAATATCCGTGCGTCCCATACCATGACATACCCCGCGATCAAGGTAAGCACAACGATTCATTGTAGCAGGTGAATATACTGAGATCATCCTTTATCTTTTACAACGTCAGAATATTGGTGAACAGGTTAGTACTTTCATACAGTAGAGTGGCCAATAATATCTGACGAGGGTTAGACAAATACCTTATGTGGTATGTTTGAATTCATGGAATTTTCTCATGATGAGATTTCCTTTCTTTTAAGGTTTTGGCCCTTCTATTTTGGCTCTTTTAAGGATATTCTGATTGTGCCTAGGTCTGCATATAATCTGGATGCAACAGAAGGGCAGCCAAGATATCCCCGGATGACTCAAAAGCATAAAGACCCGAAACTTCAGATGTTGGCTATCTATCAACGCAGGATTTAAGACCATAAAATCATACGCTGATGGTATGTTACCCACAAGATACATAGTTCGCTGTATTTATATCACTTAGTATCTTTTAATCACTTTGAGCGTTAAGCCTACCGACACATCACATTAGATCCTAGTCTTTTCAGCTACAACACCTTACATGTGTCATTCACGCCCTTTATTACGAATATTCATTTCATTTCCCATTTGATGCAAAAAGACCTTTTTGTATTTTTCTGTTTTTCAAATGTTTTTCGTATTTTTCTGATTTTCTCCCCCTCAAACAATACATATATACATATATCGCTCTCTTCCCCCCCTAAATTTGTGCATCATACGTTATGCACAAATTTACCTAATAAAGAAAACACATGTACAAAGTTTTAAACGAAAGAAAAGAAAATTTTTTTTGTTGTTTTTGCTTAACCGTTCCGTCATTAGATTAATAACTAATCAATTTCAAAATTAAAGCACGAAATTTAAATTGTACCTTTTCGCTGATCTTTTCTTCCTCATCTCCTCCAAAGGAAACATTGCACTCATAAAAAATGTAACCTTTTGCAACAGTGAGATGTTTTCCGATATGTCCCTAGAACAACCGCTATCAACATTCCAGAGATTGTCAACAACTCCTTCTTGGTTGTTCCTGAAAAATAAGAAGATTAAGATAATGGGACCCAAGCCATCGTGGTCCTGGGTTTCCCTGAAGCATCAAATAAGATACTTCTTTTAGACACAAATCCCCTTTTGTTTCAAGGATTGGTGATGTTTCTATCGCCTTGGATTTGGGTTTCGAAATCTGCTTCGTTTTAACAAACGCAGTTGTTGCCTTTGATTGAGCAACTTTGGCTGTTTCAGGTTTAGTCATTTTAGAAACATATTTTTGTTTCTGAACAGCCTTGTGTTTGTTTTTGGCAACATTCCAATCCCCAACAGATGGTTTAACCATGGGATTCACATTCTTCATTGCCTTAGGTGATGATACCTTATCGGCTTCGAATGATTGTTATCCTTAGGTGTAACCTTCTGATTTTGAACATGATATGGAACATGGGGACGATGTCTGCAGTTTCGAGTGATGTGACCAGGAATGCCGCAATTGAAGCACGTTTGTCTCTTCACATGTAAAGCATTCTGATCAGCTTGAGTTGCTCTTGCAGGCCCTGAAGGATGAACTGGTCCATTCTGTGTTTGATTTCCTTGAACGTTTCTTGCAGACGAAGATGAATTTGGATGTTTGTAATTGTCGTTTGCAAGGGCCTTCTTCTGTTGTGGAGACTTCTTTGGATTCTTCATCTTTTGTTTAGACTGCAAGCCTTGTTTAGAAATCTCCCCAACCTTTCCAAAAGCTTCGCTGGCACGGTCAAAAGCATATTTTTCACATTTGCCATTAAAGACCGGCTTAACAAAAACATTTTTCACAACACTAGCCTTTTGAGGGCTATTTCTGCCCACTGATGATTTTGGAGAGCGTGATTGTCCTTGACGTTTGGACTTCTGCTTTCTTTGTTTCCCTGATTTGCTCGTTTCTGCTCTTTTAACTTGCTCTGAACCTTTTCATCAGAAGGAGAAGGTTCAGATTTTTCAATTCGCGCACTTGGAGCCTCGTTCACGTCAGCTCTCTCTCTTCATCTGCTAACTCATTAGAAGAGTCAACAACACCCGATGGTTCCCGTGTGTCTGACGAATAATCACCGGGTTTGCCGTACACCATATGTTGTCTTTCTCGATATATTCGTCGGTTCCAGGCATTGTTTTGTAGTTGTGATTGTACGGTGGGGCAATCTGATTGAATCCCAAACCTTTACCTTTGTTCTCCTTATATGCCAGCCGCACATTGCACACGTCTTGAACAAGCTTGTTGGATGTATCAAACTTCTTTATATTAGCTTCATTTTGTTGATATTTTCCAGTAAGAAGTCCCAGCTCAATTCTTACCAAGTCGCATTCCATGGTTTTTGAATCTAATCTGGTTTTGTAATCATGGACCCAATATTTCAGTTGATTTACGTCCAGGTGGAGCTGAGCTATGTCTTTCTTTTGTGCTTCAACCTTTTCTGTGAGTAACTTGTTACTTTCTCGAAGGCTGATGCACTGAGCCATTGCATTGTTGTACTCATCAGCCATTTTGGAATTAAGTGCCCTGAGTTGAGCAACCCTCTTCCTGCAAGGTTCAGTGCACAAAAGGTAGCTGACTATGTCAATGTGCGAGCTTGGTTTGTCAGCGTGAGTTTGGGCTTGAGGTAGAGTTTGGGGTGATGGGCTATTAATTGCTGCTTGCTGGGCTTGAGGTTTATGTTCAGACACTTCTTCAGGATTAGACTCTGTTGATTTAGCGTATAGATCTTGGAGATCTTTGTTTGTTTGTAACCGATCCCATAACCAAGACACAAAGGAGTCTTTGTCATCTCCCAAAACGCTAATCAACTCATCTCTTACTTCCTCTTTTCGCCTCCCACGTTCAAGCAAACGCATCACATAGTCAGCAACCGGATCAACATTATAGTTTCCGACAAACTCATTCAGCTTTTCCTTCACTTCATCCCGCAGGTTTGGGTTTTGATTTTGTGCTGGACTGAAAACTATGTTCGAGTGTTGAGCTTGGGTTGTAAACATCTTCGGATAATCGAAACCGTACCGGTAAACACGCTAAAATATGTCCGAAAACTATTTTTACCAAAATGTACCGTTAGAGTCGTCTTGACGATACGAATCCAATGATGTATAATGTCCGATAGTGATTTTAGGAATTTTCGTGCCTTTTTTATTTTTTTTTTGTCCTAAAAATCACACGAGTCTAACCGCGCAACCAGTTTGTCCAGATTGTATGTGGATCAAGTTCTGTGTGCGAAAATGTTTAACTCCAGTTACGTCAGCTGGTTAAATTTCCACCTTTGGGGGTACAATTCGGAACAGTACTGAATTCAAAACAGTAACTCGGATTAACAATCCGAGATGGAATCTCAAAACAGTAACTCGGATTAACAATCCGAGATGGAATATCGAAACAGTGATCCGAGATGGTAATTTGGAACAGTGATCCGAGATGGTATCCGAGATGCACTGTGTCAATCTGAGATGCTTCCCAAATCCGAGATGCAATACGAGATGAGAGAATCCGAAATAGAGAATCTAGTCCGGAATGAAACCCTGATCCGGAATGAAAGACCAAATCCGGAATGAAGATCAAATCCGGAATGAAGACCAAATCCTTATCTGAAATCAACCGTATTCCGATCCGGATTGAAGTAATTCGGATAAAGTTGTTGAGAAAGTTGATGAACAGTAGTCCAGAATCAATCCAAGATGGATGATCTTCTTCGTGTTCTTTGGGATCTTCAACGATTTCGAATCTGAAATTCAACAGATTAATCCGAAATTCAAGAATTTATCCGAAATCCTTGAATGTTGATCAGGAATGCTTGAATATTAATCCGAAATGCTTGTTTTTCAGCAGAAACCGAACAGAATCATGTGATATCAGATCTGAGCCTGAAAAACAGGTTCAACAGACTCTGATACCACCTGTAAGTCCCGATAATCTGGATCTATCAACGATATCACACAATCACCAAGGATGAGCGGAATCCAAACTTGGTGATCTTCAAGAAAACTGAAAAGATGAAGAACAACACAAATCAACTTTAACACCTTGCACATGATTCTATTACTTGAACAAGCAAAACCGTCTGGTACAAGATGGAGGATCTCTCTAGAGAAATCCCAAAAGTCTTTACCCTATAAATGAATAAGCTTAGCTTATATACCTAGGTTAAGGCATGCCCCTCATGGGCTTGCCTGGCCCACATGGCCTATGGCATGCCCAAATGACATATAAAGGTCCAAACCTAATACAAACTAACCCTATTAATCCCAGTTAACTACCATAGACTGTTTCGTATATTTGATGCTTCAGTCTTGCACTTATAGGACCTAACAAAAAACTTTACCCACAAGGTTGGGGATAACTCCTTCGTGAGTTCTTAAGTGGTGAGTACGTTAATCATGTCTCGGTCTCCATACTGGGCCCTGTATGTATGGACAAACATGTGAATCTGTTAACAATGTTACAAGGCTGACTTTCCCAACTTATAAAAGATTTTGTGCCAATGTGCACTTAAAATTTTTTTAAAATGTTTTCAAAATGAGTCAGTTGGGTGTATTTACCAGCGAAAGCTGACGTATTTTCAAAAGACTAAGCCTGCAGGTACGATATGAAAATAGGCTGGAAGCTGCTCGGTAGTGATAAGAGGAGCTTGCAAATCCTAGATCTGTCCAAAGTCTGTTATACACTTTTGTACAATTTGTGATCCGCCTGTGGATCTTCTATTACGAGTCGTCTGTATATTATTTTGTATTTTGAACATTTGTTTTGTAATAGTAATTTACTACAAGACTTCCATTGTGCTGTGTTTAATTGGCTATGATGATATCAACTTACATCACGGTATTCCCCACCTGGGCCCACTGGTGATTGGATTGGCTGTGGAAAGTCGGGGTGTGACACAAATCTATATGTGTACCACATGTTTTTGTGCCCGCTTTTGAAAAGATAGGTTTGGAAAGTTATGAACTGAAGAAATTCTAGAGTTTACTCCATCATGCAGCAATAATTCTCAAAGCGATTCAGATTTTCAGTCATACCAAGAATGGGAAAGCTCAAATCACTCGGAAACTTAAGTAACAGACGCTAGAAAAAATGTTGAAAACCTTAAACCATCGGGTGTTCAAGAACCAACAGCCCCAAATGACTCTGCAAGTCTAGTAAATCAAGTTTCACTTGAGGAAGACTTGCATATAGAAGATTGCTCAAATTCAGATGATAAATCAAAGACAAATGAAAGTCTTGGGGAGTCAAAGGTCAAAAGATCATCTGAAGTTGTCGAACCTCACGTTTGTCAAGATGTTGAGTCAAGCTCAAAGCAATCCCCACTCCTAGTTGCATCACACGGAACTACAAAGTCTCAAAAGCCATTCAAGGCTTGTTTTTAAGTGTGGAAAATAAGGTCATGTACTCAAGCAATGCCCAGAACGACAGGATCCAGACGGTAAAGGCAACCAGTATTGCTTCTCTGGATCAAACGGTAAAAATCAGACGGATATTTAAAGATCTGATGAAAAACTTTCCATCCAGATCTCCACATTTGAAGCAACACATCGAAACCTCAATCTTTCCCTCCGGATCTTAAACATAAAATTATGTCAAACTTTAAGTATTTTACAAACAACTTTTTAAACCAACACAAGTTTTGTAAGTCAAACCAAAGGTTGTAAAAGAAATCAGTGAGGGAAAATATTTGGCATATCGGGAGGTTTCTTATTTTGATGAAAGGGGACAACCCAAGACTACGATAGCTTAGGTTCCACTCTCTAACTGTGTAGGAACATCCAAGGAGGACTGTTAGTAACACCGGTTATTATCAATGGTTGTTCTAGATACAAGTTTGAAGAGGAAAATAACAGGTTTGTTATGGTATCTAACCTGGTCGCGCAATTAGCACCACTGTAACACACTCATTTTCTTGCTGACATATGTTTTTGTGTGCCTAGAAAGACTTTGTTCTGTAAATACATTTTTTTATAAGTTTTCATTTTTCAGTAAATGTTTGTACAAAAATAAATTTTAGGGGGAGTATTAAAATACTTTCTAGACCATGAGATGTAATTACTGCAAAATAATCATGATCGTATATGAGAAATGATAGGAACTAACTTGATTATGTCTTCACATTAATAGGATCTGATGGAAGATACGACTCCAAGTCAACGATATATCGGTAGATTCAACATTTCATACAAGTAAACTGCATTTTGGTGATAAATATAAAGATAGTATGATAATGTGGATACCCACCTTGTTGTAGGATTGCACGACCAGATTATGTCTAATGGAGGTTGCGAGATTAGATTTAAGCATTCAAAAAGACACACAATGTTGTGCACAATATATATATATATATGAAAAGACACCAATGTGTGCAACACAAAAAGAGTAAAAAGACACGCAGTGTTAATGTCGTGCAATAGGAATAAAAGATACGCTGAAGCGCGTACGTATATTAAGTATATATTTTATTAGGTATGCTCTCTAATTAGATGATCATCTTCTCTGGTTATGGAAACATAGATCTGTAGCTCTCATCATCTGATTTAAGGTGATCATCTCCTCTGCTTATGGAAACATAGAGCTGGAGCACTCATCACCTAGTATATATGATACATGGTTGAAAACGATGATTAATCGTACTTAAGTTTATGTTTTTACATGAATTTTGGTTTCGAATGGCCTCTAACAGAGTTTACGGAGCTATTTGGGAGCTTTATGAAGCATCGGGGAGCGAACGAGATTAACCAAGAATGCGAAAGAAGAAAACAGAAACCAAGAGTTGGACATAGCGTGGCCGATACGGATCGTCAGCAACGCCACTTGGTTGTTCGCGTCGGCGAGAAACCCACGTAGACAGCTAAGTAAGGCGTCAGCAAAACAAGTTTTCCAAGGGGCGTCGGCGACGCCCTCCAGAAAGTGCTACCGCTGATTTCCCTTTTTTTGCATTTTGAACGAGTTTAAACCCAATTTTGGGGGTCATTAGAAGGGAGTTACGCATGTTTGGGAGTTTGAACTTGTTCTTGGAGCCAAGAATCATCCCACCATCATCTCAATCACCACCAATTCATACCAATTCTCCGAATCATCCTATCCATCTTAACCCTAATCTATCATCACCATCATCATCAACCAGTTCATCCATCCATTCACCTTCACCATCCACTACAAACCCTAATCATCATCATCACCATCATCAAATCTTTAAGATGTTCAAGTTCAAGGTTTCAATTTCCGGCATTCGTGTTCCGTTCGTCATGAGCCGCTAATTTTCGAGGGTTTCACCACGTGTAGGTTTTTGTAAGTTTCTAGGTTTAAACATTGTTTGCGTTTTGATTTATGACAAGTTGTAATTTGATGTTGAAACCTATGACAATTGTCTTGCATTTGAATTGAATTCGTAAACTGTCGAGTGAAGATTAAATTTGACTTTGCGAAATGTTTATGTGCACTTATGCCTTGTCTAGGTTAGAATTTACATGTTCTTGGTAAGGAAGTGCATTGTAGTCCGTCGTTTACAACGTCGATAGCTTTTGGCACCTAAGCCACGCAACACTAAAATCGTTGGTCATTTTTACAATTGAATTGAATCTAATACATGTAGGAACCCTAAGACTTCGATTATCGAACTGGGTGTGAACCTTGTTCTTTATTATTGTTTAAAACCTTTTAATCAAGTTTTTCGTGAAAGTCTCATTTGTTCAAGTTTTCATAGTCAATTAATTAAAAACAATTTTGTCAGTTTAAACTGACATCCCTTTTTTAAATACACAAATTAATTACTCTCATAACAAGATTCATAAAAGTGACAACACTCATTAAAATCAATCTTGTCCGCACGCAAACCACAAACTCTTCATGGTTCGACCCATTACTACCACTAACAAATTGTTAAGGGTAATTAGGGCATATAAATATTATCTTTGACCGAAGCGCGACACTCCGATCAATATACCATTTCTAAGTTGTTAAGGTAGGCATCTTAAAAGACCATGAAGACAGAAAAGTTTAACCAAACACGTGTGGGGTCCACTAGCTTCATCCTAAGTTTACCCAAAACATGATAATTTAATCACCGAATGTATGTCAAAAGGATGGTGCATGGATTTAAATGGACAAAAATACCATGATAAGCTTGGAAGATGGCGTTGGGTACATTGGGTACAAACATACCATGACATCTTTCACGTATGTCGGTCGTTGGGCATGTGTCTAAACGTCTAACCCGCAACCATGATAATGTAGTGGTCAAATGCACTGACTTGAAATCTGGTTTTTGTGATGAAATGTTGTGCTTGAATCCCCTATGTATGTTCCAGAATTGAAACAAACAAATTTGTAAAATTTCTCACCGAGTTCCAGAATTTGTTCCATCTCACATAGGTAAATCAGAGTCAGAAAATGAGCTTAATGATGAAAGCGGACAGCAAAGACTCAAACACCACAACTTCAATTCAAGCTCAAGTGAGGGTCAAAGTTCATATGATTCAAGTGAGGAACAAGAATCAGATGTGTCATCAGATACTAGCAATGGCGAAGATTGCTCAGAAGATGAAAGTCACGTTGACAAAATGAAGAAAGTCAAAAGCTCAAGCTGCACTTCATCATCAGAAAACGCTTCAAGCAGCTCAAGACTCTCATCGCATATATCATCTTCCAACACGTCAACCTCCAAAAAGAAAAGAGTAAATTGCATACGATGTTTTCGTTGTGATCATTTATGACATACGATGAAACATTGCAAAAGCAAGAGATTTTCTAAACTTGAACAAAAAATTTTGTTAAATGTTTCACAGAGTAGTTTGATCACTTTAAGAAATCGGTCAAAAACCTAATTAATACAACATCTTTTTGAAAAAGAAAAGAAGATATTGTCATCCAAAATTACGATAGATTAAATGAAGCAAGTCTAGGTTCTGAAATCTTACTAACTTGTATATATTTCTTGCTTATTGTTGCATAACAGAATAAACTTCAGAAATGGCTTTGAATGCTCATGGAATACATCTAGCATGTGGACAGTGGATGCTCGAGGCATATGATCGGATTAAAACGAAATACTGAAGTACTTTCGATTTATTGACGGTGACTTCGTATCTTTTGCAGGAGATGAAAAAGGAGGGAAGATTGTTGGAGTTGGAGACGTTGTTTCTGAAAGCACTTACATTGGAAAACATTAACTATGTACCAGAATTATGTTACAATCTTATGAGCGAATCACAAGTCTGTAACAAAGGAATATCCGTGCTGTTCAACGACGTAGAATGTCTCTTTCTCAAGCCCGAATACTAAGTTCCCGCCGAGATGATTATGCTCACAGCTCCTCGTCAAAACAACACCTATGTCCTCAAGAGGAAAAACGCCAAAACCAATGAGTAAATGACTTGTTTGATCTCCAAGGCGTCAGAACGGAGTCACTACTTTGGCATAGGCGTTTGGGGCATGTGAATTTCAAAAATATGAATAAACTTTCTAAATTAAACTTAGTAAGAGGTTGCCCAAGGCAAGCAACAAAAAAGTTGCACAAGTCCAAAGCAGTGAATACGATAACCGCACCATTGCAATTGCGGCATATGGATGCTCATGTACACTTCTCAACACTGAAGACAATCTGATCAAGTTTGAAACATTCGTTGATGTGTGTTATTTCATGGGATATTCGTCTACTCAAAAGGCGTATAGAGTCTACAACAAACGATCTAAGATGGTGCTCGAATCATATTACGTCGACTTTCAAGAAGGAAACTACAACAACACTGGAAGTTCTCTTGATTGGTTTTACGATGTAGATGTTGTGCTCAATACCTTTGACATTCCAGAACCTCTTTCTGGAGCCAAACCTGCTGAAACCACTCAAATTGAACCACTGTTTGACTCGTTAGAGATTGGCTTCACTCCTTTCACTACTCGATTCACTCCAGCCTCAGTCGATCCAATCCTTCCAGCTAAGGAAGTAAATGCTGACACTTCGGATGAGAATGCATCCGCAAATGATGCTTCTTCCTCAAGAAGACGGGCCTCCAATCATCTATGTCGATGAACACTTCACCAATCTACCTCAACAAATTGAAACCCATACTAATGAAGGCTACATGTCAAATCGAATCATCCTATTAAAACGTAATTGGTCCTGTGGAAGACGGCGTACGAAGTCGTGGACAGACATAGGTTATCAACAGATGATTGTACGCTGCTTTTCTCTCGCAATCCGTACCAAGTGACATCGAAGAAGCCATTCAAATTCCAGCTGGGTGCGGCTATGCAGGAAGAATTATCTCAGTTATGGAAGCTCAAAATATGGGAATTGGTTGATCTACCAGAAGTGAAGTTTCCGATTGGGACAAAATGGGTGTTCCCTAATAAAATGGATGATCCTGGTGTGGTTATAAAGAACAAGGCAAGATTGGTAGTTCAAGGTTTTCGACAAGAGGAAGGGATTGACTATGAAGAAGTCTTTGCTCCGGTGGCTCATTTAGAAGCTATTAGAATATTTTTGGCGTATGCATCGTACAAAAACTTCAAAGTGTTTCAGATGGATGTGAAAAGTGTGTTTTTGTATGGTAAGGTAAAAGAAGAAGTTTATGCTTGTCAGCCTCCTGGCTTTGAAGATCCACACTTCCCTTAACGTTACTACAAGCTTGACAAAGCTCTCTATCGTTTTCATCAAGCTCCTCGGGCTTGGTATGAGACTTTGCCAACATACCTTCTAGAATGTGGATACCCTTGAGGAAGAATAGACATGACTTTCTTCACAAAAAGGATCGGAGACAATGTGATGCTGGTTCAGATTTATGTAGACGATATCATCTTTGGATCAACTGATGAAGCGCTGTGCAAGGTGTTCGAGAAACTTATGCAAGCAAAGTTCGAAATAAGCATGATGGGGGAGCTCATGTTTTTCTTGGGTTTGGAGGTAAAGCAACAAGAAGATGGAATCCTCATTCATCAGGCAAAATACACTAGGGATATTCTTGCTAAATACAGTATGAATGACTGTAAAACTGCAAGCACACCGTTTGCATCTTAGACTGAACTCACTCTTGATCTTCAAGGAAAGCCCGTAAACAAGTCCTTCTATTGCTTAATGATAGGCTCGTTGACATTATGTGGCCTGCATATCTTATATGTGCTCGTTTTCAGACGAATCCCAAAGAATCTCATGAAACTGCGGTTAAACGAATTTTTCACTATCTGAAAGGAACACCCAAGCTTGGTCTTTAATATCCTAAAGATAGTAATTTTAATCTAATTGCATATTCTGACAGTGACCATGCAGGTTGTAAAAGTCGATCGAAAATCAGTTTCAGGAGGTTGCCAATTTTTAGGAAATCGTATCATATCATGGCAAAGCAAAAAGAAGATAACAGTCTCCACATCTACTGCTTAAGATGAATACACGGGGACATACACTTGTTGTTCACAAGTTCCCTGGATACAAAATCAGTTGCTGGATTACGGGATCAACATCATGAAGACTCCAATATTCATCTACAACGAAGCGTGTCTAGGAATTATGAAGAATCCAATTCATCACTCGAGAACGAAGCATATCGAGATTCGTATTCACGCGATTCGAGATGCGTACGAAAATGGATACATTCAAGTGGTGCCAGTGGATACAACGCAGCAAAAAGCCGACATCTTCACGAAAGCCTTCCATAAAACTCGTTTCAACCAGTTGGTAACTTGGTTGGAAATGATCAATTTCCTTGAGTGGAAATGAAACTTTGTTCTGATAACCATTTGTACATACTCTATCATTTAAAAAAAATCCGCTTTCTAAATAAACAAGTATCTTAAAATAGTACCCGTCAAAAAGATTTTCTTCTAAATTAAAATTTCATTTTCGATCAACGGACATATGAAAATAAATTTTAGGGGGGGGGGGGGGGAAGATATCTAGAAAATTGTAAATACAATTTGATCTCCTTTTTGACACCTATTTGTTAAAGAAATGATAGGAAACTACTAACACTTTGTCTATTTTTGAAACAGAAAAGAAAAGAAAATCCAGATGCCAAGCAACAAATCAGGGTGCCAAGCAACAACATGTCAGTAGATTCAGCAATACCATCGAGTAAACTGCGATTAGGCGACAAAAGATAAAGCTTACACAAAAATCCTAGATACCCATAATATTGTGTTGTATGTGGGTAACATGTTGTGGCATATGGCGTAATGGTACTAAATCTTGCGTTGATAGATTGCCAAAATCCGAGATTTCGGGTCTTTATATTGTTGTTTCATTCGGGGATACCATAGTCGCTCTTCTGCTACATCCAGATATATGCAGACCTAGACATGAGTATGATATCTTTACAAAAGAACCAAAGTGGCCAAAAACCCTAAATTTGAAAAAGTTCAACTAAACAAGCCGGTCATACAAAATCGTACCAAGTTGAGGTATCTGCCTAACCCTGGTCCGGACATCATCGATCACTTTGACTATATGAATGTGCATCCTGTTAACCAATGCGCTGATCTTGTATTTTTTAAACGAATGAATTCAATATACTCACTTACTATGAGGAAACTTTGTGCATACCTTGGGCGCGTGGGGTATGTCCCTGACGTGAGACTCACGGGCATAATATTCTAAAAGTCTAGCTTGAGTGGGGGCCATTGCAATTTTTGTCAATATTAGACATCACGATAAAACACTCACTGAAAGCACGTTGAAAGAAGGATGCATGGATTTAAGAGGACAAACATACTGACAGTTTTCTTGTGCCTCGATTAATCAAAGAGTAAAATAATAAACTGACAAGTGTTACCGGTATGATCTTCTGCAGGAAAGGTCAAGGAGTTTCAAACAAAT
This sequence comes from Scalesia atractyloides, assembly GCA_947069175.1. Lineage (NCBI taxonomy): Eukaryota > Viridiplantae > Streptophyta > Magnoliopsida > Asterales > Asteraceae > Scalesia > Scalesia atractyloides. Next base: position 25,155,484 of record CAMTDV010000013.1, read on the forward strand.
GAAAATTGGGAAAAAGGATAATCACTCGGGCCGAAAAACGAATTTGGTGTCCAAATTGCAAATTTTTTATTTTCTCAAAATTATTTTCTATTTTTGCATATTCTTTAGCTAAAAAGGGCACTTTTTTCAGAAAGTTTAAAATTTTCAGCGCATTTGGATGAGATTTCTTTGACTTGAAGAATCCTTCCAAATTTTTAGAAGCGGCTATTTAATTTCTGGCGTAATTACACCAGACGATATTCTTGTTTGTATATATATCAGTTTTGATTTTCTTTTCAAACTTCTCTCATCATCATCTTCATCACTCATCTTTCAAAACTCACATACTTTACACTTATTTGCCAAGCATCCGCACCATCGATTTGTATCATTAAGAGATTCGATCAGGTAGCAACTCCCCTGAATGTCATTAGTATAAACAGCTTCGAAGATCTCAGTGTGTAGGCTGTTTATCGCTCGAATCAGTTTGGGGTTTTGAAAGGGTTTATCAAGAATATCCGAATACAACGGATTTATCTTGAAGTCAGCGTAATTAGTAGGAATCAAAGAGTCGCGTAATTAAGTCTCAAACGCGAGTTCGAGCAGCCGACACATTTGACAAATACGCCGGTCATTCAGAGTAAATGAATATCTACGCTGACTATAGTCTCGGAAGAGAACTTAACTACGCGATGTGATACCAGCGTATTTATCTATGACTCATTCATCGTATTTAACTAAAAATGTCCGATTTAGATACTCCATGTCACCAACATATTTAACCTATTCAAAACTATCTCCTGGTATTATTCAGTATATATGCCAACGGAATTAACTCCTTATTCTTATTTTCAAACTCAGTTTATGTATAAATACGTTTTTATTCTAATATTTTAATGTAAATATTTTTATTAACTTTGATTATATACATTATATCTTTTTGTAAATATTTTGCAAATAACTTAACTTACTAACGGTTACATTTCAAAACTCATAATCTTACTTAAGTCATCTGCATGGTTTCTCAGAATGGTGCTTGGGATAAACACGAAAACATAACTAGCCGTGTAAAATACAGCCACCGCCAAAAGACTTTGAAGACGTAGCAGATTGGATAAATTCTAGCAAAATCAGTTATGTGTTCAAGCAGATACAAAAATATACACTATTCACATCGAAGAATTCTGGAAGACCACAAAAGTCAAGACTGTCAACAATGTAAATAGGATCACTACAACCATTTGAAACAAGGAAGTCATTGTAACAGATGATATTGTGCGAAGGGTATTGAGTTTCGGAGATAATTATCAGGATCCCTTACAATTAATGAGAAGACTACTGTGGTCGGTGATGCTCAAGCCCTCAAGATATCTACTGAACATGTTGCCTTGTTTAACACCTTCATGAGCAGTTATGAAGCTCTTATGTCGGGTAAGCTGAAACGAGATTTTCTCACTGCTGAAGACATGTATCAAGTAGATCTAGATGATATGGAGGAAATGGATTTGAAATGGCAAATGGCAATGATAACCCTACGGCTGAAGAAGTTTCAAGACAAAACAGGAAAGAGATTGGCACTAGGAAAAGTTGGTTTCGACAAGTCCAAGCTGCGATGCTACAACTGCAAGAATTTGGGGCACTTCAAAAGAGACTGTCTGTTGCTAAAGAATGAAAACGCTGAAACGACTCCAGCTAGAAGGGCAATCGCTATTGAAGGAAATGAAAATGCTGCTGATAACAATCCTATGGTGTTGGTGGTCAAAGATTATGATTAGGCTGAGGAAATTGCTGAAACAAAGGAAGAAGTCAACAAAGCTCTAACGGCAAAGATATCATCTGAATCGGTTCCACATCATTCAAACTTTCTTAGTAACAATAATGCAGTTATTCCCAATGGAGATATGTCTTCTGACAAAGGACTGAAAAGCATAGTCAACACAACCAAGTCTACAGATGACTAAGGAAAGAAAGAGGCTGAAATCTCTAAGTCAAAGAAGAAGGTTCAAGAAGCAAGTAGCAGTGACAAGAAGGAGAAAGCTCAAGTTCCTGCAGCAGCAATGAAAGCCTAGTCTGCCAAAGAAAAGGAGGAGAAAGACTTGGTAAACAGCATTCCCTATGAATTTAAAGTCAAATTGTGCTCTAATACCAAATTATTTAGGATCGAATCGAGATAAAATCTTATTTGATAAAGAAATCAAGATGAACACACACAAAATGTAACTTTGAAAACCCGCTAGTTTGACTTGCACAATGACGATATAATTAGCCCCCAAATCTCTCTAGAATGTGTGTTGCCTAAAACCCTAATATCTCATTCTATTTATAGCTTAAACACACTTAGGCTAATTACATTTAAGTCCCTAGAGATAATAAATTACCAAAAGTATCACTAAACATGAAAAACTAATTTACCTAAGATAATAAATATATTTTGTCTAACCAAAATATAATTAATTAACCGAAGCAATATAACTATCAAATCTCGATCTCAGCACGCCAATTCTTTCTTCGAACTTCTCGTGTCGACTTGCACGTTGACTTTGACGTATTGACGTTGACTTGATTCGTTGATAACATTAGACTACACGTTTTAGACCCAACATTGGGTGATCCTGAATTCACATAGGAATTTAGATTTAAGTTACACTGTAAGTTTGATAGTATGGTTAAATGGTTTCTTTATGAACACTTAAAGATCCAAGACCATCGGGTAATTCCCCCTACTCTTGAGAATGGCACCTAATTCAATTAATGGACATGTATATACTTGTGAAACGTGAAGGGGGAAATGAGAGAGTTATGGGGTACAATCTTCGGGTTCTAATTGCTAAGGTATGGCTTAGATTGGAACGATAGTCATATGGTCAGAATGATATACGCAAAATATCTAGATGTGTTCGAAAGCAACATAAGGAAGATATGATAAAGGAGTGGAATCATGGTTGTTCAAGCAATTATGGAGATATAGCAACAAACAACAGGCTAGAAAGCGATACTAAGAATGGTGAACATCAAGAAACTCAAGCAACAATAAATATATAGACGTGGGGATTGCATCAATACATGAGGATCTTCACAACTCTATGCGTTGTTCATGGGTTCGAATTGGAGAGATGCTAAGGAGTTACTGAAAGAAAGACGTTCAACTTTGAAAGGGCTACTCAAACTGTCTCTGAAGCTAAGAAGACATTGCCACCACCCCCTCTAAAAATAATTAGGTTTAAGGGGATGTGTTAAGACTTATAAACTCAAATTATTATATAATTCTTAGGTAACATTATGGTTGTAACTGTTGTATGGTAGTTCTTTTTGAATCGACATCAAACAACGGTTGTGTCGGTTTCGATTGGCGCCAATAACCGTTGCAAGAATATGTATATAACATTGATGATCATCACTTTGATCATCACCAAGAAATTATAATATTTTCTCATAACTGTTTTTTATTTGATCACTTTGTCAAGACAATTCGTTCATATTCGTTTCATTGCACTTTGTTCTGATCAAATACCACCATGCTATAGTCTTGTTTACGAGGCATTAAGGTTTACTTTAACCCATCTTAACTTTATTTAGTTGTAACATTATCTGTTTTCTCTCATTTCACTCTGTCTTATCCTAAAGAGATGGTTTAATCTTGTTAACTCAACCTAACCTTATTTTTTAATGGTTTTTGGTTTAAAGGAGGAATAAAATCAATTGATTCTCTTAACATCCCATGAACATGTTTACAAATAACCCCTTTAACGCATCTTAACTGATATGCGTCAAATGCAACATATAAATTGTATCAAATATGGTATAAAATCAACCCTTTTTAATACTAATGTTGGAAAAAGTGTGTTTCTTTGTATACTTCTGATTTTCAGGAATAAAAGAGCTTAAATGTACAAAAGGAACGATTTAACGACAAAATCCAGCATAAGTGTAGAGACAGGAAGACAACACACTATACGAACCCTCCGAGCTTCACCCCAAGACCAAAAACAACGAATCAGAAGTCTAGCATGGGGTCGTGCCTAGTCGGCATGGGGTCGTGCCCTTTCAAGATTCCAGAACAGAAGAAGACAAACAGATGAAGACAAGAGACACGGGGTGGTGTCCTTGGACATGGGCCATGGTCAACTTCCATATTTACATATCTAGGACAATACAGCAAGTAGAATGGCCAAGGGGTCATGTCGTTGACCACGGGCTGTGTAGCAGACGATCTGACATGCTCATTAAATGAAGATAGAGAAGAAGGAAGACACAGGGCCGTGTGAAAGGTCTTTTTCCAGCTATAAATAGGGGTGCTTGGTTTCATTTCAACTCATCCATTGGCAAACCACTTCTCTCACACCTGCCACCATTCCATCACCGCAATACCACCATCATCCACCACATTTATCTATCATCCATCTTTAGAGTGTTTGTAGTAGTATCGGGATTCAAGATTGATCGTAAGATTTTTGTCAAAGAAAGGCCACGCTTGGCTAATCTCTTACATCACTTGGGGAAGACAAGTTATTGATGTATTACTTTTGATTTCCTAGCTTTGGTTAACTTTTTAATTGGGTATGTATTAATGACTTTAATAACTAGTTTTCTATATTGAAAGTGAATTTTATTGTATCATCCTTCATGTTGCGTTGATTCACTCATTCGTGTCTTTACGGTCTATATAAAGCGCGTTAACTGCCTGGAAGGGGGTTTGAAAGGTGGTATGGGTAAAGTTCTAGCCTCGTTCAATGTATAGATCCTGTGAGGACTTGGTTCAAGCTTATTAGGACTTCCCTTGAGGCAGATAGCATCAAATCGGGGGAAGTAAGAACGACTTGAATCCCTTATAAATAAATTACTATTAAAACTTTAAACCGGCCATGCGGGACTGTATCCCTACTGACTCAGACCAATATGGCCGAGGTAGCGTTGCCTCCAAAAGAGGGACATGTCACATTTTGCATTAATAATTTACTTAATTATCTTTCAATATTCCGGCCTTGCGGGACTGTATCCCTGCTGACTCAGGCCAATATGGAGAGAGCAGCGTTGCCTCTAAAAGAGGGACATGCCACTTTAACTAAGATAATCTCTTAAAAAATCCAAAGCGTGGAATCATCAAAGGATACATAAATAATGAGTCAGAACCAAGTGATTCTATCTTGTTTGTTTCTTTTAGTATTTTAGTTATATCTTTATTTTTACTTATTAAAAACCTTTCCAAAAAAATTGTTAGATTAGACGTCAACTATATTCCGGTATTAAAAGCTCTTGTGTCCTTGTACGCCTCGGTATCTTACCATCACTATATTACGCCAACGATGGGTGCACTTGCCCTAACGTGTTGTAGAGAGTGATAGTGTCATATCATGTTTTATAAATATAAAGCTTGCATAAACGAGTGAAAAGTACATAAAATATATCTAAAATTATACCCATGCTCGCACACGTCATTAACACAAGAAGGGAGTGGTGCACAACGCCGATTAACATGCCATGTCACCTTTAACGCCCATGTGTTAGGGTACACCTCAAAGCCTGATACTCATTTCTGTTGTACTTGTCCCAACTCTCAGCTTTTAAAATGTTAGTTTAGTGCTACACCAACATCTCCTCACATCCAACATATCCATCGTAAACTTATATTATACTCATCCTTGATAATCATCAAAGAGAGAGAGGGGGGGAGATAGTGAGAGAGGAAGTTGCTCAGGACGATTGGGACGGTGGCCATAGTGGTATCGAGGTGGGGCAAGTTTGTGGGAGGTCAATGCGGTGTGCCCTGTGTCACACCCTGACCTGCAACTGAATGGTACGAGGCATAATGATTGTCCAAATATTATAGCAGTTAATAAAGTTTCATAATTAAACATGTCAAGATTAAGTGTCGCACTTTCATATAAGGTCAAATATATCAAATACAACAATATCCAAACAAAATAATATGATCTTGTCTTTATTTGTTACTAAGGCAAAAGCTCCTACATGATCTTGATTAGTCCAGTCTTTAGTTCTTAGTGTCTGTATCATGTGTAAAATAATATTTTTAGGTTAGCTACAATGAGCTGGTGAATAAACCTTGGTTAAGTAAAAATAGGTTTAACACTTTAAATTTAGAATTAAAAAAAATATATTGTGCCTTTTTTGAACTCAAATATTAGTTCAAAAATTAAACATGCAAGTATTCATTCGAAAGTAATGCAACAAGTAATACGAGCATAGAATGATAACTGAATAATGACTAAGACCAAGACCGATACCAAAACCAAAGCCAACTTCTTGCTTCCCACACCCAAAAAGGGTGTGACTGTGGAGATATCAACATCCCATATTTAGGACAGTTAGCCCAAGACTAATGGCGTGATACCAACATCTCCAAGTCATGAGGAAAGGTCAGCCGTGGATCCACTGAATGACTATTGATTATAATGACCAACACAACGACAACAATAACCTCAACAAACAACAACAACGAATAAATGCATATACGACACACCAAATATTGCATGCTTGGTATTAGATAAAAATGATTGATCGAGACACATTGATTCACCCCAAAAAGAGTTCGTGATAAAAGGAAAGAGAGTTTACTCACATGTTGCGAAGAATTAGTCCACGAGTAGTATCGCCCAAAGAGACATGGATAATATCTAAATTATAATAATCACACTATAATATAAATAGAGAAAGTACTAAATGAAGGGGACAATAAATTTGGAACTAGTGATTCGGGTTTTTGATTAGAGGACTTTTTGTACAAAAATATTATTTGGAAAAAAATATATATAAGTGAATAAAACCTTGATTAGGATTTATAGTTTCAAAGTGTAACAAGCTATGATTAATTATATTTTAGAGTATTAAACCTTATACTAAAATCCCAACAATTAGATAAATGCATTTTCAATTTTCTATACCAATAATTTACTAAACATAACTTATCAAATTATATTAAATGATTATGTATATAGAAATACGTAAATGTAACTTTAATTAGTATTACTAATTCAAGGTATAATAGCATTAATTATATTATCACATTTTTTGTAAGTTTTAAACTTTAGTGACAATGAATCTCCATCTATGCTATAAATTAAATATTCAACTCCTAACTATAAGTTGTATAAGTCCAAAACATAAATATATATATTGGTAGGAACACAAAAGTATATATAAAATTCATTAAACCAAGAACATATGTATACTTAATGATTTATAAAAGTAATCTTTAATTTCTGTTATTACACCATTAAACACATTTATGCAGTCTTGAATTCTAGTAATGATCCCCAAAAATGCAAATAACCAAATATATAAGTTCTTAATCAGTTATTATATAAGTCTATACATGTCTAATAAATATGCATTATGGATAGCAATGTTATAGGAAATAATAACATGAATATATACGAGTTTTCTATGTCCTTTTTATAAATATTAAGTCTAAATTATATATATATATATATATATATATATATATATATATATATATATATATATAGTGGAGAGTTCAAATGAGAAGAAAATTTTTGTAAGAATAAAAAGAATAACTATTAAACCAATAGAACTTCTCCATTTACTTCATTTAATGTGTGTACTTAATGTTATGAAAAAGGGCATATAAGTAAATCTATAATTGCCATTAATTAGCTAATAAATTTACCTTGTAACTCATTTTTTTCATATACTCTTTCAAGATAAAATAATTTATGGTGTAGGACAATTTTCAACATATGTAGGATATAATTTTAATATGTGCAGGATAAATTTTGAAATGTATAGGGTAAATTTATGTGTGTGTAGGGTAAATTCCGGTAAATGTAAGACATATGAAGGATACATTTTGAAATGTATAGGATAAAATGTTTTTACTTTATTAATGAGAGATAACATAATTAATGAGAGCAGTTATAAACTATTTAATGGTTTACCATTATGCCTTTTCTTCTTTTTCTTCTCACATTAATTTTTATTTTTTTCTCAAATGAACCTTCCTCTCTCTCTCTCTATATATATATATATACATATATATATATATATATACATGAAATAATATGAGGTCCTTGATGGGCAAAATTATTAAGAAATAATAACATAAAACTATATATAAATAATTGGCATAATCTATATGTATGGGTTACTACATTTCTATGAACTTTAATTCTAGATATTTATATATCAATCATTTACTAATTTTTTAACATTGGGATATTATCATAACTTTTTAAGTATTATTATTTTTAGTCCATGTGATTATTTTGTAATAATTAATTAGGCATTTTCATAAAAAATACATCACCAATTTTATCTGATCTATACATTATGATCAATCACCAAGTTAAACATGAAATTTGTCATTAAAATTCAATACTAAAAGAACTATTGAAAATAAATCAGAATATTTATAACTTGAAATATAATATATAAGAAATTAGTATTTTTTTCATAGATTTCCAATCTAATATAATTTGCTAAAATTCATAATAAGTTCACATGATATTTAAAAATCCCAAAATTTCCAAAATATAACTTGAAATATGATATTTAATAAATTAGTATTTTTTTCATACATTTCCAATCTAATACAATTTGCTAAAATTCATAATAAATTAACATGACATTTAAAAATTCTCAAAACTTCCATGAACTAATCTTATATGATAATAAACAAAATCCTAAGTTCAATTTCATCAAACACAACTTTAAATGGAAAAGTCCCAAATTCAAATGTTCAAGAACCCTAATTTATCAAAAAATAAAATTTGAATTGTATGCCGCTATCATTAAAATGGATAGAGAGATTTTGTAGAGCTTGAAAAATAATGAGAATAGGATCAAGAATTAACTAATTTCGTTGAGAAATGATTGAGAAATCATTGAAACAAGATATGAGCCATAGATTTGATCTTCACTTGAACTTGCGGGTTGTGATGCTTATGAACGAATTTAGAAGATGGAGGACGATAGGAAAAGATTAGAGAATTCTAATAGAATCAATTTTGTGCTCTATGATGACTGAATTAATGAAAACTTTCAAGTCCATGAAGAGCTTAAATGGTGAATTTTGTTTGGGAATTAATTCAAGTTATAATAAGATGTAATTTACACTTTTGTGAGGGGAATTAAGTTTCTCCATAATGCTAAATAAATACATATACAATAAACAATTAATTATATCCATAAGTTCATTAGTGATTAAATATAAGTTTCTTGATGAGAGATATAATTAAGTAACAATAACATATAAGTTCTAGGAAAATCTAACAAATATATTTCATCAACTAAGTAATTATAAGATTAATATTTTAAGCCCGAATATAGTTATGTTAAATCAAGTCACAAAAAAAACTAAAATTTCACATTTATATTTATCACGGTTCAGATTCGGGTTTAAAAGTAAGTCGCGTTTTGGAGACCTGTTTTTTACGAATGTTACACCTGTGTCTAGAGAGCTAGGCTGCTACCCTCTCTCTGGATGTATACCGATAGGCCTTAAGAAAATTATAAATAATGTATTCTTAATTAAGTTATGAATATCTAGTTATTCAAAAATAAATTCTACATCAGCATGTGTGAAAGAAAGGTATGGTATTAGGATGTTTATATATAAGGATGTATTCTTAGTTATATTATGAATGAATAGTTATTTAAAATAAATCTAGAGTAAATTGCAAAATTACCTTTTGAGGTATGGCCCTGCTGACACTCTTAACCCTTATTTTTAAAAAATTGTTGTCGTACCTCCCCCTTCCCAACTATTTCCAATTGCATCGATCTTGGACCATGCCACTTAACGTTGTTCAATGTCAATGTTTTCTTTTTAACGGTCAAAGGGTATGTTGGTCATTTCTACTGGTTTTTACATAGCCCAATCATTTCCAAACCCTAACTTATGTAATCTTCTTTTATTTTATCCCCAACCATTCACACTTATCGAATTAAGAACGAGACCAGCCTGCTTCTTTCTTCGGCGAAGAATTCCGGCACTCAGGCATCATCCAGTGGACATGATCACTTATTTGCAACACAATGCCGATAAGGACTATGATTGGAAACCTTCAAGGAGATGATAGGCATGTTCCTACTTTTTCTAGGTCGGTCCCATTTCAACCCGTCGTTTGTTTTGTGATGTTATATGGTATAAGATTACAAGGGATATGATTGGGTTAGGTATGTATGCTTAATTTCCATCATTGTGGTTTGAAGTGTCTTAGGGTTCATGTTCATGATGAACTAGACATCTAAAGTGAAACAGAGTATACAATTCAGCCAATTAGTAGTGTTTTGTGTTTTGTTTGTTTGTATATTGATAATGATCTAGTAGATTGAGACACGGGTTAAGAGAAAATGCTGATTAAGTCTTATGTCTATCCTGTTGATGGTTTGCTGCAATCATGTGTATAGTTAACTCATTGTTTAATCAAACTGGTTCATGATAGTAAATTGTTTCTTTGCAGCTGAGTTGAGGATGAACATATCCGTCACATCTCTGGTGTTCCACATAGTGGTCACAATGTATGGTTGCCATTTTCTCAACTTCTGTTATCCACCAGAGAATCAAAGGAATGAATAGTGAAAATCAAGACCTTGTTGGAAATTATGAAAAATAATATTTATTTAGTGATTAAAGCAAAATGAATGAGAGATCATAAGCGTTAATTATGTGTTGGAACTTTAAGGTGTGGGAAGTTTTGTTTGTCCCACATTGGTGGAGAGATAAATCTTTTGTTGATTTATATTTATAATTCTCTATACGAATGTATTACTATGTGACAAGTCACACCCAGTGGCAGCCAGGAGGGTGCAAAGCACCCGACACATGTCACACCCCGACCCGCAGCGGAAATAAGAGTCGGGGCATAATTGGGTTATCACCAAAGCACATGACATTTACTATTATGTTTCATAATTAATGAAGTCAAAGTTACATTTTCAAACATCCAAACATGTTCATTCAATACAAAGGAAATAATCAAAAGGTAACAATCCCAAAACTAAATCGATTTATTCTTCTAATCCAGATCCTATGTGTTCCTAGCTGCTGCTGGTTCACCTGTATCATGTGTAAAATGGTAGTTTTTGGGTCAACATAAGTTGGCGAGTGAACCTTATTAGATAAACATTTGATAATGATTTTATGGTTAGTTTATCAATAAAATATTGTGCATAATCATAAAAGAGCAAATGTAAGTAATCAAGCATTGGCAAATAGCAGTTACAATTATAACATACAATAACACTTGATAGCATACATGAACATACCAATATCATACGATAACTAACATAAATGAACTGTGCGATCAAGGCTCAATCAAACGGAGCCGATCGTATTGCATGAACTGGAAATGTAAATTGAACTGTGCGATCAAGGCTCAATCAAACGGAGCCGATCGTATTGCATGTATTGAAATGTAAAATGAATGACCGATCAAGGCTCAATCAAACGGAGCCGATCGTTGCGGGCACGCCACAGTTCAACGCATAATAAAATGGGGAACAAGCTCAAACCTCATGGATGGGGAGCTGCGGTCTCGGCAAATGCATGTACTGTAATAATAATTTGCATCCAATAATAACTACTTAACAGCAACTAACTAAATACACATGTCATGATATGATGTATGCACAATAGTTTCGTTATAATAGGTATATAAACAAAGACACATGATACACCCCAAAAACGTGATTAAAACGGGGAATTTGAAAGGTTCACTCACATTGGGTGCGTTGAATTGGAGATGGTGAGATGCGCACGATTTAGATGAGCGAGTCGACGAGGAATACTAACCTAAATAATAATCGAAAAATACATTAAGTGGATGGATGTTATTAAGGATTTTAATTAAATTTTTAGATATATTTTTATGAGTTTATGGCTATTTTCTATCTTTAAAAATGTTATTTTTAAGTATTTTTAATTGATTTTTAAATTAAATTAAATAAATAAATATATAAAAAATATTATTTTTTTAGTGTTGACCGTTGACCGTTGACCGGTTCGGTCAGCGGTTAATTCTGCGCCGGGTGAGATTCGAACCGGCGACCTTCCGTTCACGTGCACGTAGCTCTACCAACTGAGCTACGTGACTAACCCGTTATAAACTCGGTTTTAATTTTATTTATATACTTATTTGAATTAACCGAAAATTCCTTTATTTACAAAACGTTTTAATTCAATTGGACCGGTGCTCGTGACAAGATTTGAACGCGCGACGTGAAGTTCATGTTGCACACAGTCCACCGCTGGACTGTGTGTCTAACCCGGTTATATTCTTGGTTTGTATTATACTTAACAACTACCTGTTTTTAAACCGGTTTAGTTCTGGATCAAAAAGGCATGTTATTACTCAAGGCGTGCGCGTAGCAAGGATCGAACTCGGGACGTGTGTGTGAAACTTGCACACAATCCACCGCTGGACTGTGTGTCTAACCCGTTTAAAATACCGTTTTTAATTAATCTTATGTTCTGTTATAGCTTCATCTTCTTCACCAATTTTCACAGATAGCAATATTCGACTGGTTATGATTTATTTGTGATTTATAAAGTTCTCAGACATTAACAGGAATTCGAAAGTAAAGAATGGAGAAAGTTTAAGGAACAGAATGTACCGATTGATGTTATTCACAGAAATCCGGCGGAGGTTCGTCGGTACTGGAAATGAACTCCGACTGTTGAAACCAATTAACAACGTTGATCGATTATTCATAAAGTTGAATCACTTAAACAAGGTTTAAAAGAAGTTTTGGATATCATACCAGTTCACAGTGTGATTCCGGCAGTCTCAGAAACTTTCCGACGAAGATAAGATTTCCGATAAACGTTGGCTAGGATCGATTCTAATGATAGAGTTGTGTTAAAGACTGATTAATCACATGTTTTAAACTGAAAGAGTCGGAGGAATTACCGTGAGAATGTGAGTCCCGGTTTTCCGGTGACTTGCAGAGATTTTCCGGCGAACTGATTCAGAAAATCTTATGGTTCAGAAATGCGACGAAAATGAAATTGAGTATTGTTGTGATAGTTCTGAATCGTGTAAATGATCTGGAGCTCGAATTAAATCAGAACTTGATGAAATTTTCGGTTTCAAAAGCCGAAATGATAAGGCTTAAAGTTTCAATCAATTTTAACTTGATTAGAAACCGTAATACATCGGTTATAACTGAACCAAATGAATTCACAACGATTTGGCGATTGGTTTGCCGATTACCGTTATTCAGATGGCATCATCGGTTAAGTTGAGTTTGTGTATAAGATCCAATTGTTCTCCTAGTGTTAACAGAAAACACATTGTGGCGGAGTGGTTTAGGGAAAGAAGGTTAAGTCGTTTTAAAGGCTTGGCTGACCCGGGTTCGAGTCCCAGCAGCTTCACATATTTTTTTTATTTGTTTTATTTTAACTTTTTATCAAATATAATTTTTATAGTTTAGTTTATTTATTAATTATGTAACGTTTTAACTCAAAATAATCATAAATAATTAGCGCAACTTTTATAACTTGGTACCAGATTACAAAACGGAGCGGGTTTTGGAGACCCGATTTTTTTACAAATGTTACAACACGCGCCCACACCCGCGCTCGGGTCTGGGCACAGGTCCGGGACGAGAGCGATGGGCGCAATGTGGCGCTTTAATGGTACACTTCGCACGCTCGCATCGCCGGGAGCCATTTGGAGCCGTCTTTACTATTTTTTAGATGTGGCTTGAGCCAGGGTCTAGTGACTGTCTACATTCCTACTGGTCAAGTGAATTAAGTTCTCAGAATTTATTAGGTCATTGAATTTGAGACTTAATTTTTATTGAATTCTGCATTCAATTCTGACCTTTCAAGTGTGGAATTCTAAACACATTATATACAAAGCTTTGTGCATTGTTTAGAAGACAGATACTAAAAAATCATATGGTTCATACAATACACACATCCAACGAATTTCTTAACTTTGAAACTCTGCACACCCTTGTTTCAGGTATTCTTTCTGGTGCTAGGCTAATCCTGGCAGTACAATCTGTAACACCCTGTAAAATCGTGTCCAATAATATAGCGACACGTGTCGTATTTTTATTTTAAGTCTATTAAAGACTAACAGGACTAAAAGCGTCAACATGCTCAAACTAAGTCTTTGAGTGATCTTCTGATGTCAACATGCATAAACCAAGCCTATGAGTGACCATTAGTGTCAACATGCTTAAAACATAGCCTCTGAGTGACCATTAGCGTCAACATGCTTAAAACATAGCCTCTGAGTGACCATTGGTGCCAACATGCTAAAAACTTGGCCTCTGAGTGACCGTTGTGTCAACATGCGCAGCCTCTGAGTGACATCAAAGTCTGCTTATAATGAGCCTCTGAGTGATCCTTTACAAAGTCCTAACTCTCATATGTCCCATTTGTTGGACGAGAAAGATCAAATCCATAATTATATAAAAGTTAGACAATGGAGGGGTTAAAAGTGTCAACATGTTAATTTATACCTCTGAATGACCTTCTAACGAACCGAGAGCTCGACAATGTCCAGGCATACTCCCGGGTACGCCAAATATTGGTTACGGAGGGTTAAGTATGCTAAAAAGGTGTTTTAGGAGGTTTTATAAGTTGAGGGGCTAAAAGAGTCAAACTTTGATTCTGGCCAAGAGGCGCTCGCGGGGCGCGAGAGACCAGGCCTAGGTCTCACGCGGGGCGCGAGAGACCAGGCCTAGGTCTCACGCGGGGCGCGAGAGGCCTGTGTCTGCAGAAAATTGCCTTGGCCTCCACACAAATTGCTAAAAACCATTTGATTTGAAACCATGGCTTTCCAAACTGCTATGTCACGTTTTAGGACACTTGTAAGCTTCCTCCTACACCCCTTAGCACCTGGCATCACCTCCTTCAAGCTCTCCAACTATAAATAGGTGCCAAAGTTCACCATTTGAACTTGCACCTTTCTCATTCACAACTCTGTCTCCCTCCTCTGGAAGTTCCTAACTGAAAGGAGCATCCAACTTAGTTTTATTGCATCCTAGGAACCACTTGTAAGTGTTCCTTCCTCTTGCATTTTCGTTTATAAGTTTTTATAGCCAAAAGTCAAGCGTTTTATGGAAAATGCCTTGACTTTCTATTAATACCATTATGGTCTATCCATTTTTCATAACGAACATGGCTAAGTGATCGTAATAAGGTAGGTGTTAGTCCCTATAAAGGGCACCTCCTGAAGATCACGTTTGCTAGACCAATTGACGGGTCAAAGTTATTATATTAAAAGTCTAACAGGCCATTTTTCAGAAATGTTATAATTTGATCTTATATATGTTATGAAACCTGTTTTGACACTTAAACAAGTTAGTAATAATTATTAGAACATGTAAGAACATGTTCGGCTCCTCAATTTCAGTTCTAGGGTCGGTTCGCAACCGAAAGTCGCAAATTTTGACTTCTGCTTTGACTTTCGATTCTAACCCGATATAGATTAGTTAGCTACTGATCTAAAGTTTCATTATGATTGTAATATAATGTAGAATGACCCTCTGAGGTTATATTACATGATCATAATCAGAATCTAAATTTATGCACAAGTTCCGTTAATTATGCCATTTTGACTAAAATGTCCTTGTTTTGCATAAAAAGAGGTTTAAATAATAATGAACTTGAATATGAGTTTCCTACGGATGTATATTATAGTAGATTTTTTGGATTCAAAAAATTAATGAGTTTTGACAGCCCTTGTATTGCGATAAATACGATAGCCCTTGTACTTATAAATGGTTTAATCACATCTTTTCAAATCTTTTACTACTGATATCTTATATTAAATAACATATCTAAGATTGTATCGATATAACTCAATTTCATAAATATCGCATAAATCGTCATTTTACGACATAAACGCCATTTCGGCGCATAACATGGTCTTAAACCATATTTATCAACAAAGACTTGTTACCTACTGATTTTAAAACTTATTTTAAATATTTTTATAGTAGGTACATGATATAAACTCAAAATCCCAAACAATTTATAAACTATGTGTAAAATGATCAAAATGCCCATTCGGTGCATAGTTTGGTCATAAAAGATAAATTACACATATAATTATGTCCTACTGATATTATATCATAAATATGTTATTTTTTTCAGAATACTTATGGTTATAAAAATAAATTATATTCAAGTTCCTTTTATAAGGTATGAAATTACCAAAATGCCCTTATGAGGCATAGTTTCATTTTAAAACCTTAAACGGGCATATAAGTTGATATCCTACTGATATTACAATTTATTTAAAATATAATGGCATATAGAACTTTCCATGACTTATCAGGTTACCCGATATTGCTGATATGCTTACGGTTAAGTATATGTACCTAGTTTACGGAAATTAACCGAAACAGGTTTAACCTTGTCATTTAAGTTTCAAAATCCAGAATATTTATAGTTTACCCACATTATCCAAGTCAAAGTACTTGTAGGTTTAAACTACATTCTATCGGTCATCGTTTAATCAAGCGTTATACGTTTTGATCATGTACACTACTCGGTCTAAGTCTATGACTTAATTAAAGACCGTTACTATTAATTGGTTAGCTTATGCCATAATCCAGACTAGTACTTTTGTGTACGGCTGAGTTAATAAATCTTGCGTTTAAACGAAGACTAGCTCAGGTAAATACTCTCGACTTATTTTCCTTATACGGGCTTGGGATACGGTAAATTATTACCGCTTGGTCGAAATGGGATCAATCGAATACCGGATTGTGGCTAGTAAATCCGCATATTCCGTTTTAATCAGTTTTGTTTGATAATTTAAATATCAGGGGTTAACTACCGTGTCTTGGATATCCTCGGCTCATTACATTAGATAATGGCCACGACCTTAGCGCGGGGTGTAGGCATACACCTGACAGAGGCTCAAATGCAACTACCCACACTTGTTGGGGATAACTCCTTCGTGAGTTCATAAGTGGTGTGTACGTTAATCATGTCTCAGTTTTTGTACTAGGCCCTGTATGTATGGACAAACATGTGAATCTGTTAATAAGGTTGCAAGGTCAACTTTCCCAAGTTATAAAAGATTTTGTGTTGATATGCACTTAAAACATTTTATTTAAATGTTTTCAAAATGAGTCAGTTAGGTGTATTTACCAGCGAAAGCTAACGTATTTTCAAAAAACTAAGTTGCAGGTACAATACGAAATAGGTTGGAAGCTGCTCGGTAGTGATATAAGAGGATCTTGCAAATCCTTAGATCTTCCCAAAGTCTGTTTTACATTCTTTCTTTTGTACAATTTATGATCCGCCTGTGGATCTTCTATCACGAACCGTCTGCATATTATTTTGGTACTTTGAACATTTGGTTTGTAATAGTAATTTAAACTCCAAGACTTCCGTTGTGTTGTGTTTAATTGACTATAATGATATCAACTTACGTCACGATATTCCCCACCCGGGCCCACCGGTGTATGGATTTGGTTGGAAATCCGGGGTGTGACACAATCTACTTAGGTTGTTGTACCATGGGAAACAGGCGGGTTCACCTGGGTGGCCCGAAATCTGTTTTAAGGGAAACGTGTTCTTCACATGCCTCAGTCACCGTTGTTTATTTTATTTTTACTTTTTCTTTTATTTTACTTTGTAATCTGTTTTTTAGTTTAGTTTACATTTTTGTATTGTATTTCCTTTCAGTTCGGTTTTCTTCTTCTTTATGTGATGTAATCAGAATATTGATTAATAAAATTGTTATTTTATTTATTTTGTGTACGGTAGTCCTACAGACCTTGTGTTTAATATAACTGTAGGATATTTTGATGACCCTAAGTTAGGATATTATGATGATTTGTTGTTTAATATTTTATGTAGGCTAACTAATTTATGGATGATGATTATATAATTAAATAGTGTTTGCTTGTTGATTAATTGTGCATTTGAATTGACCATGAGAAATTGAAATGTAAGGGATTGGATTAGATGTTGGTCATAACAGGAAGTTGAACATACAGGAAAGTTCAAACAAGAAGTAGGGACAGATGTAGATTTGTGCATTTAACAGGAAGTATTGGCCATCACATGTTGATGTGCATTTGAATGTATGGCTAGGGTCAAATGATTTAAGTTGTTGACTATCAAAAGTCAAACATTATGTTGATTAGGATTACATGTTGATGTGCATTTGAATGTATGGACACTAGAATCGATTGATTAGGGTTTGAGTAGGATTATAGGCTTTGACTTTGCAAGGGTCAAATGATTTAAGCAATTAACTATCAAAAGTCAAACAGTTTATGTTGCTTAGGATTACATGTTGATGTTCATTTGAATGTATGGCCACTAGAATCAATTGATTAGGATTACAGGCTCTGACTTTGCAAGGGTCAAATGATTTAAGTTGTTGACTATCAAAAGTCAAACTGTTTATGTTGATTAGGATTACATGTTGATGTTCTTTTGAATGTATGGCCACTAGAATCAGTTGATTAGGAATTAATTAGGATTACAGGCTTTGACTTTGCCAGGGTCCAATAATTTAAGCTGTTGACTATCCAAAGTCAAACAGTTTAGGCGGGAATCATTAAGAGTTATGCAAGGTGTAAAACATTTGGTTGGGTAAAAAAGAAAGGGTAAAATTGTCATCTCGCATCTCAACTAACAGAAGCATAGTGCAATATAATGGCAGGATCTAAGTTCAATACAATTGGGAATAGTTGGGGGAAGACAACCTTTTTTTTGGAAATAAGGGATAAAGGTGTCAACAGGGCCACAACTCAAGGGGTAAGTTTGAAGTTTACTCATAAATATAATATCAACATGTCTAAAAAGGTATGATATTAGGTATAGATATAACGAATATTGTTTATTATATTAATAAATTTCAGCGGTTATTTTTTATTCTTAATAGTTAGTACTATAAAGTTTTTGAGTTTGTAAAGCCGGATTAGTAAGAGTCCTTATGGAAAAGAGACATTGATGCCTGTAATTTTTTTCTTCAGTGTCTGAATTTATAAGTGTTTGAATATGTATCACGTGATTTTAGATTTTTAGTCATTAACTCAATTTGTTTGTGAGTGTTAGAAGATGAAGATTCAAGTTTTATCTTAGTAGTATATTTTCATATTCCCTGTAATTGATAATTTTAACTCAAAACAACCGTCAAGTTTCATCGAACTTCAAGTTTTATTTGAATAACTTAGCAGCCGTCATTAAAAAATACAATAAAATGGTGATTTAAATGGGGAAGGATGTTGTTGAAATGTTATGGTTGTTGGTAAATTATATAATCAAACATGAACAGTGGGCTTGTGAAGTATGCAGGTATTGATTTGTTATGATGTTTTGGACTTAACAATTGGGCTTAGTTTGTTATACTTAACAGTTGGGCTTGTTAGTTATAGTTGTTGCAGTTTGATATTATGGGCCAAGGAGTCATTTGGTTGCAGGAGTTAAAGTATGAGGTATTGACTATAATGTTTCAGGGGTTAAAGTGTAACTCCAAGGATTAAAGTGCAACTTGTGAAGATTATGATATAAAAGAGAGGAAAGAGAATGTCACATCCTGACCCGCAGCGGAAATGGTAGTCGGGGCATGATTGGGTTTTCATCAAAGCTCATGACATTTACTATAAAGTTTCATATTTATTATTTCTTTTTAAAGAAGAAGTTACAATAAACATACAAGCACAACATGTTCAAATACATTTTTCATGACTTCTTTATTTTTCTTCTAAGGCAATTTCCTATGTGTTCCTTGCTTCAACCTGTCCACCTGTATCATGTGTAAAAATAGGGTTTTGGGTCAACAAAAGTTGGCGAGTGAATCTTATGAAAACATTTGAACGAATTTATTATATTGGTTATAAAAAGGTGCATAACCACATATGAGTAAACGTAAATGTAAATTTAATCACAATACACATAATATCAACTAATGCACACGCACATACCAAATAATGAACAATGAGATCAAGGCTCAATCAAACGGAGCCGATCTAATGAGGCACGCGATGTTCAACTCGTCTCCCACGAGAACTGATGGGCCTAATGAATGATTTGCACGCAACTTGACAAAATGTAAACACATCACAACAAACAATATTTACATCATAAGTTTAGATCATATAATGGTAATAGCACAAGTTGAATAATCGAAAATAAATAAAGCGACACATGATACACCCCAAAACATGAATTAAAAGGGGAATTTGTAAGAATTCACTCACAGTGGGTGCGTTCCTTGACAATGATTAATGCGCACGAATTGAGGATTTGATCGACAACGATTACTAACCTAAAATAATAATGCGATAAATTGATAAATATAAACCGATTAATATTTTGATTAAGCACTTTTTGTTAGATTTTTAGATTATTTTTGTGGTATTTATTGGAATTTTAAACCTCCTAAATCTAATTTTTTTTAGTATTTTAATTAGTATTTATATATATAAATATACAAAGGTAATATAAAAATAAATAAATAAATAAAAATAATAAAAAAATTTATCCTGTCAGACTGACAGGTAGCCTGACCGGTTCAATAGTGGAGATGGAATGCGTGTAACAAGACTCGAACTCGCGACCTTACGTTTACGTGCACGTAGCTCTTCCAACTGAGCTACGTGTCTAACCCGTTAGAATCATGATTTTTATTATACTTATATTCTTGTTAGGTTAATCCAGAAATTAGTTATTTTAAAAAGGTTTTTAAATTGACTAAACCGGTGCGCAGGACATGTTTCGAACTCGTGACCTCCCGTATACGTACACGCAGCTCTACCAATTGAGCTACGTGTCTAACCCATAAGATTCTCTCATTTTATTATATTTATACACTATTTAGATTATTCAGAAATCATTTATTTTTAAAAGGAATTTAAAATCCCTTGAACCAGTGTGCTGATTGGCCTCGAACCCGCGACCTTAATGTTGCGTTGCACCCAGCCCAACCTGTTGGGATGGGTGTCTAACTCGTCTAATTTAGTAATATTATTATACTTAACATCTTGCAGCGTGTTAGCGTTTTTGGTTTAAAGAAAAAGGGAAACGGTTATTATTAATACGGATCTGACCAAGACTCGAACTCGGGACGTGTGCTTTGTAATTGCACACAGTCCACCGCTGTACTGTGTGTCTAACCTGGTTAAATACCCGTTTTTATTTATATTTAAACACAATCTCGACTTCATCTTTTTCACCATTTAAAACCCAGAAACATAAACCCGACTGTTAATTCAAAAATTTTGTTTAACATTAGAATGCTATAACAACAGAAGTCAAAAGAGAGTAAGATGAATATACCGATCGGAGAATGTTATGGAAGTTCCGGTTGGATTCCGGAAATGTGAAGAAAACTCCGGCGACGTTATTCAAAACATCAGGTTCTATCAGAGAGTTTTAAGTGTTGATTTAGAGAGAGTTTGAGAGAATGAGTGAATTCGTTTGTGGTGAAATGATTGGTATTTATAGAGTAACTAGTCAATCACAGAATTTCGGTTTCATTCTTGATTGTTGAAATCATTGATTTCAGTCGGTTTTACCTCATTGATTCCGAATTTCCGTTTGAATTGATGATTAGCATCAGTTATGCTTGCTAAAAAGAAAAGAATCATGTATCGTGTTTTGATTAGAATCAGTTGGCGGTTACAGGTTCGATAGTTTGAATTTGCAGGGTTCGCGTTCGTTTTAATATAAATTTAATTTGATTTCAGTTTCATTCACAATAGTGTGTGTAGTGCAGTGGTGCTGTGAGTGTGTGAGCATGCGGGAGACCCGGGTTCGAGACCCGGCTACTCCTTTTTATTTTTATTTTACTTTTTGATTTATTATTAAAGATTTACTTATTGTTTTATCTATTTAAATTCTAAAATATTTATTAATTAGGAGATATTTAAAATAACCGGCACAATAAATACGCAACGAACTTTTAACCGAATATTTGATTATTAAACGAAGCGGGTTTTGAAACCCGTTTTAAGACGAATGTTACAGTATCCCCTACTTTTAGAAATTTCGTCCCGAAATTTAAGTAGTGGTATATTTGACCCGAAGGGAGGATGTGTTAATTTGACAATTACATATCCAGAAGAGGGTGAGAGTTTAAATTTTATTTGTGATGGTAACGTTCCTAGTAAGGGTTGAATACCCTGCTTCAGGAATCGCTTTTTGATGCCTAAAGTATAAAAATGCAGAACATGGATAAACAGAGTTGATTGACTAGGTATGATCTCGTGCATAAGAGTTTTGAGAGAATTGATACATTTGAAAAGATAAGGTTATATCACAAAATAAAAACTTCATCCATGACAATATTAAAACCTACACGGAACTTCTCATAACCGCCTGACAATGCTTTTGACCCTTTGACAAGAATAATTATATATAGGAAGTACCAGCGGCGTATCCACCATATTCTTGTCAAATTTTCATTGGCTTTGTCAGTAAGTTATAATTAGTTCCATGTGACTCTAAAATCTACAAAACAACCACAACAGCCAAAACTTGAGTCTCGAATCTGAAAGGATACATGACTGAATGATGACAGTACCTCTCTCGTTTGTTATGATGAAGGGGCCAGTCTATGTAAGTGAGACACAACCCAACTTCTTTAAATGATGAGATCGAGATACGTCGAGGCGTATGATGATATGAATGTTAAATCAATGAGTATAAAACAAAACTGTAATATCAATTCGCATTAAAATTCTTGGATACATAAATTCCCAGTTTACAACTGGGATACGTAAAGATTGAGATAACATAAAGAAAACATAAGAACTAGACGGTTGGAGTTGAGTCTTGATTCTTGGTGAAGGAAGGCTAGTTGGGTGGTTCGTTTGGGCCGTTATTATCTTCAACAGGATTGGCGTTGATGTTGTAAGCTCTTCCACTTGCTGGTGGGCCTAGTGGTTATGTTTTCTTGATTTGCTTGGTTAACTGGGTTTGCTTGAGCTTGGGCGTTTATGATGTTAACCAATCGAGGGCACGTGTTTCTAAAATGGGTAGGGTCGCGACAATTAAGACAAGCTCGAACATATGGAACTATGGGGTATTGAGGTTGTTGATATGATTGGATCATGTTTTGGGTAAGGGGTGAAGCTTGGTTTTGAGGGGCGCGACAAGTCTTGCTCAAATGACTATAACGCCCACAATTAGCACACAGTCGACAAGGTATGGTAGATTGATGGTGATAAAAACAGGTGTTGCATTGAGGGTGAGGTCCAATGTAAGGTTTCTTATTTTGGTAAGTAGTGTTGGGTGCTACTTGAGTGATTGGGATAGCTTGGAGGGGTACGGCTTGTGAAGCTGGTTGATTGCGTTGGGTGACAGCGAAAGTTTGCCCATCTCGTTTTCTCTTAGAAGTGGGTTGAGAAGAGGATTCGGTTTGGGTGGAGTTTGAGGTTTCGGTTGATGCTTTATCCTTCTTCTTCTCCTCCTTGAAGTCTTTATTCCGTATGCGGTTTTCGGTGAGCTCTGTAGCTAACTCCATTGCTGCTTCCAAAGTTGTAGGTGTGGAACTGATTACAGGGTCTTGAATTTTTGAAGGAAGATCTCGAATGTAGTGCTCTATCAAACGGTAGAGGGGGGCGAACAAGTTGGGGCCATCTGATTTAACTCAAGGAATCTCTTGTTGTATGTGGTGTGGTCGCCCTCCTTTTGTTTCAAAGAATAGAACTCATCTTCTAATTTCTTGATTTCGCTTCTTGGATAGAAATATCTTGTCATGATTTCTCTCAACTCTTCCCAAGTCAAAGTCATAGCATCCTCAGCACCTCGCATGGCCTTCTCTGTATTCCACCATGTAAGTGCTACTCCGAACAAACGACCGGTAGCATATCACACATTGCGATCATCGGGGCAGTCGCAATTGAGAAAAGTGTTTTCCATCTCCTCAAACCAATGGAGGAGAGCGGTGACACCTTTCAGTCCCTTCGTATTTTGGAGGATCGCAAGATTTAAAATGCTTGAAGGTGAATTTAGTGGTATTTGGGGAGGGTTGACAATGTTTTGATCTTCTTGGTTGATTGGGGTGACTGGATTAGCGGTAAGGGCTTGTTGAACTTGAACTACGATGTTGGGTATTACGACGGCCATTTGTTGAGCGATTTGGGCAGCCATGCGCTCGCGGGATTTTCCTGACCTTATACTTCTACGAGAGAGACTAGAAGACATCTACAAGGAATACGTATCGAGAGTATGAGTTTGACGTTTTAGGTGTCATGTGTCGTATTTAGAAATGAACATTCACAAAACAAGTGAGGAAAATAAATTTGCTACATCCATAGGATGTCTTGGGCTTTGCTCATGTTTGGGCTCCCATATGTCCCCTTACTTGGCCTTGGTAGTCATGTGGGCCCCCATGACTACTGGGCTCTGGTAGGGTTCATATTGGTGTTGGCCTGTTAACACTTGCGCCACCCGAATGAAAATCGTAAAACATGACAACAAAGTATAAGGTCGAAGGGTGTCCTGGTATGGACACAATGACAACTCAAAGTAGGGTTAGTTCGGACGACGTTTGGTGTGGCATGCTTTGGCCTAATAGGTCCTTCGTACTCTCATCGTTAGTCCCCAGGTAGGCAAACTGGTCCGTTATATTGGATTTATACGAATGCCAACCTAGACAGGACGTTTCGACTACCGGTACTCGTACCCTTCCAGTTACTACATGCCCGTCGTCGAACTCACTTTGATGAGATTGAAAAACGAGAATTGCCACAAAATCTTGAATAAAGGAAATATGAGGATGATTTGAATATGTGAACATTGAAATATGCGTGATGAATGTATATGTAAGCATGTTATGTTTGACAACAAGTATAACCCATTAAGTATCACACAAAATGATAGTGGAAGTGTTTGCATGCATTTGTGTGTGTAATAAATACGAAACAAATAAACAACATGAGTTTGCATGTAACCACATAAACAATTAAAATCTAATCAACTATAGTATAGGCTCTAAGGGTCTAATAACCTATCCTATATCCCTATAGTCAAAAGCTCTGATACCAATCTGTCACACCCTGACCCGCAGCGGAAATGGTAGTCGGGGCATGATTGGGTTTTCATCAAAGCTCATGACATTTACTATAAAGTTTCATATTTATTATTTCTTTTTAAAGAAGAAGTTACAATAAACATACAAGCACAACATGTTCAAATACATTTTTCATGACTTCTTTATTTTTCTTCTAAGGCAATTTCCTATGTGTTCCTTGCTTCAACCTGTCCACCTGTTATCATGTGTAAAAATAGGGTTTTGGGTCAACAAAAGTTGGCGAGTGAATCTTATGAAAACATTTGAACGAATTTATTATATTGGTTATAAAAAGGTGCATAACCACATATGAGTAAACGTAAATGTAACATAATATCAATTAATGCACACGCACACACCAAATGATGAACAATGAGATCAAGACTCAATCAAACGGAGCCGATCTAATGAGGCACGCGATGCTCAACTCGTCTCCCACGAGGAACTGATGGGCCTAATGAATGATTTGCACGCAACTTGACAAAATGTAAACACATCACAACAAACAATATTTACATCATAAGTTTAGATCATATAATGGTAATAGCACAAGTTGAATAATCGAAAATAAATAAAGCGACACATGATACACCCCAAAACATGAATAAAAAGGGGAATTTGTAAGAATTCACTCACAGTGGTGCGTTCCTTGACAATGATGAATGCGCACGAATTGAGGACTTGATCGACAACGAGTACTAACCTAAAATAATAATGCGATAAATTGATAAATATAAACCGATTAATATTTTGATTAAGCACTTTTTCTTAGATTTTTAGATTATTTTTGTGGTATTTATTGGAATTTTAAACCTCCTAAATCTAATTTTTTTTTTAGTATTTTAATTAGTATTTATATATATAAATATACAAAGGTAATATAAAAATAAATAAATAAATAAAAATAATAAAAAAATTTATCCTGTCAGACTGACAGGTAGCCTGACCGGTTCAATAGTGGAGCTGGAATGCGTGTAACAAGACTCGAACTCGCGACCTTACGTTTACGTGCACGTAGCTCTTCCAACTGAGCTACGTGTCTAACCCGTTAGAATCATGATTTTTATTATACTTATATTCTTGTTAGGTTAATCCAGAAATTAGTTATTTTAAAAAGGTTTTTAAATTGATTAAACCGGTGCGCAGGACATGTTTCGAACTCGTGACCTCCCGTATACGTGCACGCAGCTCTACCAATTGAGCTACGTGTCTAACCCATAAGATTCTCTGATTTTATTATATTTATACACTATTTAGATTATTCAGAAATCATTTATTTTTAAAAGGAATTTAAAATCCCTTGAACCAGTGTGTTGATTGGCCTCGAACCTGCGACCTTAATGTTGCGTTGCACCCAGCCCAACCAGTTGGGCTGGTGTCTAACCCGTCTAATTTAGTAATATTATTATACTTAACATCTTGCAGCATGTTAGCGTGTTTGGTTTAAAGAAAAAGGGAAACGGTTATTATTAATACGGATCTGACCAAGACTCGAACTCGGGACGTGTGCTTTGTAATTGCACACAGTCCACCGCTGGACTGTGTGTCTAACCTGGTTAAATACCCGTTTTTATTTATATTTAAACACAATCTCAACTTCATCTTTTTCACCATTTAAAACCCAGAAACATAAACCCGACTGTTAATTCAAAAATTTTGTTTAACATTAGAATGCTATACAACTGAAGTCAAAAGAGAGTAAGATGAATATACCGATCGGAGAAGGTTATGGAAGTTCCTGTTGGATTCCGGTAATGTGCAGAAAACTCCGGCGACGTTATTCAAAACATCAGGTTCTATCAGAGAGTTTTAAGTGTTGATTTAGAGAGAGTTTGAGAGAATGAGCGAATTCGTTTGTGGTGAAATGATTGGTATTTATAGAGTAACCAGTCAATCACAGAATTTCGGTTTCATTCTTGATTGTTGAAATCATTGATTTCAGTCGGTTTTACCTCATTGATTACGAATTTCCGTTTGAAATTGATGATTAGCATCAGTTATGCTTGCTAAAAAGAAAAGAATCCTATATCGTGTTTTGATTAGAATCAGTTGGCGGTTACAGGTTCGATAGTTTGAATTTGCAGGGTTCTCGTTCGTTTTAATATAAATTTAATTTGATTTCAGTTTCATTCACAATAGTGTGTGTAGTGCAGTGGTGCTGTGAGTGTGTGAACATGCGGGAGACCCGGGTTCGAGACCCGGCTACTCCTTTTTAATTTTTATTTTACTTTTTGATTTATTATTAAAGATTTACTTATTGTTTTATCTATTTAAATTCTAAAATATTTATTAATTAGGAGATATTTAAAATAACCGGCACAATAAATACGCAACGAACTTTTAACCGAATATTTGATTATATAAACGAAGCGGGTTTTGAAACCCGTTTTAAGACGAATGTTACAGAGAAGAAGTAGTTCAGTCTGCGCAATAATTTTCTGGGGTTTTTTCAGTTTCTCTCTGTATTGTCTTGTTCATCTGTGTTGATCTATGTTGAGATCGTTGTGGTTTGAAGATCTTGAGGTATCTGTAGTTGTGTTCTCTTTGTATCTTTGTTTAATCATTCAACAAATTATGCTAATCTGTTGAAGTTGATCTTTGTATTGTTCAGATCTTATATTCTTGAGATCTAGGGTTTGGTTGGGTGATTTTAGGTTAGATAAACTAATAAGATTTACGTCACATGTTTTGTCGCTATTTTTTGTGTTTATTTTGTGATTGGTCATATTGTGGATAGGTGTTTTGAGGTTGTAGGATATCCTACTGGGTTTAAAAAGAGAACTAATAGTAATAGTTCTACATCTGTTAGAAATAATTTCACTAATAAGTTTTAATGCTGTTGTTGGGTCATCTGCTAGTGTTTTTGCTTCTGATTTACCTTTTATTTCTAAGCAGCTAGCAAAGTTGTTGATTTTAGTTGGTGAAAAGAGTGATGTCGACTCACCTAATGTGGGAGGTGAGTCTTGTAGTGTTCAAAACTTAGCTAGATGTTCCAGTACTGTGTTTCTTAGAAATAACTTGAGTTGGATAAATGATTCTGGGGCTAGTCAACACATGATAAAGACATGTATAATACAATAGATGTTTCTGAATTTAATCTTAAAGTAGGTCACCCAAATGGAACAAGTGTTAAAGTTTTGAAATTTGGTAATGTAAAATTAATTGACAATGTTGTTTTACATGATGTTTTCTATTTGTTGTCTGTTCATCAGGTTAGCTAAGGATAATCATATAAGTGTTGTGTTTAATGAGGATAGTTGTATGCTATAGGATTCCAAATCAAGAAAAATCCTGGTGACTGGTAATCAGGATAGTGGTCTATACTTTGTGGGTAATAATGGTAATCCTGTAAATGTATGCTTTAATAGTTTTTTAAAATCTGGTTTGTGGCATAGTAGGTTAGGAACATCCTTCTGATCAGGTTCTGGTTGTGTTGAAAAAGAACTTTGATGTACAAAACATTGAGCATGGGCCTTGTGAGATATGTCATAGGGCTAAACAAGTTAGAGTACCATTCCCATTAAGTGAACATAAAACTAAATCAGTAGGAGATTTAATTCATTTAGACTTGTGGGGTCCCTACAAAGTTCCAAGCTATGAAGGTTTTAAGTATTTTCTTACAGTTGTGGATGATTTTTCTAGAACTGTATGGTGTTATTTCTTGATTAACAAAACAGAAATTTTGGTGAATTTTAAAAAGTTTTATGAATTGGTTCTTACACAGTTTAAGAAAAAAATTAAAAGTTTTGATGAAGTGATAATGGAACTGAATTTGTTAATAATCAAATGAAAATGTTTTGTGAGTATAGAGGAATATTACATCAAACCTCATGCTCCTATACACCACAAAGAATGGCGTGATGGAAAGGGAACATAGGCATCTTTTAAATACAGCTAGAGCATTAAATGTTTCAAGAGGTTTGCCACTTAGATTCTGGTCATACTGCATTCTAACTGTTGTGTACTTAATCAATAAGTTACCCTCTTCTATGTTAGGTGGTAGAATTCCCTATGAAATAGTTTTTGGTTTTGAGCCCTCATTACAACATTTAAGGAACTTTGGTTGTCTTTGTTTTAGTACTATATTAACTGAAACAGATAAGTTTGCTTATCATGCTGATAAGTGTGTACTTATTGGTTGTTCAAATGTTAAAAAAGGGTATAAATTGTGAATCTAGATAGTAAAAAGGTGTTTTATTCTAGATATGTTAAATTCTATGAAAATGTTTCCCTTTTAAAACTAAACAGAATAATCCACAAGATATTTTATATGATAATACCTTAACTCACATAAATTTTTTTGATATTTATGAAACTATGTCAACTGAAGTTCCACTAGTACCCAATGATGAAGAGCGTACAACTGGTGCTCATGATCACTACAGTGATGATCAGCATAATTGTCACCCTCTACATCTGCACTGCCCAAAATGTTAAAGATGTTCAACATGAAATAACTGGCAGATGAGTAGTAGTTATCCGGATAACAATGGCGGGGCAGAGGACACTGTAGGATCACTGTTGAGACCAACCCATCTGAGGGTCAATCTGTTAGGAAATCTACTAGGAATGTGTACTTACCAAAAAAAATTGATGAGTTTGTAGTTAAAAGGGAAAGTTAAGTATGGATAAGAAAAGACTGTTAGCCCTATGCAAATGTTTCTGTTGATAATTTTTGTTTGATTGCTTCTTGAATAAGTCTGTTGAACCTACAGATTATAATGAAGCTGTAAAAGATCCTAGATGGGTAGAGGCTATGAACAATGAAATGGAAGCTTTATAGGAATAACACTTGGGTGGTTGTTGATTTGCCTAAGGGTAGAAAACCCATAGGTTGTAAGTGGGGTTATTAAATTAAATATAAAGCTAATGGGGAGATTGAGAGATATGAGGCCATGTTAGTGGCTAAGGGTTCAATCAGAGAGAATGAATAGATTTTGGAGAAACCTTTTCTCTTGCGGTAAAAATGGTAACTCTTAGAATTATTTGAAGTTAGATGTTAATAATAACCGGCCATTGTATCAGCTGGACATTAATAATGTTTTCTATATGGGTCTTTAACCAAAGATGTTTTTATGATATTGCCTCAAGGATATTTTAATAATGATAAAACAAAAGTATGTAAACTTGTCAAGTCACTTTATGGGCTGAAGCAAGCCCTAAGAAAGTGGAATGAGAAGTTAACATCTGTGTTAGTTAATATGGGATTTGTATAAAGTTTATGTGACCATTCTATGTATATTATGTGTAAACAAGATGTTTTTTTGGTGTTGTTAGTATATGTAGATGACATTGTTTTAACTGGTAATAATAAGTCAGAAATTGAGAAAGTTAAAAATGTTTAAAGAATAGTTTTCAAATAAAAGATTTGGAAATATTTAAATATTTTCTTGGTATAGAAGTCTTGTATTTAGATGATTCTATTTGTTTGTCTCAAAGAAAATATTGTTTAGAGCTTTTAAATGAATTTGGTTATTTAGGGTGTAAGCCTGTTGGAACGCCTATTGAACAAAGTCATCTAGTTACAAATAAAACTAGTAAAAAACAAATTTTGTTAGAAAATGTTAATGGTTATCAAAGGCTGATTGGCAAATTAATTTATTTGTCTTTAACAAGACCAAACATTAGTTATACAGTTCAATTCCCAAGTTAGTTTATGCACAAGCCTTGTCATTCACATTTAGACATTGCTTTGAGACTGTTAAGGTGCTTGAAGGAATGTCCAGGTAAAGGTGTCATGTTTAGAAAAACAAGTGGATTTGAGTTATCAGGATTTGTTGATGCTGATTGGGCTAAGTGTACTGTCACTAGAAAATCTACAGGATTTAGTATATTTCTAGGATACACTCATCTCCTAGAAAAATAAAAAAGATTGTTGTCTCTAGGTCCACAGCTGAGGCTGAGTACAGGGCAATGTGCTCAGCAACCTGTGAGATTATGTGGGTCTTAAATGTTTTGCAAGAGTTAAATGTTAAGTACAGTTTGCCTATAAAATTATTTTTTTATAGCAAATCAGCTATTTCCATTTCCTTAAATCCTGTTTTCCATGAAAGAACAAAACACTTTGAATTGGACTTGCATTTTCTGAGAGAAAAATAGCAAGTGGGATAATTGAACCACATAAAATTGCTACTGATATTCAAGTAGCAGACATTCTTACCAAAGGTCTTAATGATGCTCAGCCTAAAGTGTTGTGTGAAAAAATGGAGATGTTTACATGTTTGTTGTATGAATTATGGGGGGATGTTGAAAAAATGTTATGGTTGTTGGTAATTCATATAATCAAACAATGAATAGTGGGCTTCTGAAGTATGCAAGTATTGATTTGTTATGATGTTTGAACTTAACAGTTGAGCTTTTTAGTTTGTTATACTTAGCAGTTGGGCTTGTTAGTTTGTTATAGTTGTTGCAGTTTGATATTATGGGCCAAGGAGTCATTTGATAGCAGGAGTTAAAGTATGAGGTCTTGACTGTAATGTTTCAAGGGTTAAAATTTAACTTGTGAAGATTTTGATATAAAAGAGAGGAAATAGAAGAAGCAGTTCAGTCTGCGCAATAATTTTCTAGGGTTTTCTTTAGTTTCTCTCTGTATTGTCTTGTTCATCTGTGTTGAGATCGTTGTCGTTTGAAGATCTTGAGACATCTGTAGTTGTGTTCTCTTTGTATCTTTGTTTGATCATTCAACAGATTATGCTAATCTGTTGAAGTTTATCTTTGTACTGTTCAGATCTCATATTCTTAAGATCTAGGGTTTGGTTGGGTGATTTTGGATTGGATAAACTAATAAGATTTACGTCATCTTTTTTGTCGCTATTTTGGTGTTTATTATATGTTGGTTCAGTTCATACCATTTTACAGATGCTCAATTAAATAGTTTGAAAAGGAGGTTTCAAAAAGTTACAGAGGCCCTATGTTTGTTGTCATGATCGATCTAAGGTACAACCATAACCATATACCTATGAATTGTCATTTCAAAAAGCACTAAAGTTGACAACCTTCTAAAAAAATCAAACATTTTGTGCGTGGTTTTAAAATGTAAATATGGGTAGTCTTCTTATGTGTTATTTAAATTTTGGACTTTAATATATATAGGAAGTTCTTATATAATCAAAATACCAATTACCAATCGACTAACATTCAAATATTCAATCTAAATGCCTAGCAGTCAAATAATCAAGACATTCAAGTAAAATTAAGAAATAAAAGGGGGTTGTTCATCAGGACTCGAAGGGTTACCTGAGGAGTGGTGGCTCGCTCACAAACAATACTTATTTTTTTATGGTTTGAATATCTCCTATAAT
The DNA here is from genome assembly GCA_947069175.1 of Scalesia atractyloides. Classification (NCBI taxonomy): domain Eukaryota; kingdom Viridiplantae; phylum Streptophyta; class Magnoliopsida; order Asterales; family Asteraceae; genus Scalesia; species Scalesia atractyloides. Next base: position 25,187,744 of record CAMTDV010000013.1, read on the forward strand.
TTCCTCAAATGACTAGTATTACCATGTCTCGACTGTTTTTTGAATTGTTCCATGAGCTCGGCTTCACAGCCTATATCATCTTCTAAAGATATGACAGATGAAAAATCAAGAGTTCTTAAAAATTATGTCAACCAAATCAAATGGTATAGAATAACCTTTGTTAAAATAGGTTGTAGAATATAAAAAAAAAATATATTTTCAGAAGTGTATGAACCTCCTAATTTTTTAAAGACCGGTAAGTTAAAACAACTGGTGACTCATACTTTTAAATTGTTCTCTTTAATAAATATTTTGATAGATGTATTTTGTGAGTTGTGACTAAATGATTTCTTGAAATACAACAATGATGTCATCGTCACAATCAATTCATATATCATTTTGTGTTGCAATTAAACAAATTGGAGGGTGAGTAGAGCATGTTGGAGATCGAGAGAGAGCTTGTGAGAAAATATAAATGCATTAGTTGAGTTTTATAAGTATCTATACCCGTACTTTCCTTAGGGAACAAGGAACTAAACTTAGGTTAATAATAACATGATTAATAAACAAACTTAGGTTATACAGATAAAGGGGAATTATTGCTAACATTCTCCCCTAATTGTCATTTATCTGTTCATTTCCTTGAGCCCAATTAAGCTCCGCATTTCAGCAAACTTTATTCTTGGAAGAGCTTTTGTCAATATTTCTTTTGATATGGTGTAAACCATACTATTTATCTTATGTATTTTGTATAATATTTTAATATGTTTTTATGAGTATTCGAGTCGGTTTTGTTTGGTTTTACTAAATTTATATCTTTATAGGTGTTCGTCAGTTTGAAGCTAAAATAGAGAAATATTGAAGATACTTGATCGATTACTGAGTCGAGCTAACATGGTTAATAAACAAAAAAAAACCGAGAGTTTAGAATAAATGAAGCTGAAAGTTGAAGGGTGAAATTGCAATTAAAGAAAAGTTGTTAAAGAAATAACTCATGAAAGCCAAGGGCCTAAAGGTGCATATTTGTTGAAACTTAATTAATTCACCACTAGAAACAAATTGCAAACACAACGTTGGAATTTTGTGCATTTAGACAAAAGTATTTTGGGTCCCACGACCATACATTTTCTTGGTGTTGACCGAACAAAGAATATTTTTCCAAGTTGACGGCATTATATTTGTTTGTGTGCCGATAGAGTGACATGGAACAGGCCCAAGTATATTCTTTTATGAAACGCTAAAAGAGCCCAAGTGTGACGGCATTAAAGTTGTGACCGTATGGAATTAATGGATATATAACGCACATAGTATTCAACACCAAGGGATATAGACGGAGTGTTCGACGAAGAGATCCTTATTATAGAAATCATACATCGTAATAAGGGGAGCCGAGAAGAAAATTAATTATTCGACTCCACTGTTACATTGATTTTATTTAATTTGGGGGTATGGATACGAGCAAAAGATCCAGAAGCCGATTCGGAGAAGAAAGGTTATACAGTTCAAGATACGAGTTTCGGTTCGCAACGAGTTAGTTTGGTTTTGATATACTTTGTGTTTATTGAATTTATGATCATGATTTATTATTCGTATGAGACTTGTTTCTTTTTCTTAACTATGATTCTTGGCTAGTTCGTTTTTCTTTCTTGGTTGAGAAGAACAAATAGTTAAAGTTTGGATTCTTATCGGATTTTGATGTTGATTATGGATTTTATTTGAAAAGAAATGACTTTGGTTCTATGATTTGGTGTGTATGTGTATCTTTACATGTTTATTGATTGATTATTTGTTTCACATAGATTCTGATGAATGTCTTTCATCTAATGAGTTTATGTTGATTCTCGGGTCCTTGTGTGTTTGGGTAATCTTATGGTGAATGGCCAATAAACCATAGAAACAGTATCATGATTTAATTAAGTTTGGATATTCTACTAATTCTAGTCGCTGTGAGGTGATAGGTTATTAATAGGTCAAGGTTGGTAAATTGCTAGGATTAGGTCTTTGTAAGAAGCCGGTTTTAGTTGCCTTCCAATATCTTGTCTATTAAACCAAATCAAGTTCCATAGTTGCCTTAGGCTTCCCTCTGTGAGGTAATTGGTCACTTTAGGGCACTTTTCTAGAAGCCTAGATAACCGTAATGGAGTCTATTTAACCGGTAGTCATAACAATCATACAGAGTTCCATAGGTGTCTTCCCGAGAAGGGTCGGGGGTCATGTTCAATTGTTCTAAGGGTTTAACATTTAAAGATCCCAATTCCATATCACATTAGCATCTGATAGAAAGCCATTCGATAACAATTGGGATTCCAACCTAGGTAGTCATTTACCATCATCTGAATTCGTCCTCAGTCCTAGTGCGTGTCTCCGTTCGCTTTAGTTAACTTTAGTTAGTTAACTTTAATTTAATTGCATTCTTAGGGTATTAGAACCCCCCCCCCCCCAAACATAAAAACAATTAAGTCGAGTCAGTCTTAGATAAGTTAGTCGAGTCCAGTATTCGTAGTCAATAGAGTCTCGTGGGTTCGATACTCGGACTTACTTAGGCTATACTGCGTTGACCGGTACACTTGTCGATTGTATGGTCTAGGTTTTAGATATTCTTAGTTTTATAAATTTAAAACTTAGCGTGTCTAGTTTAGGTTAAAATTAGTTAGTTTTAATTAACCACTTTTAGCACATACGTCTTCCTTTTGTAGTTCTCCACTAACATGCTCCACTTGTATTTGTTCATTCTCTATGCATTCTCTGATGAAATGATATCGCGTATTGATGTGCTTAGATCTTCCATAGAATATTGGGATTCTTTATCAATAATATTGTAGATGTCACACCCTGATTTCCCGGTGGGCCTGGACTTGGGGTTTATACGTGACGATTGATATCAGTAATCAAAAAGCACAGCGGAAGATGGGATTTTAAATTAAATTATTACAAGTACAATATATTGTCGGATAGTTCAAAAATATATATACAGACAGATTTGTACAAAAAGATCCACAGGCGGATCGAATATAACAAAAAGAGACTTAAGACTAATAGGTCTTTCGTGGAGTTACAAATTCCAAATCTCCTAGACCGAGCAGCTCCAGCCTATTCTGTATTTGCTATATCACATGCGCTTAGTTTTTTGAAAATATGTCAGTTTTCACCCGTAAATACAATTAACCGACACATTTGAAAATCTTTTCAAAAATGTTTGGACATCATTGGTATATAATTTCTTAAATATAACTTGGGATAAGATAATGTTTGTTGTTACTAGTTTTACATGCTTGTCAATACATATGGGGACCGAAGATGAAAACCGGTACATGATTAACTGACGTGCTTGTCAATATATATATATATATATATGTTTATATAAAGGCATTAGCGTCTTTCAGGTGTATGCCTACACCCCGCGCTTAGGTCATGACAACTTGCAAATTAAGTGAGCCGAGGATATCTAGGAAACGGTCGTATTTACCCCCAATGTTTAAGTTATCAAGAAAACGAATTAAAACGGGTTATTTAAATTTTGGACATCATTCGTCATTGATTTAATACCGACCAAGCATCTAGTGTCGTATCTCAAGCCCGTATAGAGAAAATAGGCTATAAGAGTATTTACCTGCGCTAGTCTTTACAAATCAAAGACGTTAAGCACAACCGTAATCAAAACAACCTAATCACAGGCGCAATTTACTGGAGGCTCCTAGTCTGGAATGAACGGAACTATGATCCCTTAGAATGTTAACGGGTCTTATGCAAGTCATTTGACTTTAACCGGTTAACTTAATAATTTCGTTCGATTTGCTAGATTAAGTGGAGACCGGATAGAATGTGGTTTATATCCTTTCAAGTACAAAGACTCATATAATATGAGTCAAATAACTAAACATTCTGATTAGAACTGATTTAGAACGGTTTTGACCCGATTCAGCTGACTTATATATATTATGCTATATAAGTCAACCGTACGCGCATAAGAGGCACCAGGTGGTCGAATGGGTCTATGATAAGTCCATAATGCCAAAATATGCTTTATTATATTACAACACCAGTTTCATAATCAGATTACAAGATTATTTGGTTTTAAAACCATTTTTAGGCAACTTAACATGATCTTCAGAAGGTGCCATCATAAGAGATTAACCAAAAGTCAAAGCAAAAGTCCCGTTCGATTTGAATTTTGGCTTGATCGAAATGGTCATAACCGAAAGTCAAAGCAAAAGTCAATTTGCTTGACTTTATGGCTAATAACTAGCCTATAATGAAAAAGAACTGAAGGAGAACACTTACAGGTGTTCAAAGGAAATCTTAAACTTTATGTTGGAGGCCTCTTATGAGTAGAAGCAACTCCAAGATAGAAAGAAAGAAATATTTTAACGTGCAAGTTTGAATGTGTGAAGAATGGGGTTATTTATAGTTGAGTCCAAGCCCTCAATTCTTGCCAAGTGTGATTAGAGATGTTTAGGAAAGGATTAGTGTCATCACACATGTCCAAAGCAGAAGAAAAGTGGCAAAATCGCGACATTGGTGGCAAGGGCAGCAGCAACAGCTGCAGCTGCCAGTGAAGGCCTTATGGACCGTAAGGACCTCTGGCACGCCTCTGGTTTTCAAACATCCTTACGATCCATAAGGGACCATTAGAAGCCATTTTTTGGCTTTTGTCCATCTTTAACCCCTCAACTTCAATCTTCCACATCTTTATGAATTCGGGTCCCTCTCGTCCAACTTACTGGGAATATTTGAGAGTTCATCGGACACGTGTTGCCATATTATTTGCCATAATTTTCTGAGGTGTCACAACAGATTTGTTGTCCACGCGAAGTGTCACTCTGTTTGGCTTCTCTCCTGTACATTCACTTAGTAATCCTTGTAACCATAGTGCTTGACAAGCTGCAGATGTTACGGCCATAAATTATGATTCACATGAGGATAGTGCACAGTTGCTTGTTTAGGACTTTCCCATGTTATTGGTGCATCATTGTAGTAAATATCATTCTAGTAGTGCCTTTGCCATCGTCTGGATCTACACCATAACTGCTATCACTATAGCCTATTAAGTCTTTGCCTTTTCCTCTATCATATATAATTCCATAGTTTATGCTTCCCTTGATATATCTCAGAAGGTGCTTCACAGCTGCATATGTGTTGATGTCGGTTTCTCCATGTAACGACTTACAAATCCAACTGCATAATTTATATCTGGTCTTGTAAGAGTGAGATATCTTAAGCTTTCGATTAGTCTTCTATATTCTGTTGGATTGACTGGTTCACTTTTGTCTTCTTGGATAACATTCTTCTAGTCCTACTTCTTTTAATACTTTGACGGATTGCATTATTCTAATCCTGCTTCTTTCAAGACTTTCTTTGCATAGGCTGATTGTTTAAAGTAAATCTTCCCATTTGCTTGACTAACTTCAATTCCCAAGTAATATGTCAATGGTCTTAGGTCTCTCATTTCAAATTTAGTTTCCATCTCTTTCTTGAAGCCATCAATATCCTTGATTGAACTTCCCGTTACTATAATATCATCTACGTATACTCCAATAATTAATGTACACTTTCACGTGACTCGTTTATACATTGCTTGCTCTTGAGGACATCTTACAAGTCCTATGTTCTTTAGTGTATCGTTTAAGTGAATGTTCCAAACTCTAGGTGCTTGTTTTTTACCGTATAGAGCTTTCTTGAGTTTATACACTAATTTCTCTTTTCCTTTCTCCACAAACCTTTCTGGTTGTGTCCCATACACATCTTCCTTTAATTCACCGTTCAGGAAGGCTGATTTTACATCTAGATGGTGTACAGACCATCCTTGTTGTGCTGCTAAAGCAAGTAATAACCTTACTGTTTCCATTCTTGTTACAGGGGCGAATACTTCATTGTAATCAATTCCATGTTTCTGGACATATCATTTTGCCACTAATCTTGCTTTATACTTGGTAATTTCTCCATTTAGCATCTCTTTTTATCTTGAATACCCATTTTAACCCAATAGGTTTCTGCTTTGTAGGTAAATTTGTTAAGAACCAAGTATTATTCTTTTTGATTAAGTCTATCTCATTCTTCATAGCTTCCTCCCATTGAGGATGTCTAGAGCAGTTTCTTGATAACTCCTAGGTTCTTCATCATAAGCTAGGTATAAATGCTCATATTCTTCGAGATCGAGAGCTCTACTATCTCTATTGATACTATTCAATGATCTAGCTCCTCATCAATATACACGCAATTTTCAGCAAAATAGCCACCAACCAAACGTTCATGAGTACCTTAAATAAAGGTTGAAAACTAAGTTTAATAAATTATTCAAAACAATCCTAAAAATATATAACAAAACTTTAAAAATAAAAATCGTATAAAAATAATATACTTCACGATCTCTATTTAACGCAGCGGCCCTCGTTCTTTGTTGTGAAGTTTCTTCGTCTTCACCATCTTCTTCTATCTCATCAACAATTTTAGCCGTCTCAAGCATCATGCTAAGAAAAAAATTCCTAGCATTTTCTTCGTCCGATGAAGAACTCGTGACGATTATTTTTAAAAGATATAGATGAAGAAGAGAAGAATATATAAAAGATGGAGAGTGTGATGAGTTTTCTAAAAGATATAGATGAACGTGAGAGAATAATACATAAAAGATGGAGAGTGTGGTGATTTTTTGGGTGTAAAATGAGGGTTATGTAGTGTTTAAAATAAATAAAAAAATGTTTTTTTTATGTAAATAGCCATCATTCAACAACATAATTTTTAAAAATCAAGTCGGGACGAACGGGAAATATCTCCAATGGCACCGAAGGTGAGACAAGGGGTGGTGTTCCCTGTAAGGGTCCCCCTCCACGTCTGCCCCCTGATACCCACAGCAAACTCACATCGGACCGCCTAAGAGTTGAGAAATCGGCAAGTCTATAGATACAACTAATGTTTCCATGTTGTACTAAAGGTAGACCAACATACTATTAACGATGATTTACATTTCACTAACATGCCGTTGTCACACAATTGGTCACAGCTAGTGCAACAGGCATTACCTGTACATACAAAAAACATGTCTGGGAATAGTGTTTGTCAATAATTGGTGCATATAGGCAGTTGTTGAATCAATTCCCTTTTCTTTTTGTTTTCCTTGATTGCAATGTGAATATATAAATAAATATATATATATATATAGACATTAACACGAAGCTATTAGTTTGTGTAGTGAAAACTATGTTTTGTTGTAAACCATTTAACCGGGGTTCGAATTCATCCTAAAACTCGTTTTCTTATAATCCTTTTTATACTTCTTTAATTTAGAAGTGTGATTCCTGTTATATGATTGTACACAGCTTAGTTATAGGTTTGATTATAATGAATTCTTTTAAAACTCTCAATATAGTGGAAACTACTACTGAAAAAAAATATTAATAGGCAATTATTTGAGGTTTTATTTTATAGGAAAGGGTTATCTTGAGAACAAGAATTTTTGTGAGAACCCTAGGAACAATTTTCATCCATAGATCATCTTAAATCAAGGTTTAAGATTAGTGGGGGTTTAAATGAGAAGGTAATCATTAAATAAGATTAAAAGGGCAGTACTGTAAAATCATATACAATTACCCTTCACCCTCTAGATTCACCTTCTCCCTCACAAAATCGAATCAACATCTTCCAGATCCAACATCTTTCTCACAAAATCAACCTGCAGATCTGAAGTTATTAAAGATTTTTTAGGAAGAAAAAGATGAATGAACGATAATCGAACCGACAGTGAACGAAAAGGGCCACTGAAAGACGCCTTACAGAATTCCATATCCACCATCTTCCTCATGAAATCAACCTGAAAACCGGAATTTATCGAAGGTTTTGCGGAGGAATTAACAATGATCGAACCGACAGTGAACATTAAGAGGCCGCTGGAGTACTTTTAATGCTTTTAAGGTCACCCAGGTTTTTCTAATTGTATTATTACTCTGTTTCATCAAAAACAAGTTAGAACTCTTGATGTGATCAAAATATCGTTCTATTTTATGTGTTTGGTGTTGTGGTGGTAATATAGGAAATTGAGTATTAATTTGTGGAAAATCTCTACTATGTTTTCATAAATTGTGTTTTGAGATCATGAAATTAGTGCTGGAATGTTCTTATTGTCTATATCATGATATATATGTATGCAATTTGACTTAAGGGAGCATCCATTTGAGTTCTGGTATATTGCTTACACATTGACAAATTTACATTGCCATCGGTTCTGATTTGATCTAATATGTGATTTTGAAATCCATGATTAAACAAAAACAAAAAGTTACACATGTGTAAAAAGAAACACTTACAATGTGTAAATGGAAACTTTGTATGACATCTTTACACATGTTTAACTTAGAATTTGCACACGTGTAAAACAGAAACACTTACACATATGTAAAGCAAATAGTTACATGTGTAACTGAGACTTTACACATGTGTAAAATAAAAACTTACACATGAAAATCTAAACACCCATATAAAAAAGTAGAAATGTGCAGTGAATGCAAGTGTGAAACGGATTGTTGGAGAAATGAATGTGGAAAAAAGTCTTGATTGTGAGATGCATGTTATGTATGATTGGGATCTGGTAAGTGTTCCCCAATTGAATAATTTGGAAGGTAAATTTGTTTTTTTATTGTTCATCATAGTTATGAAGGTTTACAAATGTGTAAATCATAACCATTCTAAAAAAGTAAGCATATATATGAAGATTTACACATGTGTAAATAATAATAATAATAATAATAATAATAATAATAATAATAATAGTTAAAAAAATAAGCATAGATATGAAGTTTTACACATGTGTAAATCACAATAGTTTATAAAAAATAGATATGAAGGTTTACATATGTGTAAATCATTATAGTTAAAAAAATAAGCATAGGTATGAAGGTTTACATATGTGTTAATTATACTAGCATGATGAAAATAAACATAGATATGAAGGTATACACATATGTACATCATAATAGGTTAAAAAATAATAGATATGAAAGTTTACACATGTGTAAATCATTATGGTTAAAAAAATTAACACAGATTCAAAGGTTTACACATGTCTAAATCATGATAGTTAAAAAATTTAAGCATAGATTTGAAGGTTTACACATGTGTTAATTATACTAGTTAAAGAAAATAACCATTCCATTTTTGTACTTCTGAATATAACTTAGATTTGTTTGGCTCCATCCACCTGTTTTGGGTTTGAAATATAAATTTGTTTGTTGGAGTTTGTAGACAGCTGTATTTAGGGCAACAAATTTGAACCGAATCCTTAAAGCGAGTTAACAGTATATCAAACCAATATCCAGATTTCAAACTCCTTCGAATATGTTGCTCTCTCCTTGATCTTTAATTTCCTTTTATGCAGATTTTTTGAAGGTCCATGTGATGGAATGCACAACCAATGCTTTCAGGAGTCATGGTGACAAACTCTAAAGTTTTGTGGTTGAACTCAAGTGTAGGTCGGTTCATTGTAAATATAATGTTTACAAGTGTTTAAGTAAGATGTTTACACATGTGTAAATCATCTTAGTTAATATTGTATTTGTGTAATTAAGAAACTTACAAATGTGTAAATAAGATGTTTACATATGTAGTGTATGTGTAAGTCAGCCAGATGATTTGTTTAGAATAGCAGTAAAAACAAATGGCATAATGGTATTGTACTTTTGTCACTTTGACCATGTATATTTCAGAAAAAATGTACATTTTATTGTTGGTTTGAAAATGGCAAAGAGAGCTTGAGAGTTCAATTGTAAAAGCCCAAAAAGTGATACGAAGATTGTACTTTGGAAAGAGAATATTCACCGAGAAGACGTGATCAAGAAAACATTGGAGTCTGAGAGAGACAAAAATGAAAGAAAAAAAGACTAGATAATATTATGGATTATTATCTATTAATGGTGTGACTATTCACTTGTATTTACCATTATATCTATTAATGATGTGACTATCCACTTGCATTTGCCATTATATCATGACTCTCCATGTACTTAACACCCATCTTGTAAGCCTATAAATAGAGGCACATGTGATCCATATTATATACCAAAAATAAGATATCCATTTCCCCAATCTCTTTTCTTATCTCTATAATGTTAATAGGCTAGTTGTTTCAAACACGTTATCAGCATGACTTGCTTTTGGAGTTAGATCGTATTATCACAAGCATACGGAGTGTTCAACTAAACGTCCTATTAGTGGTGAAGATGTATGTCTAATAGACAGTGCTACTACGCATATGATTCTAAAGAAAAAGAATTATTTCTCTAGTTTAACAATAAAAGATGCAAGCGTTGGTACTATATCCGGTAAAACAAAATTAATTGAAGGCTTTAGAGAAACTTATGTAGTTCTACAAAGTGGAACTTTGCTCATGCATTATTTTCCCCACTATCTCAAAGAAATCTAATAAGCTTTCAAAGATATTCATCTAAATGGATATCATCTTGAGACTACAAGTGAGAGACATGATGAGTACCTTCAAATCACAAGTATGATTTTGGGTAAAAAGCATATATTAGAGAAGTTACCCGTATTTTTCTTTGGTTTGTATTATACTAAAATTGATGCAGTTAAATCAAATGCAATTATAAACCATAACTTTATGGACCGAGAAAATTTTATAATTTGGCATGACCGGTTAGGCCATCTCAGATCAATAATGATGCGAAAAATTATAAAAAATTCATATGGTCATTCTTTGAAGAACCAGAAGATTCTTCAATCTACGAATATTACATGTGTTGCATGCTCACAAGGGAAGTTAATCACTCGCCCATCACCAGTTAAGGTATGGACAGAATCCTTGAGTTTTTTTAGAAAGAATACATGTGGATATATGTGGGCCTATACACCCTCCTAGTGGACCATTTAGATACTTTATGGTCTTAATTGATGCATCAATTAGATGGTCACATGTGAGTTTACTATCAAGTCGTAATATGGTATTTGCATGACTACTTACTCAATTAATAAGGCTAACCCCAAACCTTCAATGATTACTGCATGTCTGTTGGCATAAGTGTAGAGCATCATGTACCTCATGTACATACACAAAATGGACTTGCTGAATCGCTTATCAAGTGACTTCAAATGATTACAAGACCAATGATAATAAAATCAAAACTTCCAGCATCTGCTTGGGGGCATGCAATTTACTTGCAGCAACAATAATTCGCATCAGGCCAACGAGTTACCACACTTCCTCCCCATTAAAGTTGGTTTTTGGTCAGGAACCAGATATTTCCCATCTAAGGAATTTCGGCCGTGCCATATATGTTCCTATCGCTCCACTACAACGCACAAAGATGGGACCTCAAAGGAGATTAGGAATATATGTTGGGTATGAATCACCATCGATCATTAAGTATTTCGAGCCATCAACGGGTGATTTATTTACGGCTCGATTTGGTGATTGTCATTTTGTTGAAACAACATTCCCAACATTAGGGGAGATAAAAAGCAGCTGAAAAATAATAATATAATTTGGAATGAATTATTATTATCTCATTTTGGTCCTCAAACTAAACAGTGTGAACTAGAAGTTCAAAGGATAATTCATTTACAAAGATTAGCAAATCAATTAGCAGACGCATTCACTAACCCAAAGAGAGTGACTAAGTCACACATACCAGCTGCTAATGCTCCAGTAAAAATAAGTGTCCCAAAAGGACAACCACATGTTGGAAATGAGTCTAATGGACGCCTCAAACGTGGTAGACCAATCGGTTTTAAAGATACAAATCCTCGAAAGGAAAAATGAGCAAATAATGGAGATGGTCAATTCGATCTAATGATAATGCCAAGAAAAGAGTCTCCTGAAGAGACACTAGACATGATGGTCCCAGAAGAACCTCAGGTACCTGAAAATGAAGAGATTTCAATAAATTATATCATGTCTAGAAAGGTATGGAACCGAAATGAAATCGACATCGATGACAAATTTTCATATAATGTAGCACTAGAAGTAATGGAAAATGTAACATCCGTAAAAAACCGGGTTAACCAAACCCGCTTCGTTTATTAACCGAACATTCAGTTAAAAATTTCGTTGTGTATTTAATGCTCAAATTAATTTTATACAATACATAATTAATAAATATATTAGAATTTAAAATCTATAATTGAAAATTTATAATAAATAATGAAATAAAAATAAATTGCTGATGCCGGGTTTCGAACCCGGGTCAGCCGGATGAAGCCTAGTAACTTAACTCACACACATCCAACCACTCCGCCACTTGTGTTATTTGATGATATATCGAAACAATTAATTCATATAACAAAACTCGAAATCAAATTCAGTCAACAACGCGCCCATTTCGCAGTCGCCGGAAATCCCGACGACTTCGCCAATTATTGTCGGTTTCTATTGACTTAACGGAAGTATTAATCTCAACGTCGGTTATAACCGATGTCTAATCCCGCGACATCAGTCATAACCGCCGGAAGAAAGCTGACCAACGAATCAAGACAGAAATCGGACCCAATTCATCGATATTCTTTCCTATAAATACACACCCAAGCCTCTGGTAGTCTTTTCGCTCAAAATCGCACCATTTCTCAAAGCAATTTCATTCGCCGGAAATATTCTGCCATCACCGGACTTTCGCCGGAAAACCGAGACTCACATCAAAACGGTAAATACCTCGACTCTTTCTGTTTCAATCCATTGTTAGACCATTACTAACATCAATCCATCACCCAGAATCAATCCCAGACGACGTTGCCGGATATTCTGTACTAACCGGAAAATCGCTGGAATTTCCAAAATCACGCTGTTAATCGGTATGATCATCTAAACCTCCTGTTAATCATGGTTTAGTAACTCAATTTCACATCTAATCAATCAAAACTGTTAATTGATCCGAACAGACGGAGCTCACAAAACAGAGCCGACGAATCCTTGCCGGAGTTCTGAGAAAGACATCTGTTTCGGTACATTCTTTCCCCAAACCCTCTCTGTCCATTACATTTCAATCGCTTATAAATTTCGTTAATCGAATTAAACAAGAACAGTTGATTAATCGTTGTCTGTGTTCTTGAGCGAAGAAGACGAAGTCGACTATGTTTATAAGATTAATTAAAATCAGTATAATAAACGGGTTAAACACACAGTCCAGCGGTGGACTGTGTGCAAACAATGTACACACGTCTCGAGTTCGATCCCTGACCCAACCTCACTCTCTTAAATAAGAATGCCCTTTTTAAAACCGAACCGGGATAACTCACTGAATGATGTTAAGTATAATAAAAACCAGAATATTAACCAGGTTAGACACACAGTCCAGCGGTGGACTGTGTGCAACACTAAATCACAGGTCCCGGGTTCGAGACCTGTTGACGGCACCGGTTCGATACAATTAAAATCTTTTTAAAATAAATGAATTCTGATTAACTTAAATAGTGTATAAATATAATTAAAAACAGAAATATTTCGGGTTAGACACGTAGCTCAGTTGGTAGAGCTGCGTGCACGAGTACGGGAGGTCACGGGTTCGAGTCTCACGCAGTGCAAATATATACACGACCGAACCGGTCAACGGTTAACAGTCATGGTCAACGGTCAAAGTCAAAAAGTCAACATTTTTTTATATTTTTATTTATTTATTTAATTTAAAAATCAATTAAAAATACTTAAAAATAATGTTTTTAAAGTTAGAAAATAGCCTTAAACTCACAAAAATATATCCAAAAATCCTATTAAAATTGTTAATAAAATCCACTTATTTACCGTACCTTTTCGTTATTAATTAGGTTAGTTATTCCTCGTCAATCAATCCTCTAAACTCGTGCGCATTCAACATCTTCAAACGAACGCACCCAATGTGAGTGAATCTCTATAAATTCCCCGTTTTAATCATGTTTTTGGGGTGTATCATGTGTCTTATTATTTATTACATTTAAACACTTGTGCATCCATCATATCCATGATCAAATGTGTATTCAACATGTATCAACTGTTTGTGTGGTTATTGTTTAGATTAAATTTATCATTTTCAGTACATACATTATCATAGGCCGCCGCTCCCCATTACCTATGAGCGTGAGCCGTTCCCCATTACCTATGATCGTGAACGAGGCGTTGCCAACATACGATCGGCTCCGTTTGATTGAGCCTTGATCGCACATACATTTCATCATAGGTCGTCTGCTTCCCATTACCTATGAGCGTGAGCCGTTCCCCATTACCTATGAGCGTGAACGAGACGTTGCCAACATTTACATTGTCATTCATGTTATATATTCATGCAAGGTGGTTTGTTATTGTATGTTATTGTTTGTTATGGTTATTGTTATTGTATGTTTATTTAAGTTTGCTCACATATGATTATTGCACAATTTTTCCATATTAAATACAACAAGAAATAAATAATAAATGTTTTCTAACAAGGTTCACTCTCCAACTTTTGTTGATCCAAAAACCATTTTTACACATGATACAGGTGGACAGAATGAAGCAAGGAACACATAGGAAAGTGCCTTAGAAGAAAAATAATGAAGTCTAGAAAGATGTATAGAACATGTTGTATTTGTATGATTTGATTGTATGATCTTCTTTAAAATTGTAATAATAAATATGAAACATTATAATAAATGTCATGAGCTTTGATGAAAACCCAATCATGCCCCGATCACCTTTTCCACTGCGGGTCGGGGTGTGACAGATTGGTATCAGAGCTTTTGACTATAGGGATATAGGATAGGTTATTAGACCCTTAGAGCCTATACTATAGTTGATTAGATTTTAATTGTTTATGTGGTTACATGCAAACTCATGATGTTTATTTCTTTCATATTTATTACATATACAAATGCATGTAAACACTTCTAATATTACATTTTGTGATACATAATGAATTATACTTACAGTCAAACATACATACTTACATACATATTCATCATACATATTTCAATGTTCACATATTCAATTCATCTTCATACTTCCGTTATTCAAGATTTTGTCGCATTTTTCATTTTTCAAATCTCATCCAAGTGAGTTCTGCGACGGGCATGTAGTAACTGTAAGTGTACAAGTACCGGTAGTCGGAACGTCCTGTCTAGGTTGGCATTCGTATAAATCCAATATAACGCACCAGTTTGCCTACCTGGGGACTAACGATGAGAGTACAAAGGACCTATTAGGCCAAAGCATGCCACACCAAACATCGTTCGAACTAACCCCACTTTGAGTTGTCACCGTGTCCACACTTGGATACATTCCAAATATCATATGTTACATACTTATTTCTCGATTTTCTCCGGGTTTTAGTGTACGTAACCAGGCTAACACATGCGAACCATATGAAAAACCCGGTAATCATGGGGGCCCACATGATTACGAAGGTGAAGTATGGCGGCATGCAAGGCCCAATTGTGAGCAAAGCCCAAGACATCCTATGGATGTAGTAGATTTATTATTCTATATTTTTTTATGAATGTTCATTCCTAAATACGACACATGACCCCTAAAACATCAACTCATACTCTTGATATGTATTCCTTGTAGATGTCTTCTAATCTCGCTCGTAGGAAGACTGTAACATTCGTCAAAAAAACGGATTTTACCAAACCCGCTCCGTTTATTAACCGAACAATCAGTTAAAAATTTCGTTGTGAATTAAATGCCCAAAATAATTTTAAACGATACATAATCAATTATTATATTGGAATATATAAGTTGTTTTTGAAAAACTGTTAAAAATCGCAAAATAAAAATGTTTTGTTTCTGCCGGGTTTCGAACCCGGGTCAGTACCCGCTTCAACAACAACTTAACACCCAGCCGTTCAACCACTGCGCCACTTGTGATTTTTGTTAGTTATTAGAATCATTTAATTCATATCATGCGTTTCCGAATTCAAAACCGGCGCCCAAATCCGCAGACGCCGGAAAGTCCGAAGTTTTCGCCAATTTGCGACAATTACTCTTGACCTAACGTTTATATTAACGACGACATCGGTTATAACCGATGTCTAGCTTTAATTCAGGGTCGAAACCGCAGTAGTGGCAAAGAAGTCAAGGGCATAAGCAGCCTATAAATACAGAACTAGTTTTCTCAATCCAACCAGTCTAATCCCTCGAACACTCTCTTAAACACTCGCTAAAACACTCGGAATCAGTCGCTGCAAGTCGCCGGAATAATTTCTGCTCATCGCCGGAAAACCGAGCCCTTCATGTCTAAGCCTTGCTAAACCCCCTGAGCTTATACCGAAGTCACCCACATCCTTTTCAAGCTTTCTGAAGACTCTCTGCTGCAAGACACACGTCGCCGGAGGTAGTTGCTGTCGCCGGAGTTTCGCCGGAGAAACAGAGGAATCCAGTCGGTATATCTCACGCCTAATTTCTTCATTCTTTTTATTTAATCTCACATGTATTTAACCATCTGACACTAAAGAATATGAATTAATCATCGAACCAGTCGGATTTCCGATTCTGGTTAAAACCAACGAAGAAGATGAAGTACCTGTAATGTATAAGTATAATTAAAATCAAGTTATTAATCGGGTTAGACACACAGTCCAGCGGTGGACTGTGTGCACATTAAACACGCAAAGGTCTCGAGTTCGAATCTTGTTTCCACCCACGCTGCCTTAATAAAAAAAAAATTTTGTTAACTGAACCGGATTCATTTTATGTATATGTTAAGTATATTAATAACCGGAATAATAACCAAGTTAGACACACAGTCCAGTGGTGGACTGTGTGTATGTTTAATCACAGGACGCGAGTTCGAGTCCGGTCTTCTGCACCGACTCGGACAATTATCTATCTTTTTATTTAAGACAGAAAAGGAAATGTTCAGTTTGTATTTAAGTATAATAAAAATCGAATTATATAACATGTTAAACACACACTCCAGCGGTGGACTGTGTGTTAACTCAACCCACAGGTCCCGGGTTCGAGACCTGTGGAGCGCACCGATTCTCTGGATTAAAATCGTTTTTAAAATAAAGGATTTTCTGTTCAAATCTAATTAATATATATATATGTAATTAAAAACAGAAATATGATGGGTTAGACACGTAGCTCAGTTGGTAGAGCTGCGTGCACGCGTACGGGAGGTCTCGGGTTCGAGCCTCACTCAGCGCACAACTATACGCATACGAACCGGTCAACGGTCAAGTCAACGGTCAAAGTCAAAGTCAACGGTCAAAAAAGTCAAATTTTTTTTATTATTTTTATTTATTTATTTTAATTAAAAATCAATTAAAAATACTTAAAAATAACATTTTTAAGGTTAGGAAAATAGCCTTAAACTCACAAAAATACACCCAACAATCCTACTAAAATAGATTAATAAAATCCGTTTACTTACCGAACCATAATGATATTTATCTAGGTTAATTTCACTCGTGGTTAACACCACTTCGCGTGCATTCAACATCATCAACCGAACGCACCCAATGTGAGTGAATTCTTACAAATTCCCCTTTTTATTCATGTTTTGGGGTGTATCATGTGTCGCTTAAACTAATTCTCTTATGCAAACTCGTGCTATACCATTATATGATTTAAACTAGAATGTAAATATTGTTGGTTGTGATGTATTACATATTGTCAAGTTGTACGCAAATTATTTAGGCCCATCAGTTCCTCGTGGGAGACGAGTTGAACAACGCGTGCCTTAAAACCCATTCATTAGGCCCATCAGTTCGTAGAACAACGCGTGCCTCAAAACTCATTCATTAGGCCCATCAGTTCGTAGAACAACGCGTGCCTCAAAACTCATTCATTAGGCCCATCAGTTCGTAGAACAACTCGTGCCTCAAAACTCATTCAATAGGCCCATCAGTTCCTCGTGGGAGACGAGTCGAACAACGCGTGCCTCAAAACAATCATTTGATGTATGTGTGTGCAATATTTAATATTATGTGTTGTGTGAATAAATTTACATCTACATTTACTCATATGTGGTTATGCACATTATTTATAATCAATTGAATAAACTTGTTCAAACGTTTTCCATAGGATTCACTCGCCAACTTTATGTTGATCCAAAAACCCTTTTACACATGATACAGGTGAACAGGTTGAAGCGAGGAAAACATAGGAAATGCCTTAGAAGAGAACAAAGAAGCTTAGATTGATAGTTAGAACATGTTGTAATTTTTAATGTAAATTTCCATTTAATTGTATTAATGAATATGAAACGTATAATAAATGTCATGAGCTTTGATGATAACCCAATCATGCCCCGATCACCTTTTCCGCTGCGGGTCGGGGTGTGACAAAGACGAGATCAGGAAAAACCCGCGAGCTCATGGCTGCCCAAATCGCTCAACAAATGGCTGCCGTAATACCCAACATTGTAGTTCAAGTTCAACAAGCCCTTACCGCTAATCCCGTCAATCAAGAAGATCAAAATGTCGTCAACCCTCCCCCAATTACCACTAAATGCACCTTCAAGCATTTCAAATCCTGCGACCCTCCAAAATACGAGGGGACTGAAGGTGTCACCGCTCTCCTCCATTGGTTTGAGGAAATGGAAAACACTTTTCTAAATTGCGATTGCCCCGATGATCGCAAAGTGCGATATGCTACCGGTCGTTTACTTGGAATAGCACTTACATGGTGGAATACAGAGAAGGCCAAACGAGGTGTTGAAGATGCTATGACTTTGACTTGGGAAGAGTTGAAGGAAATCATGACAAGACGGTGTTGCCCAAGAAGCGAAATCAAGAAATTGGAGGATGAGTTCTATTCTTTGAAACAAAAGGAAGGCGACCACACCACATACAACAAGAGATTCCTTTAGTTAAATCAAATGGTCCCCAACTTGTTCACTCCCCTCTACCGTTTGATCGAGCACTACATTCGAGGTTTTCCTTCAAAAATTCAAGACTCTGTAATAAGTACCACACCTGCAACTTTGGAAGCAGCAATGGAGTTAGCTACAGAGCTCACCGAGAACCGCATACGAAATAAGGACTTCAAGGAGGAGAAGAAGAAGGATAAAGCATCAACTGAAACCTCAAACTCCCCCCAAACCGAATCCCCTTCTCAACCCATTTCTAAGAGAAAAAGAGATGGGCAACTTTTCGCTGTCACCCAACACAATCAACCAACGTCACAAGCCATACCCCTCCAAGCTATCCCAATCACTCAAGTAGCACCCAACTCAACTTACCCAAATAAGAAACCTTACTTTGGACCTCACCCTCAATGCAATACATGTTCTTATCACCATCCATTTACCTTACCTTGTCAACTATGTGCGAATTGTGGACGCTATGGTCATTCGAGCAAGGTTTGCCGCACCTCTCAAAACCAAACCTTACCCCCTACTCAAAACATGATCCAAACATATCAACAACCTCAATACCCCATGCTCCCATATGTTCGAGCTTGTTTCAATTGTGGCGACCCTACCCACTTTAGAAACACGTGCCCTCGATTGGTTAACATCATAAACGCCCAAGCTCAAGCAAACCCAGTTAACCAAGCAAATCAAGAAAACCTAACCACTAGGCCACCAGCAAGAGGAAGGGTTTACAACATCAACGCCAATCCTGATGAAGATAATGACGGCCCAAACGAACCACCCAACTAGTTTCTTCACCAAAAATCAAGAATTCAACTCCAACCGCTTAGTGTTTATGTTTTATTTATGTTTATCTCAATCTTCACGTATCTCATTTATAAATTGGAAATTGAATCCAAGAATCTTAATGCGAATTACTATCTCAATTTTGTTTTATACTCATTGATTTAACATTCATATCATCAGACATCTCGACGTACCTCGATCTCATCATTTAAAGAAGTTGGGTTGTGTCTCACTTTTACATAGACTAACCCCTTCATCATAACAAACGAGAGAGGTACCGTCATCATTCAGTCATGTATCCTTTCAGAATTGAGACTCAAGCTTTGGTTGTTGTGTTTATTTATGTTTTAGAGTCACATATAACTAATCATAATTTACTGACAAAACCAATGAAAATTTGACAAGAATATGGTGGATACGCCGCTGGTACTTCCTATATATAAGTATTCTTGCCAAAGGATCAGAGGCATTGTCAGGCGGTTATGAGAAGTTCCATATAGGATTTAGTAATGTCTTGGTTGAAGTTTGTTTTATACTCACTGATTTAGCATTCATATCATTTCAATCTCATCATTTAAAGAAGTTGGACTGTGTCTCACTTCTACATAGACTAACCTCTCCATCATAACAAACGAGAGAGGTACTGTCTTTATTAAAACATGTATACTATCAGAATTAAGACTCAAGCTTTGGTTGTTGTGTTTGTTTATGTTCTAGAGTCACATCATAAACTAATCATAACTTACTGATGAAACCAATGAAAATTTGACAAGAATATGGTGGATACGCCGCTGGTACTTCCTATATATAAGTATTCTTGCCAAAGGATCAGAGGCATTGTCAGGCGGTTATGAGAAGTTCCATGTAGGTTTTAGTGATAGAAGTTTTGTTTTAGGGTATAACCTTATCTTTCCAAACGTATCAAAACTCATATGCATAAAATCATACCTAGTCAATCAACTCTGTGTATCCATGTTCCGTATTCATACACTTTAGGCAACAAAAAGCGATTCCTGTAGCAGGGTATTCAACCCTTACAAGGAACGTTACCGCCTCAAACAAAATTTAAACTCTTACCCCCTTCTAAGTATGTAATTGTCAAATTAAAACACCATCCATTTGAGTCAAACATGCCACTACTTAAATTTCGGGATGAAATTTCTAAAAGTAGGGGATACTGTAACATCCGTCAAAAACCGGGTTAACCAAACCCACTTCGTTTATTAACCGAACATTCAGTTAAAAATTTCGTTGTGTATTTAATGCTCAAATTAATTTTATACAATACATAATTAATAAATATATTAGAATTTAAAATCTATAATTGAAAATTTATAATAAATAATGAAATAAAAATAAATTGCTGATGCCGGGTTTCGAACCCGGGTCAGCCGGATGAAGCCTAGTAACTTAACTCACACACATCCGACCACTCCGCCACTTGTGTTATTTGATGATATATCGAAACAATTAATTCATATAACAAAACTCGAAATCAAATTCAGTCAACAACGCGCCCATTTCGCAGTCGCCGGAAATCCCGACGACTTCGCCAATTATTGTCGGTTTCTATTGACTTAACGGAAGTATTAATCTCAACGTCGGTTATAACCGATGTCTAATCCCGCGACATCAGTCATAACCGCCGGAAGAAAGCTGACCAACGAATCAAGACAGAAATCGGACCCAATTCATCGATATTCTTTCCTATAAATACACACCCAAGCCTCTGGTAGTCTTTTCGCTCAAAATCGCACCATTTCTCAAAGCAATTTCATTCGCCGGAAATATTCTGCCATCACCGGACTTTCGCCGGAAAACCGAGACTCACATCAAAACGGTAAATACCTCGACTCTTTCTGTTTCAATCCATTGTTAGACCATTACTAACATCAATCCATCACCCAGAATCAATCCCAGACGACGTTGCAAGATATTCTGTACTCGCCGGAAAATCACTGGAATTTCCGAAATCACGCTGTTAATCGGTATGATCATCTAAACCTCCTGTAAATCATGGTTTAGTAACTCAATTTCACATCTAATCAATCAAAACTGTTAATTGATCCGAACAGACGGAGCTCACAAAACAGAGCCGACGAATCCTTGCCGGAGTTCTGAGAAAGACATCTGTTTCGGTACATTCTTTCCCCAAACCCTCTCTGTCCATTACATTTCAATCGCTTATAAATTTCGTTAATCGAATTAAACAAGAACAGTTGATTAATCGTTGTCTGTGTTCTTGAGCGAAGAAGACGAAGTCGACTATGTTTATAAGATTAATTAAAATCAGTATAATAAACGGGTTAAACACACAGTCCAGCGGTGGACTGTGTGCAAACAATGTACACACGTCTCGAGTTCGATCCCTGACCCAACCTCACTCTCTTAAATAAAAATGCCCTTTTTAAAACCGAACCGGGATAACTCACTGAATGATGTTAAGTATAATAAAAACCAGAATTTTAACCAGGTTAGACACACAGTCCAGCGGTGGACTGTGTGCAACACTAAATCACAGGTCCCGGGTTCGAGACCTGTTGACGGCACCGGTTCGATACAATTAAAATCTTTTTAAAATAAATGAATTCTGATTAACTTAAATAGTGTATAAATATAATTAAAAACAGAAATATTTCGGGTTAGACACGTAGCTCAGTTGGTAGAGCTGCGTGCACGCGTACGGGAGGTCACGGGTTCGAGTCTCACGCAGTGCAAATATATACACGACCGAACCGGTCAACGGTTAACAGTCATGGTCAACGGTCAAAGTCAAAAAGTCAACATTTTTTTATATTTTTATTTATTTAATTAATTTAAAAATCAATTAAAAATACTTAAAAATAATGTTTTTAAAGTTAGAAAATAGCCTTATACTCACAAAAATATATCCAAAAATCCTATTAAAATTGTTAATAAAATCCACTTATTTACCGTACCTTTTCGTTATTAATTAGGTTAGTTATTCCTCGTCGATCAATCCTCTAAACTCGTGCGCATTCAACATCTTCAAACGAACGCACCCAATGTGAGTGAATCTCTATAAATTCCCCGTTTTAATCACGTTTTTGGGGTGTATCATGTGTCTTATTATTTATTACATTTAAACACTTGTGCATCTATCATATCCATGATCAAATGTGTATTCAACGTGTATCAACTGTTTGTGTGGTCATTGTTTAGATTAAATTTATCATTTTCAGTACATACATTATCATAGGCCGCCGCTCCCCATTACCTATGAGCGTGAGCCGTTCCCCATTACCTATGAGCGTGAACGAGGTGGTGCCAACATACGATCGGCTCCGTTTGATTGAGCCTTGATCGCACATACATTTCATCATAGGCCGTCTGCTTCCCATTACCTATGAGCGTGAGCCGTTCCCCATTACCTATGAGCGTGAACGAGACGTTGCCAACATTTACATTGTCATTCATGTTATATATTCATGCAAGGTGGTTTGTTATTGTATGTTATTGTTTGTTATGGTTATTGTTATTGTATGTTTATTTACGTTTGCTCACATATGATTATTGCACAATTTTTCCATATTAAATACAACAAGAAATAAATAATAAATGTTTTCTAACAAGGTTCACTCGCCAACTTTTGTTGATCCAAAAACCATTTTTACACATGATACAGGTGGACAGGATGAAGCAAGGAACACATAGGAAAGTGCCTTAGAAGAAAAATAATGAAGTCTAGAAAGATGTATAGAACATGTTGTATTTGTATGATTTGATTGTATGATCTTCTTTAAAATTGTAATAATAAATATGAAACATTATAATAAATGTCATGAGCTTTGATGAAAACCCAATCATGCCCCGATCACCTTTTCCGCTGCGGGTCGGGGTGTGACAGAAAATAATGAGGATCAAGAACCAAAATCTATTGAGGAATGTAAAAAAAGAAATGATTGGCCAAACTAGAAAGACGCAATTAAGGCAGAATTAGATTCCCTCAATAAATGAGAAGTTTTTGGACCAGTAGTCCCTATACCTGAAGGTGTAAAGCCTATTGGATATAAGTGGGTCTTTGTGCGAAAACGCAATGAGA
Organism: Scalesia atractyloides; assembly: GCA_947069175.1. NCBI lineage: Eukaryota > Viridiplantae > Streptophyta > Magnoliopsida > Asterales > Asteraceae > Scalesia > Scalesia atractyloides. Next base: position 25,211,333 of record CAMTDV010000013.1, read on the forward strand.
AAAATGAAATCTTACGCTACAAGGCAAGATTTGTAGCACAAGGATTTTCGCAAAGACCTGGGATTGATTATGAGGATACATATTCTCCAGTGATGGATACGACAACTTTTCGTTATCTTGTTAGTCTAGTAATACAAGAAGGGATTGACTTGATCTAATGGATGTTGTGACAGCCTACCTCTATGGCTCACTTGATACTGATATTTACATGAAACTCCCTGAAGGATTCAAATTGCCAAACTCATGTACATCTAGTTCTCGAGAACATCTTTCAATTAAATTAAACAAATCATTATTTGGCTAAAACAATCTGGGCGTATGTGGTATAATCGCCTTAGTGAGTATTTGTTAAAAGAAGGTTATAAAAATGATTCAATATGCCCATGTATCTTCATAAAAAGGTCAGAATCTGAATACGTTATAATTGTTGTATACGTTGATGACTTGAATATAATTGGACCTCCATGGGAGCTCCAAAAGGAGGTTGAATTTTTGAAAAGAGAATTTGAAATGAAAGACTTTGGCAAAACAAAAATTTGTCTCGGGTTACAAATCGAACATCTTAAGGGTGGAATCCTTGTGCATCAACAAAACTACGTACAAAAGTTACTCAAAAGGTTCTATATGGAAAAAATCACATCCATTGAGTACTCCAATGGTTGTAAGATCTCTTGATGTCGAGAAAGACCCATTCCGACCTCCGAATGATAGAGAGGAAATTCTTGGTCCAGAAGTACTATATTTAAGTGCAATTGGTGCGCTAATGTTTCTTACTAGTCATACACGACCAGATATATCATTTTCTGTAAATTTATTGTAAGACATAGTTCATGCCCTACAAAGAGGCATTGGAATGGGGTAAAACAATTCGATACCTTCAAGGTACAAACGATATGGGTTTGTATTTTACTAATCAATTGACAACAAGTTTGGTTGGTTTTGCTGATGCATGGTATTTGTCTGATCCTCACACTTGAAAATCTCAAACTGGATATTTATTCACAAGTGAAGGTACTACTAATTCATGGCGTTCTGTAAAGCAAACAACCACAGCCACATCATCTAATCATGCAAAAATATTGGTGATTCATGAAGCCAGCCGAAAATGTGTTTGGTTAAGGAATGTAATACAACACATTTGTGGGTCTTGTGGCATTTCTATGAGAGATGTGGGACCAACAATTTTACATAAAGACAACGCAGCATGCATTGCTCAGCTAAAGGAAGGATACATCACAGGAGACAGAACGAAGCAAATTCTACCAAAGTTCTTTTTCACACATGATTTGCAATAGAATGAAGATATTACTGTCCAACTAGTTCGTTCTAGCGATAATTTGGCAGACTTGTTTACTATTTCACTTCCGACATCTACATTTAAGAAACTGGTTCATGGGATTGGGATGCGTCGACTCAAGGAGCTTAAACCATCAGGGGGAGAATAATAAGCACTGCACTCTTTTTCCCTTAGCTATATCCCACTGGGTTTTCCTGACAAGGTTTTAACGATGCAACATCACCAAGCATATTATAATAATATTAATTTATTTTGTCACGTGGATAGTCAAGGGAGAGTGTTATGAATTATTATCTATTAATGGTGTGACTATCTACTTGTATTTGTGACTATCCACTTGCATTTGCCATTATATCATGACTCTCAATGTACTTAACATCCATCTTATAAGCCTGTAATAGAGGCACATGTGATCCATATTATATACCAAAAATAAGATATCTATTTCCCCAATCTCTTTTCTTATCTCTATAATGTTAATAGGCTAGTTGTTTCAAACAGATTATGACTTGTCTTTATATTACCATTGTTAGCGTATATCAAGGATTATAACTTATGTTTTCTTGGTATCATTGTTACCATATGTCAATGATTATGATTTGTTGGACAATTTAATGTTTTTGATTTTTTTGTAATACTATTTGGTTTAAATCCTACTTGTTGGTCAAACAGACATTTACACAAATAGAATTTTATAACAAATAAAGGAAATAAATCCAAACACATAATAATATTGGAACTTTGATATAAGAATATATAACACCATCACCACCATCACCTCCACCAATGTCTCTGCCTCCACCACCACTTGTTACTTCACCTCCATCAATGGACCCGAATCAATCACATGTTGAATTATCTCCACCGCCAAACTAAATCCATCCTCATATAGTGACTGGTGATCCTTTTCAGGCCCCACTGGTATCGATATAGTATATACCACCGGCTAGTGGTAGTGAACAAATTTACTCAAGTGTTACACATGCGTAAAATAAACACTTACACAAATAAATCTAATAACGAATAGGAACACAAACCCAAACTTAATTTACAAACAATTTACGAAAATGAAGGTCTGATTTGGAATTTTTAATGTACAAACAATCTATGGAAATGACGGTTTACAATATACCTAACTAACACAAATATTAATATAATATACTAAACATTTACCATTTAATTGATCAGAATTTAGAGGTCTGAGTTGAGAATTTTAAATTTAAAAAGACATATAATGTTGTCTCTTATACATATAAATACATGGCACTTACACATATGTAATACATACACTTACACATATGTATAATCAACAATTACATGTTCATAAGTATGAATAACACATAAGAATCCATGCCGCACCAACATCCTCATTCATCTAATGTAGCCTTGTAAGCCAGCTAAACATCTTATGGACTTGAGTAAACCTTTCACTTAAACAGCACACACATACGCATACATGTTTGCATATCTTTGAGCATTGAAATGGTCTTTTTAAAATAGTAGCATATGTTAAAAGTCTATGAACATGACTCGTGTCAATTAACCAGTTATAATCTTGCTCGCCACTTCCTTCCTAACAAGTCTACAAGCATTTGAAATGTATTTTTATCTTGAAATTTTGAACAATGATGTACTCTTTTATGGCTGAAAATTTTTTGCTCTTTAAGTCGAATGAAGTTGCTTGCTTTTCAACTTCTAAGCAGTGTTCCCAGTTTTAAAAAATAGGATCACTAATTACCCAATTTCACATAGTTCAAATGTAAAAATAAATGAATTTTAGTTAGAATAAAAACAGTTTGATGCAAATTATTACTTAAATAGACATGAATTAGTTTAAATGTTGCTTTAGCTAATAAAATATTGAATTTTTATAATACTTTTGACCAGGGAACTTCATTTAAACTATGTAAATATGAAGCAAAGCACAAAACTCACATTAACATTTTAAATTATAAAGAAACTTTTTATTTTGGTCTTTTACTAAATTGCTACCACTGGAACCACACTTATATTTATTTTTATATTTCCAATACACATAAAAAACGTGTCAACATTGTTTTGTTATATTAGGACTTTATTTTTTGGTTTTCTTTTTCGGTTGTTATACAGCCAGCGTCGTATTGACGTAATCATGAACCAAACCAACATCATTCAAATTTTCAACGCAACGCACAGTGCAAAATTAAGGGTATAATAACCCTGCCATTAGGAGTATGTCACATGGTCCACTAGATTGGTGACGTGATGCTTTTCTGCCACTAAGCGCGGGTGACAAAATCTAGTTTGTTAACATTGGACTTTTTAAAATACCACAAATATTACACAGAAAGAAATCACATGATTATAACTTATAAGTGACTATGATCTCTTTAATGTATCTGTAGTCTGTGATCTAATTAGTGTGATCTATATTTTGTTATCCTTTCACCAATACGAACGCACGAGTCGTTTAGCAATAAACGAGAGATATACATCGAAACCAGAATTAAAAAAAATACGAAAACCCAAGTCTCCTTCTCTAAAAGAAAATGCCCATAAATTTACAATGCGGGTTGGTTTCTAGGACATGAACAAGAAAACGAAATGAGTTGAAAGGTAGAACTATAGCCTACATCAACATTAACGAGCAGCAAAAGCTATACCTTATTATTCCACCATAATCAACCCCTAAAATGCGATTGTCCTCAGGTAGCCGGGCTAAGTTCACGCTCGATATCCTCCAATGATCGCCCCTTCGTTTCAACAACATTACCGCCAATGTACAGAACAGCGAGAAGACAGATGGATGCGAATCCCAAGTACACTTTGCTTATGCCGAATTTAGTTACCACGCTCAAGAAATACAATCCGATCACGAAGTTTGATATCTGCTCAAAGTAAAATATTTAAAATACCACGTAATATTAATTCTTGTGGAAAAAGAACAAACAAAATTAAAATGAATTACCCAATGCATTCCAAGTGACAAAACAACTGCCTTTGCTCTGATTCGGGAGGCGAAAATCTCGGGTAGTAAAAGGGCAGGGACCGGGCCCGCACCAAGAGAGAATGACAGCAGTACCTGTATAATTAATGTTGGTGAAAATCAAGAATACTGATGGATGATGTTTGTTAGGGATGCAAACAAACCGACCGTTCAGCGAACAGGTCGTGAATTGTTAGGCGGGAAGTTCGTTTGTTTAATAAATGAATGAACAAGAACAATAAATTTCGTTCGTTCATTTATGTTCATGAACGTTCGTAACGTGTTCCTTTGTGTTCGGTACTTCAAAATTCCGACAAATAATTCGCTTGTTTCCATTTGTGTTTGTCAACATTAGTTTATGTTCATGAACGTTAGCTTGCGTTCGTTGCCTAAAATTAACAAATGAACATGAGCACATTCATTCCTTAACGAACGAACACAAACAAAAAATCTCGCTCAGTAGGTGTTCATGAATAGTTCGTGAACATATATATTCCTTAACAAACAAACACGCGTTCGGTTCGTTTGCAGCCCTAATGTTTGTTATATAGCTACTTGATTAGCTAAAAGTTGAGTTGATTGAGCATACAAAACGTGATAACAGCAAGCGGTCCGGAATACGGTGCCAAAACTTTCCAAGTGAAGGACAATGAGAGCAGCAACATCGAAATAGCCTTGAAAACGAAAAGGGGTACCAAAGATTACAAAACGTAGCATAGATTTTGGAAAATTATGAAATATACAAGTGAGTAACAATATAGCATACCATTCCAGAAAAGCTTGTGACCAGAAGACTTTTCCGTCCTTGTTTGTCATCAAAGAAACGCGATCATTGTGCCTGCAAGTACAATGAAATCAAGATACTACGTGTCAGTTACAAGTTATAACTGTCGATCAGAAAACCATAAACATAAATGAAAGGGTGTCTGACCGAAAACATTTGCAGCCCCAACAAGAGCACTAGCTGCCACATCAGATGCAACCCCTGCTGTGCGGAACAGGAGGTTGAATAGTACACAACAGCGTTTATTCCAGCCAACTGTTGGAACAGGAAAAGGGCTGCACCAACACTCACAACTAGCGTACCACCACATACACGTCAGCATTGCATGGTCAGATGATCCATAACAACATGAAGTAATAAAATAAGAGAAATTACCATTTTTGTCCCTGAGGTTTGGCCAGTTTTGCGACTTTCGTCCAAAGGTTTGTTTTTTCCGCATCTGGATCCAAAAGGTTTGAAATCTTGCCATTTTCAGCCAGCTCGCTAACTCCATCCATTTTTCTCCGTTAAGTCAGGGGTATTTCCGTCTTTTTTGTTAACTTAAAGTGCAATTCGGTATTTTTCAAGGGTATTAGGTCTTTTTACATAAATTGAAAACGACCGAATTGCCCTTTAAGTTAGCAAAAAAGACAGAAATACCCCTGACTTTACGGAGAAAAAGGATGGAGTTAACGAGCCGGATGAAAATGGCAAGATTATAAACCTTTTAGATCCAGATGTGGAAAAACAAACCTTTGGACGAAAGTCGCAAAACTGGCCAAACCTCAGGGACGAAAATGGCATTTTACTCTAAAATAAGTGACGTGATTTTTATATATGTATTTTTGTACTGATTTTACCTTTTAGATATCGGGCGCTGAAAAGATCAAACCAACCAGCATCTTGTTCCTCTGAACCTTGACCAGATGCACTTAAGTCAGCCATAACCTCTACGGACTTTTCCATCACCGTATAACGTTTTTATCGCTTTCTCAGCTTGGTCAATTTTCTTTTGCTGCAAGTAAATAGTCACCAGTTCATTAATCAACGCTCACACCACTAATTTATAAAAAAGCGGTTCCGCAACAAACTAGAGTTTTATTATGAAACCTGAACAAGCCAACGCGGAGATTCTGGGGAGATTGCCATTCTAACGCCAACAGAACAGACGGGATCGCTGCGATTGCAAACATCGTTCTCTACCTGGAAAATAAACATAAATAGTAAAGTACACGAATGAACCTTGTGGTTTACTAAAATTTTGGATTTGGTCCATAGATTTCCAAAAGTACACAGATGGTTCCGGTGGTTTGCACTTTGTAACGCATTTAGTCCCTAACTTGGACATGCTGAAACCTTTAGATTTGTTGGCTAAGGACTAAATGTGTTACAAAGTGCAAACCACAGGGACATCCGTGTACTTTTGGAAAGGTAGGGACGAAATCCAAAATTTTGGTAAACCACAGGAACATCCGTGTACTTTACTCGAACATAAAATAGTTACAAACATTTTCCCTATAACACTTGGTAAAAACATAGAATAAATTACCATAAGGGGTTTGCAGCTAAGGGTAGTCCAGCCACCAAAGCTGCGAGGATTCCGATGCAGATAAACAGTTGGTTGATAGATCCAAGCGTGGCACGAATTTCAGTTGGTGATATCTAAAAAGAAAGGTGTCAGGTGAAAAACGTAAAATACTTGTTTAACAGAAAGCTAGAAGAAAGTTGTCATAAGTTTACCTCAGATATGTATAGCGGGACGATAGCAGATGATATGCCGAATTCCGATGCCGGCAAGCAAGCGGCCGATTATCATGGTCTGTACATTTGTAGCCGTTGCACTGAAAGATAAATTTAATTATATTATACACATATGTTATCATCTAAACAGTTGTAACGTAAAAGGTGTAAGAACTTCAAACCAAAGAAACGCTCCGACTGTAAGAGGAATTGCATCAAGTAGAAAAGTTTTTGTTCGTCCAAATTGGTCCGCAAGAGACCCCCCTGTGAAGGAGCCGACAGTGGCGCCAGCAAGAAGTGTGCTAACAATCCATCCTGCATGAAAACCGCCCATGAGAAACAATCGTATAACATATGTAAATCAGTTATAATGGAAATATTTAGTGAATCTTGCCTTGAAGAACTGCATTATCAGCAATGCCAAGATCTTTTGCAAGATACTCAGTGCACCATTGACAACCCTGGCACAGATACAGTCAAGCAAAGCATGGAAATTAGAACGGTGAAACTCTTACGACGTGTAGGAATTGTAAATTCAGAAGTTATAAAGTAGTGTACCCTAGATGATATCCGAATAATATGGCTCCCAGACTAGCAACACCAACATAAGGTAAAACCGATCCGCTTGATTGGCTCTTGACAGGAGTAACGTCTCCGTCTACATTTCGGTTGATTATGCAGCTTGTTAGAAAATAAAGACAGTACCAAAGTTTTACCCACAACAACTTTCTACCAATCAATTGTTTATAGGCAAAATCCTGGTCAATCATAACCAGAACTCAAAAAAGTCAACAATTCTAGAATATTGCTTTTAATGATACTAGTTCCCTAAATCAATTGCCTTAATCCCTAATTAATTTAAAATCTCCAATCACTTTTTAACTGTTGTAAACAACAACTTAACACAACTAATTCAGTTACAAAAACTAAGCATGAGAATTTTCATACCTAATACTGGTACCTTACCGATACCGCAGTACCGACTGAACATATACGCTATGGTATAGGTTTTGAATTTAGCTAAATTTCGGTAACAACGCCAAGCAGTACGGTACCGGTTCAAGACTGTTAACAGTATATTACCATACCGGAACTGACCAAACATATACGGTATGGTATTCTGTTTTGAATTTAGCTAAATTCCGTTTTAATTTTAGCGAAATTATCAGTACTATACGGTATCAGTACCCGATCTCATCCCTAACAAAAACAATCAACTAACACTAGGTCAAACAACAATCCACAAAAACAGTTATGCACAAAATTAGATCGATAATAAAAATGCAACTAGAGAACATAAATTCAACAAAACAAACCGGACGCTTGAGCTTTGACTGATCTGTGCGTCACAGATGAACGAATCGCACTTCCGGTACCAGAACCGGTACCGACCGGAGTCGCAATCCGAAACTGTAATTCCTACCGGTCCCGATCACGCACGCAGTGGCGGTTTTGTTGTTATATTGACTCGAAGCCGAGTAAAACCCTACGGTTTTGAACAAGGAAGCCATTCGCACCGAGTTTATCGCTTGCATCTTCAATTACAAAATTCCTTAATCAAAACAGTAGGATTTGACAACGTGAACAATGTTTGTAATGAACAAATCAATTGACGGTGAATTTTAAGAAATTGGTTGAAGAAAAAGAGAAAATTACAGCGTCGAGTGTCGATCTGCAACGGAGTGTGCGTCTACTGGAGGAGTGAGGGGGCAGAATCGAAAATGTGGAGTGGGGTCGGAAGAGTTGTTGTTTCCGTTGCTTTGGTGGCACCGATGGATGGAGTTGTAATTTCAGGAATTTTGTTGTTTCTGTGAAATTTGAAAAGGAGATGGGAATGGGATCGAATAAAGAGTATATTTGATGATCCAACGTGTTTAAAAGATTATTTTTTCTTCAGTTGTATTTTAATCGGTTTATCTACTTGACTACTTTCCCTTTCTCTCATTCTTTATCCATCTAGTTTAGCTTAAAAGCATGTTTATGTTTAACTTTTATTCCATCTTTTAAACACCTATTCTTCATGTTTTATGTTGAATAGAAGCCAAAAGGGATGAACACTTATCCAATTATGTTATAACTACACAAAGATGTTATAGTGGATTAGAGTTCCAGTTTGAATCTCAAAAAGAAATGTAATATTACAGTTTACGTTTTTTTTTAACGTCCAACGAATCTTTCAAACGGGCTACTGGCAAAATTCACTATATCGAGATACACTCGTCTCCAAACCAAAAAAACTCTCACACATAAAATAAAATATCAATTTCATTGCGGTTCAAATTTGACTATGATATGAAAATAAATATTCTAGTATAAAACATGGATTGTTTTTTTCTTTTAAATTTAGTGTTCCTAAAAAACTTATCTAACAAGAGAGTGTTGTTTAAAAAATCTATATCAAAATGGTAAAGTGTACTTACTTATATTTTCTAACCAAACTCGTGTATTATACTGTATTATACAATAAAAACATATCATTATATAATGAGTAAAGTACTTCATATAACTAACGTCTTTTTATTACCATTGTAACGTCCTCGCGTTTCCGCAAAATTTTATTTTAGGAAATACGTGTCGTACCACTAAATTATTTATTTGTCCATTTTTATTATCGTTGTTATTATTTATTTATTTATTCTTTTATAAAATAATATAATAATAATGATAATAATAATAATAAACAAAACAAATACGGCGTTTTTATGGTGCTCGTAACTGAAAACAGATCGTGTAGGTGCGTTCGGGTTACTAAAAAACGTTAGAACCGGTTAACGGGCCTTGGCCCAGCACACTACCTAAACCCTAACTAAATCCCTGCTTCCCTAATTATATACACATCACACACACAAGGAACTCACAACCCTAGCCGCACACTCCCTCACCTCTCCGCTGTCTCCCTCTCGTTCACATGACCGGCGACCGGAGCCTACTCCTCACACAAGGTACCCCGTATTCCGGCGACATCCACACCGCACACCTACTCCTCTCCCACAGCAAACCCAACCCTCCTTCCACCTCTTTCGCTCACTTTAACGGCCGGCCAACCACCATATGGTGGTGGCGCTCGACGGCAGGTCAGAGACAGAGAGAGAAAGACAGAGTGAGTGAAGTGAGACAGAGTCGGAAAAGGAGAAGCCGGCCATCTCCCTGCGGCGGCGCACGGCGATTACGCTCGTTCGAGGCGGTTCTGTGGTGGTTTCGGCTGGGGTGTTGGTTGATAACTCGAGTGGAATAAGATAACATGCTTCAGATCTCGGTTCGACTTGGGCTAGAGTAGTGGCAATAATGGTGGTGCGACGCCGCCGGCGACAACTCCAGCCGACAACGGCAGTGGAGATGATCGTGTTGTGGTTCGGGTTTTGTTGGGTTCACTTCAGTTTCGATGTTGATTCAGTTCAGCAGATTCGAGTTTCGGGTTTGTCTCTGTTCAGTTTTACTTGGGTCGAAACCGTCGACTCAGTCAACAGGGACATCTTGGATTCGGGTCTCGGTCAAAGTAGGTCAACGGACTGATTCGGGTCGGAATGGGAGTTCGGTCAACTAACCGGCCTACGACTCATTCGATACTCGATTCCTCAAAGATCAAAAGTTTACCTCGGAACTCCATTCTTGAACTCCTCGACTCCTCTCGGGATTACCAAAGATCGACGTGCATATGTGAGCATACTCGACCCATTTTTTTTACACTTTAACGCATTTTGGGGTGCAACATGTATAAATTACAAAAAAAACTTTAACAAGATTAAATGTGTTCCAATACCAAACGGGTTATCAATTACGCTTATGTGGATTATATGTGTTAGATTAAACTCGTTTATACATGCTACTTGTTACGTTTGAGTTGTTTATGCTTATTAGTTTTAATTTGTATTCTCACGACATTGTTATGATTATGTTACTATGCATGCTAGTTAAAGAATTCAATTATATGCTATGATTATGTGAGAGTCGTCTACATATATGCGATTCAGCTTTATTATACTTCCGTCATGATTGAAATAAACTCTTACACTTAGATTTTATTTTCAAACTTGTATGCTCGCCAATACTTTTGTATTGATCTACGCTTTTAATACATGTTGCAGGAAAGCTGATGATGCAAGAAATCTAGTAGGATTGCTTAGATACACGCCTAGATTAATTTATCTATTTTGATGTTATTTCGTTTTGAAACAATTGTTAACTATTATTTGGAATTTTTGTATGACCATTTAGTCTTGAATGAAATTTGAATATAATCTATATTGTCACATAGCGTTATGAAGTTTTGAGCAATTTGTTCGTCTCATCCCGATGTTTCCGCCATTGGTTGGGGTAACCATATGACATTACGTACGACTAACTTGAATCTGTCATAAAAACCGTCATATATTTAATTAGTAACACCATAATAGCCCGTACATTACACGAATTGAATACTTAAAATATGTTATACGCAAATATATATTCTTCATGTGACTCATATTACGTAGTACATTACATATAATATTGTATATATATAATCTTATTTTTATTATTGTGTATCTTTTAAATTTAACTATTACTTAAAATAAATAATAATAAATTTATTGGTATGTCATAAATTTACTTAGATTTGTTATTCTTATTAATAATTGTTATGTAAATTTAATTAATATTTTGTTATTATAAAAATATGATATAAGATAGCGGTTTATACATGTCAAAAAAAATATGTTCATAGTTAATGGTAAACTTACTATGTCACAAATTGGTAGGAAAAAAATAGAAAATTAATAATGTTAAAATATGATTAGGTTACTCTTTTCTATTTATATACCATTTCTTTATTTAGGGTCGATTAAGTTACTCTTTCTTACTTTATAGAAAAAATATTCATTTACGGTCATAAAGAAATTTGTATGGAAAAATTTTTGTGAGGTGAAATATGACAACAAATAATATGAGTCCTAGCAGAATTTGGGTGTTACAATTATGGTATTAAAGCTCATACTTTTCTATCGATTTTTTTTCTAAAACAAACAAGTGAGGTAATTAGTAGATGTCAAGTTAGGATATGTGTATAAGTTAGGTTGTTGCTATGAATAATGTTCAAATTCATTGTAAATGTATGATATTCTAAACTATGTACTGGTCTATGTTGACTTATGTTTTATGTCTCCCTTATTCACATACCCTGTAAGTATTATTTTTTTAGTTATTTTGATAACAAAGTTTTCTTTTAAGGTAGTGTAGTTATACCGAGAAAAAAATAATACGTATACTTGAATAACATTTTAAATGATATTAATTCCATCTATATTATAATGCTTATATAGATTATATGGAGTATTAAATTACCAATTGCTAAAAAATAGAATTAATTATCTATAAAAAATGAAAATTCAAAAGTTAGGTTTTAATAAATTCCTTACAGTAGTTTGTTTGAGACCAGATTTACAACTGTTTTTAACTATTTGTGTAGCTATAAATCCTATTGTATTCACTTAAATCTGATAAACAAAACTTAATTTGTAAGGTTTTTTTTTATTATTATGGTACAACTATAAATAAATGTGTTAAATTGAGTAAACAACTACAAATATGTGTTAAATTGAGTAAAAATAATTCAAACCAGTGGATTACCAATGATTCATTGAGTATATAGAGATAACGAAGAGAATATTGAATTGAGACTATTAGATATTATCATTTTAGGTAATTCATACTATTTTGTTATTTTCATTTGAATATAAATACATATTAATTATTCATGATACGGATGTTAATTAAGAATATTAGATATTAAATTAATATAATAATTAATAATATTATTACTAAATTAATAAAAAGAATGTCACGTAGGAATTCTTTATTAGAGTTAAATTACATTATTATTTAATCAACATCAACATGTTATACTTTTTAATTAACGTACTATATAACTTTTTGAGTAAATTGTTATTTTAGTAAAGGAGGATTGACTATAATTGTCAATTTTAGTCCAAATAACTTTTTTTTACTAGTTTACTGACTTATTCATTGTTTTGCCATTTTGATCCATTTCATTAACTCTGTTCAAAAATGCCAGTTAATTCAGGGGTATTTTAGTCAGATTACATATGTATTTCATTTTTTTGCATTTTCATCCATTATTTTAAAATAACTTTTTTTTTCTTAAAAATTATATATAAATATGTAATTTTAATAATAATAATAATAATAATAATAATATAACTTATTTCCTATATTTACATTTAGAAAGAGGTGAATAGTTTCCCTTTCTTATTGGATAAGATAGGCTGCCAAGAATAGTGTCAGGCTGTTACCTGTCACTCTCTAATTAGTTCAGGTATTTATGATTTTGCTCCACTTAAAAAATAAGAATATGCTCTATTCAAAGTTACGATTTTACCTCTGATTAAAAATTACGATATTGCCATCGTTTTAGCTTTTGGCAAATTACGATTTTCCTCAGCCCAAAATTACTATTTTGCCTCAACTAAAAATTACAGTATTGTCATCGTTTTAATTTTTTTTAAAGATGTCTGGGGAAATAGTGCCAAGCTGCTGCATGACACTCCCCCCCTTGGCATGTATATGTTACGATGTTACCCACAGTTCAAAATAAAAAATTTGCCTTCTTCATAATTACGATTTTACACCTGGTTCAAAATTACAGTATTACCATCGCTTTAACTTTTGACAAATTACGATTTTACCCCCAATAAAAAATACAATTTTGTCCTCAGTTCAAAATTACAGTATTGCTATCGTTTTAGGTTTTTTAGCAAAACTTTTGAATTGTTTTGTTTTAATTGGTTGACTCGATTTAATTTTTTTTCTTGTCATAGAGTTGCATAACACTCACCATTCACCTTGAAAAAAGTACAATTTTGCACCCAGCTCAAAATTCCGGTCTTACCATCATTTTAGTTTTTTTAGCAAAACTAAGGCAGTTTTTTTTAATTGTTGTTTTGGACCTCAGTTAAACTTGATATTCTTATGGGTTAGGATAGTTAAAGGAGTGGCTATCCTTGAAAAGTTCTCAATGAACCTCCTATAATAACCAGCTAATCCTAAGAAGTTACGAATCTCTGATGGAGTTTTGGGTACTTCCCAATTCATTATGGCTTCTATTTTGGCGGGATCCATTTGGATACCATGCTCACTTACCACATGTCCAAGAAATTGGACTTTTATAAGACAAAACTCACACTTAGAGAATTTATCAAAAAGTTTCTCTTGTCTTAGTATTTCTAGAATGCACCGTAGGTGTTTCTCATGATCAACTTGATTACAAGAGTAGATAAGTATGTCGTCTATGAAAACAATGACAAACTTATCTAGATAGGGCTTGCAGACTTTATTCATGAGATCCATGAATGCCGCAGGTGCATTTGTGTGCCCAAACGGCATCACCAAGAATTCATAGTGACATAACGGGTCCTAAAGGTAGTCTTAGGAACATCCTCGTTCCAAACCTTCAGCTGATGATATCCTGATCTTAAATAAATGTTAGAGAAGCAACTAGCACGTTGAAGTCGATCGAATAAGTCGTCGATCCTGGGTAAAGGATAACGATTCTTGATTGTTATCTTATTTAGCTCACGGTAATCAATGCAAATCCACATTGAACCATCCTTCTTCTTAACGAAAAGAATAGGAGCTCCCCAAGGTGAGGAACTAGGTTGTATGAAACCTTTGTCTAAGAGTTCATCTAATTAAACTCTTAACTCCTTCGTTTCCGAAGGTGCTAACCGATACTGAGCTCTAGCAACAGGTGCTGATCATGGCAGGATATCAATTCTGAACTCTACTTGCCTATCTGGAGGTAGGCCTGGTAATTCTTCAGGGAAAACATCAGAATACTCCAAGATAACTGTAAGGTCTTCAATATATGGCTTAGGCTCACTGATAGTTACTTGTACCATGTAAATGACACAACCTCTTCCAAAACACTTGGATGCTTTAAATAACGACACCTTGTCTGGCAATCCATAGTGTGAATCTCCAGGGATGGTGATCGTTTCACCAGATGGGGTTTAATCTCGATAAGTTTCTTATCGCAGGCAATACGGGCTTGGTTATGGGATAACCAATCCATGCCTAAGACTACATCGAACCCTGCCAATTTCATTGGCAAAAGAAAGATAGGGATAGAATGATTCTTAATGGATATAAAACATCCATCAAGAATGGATGATGCTGTTTCTAAAGTTCCATCAGCGAGTTCTACCACATAGGTTATGTCTAGAGTTCTTATGGGCAAGCTTAATAGTTTACTAAACTTATGGTCAACAAAAGATTTATCTGCACCCGAATCAAAAAGAACTCTAGCACATATGTCATTGATGAGGAATGTACCTGTTATGACATTGTTGTCATTAACGGCTTCCCTGGCATTCATCTGGAAGGCACGAGCATTCCCTTTCTTAGCCTCTACAGGCTTTGCATCATTATTTCTGGGTTTCTAAGGGCAGTTAAACTTAATATGCCCCTTTTCGTTACAGCCGTAGCAGACGGCATTCTTTAGATCTTTGCACTCTAGGGTCTTATGCCCTTTTTTCTTACAGATACCACAGGGTTTAGTCTGTGGATTAATACTACATTGTCCCACTGTCTGTAGTCACAGTTCTTGAACAGAGGTTTATTATTAGACGTGTGTTGGTTCTTCTTGAACCCTAAATTCTCTTTCTTTTTGAACCTTTGGGAGTTATCCTCCTCCCGTTTCCTTTTTCCATTAGTTTCAGTCCTAACCGACTTTTGCCTCACTAATCTAAGGTGGTGAGAGAGATAGGTCCACAGCGGACCTATAGGTACTAGGCTGAGCAGCCTTTACCATTCCCTTTATCTCGGGTGCTAACCCATTAATGCAACGCGCAATGCGTTTGGGTTCAGGGGTGATCAAATAGGAAACTAACCTGGACAGGGAATTAAAGCCAGAAACATACTTCCGACAATCTAGGTTCTTCATTGTGAGAGTCAGAAAGTCTGACTCTATCTTCTCCACCTCATGATGTAGGCAGTAAGTCTCCTTGCTAAATCAACAAACTTAGATCATCCTAAGTTGTACAGGTGTACCTTACCTGTAGATTGGACCATTGCCTTCCACCAAATCAGGCATCGCCCTTGAAGGACTGTGATACATACTTTACCACATCCTTATCAGCACATCCGCTGATATCTACTATCATTTCCATTTCATCCAGCCATTTCAAGGCTTTTACTACTCCTCTTTCTCCATTAAAATCTCGGGGTTTACAGGAAACGAAATATTTGTAGGTACATCCGTCTTTTGAAGAACGAGACCTATCAGCAAATTCTAATTTCTTTGGTTCACTCTTCGCATTTGAAGAGTAAACCGAGCTCTCCTTACGAGCTGAGGATGGTGGAATTGATAAAGGTCTGGAGCGAGTAGCGCTCGACTCCTTAAGTCTTTCTATGGCCTTTTCCATGGCCTTTCCAATAGCTGCATCTATGCGAGCTTGAAAATCATCTCATTAATGGCTATGTTTTCAGGGTTGTTAGAGTTAATATCTCGGTGGCTACTTTGCGCCTCGTCCGAGTTAGCCATTCTTGGAGCTTTGGTTCTAAATACCAAATAAAAATTCTCTTAGCCATGGTATTAATAACCATATAGGCTTTAAACATTGGATATAACAATCTATCGCCTATCTAAGCTAGTGTGAATAACATCACAACTCTTAGGCTTATCATATCTATATTTGGCCTAGGTCTCAATAGGACCATCAAAGGCAAATTACAATCTGGACATAGTCCTTATATTATTGAACAATGGATCGTAATGTCATAACTATCATTGTCATAATTGACAATTATATGTAGCTCATGGGCTTGCCACGAAGGACATTAAAACATGGCTGATTGGCCAGTCCCAAATGGACATAAAATACGGCACAAAGGCCTATCACTAATGGACATAAAGTACGACACTTTGGCCTGTCACTATTGGACAAATTACGGCACATTGGCCTATCATCTTAGACAAATTATGGCACCTTGGCCTGTCACGTTGGACAAATTTGGCACCTTGGCATGTCACCTTGGACAAATTACCGCACATTGGCCTGCCAATTGTCATCATATTTATGACATTAGCCGAGATCATATTGATCACATAGGCTATATAATAGGTCTTAGGATGTAGTCCTTTTACCTAGATGGCTAGTGTGGTTCCTCAAGTCACAAAACCAGGAGTATGAACATTCCTTAATGTTAACATAAGGGTACCTTAATGGTTGATTAATAGTCCCGGTCACCTTGGACCTTAACGACATTGGAGGCTTACCTAGTCCACCACATCTGGATAGAAGGATAACTTCCCTTAACTATCATGATAGAAGGCCATCTTATCCTTAACTATCATTTCCTGGCCCAATATATGGTCTGTGCCACTTGGCTAATCAAACCAATCGAGACGTTCGCTTGAAGAGGATGAATAGATATATATAATTCTAAAGTATTTCATTAAATGCCAATAAGAATTACAATACTAGAATAATCCATGAAACAAACTGTCCATTCAAGGACTTCAAAGAAATAACAATGTCCATGCAGGGACTAAAGAAATAACAAGGTCCTCGCAGGGACTACAGAAATAACAATGTCCTCGCAGGAACTAACATATATTATTAAAAGAGACTTCACTCGTCCTTCTTTCCCTTAACCAACTTGGAGAGCTTCTTGAAGAACTTATTTGTCTTCTTCTCCGTTTTCTCCCTTGTTGTTGCATTTCTTTCATTCGTTCTAAGGCCTCATTGATAGCCTCAAGTGGCGGCGGGGTTGTGGTTGTGGCATAACAGAATATTGGTACCCGAAACCTGGATATCCAGTAGGTGGATAAACAGGTGGGAAAGGAGATAGGTAAAGTGCGTTATGCATGAGTGCTTGCATATAAGGGTCATGCGACAATGTTGGTAATTTACCGACGTAGACGGGTTAAAAGGATCATATCCAGATATATTCGGATATGTGGGGAAGGGTATTTAAAACCCGATAGTGGTGGTTGAACCACCGTTGATGGTGTCGGTTCCATCACAGGTGAAGTATTGGAGGGTCCACCCATTTGTGGGTCCTATTGAACGGTGGGGTAAGGTTTGGGCAAATGTGGCAGCGATCCCGACTGTTGACCCACATGTACCGACATACGTGGTCCACGTTTCCTCCTTGGTAGCTCAGGCGGTGGTTGGGGTTGTTCCACCGGTTCCATGTGGACATCTCCTTGTACAGGGGGTGTTGGGGAGTGATGGGAATGAGTGTTTGCGAAAGTAAATCGGTTCCAATATTGGTCCCATTCATTAGGACCTTGGTATGGCGACCCAGCGTAGGAGTTTGAATCGCTTGAGATTTCGATGGGATGTGTGTGTGATCCCGATGGCGACATTTCTGGATCGGAGTCCTCATCCATTGGGTTGGATTGATCCAACTGATTCTGATCAGCTAGGGGTGTTTAAAGTATTGGTTTGGGTTAAACTCATCATGATTTGAATGATGGAATGATGAGAGTGGTGTGATTTGTGCGAATGATATGAGTGGTACGAACTTTGGGAGTGGTAGGTGAATGTCTAGATAGGGGTCAGGAATCCCCCGAATCCTCATAGGGATTCGAGTGATGAGGTTGTGAAGGGATGTGTCCTGATGGCCCTCCTCTCATTGGTCATTTACCTCTTCCTTGTACTCTTGGCGGCATTTTCCTCTTAAAATCAAATAAAAACAATACTAATAACTTAATAATGAGATGAGTAATCCTAGGTCAAAGCCTAGACTCGGAAGTCTAAGGAATGTGCTCGTGTAAGTTTGAGATTAAACATAATAAGGCTAGCGCTTAATTCTCTCAAATGTTGGCTCTGATACCAACCTTTCACACCCCTCGGATTTCCAACCAAATCCAAACACCGGTGGGCCCGGGTGGGGAGTATCGTGACGTAAGTTGATATCATCATAGACAATTAAACACGACATAACGGAAGTCTTGGAGTTAAATTACTATTACAAACCAAATGTTCAAAGTACAAAAAAAATAATATACAAACGGCTCGTAATAGAAGATCCACAGGTGGATCGTAAAATGTACAAAAATGTATAACAGATTTGGGCAGATCTAGGATTTGCAAGATCCTCTTATCACTACCGAGCACTTCAAGCCTATTTTCGTATTGTACTTACAAGCTTAGTCTTTTGAAAATACGTCAGCTTTCGCTGGTAAATACACCCAACTGACTAATTCTGAAAACATTTTGAAAATGTTTTAAGTGCACATTGGCACAAAATCTTTTACAACTTGGGAAGTCAGCCTTCTAACCTTGTTAACAGATTCACATGTTTGTCCATACATACAGGGCCCGGTACGAAGACCCAGACATGATTAACGTACTCACCACTTAAGAACTAACGTAGGAGTTACCCAACCTTGTGGGTAAAGTTTTTAGCATTAGCGCTTGTCGGGTGTATGCCTACACCCCGCGCTTAGGTCATCGCCATTATCTAATGTAATGAGCCGAGGATATCCAGGAAATGGTAGTTAACCCCCGATGTTTAAGCTATCAAACAAAACTGATTATAACGGAATATACGGATTTACTAGCCACAATCCGGCATTCGATTGATCTCATTTCTGAACAAAACATATAACGCTTGATTAAACGATGATCGGATAGAATGTAGTTTAAACCCAACAAGTACCTTGACTTGTATAATACGGGTAAACTATAAACATTCTGGATTTTGAGATTTAAATAACAAGGTTAGATTCGTTTCGGTTAATTTCCGTAAATTAGTTACATATACTTAACCGTAAGCATAACAGCGATATCGAGTAACCGGATAAGTCATGGACAAGTTCTATATGCCATTGTGTTTTAAATAAGTTGTAATATCAGTAGGATATCAACTTATATGCCCGTTAAGGTCTTAAAATGAAACTATGCGTCATAAGGGTATTTCGGTAATTATATACCGTATAAAGAAACTTGAATATAATTTAAGGTTATACTGATAAGTATTCTGGAAAAATATATTTATTTTATGATATGATATCAGTAGGAATATGACAATATGTGTAATTTATCTTTTATGACCAAACTATGCACCGAAAGGGCATTTTGGTCATTTTACACATAGTTTTATAAATTATTTGGGATTATGAGTTCATATCATTTACCTACTATATAAATATTTAAGATAAGTTTTAAATTCAGTAGGTAACATGTCTTGGTTGATAAGTATGGTTTAAGACCATACTATGCGCCGAAACGACGTTTATGTCGTAAAATGACGATTTAGCGACGTTTAATGAAAACTGATGTTAAGATCAGGTTAACATGTCTTAGATATGTTATTTAACATAAAATATCAGTAGGTATAAGATTATTTTTTGAAAAGGTATGATTAAAGCCATTTTAAGAGCCACAAGGGCTTTATCGTCATTTATCGACATAATACAAGGACTTGTTCTTAAACTCAGTTTATAACCTGATTTGACATCCCAAATAATCCTACTTATAATATTACATCAGTAGGTAATTCATTTTTATGTCCATTATCGATTAAACCTTATTTTATGCAAAAAAGGCATTTTAGTCAAAATGGCATAATTACGGAACTTGTGCATAAACTCAGATTCTGATTATGATCTTGTAATATAACCTTAGGGGTTTATGCTACATTATATTACAATCATAGTGTAACCTTAGATCTGTAGTTAACTAATCTAAATCGGGTCAGAATCAAAAGTCAAAGCAGAAGTCAAACTTCGCGACTTTCGGTTGCGAACCGACCCTAGAACTGAAATTGACGAGCCAAACATGTTCTTACATGTTCTAATAATGATTACCAACTTGTTTAAGTGTCAAAACATGTTTCATAACTTATATAAGCTCAGATTATAATATTTTTAAAAAATGGCATGTTTGACTTTTTAATGTTAATACTTTGACCCGTCAAGCAAACGTGATCTTCAGGAGGTGCCCTTAATAGGGATTAACACCTACCTTATTACTATCACTTAGCCATGTTCGTTACGAACAATGGCTGGACCATAATGGTCTTAACCAAAAGTCAAGGTGTTTTCCGTAACACGCTTGACTTTTGGCTATAAAAGCCTATAAACGAAAATGCAAGAGAGAGGAACACTTACAAGTGATTCCTAGGATGAAATTGAACCAAGTTGGATCCTCCTTTCAGTTAAGAACTTCCAGAGAAGGGAGATAGAATGTGAAATGAGAAAGGTGCAAGTTCAAATGGTGAAGCATTGCACTATTTATAGTTGGAGAGCTTGAAGGAGGTGATGTCAGGTGTTAAGGGGTGTTAGAGGAAGCTTACAAGTGTCCTAAAACGTGGCATAGCTGTTCTAAAGTCCATGGTTTCGAAACATGGTTTTTGGCAACATGTGTGGAGGCCAAGGAAATTTTTCTGCAGATATAGCCTTCTGGCGGGCCGCGAGTGTCACACCCTGACCTGTAGCGGATAAGGTAGTCGGGGTATGATTGGGTTTTCATCAAAGCTCATGACATTTACTATTATAAAGGTTTAATATTTATTATTCCGAACTTAATTAAAATATTCTAATAACACATATTCAAACAAACACAATATTGTTCCAAACAAACTTGCAAATAACGTTTTAATTCTTCTAAGGCCCATATCCTATGTGATCCACGCTTCAAACCTGTTCACCTGTATCATGTGTAAAAACAAAGTTTTGTGTCAACATAAGTTGGCGAGTGAATCCCTTTTTATCATTGAGAAAAATGATATATTTAGTATTTTACAAAAATGTGCATTAACAAAAAATGAGAGTGTCGTGTATGTTATCTAAATCACAAACCATATCATCAATCATCAACTAATAATAAACATGTGTGCATGATAAGCGATGTGCTGCGAGATCAAGGCTCAATCAAACAGAGCCAATCTAGTATATTAGGCTTCGCGACGCTCCACCCGCTTGCAACGAGGGACAAAGGGCCTAATGTGAGAAATGACTGCAATGAGAATATAAACAATAAATGGCAATAAATAAAACAACATCACATAGCACGTTAGGTCACATAATGGTAATAGCACGAGATTTTAAAATAACGAGACAACAATATATATAGCGACACATGATACACCCCAAAAACGTGAATTAAAAGGAGAGTTGTAAGATTCACTCACAATGGACGCGATTAAGATTTCTTGAAGATTGCGCACGATTGAGAAGTTGGAATAGCAAGTGACGAAGCGACTAACCTAAATATTTACATAACAATTTAGCTAAAAATATGTTCCTTTGGTTGAATTTAATATTTTTAATTAACTTATTATTTAATAGATAATTTAAATTAATTTTTATTGTTTTTATTACTATGTTTTTATCTTCTTAAACTTTTATTTGTTAATTGGTTATAAAATAATATATTTTTGGGGAGAATATTTAACGATTTAATTAATTAAAAAATATGTTTTTCTCTGAATTAAATTGGATAAATCGCTCAAGAAATCGGCAGCGTGTGGGATCGAACTGGTGACCTTTCGTTTGTGTGCACGCAGCCCGGCCAACTGGGCTGCGTGTCTAACCCGGAAGATATTGGATTTTAATTATACTTATATACTTACTAGCTCTTTTCAGAAATAGCTTTTATAAAAAGGGTGTGATATTTTCAGTGGACCGGTATGCGTACAAGACTCGAACTCGTGATCTTAGCTCCGTGTGTGCACACAGCCCGACCAATTGGGCTGTGTGTCTAACCGCTGAATATTAGATTTTTATTCTTTATATGCACTTTCTGCTATGTGTCATGATTTGGTTTTTATAAAAAGGTTTTGATAATGCAGCGGTCGGATCACAACAAGACTCGAACCCAGGACCTTGGCTTCATACGCACATAGCCAACCAACTAGGCTGTGTGACTAACCCGGTTGAACTATGGTTTTTAATCCTTTTAAATTGAACCTCCTGTTCATCTTCTTCATTATAAACACAGAACTGTTAAGCCCGATTTGAATTGATTTGATTGATAATTCTCTTATAAATGTCAAGTCATCTACACATGGTATTAAATAAAAAAAATAGAAGGAAATGAATGAAGGTTATACCGATCAGAGATGCACTGACTTTCCGACGAGATTCCGACAGATAGCAAGTGTTTCCGGTGAAGTGTTCTTGATGAACAGAGACTTGTAGAAAGGTAGGGAGTGTGTGTGCGTATTTCAAATGGGTTCCCAGAGCCCCTATTTATACTTGAAGGAGGTCGCATGATTTGGGTTTCAGTTTTAGGAGTTTCGGTCAAAACGGTTATGGGCGAGTTGTTTGCAAATCTTAATTGAATGTGGGTTGACTCGGTTTAAGTCCAGATTCATGATTAGAAGATAATTCGCCGGTCAATTGCGAAGAACTAAAGATTTGGTGATTGCCGGATTGAACGCGGCTGTTACAGGGCGGCATCTTTGAATTCAGTTTGAGGAGTTAATATGATATGAAGGTTTATTAGATTGGAACATTTCAGATGTTAAGGGAGTGGTGCAGTTGTGTGTTGTGTGTTTGGTTAAGGTTTATGTGTGTGACCTGGGTTCGAATCCCCAGCACGTATATAGATATTTTTTATTATTATTTTTTTATTTATAATTTCCATTTATTATTCCTAATATATATCTATATTATTTATTATCTTTATTATTATTATTTTATATATTATTTATATGAATCTCTAAAATGATTTATATTAAAACGTAACGAAACGAGATTATATTAAACTAGATTACAAAATGGTGCCTATTTTAGAACCCGTTTTTCGACGGATGTTATAGTATCCCCTACTTTTAGAAATTTCGTCCCGAAATTTAAGTGGTAGTAGGTTTGTTTTGGAAGAGGTGAGGGTATGCATTGAGTCTTTACGTTTCTAAGTAAACTCGGGTCCTCGTTTCGACTCCCAACGAACCCTAACTATAGGAACTCGACTTCGTGTTAAGCGTTTTTCACCGGAGTCGATGACCTCTACGGGTCGCTCTACAAAATGCATCGTCTCGTGAATTTGAACATCTTCTAGCGGTATATGAAGGTTTTTGTCAGCAAAGCACTTTTTCAGATTAGAAACATGGAACGTTGGATGGATCTTGCTGAGTTTTTCAGGTAAGTCAAGCTTATAGGCTACAGGACCAACTCTCTCGAGTAATTTAAAAGGTCCAACGTAGCGAGGTGCCAGCTTGTCTTTTTGCCCAAACCGAATAACTTCCTTCCATGGTGACACTTTCAAAACTACTTGATCACCAACCCTAAACTCGAGCGGTTTTCATCGTTTGTCTGCGTAACTCTTTTGACGACTTTGAGCTGCTAGAAGATTGTTGCGAATATTGGAGAATCTTATCGGTTGTTTCTTGGATTAATTGCGGTCCGGTGATCTATGCTTCACCAATTTCGTGCCAACATACGGGTGATCGGCACTTACGACCGTATAGTGCTTCAAAAGGAGCTATACTGATGCTAGAGTGATAGCTGTTATTGTATGAGAATTCGACCAATGGTAGATGAGCATCCCAATTGCCCTTGAAGTCAATTACGAATGATCGTAACATGCCTTCAAGAGTTTGAATTGTACGCTCGGATTGACCATTAGTTTGAGGATGAAAAACGATGTTGAGGTCTAATCAAGTGCCTAACGGTGATTGCACGGCTTGCCATGTTCGTGAAGTAAAACGCCCATCTCGATTTGAGATGATGCTAAAAGGCACACCGTGTCGACTGACAATTTCATTGATGTAAATTTGAGCTAACTTCTCATTTTTGTAATCTTCGCGGATAGGAATGAAATGAGCGGCTTTGGTAAGGCGATCAACAATAACCTAATTCATATCATGCCCACTGGAGGTGCGAGGTTACCTAGTAATAAAATCCATGGTTATATTTTCCCACTTCCAAACGGGTATTTCGGGTTGAACAAGTAACCCTGAGGGTCTTTGATGCTCGGCTTTAACTTTCGAACAGGTGAGGTACTTAGAGCCAAAGATTGCGGTATCTTTTTTTCATTCCAGGCCACCAGTAAGAGTATCGTAGATCTTGATACATCTTATCAGCCCCTGGATGTATGAAGTATCATGTTTTGTGGGCCTCATTCATGAGAAATGTGCGAAGGTTGTCACGATCAGGTACCCAAATTCGATTTAGATAATGAAGAATGCCATCGGATTTTGATTCCAACTTAGTTTCAGCCCCACAAGATAATTCGTCTCGCAAATCATTTTCTGTAACTGAAGTATGCTGGGCTTCACGAATGCGTCTTTGAAGGTCAGTTACAATTTGAGAACACAACAGGTTGATGGAGTTAGCATATTCTCTTCGACTAAGAGCATCTGCTACGATATTGGCTTTGTCTGGGTGATAACGGATTTCGCAATCATAGTCATTCAGGAGTTCGACCCATCGACGTTGCCTCGTGTTTAACTCCTTCTGGTTGAAGATATGTTGAAGCATCTTATGGTTAGTGTAGATCTCATACTTTGTGCCATAGAGATAATGTCTCCAGATCTTCAGAGCGAACACGACTGCCCCGAGTTCTGGGTCGTGAGTGGTGTAATTCTCATGGACTTTGAGTTGTCTTGGGGCATAGGCTATCACCTTACCCCTTTGCATTAAGACACACCCGCCCCTGCCCTGATGCGTCACAATAGACCATAAAGTCATCACAACCGTCAGGGAGAGTGAGAACAGGTGCATCACAAAGTCTCTGTTTCAAGGTTTGGAAAGCCTCTTCCTGTTTGGGCCCCCATTCGAAGGGCTTGCCCTTATGAGTCAAGGCTGTGAGTGGTAAGGCAATGCGGGAGAAATTGGCGATAAAACATCGATAATAACCCGTTAATCCGAGGAATGATCTGACTTCAGTAGGAGTGCATGGAGCCTGCCATTCTTGCACTACTTTAATCTTTGCAGGGTCAACATGAATTCCCTTGTCGTTGATGATGTGACCAAGGAATTGAACTTCCTTTAACCAGAATTCACATTTTGAAAACTTAGCGTAAAGCTTTTCAGTATTCAAAAGTGTTAGGATAAGCCAAAGATGTCGTTCAAGATTTGACTCAGTCTTGGAATAAATAAGAATATCATCTATAAATACAATGAAAATCGATCGAGGTAGGGTTTGCACACCCTATTCATTAGATCCATGTAAACAACGGGGGCATTGGTCAACCCAAAGGGCATGACCATGAATTCATAGTGACCGTAGCGAGTTCGAAAGGCAGTCTTTGGAATGTCTTCTTCACGTACTCTAAGTTGATAATAGCCAGAACGAAGATCAATTTTTGAGAAACAGGTTGCACCCTGAAGTTGGTCTAGGAGGTCATCAATGCGAGGTAAAGGATAACAGTTCTTTATGGTCAGCTTGTTGAGTTCTCGATAATCTATGCACATTCGGAAAGTTCCATCCTTCTTCTTGACGAAATGAACCGGCGCACACCAAGGTGATGAGCTGGGTGTATGAACCCTTTGTTAGTTAGCTCTTGTAACTGACTAGCTAACTCTTGCATTTCAGATGGGGCTAACCGATATGGAGATTTTGCAACTGGTGTGGCACCAGGTACAAGATCAATTTGAAATTCGACTTCTTGCGTAGGAGGAAGTCCTGAGACGTCGTCTAGAAAAACTTGAGAAAAATCTTTAATGATTGGGATATCTTCGAGCTTCTTCTCCTTGCCGTCTTTCTTGACAATGTGGGCTAAGAGCGCTATGTAGTCTTTGCGAAGATACTTTCGAGCTTGAAGACATGAAATCAACTTAAGTCCCTTGGATGGGGTTTCACCAAATATACGAAGGGTTTGGCCATCAACGAGTGGTTCGAATGTATTTTTCATAACATACAACTTCGGCATGATGCTGACTGAGCGAGTCCATACCAATGATGACGTCGAAGCTTCCCAATTTCATGGGAATGAGATTGATTGGAAAATCATGATTGTTAAGAGTAAGAGTGCAGTCACGAATGATAAAATCCAGCGTAATAGGTTCTCTGTCTGCTACTTCCACTGTGAATGATTCGGCTAGACTAACACGGTAAACCAAGAATAGACTCGAACTATAGGGACACAAAACTTTTATCCGTGCCCGTATCAAATAGAATAGATGCATAGCTATCATTAATGAGAAACGTACCGTTGACCACCTTATTATCCGCTCTGGCCTGATTGGCGTTGATGTTAAATGCTCTTCCTCTTGCTGGCAGATTGGCTTGATTGGCTTAGTTTATAGGGTTACCTTGCGCCAGTGAGTTGATGATGTTCACTAATCGCGGGCAGGTGTTGCGGAAATGAGTTGGATCACCGCAATTAAAGCAAGCTCTAATGTGTGGCATCATAGGGTAGTTAGGTTGGTAAAGGGTTGGGCTATGGGCTGAGCAGGTGGTAACATTAGTGGTTGTTGGTAAGGAACTTGGCCCACCATTTGATTTTTGGGTTGGGCTTGAGGTTGGTTGCGGGTTTGTCTTTGAAGGGTTCACATGTTTGGATTGTATGGCCCACTCGGCCACATCCTGTGTAGTGGGGACATGGGTTCTAAAGGGGGTGATGGTATTGGCATCGATTACACTTCAGGTGAGGTCCTGTATATTGTCTCTTGAATGGAGAGGTAGGGGGAGCAACTTGGGTGATTGGAGCGGCTGAAATGGGTTGGTTGTATAGAGTTGGCTGGCTGATTTGGGTGACAGCAAAATCTTTCCCGTTTTGCTTTCTCTTGGCAGTGAATCGAGAAGAGGATCCGGCTTGAGTTGGGTTGGGGGTTTCAGTCGGTGTTTTGCTACTTGCATTCTTCTTCTTCTCATCCTTGAAACCCCCATTCCTGATGTGGTTTTCAGTGAGCTCAGTGGCTAGCTCCATTGCTGCTTCCAATGTTGCAGGTACGGTACTCATCACAGAATACTGAATCTTCGAAGGCAGTCCCCAAATGTAATGCTCGATAAGATGGTAGAGAGGAGTTAACAGGTTTGGAACCATCTGGTTTAGCTCAAGAAACCTCTTGTTGTAGGTTATATGATCTCCCTCTTTTTGCTTTAGGAAGTAGAACTCATCTTCCAGCTTCTTGATTTCGCTTCTTGGGTAGAAATGCCTTGTCATGAATTCTCTAAGCTGTTCCCAAGTTAGCGCTACTGCGGCTTCAACGCCTCTCCTGCCCTTTTCGGCATTCCACCAAGTTAATGCTACCCCAAAAGACGACCAGTAGCATAACGAACCTTACGGTCGTTGGGGCAGTCACCGTTGAGATCCCCATTTCTTCAAACCACCGAAGGAGGGCAGTGACCCCTTCAGTTCCCTCGTATTTTGGAAGGTCACATAAGTTGAAGTGCTTCTAAGTGCACTTGGTGGTATTTGTAGGAGGGTTGGAAGCATTTTGTTCCTCTTGATTGTTGGGATTAACGGGGTTAGCAGCGAGAGCTTGTTGAGCTTAGATTACGATATCGGGAATCACGGTGGCCATTTGTTTGGCTATTTGAGCAGGCATGCGTTCACCGGACTTTACAGTTCTCCTACCTCTACGAAGGTGCCTAGAAGACATCTACAGGGAATACGTAAGGAGATTATGAATTTGGCGTATAGGTGTCATGTGTCGCATTGGGTTTAGAAATAAAATTAAACATCCACAAAATAAATGAGAGAAAAAAAATAAAATCCATTACATCCATAGGATGTCTTGAGCTTTGCTCATGTTTGGGCCCCCATATGTCCCCATACTTGGCCTAGTAGTCATGTGGGCCCCCCATGACTACTGGGCTTCATAGGGTTTCACATTGGTTCTAGCCTGTTAACACACACACAACCCGAATGAAAATCGTAAAACATGATTGCGAGGTGTAAGGTCGGAAGGTGTCCTGGTGTGGACACAGTGACAACTCAAAGTGGGGTTAGTTCACACGACGTTTGGTGTGGCATGCTTTGGCCTAATAGGTCCTTCGTACTCTCATCGTTAGTCCCCAGGTAGGCAAACTGGTCCGTTACTTTGGATTTATACGAATGCCAATCCTAGACAGGAGTTCTGACTACCGGTACTTGTACCCTTCCAGTTACTACATGCCCGTCGTAAGAACTCACTTTGATGAGATTTGAAAATAAAAATATCACAAATTTTTGAAGAGAAAAGTAAGAAAATGTTTAAATACATGAGAATCGAGACGTGCGTTATGACGGTAACATATGCATATATATATATATATTGTATGCATGTTATATTGACAAAATTTTAACATGTTGAATGTCACACAAATCAAATAGCAATTAAAGTTCTTGAATGTCACACCCTGACCCGCAACGGATAAGGTAATCGGGGCATGATTGGGTTTTCATTAAAGCTCATGACATTTACTATTATAAAGGTTTAATATTTATTATTCCAAACTTAATTAAAATATTCCAATAACACATATTCAAACAAACAAAATATTGTTCTAAACAAACTTGCAAATAACGTTTTAATTCTTCTAAGGCCCATATCCTATGTGATCCACACTTCAAACCTGTTCACATGTATCATGTGTAAAAACAAAGTTTTGGGTCAACATACGTTGGCGAGTGAATCCGTTTTTATCATTGAGAAAAATGATATATTTAGTATTTTACAAAAATGTGCATTAACAAAAAATGAGAACGTCGTGTATGTTATCTAAATCACAAACCATATCACCAATCATCAACTAATAATGAACATGTGTGCACGATAAGCGATGTGCTGCGAGATCAAGGCTCAATCAAACGGAGCCGATCTAGTATATTAGGCTACGCGACGCTCCACCCGTAAGCAACGGGGGACAAAGGGCCTAATGTGAGAAATTGACTGCAATGAGAATATAAACACTAAATGGCAATAAACAAAACATCACGTTAGGTCACATAATGGTAATAGCACGAGATTTTAGATAACGAGACAACAATATATATAGCGACACATGATACACTCCAAAAACATAAATTTAAAAGGGGAGTTGTAAGATTCAGTCACAGTTGGCGCGATTAAGATTTGTTGAAGATTGCACACGATTGAAAAGTTGGAATACCAAGTGACGAAGCGGCTAGCCTAAATATTTAAATAACAATTTAGCTAAAAATATATTCCTTTGGTTGAATTTAATATTTTTAATTAACTTATTATTTGTTAGATAATTTGAATTAAGTTTTATTGTTCTTACTACTATGCTTTTATTTGCTTAAACTTTTATTTGTAAATAAGATTAATTGGTTATAAAATAATATATTTTTGGGGAGAATATTTAAAGATTTACTTAATTAAAAAATACGTTTTTCTCTGAATTAAATCGGATAAATCGCTCAAGAAATCGGTTGCGTGTGGGATCGAACCGGTGATCTTTCGTTTGTGTGCACGCAGCCCGACCAACTGGGCTGCGTGTCTAACCCGAAAGATATTAGATTTTAATTATACTTATATACTTACTAGCTCTTTTTAGAAATAGCTTTTATAAAAAGGGTGTGATATTTTCAGTGGGCCGGTATGCGTACAAGACTCGAACTCGTGATCTTAGCTTCGTGTGTGCACACAGCCCGACCAATTAGGCTGTGTGTCTAACCGCTGAATATAAGATTTTTATTCTTTATATGCACTTTCTGCTGTGTGTCATGATTTGGTTTTTATATAAAGGTTTTGATAATGCAGCGGTCGGATCACAACAAGACTCGAACCAGGGACCTTGGCTTCATACGCACACAGCCCAACCAACTGGGCTGTGTAACTAACCCGGTTGAACTATGGTTTTTAATCCTTTTAAACTGAACCTCCTGTTCATCTTCTTCATTATAAACACAGAACTGTTAAACCCGATTTGAATTGATTTGATTGATAATTTTCTTATAAATGTCAAGTCATCTACAAATGGTATTAAATAAAAAAATAGAAGGAAATGAATGAAGGTTATACCG
This sequence comes from Scalesia atractyloides, assembly GCA_947069175.1. Classification (NCBI taxonomy): domain Eukaryota; kingdom Viridiplantae; phylum Streptophyta; class Magnoliopsida; order Asterales; family Asteraceae; genus Scalesia; species Scalesia atractyloides. Next base: position 25,241,966 of record CAMTDV010000013.1, read on the forward strand.
ATCAGAGATGCACTGACTTTCCGACGAGATTCCGACAGATAGCAAGTGTTTCCGGTGAAGTGTTCTTGATGAACAGAGACTTGTAGAAAGTTAGGCAGTGTGTGCGCGCATTTCAAATGGGTTCCTAGAGCCCCTATTTATACTTGAAGGAGGTCGCATGATTTGGGTTTCGGTTTTAGGAGTTTCGGTCAAAAGGTTATGGGCGAGTTGTTTGCAAATCTTAATTGAATGTGGGTTGACTCGGTTTAAGTCCAGATTCATGATTGGAAGCAAATTCACCGGTCAATTGCGAAGAACTAAAGATTTGGTGATTGCCGGATTGAACGCGGCTGTTACAGGGCAGCATCTTTGAATTCAGTTCGAGGAGTTAATATGATATAAAGGTTTATTCGATTGGAACATTTCAGATGTTAAGGGAGTGGTGCAGTTGTGTGTTGTGTGTTTGGTTAAGGTTCATGTGTGTGACCCAGGTTCGAATCCCGCGGTCAGCACGTATATAATTTATTATTATTATTATTTTTTATTTATAATTTCCATTTATTATTCCTAATATATATCTATATTATTTACTATCTTTATTATTATTATTATTATTATTATTATTATTATTATTATTATTATTTTATTTTATTTTATTTATACGAATCTCTTAAATGATTTACATCAAAACGTAACAAAACGAGATTACATTAAACTTGATTACAAAATGGTGCGGATTTTAGAACCCGTTTTTTGAAGGATGTTACAGTATCCTCTACTTACGTTATTATACATTATCATCATCCAGCACTATCTGTGCATCATCACCATTACGTGATTAGGTGATTTTGAATACCGAGTACCCATTACATGATTTTGAATTCCCGTACATGACTACGTGATTTTTCAATACCCATTAGGTGATTACACATTCAACACAAATCATTACGCATCCAATTTAAAATTTATTACGTGACTACACATTCAATATGATTTGTTATAGCTAATGTTAGTACAATTATGCTTATTACGTGATTACACATTCAATAATAAGAACTTGATTGTTTATGCTTTATTACATGGTTAAATCTCTAATATACAACATTATGTTGCTATTATAGGTTGGTTTGGCTAATGTTTTGTATATAATTTATCCTTAAGACGTGATTATACCTTAAATATTATGTATTCCATATGAAATATTATGTATTACATGTTTTGTTTATACATAATTATGTAATCACTCAGTAGGTTTCTCATAAATACTATAATGAAATCACGTAATCATGAAATGGGTATATAAAATCATGTAGTCATGTAATTTACATAGTCAACTATTGTTACGTAATTAGGTAATTACTTAGTGGGGTTTCACATAAAATACTATAATGAAATCAAGTAATCACGTAATGGGTATTCAAAATCACGTAGTCACTTACTGGGTATTCAAAATCACGTAATCACGTAATGATTTTCAAAATCCTTCAATTTTTTGAAGAAAAATATAGCAATAGGCTGCTCGAATTAAAGAGAATGAAATGGTCGTTAATACGGTGTAATTTTCATAAAAAATATTAACATATGAAAAAGTTATAGTCGTTTTAAAATCAAGGGAGAAGTGGGTTGATGAGTGAACAGTATTCGATTTTCCTACTTTACCCTTTTCCCCACTTGTTTCCTTGTTTTTAGTTATGTGAATTCTATATTTGGGGACTACTTAATCTCAACCATCGATCTTGCAGATTAAGGATCAAACTTCTCTCATACACTTCGTACACTTCTTTCTTCTTGTACAATAACCTTTCTCAACATATTATATAGCCAGATTTTTCTTTTCTATATATGTAAAAGAGTTTTTATTAATTAAGGAGTTCCTTTATGTATAATATTTTGTTTTATTTTTCTAAATTAAAAGGTTTATGTAAAAGATGGAAAAGTTGGATGAAAATGGCAAGTAACAAAATATTTAGTGAACTTCCAGAATTATCCCTGACTTAATTGACGTTTTTTACGAAGCTAATAAAATGGATCAAAATGGCAAAAAAAAAAAAAAAAAAAAAATCAGGGACCCAGAAGAGAAAAAATATTTGGATTGAAATGACAATTTTTGTCAAACATCAGGAACTAAAATGGCAATTTATCTAACTTTTTAACCTATCATTATAGTTCTATTACATACATTATATATATTAATATATATATATATATATATATATATATATATATATATATATATATATATATATATATATATATATATATATATTAGGCTAATGTACATTGCGTACGTTGGGTTTTATCAACATGCGGCTTTGTTGTTTTTGAGTAACATGCGATTTTTCATATATATACAAAATGCGATTTTATGTTTTAAAAAACACAACATTCGATTTAGCCCAGCATACGTTAAGACATAATTTTTTTTGCACATCTGCAGTACACTTTTTTTTGAAAAGAAAGTTTTTTCATATATGAAATGTAGCGAATTTTATTAAAAAAATTCAAAAAAACCCACCTAACCCACCCCCACTGACACCCCAAAAACCTAAACCCCCACCCCAACCCCCAAAAAAAAACCTAAATCCACCATCCCACCAAAAGCCTAAACCCTCCACCCCAAAAAACCTAAGCCCCCACCCCCACTCAAAAAACTAAAAAACCTAAATATAAACCCTAAACGTAAACCCCTCAAAAACCTAAACCCCCACCTGCACCCTTAAAAACCTAACCCCTCACCGCACACCCCCAAAAACCTAAATCCCCCTCCCCCTGAATAAACACTGGTCTAACAAGAGATATATGGGGTTATGTTAGTTACAACCTAGGGATTTCTGCATAAAGCTTGCTCCTTCGTTCGCTCTTCAGGGTGATCTCACTCGAACTGATCTGCAAAACTAGCAACGCCGTTAGCCTCGTCACGGGGAAAGGGGATGGTTTTCTCTGTGACCACTCTCCGGCGTGAGAATAAGTACTAGTTGTTTGCAAGGTTATAGCAAGTTCATAGTAATTAGTGAGTGAGCAGGAAAGCATGTATCTGGGTGTAGATAAGATCAGATAAGATGATGTCCTTTGACCTTGTGGTTCGATACTTATTTATAGCTGAGAATAAATGGGTTTAGGGGATGGGCTAATGGGCCTTGGGCCCGGCCCGGACGAACAAGGTTATCCGTTCTGTACCTCTGCAGCGATCATTAAATGATCCCTGGCAGGAGGTATGCTTTGTTGAATGTTGAATGGTGCCACGTGTAAAGGCAACTGTCCCTGGTGTTAGACCTATTATCAGCCGAAAGTGGAGCATGTGTGACAGTCACTGACGTGAGTATGGTTGGTGCATAGTCTGGCTTCTACAATTACTGTTCATGGGATGCAGTCTGACACAACCTGCCGAGCAACCATTGGGTCACAGCTCTGTCACTTTCTACTCTTGTGTAAAGTCAACACCTATTTAAACTTTTCCCTTCCGCGAGGCTTTCAGTGCTTTCTAGCCAGCGGAGAGTTGTAGGGATTGTCCTTTTGTTCCCAAGACAATGAGTTGCTCTCATGTTTGTCTTGTCCTCTATAAGGTTTAGGACTTCGCGGCTGGAAGGTTGTTTGGTCCGCACAGGGTCAAGTAGCCTACGCGTCTAAGTTTAACTCGTCGTTGTGCCAAGTATACAAGGTTCGTTGTGTGACTTATATTGTTTGGTCTAACTTGTCGTTGCGCTGAGTGCGCAAGGTTCGTTGTATGACCTATAAGTGTTGGCCTAACTTACCGTTGCGCTGAGTGCGCAAGGTTCGTTGTATGACCTATGTATATGTTGGTCTAACTTGCCATTGCGCTGAGTGCGCAAGGTTCGTTGTACGACCTATGTATATGTTGGTCTACCTTGTCGTTGTGCTGAGTGCACAAGGTTCGTTGTACGACCTATGTATATGTTGATCTAACTTGCCGTTGCGCTGAGTGCGCAAGGTTCGTTGTACGACCTATGTATATGCTGGTCTAACTTGTCGTTGCGTTGAGTACGCAAGGTTCGTTGTACGACCAATTGGCTCGAAGAAAGGTGCACCATTGCACATTGCGCGCAAGGTTATTCTTGTAGTATGTTGTTGAGGGTATGGTTCCTTGCGCAGGGGCATAGTTTTTGGGACCATACCCCGCCAAGTCCCCCCAGTCTAGTGCTGCTCCTATGCGCATATTGGCAAGTAGGTGGAGTGCTGGACAATAAGAACTGTTGTATGCGCGCGTATTTCAATACAAAAATTCTAGAAGGGTTGGAGGAAACCTTTGTGTGAAGGAAACTTCGTAATGATGGCTTTGAAATTTGAAACGTCGTCATGCTGATGTTGTAGGCAAGTTGGTGAGAAAAAAGGTGCCCTGGAGGTGACATTTGACAGCTGTGGCATGCTGTCAACAGTGCAGCCTCACTTTCATTAATGAATTGGCAGAGAGAGTGGCGGCTATGCGCGCATGATAACTGTCAGTTACCACTTGCCTGCCACGCGTCCTGCGCTGATTGGTTGTTATTTCTCCGCGTGTGTCACAGTTCCCAAACGCATTAAATGCAATTAGTATAAATAGGGGTTAACAGTCTAGGGTTTCATTCATGCCTTCACACCTTTTCTTTGAAATTCTCTGAAATCTTCTTGAGTTCTTGTTTTCAAATCTTCTCTTCAAACTTCTTTTCTCTGGTCTTCATGGCGACCAGGGGTCCCGAGACTGTTTCTTCGTCGGAGGCGTCGACCTCCTTACCGGTTCTGAAGTGGAACTCGGCCAGTTTCCAACGTTTGGTTTCCGGCTACCGGTTCTCTAAGGACTAGGATGCCCGGTTTCCGGCGGAGGGTGATACTGCTGCCGATGCTCCGACCGGTTACATCACTTTATTTTTTTGATTTTTTCGCCGATGTAACCTCCGGTTATCGAAAACCAAATTTTTTTCTTGAAATTTTGAATTTTTACGGATTCCACATCTCCCAACTCAATCCGATGGGGATGGTGAGAATAAAGCATTTTTAATTTTAGTGCCGATCGATGGGGGCTACCTCAACCATCGACCGGTTTCGGATTTTTTATCAACTCCATTGTTCAGTGGCGTTTTATTCTTTCCAGCACCGTGTACATGCCAAGAAAATTTTGCTCCCCCCCCCAAAGTCTTTCCATGATTGGAAGACTAAATTTTTTTACATAAAGGCCGGGGTGATACCCTCCGGATGCACTACCGGGGGTAGAGGACATCTCCGTGAAGACCGTCCCTATACCAGTGGGGGATTCCTGGTACAATGATTTGAAGGAGATTCCGGTGATCCAACTGCCGGAGAGAGCATTGGTGGCAGCTGGGATGAGTTTGGTGTGGAAACCTAACCGCCAGGAGAGTCCGGTTTATATGGAGGGGGATAAGAGTAAGCACTTTGCCTTCTTGTTGCATTTCTTGATTTCGCCTTGTGTGTAGATTGATTATATGTTTTTCCTTTGCAGGGGCGCCACTGTTCTTGGTGGCGTTTGAGAGGAAAGAAGGGCATATTGAGAATATCGCCCTGGGCCCGGAGGAGCCCACCTGGTATGCACAAATCCTGGGAATTCTGAACTCTCCAAGAATGCAGATTTGTTGGCCCGCGCGCCTGAGTCTGGTAAGATTTAATATTACTGAGTGTTTATATCTTTGCAGATTACTCATTTTGTTGTGCAAGCGCTTTAAAGGACTTGGGCATTAGCCCAGATTCGAAAAAGAAAAGGCGCGCGAGGCCCAGCGCGACGGCTGAAAAGAAAGTACCTCAAAGGGCAGACCCACCCAAAGGTAAGCGCATTGTGTCTGATCATTGGAAAGACTATGTAGTAGTCTCCGACTAATTGGAGGGTCTTGCGCCTGTAGGTGTGAGGAAGCCCAAGCTGGAGCCGGTGGTTATCCGGCCGCCAATCCGGACAACCCAGTGGAGGTCGAGTCCAGCGCAGAGCCTCTTAAGCAAAAAAGGGCCCCGAAAGGCGATATCTCTGCGCAGCCCCGAAAGGCGATATCTCTGCGCAACCCTCCAAGAAGGCTGGGCGGAGGGTTATAGGGAAATGGGGGGAGCCTGGACGCGCTCGCCGCCAAGATCTCCACAGGTAAACTTCAAACTTGTGTTATTCGTACCACTTTTTGTATTACGTGTCTGACTGTTTGTCATCCCGCAGGGGGAGGTGAGCTAGTGTTTGTGGCTCCCACCACTCCGGCCACGCCCAAGGATGTTCTTTTGCCCCCACCCATGGATGGAACCACGCAAGCAGCCACCGTGCAGGGTGGGGAGTCTACTGCAGGCGCGGCGAAGGTGCAGGTGGAGGTTGAGGCCATAGAGCCTGAGGTGTTGGTGGAAGATCCTCAAGTGGAGGTTGAGGCCGTAGAGCCTGAGGTGGTGGTGGAAGATCCTCAGGTGGAGGTTGAGGAGGAGTAAGCTGATGCTCCATAGGGAGCGCATACAGAAGAGCTGGCGGCCGGGGGATCTGGTAGAAGCCCTTCCGGGGAAGGATCTCCAATCCGCCCAGATGAGACCCCGGGTGATTACTACTACAAGTCATATACTACAGCTTGCGCTGAAGAGTTCCACACCCCTGTGTAGAAGTTGAAGAAAGGAGATGACTTTTCTCACTGGACAGCGTGCCGTGAGTAGTTTAAGGGGACCTTCCCCCCAGCGGAGGTGCGTGCATGCGCTGAACATGAACAAGAACAACTTTACCGCGCGTACCTCCAGGCAGCCGCTAGCTCTGCCTCGGTCACACACAGGATTGTCCGGGATTGGCGGAGCATGTAGAAAGAATAAGATAAATTCAAGATTGCCCAAGGGGACCTGGTTCAAGAGCGAGCCCAAGTGGCTACGTAGAAATCTGAGTTGGAGGCGAATAAGGCTAAATTTTTCGAGACCCAACGGGTCAAGGAGTGAGCCGCGCTAGGGTGGAAGAAGAGGGCCGAGAGCTCCGCTGCCACACTCGCTGAAGAACGCAGGTTGTGGAGAGAGGCTTGTGAAAAAGATAACAACGAGACAAAATCTCTGAGGGATGAACTGGCCCGGTTGCGCGGAGAGGTAGAGCTCGAAAGGAAGGAAAAGGAGGCAGCCAATGCTGCGGCCGTGGAGGCCAGGGCGAACCGCGAACGCAGTGAACAAAAGGAGGTAAAAACCCTCTTTTATTTTTCCCTTGTATGATCTATATGATGTCATACTAACCTGCTTGTATGTGACCAGGTTGCTGCTAGTGCCACATTGGAGGGCGCAAAGAAGGATCTCCAGGCGGCCTTAGTGGAAAAGGCTGAGATACGACACATGCACCTGGAGGAAAATGAGTAGCTGCGATTGGCGGAAGCCAAGGTGGACGCGGGCGAGAAAAGACTTGAGAATTCTGAAGCCGCCCGCGCCACCTTCGAGTCGCTGGTGGAGTCGACGGCCAACATGTTGTGGATGCAACAACATGAAGTTGTCAATGTAAGTACTCCATTTGTGCTTCAGTCATTTTGTCTTGATTCTAACCATGTTCATGAATTGCAGATCGCAAACTTCATTCTGAATTCCACGGAGCTGGACGGCGCAGTGGCCAAGCTGATGGTCACCGCGCGCCAGGACGGGTATACGCGGTGTTATGCTGAGTGTGCGCATCATGTCACTCATGCACTGGACGTACAATGGGACAACAGCCGCGCTGCCACTCATGGTGTTGATACTAAAGCTGCCTTCTCCCACGCTAAGCGGGAGTACGACTGTCTACAGCTCCCGGCTATGGAATTGGTGAGTGAGGCGCTCCAGCACGACGACTTTGTTGATCGCCATAAAGACATATTTCCGAAAGAAGCCGAGGCTACTGGGAGCGAAGAGTAGTGTAGGATCCTTAGTTGTAATATCTTGATGTAGCTTGACTGTAACTGTGCACTGCGCGTTGATGTAAATTTTTCTTCTAATGGAGTGTTTTCTTTTCAAGTTACAATATCTGCGTGAAGAGAACGACTTTGTGTAGGTATAGCGAATAAAATTGGTAATGAACTCGTGTATGAACATCCCCTCCCATGCGCATGTAGTAGGTAGTGAATTTTGGTTCATGTATCATTGTGTACCATGGTGATTTCGCGTAGACCCAAAGTTGTTTCGCGCATTTGTAACAAAACATCTAGATAGAAAAATATGTATCTATTGTCTTTATTAATAAGACGTAAGAGCCATGTACAAAGTAGCAATAAGATAACAAGTTGCTAGTTTTACTGCGCGGATAGTTGATGAATCCTTGTCATTTGAACATGCTTGAATCACAGGTAGTGTCGCCTTAGTATGGCGTGCACTCTTCTTATGGCTGCGCTTGCGCGCTGGGCTACTGGATCATGTTTAACAAATGGTCTTCATCTTCTTATTACTCGGCCTTCTCCGCCGCGAGTAATTTGGCGTATCTCCTTGCACACGTTCTGAAGTAGGTGGGAGAACTTCCCACTTTTCAGTGCTTTTTCGATCTCCATGCGCAAGGAGAAGCAGTTATCGGTCGTATGCCCCGTATCTTTGTGATAATCACAAAAGAGGTTGGGGTCTTGACCTTTTTTGTTGCGTATCGGCGGGGGCAACTTGAATTGGTGATCTTCCGTGCTGAGCACCTCCGCCGGTTTTTTCGTCAGTGGTGTCCACTAACGATCCTGATTTTCCTGCTTGATTGCTGTCTGGGCAGCAATCTTATTTATGGTCACGCGTGCGTCGACCAGTGAGTGGGGAGAGTTATGGCTGGGTTTCCTCCAACTCTTATTCTTCTTCCCAAACTCTTGCTCATGTCTTGGGGATAGTAGTGCGATAGGGGAGGTCTGTTGGCGTTTAGGTTGCGTTCTGTCTGCGCGTATACCTTTGTTGCCGCCATCAGTTTATCCTAGCTTTTTGGGAGTCCAGTAGTGCCCGACAAGACTTTGATCATCTCGTCGCAACGGACAGCGTATGAACTGTGCATGAATCAGGTCTTCGTGCACATCCCCAATTTCCAGCACTTCTTTATTGTAACGGGTGATGAAGTCTTCGAGACTTTCATTGTCACACCGCCAGATGTTCATTACGTCAGAGGAATCTCTGACGTAACGCCGTTGCTGGCTGAAGTGCGTCAAGAATTATCTTTTGGGTCGTTCCAAGATGTGAGCTTGCCCGTGGGCAAGTTGTCAAACCATAGGCGCGCAACGCCTGTAAGGGTTTGGACGAACAAGTGACACCACATAGGCAGCGTCCAGCCTCCAATCAGTCCTGCGCCGGTGAACAAGTGCAGGTGATCATCTGGGTCTGTCAACCCATTGTACGTTCCCACGTTGGAGGGAAGTTTTGCGTGCTCTAGCGGTGCGAGTGCGATTTCCTTGATAAATTTTGAGTGTTTAGCTGCCTAACTTTGGCATGTCGATCAAACTGTAATTGTGTTCCGCCTTCGGGTTGTAAATAGCCCGAGGCACAGATCTATAAGCACCATGATCTTTTGGCAGCCGGTGAAACACACTGGCGCTGTCACACTCGCCATAAGTTTTGGTCTGCCTCACACTGGGTGTCCGCCCCCCTAGAGGATGCGGGCCAAATTGAGTGGATAGACGTTCGCCTATGAGTATGAGACTCATGTTTAGCAACGATTGAGAGTACTCCGTTTCTTGTGGACGGAGCTGTGATGGAACACTCACTCCAGCCGCCGAGTCGTAGTAGAGTACTCGAGGTGCAGGCGAAGCGTGCACGTGGGTAGTTGGTGGCTGCACCGGCGCAGCAGGAGTGTTTGCTTGTGCGCAGAGTTGCGCGTGGACGACATTTAGAGCCGTTTGAGATTTGATGTACCAAGACATGGGAGTTTCACCCGCCGGCAAAACCGAAGTGATTGGTACGCAAGGAGTCTCCATTTGAACTCCACGGGTTACCAGGTCGTTCACATGACCAGAGTCGTGGTGGACGCCGACGTTCCCGGAGGAACCTTCTTCCACATGTCTGTCGAGCCAAGAGGCAGAACTGGGTTCTTGCCTTCAGCTTGAGGACCTCGTGGTGTGTGGATGGAAAGTCAGCCATTTGAACGTGAGTGTTAAGAAAAAACAAAACGAAGAAATGGATGTGAAAGTAAATAGCGGATGGCGCCAATGAAGAAACACCTGTTTAACCAAGGCTAAACTAATCCTAAACCTAATCCTAAACCCCAAAAAACCTAAAAACCTAAACCTAAACCCTCATTTCCCCACTCCTAAAAACCTAATCCTAAACCCTCAAAAAATCTAACCTTAAAAGCTAAGCTAAACTCAAAAGCTAAATATAAGCATATAATGCACATGTGCAGCACATACATATAATGCACATATGGAATACATATATAATGCACATGTGTAGTTAAAGTTATTTTTATTTTTTTTGAAAAAAATGTTTTTTATAAATAAAAAGTAACGATTTTTTATAAAAAAATGTTATATTTTTAGGCTTTATTAGTTAGTTTTTTAGTTTTCTTATTTATATCTCTTATTATATATATATATATATATATATATATATATATATATATATGGTGAGGTTATTGTAAGAAAATATAAAAGTGTGAGAAGTATAAGAAAGAATCTAAACCATTAGATTTTTAATCTAATGGTTGAGATATTGATGACAATTTTGTAAATAGTATTGACTATTAAACAAATTAATTTTATAGATTAAGGGTATAAAGGTAAATTTAACATTTTTAAACTAAGAAACTAATATTAATGCACATGCAAGCTCCCCCCTTCTTTTTTAAACGTCAATAACTTTTTATACGTAACATTTTTTAAAAAAAATTACACCATAACAACGTGTGTTTTTTATCTTTAATATGAGTACCATATTGATATATTTATGTAGAGAAAAAAATTACGTCTCGCTTGCATATTTTAGTTCATGATGTTTTTTCTATGATCATACAATGGGGTTTTAATTTTAGGGCGTTATTTCTATTATATTTTTGTTCTTTGTAAGATGTATGCCTTCAATATACATGTTATAGTGTTTTTATGAGTTAGCGTGTTATTCCTGTTATATTTAATGCGAGGACAAAGGTCCTTGCATTGCTGTGGTTTCTGGTGTCTTCAGTAGGTTTCTGTTGCCTTCAAAAAGTTAGGGTGTTATTTCTGTTTTTATATATTTAGGGTTTATTCGTGTTTTGATTCTGATTAAAGTATTGTGTTTTGAAATTGATTTATTAGGGTGTTATTTCTGTTATATTCAATGTTAGGGTGTTCTTTATAAGATGTGTACCTTCAATATAATTGTTGTGGTGTTTTTATGAGTTATGGTGTTTGTACTGTTATATTTCTGTTCTTTATAAGATGTATGCCTTCAATATACATGCTGTGGTGTTTTTATGAGTTAGAGTGTTGTTTCTGTTATATTTTTGTTCTTTATAAGATGTATGCCTTCAATATACATGCTGTGGTGTTTTATGAGTTAGGGTGTTATTTATTTATAAGATGTATGCCTTCAAATTCGAAAATCCCTACAATAACTGCGAAAAATCGGTTGCATATATTCATTCCATAATTAAATTTTATTAGTTAAATTACACTTATACCCTTAAATTACCAAAATAAAAAGGGACACATGTCACCTCCAAAATCTTTCTTATCCTTCTCACACTTTTATATTTTCTTACATGAACCTCTATATATCTATATATATTAAACAACAAAAGTTACACTTTTAAAACATTTCCCAACCCAAAATTTAAACTCAAGTCGCTTCGCTTTACAAGAGAAAAACCCACTTAACCACTAGCCAAACATAGAATAGAACCAAAATCAAAGATACCGAAAAAAAGAGAAAGAAATATGTATCTTACACAAAATGCAAGTATTAATGTATAGTACGGGACAAACCAGACAGGCTGATACTAGCATGTCTAGGCCAAGCTAGTGCTAAAAGATATGGTACAGTAGTACACAATCATATTGGGCCCAAATTATATAAAATTACTTAATTTTAGCTTTATTATTCCCCAAAATAAAGTTCTCTTTTATAATAATCAGTGGAATTCTTCAGCATGTTGGGGTGAGAATTCGATACCTTGGTATTGATTCGATTCATTATCTTACTAGCATTCGATATCACCATCGAAAGATAAAACTCAAAAAATAAAGTCGTATTATGGTCAAATTAATGTCAACATGAAGAACAAATTTCAGTAACAAGTCTGACAGAACCAACACCAATAACAATATTGTTCAGCTCGAATCGACGTGGTACCAATATTGTTGAGCCGGTATTAGTTTGGTTGTGAGATTCGAATCTGCATCATTTTGATGGGATAAACATCTGGTCTCACTAGGACAAGAGGCCATCGTCTCTTAATCGAATTTGATACAGTGGTTTTTTTACTTTTCTCTTTGTTTTTATCGATTAGTCTTTCTTAATAAATTCAAAATCTCAGGGGTTGATGCTTAAAAATATAGATCATCAGTATTTAACTGTAATGCACGTTACATTTATAAATGAGCCTACTTCGAAGACAACTGATTATATATGTGGACCATAGTAATGAGCGTATAGGTGATATGCATGTGGAAACTCTTATTGAGAAAAATACCTAATATCAGCCAAGTATAAATCACGTAATTATAATACTGGTTATTGTTATAAATGCTCTTATAACATTGTTAAATATTTTTTTTTATAACCGGTGACTAACCTTTTTTACCAGTTGAATTGGACTAAAAAAAACAGACTAGCAAAAAGCTAGACGGCTAAAACAAAAAAAAGTTACATGAATAATAGAGGGATTTGTAACCACACTATCACAAAATCTTACATTCTCTCTTCCTAGAAGAGAAAAATGCATTACATCTTGAAACAACGTAACTTTTCTTAAATGATGTTTAGAGAAAACTTCTATCATTCCTAAGCTTCCAGATGGCCAACCATGTAACAATAACTATCACACCCACAACGTCTTTCTTCACCGTGGAAGTATTCATGTTCTCAATCCAACCCATGATATCCAATGGAAATCTGATCGGTGGAAAGGAGACGTCAAGCCATGTCTCAATCACATCCCATATTTTCTGGTCGCCGAGCACTCCCCAAACACATGATTAACAAACTCAACAGCAACATTACATAGCGGGCATCATACAACGGTAATTCAACACCCTTCTGGTCCAAATTCCCCCTGGTAGGGAGCAGGTTCTCTAAAATCCACCAAGCACAAATATTCACCTTACGTGGAAGGCAATTGAACCAAATGGTAGGATTTCTACTACAAAGCAAAATCGCTTCATCTATCAGGCAACGAGCCTTCTTGACAGAAAAACCATTCATACCATCAGTAACAATTCCTAGTAATCACTCTTTATCTATCAAGTGCACTCTATTTACGAGTGTTTAGATTAAAAACAACAGCTATCTTTCTTATTTCATTTTTGGTTTATTTGAGATAACTCTTCTAGTTGTGTTTGACATGGATTAACAAACAAACAAAATATATATATATATATAGGGTGAGTTATTGTGAGAAAATTTAAAAGTGTGAGAAGGATAAGAAAGAATCTAAACCATTAGATATTTAATCTAATGGTTGAGATCATAATGGCAATTCTGTAAATAATGTTGACTATTAAACTAACTAATTTTCTAGATTAGGTGTATAAAGGTAAATTTAATATTTTTAAATTAAGAAACTAACATGCAAAGTTCCTCCATTCTTTTTTAAACATCAATAACTTTTTATACGTAACTCTTTTTTTTAAAAAAAATTACACCATAATAAAGAGTGTTTTTTTATCTTTAATATGAGTACCATATTGATATACTTATGTAGAGTTATTTCTGTTTTTATATTTAGGGTGTTATTTCTGTTTTGATTCTGATTAAAGTGTTAACTGGTGTTATATTATGGTGTTATTTATGTTATATCAATGTTAACGTGTTCTTTATAAGATGTGTGCCTTTAATATAACTGTTGTGGTGTTTTTATGAGTTATGGTGTTATTTTTGTTACATTTCTGTTCTTTATAAGATGTACGCCTTCAATATACATGCTGTGGTGTTTTTATATTTATGTTCTTTATAAGATGTATGGCTTCAATATACATGCTGTGGTGTTTTTATGAGTTAGGTGTTATTTCAATTCGAAATCACTACAATAACTGTCAAAAATCGGTTGCATATATTCATTGCTAATTAGATTTTATTAGTTAAATACATGCTGTGGTGTTTTTATGAGTTAGGGTGTTATTTCAAATTCGAAAATCACTACAATAACTGTCAAAAATCGGTTGCATATATTCATTGCATAATTAGATTTTATTAGTTAAATTACAATTATACCCTTAAACTACCAAATTAAAAAGGGACACATGTCACTTTCATAATCTTTCTTATCATTCTCATACTTTTAAATTTTCTCACATGAACCTCTACCTATATATATATATATATAGAGAGAGTTTAAATGAGAACGCTAAATATCGCGAGAACCATGAGAACAAATGAAAAAACCGCGAGAACTTGGTCAAAAACAATTAAAATTCTAAATTTCTTTCTACACTTATCATTATTATTCAAATACAATGTTAGAAATTTAATTTACACCTTTAAATTTACGTGAATTCGTAAATAAAAAAATTTACACATGTGTAAGTTTGCCATTTACACATGGTAAATTTGTTATATTTACACATGTGTAAAAAATCTAATAATAGTGATTTTGACAGTATAATTGAATTATTTGATATTATAATTCTTTTTTTTGATGTTGTATTTTAATTAAATGAGATTTGTATTTAAAAATTAGTTTGATGGGTTTTCCATTCGTTCTCACGGTTTTAGCTATATTTAGCGTTCTCAAGATAAACCTCCCTATATATATATAGGTCTCATGCGATTTATAACCCATGAACAACCCTAAATCCATCACTACACGTAATGATTCGGGTTGATTAAAAAAATTATGTTTTAGGGTGGAAGGGACAGGTCAGTCGGAAAGGATGACTAGTACTACAACCCATAGCGAGTAGGTGGAGTGGAGAGTTGTGTGTGATCGTTGAAATGGATAGTGGGTTGAGATTGGTGACTGCCCCTTCTATTTGAGTTGTATTGAATTAAATAGGTGACATAATCATATTATATATGATAGTTCGAGTCCTTGTGAATTGATAGATGAGTATCTCCTAGTTTTCCGTTTGTTCACTCAACTGCTCAAGAAAGAAGATACTTCATAATACCAAAAAAATTAATAAAAATGCATTTAAAATGGCCAATCGGAAAACATTATGATGATTCAAACAGTTATCTAAGTTATTATTATTATTATTATTATTATTATTATTATTTTTATTATTATTATTATTATTATTATTATTATTATTATTATTATTTTATGTGTTTGTCTTCAAACTATAAGTTAATCAAAAGTTAGCTCTAGTTGCTTATGGCCCCATGACCAATGTAGTGATGACTGTTCTTGCACGTGGTAGGGTTTTGACGTTTGACCATTGTTGATATGTCAAAAACACCATCAAACAAATGCCAAACTCCATGCTTTGAGTAAAATCAAATCTTCACAAAAAGTTTGTGAGAATGACAATAGGAAATTAGGCAAACTTGGAATATAATTTCAAGAAGAACTATAAAAAAAGTTTGAATTGAATAGTTGTAGCCTTGCAGGAAATCCTTAAAACGTAAGTTTGAAACAGATTTTATGATTTAAGATTGAATGAATGAATGAATGGTATTATTTGCTAATATTATTTTAAGATTTTTTTTTCTATTTTATAAAATAATGATAGATTCACATTTACACATTTCAAATTAAGTACTATAAAAACTGGACTAGAATGTTGATAGATGTCAAATCTAGGTCAAAATGTGTACATCTAACTTTTGCATCTAAAGTTTGGACTTTTAAATTGCTATAGAGTCAAACTCTTTTTTTTAATGAAAAATCTTACTTCTATCAGTTAAACATTTTTGTCTAGATTTGAACATAAGCTTCTACCAAGTGATCTAACTCCCTGTTGACATTGATAGACAAACGCCTAATCTTTGGATAAATCTCTATCTCACGTTAGTTACAAAGATAATGAAAAGTAGCAACATAAGCGTGCGAGTGTATTTCTTGTTGTGATCATGACTGAATATCTACTTCTAAAATATAGGAGACTAAAGTACATATTTGTCTAAAGTGAATAACTCTCTTCTTGTGAACTTTCTTCCTATATAATACTTAAAATTTCATAAACATTTGCTTCTTTAACTACAACTTTGAGCACCCCCAATGCCATATTTCACAAACCTCTACAAACCTCCACCTAGTATGCCACAATTAGATTTCAAACCTCTCTAGAAAATCTTATTTTCCCACAACACCAGACCTCTACTAATCTTTACATTATTACCTTTTGTTACATTTTCAATTCAAATTTAACATTGAAAAATTCATTTTTTTTCTTTAAATTGCGCTCGGTCTCACCATGAGAATCCGGCTTGAAGTTTGGATTCACAGACCATTAAGCCGAACTTGATGTCCATAATAGTCCTAAAATGCAGATCGAGCTCATGGAGGTGTGATCAGTTTCACAGACTTGGCCAAATAAGTTGCGTTGTGAATGCTCTTACGATACAATCATAATGTGTTTTATTTCCTTTCCATTACAAACTCTCTTTAACTTAATATAATATCGTAAATAAAAAAATAAACATATTGATATTTATAGAATTTTAAACTGAATATTTTATTATATCAGTTTTAATGAGTATATGAATTATAGATGTAACAATTATCAAACTTTTGATTGTGAGCCACTATTCATAAACATTTTGTCTTTTTTTATTTATAAGTTTTAATATCACCCTTATACATTAAATAATACATGTCATTGAGATTGACCTACTTAAAGTTTCATTCTCATTCTTACAATTTAAATAATACGCGTCTTTAACTCGATTAACATTTAATGATTTGCCTTTTCTCTATAAATTTCGTTCATTGGTTTTTTAAAAATATTTCGAATAAAACTTCATCAGTAGGCATTTGTTTTTATTGGTTTCGATCAATGTAAAATACATACATACATATATCCTTTTAAGCATATCACAACTTTATTTTTTGTTTCTTTTTTTATTGTTATAACAAATGCCGATACCCTAACGAACACAAACGACATGACCAAATTCTCGGCCGTGTGTATTGGAATCCCATTAGTTTTTTTATATACTTTGCATTTTGCATTTTGTAATAGAGATGGGCATAATCGGGTTTTATTATTACCCGGAACCGGTTCCAATCCGGAACCGGTTCTGCTCGGATGTCATTGGAACCGGGTATGGTGTGGAACCGGGTCCAGTTCCTACACGGGTTCACACCCAAGAATATGGAACCGTGTAGAACCGGGTACGGGTATTATGGAACCGGGTATGGTGTGGAATCGGTTCCTGTGTGGAACCGGTTCCTGACAGTCGAAAATCTGATTTTAACTGTTTAGAACCGGTTCCTGACAGTCGAAAATCTGACTTTTACTGTTTAGAACCGGTTCCTAACAGTAAAATCTGACTTTTACTGTTCAGAACCGGTTCCTGATAAAAAAGTTACCGTTATAACCGGTTCCTGATAAAAAATGTTACCGTAGAACCGGTTCCTGATAAAAAAATGTTACCGTTGGGAACCGGTTCCTGTTCGTCGAAATCGGTTTTTTTATATAAACCCCTCCCTACTTACCATTTTCAAACTCACCATCATCAACTTACAAACTCACCATCATCAACTTACAAACTCAATCATCTTCTCAAAAATCTTGCAAAATACCTATGGCAAGCAACGAACAAGTTGTTACTGTCTTAGAGACGAAAAGAAACCCAGTTATATGGAAGAATTTTGATCTCTGTTTAATGTCCGACAGCCACGAGATGGCTAGATGCAAAGCTTGCGGAAAATTTATGAAGGCCGCAGCCAACTCAACCCTTAAGAAACACACTGAGCGGCATTGCCCAGTGACGAAGGCAAAGAAAAATGAGACGGGAGAAGGTTCCGGCACCGGTTCTTCCAATGTTTGATGTAACCCGTTTGGTTTGGTGTTTTAATAAAGTTTGTGTAATGTTTCTTTCTATTGTGTTTGTTATTTTTGTGTTTCTTTCTATCGTTAGTCTCCACTTTTTCGGCTATAACCGGTTCCAAAGGTAACTTTTTAACGGTATAACCGGTTCCTTCTTGAACTTCATTTCCGGGTACTGATGGAACCGGGTACAAGTGAAACCGGGTACGGGTAGGAACCGGGTACGGGTAGGAACCGGTTACTACCCGAGTCAAATGGTAAAATTGTGGAACCGGGTTGGAACCAACGGGTATTTTGAACCCGGAACCGGTTCTACTTAATGTCGGGTAGGAACTGGAACCGGTTCCAGTTCGGTTCTACCGGTTCGGGTTCGGAACCGGTTTTTATGCCCATGTCTATTTTGTAATGTGCTTGGCCCAAACAGGCCCAGAGGTTACTAACGGAGATCTGAGCCCAAGATGGAAGAACAGAAATGGAGTCTGTTGTCTTCGTCTTGTTGCTTACGAGATTCAACTGAAACCCTGCAACTCCAACAAGCAATGGCTTCTGCTCGCTCATAGACTTCACACGACACCGTTTTCAACTCTCTACAACCTTCTATTCGCTGCAATTTCATTCTAATTTCACCGTATACTCGATGATGTCCCCAAATCACACTCCGGACGATCGAGCCTCTTCTCATAACGCCAATTTTAGGTATATTCGTTTTATTGATTTTGTATCAACCCTTATTGTATATATTTATTGAGAATATATGAGAAAACTGTTTGAAATTCAGTGAAATTGGTTATAGGTGTTGTTGATTAAGGTTTTATGAGAGTGAATTAGTGAAATAGTTACACCTTGTGTTGATCTATGTGTTATATTGATGTTGATTTAGCTCTTATCATTCTCACTAGTCATCACTTTTCACTGAGGTTAAATGTTATGGTCTTCTTACATATTGTTAGGGTTTTGTAAGTAGTTAATGTTTCACCTGAGAAAGTAAATGGAGATTTGGCATTGGTTTAGTAAATGATCACACTGTTCACACATTCAGTTTTACCAATTGAAGGAGCATGCAAGAATTTAGGTTCAGTTGTAAATAATTATTGAGAATTTGGTTGAAAAGCCTAAAAGTGAATGGAATTGGTCGTAGGATATAGGTGTGTTGTTGATTGAGGTTTTATGAGAGTGAATTGTTAGGATCAAATGAGCACACCCTAACACAAACAAACAGACAAACAGTAAAGAATCATGAGAGATATTACGTGGTTCAGTCGTGGTGTGCAACCTACGTCCACGGGGCAACTAGGGTTTTCTTATTATTGAGTGATAATAATTACAAGTACGGGAGGTTACATTTATAGACCAGAATTAGGGTTAATCCCATGCCAAACAAGAAACTAATCAATTTGGCCTAAACAATTAGGGCCGGCTAAGCCCTAATGTTCCTTTCCTAATTCTCTGCTGTCCACAAGTGTGGGCCGAAGCCTACACATCTCAACAGGAATTGGTGATGTAGTTACACCATGTGTTGACCTATGTGTTATGCTCATGTTGATTTAGCTGTTGTTACTTTCATCACTATCCACTGAGGTTTAATGTTGTAGTCTTATCACTTGTTATGAGGGCCTTGTAATTAATTGAATGTTTCCACACAAATGTTGAGATTTCAGTATCAATTGAAGGAGCATGTAAGAATTTAGTTTTCTAGGGCTTGCTTGCAAACCGAATTGTGTTTTCCTGGTATCTTAACCTTGGCTGAATCAGGTGTTTGTTTTGTGTTATAGAAGTCCTATGCTAAGTGGCCACTTTAACTGATTAACGCGTGTATAACAGGCATACTCCCTTGCAAATAATCCATGTGATTGGGAACTTCTTGAGAATATGGTCGGTGTACTCAATGTACAGATATTTGTCTCAGACAGGAGCTTCGGTTATACTTTTTATCTTCAGTTGTGTTGCTCCATCGTCGATTATCTTTTTAGTTCTACAAAAGCCGTGGAAGGGGAGACCGCTATCAAATACACAGGTAATATGAACTTTGTCTTTTAATTAGATTAAGGCATAATCTGGTGTAGAAGTTGTTTATTTAAAAAGATCTTACATAAAGACAAAACGCTTACTTTCAGGTTGTACCTTCGGTTATTAACGGTGGGATTACAACTTTATACTATATCTTATGGGGAATAGGTCTCAAATCCTGTGGACCTGTTAGGTAGGTTTTCTGTTTGCAGTAAACTTGGTTGTACCTTCGGTTATTAATGGTGTAATTTCAGGGCTATTTTGGCGGAGTATTCGGGTGCTGTTCTTGGAGTTCTTTCTGCAGCGCTGTATGGAAGGAGAGGTCATATCTTTAAAAAGGTAAATGTTTTACATGTAGTTAATTTCAATTATGATAGGTTAGTGTTTGTAAACTCTGATATCATTTGTAAGACCTTTTGTTCCGATCCCGACAAAATTAATTAGTTAGACGCCTTTTAGTTCCAATATTTTTTTGATGGCAAAAATTGATACAGTACTTCTAGTCTGATCTTTTCTGCTAAACAGGTTGGTGGGCTTTTTGCAATGTTAGCTTCGTTCTACTTCTTATCTCAAGGATGGGCCATGGCCACATATTCTCCGTTCTATATCCTCTCACTAATTGAATTTTGATATTATTTGCAAATTTGTTACAGTTATTCCACACCGCCTCTTAAAATAAAATACATCATTAAACAAAAATCACTTTTACGATGGATGATACTTAACTAGAAAATACCATTTAACGATAGCCCTATCAGCGAGGGCCAGACAGAGCAAGTATTGGATATGAAGAGCATGGTAGCTCCTATCCTTGCGGGAATCTTATCAGCGTTGAGACGAGTGATCTCAAGACGTATCTCACTCAAGGTATTTACTTAGATAAAAAATTATTGAGTAAAATGCCATTTTGTCTCTGAGTTTTACGACTTTCGTCCAAATGTTTGTTTTTCCGCATCCGGATCCAAAAGGTTTGAAATCTTGCCATTTTCATCTGGCTCGTTAACTCCATCCATTTTTCTCCGTTGAGTCAGGGCTATTTTCGTCTTTTTTCTCCGTTAAGGGTATTTTTAGTACTTGTACATTATGCTAAATGCTTTTACTTAAAGTGAAAAAAACCGAATTGCCATTTAAGTTAACAAAAAAGACGGAAATACCCCTGACTTAATGGGAAAATGGATGAGGTTAACGAGCCGGATGAAAATGGCAAGATTTCAAACCTTTGGGATCCAGATGCGGAAAAACAAACATTTGGACGAAAGTCGCAAAACTGGCCAAACCGCAGGGCGAAAACGACATTTTACTCAAAACTTTTTTGTGTAATTTCTAACCGCCAAACACTGTAATGGAGTTTCAAAGTACCAATTTTTTGTTTTTTCAGAATCAGCTGAAAAGGAGGCTTCATGCTATAACGATTGCATCTGCAACATGCTTTCTCTTTCCCGTAGCCATGTGGGACATGATTGTAGTAAGTTTAGCTACATGTATTGCTACTTTTACAGTTTTACTAGATACAATGACATGTACGCAACTCTCTTTTACCACTTAATACAATCCCTTCTTTATCTTTTCCATGCAACATACAGGGTTCACCCAAAGTGGAATTACCATTTTCTCCTTGGGCTTTTTCAAGCACCATTCTCTTTGGCATAATCTTAATATTTTATGTGGACAGCATTGCTGAGGAAAGGTATCCTACAGCACTTCGTCTTTTATGTTCATTTCCTGAGTAAAATGCTTCGTTCTTGAGGTTTGGTCAGTTTTGCGACTTTCGTCCAAAGGTTTGTTTTTCCGCATCCGGATCCAAAAGGGTTTCAATTTTGTCATTTTAATCCTACCCGTTAACTCCATCCATTTTTCTCCATTAAGTCAAAGTTATTTTCATCTTTTTTGTTAACTTAAAGGGCAATTTGGTCTTTTTCAGGGGTATTCAGTTTTTTACATAAAGTGAAAAAGACCAAATTGACCTTTAAGTTAGCAAAAAAGACGGAAATACCCCTAACTTAACGGAGAAAAATGGATGGAGTTAACGAGCCGGATGAAAACGGCAAGATTTCAAACCTTCTGGATCTAGATGCGGAAAAACAAACCTTAGGACGAAAGTCGCAAAACTGGTCAAACCTCAGGGACAAAAATGGCCTTTTATGCTCATTTCCCTTTCTAAGATACTTTTATAATACTAGTAGGGCTGCTTTACGAGGGAGCCAAGCCGAGCCAGTTTCAGCTCAAGCTCAGCTTAAAGTTAAACGAGCAAGCTTGGCTTGGCTCGTTTAGTTACGAGCGCGATCTATTTGAACAAAACCTAAATGTTGGTAAATATTTCAGGCTGCATATGGTTTTCTCTTCTCCAAGACATATAATGGTTGCTGGAGGATGCTTAATTGTCTTGGAAATCTTCTATAAAATGGACTTCTCGTTACCAGGCTTTTTGATTTGCTGCACTTTGTTAGGATTCGGTATGTATATGGACATCACTTTCATATTAAATACATTTGTTGTCGTCACTGTTTAACGCCTTTTAACTTGATTTTGTAGGAATATACGAAGCAACGTCTTTGGATCGTGGGAAAAAAGATAACGTGCATAGCACTGATATTACAAACGGGATTTTTGAGGACCAAAATGAGAGGTCTCCTCTTCCAACATGAAGTATTTGAGACTCACAGGTTCGTTTCATTATTCTAATTTTAAACGGGTTGACGGTTTAACTAAATAGGTTGACCCGAAATGACCTGTTTGTTAAATGGGTTAGAAATGACAACTTAAAATCCGATTATTTTGATGTCAACTTCGGGTTGTTTTGTGAGTTTTTATATTTCTGTTGCAGAATCGTCGTTTTGGCTATGCACGTCATGAGAGAATATTGGAAGCAAGTGTTGTAGAACTAATGATTTATTAATTCTTAAGGATAGCTTACAATGGATGCAGTGCACATGGCACAAATCAAATTCGGCTTCTTGGAAAAAGTTACATGTACAAACAGTTGAAATGAATTCTCCATTTTTGTCAATTTTACAATTTGTGTATGTATACAATTTGCTTCAAATTTGGGTTGTTCACGGGCCGAGCAAAGGTCAGTTCAAGGTCGTCTTGGATTGACATAACTGAGCTGAAAACTGAGGTCGAACTTGACTCGATTTAAGCTCGAGTATGTTCGGCTCGACTTGGTTTGTAAAAATAACCAACACAATTTACTTTTAAGAATAAGAATTCACGGCGTCATCACTTGTAAGACCGTCTACTTTCAAGGAACTTAGATCTAAAGTCTTCTTGTAAGAAGCAACAAGTCAATAAC
Source organism: Scalesia atractyloides (assembly GCA_947069175.1). Taxonomy (NCBI): domain Eukaryota; kingdom Viridiplantae; phylum Streptophyta; class Magnoliopsida; order Asterales; family Asteraceae; genus Scalesia; species Scalesia atractyloides. The sequence goes on from CAMTDV010000013.1 coordinate 25,265,222, forward strand.
TAAAACTATTAAACTACACTATCATCAATGATCACAAGACCAGCATTAAAAAATACAAAATAAAAGAATTGAGATCGTTAGTTATTATAGAACCTATCACAAAATACCTCTAGAGAGAGATAAAGACAAGGGGACTGCAGACAAAGGGTATGGTGAGTAGTAAAAAGATGTGTTGAATATCGGTGGAAAGGGTTGTGGTGAGTGGTGGAAACTTGTGTTTAAATTTTTTATCATATATAACTTTTATATAATATAATTTATTACGGCAGCAGAAACTTTTTTTATCGTATATATTTCAATACAATTTATTTAAAATAAATTATATCATAACATCGAAAAGTTAACTTGATTTTGAGTATATTATTGTTATATTTAAAAAGCTTCTTTCTGAAAGCCTTAAAAATGGGCGTGTTCTAGATTGCAATGCGGGTAGTCTTTTATATTTTTGGTCATATTCATATTTGCCTCTTACCTTTTGGTACACGTGACATATTCTAGTTGTTTCTTACTGTTTTAAGACTTTTTATTATATATTATAGACTGGTCTGAGCTATTTGAATAAAAAAGATTTGTTACTCTTTAAACGGGTCAAGAAGTGCGATTCGAAGCGTTCAAAAGTGATAACATGGATACTTATATTAATATATAAGCTGCCACGATTTGTATTTAAAGCACTTGAAATCCATGAGGTAATGTTCCAATTTAGTTGAGTAAAATCACATTTACATAAAAAAGCCGTCTACATAGCTTTTCCACATATCTAATGATTATGCAAGCGTTTAACATATATCATTGATTATACGGTGTTTGCTTATCATCATTTCATGTAATTTCATCTATGGTGTTGTCAATGGGTTAGAGTATGTGTTGTGGTTAACTAAATATCTGTTAACACTGTGTTGTGTATTAATTAAACACCCAATACCAATAACTAAAAAAATAAAAATAAAAGATAACATGTGATTGGTTCCACATCCATGGCCCTACCCATATTCCTATTAACATACCTAATGGGTTTAACGATTTCCCCATTCCATTCCTATTCATGGCCGCTGTTAACTAGCCACCATGAGTTAACCCCAACATCCCATGTGACATCATTAACAAGTTGGTAGTGAACCCACAACACCCGATCTAAGTTTTCCAACTATGTGTTTGATTTACTAGCATTACCTTGTCCTCTAAACTAATCAAGGGAGTCCACAACCAACTGTTACTTTGACCATATTGGTGACTGTCACACATTCTCATCATATGGCAAGTCAAACATGCTTGCTTGCATGGTCTTTTATAGTGTTAGGTGATACAACGCCACTCCTACAACACCAGTAAAATTGACATGCCTTTGACTTATTCGTAATCATGAGTGTGCGTATGAAATGTATTGTGTAAACATTTATTACAACATTTTAGATGGTCCGAACATGAATAAAAAAACAAAATGAGTAGGAGATTCAATAAAATAAATTCTAACATACTTCAATTGCAACCAAAAAAATGTGTTTCGTAATTGTTTTATTTTTTGAAAATTACAGGACAGCTGAATAAACATCACTTTGCAGCAGCACTATGCTCATCAAGCCATGAAATAATATCGTTAAATACACGAAGAATGATGTCATCAGTTTCACCTTCTAGAAGGGCATGGCAACAACCGTCATATAAGTTAAGTTTCTTATCTGAACTCTTTGCTTTCTCATATAAGGCTTTACTGACAGATGGATCCGTCACTATATCAGCTTTTCCATGCAGAATCAACAATGGCAATGAAATCTACCACACCATATAAACACATGAGATATACATACATACATACATACATACATACTAAACTACTCATCAATAGTCATAACAGGGCAAATGGGTTAAACGGGTTGAATATATAAATTTACAACTTTTTGTGTTTTTAGTTATAGAGGTGTAAATGAGCTGAGCCACTCGAAATTGGTTTGTTAAAAGGTTGAATCGAGTCGTGCTTTGAAGAGCTAGCTCAAGCCTAAAATTAAGCTCATTTAAAAAAACGATCCCGAGTTAGAGCTTTATTTATCGATTTTGAGAAGAGATTCGTGAGTCTAAATGAGCCTCTTATTTGTACCATTCATTTTTATTTAACTTATTAAATATACATATTTACTTAATTATTAGTATATATAAAATTATGGTAAAAATAACTAAATAATATATATTCTGTTATATATAGCAAATTATAACTATAAATATATATTAAAATAATTAATAATGTAAATAAATTTATTAATGATTAATAAAATAACTAATATATAATAAACGACCCGAACCCAAGCTAAGCTCGAGCTTGAAAAACTACTTACAAGCCGAGCTTAAGCTCTCATAAATTAAACAAACCGAGCCTAACTCGGCTGTCACGAGTCGAGCTCGGCTTGGTTATGGTGGGTCCCCCAATTACCAACACCCCGACCCAATCATGACTTGTTTGTAAAACGGGTTAGGTGTCGACCCACTTACAACCGGAGTCCATTTAGACCCGAGCATAACCAATTTATATTTGTGGGTATGTCTTTACAGGATTGCCCCCCTACTGTATGGCCAGTTATATAGTAACTGATCATATATTAGTAACCACATAATTAAATTTAAAATGTACACCCAAATAATAATCAACAACACATACCTTTTCAAGTTGATTTTCGATATCTTGGGTCGTGTTTAAGAGCTCCATAGCTGTTCCCAAACGCGGTCTATCCTTGTAAGCAATCACATTATAGCTTGTCTGCACGCGCTAAATAGTTAATTAAACTTTTCACCAACTTACTTAGCAACTTAAAACACAAAATTCTAAACAAACCAGAGGCTTCTTTTTCGGGTCTCTGAATGCCATATCGCCAAGATCCTTTTGCGGAACAAGTTTATACTTCGGAAGAACTTTCGCAACACCTATGAGAAATGTCTTTACTGCCCATGGTGGGACCACATCATCTGCAATCTACAATAGTTTTAATTAGTTATGCTGTATGCATGTATAATGTATTACTATGGTACATATGAAGGCAAGGGTGAAATAGTACTTTGCACATGGGCGCGACAAGGACCGCACCATTCCAGAACTCGGGTTGCTTTAGGTGCACCTTTATAGCCACGGCCCCACCCATCGATTGCCCCAACAAGAATCTTGGAAGATCACCCAACTCTGGATTTTCTAGCACCCAAACATAAAATGGACTCGCGATGGTTAATTAGACTTACTGAGTCTTTTGGTCACCAACTCTATAGATTTGACGTGTACCTTTGATTTTAGAATAATGTTCGATAACATCATCTACTAGACCATCAAAGCTTGGAATGTAGCCATGAAGACCTTCTGAAAGACCGAATCCTGGGAAGTCCATGGCCAAAACTCCATATCCGGATGAAGCAAATTTTCTCGCAATTCCTGTAAGCATTACAATACTTGATTACAATCTAGATGTCCGAAACTAAACAATTAATCTTGAAGGCCACCTGCCCAGCGTATGTTGCGCTTTACTTGGTCCCACTAGTTAGCAGGGTATTGATAGGCGTTCGTTTTCCTTAACGAGCTCTCATGGTAAAAAAAAAAACAGAAAAAAACAAAGCAATTAATCTTGAAGGCCACCTGCCTAGTGTAAGCTGTGCTTTACTTGGTCCCACTGGTTAGCAGGGTACTAAGGGGTTCTCATTGTCACAAAAAAAAAAAACTAATAATAATTAAGCAAATTATCTTGAAGACTACCTAGCCAGTGTAATAAAGTAAATTATCTTGAAGACTACCTAGCCAGTGTAAAGGGTATTGGTGAGGCCTGTGAGTTTTTCCTTATGGTTCTCATGATCATCATAAAAAAGGATGTTAAAAATATGTTACCTTCAAAGAAAAACGTGCACGTGTCTCCATAGCCATGGCAGAAACAAATCACTGCTTTGGGAGAACCCGTCTCCGGAAGCCAACTTTTTGAGAAAATTTCCACTCCTTTAGAGTTCACCTCATATGACTAGAATAAGAACAGGAGAATGAGGATTAAGTTATACCATTAGCATTAAGTTCAACATTGTATAAGTTTTTGGATCCATTAGTTGAATGATAATATAATGTTTGATTTTTTACCTCCTTTGTCTTTAATCCATCATATTTTGTCTGTAAAACATTCAAAAATAATTAGCAAGTGTTCTTTTAAGGGCATCTGCCTCTTTTACAGGCTACATTAAAGACCACACTTACATCAATCAACATCAAAGACATGAAACTTAACCTAAAATCGTAACTTTTTCCGGATATGATTACGAATAGGCAAAAAAAAAAAAAACCCAAACGCGAGTGCGAAGCTCTAAACCCGAAACTTCATTGACGTGTAATGAGACGGTATTCAAGTACAAGACCGGATATGAAATCAACTATAAAATCTTTCGCGGGTTTGGGGCGTGTATGGTATTAAGGCATTATTGCTTAGTCATTTGCAGAAACTAACTCTTAATCCTGCCCAATTAATTGCAGGAATGTATGCACACCCATATGCCAATTCACACATAAAAACAGTCTAATTTCCCAATTACAATTTCCTAAAAACAATATTCCTATTGGGCAAAATTTTAAATCTGAAAACTTTAACCCAAAAATCCCCACTTTTTTTCCAAATATAGTTCGGGATGCTAGCAAAACCCGAACCCCACTGGAAAACCCAAAACCCGAAACACTTGGGACATGTAATGAGATGGGTTTTTTTTGGTATACGAGTGAGTATGAGATTAGTTATAAAATCTTTCTCGGGTTTTGGGCCCATATTAGTCATTAGCAGAAACTAACCTTAATCCTATATTTTTAAACGGTAAATTTAGATCACTGACGGACCACTGGAGTATTATCGTGGCACCGGTGGATATTAATCCTATTAATTACTCAAAACTCTTAATCCAGAACAATTACCACATAAAAAGTAAAAACAGACAAATTTCCCAATTCTAATTTCTTCAAAACAGTAATCCAATTTGTACAAAACTAAAAATCTGAAAACTTTTTAGCACCCATCACTGTTCTAACCATATAACACATTTTCCAACTGTCCCTTTTTATTCAACAAATGAAACCCACCAATAAATGCACCCACCAACCAAAGTCACACACAACTCAACAAACAAAACAAATACCTTAAACAGAAGGTGATCAATATTAAGCTGAATATCCTTAAACGCTTCACGAGCACGACGCCTCTGTTCCACATCATCCATATTAGCATTAATTATTTCTTGCAATTCACCTGTTAATTCTTCAACCTTCAACATCTTTACACCTGCAAATCTTCTTCTTCTTTTATTATTTGTTGAGGGTATTCTTGAATCTAATGCGAAGGATTCAAAAGGGTCCGTTTAAAAGAAGAATTTGAGTTGTGAGATTTAGGAAGTTGATGATTAAGATGATGATGAGGTTTGTTGGAATGATTACCGTGAAACTTTGTTGTAAAGTTTGCAATATTCAATGCCATTTTTGTTGATTTAGTAAATAAATATTCTATCTTTTTGGTGTTCTAGAAACCAAATCTTATTCTTGGTTGATTGATTGATTCAAAATTGATGAGGTGATTTTGGAATTCTGTTGTGGGTAAATTACAAAAATGTCAAAATCGGTGGCCTTACTATAGTTGAACTTGCAACCTCCTCTTTAGACTTTTAAATTGAGGTTTTTAGTCCTTTAACCATTAATTTGATTCTAATATGCGTGTCTAAATGAGTCAAGCTGGCTCTTCCTTTAGTTTATTGGAGCTCAAGCTTAATTCGAGTTTTGTTTTGAAAGCTTGAGATTGACTTGTAGGTGTTTTTTCAAGCTTAAGTTTGCTTCAAGATCGATTTATTTATTATACACTAATTAACTTATATTAGATTTTATTCCTATTATATCATAATATGTTATTTTTGTCACACACACATATATATATATATATATATATATATATATGTGTGTGTGTGTGTGTGGCAAGGATCCGTTAGGAAGCACCGTTTATTGCGGAAACCACGAGAACCAATGTGAACACAACCAAGACTGCTTGAAAAAGTTTAAAACACACATTTTTTTTAATTTTTCGTAAAATAGCAGGTTTTATTTATAATAAGTTTCTTTTTTATTTTTTATGTTGCTAAAGTCACGATTTAACTTAAAAAATTAGCATTTAGTTGTGGGTGGAGGGTTTAAGTTTTTAGTATTTAGTTTGGGTGGAGGGTTTAAGTTTTTTTTTTGAGAGGGGGGGTGGGGGTGGGGGGGGGGGGGGGGAGGGGGTGGGGAGGGGTGGGGGGGGGGGGGTGTGGTTTAGGTTTTTGGTGTGGGTGGGGGTGGGTTTATATTGTGTGTGTCATTTGTTTCTGCATTAAACCTACCCTATATATATAATATATATATATAGGGTATATATATAGGTATATATATATACATATATATATATAGGGTAGGGTTTAAATGAGAACAATAAATAACGTGAGAACCATGAGAACGAATGAAAAAACCAATAGAACTTGATAAAAAAACAAGTGAAATTTAAAATTTCTTTATATACTTGTCATTATTATTCGAATACAATTCTAAAATTTTAATTTACACATTTGAATTTACATGAATTCGGAAATAAAGAAAATTTACCCATGTGTAAGTTTGTCATTTACACATGTGTAAATTTGTTATATTTACACATGTGTAAAAAATCTAATAAGAATGATTTTGAGAGGAGAAATGAATTATTTGATGTTGTAATTTCTTTTTTGATGTGTATTTTAATTAAAATGATAATTGTATTAAAAATGGTTTTTATTGGTTTTCTCATTCGTTCTCACGGTTATCGCAATATTTAGCGTTCTCAATATAACCCTCCCATATATATATATATGTGTGTATGTATGATGTATGTATGTGTGTATGTATGTATGTATGTGTATGTATGTATGTATTATGTATTAGATAAAAGTTATATAAATAATTGGCTCATTTAGGTTCACGAGTCAGCTCGGGCTCAGGCTCTTTTGCAAAAACAAACTTATTTTTAGACTTGGGCTCAAGCTCGTTTTAAATTTGAAATTCAGTTTTGGTGGTAAATTACAACATTGGTGGTAAATTACAACATTGGTGGTTGTGTTATTAAATTGACATGTTTGATCCTTTAAATTTGATTATAAACCAAGTCTAGGGTTAGGTTAATTAACTTTTCATCTTTCTACCAAAACAATGTTTAAATTAACACATGATTCTAACAAATAGATGGTTATAAAAGTATATGTAGTGATTTATAGTGAAAAAGAGACTGTTACGTCACAACTACGTAGACAAAAGGCTTTCCCTAACTTTTTAGAAAAGGTGTGTTATGGTTTAATTAAAAAATATTAATCATGTTATTAAGAAGTAGATGCATGTTCAAAGTAGGATGTTTCAAACATTAAATATTCATAAATTTCCAAAAACATGTTAGTCAATTATATAAGCAACTTTTTCTTTGATAAGTTTATCATATTTATGTCATTGGTGTTGTTTTACCTTTATTGATATCTTTTGACTGTAACTTCATCTAGAATCAAATATCACAGCATAGCAAAAAGTGCTAAATATGTCAATGAGTAAATAAGTACAAGGACCACTTTTATCATTTTTCATAATAGAATTAGTATAGAGATCAACAGTGTCAATTTGTAAACATGTCACTAACGATCTATTATAAGTCGTTAGTCGTTGTAATTGAGAACCTATCGATGTAATGAAGTGATCTTTTCCTCTCTGTTCTTGTTTTAATCATTTTATCGTAACAAATTGGTATCAGCGCTACCGGTCCATCAGAGCCCAGACGAACGGAATCAACGATGATTACATCGATGGTCGTTCAACAGTAAGAGATGGAACGATTGGAGAAGATTACGAAAGACAATGCACAATCAATTCAATATCAACAATCAGTAAGGAAGAAAACACGAATCACATTAAGAATTTGTAGATTCAGATGGTTGAGGTTTTGTGTAACTTAGAGAGATGAAATATATGTTACAATTGAATAACAGAGGAGGTACATAACAAAGACTTGTGTGATTAAGGTGACTAGATTTCTCCAAATTTAGTGGTAGAGATGTAGAAGGATGGTTATACAAGTGTAATCATTTCTTTTCAATGGATAAAACTCTTGCTTATTTGAAGGTTCACTATGCTGTAATCAGTCTTGATGGAATTGTACTTCAATGGCACCAAGGGTTTGTTACAAGCCAAGATCATGATATTGATCAGATGGTATGGAAATATTATTCAAGATCAGTGATAAGTGAATTCTCTACAAGATTATCAGAAGAACCATTTGAAGAACTCAAAACTTGCAGCAAACTGGTATGTTTCAAAAGGATGATGATGCTTTTGATTGGTTATTCAATAGAGTAACATGATGTGAATTCTCTGCTTGCTTGTTTGTTACTAGTCTTAAACCAGGAATAAGGTGTTTGATTAAGATTTTAAAGCCTAAAACTTTAAGAAATGCTATTGCCATGGCTAAGCAACAAGAGATGGTTTATTGATGTATTGAATAATACATCTATTTATCGTGTATAGTTTGTATAAGTTTCGTTAATTTTCATTTAAGTTTTATAAGAATTTATCTACTTTTAATCCAATTATGTTTCGTAGGTCTTGGTTCGTGGAAGTAGTTGAAAAGAGAAGAAAATGAGGTAAAATGTTGAAGAAACTAATCCGGATCATAATTGGAAGTCGATAGAAGAAACGTATCGAAAAATGGGAAGAATTACCTTCTGGCGGCCCACGACCGCACTATCTTAATCCTCTCGCGGGTCACGAGAGGAAGGAGGAGTGCTGGAATTATATGCACACGGTCGCGGGACGCGACCGGTTACATCATACCTCTCGCGGGGCGCGAGACGGTTATTTTATCAGAAAGAAACGTGAACTAAGCAGTCTTTGTTGAAGAAGGGTCTATATATTGTTGTTTAACTCATATAACAACAACTTGGACGATTTTGGATGTTGAGAGGTGAATTCTAAAGATCTTTTGCATGTTTCTAAGTGAAGATTGCTCGGGAATCCTTGGAGTTGAAGTTGGAAGCTTAGAGATCAAGAAATTTCGGCTGTTGTTTATCGATTTTCTATTCTCTATCTTTCACGTTCTTGTTTAATGAATTCGGTTTTAAACCTTATTTATTTGTGTTTAAGACAATGTTTCTTGGCTAGATTTTTTATACTACCTAGGTTTTGATGAATTATTAATAAAGTGTTGATTTTTATTGAATTAATGATGTGTTTACGGGATTTTTAATAAAGTAGTAAACTTTGGTAAATTGATTTGGTATATTTGCATGTTTTGGATTGATTATTGATTATTTAATTGTTTCACATAGATCTAGTTGAATGTCTTTCAAGTAATAGGTTTATGTTGATTGTCGAGTCTAGCGGGTTCGGGTAATCTTATTGTAAATTGGCCAATAAACCCTAGGACAATTAAGTAAAAATATAATTAAATCTTAACATTATACTAAACCTAATTATTGAGAAATAATAGTTTATTAACTGATTTAAATAGGTGAATTGCTAGGATTAGGTTTTGAGAGAAACCGGGTTTTAGTTTACGTGCCATATTTATGTCAGTTAAACCAAATAAGAACCCTAGTTAGTCTAAGCTTACTATTGAGAGATAGAGATATTATAGACACTTTGTTAAATATTAGATAACCGAAAGGAAATCTTATAAACCGGTGAACAAAACTATCTTAGAATATCATAGGTGTCTTCTTGAGAAGGGTCAGGGGTCCTGTTCGGTATTTCTTAGGATTTAGTATTTTAAGATCGCGGTTCCTTATCACATTAATATTCAAATAAAAACCATTCGATAGTAATTAGGATTCTAATCTAGGTAGTCGTTTCATTATCATTGAATTAAGTTTACGCTCCAAATTCCGTTTCAAGTCGTTTTAGTTAAGTTAATTTTAGGTTAATTATAATTTTAGGATTTTTATTAACCCCCCTCAAATATAAAAATAATTAAGTTGTGTCAATATAGTTTAAATAGGGTCATTAACGTAATTAGAGAGTCTCGTGGGTTCGATATCCGAACTTGCTTAAGCTTTACTATAATCGATCGGTCCACTTGCCGTTTAGTAGTTTTAGTCGAGTTTTAGGAGTCCTAGAGTATTACTTTGAGTCTAGATTTAGGATAATTTCATTTATTTTTATTAGACTACTTTTAGTACATCATTTATTTTACTCTTTTTGGTAAAAAAATGTCAAGTAGGTGATCAACACTTTTGTCCCTAATAGTAGACCTTCCAAATTCAGTGCAAGAAGTTCAATGACTCCTTACAAACCTCCTGCCACCGGTTCTAATCCTACAACCACCCTTTCATTGTTACCTACCCCTTTAGCGAGTAAGTAAGATGATTAAACCTGTGAGAAGACTTCTACCAGAGAAGCAGAGGAAAAATAAAATGATAAAGTGTTTTTGGTGCCCAGATAAGTACACCCCTACACACAATTGAAGTATAAAAAATGCATGTTCTAGAAATGGCGGCTAATGAAGAACTTGATGAAGCTTCTACATCTTAAGTAGTGGAAGTTCAAGAAATGCAAATGGATCTTCAAATATCCATTCATGAATTAATGGGAGTGCCTTAATTCAATACTATGAAGGTGATTGGTACTAGTGGCTCTAAACAGTTACAAATCTTGATTGACCCAGGGTCAGCACACAATTTCTTAAATTCTAATCTTGCAGCCAAACTATAATGTCCAACTGAAGAGGTACCTTCTATGTCTGTTATGGTAGCTAATTGTAACAAGTTACGTTGGAGGGGTATGGTCCCAAAAACCCTGTGCCTGCGTAAGGAACCATACCCTCAACAACAACATACTACAAGAATAACCTTACGCGCAATGCGCAACGGTGCGCCATTCTTGGAACCAATAGGTTGCCTAACAAATCTTGCGTGCAACGCGCAACGGTATTGCAACCTTGACACATGCAGGTCACACACTGAACCTTGCGCGCTCTGCGCAACGACAAGTTAGACCGACACATGCAGGTCATACAACGAACCTTGCCCACTCTGCGCAATGGAAAGTTAGACTGACACATGCAGGTCATACAACGAACCTTGCGCACTCTGCGCAACGGCAAGTTAGATCGATACTACCAGGTCACACAACTAACCTTGCGTACTTGGCGCAACGGCAAGTTAGACCTAGAAGCGTAGGTCCCTTGACCCTGCGCGGATCAAACAACGGCGTTGCTAGTTTTGCAGATTAGCTTGAAGTGAGATCATCCAGAAGAATGAACGAGAGACAATCTTTCATGTAGAATTATTAGGCTGTAACTAAGATATCTTCGGATACCTCTCAGTTCAGCCAGTGTTTCTTCATTGGCGCCATCCGCTTTTTTACTCTCACATCTGTTTCCTCGTTTCGTTTTTTCTCAAACCTCACGTTCAAATGGCTGATTTCCCATCAAACATACCATGAGGTCCTCGGGATGAAGGCAAGAACCCAGTTCATGCCTCCAGACCCGACGGACAACTGGAAGAAGTTTCTTCCGGAAATGCTGGTGGTCATTACGACTCTGGTAGTGTGAACGTTCCAGTAACTCATGGAGTTTAAATGGAGACTCCCTGCGTATCAATCACTTCGATTTTGACTCTGGTAGTGTGAACGTTCCAGTAACTCAAGTCTCAAACGGCTGTGAATGCCGTTTATGCGCAACTCTGTGCGCAAACAAACGCTTCCGCTGCGCCGGTGCCAACCACCAACTACTCACGTGCATGCTTCGCCTGCACCACGTACTCAGCTATGACTCGTCGGCTGGAGCGAGCGTTCCATCACAACTCCGTACACGAGCAACGGAGTATTCTCAATCGCTGCCTAAACATGAGTCTCACACTCATACGCGAGCGTCCATCCACTCACGGCTGGGCCCGCGTCCTCTAAAGGGGCAGGACACCCAGCGTGAGGAGGATCAAACATATGGCTGAGGGTGATAGCGTCAGTGTGTTTCACCGGCTACCAAAAGATCATGCTGCTTACAAGTCTGCGCCACAGGCTGTTTACAACCCGGAGGCGGAGTACAATTATAACCTGATCTACAGGCCGGCTGAAGCAGCCAAACACTCAACGTTCATCAAGGAGATCGCGCTCGCACCACTAAAGCGCGCGAAACTTCCCTCCAACGTGGGAAAGTACAATGGGTTGACAGACCCAGATGATCACCTGCGCCTGTTCACGTCGCAGGACTAATCGGAGGCTGGACGCTGCCATGTGGTGTCACTTGTTTGTTCAATCTCTTACAGGCGCTACGCACCTATGGTTTGACAACTTACCCACGGGTAAGCTTGCGTCATGGAACGACCTCAAAGACAAGTTCCTGACGCATTTCAGCCAGCAACGGCAGTACGTCAGAGATTCCTCTGACGTCATGAACATATGGCGGCGTGATGATGAAAGTCTCGAAGACTTCATCATCCGTTACAATAAAGAGGTGTTGGAGATTGGGGATGTGCACGAAGACCTGATTTGTGCACAGTTCAAGTATGCTGTCCGCTGCGACGAGATGATCAAAATCTTGTCGGGAACTACTGGCCTCCCAAAAAGCTGGGAGAAATTAATGGTGGCAGCAAAGGTCTATGCACAGACGAAGCACAACCTAAATAACAGCAGACCTCCCTTACCGCAATACCGCCCCCAAGACATGAACAAAAGTTTGGGAAATAGAATAAGAGTTGGAGGGAACCCATTGACGCACGCACGACCTTCAATAAAATTACTACCCAAAGAGCAATCAAGCAGGATAATCGCGATCTTCAGTGGACGTCACTGACGAAAACACCGGTGGAGGTACTCAACACCGAAGATCACCAATTCAAACAACCGCCGCCGATGCACAACAAAAAAGGTCAAGACCCCAACCTTTTTTGCGATTATCATAAAGATAAGGGGCATACAACAGACAACTGTATCTCCTTGCGCATGGAGATCGAGAAGGCGCTAAAAGTGGGAAGCTCACCCACTTACTTCAAAACGTGCGCAAGGAGGTGCACCAGATTACTCGAGGCGGAGAAGGCCCGAGTAATAAGAAGATGAAGGCATCTGTTCATATGATCCAAGGGGCCCGTCACGCAAGCACGGCCATCAAAAGAGTTGCACGCCTCACTAGCGCGAGCAACAGGTCTTCTTCCCTGTAGTCCCTGGGGGGCCCGCAAGAAGATCGTCCGGTCGTGATAACTGGTATCTTTGGCCATTATTGCACCGATTACATGTTCATAGACCCGGGAAGCTCTATGGACATCATGTATGAACATTTCTTCCAACAGTTTGCTCCAAGACAAGGCGTGCTTGGAGCTAGTCGACTTCCCACTAATGGTTTCTGCAATGAAGCCGTCTTTCCACTGGGTCAAAATCTCATTTCCGGTGACTCTTTCCGATGGGCGACACTCGCTCACGGTTTTAGTCAATTTCATGGTCATGCCTGCGACTTCGCGCCATGATGTGTTGTTGGGCCAGCGCGCCCAAAGAGAGTTCAGTATGATCACTTCCACTCCTCATGCTGCCTGCGGTTTTCCAATAGAAACCGGGGTGGCCATCATGTACGCGAGGAAGGAGATCATGTCCATCGAAGAGGAACCACCGACAAAGCTACCGAAGTCATAATCCAACAGCGAGCCAGAGAAATGGGTCCTAAACAACAAGTACCCGGAACAAACAGTGCGGTTAGGACCTGCCATGACCCCCGCAGTCAAGGCGTGGTTAAAACAACGTTTGTTCTGCAATGTAGATATTTTCTCTTGGTCGCCGACGGATATGACAGGGGTACCGAGGGAAATTACTGAGCACGCACTGCACACATTCCCTTTAGTTCAGCCTATCGTTCAGAAGAAGCGCAGTTTTGGTCTCGAGAAAACTCGCGCACTGAACGAGTAAGTTTCAGAGCTCCTCCAAGCCGGCATCATCAGAGAGGTACGCTATCAGACATAGGTAGCCAACCCAGTCATGGTCTAGAAGCACAACGACAGTGCCGCATGTGCGTCGATTTCAAAGATCTGAACAAAGCATGTCCCAAAGACTGTTACTTTTTACCAGAAATCGACAAAAATGCGAACTCCCTTGCTTCAGTTAGGTGGAAATGCTTCCTTGACTGCTACAAAGGCTACCACCAGATATAAATGAAGAAAGAGGCTGAAGACAAAACCACATTCCGAACTGACAATGGAATCTTTTGCTACACAAAGATGCCCTTCGGATGCGCAACGCAGGAGGCACCTATCACGTTTAATGGACCACGTGTTCAGGGACGACATTGGTGAAACCGAAGAAGTTTACTTTGATGACCTTGTCATCATGAGCTTGGATGAGGAGAAGATACTAACAAACGTCCAGAAAACGTTTGCATCCTTGCGCAAGGCAAACCAGAAGCTGAACCCCAGGAAGTGCTCGTTTGGAATGGAAGAAGGCAAATTTTTGGGATTCATCGTCACGTGCGACGGTTTCAGAGTCAATCCCGAGAAAGTGGAAGCGATTCAGTGTATGCCTTCCCCCTCGACCATCAAAGAAATGCAATGGTTGGCGGGGCGATTGGTTGCGCTGAACATGTTATTGGCCAACCACACAATGAAGTCCTTCCCATTCATCAGCACTTTGCATAATTGTGTAAAGCAAAACAAGTTTCAGTGGACTCTGGATACGGAGAAAGCCTTCACACAAATGAAGGAGTGCTTGATTCAGCTGCCTACGCTCACAGCACCGCAAAAGAACGAGCCACTGATTCTTTACCTTTCCGCATTAGATATCGCTCTGGGCGCTGTCTTGCTAGTAGAGCGTGCAGGAGTCCAAACTTCAATCTACTACGTCAGCAAAATGCTAACTGATCCAGAGACAAGATATCCTATGATGGAAAAAGTTTGCTTTAGCTTTAGTCCACGCATCCCGCAAGTTGCATCGGTATTTTTCCGGCCATGTGATAACAGTTCTCACGAACTATCACTTAGGCCAAATTTTGTCCAAACCGGAAATATCTTGCCGTCTGGCAAAGTGGGCGATTGAGCTTGGTGGACACAACATCGTGTATAAACCACACCTAACGATAAAAAGCCAGATATTAGTAGATTTTGTTCCAGAAGTACCAAGCAATAAAGCGCAAGAATGTGAAGCAGTACAGAACCCATCTCCAGTTACAGACGACCGCGCATGGATACTTCACACAGACGGTGCATCCAATGATGATGGCACAGGGACAGGCCTCTGCCTAATAAGCCCCGACAACCAAGAATTCACCTACGCCATCAGATTGGATTTCAAAAGCATGAATAATGAAGCTGAGTACAAAGCGTTTTTGGCAGGCCTTCGGTTAGCCATCATAATGGGCACACAGAATTTGGAAGTGCACGTCGACTCCCTTTTAGTCTCAGGACAGGTCAATAGCCTATACGAAGCAAAAGGCGAAACGATGGCCTGTAACTGGAACAGGCGCAAGCCTTAATAACCAAATTCCAAAGCTTCAAAATAACCCATGTAACCGAAGCGAGAATAAACATGCTGACGCACTCAGCAAATTGGTTGCTACAAGCTTCCAGCACCTTGCGCTTGAAGTGCGCATTGAAGTACTCAAGAACCCTTCTGTTCCTTTGCGTCAAGTAAACATCATCGAAATGCGAAATCCTTCCTAGATGTCTCCCATCATCATGTTCTTGCAATCTGGGACCCTCCCAGAAAACAAGACGGAAGCAAGGAAGGTCCAAAACAAGGCACTCAACTACGAAATGGCAGACGGTATCATATACCGGAAGTCATATCTTGGACGCTCCTCCGCTGCGTTGATTCGCAAGATGCGCAGTACTTGACCTGCGAAATACATGAAGGGTTATGTGGAATTCACGCCTCCACGCATGGTCATTGCAAAGATCATGAACGCCAGCTACTACTGGCCTGGCATGCACTTGGATGCAGTCGAAACGCTGCGGAAATGCACATCATGCCAGCGCCATGCACGAAAACATTGGTTCACCAAGAATCCCTTGATCCCAGTGACAACAACATGGCCTTTCCAACAATGGGCAATCGATATGGTGGGACCTTTCCCAGAGCCCCAGGCGCGGTGAAGTTCATAATTGTAGCCGTTGATTACTTCACCAAGTGGGTAAAAGCAAAACCCCTTGCATCCACCATAACAACTGTAGTGCACAAATTCATTTGGGAGCATATCATCTCCCGTTTCGGGTACCCCTATGCATTGTCAGTGATAACGGCCCCAATTTTGCCGCTGAAGAACTACAACAGTGGATGGAAGAAATGCATATCGAATGTATTTTCAATTCAGTCGCGCATCCCCAAGGAACGGCCAAGTGGAAAGCATAAACAAGAGTATCGTCGAAGGGACCAAGACGAGGTTGGGAACGGCACGGGGAGGCTGTGTAGATGAGTTACCAAGCATCCTTTGGGCTCATCGAACCATGCTAAAAACCATCACAAGCAAACTCCTTTCAGCGTAGTGTATGGGACGGAGGTAGTGATTCCCGCAGAGATAGGCCTCCCATCACCATGCATGCTGGCTGCGCAAAACCAGAACAATGAAGACGAGCGCAGACTCGACTTGGATCTCCTAGAAGAAAGGTGTGAAAACGCACTATCAACGAGGCAAAGTACAAATCCAAGCTCGAGAAATACTATAACGCGCGAGTCCGCATATGTACCTTCCTACCCGGGGATTTTTTTCTAAGCGACAACGAAGCATCTAACGCTGAAAGTCCTGGAAAACTCGCACCTAAATGGGAAGGCCCCTACATTATCCATGAAGTCCTAGGAAAGGATGCTTACCCTCAAACGTTTGGACGGCACAAACATTCCTAGGACCTGGAATGTGTAACAGCTACGGCAGTGCTACATGTAATTAGCAAACCTATTATCTTATTGTCTACTCTGTACATGGCTCTTACAGCCTTATTTTTAATAAAGAAATGGATACCTGAATTTCCTTATCAAGATGTTTTGTTACAAATGCGCGAAACCACTTTGGGTCTACGCGAAAACACCATGGTACACAATGAGTCATGAACAAAAATTCACTCCCTACTGCATGCGCATGGGAGGGGATGTTCATACACGAGTTCATTACCAGTTTTATTCGCTCTACCTAAACAAAGTCGTCATTTTCACACAAATATTTTACTAGAAATAAAAACATTTCATTGAAAGGACAATATGTACAAGCATGCGCAACGCGCAGTTAACTCAAGATGTTACATCAACGATATTACAATCAGAATCCTAGCCTACTCTTCACTCCCTGCGGCCTTAGGCTTCATCCGAAAATATATCTTTTAGGCGATCGACATAGTTCATCATGTTGGAGCATCTCGATCACCAAATCCATAACCGCGAGTTGAAGATGGTCATACTCCCGCTCACCTGGGAGAAGGCAGCTTCGGTATCGACTCCATGAGTGGAAGCGCGCTGTTGTCCCATTGTACGTCCAGCGCATGAGTGACATGGTGTGCACACTCAGCGTAGCCATGCGCATACTCATCATGGCACGCAGTGACCATCAGCTTGGCCACTGCGCCGTCCAACTCCGCCAAATTAAGGATGGAGTTTGCGATTTGCAATAGAAGAACAACAAGATTAGAAGACAAAGCGATCAAATAACAATGAAGAACTCACATTGAACAACTCCATGTTGTTGCATCCACAGCATGTTGTTGGTCTGCGACTCCACCAGAGACTCAAAGATGGCGCGGGCGGCTTCAAAATCTTCAAGTTTTTTTCTCGCCTGCGCCACCTTGGCTTCCGCCAATCGCAGCCTTTCCTTATCCTCCAGTGTCTGTGTTGTAATTCAGCCTTTTCCACCAAGGCCACCTGGAGATCCTTCTTGCGCCCTCCAGAACGGCGCAAGCCTCAACCTGGTTACGTACAACAAGGTTTGCCTGATAACTTATTAATCATTTAAATAGATAAAGGGAAAATTTCTTACCTGCTTCTGCTAACTGTGCTTGCGGTGCGCCCTAGCCTCCGCGGACGCAGAAGAAGCTGCCTCCTTCTCCTTCTTCATGCGCTCTACCTCTCCGCGTATCCGGGTCACCTCATCCCTTAAATATTTTCTCGTTATAGTCTTTTTCGCAAGCCTCCCTCCACAGCTTCCGCTCCTCCGCAAGCGTGGCAGCGGAGCTTTCGGCCCTTTTCTTCCACCCCAGCACGGACCAATCCTCGGTCCATTGAGCTTCGGCAAATATAGCCTTGTCCACCTCTAGCTCTAATTTTTACGCAGCCACTTTGGCTCGTTCTTGGACCAGATCCGCTTGGGCAACCTCCAATTTCTCTTGCTCTTTGTGCATGCTCCGCCACTCCCTTATAATCTTGTGTGTTAGAGGCGGAGCTAGCTGCTGCCTGGAGGTACGCGCGATATGTTTGCTCATAGGTCTGCTCCGCGCGCGCGCATCTCCATTGGGGGGAATGCACCCTTGAACCACTCATGCACGCCGGCCAGTGAGAGAAGTCATCACTTTTCTTCAGCTTCCACACAGGGGGGTGGATCTCTTCAGCACGGCCTTCATGATATCACCTGTGATAATAATCACCCGGGGTTTCTTCGGGGCGGATTGGGGACCCTTCGGCGGAAGGGCTTCTACCAGATCCTCCGACCTTACCCCGGGTGCCGGCTTGGCTGCATGAGCCCCTGTGGAGCATCTTCCTCAACCACCTTCTCATCACCGGCAACCATAACCATCGGTTCCGTCTCCACCTCTTCAGCCTCAACACCTTCACCAACAACTTCCTCCACCACTATCTCAGGCTCGACGACCTCAATCTCCACCTGCACCTCCGCCGCCCCGGCAGTTGGCTCCCCACCCTGTGCGCTCGACGCCTGCGGTGATTCAACCACAAGTGGGAGCATTGGAGTATCAATGGGCGCAGCCGGAGTGGTGGGAGCGAAAAAAACTGTTTCACCTCCCCCTGCGAGATGACAAACAATTAGACAAATACAACAAGGAAAGCAGAAAAACAAGTCAACATATATCTACCTAGGGAAAGTTTGCGGCGAGTTTGTCCAGACTCCCGCGTTTCCCTATAACCCTCCGCGCAGCCTTTTTTGAGGGCTACACGAAGATCTCACTTTTTGGCGCCCTTTCCGCTTGAGGGGCTCCGGGATGGACTCGACCTCCACCGGGTCGTCCGGGTTGGCAGCCGGAATCTCCACAGGCTCCGACTTTGGCTTCTTCACACCTACAGGCGTAAGACCCTCCAAGGAATCAGAGACTACTACACAGTCTTTCCAATTGTCTGACACATACACATACCTTTGGGTGGGTCTGCCCTGGGCAGAGCCACCCTCTTCTCAGCCACCGCGCTGGGCCCCACACGCCTTTTCTTTTTTGAATCTGGGCCAATGCCCAAATTCTTTAAAGCACCTGCGCAATGGCGCAACAAAATACGTGATATGCAAAGATGTAAATACTTAAAATTATGAAGGCTTACCAGTCTCAGGCGCGAGGGCCAACAAATCTTCATTCTTGGGAAGCTCAAAGTTCCCCAAGATTTGCGGGTACCATGTGGGCTCCTCCGGGCCAAGGGCAATGTTCTCATGCGCCTCTGCTCCCTTTGGAATGCCACCACATACAACGCCACCCCTGCAAAGAAAGCGCACACAGTTAGTCTGTGCACAAGGAGAAATCAAGAAATAATAATAGAAGAAGACAAAGGTACTTACTCCTCTCCCCTCCATATATACGGGATTCTCCCGGCGGTTGGGCTTCCACACTAACTCATGCACGCCGCCACCAATGCCCTCTATAGGCAGTTGGACCACGGGATCTTCTTCAAGTCCTTATACTAGGACTCCGCCACCGGACGGGAACGGTCTCAACAACGATATCCTCGACCCCCCGGAAGTGCATCCGGAGGGGTATAACACCTGCCTTTATGTAAAAAATTTTTGCCTTCCAATCATGAAAGGACTTTGGGGGAGAGAGCAAAATCTTTTTCCCTGAATGCGATGCTGGAAAGAATAAAACCCATGGAGCAATGCAGTTGATAAAAATTCTAAACCGGTCAACGGTTGGAGTAACACCCATCGACTGGCACAAAATCTCAAAATGTTTGATCCTCAACATCCCCATTGGATTGAGTTGGGAGATGTGGAATCGATAAAAGCCCAAAATTTCAAGAAAAAATTAGGTGGCCAATATCCTGAAGTTACCGACAGCAAAAAAAAATCAAGAATAAAGTAATGTAGCGACCGGAGCATCGGCGACAGTCTCCCCTCAGCCGGATACTGGGCATCCCCGTCCTTAGGGAACCGGTAGCCGAAGACCAGGTGTGGAAACTGGCCTGGTTACACTTAATCGCAGGCAACGAGGTCGTAGCCTCCGCTGCGGACACGGTCTCATGACCCCTGGTCGCCATAGAAATCACAAAAGATTTGAAAGAAGATTTGAAAACAAGAAAGCAAGAACACAAGAACTCAGAGAAGAATTCAGAGAATTTGAAAGAAAAAGTTTGAAACGTGAATGAAAACCTCGATGGTTCATCCCTATTTATACTCATCGCATTTAATTGCATGGGGAACTGTGAAGCACACGCAGAATTAACAACCAATCAGCGCAGGACACGTGGCGGGCAAGTGGCAACTAACAGTTATCACGCGCGCGTGTCCGGCACTTTCTCTGCCAATTCATTAATGAAAGACAGACTGTACTGTTGACAGCATACCACAGCTGTCAAACGTAACCTCCAGGGCACCCTTTTTCTCCCCAACTCGCCTGCAACATCAGCATGACGAAGATTCAAATTTCAAAGAGTAAGGGTTTCCCTCACACAAAGGTTATCTCCAACCCTTATTGAAATTTTTTCCGTTGAAATAAGCGCGCAACGACAAGCTAGACCGACACATGCAGGTCACACAACGAACCTTGCGCACTCAGCGTAACGGCAAGTTAGACCGACACGTCCAGGTCACACAACGAACCTTGCAAACTCTGCGCAACGGCAAGTTAGACCGATACTAGCAGGTCACACAATGAACCTTGCATACTTGGCGCAATGACAAGTTAGACCTAGAAGCGCAGGCCCCTAGACCCTGCGCGGATCAAACAACCTGAAGAAACACTGGTTGAACGTAGGGATATCCGGAGATATATCAGTTATAACCTAACGGGTTTCTACATAAAAGGTTGCCTCTTCATTCGCTCTTTAGGGTGATCTCACTCGGGTTGATCTGCAAAACTAGCAACGGCGTTAGTCTCGTCACGGGGAAAAAGGGAGGGTTTTCTCAGTGACCACACTCCGACGTGAGAATAAGTATTGGTTGATTGCAAGTAATAAGCAAGTAAGCTTAAGTGGCATGCAATAAGTTGATTTATGAGTTACTGAATGGTTTACCTTGTGGTTCGATACTCATTTTATAGCAAAAATAAGTGGGCTTAGGAGATGGGTGATAGGCCTTGGGCCCAGCCTAGACGACCAGGGTTATCCGTTCTGTCCCTCTGCAGCGATCATTAAGTGATCCATGGCAGGAGGTATGGTTTTTCGGATGTTGAATGGTGCCACGTGTAAAGGCAGCTGTCCCTGGTGTCAGACCTGCTATCAACCGAAAGTGGAGAATGTGTGACAGTCACTGTCGTAAGTATGGTTGGTGCACAGTCTGGCGTATGCATTACTGTTCATGCGACACAGTCTGACCAACCTGCCGAGCAACCATTAGGTCATAGCTCTGCCACTCTGTACCCTTGTATATAGTCAACACCTCTTTGCGCTTATCCCTTTACGAGGCTATCAGTGCTTTCTGGACAGCGAGAGTTGCAGGGATAAATCCTTTTGTCCACAAGACTATGAGGTGCTCTCATGTTTGTCTTGGCCTGCAAGGTTTAGGACTTCGTAGCTAAAGGGTTGTTTGATCCGCGCAGGGTCAAGTAACCTGCGCGTCTAAGTCTAACTCGCCGTTGTGCCAAGTACACAAGGTTCATTGTGTGACTTATATTGTTTGGTCCAACTTGCTGTTGCGCTGAGTGTGTAAGGTTCGTTGTATGACCTTAAGTGTTGGTCTAACTTGCCGTTTGCTTTAGTGCGCAAGGCTCGTTGTGTGACCTGTTAGCATTGGAGTTGTGGTACCATTGTGCGTTGCGCGCATGGTTTGTCTATCAGCACAGGGTCAAGGGCCTGTGCTTCCAAGTCTAACTTACCGTCGCGCAGGCTGCCAGGATTCGTTGTATGACTGCTAGTTCCAAGAAAGGCCTCCATGGCAGTATCTTTATTATCATTGAGGGTATGGTTCTTGCGTGGGCTTTGGGACCATACCCCTCCATATCCGATATTTTCTCTCTCTCACATTCGTTTCCTCGTTCCTTTTTTGTCTTAAATCCTCACTTGCAAATGGCTGATTTTCCATCCAACACACCACGAGTCCTCGAGCCAAAGGCAAGAACCCAGTTCATGCCTTCCGACTTGTCAAACAAGTGGACGAAGCTTCTTCCAGGAATGCTAGGGCTCACCACGACTCTGGCCGTGTGAACGTCCCGATAACCCCTGAAGTACATATGGAGACTCCCTGCGTACCAATCACTTCAGTTTTGCCTCCGGTGAAACTCCCATGTTTTGGTACATAAAGTCTCAAACGCTCTGAATGCCGTCTACGCATAGCTTTGCGCTCAAACAAACACTCATGCTGCCCGGTGCAGCCAACTACTCACGTGCATGGTTTGCCTGTACCACGAGTGCTAAGCTATTACTCGCTGGTTGGAGCGAGTGTTCCATCAAACCTCCGAGATGGAGTATCCTAAATCGCTGCCTAAACATGAGTCTCACACTCATAGGGAGAGTCCATCACTCTGGTTGGGCCCGCGTCTCTCGAGGGGCGGTACACCCAACGTCGGAGGATAAGACTTATGGCAAGGGTGATATCGCCAATGTGTTTCACCGGCTTCCAAAAGATCATGCGGCATACAGGTCTTTGCCACGGGTTGGTTACAACCCGGAGGCGGAGTACAACTATAACTTGATCTACCGGCCGGCTGAAGTAGCCGAACACTCAAAATTCATCAAGGAGATCGTGCTTGCACCGCTGGAGCGCGCAAAACTTCCCTCCAATGGGTTGACAGACCCAGATGACTACCTGCGCCTGTTCACCGCGCAGGACTGATCGGAGGTTGGATACTGCCCCTAGGTGTCACTTGTTTGTCCAAACCCTCATAGGCGTTGCGTGCCTATGGTTCGACAACTTTCCCACGGGCAAGCTCGCGTCATGGAACGACTTGAAAGACAAGTTCCTGACATGCTTCAGCCAATAGCGGCGTTCTGTCAGAGATTCTTCTGACGTAATGAACATCTGGCTATAATAAAGAGGTGTTGGAGATAGGGATGTGTACAAAGACCTGATTCGTGCATATTTTAAGAAACGCAGTACGGTGCGACGAGATGATCAAAGTCTTGTAGGAACTACATGCCTCCCGAAAAGTTGGGAGAAGCTTTATGGCAGCAGCAAAGGACTATGTGCAGATGGAGCGCAACCTTAATAACAGTAGACCTCCCCTACCTCATCACCGTCCACATGACATGAGCAAACGTTTTGGGAAGAAGAATAAAAGCTGGAGGGAGCACAGCCAGAACCCTCCCTACTCACCGGTCGACGCACGCACCACCGTCAATAAAATCTTACACAGTGAGCAATAAAGCAGGATAATTGCGATCGTTAGTGGACCCCACTAACGAAAACACCGGCAGAGGTACTTAGCACGAGGACCACCAGTTCAAGCAACCGCAGCCGATGCGCAATAAGAAAGGTCAAGACCCCAACCTTTTCTGCGATTATCACAAGGATACGGGGCATACAATTGATAACTGCATCTCCTTGCGCATGGAGATCGAGAAAGCGCTCAAAAGTGGGAAGCTCACCCACTTACTTCAAAATATGCGCAAGGAGGTGCGCCAAATCACTCGAGGCGGGAGGGCCCGAGTATAAAAGATGAAGTCTATTCATATGATCCAGGGTGGCCTGTCGCGCAAGCGCGACCATCAGAAGAGTTGCACGTCTCACTGGCGCGAGCAACAGGTCATCTTCCCGTAGTTCCCAGGTCCCACAAAAGGACCAACCGGTCGTGATAACTGGCATCTTCGGGCATTATCGCACCGAGTACATGTTCATAGACCCTGGGAGCTCTATCGACATCATCTATGAACAGTGCTTCCAGCAGCTTGACCTAGAAGACAAGGCGCGCCTGGAGCCGGTGGATTTCCCACTCACTGGTTTCTACAATGAGGACATCTTCCACTAGGCCAAATTTCATTTCCGGTGACTCTTTCTGACGGGCGACACTCTTGCACGGTCTCGGTCAATTTCATGGTCATGCCCGCGACTTTGCGCCATGACGTATTGCTGGGCCGTGCGCTCAACGAGAGTTCAGCATGATCACTTCAACTCCCTATGCTGCCTGCAGGTTTCCCACAGAAACCGGGGTGGCCATTATGTATGCAAGGAAGGAAATCATGTCCGTTGAAGAGGAACCACCAAAGAAGCACCCAAATTCATCATCCAACGGCGAGCCAGAGAAGTGGGTACTAAACAACAAGTAGCCGGAACAAACAGTACTGCTAGGGCCCGCCATGACCCCTCAACCAAGTCGTGATTAAAACAACTATTATTCCGCAACATAGATATTTTCGCTTGGTCACTAGCGGATATGACTGGAGTACCGAGGGAAATCGACTGAGCACGCGCTGCACACGTTCCCTTTAGTTCAGCTAATCGTTCAGAAGAAGCACATCTTTGGTCCTAAAAAGACCCACGCACTGAACGGGCAAGTTTCAGAGCTTCTCCAAGCAGGAATCATCCGAGAAGTACCTATCAGACATGGGTAGCTAACCCAGTCATGTTCCAAAAACACAACGGCAGTTGGCGCATGTGTGTCGATTTCAAAGATCTTAGCAAGGCATGTCCCAAGGACTGCTACGCCTTACCTGAAATCGACAAAAAGTGGACTCCCTCTGTAGGTCCCCTAGTCCGTATGGATCTTCATAGAATCATCTATCTAATCTAGAGTGTAGAATCCCCTAGATCAGATTTCACACAGAAACAAGAACAAGAACACGAACAAATTCCTTCAAACTGTCTTCTATTGATTATCTAACACAAAGTGTTTACAACCAATTCAAGACTCTCTCTCTCTCTAAACCAGTAACACAACAATAGAACCAGCAACCTGAACCCTAATGCAAACCTCCCTATATATAGAGATAGGTTATGCAACTGGGCTAGGGTTTCGTACATGGACTGCTAATGGGTTTAAGGCCCAATTCGCCTACCATGCACTATTTTGTGACTAAACCCAATTACTTCTAATTAACTATTACAAAAATAAACCCACTAACCGTTTATCATTTTACTAATTACAAGATATCCAAAGACTAAATCTAAGCAGTTGTCACAAATATGCACCAACAAACTCCCCCTTGACAATAGCTTCATAAATAACTAGTCTTCAGTCTTCTGCAATCTTTAATATCTTTGAAAAACGTTGGTCTTTGGATAGCTTCAACTTTAATAGCTTCTGTCAGCAACAGACTCCCCTAAGCTGATGTATCCAATCACCAAATCTTCTAAATTTGTTAGCGTTTGAGTAAACTCCAGTTTAGTCCTTGCGTAGCAATCTTCAAAACTCTTCAACTTTGTCTCAATATAGAAAGGAGGTTCCACCATGCATCCAAGCAAACTCCTTTTCACCAAACTTCTCAGCAACACACTGCTACAATCTGTAAACTATAAACAAACATCTTGAGAAACCATAAGAATTTTTCAACACAAGTTAAAAAAATTATTATTATTCAAGAGATTAATAAAACTGTATCATAGATTAAGCACTTCTCAACTCAAACCATATACTCAAAATTTTAAACACCATGAACCTGCAAGATCTTAAAATTTTTTGAACTCATCTTCTAACACCGTCTCCGCCTATCGGTAACAACTCCTCCACGAACAACCAATATCCGTACAATAAGAATTTACAAGAAAATGAAATCTTTTTAGATATTTTATTTTCTGAAAGCAAATAAAGTACGAAATAATAACACTCTGTTTTTTTGTGAGTATCACCGTTAAGAAGATCAATCAGCAACATCAAACTGTTTTCACACTATCTGATTATTTTATATGCAATATTCATGAAAAACAGTTCAAGACGATTACTAGTATTATTTATCCACTTAAACAAAATACATGAACATTTCAAGTACCATTACCTCGTGATAAATTTAGATAATTTATACTGATATACTAGTGTGTCCCACTTCAGGACATACCCCCGCGATCAAGGTATGCACAAAAATTCATCGTAGTAGGTGTATACCAAAATTTATCCTTTTGAATTACAACGTTAGATAATTGGTGATCAGGTCAGTACTTCCGTACAACAAAGAGACCAATATCCAACGAGGGTTAGGGCAAATACCAAATTTTGGTACGAATAATGCAATTTGCACATTTGAATGACTCTCTAGGAGAGCTTCTTAAATTTTTGGGATTTGGCATTTTAGCTCTTTTAAGATACCCAGGTTGTGCCTATCTGGATGCAGCAGAAGGACAACCTTGATACCCGGATGAAATAACGATATAAAGACCTAAAACCTCAGATTTTGGCAATCTATCAACGCAAGATTTAAGGTTATAAAACCATACGCCACTGATATGTTACCCACTCATACACAGTTTATTATATGTGTATCACAAAGGTAAGTTGATTATTTCATGCCTTTTGCCTACTGGTACATCATATGATGAAGCTGCCATCACACTTAAGCAAATTTCTTTTAATTTCAGTGTGACAGTCTAACTTGCTGATGTACTATGATTTCTTCATTTTTACACAGTGAAAACTCATTTTTGATTTTCTATTTTTATGTTTTTGATTTTTGAAAAGTAGTAAATTATTTACAGAAATTTTTATGGAAAAATGATTATTCAGGATTCTCATCCCGTTAAGTTCGAATAAATGTTCAAAACGAGCCTTGTCAAATGCTTTTGTGCAAAGATCTGCCAGGTTATCTAGTGTGTCGACTCGATGCAGTTCAATTAATTTCTTTTCAGCACAATCCCGTATAAAATGATGACGAATGTCAATATGTTTTGTGAGACTGTGTTTTACGGGATTGTTGGTGATTGAAATAGTGGCATTATTGTCTATCATAATAGGAGTACGAGTGAAATTCAAACCGTAATCGCACATCTGCTGTTGATCCAGAGAACCTCAGAGCAACAGCTACTCGCAGCAATATATTTAGCTTCACACGTCGAGGTAGACACGCAAGACTGCTTCTTGCATTGCCATGACACGAGCCTCCCTCCTAAGAACTGACAACCACATGTGGTAGACTTTCTTGTATATTTGCAACCTCCAAAGTTCAAATTAGTAAAAGCAACAAACTTCAAATCACTAGCAGCTGGATACCATAACCCAAGTTTAGGTTTCCCGTTCAAGTAACGAAGAATCCGCTTCACCGCCTTCATATGGGACTCCTTTGGATTCGCTTGATATCTGGCACAAAGACATACTGCGAAAATGATGTCGGGTCTTGAAGTAGTCAAGTACATCAGAGAAACAATCGTTGCCCTGTATTGAGTTGGCTCAACATCCTCCACACTCTCATGATCTGGACCAAGATTGTGATTCTCACAGATAGGTGTATTGAAAGTAGCGCAATCCTCCATTTTGAAACGAGACAAAATGTCATACACATACTTCGTCTGATGTATAAACATCCCATCCTTCTTCTGTTCAACTTGTAAACCCAAAAAGTAGGATAATTCACCCATCACACTCATCTCAAACTTGTTGTTCATTACCTCCTCGAAATCATGATACATGTTCTCATCAGATGACCCAAAAATGATGTCATCTACGTATACCTGTACCAGCAGAAAGTCTTTCTTCTTCCTTTTGACGAAAAGTGTACTGTCAATCTGTCCTCTTTCGAAACCATGTTTTAACTAATGTGCTGACAGTGTCTCATACCACGCCCTGGGTGCCTGATGCAATCCATACAATGCCTTATCAAGTCGATAGACTCGATCTAGATAGTCTGGATCAGTAAACCTGTCTGGCTGTGAGACATACACCACTTCTTGGACTTTCCCGTAAAGAAACGCACTCTTCACATCAAGTTGGTAAACTTTGAAGCCCTTGAATGAAGAAAAAGCTAGGAACAAACGAATTGCTTCCAACCTTGCTACTGATCCAAACACTTCGTTGTAATCAATCCCCTCTTG
The DNA here is from genome assembly GCA_947069175.1 of Scalesia atractyloides. Classification (NCBI taxonomy): domain Eukaryota; kingdom Viridiplantae; phylum Streptophyta; class Magnoliopsida; order Asterales; family Asteraceae; genus Scalesia; species Scalesia atractyloides. Next base: position 25,293,451 of record CAMTDV010000013.1, read on the forward strand.
CTGATTAAACCCTTTCACTACCAACCGAGCCTTATCCCTTATCACGATCCCTCGGTTGTCTTTCTTGCACTTAAACACCCATTTAGTGCCTATTTCTTTTTCTCCTTCAGGTAGATCAACTAGCTCCCAAACTTTCAATTTCTTGAACGAGCTAGTTCCTCTTGCATAGCTTCAACCCAACAATTGTCTTTTAGAGCCATGTGAACATTCTTCGGCTCCTCTTGGGCAATAAAGCAGCTATATAAACATTCATGAATCAACCCAGTCTTCTGAATCGACGCAAACAAACAGGAACCTTCGAGCACACCTCTTGTCGTCTGAACACCTTCAGCAGCATCACCTATGATGTTTTCAACTGGATGATCTCTGTGTACATGTGTGGTAGCAATGGTGTCAACAACCAGATCATCTCCCAGATTAGATCACCTCCCCCGAATATAGCAATGATTGAAGTCCCCCGTGAATATTAGCAAATGGATTAGTGAAGTCCTCCCCTGAATATGTTCAGACTCACTATCACTGGAGTCCTCTGGAGCTGCACTGGAAGAAGTTTCTGGAGCATCTGTCATCGATACACTCGATCTAGGCATGAAGTCACACTCGCCATCTTCACTGATCACAGTATGGATCACTTGAGATTCATCTGCATTAGAAAAATCAGGAATATTAAATGATTTAAAAACACTGTCATAATCATATAATATAGGAGGACCACTCGTTGATTGTTGAGGTGAATAACAAGTTATTTCCATGTTAAAACAACCTCAATTTTACCAGTTTTTAGATTAAAAATCCTTTTATTCGGTGTTCCAGGCATATAGCCTAGAAAGTAACCCTCATCAGCTACCTACAAAATTTTTGCTTATCTTTGTTTCGCACAATGGTGCAGGAATGGTTCAGAGCCTTTTAAGTTTGGTTTTCGGTTAAACAATAGTTCGTGACATGTTTTGTTAAACCGTTTAACAGTCAAAACTTTTTTCAGGACATAGCAAGCTGTGTCACAACTTCTCCCCAGAAGAGAACAGAAGCTTTGAATCAGAAAGCATAGTCCTTGCGACTTCAATCAACGTCTTTTCTTCCTCTCAGCGACCTTCTGTTGAGGTGTATAAGGAGCAGAATATTGATGTTCATTTCCCTTGCAAGACAGTAGAGATCCGAACTTGATTGTTGAACTCCATGCCATTATCACTCTTTATCCTCTTGATCCGTGCATCATGAACATTTTCTAATTTTGTAAAAAGATCTATCAGCATCTCTGCTGTCTCATCTTTTGTACCTAAAAAGAAAACCCATGAATATCGTGAGTAATCATCAGTGATAACTAAGCAATAATACTTTCCACCTATGCTCCTTACGTTCACCGGACAGAAGAGATCCATATGAAGTAGTTCATAAAGGGCATCTATGGAATTTACTGTTTTAGACTTGTGAGGTTTCTTATGTTGTTTTCCCTTTTGACATGGAAGACATTTATCTTCCACGTGTAACTTCTGCACTGCACCCCTTCCAATAAACCATTTTTAATAATTTAATTCATTTTTCGGTAGTGGATGTGGGCCATGCGTCTGTGCCACAACAATGACTCAGCCTCAGATGCTTTTGATAGTAAACACGCCACCACAGAGGAAGAATCTTTAGCACCCATGTCCATGACATAAGTGTCGTTTCTTCTTGGCGCTCTCATCACTATCCAATCATCCGGTATCACCAAACTAGGTTTCAACACCAAAGCTTCAGACTTTGTAAAGTGGACCGAGTGACCCTTATCACAGACTTGAGATACGCTCATCAGATTGTGCTTCAGCTGCTCAACATAGTTCACTTTGTCCAGTGTGATCTTCCTGTTGGTTACTTTCCTCGACCGGTAATGTGCCCTCCTTTAGCACCTGCAAAATTCACATAACCACCATCTATATTCTCAAACTCTGTCAACAGCCTCGCATCCCCTGTCATGTGCCTGGAGCAGCCACTATCAACATACCACAAGTTGATAATCCTCCTTAGCAGCTCCTACATAACCCAAAAATTTTAGTTTGTTTGGGGGACCCAAGCCTTAATGGTCTTGGATCTTCCAGATTCGTCAACCACAGGGACATCCATCCAATATCCATCACTCCTAACAGGAGTCTTGGATCATAGACCTGTTGATGGAAATGGTTTTTGATTTCCACTAGGTCTGTGGTCCTGAGGTTTCCTAACCATGTTTGGACTTTGCGATCTATTGAAATTATGATTTTGGTTCCATCGAATTTCGATGATGATAATTTCTAAAGCCATCGTTATAAAAATTTGACTACCAACATTCTGGTATCAATTTTGATATTGACCTTGACTTCTGAAATTATTTGATGGACCATTAAAGATATTCATTCTTGGTGAACTACTTCTAGGTCTATCATATCTGCCTGATGTAGATGCATGCTGAAATCTTTGTTGATTTCTTTGAAAGCGAGGAACTTGGTGAGTTCCTTTTTCAGCCTTATCTACACCAATAGCAACACTCTGTTGCTTGGTAGCAGATATCTTTGGTGAGTTAATCTTCTTCTCACCATCACCACTTTTTGCTGGTGATTTTTCTCTTTGTCACTCACTTACCTGTGCCTCACTCTTCTTGTTAGGACAGCAACTAGCTATATGTCCCTTTTCATGACATTTGAAGCATGATTTTCTAGCCGAAGACTTCTTAATTGAAGCCTCTTGCTTAGATTCATCAGGCGATGAGGATGATGATGATGATGATGCCTTCGAAGGATCTTGTTTAGTTTACTTAACTTATGATTTTTCTTTGTTTTTATTTTTAGCAAACTGCACATTAGACTCTTTAGTAATAACATGGACCTCTTCATTCATGTCACTCCCATAACAAACTCAACTTTTTAACAAAAAAAATTTCTTTTGATCTTTAGGGTGTGTATTTTTTGTTTTCAAAACTGGTTCTATGTTATTATCCTTCTTGGCATTCTCAGCACCATCAACATTACTTGATGGGGGAACTACCATGTGTAGTTGACACAAAGTCTGTAAGCTCTTCTTCATCTGGCAAGAACGAATAGTCGTGACCAAGAGGTGGTGGAACTTCATTTAAACCTTTGAAGCCCACACAAGTCTTGTCATTACTCTTCTCAGGCCATTCATCATGTGTTTCATAACAAAAAATGAATCTCTGAATTGATTTAATTTCTTTCAAGCTCACAAATTTTAAGTTGTGCTTCAGACAACTCTTTGCACTTTTCAGAATCCTCTTTGGTTTTCTCACTCATCGTATCATGAGCTACATAAATAACTTGAAGTTTTTCGTTAAGCTTACAGGTTAGAATATTGATTTCTTCTTCATAACCTTTAATTTTCTTCAAGTATAATGTCTCATTTCATTTTACGAAAAAGTTTGATTCTTTTAGGTTCGAGAGCTCATTAGCCAGACTTTGGTTTTGCTTTGTTAATGTGTCAACTTCACTTTTCAGTTCATGACACTTCAAACAAACTAAACTACCAGAGTTAGAACATACCTCGCCTGTTGACTTGCTTAGATCAGCCATGAAAGCATCAAAATCAGCAGCCATCTTCTTCTCTGTAGCAGTCTGTTCTCCATCAGCTTTTTCAGCTACCTTCTCTTGCTCCTCCTCAGCATCAGCTTTCACTTCTACATCAACAATTGGAGCTATCTCAGCCATGAACGCCTGTGATGCATTGTTATCACTCTCCAGATGAACACTCCAATCATAAGAACCCTCTCTGGCAGTAGAAATCAGGGCCTTTGATCCAGTGTTGTTTGACGCATTCCTGTTGCTTGAACCATGACCAGGAGAATCTTGAAAGGATGAACTAGAACGAGATTCAGACTTAGGTCTTTGACACTCTCTAGCGAAATGTCCGTAGTTGTGACAATTGTAACACTTGACTTTCGACTTGTCAAAGCCCACGCTCTTGCCAACGAACTTCCTGCCCATTCTGTTCATGAACCTCTTCATCCTTCTAGAGATCATGGCCATCTAGCATTGCAAATCCATCTCCTCTAAGTCATCATGGTCAATCGATCATAATCTTCATCAAACATATCAGGATTAGATATTTTTCCCTGAATGTAGTTCTCGTAGGAAGCAACAAAAGAAGCAAGCAATGCCAGATGATCTTTAGCACTTTTGACACTCAGAGGCATAGACTTAGAACTGCTGTTACTTGATTGTTGTCTCTTAGCCCCTGACGAGCCTCTTGAAGCAGCAACAAAACGTACTTCACCCTCAGCATTTGTCACGATCTGCTCATTCTCACATGAGAGAAACGCAATTGCAGTATCACTGGAAGCATTATTGGAAGATGAAGGTGTAAGACCTTTATAAATCCCCGGATCTTGAACCTGATCATATCCAGTCTCCTTCTTCTTCATATTGAGTTCATAAGCTCTCAATTTCCCAACAACCTCTTCCAAGTCTTTCTTTTCATAATCAGCTTCACCTTTTATCATCAAAGTATAGATATCCCACTTTGTAGGTAAAGCATCCAGCAACTTATCATTTATCTCAACATCCGTGTATCCCTCTATGTCATAATTATCTATTTCTGACATCAGATGATAATATCTCATGATAATATCTTCTAGGATTCATTTCTCATTCCTTTGAACATAGCAAACTGTTTCTTCAGCAGATCAACCTTGTTCTTCTTCACATCGGTATTGCCCTCATACCTCTTCTCTAGGGCATCCCACATCTCCTTCGATGTAGTATAACGTTTGAATGTATGTTTGATGCCATCAGGTAACGACATCTTTATAGTAGCTAAGGCCTTCTTTTCAGAGTCATACATCCTCTTTTCAGCTTCAGACATGTTTACATAAGCAGTAACACGTTGTCTTCCCTTAAAATCATGCGTTGGGTTAGCGTACCCATCTTGAATACAGATCCACATCCGTGTGTCTGATATTCAATAAAGGATTGAAACCTATCCTTCCAAGTAAGATAGTTTTCTACCTTCAACATCTTTGGAGGTTTGTTTGTGGTGCCAGCCTCGTGTTCCATTCTTAACAACTCATTTAGGTTAGAAATATTCGACATTTTTACCGAACCGGCTCGTTAAAAACGTTAAAACTTGTCCAAAATGAGTGGTTACCAAATTATACTGTTAGACTCGTCTCGTCAATACGATTCTACTGATGTTTATTGTCTGATTATGATTTTAGGAATTTTCGTCAATACGATTCTAATGATGTATATTGTCAATATGACTCAACTCATTTAGGAATTTTTTTGTCCTAAAAATCACACGAGCCTAACCGTGCAACCGGTTTGTCAAGATTATTTATGGATCAATTTCTATGTCCGAAAACGTTTAACTCTTGTTACGTCAGCTGGTTAACCATCCACCTTCTTAATCCTAACTCGGAACAATGTCAAATCCGGAACAGTAACTCGGATTGACAATCCAAGATGAAAATCCGGAACAGTAATCTGAACTGCTAATCTGAAATGGTGATCCGGAATAGTGATCTGAGATGAAATCCGGAATGCACGGTTCTGATCCGAAATGGAAATCCGGAATACACTTCTGATCCGAATTGGAATCCGAAATGGCTTTTCTGATCCGAATTGCAAGTCTGATGATCCGAAATGCAGATTTCTGATCCGAAATTCAAGTCTTCAATCCGGAATACTGTGCTTTTTGATCCGGAATGCAAGTCTTCAGTCCGAATTGCTTCACTTTTGATCCGAAATGCCTTTCTTCAATCCGAATTGCCTACTGTTAATTCGAAACAGTAACAGAAACCCTAATTCAGCCGTCATAAACTCCAAAACAGCCTCCAAAACGTCCAAAACGTCAAAACCCAATTTTTCTGCTGTCAAAATTCTGAACTGAGCAAAATCAAGAGCCGAATGCTCTGATACCAATTGTAGGTCCCGTAGTCCGTATGGATCTTCACAGAATTGTTTATCTAATCTGGAGTGCGGAATCCCCTAGATCAGATTTCACAGAAACAAGAACAAGAACACGAACACGAACAAATTCCTTCAAAGTGTCTTCTATTGATTATCTAACACAAAGTGTTTACAACTAATTCAAGACTCTCTCTCTCTAAACCAGCAACACAGTAATAGAACCAGCAACCTAAACCCTAATGCAAACCTCCCTATATATAGAGATAGGTTATGCAACTGGGCTAGGGTTTCCTACATGGACTACTAATGGGTTTAAGGCCCAATTCGCCTACCATGCACTATTTTGTGTCTAGTTCAGCCCAATTACTTCTAATTAACTATTACAAAACTAAACCCGCTAACCATTTATCATTTTACTAATTACAAGATATCCAAAGACCACATCTAAGCTGTTGTCCGAAATATGCACCAACACCCTCGCTTCATTTAGGTGGAAATGCTTCCTTGATTGCTACAAAGACTACCGCCAAATCCAAATTAAGAAAGAGGACGAAGACAAGACCGTTTTCCCACTGACAAGAGGATCTTCTGTTACACAAAGATGCCATTCGGATTGCGCAATGCAGGAGCCACCTATCAACGTTTAGTGGACCACGTCTTCGGGGACGACATTTGCGAAACCGCAGAAGTGTACATTGATAACCTCGTCATCATGAGCTCGAATGAGGAGAAGATGCTGACAAACGTTCAAAAAATGTTTGCATCCTTGCGCAAGGTAAACCTGAAGCTGAACCCCAACAAGTGCTCGTTTGGAATGGAAGAAGGCAAATTTTGGGACTCATCGTCACATGCGATGGTTTCAAAGTTAATCCCGAGAAAGTGGAAGCGACTCAGCGTATGCCTTCCCCCTCAACTATCAAAGAAATGAAACAGTTGGCGGGACAATTGGCTGCGCTGAATAGGTTCCTGGCCAACCACGCAATGAAGTCCTTCCCATTCATCAGCACTTTTCGCACTGTGTAAAGCAAAAAAAGTTTTAGTAGACTCCGGATTCGGAGAAAGCCTTCATTCAAATGAAGGAGTGCTTAATTCAACTGCCCACTCTCACAGCACCGCAAAAGAATGAGCCGCTGATACTTTATCTTTCCGAATCAGATATCGCTCTGGGAGCAGTCCTGCTAGTAGAGCATGCAGTAGTTCAAGCTCCGATCTGCTACGTCAGCAAGACGCTAACTGACCCAGAGACACGATATCCCGTGATGGAAAAGCTTGCTCTAGCTTTGGTCCACGCATCTCGCAGGTTGCGTCGGTATTTTTTCGGCCATGTGATAACAGTTCTCTCGAACTATCACTTAGGTCAAATTTTGTCGAAACCGGACATATCTGGTCATCTAGCAAAATGGGCGATTGAGCTTGGTGGACACAACATCGTGTATAAACCACGTCCAGTAATAAAATGCCAGATATTAGATGATTTCATTGCGGAAGTACACACAATAAAGCGCAAGAGTGTGAAGTTGTACAGAACCCAACACCGGTTACAGATGACCGCGCGAGGATACTTCACACAGACGCCGCATCCAATGATGATGGCGCAGGGGCAGGTCTTCGCCTAATAAGCCCCGACAATCAGGAATTCACCTACGCCATCAGGTTTGATTCAAAAGCACCAATAACGAAGCTGAGTACTAAAGCATTCCAGGCAGGCCTTCGGTTAGCAATCAAAATGGGCGCACAGAATTTGGAAGCAAGCGTCGACTCCCTTTTAGTCGTAGGACAGGTCAACGGCCTATACGACGCAAAAGGCGAAACGATGGCTTTGTATCTTGAACAGGCCAAGCCTTAATCACCAAATTCCAACACTTCAAAATAACCCATGTCAACCGAAGTGAGAATAAAATGCCGACGCACTCAGCAAATTAGCCGCTAGAAGCTTCAAGCACCTCGCGCGTGAAGTGCGCATTGAGGTACTCAAGAATCCTTCTGTTCCTTTACGTCAAGTAAACAACATTGAAGTGGGGAATCCTTCCTGGATGTCTCCCAAATCATGTTCTTGCAACACGGGATCCTCCCCGAAAACAAAGCGGAAGCAAGGAAGGTCTAGAACAAGGAACTAAACTACAAAATGGCGGACAGTATCCTTACCGGAAGTCATACCTTGGACCGCTCCTCCCTGTGTTGATCCGCAAGACATGCAGTACTTGATCCGCGAAATACATGAAGGGTTATGCGGAATTCACGCTGGTCCGTGCATGGTCGTAGCAAAGATCATGAACGCCGGTTACTATCAGCCTAGCTTGCACCTAGATGCGGTCGAAACAATGCGGAAGTGCGCATCATGCCAGCGCCATGCCCCAAAGACGTTGCGCCCCAAGAATCCTTTGGTCCCTGTGACAACAGCATGGCCCTTCCAGCAATAGGCAATCAATATGATAGGACCTTTCCCAGACGCCCCAGGCATGGTGAAGTTCATATCGTCGTAGTCGATTACTTCACCAAATGGGTAGAAGCAAAACCCCTTGCATCCATCACAACAATTGTAGTTTGGAAATTCATTTGGGAGCACATCATATGCCGCTTTGGTTTACCCCTGCGCATAGTCAGTGACAATGGCCCCAACTTTGCAGCTGAAGAGCTAACACAATGGATAAAGGAAATGCATATCGAGCATGTCTTCACTTCGGTCGCGCATCCCCAAGGGAATAGCCAAGTGGAGAGCATAAACAAGAGCATCGTCGAAGGGATCAAGACAAGATTGGGTACGGCGCGAAGAGGCTGGGTAGATGAGTTGCCAAGCATTCTTTGGGCTCATCGAACCATGCCAAAAACCAGCACATGCGAAACTCCTTTCAGCCTAGTGTATGGGGCGGAGGCAATGATTCCTGCAGAGATAGGCCTCCCATCACCATGCATGCTAGCTGCGTGTTGGTGCATATTTGTGACAATAGCTTAATAGTTTAATAGTTTAGTCTTTGGATATTTTGTATTGGGCTTAGCAGTTATGTTTAGCTTGTTTAGAGTTGTAATGGGCTTGGAGAATGGCCTAGCCCAGTCTAAAGCCTAGTATGCAAACATGTAGTATATATACATGTGGTGCATTAGGGTTTATGGTTGTTGGAAGGAGAGGAGTGTGAGAAATCTACAGAGAGTGGCTGAGAGATTTCTAGAGAGTCTTGAATTGATTGTAAACACATTGTGTTAGATAATCAATAGAAGACAGTTTTAAAGGAATTGTGTTTGTGTTTGTGTTGTGTCTTGTTTCTATGAAATCTGATCTAGGGGATTTCGTATTCTAGATTAGATAGACGATTATGTCAAGATCCATACGAACTAGGGGACCTACAATTGGTATCAGAGCATTCGGCTCTTGATTTTGCTCGGTTCAAAATCGTAATAGTAGAAAATTTTGAGTTGTTGGACGTTTTGGCGGCTGTTTTGGAGTTTGTGACAGCCGAATTAGGGTTTCTGTTATTGTTTCGAATTAACAGCAGCATTTCAGATTGAAGAAGGCATTTCAGATCAAAAGTGAAGTAATTCGAATTGAAGACTTGAATTTCAGATCAGAAATCTGCATTTTGGATCATCAGACTTGCAATTCGGATCTGGAAAACTTGCATTTCGGATCAGGAAAGTGCAATTCGGATCAGAATAGCCCATCTCGGATTCCATTTCGGATTGAATTTTTGATCAGAAGAGTATTCCGGATTCCATCTCGGATCAGAATAGTCTATTCCGGATTCCATTTCGGATCAGAATAATCTATTCCGGATTCCATTTCGTATCAGAATAATGCATTCCGGATTCCATCTCGGATCACTATTCCGAATACCATCTCGGATTAGCAACCCGATTACTGTTCCAGGTTTCTAGCTCGGACTGTAAATCCGAGTTACTGTTTCGGATTTGGTACTGTTCCGGGTTCTATAAAAAAAGGTGGAAAGTTAATCAGCTGATGCAACCGGAGTTAAACGCTTTTGGACATAGAATTTGATCCGTAAACAATTTAACGAATCGACTGTATCGTCGAGACGAGTCTAACGGTACATTTTGGTAACCACTCATTCCGGACAAATTTTTGAATGTTTTTTACGGTACGGTTACGGTTTAACACGAAGAAGGTCCAGAAGAGAGGTTAGAATTTGGTTTTGACACAGGTATACCAAAATCCATTTAAACTGATACTCTGCGTGGTGAAGATGGTCAGAATGAACAATAGCAGTGAGTGTCTTAATAACTGCCCAAAGTTGATGAATACTGAACAATATGTAGACTGGAAAGAGAAGTTTGAAGCATTTGTTCAATGTAAAGATTCTAATATGTGGAGCTGTATGATTGATGGGTATACTGCTCCCACACGTCGAGTTAACGAGAGAATTCTGGTACTTGCATATGAGAAGATGGAAGACTCTGAGAAATAGATGTATGATGCTAAGAAGAAAGCTTCAGCAACGATAAAGATGTCCTTGCCAACTAATATGAAACACATTTGTAATAGGTATGGATCATCTAGAGATCTGTGGGAAGCTTTAGAAAAACGTTATCAGAGTACTTCAAGACAAAGTACATGTGTGAGTGAGACTGCAGCTGTGAAGATTGGTGAAGAAGCTGCTAAGATAGAAGAGAAGAAGGAAGCTGAGAAGGAGAAAATGAAAGTGAAGGATGCAAGTTCTACAGGGTGCATGGATGCTACCGATGAGCTTACTACAGAGGTACAGGTACAATTACAATCTGTAAGTCATACTTGTCATATTTGTACTGAAACTATAGGGTACAGTTGACAAATTATCGGAGCAAAACGAAATTTTGTTAGTTGAATTAGAAAAACTGAAAGAGTCAAATGTTCTTTTGATTGAAAGAGAGTCAAATTGTTTAACTTCACTCAAATCAAATGAACAAGAAGTCATCAGTTTGACCAGCAAAGTCAATGAACTATTACAGATCATTGATTTGCTCGTGAGGCTGTGAAGGATAAGACTAACGAGCTTTCAGAAAAGTGCATAGAACTAGATAGTGCACAAGCCAAAATTGTTGAGCTTCAGGGAAAGTTAGACAAATTTGGAGAATCCTCGTTAGTCAGGACTCAAATTCAGAAAAGTTTGAAAAGGAGTAGTGATAAAACAGGATTGGGGTTTAGTAAAGCTTCATCTTCTGAGGATCAGGATTATTCCTTTTTACCAAATGACAATGAGCTAACAGATTTTGTTCCTACTACACCAGCTAGAGTGGATCTGATAACTGTTGACATACTAATAGTCCAGGTTCTCTGAAAGAATCGGTTAGGTCAAACAGTACACCTCATAAAGTGGATGAGGATACTAAAGACAAAATGGTCAAAACATTTACAAAGGGTTCTAACAGGAAGAAAATTTTTTAAGAAAAGATTGTTCTTTAAATGTCACAACAAAGGACATGTGGCTAGTTGTTGTCCTTTTAAAAAGGGTAAGAAAGCATAGGCTAAGGTTGAAGTTAAGGATGGAAATCAGGTTGGTGCAAATAAAAATGTTAAATCCAGTTTTCAGACAAATCAACCGAGATTTCAACCTAAACATTCAACATCAAGAAGATTTGTTGGTTCAAGAAACTCTTCTCCTAAATCATATCATGATAATGGCCAATCAAATTCTTTTCAAAGTAAAATTTTGGATATCGAAATCGATACCAAACTTCTGGTAATCGAAACTTTCAAAGAAGAAACGAATATAGGGGTTGTAGTAACTCAAAATGTTCAAAACAATCCAAAAATTTTCAAAGATCAGATTATGATAACGGGAGAAGAAGGTTTCGAGATAATTATTTTCAAAGGTTGGAAAATCTGAGAGTTTATTGGAATTCTCGCGATCAAAGATCTCGTGAAAATTATAAATCGTGCCCAACAACTTGGAAGACATCCAAACACAAGTAGGGTGTGATGGATATTGGATGGATGTTCCAGTGGTTGATGAATCTGGATGACCCAAGACCTTTAAGGCTTGGGTCTTAGTCTAACTAAGTTGTTTAGTGTGTGCAGGATGACCAAGAAGGACTGTTGATGTGTTCAACAGTGTTATTCCGTAAATCATCTGAGGTGAATAGTAGGTTACACATGGTAACGAATTATTTACTTTCTGTGTACACACTGGTTTACTAAAAGTGAAAAACCTTTTGTTAGGTTGAAGTGGGAGTCTGTTTGTATTTAATTTTTTATTAAAACCTTACTCCATAAAAACAAAAATTTAGGGAAGAAATTTCCCTAAGCCAAAAAGAGTTTTAGTTAGTGTGTGAGTTTAGGGGGAGTAAGTTGAAAAGTTTAAAGTTTTCCATAAGAATTATGTAAATAATTTACTGCTTTTCAAAAATCTAAAACATAAAAAAATAGAAAATCAAAAATGAGTTTTCACTGTGTGAAAAAGAAGAAATGATAGTACAACAGCAAGTTAGACTGTCACATTGAAATTAAAACTAAAATTGCTTAAGTATGATAGCAGCTTAATCATATGATGTACCAGTAAACAAAAAGCATGAAATAATCAACTTACCTTTGTGATACAAATATAATAAACTGTGTATGAGTGAGTAATATATCAGTGGCGTATGGTTTTGTAACCTTAAATCTTGCATTGATAGATTGCCAAAATATGAGGTTTTAGGTCTTTATATCGTTAATTCATCCAGGGTATCAAGGTTGTCCTTCTGCTGCATCCAGATATATGCTGACCTAGGCACAACCAGGATATCTTAAAAGAGCCAAAATGCCAAATCCCAAAAATTGAAGAAGCTCTCCTAGAGAGTCATTCAAATATGCAAATTGCATCATTCGTACCAAAATTTGGTATTTGTCCTAACCCTCGTTGGATAAATTGGTCTCTTTGCTGTACGGAAGTACTGGCCTAATCACCAATTATCTAACGTTGTAAATCAAAAAGGATGAATTTCGGTATACTCACTACTACGATGAATTTTTGTGCATACCTTGATCGTGGGGGTATGTCCTGAAGTGGGACACACTAGTATTTTCAGTATAAATTATCTAAATATATCACTAGGTAATGGTACTTCAAATGTTTATGTATTTTGTTTAAGTGGATACTGGTAATCGTCTTGAACTGTTTTTCATGAATATTGCATATAGAGTTATCAAATAGTGTGAAAACAGTTTGATGTTGCTGATATGATCTTTTTGCCGGTGATTCTCGGCAAAAATAGATTTTTATTTTCTTGTTAGTTATTTGTTTTCAGAAAATATAAAAATACAAAAAGTTTGTTTTTAAAGTCTCCTAGTTTGAACTGATAAGGTGTTTATTTTTGCATGATAAGATAAAATATTGGTTTATCTTTAATGTGGAAATGAACTAATGGTTTTTCGAGTTACTTGCTTGTGTTTCTAAACAGATTATGTAGTTATCAAAATGAAGTGCACAATTCAAGTAAAGTACATTTTAAGAATGGAGTGCAGAATGTGTGAAGATGCATGGTAGGATCCTTCTACTATATTGCAAAGGGAGATATAGATAAATTTAGTGATATGAGCTTAACCAGAGAATGCTAGTTTAAACGTTTTGGTGATTGGATGCATTAGCAAAAGGGGAGTCTGTTAATGTCAGAACTGTGTGTACTGAAGCTATCCAAAGACCAAAAGATCACAAGCTGTTTGAAGACAAAGTTACATTATGAAGCTATTGTCAAGGGGGGTCTGTTGGTGCATATTTGTGACAATAGCTTAATAGTTTAATAGTTTAGTCTTTGGATATTTTGTATTGGGCTTAGCATTTATGTTTAGCTTGTTTAGAGTTGTAATGGGCTTGGAGAATGGCCTAGCCCAGTCTAAAGCCTAGTATGCAAACATGTAGTATATATACATGTGGTGCATTAGGGTTTAGGGTTGTTGGAAGTAGAGGAGTGTGAGAAATCTACAGAGAGTGGCTGAAAGATTTCTAGAGAGTCTTGAATTGGTTGTAAACACATTGTGGTAGATAATCAATGGAAGACAATTTTAAAGGAATTGTGTTTGTGTTCGTGTTCTTGTTTCTGTGAAATATGATTAGGGGATTCCGCCTCTAATTAGATAGACTATTTTGTCAAGATCCATACGGACTAGGGGACCTACACTGCGCAAAGCCAAAACAACGAAGACGAGCGCAAACTCGACTTGGACCTACTAGAAGAAAGGCATGAAAACGTCGCCATCAACGAAGCAAAATACAAGTACAAGCTCAAGAAATACTACAGCGCGCGAGTCCGCATATGTACCTTTCTACCCCTTGACTTTGTTCTACACTGATAATGAAGCGTCTAACGCTGAAAGTCTTGGAAAACTCGCACCTAAGTGGGAAGGTCCTTAGATTATCCACGAAGTCCTAGGAAAGGGCGCATACACCCTTAAACGCATGGACGGAACAAACGTCCCTAGGACATGGAATGCACAATAGGTAAGACGGTGCTACATGTAAATTAGCAAATTTATTATCTTATTGTCTACTTTGTACATGGCTCTTACGCCTCATTGATTAATAAAGGCAAGAGATGCATGATTTCTTTATCTAAATGTTTCGTTACAAATGCGCAAAACCACTTTGGGTCTACGCGAAAACACCTTGGTACACTGACTCATGAACAAAAATTCACTACCTACTGCAAGCGCATGGGAAGGGATGTTCAGTCACGAGTTCATTACCAGTCTCATTCGCTATACCTAAACAAAGTTGGTCCTTTTTCACACAAATATTGTAAACTAAAAAAAACATTCCATTAAAGAAAAATATTTACAAGGCATATGTACAAACCTGTGCAATGCGCATTTACATTCAACTTTGAAGATCTTACAATTAAGGATCCTACACTACTCTTCATCCGCAGCAACCTCGGCTTCTTCCCTCAATATATCTTTGAGGCGATCAACAAAGTCGTCCTGTATGAGCGCCTCGCTCACCAATTCCATAACCGGGAGTTCAAGACGATCATACTCCCCTTAGCTCGGGAGAGGGCAGCTTCGGTATCAAACCATGAATGGCAGCGCGGCTGTTGTCCCATTGAACGTCCATTGCATGAGTGACGTGTTGCGCACACTCAGCATAGCCCTGCACGTACCCGTCGTGGCGTGTAGTGACCACCAGCTTGGCCACTGCGCCGTCCAGCTCCGTGGAATTCAGAATGAAGTTCATGATCTGCAATACAAGAACAGGGTTAGAATCAACACAAAGTGACCAAAAAACAAATGGAGTACTTACGTTGACAACTCCATGCAGTTGCATCCACAGCATATTGTTGGTCAGCGCTCCATCAATGACTAGAAGATGACGTAGGCGTCTTCAGAATTCTCCAAGCTCTTCTCTCCCACGTCCACCTTGGCTTCTGCCAATCGCAATCGCTCCTTATCCTCCCGGTGCCTGTGTTGTATTTCAGCCTTTTCCCACCAAGGCCACTTGGAGATCTTTCTTTGTACCCTGGAGATCCCTCTTTGCACCCTCCAAAGCGGCGCAAACAGCAACTGGTCACATACAAAAAGGTTAGCATGACACCCTATAGATCATACAAATAAAGGAAGAATATTAGAGGCGGGTTTTTACCTCCTATTGTTCACTGCGCTCGCAGTGCGCCCTTGCCTCCGCGGCCGCAGCAACAGCTGCCTCCTTCTCCTTCTTCTCGCGCTATACTTCTGCGCGTAACCGGGCCAATTCATCCCTTAAGGATTTTCCTCATTTTTGTCCTTTTCACAAGCCTCCCTCCACAACCTGCGCTCTTCAGCGAGTGTGGCAGCGGAGCTCTCGGCCCTCTTCTTCCACCCCAGCGTGGTGCACTCCTCGACCCGTTGGGTTTCGGCAAATTTAGCCTTGTCAGCATCTAACTCGGATCTTTGCGCAGCCACTTAGGCTCGCTCTATATCCAGGTCCGCTTGGGCAGCTTCGAATTTCTTCTGTTTTTCAGCATGCCCTGCCATTCACGGACAATCCTGTGTGTAACCGAGGCGGAGCTAGCAGCTGTCTGGAGGTATGTGCGGTAAGTGTTTTCTTGTTCATGTTCAGCGCGCGCACGCACCTCTGCTGGAGGGAATGTCCCTTTAAACCACTCACGGCACGCCGTCTAGTTAGAAAAGTCATCTCCTTTTTTCTATTTCCACACGAGGGTGCGGATCTCTTCAGCACGGGCCGCGGTGTATGACCCGTAATAATAATCACCTGGGTCTCGTCCGGGCGGATTGGAGATCCTTCTGAGGAAGGGTTTCTACCAGATCCCCCAGCCTCACCCTCGGGTGCCGGCTCTTCTATGCGCACCCCCTGTGGAGCATCAGCTTGCTCCTCAACCTCCACCTGAGGTTCTTCCACCACCACCAAAGGCTCCTCAACCTCCACCTGAGGATCTTCCACCACCACCTCGTGTTCTGCCGCCCCAGCATCGGACTCCCCACCCTGTGCGCTGGACGCTTGCGCCTTCACCCATAGGCGGGGACATTGGAGTATCCTTGGGTGCGGCCGGAGTGTTGGATTCCACAAAAACTGGCTTATCTCCCCCTACGGGATGACAAACAGTCAGACAAACATATACAAAAAGTGGTGCGACTAACACAAGCTATAAGAAGGTTATCTAGGGAGATCTTGGCGGTGAACGTGTCTAGGCTCCCCTTCTTCCCTATCACCTTCCGCACAACCTTTTTGGAGGGCTGGCGGAGATGTCACCCTTCGGACGCCTCTTCCACTTGAGAGGCTCCGGGCTAGATTCGACCTCCACTCGGTCGTCCGGATTAACAACCGGAATCTTCATCGGCTTCACTGCGGGCTTCCTCACACCTACAGGCGCAAGACCATCCCATGAGTCAGATACTACTACATAAGCTTTCAAACGATCGGACACGGTGCGCTTACCTTTTGGCGGGTTTGCCCTGGGTTAGGTCCCCCCTTCTCAGCTGTCGCGCCAGGCCCCGCGCCCATCTTTTTTTAATGATTAGGGTCAATGCCCAAGTCTTTCAAAGTGCCTGCACAATGGCGCAACAACAAATGAGTAATCTGCAGAGATGTCAACACTCAACAATATGAAGTCTTACCAGTTGAAGGCGGGGGGCCAGCAAATCTGCAGTTTTTGGGAGTTCAAAATTCACCAGGATTTGCATGTACCAGGTGGGCTCCTCCAAGCCCAGGGCGACATTCTCAACGTGCCCTTCCTTCAGCTCAAACCCCACCATGAACAGTGGCACCCCTGCAAAGGAGAAACACATGGTCAGCCTACACACAAGACGAAATCAAGAAATAATGCAACAAAGAAGCAAAGGTACTTACTCCTATTCCCTTCCATGTAGACGGGCCTCTCCCGGTGGTTGGGTCTCCACACCAGGTTCATCCCAGCCGCCACCATTGCCCGTTCCGGCAGTTGAAGTGTCGGGATCTCCTTCAAATCCTTATACCAGGAATCCACCACTGGTATAGGGATGGTCTCCAGCAGGAATCTCCTCACCCTTTGGAAGTGCATCCGGAGGGGAATAACACCAGACTTCACATAAAAAAATTTTATCTTCCAATCGTGGAAGGACTTGGGAGGGACATCAAAATTTTCTTCGCCTGTACACGGTTGCTGAAAAGAATAAAACCCCATTGGACAATGGAGTTGGTAAAAAATCCGAAAACCGCTCAACAGTTGGGGTAGCACAAGTGGATCAACACAAACACTCAAAATGTTTATTTCTCACCATCCCCATCGGATTCAACTGGGAGATGTAATTTAAAAAATCCAAAATTTGAAGAAAAGATTTTGTAACCGGAAGTTACAGTCAGGGAAAAATCAAAAAATAAGGTGATGTAACCGGCAGGAGCATCGGCCGTAGTACCACCCTTACCGGAAACTGGGCATCCTAGTCCTTAGAGAACCGGTAGCCTAAAACAATACGGTCAAAACTGGCCCGGCCCCACTTGAAGGCCGGCAAAGAGGTCGAAGCCTTTGTAGAAGAAGCAGTCTCCGTACCCCTGGTCACCATGAAGATCAAAGAAAAGAAGTTTTGAAGAGAAAATTTGAAAACAAGAAACAAGAACACAAGAAGATTTCAGAGAATTTAAAAGACACAGTTTGAAGGAATGAAGAAAACCCTGGTTGGTTACCCCTTTTGTATACACATCGCATTTAATGCGATTGACAACTGTGACGCACGCGAGATATTAACAACCAATCTGCACAAGACGCGTGTCACGCAAGTGGCAACTGTCGGTTAGCATGCGCGTGTGGTAACCACTTTCTTTGCAATTCATTAATGAATGTGAGGCGGTACTGTTGACAGCATGCCATAGCTGTCAAATGTCCCCTCCAGGACACCCCTTTTTCTCACCAACCCACCTGCAACGTCAGCGTGACAGAGATTCAAATTTCAAAGACACCCATTACAAAGAGTTTCCTTCACACAAAGGTTTTCTCCAACCCTTCTAGAATTTTTGCCCTTCAAATAAGCGCGCATACAAGAATTCTTTTAGTCCAACACCCATCCTACTTGCCAATATGCACATAGGAGTAGAACTGGACTGGGGAGACTTGGAGGGGTATTGTTGGGCTCAGATTGCTAAAGGTTTACTCATTAGGGATTATTTTGGGCTTTGGTTTGTTTTGTGGGCTTCCTAGTGCCTTATGGGCCAAGGGTTGTAAATAGTGGGTTTGCTAGTGCTTATAAATAGAGATGCTAGGTTAATGAAAGGGGGTTAGAGAGTGGTAATCAAAGAACTTGTATCAGATATCTTTTGTTGTATGCAAGTTGAATTTATTCAAAGTTGTTCTTCTTCTTAATCATTATTTCCGCTACTGATTAGGTTAGTGATACCTGTTTGATCCGTTTACGGGACTTACAATTGGTATCAGAGACTGCTGTTCAAATACAGGCTCCGGGTATTGCTGATTGAAGAAGTTTTTCGAAGTGTGTTGCTGCTGCTCGGATTGGTTTTTGTTCCGGACACTATTCATCGTTGGAAGCGTTACTGTTCCGAAGAACTCGAAGAAAATTTGAAGATTTCAGATCTGGTACTGTTCAGATTCCGAAGAACACGAAGAGGTTCTCACATCTCGGATCAACTACTGTTCCGGATTCCGAAGAACACGAAGGAGATCATCCATATCGGATTGATCCCGAACTGTTGTTAAATCCGGATTACAATCCGAGATACTGTTGCGGTTATCGATTCCTTGGATTTCCGAATACTGTTGCACGAAAGGGGATTACTGTTACTAATAAGGATAAGGATTCCGGATTCATCAGATAGAACAAGCATTCCGGATTTCTTCATTCCGGGTTTCTTCATTCCGGATTCCCTTTCCGGATTCACCTTAGACTTGTTTATTCCGGATCATACATCTCGATTTTTATCCAGATTTGTCATTCAGACTTCTCATTTCAGATCCATCAGTTTCCGGGTTCTTCATTTCGGGTTTTCAAGTCAGACTCTCCAATTCGGACTCATCAATCCGGATTCATCAATCTGGATTATCTTCAATTCGGATACTATTTCCGGATTTGACCATCATTGACTTTAGAGTTGACCATTCCGGACCAATTTCGGATTTCGATACTGTTCATCTAAGAAACTTAAAATAAATTGATTTTAAATCGATTTGGTAAATTTTTAATCAATTTAATAATGATGGCTGGATACATGACTGCACAAGATCTGACGACTGCCACTCTGGCTGCCCTGCAATCGCAAACACTGGCCCTCCATCAAGAGCTGGATCAAGTAATTGGCACTTCCACTAAAGTGCCACGTTTTTTATATGGAAATGAATATTACTAATGGAAGTTTCGTTTTGAACAGTATGGCAAGGCTAAAGAGCCTGGTGTGTGGAGATGCATCATGAACGGTCCAAGAACAATCGTCTACAGTACAGAGCAAGATCCAGACACCAAAATTCCTAAGCCCATGCACTTATGGACTCCAAAGGATATCAAAATAATAGAGGAAGACGAAAAGGCCCCGGCTACTCTGACCATGGCGCTTGGACCTGATATCTCTATTGCGGTTAGAAACTGTAAGACCGCAAAGGAAGTTTGGAGTGAACTGCAAAATCTCTACGAGGGAAATGCAGACATGAAGGTAAGCAGGATGAATCTATGGGGAAACTATTGAAAACCAGATTTCATCGCTATGTTAAGCTTGTTTCCCAGATGATTTCAGTTGAGATTACTCTCACTAACAGTGCCATGAACAGACAGTTATTAAACTCACTGCCAAGAGTTGGGATGCAGAAGTGGGAATGATAAAAAAAGACCAAGAATTTGAATGATGTCACTCTCACTGAGATGATAGCTACTATCAAATCATGTGAGATTGACAACAAGTAGAGGGAAATGAATCATAAAGCAGTTTGATGGCCGCAGGGATGACGGGGCAAAATGCGGCTCTTATGTCACAAAATCTTATTTATAGTCCCTGCAAGGAAATTCGCAAACACCGGGTGGCTCAAAGTGGTTTATAGTCCTATAGCCACACCTCAAAACACTTAGTACGTGTATGGTCTTCAATCTCATAACCCGATGGTTTCAGCTGCTCAAGTTCACACTCAGTACCATGCTCAGTATCCCAACATGGTGTTCAGTCATGCAATTCCTCAAACAGTGCAAAAACAACTCCTCAAACTGCTACACCAGCGCTGCACCTGCTCAACCTGCGTCCAACTCTGTGTTTCTTACTAAAGAAAATGAAGAGAAACTGGCTATTGCCGGCGTCAATGATCAAAAGCTAAAACGCCTTCCTGGCAGGTGATCTGACTCCTCCAACCATTCTTCCAACCGAAGTTGATCAAATCATGGAGGAGGACCTGGACGAGATCGTTGTTTCTTGGAATCTTGCAATGGCTGCTTTTCGGGTTAACAAGTTTCAGAAGAAGTATGGAAGGCAACCCTTGTCAAATTTGAAGACTGGTCTCACCAAGGACAAACTTAGATGCTACCGATGTCACGAACCAGGACACTTTACCAGGGAATGCAAGAAGCCACCGTCCGGGTATGTATCACAGTGACAGACAGCTGGTTCCCATTTCTCTCTCAAAGTCCACTACCAGTCCATCAAGCAGCTCGGGCGGGAAGTCAAGAGCATTGGTGGCCAACAGCATGAAGGTTCCAACTGGGAAAGATGCTGCAGCTCAAATGGAAACATTGAATCTCTCCAAGAACAGCAACCACTACATGATGGCGCAGACAACTGAGACGCTCGATCTTTCGGAAATGGTAAATCGAATTCTCTGTTCTGATAGTTGTCGTTTTAAATTATCACAAATGCGCGCCCATAATTCAACCCCTATTAGCTGAATACTAACAAGCTGTGTCACAGAACATCGCCCGTAAACATAAGAACAAGCTTCTTATGGAGAAGGTCGAAGCTCAGAAACAAGATGTAGCTCTGCTAAAGCTAGACTTGAACCAACACAATGTTGGGTCTACATACTATAAGCTAAAACTAGCTGAAAAGGACGTAGAACTTCAAGCAGCCTTAGCCAAGCTAAATTCCTTGACAGGGAAGCTTCACGAAAATGAAATAAACATTAAAAAATTTGAAACCTCCAGTAAACTTGTCAAGGACTTATGTGACCTCCAGCTTAACTACCAAAAGAATTTTACCAAAGGTCTTGGGTATAATAGGGCGCCTCTACCATATAATCGTAATTATACTAGAATGCCTGAATCTGAGGATGATGTAGAAAATGCAAAAAAAATGATTTATGGTAAACCTTCAGATTATTTATCCAAACCATGGACGCCCTATTACCCAAAGTTCTCCAAACCCACTGAACTCAAGAGGGATGATGTCTTTGTTACTTCTACACCACTTTCACATGAAACTGGTAATCATCCTTCTGGAAGTACAGATGGCTTGGAGAAAGTAGTGCCTGAGGCAGAAAAATCCACATCCTCCACAGAATCTAACGGAAAATAATCTTCTGATACTCAAACTGAATTCATGAATGATACTAATGTGTCTAACTCATTTCAGAAGAAATTTTAGTTGAAGATATCAAAGAGGGTGATCAAGAGGAATGTCTGAATACAAATTCAGACAATTCGGCTGCTGATTATGCGTTTTATAAGCCTGCTTTTGACATTTTAAATCAATTTCTTGCTGAACAATTTACATGCTCAAACAGTGTTTCTTATGTTTAGAATTTAGACAGTTTTAATTCTGTTTTTCATCAAATACTGATGTTTTGAATGATGCTAATAACTGTAATAACTCTTGTGATGAGAAAATGAATTTAGCTACAGGTTCCGCATCAACAGATGATTCAGTTTCATCAGTTTCAGCTGAGGATACCGAAAGTTCTTCTCCAGAGGCTTCGTCTGTTGATGCGTATCCTAGGGTTGACAGTGTGAAAGTCGACCAACCAACCGATCCTGTGAACGTTGATGGTGACATAATTCTAGAAGATTTGGGCGACTCAACACAAGGGACTGATTTTGAAATGACAGAAGATGAACACTTTTTTCTCATGATTCAAATGAAAATCTTAAAGCTGATTCTGAATCAGAGTC
Organism: Scalesia atractyloides; assembly: GCA_947069175.1. NCBI lineage: Eukaryota > Viridiplantae > Streptophyta > Magnoliopsida > Asterales > Asteraceae > Scalesia > Scalesia atractyloides. The sequence goes on from CAMTDV010000013.1 coordinate 25,315,783, forward strand.
TAAAATTTTTCAAAATCGCGAGATTCCACATTTATCTTCTGAAATCTCATATCAGGATGTCCTTGCAGAGCCACTCGTGTCCTCTACAGAATCTGTCACGAAATGTGATTTGAAGAGTAAGATTAAGAAGCGGAGAACACGCCTATCTAAAAAGAAGAAAACAAAACAGGCGTCTTCGAAAACTGAAACGGCAACTGCTGGGTCTCCTCCTTAACTGAGAAATTGACTCAGCAGTCGCAAACTGAATCTGTTAAGCAACCAACTGATAGATATCAATTAAAAATTTGCCTAAATCTCCATGTTCAAAAACCCAGAATTCAAATCACAAAACTAACAAGTGTGCTAATGGTTGTGTGCAGGACACCGTCAAAACAAGACCGTGCATCAGCCGTTAGGACCCGCAAGCAAGAAACTGACAGACAAATTGCCCAGAATTTCCCAAGCTGAACGGACTATTTTCTTCCAGAAGAGGCAGACTTGTTTCAATTGTGGATCTCCCGGGCACATTGCTCGCAATTATCAAAAGACCTTTACCTCGTTCAAAACTTTGTATTCCAGACATCAGAAGACTATGCCTAATCGCCCACATCAAGCTCGATTTGTGGCTAAGTCTTCTGAGCGAGACTGGAACTTGGCCAAGAAACAATCTTTCAAACCCTTGAGACCTTCAGTTTCCCAGAATCCTTCTAGCACTCCAAGGATTGTGCAGAAGTCTAATTCGGTAACCTGAAGGCCTAAGTCAGTGGCCAAGACTCAGCCTTCTACCCCCATTTCAATTAAATCAAAAGCATCATCAACCTCATCCTCAACTAATTTAATCTTTCATGAGGTTACTTATATTAATGCTAATAGGAAGCCCAGATCTTCAATGGCCTGGGTTGCAGTCTCTAACTAAAACCTGTTGAAATGTGCAGGAACAACTATGGCGAACTCTTGTTAGACTATGGTACATTGACAGTGGCTGTTACAGGCACATGACCGGAGACATCTCGCAGTTGAATGACATTCAGTTTTTCGATGGCGGGTTTGTTTCCTTCGCAGGTGGAGAGACAGGGAAGATTACCATGAGAGGATCTGTTTGCAACGAAGCCCTCAGCTTTAAGAATGTTAATTACGTACCAGAATTGAAGCATAGTTTGTTGAGTGTGTCTCAACTCTGCGATAATCATTTGGATGTTTTGTTCACCAAGAAAGGGTGTTATGTGCTGAAACCAGGTTTAATTATTCCAGATGATTGGATTCTTCTTAAAGCTGCACGAAAAGGAAATGCGTATGTTATTGATATGAACCAGGCTCTTTCTGACAAGATCACTTCCCTCTTCTCATCTACAGCCGAACATGATGCAATGCTATGGCATTGCAGACTGGGACACATCAACATGAAGAATTTAAATCGTCTTGCAAAAAGTGGTTTAGTCAGAGATCTACCAGTTTGTGACTTCATGCAGATCGAAAAGTGTGAATCATGCGCGCGTGGAAACAACATCGACAACCGCACAAATCTAAAGCCATTCCTTCCACGTCTCAAGTCTTAGAACTGTTACATATGGATCTTTTTGGTCCAACAGACATACTGATCATTGGCGGGAAGGCTTACTGTCTGGTTATTATTGATGACTACTCTGGATTCACTGGGTTTTCTTTCTTACACATAAAAGTGAAACCGATGAGTTAGTCAAACAGTTTGTCATGCTTATGGAAAACCAGACAGATTCTACAGTGAAGGCTATTCGGTGTGATAATGGGACAGAGTTAAAGAATATTACCTTAAACTCTTTCTGTTCCTCCAAGGGGATTGACCGACAGTTTAGTGCAGCCAGAACCCCACAACAAAATGGGGTTGCAGAACACAGAAATCGCACACTCATTGAAGCTGCACGCACTATGCTGATTGAATCCTAGCAGCATAGTGCGTGCTCAGATTCAACCAGCATAGTGCATGTTATATTCAGAATCACGCCATGATCAATAAACGACATATGAAAACCCCACACGAAGTGGTTGAAGGTCGCAAACCTTCGGTCAAGCATTTCCCCAAGTTCGGATGCCCTTGTGTTCTCCTGCTCATGGAAGCTAAAGGGAAGTTTGAATCACGCGGGATCCTTGCATCTTTGTTGGCTATTCTAAAAATACTTCATACCGCGTTTATAATAAGATCAAGAAGATGGTAGTAGAAACCTACAATGTGGGTTGGCTGGAAGAAAATCCCAAGGACACACGCATTGGTCCAGACTGGTTGTATGACTATTCCACATTATTTAATCATTTTGATGTGTCTTCCAATGTGGCTGCAGGTAACAGTTCAATTTCTGCCCTTCCAAAGGTGCTCATTTCATCTGAAGACGATGCTGATGCTGCCGAGCTACATGAGACTTTAAAGCAACTGAGTGTGGATCCTCCTGGATTTAATGACGTTGTCTTGTCTTCCTCCACCATTTGGCAATCTCAAGAACCAGCTATCAATTCACCTGCTCAGACTGATCCTCTTGAAGTTGCGGTTTCTGACCCAGAGCCTCCTATGACACATGAAGGACCTACTCCCGATGTCTTGGGTTCTTCTCTGTTCCTTGAGCCTACTCCACTCGAGTGTTCGGTTGATTCCTCAGCAACTACTTCTACTTGTGCATCTGTTGAGGGGAAGTCATCTGGAGTAGCTTAGCAAGTGTTACCAACCTGCAAACAGATGTTCTCCTTCCTGCTACACCAATACCGCAGCGTTTACAGCGTGATCATCCCATTGAAAATATTATTGGACCAGTTAACGCTGTTGTTCGAACCCGCAGCCAATCTGGGGATATCAATACATGTTTATACTCTTGCTTCATTTCACAAATTGAACCTAAAAGTATTGATGTTGCTTTGCAGGAACTAGGCTGGGTGGATGCCATGCATGAAGAACTCAATCAATTTGAGAAGCTTGGTGTATGGCAATTGGTGAAGCTGCCTCAAGGAAAACGTGCTCTCGGAACTCACTGGGTTTTCCGTAACAAGCAAGATAACAGTAGAGTTATCGTTCGAAATAAAGCTTGACTGGTGGTTCAGGGTTTTCGACAGATTGAAGGATTAGATTATGATGAGGTCTACGCACTGTCGCGCGTTTGGAGGCTATACGCATTTTCTTGGCTTATGCATCTTACATGGATTTCACCGTCTATCAAATGGATGTCAAGACTGCGTTTCTATACGGCAAGGTGAAAGAGAAATCTGCATGGCAAACCACCGGGCTTTACTGATCCTGACAAGCCAGACTATGTTTATAAACTAGACAAAGCTCTGTACGGATTGCATCAAGCGCCTCGCGCATGGTATGCCACTCTTACAGAGCATCTGCTTGCTCATGAATACACTCGAGGAACCATTGATCAAACCTTGTTCATCAAACGCGTTGATAAGGACATTATTCTTGTTCAAATCTACGTTGATGATATCATTTTTGGTTCTAGCAATGATGGTTTGTGCCGCGAATTTGAAGAAATCATGAAGAAGAAATTTTAGATGAGCTCATTGGGGGAGAAGACCATGTTTTTGGGACTTCAAGTTCGTCAGATCCCACAGGGTATCCTAATTCATCAAGGAAAATATGTCCATGACGTTCTTGCTAAATTCAAACTTACAGATTCAAAGCCAATGGCTTCACCTATAGCAGAACGGCCTCTGCTAAATGAAGATGCTGAAAGAACGCCTGTTAATCCGACTATGTATAGTTCCATGATTGGATCAATCATGTATCTCACTGCTAGCCGGCCAGATATCATGTTTGCCGCCTGCCACTAGTGCTCGTTATCAGGTTACTCCTAAACTCTCTCATTTACATGTTGTTAAACGAATTTTTAGGTACCTCAAAGGGGCTCCATCACTGGGCCTCTGGTATCCTAAAAATTCTGAATCTGAACTGTTTGCTTTCTCTAACAGTAATCTTAGAGGTACGGATAGGGATATCACTCAACTTCAGCTGGTTGTCAATTTCTGGGAGATCGCTTGATCTCGTGGCAATGCAAGAAGCAACAGACGGTTTTGCTTTCTACTGCAGAAGCAGAATATGTTGCAGCCTTCTTGCTGCTCCCAGGTTTTATGGATGCAACACCAGCTTGCGGATTACGATTTGACTTATCTAAACACAGCAATTTGCTGTGATAATGATGTCGCTATCCAAATTGTTAAAAACCCTGTTTTTCACTCCAAAACCAAGCACATATATATTAAAGTTCATTTTATCCGTGATTGCTATGTAAAGGGTCTCGTAAAGCTTGAGCAAATCCACACTGATGCAAATGTGGTGGATTTGTTCATGAAACCCGTTAGCAACGCGCGTTTTCAAGTACTTGTGGATCTTCTCAAAATGATTCGGTTTTCACCTAGGCATCCTATGTCTTTGTGTTTTGTTTACTGTTCTTATATTATTTTCATTGCTTCGTAAATTTGTTCATGTGTATGCACAAATCTATGGGGAGATATCTTTAAAAAAAAAGTTTTTGCAAGGATAGGGAAATGAAATACTTTTTTGTGATAAAATGTTTGATAGATAGCCAACATCTGAGGTTTCCGAAAAAAACAGTTTTTGCAAGGATAGGCGTATGATTTCAGGGTCTTAAATCTTGTGTTGATAGATAGCCAACATCTGAGGTTTCGGTCTTTATGTTGTTGAGTCATCCGGGGATATCTTGGCTGCCCTTCTGTTGCATCAGATTATATGCAGACCTTGGCACAGTCAGGATATCTTTGTAAAAGAGCCAAAATGGAAAGGCCAAAACCTAAGAGAACATAAATTTCTTCATAAGTTCTTGCGTACCACATAAGGTATTTGCCTAACCCTCGTCAGTCACTATTGGTCTCTCTGCTATACGGAAGTACTGACCTGTTCACCAATAGCCTAATGTTGTAAAATAAAAGGATGACCATAGTATACTCACCTGCTACGATGAATTGTTGTGCTTACCTTGATCGCAGGGGTATGTCATGGTATGGGACACACGAGTATCATAGTATAATACTACCTTAAGCGTATCATAATGCTTGAACTGGAAGGGTTGAGTTTTATATTAAATGGACAAGTATATGACAATCGCTTAGACCAATTGGACCTACTCATACTAAAAATGTTCCTTAGTTAACTTTGAAATGATTTGATCCCTTAGCAAGGCTGTGGTAATAGTTATGTGTGTGTTAAATAGTTTTTATTTGTAGAATGTTAAAAGGTGGGTGGATGCTTGTTTAGTCTACTTGATGATTTTTGATTAGATGGTTTCTGTCAAGAGATATTGGACTGGTCCAGTGTGCTTCGGTATTTGGGCCAATCTAATAGAAATGGTTAAAGTCTTAAAAATTGAAAATTAAGATTATTGTTCCGGATTGGGCTTCTTTAGGCCCAAATGGTACTGTTCTGGATTGGGCTTTTCCGGAAAGGCCCAATTAGTTTGCTTTTCCGGAAGGCCCAATTAGTTGCTTTCGGACAGCCCATCTACTGTTATTGTTCTGGATTGGGCCTGTCACAAGCCCAATCCAGATTCGAAATTCTAGGCCCGAGCCCATTTCGGAAAGTATATATGCATCTCTGAAATTTCATTTCGGATTATCCACAAAATTCCTAAATCCGAATTATTCTCTGATTCTCTCTAGTTTGAACTGTATATCTCGGAAATTCATCCGGATTAGGTATAAGTTGCTTAAATTCATGTATTACGATGATAATATTAATACTTAAAGCATTCCGGATTGCATCTCGGATAGATCTTCAAAGTCTTAGGCATTTCAGATTTCATTCCGGATGGGTATCCATCCGAATTGATGAACTTGGATTTCATCTCGGATTGGATCTCGGACCATCTTCATCCGGAATGATAATTCATTAGAGATACTATGGGTAATCCGGATGGCACCTTTGTCCGAAATATAGTTGACCTCCTTCTAATCCGGATTGATGAAAGGGTTCATCCGGATTAGAATTGACCTGTCAGTAATCCGGATTTAAGGTTTTTGAACCTTTCATCTGGTTTGAACCTTTTCAACTATTGAACTGTAATACCCTGTAAAATCGTGTCCAATAATATAGTGACACTTGTTGTATTTTTAAATATAGTCTGTTAAAGATCAATAAGGACTAAAGGCATCAACATGCTCAATCTGAGCCTCTGAGTGACGATCCGATGTCAACATGCATAAATAACAGCCTCTGAGTGACTGATATGTCAACATGCCCAGCCTCTGAGTGACATCGGAATCAACATGCTTATAATAAGCCTCTAAGTGATCCTTTGTGAAGTCCTAACTCTCATACATGCCATTTGTTGGACGAGAGGGTTCAATTTTGTAAATATGTGAAAGTTAGATAATGGAGGGATTAAAAATGTCAACATGTTAATTTATACCTTTAAGTGACCTTTTAACGACCTGAGAGCTCGACAATGTCCGGGCATAATCCCGGGTATGCCAAGTATTGGCTACGGAGGGCTAAAAGTGCCAAAAATGTATTTAAAAAGGTTTTTAGAAGCTTTAATAAGTTAAGGGTTAAAAGTGTCAAACTTTGAAAGTGGCCATGAGGCGGTCGCGGGTTGCGAGAGACTAGGCCTGGGTCTCTCGCGGGGCGCGAGAACAGGTCTGCTGCAGAAAGTTTTGTTTGGCAGCCAAGCAAAGCTCCAAAACCATTAATTCGAAACCATGGACTTGTAATCGACTATGCCACGTTTTGGGACACTTGTAAGCTTCCTCTTACACCCCTAAACACCTGGCTTCACCTCCTTTGAGCTCTTAACTATAAATAGGTGTTCAAGTGCTTCATTCCAACTTGCACCTTTCTAAATCATAACTCTTCTCCCTCCTCTGGAAGTTCCTAGCTGAAAGGAGCATCCAACTTAGTTCTCTTGCATTGTAGGAACCTCTTGTAAGTGTTCTTTACTCTTGCATTTTCGTTTATAGGCTTTTAGAGCCAAAAGGCAAGCGTTTTACGGAAAAAGCTTTGACTTTCGTTAAGACCATTATGGTCCAGCCATTGTTCGAAATGAACATGGCTAAGTGATCGTAACAAGGTAGGTGTTAGTCCCTATAAAGGGCACCTCCTGAAGATCACGTTTGCTAGACCAATTGACGGGTCAAAGTTATGAAAATAAAAAGTCAAACAGGCCATTTATCGGAAAAATCATAAATTGATCTTATATATGTTATGAAACCTGTTTTTGACACTTAAACAAGTTGGTAATAATTATTAGAACATGTAAGAACATGTTCGGCTCGTCAATTTCAGTTCTATGGACGTTCGTAACCGAAAGTAGCGAAGTTTGACTTCTGCTTTGACTTTCGATTCTGACCCGATTTAGATTAGTTACTTACTGATCTAAAGTTGCATTATGATCATAATATAATGTAGCATAACCCTCTAAGGTTATATTACATGATCATAATCAGAATCTAGTTTATGCGCAAGTTTCATAATTATGCCATCTTTGACCAAAATGTCCTTTTTACATAAATCAAGGTTTAATGATAATAAACTTGAAAATGAGTTTCCTACTGATGTAATATTATAAGTAGGATTATTTGGGATGTTAAATCAAGTTATAAACTGAGTTTTCAAGCAGGTCCTTAAACTATGTCGATAATTGACGATTAGCCCCTATGGCTTATAAAATAGTTTTAATCAAATATTTTCAAGGTAAATCATTTACCTACTGATATATTATATTAAATAACATATTTTAAACATTTTGATCTGACCCTAAGGTCAGTTTTCATTAAACGTCGCTTAAAGACGTCATATTACGACATAAGCGCCGTTTCGGCGCATAGTATGGTTTTAAACCATATTAATGGACCAAGACTTGTTACCTACTGATTTTAAAACTTATTTTAAACATATTTACAGTAGGTACATGTTATAAACTCAGAATCCCAAATAATTTATAAACTATGTGTAAAATGACCAAAATGCCCCTTCGGTGCATAATTTGGTCATAAAAGGTAAAATGCACATATAATTGGTATCCTACTGATATTATATCAAAAATAAAATATTTTTCCAGAATACTCATGATCATAAACTTAAAATATATTCAAGTTCCTTTTATACGGTATATAATTACCGAAATGCCCTTATGAGGCATAATTTCGTTTTATAACCTTAACCGGTATACAAGTTGATATCCTACTGATATCTTAACTTATTTAAAATATAATGGCATATAGAACTTGTCCATGACTTATCCGGTTACCCATTATCGCTTATAAGCGTACGGTTGATTATACGTAACTAGTTTACGGGATTTAACCGAAACGGGTTTAATCTTGTCATTTTAATCTCAAAATCCAGAATGTTTATAGTTTATCCATATTATAAAAGTCAAGGTACTTGCTGGGATTAAACTACATTCTATCAAATCATCGTTTAATCTAGCATCTTACGTTTTTTTATCAAGTACGCTAGTCGGTCTAAGTCTATGACTTAAATAAGACCGTTAGTATTTAATTGGTTAGTTTATGCCATAATCCAGATTAGAAACTTGCCGGTAAATGCTATCTGCACTTAGTCCTTTTTGTGTATGGCTGAGTTACTAAAAATTTAAAAGAAGACTAGCTCAGGTAAATACTCCGACTTATTTCCCCTATACGGGCTTGGGTTACGGTAAATTATTACTGCTTGGTCGGAAATTGGATTCAATCAAACGCCGGTTCAGAGACAATAAATCCACATATTTTGTTTTAATCAGTTTTGTTTGATAATTTAAACATCGGGGGGTTAACTACCGTGTCCTGGATATCCTCAGCTCATTACAATAGAAATGGCCACGACCTTAGCGCGGGTGTCGGCATACACCCGATAGACGCTCAATTATGAATTCCCACAAGGTTGGGAGGAATGACTCCTTCGTGAGTCCAAAGTGGTGTGTACATTAATTGTGTCTCGGTTTTCGTACCGAGCCCCGTATGTATGGACAAACATGTAAATCTGTTAACAAGGTTGGACGGTCAATTAACCCAAGTTATAAAAAGATTTTTGTGCTGATACGCACTTAAAACATTTTTTTAAATGTTTTCAAAATGAGTCAGTTGGGTGTATTTACCAGCGAAAGCTGACGTATTTTCAAAAGACTAATCTGCAGGTACAATACGAAAATAGGCCGGAAGTGCTCGGTAGTGAAGAGGATCTTGCAAATCCTAAATCTGCCCAAAGTCTGTTTTATATTCTTTCCATGTACAATTTATGATCCGCCTGTGGATCTTCTATTACAAGCTTGTATATTATTTCGTATTTTCGAACATTCGGTTTGTAATAGTAATTTTACTCCAAGACTTCCGCTGTGCCGTGTTTAATTGACTATGATGATTATCAACTGACGTCACTATACTCCCCACTCGGGCCCACCGGTGTATGGATTTCGGGTTGGAAATCCGGGTGTGACATGAACCTAAAATTAACTTGAACTCTTACTTTTGAACCTTAACATCTAATTGAACTATCCAGTTAGCTTTAACTGCCATTCTGGTAAACTTCGTTAATTTCAGTTAGTTGGGATTTAACTTGGTTGTTATCTTGACAGATATGGTTGAAGAAGCCTTCGATGCTGTGATGCTGATTGAGGAGCAATTCCACAACCAAGCGGGGTATCTTTCAGACCCTCCAGCAGAGTTCTTTCAGGAGTTCCAATCCATGATTGTGAGACTAAACGCGTGTAAGATGCATATGCTCTCCGAGCTAATCCGGTTATCTACAGAGACATAGTGCATTCGTTCTGGAAAAGAGCACGATTTCTTCTAAGAGGTGAAGATGGGAGACCGTTTATTCGTTCGCAAATACAGGGAAAAGAGATTTTGGTAAACGAAGCGTGTGTCAGAGAGGTGCTGCAAATTGCTGATACTTTTAGCGATCCAACGATATATGCCAAAGAGAAGGTTGCTTCCTGTGTTGATGGAAATGGGATATGAAGGATCGTATCCACCATTACTGAAAAGGATGTTTCCAGTGTATTGGTGGTTACTTGTTCATATGTTTATACAGTGTGTATCGGAGAACAAAGGCGGTCTTGATCAGCCGAATCAAGCTCAGACATCTGCTATAGTATCGTTGGTTATGGACTGGAAGTATAACTATTCTGGTTATATCTTAACAACATGAAGAAAATTCTGGAACATCCAATAAGCGAATGTTTCTCTTGTACCCTCGTTTTGTCCAGTTGATTCTAGATGCCCGCTACCCATACATGGCAAAGGATACGTCAGATGCCAACTTGCTGAATATGAAGCCGATGGGGCCAACTATTTTTAGTAGATGAAGAAGAACGTTCAACCTCTAAAACAGTGTTTGTGGGTCGATTTGCTCTGAAGAAGTTTGGGAAGTTCGCTGAAGTTGTTGGTTTGGATATTCCACCACCTCCTCCTCCTCCAGTCAATACTATAGTGGCCGAAGAACACGATATACCTGTAAAGAGAAAGAAATAGAGATAGAGGACTTGGTTACTGATGACGACGCCGATGCTAGGCAAGCTTTTCTTGACGATCTCACAGAATTCAACGCTAATTTGACTCCTGTTTTACCAGAGTTATCATTGGAGAATTTAGAAGCTTTGATTGCTCATTTGAAGGATATTCAGGAGAAGCAAGTGATCATCCACTTGATATTCCACCTGTGTTGCATCGACTGATCTGGTTGAGGAAGATGACGAAGATGAAGAAGATGAGGTGCCACTGATTAAAAGGAGAAGAACCGAGCCGAGTATTCCGTCAAGCCAACCTGAAGCTCCCATTGCTGTCACTGTTGCAGAATCTGAGTTGATAACTTCTACCGTTGCTGAGTCTACAGTTGCTGAATCTGTTGTTGATACTTTGATACCTGATATATCTGCTTTATCTACACAGACAACCACTCCTATTATTACGCAGTCTACTGTTGTGTCTATTCCAGCTGACACAGTACTTCAAAGATGGAGTTTGGGGGAAGTTCATCAGGTGCTGGTGGCTCTAAAGCGGGTGGAAGTGGAGTTGGTCGTATTGATGATGTTTCTGAAGATTATTTGCGCAGATCAGATAAAAGGGCATTTGAATTCGGGGGAATGGATAGTGACGATGATGATGTGGAAGTTGATGTCGTGGATCTAAAGAAAAGGGTGGTCGTCTTGGAACAAGAAGTTATTCTGAATGATGCACAAATTGCCTCACTGCAAACTCATTTGGACGTCAGAGATCAAGCTATTGATCAGTTGCAGGGAGATGTAACCATGCTTATGACTCTGGTATTTGATTTGAAGGCCAAGATGGAGAATAAATTCGGAAGGGAATTCAGTGATCCAACAGACGACCCGATGAACATTGAGCACAGCATCGTGCGGCGCAACAGAGAATGTCTGAGGAGACTGAAGCAGAGAGACTTGCGGCTGAACAGTTGGCTGCTGAACCCAAGCTGGTTTGGATGATTATCTGAGCAACCCACAAAAGAAGTTTACTGTAAGTCAAAAGCGTGCCACTGGTCAGAAGAAGAAACAAATGGTTCTAATGAAGAATATCAATGTAAATCCTGCTTGATGACAACTTTCAGCTCAAGGATCCGACAAATCAGTCAGAAAGGTATGTGATGGAGCTAGGGTCGAGCTATTATAGCAAAGTGGGAAATAAATCCAGGGTGCTCAGCTGGATGTATGACCATGTCAAGAATATGTGGATTATTGTGCGTCAGGATGGAACACAATATTATTCAAAGGAATCACAATTCGAGACATGGACAAAGGTTGCTTTGACTGATATGTTGAGGGCTCCGTATACTGATGATGATACCACCGAGTGTGGACCTGGATGGAGGTTTTTCAAAAAACTGGAACGTGAGGTTAAAAGTAAATTTCAAGACTATGAGGCTTCCGAACCATATCTGAGGACTGCTAAAGGAGTTCGTGATGCACATACTGGAAAGAGATTTAAATCAGTGATGTGGCCACCGACCGACAAAGAATTGGTTATACCAGTTGCTCCTACATTTCCTCGCGGGATTCTCAAGAATTTCAATTTTTGGTTATACGACCCTAAAGTTGGAAGCATTGCGATCGTGGCAAAGGAGAAGGCATTCAGAGTTAACGATGTGGTAGACTTAGTGAGCTTTCATGACGAAGATTGCAGGTTCTTGCATCTCATCAAATCAGAACTGCAGAGCTGTATGAAGTTTGCGCAATTGCCAGCGGTAGCAGGGATTATAGCTGGAAGGCTTGGTGTGAATGCTCAACCGAAGGACTAATGTAGTAAACCTAGGGGGAGATTGTTGGGCTTAGATTGCTAAAGGTTTACTCATTAGGGATTATTTTGGGCTTTGATTTGTTTTGTGGGCTTCCTTATGCCTTATGGGCCTAGGGTTGTACATAGTGGGTTTGCTAGTGCTTATAAATAGAGATGCTAGATTAATGAAAGGGGGTTAGAGAGTGGTAATCAAAGAACTTGTATCAGACATCTTTTGGTGTACGTAAGTTGAATTTATTCAAAGTTGTTCTTCTTCCTAATCATTATTTCCTCTACTGATTAGGTTAGTGATACATGTTTGATCCGTTTACAGGACTTACAGGTATGGTCCCAAAAACTCTGCGCCCACGCAAGGAATCATATCCTCAATGACAATTAACAAGAATACCTTGCGCGCAATTTGCAATGGTGCGCCTTTCTTGGAACTAGCAGGTTATACAACAAACCTTGCGCAGCCTGCGCGACAGTAAGTTAGACCTGGAAGCATAGGCCCCTAGACCCTGTGCTGACAGACAAACCTTGCGCGCAACGCGCAATGGTACCACAACTCCAACGCTAACAGGTCACACAACGAGCCTTGCGCACTCAACGCAACGACAAATTAGACCAACACTTATAGGTCATACAACGAACCTTGCGCACTCAGCGCAACGGCAAGTTGGACCAAACAATATAAGACACACAACGAACCTTGTGTACTTGGCACAACGGCGAGTTAGACTTAGACGCGCAGGCTACTTGAGCCTGTGCGGATCAAACAACCCTTTAGCCGTGAAGTTCTAAACCTTGCAAGGCCACGACAAACATGAGAACACCTGATAGTCTTGTGGACAAAAGGATTCATCCCTGCACCTCTGCGTTGGCCAGAAAGCACTGATAGCCTCGCAGAAGGGATAAGCGCAAAGAGGCGTTGACTATATACAAGGGTACAAAGTGGCAGAGCTGGGACCCAATGGTTGCTCGGCAGGTTGCCTCAAACTGCGCCGAATGAATAGTAATGCAGACGCCAGACTGTGCAACAACCATACTTATTCCAGTGACTATCACACATTCTCCACTTTCGGCTGATAGTAGGTCTGACACCAGGGACAGCTGTCGTTACACGTGGCACCATTCAATATCCGACAAACCATACTTCCTGCCAGGGATCATTTAATGATCGCTGCAGAGGGACATAATGGATAACCCTGGTCCTCTGGGTCGGGCCCAAGGCCTATCAGCCCATCTCCTAAGCCCACTTATTTCCGGCTAAAAAATGAGTATCGAACCACTAGGTAAACCATTCAGAAACTCACGAATTAACTTATTGCATGCCACTTGAGCTTACTTGCTTATTACTTGCAATCAACCAATACTTATTCTCACGCTGGAGTGTGGTCACGGAGAAAATGCTCCCCTTTTCCTCGTGACGAGACTAACGGCGCTGCTATTTTTGCAGATCAGCCGAGTGAGATCACCCTGAAGAGCAAACGAAGAGGCAACCTTTTATGTAGAAATCCTTAGTTGTAACTGATATATCTCCGGATATCCCTAGGTTCAACCGGTGTTTCTTCACAACCCTCTAGCCGCAAGTCCTAAGGCTTGCACAAGGACAAGACAAACATGAGAGCAACTCATAGTTTTGAGAACAAAGGGACAACCCATACAAGGGAAAAGCGCAAAGGGGCGTTGACTACATACAAGGGTACAAAGTGGCAGAGCTGTGACCAAATGGTCGCTCGGTAGGTTGTGTCAAACTGCGTCATATGAACAGTAATGCAGAGGACAGACTGTGCACCAACCAAACTCACGCCAGTGAATGTCACACATTCTCCACTTTCGTCTAATGACAGGTCTGACACTAGGGACAACTGCCATGACATGTGGCTCCATTCAACATCGACAAAGCATACCTCCTGCCAGAGATCATTAATGATTGATACAGAGGAGACATAAAGGATATCCCCGGTCGTCTGGGCCAGGCCCAAGGCCCATCAGCCTATCTCCCAAACACACCTATCTTCGGCTATAAAATAAGTTTCGAACCACAAGGTAAAACATTGACATCTACACCCTCATACGAGTTTACTTACTACATGCTACTTTGAGCTTACTGGCTTATTACTTGCAATCACAAATACTTATTCTCACGCCGGAGTGTGGTCACGGAGAAAACCCTCCCCCTTTCTCTCGTGACTAGGCTAATGGCGTTGCTGGTTTTGCAGATTAGCTTGAAGTGAGATCACCCAGAAGAACGAACGAGAGACACCTTTCATGCAGAAATATTAGGCTGTAACTAAGATATCTTCGGATACCTCTTGGTTCAGCCAGTGTTTCTTCACCTTCTATATTTGTTACAGTAGCTAATGGTAACAAGTTACGTTGTGCAACTTTATGTTAGAATTTTCAGTGGGTTATGTAAGGGGTGTGGTTTAAATATGATGTTCTTTTAATTCCATCAGAAAACTATGATATGGTTTTAGGAGTTCAGTTGTTGCACACATTGAATGATATAGTGTGGAACTTTAACTTTAATAATCTCACCATGCAATTCAAAGTGGGCAATCAAAAATTTGAGTTAAAGGGTATAACTAATCAAAATGTGAGCTTGTGTTCAATAGAAAATATGAACTAAAAAATGCATCTTGGTTAATCCATGACTAGAGCTTTTTAACATCAAGCCAAAGTAAGTGCAATGCAATTTAATAAACACGTTGAGGATCTGTTATTAGAATTTGATGACATTTTTCAAAACCTACGTCTTTGCCACCACCTTGACCTTGTGATCACATAATTAAGTTGGTGGATGAACATGTTACCATCAATCAAAATGCTTGTCGATATCCAATAGGGCATAAAGATGTCATTGAAAAAGGGTGCGGGAAATGAAGGATATGGGTATTATAGGGATAGTGTTAGTTCTTTTGCCTTTCTTGTAGTTTTAGTTAAGGAAAAGGACGGTTCATGGAAACTTTGTGTAGACTGCAAGAGATTGAGTGGTAATATTGTTAAGAATAGATTCCCTATTCCTTTAACTGAGGAATTATTAGAAGAATTAGGTGGAGCAATAGTCTTTTCTAAACTTAATTTAAGATTAGGGCATCATCAAATCAGAATGCATGATGATGACATTTACAAAACAACTTTTAGGACTCAACAAGGGTTGTTTGAATTTTTGTAGTGTTACCATTTGGCTTGAAAAATGCTCTTGCCACTTTTAAGGGATTAATGAATTCAGCTTTCAAGAGATGTTAAGAAAAAAGGTCCTAATTTTCTTTGATGACATTATAGTTTACAGTATGTCCCTTCAAGAGCATTTGATTGATATAAGGGAAGTTTTGCAACTATTCAGATATAATCAGTTGTTAGCAAAGGAAAGTCTAAATGTAGTTTTGTTGGGACTAAGGTGGAATATCTTGGTCTTGTTATTTCCAAAAATGGGGTAGCAACTGATTAGTCAAAGATTTCAGTCATTAGAGATTGGCCAACCCCAACCACTGTTAAGCAATTAAGGGGATTTTTAGGATTGACCGGGTATTATAGAAGATTCATTTATTCTTATGGGTCAATTGCAGATCCTTTAACTACCTTGTTACAAAAAGATGCATTTAAGTGGTATCATGAAGCTCAAAGTGCATTTGGTCAGCTCAAAAGTGCACTGATTCAAGCTCATGTCTTAGCTTTGCCTAATTGAGGAAAATAATTTATTTTGGAAACTGATGCTTCCTCAAAAGGTCTTGCGGCTATTTTGGTGCAAAATCACCACCTTTTAGCCTTTGTTAGTAAAGCCTTATCAGTGGGCAGTGTTCTTTATCAGTCTATAAAATGGATTGGCTATTCTTATGGCAAGTAAACATTGGCATCAATACTTGATTTTGAAGCATTTTACCATCGGGATCAGGACTGACCAAGAAAGTTTAAAACATTTATTAGAGCAGAAAGTGACTACCCTCTTACAACATAACTGGTTAAGCAAGTTAATAGGCTATGACTATGATATTGTCTACAAGAAAGGGACATAAAACAATGCAAGTGATGCCTTATCAAGAACTCATGGTACTGCTTTATTTCAAATGGCCATTTATTCTTATCAACCTTTGTTACTTGAAAAGTTGCAATCTAGTTGGGCAAATCATATTACGATTCAAGAAATTGATTCTTAAATTGAGTCAAGGAAAACAAATGCAACATTTTTTCTTGGAATCGTACCTTACTTAGAAAAGAAGATAAACTTTGGATTCTAAAGAATGAAAACTTGAGACAAAAGATTCTATTGTTATGTCATGCTTCTGCTCAAGCTGGATAGTCAGGAATTCAGGCTACTACTGAAAGATTAAAAGACATGTTTTACTGGAAGGGTGTTAGTAGAGATGTCAAGGCTTTGTGAAGAAGTGTGATATACTTCTTAGAGAAAAATATGAAATTATGGCTTCTCCTGGTTTATTGAATCCCCTGCCTATTCCTGCTTTTATATTTACAAACATTTTAATAGATTTCATTGGTGGACTACCTACTTCCCAAGGTTTTGATACTATTTTGGTTATAGTGGATAGATTTTACGAAGTATGGCCATTTTTTTATCCCTGAAACATCCTTGCACTGCAACTAAAGTAGCTCAGGTGGTACTTGATATTGTGTTTAAAATACATGCTTGTCTACAAACCATTGTTTTTGATAGGGTTGCCTTGTTTATAAGTAACCTTGTTTCTGATTAACTCATGCTTTATTTACTGCTTTCCACTCACAAATTGATGGACAAAAAGAGGTTGTAAAACTACCTTACCTTTCCTATAGATTCTTGAGGTTAAGAAATCCTATATGGGGGAGTATTGTCATGAGTATATAAGTACAAGGACCACTTCTGTCAATTTTCATAATAAAATTAGTATAGGGATCAATAGTGTCAATTTGTAAACTTGTAACTAACGATCTCTTGTAAGTCGTTAGTCATAGTAATTGAGAACCTATCTATAAAATGAAAGTGAGATTTCCCTCTCTGTTGTTGTTCTATCATTTCTTCGTAACAAAATACACGGGTTTCATAACCCCAAAACACATTAGAGGTTAATGAAGTTAAAATAAAGCTTATGCTAGGAGATGTAACACACATCTTTTAAAATCTCTTATAGTAAATTTCTTATTAAAGTTATTTTAGTAAAAACCTAGAGGGTGAATAGGTTATTTCTAAATTTATATTCTTTTAGTTATCATAATGTTACGGGTCAAATATTTGAAGGTAACAATGCTATGGGTTGTGCTTGAACGTTTGGGTTACTGGCTAGTTCTCGACTTTATCGGGGGGACGAAGTCAATGTCAATGAAGAAGTGTACGTGCCTAGTTGTTTATACGACGAATGCACCATTGGTCGAGAGCTGGCGCCGGTCTCTGATGAGTCCAATGCAAGATGAAACCTGTGATCCACACAAAGAAGCGGGATGGATTGTCTTGTCCCTGGGGATTTGGGGATGCCAGACAGGGTTGAAAACTAACCCCATGACAATTTGGTATCAGGGTAGAACGATTCTCGGATACGTTGGAACGTGAGTCTTAACCAAAATGAGCACAACATTTAGAGTATGGTTACGCAATGGTGGTGGGAGAAGAGCAAATATGGGTTTGCTTTGGCAAAGGTCTTTGTATTCCTCTAGTATGGGATCGTGTGAACCGCTCAAGTATGGTATCAATGAAGCCCTTCGTGTTATGTTCAAAAATCTATGGTAAGCAGTGCCGCAAAAGAGAAATTTTTTGAAAGCTGCTACAATTGTTCTGGTTCCTGTATGCCTGGAAAAATGGTGAACATCGGCACCAACAAAAATCTGATGTGGCGGACGCCAGCGCCAAAAAACAAAGAACCGACGCACTATATTGAACATGCACGACAGAAGATCATTGTTGTTTGTGCTTCCGAGTGTCCTACCCTCCCAAAGTGAATTATGCTCAACATAAGTGAATCATGCATTGTCAAGTATGCCGAGCTGGTATGGGACGGCGAGCATGCACGAGGACTTGCATGAAATGGTGGTGGGAGAGTGTCACATGCCAAATATTTGAAGGTCGCAACGCTATGGGTTGTGCTTGAACGCTTGGTTTAATGGATAGTCCTGGACTTTATCAAGGGACGGAGTTAGTGTCAACGAAGAAGTGTACGTGCCTAGTCGTGTATACGACGAACGAACCATTGGTCGAGAGTTGGCACCGCTCTCCTGATGAGTCGAAGATAGGACGAAACAAGTGAACCACACAAAAAAGCAAGATGGATCGGCTTGTCCTTGAGGATTTGGAGACGCCGACAGGGTTAATCGGTGACAATAAGCTGTATGTGAGTTGCAAGTATGTTAATTAATAACTCTTAAAGTTAACTTTGATCATGTAACATGTCAAACTAACTTTTCTTCTTTCCACCAAACAAACATTTGAATAAGTACATGATTAAAACAGGTAGACATTTAAAATTGAAAATAAATATATATATTTATAAATACAGGTTCATGAACCTCAAATTCAATGAAATGATTCACAGTCCATTAAAACGTAAAACTCATATTTAAGACAATATTTCAACATTAATATTCCATGAATTTCAAGAAACATGTTTGTCAATTATATACACATTTTTTTTTCTTTCACAAGCTCATCATGTTTATTTCATTAGTTTTAAAAATCACTGTAACAGTAGTATTTTAATTGTCATTGACATACAGTTCAAAAAATTGTCATTGACATTTTTAGTTATCAGTTTTTAATTTAGTTATGTTTGGAAAATGGTTAATTAAAAACTGTCTTGTAACATTTTTATATTTAATAGTGTCATTGACTTCGCACATAATATTAAATATATCTATCAAATATAAAATTGTCACTCACAATGAACAATGACATAGTAAATAATTATTATAAATGGTAGAATTATGGAGCTTTTGCATCGGGTATTGTGTCGGTATTAGTTCGGTTTATTATGGCACTAATACAAAATCGACACTCTATATAGCAAATAAAAATATACATAGATTAAAAACCATTAAATAAAATACCGGTGTCGGTTCGAATAATACGGATACCAATACCAATGTTATTCAGTTGGAATCGGTTTAGTTCATAACGACTCTGGTAGGAACATTAAGAAAACCGTAAAAACGAATATTGTAATAGTAACGATGTTATGCGAATGGTATAGGTTTAGTTCTGCACAATAAAGAACAAAAAATCATTATATTTTACCCTTCGCTTTTTAATAAAAAACCGTTGACAACTTAGAGCTAACACTAGGCATCATCATACAACTAAGGCTCGACTCGAATTCTCAAATTTAGTTAAACTGTAAAACATGAGCTTAAAATTATATAGACACACATGCATATGCTCATTTCATAATAGGGTTTTAGTGCGAGAAGATGAAAAACTCAAATCTTTAAACTTTTACTTCATGGTTCATATTTTTATAGTTTTCTTTTACATACAAATATGTACATTATTTATATAAAACTCATTAAGTTAATATGTTTATAACGTTTAAACTTATACCTATACAAAACTTGCATTCCACACACTTAATAAACGAAATTTGTTCATGTATATGTGTGTATGTATATAATATGTTATCTTGAAACAGGTCGGCAATTTATTTTGGTATGTAATGACTCATACGTCTATTGTAGTTCGCCAAAACCAAAATATATAGATTTATGAAAAATATAACGGCTTAACTATTATGAATCTTATGTTTCCACAAATGTGTTAAGCAAGTATCCTAACGTCTGTACAAGAGCGACATTAAGTCATTAACACAAAATCACGAGTAATCACATATTTAGACTATTGCTTTTGATTAAAAAACGTACCATCACATAACGTGCCTTTAGATATATGTAGTTCGATTCAGATGATTACTCCGCCTACTCTTTGCCGCTCTCGACTTGAACTTCCCAATCTATATATTCACATCTTTCATAAAAGTAACTCAAAATATTTATAACAAAATATTTATTTTGTTAAACTTAAGGTACTAAGTACTTGGTTGATCATCTTGTGCCAAAATGACTCAGATATCCAAATAGGAGGGTATGTCTTGGTGACACTGAAGTCATCGTTTTCAAGCTCTCGCACCTCGACTTAAATGCCTTTCTCTTGACACTATTGTGTGCATTTCTCATAATTTTATTATATGGATTGTGCATGCTCTTCCATCATGTTTCATAGATATGATCCTCTACGGCTGCAATCACACTGATACAACACTTGTACACTTAGTCTAACGTTAATGGCATAAAATATAAGCATGCACATACACTTATCAATGTATGTATGTATGTACAAATTTGTGTGATAAAAGAGAAATGTATATGAATATTGCATTACTAATTATTCATTGTGTATTCACATTCACATCTCATTCCCTACCAACCACACAGTGGCAGATTCAGCCCTGTTTTGTGGGTTCACATGAACCCACTCGGATTGGAAAAAAATGGGAAAAAACAGTGAGAACCTTGTATGATTTGAACAAAGTTAGTGAGAATCTACCAAAATGAACCCACTGAAAAAAGTTTCTGGATCCACCACTGCATAGGGGTAGCGTCTCAATAAAATGGGTAACGAAATCGAAAAAACGTCAAAATTTTCCAAAATTTACACTATCGTCGGAGCGTCACCGGAGCGTTAAGGGGCAATGAATGTTACCCCTTCTATCACTCTAGGTCCGCCGCTTCTCTCAGTTGAAAATTTTAATTGCGTCACTACATTAGGGTTTAGGATCTAGGTTTATCAACTCATCTGAATGCATTTGACTAATAATCTACCAAATGAACCTTATCTATATGCTAAACGTATGTCACAAAAAAGACCATATACATTCTGCACGAAGACCAATCCAGATTTATAAATAAAGGATTTTAGGGGATATAAATTCATATAATCTATAAGACTACTGATCAAACATGTGATTTAGCCATGGGTTAGTGGTGCCAAGAATTGATTTCATGAAATATACATCTAAAAGATTACTGATCAAATGCACCTATTCATCAAGTCCGAACTTTCATATAGTTAAAACTTAAAATCCTGAATTCGTACTTCTTTACATACATAGGAGCATTCACATTGAATTTTTCATCTTCAATCTCTGTAATTTGGCAAAAGTTGATATATGTCTTTAATATTTGTTCACCTTTTAAAAAACCCCTCATTTCGTATTCATGAAATATGTCTATATTTAATCATTAATCAAATATTTTTTTGCTTATTTTGAAGAGTAATAATATGCTTTTAATTTTTTTTTTTCTCTTTCTTGTACTTATAAACTATAGAGAAAAGGGATAGGGGATGAATAGTGATTTTTATATATACGGAGAATGGAAAGTGAGCCTCTAAATCCCATTCCCTTTTAAGAGAATAAAGTGTATTGTAAAATTAGGTGAAAACATTATAATTTCGATGTGGTTGCAGTGGCGGATCCAGAAACTTTTTTCAGTGTGTTTATTTTGGTAGATTTTCACTAACTTTTTTCAAATCATATAAGGTTCTCACTGTTTTTCCTATTTTTTTCCAATCCGAGTGGGTTCATGTGAACCTACAAAACAGAGCTGGATCCGCCACTGCCCCTATAAGACTTTTCTAGATCTGTCAATGACAGAGAGGTCAAGTAAAAAAAATATTTTATATTCACTTTAGCTATTTAAAGTATAAGAAAACGATAATATTGGATTGCTCTATAAATAAAAATTAGACTGACAAGATGGTCTCTTTCCAAGGCTTGAAATAAAACATGTTACGAACAAGCAAGATGCATGTCTGATCGGGCTTTGTGCTTTGGGTAAAAATACTAATCGATGGGTAAAAATATAAAAGAATAAAAACACAAATACACTCAATGAAAATACGTTTATTTTTAATACTTTTATAACTAACATTACATAAATTTAAATTAAAAAGATATAAATTATCCAATACAATTTATTTAACTAGTCCTGAATCAATTTCGTCGTCGTGTCGTGTCATGGTTGCACCCGCTTTCTAGTTGTTTCGTCGTCGAGTCGTTTAGTCACGTAGTCGTTTCGTTATTTAGTCGTTTAGTAGCCTAGTTGTTTTTTCGTCAAGTCGTGTCATTTATTTGCCTTCGTCCAATATATATTTTTTCACTAGTCGTTTAGTCGCTTGGGAATCTAGACGAGCGTACCGATTCATCGTGCATGAGTTCATCATCAGATAGTGGTTGTGCCCATCCTTGAAATACTTCAACTTCATGTATTTGTTTTTCCCCGTGATTTCGCCTTCAAGATTTGAAATATGTTGAATACCTTCCACGCCATCCAGGTATTCCTTCAAGCAAATGCACATTTCCATCGTGGCCGGTGTGAGTCTTGTTCGTCAAATGGATAGTACCCTGCTACTAAGAGAAAATCTGATCCTGAAGCTACCGTAGAAGCTTGGGAGCTTAGTAGATCACGTGCCTTGGCGGCTAAAACGGTAAAATAAGGTTCCCGTTCTTTCCATCAAGCCAAATTATCAAAGTTGTGAAACTCGTCGGGTAACATGGTGGCTAAAAAATCGTTTAGTTTATACCTTCTGAGTTCACTATTTAAGGTATCACCTCGAGAACGTTGACTATTTTCGTTTATTAACGTATTATATGAATTTAACTCCGCGTTTTTTCTTAGGTTGACGAGCTCGCCGCCATAGTTTGAAGTATGGTTGACATGCTACCATATCTTTGGACATAATGGTCAAAAAGATTGTTTAAAGAATTATGAAAATGATTTAATGCATTTCTTACAAAATTTGGGTCTTCATCATTTAAATCCAAATCCGAACACATATTAGTAATCAACAACTCAACACCCGGGACAATTAAACACGGGTTCAAGGCGACACACGTAAAAAAAAAATTCTTGAAAATGTTTCTACACTTTTCTTTCATTGGAACAATTTATTTTTCATAAACATCACATTCAAATTCAAAATCGTTTACATTTTGACACATAAACATAGTTGTTTAAGTCCCCACTTACTTGTGGGATAATAAACTCCCGATAAAATCATTGTGGCGGTTCTAAAAACTTCAAGTAATTGTATTAACATTTCAATACAATTCTAACCAAGGTTTTCAAATGGTTGCATCAAACCAGCCGTTGAAGGCTATCGTGGAATGGTTGTATGATTTTTGTTTGTAAATCCCGCAATCAAACATTTTCTACGTAGAATTCCAATGGACGGGCATGTCAAAATTTAGGCTATAACATTTTTTTTAAAGTTTTACAGTATTTCTATAATCCGCGTATCTTTTTTTACTAATCATAAAAACGTCACATAACATACTTTTAAAATTTTCTTTTGTGTCACTAATTCTTCAATATTTAGCCTGACTTGCACAACCAAGTTAATGATGGGTGCAACGCATTGACATATTATCAAAAACAATAGAAAGTAAATTGTTTTCTAATTTATAAGTTTGGATAACCTCGTCTAAAACATAAAATATATTTCCCACCGTATGTGGATAACCAAATAAATCGAACGCGGTTGTACGTTTCATCATTTTCCACGAATTGGGATCTATCGAACGCGTGTAACACAAATATAAGAATCCGGTAAACCAAATGTAGCCGACCACATGTCGGTAGTTAAATTAACATAGGTATTTAATTTTTCAAAACCTAAAATCATTTCTTTTTTAGTTTTTTTCCACATTTTAACCAATCGGGTCTAAAAGTCGAACGACTTATGTGAGTGTAACTAGATTGAAGCCTCTCTTAGATCAACTTAGTCAAACACAGATTGTCAAAGTGATCAAACGACAACAATTCTTGAACAGCAAATTGAGTCATCCTTTGATGAACGACCTCCGTATCGAGATTTCAAACACCCAAACCCCCGTGATATATGCGCTTGATCACTAGCAAGATTCGTTTTCAACGACTTGCAATGTGACACCAAATGTGCTCTCCAAGTAGAGTTTGACGAGGCCGCAAGAAACGTCCCACAATTTTCTCACGGCGCCTTTTCTTTACCATTTGACATTTTGCGTAAGTCAGAATTCACCCATAGTGTTGGATCCCTATTCGCTTTTAAGATCCTCTTCACAATCAACTCACTAGAAGAAGCACCAACACTGAGCACTGGAACTAGCCATTTGAAACGTATATAATTTGTGTTTTTTCGATTTCGTAAGTGACTTTTAGCTAGAAAGGTTGTGGGACTAAACCAATACATCCAAGTATTATTTATACATGTTGTGTGGGTCACCCCCACCCCCCAAATCGACTAGAATGGCTATTTAACGGTCCTGTTGCCTTGTTTTTTGGATTCCAATGGCTAGAAACGACTCTTTTGAAGTTGGGTATGTAAATCAGACCGGTTAACCGGTTTTTATCGGTTAAAAAACCGGTTACAAACCGGTTCCTCATCCATAAAATCCAAACCGGTTAGGAACCACCGGTTTTTTCCTATACCGGTTAATAGCCGGTTCCAGCTTATTAACCATTATTTTTGAATACCTCTAGTCTAGACTATCTATCTATATTCACATAGTATATATTAATACTAAGTTAGAATCTCGTATATTAGATAGGTTAAATAAAGTTAATGTTATATACACCGGTCCACACTAGTCCAAAAGAATGACCTGACAATCGATGTAGCAAAACATTTCAAAGAAGGGGGGTTAACCGAAAGTTTAGATAGATAGAAAATGTACATTCTTACTAACCTATGGGTTTGTTTTCTAACCTTTCTCCTACCCTACTGGGCTCGGGTCCAATAACCATTCGTAATTGATAAATATTTTCCAGTCCACCGAATCTTTTCTTCCAGGACAACCAAGAAATTTACCTTTATGGCTTTATAAATTATAATAATAACCTTTTAGTCTTTTATGGTATATATATTATAATAAATATTTAGCAATACGTTTATCACACCTTTCATGGAGAGAAGGTACAATACGGCTAATGCATGTGATATGTAGAATATTAAAGCTAACAAAGTGATACCCGGACAAATACTCGAATAAAAAAAAAAAGACAATTGGTGTTACTACCGTGTTAGCATGTTCAATGTGAATTGTCTTGCTTTTTAGAGGATTGAACATTGTTCGTCGATTCTCACACTCTTTTGTTTTTTAATTAACAAAGGTATTTAACGTCTTCTATTTCTTATTGTTCGATCCAATGATTTGTTATCGGTTTATAGGGATGGACACAAGAACTTTTTTTAACTCCTTGGTTTTTATTTGTGCTTACGGCTTAGGTATCTATAAGTTTGATGTTGTGCTTAAGTGTCTATAAGTTTGATGTCAGACTTTAAGTGGGATCGAATCACATAATAAAATACAATGTCACTAAAGACATAAATAAACACTAAAAACCCTTAAAAACCAATATAAAGATTGCATATTCTATAAATTGTAAAAACCATCGGCTAGAGAACACACCTTGCAAGACACGTGTTATAAAATGTCTTCCAAGAATTCATTCACTTTGCCCATTAATATAGTATAACTATGGTGGTAATCACCCTCGCATTACGCTGGGATGTAATTGAAATTTGGTACGTATTATACACGATGACAACGATGAATGAATTTGTAATATTAAACAAAATGACATCTATTAGCTCGCCTTTAGACATCAAACTGATATGAAAAAGGTAAATAACAAAGGCAAACGAAAAAGAAAACGATTAAAACTCGGTCAGTTTCGATACACTCGTTATATACATACAGCAAACGAAAATAGAAAAACTAAAAATATAAAAAAAAAGTATCACGCGTGTTCAGTTCATTAAAATCATATAAAAATTGAAAATGGTTTTTCCGCAACGGAAAAAAGAAAAAAAGAATTATAATTTATTACACCTCACAACAGATATATATACACAACAACATTTCCTTTTGTACACCCATGTCTTCCACATCTCTCAATATCTGTAAAATCTTTCTTACTCTTTTAACCATGAATCTACTATTCGACTCATCCAATTTTAACCTCGAAGATGAAACATAATTATGTTTACTCGGTTAGGGCCACAAGTTTTACGTTAGCAAGCCGAAAGTTCACAACCGCGTACAATAGCAAAACAAAATCTAAGGATCGTGAAGGTGCCCATTATTTTTCTAAGAATCCGACCTATCCCCCTACTATGTGACGGCATCGTTTTTGTGTGAGTCGCTAACTATTCGTACAAATTGATAACGATTTACAGGGTAGGGTTAAAAAATTTCAACAAAGGGAAGATGCGAGATGTTTACTAGGTTGCATGGCTTTATAAAATTGCTAGTCGCCAATTTGCCTATTGGGAAGATGGGAGACGATTACTAGGTTTCACCGCTTTATAAAATTGTACTTCGGTAATATTATTATTATTGTTATTATTATTATTATTGTTGTTTTCATTTTTAATAATGTTATTGTTTATTTAAATTATTATTAAATTATTAAGGGTGTGATTGCTCCATGTTTATCCATGAAAAAGCCGACGTTTAGTGATATCCAACAAATATACAAGGTACATGAAAGTGTATACGGCTTTCTTGGGATGCTTGGTAGTATTGATTACATACATTGAGAGTGGGCTAGTTGTCCAAGTACTTGGTGAGATCAACATCATAGTGGTGATCATGATTGCCCGACCTTAATATTCGAGGTCATGGCATCATATGATCTTTTGATACGACATACATATTTTGGAATTTCCGGCTCAAACAATGATATTAATGTTATAGAGCAATCACCTATATTTGACCTTGTGATTAACGGAGTTGCATCAGGCTATCCAGTCTATGCTAATCGTACTTACTACGAACACGGTTACTATCTTGTTGATTTATTTTTATCCTAAATGAGCCTATTTAGTGAAGGCATTTTCATATACCAATATTAAAAAAAAAAGAAATACTTCACAAAAAAAAGAATCGGCTATAAAGGATATTAATCGTACTTACTACGAACACGGTTACTATCTTATTGATTTATTTTTTTCCTAAATGAACCTATTTAGTGAAGGCATTTTCATATACCAATATTAAAAAAAAAGAAATACTTCACAAAAAAACAAGAATCGGCTATAAAGGATATTGAGGGGTCTTTGGAGTGTCAAAGAAAAGATGGGGTATCATTGCACAGCCCACACGATTACGGGGAAGAGATAAATTAAGGGATATTATGTACACTTATATCATTCTACATAATATGATATTGGAGGACGAGGGTAAAACGATTTATGAACATTACGAAGAGGGCGTTGAGCCACCTGAAAGCACACTAACCTCCGATGAGAAACTTACTATTTGAGCGATAGTTAGCTCAATCACAATACATCAAAATCTTCGCTCTTCAGCAATAGCAAAGATGCCGATGATGACGAAGATGGAAATGACGCTGCTGCTAATGATAATGATAACGGAGATTTGGATTAGGATTTAGGTTTGTATTTTTATATTTTTAATTTTGTTTTAGTTGTACTAATTTAGTTGTTTTTTTAAGTGCACTTTTTTTAGTTTTTTCAAATTTATTTTTAATTGTATTAATTATCTATATAAATTAGTTTCTATTAAAAATAAAATTTAAATAAATGAGCAATGATTAAAAAATAATTGGAGTATAGTAAAAACTAGTAAAACTAAAACATAGTGAAGTGAAAAAAAAAATAGTTTGATGATGTAGTAGTGATGTGATAGCCCTTTTACAATGTAACATTGAAAAAAAATATGAAATCTTAAAACATCACCTTAATTGATTAAGGAAAAAAGAGGTTGAAAATAGAAAAGCTATCAAAACTTGGTTTGAAACCTACTTTAGCGATTCAAGAGCTATGAGTTTATCACCCCAACCATTTATCGTTGTTTATTTCCATCACACAAAAAACTAATAGAGGTTGTCATTCAAAATACTCGGTGGTCAATAAATAATCGTAGTTAACGTGGGATAGCCTCTTTACAGAGGCGTATGTCTTTTAAGGGAGAGGTTCTAGGTTTAATTATGGGCAAGGGTGAAAAATCTAGAATATTGGTAAATAGAGAGCAAGCGTTGCCATTAAAACAAAGTAATTTACGTTACATATAAAATGAAGAATTAATTTCACGGTTAGTTCCTGTGTTTTACCCATTTTATCATTTTCATACATATTTACTAGAAATTACACAATTGGTACCAACCTTTTACAAATGATTTCGCCATTAGAACCTGTGAATATTAATGGTGAAATTATTTGTAAAAGTTGGTACCAATGGTGTAATTTTCAATAAATAGGTATAAAAATTGCAAAATGGGTAAACCACATGTGCTAACAGGTGATTAATTCTAAAATTTCAATAAACAGGTATGAAAATGACAAAATAAATAAACCAGATATATTAACCGTGTAATTAATTCTAAAATAAAATAAAAACTGCAGATCGTGTAATCCGGTAATCTCAGGGTGCCATAGGTCCGGTCCGTCTAGCAAGTAGAGTGGTTAAGCGTCTCTTAACAAAAAAGTTATTGTACTGAGTCACCAGTCTTAATGTGTTATTCTGTTTATAACCCATATTTGGATCTTGTACTATATATTTACTAAAACTTTTTTATTTTAATCGTGTGAACTTCTTACTAGAAAACTTAAAGAGTCATGAAATCCTATCAATACACTACTAACCAATATGATAAGATAAAATACAACTTGCGGTGTACAGATTGCGCTAGAGAGTTTGCTTTGAAGTGACTTGTGGCAACAATATATGGTTTCCATAGCCTTTAAACCAGTTGGCTAAATCTCTGTCATAAGAACCTAAACAACAAGTTGAAAAATGTTGTTTTGCTTTATGCTTTAGCCTCCATGTGAAGTTCCCCGTTATTTAAAGATGAAATCCATTGTATCTAGTCAAAATGCCTCCCAGCCAATTCACCATAGATTCTTTCAAAATTCAAAGATAGATACATCACATCATTAGCATATGGCATGTAGATTACAGTTCTATATAATAAAGAACAAAACATTATGCTAGATTTTACAATCTAAGAGCCATCAAAACACTAATTACTGGTTGATGAAAGCCCTAAGGTGAGTAATCATCTCGTGGGTTCGGGTCTGAGCAAGTCGATAATTTTGTAAAACTTGAAACGCGTGTCCAACGTCTTTGTAGACGACAGATTCCACCGGTGCACCCGTCCTAGCTAGGGCAGACGTGAATTCTAAGTTTCTATCTTTCAATATGTCCAACTCAGCCACGCAAACCAACGTCTTGAAAAGCCGCATGTCACTCAATCTCGGTGCACCCCTAGCAAGAGGGTTGCACCATGGATGGTCTCGTGTAAACCCTACTGGGAGCGCGAGCCGCCAATACGTATCAGAAGCCGATAGCGTCAGCGCAGAGTTAACAGGTTGCGTAGAATGCTTCTCGGACATAGTTCTTGACTCTCCCCCAAAAAATGGTTGGATCAGAACAATTCCCTTTGGTGACAAGACCGGCCTAGACACTAGCCGTGACGCGACATGGTACGCAATATTTGCGCCAGCACTGTCACCGGCTAGATATACTTTTGAATAATCACACCCTTTAAGCTCATTAACCGTTCCATTCAAGCCCTCTTGTTTTAGCCACATAACGACATTGAACCCATCATCATAGGCCACTGGAAGCCGGTTCTCAGGGGCTAACGGTAATTAACCGATACAACGACACAACACGCTTCCCGGGCAAGATTTAACAAAAAGTCATGGTAACAAGCCCATGAAGCGGATCCAACACAAAACCCCCCTCCATGAAAGTAAACCACCACCGGCCTTTTAGACGAAAACTGTTTGTAATTGCTCGGGGCATACACCCGGGCCCACAAGCTAGTAAACTTGTCTATCGTAACATCCGTGGCTGTAACCTCGAGCCCTGAGGGGACCATGCAAGACGCATGAGCTATAACTTGAGGTCTCTCGACGTAGCCACCTTTGTGAACCCGAATCAACCCACTGATCTCCTCAACCACCGAACCATTTGACGGTTGGCGAAAAGAAGTTAACCGTTGACTTAACGATATTGTGGTCATATGACAAGTGAAAACTAAACTAGTTGCAGTTGGAAGTTGGTTGTATGAAATGGGATCTAGAACTATATATACCACTTGGAAATCCAATAATGTTGGGTACATTTCGTCATCATGTTCTAAAATCATTGACTTTTGGTCAACGGTTCATTGTGAATCAAGATCTAGTAGTAATCTTATCGGATATGAGCCCCACCATATTGGTCAACTTGTCCAACTTCCACATCTACACGATATCTCGTTGGATCTTCATAAAAGTGACTGTCTCCATAATAAATGCTACCCCAACATTTCGTTAAGAGGTAGAGTCACTCATTATATAACATATTTTATTTTATTATTTTATATTATTATTATTTATTATTATTATTATTATTATTATTATTATTTTTATTAATATTATTATTATTATTATTAGTTTGACTCTAATATCGTCATTTAAATTTAATTCTAATATTGTAAGTGTGGAATGAATGCTTGCTTCACTTGTCATACTTTCCTTAAAACATCTCATTTATGTCAGTGCTACATCAACTTTTCTCATCCTTTTAGATGCCACAACTTATCTTTTCACAACCAATTTTCAAATAACAAATAAAAAAAAAAACTAACTAAAAATTTGAATCGTTAGTGGGATAAAGGGCCCACCACAATACGTTGTGCTTCTTAGCAAGAGTGGCAAAACCACAACCCACTTGCTGCTTGCCACCCGTTGCCAAACTCAACCGAATGCTCCCGCTGATGGTTGCCGCCCCGTGCCGATATCATCTTGCCGGTCCATTCCGTCCACCTTAATATAGGGATAGGGGTGTTAGTGGTTAGGTTTTCTGATTATTAGAATTAAAATTTTAGACTGAAATGGAATTTGAAAGTTTGAGTTGATTCGTATATATCAAACTATCAGAAAAAATAATAATAAAAATAAATACTATATATAAACAAAATAAAAAGATATGTAGCTTTTTCATCAAAGCAATACACATTTTATATTATTCAAATATTCAGGTTGATTTGGTTCAAAAATCACATATTCAAATTCAGGATTCTGCTTGGATGCTAAGCTGATTCAAAAAACCAAATTCGTAGTTCGAATTTAGTTCAATTTGAATTTCGCTTTTTAGAGCATGATTCAAATAATGTACATGACCGTTGTTCCATGGTCCATAAATAGTAGTAGACCCATGAATTATTTACTGATGGTGCGGATGAGTGGTTCAAGCATATTTTCAGGGGGTACGATCGGGTTTTTTTACCTACAAAAATACACTACTTTGTTTTTTCAAAGGGTGCGCCCGCCCACCTTGGGCTTCATCTAGGTCCGCGCTTGTCCTTAAACAACATGAATTGCATCACCAGTAGCAACCAATAAGACCGTTTGAGAATCCCAGGCAAGCTAAGTGAAACAAAATCTATAAGCCACAACAAAATATAGAGATGGTCCAAAAGCATAAAGCATATAAAAATCCATGAAGCAACAAGAAGTTACCTCAAAGGCATTGAATATTTTTACCAAGCATACATGTAAAACAATTAACAAAACAAAATAGATCCACATCTTAGAGAAGCTAAAGAATCTTGGAGATATTAAGTTTTCTTCTCTTCATTCATTATTGTAACAACTAATCACCAAAGTTGTTGCACAATCAACTACGTAGGCGGAATACAGTAAGAAGTTCATCACTGATCTTAGGGTGATGCCGAGCATTGAGGTTCCTAGAGATTGTGTCAATATGAGACCTATGATTTCTCAAAGGTTACCTTACTTTAATGTTTATATATGTATTGTAATTTTTTAACACAATTCGTGAAGCTCACGGGTATATAATCTAGTGGATCAATAAAGGATAACATGTTGACCCATCTTTTGATTAATTATTGGAATATCTAATCTTTTTTATTGATTATTTTGATAAAACAAAGGTGGCTCGACTAATGAATAAGGCAGACTTCAAACATCACAAAATTCACTATTAAAAAGTAAATAAAATTTTAAAGCAAGCAAGTTATATATACACAATGTATAATTAGAACTAAGAAAGTCAGAGGTATCTAGTTTGAGTGTCAAGGTTAGTATGGAGCACGACTAACCTATAGATGTGGGCATATCTACACAAATAAAATAGCAAGTACCATTTAACCTACTAAAAATGTCATAAAAATCAGAAAACATCACATAGCTTGAATCTGCAAAATAGTTAAAAAAAAGAAAAGAATTTGATCGCTTAGTAGAGAGGAAAACAAATAACAAACTTACTAAAATTGTTACTCATAGCCGAGCTATTGGTAGGGCATGGGAAGGATGAGAGCAAACCCTTCCTCTATCCCTAAAAATCCATCGAAGGCCGGATTAATCATTTTAGAGGTCCTAGTTAAAAAAAAATTGGGCCCTTTTCAACATGTCAATTTTTTTAAATAATCAAAATTTTAAGATGAGAATTCAATCTTGTTGTTCCTTGTGAACATATTTGACACCATGATTTTCTCTTAATTTGTTGGTATTAATCTTTTTTATTAATGTTGATGATACTAAAGTTCGGTCTTTTAAGATGACAAGTTTTTTTTTTTTTCAAAATTAAGTCATATAAAAGAAATGAGTGGATTGAATGACTTGATCTTTTATGTTTGCAAACAAAACACTATAGAGTTATATAGAACTTTTCTGGAATTTGCTCTAGGTAATGGCCTAGGTTCATTAAACTATAGGTCCAACCCTGAGTATATCATCTTTATTTAACGCCTTCAAGAACTCTTATCCCCGATCATATTCTCAAAGAGGTGCAAGGCTAAAATGAAACACATTTTAAATGCATGCTGGTGTTTGGTGCATTGGATTATGAAAGAACACAAGATTATATAAGATCCAACAAAGATCATTTGCAATAGCCAATATAGATTAATCATCCTCGTCAATAATTAAATCTCACATTTTCATCCTGAAAAAAACATAAACTATGAGCATCTGAATCTTCTGACCCATCTTGATAATCCCTTATATTTAAAATATATAGTTTGTTGGTAAGTAACTAATTATATATTAAAAGCCCATTAATAAGGATGGAATATTCCCATGTAACCCTAGCTGCTGTTGTTATGCATATTTTGAAAAAGCTTATGCAAGTCAACACTCATGTAGTATCTAATAGTAGCAAGGCCCTACATCTTCAAACAACTAAAATAACGTTCAGTGTAAAAGTTAAAAAATGTGCAAAAAGAAACAGGAATGTTAATTAATTTCACCTTATAACAAAAATATCCCAAAGTAGTACTCCAACAACCGGAGTCTCCCAGCTATACATTATATATATATATAATATAGGGTAGGGTTCTAGAGTGAACACTAAGTTGAGAGTAAAGTGTGTGAACTAATCTAAGCCATTGGATTATACCATTTAAAGATTTTTAAACAATTAAAAAAGAATGTAATTATAATGTTGTAACTTCCCTTTAAATTAATTAGTAGAAGGTATTTGCGTCTTTTGTAAATTGCATTTATTAAACAATATAATCTGAATTCCTAAATGACATATCGAAAGTTGGGAGTGTTATCGCCAATTGGTGAAAGTTTGGGTTATTTAAATCCAATAACTTTTTTTTTTTACAAATTCTTCCTTATAAATTAGGGAATATTTATTTGTTTTTTTGTTTTTTTTTTTTCTTTTTTTTTTTTCTTGAGGATATTCTTGTTTAATCAATTAATTTCGTTCAACTACAAGCAATTATACCAAAGGAATATCCATATTTTTGTTTTCTACTTCTTCAAGTCCAATATTCTAATTTTTCCTTCTTAATTTACCTACTTTATCTAGGGAAATAAAATATGAATAATTTTTGGTACATCTTTACAAAAAACGTAAAAAGAAAGAAATGTAATGGAATAAAGAATAAATATTCGGACTTTAAACCATGTGAAACCATATAATTTTATAATATTCTCGATCTGGAAAGATTTTATGCCGATCACTGACATCTTAAATAGTGTAACGACATACTCATTGGATATTTCATCTATTTTAAATTGGGTTTTAGGAGCATAAAAGCTTTTATTCATACCGAAAAACTCTTTTTATGTTATTAATAATTCGAATAGGTCCAGAATCTTTCAAATATAATACACGGCAAACGAATTAATTGGGTTAGAAAGATATGAATATTAACTTATATCTTTACTTAACTCGCAAAAAACGACCAGATTAAATTCAAACAAACGAGTTAAAATACAAATTTTAGATTCTACATCCGATACCCAATCACTCACTTTTATCCAACACATTAAACATCTTATTAGAAATGCTAAGTGTGAATACGCATCACGACTAAGAAACAAAGTCAAGACCGCCAAAGTGACAACAAAGGAGGTACGATGACCCCTTAATTCAGTTTTTGGCACAAACCTAACCTAAGCCTTGCATATGACACAAGGTCAGAAGGTTTAATATACACAGGGCGTATGTATATACTAAATAATTATAACCATTCACAACAAAATCAGAAGCCTCGTTAATGAATGAATTTGATCACTTACACCTTTGTAATTTCTTTTTCATCATTTTAGTTGCAAACACACCTTTCTATTTTTTTTCATCATACTAACGACAGACACCTTGTGATTTTTTTTCTTATACCACCATCAGTCTCATTTGTTGCTTCGGATAATTTGTACCAATTTATTAGAATGGTGGCTTGTAACGACTAGCCGTTGTAGAATAGCGAGCTACAGAGGCGGATGGATTGATCTGATTAAGGTTTTAATGCAATGCAGGGGATACAGTCCCTTGGGAATTTGATACTAAACAATCCAGATGAACATGTATTTTGCGTTTCTGGTCATCAAACTATATGTATACACATTATCTCCTGTTTCCGTATACTGTATGTATTATTCCAAAGCGGAGGTGCTGGGCTGGGGCTGGGCTGGGGCTGGGCTGGGTAAGGTGGGTAATCCCTGTGGCTAAGATAATCAGGTCCGTACTTGCGGCTGAATACTCCCGCATGTAGAAGCATTAGAACAACATTGGCTGAATGTCGATATTGTTATGAATAATTCCAGTGTTTGCTGCACTTATACGCGCCCATTCTTAGTAAATGAACAATTGAATATGCATAATCTTTTATAGAAAATCACCAAAATGGACATTTTAGACAACTTTTAATTAAAATTAAAATTGACAAAAAAATTCAAATCCTAAACATATTAATAAATTAAAATATGACCAAGTGTAAAAACAAGGACTTGGCATGAAAGGGCGAATAAAGTACATGTTTTCAGGAAAAGGAAAAAAAATAATAAGTACAATCGGTGGAATTTTCGCCATTTCATGCCAGACATGACAAAAAAAATTTGTTTGGTCTCTTGTCTCTTTTATGGGACGTAAGACAAGACGAAAGTTACGCTCGCTTGTCTTGATCATTACACAAACCTAATGTTTAGGATTTAGTGTTTTTTCGATGTTTATTATGATTCAAGTGTTGATTGAAATCCAAAAATGTGTGTTTTGGTGATTTTCCCACTTATTTTTTAAGTAATAAGTTACATTACCAAGCGTTTTCCTCTTAGTCCTCCCATTTTGATCTCCTTCCAAACGAAACTATGTTTACAAAACTGTCAGTTGATAAAATAACTAGTTACATAGATGTAGAAAACAAATTTAGGGTTTTCATCATGTACCCAAAGGCGACAGCAGTAATAGCCCAAGAGATGAATGCGGAAGATGAAGCACTAGCCAAACTCGCGCTACGCCATGCTCGGTGGTGCATGAACCCGATCACTAGCGAGCACAATCCGGTTGCACCTCCAAGTAATCCAAATTCTAACATGTATGTTGTTGATGGATTCCCTCCCAAGTCTACATCACAATCATACCATTATCACTAAAACTCATCCGACTAAATTTACAATCATTTTAATCTTGTTACACAAAGGTTACATCTTCACAATTTAACAAGATGAATGCGATATTCGAATTATAACAAAGGTAAAACAGAGTAAGACAATCTTCAAAAACTGCTTTAAGCATTGCTTAGTAGTAACTTGAATCATAATATACAAGTAATTGATGAACAGATAACCTCCAAAATTTTCAAGATTGCCAATCTCAATCTCAAGTTTCATAAACCAACTTGATATACAATTTTAATTTTGATCTTGAGAATAAGGACATTACGGTCATTTAAAATAAACTAACAGATAACTGGATAACGTTATGAGTGTGGACTGTAATAATTAGGAAAGTTCCATAGAACTATTTTTGACAATTTTTAAACCAATAAACTGAAATAGTAATTTTTAATAAACCACAACAACAAAAAACTAGTTTTTCGTATTTATTAAAATTATATATAATATATTCATATATTTAATATCGTTACAGATAAACAAATATAATAAATTTAATTACGATGGTTTGCAGTTTTTCATATTTATTAAAATTATATATAATATATTCATATATTTACTATCGTTACAGATAAACAAATATAATAAATTTAATTACGATGGTCTGAGTAAGCACACACAAGTATCACTTAATACCACACCTGTATCAAACCTCTACAAAATTATAACTAATCTAATATAAGGTTTGTATCCAAAATACTCGTCCCAAATACTTCGAATGGGTTTTCATGTTGGTTCGGGTTTTTCAGCCATCCTATCGCGCTACCGCGTTAAGAAAAAATCAAACAAAACCATTTAGTAAAGAGAGAGCTTACGCGGGTGGTTCTGTTCGCCGTCAATATACTTATCGACAGACCATGCCGCGAGTCCGACCACTATTACACACACTACAAAGTTGGCTGTCAACATCGGCACCATTAAACCTCTACCATCTTCCCAACCTCCATTGTTAAACTCATGTAACCTTCACACACACACACAACGCCTTGGTGTCAAAGAGAAGAGGCTTTGATCACACCCAAACTATTAACTTTGTGAGATTAATAAACACTCAACACCTGACCCAGATGTTTGTTGAATGAGCATAAGCAATGCGTTAGGTTAAAGTACAACTTATAATGCATAGAACACAAATGGGCCAGGTCGGTCAAGAAATATTTAGATTTAGAATTGTGTATAAAACAACAAAAGGGATTCCTGGGCTTTATTCGGCCATGACGCCACTAATTATTTTGGTCTTCCTTGGCTTTTGTCGATTCGGGCCACGTGGACTGTATGCAGCATGTCCACCGAAGCATACTACGTGGTTATTAATTGGAGCGAAACTGGATGAAGCAAAACTTATGCGGCCTTATCACATCCATGATCTTTGAACGTATGTTTTTTGTTTGCTCTACTTCTAATCCACACGAAAGTGTTGACCATTATCACATCCATACTCTTTGAACGTAGTATTGATTTGTTGTTGAACACCCTTTCATTTCTTGTTTTCCATGCACAGGAACCACACGGTCGTCGTGAAAATGCATTATCACCTTCGTTTTTACGTTGTGAACATGAGATGTTGATTAGTTCTGTTGAAATATAATGGAAAATATGAATGAAATACTTATTACAGCAGACAGGCCAGCAGAGAATTCAGTCAGAGACGCAACCATAGAGTTCGATATCTTTGTCAGTATAATCTGGTTCCTCCTTAAGGTGTGAGATTATGATAGTGATAACCGAACTAGGTTGAATTCGGTTATGAAGAGAGAGAGAGGTGTAGAGGGTGATGAATTTGATGTTAATAATATTATTGTAATTGTCTAACACGTAACATCTCTAGTCATCTCTTATACATACACCCAGAAGAAAACCTAATTAGTTAATAAAGATAATATGGTTCATCAACAGTTACCAACTAATATATAATAGATTTAATATATTTTAATCTAATATAATATAAATGATTATAATAACTATATAATTAAATATTATAATAACTACATAATTAAATATTATAAACATAAATATATTTAATCTTTACAGGTTTGAATTTTACACCACGAGCAAATACATTCCTAAACAGCGGTTGTAAAAGGGTAGGAGACAAGCAATTTTTTGTTGTCTCCATGGGCTACGAACATAAAGCACAACCGGGTGAACTAACCGATATGCCACATCTTACTACAACTTCTATCATATGAAATCCATTTTGTGTCGTTCTCCAACTTAAACAATTGACCTCTCTATATGGATATCCAATTCGCTTACGAGTGTCGGTCGTCTACTTGGTTATATGTTGCTTGTTTGATCATCGCCTCATGGACTGCACGGAGAAAACTCCCGAATCATCGCCCTTACAAAACCATTTATCCTTACCCTCTCCCGTGTTCTGATGGTTGATAAGAGTCATGAACTTCCTCCTATCCAATCCCATTTCCACACCAATTAATTATTTTGCCTTTTCTTTGGTTATATCTCCTATGAAGCATCCTTCTAACGATTCTATATCAAAGAGGTTGGGGAATCAATCTTTTACTCACCCCTATGCAGTTCTTGATCAGGCGAAATCGCCATGCTGTGATTGGAGTGTATCATCACGATTAGGTATACACAACTCGATTAGCTCACAAGGTTACACGAGCTGTAATAGTAGTTGAAAGGACCGTGGAAATCACAAGCTTAATGGATCTATACTAGAGAATCTTACTGACTTGAATGAATGTAACGCCCGTTTTTTTATAAGTAATATATTAGACGGTTCATTGCATTTTTATTTTTAAAATTTTAAATGAGCGTTTAACCGTTAAAATGACCAGTTAAGTTGTGAGATATTTAAACGAACAATTAGTAGAAGAATACTTTAAGATATAATAACAAGTGTGTATATTTTACATATGTATGTGTATTTCCTAAATAGTGTGTGTATATATATATAATTATACACTATAAATAAGCAACAATTTTAAGTTTAGGGTAGTTCTACTCTTGGCTTTGGATGGTTTAAAAAAATTAGAATTTTACTTTTTAACTCAAGTCTTTCTATTTGTTGCAAATTTAATTTACAAAATTGATTTTGTTTACCTAGAAGCCAAAACTTTTCTTCTTTTACAATTTAATCACACAACTTTTCTACTTTTCATCTTTCGCAAATTTTTGATTTACGTTTCGTACTAAATTTTACGAGTTACAACGGAGCAACGTGCTTTTGTGGTTCAATATTTTTACGCTTCGTTCATAATTTTACGAGTTAACACCGACACAACGTCTATGTGTAGTTCAAGGTTTTTACGTCTATTGTTTTTCATCTTACAGGTTCATCACAACGCGTGGGTCATTGATCAACTTAGTTATTTTTTATATGTTCTATGTTTCGGTTTCTTGCAATTTTAACCTCACAAATTGAATTTTTAATTTTAACCCAAAACTTTTTATTTTTTGCAATTTAACCACACTACTATTTTACTTTCAACTTTGATCTCCTATACTTTTCATCTTTCGCAAATTTC
This sequence comes from Scalesia atractyloides, assembly GCA_947069175.1. Taxonomy (NCBI): domain Eukaryota; kingdom Viridiplantae; phylum Streptophyta; class Magnoliopsida; order Asterales; family Asteraceae; genus Scalesia; species Scalesia atractyloides. The sequence goes on from CAMTDV010000013.1 coordinate 25,355,359, forward strand.
CGTTTTACATTTCGTACTAAATTTGCGAGTTAACACGACGCACCATGCGTGTGTGGTTCAACGTTTTTACATTTCGTTCATAATTTTGTGAGTTAATACGTCGCAACGTCTATGTGTGGTTCATAGTTTTATGTCTATTTTCTCTCATTTGACAGGTTCGTCACAACACGTAGGTGCTAGATCGCCTTAGTTATTTTTTATATGCTCTACGTTTCGGTGGTTTATATAGCTTGTAACATATGTTTTGGGAGCTTTTAATTTATTATTTTTTTTTGCATTTTTCACTTTCAGACCAAAGGTTTTTATCTTTTATATTTTAACTCCTCTGGTTTTTTTAGTTTTATCACAAAGCTTTTTAACTTTTTTGTTTAACCCCAATACTTTTTATTTTAACTCTGGTCTCTCCATACTTTTCATCTTTTGCAAGTTTTTCGTTTTACGTTTCGGCATAAATTTGATTTATTTTATGTTTGATCAAACTACCATGCTTATATAGGTTAAATTGAGTTCAATCGGATAGGTCGAAACACATATTTTCATACGTTAGCTCATATTAGATTAATCCATTCAATGTTTGTGATGTATCGCGCCGCAACGCGCGCGGGTGTTATCAGCAGGTATAATGATAATTACATAGTATAATCTTGGTCGTAAGACCCAAGTAGCTTGACAACCACATTTTTAGAATTAATTAATTCATAGTGAAATCTAAGTTAGGAAGTCACAGTTGAGGATGACATCAAATTAGAGCGTCATCATGTGTCATTTATATTTATGAGTAGCCACGTTGGTCTTTTTTAAAGGCCACTAACCGATTCCAAAATTGTTGGAACAGACATCTCCCAGTTATATGCCTCATCATGCTGCCATCTGTCGAACTTATCTAACAATTTGATGGTTATGTTTTTAACCACATATTGCTACTAGTATATATAGTATGCTTCGGCCATATAATTTTTGTACCAAAATGAAAATAATATCCATAGCTCATTATTATTGTAATTAGAAGAAAGACAATGTTAGGATTCTACGATCGTATTAGCAACAATCTACGGTGGCACTAGTTAATTATTTGTGGCGATTTTCGACCGTAACAAACGGTTTCGTCGGTAGTGGTTAGTAGCTAACTTTGATTACGGGTAGTGAGCACGTGTCTCGTGTAACTGACGTATAAGTATTGGAAGGTAAAACCCAAATCTGATTATATTCAAAAGTTTATTATTGTTGTTGTTGTTGTTGTTGCTGCTGCTGTTGTCGTTGCTGCTGCAGCAGCAGCTGGTCAGTTGGGATGTATGTATGTATATTTATAGGAAAAGAATAAAATGAAAATCCACTTAAGTTGAGAAAACTCAAAAAATCTTTGTAAAATCCCATATAACATTTTTTTTTTCTAAAAAAATAAGAAGTGTAACAAACATATATTTGAACACTTTTATAAAAGAAACACAAAAAAACGACGAGTAGTTTATTTTTTAAAAAATGTTAAAATTTCATGTTACATAATATATATATCCAAAAAAAATATAACATACAAATTTTGAATTTTTTTTTTAAAAACAAGCAAAGCGCTTTTTACATTTTTTTTATAAAAATGTTCAAGTACATTAATGTTACATTCCACTATTTGTTTATAAAAAATAAAAATATTACATAGAGTTTTCTTGAGTTTTCTCAACTCAAGTGGGTTTTCGTTTTATCTTTCACCTATGATATATATATATATATGTGTATATATATATATACACACACACGCACGGTTAAGTTTAGTGCGGGTACTAGATACTAAAGTTTATATAATATAATGGTTATATGAGATAAAAAGCAATTGACAAAGGAATTACAAGTGGATTGCTTTTTATCTAGTATAATGGATTTAATTAATGGATTGCTCTAGACGTCAGGTGAGTTCATACGACTCCCTAACATCATTTAAAGTGATACCAGTTATACGCTATGTGTGTAGTATAGTTGGTGTAAATGTTGTGATTTTATATAATTAATTATCCAATGATGTTAGTTGTAAAAAGGGGAGAAAACAGTTGATGCCATGGAATTCACATGGTAAGTTGTTAAAATAACCGTGGGGTAATCAATCGTTATGTTACGATTGGTTAACCAGCCGTTTATCCACCATGAGTGGTCTGTTGTTATATCACTGTCGAGTGAATAGTTGTTAAAAATCACAGTTAAATATAAAATTACCATAAGTGGAATATGGTGGGGTCGATAAAAACTATGATCTGGAAAACATTATAGTTGATTTATTAACTCACTTAGCGTTGGCTAGTAGTTGTTTAAATAATGTTTTCCAGGTAAATCATCTATGCGGGGTTGAAGGAGTCAAGTCAAACCTCGGTACATTTAAGGATCGAACATATATTTATAACCCCCTTTTGATGTACAAAGTTTGGGTTATCTAAATAAGTTCTGATGATGTTAACTTACTCAACTTATGAAATAAATATATAATGTGAATTTTAAAGATGGTGGTTTTATCATATGATTCTATTATAAATGCTTCTGCTGTTATTTAAAAGAAGAAATTTGTAACACCTTGTAAAATCGTGTCCAACAATATAGTGACACGTGTCATTAATTTTATATTAAGTCTATTAAAGACTTTAAGTGACCCTCTAATGTCAATATGCATAAGCTAAGCCTTTGGAGTGACCATTAGTGTTAACATGCTTAAATTAAGCCTCTGAGTGACCATTAGTGTCACATGCTTAATCAGCTCTGAGTACATGTGTAACATGCTAATCGAGCCTCTGAGTGACCATTAGTGTCAACATGCTTAAATTTAGCCTCTGAGTGACCATCAGAGTCAACATGCTTATACTGAGCCTCTAAGTGATCCTTTACGAAGTCCGAACTCTCATATGAGCCACTTGTTGGATGAGAGGGAAATAATTATGTAAATATGTTAAAGTTGGACAATGAGGGATTATAAGTGTCACATGTTAATTTATACCTCCGAGTGACTTTAAACGAACCGAGAGCTTGACAATGTCCGGCCATACTCCCGGGTATGCCAATTATTGGCTTCATAGGGCTAATTATGCTTATAAAGGTGTTTTAAAGGTTTTATAAATTGAGGGGCTAAATGTGACAAGTTTGGAAAGTTCTCATGAGGCGCTCGCGTGGCGCAAGACACTGGTCTGGTCTCTTGCGGCCCGCCAAAGGCCTGTATCTACGAAAAATTGCTTGGCCTCCACACATGTTACCAAAAACCATTTGAGTCGAAACTAGGGACTTCCAAACTGCTATGCCACGTTTTAGGATACTTGTAAGCTCCCTCTAACACTCCCTAACACCTGGCATCACCTCCTTCAAGCTCCCCAACTATAAATAGGTGCCAAGGTTCACCACTTAAACTTGCACCTTTCTCATTCTTCACTCCATCTCCCTCCTCTGGAAGTTGCTAACTGAAAGGAGCATCCAACTTAGTTCTATTTCATCCTAGGAATCACTTGTAAGTGTTCCTTTCTCTTGCATTTTCGTTTATAGGCTTTTATAGCCAAAAGTCAAGTGTTTTACGGAAAACGCCTTGACTTTCGGTTAAGACCATTATGGTCCAGCCATTGTTCGTAACGAAAATGGCTACGTGATCGTAATAAGGTAGGTGTTAATCCGTTTAAAGGGCACCTCCTAAAGATCACGTTTGCTAGACCAGTTGATGGGTCAAAGTTTTATTATTAAAAAGTCAAACAGGACATTTTTCAGAAATATTATAAGCTGAGCTTATATAGTTATGAATCATATTTTGACACTTAAACAAGTTGGTAATAATTATTAGAACATGTGAGAACATGTTCGGCTCGTCAATTTCAGATCTAGGGTCGGTTCGCAACCGAAAGTCGCAAAGTTTGACTTCTGCTTTGGCTTTTGATTCTAACCCGATTTAGATTAGTTAGCTACTGATCTAAGGTTGCATTATGATCGTAATATAATATAGCATAACCCCCTGAGATTATATTACAGATCATAATCAGAATATGAGTTTATGCACAAGTTCCATTATTATGCCATTTTGACTAAAATGCCCTTTTTACAAAAATAAGGTTTAAACGACAATGAACTTGAAAATGAACTAACTACTGATGTAGTATCATAAGTAGGATTATTTGGGATGTCATATCAGATTGTATACATTATGTAAAGTTCTTGTATTATGTCGACAAATACGACAAAGCACTTGTGGCACATAAAATAGTTTTAATCATACCTTTTTATATCAAATCTTTCACCTAATGATATGTTATATTAAATAACATATCAAAAACAATTAAACTTAATTTTAACATCACTCTTTACTAAACTTCACACAAATCATCATTTTACAACACAAGCGTCGTTTCGGCGCATAGTATAGTTTAAACCATATTTATCAACCAAGACTTGTTACCTACTAATTTTAAAACTTATTTAAAATATTTTTATAGTAGGTACATGATGTAAACTCAGAATCCCAAATAAATTATATAACTATGTTTAAAATGACCAAAATGCCCCTTACGGTGCATAGTTTGGTCATAAATGATAAATTACACATATAACTAATATCTTACTGATATTATATCATAAATTGATTATTTTTGCAGAATACTTATGATCATAACATTTAAATATATTCAAGTTCCTTTTATACGGTATATATTTACCAAAACGCCCTTATGAGGCATAGTTTCATTTTAAAATCTTAACGGGCATGTAAGTTGATATCATACTGATATTACAACTTATTAAAAAGTATAATGGCATATAGAACTTATCCATGAATTATCCGGTTACCCGATATCGCTTATATGCGCACTGTTAAGTATATGTAACTAGTTTACGGAAATTAACCGAAACGGGTTGAACCTCATCATTTTAGTCTCAAAATCCAGAATGCTTATACCCATATTATACAAGTCATAGTACTTGTTGGGTTTAAACTACATTCTATCCGGTCATCGCTTAATCTTGCGTATTTTACCGTTATTGATCTTGTACGCTAGTCGATCTAAGTCTATGACTTAATTAAGACCGTTAGCATTTAATTGGTTAGCTTATGTCATAATTAAGACTAGATCCTTACGGTAAATACTATCTGCACTTAGTTCATTTTAGATACGGCTGAGATTTTAAATCTTGCATTTAATGAAGAAGCACCGGTTAAACCTAGGGATATCCTTGGATATATAAGTCACAACCAGGGTGTTTTGCATAGAGGGTTATCCTTTCACTTCACTCTTCGGGTGTGAGCTCACTTAAGCTGATCCGCAAAACTAGTAGCGCCTTAGTCTCGTCACGGGGAAAAGGGTGGTTTTCTTCGTGACCACACTCCGGCGTGAGAATAAGTACTTGAGGAAAGTAAGTAAGTATGTGAGTGAGTATGAATGTTTCTAAGGCTGTTCGCCTATCTCTTACCTGGAGATCCGATTCTTATTTATAGCCGAAAAGGTATGTTCAGGAGTTGGGCTGGTGGGCCTTGGGCCTGACCCATACAGCCAGAGACATCCGTTTTGTCCCTCTGTGTTAGACATTAAATGCTCCTTGCAGGAGAATTAATGTCCTTTGTCATGAGGAGTGCTTTGTTGGATGTTGAGTGGTGCCACGTGTAAAGGCAGCCATCTCTGGTGTCAGGCCTGCTGCCAGCCGAAAATGGAGAAGGTGGAACAGTCACTTGCAGAGATATGGTTGGTGTAGGGTCTGACGTCTGCATCACTGGTCATGCGACACTGTCACGCGCAACCTGCCGAGCAACCCTTGGTTACAGTACTGTTGCTTTGTACCCTTCAATATGGTCAACACCTCTTAGTGCTTACCCCTTCTACGAGGCTTTCAGAGTTTTTCCCACCAGCGCAGGGTGTCAGGGGTATATCCTTTTGTCCCAAGACTATGAGGCGCTTCTCATGTATGTCTTGTCCTTGCAAGGTTTTGGGATTCGCAGCTCAGACGAATGTTGTTCTGTTCAGGGTCTAGTATCCTGCGCACGTGAGTCTAACTTGCTGTTATGCCAAGTACACAAGGTTCGTTATGTGACTTGTGTTATTTAGTTTCACTTGTCGTTGCGCTGGGTGTGCAAGACTCGTTGTTTGACTTAATGTATTGGTCTAATTTACTGTTGCGCTGAGTGCGTAAGGTTCATTGTATGACCTGGTGTTGTTGGTCTAATTCACCGTTGCATTGAGTGCGCGAGGTTCATTGTACGACGTATTCGTGTTGAAGAACACACACCATTGCATGTTGCATGCAATGTTATCCTTGTAAAATGTAGTCAAGGGTATGGTCATTTGGGACCATACCTCCTCAACCCCCCCCCCCCCAGTCCAGTGCTGCTCCTACGCGCATGTTGTAAAGTGGGAGGAGTGCTAGACTAGAAGAATTGTTGCATGTGCCATTAATGTGGTGGCGAAAAATATTGACAAGGGTTGAGAGAAAACGTTTGTGTGAAGGAAACATTTTGTCATCAAACTCTTGGAATTCGAAACTCTGTCCTTCTGACGTTGCAGGTGAGTTGGTGAGAAAAAATGGGATTTGAAAGGACATCTGACAGCTGTAGCATGCACTCAGCCGTTTCGCCTGCCATTCATTAATGAATTGGCAGGGAGAGTGGAGGTAACGCGTGCATGTTAATCGTCTTTTGCAACTTGCTTGCCACGCCTCTTTCTCTGGTTGGCTGTTATCGCCGCGCGTGTGTCACGTTCTTCAACCGCGTTAAATGTGAGCACTATAAATAGAGGTACTCCGCTAGGTTTTCCTCATTAATCCAACTTTTCTTTCATCTTCTTCTCTGCACTTGTTTTGTTTTTGTGCTTTGCTTTTCAAAAATTTCTTTTCCTTGTTTCCCATGGCGTCCAGAAGGTCTAAATCTGCCTCTGGTGTTGGGTTCCGCCCCCTTTGGTAGCGCGTAAGCTGAGCCGGCAAACTCTTGATGACATGTTTCCGGTTTCCTCCCAATTGGGATGCTCGGTTACTGGCTGAGGGTGAGACAGCCGTCGATGCTCTAGCGGGCTATATCACCTTGTTTTATGATTTTTTCGGTGAGGGTAACTTCTGGTTGCCTGTCACCAATTTTTTTCTTGAAGTGCTGCAGTACTATGGCTTCAACCTTTTCCAATTGAATCCGATAGGAATGGTGAGGATAAAGCACTTCGAGTTCTTGTGCCGGTCGACGGGATCTGCTCCCACCATCGACCGTTTTCGCATTTTTACCAACTCCATTGTTCAATGGGGTTTTATTCTTTCCAGTCCTTCCATGATTGGAAGGCAAAATTCTTTTTTATGAAGGCCGGTGTCATTCCTGTACCTTTGACGTTCCAGGGGCCGGATGAGATTCCGGCGGAGACCATTCCAATACCAGTGTTGGATCCCTGGTATTGTGATCTGAAGGAGATCCGGCGATTCAGTTGCCGGAGAGGATACTGGTGGCGGCGAGGATGAGCCTGCTGTGGAAACCCGACCCCGATACCGGCCAGTGTACGTGGAGGGTGATCAGAGTAAGTGCTCTTATTTCATTGTGTTTCCTTTACTTTTGAGTTGTTTGTTGTCTAACATGCATGTGTTTTCTTTGTAGGAGCCCCATTATTTTTGGCCGCCTTTCAGAAGAAGGAAGGGCGGACTAAAAGGCTCCCCTTGGCCTGGATGAGCCCACTTGTTATGCGTAGGTCCTGGGCAATTTTGCCCTAATCAAAGATGCGGACCTGGATGTTCCCGCGCTTCAACTGGTAAGTTCATGTTGTTGAATACTGCAACTTTGCAAGTGACTTATTCATTGTTATGCTGTGATACAGGCGCGTTGGAGATTTGGGCGTTGGCCCAGATCACAAGAGGAAGAGGTGCGTAGGGTCAAGCGCGGTGGTGGAGAAAAGGCGACTTAACCCGGGGCGGGCCCTCCCAAAGGTAAGTGCGTTGTTACTGATAAGTGGAAAGCTTATGTGGTCATCTCTGACTCATGGGAGAGTCTTGAACCTGTAGGTGCGAAAAAGGCTGCACCAAAGCAGGCGGTTATCCCGACCGCCAAACCTTCTAGTCCAGAGGATGCTGAGGAGATCCCAGAGGTGCCTCTGAAGGGGAACAGGCGTCCGAAGGAGGACCTCTCCGCGCAACCACCTAAAAAGGTTGTGCGGAAGCATATGGGGAAGAGGGCGTATTGGGGACATTAACTGCTAAGATATCCCTTGGTAACTTTCGGCAACCTTCACTATTTTCTTCCGGTTTTTATGTCGTGCATGACTAACTTTTCTTGTTATACAGTGGGCGATGAGAGGGTTTTTGTGAAATTCGACACATGCGCCATAGATACGATTCCCCCATGACCCAGGCTGGTGGTAAAGGCGGGAGCTCTGCTAGTGGGGCAGAAGAACCGGTCCCAGTAAGGGAGGGGCCTCACGTGGTGGTGGAAGGTTCCGATATGGGTATTAATGTGGGTTCTCCGATGGTGGAACGTCCGGTGGTTCCATTGACGCAACGACAGGTGATATTGAAGAACCTGTGGTTGTTGTTGGGGAATCATGGGTGGAATTTAAAGAACCTGCGGTGGAAGTGGAAGAAACGGGGTTCGTTGTGGAAGAACCCGTTGTGGCGGTGGAAGAACGCGCGAATCCAGGTGGCGCGTGTTATGTCGGTGAGGCGGAGCCGGTGGGAACGCTTCCTCTAGGGTGCTCAAACTAGTGCTCCACAAGGGGAGCATGTGGAGGAAATGGCACTCAGTGATGGTGCGGGAGGTTCTGGTAGAATCCCTTCCGCTGATGTGTCTCCAATCCGCCGGATGAAACTCCGGGGGATTATTATTATAGGTCATACTCCTCCGCTTAATCTGAAGAGGTCCACACTCCTGTGTGGAAATTGGAGAAAGGAGATGACTTTTCTCACTGGCCGGCGTGCCGTGAGTTTTTTAAGGGAGCTTTCCCCCTAGCGGAGGTATGTTTGCTTTCTGATCATGAAGAAGAAGAGACGTACCATACGTACCTCCAGGCAGCTGCCAGGTCCGCCTCTGTGACCTACTAGATTGTTCAAGAATGGCGGGGCCTGGAGAAGCAAAAGAAAGATCTTAAGGCTGCCTAAGCGGTCCTTGGTAAAGAGCGAGCCCAAGTGGCTGTGCGTGAAGCTGTGGTGCAGGCAAAGGAGACTGCCTTCGCCGATAACAGCGAGTTGAAGAATGGTCCGCGTAGGGGTGGAAAAGACAGGTCGGAGCCTCGGACGCCAAACTTGCTGAGGAGCGCAAGATGTGGAAAGAGGCTTGTGAAAGGGATAACAGGGAGAACAAATCCCTGAGGGATGAACTGGCCCAGTTGCGCGCTGATGTGGCGCGAGAGAAGAAAGGGAAGGAGGCGACGGCTGCCGCGGCTGCACAGGCTAGTGTGCAACGCGCACACAGTGAGCAGAAATAGGTACCCCCTTGTCTTTGTGTTCATTCTTTTTTGATATTGTTAAGTTACGATGCTAACCTTGTTGTGAACAAACAGGTTGAGGCATGCGCTGCTGTAGAGTTCACCAAGAAAGACCTCCAAGCAGCCTCTGTGGAGAAGGCTGAGCTTCAGCTCAGGCTGCGGTTAGCGGATGCAAAGGTGGAGGTGGCTAAGAAAAAATTGGAGGATTCTGAAGACGCCCAGCCATTTCCGAGTTGTTGATTGAATCGCTGACCAACAACATGTTGTGGCTACAGCAGCATGGAATTGTCAATGTAAGCACTCCGCTTTTTTTTTATCTTTATGTGATGGCTCTGAATTTTTCTTTGAATTTGCAGATTGACAACTCCATTGTGAACTCTGCGGAGTTAGATGGTGCAGTAGCCAAGCTAGTGGTTGCTGCGCGCCATGATGGGCATGCGCAAGGCTATGTTTAGTGTGCGTTACAAGTCACTCATGCCTTGGACATTCCATGGGATTCCAGCCATGCCTCCACTTATGGAGTTAATATCGGAGCTGTTTTCGAGAGGGCACAACAAGGGTATAACCGTCTTGATATCCCGGCGTTAGAATTGGTAAGCGAGGCGCTCACCCACGATGACTTCGTCGACCACTTGAAGGATATCTTTCCGGAAGAAGCCGAGGTCGTTGCTGAAGAAGAAGACTAGTGTAGGATCTCTGATTGTGCTGCATGTTGCGCTGTGTTGTAAATATCTTTATCTTTTAATGAAATGTTTCTTCCTTGTTACAATATTTGCGTGAAGTGGACCATTTTTTGCGTAGGAATAGCGAATGAGACTGGTAATGAACTCGTGTGTGAACATCATCTCCTATGTGCGTTTCGTAGGTAGGGATTTAGGGTTCGCGAGTCATTATGTACCGAGGTGTTTTCGCGTATGCCCAAACTGGTTCCGCACATTGGTAACAAAAATTTAAGATAAAAATAAATCATGTAACTCTTATTTTTATTACATAATAGGGCATTAGAGCCGTATTTTAGAGTGGATAAAAGATAATGAACTTGCAGGTTTACATGTAGCACCGTCTTAGCTGCTGTGCATTCCATGTTCTAGGGATATTTGTTCCATCTAGGCGCTTAAGGGTGTATGCGCCTTTCCCCAGGACTTCATGGATAACATAAGGACCTTCCCATTTGGGTGCTATTTCAAGGACGTTCGGCGTTAGACGCCTCATTGTCGCATTAAGCAAAGTCACTGGGTAAAAAGGTACATATGCGGACTCGCGCATTGTAATACTTTTTGAGCTTGGACTTGTATTTTGCCTCATTGATGGCAGTGTTTTCACGCCTTTCTTCTAGTAAATCGAAGTCAAGTCTTCGCTCATCTTAATTGTTTTACCTTTGCGTAACTAGCATGCGTGGTGATTGGAGGCCTATCTCTATAGTAATCACTACCTCCGTCCCATACACAAGGCTAAAAGAAGTTTCCCCCATGCTGGTTTTAGGCATAGTTCGATGAACCCATAGGATGCTTGGCAGCTCATCTACCTAACCTCTACGCGCTATACCCAGCCTTGTCTTGATCCCTTCGACTATGCTTTTGTTAATTCTTTCCACTTGGCCGTTCCCTTGGGGATACGCGACCGAAGTGAATACGTGTTCGATATGCATTTCTTTCATCCATTGCTGTAGCTCTTCAGCTGCGAAGTTGGGACCGTTATCAGTGACTATGCGCAGGGGTAATCCGAAGCGGCATATAATGTGTTCCCATATAAACTTTCGCACTATAGTTGCCGCGGTGGATGCAAGGGGTTTGGCTTCCACCCATTTGGTGAAATAATCGACTGCGACGATTATGAATTTCACCTCTCCTGGGGCGTCTGGGAATGGTCCCACCATATCGATTGCCCATTGTTGAAAAGGCCACACTTTTGTAACCGAGATCAGAGGATTCTTGGGGCTCAGTGTCTTTGGAGCATGGCGCCGGCATGATGCGCACTTACGTAATGTTTCAACCGCTTCAAGGTGCATGCCAGGCCAATAGTAACCAGCGTTCATGATCTTTGCCACGACCATGCGTGGACCGGCGTGAATTCTGCATAACCCTTCGTGTATTTCGTGGATCAAGTACCCGCATCTTACGGATCAACGCAGCGGAGGAGTGGTCCAAGGTATGACTTTCGGTATAAGATGCCGTCCGCCATTTCATAGTTGAGTGCTTTGTTATGGACCTTCCTTGCTTCCGCTTTGTTTTCGGGGAGGCTCCCGTGTTGCAAGAACATGATGATGGGGGACATCCAAGACGGATTTCCCACTTCGATGATGTTGACTTGTCGCAAAGGAACAAAAGGGTTTTTGAGTACCTCAATGCGCACCTGGCGCGCGAGGTGCTTGAAGCTTGTAGTGGCTAATTTGCTGAGAGCGTCAGCGTGTTGTTCTTGCTTCGGTTGACATGGGTTATCTTGAAGTGTTGGAATTTGGTTATTAAGGCTTGCGCCTGTTCTAGATACAAGGCCATCACCTCGCCCTTTGTGTTGTACAGGTCGTTGACCTGTCCGGCGACTAAAAGTGAGTCAACATGGGCCTCCAAATTCTGCGCACCCATCTTGACTGCTAACCGAAGGCTTGCCAGGAACACTTCATATTCAGCTTCATTATTTGTACTTTTAAAATCCAATCTGATGGCATTGGTGAATTCTTGATTGTCGGGGCTTATTAGACGAAGACCTGCCCCTGCGCCATCGGTGTGAAGTATCAATGCGTGGTCATCTGTAACCGGCGTTGGATTCTGTACAGCTTCACATTCTTGCACTTTATTCTGCGGGACTTCCGCAATAAATCTGCTAGTATATGGCCTTTTATTGTTGGGCATACTTTATACACAATATTGTGTCCATTGAGTTCAATCGCCCATTTTGCTAACCGACCAGATATGCCTGGTTTCGACAAAATTTGGCCTAGATGATAGTTAGAGAGAATTGTTATTTCGTGGCTGGAAAAATATCAGCGCAACCACCTGGATGCGCGGACAAAAGCTAGAGCAAGCTTTTCCATCATGGGATATCGAGTCTCTGGGTCAGTAAGCATCTTGCTGACGTAGTAGATCGGAGTCTGAACTCCTGTGCGTTCTACTAGCAGGACTGCTCCTAGAGCGATATCTGATGCGAAAAGTTAAAGTATCAGTGGCTCGTTCTTCTGCGATGTGGTGAGCGTTGGTAGCTGGATCAAGCATTCCTTTGGGTGAAGGCTTTCTCCCCATCCGGAGTCCACTGAAACCTGTTTTCTTCACACAATTCCGAAGGGTGCTGATGAATGGGAAGGAACCTATTAAGTGCAGCCAGCCGCCCCGCCAACTGCTGCATTTCTTCGATAGTTAATGGTGATGGCATACGCTGAATTGCTTCCAATCGGGATTGACTTTGAATCCATCGCGTGTAACGATGAATCCCAAAATTTTTCCTTCCTCCTTCCAAAAGAGCACTTGCTGGGGTTCAGCTTTAGATTCGCCTTGCTCAAGGAGCAAACATTTTTGGATGTTTGCAAGCATTTTCCCCTCATCCGAGCTCGTGATGATGAGGTCATCAATATACACTTCCACGGTTTCACCAATGTCATCCACAAAGACATGTCCATCAAACGTTGATAGGTGGCTCCTGCGTTGCGCAATCCGAAGGGCATCTTTGTGCAACAGAAAATGCCTTGTCTGTTCAGAAAGCGGTCTTGTATTCATCTTCTTTCTTCATTTGAATTTGGTGTAGCCCTTGTAGTAGTCAAGGAGCATTTCCACCTGAATGAAGCAGAGAGTCCACCTTTTGTCAATTTCTAGTAAGGCTAACAGTCGACATGCCTTGTTGAGATCCTTGAAATCGACATACATGCGCCTACTGCCGTTGGACTTTTGACCATGACTGGTTGGCTACCCATGTCTGATAACGTACCTCTCGGATGATTCCTGCTGGAGAATTCTGTAACTTGTTCGTACCGAGCGCTGGTCTTTTCTGGACCGAAGCTGCGCTTCTTCTTAACTATGGGCTGAACTGAAGGAATGTGTGCAATGCATGCTCAGCGATTTCCTTGGCACCAAGTCATATCCGCCGTGACCACAAAAAAATATCAGAATTACGAAACAACAGTTGTTTCAATCGCGCCTTGACTACGGGAGTCATGGCGGGCCCCAAGAGCACGGTTTTTTCCGGGTACTTGTTGTTGAGCACCCACTTTTCTGGTTTATAGTTGGATATGGCTTTGATTGCTTTATTGGCAGTTCCTCATCAACAGACATGACTTCCTTCCTTGCATACATTATGGCCACTCCGGTTTCCGTGGGAAAACCGCAAGCGGCTTGGGGGATGGAAGTAATCATGCTGAAATCCCGTTGAGCACGTCGACCTAATAGTACATCATGGCGCAAGGTTACGGGCATGACCATGAAGTTGACCTGGACCGTGCGAGTGTGGCGCCCATCAGAAAGAGTCACCGGGAAAGAAATTTGGCCCAAAGGAAAAACAGCCTCATTATAGAAACCCGTGAGTAGGAAATCTACCGGCTCTAGGCGTGCTTTGTCCTCTGGGTTTAGCTGCCGGAAGCACTGTTCATAGATAATGTCCATAGAGCTCTCAGGTCCTATGGAATGTAGTCTGTGCGGTAGTGGCCAAAGATGCCGGTTATCACTACCGGTCAGTCTTCTTGTGGGCCCCCGGGGACTACGGGTGCTATTCATGCCAGTGAGGTGTGCAACTCTTCTGGTGGCTACGCTTGCGCGAAGGTCCACCCTGGTTCATATAAACAGACTTCATTTTTTGTTACTCGGCCCTCGCCGCCTCGAGTGATTTGGCGCACCTCCTTGCGCACGTTTTGCAGTAAGTGGGTGAGCTTCCCACTCTTAAGCGCTTTTTCGATCTCCATGCGCAAGGAGATACAATTATCGGTTGTGTGCCCCATGTCTTTATGATAGTCGCAGAAGAGGTGGGGGGGACCTTTCTTATTGCGCATCAGCGGTGGTTGTTTGAACTGATGGTCTTCTGTACTGAGTACCTCCGCCGGTGTCTTCGTCAGTGGGATCCACTGACGGTCGCGATTATCTTCCTATATTGCTCGCTGAGTGGCGAGCTTATTGATGGTCGCGCGAGTGTCGATCGGTATGTGGGGAGGGTTTTGGCTGTGGTCCCTCCACCATTTATTCTTCTTCCCAAACCCCCTACTCAAGTCTTGGGGACGGTGATGAGGTAAGGGAGGTCTACTATTATTGAGGTTGCACTCCGTCTGCGCGTAGACCTTTGCCGCTGCCAGAAGTTTCTCCCAACTCTTGGGGAGGCCTGTAGTTCCTGATAAGACTTTGATCATCTCATCACAGCGTACGGCATACTTGAACTGTGCGTGAATCAGATATTCGTGCACGTCCCCTATCTCTAGCACCTCCTTGTTATAGCGGGTGATGAAGTCTTCAAGACTTTCATCATCGTGCCGCTAGATGTTCATTACGTCAGAGGAGTCTCTGACGTAACGCCGTTGTTGACTGAAGTGTGTCTTTCAAATCGTTCCATGATGCCAGTTTGCCCATGGGCAGGTTATCAAACCACATGCGTGCAGCAACTGTGAGGGTTTAAACGAAAAGGTGACACCACATCGGTAGTGTCCATTCTCCAATCAGTCCTGCACCGGTGAAGAGACGCAGGTGATCATATGGGTCTGTCAACCCGTTGTATTTCCCGACATTGGAGGGAAGTTTTGCACGCTCCAATGGTGCGAGCGCTATCTCTTTGATAAACTTGGAATGTTCGGCCGCGTCAATCAGTTGGTAGATCAGGTTATAATCATGCTCTACTTCTGGGTTGTATCCACCCCATGGAGCGGATCTGTATGCCCCATGATTCTTTGGCAGCCGGTGAAAAACGCTGGCGCTATCACCCTCGCCATAGGTTTTGTCGTCCTCACGCTGGGTGTACCGCTCCCCGGGCCCAACCGTGAGTGAACAGATGCTCTCCTAAGAGAGTGAGACTTCGGTTTAGGCGGTGGTTGTGTGTACTCCGTCTCTTGGGTATGGAGACTATATGGTATGCTCGCCCAGCTGGCGAGTCGTAACTCAATATCCTCGGTGCAGGCGAAGCATGCACCTGAACGGCGGGCTGCACTGGGGCAGCCGGGGTGTTTGTCTATGCGAAGAGCTGCGCATAGACGGCATTCAGTGCCGTTTAAGACTTTATGAACCAAAACATCGGGGTCTCACCCGGGGGTAAGACCGATGTGATCGGTACAAATGGAGTCTCCAGTTGGGCTCCGGAGTGACCGAGATGTTTACACGGCCAGAGCCATGTTGAGTTCCGGCATTTTTAGAAGAATTTTCTTCCACTTGTCTGTCGATTCGAGAGGCATGAACTGGGTTCAAGCCTTCGGCTCGTGGACCTTGTGGGGTGTTTAATGGGAATTCAGCCATATGAACGTGAGGCTTGCGAAAAGTGAAAATGGAGGAGGTTATTTTGTAAAAAGAAAAATAATAGCGGATGGCGCCAATGAAGAAGCACCGGTTGAACCTAGGGATATCCAGGATATATAAGTCAAAACCAGGGTGTTTCTGCATAAAGGGTTATCCTTCCACTTCACTCTTCAAGTGTGAGCTCACTTAAGCTGATCTGCAAAACTAGCAGCGCCGTTAGTCTCGTCAAGGGGAAAAGGGTGGTTTACTTCGTGACCACACTCCGGCGTGAGAATAAGGACTTGAGGAAAGTAAGTAAGTATGTGAGTGAGTATGAATGTTTGTGAGCTTGTTCGCCAGTCCCTTACCTGGAGATCCGATACTTATTTAAAGCCGAAAAGTATGTTCAGGAGATGGGCTGGTGGACCTTGGGCCTGACCCATACAGCAGAGACATCCGTTTTGTCCCTCTGCGTTAGACATAAATGCTCCCTACAGGAGAATTAATGTCCTTTGTCATGAGGAGTGCTTTGTTGGATGTTGAGTGGTGCCACGTGTAAAGGCAGCCATCTTTGGTGTCAGGCCTGCAGCCAGCCGAAAGTGGAGAAGGTGGAACAGTCACTTGCAGAGATATGGTTGGTGTAGGGTCTGACGTCTGCATCACTGGTCATGCGACACTGTCACGCGCAACCTGCCGAGCAACTCTTGGTAACAGTTCTGCCACTTTGTACCCTTTAGTATGGTCAACACCTCTTAGTGCTTACCCCTTCTACGTGGCTTTCAGGGTTTTCCCGCCAGCGCAGGGTGTCAGGGGTATATCCTTTTTGTCCCAAAACTATGAGGCGCTTCTCATGTATGTCTTATCCTTGCAAGGTTTTGGGATTCACAGCTCAGATGAATGTTGTTCTTCGCAGGGTCTAGTATCCTGTGCGCGTGAGTCTAACTTGCTGTTATGCTAAGTACACAAGGTTCGTTGTGTGACTTGTGTTATTTAGTATAACTTGTCGTTGCGCTGGGTGCGCAAGACTCGTTGTTTGACTTAATGTATTGGTCTAATATATCGTTGCGCTGAGTGCGCAAGGTTCATTGTATGACCTAGTGTTGTTGGTCTAATTCACCGTTGCACTGAGTGCGCAAGGTTCATTGTACGACGTATTCGTGTTGAAGAACACACACCATTGCATGTTGCATGCAACGTTATCCTTGTAAAATGTAGTCAAGGGTATGGTCATTTGCGACCATACCTCCTCAAGTCCCCCCCCAGTCCAGTGCTGCTCGGTGAGTTGGTGAGAAAAAAATGGGATTTGAAAGGACATCTGATAGCTGTAGCGTGCACTCGGCCATTTCGCCTGCCATTCATTAATGAATTGGCAGGGAGAGTGGAGGCCACGCGCGCATGTTAACCGTCTTTTGCGACTTGCTTGCCACGCCTCTTTCTCTGGTTGGTTGTTATCGCCACGCGTGTGTCACATTCTCCAACCGCATTAAATGTGAGCACTATAAATAGAGGTACTCTGGTAGGGTTTTCCTCATTCATCCAACTTTTCTTTCATCTTCTTCTCTGCACTCGTTGAGTTTTTGTGCTTTGCTTTTCAAAATTTTTCTTTTCCTTGTTTCCCATGGCGTCCGGAGGGTCTGAATCTGCCTCTGTGTTGGGGTTCCGCCCCCTTTGCCGGCGTGTAAGCTAAGCCGGCAAACTCTTGATGACATTGTTTCTGGTTTCCGGTTTCCTCCCAACTGGGATGCCCGGTTGTCGGCTGAGGGTGAGACAGCCGCCGCTGCTCTGGCGGGCTATATCACCTGTAGATCTTCTATTACAAGCCGTCTGTATATTATTTTTCATACTTTGAACATTTGATTTGTAATAGTAATTTTACTCCAAGACTTCCGTTGTGTTGTGTTTAACTCACTATGATATCATCAACTTACGTCACGGTATTCCCCACCCGGGCCCACCGATGTTTGGTTGTAGAATACGGGGCGTGACAGGTTGGTATTAGAGCCAATGTTTGAGAGAATTAAGCACTAATCTTCTTGTGTTTAATCTCAAACTTACACAAAAGCACATTCCTTAGAATTCCGAGTCTAGGCTCTGACCTAGGATTACTCATCTCATTATTAAGTTATTAGTATTGTTTTGTATTTGATTTTTAACAGGAAAAAAATGCCGCCAAGAGTACGAGGAAGAGGTAAAGGACCTATGAGGGGAGGACCATCAGGACATAACCCTTCACAACCCCATCACTCGAATCCCTATGAGGATTCAGGGAACACCTGGCCATTAGAGCAACATTCACCTACTCACACACAAAATTCGTGTCACTCATATCATTCTTATCAATCACACCATTCCCATCACTCTCATCGTTCATATCATGATGAGTTTAACCCTAACCATTGTTTCAACACACCCCCAGCTGATCAGAATCAGTTGGATCAACCCAACCCAATGGACGAGGACTCCGATCTAGAAATGCCGCAGTCAGGATTGCATGCACATCCCATCAAAATATCTTGCGATTCAAACTCTTACGCTGGATCGCCATATCAAGGTCCTAATGAATGGGACCAATATTGGAACCAGTTCACTTTTGCTAACGCTCCTTCCCATCACTCCCCAACACCTCCTGTACAAGAAGATGTTCATATGGAACCGGTGGAGCAGCCTCAGCCGCCACCTGAGCCACCAAGGAGGAAACGAGGAGCGCGTATGTCGGTACGTGAAGGTTAACGGTCGGGTTCGCTACCACCGTTACCCAAAACTTACCCAACCATCCACGAGGACCCACAAATGGGTGGACCCTCCAATGCTTCACCTGTGGTGGAACCAACACCATCACCAGTGGTTCAACCACCACCAACAGGTTATAATAACCCTATCCCTACATATCCAGATACATCTGGATATGATCCTTTTAACCCGTCTATGCCGGTAAATTACAGGCATTATCGCATGACCCTTATATGCAAGGGTCATGCATAACGCACTTTACCCGTCTCCTTTCCCACCTGCTTATCCGTCTACTGGATATCCAAGTTATGGGTACCAGTATCCTGTTATGCCACACAACCAACAACCACCAACACCACAACCTCCGCGCCACTTGAGGCCATCAATGAGGCCTTAGAACGAATGAAGGAAATGCAACAACAAGCGGAGAAGACGAGAAGAAGACGAATAAGTTCTTCAAGAAGCTCTTAAGGGAAAGAATGACGAGTGAAGTCTCTTCTATTATTATATTTAGTCCATGCGAGGACATTGTTATTTCCTTAGTCCTTACGTGGACATTGTTATTTCTTTTAAGTCCTTGTATGAATGATTTGTTTCATTTAGTTCTAGTATTATAATTTCTTATTGTCTTTTAATGAAATATTTTGGAATTATATATATGTATTAATCCTCTTCAAGCGAACGTCTCGATTTTACTCGAAATTTATTTTCAGCTATATAATTCCAAAAAGGTCTTAATGGTTTTGATTAGCCAAGTGGCACAAAACACATTAATGGCCAGCTTATAATTGATAGTTAAGGATGAATAGCCTTCTATCATGATAGTTAAAGGGAGTTATCCTTCTATCCAGAGGTGGTGGACTATGTTCAAGCTTCCAAGTCGTTAAAGTCAATGCGACCGTGACTATTAATCAACATTAAGATACTCCTGTGTTAACATTCAGGAATATTCATACTCCCGGTAGTGTGACTTGAGGAACCACACTAACCGTCTAGGTGATGGACTACATCCTAAAACCTATTATATAGCCTATGTGATCAATATGATCACAGCTAATATCATCAATGCGATGATAATTGACATCCATTAGTGATGTAGTGCCTACGGGACATAATTGACATCCATTAGTGATGTAGTGCCTACGGGACATGATTAAACATCCTTTAGTGATGATTTGCCTTTAAGCAATATTATATTGTCAATTAAGACAATGACAGTGTGGTTAATATAACCCCTTGTCCAAATTTATGTCCATTAGTGACAGGCCCTGTGTGCCGTATTTTATGTCCATTATGACATGTGCCGTATTTTTATGTCCATTAGTGACAGGCCTATGTGCCGTATTTTATGTCCATTAGTGGCAGGCCAATGCCGTATTTTTATGTCCATTAGTGACAGACCTATGTGCTGTATTTTATGTCCATTAGTGACATGCCAATATGCCTGTATTTTTATGTCCATTAGTGACAGGCCAATGTGCCATAATTTTTATGTCCATTAGTGACAGGCCTATGAGCCACATTTTTTAATGTCCTTCGTGACAAGCCTATGAGCTATTTATAATTGTGTAATGACAATGACAGTTGTGACATTACGATCCACTGTCTAATGTATATGGACTATGTCCAAATTGTAATTTGCCTTTGATGGTCCTTTTGAGACCTAGGACAATGTAGATAATATTCATAGAAATGTTAAGCCTAAGAGTTGTGATTATATTCACACTAGTTTGATTAGGCGATGGATTTGTATATCCAATTTTTAAAGCCAAATATGGTTATTAATACCATGGCTAAGAAAAGTTTAATTTGGTGTATAGAACCAAAGCTTCAAGAATGGCTAACTCGGATGAGGCGCAAAGTAGCCACCGAGAGATTAACTCTAACAACGCTGAAACATAGCCATCGATAATGATAATTTCCAAGCTCGCATTGATGCAGCTGTGGGAAAAGCCATGGAAAAGGCTATGGAGAAATTTAAAGAATTGAGCGCTACTCGCTCCAAATCCTATCAATTCCACCATCCTCAGCTCATAAAGAGAGCTCTATTCACTATTAAATGTGAAGAGTGAACCAAAGAAATTAGAATTTAACGAAAGGTCCCGTTCTTCTAAAGAGGGTGTGTACCTATAAATACTTCGTTTCTTGTAAGCCCTGAGATTTTAATGGAGAAAGGGGAGCTGTAGAAGCCTTGAAATGGCTTGATGAAATGGAGACGATAGTAGATATCAGCGATTGTGCTGTAAGGATGTGGTATAGTATGTATCACAGTCCTTCAAGGGAGATGCCCTAATCTGATGGAAGGCAATGGTCCAATCTACAGGTAAAGTATACCTATACAACTTAGGATGGTCTAAGTTTGTTACCTTGTCAAGGAAACATACTGCCCACCTCATGAGGTGGAGAAGATAGAGTCAGACTTTCTGACTCTTACAATGAAAATCTAGACTGTAGGAAGTATGTTTCTGACTTCAACTCCCTATCTAGATTAGTTTCCTATCTAATCACCCCTGAACCCAAGCGCATTGCGTGTTTCATTAATGGGTTAGCGCTCGAGATCAAGGGCATGGTAAAGGCTGCTCAGCCTAGTACCTATAGGTCTGCTGTTGACATATCTCTCTCTTTCACCTTAGACTTGGTGAGGCAAAAGTCAGTCAGAACTGAGACTAACGGGAAAAGGAAACGGGAGGACCATAACTCCCAAAGGTTTAAGAAGAAAGGAAATTTTGGGTTCAAGAAGAACCAGCACAGGTTGATGATAGACCTCTGTGCAAGACCTGTAACCGCAGGCATTGGGGGCAATGCAATACTGACCCCAGATTAACCCGGTGGTATTTGCAAAAGAAAAGGGTATAAGACCCACGAGTTCAAAAATCTTAAAGATGTCGTATATTACGGTTGTAATGAGAAATGGCATATTAAGCCTAATTGCCCTAAGAACCCAGAGGTAATGATGCAAAGCCTGGAGAGGCTAAGAAAGGAAATGCTCGTGCCTTCCAGATGAATGATAGAGAGGCTGTTAATGATAACAACGTCATAACAGGTACATTCCTCATTAATGACGTATATGCTAGAGTACTTTTTGATTCGGGTGCAGATAAGTGTTTTGTAGACCATAAGTTTAGCAAACTATTAAACTTACCCATGAGAACTCAAGACATAATTTATGAGGTAGAACTTGCTGATGGAACTTTAGAAACAACATCATCCATTCTTGATAAATGTTTTATATCCATTAAGAATCATTCTATTCCTATCTTTCTTTTGCCAATGAAATTGGCGGGGTTCGATGTTGTCTTAGGCATGAATTGCTTATCCCATAACCAAGCCCGCATTTCCTGTGGTTAGAAACTCATTGAAATTAAAACCCCATCTAGTGAAATGATCACCATCCTTGGAGATTCACACTATTGATTACCAGATAAAGTGTCGTTACGCAAGGCATCCAGGTGTCTGAGAAAAGGTTGTGTGTCATTTACCTGGCACAAGTAACTATCAATGAGCCTAAACCAAATATTGAAGACCTTCCAGTTATCTCGGAGTATTATGATGTTTTCCCTGAAGAATTACCAGGCCTACTCCAGATAGGCAAGTGGAGTTTAGGATTGATATCCTACCAGGATCAGCACTTGTTGCTAGAGCTCCCTATCGGTTAGCACCGACGGAAATGGAGGAGTTAAGAGTACAATTAGATGAACTTTTAGAGAAAGCTTTATTCAGCCTAGTTCCTCACCTTGGGGAGCTCCTATCCTTTTCGTTAAGAAAAGGACGGTTCAATGCGGATGTGCATTGATTACCGCGAACTAAACAAGATAACTATCAAGAACCGTTATCCTTTGCCCAGGATCGATGATTTGTTCGATCAACTTCAAGGTGCTGTTATTTCTCCAAGATTGATTTGAGATCAGGATATCATCATCTGAAGGTTAGGAACTAGGATGTTCCTAAGACTGCCTTTAGGACCTGATATGGTCATTATGAATTCTTGGTGATGCTTTTTGGGCTCACAAATGCACCTGCAACATTCATGGATCTCATGAATAGAGTCTGCAAGCCGTATTTAGATAAGTTTGTCATTGTCTTCATAGACGCCATATCTACTCTTGTAATCAAATTGATCACGAGAAACACCTTCGGTGCATTCTAGAATTACTAAGACAAGAGAAGCTTTATGCTAAATTCTCTAAGTGTGAATTTTGGCTTAGAGAAGTCCAATTTCTTGGACATATTGTAAGTGGGCGTGGTATCCAAGTAGATCCCGCTAAGATAGAAGCCATAATGAATTGGGAAGTACCCAAAACTCTATCGGAGATTCGTAGCTTCTTAGGATTGGCTAGTTATTATAGGAGGTTCTTTGAGAACTTTTCAAGGATAGCCACTCCTTTAACTACCTTGACCCGTAAGAATGTCAAGTTTGACTGGGGTCCAAAACAACAAGAAACTTTTGAAGTTCTAAAACAAAAATTGAGCAATGCTCATGTGTTATCTCTACCTGAGGGTATTGAGGACTTTGTTGTTTACTGTGATGCCTCACACACTGGCATGGGTTGTGTGCTAATGCACAAAGGCAAAGTGATTGCTTATGCATCATGACAATTAAAGGTGCACGAAAGAAATTACACCACCCATGATTTGGAATTGGGTGCTGTTGTATTTGCACTTAAGTTGTGGAGACATTACTTATATGGCATGAAGTGTATTGTATACTCTGACCATAAGAGTCTCCAACATTTGTTCAATCAAAAGGATTTGAACATGCGACAACGCCGCTGGATGGAAACACTTAATGATTATGATTGCGAAATTCGCTATCATCCCGTCAAGGCAAATGTCGTTGCTGACGCCTTGAGTCGCAAAGAAAGGGTTAAGCCCATTAGGATTAACGCCAAGAGTATTGAGCTCAAAAATAGCTTAAATGAAAAGCTATTAGACGCGCAAAAGCAAGCCTATTAGAGGCTAATGTTCCTAATGAAGGATTAGGCGGAACTGTTGATCAGTTAATGCCTGGAAAGGACGAAATCCTTAGATTTAATGACAAAATCTGGGTTCCAATCTTTGGAGGACTTAGAGATCTAATCCTCCAAGAAGCGCATAATACGAAATACTCAGTTCACCCGGGTGGTGACAAAATGTATCAGGATTTGAAAAAGAATTTTGGTGGATGTGTTTAAAGAAATCCATAACCATTTATGTAGCTAAGTGTCTTACATGTTCGCAAGTTAAAGCTGAACATCAGAAACCGTCAGGACTTCTACAATAGCTTGAAATTCCCACTTGGAAATGGGAAATGGTAACTATGGACTTGATTACCAAGTTACCTAAGACCAAACATGGTAATGACACGATATGGGTCATTGTGGATAGGTTGACTAAGTCAGTGCATTTCTTGCCAATGAAAGAAACTTATAATTCTGATAAATTGGCTAAGTTGTACGTGGAGAAAATCGTGTCCTTATATGGTGTGCCGGTATCTATTGTATCTGATAGAGATACTAGATATACATCTCGCTTTTGGAAAAGTTTCCAAATGGGCACAAGATTAAACTTTAGTACGGCTTACCACTCGCAGACTGATGGTCAGAGTGAGCGTACTATTCAGACTTTGGAAGACATGCTTAGAGCATGTGTGATTGATTTAGGTGGAAGTTGGGATGACCACTTACCCCTAACAGAATTCTCCTATAATAATAGTTATCATACGAGCATCAAGGTTGCTCCTTTTGAGGCCTTGTATGGGAGAAAATGTCGAACTCCCGGTGTTGGGCAGAAGTTGGCGAAGCCCAACTACCAGGACCATAGATTGTCCTGGAGACCACGGATAAGATTGTGCAAATCCTGATAGACTCAAAGTTGCTCGAGATTGGCAAAAGAGTTATGCTGACAGGAGGCGTAAACTTTTTAAATTACAAATAGGGGACAAAGTCATGTTAAAAGTATCACCTTGGAAATGTGTAATGAGATTTGGAAGGAAGGGCAAGTTAAGCCCAAGATATATAGGGCCATTTGAGATTATCGAATTTGTCGTCGCTATAGCTTATAAGCTTAAGCTGCCAGAGGAGCTTAGTAGAATTCATGATGTATTCCATATCTGTAATCTTAAGAAATGTCTAGCTGATTAGTCGCTAGCAATGTCACATCATGATGTGCAAATTGATGAAAACCTGAGGTTCGATGAGGAAACCAATTTCGATCGAGGATCGACAGATTAAGAAGCTCCGAAGGAAATTGATACCTATAGTAAAGGTTAAATGGGATGCCCTACGAGGCCCCGAGTATACATGGGAGGTTGAGTCCACTATGCGACAAAAGTACCCCCATCTTTTTGAATAAAATATCGAGTTCGAGATTTCTTTTAAGGGGGTGAGGATGTAACACCTCGTAAATCGTGTCCAATAATATGGTGACACGTGTCATTAATTTTTATATTAAGTCTATTAAAGAATAACAAGGACTAAAAGTGTCAACATGCTCAAACTAAGCCTCTGAGTGACCCTCTGATGTTAACACGCATAAACCAAGCCTCTGAGTAACCATTAGTGTCAACATGCTTAAATCAAGCCTCTTAGTTACCATTAGTGTCAACATGCTTAAATCAAGCCTCTAAGTGACCATTAGTTTCAACATGCTTAAATCGAGCCTTTGAGTGACCATTAGTGTCAACATGCTTAAACTTAGCCTCTGAGTGACCATCAGAGTCAACATGCTTATACTGAGCCTCTGAGTGATCTTTTACGAAGTCCTAACTCTCATATGAGCCATTTTTTGGACGAGATGGATTAATTTTGTAAATATGTCAAAGTTAGACAATGGAGGGGCTAAAAGTGTCAACATGTTAAATTATACATCTGAGTGACCTTTTAACGAACCGAGAGCTTGACAATGTCCGGGCATACTCCCGGGTACGCCAAATATTGGCTACGGAGGGCTAATTATGCTTATAAAGGTGTTTTAAAGGTTTTATAAGTTGAGGGGCTAAATGTGACAAGTTTGGAAAGTTCCCATTAGGCGCTCGCGAGACCCGCCAAAGGTCTGTATCTGCAGAAAAATCGATTGGGCTTCACACATGTTGCCAAAAACCATTTGAGTCAAAACTAGGAACTTCCAAACTGCTATGCCACGTTTTAGGACACTTGTAAGCTTCCTCTAACACTCCCTAACACCTGGCATCACTGTCACACCCCGACCCGCAGCGGAATAAGAGTCGGGGCATAATTGGGTTATCACCAAAGCTCATGACATTTACTAATATGTTTCATATTTAATAAAGTCAAAGTTACATTTCCAAATATCCAAACATGTTCATTCAATACAAAGAAAATAAACCAAACATAACAATCCCAACTCTAAATCGTTTTATTCTTCTAGTCCAAGTCCTATGTGTTCCTAGCTGCTGCTGGTTCACCTGTATCATGTGTAAAATGGGGGTTTTTGGGTCAACATAAGTTGGCGAGTGAACCTTATTAGATAAACATTTATTAATGAATTACTTATTAGTTTATCAATGAAAAATTGTGCATAATCATAGATGAGCAAATGTAAATAATCAAGCAAGTGGCAAATAGCAGTCACAACTATAACATACAATAACATATGACAGCATAAGGAACATACCTACATCATACGATAAATAACATAAATGAAACTGTGCGATCAAGGCTCAATCAAACGAAGCCGATCGTATTGCATGTACTGAAAATGAAAAATGTCTGTGCGATCAAGGCTCAATCAAACGGAGCCGATCGTATGTGGGCACGCCAGGTTCAACCTCATAATGAAATGGGGAACATGCTCAACGCTCATAATGTAATGGGGAGCGGCGGCCTATGAAATTGCATGTACTGAAAATAATAAACTTGCATCCAACAATAACTACACAACAGAAACAAACTGAATACACTAGTTCATGATATGATGTATGCACAATGGTTTAAGTATAATATATATATCAAGCCACATGATACACCCCAAAACGTGATTAAAACGGGGAATTTGTAAAGATTCACTCACATTGGGTGCGTTGGATTGGAGATCGTGAGATGCGCACGAATTAGATGAGCGGAACAACGAGAAATACTAACCTAAATAACAACGGAAAAATATATTAAATGAGTGGATTTTATTAAGGGTTTTAATGAAATTTTTAGATATATTTTTTGTGAGTTTAAGGCTATTTTCTAAATGTTATTTTTAAGTATTTTTAATTGATTTTTAAATTAAACTAAATAAATAAAATATAAAAAAAAATTGTTTATTTTGCGTTGACCGTTGACCTGTTGACTTGTTGACCGGTTCGGTCAGTGACATGGTTTGCGCTGGGTGAGGCTCGAACCCGAGACCTCCCGTACGCGTGCACGCAGCTTTAGCAACTGAGCTACGTGTCTAACCCGAAATAATCTTGTTTTTAATTATATTTATACACTTATTCAGTCTAACCGAAATTCTTTTTAATTGCAAAAACATTTTAATTCAACGGACCGGTGCTAGTGACGGGTTTCGAACGCGCGACGTATGGCTTAATGTTGCACACAGTCCACCGCTGGACTGTGTGTCTAACCTGGTTATTATCTCGGTTTTTATTATACTTAACAACTAACTGAGTTAACCCGGTTTAGTTTTTAAACAAAAAGGCATTTTATTATATAAGGAGTGCGTATAGCAGGAATCGAACTCGGGATATGCGTATGTATTTTGCACACAGTCCACCGCTGGACTGTGTGTCTAACCCGTTTAAACTACCAATTTTAATTATACTTATAGTATTGTCAAAGTTCATCTTCTTCGCTAGATTTTTACCGACAGTAGTTTACATCATTAAAACTTGTTAATTCGATTGCTAAGCATTACAAAAACTGATAAGAGATAGCAGGGATGCCAATTAGAGGAAAAATATACCGGTGAACGATTGGTTACAGAGTTCCGGCAGGCGTCGGTCTCTGTTTTTGTGCACCTCAACTGAACAGACGATTAGCCGTTTTTGATTAGTCAATTGTGGAATTGAAGTGATAAACAAACGTTAACGATGTGTTTGAAGGTCCTTACCGTTTCACAGACGGAAATAAAGACTTTCAGAATCTCTCCGGCGAACTGAAATTGGTTTAATACAGCGCCTGAATTCAATTTCAATTGAGTGGTTTAAGTTAGAAATAACTTAAGAATTGTTGAACTGCAATAATATGAGAGATTTACCGTTTGAGGATGAATACGGTTTTCCGGAGAGATTTGCAGAAAATTCCGGCGAGCTAATTTAAGCGTTCTGATGGTCTGAAAATGTGACGAAAATGAAATGGAGTATTGTTATGACGTTTCTGAGTCGCGAGAGAGGTCTGGAATTGAAGTAATTGTGACTTGATTCATTTCGGTTTATAAAAACCGATTAATAAAGAAAATTGATGTTCAATCACTTCTGAATTGATTAAAATCATCGGTTCATCGGTTATAAAATGTGAATGAACGATTAATCAAACGATTAGACGATTGATTTGCCGATTTCAGTTTCTCAGTTGGCGCAACCGGTTTTAACCGAGTTTGTGTATAAATCTCATTTGTTTCCTAGAGATAACAGAAAACACAAAGCGGCGGAGTGGTGATGTGAGTGTGTGTTAAGGCGTTGGAGTTGTTCTTGGCTGACCCGGGTTCGAGTCCTGGCAACAACATAATTTTTTTATTTATTTTGTTTTAACTTTTTATCAAATATAATTTTTATAGTTTAGTTTATTTATTAATTATGTATCGTTTTAAAATCAAAATAATCATAAATATTCAACGTAACTTTTATAACTTGATATTCGATTACAAAACGGAGCGGGTTTTGAAAACCCGATTTTTACAAATGTTACAGTATCCCCTACTTTTAGGAATTTCGTCCCGAAATTTAAGTAGTTGAAGTAGTAGGAAAAAGATGCGGGTATTTTTCGCGCATTGAGTCTTCACGTTCCCAAGTAAACTCAGGTCCTCGTTTCGACTCCAGCGTACCCTAACAATTGGATGCGACTTCGTCGTAGACGTTTCTCTCCGTAGTCCATGATATCTACAGGTCTTTCGATAAAATGCATAGATTCATCAATCTGAATATCTTCCAGCGGAATATGGAGGTTCTCATCAGCGAGGCACTTCTTCAAGTTCGACACGTGGAATGTGGGATGAATCCTGTTGAGTTCTTCTGGTAGGTCAAGCTTGTATGCTACAGGACCTACTCTTTCAAGTATCTTGAAAGGTCCTACGTAACGTGGTGCTAGCTTGCCCTTTTGACCAAAACGAACTACTCCCTTCCACGGTGATACTTTTAAAAGTACATGATCACCAATGTTAAACTCTAAGGGCTTCCGTCGTTTATCTTCATAACTCTTTTGACGACTTTGAGCCGCTAGAAGATTGTTTCGAATTTGATGGATCTTGTCTGTGGTTTCTTGGATCAATTCTGGACCAGTAATTTGAGCTTCCCCAATTTCGTGCCAACATACAGGAGATCAGCACTTACGACCATATAAGGCTTCAAAAGGTGCCATGCCGATGCTCGAATGATAGCTTTTGTTGTACGAAAATTCAACTAATGGTAGGTGGGCGTCCCAGTTTCCCTTTAAGTCTATGACACATGCTCGAAGCATATCTTCAAGTGTTTGAATGGTACGCTCAGACTGTCCATCAGTTTGAGGATGATAGGCGGTACTGAGATCTAATCGCGTGCCCATAGCGGATTGTACTGCTTGCCATGTTCGTGAAGTGAAACGACCATCACGATCAGAAATAATGCTTAACGGTACCCCATGTCGGCTTACGATTTCGTTGATATAAATACGAGCAAGCTTTTCGTTCTTGAAATCTTCGCGGATAGGAATAAAGTGAGCTGATTTTGTAAGTCGGTCTATAATCACCCATATAGTGTCATACCCACCAGAAGTGCGAGGTAACCCGGTAATGAAATCCATGGTTATATTTTCCCACTTCCATACAGGTATTTCCGATTGGACTAGAAGTCCTGAGGGTCTTTGGTGTTTAGCCTTCACCTTGGAACATGTAAGGCACTTGGAAACAAAAACGGCAATATCCTTCTTCATTCCAGGCCACCAATAGGTGTATCGTAGGTCTTGATACATCTTATCGGCTCCTGGGTGTATAGAATATCGCGTTTTGTGAGCTTCATTCATAAGAATTTCACGAAGATTGTTGTGGTTAGGAATCCAGATACGATCTAGGTAATACAGAATACCATCAGATTTAGTTTCAATTTTTAACTCAGCTCCACAAGACATCTCCTTTCGCACATCTTCTTCCGTTATTGAAACGTGTTGGGCTTCTCGAATTTGATCTTTAATGTCGGTTACAATTTGCGAACATAGAAGATGAATGGTGTTCGCATAACCCTTTCGACTAAGTGCATCAGCCACCACATTTGCTTTACCAGGGTGGTATCTAATTTCACAGTCGTAATCATTTAGGAGTTCGACCCATCTTCGTTGCCTCATGTTTAACTCTTTTTGATTGAAGATATGTTGAAGACTCTTGTGGTCAGTGTATATTTCACACTTAGTACCATAGAGATAATGTCTCCATATCTTAAGAGCGAACACAACGGCTCCAAGTTCTAGGTCATGAGTGGTGTAGTTCTTTTCATGTGTCTTGAGTTGTCTCGAAGCATAAGCTATGACTTTTCCTCTTTGCATTAGAACGCAGCCTAATCCTTGCCCTGACTCGTCACAATAGACTACAAAATCATCACAACCTTCAGGAAGAGTGAGGATTGGTGCATCACAAAGTTTTTGTTTAAGAGTTTGAAAGGCTTCTTCTTGCTTGGGTCCCCATATGAAAGGTTTTCCCTTATGACTTAAAGCCGTGAGTGGTACAGCAATGCGAGAGAAGTTTGAAATGAACCGACGATAATAGCCAGCTAGACCAAGGAAAGATCTTACTTCAGTTGGTGTACGTGGAGCTTGCCATTCTTGAACCGCTTTGATCTTTGCAGGGTCGACATGTATTCCCTTGTCATTGACTACATGCCCGAGGAATTGCACCTCTTTTAACTAGAATTTACATTTGGAGAATTTGGCATAAAGCTTTTCCTTTTCTAGAAGTGCAAGGATGAGTCGAAGATGACGCTCATGATCAGATTTAGATTTTGAATAAATAAGAATATCGTCGATGAAGACTATAACAAATCGATCAAGATAAGGTTTGCAGACTCTGTTCATTAGGTCCATGAAGACAGCTGGTGCGTTGGTTAAACCAAATGGCATAACCATGAATTCATAGTGACCATAACGAGTTTGAAAAGCAGTCTTAGGGACGTCTTCTTCATGCACTCTAAGTTGATGATAGCCAGATCGAAGGTCGATTTTTGAAAAGCAGCTGGCACCTTGAAGTTGGTCAAGAAGATCATCAATGCGAGGTAAAGGATAGCGATTCTTGATTGTTAACTTGTTGAGCTCTCTGTAGTCGATGCACATACGAAACGATCCATCTTTCTTCTTTACAAAAAGAACAGGTGCACCCAAGGCGACGAGCTAGGACGTATGAATCCCTTGTCAGTCAACTCTTGTAATTGACTGGCTAGCTCTTGCATTTCAGAGGGGGCTAACCTATAAGGAGACTTTGCAACTGGTGTAGCACCAGGTATAAGATCAATACGGAATTCGACGTCTCTAACTGGAGGAAGTCCTGAAATGTCGTCAGGAAAAACTTGTGGGAAGTCTTTTACTACAGGAATGTCTTCAAGTTTCTTCTCCATGGTTCCCTTTTTGATGATATGAGCTAAAAACGCGACATAATTCTTGCGAAGATATTTTTGAGCTTGAAGACAAGACATTAAGCTGAGCCCTTTCGACGAGGTTTCTCCAATGATTCGAAGAGTCTGACCGTTTGAAAGAGGAATACGAATAAATTTTTCACGACATACAACTTCCGCCTGATATTGACTGAGCCAATCCATACCGATTATGATGTCAAAACTTCCCAGCTTCATAGGAATAAGGTCGACTGAGAAATCGTGGTCGTTTAAGGTGAGTGTACAGTTGCGTAAAATAGAGTCTAATGAAACTGGTTTCCCGTCCGCAACTTCTACCGTTATGGATTCCGTGAGCTTATCCCGGTTTTTGTTTAAGATAGGTTCAAATTCTAAAGACACAAAACTTCTATCCGCACCAGTATCAAATAACATAGATGCATATCTACCATTTATAAGGAACGTACCGTTAACCACATTGCCGTCAGCTCTGGCCTGGTTAGCGTTTATATTGAAAGCTCTCCCTCTTGCAGGTGGAGGAGCTTGGTTTGCTTGATTCACCGGGTTGGCTTGGGCCTGAGCATGAATAATATTAACCAACCTTGGACAAGTGTTTCTGAAATGGCTCGGGTCACCGCAATTGTAGCAAGCCCGCATTGGTTGACCCATAGGATAATTGGACTGGTAATATGTTTGGGCTAAATGTTGGGTGGGTGGTAGTAGTAGGGGTTGTTGGGCTTGGCCCATTATTTGTTGGTGGGTTTGGGTTAAAGGTTGGTAGCGGTTCGTTCGTTGAGGCATGCGGCAAGTTTGAACAGTATGACCTGCGCGACCGCAACCGGTGCAATATTGGCAAGGATGATCAGGGGAATGGTGATATTGGCAACAGTTACATTTTGGTAACGGGCCAGTGTAGGGTCTTCTGTATGGTGCGGGTGAAGGAGTGACTTGAGTAATGGGTGCAGCACTAATAGGGGAGTTGGTTTGAGTAACTGCAAAATTTCTTGTGTTGCGCTTCCTCTTGTTAGCAAACTTAGAGGAAGGAATGGGGTGGTTTGAAGTTTGTCCCTCAACAGGGGCTTTCTTCTTCTCTTCTTTGAACTTCCCGTTGCGAATTCGGTTTTCGGTCAGTTCAGTTGCTAACTCCATAGCAGCTTCAAGTGTTACTGGTGAAACGCTGAGAACTGAATCTTGGATTTTCGAGGGAAGTCCTCGAATATAGTGCTCGATCAAACGATAGGTTGGGGTGAACAAATTTGGAACCATTTGGTTCAACTCCAAGAACCTCTTGTTATAGGTAGTGTGATCACCCTCCTTTTGCTTTAGAGCATGAAATTCATCCTCCAACTTTTTAATTTCACTCCTAGGACAGAAACGCCTAGTCATGATTTCCCTTAACTCCTCCCAAGTTAAGGCCATTGCATCTTCAGTTCCCCTCTTCCCTTTCTCAGTATTCCACCAAGTGAGAGCTACCCCAAATAGTCTCCCGGTGGCGTATCGAACCTTGCGATCCTCAGGACAATCGTAGTTTAGAAAAGTGTTTTCCATCTCCTCGAACCAATGTAGGAGAGCAGTGACACCCTTGGTCCCTTCAAATTTAGGAGGATCACAAGACTTAAAATGTTAGTATGAACACTTGCTGGTAGGAGGGTTGTCGATGTTCTGGTCATGTTGTTGGGGAGGGTTAGTAGGATTTGTAGCGAGGGCTTGTTGTACTTGGACCACAATGTCAGGCAGTATCGTGGCCATTTGTTTCGCGATCTGAGTGGCCAAACGTTCCTGAGACCTTCCTGATCTTTTACCCCTTCGTTGCTGTCTAGACGACATCTACAGGATCATACAATGAGAAGATTGTGAGTTTATAGTGTCTTTTTAGGTGTCATGTGTCTTTAAGAAAATGAAAATAACATAAATATCAATAATGCAACTACATCCATAGGATGTCTTGGGTTCGCTCATGTTGGGCCTCAAATGTCCCCATACCTTCACCTACATAGTCATGTGGGCCCCCATGGCTATTGGCTTGGTAGGATTCACATTAGTATTGGCAATTTAACACTCGCATCACCCGAATGCAAACCACAAAATATGTTCATGAGATGTTTGGTCGGAACGTGTCCAGGTGTAGACACAATGACAACTCAAAGTGGGGTTAGCTCACACGACGTTTGGTATAGCATGCTTTTGCCTAATAGGTACTTCATACTCTCATCGTTAGTCCCCAGGTAGGCAAACTGGTCCTTTATTTTGGATTTATACGAATGCCAGCCTAGACAGGACGTTCCGACTACCGGTACTGGTACCCTTCCAGTTACTAAATGCCCGTCATGAGAACTCACTTTGATGAGATTTGAAAACACGAAAATCATTGTAAAAGCAATCATGATGTGGTGTGTGCTTCCATGGATGTGATATGTTATGAGTATACGATTCATGATAGCCATTATATGATAATACATACTTATGAACATGCTTGCACAATATTAAATGTAACATTTAACATAAAACATATAAACATCATGAAATTTGGCATGTAACACACAAAAATCTTATAAGTTTCTAATCGACTATAGTATAGGCTCTAAGGGTCTAATAACCTATCCTATATCCCTATAGTCATGGCTCTGCTACCAATCTGTCACACCCGACCCGCAGCGGAATAAGAGTTGGGGCATAATTGGGTTATCACAAAAGCCCATGACATTTACTAATATGTTTCATATTTAATAAAGTCAAAGTTACATTTCCAAATATCCAAACATGTTCATTCAATACAAAGAAAATAAACCAAACATAACAATCCCAACTCTAAATCGTTTTATTCTTCTAGTCCAAGTCCTATGTGTTCCTAGCTGCTGCTGGTTCACCTGTATCATGTGTAAAATGGGGGTTTTTGGGTCAACATAAGTTGGCGAGTGAACCTTATTAGATAAACATTTATTAATGAATTACTTGTTAGTTTATCAATGAAAAATTGTGCATAATCATAGATGAGCAAATGTAAATAATCAAGCAGTGGCAAATAGCAGTCACAACTATAACATACAATAACATATGACAGCATACATGAACATACCTACATCATACGATAAATAACATAAATGAAACTGTTGCGATCAAGCTCAATCAAACGGAGCCGATCGTATTGCATGTACTGAAAATGAAAAATGTCTGTGCGATCAAGGCTCAATCAAACGGAGCCGATCGTATGTGGGCACGCCAGGTTCAACCTCATAATAAATGGGGAACATGCTCAACGCTCATAATGTAATGGGGAGCGGCGGCCTATGAAATTGCATGTACTGAAAATAATAAACTTGCATCCAACAATAACTACACAACAGAAACAAACTGAATACACTAGTTCATGATATGATGTATGCACAATGGTTTAAGTATAATATATATATCAAGACACATGATACACCCCAAAACGTGATTAAAACGGGGAATTTGTAAAGATTCACTCACATTGGGTGCGTTGGATTGGAGATGGTGAGATGCGCACGAATTAGCTGAGCGGAACAACGAGAAATACTAACCTAAATAATAACAGAAAAATATATTAAATGAGTGGATTTTATTAAGGGTTTTAATGAAATTTTTAGATATAATTTTTGTGAGTTTAAAGCTATTTTCTATCTTTAAAAATGTTATTTTTAAGTATTTTTAATTGATTTTTAAATTAAACTAAATAAATAAAAAATATAAAAAAAATTGTTTATTTTGCGTTGACCGTTGACCTGTTGACTTGTTGACCGGTTTCGGTCAGTGACATGGTTTGCGCTGGGTGAGGCTCGAACCGAGACCTCCCGTACGCGTGCACGCAGCTCTAGCAACTGAGCTACGTGTCTAACCCGAAATAATATTGTTTTTAATTATATTTATACACTTATTCAGTTTAACCGAAATTCTTTTTAATTGCAAAAACATTTTAATTCAACGGACCGGTGCTAGTGACGGGTTTCGAACGCGCGACGTATGGCTTAATGTTGCACACAGTCCACCGCTGGACTGTGTGTCTAACCTGGTTATTATCTCGGTTTTTATTATACTTAACAACTAACTGAGTTAACCCGGTTTAGTTTTTAAACAAAAAGGCATTTTATTATATAAGGAGTGCGTATAGCAGGAATCGAACTCGAGACATGCGTATGTATTTTGCACACAGTCCACCGCTGGACTGTGTGTCTAACCCGTTTAAACTACCAATTTTAATTATACTTATAGTATTGTCAAATTTCATCTTCTTCGCTAGATTTTTACCGACAGCAGTTTACATCATTAAAACTTGTTAATTCGATTGCTAAGCATTACAAAAAACTGATAAGAGATAGCAGGGATGCCAATTAGAGGAAAAACATACCGGTGAACGATTGGTTACAGAGTTCCGGCGGGGCTCGGTCTCTGTTTTTGTGCACCTCAACTGAACAGACGATTAGCCGTTTTTGATTAGTCAATTGTGCAATTGAAGTGATAAACAAACGTTAACGATGTGTTTGAAGGTCCTTACCGTTTCACAGACGGAAATAAAGACTTTCAGAATCTTTCCGGCGAACTGAAATTGGTTGAATACAGCGCCTGAATTCGATTTCAATTGAGTGGTTTAAGTTAGAAATAGCTTAAGAATTGTTGAACTGCAATAATATTGAGAGATTTACCGTTTGAGGATGAATACGGTTTTCCGGCGAGATTTGCAGAAAATTCCGGCGAGCTAATTTAAGCGTTCTGATGGTCTGAAAATGTGCCGAAAATGAATGGAGTATTGTTATGACGTTTCTGAGTCGTGAGAGAGGTCTGGAATTGAAGTAATTGTGACTTGATTCATTTCGGTTATAAAAACCGATTAATAAAGAAAAATTGATGTTCAATCACTTCTGAATTGATTAAAATCATCGGTTCATCGGTTATAAAATATGAATGAACGATTAATCAAACGATTAGACGATTGATTTGCCGATTTCAGTTTCTCAGTTGGCGCAACCGGTTTTAACCGAGTTTGTGTATAAATCTCATTTGTTTCCTAGAGATAACAGAAAACACAAAGCGGCGGGTAGTGGTGATGTGAGTGTGTGTTAAGGCGTTGGAGTTGTTCTTGGCTGACCCGGGTTCGAGTCCCGGCAGCAACATAATTTTTTTATTTATTTTGTTTTATCTTTTTATCAAATATAATTTTTATAGTTTAGTTTATTTATTAATTATGTATCGTTTTAAAATCAAAATAATCATAAATATTCAACGTAACTTTTATAAGTTATATTCGATTACAAAACGGAGCGGGTTTTGAAAACCCGATTTTTACAAATGTTACAATCACCTCCTTCAAGCTCCTCAACTATAAATAGGTGCCAAGGTTCACCACTTAAACTTGCACCTTTCTCATTCTTCACTCTATCTCCATCCTATGGAAGTTCCTAACTGAAAGGAGCATCCAACTTAGTTCTATTTCATCCTAGGAATCACTTGTAAGTGTTCCTTTCTCTTGCATTTTCGTTTATAGGCTTTTATAGCCAAAAGTCAAGCATTTTACGGAAAATGCCTTGACTTTCGGTTAAGATCATTATGGTCCAGCCATTGTTCGTAACGGACATAGCTAAGTGATCATAATAAGGTAGGTGTTAATCCCTTTAAAAGGCACCTCCTAAAGATCACGTTTGCTAGACCAATTGAGGGGTCAAAGTTTTATTATTAAAAAAGTCAAACAGTCCATTTTTCGGAAATATTATAATATGAGCTTATATATGTTATGAAACATATTTTGACACTTAAACAAGTTGGTAATAATTATTAGAACATGTGAGAAAATGTCTGGCTCGTCAATTTCAGTTCTAGGGTCAGTTCGCAACTGAAAGTCGCAAAGTTTGACTTCTGCTTTGGCTTTCGATGCTGACCCGATTTAGATTAGTTAGCTACTGATCTAAGGTTACATTATAATCGTAATATAATGTAGCATAACCCTGAGGTTATATTACATGATCATAATCAGAATCTGAATTTATGCGCAAGTTCGGTTATTATGCCATTTTGACTATAATGCTCTTTTTTACATAAAATAGGTTTAAACGATAAGGTACTTGAAAATGAACTACCTACTAATGTAATATCATAAGTAGGATTATTTGGGATGTCAAATCAGATTGTATACTGAGTTTATGTACAAGGTCTTGTATTATGTCGACAAATGACGACAAAGCCCTTGTGGCACATCAAATAGTTTTTACTAAACTTCACACAAATCATCATTTTACAACACAAGCGCCGTTTCGGCGCATAGTATGGTTTTAACCATATTTAACAACCAAGACTTGTTACCTACTGATTTTAATACTTATTTAAAATATTTTTATAGTAGATACATGATGTAAACTCAGAATCCTAAATAAATTATAAAACTATGTGTAAAATGACCAAAATGCCCCTACGGTGCATAGTTTGGTCATAAATGAGAAATTACACATATAATCAATATCTTACTGATGGTATATCATAAATTGATTATTTTTTCAGAATACTTATGATCATAACATTAAAATATACTCAAGTTCGTTTCATACGATATATATTTACCAAAACGCCCTTATGAGGCATAGTTTCATTTTAAAACCTTATCGGGCATGTAAGTTGATATCATACTGATATTACAACTTATTTAAAGTATAATGGCATGTAGAACTTGTCCATGACTTATCCGGTTACCCGATATCGCTTATATGCGCACGGTTAAGTATATGTAACTAGTTTACCAAAGTTAACCGAAACGGTTTAACTTCATCATTTTAGTCTCAAAATCCAGAATGCTTATGGTTTACCCATATTATACAAGTCATAGTACTTGTTGGGTTTAAACTACATTCTTTCCGGTCATCGCTTAATTTAGTGTATTTACCGTTATTGATCTTGTATGCTAGTCGGTCTAAGTCTATGACTTAATTAAGTCTGCTAGCATTTAATTGGTTAGCTTATGCATAATCCAGACTAGAGCCTTTCGGTAAATGCTATATGCACTTAGTTCATTTTGGATACGGCTGATATATTAAATCTTGCATTATAATCAAGACTAGCTCAGGTAAATACTCGCGACTTATTTTCCCTATACGGGGTTGGGTTACGGTAAATTATTACCGCTTGGTCGGAAATGGGATCAATCGAATGCCGGATTGTGGCTAGTAAATCCACATATTCGTTTTAATCAGTTTTGTTTGATAACTTAAACATGGGGGGTTAACGACCGTGTCATGGATATCCTCGGCTCATTATATTAGTTAATGGCCACGACCAAAGCGCGGGGTGTAGGTATACACCTGACAGATGCTCATGCTAAATTATTTTTACCCAATTGTTGGGGATAACTCCTTCGTTAGTTCATAAGTGGTGTATATGTTAATCATGTCTCAGTCTTCGTACTGGGCCTGTATGTATGGACAACCATGTGAATCTGTTAGCAAGGTTACAAGGCTGACTTTCCCAAGTTATAAAGATTTTTGTGCCATGTGCACTTAAAACCATTTTCAAATGTTTTCAAAATAGTCAGTTGGGTGTATTTACCAGCGAAAGTTTGACGTATTTTCAAAAGACTAAGCTTGCAGGTACAATACGAAATAGGCTGGAAGCTGCTCGCTAGTGATATAAGAGGATCTTGCAAATCCTTAGATCTGCCCAAATCTGTTATACATTTTTTGTACATTTTACGATTCGCCTGTGGATCTTCTATTACAAGTCGTCTGTATATTAATTTTCGTACTTTGAACATTTGTTGGTAATAGTAATTTAACTCAAAGACTTCAGTTGTGTTGTGTTTAATTGACTATGATGATATCAACTTATGTCACGATATTTTCACCCGGGCCCACCGGTGTTTGGTTGTAGATACGGGGTGTGAAAAAATCTGCGACCAATATTGGTGAAAAATAAAATTAAAAGATGTATAAAAATACAGGCGTAACAATCAAGTACAATGCTTGTTTCTTCCTCATAATAATCTAGCTGGGTCGATTCCTTCCAAGTCATATGTTGGTCTAATTTGGTAGTCTAATGTTATCAACAAAGTCAACATAAGGTGTAGAAGTAAACACGGAAGTCGATACGAGAAGATTGAAGAAGGATTAGCGTGTGAAAGTTCAAGATATGATCATCAATATTGTTTTGGTAAATTAATATATTTGTAAAGTTCAAGATATGATCATCAATATTGTTTTGGTAAATTAAATATATTTTGTTTAGACAAAATATATTTAAGTTAGTTATTATAGGTTATTTATTTAGTTGAACTCTAGGGACATATTGTAATCATCTAAAGTGGTTTAGGCTATGAATGATAGAGATTAGGGTTTGTTATCAACACATAAGAGGGTGATTTGCGGGCTTAATTATTTTCATCATTTGCATCTTAATCAAAGGGTTTTAAAGTTAATTTTGTGTGTGTTCATCTTTGATTCTTATTCAAATCAGATTTAGATCCTGTTTGATCATACAATTTAGTATCAGAGCCTTGGTGGCTCGTTTTAGCTTTGGTTTGTTCGAATTTTCATTGGAAAACCGCTAGAGAGTTAAAATTAATTCAGATCTGTGTTGATGTTGTTTCTAGATGTGGTGACTTTAAATGGTCATTTTGCGACTTTGTTGAATCCGGGTTTTTTTTTTCATTACAATGTTATTCAAGATACACACCTAATTGTATGTGTGTTTTGTTTAGAGTGACTATGGCTTTCGGGTTCTTTCATCATTAAGTATCCATAGTGGTGAGTGATTTGGGCGTGTTTTGGCCCATGATGACACCACAAACCCAACATGTTTAGTTCGCGTCAAAAAGCCTTTTGGAAGATAGTCACATATAGCATCTGACTGATTATTATTAAAAAAAGACCTGTTTGGGCGGTGTGCGGTTGGTGGCCTCACCAC
Organism: Scalesia atractyloides; assembly: GCA_947069175.1. NCBI lineage: Eukaryota > Viridiplantae > Streptophyta > Magnoliopsida > Asterales > Asteraceae > Scalesia > Scalesia atractyloides. The sequence continues at coordinate 25,395,468 of CAMTDV010000013.1, forward strand.
CCAAACGAATCTTTGTTGGCTCAACTCCAAACCCCAAGCCAACTCTTTTATTTGCTCAGCTGACATCGTCCCCCCGCTTTCAAACAACATGTGTATAACTGACTGGTTCGGTTGTATATCGAGCCACTCAATGACCCCACCCTTTAACACAACCGATTCCAGTTCGTATCTATTATTACCGGTCCAACTGTGTAAACCGGTTTGTACTTCACCACAGACCGTAAAATCTCATTGGTTCGTAGTGCGTCAAGAGATTGATTTCAAGATCTTCCCACGTGTTTATTAACAAGCCATCTGCCAAAGTTACACGAACCGCATAGTCTAGGTAAACATTATACGTTTCATCGTACCGGTTCAGCATGGGGTCCATAACATCTTCTGGTCGGACCGGTTTGCACCCGGGTATCTCCAACGGCTCTTTCTGGTCCACATACTAGCTTATCCCAGCACTGTAGAGTAAGTGAAGAGTGCGGTGTAACCATGCATGCATTGCGCCAGTTACAAACACATACTTCGGTATCCCGAGTTCTTCTACGATGACCCAGGACTCGCTGGCGAAAATATCGCCAAGTCCATCATGGAGATGGTGGTACGGATGGCGGGAATTGTTTCCCGCATCATAACACAAAGTTGCATGACAAGTTTGGCGTCGGTGGAGCGAGGCCAGAGATGTCAGTAGCGGGGATTTGGTGACAGAAAGGCGGTTGTGGGTGGTTAAGGAAGTAATGAGTTGGGATAGGAAGTGTGAGGAGGTGATTGTGACGCCGAGGACGGTGACACGAAGGTTGTGGGGGTGACAAGACGGTGGCTGAGCAATAATACTGGGAGTAAATGGCCAACGCCGAGACTTGCAAGCATTGCTCGGTGAAGTTGTTTGTGGGCCATTGTTTGAGATGAAGGATGAGCAAGTTTTGTGGAGTTTTGGTCTACTCATAGTGCTCTATTTATAATTAATGAAGGAGAAATAAAATGTTTAATAAAACTTTAAAGATATTGATTTTAACTAAACTTTAAAATGTTTAGGGGCATTGTCTGATATTTTTGCTACACAATGGTTGATGTACGGTTGGACGGTAATGCATGTGTCCATATTTATATTATTTAATATAACATTGTAATCCTCTTATATATATATATATATATATATATATATATATATATATTATAGGTTTCAAATGAGAAGAAATTTTTTAAAAATAAAAAGAATAACTTTTAAACTAATACAAATTTTCTATTTACTTCATTTAATGTGTGTATTTAATATTATAAAAAAGGGTATATAAGTAAATATATAATTATCATTAATTAGCTAATTAATTAAACTTGTAACTTATTTTTTTAATATACTTTTTTAAGATAAAATAATTTAGGGTGAAGGACAATATTTGACATGTATAGAATAAATTTTAATATGTGTATGATAAAATTTGAAATGTGTAGGGAATTTTTACATGTGTGTAGGTAAAATTCCGTTAAGTATAAGATACAATAGGATAAATTTTTAAATGTGTAGATATAATGTTTTTGTTTTATTAATGAGAGATAACATAATTAATTCATAGTTATATATATTATTATAATGTATATATATATATATATATATAGGGGAATGTTCATTTGAGAAGAAATCTAATGTAAGAAGAAAAAGAAGAAAAGACATAATGGTAAAATATTAAATAGTTTATAACTTCTCTCATTAATTATGTTATCTCTTATTAATAAAACAATAACATTTATCCAACACATTTCAAAATTTATCCTACATATGTCTTATATTTACCGGAATTTACCTACACACAATGTAAATTTATCCTACACATTTAAAATTTATCCTATACATACTAAAATTTATCCTACACATGTCAAAAATTGTCCTACACCATAAATTATTTTATCTTGAAAGAGTATATGAAAACATGAGTTACAAGTTTAATTAATTAGCTAACTAATGACAATTATAGATTTATCTATATCCCCTTTTTCATAACATTAAATACACACATTAAATGAAGTAAATGAAAAATTTCTATTGGTTTAAAAGTTATTCTTTTTATTCTTACAAAATTGTTCTTCTCATTTGAACTCTTCACTATATATATATATATATATATATATATAGGGGAAGTATCATTGAGAAGAAATTTAACTGAGAAGAAAAAGAAGAAATGACATAATGGTAAAACATTAAATAGTTTATAACTCCTTAATTAATTGTGTTATCTCTTTTTAATAAAGTAAAACATTTTATCCTATATATTTCAAAATTATCCCCTATATTATTAATATTAATTTTAGTATTAAACTAACACAGCTGAGTCTCCCCACAACATTACTGTTTCTTTTTATTGGTCATGATTTAACTTCTTTATCATCTTATAGGTCATAACACAACTGAGTCTCCCCACAACATTACTGTTTCTTTTATTATTCATGATTAAACTTTTTTGCAGGTACAATATGAAATAGGTTGGAAGCTGTTCGCTAGTGATATAAGAGGATCTTGCAAATCCTTAGATCTGCCCAAGTCTGTTATACATTTTTGTACATTAAGTTAACCTCCATCCACTATAGGGATTATCTAAGTAATAAACAATCACACCACAAAGCATCACAAAGCATATACATTGTAATTTTGGAAAGATCGAAAATTAAATTTGAAAAAATTGACAAACCACAGATACCATCCGAACAATTAACTTTATTATTGTCTTACATCTTTTACATGATATTCACCCTTCTTAAATGATACCAGTTTTAAAAGGAACACATCCCTATATAAGAGTATTTATAATCAACTTAATTCATAATTTTCAACTTATTGTATACAATTTTTGACAACAAATTTTGAGACCAACAATCCTCGATAAACTGACAAAGTGATGTGTAAGATGTGCCATTTTCAGCAATTGCGTTTTCCGCACGTTCCTTTAATATGTTTACTTTCGTTTTCATTGTTTTTCCTTCTTCACCCTCTAACAAATCCATCACCATCTTCGCAACCTCCTCCCTCCCTACCACTTTCTTCGTAGGCAACACCTTCGGCTTCACCGCCACCTTCAGCTCCTCCATCAGCATGGTTGCGTTCATCTTCTGCTCTGAATACAATGGCCACGGAATCATCAGTACTACACTTGTAACACTCTCCAACGATGAATTCCATCCACAGTGTGTCAAAAACCTCTAACAGACGCATGGTTCAAAACATCCACCTGTGGGGCCCATGATGGCATCGCAACCCCAACCTTTTCGGTTCGCTTGAAAAACCCTTTTGGAAGATAATCGCATGTAGCGTCTGGTTGACCAGTTTTAGAATAAGAGCCGTCCGAACCTTCTTCGATGGGTGGCCACACCACCCAAACGAATCTTTGTCGGCTTAGCTCCAAACCCCAAGCCAACTCATTATTTGTCCATGATAAGTCTCCACCCAAATGCACGTATTACGAACCCACGGTTTATAAAGCACTAATAACTCATTTTACGTTGAACCGGTCATATCTTGTTACGGTCCAACTGTATAAACCAGTTTGTATTTCCCCACGGACTGTAAAATCTCATTGGTTCGTAGTGCGTCAAGAGATTGAGGCTCAAGATCTTCTCACGTGTTGATTAACAAGCCATCCGCCAAATTGAAACCAACGGCTTGGTCAGAAAAACACCATACGTTTCATCCTCCCAGACCACCAAGGGGTCAACAACCTCTTCCGGTCAGACCGGTTTGCAGCCAGGTATCTCTATCGGCTTTTTTGGTCAACATATTGACCCACCACTTTTTTGTCAAGCACCGGAGTGTAAGTGAAGAGTGCGGTGAACCATGCGCTGCAAGTGACAAATGCGTACTTTGGCATCTCGAATTCTTCAGCGATAACCCATGATTCGGTCGTGAACATATCGCCAACAAGGACATGTGGACGAGAGTCCATGGACAAGATGGTTGCGCGGATGGCGGGTTTTGTTTCACGCATCATGGTGCAAAGGCGTGTGACAACTTTTTTCGTCCGTAGGAACTACGGATGAGATGTCTGCAGCAGGGATTTGGATGACGGAAAGGTGAGTATTGGTGCTGAAGGAAGTAATGAGTTGCGATAGATAGTCTTAGGTGGTGGTGGTGACGGCGAGGACGGTTGCAGGGAGGTTGTTGCGGGTGACAAGACGGTGGCCGGTAATAATATTGGGAGTAGATGGCCGACGCCGGGACTTGCAAGCATTGCTACGTGAAGATGTTTGGAGGCCATTGTGATAAAGGATGAACAAGTTTTGTGGTGAGATTTTCTAGCGTACTAATATTCTATTTATAGAAGACTTTAACGAGACAGAAAACCTGGGCACGTGAAGATACAAACTATATTACTAATAATTAAATTATATTATAATGATCTAATATAATATAACAAGAGTCAAGAAAGATATATTTTTGCCATTTGTGTTTAAACAACTTCTAAGGTTTCAATCATACTAGATCGCATTTCGAAAACAAATTAGGGTTGGTGCCGAAAATTTGATTTTTAATGTAAATTTGGCTGATTCTTGCACGTTTTGATTTTTATACACCGAGCACCATACTTTAGTTTTTATATTTAGTTATTTATTTGTAGCTTCATTTATGGACAAATTTATTTGACTAAAACGTAAGTAAAAAGATAAAATAACAATCAACCATTTTATTAAACATACATATATAACAAGATAACCTGCTTTCTAAAATAAAGTGGAAGCTAGCATTTGCATAAAGACAAATGCAATTACGACATAACATAAGATATGATTAATTTCGTCCATAGACGATGGTACTCGTGTTATATCTCGTATTCTGTTATTAGATCGTCCCTGATGCAGGATCCATGCATGACCGTGTAAGCTCGACAGATTGCTCGCCTCACGGATGACGGGTTTCCGACTACGTTTGTGGAGCTTCTTTTAGTTATGTCATATATTTAGCATTTGTACCGTATCAACCTGGTTGCTCTCAAAACTCTATCTTCCTGGTGCATGAGATGATATAAACTATACTATTACATAATTATAATTTTATAATGATATAATCTAACAAAAAAATATATGTTTTTTTTATTTATCTTTAAACAACTTCTAAGGTTTCAATCATACTATATCTCGTTTTGAAAACAAATTGGTAGATGTCATGTATATTTGTCCAACTACGTTTGTGGAACTTCTTTCAGCCCTATCATGATAGAAAACTTCTCAAAGTGCTTAGCATCTTCCTCGACTTCGTTATCACTTTCCTCGAAGTTCTTTGCACCATCCTTGTACTCGTTCTTGTGTTCTTTTTTCCAATGTGAATGTAAGTCCCGTATGCGTGTTGTGGATAGCTTTGCACCATGTAAGATGGTTCCCCTCATTTTACGAGCTCATGAAACAACTTAATGGTGAACTTTGGCAACCGAAACAGCTTTACAACTTATATTGATTTTTTATCTAGTTCAACTCGGGCAACACGGGCCGCACACTCCCTCATTACAACGAAGCACGAACACAACCTCCTCCTCACCTCGTTCAACGCTGGGACACGAAATGCTTTCAAAGATGTTTCACTCGTTCAAATCTTCGCCAAAAACATAAGTAATGTCCCAAGACAACATCGTGAAACGAACAGTTTGATCAGGCTGTTTTGTGTGTGAATTTTTGTTTGAATCAAATGGTCCTCGTATGCTTGACTCACTAACAGTTTTTTGGAATAGGGTTTAATACTTCACCAACCAGAAGCCTATACACATGTATAGCCATATACACGTTGTATAAGGGCACCTTTTAAGACCTTATCGGTCTGAACTCCCTGCAATGTTAGTATTTATACCTTAAAAAAACATTCCAAAAGAGTTTTCAAATAACAAGTACAAAAAAATATTGGTTGTTAATGAACACTCATAAATAACCACTTAAATGTTGAAAAGAATAACTCATGAAGAACATTCAACACTTATCGTCTTGCAAATCCATGATCTTTGGTTTTGGATAGCTGGTATATTGGAGTTAAAAGATCACTCGGATATGCCTTTAAAGTCTATAGTTTTAGTATGCAATATATGAAAAAAGAAAGTTTCAAAAAGTGGACATAACCTCCATAGAAGATGCCCCTTGCATCTTTTATAGTTTGAATGACTTTTTTTTTGTCTTTTTTGTTTGTCATAGCTTTGCCTAAACGATGTTAGTAATGCTTTCGTAATTAGATGGGACAGTGAACCGATCGTCTTATGACTTTACTAGGTGAATTGGCTAAACCGGATTTAAGAACATGATGATGTCACGAATGATATAAAAACTAAATAATATATAAAAAATATAAAAGAACCCAAAATTTTTAAATAATTGAACAAAATCTACTTTGAAAGAAAATACATAAATAAAACCTTTGCTTTTCAATCCTATTTGTTTTTATTTTTCTTATCCCGAATTATATACTTGAAAATTTTTTAATTTTTATTTTCACCAACAGATTCGAGAGTGAGAAATGTTTTTGTACATTGACTCTTTCGAGAATAAGAGAAAACTAACTTTAGGAATTAGAAGAGGAGATTGACGGTTTCAATCGGAAGTAAGGGAGCTAACCAAGGCTCTCGTCAAGAACACCAACAACCGTAAATTAGCTTTGTAAATCTTCAAACGAATTAGTCTACGAGGAAGTCATCTAAATATTTGTGATTGACTTCTATATATTTTAAGAAGCGGTTACAAGTGGAGGAAAAAGAAAATGTTACTCTTTATCAGTATATTTGGGATAACGCTCCTTCTCCACATTTATCTTTTAATATTTTTTTGTTCTCCACTCATAAACACTATATAGAAGTCACTCATAAATATATCAAAATTATTATTTGATTGAAAAGAAAAGAGAAAATATAATGATTTTTAGTATAATTATATGTATAAAAATGAAGAAGCTTATGTGAATGCTTTTAAACACAAGCAAATCACTAATGTCATTGCTAGTGTAACATGTGTTTTACTCATAGATTCTCATGGTAAGCCACGAAACCCACCTATGAGACATGTGTGTGTATATGACAAAACAACCCACTTTTGGTGTATTCGAGAGAGAGAGAGAGAGGCGATGAGCAGCAAACAACAGTGGCACCGCATTGGCATATTCGTATCTTCCACCACGTTCCACTTTCCAATCACGCAGTAATGCCGTCAACAAGGTTTTCCAATTCAAGTAGGTATTCCGGATGCTACAACCTATTTCCCAGCACCAATTTTATACGTCCAGATAAGGGGCGGACCTACCTTAGGGGGAGGGGTAGCCTCCGCTACCCCTGGCGCTCCGGCGATAGTGTAAATTTTGGAAAAATTTGACGTTTTTCGATTTTGTTACCCCTTTTCTATAAAACGTTACTCTACGAAGATTATCTAGATTCGCCACTGGTCTAGATCTGCTTCAATCTTATTAATTGACGGATAACAAATTTCTATGCTTCATTTCGTTGCAGATGGTGTTTAATCAGTTGCTTCAGTTGTATAGATATAGATTGGTTGTGGATTTAGGTACGTTTTATGTTTTTTTGTGCTTGGCCTTCATGTTTTGTTGGACTTAGGGTAGTATTTTCTTAAATTTAAATTTTTTGGGAGACTAGCATTTTCAATTTGGTCGATTTCTTAAAATATTAACTTCTTCCGTTCGATTTTTATGAAAAAATTAACTTAAATTTGTTGGGACTTAGGGTAGTATGGTCACTTTGAAGATATTAACTTCTTCGGGTTGATTTTTCTTGTTGCTTATTAAATAATGAATTCGATGAAGTTTTGTGACAAAACTTGATTATTAAATTCAAAACCACGTAGCAAGTATTGGTATTTGCAATTTGGAGACCAATTTGCATTTTTAAATTACTAGGTTTGATCTCAAGATCTAATTCACTTGGCATGCAAGGTTTTCTTTTTTTTTTTTTCATTTATCATATTGTGTTTGTGATTGTTTGAAATAAGGAGTATGGAAAGTGATTATTAAATCTGTTTATTTGATACATGCAAACAAAAAAATTTATAGCATTCACATCTTTTCTATCTTTTTTATCCGATAATTTTATTAAAAATAATTATATTTTCTCTCCTTTTTAATTAAAAATTATTTTTATACTTTTATCATTACTTTTTCTCTCTCCTACACTCACAACCAATTTCAAAACATATTAAAAAAATTATAGAGAGGTGAATAGTGTCATCTCAAATTTACAGATCAGCAGTAATATATTCCATCTCCTTTACTCACTACCACTTCCAACCACCTACAGTCACTTTTCATAATATAAAAAAAAACCGTACAGAATTTGAGGTACGCATTGTGAATGCTCTTTTACATAAGAAACTAAGGAGGGTGATAGAGAAGAGAAATGAGAGTGGGGAGAATTGTGAAGGATTTTTAGGGACATTCATGCTGTCAAGTGAAGTATAACATGGCACCTATAAGGGTGATAGAGAAGAGAAATGATAGAGCATATAACATAATAAGGGTGATATTTGAAGCCCATATACGACTACAAGTGCTCCAACATGGCACCTCAAATATCTGCATGGCTGACCTCATCTTCTCCATGTTGTCAGGGTATACCATCTTTCATTACAACACTTGATATTCTCTTATATATTTTCTCCAGGTTACTTTATTTAATTGTTATAACACATTGTAAACAAACAAATACAGAATGACATGGGATAATGTACATGCCGCTAATCACCCAAGTAACACAAGAGACACCAGGTATCACGAGTATGCTATTGGTTACTTAAATCAATTGTCTCATTTTCATTAAACAGTATAAACATAAACAAGCATAATTAAGGCTCAAGTTGAGGGGGGATCATTATTAGTGATTTTGCTAATATAATCTTGGTGACCTGACTTAATTAGATAAAAAAAATCTCAATAAACTCCCTTGATAGGCATACCAACAACCAAAAATTATGACCTTGAAAAAAAGGTTCGTAGGTCTTCTATTGGACCCGACCCGTTACCAAAATTTTTAATACGAAAACGTTACATTTTCAAAATGTTATCCCTCCTAGCATGTTTGTATCATAACTTGGTCTTGCTTGACTTATTTACTCAAACTAACCCAAGTATTCACTATTCAATCCATTTTAGCAAAACCTCATATTTGAGATTCACCATCTTCAATTAACCACATAGGCCGAATACTATCGGCCAACGCCTCTGCCATGTGGCAATGGGCTTGGCGTGAGGGGTCATGGAAGGGGGCAGGGTGGGGTGTGGCATGGAGGGGGAAGGGACTTGGAAATTAGGAGGGGAATCAAGAACTTTCATTCATTAATAATAATCCAATTTCAGTTTTGATTAATCAAAATAATACATCAAAAAATATCAGTGAATTGTATGTAATTTATAAACACGAACCGTTAACCAATAAAAAACAATAGCCCTGCAAATTCATACAACGAAAAGTACTATTTTATTTTGGAATCAAGAACCCACCCTAAACACAAAAATCTTACTCAAGAAAGGAAAAACGTTTGCCCTACAAACGGGACAATTTTTCTTCTTCTGCAACCATTTCTCAATGCAGTCTTGATGGTACCCGTGTTTGCATTCAAGTGCCATATACGTCTCACCCATCTCGAATTCTTGCAGACAAATCGCACAAACGTCCACTTCTTCTTTCGACTCATCACTGTTTCCACCAATATTGACCGAATGCCCTGACCAATCATTTCCTGAGACAAGTCATCGACACGAAGTGACTCATGATACATCACTATACTTCTAGTGATCTTTGCACACGTTTCATCATCCACCACTTGAGATCCATCCAAGGATATAAGACCGGCCACTAATCCATTATTCGTATCAAGTTCAATCAAATGAGTTGTATAAGCAGGCCCACCATCATCGAACAACATGGATTGGAGGTCTTGGTAGCATTGAATCGTTGCTACTTGAGACGGAGAGGGATTAACAATCACTAGGTTATCTACACGTTCACCTGGTTGCACGTTCACGATGACAAATATCTGTCGGGAATCTGGCAGTATAATCTCGTACGAAGATGCGAACATAGCCATACGCTTTCGTAGGTAAATCGCTCGAGTTTGATATCTTGAAGCAGAAGTTTTTAAACGTTGCTTAAATGTTTACAGAGATTGTATTAATTATAAACTACTTATATATAGATGAATATAATGTGGTACTTGCTTTCAGTACTTGATCAACAATTTTTGTATATATTAACCTAGATTTTAGCGGATGATCCTTCCGTATTAATTTCCTAAAGCCTCTCATACTTATCTTTATATATGTTAATATCATGTTTAACTTTTTAAAAATATTATTAAAAACTAAAACTTCGGATCTTGTTAATTTTTTTAAACTTTTTAACGATTATTTTAGATACTTATCTTTATATATGTTATTATGTTAAACTTCTAAAATATATTATTAATAAAAAAAACTACGATATCCTTAAAAGTTTATATTTTAATGATTATTTTAATACAAAACTAATGTTGCCTTTCAAAAAAAAGAAAATAGGTTAAGTATCAAATACTAATTTTATACAGGAGTATATTATCTTGTACGTATTAATAACTAGTAAATTTTCCCGCGCGTTGCGGTTGGTTCAAATGTAAAGTAGCTTAGATTTATACATTAAAGATCTGAACCATAGATGGTCCCACTTATTTACGAAAGAAATTTACGTTGAACATGTTGGAAATTTATGTTCGGTTCGACAAGTCAACGCTACCGACCGGGTCTTGACCCGTAAGAGTTACACCGTGGGCAACGAACTTAAATCCACTTAACTAGTTTAACTGGTAATTACGAACAATATGCGAAACGGATCATAATTATATTTATGATCATAAGCGGGATTATTGTTGCGGGTATTAACTAAGAGACGGGTACATGGACCGAGTGAGACAAGAATGCTCACCCTACGCCACTTGTCGCGCATGCACCTTTGTTGCGCCACATGTCGCACATGCATCCATCTACCGCCACTTGTCGCGCACCAAACTCTTGGCCAATTGCAACACATGTACTACGCATGTGTGCCAATTGGCGAGCATGCGTGAACCCCCATGTCCTATATAAACGAATGGTGGGTCTTGCTTTTGAGAGGTTAGAGAAGTTGTTGAACTTGCTAAAATTTCTCAATAACACACACATGCATAATCGGCCGCAACCACCTCGGGCCACCGTCGTCGCCACCTTGTTGCCGGACGTCGCCACCCCCCTCGCCGATGCCAGTACCGCCGGCCATCGCCGCCGTTACCCGGCATTATCCCGGTGCTCCACAACCACCTCGGGCCGCCGTCGCCGCCACCGCTGCTGCCGGACTCGCCACCCCCCCTCGCCGATGTCAGTACCGCCGGCCATCGCCGCCGTTACCCGGCGTTATCCCGGTGCTTCGTTTTGTTCGTTTCACTAGCACGTGTTCATTAAACCTCGGTGTCTCGACCGGTTAGTCACTAACCGAGGTATATCTTTCTCATTGATAGTTAGATGTTTTTATTACTGTACTCGCATTTGCATGTAACCGGATCCTGTCGGGTTTCGTTTTGGTTGATCACTTGTTTATTTTTCCGCTGCGTTTTATTAATTAACTCGCTTAATTAATTTACCTTTATTTATTGAACAGTTTTTTTGATAAATAAAATTATAAATAATAACCCAACGTGGTATCAGAGCCTTGGTTACAACATACGAGTCGGTACCGGTCTTTTAACCGGAAATAGAACACAAACTTTAATTATTTTAAAGTTTCTGATCTATATGATTTTAAGGGCAACTTTATTTTTGGTCAATATTTTATTTGTTTTGCTTGACCAAAACATTGCCCGGATTATTTTGTAATTGTTATGAAATATGTAAATCTGGCCCGACCTTGTTTTGTGGTTGCATATTTTATTCGGTTTTGTAATTATATTTTATGGCCATCTAGATGGTTCAAAGTTGCAATAGATAGGGTTTCTTCCTTTATTGTATTTTGTAAAATATTGTAATAAACGAAGACCCGGAGACAAAACCGAGGACGCTAAACAAGAGTCATGAAGTCAGTGGGAGTTGCTCGAGACGACTGGATGCACTCAAGTCCATCCTTGTGGTTGTTTGTGTGTTGTGACCCTGTGACCCATTTGATCTTGCTATTAGGCTCTAGCAAGATCGAACAATTTTTGGCCATATAGGTTTACATATTTATCTTGCTATTGTGGTTGCTTTTATCTTATAAGTTGTTATAACATAACCAACCTAAATACCAACATGATTTTAAAAGGAGTTTTAAAATATTAAAACAATCACATTATAAACAAGTTCTAAATTGTTTTACAACTTGTTAAAACTTTATTATAAAACAAAGGTTGTTTTAAACAAACACATAACCAATTATGTTTTGCAAATTAAATTAGATTTAAATTTCCAAAACTATTAACTTAAAATTGGTTATTTCAAGTCGCGATAATTTAGTTTTAATAGGATATATAAAACTAAGTGTCCTGAGAGATGAAAGGGTTTATCAAGATGTCACGACTAAAATACTAAAATTGGCTCGCTCCACCCTATTTGGTAAAAATTAAAATTAACCCATAATTAAAATCAATGGTCGATGCCATCCTACTACTAGTAACACTTGGGGCATAATGCGAACCATCAGTGTTGGAGCCACAACAAACACTTGGTGTCTAGTTTATCCTTCCAAGGTACAAGGGCTTCGTCGACACATCCGACCCTTCCACATGTGACCGTTTTAGGACGACTATTACTTTTCTTCCCGTGTTACGTGCTACAGCTGTCTCGAGAACAAAAGTGTAACATCCGTCGAAAAACGGGTTTTCCAAACCCGCTTCGTTTATTAATCGAATAATCAGTTTCATATTTTTGTTGCTCATTTAATGCTTAATTTAATTTTAAACAATACATAACTAATAAACATTTTAGATTATGGAAATTAAAATTGTTAAAAAATAAAATTAAAACAATTAAAAATGAAAAGGGGCTGCCGGGTTTCGAACCTGGGTCAGCCGGAAACCTTAAACATCAAACACATAACCACTCCGCCACTAGCTGACTTTGTGAAATCTAGGAAGCAATTAAAACATAAGTTCACCAGTGAATCACCTGTTTGCGCCAAAACTGAAACGGTAATCGGCTTTCAGTTTTCCAGACGCTTGAGTGTTGATAATTACTGGTTATAACCGACGAAAACATTACGACGCACGATCTCAATCAATTCAGCTTTTATTGAACTTGAATTCATATGATTTGGGTTTAATAACCGAAATCATTCACTTCCTGAATTACTCCAACAATATCATCATCTCGCGACTCAAAATCATCCACAGAACCTCCAACAATATCATTCACTTCCTGAATTACTCCAACAATATCATCATTCACTTCTGAATTACCCAACAATATCATCATCTCGCGACTTTCGCCGAAAAACCGTGTCTTTCATCAAAACGGTAAGTTTCTCAATTCTTTCATCTTCTGTCAGTTGTTAAGCTTTTGCTAACTCAAACCTTTCAATCAGAATCAATCCCAGACGACGATATCTGATAATCAACACTCGCCGGAAGTTTTCTGAAAATTCCTAAATCGCGCTGTAAACGGTATTATCATTTAAACCTTCTGATAACTCTTGTTTAGTCCTTCAATTCCACAATTAGTTAATCAAAAACTGTTAATTGGTCCGCTCAGACGGAGTTCATAAAAACAGAGCCGACGACTTTGCCGGAGTTCTGAGAAAAGTCATCATTCCGGTATGTTCATTCCCAAACCTTTCCTATCCGTTACATTTTAATCACTTATATGCCTGTTAATTGAATTGAACAAGATCAGTCGAAAATCAGTTGTCTGGGTTATTGTAACGAAGAAGATGAAGTTAGTCTGTATATAAATTTAATATAAATCGGGTTATATCTCGGGTTAGACACACAGTCCAGCGGTAGACTGTGTGCAATTGAAACATAGCGATACCGGGTTCGAGTCCGTCCTTGTTCCGATTCGTCACAATATTCAGACTTTTTATAAAACCAAATATGAAAACTTTCAGTTAGTTTATAAGAGAAATAAAAACAAGTGTTTTAACCAGGTTAGACACAAAATCCAGCGGTGGACTGTGTGCAACGTTAATCAACAGGTCCCGGGTTCGAGACCTGTTACGCACGCCGGTTCGATAGAATTAAAATCCTTTTTAAAAATAAATGAATTTTGGAATAAATTAAAATATGAATTAAAAACAGAAATATTTCGGGTTAGACACGTAGCTCAGTTGGTAGAGCTGCGTGCACGCGTACGGAAGGTCACAAGTTCGAACCTCACTCATGCAAACAATATAACGACCGAACCGGTCAACAAGTAAAAGTCAAATAGTCAACGGTCAACCCAAAAAGTCAACACTTTTTTTTATATTTTTATTTATTTATTAATTTAAAATCAATTAAAAATACTTAAAAATAATATTTTTAAAGTTAGAAAATAGACTTAAACTCACAAAAATATACCTAAAAACTCCTATTAAAATTATTAATAAAATCCACTTATTTACCGTACCTTTTCGTTATTATTTAGGTTAGTTATTCCTCGTCGATCAATCCTCTAAACTCGTGCGCATTCAACATCATCAAACGAACGCACCCAATGTGAGTGAATCTCTACAAATTCCCCGTTTTAATCACGTTTTTAGGGTGTATCATGTGTCTTATTATTTATTACATTTAAACACTTGTGCATCCATCATATCCATGATCAAATGTGTATTCAACATGTATCAACTTTTGTGTGGTTATTGTTTAGATTAAATTTATCATTTTCAGTACATACATTATCATAGGCCGCCGCTCCCCATTACCTATGAGCGTGAGCCGTTCCCCATTACCTATGAGCGTGAACGAGGCGTTGCCAACATACGATCGGCTCCGTTTGATTGAGCCTTGATCGCACATACATTTCATCATAGGCCGTCTGCTCCCCATTACCTATGAGCGTGAGCCGTTCCCCATTACCTATGAGCGTGAAGGAGACGTTGCCAACATTTACATTATCATTCATGTTATATATTCATGCAAGGTGGTTTGTTATTGTATGTTATTGTTTTATTGTTATTGTTATGTTTTATTTTATGTTTTTTAGCTCACATATGATTATTGCACAGTTTTCCATAATAAATATAACAAGAAATCAATAACAAATGTTTTCTAACAAGGTTCACTCGCCAACTTTTGTTGACCCAAAAACCCCCATTTTTAACATGATACAGGTGATCCAGATGCAGCAAGAAACATATAGGATGGTTTAGAAGAATAAATCGGTTTAGACTTTGGATTGTTTATTTAGTTACTTTTCTTTGTAATTGTATGAACTTGTTTGGAATATTAGGAATGTAATTTTGAATTTAATGAATATGAAACATATTAGTAAACATCATGAGCTTTGTGATAACCCAATTATGCCCGACTCTTATTCCGCTGCGGGTCGGGGTGTGACAGATTGGTATCAGAGCAATGACTATAGGGATATAGGATAGGTTATTAGACCCTTAGAGCCTATACTATAGTTGATTAGAATTTTTAAAATTATTTGTGTTTATATGCAAAATTCATGATTTTTATATGTTTTATGTTTATTGTTACATTCAATGTTATGCAAGCATGTTCATAAGTACATATTATTATACAATGCCTATCATGAATCATATTCTCATAACATATCATATCCATGAGAGCACACACCACACAATTTCCATGACTTTTGCAACGATTTTTGTATTTTCAAATCACATTAAAGTGAGTTCTCATGACGGTGATGTAGTAACTGGAAGGGTACAAGTACCGGTAGTCGGAACGTCCTGTCTAGGCTTGGCATTCGTATAAATCCAAAATAAAGGACCAGTTTGCCTACCTGGGGACTAACGATGAGAGTACGAAGGACCTATTAGGCCAAAGCATGCTACACCAAACGTCGTGTGAGCTAACCCCACTTTGAGTTGTCATTGTGTCTACACCTGGACACCTTCCGACCATACATCTCGCAAACATATTTCATGGTTTTCATTCGGGTGATGCGAGTGTTAAACCGCCAATACCAATGTGTTGAATCCCCTTACATAATAGCCCAATAGATCCATGGGGGTCCCACATGACTATTTTACCCTAGTGTGATTGTATGGGAGGAACAATTGGGAGGCCCTACACATAGAAGCAAACCCATCAATCCTCCCCAGCAAGAAGACCAGAATGTTGACAACCCTCCCTCCAAAAAGTGCTCATACAAACATTTCAAGTCTTGCGATCCCCCGAAATTTGAAGGGACCGAAGGTGTCACTGCTCTCCTCCACTGGTTTGAGGAAATGGAAAACACCTTCCTCAACTGCGATTGTCCCGAGGATCGCAAGGTACGTTACGCAACCGGGAGACTATTTGGAGTAGCTCTTACATGGTGGAATACTGAAAAGGGTAAGAGAGGAATCGAAGATGCAATGGCCTTAACGTGGGAGGAGTTAAGGGAAATCATGACGAGACGCTTCTGTCCAAGAACGAGATCAAAAAGTTAGAGGATGAATTTCATTCGTTGAAGCAAAAGGAGGGAGATCATACTTCCTACAACAAACGGTTTTTAGAGTTGAATCAAATGGTCCCTAACTTGTTCACCCCAGTTTACGCTTAATTGAACACTATATTCGAGGCCTCCCCTCGAAAATTCAAGACTCAGTTCTCAGCACTTCGCCTGCGACACTTGAAGCCGCAATGGAACTAGCTACCGAACTTACCGAAATCGAATTCGAAACGGTAAATTCAAAGAGGAGAAAAAGAAAGCCCCCATTGAGGCTCAAACTTCAAATCATTCTGGCTCCTCTTCGAAGTTGACTGGTAAAAGGAACCGAAACACCAGAAACTTTGCTGTCACACAAACAAATTTCCCTATCCCTGCTGCACCCATCACTCAAGTTGCCCCCTCACCTGCACCATATAAAAAGCCATACTCCGGCCCATACCCAAAATGCAACCGTTGCCAATACCATCACTTTCCTGATCATCCCTGCCAACATTGCACCGGCTGTGGCCATGCAGGTCACACCATCCAAACCTGTCGCGCACTTCAGCGAACGAACCGTAATCAGCCCTCAACCCAGACCCACCATCAGATAGTGGGTCAAGCCCAACAACCTTTACTCCTACCACCTGCTCAACATGTAGCCCAATCCTACTACCAACCCAACTATCCCATGATACAACCTATACGGGCTTGTTACAACTGTGGAGACCCAAACCACTTTAGAAACACTTGTCCACGCTTGGTGAACATCATTCATGCCCAAGCTCAAGCAAATCCGGTGAATCAAGCTAACAAGCTCCACCACCTGCAAGAGGAAGAGCTTACAACATCAACGCCAATCCTGTTGAAAATAATAACGGCCCAAACGAATCACCCAACTAGTTTTTCCTCACCAAGAATCAAGACTCAACTCCAATCGTCTAGTTTTAATGTTTTCTTTATGTTATCTCAATCTTTCCGTATCCCAGTTGTAAAATTTGGAAATTATGTATCCAAGAATTTTAATGCGAATTGATATTACAATTTTGTTTTATACTCATTGATTTAACATTCATATCATCATACATCTCGACGTATCTCAATCTCATCATTTAAAGAAGTTGGGTTGTGTCGCACTTTTACATAGACTGACCCCTTCATCATAACAAACGAGAGAGGTACTGTCATCATTCAGTCATGTATCATTTCAGAATTGAGACTCAAGCTTTGGTTGTTGTGTTTGTTTATGTTTTAGAGTCACATAGAACTGATCATGATTTACTGATAAAGCCAACGAAAATTTGACAAGAATATGGTGGATACGCTGCTGGTACTTCCTATATATAAGTATTCTTGGCAAAGGATCAAAAGCATTACCAGGAGGTTATGAGAAGTTCGTGTAGGTTTAAATATCGTCATGGTTGAAGTTTATGTTTTATGATACATACCTTATCATTTCAAACGTATCAGTTCCCTCAAAACTATTATGCATAAAATCATAAGCGACATCAAAGATCAAATCCGAGAAGCCCAGTATGTTTCAGTAACGGAAAAAGACGTACGCAAGGAGCTGTCTTGTGGAGCTGAACTTAAAATTGAAACTAAATCCGACGGTATTCTGTACTATCTAGATCGCATATGGATTCCTGACCACAATAACCTTCGTGAATTCCTTATGAATGAGGCGCACAAAACACGATACTCTGACACCCAGGCGCCAACAAGATGTATCAAGACCTTCGATACACCTACTGGTGGCCTGGCATGAAGAAGGATATTGCTGTTTTTGTTTCTAGGTGCCTTACATGTTCCAAAGTAAAAGCTGAACATCAAAGACCCTCAGGACTTCTGGTCCAACCTGAAATACCTGTATGGAAGTGGGAAAACATAACCATGGACTTCATTACCGGGTTATCTCGCACTTCTGGTGGGTATGACACTATATGGGTAATCATTGATCGTCTTACAAAATCAGCTCACTTTATTCCGATCCGCGAAGATTTCAAGAACGAGAAGTTAGCTCGTCTCTACATCAGCGAAATCGTAAGCCGTCATGGTGTACCGTTAAGCATTATTTCAGATCGTGATGGTCGTTTCACTTCACGAACATGGCAAGCCGTACAAGCCGCTTTGGATACACGATTAGACCTCAGTACCGCTTATCATCCTCAAACTGATGGACAATCTGAACGCACCATCCAAACTCTTGAAGATATGCTTTGAGCATGTGTCATAGACTTCAAGGGAAATTGGGACGCTCATCTACCATTAGTTGAATTTTCGTACAACAACAGCTATCATTCAAGTATCGGCATGGCACCTTTCGAAGCTTTATATGGTCGTAAGTGCCGATCTCCAGTATGTTGGCACGAAATTGGGGAAGCGCAAATCACCGGTCCAGAATTGATTCAAGAAACAACAGACAAGATCCATCAAATTCGAAACAATCTTCTAAATGTACAAAGTCGTCAAAAGAGTTAAGCAGATAAACGACGAAAGCCTTTGGAGTTTAACATTGGTGATCATGTACTTTTAAAAGTATCACCGTGGAAGGGAGTAGTTCGTTTTGGCCAGAAGGGCAAGCTAGCACCACGCTACATAGGACCTTTCAAGATACTCGAAAGAGTAGGACCTGTAGCATACAAGCTTGATCTACCAGAAGAACTCAATAGAATTCACCCCACATTCCACGTATCAAACTTGAAGAAGTGCCTCGCCGATGAAAACCTCCATATCCCCCTGGAAGATATTCAGATCGATGAATCTATGCACTTCATTGAAAGACCAGTAGAGATCATGGACTTCGGAGAAAAACGTTTAAGACGGAGTCGTATTCCAATTGTTAGGGTACGCTGGGAGTCGAAACGGGGACCTGAGTTTACTTGGGAAAGTGAAGACTCAATGCGCGAAAAATACCCGCATCTTTTTCCTGTTACCAATACTACTTAAATTTCGGGACGAAATTTCTAAAAGTAGGGGATACTATAACATCCGTCGAAAAACGGGTTTTCCAAACCCGCTTCGTTTATTAATCGAATAATCAGTTTCATATTTTGTTTCTCATTTAATGCTTATTTTAATTTTAAACAATACATAACTAATAAACATTTTAGATTATGGAAATTAAAATTGTTAAAAAATAAAATTAAAACAATTAAAAATGAAAAGGGGCTGCCGGGTTTCGAACCCGGGTCAGCCGGAAACCTTAAACATCAAACACATAACCACTCCGCCACTTAATGTCTCTGTGAAATCTAGGAAACAAATAAAACATAAGTTCATCTGTGAAGTCATCTGTTATGCGCCAAAACTGAAACTGATATCGGCTTTCAACATTCCAGTCGATTGAGTGATTCTTATTACTGGTTATAACCGATGAAAACATTACGACGCACGATCTCAATCAATTCAGCTTTTATTGAACTTGAATTCATATGATTTCGTGTTTAATAACCGAAATCATATACTTCCTGAATTACTCCAACAATATCATCATCTCGCGACTCAAAATCATCCACAGAACTCTCAATTTCACTTTCGCTCTATTTTCAGTTCGTCGGAAAAGCTTTCTGAACTCGCCGGACTTTCGCCGGAAAACCGTGTCTTTCATCAAAACGGTAAGTTTCTCAATTCTTTCATCTTCTATCAGTTGTTAGGCTTTTGCTAACTCAAACCTTTCAATCAGAATCAATCCCAGACGACAATATCGGATAATCAACACTCGCCGGAAGTTTTCTGAAAATTCCTAAATCGCGCTGTGAAACAGTATTATCATTTAAACCTTCTGATAACTCTTGTTTAGTCCTTCAATTCCACAATTAGTTAATCAAAAACTGTTAATTGGTCCGCTCAGACGGAGTTCATAAAAACAGAGCCGACGACTTTGCCGGAGTTCTGAGAAAAGTCATCATTCCGGTATGTTCATTCCCAAAACCTTTCCTATCCATTACATTTTAATCACTTATATGCCTGTTAATTGAATTGAACAAGATCAGTCGAAAATCAGTTGTCTGGGTTATTGTAACGAAGAAGATGAAGTTAGTCTGTATATAAATTTAATATAAATCGGGTTATATCTCGGGTTAGACACACAGTCCAGCGGTGGACTGTGTGCAATTGAAACATAGCGATACCGGGTTCGAGTCCGTCCTTGTTCCGATTCGTCACAATATTCAGACTTTTTATAAAACCCAAATATGAAAACTTTCAGTTAGTTTATAAGAGAAATAAAAACAAGTGTTTTAACCAGGTTAGACACACAGTCCAGCGGTGGACTGTGTGCAACGTTAATCAACAGGTCCCAGGTTCGAGACCTGTTACGCACGCCGGTTCGATAGAATTAAAATCCTTTTTAAAAATAAATGAGTTTGGAATAAATTAAAATATAATTAAAAACATAAATATTTCGGGTTAGACACGTAGCTCAGTTGGTAGAGCTGCGTGCACGCGTACGGAAGGTCACAAGTTCGAACCTCACTCAGTGCAAACAATATACACGACCGAACCGGTCAACAAGTCAAAGTCAAATAGTCAACGGTCAACCCAAAAAGTCAACACTTTTTTTTATATTTTTATTTATTTATTTAATTTAAAATCAATTAAAAATACTTAAAAATAATGTTTTTAAAGTTAGAAAATAGACTTAAACTCACAAAAATATACCTAAAACTCCTATTAAAATTATTAATAAAATCCACTTATTTACCGTACCTTTTCGTTATTATTTAGGTTGGTTATTCCTCGTCGATCAATCCTCTAAACTCGTGCGCATTCAACATCATCAAACGAACGCACCCAATGTGAGTGAATCTCTACAAATTCCCCGTTTTAATCCCGTTTTTGGGGTGTATCATGTGTCTTATTATTTATTACATTTAAACACTTGTGCATCCATCATATCCATGATCAAATGTGTATTCAACATGTATCAACTATTTGTGTGGTTATTGTTTAGATTAAATTTATCATTTTCAGTACATACATTATCATAGGCCGCTGCTCCCCATTACCTATGAGCGTGAGCCGTTCCCCATTACCTATGAGCGTGAACGAGGCGTTGCCAACATACGATCGGCTCCGTTTGATTGAGCCTTGATCGCACATACATTTCATCATAGGCCGTCTGCTCCCCATTACCTATGAGCGTGAGCCGTTCCCCATTACCTATGAGCGTGAAGGAGACGTTGCCAACATTTACATTATCATTCATGTTATATATTCATGCAAGGTGGTTTGTTATTGTATGTTATTGTTATTGTTATTGTATGTTTATTTACGTTTGCTCACATATGATTATTGCACAGTTTTCCATAATAAATATAACAAGAAATCAATAACAAATGTTTTCTAACAAGGTTCACTCGCCAACTTTTGTTGACCCCAAAACCCCCATTTTTACACATGATACAGGTGATCCAGATGCAGCAAGAAACATATAGGATGGCTTAGAAGAATAAATCGGTTTAGACTTTGGATTGTTTATTTAGTTACTTTTCTTTGTAATTGTATGAACTTGTTTGGAATATTAAGAATGTAATTTTGAATTTAATGAATATGAAACATATTAGTAAACATCATGAGCTTTGGTGATAACCCAATTATGCCCCGACTCTTATTCCGCTACCGGTCGGGGTGTGACAGATTGGTATCAGAGCAATGACTATAGGGATATAGGATAGGTTATTAGACCCTTAGAGCCTATACTATAGTTGATTAGAATTTTTAAAATTAGTTAATCAAAAACTGTTAATTGGTCCGCTCAGACGGAGTTCATAAAAACAGAGCCGACGACTTTGCCGGAGTTCTGAGAAAAGTCATCATTCCGGTATGTTCATTCCCAAAACCTTTCCTATCCGTTACATTTTAATCACTTATATGCCTGTTAATTGAATTGAACAAGATCAGTCGAAAATCAGTTGTCTGGGTTATTGTAACGAAGAAGATGAAGTTAGTCTGTATATAAATTTAATATAAATCGGGTTATATCTCGGGTTAGACACACAGTCTAGCTTTGGACTGTGTGCAATTGAAACATAGCGATACCGGGTTCGAGTCCGTCCTTGTTCCGATTCGTCACAATATTCAGACTTTTTATAAAACCCAAATATGAAAACTTTCAGTTAGTTTATAAGAGAAATAAAAACAAGTGTTTTAACCAGGTTAGACACACAGTCCAGCGGTGGACTGTGTGCAACGTTAATCAACAGGTCCCAGGTTCGAGACCTGTTACGCACGCCGGTTCGATAGAATTAAAATCCTTTTTAAAAATAAATGAGTTTGGAATAAATTAAAATATAATTAAAAACAGAAATATTTCGGGTTAGACACGTAGCTCAGTTGGTAGAGCTGCGTGCACGCGTACGGAAGGTCACAAGTTCGAACCTCACTCAGTGCAAACAATATACACGACCGAACCGGTCAACAAGTCAAAGTCAAATAGTCAACGGTCAACCCAAAAAGTCAACACTTTTTTTTATATTTTTATTTATTTATTTAATTTAAAATCAATTAAAAATACTTAAAAATAATATTTTTAAAGTTAGAAAATAGACTTAAACTCACAAAAATATACCTAAAACTCCTATTAAAATTATTAATAAAATCCACTTATTTACCGTACCTTTTCGTTATTATTTAGGTTGGTTATTCCTCGTCGATCAATCCTCTAAACTCGTGCGCATTTAACATCATCAA
This sequence comes from Scalesia atractyloides, assembly GCA_947069175.1. NCBI lineage: Eukaryota > Viridiplantae > Streptophyta > Magnoliopsida > Asterales > Asteraceae > Scalesia > Scalesia atractyloides. The sequence goes on from CAMTDV010000013.1 coordinate 25,418,665, forward strand.
ACGAACGCACCCAATGTGAGTGAATCTCTACAAATTCCCCGTTTTAATCACGTTTTTGGGGTGTATCATGTGTCTTATTATTTATTACATTTAAACACTTGTGCATCCATCATATCCATGATCAAATGTGTATTCAACATGTATCAACTGTTTGTGTGGTTATTGTTTAGATTAAATTTATCATTTTCAGTACATACATTATCATAGGCCGCCGCTCCCCATTACCTATGAGCGTGAGCCGTTCCCTATTACCTATGAGCGTGAACGAGGCGTTGCCAACATACGATCGGCTCTGTTTGATTGAGCCTTGATCGCACATACATTTCATCATAGGCCGTCTGCTCCCCATTACCTATGAGCGTGAGCCGTTCCCCATTACCTATGAGCGTGAAGGAGACGTTGCCAACATTTACATTATCATTCATGTTATATATTCATGCAAGGTGGTTTGTTATTGTATGTTATTGTTTGTTATTGTTATTGTTATTGTATGTTTATTTACGTTTGCTAACATATGATTATTGCACAGTTTTCCATAATAAATATAACAAGAAATCAATAACAAATGTTTTCTAACAAGGTTCACTCGCCAACTTTTGTTGACCCAAAAACCCCCATTTTTACAGGTGATCTAGATGTAGCAAGAAACATATAGGATGGCTTAGAAGAATAAATCGGTTTAGACTTTGGATTGTTTATTTAGTTACTTTTCTTTGTAATTGTATGAACTTGTTTGGAATATTGAGGATGTAATTTTGAATTTAATGAATATGAAACATATTAGTAAACATCATGAGCTTTGGTGATAACCCAATTATGCCCCGACTCTTATTCCGCTGCGGGTCGGGGTGTGACAAAAAGTGGCATAGATGAGGCTAAACGTATCAATGCATAGACAGGAGTTATCTTAGTGGCCTCATACCCGAGAGTTGTGCTCTTTTCACAATTGACAATCGTTGTCAGTCTGCTAGAACCCCTTGCTAATGTTGCGTGCTACAGCTGCCTTTAGAAAGAGCTTCTAACCGGATTCTCATTCCTTGTTCTAATTGCTGTAATGGGTCATTAATTAAATAAGGAAATATACATCGAAAATACTAATTAAAATCCTTGCTTAGATATAATAGATGTCTTAAGAAAACAACTCCTTCATTCTCAAGTCTGTACTTGAAAAAGAAAAATTGAATAACACCAACTTTCTCGAATGGCACCGCAATCTGAGAATAGTTCTCAAGATGGCGAAAAGCTATGTATCTTAGATGGCCCAGTCCCTACCGAGCCTGAAAGTAACACTACTGCTGCTAGCAAGGCACTGGAAAAGCATAACGAGGATGCCGTTGAGGAAGCCTACGTTATGCAAAGCCACCGTGTCTCCTGAACTTCAGAAGTACATGGAAGATAAAGATGCTTATGACATGATCAAGCGACTGAAAGGCATGTTTCAGAAACAAGCCTGACAGGAGCGATATGACACCATAAAATAGCTCATAAGCTGTAAAATGCTGGAAGGATCATGTATCAGTACTCATGTGCTTAAGATAAAAGGATACATTGACCAAATGAACGAACTTGGTTATCCCCTGCAAGAGAAATTGCAGCGGTCTTTATCTTGAACTCTTTCCCTAGCTCATATGACGAGTTCATTATGAACTATGATATGAATGCATGGGTGAAGACTGTGCCTGAGCTACATGGTATGCTCAAAACGGCCAAGATGAACATACCACATAAAACCAACCAAGTTCTAATGGTCAAGTCTGGTGGTGTTAAGAAGCCCAACAACAAGAAAAGAGATCATAAGAGCAAAGGCAAGAGAAAGGTTGTTGTTGCTGCCAGATATGCCACCAACAACGTTCTAGCCAAGCTGAAAATGAACAATGGCCAATATCATTGGCACTTCTTCTAGTATTCTCATTTATGTTATTGAACTTTTCACTGTTTCTAGCAACACATGGGTATTTGATACCAGATGTGGTTATCACATCGTTAATGTCTTGCAAGAACCTGAAAAGTGGAAGAAACTGAACCAAGGCGACATGGAATTCATAGTTGATGATGGAAAGAGAGTTCCAGTTCCGGCAAATGGAACTTTTTTGTTTTTCATGTCCTTCTGGCCCTGTAGTTACTTTAAATAACTGTTTGTTTGCATCTGGTTTAACCATAAACACTATTTCAGTTTCTTCACTGTTTGAACAAGGATTCAAGTACGTTCTAATGGAATTTCCATTTCTACCTACTTGAAGAATATCTTTTATTTTGAGGCTAGACCTCGAAGTGGTATTGATGTTCAAATAAATAATAACATATGTCATCTTTCTAAGCGTAACAAAGCTGGTATAAATGAAACATAATTTTGGCATTGTAGACTTAGCCACATAAGTAAGACACGCATAAAATAGGTCCGGTCCGAAGGGATTCTTGAATCCATTGGACATGACTCCTTTGATGAATGCGAATCTTGCTTAGCTGGCCAACTCACAAAGCACCCCTTCACCGGTGTTGGTGAACGGGCCAATGGTCTTCTAGTACTCACTCACCCTGATGTATGTGGCCCTTGCAGAACCACGACTAGAAACCATGAAGGATACTTTGTTACTTTTATCGATGATTATAGTCGATATGCTTATGTCTATCTTATGAAGCATAAGCACGAACCTTTTGAAAAGTTCAAAGAATTTCGAAACGAAGTAGTAAACCAGCTTGCTAGAAAGATAAAAGTACTTCGATCAGATCGAGTTGGCGAATACCTTAGCTTGAAATTTCTCGATCATCTAAAGGAACGTAGAATAGTTTCACAACCCACTCCACCAACCACACCCCAACTTAATGGCGTGAGTGAAAGGAGAAATCGAACCCTTATTAATATGGTTCGATCGATGATGTGTAGAACTAACTTGCCTCACTTATTTTAAGGTCATGCTCTTATGATCGCCGCCCGCATTGTCAGTTCAGCTCCGACTAAGAAGGTAAACAAAACACCATATGAGACATGGCATGGGCGTAAACCCGATTTGGAATACCTTAGAGTATGGGGATATTAAGCATACATCACAAGTGATTCTGATGATAAGCCCGATCCTCGAGGCGAAAAGTAGTTTTCGTCAGATACTATAAAAGGCGGATATTATTTCTACCATCCTAATGCAAATGTGATTTTCATCAAACGGAAGGGACACTTTCTCGAGGAAAAACTCCTTCATCGAGAAAATGGAAATAATATTGTTGGTCTTGAAGAAATTTGAGAACCATAAACAGCCGCTAATGACGTCGAACCGTCTGATCAACAAGTAGTTGTTGCCTATGAATCAGACATAAACACAAACGTTCGCAGAAGTAGGAGAATTCGCAAAGAACCTGATAGATACCTATGGCATCTAAATGGTCCCGAAGTCTTATTAGTAGCTGAGTCTAATGACGAACCTGCTAACTACAAATCTGCCATCTCAGATCCAAAATCTGGGAAATGGCAAGAAGCCATGAACGTGGAGATGCAAACTATGCATAACAATCAAGTATGGGACTTGGTTAAGCTACCCCCGATTGTCGGGCAGTAGGGAGCAAATGGATTTTCAAGAGAAAAACCGATATGCATGCAAATGCCCACACTTATAAATCACGGCTAGTTGTGAAGGGTTTCACTCAAACTCAAGGTATTGACTTTGATGAGACCTGCTCGCTCGTTGGTATGATTAAATTAATCAGGATATTGGTTGCTATAGCTCTGTACTATGATTACGGAATATGGCAAATGGATGTCAAAACCGTTTTTCTTAATGGACATCTCTCTAAAGATGTCTGTATGGTTCATCCTGAAGGTTTTGTCGATCCAAAATATCCAACTAAGGTGTGCAAACTAAATAAGTCCATTTATGGACTCAAGCAAACTCTCATGGCTGGAATCTTCGTTTTGACCAGAAGATCAAAGAGTTTGGTTTTGTCAAGAATGAAGATGAGCCTTGTGTTCACAGAAAGGCTAGTGGGAGCACCATATCATTCCTCATCTTGTATGCGGATGATATACTAATCATTTGGAAACAACATCCCTATGCTTAATGAGTTTAAACACTATTTGGGATCTTGCTTCGCAATAAAAGATCTTGGAGAAGCTGCTTACATTCTGGAATCAAGATCTATAGAGATAGATCTAAGCGGCTTCTAGGGCTAAGTTAAAGTACTTACATAGATGAAATGATGACACGCTTCAAAATGGAAAACTCCAAGAAAGGAGGTGTTCCTATGACTAAAGGAACCGTGTTGAACAAATCGTAACTCCTTCAATGGACATTGAAATTAAGCAAATGGAAGCAGTTCTATATTTTTCAGCGATTGGTTCTATCATGCATGTTATGTTATGTACTAGACCCCACGTCGAACATTCTGAGGTACTTGAGAAGAACCAAAGATATGTTCTTGGTGATTGGAGGAGTGGAAGAAGAGCTCACTGTAAGGTGTTACACTGGTGCTAGCTTCCAAAGTGACCGAGGTGGTGCTCGCTCACAATCAGGATTCGTATTCACTCTTAATGGAGGAGCTGTTTGTTGGAAAAGCTCCAAACAGAGTGAAGTGGCGGATTCAACCACTGAATCCGAATATATTGCTGCATCGGATGCTGCAAAAGAAGCTGCTTGGATGAAGGAGTTCATCACCGACCTAATGTGGTTTCGAATATTCAAAACCAATCGATGTGTACTGTTATAACACAGAAGCTATTGCTCAAACCAAAGAGCCCATATCTCATCACAGGGCCAAGCACATTCTAAGAAAGTTCCACTATATATGGGAAATACTGGAACAAAGAGACATCTTAATAAGCAAATTAGACACAGATCAAAACCTAGCAGACCGGTTCACTAAATCGATAAATTAGGACAAGCATAACCAACATAGGAATGCTATCGGTCTTAGATTAGCTAGCCATTTGTTTTGATTTAGTATTTGGATGTACGAACATTCAAACAGTTGTACCTTTTGAATTCACCTTTGATTTACTGGTTAAATGCAAAGTTTGAATCTTACAACTGTGTTCGATTTTAGTACGTTTAATCCATGAATCTTGTATTCTAAATTATCCGTAGTCGGTCAGTCTCATGGGAACGACTCTGAATTAAGACTATTCTGACTTTAGACTCAAGGAGTTGACTCCCAAACTCACAGACCTCATTATGAATGATGTTGGATGTAACTCGCATCAAATTATCTTCATGGATCTTAGTCATAAGATGTATTTGATTTTGGTATACTCATTTAGTATCCTCTGACCTGAGATACATACTAGAACTGTCGTTTACTAAAGGCTATTCTTTGATCAGTGTCAACCGCTGTCGCGTAACTGCCAGTCATAAAGGCATTGGTTGGGAGTAGCTCTGAAGTTCAGTGGGAGTTGTATGTAGTCAAGATGGGATTCTGTACTCTTACATTGAATGTAACAGTTAGACATCTGGGCGCCCTCGTTGATTCAAACTGGTGAAGTGTAAGGCCTTACCCAAACTTACTGTGTGTTTGATTGGACCACTTTGATTCATGAACGAGAACGATAATGATTGAACCCCATGTGAGATTGAATATGATCCATGTCTCATTGTTCAATTGATGTCTTTTACAGAAAGGATAGATGACGATGATTACCATAAGTTTATTGTCTTCAGGTAGCAAGCTGTTGCTGAAGGGAAGATACCTTGGTTAGTGACTTTAAAGTGTCATGACCTGTTGGGGGCAGCTATGTGTAGCTAGAGCACCGTTGGCTGTCTGCGTTGAGATCTTAACAGAGACCGTCCAAGTGGGAGCTGTTGGAAATTTATGTCTGGTTCGATAAGTCAATGCTACCGACCGGGTCTTGACCCGTAAGAGTTACACCGTGGGCAACGAACTTAAATCCACTTAACTAGTTTAACTAGTACTTACGAACAATATGTGAAACGGATCATAATTATATTTATGATCATAAGCGGGATTATTGTTGCGGGTATTAACTAAGAGACGGGTACATGGACCGAGTGAGACAAGAATGCTCACCCTACGCCACTTGTCGCACATGCACCTTTGCTGCGCCACATGTCGCACATGCATCCATCTACCGCCACTTGTCGCGCACCAAACTCTTGGCCAATTGCAACAAATGCACTACGTATGTGTGCCACTTGACGAGCATGCGTGAACCCCCATGTCCTATATAAACGAATGGTGGGTCTTGCTTTTGAGAGGTTAGAGAAGTTGTTGAACTTACTAAAATTTCTCAATAACACACACACGCATAACCGGCCGCAACCACCTCGGGCCGCCGTCATCGCCACCATTGCTGCCGGACGTCGCCGCCCCCCTCGCCGATGCCAGTACCGCCGGCCATCGCCGCCGTTACCCGGCATTATCCCGGTGCTCCGCAACCACCTCGGGCCGCCGTCGCCGTCACCGCCACCGCTGCTGCCGGACGTCGCCGCCCCCCTCGCCGATGTCAGTACCGCTGGCCATCGCCGCCGTTACCCGGCGTTATCCCGGTGCTTCGTTTTGTTCGTTTCACTAGCACGTGTTCGTTGAACCTTGGTGTCTCGACCGGTTAGTCACTAACCGAGGTATATCTTTCTCATCGGTAGTTAGATGTTTTTATTACTGTACTCGCATTTGCATGTAACCGGATCCTGCCGGGTTTCGTTTTGGTTGATCACTTGTTTATTTTTTCGCTGCGTTTTATTAATTAACTCGCTTAATTAATTTACCTTTATTTATTGAACCGTTTTTTTGATAAATAAAATTATAAATAATCACCATGGAAACCCAACAGAACAACAACCTGAACTTATACCGACAAGTACAAAAAAGAAGAAAGAAATTATGTTTTCTTAAGTTAAAAATGGTACCACGTGTTTCGATAAATTCTAACAAAAACATATTATATTTGACCGCATGTCTTGTAAAACAAAATTTATACCAAAATGTAGATCAACTAAAAACATTAAAAAACCTGAACTTTTACCGACATTTACACAAAAATAAGAAAAAAATATGCTTTTTTAAGTTAAAAATGGTATCGCGTATTGCAGTGGCACTGAAACGTAAAGAAGTCTAATTTGTAAAATCTATTGAAAACATATTATATTTGACTCATCTTGTTTTAAAACAAAATTTATGCAAAACGTAGATTAACTAAAACGTAAAAAAAAAAGAAGCAAAAAAACATATTATATCTGAGCCTACTCATTTTCAAAGAAACGTAATTAACCAACATTTATACCGAATACACACGTAAAAAATGATTATAATATTTTTAGAAAGTTGAAGGGTTATAAATACTAATACGAAATGTTGAAAGGTAAAAGTTAAAAATTTAAAAACTTATTAAAAGAAAAAAAAAAGTTAAAAGAAGTTGACCAGTAATTATTCAACTTTTATTTATAATTATATAGAATTGACATAAAGCGAATTATTAAAGTTGATTAAAATATTGTTAAAGTTATTGTATATGTAACTTGAAATTCTAGGTATATTGATATAACTATTTACAAAAAGACAACTATTTTAGCAAAGGTTAAAGGTTTTTTATATTTATATTTTATTTTGTCTTTTAGTTTTTTTTCCATCTTTTAGTACAAGTTTTACTTACTTAATTTTTATGTACGTGGTAAAATATAATACTTGTTCTACGTTTTCAATAGGTGGTAAAAGTTCGAGTTACTTTACGTTTGATGTCGTAGAAATGCGGTACCATTATTGAACTTAAAAACACTATTTTCTTGTGTGCTTATTTTTAAGTATGATTCGTATAAATCAAAGTTGGTTTATGTTTCGACGTAAAATTTTCTCTGTAATGAATCAGGTCTAATATTATAAGTTTCCATGCTTATTTTTACGTGTGATTTCACTTAGTCTACGTTTTGACATAAATTTTGTTCGAAAACGAGTTAGGTCGTATATCTGATGGTATGAATTCGAGTTACTTTAAGTTTCACCACTGCTGCCACAACGCACGATATGGTAATCATACTAGTTATTATATGAATGGGAAAAGACAGACAGTTAATTTGAAGTTGGCTTTAAGAAAAATGGAAAAACAAAAATGTAAGGATTTGAAACAAAAGACTAGATTAAGCTGGGGTGTTACATTCGATTTCGTCAACGACCCAATAAGTTTTTGTGCAACATAGGAACATTTTTGATGGCCCGGTGAATGAAGTGATTTCGTGGGCTAAGAAACAAGGTGTGAAAGTGATGCTTTTCAAAGTCGAATTTGAAAAGGCTTGATTCAACAAATTGGAAATTTTTGTTAAATAATTAAAAATTTATGGGGTTTCCTAAGAGGTGGAGGAGGTGGGTTAGAGCTTGTCTTTCTTCTAGTATGGCGTCCATGTTAGTTAATAGGTCCCCGACTAAAGAATTTAATCTTAGAAGGGGTCTTAGGCAAGGCGATCCCTTGTCACCTTTCCTTTTTATCTTGGCTTTAGAGGTTTTGGAGGGGTTTATGAAGAGAGCGACGACGAAGGGTTATTTGATGGAGTTTTGCTCCCTACTGGTGGCTCGATTATGACCCTCTTATGTTACGCGGGCGATGTTATTTTTTTGGGGCCGCGGAATGTAAAAAAATCTTAAACTTGAAGAGGATCCTTTAGGGTTCTTTACCTTGTTTCGGGGTTAAAGGTGAATGTTAACAAGAGTAGTTTAATGGGAGTGGGGGTGGACGGAGGGACAATGGAAAGAATGGCAAAAAAAGTTTAGATGTTTAGCCGGGTCGTTACCTTTCAAATTCCTTGGTCTTCCTATTGGTAAGAACATGAAACATTTGAAGGCGTGGAGACCGTTTGCTGATAAATTCATGAAAAAATTATCGAGATGGAAGGCAAAGTTGCTTTCCATGGGAGGGAGACTAACTCTTGCGAAATTGGTTCTTGGTAGTATGCCTTCTTATTATTTATCGTTGTTTAAAGCTCTGAAGAAGATTATAAGAACATTGGAAGGAGACTGTAGGGACTTTGTTTGGGGGAAGACCGGCGAGGCATAAAATAAGGTGGGTCGGTTGGGAAAAAATTGTAGCGCCTAAACGTTTCGGTGGCCTTCGGTTGGGAGAGATTAGAAGTCTTAATTGGCACTTCTTTTGAAGTGGCGTCGGAGATTCCGACATCAACAACTCAGCGTTGCGCCGATGTGGTGAATGCCATTCATGGGAGCAGCTCTAATGAAGATGGTATTCCTCTAAAAAAAGGAGATTATGGGTATTTGGAAGGACCTTGTTTTGTCTTCGATTGATTTGTCGAAGGCTGGTGTAACTAAACTAGACATGTTGGGTTTGGTTAATGTAAATGGGCATGTTTTATTCTTAGTTGCAACTTTCAGAAAGGTTGTGGCGGAGAGGATAGGTGTGAAGGTCGAGTTGGGATACTTCTAATCAATTTCCTTTGCGCTGCAAAAGGTTTTTTTTGTATGAAGGATTTTAAATGAAGGTATTGCAGTTAATACAAATTTGGATAGGAGGGGGTATTTGTGGAAGATAAAATGTGCATGCGGATATAGTATTGAATCAGTGGAACATTTGATGTTTTTATGTCCTACTACTTCTGCTGTATAGTGGAACATATGGGTGTGGATTAATATTCCTACAAATATGAAAATTGTTTAAACTATGGATCTACTGGAGTGGATATATAATTTAAATGGGCCAGCTAAATGGAAAAAAAGTAATTGCAGTTATTTCATTCGCGACTTTGTGGATTTTGGAAAACGAGAAATGAACGGATTTTTACAGAAAGCAAAGTCAGGTGGAGGCTATGGTTGACAAGATTAAAGAGGAATCGTTTCAATGGATAAAATATATGTGAGCCTTGATTGGGAGAGATGGAGATATTTTAATATACGTGATATAATTATATGATGTTTTTGTTTGTTTGGGATTTCCAGCTTCCTACTAGCCCTTTTGTTCTATTTAATGTTTATCAATAAAATAGTTGCGATTTGAAAAAAATATATATATTATTATATAAATATACACGAGTTTTTATTTGAATATATTCGTGTAAGACCATTCATAATGGTTTCCCTATATTTCTGTTTAAGAGCATTCACAATTGTTTACATGTAAATATAGGAGGAAACACTATTCACTCCTATAAATTTGTGATATTTTTAAAAATGATTGTGAGTGGAAGATAGAAAAAATAATAATAAATGTAAAACAATATTTTTTAATAGAAAAAGAGAGAGAATAATAATAATTTTTAATGTAATTATAGAAATATGGATAAAGAATTCAACGTGAATGCACTAATAGACAAGAAATAAACCAATTTAATCATTGAAAAAGTCATAGAGATAGAAATGAGTTCACCCGAAACCAATTTATTTCACATATTATATGTATTGTGTAATTGAAAATTTTCATAAAAACTCAGTTTTTTTTACTAATAAACAGATTGAATTTACTAAAAACTAGGTATAAAAAAACTGTATATATTATTTAATAAATAAAAAATAGATAAAGGTATTATTATACCAATTTGATACCCGTATTCTATTATTTTACCAATTATGCCCAATTAATTTATATATTTTTTTCAAAGTCATTGTACTTTTATTATCTATTTCTTTTATTATGTGATTTGACCTAATCTAATCTAATCTAACTTAAAAATTTTATCCCTGATTGTTATGAACTTGAGTATTAAAAAAATATGTTATTATAGGAAATTTAAGTAGTACTATTGGGTTTGACAAACCCTAGAGAGGCTAGAAATATATACATACACAAAGACACAACTATGACAACTTAAACATTTAAGTTATTTGATATATTTGTTAAACTAAATTAACAAATAAAAAAATAGTGAAACTAAAATTTGCTACAATTTTTTAAATTAGTTATTTTATTAAAATTAAGAAATAACAAATAACTTTTTTTTTTCTAACAAACTAAGTCAATTTGCTACAACTTTTCTAACAAATTTAACATTTTATTTTTTATAATTATTCAATTTATTAAATTAACAGATTCCAAACAAAATAATTTAAAATTATCAAAAAATTGTTGCTAGTTGCTAAAGATTTCTGACAAATTTAAAATTAGATTTTTTTAAATTACTTAAATAATTAAATTAATGGATAACAAATAAATAACTTTGTTTTGTCGAAAAATTGTAGCAAACAGAGTCAACTTGCTACAAATTTCCGACTAATTTAGAAATTTAATTTTTAATTTATTTAATTTACTAAATAAACAGATAAAAATAAATTAACTTTTTTTGTTGGAAAATTATAGCAAACGGAATCAATTTGCTACAAATTTATGAAAATATAACATTATATTTTTTAAAATTTAATTTACGGATAAGAAATAAAATAACTTTTTTTTTGTCAGGAAACGGGTTAATTTGCTACAAATCTCTAACAAATTTGGCATTTTATTTTTATAAATTATTTATTTTTCCGTAGTAACAAATAATCGTCAGATGGTCGTGTTACTACTAGCGGAGATGAGTTGTGTAATGTTCCAAAAACAATGGCTCCGTGTCTCAGGTAAAGAATCCTCCCCCATTTTGTGATTTCTTACTAGGGTTTCTCACTGTGAATCGATTTATCAGTTCTTGATTTTCAAGTACAAAACCTAATTAAAGATTGGTTTACTTTACATGTTATAAACCTCTTCTTCCTTAAAAGTATACCTTATTATAGTAATTGCTCTACCACTAGTTACAATTAGCGTTGAAGAACAATGTGCTAGTGGCGGAGCCTAGTGTTTTATGAAAAGTATTGACCACATCCCACTCATTCACTATCCACCCAAATCGTTGAAACCACTAAACTACCATATACCCTATCATATCACTTAAGGAAGCCATCTAGATTCATATACCCTAAGCCATCTGGATTCATGCAATCGTTGCTAAGTATTTTCATATAAGCCTATGACTCATGCATACATTTGGATTGACTTGAGTGTAACACCCATAAAAACTCACCCCTAAACATAGCCTAGAGTTGAGTGAACATTTGAGGTGTGTAGACTAAGTATAACCAATGTTTTAGTAGGCATGCCATGATTCAGGATTACCTCAAAGGTATTAGTAAATTCTAACTCACTTGAGGTAGACAATGACCAAGACGTCTGGGCCACCTTCTATTTTTCAAACCTAACTTCCTTGATTGCTTGAGGATAAACAATGTTTAAGTGTGGGGTTTACGATGTGCTACCAATTACACATATTTTTAGTGCATAGTTACCCCCTAAACCTAGGTAATTTAATGATCTTTTAGTTGCAAATACTACCTAAATCGTTCTTATTTTACAATGCGTATTTTCAAGGTCTCAGGATGAAAAGAAGTGAAAAATGAGCATAAACAAAGTAAAAAAAATCCAAGATTATAAGGAAATCAGCAAGTTACTAGATTCTATGCCAGGCTATGGGCATGGCCGTGCACAACACCAAGAAACATAAAGTCAACAAGTCAACCTAAGAAATGGTCAACAAAAGTCCACTAGAAGGTACGCATGGTCGTGCCTGCCTATGCACGTCCGTGCCCAAGAAGAGACAAATGATGGAAGCTTCGAGAACCGACAAGAATGACACTTGTTCAAGCCTTGTCGAGGCACTTGTATAAGCATGGTCGTGCCTACCCATGTACGATCGTGCCTATAATAGATTTGCAACAGATCGTTCCAGAAAAGGATAATAAGGACAAGTAGTGTCGGGGATCAGCACCAAGCATGGTCGTGCCCCCTAGACACGCTCGTGCTCACCTGGCCTTTTCAAGCCTATATTTAAAAGGCCTTAGCTACCCATATCACCCACTCACCTTCACGTTTTCGCACAATTACTATCTAATCTTGAGAGGCCATAAAGGAGTTTGGGATCACTCCATGAAAACACTTCTAATAGCTTAGTTTGAGAGAGATAGAGAGAAAGAGAGAGATAGAGAGAACCTAGAATCAACAACCTTTTCAAGTTGTTTGATCTTATCATATACTTGATCCATCATGATCCACTTTATGATCATTGTTTGTGGACAATTTATGGCCATTACTGGCAACCTTTTGTGTTGCTTGGGTTGAAGATGTAGCTTAGTATGAATTAAATGTTTGATCTTTGGCAAAGAGGTGTGTAGTGTCTATAATAATTCCTTCAACTTTTCCTCTTTCGTAATGAGCTTTTGATTGTTTGGTATTTGATCTTGTGAGAGTTCTTGATAACCAAAGGAGGTAAAGGTTATTAGTACACTCATGGTGTGTAACAACCCATATAATAATAAAGGAAATATGATCTTGGAGAAGTGGTTGACCCATTTATGGAAACACATCTTGTGATAACCCTTGTTTATAAAAAAAATTCGTTGCTAGCCTGCACGGTCTATATGCTAGTGTAAGTCCCTAAAAGTCGGATCCAACAACGATATCACACAATCACCAAGGATGGACGGAATCCAAACTTGATGATATTCTTGAAAACAAAAAAGATGAAGAACAATACGAATCAACTTTAACACATTGCACATGATTCTATTACTTGAACAAGCAAAACCGTCTGGTACAAGATTGAGGCTTTCTAGAGAAATCCAACAGTCTAACGTAGAAATGACATAAGCTTAGCTTATATACCTAGGGTAAAGGCATGCCCATCATGGGCTTGCGTGGCCCATATGGCCTATGCCAAATGACCTATAAAGGTCCAAACCTAATACAAACTAACCCTGTTAATCCCAGTTAACTACCATAGACCGTTGCGTATATTTGATGTGTCAATCTCACACTTCTAGGACCTAACAATCTCCCCCTAGACTGATGTATCAAATTGTCTTCATAGCATAAATTCAGCTGTCACACCCCGACCCGCAGCGGAATAAGAGTCGGGGCATAATTGGGTTATCACCAAAGCTCATGATGTTTACTAATATGTTTCATATTAATTAAATTCAAAATTACATCCTCAATATTCCAAAAAAGTTCATACAATTTCAAAGAAAAGTAACTAAATAAACAATCCAAAGTCTAAATCGATTTATTCTTCTAAGCCATCCTATATGTTTCTTGCTGTATCTGGATCACCTGTATCATGTGTAAAAATGGGGGTTTTTGGGTCAACAAAAGTTGGCGAGTGAACCTTGTTAGAAAACATTTATTATTGATTTCTTGTTATATTTATTATGGAAAATTGTGCAATAGTCATATGTGAGCAAACGTAAATAAACATACAATAACAATAACAAACAATAACATACAATAACAAACCACCTTGCATGAATATATGACATGAATGATAATGTAAATGTTGGCAACGTCACGTTCACGCTCATAGGTAATGGGGAACGGTTCCGCTCATAGGTAATGGGGAACAGACGGCATATGATGAATGTATGTGCGATCAAGGCTCAATCAAACGGAGCCGATCGTATGTTGGCAACGCCTCGTTCACGCTTATAGGTAACGGGGAACGGCTCACGCTCATAGGTAATGGGGAGCGGCGGCCTATGATAATGTATGTACTGAAAATGATAAATTTAATCTAAACATTAACCACACAAACAGTTGATACATATTGAATACACATTTGATCATGGATATGATGAATGCACAAGTGTTTAAATGTAATAAATAATATGACACATGATACACCCCAAAAACATGATTAAAACGGGGAATTTGTAGATATTCACTCATATTGGGTGCGTTCGTTTGATGATGTTGAATGCGCATGAGTTTAGAGGATTGATCGACGAGGAATAACTAACCTAAATAATAACGAAAAGGTACGGTAAATAAGTGGATTTTATTAATAATTTTAATAGGATTTTTAGGTATATTTTTGTGAGTTAAGTCTATTTTCTAACTTCAAAAATATTATTTTTAAGTATTTTTAATTGATTTTTAAATTAAATAAATAAATAAAAATATAAAAAAAAGTGTTGACTTTTTTGGGTTGACCGTTGACTATTTGTCTTTGACTTGTTGACCGGTTCGGTCGTGTATATTGTTTGCACTGAGTGAGGTTCGAACTTGTGACCTCCCGTACGCGTGCACGCAGCTCTACCAACTGAGCTACGTGTCTAACCCGAAATATTTCTGTTTTTAATTATATTTATATACTATTTAATTTATTCCAAAATTCATTTATTTTTAAAAAAAGATTTTAATTCTATCGAACCGGCGTGCGTAACAGGTCTCGAACCCGGGACCTGTTCATTAACGTTGCACACAGTCCACCGCTGGACTGTGTGTCTAACCTGGTTAAAACACTTGTTTTTATTTCTCTTATAAACTAACTTTAAGTCTCTGTATTTGGGTTTTATAAAAAGTCTGAATATTGTGACGAATCGGAACAAGGACGGACTCGAACCCGGTATCGCTATGTTTCAATTGCACACAGTCCACCGCTGGACTGTGTGTCTAACCCGAGATATAATCCAATTTATATTAAATTTATATACAGACCAACTTCATCTTCTTCGTTACAATAACCCAGACAACTGATTTTCGACTGATCTTGTTCAATTCAATTAACAGGCATATAAGTGATTAAAATGTAACGGATAGGAAAGGTTTTGGGAATGAACATACCAGAATGATGACTTTTCTCAGAACTCCGGCAAAGTCGTCGGCTCTGTTTTTATGAACTACGTCTGAGCGGACGAATTAACAGTTTTTGATTAACTAATTGTGGAATTGAAGGACTAAACAAGAGTTATCAGAAGGTTTAAATGATAATACCGTTTCACAGCGCGATTTAGGAATTTTCAGAAAACTTCCGGCGAGTTCTGATTATCCGATATCGTCGCCTGGGACTGATTTTGATTGAAGGGTTTGAGTTAGTAAAAGTCTAACAACAGATAGAAGATGAAAGAATTGCGAAATTTACCGTTTTGATGAAAGACATGGTTTTCCGGCGAAAGTCCGGCGAGTTCAGAAAGCGATTCCGACGATCAGAAAATAGAGCAAAAGTGAAATTGAGAGTTCTGTGGATGATTTTGAGTCGCGAGATGATGATATTGTTGGAGTAATTCAGGAAGTGAATGATTTCGGTTATTAAAGCCGAAATCATATGAATTCAAGTTCAATAAAAGCTGAATTGATTGAGATCGTGCGTCGTAATGTTTTCATCGGTTATAACCAGTAATAACAATCACTCAATCGACTGGAATGTTGAAAGCCGATATCGGTTTCAGTTTTGGCGCATAACAGATGACTTCACAGATGAACTTATGTTTTATTTGTTTCCTAGATTTCACAAAGACATTAAGTGGCGGAGTGGTTATGTGTTTGATGTTTAAGGTTTCCGGCTGACCCGGGTTCGAAACCCAGCAGCCCCTTTTCTTTTTTAATTGTTTTAATTTTATTTTTTAACAATTTTAATTTCCATGATCTAAAATGTTTATTAGTTATGTATTGTTTAAAATTAAAATAATCATTAAATGAGCAACAAAATATGAAACTGATTATTCGATTAATAAACGAAGCGGGTTTGGAAAACCCGTTTTTCGACGGATGTTACAGTATCCCCAACTTTTAGAAACTTCGTCCCGAAATTTAAGAAGTAGTGGTAACAGGAAAAAGATGCGGGTATTTTTCGCGCATTGAGTCTTCACGTTCCCAAGTAAACTCAGGTCCCCGTTTCAACTCCCAGCGTACCCTAACAATTGGAATACGACTCCGTCTTAAACGTTTTTCTCCGAAGTCCATGATCTCTACTGGTCTTTCAATGAAAGTGCATAGATTCATCGATCTGAATATCTTCCAAGGGAATATGGAGGTTTTCATCGGCGAGGCACTTCTTTAAGTTCGACACGTGGAACGTAGGGTGAATTCTGTTGAGTTCTTCTGGTAGGTCAAGCTTGTATGCTACAGGTCCTACTCTTTCGAGTATCTTGAAAGGTCCTACATAGCGTGGTGCTAGCTTGCCCTTCTGGCCAAAACGAACTACTCCCTTCCACGGTGATACTTTTAAAAGTACATGATCACCAATGTTAAACTCCAAAGGCTTTCGTCGTTTATCTGCATAACTCTATTGACGACTTTGTGCCGCTAGAAGATTGTTTCGAATTTGATGGACCTTGTCTGTTGTTTCTTGAATCAATTCTGGACCGGTGATTTGAGCTTCTCCAATTTCGTGCCAACATACTGGAGATTGGCACTTACGACCATATAAAGCTTCGAAAGGTGCCATGTCGATACTTGAATGATAGCTGTTGTTGTACGAAAATTCAACTAATGGTAGATGAGCGTCCCAATTTCCCTTGAAGTCTATGACACATGCTCGAAGCATATCTTCAAGAGTTTGGATGGTGCGTTTAGATTGTCCATCAGTTTGAGGATGATAAGCGATACTGAGGTCTAATCGTGTACCCAAAGCGGCTTGTACGGCTTGCCATGTTCGTGAAGTGAAACGACCATCACGATCTGAAATAATGCTTAACGGTAAACCATGATGGCTTACGATTTCGCTGATGTAGATACGAGCTAACTTCTCGTTCTTGAAATCTTCGCGGATCGGAATGAAGTGAGCTGATTTTGTACGACGATCAATGATTACCCATATAGTGTCATACCCACCAGAAGTGCGAGGTAACCCGGTAATGAAGTCCATGGTTATGTTTTCCCACTTCCATACAGGTATTTCAGGTTGGACCAGAAGTCCTGAGGGTCTTTGATGTTCAGCTTTTACTTTGGAACATGTAAGGCACTTGGAAACAAAAACAGCAATATCCTTTTTCATTCCAGGCCACCAGTAGGTGTATCGAAGGTCTTGATACATCTTGTCGGCTCCTGGGTGTATAGAGTATCGTGTTTTGTGTGCCTCATTCATAAGGAATTCACGAAGGTTGTTGTGGTCAGGAATTCATATGCGATCTAGATAGTACAGAATACCGTCGGATTTAGTTTCAATTCTAAGTTCAGCTCCACAAGACAGCTCCTTTCGTACGTCGTTTTCCGTTACTGAAACATGTTGGGCTTCTCGAATTTGATCTTTGATATCTGTTATGATTTGCGAACATAGAAGATGAATGGAGTTCGCATAACCCTTTCGACTGAGTGTATCGGCCACCACATTTGCCTTGCCAGGATGATACAGAATTTCACAGTCGTAGTCATTAAGAAGTTCAACCCATCTTCGTTGCCTCATGTTTAACTCCTTTTGGTTGAAGATATGTTGGAGGCTCTTATGGTCAGTGTATATTTCACACTTAGTACCGTAGAGGTAATGTCTCCATATCTTAAGAGCGAACACAACGGCTCCAAGTTCTAGGTCGTGGGTGGTGTAGTTCTTCTCATGAGTTTTGAGTTGTCTAGAAGCATAAGCTATCACCTTTCCTCTTTGCATTAGAACACAGCCTAGTCCTTGCCCTGACGCGTCGCAATAAACCACGAAGTCATCACAACCTTCAGGAAGAGTGAGAATAGGTGCGCCACAGAGTTTTTGTTTAAGGGTTTGGAAGGCTTCTTCTTGTTTGGGTCCCCATATGAAGGGTTTTCCTTTATGTGTTAAAGCCGTGAGTGGTACAGCGATGCGGGAGAAATTTGCAATGAAACGGCGATAATAACCAGCCAACCCAGAAATGATCTTACTTCGGTAGGTGTACGTGGCGCTTGCCATTCTTGTACTGCTTTTATTTTTGAGGGGTCGACATGTATTCCCTTGTCATTGACGACATGTCCAAGGAATTGTACCTCTTTTAACCAGAATTCGCATTTAGAGAATTTGGCGTAGAGCTTTTCATTCTCTAAGAGTGTAAGGATGAGTCGAAGGTGTCGTTCATGATCAGACTTAGACTTTGAGTATATGAGGATGTCGTCGATGAAGACTATAACAAAGCGATCGAGATAGGGTTTGCAGACTCTGTTCATTAGATCCCTGAAGACAGCTGGAGCGTTGGTTAGACCAAATGGCATGACCATGAATTCATAATGACCATAACGAGTTCGGAAGGCAGTCTTTGGGACGTCTCCTTCATGTACTCTGAGTTGATAATAACCAGAACGAAGGTCGATTTTTGAAAAACAGCTGGCGCCTTGAAGTTGGTCAAGAAGATCATCGATGCGAGGTAAAGGGTAGCGGTTCTTGACCGTTAACTTGTTGAGTTCTCTGTAGTCGATACACATGCGAAATGTTCCATCTTTCTTCTTCACAAAAAGGACAGGTGCACCCCAAGGCGATGAGCTAGGACGTATGAATCCTTTGTCAGTCAGCTCTTGCAATTGACTGGCTAGCTCTTGCATTTCGGATGGGGCTAACCTATAAGGAGATTTTGCAACTGGTGTAGCTCCAGGTATAAGATGAATGCGAAATTCGACTTCTCTCACGGGAGGAAGTCCTGAAATGTCGTCAGGGAAAACTTGTGGAAAATCTTTTACTACTGGGATGTCTTCGAGTTTCTTCTCCTTGGTTCCCTTTTTGACGACATGAGTTAGAAATGCGACATAATTCTTGCGGAGATATTTTCGGGCTTGAAGACAGGACATTAATTTGAGCCCTTTCGAAGGGGTTTCTCCAAAGAGTCGTAGAGTCTGACCGTTTATAAGAGGAATGCGTATAAACTTTTCGCGGCATACAACTTCAGCATGATGTTGGCTGAGCCAGTCCATACCAATTATAATGTCGAAACTTCCCAACTTCATAGGAATGAGGTCAACTGGAAAATCGTGATCGTTTAGGGTGAGAGTACAATTGCGTATAATAGAATTTAATGAGACCGGTTTTCCGTCAGCAACATCTACCGTTATGGATTCCATGAGTTTATCACGAGTTTGGTTGAGGATGGGTTCAAATTCTAAGGACACAAAACTCCTATCCGCGCCAGTATCAAATAACATGGATGCATAACTACCATTGATGAGAAACGTACCGTTAACCACCTTGTTGTCAGCCCTAGCTTGATTGGCGTTGATGTTAAAAGCTCTTCCTCTTGCAGGTGGAGGAGCTTGGTTAGCCTGGTTTACTGGATTAGCTTGAGCTTGGGCATGGATGATGCTCACCAGACGTGGACAGGTGTTCCTGAAATGGTTCGGGTCTCCACAGTTGTAACAAGCCCGCATAGGTTGCACCATGGGATAGTTGGGTTGGTAGTAGGATTGGGCTACATGTTGGGTAGGTGGTAGTAGTAAAGGTTGTTGGGCTTGACCCACTATCTGATGGTGGGTTTGGGTTGAGGGCTGATGGCGGTTCGTTCGCCGAAGTACGCGACAGGTTTGAATGGTGTGTACCTGCGCGACCACAGCCGGTGCAATGTTGGCAGGGATGGTCAGGAAAGTGATGGTATTGGCAACGGTTGCATTTTAGGTATGGCCGGAGTATGGCCTTTTATATGGTGCAGGTGAGGGGGCAACTTGAGTGATGGGTGCAGCAGGGATAGGGAAATTTGTTTGTGTGACAGCAAAGTTTCTGGTGTTTCGTTTCCTCTTATTAGCAAACTTTGAGGAGGAGGTGGAATGGTTTGAAGTTTGGCCCTCAACGGGGGCTTTCTTCTTCTCGTCCTTAAATTTGCCGTTGCGAATACAATTCTCGGTAAGCTCGGTAGCTAGTTCCATAGCAGCTTCGAGTGTTGCAGGCGAAGTGCTGAGAACTGAGTCTTGAATTTTCGAGGGGAGGCCTCGAATATAGTGTTCGACTAAGCGGTAAACTGGGGTGAACAAGTTAGGGACCATTTGGTTCAACTCTAAAAACCGTTTGTTGTAAGAAGTATGATCTCCCTCCTTTTGCTTCAACGAATGAAATTCATCCTCTAACTTTTTGATCTCGCTTCTTGGACAGAAGCGTCTCGTCATGATTTCCCTTAACTCCTCCCACGTTAAGGCCATTGCATCTTCGATTCCTCTCTTACCCTTTTCAGTATTCCACCAGGTAAGAGCTACTCCAAATAGTCTCCCGGTTGCGTAACGTACCTTGCGATCCTCGGGACAATCGCAGTTGAGGAAGGTGTTTTCCATTTCCTCAAACCAGTGGAGGAGAGCAGTGACACCTTCGGTCCCTTCAAATTTCGGGGGATCGCAAGACTTGAAATGTTTGTATGAGCACTTTTTGGAGGGAGGGTTGTCAACATTCTGGTCTTCTTGCTGGGGAGGATTGATGGGATTTGCGGCGAGAGCTTGTTGGACTTGAACTACGATGTCAGGAAGCACCGCAGCCATTTGTTTTGCAATTTGGGTGGCCAAGTGTTCGTTTGACCTTCCTGACCTTCTACCCCCACGTTGCCTAGCCGACATCTACAGGAATATACATAAGAAGATTGTGAGTTTATGGAGTCTTTTTAGGTGTCATGTGTCTTAAAAAAAATAACATAAACATCAATAATGCAACTACATCCATAGGATGTATTGGGTTTGCTCATGTTTGGGCCTCAAATGTCCCCCATACCTTCACCTGTATAGTCATGTGGGCCCCCATGACTATTGGCTTGGTAGGATTCACATTGGTATTGGCGGTTTAACACTCGCATCACCCTAATGAAAACCATGAAATATGTTTGCGAGATGTATGGTCGGAGGGTGTCCAGGTGTAGACACAATGACAACTCAAAGTGGGGTTAGCTCACACGACGTTTGGTATAGCATGCTTTGGCCTAATAGGTCCTTCGTACTCTCATCGTTGGTCCCCAGGTAGGCAAACTGGTCCTTTATTTTGGATTTATACGAATGCCAAGCCTAGACAGGACGTTCCGACTAACGGTACTTGTACCCTTCCAGTTACTACATGCCCGTCATGAGAACTCACTTTGATGTGATTTGAAAATACAAAAATCGTTGTTAAAGTCATGGAAATTGTGTGGTTTGTGCTCTCATGGATATGATATGTTATGAGAATATGATTCATGATAGGCATTGTATAATAATATGTACTTATGAACATGCTTGCATAACATTGAATGTAACAATAAACATAAAGCATATAAACATCATGAATTTTGCATGTAACACACAAATAATTTAAAAATTCTAATCAACTATAGTATAGGCTCTAAGGGTCTAATAACCTATCCTATATCCCTATAGTCATGGCTCTGATACCAATCTGTCACACCCCGACCCGCAGCGGAATAAGAGTCGGGGCATAATTGGGTTATCACCAAAGCTCATGATGTTTACTAATATGTTTCATATTCATTAAATCCAAAATTACATCCTCAATATTCCAAACAGGTTCATACAATTTCAAAGAAAAGTAACTAAATAAACAATCCAAAGTCTAAATCGATTTATTCTTCTAAGCCATCCTATATGTTTCTTGCTGCATCTGGATCACCTGTATCATGTGTAAAAATGGGGGTTTTTTGGGTCAACATAAGTGTGATATCCCGGGTTTTTCGGATAACTTACACGTGACACATGCCGAATAATGTATATGCTAAGTATTAAACATGCACGAGTTAAATGAATACGTGTTGTGTGTTGTGTGATTGTTTTAGTTATAGAATAATTACAGTAGATATGTACACGAACTGAACCGAACCGCGACGCGAACCAACTTCGATTCATTGTGACTCGGAGTAACAAGTTTTAAACTTTAACTCAAGTCAAGTCCTCGGCCAAGATCAAATCCAAACCGAGAGCAAACCTAAACCCTAAACCAAAACACTCTCGGCCGATATCAAGTTCAAAACCGCGGATTTATTGAGTTCAAACCCAAACCGAACCCACCCTAGTCCTTGGCCGCGAGATCAAGTCCAAACCAAACTAACTCACCCTAGTTCCTCGGCCACGACTCTAGCCAAAACCGTGATCCTCATCTTGTTGCGCCTATATATACAACACCCATACATACTCTTTCACAATTCGAAAACCCTAACAAACAAGACAGCCGTCGGCTGCCTTACTCATGCTTTCTTCTCGGTCGCAGCAAGCAGCAGCCGAAGCCTTCATCATCTCAGTCGCAAAACAGCCCTTTTACTTGTTCCTTGGATCGCCAGTTCAGCCTTGATACACTTCATCTAGATCACAAACAGCTTAGTCTCATTCCTCGGTCGCGAAATCAGCTTTTCCTTCCTCCCGGTCGCAACAGTCCTCGCCATCTCAGTCTTCGGCAGCGATTTTTGTTGATCATCGGTTTCTTATCTAAATCACGGTTCGTTTACTCTACCGTTAAAAGACTCGAATTTGTCATATCATCTTCGGAACACATGTGTTTGATTGTATTGTTTTCAGATTATGTGAGTGTTAAGTAATCGGCTGTTTTGATTGTTGATTCATGTGCATGATTGTTTCTGGATATCATAAGTTTGCAAGTGTGTTTTGTTTGTAAAAACTAGAAGTAAGAACTAGGGTTTGCATGGATAAGTTGTTAGTAGTAAACTATGATTAAAAATCGATTCTTGCTCACTTAGGTTGATCAATAGGAACGGTTTATGTAAGTTGTAATAATAATATGCTGAAACAGGATGCTGATTAAAAGTTACAGCCGGCTGTAACTCGGTCGATAGTTGTCGAAAAACGAATTTTCTGATGTCTAGAACGTAGAGATTTGAATAAGGAATCTAATGGCGCTGGATTCATAATTTTCTGAAGTCGTTTGATATTTTTAAAGGGCTAAATAAGTTCAGTAACTAAAACTGTGAAAATCCTGAAATTTTGCTAGTTGTTTGTCAAGCTAGATTCTAAAATCAGTAGGGAGTTGAGTCATGATTTTTGTACAGCAACTAGGTATAGAAATTTCCAGGCAACTCCAACTGGAATTTTGTTAATCGGACGATCAGTGATTTTTAAATAAATTCTTCCGTGGACTGTAGTCAGAAAGCGGTAAATCTGACTGCAGCTTAGTGAATTAATATTTATGGTTAATTGGTAAAGATTTAGGACTTGGGAAAATTATATAAATTCCTATGGTATAAATGTCACCTACTGTAAAAATATTGGAATTTTTGGAATGTTAGAACTATTTTATAAAAATCCTAGAAAACAGCTGAATAATTGAGTGTTAAGCAGAAAGTTGATAACTTGTGATTTTATGCATTAAAGTGTTGCATGGATTTGGAATATGTTCATGATAAGTTGTTTGATTACTATGATCACATGAGAATACTTGCATGCATGTTTGAGTGTTAGATATGTTGTTTGTGTGTATCACTTTGTGAGTAAATTGCGTGTGGAATTTGTATTGGTGTGATTTCACACTGACGTGTAATTAACTGGTTTGTTAGGACGCAACTAGCGGTCCCATCTCTTATAACATCTTTGCTACACTAACCGAGCAAATAAAGGTGAGTTCATGGCCCCTAACTTTATCCGGTTTTTAAACAACAGGGGGAGAAACATGTATACACTCTCAAACTCAATCTCTTTACGTTATACGAATTTAACGTCACATAACTATACGTTAACTAAGTTAATGTTAATGTAATGTTATGGTCACTAAGCAGCTTTATCACTTAAGTCCTCGAAAATCTCCTCGGATCGTTAGTATTTGGGTTAAATAGGTGGGGAATTATAAGTAGTACTACTGGGCCCGACAAGCCCGATCCGAGCTAGTCGCGCTAGCCGACCTGGTATGGTCAACGGGTGAATAATTGGCCTAACACCGCCATGGTCATGTGATAGGCCTGGCAAAACGGAGGCACAACAGTCAGCTTCGATCGCGAACTCTTACGTGACATGACTTTAGGCTAGCTACCTATATATATTAACATTGAACTTAATTACTAATCAACTTAATATTCCGGGTTTGGAATATTGGAAACATCAACTTATTATCCCGGGTTGGGGATAATGGAAATAACAACTTAATATTCCGGGATGGGAGTATTGGAAGCAACAACTTATTATTCCGGGTTGGAATAATGGAACTAATACGTTATCCCGGGTTAGGGATAACGGAGTAAACAAACTATAACCGAACAAACGAATTTATGAAAACCTGTGAACTCACTCATCTTTAATGTTGACACTTGTTTCTTTACATGTTTCTCAGGACGCTAGGAGCCCTAGGTGCACGCACATGCATTGAACAAGACATCTTTTATCGAGTCTTATTTACTAACATTGTTTTGGGGATTTTTCATTTGTTTTGGCGTTTGTGTTGGCGCCGCTTTACTACTTAATTTTGCTTCCGCTCAAACTTTAAAAACTGATGCTTCTGCTAAATATTGGTAACATAAAATCTACAACAAGTGATTTTGGAAAACGTATTATCTAATCATATAGAGTCGTTCGACGTACTAGTGTTCCAGATTCTGGTTTGATCACACGCCTCGCGGTAAAACTCCGCAAGTGGGAATTGAGGGTGTGACAGATTGGTATCAGAGCCACTAGCTATAGAGAACCAGGTTTGCATTAGAAGTAGACCTAAACTATAGCTGATATCACGACACTAGACTTAGTTTGGCACCGAATTATTATATCTTGTTATGCAATATGCTACAATCGTGTTTGGTAGACTATACCTTCATAATAAGAAATGAAAACAACTCGTAACTAACTACACGACCTAACAGGCAATGTCATCATCCTCATCGTCATCATCATCCGACAGACTTACACCACCAAGGGCACCAGGAAAGGCACCAATGGTGGAACCCATACCACCTTATGGCGTGGAGACACGCTCAGCAGCGAGGAAAAGGCTCGTTCTGGGGGAGGAGTCGTCGTTACGCCCAACTATTGCTGTACCGGTTGAACCGGTTAATCCTGTAGAAATAGGAGTTGACATGCTTAGAATCCTGGTGCATACACAACAAAAACAGTTAGAAAGAATGCAGGAAACCATCCTAGCACAAGGATGGATGATCCGACACCTTACCGGAAAGACCGACTCGCTCGAAGAAGAGCATCGTACGAGCAAGATAGCTCGTAACACCATAGCCAGAGATCTGCGTGCTGAGCAGATAAGAGCCGACTGGCTGGAGGACAGAGTCCTGGAAAATAGTTGGAACATTCAGGAATTGCAAAATCAAGCACTTGCACCAGCACCGGCCCCTCCAGTGCCGGTAGAGGAGGATCCAGAGGAGGATCCTGAAGAGGATCCGGAGGAGGACCCAGCTGAAGAAGCTGGAAATGCCGCACAGGATGACGGCAACGACAGTGACTTGGGAAATGGAGACGTAGATGACTGACACGTCTCGTTTATATTATTTGTTTTCCTTCAGTATTATTTATTTTCCCACTTGTGTTTAAACTTGAGACTTTATAGTGAATTCGTATGTGGGATTTGCACTTTTGTAAGACGTTGAAATTTCAGTTAATCAAGTATTTCTTTTGATTATTTAACATATTGAGTTGACATAACTTACTAATTATTAAAGTACGAAGTAGGATAACTATATTGGATATATAGACTGATCGGGGTGTGCTTGTGTTGTGTTTCGAAGATCTAAATGGCGACTGGAAGACGTGGAAACCTTAACTTGACGCCCGAAGAGCTAGCTGCCATGATTCAGGAGCATGTGAACGCAGCTTTAGCGGGTGTTCAGAACCAGCCGGCAGGTAACCATTATTAAATTTTCGCGTGAGAATCTAATAGTGAGGCTAGTAAAATTCCTTGCTGACTTCCTGTCCTCTGTCAGCAGGAGGGGGCTTTAACCCCTACAAGATGTTCCTTGACGCAAAGCCTAGCAAATTCTCGGGGGCGGAAGGACCCATTGGACTGGTCCGCTGGATCGAAAAATCGGAATCTGTTTTTGAAATGTGCAACTGCCTCGAGGCCAACAAAGTCAAATATGCAGCCTCAACACTGGAAGATGGGGCACTGACATGGTGGAATGCTCAAGTCCAAACACGTGGGCTTATAGCTGCGAACGCAATGGCATGGACTGAGTTCAAGGCCCTGATTAAAGAGGAGTACTGTCCACGAGACAGAGTGCAACAATTGGAGCAAGCTCTATGGAACCACAAGATGGTGGGATCGGAAATTGAAGCTTACACCGCAAAACACCATGACTTGGTATTTCTGTGTCCTGAATTGGCCAACACGGTGGAGAAAAGACTCGAGTTCTATCTCGGGGGTCTGGTTCCGGAAATTCAGGGTATGGTGATGTCTAGTAACCCTGTAACTGAACATCAAGCAATCCGATTGGCTCACAAACTCACCGATAAAGCGGTGGAACAGAAGAAACTGCCAGCACGGGGTACCACCAAAGTCGCCCCAGATAACAAAAGAAAATTTGAAGACTCCACTGTTCGACAGTCTTCGTCATCACATCCGCAGCAAGGGAACCAGAAACGGTTCAATCATTACCACAGCCACCGGGGTCATCAAAATCATCCCGCCAACAACAACAACAATATCAACAACCCGAATGCAAGCGGCTATGCGGGTCGAAAGCCGCAGTGCAACCGCTGTAATCTCCACCATAACGGCCCTTGTGCCGGAAGTCGCTGCCAAAGATGTGGCAAGGTGGGACATGCAGCAAAGGATTGTCGTGGGGAAATCATGTCCCGAAAAAATCAGAATCAGCCCCAGGGTCAGCAGCAGGGTATAAACCGGGGATGCTATCAGTGTGGTAGCACTGTTCATTTCAGAAGAGACTGCCCACAGTTGCGCAACAACAACAATAATGGTGGAAACAACCACAACCACAATAACCACAACAACAATAATAACAACAACAATGGGAACGGTGGCACAGGAGGTGCCAAAGGTCGTGCATTTACATTGGGCCGCGGAGAGGCCAGAAACGACACGAACGTGGTCACCGGTAAGTTTCCCCTTAATGAACATTTTGCTACTGTGCTTTTTGATACGGGTGCGGATAGGAGTTTTATATCTGAGTCTTTTAGGAAGAACCTAAATCTCACGCTTAAACCATTAGAGACCCCTTATGTGATAGAATTAGCCAATGGTAAATCGGTAGATGTGACCCAAATCGTATCCGGCTGTCAACTCAAACTCGCGGGCCACACTTTTACCATTGATCTGATGACAACTACCCTGGGTAGTTTTGACGTGGTAGTCGGAATGGACTGGCTATCCGACGTCCGGGCTGAAGTTGTCTGCTTCGAAAAGTCTATCCGTATTCCACTCTCAAACGACGAAATCCTGACAGTACAAGGCGATAAGGCAAGCACCGTCACCAACATCATCTCATACACGCAAGCGCAGAAGTATCTTCGGAAAAAGAATTCCTTCGCTTTACTCGCACTAATTACCGAACAGCCTAAGGACGAGAAACGTATAGAAGACATCCCTGTCGTCCGTGATTTTTCTGATGTATTCCCAGAAGAACTACCTGGTCTTCCACCACATCGACAATTGGAGTTTGAAATTGAATTGGCAAGCAATGCAACTCCTATCGCCAAGGCTCCATACCGCCTAGCTCCAGCCGAGCTGCAGGAGCTGTCTACCCAACTTCAAGAGCTGCTAGAAAAAGGATTTATCCGACCAAGCGTTTCGCCATGGGGAGCTCCAGTCCTGTTTGTCAAGAAGAAGGACAGGACTTTCCGCATGTGCATCGACTATAGGGAACTCAACAAGGTTACAGTCAAGAACCGATACCCGTTACCTCGCATCGACGATCTCTTCGACCAACTTCAAGGGTCCAGCTACTACTCTAAGATTGATTTATGGTCCGGTTACCATCAGCTACGCGTCAGGGAGGAGGATATCGCTAAGACGGCATTTCGCACTCGGTATGGCCATTACGAGTTCTTGGTCATGCCATTCGGTCTCACTAACGCACCCGCGGTGTTCATGGACCTCATGAACCGCGTGTGTAAACCATACCTCGACAAATTTGTCATTGTGTTCATCGATGACATACTCATCTACTCCAAAAGTGAAAAAGAACATGCTGAACATCTACGATTACTGCTAGGGCTACTTCAACAGGAAAAGTTATATGCCAAGCTTTCGAAGTGTGATTTCTGGATTCGGGAAGTTCAGTTTCTCGGGCACGTCGTGAATGAAAAGGGTATCCACGTAGACCCTGCCAAGATTGAAGCCATCAAAAACTGGGAAGCACCTAAGACACCGACGGAGATCCGCCAATTTTTGGGATTGGCTGGTTACTACAGACGCTTCATCGAGGGATTTTCAAAGATTGCACAGCCGCTTACTACCCTCACTCAGAAAGGTATCAAGTATACTTGGGGTGACAAGCAAGAAACGGCATTTCAACTGCTGAAACAGAAACTTTGCAGTGCACCCATTCTGTCCTTGCCGGAAGGGACAGATGACTTCGTAGTGTATTGTGATGCTTCCATTCAGGGATTGGGATGCGTACTCATGCAACGCGATAAGGTCATCACGTATGCGTCGCGACAACTGAAGGTTCACGAGAAAAACTACACGACGCATGACCTAGAATTGGGAGCAGTAGTGTTTGCACTTAAGATTTGGAGACACTACCTCTATGGAACGAAGTGCACAATCTTTACTGACCACAAAAGCCTCCAGCACATCTTTGATCAGAAGGAGTTGAACATGCGACAGCGTCGCTGGGTCGAACTCTTGAACGATTATGAGTGTGCCATTCGGTACCACCCGGGTAAAGCTAACGTGGTAGCTGATGCCCTCAGTAGGAAGGAACACTTGAAACCTCGTCGCGTACGAGCACTACAACTCACTATTCATTCGGGGCTACCCGATCAAATACGCGACGCCCAGTTAGAAGCAGTTAAGGAGGAAAACATCAAAGTCGAATCAGTGGGAAAAATGGAACGCGATTGGGAAGTAAAGCCCACTGGAGCCCGGTATTTCATGAATCGCATATGGGTACCTCTCTACGGAAACCTCAGAGAGCTAGTCATGGACGAAGCTCACAAATCTCGATACTCTGTCCATCCGGGTTCGGATAAGATGTATCAAGACCTTAAAGCTGCGTATTGGTGGCCCAACATGAAAGCTGATATAGCCACCTACGTGAGTAAATGTTTGACTTGTGCAAAGGTCAAGGTGGAGTATCAAAAGCCATCGGGGCTACTCCAACAACCTGAGATCCCAGTGTGGAAATGGGATCAGATCTCAATGGATTTCATCACTAAACTCCCGCGAACCTTGGGTGGTTGCGATACTATCTGGGTGATTGTGGATCGTTTAACGAAGTCCGCACACTTCCTAGCTATTAAAGAAACAGATAAGATGGAGAAGTTGACTCGCATCTACATTAAGGAAGTAGTTTCTCGGCACGGTGTGCCAACATCCATCATCTCAGACAGAGATGCTCGCTTCACGTCAAACTTCTGGCGGTCACTCCAGAAAGCGTTGGGAACCCGCCTGGATATGAGCACAGTCTATCACCCTCAGACTGATGGTCAAAGTGAAAGGACCATACAAACCTTGGAAGACATGCTTAGGGCATGCGTAGTGGACTTCGGAAATAATTGGGAAATCCACCTACCTCTAGTAGAATTCTCATATAACAACAGCTATCATACGAGTATCTCGGCAGCACCGTTTGAGGCATTATACGGTCGTAAATGCAGATCACCGGTCTGTTGGGCAGAAGTCGGTGACAGTCAACTCACAGGCCCTGAATTAATACTTGAGGCTACTGAAAAGATTGTACAAATCAGAAACCGCATGGCGGCGGCACGAGATCGACAGAAAAGCTACGCTGATCAACGACGCAAACCGCTCGAATTTCAAGTAGGCGACCGCGTCCTACTAAAGGTGTCACCCTGGAAGGGTGTAATCCGCTTTGGAAAACGGGGCAAACTTATCCCACGGTACGTAGGCCCGTTTGTAATCTTGAAACGTATCGGACCCGTAGCTTACCAATTAGACCTTCCTGCCGAACTCAGTGGAGTTCACAACGTATTTCACGTTTCAAATCTGAAGAAGTGCCTATCAGATGAAACTTTAGTTATTCCATTGGATGAGATCCAAGTGGATGAACAACTACACTTCGTGGAAAAGCCTATTGAGATCATGGATCGTGAGATCAAGACTCGAAGGCACAGCAAGATTCCAATCGTTAAAGTTCGTTGGGACTCTAAGCGGGGACCGGAGTTCACGTGGGAAAGAGAGGACCAAATGAAAAGCAAATACCCACACCTCTTCGCAACTGAGCAGCAAACTAACGATACCAGTAACTAAATTTTCGGGACGAAAATTCTTTCAACAAGGGGATGATGTGACAACCTGGAAATTCCTCATACTTTCGTGTACTATTGTTGACTAAATTCTTGTGCATGGCACTTGGAAATCTTTGTGTATGACACTTGGGAACTTCTTGTAACGTTGCGTACCATTATAAACGAACTAACTCTTTGTGCGTGGCACTCTAAACATGTACGTTACATGCTAAACCGCGTTTACTTAATTTTCGGGACGAAAATTCTTTCAACATGGGGATAATGTGATATCCCGGGTTTTTCGGATAACTTACACGTGACACATGCCGAATAATGTATATGCTAAGTATTAAACATGCACGAGTTAAATGAATACGTGTTGTGTGTTGTGTGATTGTTTTAGTTATAGAATAATTACAGTAGATATGTACACGAACTGAACCGAACCGCGACGCGAACCAACTTCGATTCATTGTGACTCTAGGAGTAACAAGTTTTAAACTTTAACTCAAGTCAAGTCCTCGGCCAAGATCAAATCCAAACCGAGAGCAAACCTAAACCCTAAACCAAAACACTCTCGGCCGAGATCAAGTTCAAAACCGCGGATTTATTGAGTTCAAACCCAAACCGAACCCACCCTAGTCCTTGGCCGCGAGATCAAGTCCAAACCAAACTAACTCACCCTAGTTCCTCGGCCACGACTCTAGCCAAAACCGTGATCCTCATCTTGTTGCGCCTATATATACAACACCCATACATACTCTTTCACAATTCGAAAACCCTAACAAACAAGACAGCCGTCGGCTGCCTTACTCATGCTTTCTTCTCGGTCGCAGCAAGCAGCAGCCGAAGCCTTCATCATCTCAGTCGCAAAACAGCCCTTTTACTTGTTCCTTGGATCGCCAGTTCAGCCTTGATACACTTCATCTAGATCACAAACAGCTTAGTCTCATTCCTCGGTCGCGAAATCAGCTTTTCCTTCCTCCCGGTCGCAACAGTCCTCGCCATCTCAGTCTTCGGCAGCGATTTTTGTTGATCATCGGTTTCTTATCTAAATCACGGTTCGTTTACTCTACCGTTAAAAGACTCGAATTTGTCATATCATCTTCGGAACACATGTGTTTGATTGTATTGTTTTCAGATTATGTGAGTGTTAAGTAATCGGCTGTTTTGATTGTTGATTCATGTGCATGATTGTTTCTGGATATCATAAGTTTGCAAGTGTGTTTTGTTTGTAAAAACTAGAAGTAAGAACTAGGGTTTGCATGGATAAGTTGTTAGTAGTAAACTATGATTAAAAATCGATTCTTGCTCACTTAGGTTGATCAATAGGAACGGTTTATGTAAGTTGTAATAATAATATGCTGAAACAGGATGCTGATTAAAAGTTACAGCCGGCTGTAACTCAGTCGATAGTTGTCGAAAAACGAATTTTCTGATGTCTAGAACGTAGAGATTTGAATAAGGAATCTAATGGCGCTGGATTCATAATTTTCTGAAGTCGTTTGCTATTTTTAAAGGGCTAAATAAGTTCAGTAACTAAAACTGTGAAAATCCTGAAATTTTGCTAGTTGTTTGTCAAGCTAGATTCTAAAATCAGTAGGGAGTTGAGTCATGATTTTTGTACAGCAACTAGGTATAGAAATTTCCGGGCAACTCCAACTGGAATTTTGTTAATCGGACGATCAGTGATTTTTAAATAAATTCTTCCGTGGACTGTAGTCAGAAAGCGGTAAATCTGACTGCAGCTTAGTGAATTAATATTTATGGTTAATTGGTAAAGATTTAGGACTTGGGAAAATTATATAAATTCCTATGGTATAAATGTCACCTACTGTAAAAATATTGGAATTTTTGGAATGTTAGAACTATTTTATAAAAATCCTAGAAAACAGCTGAATAATTGAGTGTTAAGCAGAAAGTTGATAACTTGTGATTTTATGCATTAAAGTGTTGCATGGATTTGGAATATGTTCATGATAAGTTGTTTGATTACTATGATCACATGAGAATACTTGCATGCATGTTTGAGTGTTAGATATGTTGTTTGTGTGTATCACTTTGTGAGTAAATTGCGTGTGGAATTTGTATTGGTGTGATTTCACACTGACGTGTAATTAACTGGTTTGTTAGGACGCAACTAGCGGTCCCATCTCTTATAACATCTTTGCTACACTAACCGAGCAAATAAAGGTGAGTTCATGGCCCCTAACTTTATCCGGTTTTTAAACAACAGGGGGGAGAAACATGTATACACTCTCAAACTCAATCTCTTTACGTTATACGAATTTAACGTCACATAACTATACGTTAACTAAGTTAATGTTAATGTAATGTTATGGTCACTAAGCAGCTTTATCACTTAAGTCCTCGAAAATCTCCTCGGATCGTTAGTATTTGGGTTAAATAGGTGGGGAATTATAAGTAGTACTACTGGGCCCGACAAGCCCGATCCGAGCTAGTCGCGCTAGCCGACCTGGTATGGTCAACGGGTGAATAATTGGCCTAACACCGCCATGGTCATGTGATAGGCCTGGCAAAACGGAGGCACAACAGTCAGCTTCGATCGCGAACTCTTACGTGACATGACTTTAGGCTAGCTACCTATATATATTAACATTGAACTTAATTACTAATCAACTTAATATTCCGGGTTTGGAATATTGGAAACATCAACTTATTATCCCGGGTTGGGGATAATGGAAATAACAACTTAATATTCCGGGATGGGAGTATTGGAAGCAACAACTTATTATTCCGGGTTGGAATAATGGAACTAATACGTTATCCCGGGTTAGGGATAACGGAGTAAACAAACTATAACCGAACAAACGAATTTATGAAAACCTGTGAACTCACTCATCTTTAATGTTGACACTTGTTTCTTTACATGTTTCTCAGGACGCTAGGAGCCCTAGGTGCACGCACATGCATTGAACAAGACATCTTTTATCGAGTCTTATTTACTAACATTGTTTTGGGGATTTTTCATTTGTTTTGGCGTTTGTGTTGGCGCCGCTTTACTACTTAATTTTGCTTCCGCTCAAACTTTAAAAACTGATGCTTCTGCTAAATATTGGTAACATAAAATCTACAACAAGTGATTTTGGAAAACGTATTATCTAATCATATAGAGTCGTTCGACGTACTAGTGTTCCAGATTCTGGTTTGATCACACGCCTCGCGGTAAAACTCCGCAAGTGGGAATTGAGGGTGTGACAAAAAGTTGGCGAGTGAACCTTTTTAGAAAACATTTATTATTGATTTCTTGTTATATTTATTATGGAAAATTGTGCAATAATCATATGTGAGCAAACGTAAATAAACATACAATAACAATAACAAACAATAACATACAATAACAAACCACCTTGCATGAATATTTGACATGAATGATAATGTAAATGTTGGCAATGTCACGTTCACGCTCATAGGTAATGGGGAACGGTTCCGCTCATAGGTAATGGGGAACAGACGGCATATGATGAATGTATGTGCTATCAAGGCTCAATCAAACGGAGCCGATCGTATGTTGGCAACGCCTCGTTCACGCTCATAGGTAATGGGGAACGGGTCACGCTCATAGGTAATGGGGAGCGGCGGCCTATGATAATGTATGTACTGAAAATGATAAATTTAATCTAAACATTAACCACACAAACAGTTGATACATATTGAATACACATTTGATCATGGATATGATGAATGCACAAGTGTTTAAATGTAATAAATAATATGACACATGATACACCCCAAAACGTGATTAAAACGGGGAATTTGTAGAGATTCACTCATATTGGGTGCGTTCGTTTGATGATGTTGAATGCGCACGAGTTTAGAGGATTGATCGACGAGGAATAACTAACCTAAATAATAATGAAAAGGTACGGTAAATAGGTGGATTTTATTAATAATTTTAATAGGATTTTTAGGTATATTTTTGTGAGTTTAAGTCTATTTTCTAACTTTAAAAATATTATTTTTAAGTATTTTTAATTGATTTTTAAATTAAATAAATAAATAAAAATATAAAAAAAAGTGTTGACCTTTTGGGTTGACCGTTGACTATTTGAGTTTGACTTGTTGACCGGTTCGGTCGTGTATATTGTTTGCACTGAGTGAGGTTCGAACTTGTGACCTCCCGTACGCGTGCACGCAGCTCTACCAACTGAGCTACGTGTCTAACCCGAAATATTTCTGTTTTTAATTATATTTATATACTATTTAATTTATTCCAAAATTCATTTATTTTAAAAAAGGATTTTAATTCTATCAAACCGGCGTGCGTAACAGGTCTCGAACCCGGGACCTGTTGATTAACGTTGCACACAGTCCACCGCTGGACTGTGTGTCTAACCTGGTTAAAACACTTGTTTTTATTTCCTTATAAACTAACTGAAAGTCTCCGTATTTGGGTTTTATAAAAAGTCTGAATATTGTGACGAATCGGAACAAGGACGGACTCGAACCCGGTATCGCTATGTTTCAATTGCACACAGTCCACCGCTGGACTGTGTGTCTAACCCGAGATATAATCCAATTTATATTAAATTTATATACAGACTAACTTCATCTTCTTCGTTACAATAACCCAGACAACTGATTTTCGACTGATCTTGTTCAATTCAATTAACAGGCATATAAGTGATTAAAATGTAACGGATAGGAAAGGTTTTGGGAATGAACATACCGAATGAAGACTTTTCTCAGAACTCCGGCAAAGTCCTCGGCTCTGTTTTAATGAACTCCGTCTGAGCGGACCAATTAACAGTTTTTGATTAACAGGAATTGAAGGACTAAACAAGAGTTATCAGAAGGTTTAAATGATAATACCGTTTCACAGCCGATTTATGGAATTTTCAGAAAACTTCCGGCGAGTGCTGATTATCCGATATCGTCGCCTGGGACTGATTCTGATTGAAGGGTTTGAGTTAGTAAAAGTCTAACAACAATAGAAGATAAAGAATTGCGAAATTTACCGTTTTGATGAAAGACACGGTTTTCCGGCGAAAGTCCGGCGAGTTCAGAAAGCGATTCCGACGATCAGAAAATAGAGCAAAGTGAAATTGAGAGTTATGTGGATGATTTTGAGTCGCGAGATGATGATATTGTTGGAGTAATTCATGAAGTGAATGATTTTGGTTATTAAAGCTGAAATCATATGAATTCAAGTTCAATAAAAGCGAATTGATTGAGATCGTGCGTCGTAATGTTTTCATCGGTTATAACTAGTAATAACAATCACTCAATCGACTGGAATGTTGAAAGCCGATATCGGTTTCAGTTTTGGCGCATAACAGATGACTTCACAGATGAACTTATGTTTTATTTGTTTCCTAGATTTCACAAAGACATTAAGTGGCGGAGTGGTTATGTGTTTGATGTTTAAGGTTTCCGGCTGACCCGGGTTCGAAACCGGCAGCCCCTTTTCATTTTTAATTGTTTTAATTTTATTTTTTACAATTTAATTTCCATAATCTAAAATGTTTATTAGTTATGTATTGTTTAAAATTAAAATAAGCATTAAATGAGAACAAAATATGAAACTGATTATTCGATTAATAAACGAAGCGGGTTTGGAAAACCCGTTTTTCGACGGATGTACTTCAGCAATGTCTTCAACAGAGTCTATGGTTGTCGCTATGCTGTACGTGTTGTGGAAGTCAGTCTCACACTTCTTGGAGCTCACAATTCAACAACTCTCAGCACTGGGTCTCTTTCTTCACCTCTTGTGGTTAGCTTCATATCAGGATCTTGATCAACTTTGCTTGAAACATCTTTGTCAAAAATAACGTGAGAGAAGGAACCTCAGCAACTCTTTTCTTCTTCAATCTTTCTCTTTCAAGCAAGCAAGTTCACAGGTACTTCTTCAAATGTACTATCACTGTCAGATGATGTCTGGAATCTGGTTCTTCTGACTCAGGTACACTTTGCTGTTGTGATGTTTTATGCTTTGTCGGCAACTAACAGCATCTCAATTTTCAGCAACCATGTTTCTTGATCTAAATCAAGATCTTCACAATTCTTAGAAATTTATAAGCAAACATTCTTATGCAGCAAGGAGAGTACCGCATGAACACTGGTACATCCAAGTACTTGTACTCGGATCAAAATTCAAATTTCTTTCATCTTTTGATGATTAGTCAAATCTTCAAGAACAGTTAATAATTTTTAATAAAACAAAGAATGCACTCTATTTTTGGATTTTTGAATTTTCTAATATATTTTTTTTTAATTTTAGAATATAAGAATATAAATAGAAACGCAAATAAACAAAGAAACTAACTCAGTAGTTACAACTATACATTTGCAATGGGATCAAAATCGTTTTCAGGCGGACAAAGGAACACTTTCTAGTGCGAACTTATTTAGACTGGTCTAAGCGATTGCCAATATATTTGTCCACTTAAACTTAAAAGCTCAACTTTCATTTTTTCAACTTCGTGATATGCTTAAGGTAGTATTATACTATATACCCGTGCGTCCCATACCATGACATACCCCTGTGATCAAGGTAAGCAAATGATTCATCTAGCAGGTGAGTATACTGAGATCATCCTTTATCTTTTACAACGTTAGATTATTGGTGAACAGGTCATACATTCGTACAACAGAGTGACCAATAATATTTGACGAGGGTTAGGAAAATACCTTATATGGTATGTTTGACTTTTCAAGCACATGGAATTTCTCGTGATGAGATTTCCTTTCTTTTAAGATTTTGGCCCTTCTATGTCGACTCTTTTAAGGATATCCTGACTGTGCTAGGTCTGCATGTATCTGGATGCAACAGAAGGGCAGCTCTGATATCCCGGATGACTCATCAGCATAAAGACCCGAAACTTCAGACATTGGCTATCATAAGGATAACCATGAAATCATACGCCGATGGTATGTTACCCACAAGATACATAGTTCGTTATGTTTATATCATTTAGTATCTTTTAATCACTTTGAGCGTTAAACCAACCGACATATCACATTAGATCCTAGTATTCCACTACGACACCTTACATGTGTCAGTCACGCCCTTAATCACGAATATTCATTTCATTTCCCATTTTATGCAAAAAGACTTTTTGAATTTTTCTGTTTTTCAAATGTTTTAGTATTTTTGTGTTTTTCAAATGCTTTTGTATTTTTCTGATTTTCTCCCCCTCAAACAATAAATATATACATATATCTCCCTCTTCCCTCCTAAATTTGTGCATCACACTTTATGCACAAATTTACCTAATAAAGAAAATGTATGTACAAAGTTTTAAACGAAAAAAAAGGAAAATATTTTTGTTGTTTTTGCTTAACCGTTCCATCATTAGATTAAAGACTAATCAATTTCAAAATTAAAGCACGAAATTTAAATTTGTACCTTTCCACTGATCTTTTCTTGCCTCATCTCCTCCAAAGGAAACATCACACTCGAGGAAAAAAATTTGAACTTTTGCAACAGTGAGATGTTATCCGATATGTCCCTCGAACAACCGCTATCAACATTCCAAAGATTGTCAACAGCCCCTCCTTGGTTGTTCCTGAAAAATAAGTAGATTAGTAAGACAGCGGGACCCAAGCCATCGTGGACCTGGGTTTCCCCGAAGCATCAAAATAAGACACTTCTTTCAGACACAAATTCCCTTTTGTTTCGAGGATTGGTGATGTTGCTGCCGCTTTGGATTTGGGTTTCCAAATCTGGTTCGTTTTAACAAACACGGTTGTTTCCTTTGATTGAGCAACTTTGGCCGTTTCAGGTTCAGTCGTTTTAGAAACAGATTTTTGTTTCTGAACAGCCTTGCATTTGTTTTTTGCAACATTCCAATCCCCATCAAATGGTTTAACCTTGGGATTCACATTCTTCATTGCCTTATGTTACACCCCGACCCGCAGCGGAATAAAAGTCGGGGCATGATTGGGTTATCACCAAAGCTCATGATATTTACTAAGAAGTTTCATATTTATTAAATTTCAAATTAAAATTTAAATATCCAACAAAATTTCATACAATCACAAATAAAAATCTAAATGCTTGTTCCAACGAAATAACTTGTTTATTCTTCTAGGCCATCCTAAGTGTTTCTTTCCTCAACTTGATCACCTGTATCATGCGTAAAACAGAGGAAATTTTGGGTTAACAAAAGTTGGCGAGTGAACCTTGATAAAACATTTAAATAATTGATTTTTATGTTTATTTAAATAAAAATTGTGCATAAATCACATGTGAACAAATGTATATATGTAACCAATCACAAACCATATTGAATGAATATTGACATGAATGATGATGTATCTGAGATCAAGGCTCAATCAAACGGAGCCGATCTAATGAGGCACCTGATGCTCAACCCGTATCCCACGAGGAACTGATGGGCCTAATGAAATGAGTGCACTGAAATGATAAAATGTATCCACATATAAACCACACTACAAGCAATACACATTTGATCACGAAATGATATAGGCACAAGTGTTAAATAAAATAAAGAAATGATACGACACATGATACACCCTAAAACGTGATTAAAACGGGGAATTTGTAGAGATTCACTCACCGTGGGTGCGTATTCTTGAGTGGAAATGAGAGCGCACGAGTTAATGATTTAACCGACGAAGAGGTACTAACCTAAAATAATAATGCGATAATTTGATAAATAAATAAACTAATATTTTGGTAAAAACCTTTGTTTAGATTTTTAAGTTAATCTTATTATTTTATTGATATAATTAAGCCCTTTGAAATTTTATGTTTTTAAGCATTTTTAATTGATTTTAATATAAATTCATTGGATTAAAACAAAAAAATAATAAAAATAAATTAATATAAAAAAATTGTCAGTCTGACAGCCTTGTCAGACCGGTTCGATTGAGGGTGTAAGCATGCGTGTGTTGAGACTTGAACCCGTGACCTCTCGGTTACGTGCACGCAACTCTTCCAACTGAGCTACGTGTCTAACCCGAAAGAATCCGAATTTTAATTATATTAATACACTCTTTAAGCCATTTCAGAAATTAATTTATATTAAAAAGATTTAACCGCGTTGAACCAGCGTGTACCAAGGGTCTCGAACCCGCAACCTCTTATGCAATACGCACCCAGCCCAACCGGTTGGGATGGGTGTCTAACCCAACATGATTTGTTTTTTTAATTATCTTTATACACACATTAGCTTAGTATAGAAAGGTTATTTGAAAAAGTTTTAAAATGGTCAGGCCGGCGGGTATGCTCAGATTCGAACCGGCGACCTTGTGTTGATTTCACCCGGCCCAACCAGTTGGGCTGGGTGCCTAACCCGACTGAGTTCTTAATTATAACATATATATATAGTCATAGCACATCATCTTCTTTGTTTGAAACTTTTACCCGGAAACCGCCCCTTGATTCCAGTTTAATTATTCAAAATTCTCATATCTATAATTACTGAACTAGCATATAAGTTGAATTAGAAGGGGAAGGGTTACCGATCGGCAGCGAGTGTTTTTTTTTTGGCGAGGTGAGTCCGGCGGCCAACTGAGGAAACAGAGAGGATACTTTGAGCGGCGATAACTTGCGTGTAGAGAGGGAAGAATTGAATGAGTTCGAGAGTGAGATGGTGATAGGTATTATAGATGATCGAAGGTGGGTTTGGTTTCGGTTATTTTAGAAACTAATTAGGGTGATTGGTAGATGACAGCCATTAAGATTTGGGTTTACCAAAGATATCCCCGATAGTTGTCGGAAAAATCAAAAAGGAAATGCGCGTGAACTGATTTTCGGTTCAAGTTGCAGGTTTTCCCGCCCAGTTGTATGAATATATGTATAATGATATGCGAAGTCTGATACAACGTGTGTGTGTGTAGCCTAGTGGTGCTTACGGTGTGTGCTTACCCGGGGTACCCGGGTTCGATCCCGGTTCGCCCTCTTTTTAGCTGTTTATCTATTTTAAGTTAAATTATTTACTAATTATAAATATTTAGCATTTGATTGAATATTTATTTTATTTTATTAGGATTATTTTGAATCTTTGTATATATATGTAAAAATTTTTAATATATAAAAATGTTAAAAACATCAATAAAAAATAAACACACTTAGATTAATAATTTGGGGCGGATTTTCGAAACCCGATTTACATGGATGTTACACCTTAGATGATGATACCTTCTCGGCTTCGAATGATTGTTATCATTACCTTCTGATTTTGAACATGATACGGAACATGGGGACTATGTGTGCAGTTTTGAGCAATGTGACCAGGAATGCCGCAATTGAAGCACATTTGTCTCTTCACATATAAAGCATTCTGATCAGCTTGATTTGCTCTTGCAGGCCTGAAGGATGAACTTATCCCTTTTGTGCTTGATCTCCTTGCATGTTTCTTGCAGATGAAGATGAATTTGGATGTTTGTACTTGTCGTTTGCAAGGGCCTTCTTCGTTGTGGAGATTTCTTTTGATTCTTCTTGTTTTTTTAGACTGCAAGTCTTCTTCAGAAATCTCTCCAACCTTTCCAAAAGCTTTGCTAGCACGGTCAAAAGCATATTTTTTCACATTTTCCATTAAAGACCGCTTAACAAAAGCATTTTTCACAACACTAGCCTTTTGAGGGCTATTACTGCCCACTAATGATTTTGGAGAGCATGACTATCCTTGACGTTTGGACTTCTGCTTTCTTCGTCTCTGATTTGCTCGTTTATGCTCTTTTAGCTTGCTCTGAACCTTTTCATCACAACCAGAAGGTTCAGATTGTTCAGTTTGTGCACTTGGAGCCTTGTTCATGTCAGCTCTCTTTTCATCAGCTTTGATAAAGTCGGAGAGTCCTGGTTTATCAGATGAAAGACCAGACACTCCAGCTGAATCATTAGAAGAGTTAACAGCACTAGATGGTTCCCATTTGTCTGACGTATAATCACTGGGTTTGCCGTACACCATATGATGTGCTTGCTCAATATCTTCGTCGGTTTCAGGCATTGTTGTGTAGTTGTGATTATACGGTGGGGCAACCAGATTGAATCTGAAACCCTTCCCCTTGTTCTCCTTTACGCCAGCTGCACATTGCACACGTCTTGAACGAGCTTGCTGGATGTATCAAACTTCTTTATATTAACTTCGTTTTGTTGATATTTTCCAGCAAGAAGTCCCAACTTAACTCTTACCAAATTGCATTCCATGGTTTTTTACTGTAATCTGGTTTTGTAATCATGGACCCAACATTTATGTTGATTTACGTCCAGATGGAGCTGAGCTATGTTTTCTTTTGTGCTTCAACCTTTTCCTTGAGTAACTTGTTACTTTCTCGAAGGTCAATGCACTGAGCCATTGCATTGTTGTAACCATCAGCCATATTGGAATTAAGTGCCCTGAGTTGTGCAACCCTATTCCTGCAAGGTTCAGGGCACAAAAGGTAGTCGAATGTATCAATGAGCGATCTTGGTTTGTCAGCGTGAGTTTGGGCTTGAGGTAGAGTTTGGGGTGCTGGGCTGTTGATTGCTGCTTGCTGGGCTTGAGGTTTCTGTTCGGACACTTCTTCAGGATGAGACCCTGTTGATTTAGCGTATAGATCTTGGATATCTTGGTTTTATTGTAAATGACCCCACAACCAAGATACAAAGGAGTCTTTGTCATCACCCAAAACGCTATTCATCTCATCTCTTACTTCCTCTTTTCGCCTCCCACGTTCAAGCAAACGCATCACATAGTCAGCAACCGGATCAACATTGTAGTTTCCAATAAACTCATTCAGCTTTTCCTTCACTTCATCCCGCAGGTTCGGTTTTGATTTTGTGTTGGGCTGAAAACTATGTTCGAGTGTTGAGCTTGGGCTGTAAACATCTTCGGATAAACGAAACCGTACCGGTAAAAATGATAAAAAATGTCTAAAAATGGTTTTTACCAAAATGTACCGTTATATAATGTCCGATAGTGATTTTAGGAATTTTCGTGCCTTTTCTTTGTCCTAAAAATCACACGAGTCTAGCCGTGCAACCGGTTTGTCAAGATTGTCTACGGATCTAGTTCTGCGTACGAAAACGTTTAACTCCGATTACGTCAGCTGGTTAACTTTCCACCTTTGTGGGTACAATTTAGAACAATACCCAATTTGAAACAGTAACTCGGATCAACAATCCGAGATGGAATCTCAAAACAATGAACCGAGATGCTAATCGAGATGGTGATTCGGAAAAGTGATCCGAGATGGTACCTGAGATGCACTGTTTCAAATCCGAGATACTTCCTTGTTTATCCGAGATGCTTCCCAAATTCAAGATGCAATCTGAGATGCAATCTGAGATGAACACCTATGATTCGAGATGCTATCCGAGATGCACTGTTCTGACCCGAGATGCTATCCGAGATGCATTTTGATCGATGCAACTATTTGATCTAAAATACAACTCTGATGATCCAAAATGCAAGCTTTCTGATCCGAGATGCTTCTCTAATGATCCGAGATGGATTCGAGATGCATGTTCATCAATCCGAGATGGTCCAAGATGGTTTGAGATGTTCAACCGAAACCCAAAACAGAAGCAGATATGAACCGAGATACGTGTGATATCAGATCTGAGCCTGGAAACAGGTTCAAACAGGCTCTAATACCAATTGTAAGTCCCTAAAATTCGGATCAAACAACGATATCACACAATCACCAAGGATGGGCGGAATCCAAACTTAATGATATTCAAGAAAACCAAAAAGATGAAGAACAATACAAATCAACTTTAACACCTTGCACACGATTCTATTACTTGAACAAGCAAAAACGTCTGGTACAAGATTGAGTCTATCTAGAGAAATCCCAAAAGTCTAACCCTAGAAATGACATAAGCTTAGCTTATATACTAGGGTAAAGGCATGCCCCTCATGGGCTTGCGTGGCCCACATGGCCTATGGCATGCCCAAATGACCTATAAAGGTCCAAACCTAATACAAACTAACCCAGTTAATCCCAGTTAACTATTATAGATCGTTGCGTATATTTGATGCGTCAGTCTCACACTTCTAGGACCTAACAGCTAGGCCTCAATTTTTGACAAAACTTGATCTTCTGACTCGTCTAACATAGTCTATATGTTAGACTTGGAGCGGTCGAAGAGTTGGTGAACCCATGTTAAAATACTATACGTCTTTATATATATTTTATTATTATAATACCACTCACTAAATAAAGATCAATCATCCTAATTAATCTCAAGTTTCATTAGCACTAGTGAGGAGCACTTTGATATATCCTTGCTAAATTTGAAGTGAGACAAAGGTATGCTAAATAGAGGCTCGAAAGCCTGGGGAACGATGTAATATAAAGAAGAGATGTTTGATGCAAGTAACCCAAGATTAGGGGATTGTTCCTTAAAAAGAACATTTCTCTAAGATTAGGTAATGAATTATCTTTAATCAACTCTAATTCTACTTTAACCTTGAAGAACCTTTCTCTAAGATTGGGCAATGAATTAGTTAGGAGCCCGGTCTTTGGGTTATTAACCTCACCTCTTGCTAATAACATAATTTGATACATCCCAAGTGGATTTGGAAATCTAAAGAAACACTCTTCATGCTCTTGATATATTCTACTAATCATCTATTACTTGCTTTTACTTTCTAGTTTTAATGTAAAACTAACAAAAGTTAATTAATCAACTAGTTAGTAATTTAAAATTAAATATTAAAAGTCGTATCCTTTATGTTCGATACTTGGTTCTTACATAAACTTTACTACAAAGATAGGTACGGTTACCTATTGTGTATGTCTAGTCTAAGTAATAACATTTCTTATAAATTTAAAACTAGATGAAAGTGTCTAAAAGTTATTAGGTGTAAATTGTACAAGGATTTTATGGCCATCGACATCGCTATAAAGGATTATTCATCATTTTTAGAAAGATTGTACCGGTTACATAATCAAGTTGTAACAAGGATTGAAAAAGGATTATAATGTGTTACATAAGTTGTAACAAAGATTGGATTCTACAAAATATGGGCTTGAAGTACGCTAGAGTGGCGGCATAAGCTACACCTTATGCTACAAACGGCATATGTTTTTGAGATGTTAAGATTCGTGTTCATGATAAACTATAATGTTATATGTTTGAGTTAATTGTCTGGATGGTCCTTGTGGTTTGT
This sequence comes from Scalesia atractyloides, assembly GCA_947069175.1. Taxonomy (NCBI): domain Eukaryota; kingdom Viridiplantae; phylum Streptophyta; class Magnoliopsida; order Asterales; family Asteraceae; genus Scalesia; species Scalesia atractyloides. The sequence continues at coordinate 25,463,641 of CAMTDV010000013.1, forward strand.
CATATTTCACTTTTAGTCCCTAACTTTTTAAAATTACGTTTGTGCTTCTTGTGGTATTCTCACTTGTTACTCGGATAGTCCCTAGAATGGATGGAGGTTAGTTTTTCCTGTTAAGTTGATGTAAATTGACAAAAATACCCTCAATTTTAATATTAATAAATAAAGCAATAAAGTGATCGATCATTAAAAACAAGTGGGTCCCACCATTATATATTAAGCCGTACCCCACCCCACCCCTCTTTCTTATTCTTCTTCATGATGACAAGAGTGAAAACCAGGAGTTTTTTTTTTCCGACAACAAGAGTTTTGCCAGAGTGTTGTTGCCAGCGGTGACTACCATTGCGGTGGTTGGTGTGGAGTGGTGGTCCAGTGGGGTTTTGACAGTCTGCATGGCCTCTTGATCTGTTGCAGGGTCGTTTTTTCCAGTTAGATGTGTGGTGATGGTGATGGTGATGGGCCTAATGTTGCTTCGATTTCGCGGTGATGATGTGGTCCGAGTTAGCAGAGATGGTGGCAATTGGCGGTTTCTCGTTGACCCTGTTCCGATGGCTCTGTAGGTAGGCTTGAAATCCATCAACTTCCGATGACCGAATCTACCTCGTTGTGGTTTCGATCTTGATTTTAAGTTCAATGGAGGATATTGTTTATGACGTCTATTACTCATCAAGAATCAATTTCGGGTCGATCTCGATTTTAGGTTCATGAGTTTTCTAAACCCAATTTCAATTTCAATCACTATGTTTAAAAACAAATGTTTTCTACGTCTGTTACTCATCAAGAATCAATGGAAGATATTGTTCTTTACCTTTTTTCTGTAGTTAGTTTTCATATCTAGATTCATATGTGATATAATTTTATGTAATGGAATCGATTGGATTTTATATTCTTTGCGTTTGCTGGAACAGTTTTAATGTCTTGCGAGTTGCAGGTTTCCTGCGAATGTGATCGGAATCATGGTCGGAGAAGGGCTGCCTGTTTGGTAGCTCCAAATAGAAGGGTGGGGTTCAATTTGTTTTTTTCCCCTATAATAAGGTGGGTCCAATTATTTAAGATTTGTTTTAATGAATATCTACTTTTTTTCTTCTTAGAAAAAGAGGGTATTTTTGTCATTTTACATCAATTTTAACAGGAAAAACTAACTTCCATTCATTCTAGTGTTACACCAAACGATGGCGGAATTATCAAAATGAGACGAACGAGATTGCTCGAGACTTCACCGGAGCACAAAGTTTACAAACTTAGTTGGTAAACCCGGTTGGTCATGAATAACGAGAATGAAAATTAATCTACTAACATACTAAGTCCGCTAAGACTATGAACAACCAAATAAGCAAGCTCGATGCGTGCATCCCGAACGTCGCAATGTTTGGGGACGTGTCGTAGCCTTGTTACTCAAATGAAAGTTGAACAAGTTTTAGTTGATTTCACATAGAAAACATCAAGTGAGGCGGTGGAATGAGATTGGATAGCCAAGGCTTCCAAGTATTCAAACCTTTACCAAGACACAAGTCTTGCCTTAAGTTTAGAGGTGTTTGCACCTCTTAAACTCATAATAATCCACTCCTAACAAGTCTCATAACCTTAGATAGGTTTAAGAACATCTAGGCACAAGATTTAAGCAAGAAAAACATAGTTTATAAAGGTTTAACAAAATATTATTCTAAAACAGAAAGTTTGGACCTCAAAATGGTGATGTTCCACCTTGGTCTACCATGGTAAACCCCTGGAAACAATCATAGAGGTGTTCCCAGCTTTGTAAGTAAGAAGAAGTGAAGAAAGATGAAAAAAACATGAGATGAAGCTCACTTTTGCACTTAGAATATTTTGCCTTGAACTTGAATTTCCAGAGATTTTGAGAGTATTATGAGAGTGTAAATGAGTTTGGAAAATGAAAACGGGTGAATGGAGGCTTTCTTTTATAATGGTGAAGTAGGGTTTAGTGATTAAGAAGGTTAAATGGTGATTGAGTGAGTTGGGAGGTGGAAGAAGATGGCCAATCTGCTGAAAGGAAACAACCTTATGCGGATCACACCCTTTCGCATTACGCGAAGCCAGGAGAGGAAGGGCGTCGCGTGACGCGGCGCCTGTCCGTTTGAAGTTTGATTTCTTATATTTTGGCCACTAGACTTTCCATTTGTTATCAGTTCATGCACAAACTTTAGTATTTAACATGTTTTTTAGTATGTAAAACGTATGTAAGTATAATTGGAGTATCGTGAATGTGTGTATAAGTATTTGCACATATAAATAGCATCAGAACAAGTATTTACGACTGATTGCATGTAAAACATGTATGAGCTTGCATGACAGATGAATGTATTAAGTTAGCACGTATATAATTCGAATGTATGACAAGTATGTATAGCAATGTATAATTTATGTAAATGATCTACTTTTATTACGATCAAAGCCTCAGATTACAATGATTGGAAAAGAAATACGATTACAAGGGAATGAAAGTTCCAAGAATAAAATACATGACAAACTTTCTAAATGCGGAAAGTTACAAAAAGCGAGGCGTTACAGTCTCCCCTAGTTTAGGAAATTCGTCCCGAAATTTATTCAAGAGGAAGGTGTAATGAACAGATGTGGGTACTTAGTCTTCATATCACTCTCGAGTTCCCAAGTAAACTCAGCGCCATGTTTTCCTTCCCATCGAAACTTGACTATGGGAATTCGGCTGCACCTCAATTGCTTGATGCCTCGATCAATGATCTCGACAGGTTTCTCCACAAAGTGTAGAGTTTCGTTGATTTGAAGATATTCGAGTGGGACTTGAAGTCCTTTTTCAGCTAAACATTTCTTCAAGTTTGAGACGTGAAACGTTGGATGGACATTGTTAAGCTCTTGAGGTAGCTCCAGTCGATATGCTACCTTGCCAATCCTTTCGAGAATTTTGAAAGGACCTACATAGCGAGGAGCGAGTTTTCCCTACTAACCAAAACGAGCTACACCCTTCCAAGGGGATACCTTGAGGAGTACAAAGTCACCAACGTTGAATTCCAAAGGTTTGCGTTCGCTTGTTGTAGGTCCACCTGCGGATGGTGTTAAACCACTTCCTTGTTCATATGACACACACACAAGTGCGGAATCCAAGTGTGCATGCAACCAAAGCAAAGTAAAGAACATGGGGGTAACCAAAGATTCACTATCTTGATTAATGATTGAGAACAAGTACAAACATATACACACAATGCTCGTATGACTCAAACAAACTTGCTATGTTCTTGTGTCTTCGTCTACAGAGATAACCAACTCAAAGAGTAAAAGCTCTCTGGTCTGACTAGCTAGCTAACCCTCACTGAGAGGTACAAGTCTGCTTATATAGTGTTCGTCTAGTTTCGTACGGAATACGAGTCTAGACATACTGAATACACTATTTCACACGAGTCACAACTCCAAGATTTTGTGCGAGACACTGTTTCGTACGAAAAGCTTATTTCATACAAAACAAGTAACACATTAGATACTCAAGTATTTCGTACGAATCACTTGATTCGTACGAAAACTCTGACTCACACAGAATCCTCTCAATAGGAGAATGTGTGTAGACTTGACGTTTCCAAGACTTATCAGTATGCACACATGCAACTGATTAACACATACAAGCTAAGATGTCATACTAGATCAAGATAGAAGGATATCTCAATCTATTCAACACGACCAAACCTATACAGACACTTAAGCAAAGACCGTACAATTACAACTGTATCAACAAACTCCCCCTTGGATGTTGCTTGGTCTTTCGGTCTTTGGTCTTCAGACTTTGGTCTTCACATAGAATGGTTTGGAGTATCAACAAACTCCCCCTGAAGATCTGCTAGCCATTGATAGATCTGCTATCCAATGATTAGAGCATCAGGTCTTCGAACTTCTAAGAAATTTCAGATCTTTCTTGTTTCCTCTTCTGACTTGTCAGATTTCTTCGTTGCTGGTCTTTGTTCATGTTCTTTTGTATCAATCTGTACTCAATAGACAAATATAATTAGAACACAACTTTCTTAGGGGATACACACGAAAGACTTATCATAAAATCTTCGTATGATTGTATTCCCTGAACAAGATACACACACTCGTATGAATTCCAGCAGCAGATTTGAGAAAAACAAGTGACCAGGTCAAATCAAATGACTAGGTTCATTCGTATGATATATACACACTCAAACGAATTTCAGATTTTGGTTTTCTTTGATGGATTACTTGTCGTAAGATATTACTTTATGACGTTGCGATATCAAACAAATGGTTTTCTGGCGTATCTTGGTAGAAAACTTTCGAGTATCAACTTTGGCTAACTTTCAAAAAGTAATTACATAAGCAACTAAGTAAACTAGACTTAAAAACTAAATACACAGATAAACTACAAATCTTTTTCGAGTTTCAAGGTGAAGGAATCATACCAGCATTTTAATCTTTGTCAAAGACGGTATTAGGTTTTCAAAATTAAACAATAAGTATTCAACTATGATTATCGGTATTGTTGTCCACGTAAACTCATACTTATCAGATGTAATCATGATTAGGAGATATGATTAAGGTATGGATTTATACTTACTAGCCGGTGTTCAACCACATCACGACACATACTCGTATCAAGATATGCGCGAGAGAAAATCTTACCGGTGAGTATGTTGCTTTATCATCTGTTTTGACGTATATGAATGATGTTAGATACTTATTTTTTGTTGAAAACAAGTCCTTTGTGATTTAATTACTTATTGATAAGGAACTTGATTTTCATATGCATGCAGGGCACAGGAGTAAGTCCGTGAACAGGTTAGTACCATCGTACCGACAAAGAGACAAACTTAGCTCCCTCATAAATTGTGATATTTTATCACTTATTTTGGGGATGTGATATTTTTATCACTTATTTGAAGGGAATGCAGTATGAAATGTATGTATGATATATAGAAGTTCTAGACTTGCGCCATCGTTACTTTTCGGCAAAAGATTCAACCATGATACCCAAATGATAAGCCAGCATAAAGACCGTATATCTCAGAACCTCGACACTCTATCAAACGAAATTTCGGTACCAAGACCATATGCCAATGAATGGTTCCCACCTGGCGTTTTGTCTGTTAAGTTATATCAACCTGCACATTTTAGTTTGATTGTGAGCCTATCGATACATCATAAGTAAAGCTACTTATCAATCTTCTTTCTATGCTTTTAACCATTTCTGACAGATTTACCGGTGAATTTCATCATCTTCATCTTATCCAAGAAACTCAATTTTAATTTTTCTAATGTTTTTGTATTTTTCTGAATTTTCTCCCCCTAAACAAAGAAGGTAAATAAAAGACATATTTTTGTATTTTCTTGAATTTACTCCCCCTAAAATATAAAACTGAAAATCTTTTTGTAGTTTTAGATTTTTAGAAAACGGATATACAAAAATAGTTAGCCATGGTTGAGTTACTCGGGTTTCACCTTGATGCCATTGACCAAAAGTAGATAATCAAAACTGATTTATCAAAGGCTTTGGTAAAAAGGTCGTACGTTGGTGATCAGTGTGGATTTTAACAACATCGATAAGTCTCTTTTCATAACAATCTCGTATGAAATGATACTTAATCTCAATGTGTTTTGTTTTTGAATGCTGTACAGGATTCTGAGTGTCTGATAAAGCAGCTTCATTATCAACAAAATGGAGTAGTAAGAAATTCAAAACCTAGTCGCGCATTTGCTGTTGAATCCATAAAACTTGAGAGCAGCAACTAGAAGCTGAAATATACTTCAGCCTCACATGTTGATGTAGCTACACAAGTCTGCTTTTTGCATTGCCACGTGACTAGGCGGATTTCCCAAGAACTTTACATCCTGCTATTGTTGATTTTGATCGATTTTACAGCCGCCATGATCAGAATCACTGAATGCTGTCAGATCAAAGTTATCATCCTTAGGGTACCATAGACCAGTGTCAGGGCGACCGTTTAGATAACGAAAGATCCTTTTCACAGCCATCAAATGAGAAACCTTCGGACTAGACGATAGCGCGCCAGAAGGCATGTTGGGTACATTATATCGGGTCTTGAAGCAATAAGATACATGAGAGATCCGATCATAGCACGATAGAGAGATGGTTCTACATGCTCACCCATTCCGTCTGGAGTAATCCCATGATTTTGAGCTAATGGAGTTCCCAAAGGTTTTGAGTCATCCATCTGAAACCGTTTGAGAATATCTCAGATGTACTTGGTTTGATGGATAAAAATACCTTCCTTTATTGCTGAACCTGCAAACCTAAAAAGAAAGTCATTTCTCCCATTGCGCTCATCTCGAACTTCTCTTGCATAACCTGTTCGAATTCTTTGCACATTCGAGTGATTAGTAGACCCAAATATAATATCATCAACATAAACCTGTACTAGCACAAGTCCTTGTCCTGTTCCTTAATGAAGAGAGTACAGTCGATCAGGCCTCGTCGAAAACCATTCTTCAACATATAGGTAGACAACGTTTCATACCAAGCCCTCGGAGCTTGATGAAGACCATATAACGCCTTGTTGAGAAGCCAAACCTTGTCAGGATGGAGTGGATCTTCAAAACCTGGCGGTTGCTCAACATATACTTCCTCTTCTACCATCACCATGAAGAAATGCACTCTTCACATACATCTGATAAACGGTGAACTTCTTGAAGGACGCATAAGCCCAAAAAAATTCTTATGGCCTCAAGTCGTGCAACCAGTGCATAAACTTCATTGTAATCGATCCCTTCGACCTGATTAAACCTTGAACAAGAATCGTGCTTTGTTTCTCACAACAACACCTCGGTCATCCTTCTTGCACTTGTACACCCATCGTGTACCAATCTTCTTGTAGCTGTCAGGCCTGTCAACCAATTTCCAGACGCCTAACTTCTGAAACTGTTGAAGTTCTTCCTGCATGGCTTCAACCCAAGAGTCTTCTTTCATTGCCTCCTTCCAAGATTTTGGTTCTACTTGGCACACATAGTAGGCAAAAGACCAATCATTCAGACCACCAGATTTCCTGATTTCCGAATACAATCCAGCATTCTGGTTGTGTCGAAGTTGATTACGAGTCTGCACACCACTCTGGACATCTCCAACAATATTCTGCTGAGGATGGATATTATGAATTCGAGTTCTGGCACATCAGAATATTGTTGGAGATGTCCGAATTCGAGTTTCTGACACATCAGAAACTCGAGAATTGATATCCAAATTGTTGATATTCAGATCAACAGTTACATCGAGAGCTGGATTTGATGACGTTGTAAATGCCTGACCTTCAGTCGTTCCTTGAGGTTGAATATTTAACGTACCATCTGAAATTCCAGGAACCGCACCAGAGGCAGCTTCATTTGCATCATGAAACTCATCGTCTTCTGACGAAACATTATAATCCGCAGCGTCTTCGAATTCCCCATTTTGAACAAGAATGTTAACCGAAGTTGATACTTGAGGGTTAACAATAATTGGTTGAACTAGTGATGAATCTACTGCAGTATCACTTTCCAATAACATCTGAGCAGCAGCTGTTGCATCATCAAAAGTTGGCAGATTAAAGGAGTCGAATAGCCCATCGTAGTCGAACATCCAAGGAGCACCCGGAGCTCTTACAGCTTCTGTATATCTCTGAACCTTGACTTCACCCCATTCTTCAATCTTCTTCGAAGACAAATTCCACACCCGGAAATTAGGAGTAGCATATCCAAGAAAGAAACCTTCGATAGCTTTGGGACCAAACTTTCCAGGTGGGTCGATCATAGTGCATGGAGCTCCAAAAGGTTCTAAGAAAGAAACATCCGGTTTCCTTTTATGTAACAACTCAAAGCATGTCTTCCCATGTTTCTTCACCGTCAGAACTCTATTCATCGTGTAGCACGCAGTAGCAACAGCTTCTCCCAAAAAATTGAACGGGAAGTTCTGATTCTACTAACATGGTTCTTGCAGTTTCAATAAGAGTTTGATTTTTCCTCTCAGCGACACCATTTTGTTGTGGAGTGTATCGAGAACTGTACTCATGTAGAATACCCTTTGAAGAACAGTACTCGTCCATAACTTGATTCTTGAATTCAGTGCCATTGTCGCTTCTGATCACCTTCAGATTGTACAAATTTTCTAGCAGAGTCAGGAGATTCTTGAGGATAGTAGGAACTTCACTCTTGTGTGCCAGCATGTTTACCCATGAGAATCTGGAATAGTCATCAGTAACTACCAGACAATAAGAATCACCAAAGGTTGTCTTGTGTTTCATAGGTCCAAAGAGGTCCATATGAAGACGTTCCAGTGGCATATTCACAGTGTTGATTTTCTTCACGGGATGGGACTTTCTCGCTTGCTTCCCTTTCTGGCATGATACACAAACATCTTGAAGATGAAAGCTCTTCACTGGTACACCATTCACTAGATTGTTCTTCACCAAATAGTTCATTTTCCTTAGGTGAATGTGTCCCATACGTCTGTGCCAGGAGATTGATTCCTTCTCGGTGGCTTTAGAGACAAAACATGTGACTAGTGCAGATGTTGTAATAGCTTGGCTCATATCAAGAATATACAAATCATTAATTCTTGGAGCCGACAGCAGAATCCATTCCTTGGGGATCTTGAATCCAGGCTTCAGCACATAACATCAGGCATCATCAAAATGTACCATGAACTTCTTGTCGCAGATTTGAGAAACGCTAAGAAGATTGTGATCAATTTGCCGCACATAATTGATCTTGTGGAAGCTCACAACACCACTGGAGACCATTCCTTCTCCAGTGATGTATCCGCCTTTGTCACCAGCAAAAGCAACATAACCACCCCTTATGCTTTCACATCATAGAGGAGCCGCAAGTCGCCCGTCATGTGCCTTGATGCTCCACTGTCAACAATCCAATGACTGTTTATAGTTCCTCCTGGAACACCCTGTACATTGCACAAACAAGATTAGTTTGAGATGGGGACCCAAGCCTTAGTGGTCATGGGTCGTCCCTTATCATCGAGAAATGTAATCTCAATTTCTTGATGATTATCAAACTGGGAAACTCTTTTTGAACCATTACCAGTCTTCTCTTTCCAAGATGCTTGTTTATTACCAGATTTACTATTATTTATAGTTTTAACAGTGTCTGGTTTTATCGACTTTGAAGATTTTTGATCCTTTTTCAAAGAATCCGATTTTAAATCTTTCTCAACTGCTTTTACTTGTTTACGTTTTTGTTTCTATTTTTGATCTTTAATAATTAGTTTATCTTGTGTTGGAGAAACAGATTTATGTTTGCAAGTTGGTTCATGAGGGGTTTTCTCTATACATCTTGATTTGGCTGGATTTTGACAATCCTTTATAATGTGGCTAAATTCTCCACATTTGAAACATGTTCTCCTTTCAACAAAACTAGGAGATCGTGTTTCTCGGCTTGATGTTGAATTTGTGGATCCTGAGGTACTGGGTTCATTTTCATTACATCCATCAGTGTGTTGGGTGTAATTGTTTTGACTATTTCTTTTCAAAATCTTAACTTTCTTTACAAAATCAACATTAGATTTTCCTTGAAAAGTTTCGACATTATCGGTACCTTTAGAACTCACAAATTTAACAGTTTTGGCATTTTTCTGGTAACGAGAGCCTTTTGCTTCAACCTGCGGATGAGAAGTTGTGGGCTTTTCAACTCGCTTCCATTCTTTTTCTTTTGAAGCGGATAATGGTTGTGATTTGGTTGACTTTTTCTTCTCTAAAGGTTTGGTTGTTGACTTTTCAAAACTTGATCTATAGAGATTTGATTTACATTTTTAATTGGAAAATCTTTGTTTGAATAGATTTTCTTATCTCCAACCAAAGTATATAACACATTATCTACTTCTTGTGTAGACACACTTGTCTTCACAGATTTCTTAGGAACTGTCTCTTGATTCTCAACAGATTGAGTACTAGGAGTAGCAGACAATTCTACTCTTTTCCTTTCATCAAGAGGATGATCCTGATCATCATTCTTGATTCATCATCTGATGTATCATCCTCTTCTTCATCAGATGATGAACTTTCTGGCTTGCTTGGTTCTTGAGAGGAATTGCCTAGTTTGAACCCTAACCCTGTTCCTCAGGATTCAAAGGTACAGAGGGTTCATCAGATGATGAACTTTCTGGCTTGCTTGGTTCTTGAGAGGAATTGCCTAGTTTGAACCCTAACCCTGCTGCGAATTCCTCAGGATTCAAAGGTACAGAGGGTTCAAAACGAGGCATCTCTTCTTCATCAGGCATTTTGGTGTAGTTGTGTTTCATTGGGGGTGGACACGACTTATACCCTATGCATTGAGCATCTCCCTTAGGTTTTGAACTTCAATAATATGATCAAGCACATATTGGGAGTTGGAATAACTTTCCAATTTGCGTTTGATCGAATCATATTCGCATTTGGCGATGACTAACTCTTTCTTTGTTTTTTCTAGGAGATTAATGTAATTATCAATTCCTGTCTGTTTATTCAAAACTGTTTTTGTCAATTCAGAAACACTTTTCTTAAGGGTTTCTATTACAGATTTGAATTCTTTTTCATTTCTAGGTAGCGCCAAATTCGCCTCTTTGCATTTTGATAGTTCAACAACTAAATTATGATTATGACTGTTGACGATTTCATATTTTATTTTCAATTCAACACAGTCATTGCAACAGTAGGAGGGTCAGAATTTACCTGTTTTGAAGAACCTTCAACATTTGCCATAAAGGAAGTGTGATGAGGAAAAGCTGCACCATCTGTATAGAGTGCCTCTGTCTCTTTTACCGCAGCTTCTGCATTCCCCTTCATACATACCTTTTCACTTTTCAACAACTCAGCTTCACTCAGCAATTCTTCAACATCAGCTTCACTTCCTTTCTTCACATCAGAATCAGACTCATAACCATCTGAACTTGAACATTCTTCATCAGAACTACCAGCATCTCAAGAGTATCATCATTATTTTGAGTGTTGATGCTTTGATCATGCTTGTTTTGATCCACGATCCTTGCATAGCATGCCGTTCTTCCGTTGTTTTCAGTTCCCAACTGTACTGACCAATCGCCTCCTTCATCAGACTGAACTACCATAGCTCTATGCGTGTTTGAAGCACCTGGTTGATTGGTGTTGTTAGAGTTTCCAACAACTACTATTCTTCTTTCGTTGTTGTACCGTGCTATGTTTGATGGTTGAGACTGATTACAAAAGGGGTTGTGATTTCCTTCCTTACTGGGTCTTGTGCATTCCCGCTTAAAGTGACCTCTTTCTCCACAGTTGAAGCAAGTAACGACGGTTTTGTCAAGCCGTATTTTGTATCCTTCTTGCTTTCCAAACTGGTTCTCCCCGTTCTTCTTATTTAATCCTTCGCCCTTCTCATAGCGCTTGCAAAAGCCCACTTGATGTCCATCAGCTCCATTTCATCTCGTTCAATTTGTTCGTAGTCTTCGTTCGTCAAATTGATGTTCCCTATTTGACCTACAACTAAACCACAACACTGACCATGGTATTTAGAAGTTCTGCATGTTCTTGTGCAACTTCTACGTTGATTTTGGAGGGATTTGACGTGTCAAGTTTGACAGTGTTGGGATTTGCAGATTAACTGCTGCCTCCATAGAAAGCTTGTTGAGGAGCTTGCTATGGAGCTTTATGCGCTAAATCCCTTGGCTGTGGAAGAAAGGCTTTTGGATCAAAAGTCTGTCCATAGGTTTGATTGCTCAAACCTGTAGACTGACTTGTTTGAACTGGTTGGGGTAGAAAAGGGTTCACGTTTGACACAAACGCGGTCTGCAGCTTCGGTTGCTGACTTGAGCTTGTACCTGCATTTATACCGCCAAAATACATTTCAGGGTTTTGTGGAGCAGAGACTAGTTGTGCCTTCCGGAGTTCTTCTTCATTCTTGTTCTCCAGTTTCTGCACAAATTCATAAATACTAATTGAGTCCAAAACACATGTATGTTTTAAAAGATCAATAAATTGACCCCATTTTGGTGGTAAAGCATCAGCTAATCGCATCACAATTTCTTGTGGTGCTGCTAACACTTTATACGAGTACATTTCGCTGAGAAGATGATAAAACCGAGTGGTCATATCATTCAAGGTTTCATTCTCCATGAACATAAAACCTTCAAACTCTTTCTTGAGCAGATCATGACGAATCTTCCTGGTAGCAGCTTTACCTTCACCTCTTGCTTCCAAAGTGTCCCACAAATTTTTCGTTGTAGTACAATACACAAACTGATGATAAATGTCTTTATGCAGAGCTTGTGTGAGGATAGCAAATGCCTTTTTCTCTAGATCGTAAGCTTTCTTGTCACTTTCTACTAGATTGGCCAATGAGGTTGGATTTGATCCAGCTTCTTCAAGTGCTTCATTATAGGGGGTAGTGAACACGTCCACAATTCCGTGTTTTGACCGAGAACATACGTATGAAAACGACTTTTCCATGAAGGATAACCGTTCATGTGATTTAACTTCGGCGGTCGATTATTACTCCCTGTTTCACTTTCGCTCATTAATAGAGTTTGGATGCTTTGATTTTGATTTGCAACACACGCCCATTGATTTGCAGAGATCATTGCTGTATGTTGTGGCATCAAAGATTTTACCCATGATGTTGCGGAGCTTTGCGAAGACTCCTGATTTGAGCTTGAACAACTCCAATCCAACGGGTTAGAACTAATTATATTTTCTTGTTTAATGAAAATTTAAAGGTTTTAAAATTTCAAAATTATAATTACCGTTTAAAAATTCACAGGTTCTGAAAATATGACAAATTCTTAAAATCACAAAGCTTTGAAAAACGCGAAAAACAACAATTCTGTTTCGTGCGAGACACTTGTTTCGTGCGAAACACTGATGTTTCGTGCGAAATGGTTGTTTCGTGCGAGTCAAGATGATTCGCACGAAATAATTCAGTCGCACCAAATGTTTAGTTCAGTGTTTTTTAGAGGAATCTTTTCAGAAATGGTTTGGTGAGAAATTTCCTTTCTTGTGTAGACCTACTTTTTCGAAAATTACCTGTTGTCTTACCCACTTTTAGTTAAAACACAGATTTTTAACAGTCCATAGTCCAAGTCCAGATCTAAGTCAGAAAATGTCAACCCTACCAAAACTAATCAGATTCAAATTTTTGCAGATTTCTTCTTCAAGGGTGTTCTATAGAAAAATCTTTACCACAAAATTTTCTGCATGCAATAGATTTTAACCAAGTTTTAAGTTAGTTATTTATCCAAAACTTAAGTTTTCTGCTGGAGGCTCAAGAACACTTCAGAAATCTTCAAACTAGCTCAGACACAACTAAGCCCGGTTTTGAACAAGGAAAGAGCCAATGCTCTGATACCACTTGTAGGTCTACCTGCGGATGGTGTTAAACCAGTTCCTTGTTCATATGACACACACACAAGTGCGGAATCCAAGTGTGCATGCAACCAAAGCAAAGTAAAGAATATGGGGTAACCAAAGATTCACTATCTTGATTAATGATTGAGAACAAGTACAAACATATACACACAATGCTCGTATGACTCAAACAAACTTGCTGTGTTCTTGTGTCTTCGTCTACAGAGATAACCAACTCAAAGAGTAACAAGCTCTCTGGTCTGACTAACTATCTAACCCTCACTGAGAGGTACAAGTCTGCTTATGTAGTGTCCGTCTAGTTTCGTACGAAATACGAGTCTAGACATACTGAATACACTATTTCACACGAGTCACAACTCCAAGATTTTGTGCGAGACACTGTTTCGTACGAAAAGCTTATTTCGTACGAAACAAGTAACACATTAGATACTCAAGTATTTCGTACGAATCACCTGATTCGTACGAAAACTCTGACTCGCACAGAATCCTCTCAATAGGAGAACGTGTGTAGACAATACGTTTCCAAGACTTATCAGTATGCACACATGCAACTGATTAACACAGACAAGCTAAGATGTCATACTAGATCAAGATAGAAGGATATCTCGATCTATTCGACACGACCAAACCTATACAAACACTTGAGCAAAGACCGTACAATTACAACTGTAATTAAGAACAAGCGACAGACACAAAACTGTATCAACACTTGTCAACGTAACTCTTCTGTCAGTGCTAGCTTAGCGCAAGTTGTCTCGAATCTGTAAGATCTTGTCAATCATCTCTTGTATAAGCTCGAGACTGGTGATTTGAGCTTTGCCGATCTCATGCAACAAATAGGCGAACAACACTTACGACCATAAAATGCTTCGAATGGTGCCATTTGAATACCCACATGGTACCTGTTATTATACGAGAATTCAATCAAAGGCAAGTGCATATCTCAGTTGCACCAAATCGATTACGCAAAAATGAAGCATATCCTCTAGATTTTGGATGGTACGCTTGGTTTGAACGTCAGATTGAGGATGGAAAATGGTACTAAGATTAAGATGAGTACCCAGAGCTTTCTTAAAATGTTTCCAAAGACACGAGGTGAATCAACCATCCTGGTCAGAAATGATGTCAATGGGAATACAATAACGACAGATGACTTCATCCGTGTAGATAAGAGCCAATTTCTCAACTTTGTAATCTTCACGAATGGGGAGGAAGTGAGCGGATTTGGTCAATCGGTCGATGATTACCCAAATACTATCATGAGGAGGAAGTTCGAGGAAGTTTAATGATAAATTCCATGGAAATACTATTCCATTTCCAGACAGGAATTTCTGGTTGTTCGAGTAAGCCAGAGGGACGTTGATGTTCAGCTTTGACCTTAGAACAAGAGAGGCACTTCGAAACGAAGGTGGCGATATCTTTCTTCATGCTAGGCCACCAATACGACGTACGCATATCATGGTACATCTTATTAACTCTAGGATGAATAGAATATCGAGACTTATGTGCCTCCTTCATTAGAAGTTCACGAAGATCATCATGATTAGGAATCTAGACGCGATTGAGATAATAAAGAATACCATCATATTTGGTTATAAGACTTTCTTTACCACCGCATTTCATCTCGTTGTAGAGCTTATCCTCGTTAACAGAGGAGTATTGAGCTTCACGAATGTGATTTCGAAGATTATCAATGAGTTGGAAGCAACGAACACTCTTGACATGAGTTTTATGAATAAGTGCGTCGACCACAACATTCGCTTTACCTGGGTGGTAGCGAATCACACAGTCGTAGTCGTTTAACAACTCTACCCAGCGACGTTGACGCATGTTGAGTTCCTTTTTATTAAAGATGTGCTGAAGGCTCTTGTGGACGGTGAAGACCACACACTTGCACCGTAAAGGTAGTGTCGCCACATCTTCAATGCAAAAAACAACTGCACCAAGTTCAAGATCCTGCGTAGTGTAGTTTTTCTCATGAATCTTGAGTTATCTTGACGTGTAAGCGATAACTTTGTCCCGTTGCATAAGAACTTAACCAAGACCTTGGTTTGAAGCATCGCAATACATGACGAAATCATCATTTCTGTCTAGAAAAGCGAGGATAGGAGCAGTTTATCCTTTTGAGTCAACAAGGTGAGAGGAACGACCATCTTGGAAAAGTTCGAAATGAAGCAACGATAGTAACCAGCTAAACCAAGAAACAAACGAATTTCAGACGAAGACTTAGGAATAATCCAATTCTTTACAGCTTCGATTTTTGAAGGGTTAACACGAATACCAAGTTCATTGACGACATAACGAAGGAATTGAACATTTTTTAGCCAAAATTCATACTTGGAGAATTTAGCATAAAGACGCTCAATATGTAAAAGCTGGAGGATAAGACGCAAGTGTCGCTCATGCTCTTCTTGTATCTTGGAGTATATGAGGATATCGTCAATGATGACGATCACAAAACGGTCGAGATAAGGTTTGCAAACATGGTTCATCAAGTCCATGAAAACCGTAGGTGCGTTGGTCAAACCAAAAGGCATGACTACGAACTTGTAGTGCCCATAACGTTTACGAAATGTGGTTTTGGGTATATCTTCTTCGAGGACTCGAAGTTGATGATAACCAGAACGGAGATCGATTTTGGAAAAACACGTCGCGCCTTGTAATTGATCGAAAGGTCGTCAACGCGAGGAAGAGGATATCGGGTTTTGACTGTAACCTTATTGAGCTCACGATAGTCAATATACATCTGAAAGGATACATCTTTCTTTTTGAAGAATAAAACGGGAGCACCCCAAGGAGAAGTAGTAGAGCGTATAAAGCCTTTATCAAGCAGTTGTTGAAGTTGGCTAGATAGTTCTTGCATCTCTAAGGGTGCTAGACGGTATGGACCCGGAATGAGATCGATACGAAAATCAACAGCTCGAGGAGGAGGACTAGGTAGCTCCTAAAGGAAGACATCAAGAAAATCACAAACAAGAGGAACATCACTCACGCTTGGACCCTTATCCTTCTTTTACACAACGTGGGCAAAGAAGACGAAGTACTCTTTGCGTAAGTACTTGTTCGCTTGAATACATAACACAAGCTTAAGACCTTTCGAAGGTTTCTCGCCATAGACGTGCAAAGAATCACTATTTGGAAGAGGAAGACGAATGAATTTCTTAGAATAAACGACTTCAACACGAACTCACCTAAGCCAATGCTAACTATGATGTCGAAGCTACCCAATTGCAAAGGTATGAGGTCGATTGAAAACGTATGATCGTTAAGATTCAAAGAACACTTAGAAAGGATAGAATCAACAATGACAGACTTACCGTTAGCGACTTCGACTGCGAATGGCTTGGGCAACTTAGAACGTCTAGACTTTAACAAAGGTTCGAATTCAACGGATATAAAACTTTTATCCGCGCCAGTATCAAATAAACATGAAGCATAGACATTGTTATTGAGATACGTACCATTGATGACGTTGTTGGCATTATGGGCTTGAGCTGTGGTGATGATGAAAGCCATACCACGCGCTTGTTATGGCTCGTTGTTGTTGTTGGTGTTGCGTTGTCGGCAAACGTTGGTGAGATGATTAGGATCTCCACACTTGTAGCAGGCTCGACCAATAGTTTCTTGAGGTTGGGCTTGGTTTGGTGCGGGGTTTTGGGTTACACATCGGTTTGATTTTGGTTGCCTAGTGGCTTTGGACCACTATGGCATTAGGTGGCAAAATGCCCAAACCTATTGCAATTTGTGCATAGGCGGCATGGTGTATGGGCAGGGTGATGGTATAGACATGTGTTACACTTGGGGTGAGTCCCAGTGTATGCCTTCTTGGTAGGCTCGGGGTTGGTTGGTGCGACTTGTTGGATGGGTTGAGGGTTTGGCAGAGTGACTACCGCACAGTTTTGGCTTGAAGCCTTCCACTCATTGCCATAGTTTTTGTTCCCTGGTGGCTTAGATGTTGTAGGTTCAACGACGGAGTGAGCATTCTTTGATGAAACCTTGTTGGAGGTTTAATAAAGAACGCAGTGATTGTTGCTTTGGCGGCCAAGCGGTAGGTATCTTAGAGGGTTTTGGGTGAGACGGATTCCACGAGGTTCATGATTGAAGGGGAAGACATCGAATGTACTTTGTGATAGCCTTGTCAACGGTGTTGACTTAACTAGAGCAAAGCGCACCTCAATTGCTTAAACTGAGCTGTGAGACCAGCGTTGTCGTTTCCCACTTGCTTCAAATTCAATAACTCTTTCTCGAGTTTCTAAAGCTCGTGCAGAGGACAAGACTCGTCCTTCATCAACTTCTTGAGATCGGCCCAAGGGAGGGCACTCAAAGGTCCACCAATCAAGGGCTCTTGATCAGAAAATACCCGTTGCGTTGATGGAACGTAGGTGGTCAGGGCAACCGCTTTGAAGGACTCATTTCAATGGCATCAAACCATTGAAGCATTTTAGTGGCACCCTCTACAATAGTGAAGGGTGGGGGGTTGCAAGAACAAAATTGCTTGAAGGTAAACGTCGACTTAGGTGTTTCCACCTTGGAGTCAACAGAGGCATTGGGTGATTTGGTGTTTGGTGGGGGTGGATTTTGCTGACGATGTCGAGGATGACCTTGGCCATTTGTTTTGCCATAAACTTCATGAGGTATTTCTTCGACATCGACTCGTCATTTTTGGAACCTCTTTTGGAGCCCGATCCTGATTTGGACCTCTTGTTGAGGGTGTTGGAAAGACGTTGAAAAGACATCTAAAGAATCGAAAGAGGAGTAGAGGATGGGACTAGATCATTGTCACACCCCGACCCGCAGCGGAATAAGAGTCGGGGCATAATTGGGTTATCACCAAAGCTCATGATATTACTATTATGTTTCATATTTATTTAAATCAAAATTACATTCTCAATAATCCAAACATGTCCATACAAATACAAAGAAAAATAACCAACTAAACAATTCCAAGCTCTAAACCATTTTATTCTTCTAGGCCAATCCTATGTGTTTCTGGCTGCAGCTGGTTCACCTGTATCATGTGTAATAATGGGGGTTTTTGGGTCAACATAAGTTGGCGAGTGAACCTTGTTAGATAAACATTTATAATTGATTTTCTTGTTATTTTATCAAGGAAAAATTGTGCATAATCATAAGTGAGCAAATGTAAATAATCAATCAGTAACAATGTTAACCACAAACTATAACATACAATAACATACCAACAGCATACCATAACATATCAACTTGCATAAATATATAACATGAATGAAACTGTGCGATCAAGGCTCAATCAAACGGAGCCGATCGTATTGCATGTACTGAAAATGATAAATGTCTGTGCGATCAAGGCTCAATCAAACGGAGCCGATCGTATGTTGGCACGCCAGGTTCACGCTCATAATGTAATGGGGAACATGCTCAACGCTCATAATGTAATGGGGAGCGGCGGCCTATGAAATTGCATGTACTGAAAATAATGAATTAAATCTAACAATAACCACACAAACAATTGAATCAAATTGAATACACATTTGTTCATGATATGATGTATGCACAATGATTTAAGTATAATAAGCGGCAAGACACATGATACACCCCAAAAACGTGATTAAAACGGGGAATTTGTAAAGATTCACTCACATTGGGTGCGTTTGATTGGAGATGGTGAGATGCGCACGAGTTGGAAGAGTTGAACAACGAGAATTACTAACCTAAATAAATAACGGAAAATATAGTAAATGAGTGGATTTTAATAAGGATTTTAATGGAATTTTTAGATGTATTTTTGTGAGTTTAAGGCTATTTCCTATCTTTAAAAACATTATTTTTAAGTATTTTTAATTGATTTTTAAATTAAATTAAATAGTTAAAAATATAAAAATATGTTGACTTTTTTTCATTGACCGTTGACCGTTGACCGTTTGACTTGTTGACCGGTTTTATTGTGTAATTGTATGCGCCGGGTGAGGCTCGAACCCGAGACCTCCCGTACGCGTGCACGCAGCTCTACCAACTGAGCTACGTGTCTAACCCGAAATAATTATGTTTTTAATTATACTTATATATTAACTCAGCTTTTTTAAAAATTCTTTTATTTTCAAAAACATTTTAAATCATCGAACCGGTGCCATGTACAGGTTTCGAACCCGGGACCTGTGCTTTAACGCTACACACAGTCCACCGCTGGACTGTGTGTCTAACTTGGTTAATATACAGATTTTTATTATATTTAGCAACTAACGTAAGTTAACCCGGTTCAGTTAGAAAAATAAAACGTTTTTTATTACGGAGAGGGTGCGTGTATCAGGGATCGAACTCGCGGCGTGTGCGTATTATTTGCACACAGTCCACCGCTGGACTGTGTGTCTAACCCGAGATAATATCCAGATTTTATTAAACTTATAATCAAACTATCATCGTCTTCTTCATTTCAAAATTACAGACTGCGATTACACCATTATATCTTGTTTAATTCGATTGATAAACATTGTACAGACTAATATGAAATGGCAGAGACGATATTAGAAGTAAACATACCGGTGAACGATTTATTTCGGAATTCCGGCAAGGCGTCGGCTCTGTTTTTATGAACTTCAACTGAGCAAGCAAATTAACCATTTTGATTAGCTAATCGTGGAATTGAAGTGCTAAACAAACGTTAACAGAGTGTTTGAATGTCCTTACCGTTTCACAGATGAAAATAAGGATTTCCAGAAGTTTTCCGGCGAACTGGAATTATCCGATAACAGCGTCTGAATTTGATTTCAATTGAAAGGTCTGAGTTAAAAATAGCTTAACAATTGTTAGACCACGACGGTATTGAAAGACTTACCGTTTTGATGGAGAATACGGTTTTCCGGCGACTTGCAGAAACTTTCCGGCGAGTAAAATTTGATTCTCCGGCGGACTGAAACTTGAGCGAAAATGTAATTGAAAGTCTGTAGATTATGTTTGAGTCGTGAAGGAGTACAAAGATGGAAGTAAAACTGGAATTGAAGATTTTCGGTTATAAAAACCGATCCACTTCTAGAATTCAAGTTCATTCAAAGCAACTTGATTGAAAACGTCGTTATATCGGTTATACTCAGTGAACCGCGAGTATTCAGATCGTCTTTGAGCGTTTGATAACCGATTTCAGTTACTGTTGGCGTAACCGGTTGATTTATGTTTGTAGATAAGATTTATTTGTTTCCTAGAGTTGACAGAAAACAACAAGTAGCGGAGTGGTTATGCGTGTGAGTGTTAAGTCTTTGGAGTTCACAACCCGGCTGACCCGGGTTCGAGTCCCGGCAGCCTCATTTTATTTTTATTTATTTTATTTTTACTTTTTATCAATTATAATTTTTATAGTTTAGTTTGTTTATTAATTATGGATCATTAAAAATCAAAATAGCCATAAATACACAACGTGACATTTATAACTTGATATTCGATTCCAAAACGGAGCGGGTTTGGAAACCCGTTTTTGACAAATGTTACAGTATCCCCTACTTTTAGGAATTTCGTCCCGAAATTTAAGTAGTAGTAGTAGGAAAAAGGTGCGGGTATTTTTCGCGCATCGAGTCTTCACTTTCCCAAGTAAACTCAGGTCCCCGTTTCGACTCCCAGCGTACCCTAACAATTGGAATGCGACTTCGTCGAAGACGTTTTTCTCCGAAATCCATGATCTCTACAGGTCTTTCAATAAAATGCATAGATTCATCAATCTGAATATCTTCCAGAGGAATGTGGAGGTTTTCATCAGCGAGTCACTTCTTCAAGTTTGATACGTGGAATGTGGGATGAATCCTGTTGAGTTCTTTCGGTAGATCAAGCTTGTATGCTACAGGCCTACTCTTTCAAGTATCTTGAAAGGTCCTACGTAGCGTGGTGCTAGCTTGCCTTTTTGACCAAAACGAACTACTCCCTTCAACGGTGATACTTTTAAAAGTACATGATCACCAATGTTAAACTCCAAAGGCTTCCGTCGTTTATCTGCATAACTCTTTTGACGACTTTGAGCCGCTAGAAGATTGTTTCGAATTTGATGGATCTTGTCTGTGGTTTCTTGAATCAATTCTGGACCAGTGATTTGAGCTTCCCCAATTTCGTGCCAACATACTGGAGATCGGCACTTACGACCATATAAGGCTTCAAAAGGTTCCATGCCGATACTTGAATGATAACTGTTGTTGTACGAAAATTCAACTAATGGTAGATGAGCGTCCCAATTTCCCTTGAAGTCTATAACACATGCTCGAAGCATATCTTCAAGAGTTTGAATGGTGCGTTCAGATTGTCCATCAGTTTGAGGATGATAAGCGGTACTGAGATCTAATTGCGTACCCAAAGCGGCTTGTACTGTTTGCCATGTTTGTGAAGTGAAACGACCATCACGATCTGAAATAATGCTTAACGGTACACCATGTCGGCTTACGATTTCGCTGATATAAATACGAGCTAGTTTTTTCGTTCTTGAAATCTTCACGGATAGGAATAAAGTGAGCTGATTTTGTAAGTCGGTCAATGATTACCCATATAGTGTCATACCCACCAGAAGTGCGAGGTAACCCGGTAATGAAGTCCATGGTTATGTTTTCCCACTTCCATACAGGTATTTCGGGTTGGACCAGAAGTCCTGAGGGTCTTTGGTGTTCAGCTTTCACCTTGGAACATGTAAGGCACTTAGAAACAAAAACAGCAATATCCTTTTTCATTCCAGGCCACCAATAGGTGTATCGAAGGTCTTGATACATCTTATCGGCTCCTGGGTGTATAGAGTATCGTGTTTTGTGAGCCTCATTCATAAGAATTTCACGAAGATTGCTGTGGTCAGGAATCCATATACGATCTAGATAGTACAGAATACCGTCAGATTTAGTTTCAATTTTAAGTTCAACTCCACAGGACAGCTCCTTTCGTACATCATCTTCCGTTACTGAAACATGTTGGGCTTCTCGAATTTGATCCTTAATGTCAGTTATGATTTGCGAACATTGAAGACGAATGGAGTTCGCATAACCCTTTCGACTAAGTGCATCAGCCACCACATTTGCTTTGCCAGGGTGGTATCGAATTTCACAGTCATAATCATTTAGAAGTTCGACCCATCTTCGTTGCCTCATGTTTAACTCCTTTTGATTGAAGATATGTTGAAGACTCTTGTGGTCAGTGTATATTTCACACTTAGTACCATAGAGATAATGTCTCCATATCTTAAGAGCGAACACAACGGCTCCAAGTTCTAGGTCATGGGTGGTGTAATTCTTCTCATGAGTCTTGAGTTGTCTCGAAGCATAAGCTATAACCTTTCCTCTTTGCATTAGAACACAGCCTAGCGCTTGCCCTGATGCGTCGCAATAAACCACGAAGTCATCACAACCTTCAGGCAGAGTAAGGATTGGTGCATCACAGAGTTTTTGTTTAAAGGTTTGGAAGGCTTCTTCTTGTTTGGGTCCCCATATGAAAGGTTTTCCCTTGTGAGTTAAACCGTGAGTGGTACAGCAATGCGAGAGAAGTTTGAAATGAAACGACGATAATAACCAGCCAAACCAAGAAAAGATCTTACTTCAGTTGGTGTACATGGCGCTTGCCATTCTTGTACCGCTTTGATCTTTGAGGGGTCGACATGTATTCCCTTGTCATTGACTACATGTCCGAGGAATTGCACCTCTTTTAACGAGAATTCACATTTGGAGAATTTGGCGTAAAGCTTTTCATTCTCTAGAAGTGTAAGGATGAGTCGAAGATGTCGCTCATGATCAGACGTAGACTTTGAATAAATGAGGATGTCGTCGATGAAGACTATAACAAAACGATCAAGATAAGGTTTGCAGACTCTGTTCATTAGATCCATGAAGACAGCTGGAGCGTTGGTTAAACCAAATGGCATGACCATGAATTCATAATGACCATAACGAGTTCGAAAAGCGGTCTTTGGGACGTCTTCTTCATGCACTCTAAGTTGATGATAACCAGATCGAAGGTCAATTTTTGAAAAGCAACTGGCACCTTGAAGTTGGTCAAGAAGATCATCAATGCGAGGTAATGGATAGCGATTTTTGATTGTTAACTTGTTGAGTTCTCTGTAGTCGATGCACATGCGAAACGATCCATATTTCTTCTTTACAAAAAGGACAGGTGCACCCCAAGGCGAGGAGCTAGGACGTATGAATCCCTTGTCAGTCAACTCTTGCAATTGACTGGCTAGCCCTTGCATTTCAGAGGGGGCTAACCTATAATGAGACTTTGCAACTGGTGTAGCACCAGGTATAAGATCAATGCGGAATTCGACTTCTCTTACGGGAGGAAGTCCTGAAATGTCGTCAGGAAAAACTTGCGGGAAATCTTTTACTACAGGAATGTCTTCAAGTTTCTTCTCCATGGTTCCCTTTTTGACGATATGAGCTAAAAACGCGACATAATTCTTGCGAAGATATTTTTGAGCTTGAAGACAGGACATTAATCTGAGCTCTTTCAACGAGGTTTCTCTAAAGATTCGCAGAGTCTGACCGTTTGGAAGAGGAATGCGTATAAACTTTTCGTGGCATACAACTTCTTCCTGATGTTGACTGAGCCAGTCCATACCAATTATGATATCAAAACTTCCCAACTTCATAGGAATAAGGTCAACTGGAAAGTCGTGGTCGTTTAAGGTGAGTGTACAGTTGCGTATAATAGAGTTTAAAGAGACCGGTTTCCCGTCAGCAACTTCTACTATTATGGATTCCATGAGCTTATCACGATTTTGGTTTAAGATAGGTTCAAACTCTAAGGACACAAAACTTTTATCCGCGACAGTATCAAACAACATGGATGCATATCTACCATTTATAAGGAACGTACCGTTAACCACATTGCCGTCAGCTCTGGCCTGATTAGCGTTGATGTTGAAAGCTCTTCCTCTTGCAGGTGGAGGAGCTTGGTTTGCTTGATTCACCGGATTGGCTTGGGCCTGAGCATGAATAATGTTCACCAACCTTGGACAAGTGTTTCTAAAATGGCTTGGGTCACCACAATTGTAGCAAGCCCGCATAGGTTGTACCACAGGATAGTTGGGTTGGTAGTATGTTTGGGGTAAATGTTGGGTAGGTGGTAATAGTAGGGGTTGTTGGGCTTGACCCATTATTTGTTGGTGGGTTTGGGTTGAAGGCTGGTGGCGGTTCGTTTGCTGAGGCATGCGGCAGGTTTGAACAGTATGACCTGCGCGACCACAGCCGGTGCAATATTGGCAAGGATGATCAGGAGAATGGTGGTATTGGCAACGGTTGCATTTTGGTAACGGGCCAGAGTATGGTCTTTTGTATGGTGCAGGTGAAGGGGCGACTTGGGTAATGGGTGCAGCAGGAATAGGGAAATTGGTTTGTGTAACAGCAAAGTTTCTGGTGTTACGCTTCCTCTTGTTAGCAAATTTAGAGGAGGAGATGGAATGGTTTGAAGTTTGACCCTCAACAGGGGCTTTCTTTTTCTCTTCTTTAAACTTACCGTTGCGAATTCGATTCTCGGTCAGTTCAGTGGCTAGTTCCATAGCAGCTTCAAGTGTTGCTGGTGAAGTGCTGAGAACTGAATCTTGAATTTTCGAGGGAAGTCCTCGAATATAATGCTCGATTAAACGATAAGTTGGGGTGAACAAGTTAGGAACCATTTGGTTCAACTCTAAGAACCTCTTGTTGTAGGAAGTATGATCTCCCTCCTTTTGCTTTAAAGAATGAAATTCGTCCTCCAACTTTTTAATCTCACTCCTAGGACAGAACCGCCTAGTCATAATTTCCCTTAACTCCTCCCACGTTAAGGCCATTGCATCATCAATTCCCCTCTTCCCCTTTTCAGTATTCCACCAGGTAAGAGCTACCCCAAAGAGTCTTCCGGTGGCGTATCGAACCTTGCGATCCTCAGGACAATCGCAGTTGAGGAAGGTGTTTTCCATTTCCTCAAACCAGTGGAGGAGAGCAGTGACACCTTCAGTCCCTTCAAATTTAGGAGGATCACAAGACTTGAAATGTTTATATGAGCACTTGCTGGTAGGAGGGTTGCCGATGTTCTGGTCGTCTTGCTGGGGAGGGTTAGTAGGATTTGTAGCGAGAGCTTGTTGTACTTGAACCACAATGTCAGGAAGCACCGTGGCCATTTGTTTCGCGATTTGTGCGGCCAAGCGTTCGTGAGATCTTCCTGATCTTTTACCCCTCGTTGTTGTCTAGCCGACATTTACAGGAACATACATAAGAAGATTGTGAGTTTATGGAGTCTTTTTAGGTGTCATGTGTCTTTAGGAAAATGAAAATAACATAAATATCAATAATGCAACTACATCCATAGGATGTCTTGGGTTTGCTCATGTTGGGCCTCAAATGTCCCCCATACCTTCACCTGTATAGTCATGTGGGCCCCCATGACTATTGGCTTGGTAGGATTCACATTAGTATTGGCGATTTAACACTCGCATCACCCGAATGCAAACCACAAAATATGTTTACGAGATGTATGGTCGGAATGTGTCCAGGTGTAGACACAATGACAACTCAAAGTGGGGTTAGCTCACACGACGTTTGGTATAGCATGCTTTGGCCTAATAGGTACTTCGTACTCTCATCGTTAGTCCCCAGGTTGGCAAACTGGTCCTTTATTTTGGATTTATACGAATGCCAGCCTAGACAGGACGTTCTGACTACCGGTACTGGTACCCTTCCAGTTACTACATGCCCGTCATGAGAACTCACTTTGATGAGATTTGAAAATACAAAAATCGTTGTAAAAGCAATCATGAAAATGATGTGGTGTGTGCTTTCATGGATATAATATGTTATGAGAATACGATTCATGATAGGCATTATATGATAATATATACTTATGAACATGCTTGCATAACATTGAATGTAACATTTAACATAAAACATATAAGCATCATGAAATTTGGCATGTAACACACAAAAATCTTAAAAATTTCTAAACAACTATAGTATAGGCTATAAGGGTCTAATAACCTATCCTATATCCCTATAGTCATGGCTCTGATACCAATCTGTCACACCCCGACCCGCAGCAGAATAAGAGTCGGGGCATAATTGGGTTATCACCAAAGCTCATGATATTACTATTATGTTTCATATTTATTTAAATCAAAATTACATTCTCAATAATCCAAACATGTCCATACAAATACAAAGAAAAATAACCAACTAAACAATTCCAAGCTCTAAACCATTTTATTCTTCTAGGCCAATCCTATGTGTTTCTGGCTGCAGCTGGTTCACCTGTATCATGTGTAATAATGGGGGTTTTTGGGTCAACATAAGTTGGCGAGTGAACCTTGTTAGATAAACATTTATAATTGATTTTCTTGTTATTTTATCAAGGAAAAATTGTGCATAATCATAAGTGAGCAAATGTAAATAATCAATCAGTAACAATGTTAACCACAAACTATAACATACAATAACATACCAACAGCATACCATAACATATCAACTTGCATAAATATATAACATGAATGAAACTGTGCGATCAAGGCTCAATCAAACGGAGCCGATCGTATTGCATGTACTGAAAATGATAAATGTCTGTGCGATCAAGGCTCAATCAAACGGAGCCGATCGTATGTTGGCACGCCAGGTTCACGCTCATAATGTAATGGGGAACATGCTCAACGCTCATAATGTAATGGGGAGCGGCGGCCTATGAAATTGCATGTACTGAAAATAATGAATTAAATCTAACAATAACCACACAAACAATTGAATCAAATTGAATACACATTTGTTCATGATATGATGTATGCACAATGATTTAAGTATAATAAGCGGCAAGACACATGATACACCCCAAAAACGTGATTAAAACGGGGAATTTGTAAAGATTCACTCACATTGGGTGCGTTTGATTGGAGATGGTGAGATGCGCACGAGTTGGAAGAGTTGAACAACGAGAATTACTAACCTAAATAAATAACGGAAAATATAGTAAATGAGTGGATTTTAATAAGGATTTTAATGGAATTTTTAGATGTATTTTTGTGAGTTTAAGGCTATTTCCTATCTTTAAAAACATTATTTTTAAGTATTTTTAATTGATTTTTAAATTAAATTAAATAATTAAAAATATAAAAATATGTTGACTTTTTTTCATTGACCGTTGACCGTTGACCGTTTGACTTGTTGACCGGTTTTATTGTGTAATTGTATGCGCCGGGTGAGGCTCGAACCCGAGACCTCCCGTACGCGTGCACGCAGCTCTACCAACTGAGCTACGTGTCTAACCCGAAATAATTATGTTTTTAATTATACTTATATATTAACTCAGCTTTTTAAAAATTCTTTTATTTTCAAAAACATTTTAAATCATCGAACCGGTGCCATGTACAGGTTTCGAACCCGGGACCTGTGCTTTAACGCTACACACAGTCCACCGCTGGACTGTGTGTCTAACTTGGTTAATATACAGATTTTTATTATATTTAACAACTAACGTAAGTTAACCCGGTTCAGTTAGAAAAATAAAACGTTTTTTATTACGGAGAGGGTGCGTGTATCAGGGATCGAACTCGCGGCGTGTGCGTATTATTTGCACACAGTCCACCGCTGGACTGTGTGTCTAACCCGAGATAATATCCAGATTTTATTAAACTTATAATCAAACTATCATCGTCTTCTTCATTTCAAAATTACAGACTGCGATTACACCATTATATCTTGTTTAATTCGATTGATAAACATTGTACAGACTAATATGAAATGGCAGAGACGATATTTAGAAGTAAACATACCGGTGAACGATTTATTTCGGAATTCCGGCAAGGCGTCGGCTCTGTTTTTATGAACTTCAACTGAGCAAGCAAATTAACCGTTTTGATTAGCTAATCGTGGAATTGAAGTGCTAAACAAACGTTAACAGAGTGTTTGAATGTCCTTACCGTTTCACAGATGAAAATAAGGATTTCCAGAAGTTTTCCGGCGAACTGGAATTATCCGATAACAGCGTCTGAATTTGATTTCAATTGAAAGGTCTGAGTTAAAAATAGCTTAACAATTGTTAGACCACGACGGTATTGAAAGACTTACTGTTTTGATGGAGAATACGGTTTTTCGGCGACTTGCAGAAACTTTCCGGTGAGTAAAATTTGATTCTCCGGCGGACTGAAACTTGAGCGAAAATGTAACTGAAAGTCTGTAGATTATGTTTGAGTCGTGAAGGAGTACAAAGATGGAAGTAAAACTGGAATTGAAGATTTTCGGTTATAAAAACCGATCCACTTCTAGAATTCAAGTTCATTCAAAGCAACTTGATTGAAAACGTCGGTATATCGGTTATACTCAGTGAACCGCGAGTATTCAGATCGTCTTTGAGCGTTTGATAATCGATTTCAGTTACAGTTGGCGTAACCGGTTGATTTATGTTTGTAGATAAGATTTATTTGTTTCCTAGAGTTGACAGAAAACAACAAGTGGCGGAGTGGTTATGCGTGTGAGTGTTAAGTCTTTGGAGTTCACAACCCGGCTGACCCGGGTTCGAGTCCCGGCAGCCTCATTTTATTTTTATTTATTTTATTTTTACTTTTTATCAATTATAATTTTTATAGTTTAGTTTGTTTATTAATTATGTATCATTAAAAATCAAAATAGCCATAAATACGCAACGTGACATTTATAACTTGATATTCGATTACAAAACGGAGCGGGTTTGGAAACCCGTTTTTGACAAATGTTACAATCATAATATAAAAATCACATTTGTTTGCATGTATAAGCATGTAAGTATCACATAACACATACGAGTTACATAGTTGACATGAGCATAACAAGTATTCAAAAGGCATAAACACGTATGAATACGGAAGGAGTATAAATTTAGTTTATTAATGAGAATTATTAATGTTTTTTATTGCGAGAGGCGTGCGAATTGTACATCGGTTTTGAAATGAACGAGGTAACGAGTTAAAACACAGAAATTAAGGTAACGTAAAAGAGAGGTAACGTAAAATATGGAATGTCACGGAACGTAACCAAGACTATTCTAAAGTGAATCGAAGATCCTTTCAAATTAGGGAAATATGCTTTGGCCCATAGGTAAAATACTTTCGTCGAGAAGCGATTAACGGTATTTTACCCTTCCAGTTACTACACGTCCCTAATCGATTGAATAATCGAAACTTTGGCGTATAACACTCTGTAAAATCGTGTCCAATAGTATAGTGACACGTGTTGTATTTTAAATATAGTCTATTAAAGACCAATAAGGACTAAAGTCGTCAACATGCTCAAACTGAGCCTCTGAGTGACGGATCGATGTCAACATGCATAAATAACAGCCTCTGAGTGACTGATATGTCAACATGCTTAAAACTTGGCCTCTGAGTGACTGATATGTCAACATCCCCAGCCTCTAAGTGACCTTTTAACGAACCGAGAGCTCGAAAATATCCGGGCATAATCCCGGGTACGCCAAATATTGGTTACCGGAGCGCTAAATATGCTAAAAAGGTGTTTAGAAGGTTGAAAAGGGATTTAATAAGTTGAGAGGCTAAATGTGACAAATTTTAAAATCTGACAAGGGCGCGAGAGGCCTGTGTCTGCATAAAGTTTCCTTGGCCTCCAAACAAAAATGCCAAAAACCATTTTCTCGAAACTATGGCTTCCCAAACAGCTATGCCACGTTTTAGGACACTTGTAAGCTCCCTCTTACACCCTAAACACCTGGCATCACCTCCTTTGAGTTCTCCAACTATAAATAGGTGTCCAAGTTCACTATTTGAACTTGCACCTTTCTCAATTTCAACTCTATCTCCCTCCTCTGGAAGTTGCTAACTGAAAGGAGTATCCAACTTAGTTCTATTGCATTCTAGGAACCTCTTGTAAGTGTTCTTTTCTCTTGCATTTTCGTCTATAGGCTTTTATAGCCAAAAGTCAAGCGTTTTACGGAAAACGCTTTGACTTTCGTTTAAGACCATTAATTTTTCGTAATGAACATGACTAAGTTATCGTAATAAGGTAGGTGTTAGCCCCTATAAAGGGCACCTCCTGAAGATCACGTTTGATAGACCAATTGGCGGGTCAAAATTATGATATTAAAAAGTCAAAAAGGCTATTTTTTGGAAAAATCATAAATTGATCTTATATATGTTATGAAACCAGTTTTGACACTTAAACAAGTTGGTAATAATTATTAGAACATGCAAGAACATGTTCGGCTCGTCAATTTCAGTTCTAGGGTCGGTTCGCAACCGAAAGTCGCGAAGTTTGACTTCTCATTTGACTTTTGATTCTGACCCAATTTAGATTAGTTACCTACTGATCTAAAGTTGCATTATGATCGAAATATAATGTATCATAACCCATTGAGGTTATATTACATGGTCATAATCAGAATATGAGTTTATGCGCAAGTTTCGCAATTATGCCATTTTTTACTAAAATGCACTTTTGCATAAAACAAGGTTTTAATGATAATGAACTTGAGAATAAGTTTCCTACTGATGTAATATTATAAGTAGGATTATTTGGAATGTTAAAATAGATTATAAACTGAGTTTACAAGCAGGTCCTTGAATTACGTCTGACGATTTAGCCCTTGTGGCTCATAAAATGGTTTTAATCAAGTATTTACAAGATAAATCTTTTACCTACTGATATGTTATATTAAGTAACATATCTAAGACATTCTAATCTGACCTTAACATCAGTTTTCATTAAACATTGCATAAGACGTCATTTTACGGCATAAGCTCCGTTTCGGCACCTAGTATGGTTTTAAAACATATTATTTGACCAAGACTTGTTACCTACTGATTTTAAAACTTATTTTAAATATTTTTATAGTAGGTACATGTCATAAAATCAGAATCCTAAATAATTTATAAACTATATGTAAAAATGACCAAAATGCCCCTTCGGTGCATAGTTTGGTCTTAAAATATAAATTACACATATAATTGATATCCTAATAATATTATATCATAAATAAATTAATTTTTCCAGAATACTTATAGTTATAACATAAAATTATAATCAAGTTCCTTTTATACGGTATGAAATTACCGAAACGCCCTTATGAGGCATAGTTTCAATATGAAACCATAACGGGCATAAAAGTTGATATCCTACTGATATTACAACTTAATTAAAGTATAATGGCATATAGAACTTGTCCATGACTTATCCGGTTACCCATTATCGCTTATAAGCGTACAGTTGATTATACGTAACTAGTTTACGGAATTCAACCAAAACGGGTTTAACCTTATCATTTTAAACTCAAAATCCCGAATGTTAATTGTTTACCCATATAATACAATTCAAGGTACTTGCCGGGTTTAAACTACATTCTATCCAACATCGTTTAATCAAGCATTATACGTTATGATCATGTACACTACGGTCTAAGTCTATGACTTAAATAAAGACCGTTAGTATTTAATCGGTTAGCTTATGCCATAATCCACACTAGAGCCTTGCCGGTACATGCTATCTGCACTTAGTACTTTTGTATATGGCTGAGTTATTAAAACTAAAAGAAGACTAGCTCAGGTAAATACTCTTGACTTATTTTCCCTATACGGGCTTGGGTTACGATAAATTATTACCGCTTCGTCAGAAATGGGATCAATCGAATGCTGGATTGTGGCTAGTAAATCCGCATATTCTGTTTTAATCAGTTTTGTTTGATAACTTAAACATCAGGGGTTAAATTACCGTGTCCTGAATATCCTCGGCTCATTACATTAGACAATGGCCACGACCTTAGCGCGGGGTGTGGGCATACACCTGACAGACGCTCAAATGCAAATTACCCAAGACGTTGAGGATAACTCCTCTGTGAGTTCTAAGTGGTGTGTATTTAATCATGTCTCGGTCTCTGTACCGGGCCTTGTATGTATGGACAAACATGTGAATCTGTTAACAATGTTACAAAGTAACTTTCCCAAGTTATAAAAAGATTTGTTCCCTGTGCACTTAAATCTAATTTCTAAAATGTTTTCAAAATGAGTTAGTTGGGTGTATTTACCAGCGAAAGCAGACGTATCGTCTAAAGACTAAACTGCAGGTACAATACAAAATAGGCCGGAAGCTGCTCGGTAGTGAATAAGAGGATCTTGCAAATCCTTAGATCTGCCCTAAAGTCTATTTTATATTCTTTTTGTACATTTTATGATCCGCCTGTGGATCTTCTATTACGAGCCTGTATATTATTTGGTATTTCGAACATTTGGTTTGTAATAGTAATTTTACTCAAAGACTTCCATTGTGACGTGTTTAATTGACTATGATGTTATCAACTGACGTCACGATACTCCCCACCCGGGCCCATCGGTGTATGGATTTGGGTTGGAAATCCTGGGTGTGACAGGTTGGTATCAGAGCCAAGGTTTAAGAGAAATAAACACTACCTTCTTGTGTTTAATCTCAAACTTACACGAGCACATTCCTTAGATTCCGAGTCTAGGCATTGACCTAGGATTACTCATTTCATTATTAAGTTATTAGTATTGTTTTTGAATTGATTTTAACAGGAAAATGCCGCCAAGAGTAAGAGGACAAAATGTAACATTCGTCGAAAAACGGGTTTTCCAAACCCGCTTCATTTAATAATCAAGTATTCAGTTATAAGATTTCGTTGCGTATTTATTGTTCAGATTATTTTAAATAGTACATAATTAATAAACATTTTAGAATTTAAAAACCATAATTGATAAATAATAATAAAATGTGAATAAAAAATAAAATGGAGCTACCGGGTTTCGAACTCGGGTCGCCCACAAAGACAAACACACACCACACCACTCCGCCACACACTTCACTTGTGATAAACACTGAATCAAATAACACTTAAAGTAAAACCCGAAATCAAAACCAGAAATCAACGCGCCTAGAACTCGCAATCACCGGAAAAACTGGAACACCGTGATTTTTGGCTATTTTTCCTTTGACTGAAACGCACAAACTGAATTCAACATCAGTTATAACCGTTGCCGGCAATCAATTACAGTCAAAAACCGTTGGAAATCATTGACCGCGAACTTTGACCTTAATTCAAACCCAAATCAGCTGTTCCTCCTTATAAATACCCACTTGAACTTCCTGAAAACCTTTCGCTCAGAACCACGTTCGTTTCCGAAGCTTTATTCCTCCCAAAACACGTCGCCGGAGATTTTCGCATCCGCTGGAATTTCACCGGAGAACCGAGGCTTTACTCCTAATCGGTATAAATCTAAACTCTTTGTTTTGTAATCCATTATTCGGCATGTATTAACCTTAATCGGTCAACCAGAATCTGTCTCAGACAACGTCGCCGGAAATTCTCGCAATCGCCGGAATATCACTGGAGAACCGAAGCCTCACTTCCGATTGGTATAATCATCTAAACCTTCTTGCTATCTCTTGCTTAGTAATCTAATTGCTCAACACAATAATCGAAATAGTTAATTCAGTTCGTTCAGTCGGAATCACTGTCGGAAATTTTTAAGTGAAGAAGATGAAGTTGAATATGTGTATTAATATAATTAAAATCGGATATTTAACCGGGTTAGACACACAGTCCAGCGGTGGACTGTGTGCAAATACAATACACACGTCCCGGGTTCGAATCGCACACGTTACCGACTTTCAGAAATAAAACCAACATTTTTAAAAACCTAATCAGATCAAGTCACAGTATATACATAAGAGGAATATAATCCAGTAGTTAAACAGATTAGACACACAGCCCAACTGGTTGGGCTGTGCGCACTCGAACCGAAGGTCCCGAGTTCGACTCCGGGTCACTGCAACCGGTTCGGCCATATAAATCATTTTTAATAAAAACCAAATAAGGTTAAGGTTAATTAGTATATATATATAATTAAAACAGAGAATATTTCAGGTTAGACACGTAGCTCAGTTGGTAGAGCTGCGTGCACGTATACGAGAGGTCCCGAGTTCGAACCTCACTAGCCGCATAGAATAAACACAGTCTGACCGGTCAGACCCGGTCAACTGTCAGAAAGTCAACCCAATTTTTATTATTTTTATTTATTTATTTAATTGGAAAATTAACTAAAAATACTTAAAAATAGGATTTTTAAAGTTAGAAAATTTCCTTAAACTCACAAAAATAAATCTAAAAATCCCATTAAGAGCACTAATTAAAAATATTAATCTCAAATAAAATTTATTTATTTATCGAATCATTTTGTTATTATCTAGGTTAGTTTTTCCCTCGTCGATTGAATCATAAATTCGTGCGCCTTCATCGTCATCAAAGAACGCACCCATTATGAGTGAATCTCTACCAATTCCCCGTTTTAATCATGTTTTAGGGTGTATCATGTATCGTATAAATCTTTTATTTTATTTAAACACTTGTGCATACATCATATCCGTGATCAAATGTGTATCAAATGTGTATCAATTGTTGTGCGAATTATATGTAGATTGGATTTATCATTTTCAGTGCACGCATTTCATTAGGCCCATCAGTTCCCCGTGGGAGACGGGTTGAGCATCAGGAGGTTTGTGTTTGTTTATATATATATGTTTGCTCACATGTGATTATTGCACGAATTTTCTTTATTAAATAAAACAAGAAATTAGTAAAGAAAGATTTTTATCAAGGTTCACTCGCCAACTTTTGTTGACCCAAAATCTCCCCCATTTTACACATGATACAGGTGATCCAGCTGAGACAGGAAACATTTAGGAAGGCCTAGAAGAATAAACAAGTTTATGCTTTGGAATAATTATATAGTTTCATTTTCTTGTAATTGTATGAATTTTGTTTTGGATATTTAAGTTTGTAATTTGAATTTAATAAATATGAAACATCTTAGTAAACATCATGAGCTTTGGTGATAACCCAATTATGCCCCGACTTTTATTCCGCTGCGGGTCGGGGTGTGACAGATTGGTATCAGAGCTTGTGACTATAGGGATATAGGATAGGTTATTAGACCCTTAGAGCCTATACTATAGTTGATTAAATTTTAAATTGTTTATGCGTTACATACAAAATTCATGATGTTTATATGCTTTATGTTTATTTTCACACTCAATGTTATGCAAGCATGCTCACAAATACATGTTATTATGCAATGCTCATCATGAATCATATCCTCATAACATATCATATCCATGAGAGCACTCACCTCACGATTCCCATGATTTTTGCAATGATTTTTGTATTTTTCAAATCACATCAAAGTGAGTTCTCATGACGGGCATGTAGTAACTGGAAGGGTACGAGTACCGGTAGTCGGAACGGCCTGTCTAGGCTTGGCATTCGTATAAATCCAAAATAAAGGACCAGTTTGCCTACCTGGGGACTAACGATGAGAGTACGAAGGACCTATTAGGCCAAAGCATACTATACCAAACGTCGTGTGAGCTAACCCCACTTTGAGTTGTCATTGTGTCTACACCTGGACACCCTCCTACCATACATCTCGCAATCATATTTTACGATTTTCATTCGGGTGATGCGAGTGTTAATCCGCCGACACCAATGTGAATCCTACCAAGCCCAATAGTCATGGGGGCCCACATGACTACACAGGCAACGGTATGGGGGACATTGGAGGCCCAAACATGAGCAAACCCAAGACATCCTATGGATGTAGTTAAATTATTGCCAATTATGTTGTTTTTCATTCTTTTTATGACACATGACACCTAGAAAATTCTTAAACTCACAATCTTCCTATGTATGTTCCTGTAGATGTCGGCTAGGCAACTACGTAGAGGTAGAAAGTCAGGAAGATCAAATGAACGCTTGGCTACACAAATTGCTAAACAAATGGCCGCAGTGCTTCCTGACATCGTGATTCAAGTTCAACAAGCTCTCACCGCAAATCCCATCAACCCTCCCAATCAAGAAGACCAGAGCGTCGCCAACCCTCCTTCCAAAAAGTGCTCCTACAAACACTTCAAATCTTGCGATCCCCCAAAGTATGAAGGGACCGAAGGTGTTACCGCCCTCCTTCACTGGTTTGAAGAAATGGAGAACACTTTCCTCAATTGCGATTGTCCCGAGGACCATAAGGTACGTTATGCAACGGGAAGACTGTTTGGGGTAGCCCTTACCTGGTGGAACACGGAAAAAGGTAAGCGAGGAGTTGAAGATGCCATGGCCTTAACATGGGAAGAGTTAAGGGAACTCATGACAAGACGCTTCTGTCCAAGAAGCGAAATCAAAAAGCTGGAAGACGAATTCCACTCACTGAAACAAAAGGAAGGAGATCACACATCCTATAATAAGAGATTTCTCGAGCTGAACCAGATGATCCCTAATTTGTTCACCCCCTTGTACCGCTTGGTTGAACATTACATTCGAGGTCTCCCCTCGAAAATCCAAGATTCGGTCTTAAGCACTTCCCCTGCAACACTTGAAGCCGCAATGGAATTAGCTACAGAACTCACTGAGAATCGTATCCGAAACGGAAAATTCAAAGATGGGAAGAAGAAAGCACCCATTGAGGCCCCAACTACAAACCACCCAGTCTCCTCCTCGAAGTTTGCTGGTAAGAGGAAACGAAACAGCAAGAATTTTGTTGTCACTCAAACCAACCCTCCTATCACTGCTGCACCAATCACCCAAATTGCTCCTTCAGCTGCACCATTCAAAAAGCCATACACCAGCCCACACCCAAAATGCAACCGTTGTCAATACCATCACCCTCCAGAAAATCCCTGCCAACATTGCACAAGCTGTGGCCATGCGGGTCACACCATCCAAACCTGTCGTACCCTTCAACGAATGAACCGCAATTAACCTCCAACCCAAACCCACAATCAGATAGTGGGTCAAGCCCAACAACCCTTACTTCTACCACCTGCACAACACGTAGCCCAAACTTACTACCAACCCAACTACCCCATGATGCAACCCATGCGAGCTTGTTACAACTGTGGGGACCCAAACCACTTCAGGAACACTTGTCCACGCTTGGTGAACATCATCCATGCCCAAGCTCAAGCAAACCTGGTAAACCAAGCTAACCAAGCTCCTCCACCTGCCAGAGGAAGAGCTTTCAACATCAATGCCAACCAAGCTAGGGCTGACAACAACGTGGTCAATGGTACGTTTCTCATCAATGGTAGTTATGCATCCATATTATTCGATACTGGTGCGGATAAGAGCTTTGTGTCCTTAGAATTTGAACCTATCCTCAACCAAACTCGTGTTAATCTCATGGAATCTCTAACGGTGGAAGTTGCTGACGGAAAACCCGTTTCATTAAATTCTATTATACGCAATTGTACCCTCACTCTAAACGATCACGATTTTCCAATTGACCTTATTCCTATGAAGTTGGGAAGTTTCGATGTTATAATTGGTATGGACTTGCTCAGCCAGCATCACGCTGAAGTAGTGTGCCACTAAAAGTTCATTCGCATTCCTCTCGCAGACAATCAGACCCTACGTATTTTTGGGGAAACCCCTTTGAAAGGACTCAAACTAATGTCCTGCCTTCAAGCCCGAAGATATCTCCGCAAGAACTATGTCGCATTCCTAACTCACGTCGTCAAAAATCCCAGTTGTAAAAGAATTCCCACAAGTCTTTCCCGACGACATTTCAGGACTTCCTCCTGTGAGAGAAGTCGAATTCCGCATCGATCTTGTACCTGGCGCTACACCAGTCGCAAAATCTCCTTATAGGTTAGCCCTATCCGAAATGCAAGAGCTGGCCAGTCACCTGCAAGAGCTGACTGACAAAGGATTCATACGTCCTAGCTGTGCACCTGTTCTCTTTGTGAAGAAGAAAGATGGAACGTTTCGCATGTGCATTGATTATAGAGAACTCAACAAGTTAACGGTTAAAAATCGCTATCCACTACCTCGAATCGATGATCTCCTAGACCAACTTCAAGGCGCCACCTGCTTTTCAAAAATCGACCTTCGTTCTGGTTATCATCAGCTCAGAGTGCACGAAGAAGATATCCTAAAAACCGCTTTCCGGACTCGTTATGGTCATTACGAGTTCATGGTCATGCCTTTTGGTTTAACCAACGCCCCCGCTGTCTTCATAGATCTAATGAATAGGGTATGCAAACCCTACCTCGACCGTTTCGTCATAGTCTTCATCGACGACATCCTTATCTACTCCAAGTCTAAATCCGATCATGAACGACACCTTCGACTCATCCTTACACTTTTAAGGACTGAAAAGCTCTACGCTAAGTTCTCAAAATGCGAATTCTGGTTAGGAGAAGTACAATTCCTTGGACATGTCGTCAATGACAAGGGAATTCATGTTGATCCTTCAAAAATCAAGGCAGTGCAGGAATGGCAAGCGCCACGTACCCCTACCGAGGTAAGGTCTTTTGTTGGTTTGGCTGGTTACTATCACCGCTTCATTGCCAATTTTTCCCGTATTACTGTACCACTCACGGCTTTGACTCATAAAGGAAAACCCTTCATATGGGGACCTAAACAAAAGGAAGCCTTCCAAACTCTAAAGCAAAAACTTTGTGACGCACCTATCCTCACACTCCCTGAGGGTTGCGATGACTTTGTGGTATATTGCGACACATCGGGGCAAGGGCTAGGCTGTGTATTGATGCAAAGAGGAAAAGTGATAGCCTATGCTTCTAGGCAACTCAAAGTTCATGAGAAGAATTACACCACCCATGACCTGGAACTTGGAGCCGTTGTGTTCGCTCTCAAGATATGGAGACATTACCTCTATGGTACTAAGTGTGAAATATACACTGACCACAAAAGTCTCCAACATATCTTCAACTAGAAGGAGTTGAATATGAGGCAACGAAGAAGGGTCGAACTTCTCAACGACTACGACTATGAAATTCGGTATCATCCTGGCAAGGCAAACGTAGTGGCCGATGCGCTCAGTCGAAAGGGTTATGCGAACTCCATTCGTCTTCTATGTTCGCAAATCATAACCGACATCAAAGATCGAATCCGAGCAGCTCAACATGTTTCTGTAACAGAAAATGACGTACACGATGAGCTGTCATGTGGAGCTGAACTCAAAATCGAAACCAAATCCGACGGTATTCTATACTATTTAAATCGCATATGGATTCCTGATCGCGATAACCTTCGTGATTTCCTCATGAATGAGGCGCACAAAACACGATACTCTGTACACCCAGGCTCCGACAAGATGTATCAAGACCTACGATACACCTACTGGTGGCCTGGCATGAAAAAGGATATCGCTGTTTTTGTTTCCAAGTGCCTTACCTGTTCCAAAGTAAAAGCTGAACATCAAAGACCTTCAGGACTTCTAGTCCAACCCGAAATACCTGTATGGAAGTGGGAAAACATAACCATGGATTTCATTACCGGGTTACCTCGCACCTCCAGTGGGTATGACACCATATGGGTAATAATCGATCGTCTTACAAAGTCATCTCATTTCATTCCGATTCGCGAGGACTTCAAGAACGAGAAGTTAGCTCGTATCTACATCAGCGAGATCGTAAGCCGTCATGGTGTACCATTAAGCATCATTTCAGACCGTGATGGTCGTTTCACTTCACGAACATGGCGAGCCGTACAAACCACTTTGGGTACACGATTAGACCTCAGTACCGCTTTTCATCCTCAAACTGATGGTCAATCTGAACACACCATCCAAACCCTTGAAGACATGCTGTGAGCATGTGTCATAGACTTCAAAGGGAATTGGGACGCTCACCTACCATTAGTGGAATTTTCGTACAACAATAGCTATCATTAAAGTATCGGCATGGCTCCTTTCGAAGCTTTATATGGTCGTAAGTGCCGATCTCTAGTATGTTGGCACGAAATTGGGGAAGCGCAAATCACCGGTCCAGAATTAATTCAAGAAACAACCGACAAGGTCCTTCAAATTCGAAACAATCTTCTAGCGGCTCAAAGTCGTCAAAAGAGTTATGTAGACAAACGACGAAAGCCCTTGGAGTTTGACATTGGTGATCAAGTACTTTTAAAAGTATCACCGTGGAAGGGAGTGGTTCGTTTTGGACAAAAGGGAAAGCTAGCACCACGCTACGTATGACCTTTCAAGATACTCGAAATAGTAGGTCCTGTAGCATACAAGCTTGATCTACCAAAGAACTCAACAGAATTCATCCCACATTTCACGTATCAAACTTGAAAAAGTGTCTCGCCGATGAAAATCTCCATATTCCTCTAGAATACATTCAAGTCGATGAATCGATGTACTTCGTTGAAAGACCGGTAGAAATCATGGACTTCGGAGAGAAGTGTTTAAGACGAAGTCGTATTCCAATTGTCAGGGTACGTTGGGAGTCGAAACGAGGACCCGAGTTTACTTGGGAACGTGAAGACTCAATGCGCGAAAAATACCCGCATCTTTTTTCCAGTTACCAGTACTACTTAAATTTCGGGACGAAATTCCTAAAAGTAGGGGATACTGTAACATTCGTCGAAAAACGGGTTTTCCAAACCCGCTTCGTTTAATAATCAAGTATTCAGTTATAAGATTTCGTTGCGTATTTATTGTTCAAATTATTTTAAATAGCACATAATTAATAAACATTTTAGAATTTAAAAACCATAATTGATAAATAATAATAAAATGTGAATAAAAAATAAAATGGAGCTGCCGGGTTTCGAACCCGGGTCGCCCACAAAGACAAACACACACCACACCACTCCGCCACACACTTCACTTGTGATAAACACTGAATCAAATAACACTTAAAGTAAAACCCGATATCAAAACCGGAAATCAACGTGCCCAGAACTCGCAATCACCGGAAAACCGAACACCGCGATTTTTGCTATTTTTCCTTTGACTGAAACGCACAAACTGAATTCGACATCAGTTATAACCGTTGCCGGCAATCAATTTCAGTCAAAAACCGTCGGAAATCATTGACCGCGAACTTTGACCTTAATTCAAACCCAAATCAGCTGTTCCTCCTTATAAATACCCACTTGAACTTCCTGAAAACCTTTCGCTCAGAACCACGTTCGTTTCCGAAGCTTTATTCCTTCCAAAATACGTCGCCGGAGATTTTCGCATTCGCCGGAATTTCACCGGAGAACCGAGGCTTTACTCCTAATCGGTATAAATATCAACTCTTTGTTTTGTAATCCATTATTCGGCATGTATTAACCTTAATCGGTCAACCAGAATCTGTCTCAGACAACGTCGCCGGAAATTCTCGCAATCGCCGGAATATCACTGGAGAACCGAAGCCTCACTTTCGATTGGTATAATCATCTAAACCTTCTTGCTATCTCTTGCTTAGTAATCTAATTGCTCAACACAATAATCAAAACTGTTAATTCAGTTCGTTCAGTCGGAAGCACTGTCGGAAATTTTTAAGTGAAGAAGATGAAGTTGAATATGTGTATTAATATAATTAAAATCGGATATTTAACCGGGTTAGACACACAGTCCAACGGTGGACTGTGTGCAAATACAATACACACGTCCCGGTTCGAATCGCACACGTTACCGACTTTCAAAATAAAACCAACATTTTTAAAAACCTAATCAGATCAAGTCACAGTATATACATAGAGGAATATAATCCAGTAGTTAAACAGATTAGACACACATCCCAACTGGTTGGTCTGTGCGCACTCGAACCGAAGGTCCCGAGTTCGACTCCGGGTCACTGCAACCGGTTCGGCCATATAAATCATTTTTAATAAAAACCAAATAAGGTTAAGGTTAATTAGTATATATATATAATTAAAACAGAGAATATTTCAGGTTAGACACGTAGCTCATTGGTAGAGCTGAGTGCACGTATACGAGAGGTCTCGAGTTCGAACCTCACTAGCCGCATAGAATAAACACAGTCTGACCGGTCAGACCCGGTCAACTGTCAGAAAGTCAACCCAATTTTTATTATTTTATTTATTTATTTAATTGGAAAATTAATTAAAAATACTTAAAAATAGGATATTTAAAGTTAGAAAATTTCCTTAAACTCACAAAAATAAATCTAAAAATCCCATTAAGAGCACTAATTAAAAATATTAATCTCAAATAAAATTTATTTATTTATCGAATCATTTTGTTATTATCTAGGTTAGTTTTTCCCTCGTCGATGAATCATAAATTCGTGCGCCTTTATCGTCATCAAAGAACGCACCCATTGTGAGTGAATCTCTACCAATTCCCCGTTTTAATCATGTTTTGGGGTGTATCATGTGTCGTATCATTCTTTTATTTTATTTAAACACTTGTGATACATCATATCCTGATCAAATGTGTATCAAATGTGTATCAATTGTTGTGCGAATTATATGTAGATTGGATTTATCATTTTCAGTGCACGCATTTCATTAGGCCCATCAGTTCCCCGTGGGATACGGGTTGAGCATCAGGAGCCTCATTAGATCGGCTCCATTTGATTGAGCCTTGATCTCACATACATCATCATTCATGTCATATACTCATCCAAAGTGGTTTGTGTTTGTTTATCTATATATGTTTGCTCACATGTGCTTATTGCACGAATTTCTTTATTAAATAAAACAAGAAATTAGTAAAGAAAGATGTTTTATCAAGGTTCACTCGCCAACTTTTGTTGACCCAAAATCTCCCGCGTTTTAACATGATACAGGTGATCCAGCTGAGACAGGAAACACTTAGGAAGGCCTAGAAGAATAAACAAGTTTATGCTTTGGAATAATTATGTAGTTTCATTTTCTTGTAATTGTATGAATTTTGTTTTGGATATTTAAGTTTGTAATTTGAATTTAATAAAGATGAAACATCTTAGTAAACATCATGAGCTTTGGTGATAACCCAATTATGCCCCGACTTTTATTCTGCTGCGGGTCGAGGTGTGACACAAAGTGGAAGAGGAAAAGGTCTAATGAGGGATGGACCATCGGGGCGCATCCCTTCTCAACCTCACAACTCAGATTCCTACCAAGAATCAGGAGATTCGTCTCCTTGGCAACCAATGAGACACTCTGTCTCTCATAGACACTCGCTCCCACATCCCAAAATTCTTACCACTCTCACCACTCCTATCATTCATACCACTCTCACCATTCTCATCATTCCCATTCACACTCTTATCATGAAGAATTTAATCCTAACCACTACTAACACGCCTTCTGTCGATCAAAATCAGTTGGACCAACCAAACCCTATGGACGAGGACTCCGACCCGGAGATGCTGCCGTCGGGATCGAATACGCATCCCATAGAAATCTCAAGCGATTCAAACTCCTATGCCGGATCGCCTTACCAAGGTCCTAATGAGTGGGACCAATATTGGAACCAATTTACCTTCGCCAACACTCCTTCCCATCACTCTCAACCACCTCCTATACAAGAAGATGTCCACATGGAACCGGTGGACCAACCTCAACCACCACCTGAACCACCAAGGAGAAAGCGTGGAGCACGTATGTCGGTACGTGCAGGACAAAGGTCGGGATCGCTGCCACCTTTTCCCAACTCCTACCCTACAATTCAAGAGGACCCACAAATAGGTGGACCCTCTAACACCTCACCTGTGGTGGAACCAACACCAACACCTACAGTTCAACCACCACCATCGGGTTATAGTAACCCAATCCCCACATATCCAGATACGTCTGGATATGATCCTTTTAACCCGTCTACACCAGTAGACTATCAAGCATGGTCGCAAGACCCATATATCCAAGCAGTTATGCACAACGCACTTTACCCGTCTCCTTTCCCACCTGCTTATCCACCGACTGGATATCCAACTTATGGATAACAGTATTCGGTTATGTCACAACCACAACCACAACCTCCGCCACCACTTGAGGCCATTAATGAGGCCTTCGAATGGATGAAAGAAATGCAACAACAAGCGGAGAAAACGGAGAAGAAGACAAACAAATTCTTCAAGAAACTATCCAAGTTGGTCAAGGGAAAGAAGGATGAGTGAAGTCTCTTCTAATTATATGTAGTCTCTGCGAGGACATTGTTATTTCTTTAGTCCCTGCATGGACATTTTTATTTCTTTAAAAGTCCTTGCATTGACAGTTTATTTCTTTCTAGTATTGTAACTTCTATCGAAATTTAATGAAGTATTTTTAGAATTATATATATGTATTCATCCTCTTCAAACGAGCGTCTAGATTTTACTTGAAATTTATGCTCTACGATATAATTCCAAAAAAGATCTTAATGGTTTTGATTAGCCAAGTGGCACAGACCACACATTTGGCCAATTTATAAATGATAGTTAAGTACGAAGGGGTCTTCTATCAGGATAGTTAAGGGAAGTTATCCTTCTATCCAGAGGTGGTGGACTTAAGTTCAAGCCTCCAAGTCGCTAAGGTCAATGCGACCGGGACTATTAATCAACCATTAAGGTACTCTTATATTAACATTCAGGAATGTTCATACTCCTGGTAGTGTGACTTGAGGAACCACACTAGCCATCAAGGTAATGGACTATGTCCTAACCTTATATAGCCTATGTGATCAAATTTGATCCCGGCTAATATCATCAGTGTGATGATTAAACATCCATTAGTGATGTATTGCCCTTGGAGCTATGATTAAACATCCATTAGTGATGTATTGCCCTTGGGGCTATGATTAAACATCCATTAGTGATGTATTGCCCTTGGGCTATGATTAAACATCCAT
This sequence comes from Scalesia atractyloides, assembly GCA_947069175.1. Taxonomy (NCBI): domain Eukaryota; kingdom Viridiplantae; phylum Streptophyta; class Magnoliopsida; order Asterales; family Asteraceae; genus Scalesia; species Scalesia atractyloides. The sequence goes on from CAMTDV010000013.1 coordinate 25,508,446, forward strand.
TAGTGTTGTATTGCCCTTGGGGCTATGATTAAACATCCATTACTGACGTATTGCCCTTGGGGCCATGATTAAACATCCATTACTGATGTATTGCCCTTAGGGCTATGATTAAAAAATCCATTAGTGATGTATTGCCCTTGGGGCTATGATTAAACATCCATTAGTGATGTATTGCCCTTAGGGCTATGATTAAACATCCATAAGCAATGTATTTCCGTTGGGGCTATGATTTAAACATCCATTAGTGATGTAATTCATTCATGCCATATTTTATATCCATTAGTGACGGGCCTATGTGCCATATTTTATGTCCATTAGTGACAGGCCTATGCGCCATATTTTATGTCCATTAGTGACAGGCCTATGTGCCCTACTTTATGTCCTTTGAGACAAGCTTATGAGCTAAATATAATTGTCAATTACGACAATGACAGTTGTGACATTACGATCCACTGTCTAATAATATATGGACTATGTCCAAATTGTAATTTCCCTTTGATGGTCCTTTGTGACCTAGGCCAAAAATAGTTATATTAAGCCTAAGATTTGTGATGTTATTCACAATAGTATGGGCAATGGATTATTATATCCAATGTTGAAAGCCAATATGGTTGACATACCATGGCTAAGTGAAGCTTTATTGGTGTATAGAACCAAAGCTTGAAGATAGCTAACTCGAATGAGGCACAAAGTAGCCACCGGGATATTGGTGCTAATAATGCTGAAAACAGAGCCATTAATAATGACGACTTCCAAGCTCGCATTGATGCGGCTATTGAAAAGGCCATGGGAAAGGCCATAGAAAAGCTTAGGGAATCGAGTGCTACTCGATCCAGACCCTTATATATTCCACCATCTTCAGCTCATAGGGAGAGCTCAGTTCACTCTTCAAATGTGAAGAGTGAACCAAAGAAACTGGAATTTACTGATGAGGACACGTTCTCTTAAAGACGGATGTACCTACAAATACTTTCCTGTAAGCCCCGAGACTTTAACGGGGAGAAAGGAGCTGTAGAAGCTTTAAAGTGGCTTGACGAGATGGAGACAATAGTGGATATCAGCGGTTGTGCTGATAAGGATGTGGTTAGTGTGTATCACAATCCTTTAAGGGTGATACCCTAATCCGGTGGAAAGCCATGATCCAGTCTACAGGTAAGATACACTGTATAATCTGGGATGGTCCAAGTTTGTGGACCTTGTTAAGGAAACATACTGCCCACCTCATGAGGTGGAGAAATTAGAGACAAGACTTATTGTCTCTTTCCATGAAAAACCTAGATTGCCGAAATATGTTTCCGATTTCAATTCCCTATCTAGGTTAGTTTCCTATCTGATTACCCCGGAACCCAAACGCATTGCGCGTTTTATTAATGGGTTAGCGCCTGAGATAAAGGGCATGGTAAAGGCTGCTCAGCCTACTACCTATAGGTCTGCCGTTGACCTATCTCTCTCCCTTACCCTTGTCTAGTGAGGTAAAAGTCAGTTAAGTCTGAAACTGACGGGAAAAGGAAGAGAGAAGATGACAACTCCCATAGGTTTAATAAGAAAAATAAAGGGAGATTTGGATTCAAAGGAAACCAAGGCAAGACGACTGTGACGCCAACATGCAAAACCTGCAACCGCAAAACACTGGGGACAATGTAATTATGGTTCGCAAGCCAAACCCTGTGGTATATTTAAGAGAAAGGGGCATAAGACCCTAGAATGCAAGGATCTTAAGGATGCCGTCTGCCACGTCTGCAATGAAAAATGGCATATTAAGACTAACTGCCCTAAGGTTCTTAAGAATAATAATGCGAAGCCTGGAGAGTTCAAGAATAGGAATGCTCGTGCCTTTCAGATGACTGCAAGAGAGGCTGTTAATGACGACAATGTCATAACAGGTACATTCCTCATCAACAATATTTATGCTAGAGTTCTTTTTGATTCGGGTGCAGATAGATCTTTTGTTGATCATCAGTTTAGTAAACTATTAAACCTGCCCATAAGAACTCTAGATAAAACTTATGACATAGAACTTGCTGATGGAATTTAGAATCAACATCTTCCATTCTTGATGGATGTTCTATATCCATTAAGAATCATTCAATCCCTATCTCTTTGTTGCCAATGAAATTGGAGGGGTTTGATGTAGTTTTAGGCATGGTTTGGTTATTCCATAACCAAGCCCACATTGCCTGCAATAAGAAACTCATCGAAATTAAAACCCCATCGGGTGAATCGATCACCATCCCTGGAGACTCACACTACGGATTGCCAGACAAGGTGTCGTTATTTAAGGCATCCAAGTGTTTGAGGAAAGATTGTGTCATTTTCATGGCACAAGTTACTATTAATGAGCCTAAGCCAAACATGGAAGACCTACAAGTTATTTCTGAATATTCCGATGTCTTTCCCGAAGAACTACCAGGTCTACCTCCAGACAGACAAGTGGAATTTAGAATTTATAATCCTGCCAGGATCAGCACCTGTTGCCAGGGCTCCATATAGACTAGCACCAACGGAAATGAAGGAGTTGAGGACACAATTAGATGAACTCTTAGAGAAAGGCTTTATACAGCCTAGTTCCTCACCTTGGGAAGCTTCTATCCTCTTCGTTAAGAATAAAGACGGTTCAATGCGGATGTGCATTGATTACCGTGAGCTGAACAGGATAATAATCAAGAACCGATATCCATTGCCCAGGTCGACGATTTATTCGACCAACTTCAAGGGGCTAGTTACTTTTCTAAGATTGATTTAAGATCTGGATATCATCAGTTGAAGGTTAGAAGTGAAGATGTCCCTAAGACTGCCTTCAGGACCCGTTATGGTCATTTTAAATTCTTAGTGATGCCTTTTAGGCTCACAAATGCACCTGCGGCATTCATGGATCTCATGAATAGAGTCTGGAAACCATATTTGGATAAGTTTGTCATTGTCTTCATAGACGACATACTTATCTACTCTCATAATCAAGCTGATCACGAGAAACATCTTCGTTGCATCCTAGAACTGCTAAGGCAAGATAAGCTTTATGCAAAATTCTCTAAATGTGAGTTTTGGCTTAGAAAAGTCCAATTTCTTGGACATGTTGTAAGTGAGCGTGGTATCCAAGTGGATCCCGCCAAAATAGAAGCCATAATAAATTGGGAATTGCCCAAGACCCCATTGGAAGTTCGTAGTTTCCTAGGATTGGCTGGATACTACAGGAGGTTCATTGAGATTTTTCAATAATAGCACTCCTTTAACTACCTTGACCCGTAAGAATGTTAAGTATAATTGGGGTCCAAAACAACAAGAATCTTTTGAGGTTCTTAAACACAAGTTGAGCAATGCCCCTGTGTTATCTCTGCATGAGAGTATTGGGGATTTTGTAGTCTACTGTGATGTATCGCACACTGGCATGGGCTGTGTGCTAATGTAAAAAGGTAAAGTGATTGCCTATGCATCACGACAGTTAAAGGTGCACGAAAGGAATTACACCACCCATGATTTGGAATTGGGTGTCGTTGTATTTGCACTAAAGTTATGGAGACATTACTTGTATGGCAAAAAGTGTATTATATACATAGACCATAAAAGTCTCCAGCATCTGTTCAATCAGAAGGAATTGAACATGCGACAACGGCGTTGGGTGGAAACACTTAATGATTATGATTGCTAAATTCGCTACCATCCAGGCAAGGCAAATGTAGTTGCTAATGCCTTAAGTCGCAAGGAACGGGTTAAACCTATAAGGATTAATGCCAAGAGCATTGAGCTCAGAAATAGCTTAAGTGAGAAGTTATTAGATACGCAAAAGCAAGCCCTATTAGAGGCTAATGCTCCTAGTGAAGGATTAGGCGGAACTGTCAATCAATTAACGCCTGGAAAGGATGGAATCCTTATATTTAATGATAGAATTTAGGTTCCAATCCTTGGAGGACTTAGGATCTAATCCTCCAAGAAGCGCACAATTCAAGATACTCAGTTCACCCGGGAGGTGACAAAGTGTATCAAGATTTGAAAAAGAACTATTGGTGGATGGGTTTGAAGAAATCCATAGCCCCTTATGTAGCTAAATGTCTGACGTGTTCGCAAGTTAAGGCCGAACATCAAAAACCGTCTGGATTTCTACAACAATTGGAAATTCCCACATGGAAATGGGAAATGGTAACTATGGACTTGATTACCAAGTTACCTAAAACCAAAAGTGGAAATGACACTATTTGGGTCATTGTGGATAGGCTGACTAAGTCAGCACATTTCTTGCCAATTAAGGAAACGTATAACTCTGAAAAATTGGCTAAGTGTATGTGGATAAGATTGTGTCTGTACACGGTGTGCCGGTAGCTATTGTATCTGATAGAGATACTAGATATACCTCTCACTTTTAGAAAAGTTTCCAACAATCTTTAGGCACACGATTAAACTTTAGTATGGCTCACCATCCGCAGACTGATGGTCAAAGTGAGCGTACTATCCAAACACTAGAAGACATGCTCCGGGAATGTGTGATTGATTTAGGTGGAAGTTGGGATGACCACTTACCCCTAATAGAATTCTCCTACAATAATAGTTATCATACGAGCATCAAGGGTGCTCCTTTTGAGCCCTTGTATGGGAGAAAGTGTAGAACGCCCGTGTGCTGGGCAGAAGTTGGGGAAGCCCAACTATCAGGGCCAGAGATTGTCCTGGAGACCACGGAAAAGATTGTGCAAATCCGTGATCGTCTCAAGGCTGCCAGGGATAGGCAGAAGAGCTATGCTGACAAGAGGCGTAAACCTCTTAAGTTCCAAGTAGGGGACAAAGTCATGTTAAAGTGTCACCCTGGAAAGGTGTGATGCGCTTTGGGAAGAAGGGAAAGTTAAGCCAAAGATACATCGGACCATTCGTGATAGTCGAATGTGTCGACACTGTAGCTTATAAGCTTAGATTGCCAGAGGGGCTAACTGGAATCGATGATGTGTTCCACATCAGTAATCTAAAGAAATGTCTAGCCGATGAGTCGCTAGCAATGTCACACAAGGATGTGCAAATTGATGAAAACCTGAGGTTCGTTGAGAAACCAATTTCGATCGAGGATCGACAGGTTAAGAAGCTCCGAATGAAAATGATACTTATAGTAAAGGTTAAGTGGGATGCCTTTAGAGGTCCCGAGTACACATGGGAGGTTGAGTCCACTACGCGACAAAAGTATCCCCATCTTTTTAAATAAAATCTCGAGGTCGAGATTTCTTTTAAGGGGGTGAGGATGTAACACCCTGTAAAATCGTGTCCAATGGTATAGTGACACGTGTTGTATTTTAAATATAGTCTATTAAAGACCAATAAGGACTAAAGGCGTCAACATGCTCAAATTGAGCTCTGAGTGACGGACCGATGTCAACATGCATAAATAACAGCCTCTGAGTGACTGATATGTCAACATGCTTAAAACTTGGCCTCTAAGTGACTGATATGTCAACATGTCCAGCCTCTGAGTGACGTCGGAGTCCACATGCTTATAATAAGCCTCTGAGTGATCCTTTGCGAAGTCCTAACTCTCATACGTGCCATTTGTTGGACGAGAGGGTTCAATTCTGTAAATATGTGAAAGTTGGATAATGGAGGGTTAAAAGTGTCAACATGTTAATTTATACCTCTGAGTGACCTTTTAATGAACTGAGAGCTTGACAATGTCCGGGCATAATCTCGGGTACGCCAAATATTGGCTACGGAGGGCTAAATATGCTAAAAAGGTGTTTTAGAAGGTTAAAAAGGGATTTAATAAGTTGAGGGTCTAAATGTGACAAATTTTAAAATCTGACAAGGGGCGCTCGCGGGCGCGAGAGGCCTGTGTCTGCAAAAAGTTTCCTTGGCCTCCAAACAAAAATGCCAAGAACCATTTCTCTCGAAACTATGGCTTCCCAAAAAGCTATGCCATGTTTTGGGACACTTGTAAGCTCCCTCTTACACCACTAAACACCAGGCATCACCTCCTTTGAGTTCTCCAACTATAAATAGGTGTCCAAGTTCACCATTTGAACTTGCACCTTTCTCAATTTCAACTCTATCTCCCTCCTCTGAAAGTTGCTAACTGAAAGTAGCATCCAACTTAGTTCTCTTGCATTCTAGGAACCTCTTGTAAGTGTTCCTTGCTCTTGCATTTTTTGTCTATAGGCTTTTATAGCCAAAAGTCAAGCGTTTTGCGGAAAACACTTTGACTTTCGGTTAAGATGATTATGGTCCAGCCATTGTTCGTAATGAACATGGCTAAGTGATCGTAATAAGGTAGGTGTTAGCCCCTATAAAGGGCACCTCCTGAAGATTACGTTTGCTAGACCAATTGACGGGTCAAAGTTATGATATTAAAAAGTCAAACAGGCCATTTTTCGGAAATATTATAAATTGATCTTATATATGTTATGAAACCTGTTTTGACACTTAAACAAGTTGGTAATAATTATTAGAACATGCAAGAACATGTTCGGCTCGTCAATTTCAGTTCTAGGGTCGGCTCGCAACCGAAAGTCGCGAAGTTTGACTTCTGCTTTGACTTTTGATTCTGACCCGATTTAGATTAGTTACCTACTGATCTAAAGTTGCATTATGATCGAAATATAATGTTGCATAACCCTCTGAGGTTATATTACATGGTCATAATCAGAATCTGAGTTTATGCACAAGTTCCGCAATTATGCCATTTTTTGACTAAAATGCCCTTTTGCATAAAACAAGGTTATAATGATAATGAATTTGAGAATAAGTTTCCTACTGATGTATATTATAAGTAGGATTATTTGGGATGTTAAATCAGATTATAAACTGAGTTTACAAGCAGGTCCTTGAATTATATCGTTAAATGACGATTTAGCCCTTGTGGCTCATAAAATGGTTTTAGTCAAATATTTTCAAAATAAATCTTTTACCTACTGATATGTTATATTAAGTAACATATCTAAGACATTTTAATCTAACCTTAACATCAGTTTTCATTAAACATCGCATAAGACGTCATTTTACGACATAAGCGCCGTTTCGGCACATAGTATGGTTTTAAACCATATTATTTGACTAAGACTTGTTACCTACTGATTTTAAAACTTATTTTAAATATTTTTACAATAGGTACATGTCATAAACTAAGAATCCCAAATAATTTATAAACTATGTGTAAAAATGACCAAAATGCCCATTCGGTGCATAGTTTGGTCATAAAATATAAATTACACATATAATTGATATCCTACTAATATTATATCATAAATAAAATTTTTTTCCAGAATACTAATAGTTCTAACATAAAATTATAATCAAGTTCCTTTATACGGTGTGGAATTACCGAAACGCCCTTATGAGGCATAGTTTCAATTTAAAACCAACGGGCATAAAAGTTGATATCCTACTGATATTACAATTTAATTAAAGTATAATGGCATATAGAACTTGTCCATGACTTATCCGGTTACCCATTATCGCTTATAAGCGTACAGTTGATTATACGTAACTAGTTTACGGAATTCAACCAAAACGGGTTTAACCTTGTCATTTTAAACTCAAAATCCAGAATGTTAATTGTTTACCCATATAATACAAGTCAAGGTACTTGTCGGGTTTAAACTACATTCTATCCAATCATCGTTTAATCAACATTATACGTTTTGATCATGTACACTACAGTCTAAGTCTTGACTTAAATAAAGACCGTTAGTATTTAATTGGTTAGCTATGCCATATCCACACTAGAGCCTTGCCGGTAGATGCTATCTGCACTTAGTATCTTTGTATACGGCTGATTTATTAAAACTAAAAGAAGACTAGCTCAGGTAAATACTCTTGACTTATTTTCCCTATACGGGCTTGAGTTACGATAAATTATTACCGGTTGGTCCAAAATGGGGTCAATCGAATGCCCGCTTGTGGCTAGTAAATCCGCATATTTCGTTTTAATCAGTTTTGTTTGATAACTTAAACATCGGGGGTTAAATTACCGTGTCCTGGATATCCTCGGCTCATTACATTAGATAATGACCACGACCTTAGCGCGGGGTGTAGGCATACACCTGACAGACGCTCAAATGCAAATTACCCAAGACGTTGGGGATAACTCCTCTATGAGTTCTAAGTGGTGTGTATTTAATCATGTCTCGGTCTCTGTACTGGGCCCTGTATGTATGGACAAACATGTGAATCTGTTAACAAGGTTGCAAAGTAACTTTCCCAAGTTATAAAAAGATTTGTGCCCTGTGCACTTAAATCTAATTTCTAAAATGTTTTCAAAATGAGTCTGTCTGGTGTATTTACCAGCGAAAGCTAACGTATCGTCTAAAGACTAAACTGCAGGTACAATACGAAATAGGCCGGAAGCTGCTCGGTAGTGAATAAGAGGATCTTGCAAATCCTTAGATCTGCCCTAAAGTCTGTTTTATATTCTTTTTGTACATTTTATGATCCGCCTGTGGATCTTCTATTAGAGCCTGTATATTATTTTGTATTTCGAACATTTGGTTTGTAATAGTAATTTTACTCCATGACTTTCGCTGTGCCTTGTTTAATTGACTATAATGTTATTAACTGATGTCACGATACTCCCCACCAGGGCCCACCGGTGTATGGATTTGGGTTGGAAATCCGGGGTTCAACATGGCGGGATTGAAAATCGAGGAATGGGACTAGTTGACAAGATGCGGGTTTCACCCCCAACTTGTCAACATCGTAGCCTAAATGTGGTTGGTACTCGTCGGGTCAAGAAAGTTAATATTCGACACAATGACGAGGGTCTAGTAGAGTTAGAATTGGAACTTTACCATCAAGATGTGGATCTCACTCCTAACTCGATAGCATAATTTCGTGCGAAATCGGATAAGCGGATTGAAAGTCGTTCACCAAAGTGTGGGTTTCACGCCTATTTTGGTGAAGTGGTCTCGTTTGTATGTTACGAGTGTCTTCAATTCTTCAACTTGTATAATATGTAAAATGTCTTAGGAATGACACGTGGTATAATTAAGACAAAAGAAGATGTAGAGGCAAGATAGGAAGAATTAACACATTCAGCAAAAGTCAAGAATGGTCAAAGTTTGGTACTAACTATAGACTAGGTCGAACATGACAATTCTACCTAATTCCCTATAGTTATGGCTCTGATACCAATCTGTCACACCCGACCGATGGCGGAATCATCGGAGTGAGACGAACGAGATTGCTCGAGACATCATAACACGATTATGACAATATTTAATTCAAACCAGTCTGATTCATAAATAAAAATTGTCAAGTACATCACAAGAAATCAAAGTACAACAATTGGAAATTTCAAAGTACAACAAAACTCAATAACAATACAATAACAAAATCTAGTATTTCTAGATGCATTTCTAATTCATCCGTACTAGATTTCGTTAATTACAACATCATCAACCTGCAACATGTTTAAAAGTATAGTTCAACACACAAGGCATTGGCGAGTACACAAGTTTAATATAGCTTAAGTATGAAAAAGGTTTAAATGAATCCACATGGCAAAAATAGTTAACTAGATTAATGTATCGTGACATGCAATTATACAAGTCAATGTGTAATTCATAGGTTAAACATGTTTCACCTAAAAGTGTAAAGTGAAAAAGGGGCTTTCAAGTATACTCACGGTTTTGCAAAGCTTCCTTTGGTAATCTTGTGAAGACTTGGAGAGTTGGAGGATGGAAGACGAGGTCACCCTACATGAGGTAAACAAAGGTGTGTGAGTATTCGGATTTGGTAGCGAGTTTGGATTCGAAATTAAAGTATGTAAAAGTATGTATACACAAAGTAATTATCTAGTCTTGAAAACCTGTTTTTGACACTATAAACCCCGTATGGGTTGATGTGATTTCATGGGTCAAGTTGCCCATTAGAATTGTAACGAGAGGTTCAAGACTTAGATAATATAACCTATTGCCATGACAAGTACTCATAATTCGATTAACATCAAGGGTTCGGTTAAATATATATACTTATACAGTATATAGTATATTTTATAATAAGTCCGACATATATTATCATAGAATTCATAGAGGTCAAGCATGGATGTGTGAACACCTCATTGTATGATTCATCAAAGCACAAAGTTTACCAACTTAGTTAGTAAACCCGGTTGGTCATGAAACGAGAATGAAAATTAATCTACTAACATACTAAGTCCACTAAGACTATGAAGAACCAAGTAAGCAAGCTAGGTGCGTGCATCCCGAACATGGCAACGTTCAGGGACGTGTCGTAGCCTTGTTACTCAAATGAAAGTTGAACAAGTTTTAGTTGCTTTAACATAGAAAAAATCAAGTAAGGCGGTAGAATGAGATTAGGATAGCCAAGGCTTCCAAGAATTCACACGTTTACCAAAACACAAGTCTTACCTTAAGAGTTATGGCAACTCGGATGGTTTCATCACTTGTGGGTTATATAAACCCTATTAAAACAGAAAGTTTAGAGGTGTTTGCACCTCTTAAACTCATAATAATCCACTCCTAGCAAGTGTCATAACCTTAGATATGTTTAAGAAAATGTAGGCACAAGATTTAAGCAAGAAAAACTTAGTTTATAAAGGTTTAACAAACTATTGTTCCAAAACAGAAAGTTTGGATCTTACAATGGTGATTTTCCACCTTGGTTTACCATGGTAAACCTGTGGAAACAATCCTAGAGGTGTTCTAAGCTTTGTAGAGCAAGAAGAAGTGAAGAAAGATGAAAGAAAAGTGAGATGAAGCTCACTTTTGCACTTAGAAGATTCTGCCTTGAACTCGAATTTCCAGAGATTTTAAGAGTATTATGAGAGTGTAAATGAGTTTGGAAAGTGAAAATGGGTGAATGGAGGCTTGCTTTTATAATGGTGAAGTAAGGTTTAGTGATTAAGAAAGTTAAATGGTGATTGGGTGGGTTGGGAGGTGGAAGAAGATGGCCATTCTGCTGAAAGGAAACAACCTTCTGCGGATCACACCCCTTCGAGTTACGCGAAGCCAGGAGGGAAGGGCGTCGCGTGAGACGGCCTCTCCTTGTCCGTACACGGGCTATGTAACCAATTCACTTTCTGTACACGGTGTGGTGTCAAACGATTCATTCAAATTTTGCTAATCCATACATACAATAAAAAAAAGCTATGTACAATTGAAAGAAGATAATGTTTCAGACTTCTTGAAAGATAGCTAGACTATTAACAAGATAACTACTACACACAGAATATATATTCTATATGTTCACAATATATATACAAAACATCAAAACCACAAAAATAATTGTTATGTAGGTTTGTAATTGAAAATACAAATCCTAGAGGTTGTCCTTATGTACTATTGACCACACTCTCAACTTTGGCTTGAACTTTAAACCTGGATGGCGTCACATGCTCGATTAGCACATGAATTCTTTTCTTGATTGTTCTAATGCAAACCTGCGTAATCGAACATAATGATATATTAATACATTTAACTTTATGTAACAACTATGGAGAGCAACCCGATTAAAATGAATTGAACAAGTCCACTAAGAGTGTAATGATCATTGTTTGTGGACAAGTTATTGTCATTATTAGCTAAACCCTTTGTGTTGCTTGGGTTGAAGATGAAGCTTGGTATGAATTAAATGTTTAATCTTTGGCAAAGAGGTGTGTTGTGTCTTTAATAATTCCTTCTACTCTTCTGCTTTCGTAATGAGCTTGTGATTGTTTTGGTCTTTCATCTTGTGGGAGTACTTCATAATCAAAGGAGGTGAAGCTTATTAGTATACTCATTGTGTATAACAACCCATATACTAATCAGGGAAATCCGATCTTGGAGAAGTTTAACCCATTTGTGGAAACATATATTGTGATCAGCTGTCATTTATCAAGAATATCGTTGTTGGCCTGCACAGTCTATATGCTAGGCCTCAATGGTTAGCCAAAACTTGGTCTTGTGACTCGTCTAACACGGTCTATATGTTAGACTTGGCACGGTCCAAGAGTTAGTGAACCCATGTTAAAATACTATTTGTCTTTATATATATTTGTTATTATGAAGCCACCCATTAAATAAAGATCAATCACCCTAATTAATCACAAGTATCATTAGCACCGTAGGGAGCACTTTGATACATCCTTGCTATCTTTGAAGTGAGGCAAAGTATGCTAAATAGAGGATCGCAAACACGATGTAAAAGAAAGAAGGGTAGTTGGATGTAACTTACCTAAGATTAGGGAATTGTTCCTTAAAAAAAGAACTTTCTCTAAGATTGGGCAATGAATTATCTTTAACCTATCCAAATATTAGGGGATTGTTCCTTAAAAAAAACCATTTTCTAATATTGGGCAATAAATTATATTAATCAACTCTGATTCTACTTTAAACTTAAAGTCACATCTTGTAAATCTAATAAAAAAATCGCTTGTAACCTTAGCAAGGAGCCGGGTTTTTGAGTTAATTTACCTTGCCTCTTGCCAATAACATAATTATAATTCATCCAAAGTGCATTCGGAAATCCAAAGTAACACTCTTTGTGCTCTTGATATTCTCTACTAATCATCTATTACTTGCTTTTATTTTATGGTTTTAATATAAAATTAACAAAAGATAATTAATCAACTAGTTGGTAATTTAAAGTTAACTATTATAATTCGTATCATTTGGTTCGAAACTTGGTTCTTACATAAACTTTACTACAAAAGATAGATACACTTGCCTATTGTGTGTGTCTAATCTAAGTAATAACCATTTCTTATAAATTTAAAACTAGGTAAAAGTGTTTAAAAATTATTAGGTGTAAACTGTACAAGTATTTTATGGCCATCGATATGGCTATAAAGGATTATTCATCATTTTTTAGAAAGATTGCACTGGTTACATAATCAAGGTGTAACAAAGATAGAAAAAGGATTATAAAGATTTACATAATTTTCCAATGGGATTGGATTCTACAAAATATGGGCCTAGGACTACGCCAAGTGGCGTATGCTAGCCTTACACCACGAAAGACATATGTTTCGGATGTTAATAATTTGCATTCATGATAAACTATAATTTAATAGTATACATTTATTAAACTTGTTGACTGATGCTAATTCATGTTATTATGCTTAGGTGTAACCCATGTCTAATTTGGAATTGAAGATCGAAGCTTCGTAAGTTACAACTTACAAGACACACATCATGCTTTGGTTCATCTTTTGTGTAAGAAACTACTAAGAGCTATGGTATTTTAAGTAGATGATCTTCTGTAAAAATTCTTATGATATTTGGCTAAATCATTCGGTGTCCAATACAAAGTAGTAGATGTGGGAGCTTTATCCACACTTAAATATTCTTGGCGAACAAATATTAAAAAATTGTTGTTACAATTTGGCATTTGTAATCTTGTGTTGTAGTGGTATGGTTGACCTAAAAGTCAAAACGGTTGTATAATTTCTCCCTAAGGTAATTCGGAATGCAAGTCAAATTTTGTGTTGTCATGGTATGGCATAATATAAATGAATAAAACAATAAAGTCAAATTTTGTGTTGTTAGCTGCTATGCAACCAGTTTGCTTTCTGTACACAGTAAGGTGTCAAATGATTCAATCAAATTTTGCTAATCCACACATACAGTAAAAAAGGCCATGTACAATTGAAAGAAGATAATGTTTAAGACTTCTTGCAAGATAACTAGACTAATAACAAGATAACTACTACACACAGAATATATATTCTATATGTATATCCACAAAACATCAAAACCATGAAATAATTGTTATGCAGGTTTGTAATTGAAAATAGCAAGACAAATCCTAGAGGTTGTCATTATGTACTTATTGACCACACCCTTAACCTTGGCTTCAACTTTAAACCTGGATGGCATCACATGCTCGATTAGCACATGAATTCTTTTCTTGATTGTTCTACTGCAAACCTGCGTAATCAAACATAATGATATTAAAGACATGAACTTTATGTAACAAAACTAAAGAGAGCGACCCGGATTGAAATGAATTGAAAAGGGTCCACTAAAGGGTGTTTTTAACTTTTTAATATACATGTAAAAATTAATGATTTACACCCGAAACACACGATGTATATCATCCAAACATGTTGGAAATTTTTATAATGTGAATGGAAATTAATTTAGTAATAATTAATAGGACTTTTCATGGTAACAAACTCTTGAGTAGAGGTTTTTATGTTACTTTATTTTCTTTTATTAGAGTTTTTATATCTCTAATTAAATCACTAATTAAGTGAAACTTTTCACTATTCATAACTCTTGTAAAAATGATAGGCTATATGCTTCATTGGATTTATGAGAAAAATACAAGAGAAGTAATACAAGAAAACACATGCATTTATGAAGAGTTCTTGAAAAGAAGAGATACTTAAATACCCATGTGTTGTGTACTTAGATAAGTTTTCTCTACTCAATTTCATCTCATTCGTATCATTATTCTTTCCACAAGTTCTAACACTATAATTTTATCCGGTGTAACCTCGGGCGCGTGAGCCATCTCCGGCAGTACATACTGCTTCGGCTGTTGTACCATGGGAAACAGACGCATCGTCTTTAGTAGAGGCGCGAAATCTGTTTTAAGGGAAACGTGTTGAACACGTGCCTCAGCCACAACCGTCAACATTAATTTATTTATTTTTTGCTGCCAAGAAGGATTGCACAAGGAGACGCGGTTCAAGTTCTCGTAACGGAAATTGTACAAGAAGATGCTTCTCAAGCTCTTGTCAAAAAGAACGATTTGAATCGATTTATTTAAATATGTTGTATTTCATATTTAATTTTATATGGATTTGTACGTGGTATGGGTACTACAATTTCCCAAAGTTATGTAAAGAAAGTATCTTTACAATTTTATGTTTATGTATATAATTTTTATTATAATTGTGACCCATATCTTACAAAACATTCTTTTTTTTTCTAATAGAATATACACAAACATCTATACGATTGCATTTCTACATTTCATTCATGCTAACACTTTTGTTGCTGCATTCTACAACAGGAAACATATGACATGTTATTGAAATAAAATGGGTTGACACTGAGGATTTACTCTAAGCGGGTCCTTACTTTTTTTAAGCTTTACATTTTTAATGTTGTATATTGTTATCTCTATTTGACATGATATTTTGGGTTTACTTATTAAGCAGGGAGGCACAATTGAAGCAATTGTGGACTCTAAGGAACACAGCATACTTATTGCTATTATTAGACTTCAGCATTGCAGTATAGCTCAGATTTGGAAAACGAATTTATGGTTTATGTGTAGTAGGAACTTTTTTTCATCAAAGTCTCAAGAACAACAATAGATGATGCATGAAAATTAGGTTCAATATTAGGGAGTAGTTCATAATAATAACTTGGTTTTTGTTGTTGATCGATTAAGGGAGCGGTGGTTCCTCTAACGAACTTACTTCGTCAAAGTAGTTTGCCCGCTAGAGTTTTTGAGCACATTTAAAATAGTTTTTTCTAGTACATCCTTCGTTTGCAAGAGTGTTTGATGCATTAATAATTTTAGGTTACCCCATGATGAGATCTACGGATATTTCGAACCTAGCTTAATTCTGTTGATTGAGCTGGTTTTTAATGGTTATAAATGAATGTGATTCAGAGGTTAGTTCATGGTCAAATAAATTTTACTCCTTATGCATTCAATCCTTGATCATGATCAAGCTTTTGAAGTTGGTTCTAATTCTATTACTTTTGTGTTCAGTGAGCTCTTGTAGTATTATCTTACATAATTGTTTTCCTAAGGTTTTTTCTTCTTAATTCTTATTAATGAATAAATCCGATGACTACCTGATTGGTTAGTAATTGCACATACAAATCCGCTGACTACACAAATAATTTTCGATTAATGTAAAATACGCGTCGCTGTCCTCTTAGGAATATCATGCTATTTTTTTGTCTTATCTTTCGAATGCTATACTTAGTGTTGCTATCGTATCGATGTCGTAAATAAACGAACCGATACCTGCAACATAACGTTTAAACTCTCTTTTAAATTTGTCCTTAATCTAGGAAACTCTTTTTAAAATTGTGCTTAATCTAGGACTATAATTCCAAAATGTGTATGCTCAAACATCTAAACTCTTTTAAATTGTTCTTCCTTGTGTTGTTCGTTGTGTGACCCTAAAAGATTAAGTTTACTACAAAATATATTTATGGTATTGTATGATGTTTTCTCATAAAAATTCAATTGGGAAACTAAAGCTAAAGTCTCTGATTAATGATTCCACAAACCTTTTTTTCAAAATAAGAATCCAAGAAATTGAAATAGAATGAGTGAGAATTATTGGTTTGACATGTTCTTCGTGTTTTAAGATTGTGTAGTTGAAAAATGTCGTGTGTAAGGTCCACGTTAAGAGGTTAAAGGATGTGGTGGATAAGATAGTCTTTTCGGAGCAGTCCTGTAACATCCGTTATTTTTAACTACGTAATTTTTTTCCCACTATACTTTAACCGATCATTCATCAATAAACGCTTCGAATTTTTTTTATTGCATTTAAAAATTTTGTTTTAAATAAATAGTTGTAAATATAACATTTAGATCTCACGAACACGAACTAAGGTGCCCTATACAATTTAAACATGTAATTCAATTAACTAGTTAGTTAGTTATTTAAATCATGTTATACATTAAAATTCTTAGTTTTTAGATTTTGTAAATTTTCAGCCTTAAGTTGTTTTGTTAAATCCTGACGAACTAATATATAATTATTATATTGATTGTATTAATTAAGAAAAAAACTATTGGCTAAAAGTAATTAATAAAATATATAAACTTCCGGATCATGATTGAAAGTGAAATAGTTATGTATTTCGATTTAATAATAAAGAATTTAAGGTTTGAAGCTTGTGTCGAGCCTTAACTACTACACATTCAGAGGCGGATGTACATAGTAACAAGGGGTAGCCTCCGCTATCCCTTGACTCTCCAGCGATAATGTAAATTTTAGAAAAATTTAACGTTTTTCGATTTCGTTACCCCTTTCTTTTAAAACATTACCCCTTAATACTCCAGCTAGATCCGTCACTGTACACATTAGTTTCATACTTCGGTTTTTATATATAGTCATCCTTTAGCAATATAATACTAAAATATTATATAGATAAATAAATCTAGTTTAAAATTTAATTTTTATTTTCTTTTATTTTATCAACTTAAAGAATATTTCATACTTTAGAGATTAATGAAAACTTTAAACAAATTCAACTATATTCCCTTATCTATATATCTATATTTATCATTTTGATTTTTATATTATTTATCTCCTTATGTTTATTAAGGGATCTCTCTCTCTATTGTATTCAAACTTCAGTTCTTAAACTATACATACAACACTCAATAGTTCTTTTTCTTCACACCCTGGAATCAAAGTCACTCTCAATCTCCAGCCCTAAAACCATCTCCTACCTTCTTGTGTTGAAGTTTTAATGTTCAAGAAAAATCCAAGTAAATTTTAATCATTAAGTATTGTTCCTTTAGTATTCATTCTATATTCTTAATCATGTTGTTAACTACTCTCATCACAACCAACATATAGAATCATAAATATGATTTTAAAGTCTAAAATATTATGTTAACAAACAAATTAGTCGTTTATATGGTTAACATAAGCAAGAGCATCCATATAAACCCGTTTACAAGCAAACTGTTAACATCAAATCGATTAGTGACTTTAAATTATAGTTCAAAAAATTATCTTTTCAGAAAACTATGTTTCACAGTTTTTCGATAAGGATAAACACTAATTGCGGATCAGAAACATTAGGGTCTCTTATGAGAATCATAACTCACAAAATATAAGTTTAAATAACCTAAAATTTATACAGAAGGTAATACTATAGGTTTAAAAAAAATATTAACTGGAATTACATGATTTTAGTAACAGTATAATTTTTAATAATTTTTGGCGTAACCTGTCGATGAAAAATTGCTGATTCTACCCTTCAGTGTTCCACGATTTTTCATAATTTTTCTACTCTCTGTAAAAATATAAAAAAATATTTTTAAAGAACAAAAACATTTGGTAACGTGTCATAAAATTTTCATAATTTATTTTGACCGTCTGATTAGCCAATAAAATCTGAAACTTAACCTTTAAACTGATCTGAAAATAACCTGTTGACTTGTTTTATTTACTCATTAACTTGATTTAAAACTGTTATAATACATCATTAAGAGTGACTCTCCACATCCTTAACTCATCTTTTGTATTTACTCTTATATTAATGTATGTGCCTATAAGTAGAGGCTTTGTATTTCATACTTACACATGAATAAGATATATGTTTACCATTCTCTCTTTTTCTATATATGTTAATAGGCTAGTTGTACACAACACGTTATCAGCACGACTTGCTTTTAGAATGGATGATATTAATTTTAAGTGTTGCAAATATAAGTGTACCGTGACGCTGGTGGCTGTTGTATCACGTATGGGGACCTCCACCAAGAACATAACTTTCGATGGCCATCTAATCAAAATATCAGGTATCCATAATGGCTTTATATACTCTGTTACTACTCAATTATTAATCAGCCATATAGATTAATTACTGAAATCAACAGATATATATTATATGATAAAATTAAATTAATGGGTTGCAAATAAACTTGTATGATGGTATCTAAAAGTCTTATTTAATAGATATGATGCTTTTTCTTTTGTGGTAGTCACAAAAGAAACACTAAGGACACCAATATTGAAATGGTTCACTCTATTCGTTGTAACAAATCCAATAATTAATATAAAACTCATGGACAATAATTTGCATTGAAATTTATGTTAATGTTTTATATCTTTTCTATTCACGACGTTTTGTTTTCTAATTAAAAGCAAATTAATTAATTATTTCATCTAATAAATACTACACTAACTATTTAAAGTATTATAATAATTTCCTTTATCATATCAGTTATGATTTTAAATTCAAATTCCTCAAGTAATTATAATATGTAATATAGATAATATGTCGCTAGATAAATAGTAAAAATCTCAGTATATTTATTTTCTAATGTAGTGCTTCATAATCTAGTATTATCTAAAATAGTTATGTTTAAAACATCTAATAATTGGTTAACTTGTTCTTAGCTATTCTTATATATTTTATCTTATTCTTTGAAAAACAATTTAGTTTGTTTATATTTTTTTACTAAAAAGGAATAAATAAAAGTAAAAATAACTAAGAATTTGCTTATACTTTCAACTCTAATGTTCATATAATCATCTCTAAAGTGTATAAACATTTTGAATCTCTCATAATATTTTATTATTGCCTTTTCTTTTGGTTTAAATGTGCAAACACGCTTGAATACACCTAGACATACCTACTGTATTTAGAGATTGCAAAATTTCGGTTGTTGCGCCATGTTATTTTAGAAAAATGGAGTGATCTGCAAGTAAGTTATATTGTCATATATCCATGTCTTTAGTTTCGTGTTTACGATGAGATTTGATTTGTAATAACATGTTTTACATAAAAGTTTTAGCTAAGATTCTAGTTTGACTTTTATATGCATGCATATATAAGTGTATTTTTATGATTCTAAGATGTATGATTTGATGAAGTCTTATATCATTTTCAGTTTTGTCTTTATGGAACTACAATATTTTGAAAGTCACATACCTAATGTTGGTAAAATAGAAAAATCCTTGGATAATTTGCTTAAAATACTTGAAAGATTGTGAACACTGAGTATTATTGATTTATGGATACAAATTCTATAATCATTATCTTTTATGCATGTTAATCTTCTACCTTTAATTAAGATTTTAACATGTTAATTGGTTTTATTTGGTTATTATATTGTTGAAAAAAAACTTTGAACATTTTGTGTATAAAGGATAAAGCTATAAAATAACTTACAACTTATGCATGGAAATTAAGATGAAAGATCATAGATATTTCATGTCATGCTTTGTATAGTTTGGAAAACTTGAAAAAACATAATATTATATGCTATTAGTGAATACTCTAAATCATGGAGATATTTGTATATTTCAAATTAGAGTGACAAAACTGTATATATGAGATATACTTATGATTGGTTATATCGTGATGAGTTACTAGGTAAATACATACTTCATAGAAGTGATAGAAGTGATGAACGCATGTTATTTCAAAAGTTGTATTATAAGTCATTTTACGTAATGACATGACATAAAGTTATGAATTATATGATCTAATCTTGTGTATACATTGTGTTCCATACCTTCTAGGTTTAAAAAGAACATCCGAATGACCAAAGTTATGGTATACGATCACAAGTTATAAACATGATTAATTTGTGATCAAGGTTCAGTTTTAAAATATGACACCCAAAGTGTCTATAAAAGCTTGTAAGATTTTGAACTGATAAATCTTAATGATTTGATCATATAACTTCTTCTCAATTGATATTATGTGATGAGAAGGTTATTTATACATTATTATATGAAACATATTTTTATTATCAAAACTCAAATATGCTCTTAAAGTAGCAAGATTATTAAAGAAAATAATATAAGATTTGAAATGACCATCATCAAAGTTGTGTGGTTATAATACTTTATCTAGAGTGAATGTGCAGCCGTGTGATTCTAATCTATTCACTAAAGTAAAGGCGACGTTGATCAGTGTAAAGGTCACGATTATGATTTGGGAAATTGTAATGATGTCACCAAGAAAGTTGTGTGTTAATGATACTTTCCCTGAAATGAATGTGATGATATACTTATCAATCGGTTTAAAGCTTATCATAGAAATTGAGAAAATCATAATAATATTCATGTTAACAATGAGTTCAACCATGTTAATAATGTGATGATTATAAATAATCCTTGTAAAGGTTGTGATCATGGTAAATGAGGAAATTGCAATGATCCTCATGTTAATAATGAGTTGACCATGTAATAATGAAGCTGGCCACAAGAAGTGGTGCATTAAGGGAGTGAATATACGAGAATAAAATATGGGAAATATGTTATAAGATGAAATTTTGAAATAATAATACATTATTCTCTCGTATTAGTGTTTTGTATTAGACGAACAAGAGTGCACATATATGGTCATAAACCAAAAGTTTATGGATCATAATTATTTAATTAGTTGGCACGTCGGTTAGACCACACCGAGTATTGATGATGTGAAATGTATTAAAGAACAATATCTTCTTGATAGTTAAACATGTCAATGGAAATTAATTATTTATCAGCTAAAGTAGGTATAAATCCCTAAATATTCTGGAAACGTTTTTGTATGTATCCTAACATGAAACAATTTAGTATTTTGAAATCGATGCATCATCTAAATGGTTATCAAGTTCGCAACTTGAATACTTATCGTTTATGGCTTAACTAATAAGATATCAAGCATATTATTCTAGATTGACACATTTATTTTGTATATAATGATGAATTTGATTCCCATGTTATTAATGATCCTTGGCATAACTGTTATTTTTGAGATGATCACCTAAATGTCTACAAGTGATTAAAAACCAATTGATCATGAAGCAAAAGGTTCATGTTTATATTTAATTTTACATGTATTCACATCATATTCTTCCTTGTTATAGTTGGTTTTGGTCAGTGTAACACCCTGTAAAATCGTGTCCATTAATATAGTGACACGTGTTGTATTTTTAAATATAGTCTTTAAAGACCAATAAGGAATAAAGGTGTCAACATGCTCAATCTGAGCCTTTTGAGTGACGATCCGATGTCAACAGACATAAATAACAGCCTCTGAGTGACTGATATGTCACATGCTTAAATCATTAGCCTCTAAGTGACTGATACGTCAACATGCTTGAAATTTGGCATCTGAGTGACTGATATGTCAACATGTCCAGTCTCTGAGTGACATCAGAATCAACATACTTATAATAAGCCTCTGAGTGATCCTTTGTGAAGTCCTAACTCTCATACGTGCCATTTGTTGGACAAGAGGGTTCAATTTTATAAATATATGAAAGTTGGATAATGGAGGGATTAAAAGTGTCAACATGTTAATTTATACCTCTGAGTGACCTTTTAACGAACCGAGAGCTCGACAATGTCCGGGCATAATCCCGGGTATGCCAAGTATTGGCTACAGAGGGCTAAAAGTGCCAAAAAGGTGTTTAAAAAGGTTCTTAGAAGCTTTTTAAAGTTAAGGGGCTAAAGTGTCAAAGTTTGAAAGTGGCCTTGGGGCGGTCGCGGGCTGCGAGAGACCAGACTTGGGTCTCTTGCGGGACGCGAGACAAGTCTACTGCAGAAAGTTTGTTTGGCAGCCAAGCAAAACTCCACAAAACCATTAATTCAAAACAATGGACTTGTAATCAGCTATGCCACGTTTTGGGACACTTGTAAGCTTCCTCTTACACCCCTAAACACCTGGCTTCACCTCCTTTGAGCTCTCCAACTATAAATAGGTGATCAAGTTCACAATTTGAGCTTGCACCTTTCAAAATCATAACTCTTCTCCCTCTTCTGGAAGTTCCTAGCTGAAAGGAGCATCCAACTTAGTTCTCTTGCATTGTAGGAACCTCTTGTAAGTGTTCCTTGCTCTTGCATTTTCGTTTATAGGTTTTTATAGCCAAAAGTCAAGCGTTTTACGGAAAACACTTTGACTTTCGGTTAAGACCATTATGGTCCAGCCATTGTTCAAAATGAACATGGCTAAGTGATGTAATAAGGTAGGTGTTAATCCCTATAAAGGGCACCTCCTGAAGATCACGTTTGCTAGACCAATTGACTGGTCAAAGTTATGATATTAAAAAGTCAAACATGCCATTTTTTTGGAAAAATCATAAATTGATCTTATATATGTTATGAAACATGTTTTGACACTTAAACAAGTTGGTAATAATTATTAGAACATGTAAGAACATGTTCGACTCTTCAATTTCAGTTCTAGGGTCGGTTCGCAACTGAAAGTCGAAAGTTTGACTTATGCTCTGACTTTCATTCTGACCCGATTTAGATTAGTTACCTACTGATTTAAAGTTGCATTATGATCATAATATAATGTAGCATAACCTCTGAGGTTATATTACATGATCATAATCAGAATCTAAGTTTATGCGCAAGTTCCATAATTATGCCATCTTTGACCAAAATGTCCTTTTTGCATAAATCAAGGTTTTAATGATAATGAACTTGAAAATGAATTTTCTACTGATGTAATATTATAAGTAGGATTATTTGGGATGTTAAACCAAATTATTAAACTGAGTTTTCAAGCAAGTCCTTAAACTAGTCGATAAATGACGGTTTAACCTTTGTGTCATAAAATGATTTTAATCAAGTCTTTTCCAGGTAAATCATTTACCTACTGATATATTATATTAAATAACATATTTTAAACATTTTAATCTGACCTTAACATCAGATTTTATAAACATCGCTTAAATACATCATTTTACAACATAAGCGCCGTTTCGGCGCATAGTATGGTTTATAGTTTAAAACCATATTATTGACTAAGACTTGATACCTACTGATTTCAAAACTTATTTTAAACATATTTACAGTAGGTACATGTTATAAACTCATAATCCCAAATAATTTATAAACTATGTATAAAATGACCTAAATGCCCCTTCGGTGCATAGTTTGGTCATGAAAGATAATATACACATATAATTGATATCCTACGATATTATATCATAAATAAACTATTTTTCCAGAATGCTTATGATTATAAACTTAAAATATATTCAAGTTCCTTTTATACGGTATATAATTACCGAAATGCCCTTATGAGGCATAATTTCGTTTTAAAACCTTAACGGGAATACAAGTTGATATCCTACTGATATCTTAACTTATTTAAAGTATAATGGCATATAGAACTTGTCCATGACTTATCCGGTTACCCGATATCGCTTTTATGTGTACGGTTAAGTATATATAACTATTTTACGAAAATTAACGAAACGGGTTTAACCTTGTCATTTAGTTTCAAAATCCAGAATGTTTATAGTTTACCCATATTGTACAAGTCAAGTACTTGTCGGGATTAAATACTCATGTCACATATTAGCGAGTTTCAATAAAGAAACCGTTAGTATTTAATTGGCTAGCTTATGCATAATCCAGACTAGAGCCTTCTCGGTAAATGCTATCTGCACTTGGTAATTTTGTATATGGCTGAGTTATTTAAAAATAAAAGAAGAAGACTAGCTCAGGTAAATACTCTCGACTTATTTTCCCTATACGGGCTGGGGATACGGTAAATTATTACCGCTTGGTCGAAACATGGGGTCATCGAATGCCCGCTTTGGCTAGTAAACCCGCATATTTCATTTTAATCAGTTTTGTTTGATAACTTAAACATCGGGGGTTAAATTACCATGTTCCTGGATATCCTCGGCTCAATACATTAGTTATTGGCCACGACTTTAGCACGGGGTGTAGGCATACACCTTTTGATGCCCATATGCTATATTCCCAAGACGTTGGGGACGACTCCTTCGTGAGTTCCTGAGTGGTGTGTTTTTAATCGTGTCTCGGTTTCTGTACTGGGCCCTGTATGTATTGAAAACATGTGAATCTGATACAAGGTTGCAATGTCAACTTTCCCAAGTTAATAAAAGATTTTGTGCCGTTTTGCACTTAAAAACCATTTTAAAGTTTTCAAAATGAGTCAGTTGGGTGTATTTACCAGCGAAAGCTGACGTAACGTCCAAATACTAAACTGCAGGTACAATACAAAATAGGCCGGAAGCTGCTCGGTAGTGATAGAGGATCTTGCAAAATCCTAAATCTGCCTAAAGACTATTTTATATTCTTTCTTGTACATTTTATGATCCGCTTGTGGATCTTCTATTACAAGCTTGTATATTATTTTGTATTTTCGAACATTCGGTTGTGCCGTGTTTAATTAACTATGATGATTATCAACTAACATCACGATACTCCCCACCGGGCCCACCGGTGTATGGATTTAGGTTGGAAATCCGGGATGTGACAGTCAAGAACCTAATTTGTCCTTTCAAAGGTTTTTGGTTATATGGCATGAATATTTAAATTTATCCCCACACCACACAAAGATGGGAACTATAAAGGTTGAGAATATATTGGGCATAATTAGTTGTCTATGATTAAATATTTAAAGCCATTAGTAAGAGATTTATTTACGGCTCATTGTTATTCACTTTA
This sequence comes from Scalesia atractyloides, assembly GCA_947069175.1. Lineage (NCBI taxonomy): Eukaryota > Viridiplantae > Streptophyta > Magnoliopsida > Asterales > Asteraceae > Scalesia > Scalesia atractyloides. The sequence goes on from CAMTDV010000013.1 coordinate 25,533,497, forward strand.
GTGAATGAATGTTCCCAACAATCGGGGGAGATAAAAAACAGTTGCAAAGTGAAAAGGTGGAATGAATTATCATGTTATCTTGATCCTCAGACTATAAACTATGAACGGGAACTTCAAAAGATAATTCATTTACCAATATAAAAGAATAAATTATCAGACAAGTTCACTGACCTAAATACAGTGACTAAGTAAGTCACATAGTCAACTGTTAATACTCCAATTAAGTTAATTGTCCCAGAAGGACAAACCATATATTAGTAATGAGTTTCTTGCAAGCCTGAAGCATGGTGGACTAGTCGATTCCAAAAAATAAAAATTACTCGAAAAATTTGGATCAAGTAATGAAGAAGATGGTCAAGTCGAGGCTATAGTGAAAAGGTCTCCTGAATAGACATTAGACATGATGGTTCCAGAAGAACCTTAGGAACCTGAAAATAAAAAGCTCATAGTAAATTATATCATATCTAGAAATGTTTTGGAATCGAAATTAAAATGACGTTGTTATACTTTTTTATTTAATGTAGCGCTTTAAATAATTAAATGATGAGGATCAAAATTTAAGATCTACCTATAAATTAATACATACATATAAATGATTGGCCAAAACGAAAAAAAAAAGCAAATAAGGCAGAGTTGAATTCTCTAATAAAATGAAAAGTTTTTCGGACCAATAGTCCATACAACTGAATTTGTTTGATATAAATGGTTCATTTATGTGAATCATGTAAAATCAAATTAAATGAGATAAGTCAAAATGGTGGCATGAGGATTTTCGCAAAAACCCATGATTAATTATAAAGAGACCCCATTTGAAGTGGTGGATGCAGTGACTTTGTAATATTTTATCATCTAGTAATACAAAGAGGGAATTGTTATGTGTCGTATGGATGTTGTGTATCATTTGATAATGAAATTTACATGAAGCTCCATGATGGATTTATATTATCAAATCATGAAAAGTAAGTTTTGAGAACACTATGATTGTTATATGCATATTAAAATTTGAGTACTTTGTGATTATTTAATATGTTGATTATGATTGGAACTCTTGATGAGTTTCCTAAAGCAGTTGAGTGCTTAAAGTAATCTGAGACATCATAGGATATAATTTTGTGCACCAATATATACGCAATGAATAAATAGAACTTGGTGATTATGATATCCTAATGTATAATAATGGTACAATGTTCATTGGAGTGATTTTGATGTTATCGATGTTCCAATTGATTTGCTAAATGATAAAGTTTATGCACCAAAACTCTTAAAGAGTGAATGCACATGCATAATTGGTCAAGATGGAAAAAGTCCATGATGGATTGATGATGCTAGAAGCATTAATATCAATACCCTAAGAGCGTTATCTAAAAGTTAACAAAATGTGTAAGGATTAAAATAGTCGGGTTGAGTGTTTTATGCTCATGTGATATTGTGATAAAGAGGGATAAAAGTTTGATTAAGTCAGCCATGCTTCTATCAAAATTTCACTTCTAAAAGTTTGCTATAATCACAGTTTACAGTGATGATGTACACATCATCGGGAGGAACTGTCGAGCTTTTAGCGAGAAAATTTTTTGAAAGACCTTGGCTCAATGTAATTATTTCTCGACTTGCAGCTCGAGTATATGTGTAATGATATTTTTATCAATCCATCAAAATACATTCAGAAGTTGTTGTGATATTTTACTATGAACAAAGCTCATCCTTAAAGAACGTTAAATTTTGTTCATTACATAATACAGAAAAGAAATCTTATCATCTCCAATTAAATAAACTGAAAATTTTGGCCGAGAAGTACCATAGTTAAGTGCAATGGGTGCATTAATATTTCTTGTTACCCATGCATGATTATAAATCTTTTATTTGAGTATATTGATGTAATTTAGTATTTGTCAAGTGAAGAGAAGTTGGAATTAGTTAAAACAACTACTTTGATACATCTAAGGTATGAAATATTATTTTACTAACCAATCGAAACAAGTTTGGTTAGCCTTGTCGATGCAGGGAATGTAACACCGCACGGTTGTTGATCTTGCCGTACATATATATGAGAGGAGGCAGTAGAAGTCTAACATGAAGGTCATGCATCATTGCTTAGTTTAAAGAATTGCACATAAGGAGATCAAGCAACAATTCATTACTACCAAGTTTTGAGAAACTTTCAAAGACGATCGACAATGTCACTTAAAAGATACATATTAAAATGAGGGGGAGTAATATACACGTTATTCGTTCCTCTTCACTAAGTTTTCCGCTATTGGGTTTTCTTAGTAAGGTTCTTAACGAGTAAACAAATCTGATCCAGAAGTATTAGGGGAGAAAATACGCGCTGCACTCTTTTTCCCTTAGTTATGGTTTTATCTCACTGGTTTTTCTAGCAAGGTTTTTAATGAGGCAGCATCACCAAACGTATTAGAAGAATACTATAATACATCATGTGGATAGTCAAGGGGGAGTGTTATGAATACATCATTAAGAGGGACTCTCCACATCCTTAACTCCTCTTTTGTATTTACTCTTATATTAATGTATGTGCCTATAAGTAGAGGCTTTGTATTTCATACTTACACATGAATAAGATATATGTTTACCAATCTCTCTTTATTTCTATATGTTAATAGGCTAGTTGTTACACAACAAAAAAACATTGTTTAACATATAATTAATGTGAAAACCCTAAATTTCTCTTTTTAACATTATTTGGTCATAAATTACAGAACCCGGCTTATAAACCCTAATATAACACTCCAACAATTGTTAAAGCACCAACACTATTCGCAATTATTCACAATGCTTATAATTAAATCAAGATTAGTCCTTACATGCGACGTCAATGTTGTAGCCATCGCGTAGGACACTCTTTGCTACTATGTGTGAACTTGTGTGGAATTATCTGACAACGCAATCAGGTGAGTTACATAGCCCTTGTTTTCTTAAACTTTTAGTGAAACATGTTACTTAAAATTTTCCTGTACTTATGTCATAATGTTATCTTTATGCTTCTTGTCTTAAATGATGCTTTAGGAGCTAACATTAAAATATACGTACAATCATTAACTTCAACCAAGCCAACTGTAGTGAATTATAGCGCTATAGGTCTGTCAAACCCATCCATCCATTTGTTTTCCAAGGATGATTGAAACAAAATATATACAAACTTTTGGTTTCAAATTATTCACTGACTAGGTTTGATTGTACACACCATTTGTTCCAAAATATTTGTTTTCACAAGATAGTTCTAGATAAACCTTGACATGCAAATTGCTTATCATATGTTTCATATGCAAACCTATGTATGCTCACCAAATTTTCGAAGTTAACCCTTTATTTTCCACATCTTTCAGGAACCAATGCATGATCATTATAGGATATCACATCTAGGATGCTTTGAGACTTAGAATAATTTTAACTTGATCTAGTTATTTTGTTTGAACAATTTGTTTTTCTTGTATGGATGATCTTTAAATTGATTAATGAAACATTTTTTTTAGTCGATCATGAGCTATTGAACAATTTGTAGCACCTCAATGTTTCCGCCTTTGGTCGGGGTGTTACACATTGTATCAGAGCCATGGTTATAGATAATTACGTTATTAGATTATCTAAAACCTAGACTATAACCCTAGGATTGCTCTTATATTTTGTATTTATTTTTCCTATGCATTATACTTATCCTTATCCTTGCCTTAGATTGAGTCTTCTTATCTTATCAAAATCTCTACACCTGGTTTTCTTAATCCATCCTTAGATTTTAGCAAAAATTCCAAGGTTAAAGCCTAAAGATGTTTTGTTAACAACTTTCCATACACTATCCTACAGTTACCATTCAAATGACGATCCCCTACAATTTATTTTCCAAAATTTCTTCAGAAAGAAACATTTCGCCACCCAAGATTTGATAACCCTTCATTTATCCTTCCCCCTACACATCTTCTTTATCCAGTAGGTGTACGCCTTTGATGTTGAATGAAATTACGATGTGGATGAAGAAGGCAAAAGGGCGGAGTATGTTTTTCAAAATTGATATTGATAGCGAGGGAGAGGAGGAGTGAGAAATGCAGAGGCTTGTCAGAAGCCTTTTATGGGTATGGAAGACATCGGAATGACAATCGGAACAAGAAGGAGGCTATGTTCTATATGGTGAACCTTCTGGATGATGCGACAAGTATGCTAATCTTGAAGGCGTATCAGCCGTTCGGGAAGTATCGATACGTATATGGCAGGATAAGGAATGTTGGAGAGAATTTCTTTCGATTTGTCAGGATGGTTGGGGTGACAGACATGGAGAATGTGGTTGGTGGGTTACACACCATCAAGATTTATAATGCAAAACTTCACGTGATTATCTTTTGGAGTTTAAATTGCAAAACACGAAAAGTTTGAGGTTAAAAGTAAAAATAATCAAATACTTTTGGGTTAAAAGTAAAGATGAAAAGTTTTGGGGTTAAAAGTAAAAAAAATCAAATAGTTTGGGTTAAAAGTAAAGATAAAAAGTTTTAGGGTTAAAAGTAAAAAAAGTTAAATAGTTTTAGGTTAAAAGTAAAGAAATTAAAAAAATTGAAAAACTCTCAAAGAATAAGATACAAATCTTCTATTTTTAAAAATGTTGTAAATTATAGTATTGAGTAATAGGTAAAATGTGTATAGTTGGACATCAAAAATAAATGGAAAGACAACAAAAAGTCTAATGATGATTTGAAAAATAGCTTATGGTTTAGTTGTACACGAAAAGACAACTTTGTGACAACTTATCTTATTGCAAGTTGAATGTTAACATAGTAGGTTCTCAGAAAACTATTTACTCGAATGCATTAGTTTAAATAAAAATTATTCATGAACCACACTTTATTGTTGTCTTATACCTCTTACTATAAAACTTAGAACATTTTATCGTTGTCTTGTCTCTTTATATATGTTACCTGAGTCTCATTATTTTGCAATTTATGATATTTAACTTTTTATATAACTTTTTACTACTGAATTTGAGACCAACAAGCCTCAATGAATTTACAAACTGATATATAAGATGAACCATTTTCACGTATTGCGCACCTTCCTTTAAGATGTCTACTTTGATTTTCATTACTTTTCCTTCTTCACCCTTCACTAAATCCATGACCATCCTAGCAACCTCCTCCTCCCCACCACTTTCTTTGTCGGCAACACCTCCGGCCTCACCGCCACCTTCAGCTCCTCCGTCAACATGGCGGCATTCATCTTCTGCTCCGCATACAATGGCCACGCAATCATCAGCACTCCATTCGTAACACTCTCTAACGTTGAATTCCATCCACAATGTGTCAAAAACCCTGCAACAGACGTGTGGTTCAAAATCTCCACTTGTGGGGCCCATGACGGCACCACAAGCCCAACCTTTTGGGTTCGTGTCAAAAACCCTTCCGGAAGATAATCACATGTAGCGTCAGATTGACCAATTTTGAAAAATGATCCACCTGGCACATGTCCATTCGGTGGCCGCACCACCCAAACAAATCTTTGTCGGCTTAGCTCCAAACCCCAAGCCAACTCATTCATTTGCTCGGCTGATATCGTCCCTCCGCTTCCAAACGACACGTATATAACCGATCGGTCAGTTGTTTGTCGAGCCACTCAACAACCTCACCCTTTAACATGTCCGGTTCATATCTTTTGTTCACCGGTCCAACTGTGTAAACCTGTTTGTATTTCACCATGGACCGTAAAATCTCATTGGTTCGTAGTGCGTTAAGAGTTTGGGGTTCAAAATCTTCCCACGTGTTAATTAACATTCCGTCTGCCAAAGTTACACCAACTACTAGGTTTAGGTAAACGTCATAGTTTTCATCATCCCGGTTCAGCATGGCATCGACAACCTCCTCTGGTCGTACTGGTCTGCAGCCGGGTATCTCCAACGGCTCTTTTTGGTCAATATATTGATCCACCACTTTCTTATCTAGCACCGGAGAGTAAGTGAAGAGTGCGGTGAACCATGCGTTGCCAGTTACAAACACGTACTTCGGTATCTCCAGTTCTTCCGCAATGGCCCATGACTCGTTGGCAAATATATCACCAACAAGGACGTGGGGACGGGGGTTCATTGCGAAGATAGTGGTACGAATGGCGGGAATTGTTTCCCGCATCATGACGCAAAGTTGCGTGACAACATTGGCGTTGCGTGCAGCGACGACGGAGATGTCGGAAGCCGGGATTTGGATGACAAGGTGGGTAGTGAAGGATGTAATGAGTTGGGATAGGGATTTTGGGGTGGTGGCAGTGGCGGTGACAACGAGGACGGTGACACGAAGGTTGTGATGGGTGACAAGACGGTGGCCAAGTAATAATATTGGGACTAAATGGCCAACTCCGGGACTTGCAAGCATTGCTACGTGAAGTTGTTTGGTGGCCATTTGTGATAATAGGATGAACAAGTTTTGTGGTGGAAATGCCTTATATATAGTACTCTATTTTTGAAGGAGAGCGTTACATAAATTTATAATAACATGAATCTTCTCGTCATCGTTAATATGCAACCAATTCATCTTTAACTATGCATAAAGCTTATACTATATCATCTTTCTTATCTAGAAACTCTATTTATTATACACTAAAATTTTCTAACATATTATATAGCTATTGAAAATAAACTATTAACTTAAATGTTAGCAGTGATGGCATTATCATATATCATAAATGAATATTAACTATACAGGTAAGTTCAACGACTCTTTACAACATATATTTCTTTGCAAAAGATATATTGGGTTGATTTATAATAGAAAGTGATTTAAATATAAGAAGTGATTAAGTATAAGAAGTGTGATCATCTTATGGTGATAAGTGTTCAAAAAAGATTCAAGTGGAAATGATAATTTTGTCAAAGAGAAAAAAAGATTATGCACGTGCAAGTCATATGCTATTTCCCCCTATTTTTTAAACGTTCGTAACTTTTTATACGTAATTTTTTAAAAAAAGTTATACCATAAAATTGAGCTTTTTTTATCTTTAATATAAGTACCCTATTGTAACACCTTAAAGACATCGAAAACCCTGTTGCGTATTACACCAATGACATAACATAAAACACAATGAGAAACCCAGTTAAGTATTACACAATTGACATAACGTAAAACAGAGTGTGTAACATTCGTATAAACGGGTTCCAAAACCCGCATGTTTATTAATCAAGTATTTGTTATTTTGTCCATCGCATATTTACTAGCATAAGTTATTTTTTTTATTAACAAAGGTGGTAGAATAAAAAGTTTTTGATTAATAAATAATAATATTAATAAGTGAATTAAAATAAACTTAAAAATAATAAAACAAAAATAAAAGGGGAAAACCGGGGATCGAACCCGGGTCACCCGTGCACACACACACACCAAACACCACTGCACTGCACACACATTGGTATTGAAAAAGGGAAACCTCTAAATGTTATACTATGAAAACACTTCACCCTGCAAGTTCAGAACATCAAGAACTGTAACCGTCTTGATTCAAAAATCAATCATGTCGACCGTTTCTGTTTCACGATTAATCAATCATAATCAGTGATCTTGAACATTAAAGATCAAGCCGTTTAGCAAATTATTGATTCGTAACTCCTGTCATGAAACCGAAAATCAAATCATGGACATTAAAACTCGAATATGAAACTGATTGAAGGACATGGTATTGTCAATCCATAAATACCGACCCTAGCATCCAAGTGAACTCGCTCATACCTCTCTCTCCATTACCAATTTTCTGTGTAACCCCTGCTGCCGTCGAGACCGCCGGAATTTCTATTCAACCACCGGAGAAATCAAACGCCTCTCTTCGATTTTGGTATAAGCATCTAAACCACTCGAGTATAATCTATGTTTCTGCAAAAATTTAAAACAATCATGGAGGGGTTAACTGTCGGGTTTTATAATTGGGGAAGAAGATGTAGTGCTGTTTGTATCTTTATATTATAGAACTTGGGTTATAACCGGGTTAGACACCCACCCTAGTTGGATGGGCTGGGTGCAAAATAAGTTGAGGGGTGCGGGTTCGAGCCTCAGTATGCACACCGATTACTTGATTTTAAAACCTTTTTAATTAAATGATTTCCTGAATTAATGTAAACAGTGTAAGTATAATAAAAATCAAGTATCTAACGGGTTAGACACGTAGCTCAGTTGGACGAGCTGCGTGCACGTGAACGGAAGGTCTAGAGTTCGAATCCCACTACACGCATCCAATTTCACCAAAGAACCGGTCAGGTCCCTTCTGTTAGACCTGACAATATTATTTTAATATATTATTTTATTTTCTTTTATTTATTTATATTACTTATATATATTTATTTTAGTTAAAAATCAATTAAAAAATACTAAAAATACAATTTTCGAAGGTTTAAAAAAATCTCAACAAAAAATAACCTAAAAATGTAACAAAAAGTATTAAATCAAAATATTAATTGGTTTATATTTATCGATTTATCGCGTTATTATTTTAGCTTAGTATTCGCTGTCGATCAATTCCTCAATTCGTGCGCATTCATTACAAACAAGACACGCACCCACTGTGAGTGAATCCTTACAAACTCCCTTTTAATCACGTTTTGGGGTGTATCGTGTGTCGTACATGTTTTATTTATTTATTTTAACACTTGTGCTAATATCGTTATGTGATCAAATGTGTATTTTTGTTTGTGTTATTATGTGTGGTTATATTTTACCATTTCAGTGCAATCATTCATTTAAGGCCCATCAGTTACTCGTGGGATACGAGTTGAGCATCAGGTGCCTCATTAGATCGGCTCCGTTTGATTGAGCCTTGATCTCAATTTCATCTTTTATCATGTCTGGTGTTCATCGTGGATATTATGTGGTTTGTGATTGTTTATACATATGCATATGCTCACTTATGATTCATGCACAAATTTTTATTACCAATTGTTTAAATTGTTTTACTTAGATTCACTCGCCAACTTTTGTTGACCCAAACCTTTGTTTTTACGCATGATACAGGTGGACAGGTTGAGGAGGGGAACACATAGGAATGGCCTTAGAAGATTAATAAAATATATTCTGTTTAGAACAATGTTTATTTGTGCTTGTATATTTCCTTGTTCTGATATTTGAAGTTTTAATTCCAATTTAATAAATATGAAACCTTTTAGTAAATGTCATGAGCTTTAATGATAACCCAATTATGCCCCGACTTTTATTTCCGCTGCGGGTCGGGTGTGATAGATTGGTATCAGAGCGTGTGACTATAGGGATATAGGATAGGTTATTAGACCCTTAGAGCTTATACTATAGTTAATTCGATTTTAATTGTTTATGTGTTATATGCAAACCTCATGATTTTTATATGTTTCATGTTTATTTTTCATACACAAGTACATGCAAGCACTTTCACTACTACATGCTAATATGTGATGATCATTATAGTTTATATGTTGTTAACATATCATGCCTACGCAAGCACACACATCACGATTTCCAATTTTCATGATTTCTTCTCAAATATTTTGCAATGTTTTCATGTTTTTCAATCTCATCAAAGTGAGTTCTACGACGGGCATGTAGTAACTGGAAGGGTACGAGTACCTGTAGTTGGAACGTCCTATCTAGCTTGGCATTCGTATAAATCCAAAAAAATGGACCATTTTGCCTACCTGGGGACTAACGATGAGAGTACAAAGGACCTATTAGGCCAAAGCATGCCACACCAAACATCGTGTGAACTAACCCCACCTTGAGTTGTCATTGTGTCTATACCTGGACACACTCTGACCTTATACCTTGCAATTATGTTTTACAAATTTCATTCGGGTGATGCAAGCAATAACAGGCCAACACTAATGTGAACCCTACCAAGCCCAGTAGTCATGGGGGCCCACATGACTACCTAGGCTAAAGTATGGGAGACATTGGGAGGCCCAATCTCAAGCAAGCCCAAGACATCCTAGGGATGTAGTTAATTTATTGTTTCATTTATTTTGAATGTTGTTTTCACTTTTTACGACACATGACACCTAAAAACGTTCAATTCATAATCTTGCTACTTATTTCCTGTAGATGTCTGCTAGACACTCTCGAGGTGGTAGAAGGTCGGGAAGATCTAGCGAGTGTATGGCCACTCAAATCGCTCAATAGATGGCTGCCGTACTTCCTAATATCATTGTGCAAGTACAACAAGCACTTGCCGCCAATCCCATCAACCCCACCAACCAAGAAGAGCAAAATATCGCCAACCCTCCTCCTAACACCATCAAATGTACCTACAAGCATTTCAAATCATGCGATCCCCCAAAGTACGAAGGGACTGAAGGTGTCACTTCTCTCCTCCGTTGGTTTGAGGAGATGGAAAGCACTTTTCTCAATTGCGATTGTCCCGATGATCGCAAGGTGCGCTATGCTACAGGTCGGTTGTTTGGAGTAGCACTTACCTGGTGGAACACAGAAAAGGGTAAGCAAGGTGCTGAAGCTGCTATGGCCTTGACTTGGGATGAGTTGAGGGAAATCATGACGAGACGCTTCTGTCCAAGAAGCGAAATCAAGAAACTGGAAGATGAGTTTTACTCATTAAAGCAAAAAGAGGGAGACCACACCACATACAACAAGAGGTTTCTCGAGTTGAATCAGATGGTCCCCAATCTGTTCACCCCGCTCTATCGTCTAATCGAGCATTACATTCGAGGTCTTCCCTCGAAAATTCAAGATTATGTGTTAAGTACCACACCTGCAACACTCCAAGCTGCCATGGAGCTGGCTACCGAACTTATGGAAAATCGCATTCGAAATGGTGATTTTAAAGATGAGAAAAAGAAAGATAAGGCACATGTTGAAACTCCAACCCCAACTCCAGCAGGTTCGTCTTCCAAATTTGCTAGCAAAAGGAAGCGCAATGGGAAGAATTTTGCTGTTACCCAAACCAATTCCCCCATCACTACTGCCCCAATCACACAAGTCGCCCCTCAAGCCGCCTCATTCAAGAAGCCATACACTGGTCCACACCCAAAATGCAACCAATGCCAATACCATCACCCCCTAAGAACCCCTGCCAATACTGCACAAGTTGTGGCCGTGCAAGTCACACGATTCAAACTTTCCGTATTCTCCAGAAGCCAAACCGCAACCATCCTCTAGCCCAAACCAATAATCAAGTGGTGGGCCAAGCCCAAAACCAACAACCCTTACTTTTACCACCTGCTCAACCCATGGCTCAACCCTACTACCAACCCAATTACCCAATGATGCAACATGTCAGGGCGTGCTTCAACTGTGGCGATCCAACCCATTTTCGTAACACGTGCCCACGCCTGGTGAATGTAACATCCGTCGAAAAACGGGTTTCCAAAACCCGCTTCATTTATTAATCGAATATCAAGTTATAAAATTTCGTTGCGTATTTATGATTAATTTTAATTTTAAACAATACATAATTAATAAACATTTTAGAATATAGAAACTAAAATTGTTAAAAAGTAAAAATAAAGTAAATAAAAAAGAAAATAGGCTGCCGGGTTTCGAACCCGGGTCAGCCGGAAGACACAACCAACACACATCTTAACCACTACGCCACTTGACTTGTTTGTGTAAACAATGAATCATATAAAACATAAGTCGCACCCGTGAATTCATCTGTTTGCGCCAAAACTGAAACCGATAATTGGCTTTCAACTATCCAGACTTTTGAGTGATCGCTAATTACTGATTATAACCGATAAATCAATTGCTGCCCACGTTCTAATCAATTCAGTCTTCAATTGCCTTGATTCATATGATTTTTGGGAGTTGAAAACCGAAATCATTTACTTCCAATTTACACAGATAATATCATCGCCTCATAACTCAGAAGCACTCGCAGCACCTTCAATTTCATTTGCGCTCTAATTTCTGTTCGTCGGAAACGTTATCTGCTATCGCCGGACTTTCGCCGGAAAACTGGGACATACATCGAATCGGTAAATTTCTCGATTCTTTCATCTTCTATCCATTGTTAGACTTATACTAACTTAAATCCTTCAACCAGAATCGGCCCCAGACGACGTTACCGGATAGTCTACACTCGCCGGAAAATCTCTGGACATTTCCGAAAACACGCTGTGAATCGGTACAAACATCTAAACCCTCTAATAATCTTTGTTTAGTAACTCAATTTCACAATTAGTTAATCAAAACTGTTAATTGGTCCGCTCAGACGGAATTCATAAAACAGAGCCGACGACCTTTGCCGGAGTTCTGAGAAAAACATCTTTTCCGGTACATTCATTTCCAAAACCTTCTTTATCCATTACATTTCAATCATATATACGTTCGTTAATCGAATTAAACAAGAACTGTCGAATACCGGTTGTCTGTGTCTTTGAACGAAGAAGATGAAGTCGAACATTAGGTATAAGTTTAATTAAAACAAGATATTAAACCGGGTTAGACACACAGTCCAGCGGTGGATTGTGTGCGCAAACAAAACAAACGTCACGAGTTCGAATCTTACAAACGCACCGGCTTTCCGAATTAAAACCAATTTTTTTGTTACTGAATCAGAGTAGGACCCAGGATGTTTTTAAGATTAATATAAACTGTAAGTTTAACAGATAAGTCACACAGCCCAACTGGTTGGGCTGTGCGCTTACAAACCGAAGGACCCGAGTTCGATCCGGCTCCCTGCAAACCGGATCAACCATTTAAATTCTTTTAATATAAAACGAATAAATTAAACATTTAATTAGTATGTATATAATTAAAACATAGAATATTTCGGGTTAGACACGTAGCTCAGTTGGTAGAGCTGCGTGCACGCGTACGGGAGGTCACAAGTTCGAACCTCACTCAGTGCACTTACACCACAGTCCGACCGGTCAACGGTCCGGTCAACGGACCGGTCAACGGTCAACGGTCAACCCAAAAAGTCAACATTTTTTTATATTTTTATTTATTTATTTAATTTAAAAATCAATTAAAAATACTTAAAAATAATACTTTTAAAGTTAGAAAATGACCTTAAACTCACAAAAATAAATCTAAAAACCCTATTAAAATTGTTAATAAAATCCACTTATTTACCGTACCTTTTCGTTATTATTTAGGTTAGTTATTTCTCGTCGATCAACTCTCTAAACTCGTGCGCATTCAACATCATCAAACGAACGCACCCAATGTGAGTGAATCTCTACAAATTCCCCGTTTTAATCACATTTTGGGGTGTATCATGTGTCGTTTATTATTTATTACATTTAAACACTTGTGCATCCATCATATCCATGATCAAACGTGTATCCAATATGTATCAATTGTTTGTGTGGTTAATGTTTAGATTAAATTTATCATTTTCAGTACATACATCATCATAGGCTGCGTCTGTTCCCCATTACCTATGAGCGGAACGTGGCGTTGCCAACATACGATCGGCTCCGTTTGATTGAGTCTTGATCGCACATACATCATCATAGGCCGTCCGTTCCCCATTACCTATGAGCGGAACGTGACGTTGCCAACATATACATTATCATTCATGTCATATACTCATGCAAGGTGGTTTGTTATTGTATGTTTATTTACGTTTGCTCACATATGATTATTGCACAATTTTTCTATATTAAATACAACAAGAAATCAATAATAAATGTTTTCTAACAAGGTTCACTCGTCAACTTTTGTTGACCCAAAAACCCCCATTTTTACACATGATACAGGTGATCCAGTTGCAGCAAGAAACATATAGGACGGCCTAGAAGAATAAATCAGTTTAGGCTTTGGATTGTTTATTTAGTTACTTTTTCCTTGTAATTGTATGGACTTGTTTGAAATATTGAAGTTGTAATTTGAATTTAATAAATATGAAACATTTTAGTAAACATCATGAGCTTCGGTGATAACCCAATTATGCCCCGACTCTTATTCCGCTGCGGGTCGGGGTGTGACAGTGAACATCATAAATGCCCAAGCTCAAGCCAATCTGATGAACCAAGCCAACCAAGCTAATTCACCTGCTAGAGGAAGGGCTTTCAACATCAACGCCAACCAAGCTAGGGCTAATAACAATGTGGTCAATGGTACGTTTCTTATTAACGGTAGATATGCATCCATACTATTTGATACTAGTGCGGATAAGAGTTTTTTGTCCTTAGAATTCGAATCCATTCTTGATTTACCTCGCGTTAGTCTTGCTGAACCATTCACGGTGGAAGTTGCTGATGGTGAACCTATTACGTTAGACTCGATTATTCATGATTGTACTCTTACTCTTAATGATCACGATTTCTCAATTGATCTTATTCCTATGAAGTTGGGTAGTTTTCGATATTATCATCGGTATGGACTGGCTTAGTCAGCATCACGCTGAAGTTGTTTGCTACGAGAAGTTTATTCGAATTCCTCTCGCTAATGGTCGAACTTTACGTATCTTTGGTGAAACTCCTTCTAAAGGGCTTAAATTGATGTCATGCCTCCAAGCTCGTAGATATCTTCGCAAAGACTATATCGCGTTTCTAGCTCATATCGACAAGAAGGAAGGCAAAGAAAGGAAGCTCGAAGATATTCCCATCGTTAAAGAATTTCCTCAAGTTTTTCCCGACGACGTTTCGGGACTTCCTCCTGTGCGAGAAGTCGAGTTCCGAATCGATCTTGTACCTGGTGCTACACCAATCGCAAAATCTCCCTATAGGTTAGCCCCATCTGAGATGCAAGAATTAGCTAGTCAATTACAAGAGTTGACTGACAAGGGGTTTATACGCCCTAGCTCATCACCTTAGGGTGCGCCTGTTCTTTTTGTAAAGAAGAAAGATGGAACTTTTCGTATGTGCATCGATTATAGAGAGATCAACAAGCTGACCATCAAGAATCGCTATCCATTACCTCATATTGATGATCTTCTAGATCAACTTCAAGGTGCCACCTGCTTTTCAAAGATCGACCTTCGTTCTTGGTATCCCCAACTTAGAGTTCGTGAAGAAGATATTCCGAAGACTGCGTTTCGAACTCGTTATGGCCACTATGAATTCATGGTTATGCCTTTTGGTTTGACCAATGCTCCTGCTGTTTTCATGGATTTGATGAATAGGGTGTGTAAACCCTATCTCGATCGTTTTGTCATAGTTTTCATTGATGATATTCTTATCTACTCCAAGACCAAATCTGATCATGAGCGTCATCTTCGACTCATTCTAACACTCTTGAGAACTGAAAAGCTTTATGCTAAGTTCTCGAAATGTGAGTTTTGGTTAAAAAGGGATACAATTTCATGGTCATGTCGTTAATGACAAAGGGATTCATGTTGACCCTGCAAAGATCAAAGCGGTACAAGAGTGGCAAGTGCCACGCACTCCTACTGAAGTTAGGTCATTTCTTGGTCTCGCTGGTTATTATCATCGTTTCATCGCAATTTTTTCTCGTATCGCCGTTCCACTCACATCCTTGACTCATAAGGGTAAACCCTTTATTTGGGGACCCAAACAAGAAGAGGCTTTCCAAACTTTGAAGCAAAAGCTTTGTGATGCACCTATCCTTACACTTCCTGATGGCTACGAAGACTTTGTGGTTTATTACGATGCATCAGGGCAAGGTTTAGGTTGTGTTCTAATGCAAAGAGGGAAGGTGGTAGCTTATGCCTCAAGGCAACTCAAAGTTCATGAAAAGAACTATACCACTCACGACCTAGAACTTGGAACAGTCGTGTTCGCTCTAAAGATATGGAGACACTATCTTTACGGTACAAAGTGTGAAATCTACACTGACCACAAGAGCCTTCAGCATATCTTCAATCAAAAAGACTTGAACATGAGGCAATGTCGATGGGTCAAACTCCAAATGACTATGATTGTGAAATTTGATATCATCCTGGCAAGGCTAATGTTGTGGCTGACGCCCTCAGTCGAAAGGAGTATGCAAACTCAATCTGTCTTTTGTGTTCCCAAATTGTGATCGATCTTCAAAATCGAATTAGAGCAGCTCAACATATTTCCGTCATGGAAAATGACGTGCGAGATAAACTGTCTTGTGGAGTTGAAACTAAACTAGAGTCCAAGTAGGATGGTATTCTCTACTACTTGAATCGTATTTGGATACCTGATCGTGATGATCTTCGTGCTTTTCTCATGAGCGAGGCTCACAAAACACGATACTCTATACATCCAGGAGCCGATAAGATGTATCAAGATCTACGATACTCCTACTGGTGGCATGGTATGAAGAAGGATATCGCGATATTTGTTTCCAAGTGCCTTACATGTTCCAAAGTAAAAGCTGAACATCAAAGACCCTCAGACTTCTTGTTCAACCCGAAATCCTGTATGGAAGTGGGAAAATATAACCATGGATTTCATTACTGGGTTACCTCGCACCTCCAGTGGGTATGACACCATATGGGTAATTATTGATCGTCTTACCAAGTCATCTCATTTCATTCTGATCCGCGAAGACTTCAAAAACGAGAAGTTAGCTCGTATCTATATAAATGAAATTGTAAGCCGTCATAGTGTGCCCTTAAGTATCATTTCAGATCGAGACGGTCGCTTCACTTCGCAAACATGGCAAGCCGTACAATCCGCTTTGGGTACACGTCTAGATCTCAGCACTGCCTTTCACCCTCAAACTGATGGTCAATCTGAACGCACCATACAAACCCTTGAAGACGTGTTGCGAGCATGTGTCATAGACTTCAAGGGAAATTGGGACACTCATCTACCGTTAGTGGAATTTTTCGTACAACAATAGCTACCATTCAAGCATCAGTATGGCTCCTTTTGAAGCCTTATATGGTCGTAAATGCCGATCTCCTGTATGTTGGCACGAAATTGGTGAAGCAGCAAATCACTGGACTTGAGTTGATTCAAGAAACAACTAACAAAATCCTTCAAATTCGAAATAATCTTCTAGCAGCTCAAAGTCGTCAAAAGAGTTACACTGATAAACGACGAAAGCCATTGGAGTTTAGTGTTGGTGATCAAGTACTTTTGAAAGTATCACCGTGGAAGGGAGTGGTTCATTTTGGTCAAAAGAACAAGCTAGCACCATGCTATGTGGGACCATTCAAGATACTCGAAAGAGTAGGTCCTGTAGCATACAAGCTTGACCTACCAGAAGAACTCAACAGGATTCATCCCACATTTCACGTATCAAACTAGACAAAGTGTCTCGCCGACGAAAATCTCCATATTCCTTTAGAAGATATGCAAATCGATGAATCAATGCACTTCGTTGAGAGATCATTAGAAATCATGGACTACGGAGAAAAGCGTTTGAGACGAAGTCATATCCCAATCGTCAGGGTGCGTTGGGAGTCAAAACAAGGACCTGAGTTTACTTGGGAATGTGAAGAATCAATGCGTGAAAAATACCCCATCTCTTTCCAGTTGCAGCTATTACTTAAATTTCGAGATGAAATTTCTAAAAGTAGGAGATACTGTAAAATTCGTATAAAACGGGTTCCAAAACCCGCATCGTTTATTAATCAAGTATTTGTTATTTTGTTCCTCGCGTATTTACTAGCATCAGTTATTTTTTTTATTAACAAAGGTGGTAGAATTAAAAGTTTTTAATTAATAAATAATAATCTTAATAAGTGAATTAAAAAACTTAAAAATAATAAAACAAAAATAAAAGGGGAAAACCGGGGATCGAACCCGGGTCACCTGTGCACACACACACCAAACACCACTGCACTACACACACATTGGTGTTGAAAAGGGAAACATCTAAATGTTATACTGTGAAAACACTTCACCCTGCAAGTTCAGAACATCAAGAACTGTAACCGCCTTGATTCAAAAATCCTGTCGATCGTTTCTGTTTCACGATTAATCAATCATAATTAGTGATCTTGAACATTAAAGATCAAGCCGTTTAGCAAAATCATTGATTCGTAACTCCTGTCTTGAAACCGAAAATCAAATCATGGACATTAAAACTCGAATATGAAACTGATTGAAGGACAGGGTATTGTCAATCTATAAATACCGACCCTAGCATCCAAGCGAACTCGCTCATACCTCTCTCTCCATTACCAATTTTCTGTGTAACCCTTGCTGCTGTCGAGACCGCCGGAATTTCTGTTCAACCACCGGAGAAATCAAACGCCTCTCCTCGATTTCAGTATAAGCATCTAAACCACTCGAGTATAATCTATGTTTCTGCAAAAATTTAAAACAATCATGGAGGGGTTAACTGTCGGGTTTATAATTGGGGAAGAAGATGAAGTGTTGTTTGTAGATTTATATTATAGAACTTTGGTTATAACCGGGTTAGACACCCAGCCCAGTTGGATGGGCTGGGTGCAAAACAAGTTAAGGGCGCGGGTTCGAGCCTCAGTATGCACACCGATTACTTGATTTAAAACCTTTTTAATTAAATGATTTTCTGAATTAATTTAAACAGTGTATAAGTATATAAAAATCAAGTATCTAACGGGTTAGACACGTAGCTCAGTTGGAAGAGCTGCGTGCACGTGAACGGAAGGTCTAGAGTTCGAATCACACCACACGCATCCAATTTCACCAAAGAACCGGTCAGGTCCCTTCTGTCAGACCTGACAATATTATTTTAATATATTATTTTATTTTATTTATTATTATTACTTATATATATTTATTTTAGTTAAAAATCAATTAAAATACTAAAAACACAATTTTTGAAGGTTTAAAAATCTCAACAAAAACCACAAAAAATAACCTAAAAATCTAACAAAAAGTATTAAATCAAAATATTAATTGGTTTATATTTATCGATTTATCGTGTTATTGTTTTAGCTTAGTATTCATTGTCGATCAATTCCTAAATTCATGCGCATTCATTATCAAACAAGGAACACACCCACTGTGAGTGAATCCTTACAAACTCCCTTTTAATCATGTTTTGGGGTGTATCATGTGTCGTACATATTTTATTTATTTATTTTAACACTTGTGCTAATATCATTATGTGATCAAATGTGTATTTTGTTGGTGTGATTATGTGTGGTTACATTTTACCATTTCAGTGCAATCATTCATTTAAGGCCCACCAGTTCCTCGTGGGATACGAGTTGAGCATCAGATGCCTCATTAGATCGGCCCCGTTTGATTGAGCCTTGATCTCAAGTTCATCATTTATCATGTCTGGTGTTCATCGTGGATATTATGTGGTTTGTGATTGTTTATACATATGCATATGCTCACTTATGATTCATGCACAAATTTTTATTTAAATAACTGATATACCAATTGTTTAAATTGTTTTACTTGGATTCACTTGCCAACTTTTGTTGACCCAAACCTTTATTATTACGCATGATACAGGTGGAGAGGCTGAGGAGGGAAACACATAGGAATGGCCTTAGAAGATTAATAAAATATATTCTGTTAGAACAATGTTTATTTATGCTTGTATGTTTCCTTGTTTGGATATTTGAAGTTTTAATTCCAATTTAATTAATATGAAACATTTTAGTAAATATTATGAGCTTTGGTGATAACCCAATTATGCCCCGACTTTTATTTCCACTGGGGGTGGGGTGTGACACAGTGAGTATCAAACTAAAAACACAATTGAAAGTAGACAAAAACACAATCAATGATAGCAGATAAAGACACAATGGACAACAGACTAAACACAATGAGTATCAAACTAAAAACACAATTGATAACAACAGTAAAAGACACAATGGACGGCAGACTAAAACACAATGGACAACAGACTAAAACACAATAAACAACGGATTAAACACAATGCGCAACAAAACAAAAAAAACACAATGGACAACAGATTAAAACACAATCGATAGCATAATAAACACAATAACTAGAACCTATAACATAATGTATACAAAACCTAAATATAACACTATCGTCATTGTGTCATAGGTTGTGTTATAGGTTCTGATAAAAACGCAATGGACATAACCCAAATTAACACTATGTTATAAGTTTTGATAATAACACAATGTATAGAAACCTTAGTAAAAAATGTAAGGACCAAAACCCAGTTGAAAATACACACTGACTAGAACCTTAACACAATAAAAATAAAACCTAGTAAAAATGAAATTTTTTATTTTATTTTAATATAACAATATCATACTCATATTAAAGATAAAAAAACTCTCGTTATTATGGTAGAAAAATTTAAAAACAAATGTTGTATGAAAAAGTTATGCACGTCTTAAATTAATGGAGGGATTTGACATATGTCTTGCATGTAGGAGAGACAGTTAATAAAAATGAGATTCCTTTTATGCCTTTATTATTTTCTTTTCCCTTAAAATATCTCAACCCTTCAAATCTAGTATCAATGGACTAGAATCCTTCGTACCTTTCTTATTTATGTTTTTCTTTGTATTTGATCCTAATCCTTATTTGCATGTGCCTGGCGTGATAAGTAACAACTATATCAAATTGGAATATTGGATTTTAATAATCCCAATTATTCGTCACTATCCTTCAACAGTGCCAGTTTCAAACATAACCACCAGTAGTCTCACCTATTAACGGCCTCTAATATACCCTGACTAACAGAACCCTAACGCCTTTAGTCTCAGGTTGCCGAAAAAACGTTTTTGGCCGGATAAAGATTTTTAAAGTTCCGATCTAACGCTACAAGGAGGTTTGGGACGAAAATGTTGAGTTTTCTAGCCAAAGTGTTGAGTTTTCCGACGAAAAAGAAGTTTTTTAGTGAAAATACAGTTTTCTTGTGACCCCAATAATTGGAGCTTTTACTAAAAAATGTTCCTAAAGTTCTGTAATAAGGTTACAAAGAGTTTTGGTACGAAAAGGTTGAGTTTTCTGGCCAAAAAGAAGGTTTTCTTGCTAAAAACGTTTTTTTATCGGGCGACCGAAGACTAATAGAGTTAGGGTTCTGTTAGTAAGGGTCCAATAGAGGGCCAATATATTAATAATTAGGATTGCTAGTGGTTATTTTTTAAGTTTTTGCAGCCAACGACGAATAGTTACGATTATCAAAATCCAATATTCCTATCAAATTTGCCTTGAGTTTTCTTTATTTTTTAATTTGTACGGCTTCTGTGATACGTGATGGATTACAATTTTATCATGCATATATCGGTTCATATAGGTTGTCAAAATATTTAAAAAAACAAAGCAGGAAACCATTGTAACTTTTCTATATAAGGTACTAGATTATCTCCCGTGAATACTCAATATAGTAAGAACATAATGTTTGGAAAATAAAACATTTCAAGCTTTCTTTTAACCAGTCAATGGATGTCTAGAAGACTGAATACGTAAAAACCATTGTAACTTCTCTATATAAAGGTACTAGGTCATTATACGAATACTTACGGGATTGGACCATTTAAATAGTAAACAACGAATGTAAAATTTAGTTAAAATGTATGATATGTAAGGAAATACTTATATTTATAAATTAAAGCAATACAAATTTTTAATATTACATTTTTTAATATTATTATGTTACAAAAGAAAACAATAGGATTTATAAATTTATAAACACTAAGATTATTAGATCAAGTCCACCATCTCCAATTCCGAGGAAAATCCACCATCCAAACGCTTATTGCGGTAAAACCAGATTGGGATTGCATTTATACTTCATACTTATGGCCTCAACCCCAAATCTTTTAACTTCCCCTTCACATGACCAAATTCCGATTCCATGTTATCATTCACCTGCATGAGAAAAAAGGTTATTTCCTTACATGATGGATATATTAAAATAAATATCAACTAAAGGACATATTATTTATTACCTGATACTTACTTTGAGACACCCTACTTATTTTGGAACACCCTATATTCATACAGTTGTGATAATTGATTCTTTGCATATCCAATTCTTACAAAATACATATAGTCAGTGAAGCAATTTCTACCCATTTAAACAATGAAAGCAGGACTCAAACTTGAGGAAAAAGAAAATTAATACTTACTCATCTGGTTGGATCTATGTAGATACTCAAAAGTGACTTCATGCTTGGATATTTTGTAACATCTATGAAAAACGATTCTTAGAAAAACCTGACCCGTTTGTAAACAGAATTCAAATCGTAAGAAATGATAATACGATTTTTTTTACTTTCTTTTACTATCTGTATTATTACCATTATTAATTTAATAAACGAAATCACATTGCGGTTAAGACTATTAACCTTATAAATAATGTTGGTTAGTACATTAGTTATTAAATAAGGAATAATATAATTAAGTTAAATGTAACCATTAAATCTCCTAAACAATTATAATTTTCAAAACCATATCTATCCCCTCCATTTGCCAAACGACATTACTTGATCCAAAGGATATACCACCTACACATTAACATCATCCAAGCAACATCACCTATAACCCCAAACGATACCCACTACACCAAACGATATCACATATTTCCAAGCCTCAACCCAAACGACACCCTCTATCACCCAAACAACATCAGTACCTCAACCCAAATTACATCCCTTTCCTTCCCAAACGACAACCACCTGCAACAACAAATCTTCCCAAACGCGAATCAGTCGAACCCAACCAAACTTGTGTGACACGTTTAGGCAATGTTTGGCTTTCCATTTGATCCCGTATATTTTCTCAATAATGGAGAGCAATTACTCAAATCTTAATTGACTCTTTACACCTCTAATTAATCAACTTAAAGTCTTAACTAAAACCACCATTAACATGCCTTAGAATCCAAATAGACTTTCACTAATTTGGTAACCATATCATGCAAATCAATCTTAAAAGACATCTAACACTATTTCTAACCAAACCACACTTCCAAATCTTGCCAATTCTCCCTTTAATTCATGTAGAGCAATTCTAGGGCTTGGAACTTTATCATTTAATAACTCCTTCAATCCTTAAACAAATCAGGTAATTTCAGAGCCTAATTTGTTTAGTTTTTCATTCTCTATAAAACCCTACTATCTATTTCTGTGATAGAAGGGTACAAAAATCTAAATTTATTTTCTTTATGTTTTAGGTTTCTTAGTTAGTAGATTTTAGGGTTTTTAATTCTAGGCTTGTGTTTTGATGAAATTGAAAGTAGGACATTCTTCATCACCATGTTAGACTAGTTTCTGAAATTTTTGAGAATTATTAGACATCATTTAGATTTATTGTAGATCTTAATCAAGTTATAATATATGAAAAATATATAAAAATATGAATTTATCAAATAAAATATCAAGAATATTATTTTCTGGTTTTCTATAAAATACATAGGACATGAAATTTTGTTAAGTGTCATAACCCATGATAACTTTTTTAGTGATAAAAGGACTATTTAAATTATAAATCAAATTTAGTCTTTTTAATAAATTTAATGATTGTTAAAAAATAAGATAAGAATAGATTTTTGGACTTATAGAATTATAAGATGAATCTTTACTAATTTATGTAGAATTGATATTTTCAACATATATAATAAGATAAATTGTTATTATCTTGCCACATCAGTTCATTTTCATAATTTAGATTTACTAGATGTTAATTTAATAATTTTACTAGATTATAATATTTGTCGTGAGTTTGTAATGAATAAGTTAGAGTTAGCTTATACAACAATATATAAGATTTAGACATAGTATCTTTATGTTGAAATTACAAATTCGTCACATTAATTTATTTTAGTTACAAATATCAACTTATTATATATGTTGAAATTATTATATGTAATTTTAGGTAATACAAAAGCCTTCAAATCATACGATTTAATTTGTATAGTTTTGTAATATTGTTTGGTTTGTTTAATATATTTTGTTATTATATATTTTTGGCTAACTTTAGTCTTTTAAAGTTTTCTCTCAAATTCGTGTGGTTTATCCAAGGATCAAATAAACTAAAAACGGTGATTAGATCTAACTCTTTCTCGTTTTTACAATTAAACTGTTGGGGTGTATCATGTGTCACATATTCGTATACTAAATCACTTTAATCACCAACATACAAAGTCAATATGTAATTATGTGTTTGTGTAGTTGTGATTTGTTTATTTATTTATGTGAACTCGCAATCACTTATATTCTAACACGTCATTGTGGATGCACTGGGTGGCCGGTTCCGGATGGCCATGGGTTGTCGCCTGGTATTGCCACTACCATTAGATTCGCTCTTCGGGGCTTTAGTCTCGCATGGTCACATTATCGCTTTATTCATATATTCTCATGAACACATTGTCTCGTATTGGTATGTGTTGATTATTTGTTGTGATCAATATATTAACACTTGAGTTGCATGTTAAACTTAAAAAATAAAACAAAATTTATGTTATTTAAATACAGATTTACTTACCAACATTTTTGTTGATCCAAATTACTGTTTACGTATGATACAGGAAATTAGGTGTGACAAGATGAGGATAACGACACATAGGAGGTGCCTTAGTCAAATAAACTGGATTTTTTTTATGTTTTATGACACAAATATTGTATGGATTATTTAAAACTTATTTGTTATGTGACATTTAAATTTTTACATGATTAAATATTTAAACTTATAATAGGTGCCATAAGCTTCGGTCAAACATCTCGCTTTGACTGATAATCCACAAAGGGTCAGGGTGTGACCGAATGGCTATATAGATTTAGGTTTAGGTTATTAGACTATAACCCTTAGACTTAGACTATAGCTTGATTAGGTTCCTAATGTGCCTTATATGCTTAATTGTTGTCCTAACTTATAAATATTTAATTACACCTGTTTTAAATTTCCTAATATCACACACATAAATGTGAACATATTTAGTTGTTATATATGCTAATGTTATGTATCATACATGTTATTCTGTGACTGTGATGTATTACTATTATATAGTTTATTTTAAGTGTCACACTTACACACAATATATGCTATATAAATATTAAATCTTCTAATTAATCCATTTCTATTCCTATTTATATAAGTTTTCAAACAAATTAATTTTCAATGAACTTTAGTTATTCTTGGATTATTTATGTGTTTAAAATGTTATCATGTCAAAGCCAATCACTAGCTAACCTTTCCTAATCATAATGGGATGTGGGTATCGTCATCAGTCAGTCTCATTCTCTGTGGGCTTGAGATAGTCTCATTCTTTGTGGGCTTGAGACTCACTCATTGGCTTATTTCATTTATCTTTCATTATGTAAATTTTCCTTATGAGATTTTGATTTTCATGTGAGTTTTCAGTCTAATCAAAGTGAGTTCTTGTGATTGACATGTAGTAACTAAAAGGGTTAAGTACCGGTAGTCGGGACGCCCTGTCTAGGCTAGCATTCATATAAATCCAGTCAACCGATAGACAAGTTCGCCTACCTTGGGACTAACGATGAGAGTACAATAACATATTAGGCCAAAGCATGTCACACCAAATGTCACGTGAACTAACAACACGTGTCCGTGTTAATTCATGGATACCATCCAAACATCCTTTCATATCACTCCAAACTTGAATCATTTATCATTTCATGTTTTTTCTTCGGTTAAGAGTACATAAATGGGTGAACATGTGTTGACCATGCAAAAACTCGGTAATTGCAGGGCCCACGTAATTACGAAAGTGTTGCATGGATGGAATACCAAAATCTATGATGTGCCAAACCTAGGAATTTTCAAAATTTCACTTTTGAAATATCATTTTTTTCATAAGTTTATCATATTATCATAATTCTGTGGTTTCAAGTTTTGGATTTTCAACATTTCATGTGATGTCACGTTTTCAATTTTAATTGTATCATAAGTTTCATGATTTTTGTGGCGATTCTTTATTTTAATCAATTTTCAAGAACTCTTTGCGTTGATTCCCTTGGGCAACCACTGCCAATACCCCCCCCCCTCCATCAATTCAACATTACTTGTCGATAATGCACTGGCTATATCAATTCATATTTGTCAACGAGATAAACTTTCGTTACTCTTTCAAGTTCTATGATGCTTTTCATAAGAACTGTACTCGTGAATTATGGGCTACAATAAGTTCCATGATTTCATGAACTTCACTTATATGTAATTTAATATGTTCATATATTCTTGCTATGAATCGTCCATCTTACTTGCGTTAGTTCCTCATAGATGTCTTCTAATCATCGTCATCGCATGAGAAACTCTCACCGTGGAATGGCAGCTTTAATAGCTGAGCAAATGATAGCGGTTATTCCTGACATTGTCATTCAAGTTCAATGGGTGCTTAATGCCAAAGCCTCGACGAACCAGTTTAAAGATATTGTAGCTGAACGGCCCCTCATAACAACAACCACAAGAGAAGGGAAATCGACCAAAACTATGCCATACTGGCCATTCCACTAAATCAAGTTGCCCCTAGTCCTCAACCTAACGAAAAGTCTTATCATGGACTTTCTCCACAGTGCATCATCAACCGATACCATCATCCAATCAACTCCTTGTGTCAGTTTTTCACTTACTGCGAGTGTTACAACCACTTTGTCAACATTTTCCGTCGCCTTAAACCTCAAGATGACCAACCGAGGATTTCATCAACATGCCCTACCCATGACTCCTTCACCTGTTCGGCCAAACGCGCAACTTATGATCCGACCATAAGTCCAACTGTATACTCCACCTATAGATCAACCGATCGTACAACATAACACCCAATTTGTTCCTTATGGTCGAGCTCTTTCAATTGTGAAGACCCAACCCATTTCAGGAATGTGTATCCCAGGCTAGTTAATTTTATCAACACCCGAGTTCGAGGAAACGCTGTGAATCAGTATGGGAAATACTATTAACACACCAGCCCATCTATTGGGTAAAGTTTTAGACATGGCAGACTGACAGGGGCATCGTTTGTCTGGTGGCTGGCTTATATGGATCATATAGGCCTATACGATCCGTATTGTAGTCCTGTTTTTTAGGTTGAATTTTGGTGTTTTGGGTTTGGTTATTGGTGTTTATTGTTGGTTATTTTTGTTTTACTGGGTTTTATAATTTTTATTATATTTTTATCATTACGTATCGTATTATAGCGTATCGTGACCTATCATATTATAGCGTATCGTGACGTATCGTATCACATTTTTAACTTTTTAATATTTTATCGTGACGTAGTATAGCGTATCATGACGTTTGTTATTATAGCATATCGTATCAAATTTTTAACTTTGTAATATTTTATCGTGATGTATTATAGCGTATCATGACGTATTGTATTATAGCGTATCATGACGTATTTATTATAACGTATCGTGACGTATCGTATCGTATCACATTTTTTACTTTGTTATAATTTATCGTGACGTGCCGTATTATATCGTATCATCTTTGTATCATATCGTGTCGTATCGTAGCTGTATGGTGTATTATTTTTTATGTTGACGTATTCACAACGTGTGACATAAGATTATACATTATACGTAACCAAACAACGAATCTAAACATTTATTATAAATAGTCACAATTATAAATAAACTGAAACCGCAAATTTAACTATATAATAAGTTTGTATATATACATGACATCGTCCAAAATACAAAAACAGTGAAAAACAAAAACAACCGCATCCTGACACTCCTGAGTGGTGCCTAACGGCCCCAGATCCTAAGTGGAGCGTGACTGCCTCGGATCCTCTCAAGGTGAGGCGGTAATGTCGGTATCGGTAATGGGGTCCGACCACGATCGATAGTCACCTGTATATCGCCCGGATGAGAAGGGTCTCAGTACGGGCATGATGGGTGTCGATCTGCACCTATAGCCGGCCCTCCATCTGCTGTAACGCAAGCGCCATAGCTGGTGGGAGCTGGTCGTACAGAACGCGTTGGGGGTACTGAGGCACCCCCTTTGGCTGTGGCTGCAGTGGAAGTGGCGGTGGTGGTGGGTGAGCGTCGTCACCATCAGCATTATCGTCGTCACCGTGAGCATCACCACCTGCCCAGGGGGGCTCCTCCTCTTGTAAATTGTCTAGGAGGTCGGCGGGGACAAAAAGTTGGCCGTCCTCTCCTATATAGAGAAGGCCGAGCCTAGGGAAGTCACGCGTGATGTGCATATCGTATCAGCATCTTTAGTGTCAACCTGGTTCGACTCAATTGTGCCCCTGGTGAATAGTCGGTCCTCCTGTGGAACGAGGCCCAACGAGTGGGCAATACACGTGATGTACTCCCAGACTTGTCCTGATGATGATGCGCCGCCGCAAACCACTGGGTGAGGCAACAATTGAAGACGCACGACTCCCCTCATGTAAGAGAAAACATATAAAATAGATCCCCCTGATTTCACCACTCGTGACTCTACTCGTGTGGTGCAATAGATGTGGCAATAAGCATGTGAATGTAACGGAACAGGGGGTCTCTAATATGTGAAATCCTCGACTTCGACCAGCCAAAGCGACCCCAACCGATCACTTACCAGAATCTGAAAAGTATCGATCGGGGTAACTGGTGCACGACCTCGGTGTAGAGGGGTTGTCTGTCTATAAAAAAGCTGGTGTGCATGACAAACTCCCTCAAAGACAACTCATGCTACACCCCCTAATCTAATAAACCTCGACCCACGGGTACTCGGGGTCCTCATCCTCCTTTAGCTGGTCAGCAGGTCTAGGAGCGAAGTCGAACATTGCTAAGAACTTGCACATCATGACCCGATACGATGGCAAAAATGCTAGCTCGAACAACCTGTCACACAATGTGGTTAGTATTTCATATACAAAACAGATTAACAAATAACCTGTCCCACGGAGTATCATCTCCAATAAAATCTTGGGCTCTCACCGCCTCATTCACCTCCTCAAGAGCCATACAATCGACGGTCGCATGGCCGTCGATCTCCATCCACCAAAACTTCTCACATCTGTGAAAAGCCTCGGTCCCATACTTGAACGTCAGATATGGATTATCTACCAATGGGTCAACATCTGGGCCACCGCACCCACACCCACATCCACATCTAGTCCCCTCACACCGGCTCCCAATGTCCTCCACCGCCGCCTCTACCACGTACTCTACTACCCCGGCCCCGCCCTGCGCCACCTCCACCGCCACTTCCACGTCCTCCACCACCCCGACCACGCCTTCGCTCGACAACGTCAGCCATATCAATCTAAAGAAATATAACATTTTCAGTATATTTTAAAAAAAAATAAATTTTTAATATTAAATATATCATTTTTATTATATTTTTTAAATATAAAATTTTTATTTATAAATATAACATTTTTATTATATTTTTTAAGAATTTTAACAATTTTTAATATTACATATAACATTTTTATTTTATTTTTTAAAAAATATAACAACAATTTTATTTATAAATATAACATTTTTATAAAGAAAATAAAATTTTAACATTTTTTTATTTTAAAAAACAGAAAAGAAAAAAACAAACCTTTTGCCCTATACGCATTGTATAGGACCAGTACGTGCCGTATAATCCGATAATATTCAAGAAATATGGAATTTTTGAATTAATATGATGCGTATAAGGCCAATACACATCGTATTAATTCATCCGTTTCGAAAAAAGGCTAAACAACCGGCCTATACACACATTTCTACGGTATAAAATACAAATGGAATACATATAAATGATGAGGGAACAAAAATACATACCGACTTGTCTTTAAACTCGAATCCAATCCGTATGAGAACCGTATGTCCTTCACTCTATGCGTGTGTATTATGTATTTTTGGATCGTATTGTGATATAACCCCTGTTAATCAGGGGGTTATATCGTTTTGCACTTTAATACGCATCGTATAGGCCTATACGATGCGTATTACACCCCTGAATCCATATTGTATAGGCCTATACGACCCGTATAGGGTTTGCATGTGAAGCTTAACGCCTCGTAGAAGGCAGGCATGGGAAGAGATTGTCAGCGTTTGCAAGACCTTGAGAATGGAAATGGCATAATACGGGTCTTGGAGGCCTATATGACCCATATTGTTGGTGTCGATTTAAGGGGCCCTAGTGTGCCAATAATACAACCCATCAGGATAACAAGACGGCACGCAAATGAGTGTTCAACGCCAATCTAGTTCAAGTCAACAACGCGAGAAAATCATGGTGCTCTAACTCTTTGTCACCATATTTAAATAAAACATTTTGAATCAACTTGTTACGAACTAGTTTAAATAAAAAATAAAAGTTGGTGTGATTTTTTAATACAAGTTTAGCGGTTCAATTTCTGTAGCATGTTTTAAATCTTAACGAGTCGTCCATTGATTTAAACTCAAGGGAACATACTGTTTTAACCCTACCCACTACAAGTAGTGGTCCTAAACATTTTGAGAGGTATAAATCTTAACTATTTTTGTAACTATTTTTGAGCGGCTATAGCCTTGCCTTGGGGACAACTCAAGGAAATCATGACCAGATGGTTTTGCTCGCATAGTGAAAGCAATAAGTTAGGAAGATGAGTTTTGGGCTCTGAAGTCAGTAGACGGTGAGGATATGGCCTACAAGGGAGTTCATGAGCTTTACGAGTTAGCCCCTTACCATACATAGAGACTTCCAGATGTAATCCAAGACCCAATTCTGAATAGTCCAATTCCTTGAGACCTTTTTTCCTTTTTCGTTTTGACAGCCCAACTCAAGACCTAATTATTCAGTCCATCAAATTGTGTCTCCAACCTCTAGTTCTAGAGCACACCTAAAAAATAAATGTAAAAAACCACTTTTTAGTTTTTTTATTTCTCAATTAGTGAAATCTATTAACCAAAGGAGCTAGATCAATATCGTTTCAGTTTATTACGATACTAGCATTTAATATTGCAACGGAAAGAGAAACTCTAAAAAATAAATTTGAAATAAGCCTAAAAGAATATCGACTTGTGTTTTATATCAATCGAAAATCATAAAAAAGAATATCGCTAATGCTTCAACTATGTTATTCGGTCAGAATTAGCTCAGTTCGTCGCATGTTTTGAAACACTATTTTTTTAATACAATCCCATTTTCAACATTGTTTTGGCGGAATTATAATGAAATTTATAGTAGATACCAAAATAATAAATACCTGTTATGTTACCAAAGTTGTTCGAACGTTATCGTTTCGGTTTGTTACACTAAAGAACAAAAAATCAATTATATTGACTTGTTTGACTTTGAACAAAACTTTTATGAAAACGTAAATAAAAAAAGCACACCACGACAATATATTTCACAATTTTATAAAGCACTATACGCTATATTATTAGAATAACATGGTAAACAATTTCAGTTTGTAAAAGAAAATTTACATGTGATGTAGTTTTTTTATAAAACGTACGTTTGTGTTTTGACTACTTGTACATTACTACTAACAAAATGTGTGTTTGTGTTTTGATTACTTGTATATTACTACTAACAACTCGGTTTTGAAAAATATTTATATTAAGACGTAGATAAAATAGGTACGTCGCAACGACATACTCAAAATTTAATAAAACATCGTATCTTAAAAGTTATAAAAAATAAAATATACTAAAAATTTATTAATAATAGTAAAAAAAGTAAATTTTGGCACGATTCATTGAATTCGATTTACACTAATATAATTTTCTTTTAACTACGCATTTTTATGGTATATAAAGAAAGGGAAGTAACATTCACCTTATCTAGTCTTTAGTAAGCAGGTAAACATTTTTATCATCAAACTCTAATGGTGGTCCACAGGGGAGAAACAAATCTTTATGTGTCGATTTAGAAAATCACTATTTAACATCTCGTGTGTTACACGATTATATAAAGAAAATAATTCTTATAAATTTATTGATTCAATAAATTACATAAAAATCTAGATACTGTTATATTAATAATTGGTTCCCGTGTTATGATTATTAACATATTTTAATACCCCATACTCTTTAACACAAATTTGTTTCTCATTAACAAATAGATACAAAAAAATCACACGTTGTTTCTAATAATATATTTTACTTTATATAATATATAATATAATTCATTTCATAATAAAAAAAATAATGCATTAAATATGAAAAAGTTATAAATATGAAAAGTTAAATTATAATATAGAAGTTCTTTATATTCTTTATTATTTTTGTTTTTTATTATTTTATTGTATCTTATCTAGTCTTTAGTAAGCGGTAAACACTAAGAGTTTAAAACCTTCAAATTTAGTGTATAAAGGTTTTTGTCTTTGTTAATGGATCATCAATCTCATTGGTAAGTAACAAAGATATAAATAATCTATAAATCTTAATATTTCAAGATTTTATAAAAGAATAATAATAACACAAATGATATAATTATTATATTAATTTATTTAAACAAAAAATGCATTTTAAATTATATTGATTGCGTAAAATATATGTTATAAGTTTTACAAATGTTTTTATATTAGTTACAACTATAGGTTATATTTTAAATGTTATTGTATTTATTGATGTATTTATTAAGATTTGTGATTAGTAATCACATTTAAAAGGAAATGATATTCACAAAAATGAAAGTCTTAAAACATCAAAACATGTGAGAAAGAAGAGCAACAAAAGTCTTGTATTTTCCCTCATAAAACAAACAATAAGAAATATAATAATGACACATGACAATTAATGGCTTAAGGGAAAGCCATGTAGCCTAAGATGGTTTTGATTTTATTATAATTTATAGATTCCGATCTTTAGAGGAAAGAACTTTTTATTTTTTGAACGGCTTAAGGGAAAGCCATGTAGCCTAAGATGGTTACTCCTTTACACTAATTATTCCCCCTTTGTCTATGTTTGAACCTCAGAGCTCCCCTTTAAGAGGCATATGCCTCTATCAAATGTGTTACCCCCATTTTACATACACATCGGGGACTACGACGATCGGGTGACTTTCTTTTGTTCCTTTTCCATCCGCATTTTTACATACTTGTTTTCATATTCATGTATTATGCAAATGAAGCTCATATGCAATTCAACTGTTGGAAGGGATAGGAATCTATTGGGTATGCTTGGCACAAGTAGCTGGTGGTTAGTGATTGAAAGTGAAGAAACACCGGCTGAACCGAGAGGTATTCAGAGATATCTTAGTTACAGCCTAGTTTTTCTGCATAAAAGGTTGTCTCTCGTTCGCTCTTCTAGGTGATCTCACTTCGAGCTGGTCTGCAAAACTAGCAACGCCGTTAGCCTCGTCACGAGGAATGGGAAGAGTTTCTCCGTGACCACACTCCGGCGTGAGAATAAGTTATTGTGTATTGATAGGTAATAGCAAGTACGCAGTAATCAGTGAGTGGGCAGGAAAGCATGTGTTTTACCTTGTGGTTCGATACTCACTTTATAGCCGAAAATAAGTGGGTTTAGGAGATGGGCTGATGGGCCTTGGGCCCGGCCCTGACAACCTGAGATATCCGTTCTGTACCTCTGCATCGATCATTAAATGATCTCTAGCAGGAGGTATGCTTTGTCGGATGTTGAATGGTGCCACGTGTAAAGGCAGTTATCCCTGATGGTAGACCTGCTATCAACCGAAAGTGGAGAATGTGTGACAGTCACTGGCGTAAGTATGGTTGGTGTATAGTCTGGCGTCTGCATTACTGTTCATGCGACGCAGTCTGAGATAACCTGCCGACCAACCATTGGTTCATAGCTCTGCCACTCTGTACCCTTGTATATAGTCAACACCTCTTTGCGCTTTTCCCTTCTGCGAGTTTTCAGTGCTTTCTTGCCAGCGCAGAGTTGTAGGGATTAACTCCTTTTGTTCCCAAGACTTTGAGTTGCTCTCATATTTGTCTTGTCCTCTGCAAGGTTTAGGACTTCGCGGCTAGAGGGTTGTTTGATCTGCGTAGGGTCAAGTATCATCTAAGTCTAACTCGCCGTTGTGCCAAGTACACAAGGTTCGTTGTGTGACTTATAATTGTTGGTCTAACTTGCCATTGCGCTGAGTGCCCAAGGCTCGTTGTGTGACCTTTATGAGTTGGTCTAACTTGCCGTTGCGCTGAGTGCGCAAGGCTTGTTGTGTGACCTTTATGAGTTGGTTTAACTTGTCGTTGCGGTGAGTACGCAAGGCTCGTTATGTGACCCATATGATTTGATCTAACTTGGTCGTTGCGCTGAGTGCGCAAGGCTCGTTGTTTGACCTTTATGTATTAAGGATGCCTTACCATTGCGCATTGCACGCAAGGTTGTTAAGCAGCCTGTTGGTTTCAAGAAAGGCACACCATTGCACGTTGTGTGCAAGGTTATTCTTGTAGTATGCTATTGTTGGGGGTACGATCCTTTGCGCAGACGCAAAGTTTTTGGGACCATACCCCTCCAAGTCTCCCCAGTCCAGTGCTGCTCCTATGCGCATGTTGGCAAGTAGTGGAGTGCTGGACGATAAGAATCTTTCTATGCGCGCTTATTTCAATGGAAAAAAATTCAAGAAGGGTTGGAGGAAACCTTTGTGTGAAGGAAATTCTTTGTAATGATGTCTTTGAAATTTGAATCACTGTCATGCTACGTTGCAGGTGGGTTAGTGAGAAAAAAAGGGTGCCCTGGAGGGTGTCACACCCCGGATTTCCAACCCAAATCCATACACCGGTGGGCCTGGGTGGGGAGTATTGTGACGTCAGTTGATAACATCATAGTCAATTAAACATGGCACAGCGGAAGTCTTGGAGTAAAATTACTATTACAAACCAAATGTTCGGAAATACAAAATAATATACTTGGTCGTAATAGAAGATCCACAGGCGGATTATAAAATGTACAAAGAAAGAATATAAAACAGACTTTAGGGCAGATCTAAGGATTTGCAAAATCCTCTTATTCACTACCGAGCAGCTTCCGGCCTATTTCGTATTGTACCTGCAGTTTAGTCTTTGGATGATACGTCAGCTTTTGCTGGTAAATACACCCAACTGACTCATTTTAAAAACATTTTAAAATGATTTTAAGTGCACAAGGCACAAAATCTTTTATAACTTGGGAAAGTTACTTTGTAACCTAGTTAACAGATTCACATCTTTGTCCATACATAAAGGGCCCAGTACAGAGACCGAGACATGATTAAATACACACCACTTAGAACTCACAGAGGAGTTATCTCCAATGTCTTGGGTAATTTGCATTTGAGCATCTATCAGGTGTATGCCTACACCCCACGCTAAGGTCGTGGCCATAAATTAATCTAATGAGCCGAGGATATCCAGGACACGGTAATTTAACCCCTGATGTTTAAGTTATCAAACAAAACCGATTAAAACAGAATATGTGGATTTACTAGCCACAATCTGGCATTCGATTGATCCCATTTCTGCCCAAGCGGTAATAGTTTACCATATCCCAAGCCCGTATAGGGAAAATAAGTCGAGAGTATTTACCTGAGCTAGACTTCTTTTAATTTCAATAACTCAGCCGTATACAAAAGTACTAAGTGCAGATAGCATTTACCGGCAATGCTCTAGTCTGGATTATGGCATAAGCTAACCAATTAATACTAACGTTCTTTAATTAAGTCATAGACTTAGACCGAGTAGTGTACATGATCAAAACGTATTACGCTTGATTAAACGATGATTGGATAGAATTTAGTTTAAACCTGACAAGTACTTTGACTTGCATAATATGGGTAAACAATTAACATTCTAGATTTTGAGATTAAAATGATAAGGTTACACCCGTTTTGGTTAAATTCCGTAAACTAGTTATGTATAACCAATCGTACGCTTATAAGCGATAATGGGTAACCGGATAAGTCATGGAGAAGTTTTATATGCCATTGTATTTTAAATAAGTTAAAATATCAGTAGGATATCAACTTATATGCCCGTTAAGGTTTTAAAACGAAACTATGCCTCATAAGGGCATTTGGGTAATTTCATACCGTATATAAGAAACTTGAATATAATTTAATGTTATAATTATAAGTATTCTGGAAAAATAATTTATTTATGATATAATATCAGTAGGATACCAATTATATGTGTAATTTATCTTTTATGACCAAATATGCACCGAAGGGGCATTTTGTTCATTTTACACATTGTTTATAATTTATTTGGGATTATGAGTTTATAACATGTACCTACTGTAAATATGTTTAAAATAAATTTTAAAATCAGTAGGTAACAAGTCTTGGTTAATTAATATGGTTTAAAACCATGCTATGCGCCGAATCGGCGCTTATGTGGTAAAATGACGTTTTATGCGATGTTCAATGAAAACTGACATTAGAGTAAGAATAAAATGTCTTAGATATGTTATTTAATATAACATATCAGTAGGTAAAAGATTTACCTTGAAAATATTTGATTAAAACCATTTTATGAGCCACAAGGGCTAAAATCGTCATTTATCAACATAGTTTAAGGACCTGTTTGAAAACTCAGTTTATAATCTGATTTAATATCCCAAATAATCCTACTTATAATATTACATCAGTAGGAAACTCATTTTTCAAGTTAATTATCATTTAAAACTTATTTTATGCAAAAAGGCATTTTAGTCAAAAATGGCATAATTACGGAACTTGCGCATAAACTTGGATTCTGATTATGACCATGTAATATAACCTCAGAGGGTTATGCTACACTATATTATGATCATAATACAACTTTATATCAGTTTGTAACTAATCTAAATCGGGTCAGAATCGAAAGTCAAAGCAGAAGTCAAACTTCACGATTTTCGGTTGCGAATCGACCCTAGGACTGAAATTGACGAGCCGAACATGTTCTTACATGTTCTAATTATTATTACAAACTTGTTTAAGGTCAAAACAGGTTTCATATCATATATAAGATCAATTTATGATTTTTCCGAAAAATGACCTGTTTGACTTTTTATTTTCATAACTTTGACCCGTCAATTGATCTAGCAAATGTGATCTTTAGGAGGTGCCCTTTATAGGGATTAACACCTACCTTATTATGATCACTTAGCTGTTTATTTCGAACAATGACTGGACCATATTGGTCTTAACCGAAAGTCAAAGCGTTTTCCTTAAAATGTTTGACTTTTGGCTATAAAAGCCTATAAACGAAAATGCACAAGGAAGGAACACTTACCAGTGATTCCTAGGGTGCAAAAGAACTAAGTTGGATGCTCCTTTCAGCTAGGAACTTTCACAAGAGGGAGAAGAGTGTATGAATGAGAAAGGTGCAAGTTGAAATGATGAACTTAAGCACCTATTTATAGTTGGAGAACTCAAAGGAGGTAATGCTAGGTGTTTAGGGTGTAAGAGGAAGCTTACATGTGTCCCAAAATGTGACATAGCGGTTTGGGAAGTATTGGTTTCGATTTAATGGTTTTTGGCATTTTTGTTTGGAAGCCAAGAAACTTTCTGCAACAGAGCCTTCTCGCGCCCCACGAGAGACCCAGGCCAGGTCTCTCGCGGCCCGCGACCGCCCCTTGGCCAGTTTCAAAAATTGACACTTTAACCCCCTTAATTTATTAAAGCTTCTAAAAACCATTTAAAACACTTTTTTGGCATTTTAGCCCTCCGTAGCCAATACTTGGCATATCCGGGATTATGCCTAGACATTGTCGAGCTCTCGGTTTGTTAAAAGGCCACTCAGAGGTATAAATTAATATGTTGACACTTTTATTCCCTCCATTATTCAACTTTCACATATTTACAAAATTGAACCCTCTCGTCCGACAATTGGCACGTACGAGAGTTTGGACTCTGCAAAGGATCACTCAGAGGCTTATTAAAAGCATGTTGACTCGGATGTCACTTAGAGGTTGGGCATGTTGACATATCAGTCACTCAGAGGCCAAATTTCAAGCATGTTGACATATCAGTCACTCAGAGACTAATGATTTAAGCATTTTGACATA
Source organism: Scalesia atractyloides (assembly GCA_947069175.1). Classification (NCBI taxonomy): domain Eukaryota; kingdom Viridiplantae; phylum Streptophyta; class Magnoliopsida; order Asterales; family Asteraceae; genus Scalesia; species Scalesia atractyloides. The sequence goes on from CAMTDV010000013.1 coordinate 25,571,072, forward strand.
TCAGTCACTCAGAGGCTATTATTTATGCATGTTGACATCGGACAGTCACTCAGAAGCTCAGTTTGAGCATGTTGACGCCGTTAGTCCTTATTGGTCTTTAATAGACTATATTTTAAAATACAACACGTGTCACTATACTATTGGACACGATTTTATAGGGTGTTACAAGGGGACATTTGACAGTTGTGGCATGCTGTCAACAGTGCCGCCTCATATTCATTAATGAATTGGCAGGGAAAGTGGCGGCCATCGTGCGCGTGAGAACCATCAGTTGCCACTTACCTACCACGCGTCCGGTGCAGATTGGTGGTTAATTCTACGCGTGTGTCACAGTTCCCCAACGCATTAAATGCGATGAGTATAAATAGGGGTTAACCGTCTAGCGTTTTATTCGAGCCTTCAAGTTTTCTTTCAAATTCTCTGAAATCTTCTCTGAGTTCTTGAGTCTTCTTGTCTTCAAAACTTTTCATCTTCAAAACTTTTCTTTTCTAATTCTCATGGTGACTAGGGGCCCTGAGACTGTTTCTTCTACAGAGGCTTCGACCTCTTTGCCGGCGATCAAGTGGAACCAGGCCAGTTTCCAACGCATAGTTTCTGGCTACCGGTTCTCTAAGGACTGGGATGCCTTGTTCCGGCGGGGGGTGAGACTGCTGCCGATGCTCCGGCCAGTTACATCACCCTATTTTTTGATTTTTTTGCTGACGACAACTTCCGTTTACCGGTTACAATTTTTTTTTCAAATTTTGGATTTTTACAAATTCAACATCTCCCAACTCAATCCGATGGGGATGTTGAGAATAAAGCATTTTGAGTTTTTGTGCCGGTCGACGGGGGCTATCCCAACCGTCGACCGATTTCGGATTTTTTATCAACTCCATTGTTCGATGGGGTTCTATTCTTTTCAACACCGTGTGCAAGCGAAGAAAATTTTGCTCTCCCCTCCCAAATCTTTCCATGATTGGAAGACTAAATTTTTACGTGAAGGCTCGAGTTGTTCCCCTCCGGATGCACTCCCGGGGGTGGAGGATATCCCGGTGGAGACCGTCCCTGTACCAGTGGTGGATTCCTGGTACAAGGATTTGAAGGAGATTTTGATGATCCAACTACCGGAGAGGGCATTTGTGGCAGCTGGGATGAGTTTGGTATGGAAGCCCAACCGCGGGGAGAGGCCGGTTTATATGGAGGGGGATAGGAGTAAGTACTTTGTCTTCTTGTTGCATTATTTCTTGATTTTGCCTGGCTGACCATGTGTTTTTCCTTTGTAGAGGCGCCGCTGTTCTTGGTGGCGTTCGAGAGGAAGGAAGGGCACATTGAGAATATCGCCCTGGGCCCGGAGGAGCCCACCTGGTACACACAAATCCTGGGGAATTTTAAACTCCCCAGGAATGCAGATTTGTTGGTCAGCGCGCCTGAGTCTGGTAAGACTTCGTAGTGTTAAGTGTCTGTATCTTTGAAGATTACTTATTGTGTTGCGCCATTCTTCAAACGATTTCAAGGACTTGGGCATTGGCCCTGATCCAAAGAAGAAAAGGCGCGCGGGGCCCAGCGCGGCGACTGAGAAGGGGTACCTCAACCCAGGGCAGACCTGCCAAAAGGTAAGCGCATTGTGTCCGATCATTGGATAGACTATGTAGTAGTTTCTGACTCACGGAGGGTCTTGCCCCTGTAGGTGTGAGGAAGCCTAAGCTGGAGCCAGTGGTGGTCCTGGCTGCCAATCCGGACGACCTGGTGGAGTCGAATCCAGCCCGGAGCCTCTTAAGCGGAAGAGGGCTCCAAAAGGCGATATCTCCGCACAGCCCTCCAAAAAGGCTACGCGGAGGGTTTTAGGGAAACGGGGGAACCTGGAAGCGCTCGCCGCCAAGATCTCCCTAGGTAAACTTCTAACTTGTTTGTCACCCCACTTCTTTCTTTTATATTAGTCTAACTTTTGTAATCTCACAGGGGAGGTGGCCCGTTTTTGTGGCTCCCACCACTTTGGCCGCGCCCAAGGATACTCCAATGCCCCCACCTGTGGGTGAAAGCGAGCAAGCATCCAGTGCACGGGGTTGGGAATCAACTGCTGGGGCGGCAGAGCTTGAGGTGGTGGTGGAAGATCCTGATGTGATGGTGAAAGACGTTGGGGTTGTTTTAAAGACAGAACCGATGGTGGTTGCTGATGATGTTGAGGAGGTAGGTGGTGAGGGTGTTTTTGAGGAAACAGAACCAATGATGCTTACCGGTGAGGGTGAGCAAGCTGGTGCTCCACAGGGGGTGCATGTAGAGGAGCCTGCACCCAGGGCTGAGGCCGGCGGATCTGGTAAAAGCCCTTCCGCAGAAGTATCTCCAATCCGCCCGGACGAAACCCCGGGTGTATATTATTACAGGGTGTATCATGAAGGCTACGCATCAGAGATCCACACCCCTGTGTAGAAACTAAAGAAGGGAGACGACTTCTCTCACTGGCCGGTGTGTCGTGAGTGGTTCAAGGGAGCTTTCCCCCCAGCAAAGGTACACGAGCGTGAACAAGCTCCTAAACAAACATACCGCGTGTACCTCCAGGCAGCAGCTAGCTCCGCCTCAGTCACGCATAGGATTGTCAGGGAATGGCGGAGCCTGTAGAAAGAGAAAGACAAATTCGAAGCTGCCAAGGCTGACCTGGTCCAAGAGCGAGTCCAAGTGACTGCGCAAAAATCTGAGTTAGAGGAAGACAAGGCTAAATTCGCCGAAACTCAACGGACCGAAGAATGGTCCGCGCTAGGGTGGAAGAAGAAGGCCGAAAGTTCTGCTGCCACACTTGCTCAGGAGCGCAAGTTGTGGAGGGAGGCTTGCGAGAAGGACAATCACGAGAAAAATCCTTAAAAGATGAAGTGGCACTGTTGCACAGAGAGGTAGAGCGCGAGAGGAAGGAGAAGGACAATCACGAGAAAAATGCTAAATATATTTGTTTTGTATGATTCATAAGTTATGAAACTAACCTTGTTGTAAATAACCAGGTTGCTGCTTGCGCCACTTTGGATGGCGCCAAGAAAGATCTCCAGGGCGCAAAGAATGATCTCCATGTGGCCTTCGTGGAAAAGGCTGACCTACAACGCGGGCACCTGGAGGATAAGGAGCAGTGCGATTGGCGGAGGCCAAGATTGACGCGGGCGAGAAAAGATTTGAGAATTCTGAAGCCGCCGGCGCCATCTCTGAGTCGCTGGTGGAGTCGCTGGCCAACAACATGCTGTGGATGCAACAGCATGGGGTTGTCAATGTAAGTACTCCATTTGTTTTTGCTCACTTTGGTTGATTCTAACCATGTTCTTGTATTACAGATCGCAAACTCCATTCTGAATTCTGCGGAGCTGGACGGCGCAGTGGTCAAGCTGATGGTCACTGCGCGCCACGACGGGTATGCGCAGGGCTATGCGGAGTGTTTGCATTTATGCGTGGTCGAAAACCGATGTTCTTATTAAGCATAAGTTAATGTTTTACGTAACTTTTAGTTTTGAATAGCCTACTGTTGATTGGATTTGTTTTTTACAGGTTTACGAAGTTTAAGGAGCTATTCGGGAGCTTTGCAGAGCATCGTGGCGGAAAACGGGTCAACCGGAGTGCAAAACGGAAAAACAGGAAATTGTTTTTTAGAGAGGCCAACGCCGACGCACCCTTTGGGCCGTCGGCGACGCCCCTCACATAGCTCCATCGGCAAAAATTGGTCGTAGGCAGTAGGTTAGAGCGTCGGAGGAAAGCCAGAAGATCTAGGGGCCGTCGGCGACGCCCCTCCTAAATCCTTATCGCTGAAATTCAATTTTGGACGGGTATTAACTTGTATTTTGACAATTTGAAGAGGAGTTACGATTTTGGGGGGCTTTAAACTTGTTCTGGGAGCCAAGAATCATCCAAGCTTCATCTTGGGCATCACCAATCCACATCAATCATCCAATTCATCATCCTCATCATTCCTAACCCTAATCCACTACCATCATCATCTTCATCCATTCTTCAATCCATTCATTCTCACCATCAAACCTAAACCCTAATCACCATCCATCATCATCACCAAGCTCAAGATGTCAATGTTCAAGCTTTCATCACTCGTTGATCAAGTCCCGTTCACCATGAGCGGCTAATTTCCTTGGGTTTCACCCCGGTGTAGGTTTTGTAAGTTCTAGGTTTTGACATTGTTTTGAGTATTGATTTGTGACAATTTGTGCTTTGATTTTGAAACTTAAATTTGACTTTGTGAAATGTTTATATGCAATTATGCCTTGTCTAGGTTAGAGTTTACTTGTTTGAGATAACAAAGTGCATTGTAGTCCATTGTTCATAACGTTGATAGCTTTTGGCATCTAAATCACATAACACTAAACTTGTTGGTCATTGTTACAAATGAACTGAACCTAAAACGTGTAGGAATCCTAGGATTTACATTACCGAACCGGGTGTGAACCTTGTTCTCAAATCATTGTTTAAGTTTTTGTGCAGGTATTTAAGTTTTTAGTAGTTTGGTAATAAAAATCAAATTGGTCGGAGCATTCCGACATCTCTTTCAAACACACAAAATTAATAAAAATATTAGCAAGCTCCATAATTCGTGACAAATTGTTAAAAATCAATCTTGTCTGCACGCAAACCACAAACTCTTCGTGGTTCGACCCCTTACTACCACTAACACATTGTTAAGGGTAATTTGGGATTATAAATTTTGATATTTGACCGGGGCGCGATACTCCGATCAAATTTTGGCGCCGTTGTTAGGGAGTTCGTGCGCTTTGTGTTTGGATTTGTTTGAATTTCTGATTAACTATTTAAAGTGCTTGTTTCTTTATATTATCTTTGTTTTTGTGTTACACGGGTGTGTTACTTGTGCAGGTTACAGGTAGTGCATGCATACACGGAATTCCGGGAGGACCTCGTCGTTAGTGTTCGAACCGGAGATCGAGCGGGTCGTTAGAAGAAACCTAGCCAACCAGTTAGAGGAAACTCTTATCTCTAATCCACCCAATACCCACTCACCACCTACACCATCCTTTGGACCCATTCCAATGGATCCTCAAAACTCCAACCAACCCAACAACCAAAACCAATACTACGATTACCCACTCCAACCTCAAAACCAAAACACCCAAAACCATCAATCGGGGGGGTGGTAACAACTCGAGACCACCAATACCACCATTCCAAACTCGTAGACGAAACCAAACACTCGCCAACGTACACCCACACCTCCACCTCCAAACTAAAATCGACAAAACCCAATGCCACCCATTCTCAACAACCGAAATATTAACGCCAACCGTGGGGTTAATCATAGCCGTGGTAATCCCACAAATGAAGCCCAATTTCTCGATCTCGATGATTTGAGAAATAATATTCCCGATGATGCACCATATAATGTTCCGATTATCAATCACTGAAACATGTGAGCGTCCACTCGGAATATTCGAACGACGGTGGAAACTATAACGAAAGATTTGTAGATGATGAATGGGGATACAACAACATGGGAAATTTCTATGATGCTCGGGGGTTTAGAATGAAGATTTTGGCTATCAACATGCCAATTTTGTGGGGAATGATGGATATGGTCATGACTATGGTAGAGATGACGGCTACAGGAATAACCATCAACCACGAAATGATCGAAGGAATCGAGATTACGGCAACAACAACTATAACAACGGTAACCGTAACCGAATTCCGCAATTTGTGGGCGGTGGAAATCAAGGTGGAAATGGGGGTGGTGACCGAAGGGGCAAGAATAGGCCGATGAATCAAGAGGTTAATGGTCTGAGATGTCAAATGCATCAACAAGCTCCGCGAGGTGTAAATGGTCGGTTTAGACTGGTGGTGGAAAATGACTCACCCTTTGTCCCTACGCCTCGGGGAAGAAGGGCTTTTGATTGTAATCCGAATTACATTAACATCCTACCCCATTTCAACAGTAGAATGAATGACGAGCCGTATACACATTTGGCGGAATTCTCGGCCATATGTGGTACTATTGGAGGTCATGATTTTACGTTGGAATAGGTGAAGTTGAGATTGTTTCAATTTTCCTTAAAAGAAAAAGCTAAGCAGTGGTTTCTCACACTTCCGGCAAACAGTATTCACACTTAGGTGGAGATGCAACAAGTTTTCTTGGATGAATACTACTCAATTGCAAAGACCGATGATGCAAGAGATGAAATTCGATCATTTAGGCAATTACCGAGGGAATTATTACATGGGGCATTGACATGTTTCAAGGAATTGGTTAGAAGTGTCATCATCATCAAATTCCAAGGTGGGAATTACTTAAATGCTTTGTAAGGGGGTTGTGTCACACCCTCAATTTACACATGCAGTGTTTTACCGCGAGGCATGCGACTAACCAGGATCCAGCCACTAATCATGTTAAACCAATTATTTAAGTTGTAAAATCATCACAATCAACACGATTATGATCAATTAAAAGTCCAAAAACATAGTTTAAGTTAGCATCGGAAAAATAAAGTAAACCATCATAAACTTAAAACCACAAGTTTAATAAATGTACGAAACATAAGGCTTTAGGAACCACACACTCCAGCCGATTGCAATGTCCGTCCATAGACGTACCTAACGACCAGCAAAGCATGTAATAGTATGTCAACATAAGGTTGGCGAGTTCACAGTTTTTCAGTATTATTCCAAAAACATAGGTTGTTAAATTACTTAATTTATAAAACACGTCATGGGGAGCTACCCCATCTTTAAGCTACTAAACTATGTGGTACTGAAACTTTGACTGTGTAAGTTGTTTGTGCCCCAAGTCAATGTCTATCACCATTGACCAGTTGCCAAGGCATTAAAGTTCACGCCCGTCCTCCCAGGTACGGTGTGAGGTTTGTTAAACCTAATAGTGCTATCAACTAATATCCCATTCGCCAAGCCCCAGCGATTAATCGGTATAATGTGTGGGGACTTTCAGATAGAGTTCGTTTAGTCGCTAAAGACATGAAATATAAATAGCATTTAACAGTATTCCATCCCCAGTAATACTAGGCAATCCCCTAACCAGGGAAAGTGAAGTTAACAGTATCCCATACCAGGAATACTAAGGCAATCCCATACCCGGGAAAGTGAGGTTCCCAACCACCGGGAATACATGCTTTTAGTAAAGGCGTGAACTCACTTTTGTTTTTCTTGGTAAGAAATAAAGTGCAAATCGTAGTGAAGGCGATCAACCGCGTCCTAAGAAGGTTATCATGTAGTTCATTAGTGTGGCTTCATGCAACACGTACGTTCCTACGCGCAATCTAATATTTTACACGTAACAGGTTTATACATGGACAATTTAGTCAAATATATACAAACATAACACCATAGCATAACCGATACTCGTATCAATCATATAGTCGTCAAACACATTAGAACATTCTATGATATCACAAGAAAGAAACAAGCACGTCAAATCAATTTGTCAAAATCCAGCATTTACACTTAAATCTACGCAGTTTTCGGGAATTTTTCTAATATAGTTTTGGAGCTGCAAAAATTCCCAGAAAATTATAGAATGTGCCAAACGGTCCATTTCATTTTATGTAAACTTTTCAGAGCCTGATTCTTTATATATATATATTCCGTGAAAAATCAAATACTGAACAGGGGTCAGTTTTGTCGCAATCTGACCCCTTCCCACTAAATATTTTCTCAAACATTCCTCGTTTATCCGATTGACTTGAAACTAGCGGCAAAATTCTTAAAGCATTGAAGGCTATCTACAGTAAGAATTTTATAGCAAAAATCCAAATACACAGCAAGTTATGACCCAAAACATATGACCCATTTACTACAGATTTTCACAGCTTCAGCATTTGTTCGTAAATAGTTCGTTAAAAATATCAAACTGTGTCAAAAAAATGCAATTCCAGTTGGATTTGAAAGGTTTTTCCTCGAAGTTCATCATAGACTCAAGAAACATCAATTTTTGTTAGCTTTTGACCTGGTTACAGCCGATTGAAGTCGGCTATAACTTTCAGAACGGATTCTGTTTCATCATTCAGCTTCTTAAAACGATTCCTATGGCTTAAATCCCATACTTAGAAACCAAGAATGACATCTATACATCATCTATAGCAGGTTTTCATCATAAGTCAGATTATGTAACACACAATTCATCAAGACCATCAAGATTCAACACAATCATACAAGATTTCAAACCCTAGTAACCAAACAACCCATTAACACTCATAACCCAATCAAGCAAGCCTAGATTACAAGTAATCATCAAAGAACATCAAGAATTATCAATAATTCCAGAAACCCAGCCAAGATACTTCACATTATGTAAAGAATCAAAACGCTAATGAAAATATACATGTCTATACATCCATAAGTAGTAAAAGGAACCATTATATTTGATTTTCATGAACTCTAGACTACAAGTTAACATCATAACCATCAAGATCATCAATCATATACACAACACATAAAAACGCAGCCTTGTACATAAACAAACAACATGCCATGAACCTGAGTCAGGGAGAGCTAGAGAGAGAGAGGGAGATCCGCAAGAGAGAGAGTGCCGAGAGTTGAGATCGAATGGGGAAGGGGCCACTTCTTCACAGATTGCACACTAGGGTTAGGGTTTGGTTTTGAATGCCTGAACATAATAAAACACGTAATTGTGTTTTTATTAGAACTGAGTTGGGGGCGGTTGGTGTAATGGGCTGGGAACTCTAGATAGGCCGAGGGTCATATGGTTGGTGGGTTGGACTCGATTGTTATAACAATTATTAGGGCTAAGAATTGTGATATAAGAATGTGGCATGGTTAAGGCAAAAACTATAAAACGTAAAACGTTAACAACAAAACGCTACATGACATACTAATTTTTTCAAAAGGTGCTCGGCATGAACCTTGATTTGCGAGTTGTCACAGGTTGGATGCCGATGATCACAAGTATTTGCAATCGGCAAGTAACGGAATGTTGTTAAACAATCATGAGGAAGATAATTGGGATTTTTGGGAAAGGATGAGCAAGAATTCCAAAGCAGTCGCTATGGCGGACCGATCTAAAAAGCATCCTATTTCTCGATCTCTTCCCGACCTTGATTTGAGCGCTAAGGATAGAATTGCTACTTTGGAATGGGAGTTAGTCCGAATGAAGAAAAAGGAAGTTGGTGCGGTTCAGTTTGCGTTGTGCGAAGATTGTGGGGATATTGGGCATCGAACCGAAGAATGTGAAGTGAGCATGGCACATACGACTGAGGAGGTGAATCAAGTGTATGGTGATGCAAACCATTCGATATGAATTCTAACACTTATTACCCGGGGTTGAGAAACCATCCAAACTTTCGTTATGGGAATGCCTCAAATTAAATGAATCCCAACTTTCAAACGGGTAATCAAAGTGGGATCCAAGGAGGTTCAATATATCAAAACCGTCAAGGCGGTAACCAAGGGGGTATCAAAGAAATTACAACCAAGGAAGTAGTCAAGGCTATGAAACTCGTGAAGGTGGTTATCAAAGGGGCTACAACCAAGGTAGTAATGGAGGTGGTAACTCTAATCGTCCAATGGGTGGTGAAGACTCCTTAAGTTCAAAGCTGGATGCAATTATGAATGCCATCACGACTTCGAATCAAGAGATAAAGATGGAAATGAAAAAGGAGTTCGAGGTACGTGATAAATCACATAAAGCTTTAGAGAAGCAAGTGGGTCAATTTGCGGAGGAGATGGTACAGATGCGTGGAAGTGGTGGAAAATTGCCTAGTGACACTACAGTGAACCCTTAACATCAAGGGTCCAGCTTGATGAACACACGTGAGGTACCAATTAATAAAATTTCATTACGTCGTGGTCGAGTCATTGATAATGTTGTGTCACACGGGGTGGTGGAAGAGGCTAGTGATGATGAGATTGTTGACGGTCAAACGGGTCAAAAAGAAAGTGTTTTGAAAATGACAAAAATACACCCGTTGTGACCGTCCTTGTCCCGAAAGGTAAGGAAAAAGGTGTGGATGTTAATACCGCCCCTTATCCCGAAGCTTTGTTGGGACCATCTAAAAAAGTGGTAAATAAAAGAGGTCCCTACCAAGAAGAAATGTGGGAAATTTTTAAACTGATCAAAATCAATATACCACTTTTGGATGCAATAAAACAAGTCCCATCATATGCTAAGTACTTGAAGGATTTGTGCACTCAAAAATGGACTCACAAGTTTCCAAAGAAACTAGATTTAACCGAAAATGTGAGTTTAATTCTTTCGGGTGCACTTCCACCCAAGTTGCAAGACCCGGGAGTGCCTAGCATCTCCATTCAAGTTGGAGATTTAAAATGACAAGGGCACTCTTGGATCTTGGTGCTAGTGTGAGTATTCTACCGGGTAGTTTGTATGACCAATATGAGTTTGGTCCACTTCGAGCGGCAAACACTACCGTAGTGCTAGCCGATTTAACCCCTAAACTACCCTGTGGAATAGTCACGGATGTAATTGTCAAGGTCGAGGACTTTTACTATCCAGTGGATTTCTTAGTACTTGATTACGTTTCATTGGACCTAACCAAGCAACCTACGGTTATTCTCGGCCGACCGTTTTTAGCAACATCAAGTGATGAAATCAATTGTAAAATGGGTACAGGTGACATGACTTTTGGTAACCGTCGATTGCGGTTAAATGTTTTTTCTGAATTAACGGATCCTCTAGTTAATGACGAATGTTATATGGCGGAGGTTGTTGACGAGTGTATATCTCTCTATAACATGGGTGTTGAGGAGGAAAACATAATAGAGGAGTGTTTCATGTTTGACAGGTTACAACCGGAACCGAATCGGAGCATGGATGAGGAAGAGAAAAAGATGGAGGTGATGGCGGTGAAAGAAGGAAGACCACCTTGGACACACCAAGTGGAAAGTCCTCCCGAGAAGATTGACACTAAGTTGAAGCCGTCATTGATAGAGCCTCCCATTGTCAATTGAAAGTGTTACCAAGCATTTGAAGTATGCCTATGTGGGTGAGGGCAACAGGTTACCAGTCATCATTGCATCAAATCTGACCGAGGAGCAAGAGAATAAATTGATGGAGGTGTTGGTCACCAATTAGAGCCGCTATTGGGTGGACCATTGCTGATTTGAAGGGAATTAACCCTTCCGTAGTGATGCACAAAATCATCACTAAAGATGGTAGTACTCTCTCTCGTGATACACAACGGAGATTGAATCCTAACATGAGAGAAGTTGTCAAGAAAGAGGAACTAAAGTGGCTAGATGCGGCTATTATATACCCCATATCTGATAGCCAATGGGTAAGCCTACACAAACCGTTCCCAAAAAGGCAGGCATTCAAGTCGTCCCAAATGACGCAGGTGAAGAGGTCGCCACTCGGCCGGTAACCGGGTGGCTTATTTGTACTAATTATAAGAAGTTGAATTTCGCAACTTCTAAAGACCATTTCCCTTTACCTTTCATTGACCAAATTGTTGAAAAGTTAGCGGGTCAAAAATATTATTGTTTCTTAGATGGGTATTCGGGTTATAATCAAATTGCTATCCATCCAGAAGATCAAGCTAAGACCACATTTATTTGCCCATACGGTACTTTTGCATTTAGGCGAATGCCGTTTGGGTTATGTAATGCCCCCACCACCTACCAAAGGTGTATGATGAGTATCTTTTCAAATATGGTGGGGGAGTTATTAGAGATCTTCATGGATGACTTTTCAATTTTTGGGTCATCATTTGATGTTTGCCTTGACCAACTCGAAAAAGTGTTAAAAAGATGTGTTGAGAAATTTTGGTTTTGAGTTGGGAAATGAGCCATTTTATGGTTCAAGAGGGAATTGTGTTGGGACATGTGGTGTCAAGTCATGGGATAAAGGTTGATAGGGCAAAAGTGCAAGTTATTTCTACTTTGCCATATCCCATAGCGTTAAAGGTATTAGATCATTTTTGGGTCATGCAGGGTTTTTCAGATGGTTTATAAAGGGTTTAGTGATATAAAAAAACCCTTATGTAATTTATTGTTAAAAGACCAACTGTTTGACTTTAACAAAGATTGTCAAAATGCTTTTAACGTGCTGAAAAAGAAATTGGTTAGGTCTCATCTTGCAATCGCCGAATTGGTCTTTACGTTCGAAATAGTGTGATGCAAGTGATTATGCAGTGGGGGCCATTTGGGTCAAAGGGTAGAAAAGAAACGTTGCATATACTACGCAAGAAGACCTTTCGATGCTCAATTGAATTACACAACAACCGAGAAGAGCACTTACTGTGTATAGTTGGATAAATTCGGGCTTACTTTGGGTAGTAAAGTGATTTTTATTTGAATATTCTGCTGTCAGGTACCTCATGGAAAGAAAGATGCAAAGCCGCATAATTCGACGGGTCTTTGCTACACGATTTGATTGAAATACGGTAAGAAGGTAGCGAAATGGGTGGCGGACCACTTATCCGGTTGTTGTGAAGAGGGTTCTTCTCGTGTAGAGATTACGAGATTTCAGATGAACGATTCTTAAGTGTCAATATTACCTTGGTTGCTAACATTATCAATTATTTGGCGACAGTGATTGCGGCTCATTGATAGGAGGAGGGATGATTTCTTTCTCAAATCAAGTACTACACGTGGAACAATCGGATTTATTCAAGACATGTTCGGATCAAGTTGTGAGGAGATGTATACCGGATGAGGAGATCCCGAGTGTTTTGATGCACTTGCTTTCCTTCGCTTGTGGGGGCCATTTCAATGGTCATAAAACGGGCATAAAGTGCTCAATACAGCCTTTATGCCGACTATTTTTAAAGACGCTTTCATTTTGCAAAAACTGTGTTGAGTGTAAAATTAGGGTATTTCTAAGGGGATGAGATGCCCATGCAACCGATTCTCATTGTCGATATTTTGATATTGGGGAATCGATTTCATGGGCCCATTCCCAATTTCATGGGAATTTATACATTTTGGTGGCGGTGGATTATGTGTCTAAATGGGTTGAAGCAATCGCCACCAAAACAAATGACCATACCGTTGTTTGTAATTTTGTGCAAACTAATATTATTTCTAGATTTGGAATACCTCGGGTGATTATTAGTGATGGGGGATCTCATTTTAAGAACTTTAATTTTAGGAAATTACTAAACCGGTTATGGTGTTGACCATAGAATTGCTACCCCCTATCATCCGCAAACAAGTGGTCAGGTGGAAGTGTCTGATAGGCAAATTAAGGAAATTTTGCAAAATATCGTTCGACCGGACCGTAAGGATTGGTCAACGAAGTTGAATGATGCCTTATGGGCCTATCGAACGGCACATAAGACACCTATTGGCACTACACCTTACCGCTTAGTTTACGGTGAAAATTGTCACTTGTCGGTTGAACTTGTACATCGTGCATTTTGGGCTATTAAGGAAGTTAATCTTAAGTATGATGATGCAGGTAAAGAACGCAAGTTGAAGTGTGCAAGCTGGAAGAGCTTCGGGATGAGGCATATGAGTGTGCTCAAAATACAAGGATGGCATGAAAAGAGTACACGATGCCAAATTGAAGCCGAAAGTTAGTAGTGGGCCAAAAGGTTTGGCTAAACAATTCAAGGCTCAAGTTCTTTCCCGATAAGCTAAAGAGCAAATGGATGGGCCCGTATGTGATTACGCAGGTTGGCAAGCTAGGGGATGTTACCATTGAGGACCCAAAGGATGGGTCAAAACAAACGGTTAACGGTCATTGTCTTAAACCGTTTCTCGATGCTAACAAGGAGAACAAGGAATTGGTAAGCTTCTTGGTAAGCGTTCCAACTTATGAGGTCAATTAAAGGGCCAAGAACAATTGTTGTAGAGTATTGTATTATTTATATTGCTTGCGTGTATCGTTTTGTATTTTAGTTTAGTCGTTTCTACTAATCTTGTTAATGTGTGAAGTTCGTATATCGCAAACGGGTCATGAAGACATAAGGTATGTTTTAAACTTGTTTTGTGTATTGCGGACAATACACGATTATTCGGGGGTGGTATAGTAAACGCGCGTCGTGTGTTTTATTAAAGAAAATGAAAACCGGTGTACCGATCAGTGACGGGGCTTCAGGCCGTCGCCGACGCATCATGGTTAGGTCCGTCAGGTTAAATGCATCGTAGACAGGAGGTTAAGCCATCAGAGAAAAGTGAGCATTTATAGGTGGCGTCGACGACGGACCAGAGGACCGTCAGTGATGGTCCTTGGTTTGGCAGCCGACACAGGTTTTGTTTTAACGCAAATTGTCGGACCAAACCCAATTTAGACCTCTCTAAACTTGACCCGAACACCTTTTTAGCCACAAATTCGACCCGGGTGAACCTTATCCACCCAATATCTCATTAAAAACCCCAAATCACTGAACATTCACCATCAACTCCATTATCTTCTTCTTCATTCAAGAACTCTAACCTTCAATCTCTTATTCTTCAATTCTCCACCAAATCAATCAATTCTTGAGCCTATTTTGTGTAGATTTTCGAGTAGAACAAAACCCCAGCACGGTTTCTATCAATTCTTGCTCGTTTGCAAGATTGGTGAAGTTGAAAATTCGGGTTTTTGAAGAAAAGTGTTCTTCAAGTTTTGCATTATATATTTTCCAAGTTCTTTCGATTATACAACATTAAAGGTATGATTTTACTTAAATTTGAACATGGCTATCATATGGTCTGTGATTTTCTTCTGAAATTTTGAACTTTATGTTTAAGAGTAGGTCGTTTATGATGCTAATATATGATATCTAGCTTGAGTTTGAGTAGGTGGTTGATTTGGGTGGGATTGAACATGCAACATAGTTAGTAATGAAGATTATACTTGTTAGTTGCATGTTTGAACATGAACACAATGTTGAACCTTGTTTAAAGTCCTATGTATTTAGGATGGGAACATGAAAAATTAAGTTTAGATGTTAACAAAAATACCATTTTTGAAAGATTAAACCTACTAGTTATGTCTGATCAATTAATTTGTGGTTCAACATTGTATGTCATGTTTAAGAAGTTGAATTGAATTGAAGTTTTGAAGTGATAGTTTACATGCTTGAAGTTAGACAATGTTTAATTGTTTTCTTTGTATTATGACTTGTAGATATGGCAAGCCAAAAATAAAACAAGATTTTGGGTCAAGGTTCATCTTCGGGAGTCTGGTCATCTTCAGGTCTTAGAGCAAGAAAATGTGAACAGTTAAGCGGGGTTGAGGAGGATGATGGTCGGTTCTATAGACAGGATTGGGGTTGGGAGAGGATTAGGGATAGCAATGTGGGTGAACCGTGGGAAAACAACAAGAAAAGGCCACTATCAACGTTTAACGACAAATGACTGGAAATCAAACTTTGGATGAGGAAAATGGTGCACAGGTTTACCAGTCTATCCCGGAAAGGGTTTGGTCCGAGCGCACATTGAATGTGGAAGAGTTCAGGATGATTGGCATCGTCCAAATTTTCAAAAGAATGGGTTGGAAGCGAGTTCTAGATTGGTGTGAAGACATCACACCAACGGTTTATTTGGCCGCCGTTTGTGAGTGGTTGGCTTCGCTTCGGTTTGTCAATAGGGATGGCCCACTGAGCACGTGGCAATTGGTGGGAGATATGGGCAGAGGGCAAATGGTTATGTCCTTTGAAACTATGAATTGCATTGCACGGTTTGATTTGTTGATCGACGAGTATACTACTACAACGTCAATCAGTTTCTTGACAACAAAGTGAACTCAGCTGATCCGATGGCATGGTTGGATAGGTGTTTCCATTTTCTGATGGTGGGGCAGCATTGCATAGTCAGTTATCTGTTGAAGGGAAGATTCTTCAACCCTTCTCTCTCGAGAATATTATGGTACGATTCGGGGATCGGGGGAAAGTGAAGGCATCGGATTGCCGGGTGTTCCATTCATTACTTTTTGAATTACCAAAGTTGTCATGGCGACATTTGGTGATGATTAATACTTGGGATACCTGTGAGTCGTACTCCCGAAAGATGATACCTTATGTACGACTCATCAGTGCTATGATTGTGCAACAAAATAGGTTGCCAACCGAACCATTGTGGGTTTCGAAACCTGTGGATCAGATCTGTTTTGCACCGATGAAGCAGCATTAGAAGATCCAAGTGCAGGTATATGGTCATCAATACACAGTGACTGATGACCAAGGGCATAGATTCCAATTCACTAATCCGAGTGCAGCACAGGAAGCTGCGTGAGAGGAGGAGATGGTTGACGAGGATGATGAAGATGAGCCCAAGGGTCCGAGGGGACCCCGGCAAAGGTACACCCGGCCACATCGAGAGATTTCATCAGGAGTGGCCAGCTTTATTCCAAACCGGCGTAGACCCGGGTATCCTAATTACAATCGGAGGAAATAAGACGTCTATGATAACGTCTCCGCTTGTATTGGGGAGAACCGGGTATACGAGCAGAGAAGGCAGCAGTGGCACAAACTTGGGAGGCCCAACAGCAATCTCATTGGGACGAAGAGGGTGCTCATCGGGCTAAGGAGCAGGAATTTTGGGAGAGACAGCCGGAGCAGTGGCTGCTCAGCAAGCCTACATGGAAAGACAAGACTTGTATCAAGCACAAGAATTGTCTAGAAGACAAGCTTGGGAAGAGGAGCATGATAGGTTGCGTGTTGAGCACAACGCGTTGGAAGACCGCCGATGGAATGCTATGGCAATGGCTCAACAGATGGCAATTAATAACGCCAAACACTTGCATGACCAAGAGCGCCACCATATAGATTGGGAGGCGGGTCATCCATATCAAGAACACACGCCTTGGACTTCCTACAAGAACCTCCGTGTTCCATCCGGGCCTTCTGATCCATCTCCACACTGGCCCGAAGCAGTCGGTTCTAGTTTAATTCCACAGTAGTTCCGTGCACCGGCTGAAGGCAAAAGAGGGCCACTAGATGATTTCCATGACATGGTGTTGGCTCTCACGGAATACCCTTACCAGTCGTATCCACAGGTACAATGAGCGATAGCAGCGATGATCACCGGTATGTTTTCTTTTGTTGTTGTATATTTTTGTGTAATTATTCTTTTTGTGTTTCATTTATTGTAAGTATTTAAATGAACTTTGTGGGTGTGTTCCCTAGATAACCCTCACGAGACCTACTCGTCCTCTCGAGCTATCGGAATGTTTAAAAGGGCTTGTTGCATGCGCTAAATGCAACCATGATTCCTACGAAAATGCGTTCGGTTTGTTGTTGTTGTAAAATATTTTTCCACAAAGTCAAAGTTTAATAAAAATATGGCTTGGTAAATTCTTTATAAAATGGTGGAACTAGGTAACTAACAAGTTTTGATGGTTGTGAGAAGCTTGCTTCTACACGAGGGTTGAGATTTGTAGGTACATTATGTTCACGAGATGACCATTTTTTGTTGAAGAATGAAGAGCACAGGAATGAGCAAAAACAGGTGCATGCGTTTCTTTTTTAGCTTTGACTTTTAGTTAATAATAAGTGGATTGTATTTTGTATTTTATTTTCCAAGGTGAAATTTTAGGAAGTTACTCGTGTCACTTCCCTTGTGCATTTTAAAAGCTCTATTCCTACACACTGAGGACAATGTTGACCTCAAGTGTGGGGA
This sequence comes from Scalesia atractyloides, assembly GCA_947069175.1. Taxonomy (NCBI): domain Eukaryota; kingdom Viridiplantae; phylum Streptophyta; class Magnoliopsida; order Asterales; family Asteraceae; genus Scalesia; species Scalesia atractyloides. Next base: position 25,588,574 of record CAMTDV010000013.1, read on the forward strand.
TGGAAAGAAAAAGTTTTTCGATTTTGACCCTTTCATTTAAACACTACACACATTGAGGACAATGTTGACGTCAAGGTGGGGATGGGAAATTCAATTTTTTTTCAAAATGTCTTTGTTTGAAGCGGTTTAAAAAGCACAAGTAACTAAGTTAATGAGGGATGGCACAACCCATGTGGTCTCTTGTCATGGTCAAGTTCAAATTAATAACATGACGGGTATTTACCGGGTGGTTATTTGGAAACAATCCGCCCAAGAAACTTGCATTTTATACATATCGCATACCATACCCTTTATACGTGAGATTTTGAGCCACTTTTATACGTAATATATGTATATATATCTTTGGTTGAGTGGACCATTAGTCATGTATTGTAGAACTTGCAACTTTGGACGCGTTTGAGACCATAGATCAAATATGAGCACAGGAATGATTAAGGCATTAGGTAAACCTTTTTCATTTACACCACTTATATATCCTTATCCGAAATCAATTCCTTAGTCGCCAATCTTGAGCCTAAACCTTTTGTTTGACCAACCCATTTAGCCTTTGACCATTGTGCCTTCTATTTTTAACCCGTGTGATGAAAACTTGATTTTAGGATTAGTTGAAAAAAAACAGATTATAGTTAAGAAAAGAAAATATATGTATTAATAGTTTGTTGAATAAAAGGCGAAAGCTTTTACCTCTTAGCTTATTGATTCGTAGTTGGTTGTGTTAGAGTAGTTGTTGTTGTAATAAAAATCAAGTTTTCATCACCTTAGCCATTTTAAAAATATCCTATTCCTTACCTTTAGCTTAGCCCCGCTACAACCCATTCAAGGCCTTTTGACTTGTGCTTAGTATTTGTGTTTGGTGGTGGATAATGATTGAGTTGCAAGCCTATGCGGGTACGTGTTCTAATCGGTTTGAGTGATTATATCAAAGTGCTAATGCATCATTTAATAGCCAATTTCTAAACCGAGTGGAGAGAACATTGTGAGGTATGTGTATGAATTGTGAGTTTCAAGGGTGGGTTAATCTTGGATAACCATTTTTATGTGTTAATCACGTTAATGTTAAATATTTTCAAAATGGTGAAAATTATGAACCGGGTATGACATTAGACTTTAGCTTATGTCTCAAGAATGGGAAATGTGTACCTCATTCGACCCACATGAAAGTTAAAAAACAGATTTGCTTGAGGGCAAGCAAAAGAAAAGTGTGGGATGAAATGCGTGGTTGAAAAACGATGTTCTTAGTAAGCTTAAGTTAATGTTTTACGTAACTTTTAGTTTTGAATAGTCTACTATTGATTGGATTTGTGTTTTACAGGTTTACAAAGTTTAAGGAGCTATTCAAGAGCGTTTCGAAGCATCGGGGCAGAAAACGGGTCAACCGGGAGTGCAAAACGGAAAAACAGGAAATCGTGTTTTAGAGAGGCCGTCGCCGACGCCCCTCAGTTAGCTCCGTTGGCAAAAATTGGTCGTAGGCAGTAGGTTAGAGCGTCGGAGGAAAACCAGAAGATCTATGGGCCGTCGGCGACGACCCTCTTAAATCCTGTCGCTGAAATTCAACTTTGGACGGGTGTTAACTTGTATTTTGACAATTTGAAGAGGAGTTACGATTTTGGGGGGCTTTAAACTTGTTCTTGGAGCCAAGAATCATCCAAGTTTCATCATGGGCATCACCAATCCACATCAATCATCTAATCCGTCATCCTCATCATTCCTAACCCTAATCCACTTCCATCATCATCTTCATCCATTCTTCAATCCGTTCATTCTCACCATCAAACCTAAACCCTAATCACCATCCATCATCATCACCAAGCTCAAGATGTCAATGTTCAAGCTTTCATCACTCGTTGATCAAGTCCCGTTCACCATAAGCGGCTAATTTCCTTGGGTTTCACCCCGGTGTAGGTTTTGTAAGTTCTAGGTTTTGACATTGTTTTGAGTATTGATTTGTGACAATTTGTGCTTTGATTTTGAAACTTATGATAATTGACTTACATTTGTTTTTGAATTTATTGAATTGTCGAATGAAGATTAAATTTGACTTTGTGAAATGTTTATGTGCAATTATGCCTTGTCTATGTTAGAGTTTACTTGTTTCTGATAACAAAGTACATTGTAGTCCGTTGTTCATAACGTTGATAGCTTTTGGCATCTAAATCACGTAACATTAAACTTGTTGGTCATTGTTATAAATGAATTGAACTTAAAATGTGTAGGAATCCTAGGATTTACATTACCGGACCGAGTGTGAACCTTGTTCTCAAATCATGTTTAATCAATTAATTAAGTTTTTGTGCAAGTATTTAAGTTTTTGGCAGTTAAGTAATAAAAATCAAATTGGTCGGAGCATTCCGACATCTCTTTCAAACACACAAAATTAATAAAAATATTAGCAAGCTTCATAATTCGTGACAATTTGTTATAAATCAATCTTGTCCGCACGCAAACCACAAACTCTTCGTGGTTCGACCCCTTACTACCACTAACACATTGTTAAGGGTAATTTGGGATTATAAATTTTATCTTTGACCGGGGCGCGACACTCCGATCAAATTTTGAATGGACGTTCAATGGGACAACAGCTGCGCTGCCACTCATAGTGTTGATACTGAAGCTGCCTTCTCCCAGGCTAAGCGGGAGTATGACCGTCTACAGCTCCCAGCTATGGGATTGGTGACTCCAACACGACGACGTTGTTGATCGCCTCAAAGATATATTTCCGGAAGAAGCCAAGGCCGCTGGGGATGAAGACTAGTGTAGGGTGCTTAGTGTAATATCTTTGATATAGCTTGAATGTAACTACGCACTGCACACCTTGTAAATATTTTTCCTTTAATGAAGTAGATGTTTTTCTTTCTTCCAACTTACAATATTTGCGTGAAAAGAACCAACTTTGTTCAGGTATAGCGCATGGAGTAGATAGTGAATTTTCATGAGTCAATGTGTACCATGGTGTTTTTTCGTAGACCCAAAGTGGTTTCGTGCAGTTGTAACAAAACATCTAGATAAAGAAATAAGTACACCCATTGTCTTTATTAATTAATATATCAAGAACACATGCCTTGGACTTCCTACAAGAACCTCCGTGTTCCATCCGGGCCTTCTGATCCATCTCCACATTGGCCCGAAGCAGTCGGTTCTAGTTTAATTCCACATAAGTTCCGTGCACCGGCTGAAGGAAAAAGAGGGCCACTAGATGATTTCCATGACATGGTGTCGGCTCTCACGGAATACCCTTACCAGTCGTATCCACCGGTACAATGAGCGATAGCAGCGATGATCACCGGTATGTTTTCTTTTGTTGTTGTATATTTTTGTGTAATTATTCTTTTTGTGTTTCTTTTATTGTAAGTATTTAAATGAACTTTCTGGGTATGTTCCCTAGATAACCCTCAGGAGACCTACTCGTCCTCTCGAGCTATCGGAAGGTTTAAAAGGGCTTGTTGCATGCGCTAAATGCAACCATGATTCCTACGAAAATGCGTTAGGTTTGTTGTTGTTGTAAAATATTTTTCCACAAAGTCAAAGTTTAATAAAAATATGGCTTGGTAAATTCTTTATAAAATGGTGGAACTAGGTAACTAACAAGTTTTGATGGTTGTGAGAAGCTTGCTTCTACACGAGGGTTGAGATTTGTAGGTACATTATGTTCACGAGATGACCATTTTTGTTGAAGAATGAAGAGCACACGAGGAATGAGCAAAAACAGGTGCATGCGTTTCTTTTTTAGCTTTGACTTTTAGTTAATAATAAGTGGATTGTATTTTGTATTTTATTTTCCGAGGTGAAATTTTAGGAAGTTAGTCGTGTCACTTCCCTTGTGCATTTTAAAAGCTCTATTCCTACACACCGAGGACAATGTTGACCTCAAGTGTGGGGATGGAGAGAAAAAGTTTTTCGATTTTGACCCTTTCATTTAAACACTACACACATTGAGGACAATGTTGACGTCAAGTGTGTGGATGGGAAATTCAATTTTTTTCAAAATGTCTTTGTTTGAAGCGGTTTAAAAAGCACAAGTAACTAAGTTAATGAGGGATGGCACAACCCATGTGGTCTCTTGTCATGGTCAAGTTCAAATTAATAACATGACGGGTATTTACCGGGTGGTTATTTGGAAACAATCCGCCCAAGAAACTTGCATTTTATACATATCGCATACCATACCCTTTATACATGAGATTTTGAGCCACTTTTATACGTAATATATGTATATTTATCTTTGGTTGAGTGGACCATTAGTCACGTATTGTGAACTTGCAACTTTGGACGCGTTTGAGACCATAGATCAAATATGAGCACAAGAATGATTAAGGCATTAGGTAAACCTTTTTCATTTACACCACTTATATATCCTTATCCGAAATCAATTCCTTAGTCGCCAATCTTGAGCCTAAACCTTTCGTTTGACCAACCCATTTAGCCTTTGACCATTCCTTCTATTTTTAACCCGTGTGATGAAAACTTGATTTTAGGATTAGTTGAAAAAAAAACAGATTATAGTTAAGAAAAGAAAATATATGTATTGATAGTTTGTTGAATAAAAGGCGAAAGCTTTTACCTCTTAGCTTATAGATTTGTAGTTGGTTGTGTTAGAGTAGTTGTTGTTGTAATAAAAATCAAGTTTTCATCACCTTAGCCATTTTAAAAATATCCTATTCCATACCTTTAGCTTAGCCCCGCTACAACCCATTCAAGACCTTTTGACTTGTGCTTAGTATTTGTGTTTGGTGGTGGAGAATGATTGAGTTGCAAGCCTATGCGGGTACGTGTTCTAATCAGTTTGAGTGATTATATCAAAGTGCTAATGCATCATTTATTAGCCAATTTCTTAAGATTTGTGATTAGTAATCACATTTAAAAGGAAATGATTTGCACAAAAATGAAAGTCTAATAACATCAAAACATGTGAGAAAAGAAGAGCAACAAAAGTCTTGTATTTTCCCTCATAAAACAAACAATAAGAAATATAATAATGACACATGACAATTAATGGCTTAAGGGAAAGCCATGTAGCCTAAGATGGTTTTGATTTTATTATAATTTATAGATTCCGATCTTTAGAGGAAAGAACTTTTTATTTTTTGAACGGCTTAAGGGAAAGCCATGTAGCCTAAGATGGTTACTCCTTTACACTAATTATTCCCCCTTTGTCTATGTTTGAATCTCAGAGCTCCCCTTTAAGTGGCATATGCCTCTATCAAATGTGTTCCCCCACATTTTACCTACACATCGGGGACTACGACGATCGGGTGACTTTCTTTTGTTCCTTTTCCATCCGCATTTTTACATACTTGTTTTCATATTCATGTATTATGCAAATGAAGCTCATATGCAATTCAACTGTTGGAAGGGATAGGAATCTATTAGGTACGCTTGGCACAAGTAGCTGGTGGTTAGTGATTGAAAGTGAAGAAACACCGGCTGAACCGAGAGGTATTCAGAGATATCTTAGTTACAGCCTAGTTTTTCTGCATAAAAGGTTGTCTCTCGTTCGCTCTTCTAGGTGATCTCACTTCGAGCTGGTCTGCAAAACTAGCAACGCCGTTAGCCTCGTCACGAGGAATGGGAAGAGTTTCTCCGTGACCACACTCCGGCGTGAGAATAAGTTATTGTGTATTGATAGGTAATAGCAAGTACACAGTAATCAGTGAGTGGTCATGTCACACCCTCAATTTCCACTTGCGGAGTTTTACCGCGAGGCGTGTGAACAAACCTGAATCTGAAACACTAGTACGTCGAACGACTCTATATGATTTGATAATACGTTTTCCAAAATCATTTGTTGTAGATTTTATATTGTCTAAATTAATTACCAATATTTAGCAGAGCATTAGTTTTTAAAGTTGAGCGGAAGCATAAAATAAATAGTGAAGCGGGCGCCAACACAAACGCCAAAACAAATGAAAAACCCCAAAACAATATTGATAAATAAGACTCGATAAAAGATGTCTTGTTCAATGCATGTGCGTGCACCTAGAGCTCCTAGCGTCCTGAGAAACATGTAAAGAAACAAGTGTCAACATTAAAGATGAGTGAGTTCACAGGTTTTCATAAATTCGTTTGTTCGGTTATAGTTTGTTTTCCCCGTTATCCCTAACCCGGGATAACGTATTGGTTCCATTACTCCAACCCGGAGTAATAAGTTGTTGCTTCCAATATTCCAAACCCGGAATATTAAGTTGTTGTTTCCATTATTCCAAACTCGGAATAATACAGTTGATTCCATTATCCCCAACCCGGGATAATATAGTTGTTTTGTAATTAAGTTCAATGTTAACATATATAGGTACCTAGCCTAAAGTTATGTCACGTAAGAGTTCGCGATCGAAGCTGACTGTTGTGCCTCCGTTTTGCCAGGCCTATCACTGACCATGGCGAGGTTAGGCCGAATTATTCACCCGTTGACCATACCCGGTCGGCTAGCGCGACTAGCTCGGATGGGGCTTGTCGGGCCCAGTAGTACTACTTATAACTCCCCCGCTATTAAACCCAATACTAACGATCCGAGAGATTGACGAGGACTTAAGTGATAAAGCTGCTTAGTGACCATAACATTACATTAACTTAGTTACCGAATAGTTATGTGACGTTAAATTCGTATAACGTAAAGAGATTGAGTTTGAGAGTGTATACATGTTTCTCCCCCTGTTGTTTAAAAACCGGATAAAGTTTAGGGGCCGTGAACTCACCTTTATTTGCTTGGTTAGTGTAGCAAAGAAGTTATAAGAGATGGGACCGCTAGTTGCGTCCTAACAAACCAATTAATTCCAAGTCAGTGTGTGAACACACCAATACAAATTCTACACGTAATTTACGCACAAAGTGATACACACAAACAACATATCTAACACTCAAACATGCATGCAAGTATCCTCATGTGATCATAGTAATCAAACAACTTATCATGAACATAATCCAATCCATGCAACACTTTGGTGCACACAATCACAAGTTATCAAATTTCAGCTTAACACTCATAATTCAGCTGTTTTCTAGGATTTTTATAAAATAGTTCTAACATTCCAAAAATTCCAATATTTTTACAGTAGGTGACATTTATACTATAGAAATTTATATAAATTTTCCAAGTCCTAAATCTTTACCAATTAACCATAAATATTGATATGCTAGGCTGCAGTCAGATTTATCGTTTTCTGACTGCAGTCCACAGAAGAATTTATTTAAAAATCACTGATCGTCCAATTAACAAAATTCTAGTTGGAGTTGCCCGGAAATTTCCATACCTAGTTTCTGTACAAAAATCATGACTCAACTCCCTACTGATTTTAAAATCCAACTCGATAAACAACTAACAAAATTTCAGGATTTTCACAGCTTTAGTTACTGAACTTATTTGGCCCTTTAAAAATATCAAACGATTTCAGAAAATTATGAATCCAGCGCCCTTAGATTCGTTATTCAAATCTCTACGTTCTAGACACCAGAAAATCCGTTTTTCGACAACTAATGACCGAGTTACAGCCAGATGAAGTCGGCTGTAACTATTACTCAGCAACTGTTTCAGCATATCATTATTATAGACTCGCATCAGCCGTTCATACGATAAACCTAGGCGATCAAGAACCGATTTCTAATCATAGATCAATACTAATAACATATCCATGCAAACCCTAGTTCATAACCCTAGTTTTTATAAACAAAACCTACTTGCAAACTTATGATTTCCGAGAACAATCATGCATATAAACACAACAAATCAGCCGGTTACATTCAACACATATAATCCGAAACAACTAATCACTTCATTCAAGCATATATATCCGAACATGATCTCGAAATCAAAGATAACCCTAACCTTGGATAACTAGGTAAACAAGCCGAGGTTTGGATAAGATTGATCCAGCTGTTCCAGAAAAATCGCGACCGAGAGAGGTGAACAGCTCTGCTGTTGCGACCGAGGCTGACAGGAACTGGAAGGAGAGGCTGCTCGTGATCAACAGGGAGTGCAAGGAGCTGTTTGCGGTCGGGAGATGAAGATGGCGATGGCTGCTGCTGCTGCTGCTGCGACCGAGAGGAAAGCAAGAGTAAGGCAGCCGACGGCTGTTTTGCTTGTTAGGGTTTTGGGAGTTGTGAATGAAGGCATGCATGTGAGTTTGTATATATAGGCGCAAAGAAAGATAAAGGTTACGGTTTGGCTTGAGCTTGTGGCCGAGAAACTAGGGTGGGTCGGTTTGGGTTTGATCTTGGTTCACACTATTGATCCCGCAATGGGTTTGCGGTTTGAGATTGTTCTCGCGGCCAAGGACTTGGGTTGGTTTGGTTTGGTTTGCACTTGGCCGAGAATGGCTTAAGGTTTAAGATCTAAATCTCGCGGCCGAAGACTTGGGTTTTAGGTTTCCTAGTTTCACAAGGAGTTTGGTTTGTGTTTGTGTCGCGGTTCGGTTCGTATGCATATTTATTATACATACATATATTGTATAACTAAAACAATTCACGTAATCACACATCACGTAATCATTAACTCATACGCGTTCATACACATAGCACGTAATTAGTTTGACAAGTATTACGTTTAAGTTATCCGAAAAACCCGGGATGTCACAGGGCAGGAAAGCATGTGTTTTACCTTGTGGTTCGATACTCACTTTATAGCCGAAAATAAGTGGGTTTAGGAGATGGGCTGATGGGCCTTGGGCCCGGCCCTGACAACCTGTCCGTTCTGTACCTCTGCATCGATCATTAAATGATCTCTAGCAGGAGGTATGCTTTGTCGGATGTTGAATGGTGCCACGTGTAAAGGCAGTTATCCCTGATGGTAGACCTGCTATCAACCGAAAGTGGAGAATGTGTGACAGTCACTGGCGTAAGTATGGTTGGTGTATAGTCTGGCGTCTGCATTACTGTTCATGCGACGCAGTCTGAGATAACCTGTCGACCAACCATTGGTTCATAGCTCTGCCACTCTGTACCCTTGTATATAGTCAACACCTCTTTGCGCTTTTCCCTTCTGCGAGGTTTTCAGTGCTTTCTGGCCAGCGCAGAGTTGTAGGGATTAACTCCTTTTGTTCCCAAGACTTTGAGTTGCTCTCATATTTGTCTTGTCCTCTGCAAGGTTTAGGACTTCGCGGCTAGAGGGTTGTTTGATATGCGTAGGGTCAAGTATCATCTAAGTCTAACTCGCCGTTGTGCCAAGTACACAAGGTTCGTTGTGTGACTTATAATTGTTGGTCTAACTTGCCATTGCGCTGAGTGCGCAAGGCTCGTTGTGTGACCTTTATGAGTTGGTCTAACTTGCCGTTGCGCTAAGTGCGCAAGGCTCGTTGTGTGACCTTTATGAGTTGGTTTAACTTGTCGTTGCGGTGAGTGCGCAAGGCTAGTTATGTGACCCATATGATTTGGTCTAACTTGGTCGTTGCGCTGAGTGCGCAAGGCTCGTTGTTTGACCTTTATGTATTAAGGATGCCTTACCATTGCGCATTGCACGCAAGGTTGTTAAGCAGCCTGTTGGTTTCAAGAAAGGCACACCATTGCACGTTGTGTGCAAGGTTATTCTTGCAGTATGCTATTGTTGGGGGTACGATCCTTTGCGCAAGCGAAAAGTTTTTGGGACCATACCCCTCCAAGTCGCCCCAGTCCAATGCTGCTCCTATGCGCATGTTGGCAAGTAGGTGGAGTGCTGGACGATAAGAATCGTTCTATGCGCGCTTATTTCAATGGAAAAAAATTCAAGAAGGGTTGGAGGAAACCTTTGTGTGAAGGAAATTCTTTGTAATGATGTCTTTGAAATTTGAATCACTGTCATGCTGACGTTGCAGGTGGGTTAGTGAGAAAAAAAGGGTGCCCTGGAGGGTGTCACACCCCGGATTTCCAACCCAAATCCATACACCGGTGGGCCTGGGTGGGGAGTATTGTGACGTCAGTTGATAACATCATAGTCAATTAAACATGGCACAGCGGAAGTCTTGGAGTAAAATTACTATTACAAACCAAATGTTCGGAAATACAAAATAATATACTGGTCGTAATAGAAGATCCACAGGCGGATTATAAAATGTACAAAGAAAGGATCTAAGGATTTGCAAAATCCTCTTATTCACTACCGAGCAGCTTCCGGCCTATTTCGTATTGTACCTGCAGTTTAGTCTTTGGATGATACGTCAGCTTTTGCTGGTAAATACACCCAACTGACTCATTTTGAAAACATTTTAAAATGATTTTAAGTGCACAAGGCACAAAATCTTTTATAACTTGGGAAAGTTACTTTGTAACCTAGTTAACAGATTCACATCTTTGTCCATACATACAGGGCCCAGTACAGAGACCGAGACATGATTAAATACACACCACTTAGAACTCACAGAGGAGTTATCTCCAATGTCTTGGGTAATTTGCATTTGAGCGTCTATCGGGTGTATGCCTACACCCCGCGCTAAGGTTGTGGCCATTAATTAATCTAATGAGCCGAGGATATCCAGGACACGGTAATTTAACCCCTGATGTTTAAGTTATCAAACAAAACCGATTAAAACAGAATATGTGGATTTACTAGCCACAATCTGGCATTTGATTGATCCCATTTCTGACTAAGCGGTAATAGTTTACCATATCCCAAGCCCGTATAGGGAAAATAAGTCGAGAGTATTTACCTGAGCTAGACTTCTTTTAATTTCAATAACTCAGCCGTATACAAAAGTACTAAGTGCAGATAGCATTTACCGGCAAGGCTCTAGTCTGGATTATGGCATAAGCTAACCAATTAATACTAACGTTCTTTAATTAAGTCATAGACTTAGACCGAGTAGTGTACATGATCAAAACGTATTACGCTTGATTAAACGATGATTGGATAGAATTTAGTTTAAACCTGACAAGTACTTTGACTTGCATAATATGGGTAAACAATTAACATTCTAGATTTTGAGATTAAAATGATAAGGTTAAACCCGTTTTGGTTAAATTCCGTAAACTAGTTATGTATAACCAACCGTACGCTTATAAGCGATAATGGGTAACCGAATAAGTCATGGAGAAGTTTTATATGCCATTGTATTTTAAATAAGTTAAAATATCAGTAGGATATCAACTTATATGCCCGTTAAGGTTTTATAACGAAACTATGCCTCATAAGGGCATTTGGGTAATTTCATACCGTATATAAGAAACTTGAATATAATTTAATGTTATAATTATAAATATTCTGGAAAAATAATTTATTTATGATATAATATCAGTAGGATACCAATTATCTGTGTAATTTATCTTTTATGACCAAATATGCACCGAAGGGGCATTTTGTTCATTTTACACATTGTTTATAATTTATTTGGGATTATGAGTTTATAACATGTACCTACTATAAATATGTTTAAAATAAATTTTAAAATCAGTAGGTAACAAGTCTTGGTTAATAATATGGTTTAAAACCATGCTATGCGCCGAATCGGCGCTTATGTGGTAAAATGACGTTTTATGCGATGTTCAATGAAAACTGACATTAGAGTAAGAATAAAATGTCTTAGATATGTTATTTAATATAACATATCAGTAGGTAAAAGATTTACCTTGAAAATATTTGATTAAAACTATTTTATGAGCCACAAGGGCTAAAATCGTCATTTATCAACATAGTTTAAGGACCTGTTTGAAAACTCAGTTTATAATCTGATTTAATATCCCAAATAATCCTACTTATAATATTACATCAGTAGGAAACTCATTTTTCAAGTTAATTATCATTTAAAACTTATTTTATGCAAAAAGGGCATTTTAGTCAAAAATGGCATAATTACGGAACTTGCGCATAAACTTGGATTCTGATTATGACCATGTAATATAACCTCATAGGGTTATGCTACACTATATTATGATCATAATACAACTTTAGATCAGTTTATAACTAATCTAAATCGGGTCAGAATCGAAAGTCAAAGCAGAAGTCAAACTTCACGATTTTCGGTTGCGAATCGACCCTAGGACTGAAATTGACGAGCCGAACATGTTCTTACATGTTCTAATGATTATTACAAACTTGTTAAAGGTCAAAACAGGTTTCATATCATATATAAGATCAGTTTATGATTTTTTCGAAAAATGACCTGTTTGACTTTTTATTTTCATAACTTTGACCCGTCAATTGATCTAGCAAATGTGATCTTTAGGAGGTGCCCTTTATAGGGATTAACACCTACCTTATTATGATCACTTAGCCATGTTTATTTCGAACAATGACTGGACCATATTGGTCTTAACCGAAAGTCAAAGCGTTTTCCGTAAAATGCTTGACTTTTGGCTATAAAAGCCTATAAACGAAAATGCACAAGGAAGGAACACTTACCATTGATTCCTAGGGTGCAAAAGAACTAAGTTGGATGCTCCTTTCAGCTAGGAACTTTCACAAGAGGGAGAAGAGTGTATGAATGAGAAAGGTGCAAGTTGAAATGATGAACTTAAGCACCTATTTATAGTTGGAGAACTCAAAGGAGGTAATGCTAGGTGTTTAGGGTGTAAGAGGAAGTTTACAAGTGTCCCAAAATGTGACATAGTAGTTTGGGAAGTCATGGTTTCGATTTAATGGTTTTTGGCATTTTTGTTTGGAAGCCAAGTAAACTTTCTGCAACAGAGCCTTCTCGCGCCCCACGAGAGACCCAGGCCAGGTCTCTCGCGGCCCGCGACCGCCCCTTGGCCAGTTTCAAAAATTGACACTTTAACCCCCTTAACTTATTAAAGCTTCTAAAAACCTTTTAAAACACTTTTTTGGCATTTTTTAGCCCTCCGTAGCCAATACTTGGCATATCCGGGATTATGCCTAGACATTGTCGAGCTCTCGGTTCGTTAAAAGGCCACTCAGAGGTATAAATTAATATGTTGACACTTTTAATCCCTCCATTATTCAACTTTCACATATTTAAAAAATTGAACCCTCTCGTCCGACAATTGGCACGTATGAGAGTTCGGACTCTGCAAAGGATCACTCAGAGGCTTAAGCATGTTGACTCGGATGTCACTTAGAGGTTGGGCATGTTGACATATCAGTCACTCAGAGGCCAAATTTCAAGAATGTTGACATATCAGTCACTCAGAGACTAATGATTTAAGCATGTTGACATATCAGTCACTCAGAGGCTATTATTTATGCATGTTGACATCGGACCGTCACTCAGAGGCTCAGTTTGAGCATGTTGACGCCGTTAGTCCTTATTGGTCTTTAATAGACTATATTTTAAAATACAACATGTGTCACTATACTATTGGACATGATTTTACAGGGTGTTACAAGGGGACATTTGACAGTTGTGGCATGCTGTCAACAGTGCCGCCTCACATTCATTAATGAATTGGCAGGGAAAGTGGCGGCCATCATGCGCGTGAGAACCGTCAGTTGCCACTTACCTACCACGCGTCCTGCGTAGATTGGTGGTTAATTCTACGCGTGCGTCACAGTTCCCCAACGCATTAAATGCGATGAGTATAAATAGGGGTTAACCGTCTAGCGTTTTATTCGAGCCTTCAAGTTTTCTTTCAAATTCTCTTAAATCTTCTCTGAGTTCTTGAGTCTTCTTGTCTTCAAAACTTTTCATCTTCAAAACTTTTCTTTTCTGATTCTCATGGTGACTAGGGGCCCTGAGACTGTTTCTTCTACAGAGGCTTCGACCTCTTTGCCAGCGATCAAGTGGAACCAGGCCAGTTTCCGACGCATAGTTTCTGGCTACTGCTTCTCTAAGGACTGGGATGCCTTGTTCCGGCGGGGGGTGAGACTGCTGCCGATGCTCCGGCCAGTTATATCACCCTATTTTTTGATTTTTTTGCTGACGACAACTTCCGTTTACCGGTTACAAATTTTTTTTTCAAATTTTGGATTTTTACAAATTCAACATCTCCCAACTCAATCCGATGGGGATGTTGAGAATAAAGCATTTTGAGTTTTTGTGCCGGTCGACGGGGGCTAACCTAACCGTCGACCGATTTCGGATTTTTTATCAGCTCCATTGTTCGATGGGGTTTTATTCTTTTCAACACCGTGTGCAAGCGAAGAAAATTTTGCTCTCCCCTCCAAATCTTTCCATGATTGGAAGACTAAATTTTTTACGTGAAGGCTCGAGTTGTTCCCCTCCGGATGCACTCCCGGGGGTGGAGGATATCCCGGTGGAGACCGTCCCTGTACCAGTGGTGGATTCCTGGTACAAGGATTTGAAGGAGATTTTGATGATCCAACTACCGGAGAGGGCATTTGTGGCAGCTGGGATGAGTTTGGTATGGAAGCCCAACCGCTGGGAGAGGCCGGTTTATATGGAGGGGGATAGGAGTAAGTACTTTGTCTTCTTGTTGCATTATTTCTTGATTTTGCCTGGCTGACCATGTGTTTTTCCTTTGTAGAGGCTCCGCTGTTCTTGGTGGCGTTCGAGAGGAAGGAAGGGCACATTGAGAATATTGCCCTGGGCCCGGAGGAGCCCACCTGGTACACACAAATCCTGGGGAATTTTGAACTCCCCAGGAATGCAGATTTGTTGGTCAGCGCGCCTGAGTCTGGTAAGACTTCGTAGTGTTAAGTGTCTGTATCTTTGCAGATTACTTATTGTGTTGCGCCATTCTTCAAACGATTTCAAGGACTTGGGCATTGGCCCTGATCCAAAGAAGAAAAGGTGAGCGGGGCCCAGCGCGGCGACTGAGAAGGGGGTACCTCAACCCAAGGCAGACCTGCCAAAAGGTAAGCGCATTGTGTCCGATCATTGGATAGACTATGTAGTAGTTTCTGACTCACTGGAGGGTCTTGCCCCTGTAGGTGTGAGGAAGCCTAAGCTGGAGCCAGTGGTGGTCCTGGCTGCCAATCCGGACGACCTGGTGGAGTCGAATCCAGCCCGAAGCCTCTTAAGCGGAAGAGGGCTCCAAAAGGCGATATCTCCGCACAGCCCTCCAAAAAGGCTACGCGGAGGGTTATAGGGAAACGGGGGAGCCTGGAAGCGCTCGCCGCCAAGATCTCCCTAGGTAAACTTCTAACTTGTTTGTCACCCCACTTCTTTCTTTTATATTAGTCTAACTGTTTGTAATCTCATAGGGGAGGTGAGCCCGTTTTTGTGGCTCCCCACTTTGGCCCGCAGGTACTCATGCCCACCTGTGGTGAAGCGGCAGATCCGTGCACGGGTTGGAATCAACTGCTGGGGCGGCAGAGCTGAGTGGTGGTGAGTCCTGAGTGATGGTGAAGACGTTGGGGTTGTTTAAGACAGAACCGATGGTGGTTGTGATGATGTTGAGGAGGTAGGGGGTGAGGGTGTTTTGAGGAAACAGAACAATGTGCTTACCGGTGAGGGTGAGCAAGCTGGTGCTCCACTAGGGGTGCATGTAGAGGAGCCTGCACCCAGGGGTGAGGCCGGCGGATCTGGTAAAAGCCTTCCGCGAAGTATCTCAATCCGACCGGACGAAACCCCGGGTGTATATTTTACAGGGTGTATCATGAAGGCTACGCATCAGAGATCCACACCCCTGTGTAGAAACTAAAGAGGGAGACGACTTCTTCACTGGCCGGTGTGTCGTGGGGTGTTCAAGGGAGCTTTCCCCCCAGCAAAGGTACACGAGCGTGAACAAGCTCCTGAAACAAACATACCGCGTGTACCTCAGGCAGCAGCTAGCTCCGCCTCAGTCAGCATAGGATTGTCAGGAGATGCGGAAACCTGTAGAAAGAGAAAGACAATTCGAAGCTGCCAAGGCTGACCTGGTCCAAGAGCGAGTCCCAAGTGACTGCGCAAAAATCTGAGTTAGAGGAAGACAAGGCTAAATTCGCCGAACTCAACGGACCGAAGAATGGTCCGCGCTAGGGTGGAAGAAGAAGGCCGAAAGTTCGGCTGCACTGAGAGCCAAGATGCTGAGGGAGCGCTTGGAAGAAGCACAATCCTAAATCCTTCGCTGAAATCAACTTGGACGAGAGTAGGTCGCGAACTGTGAAGTAGAAGGCAATCTCTGAGAAAGCAGTTAGATTTGGGGCTGTTGAAACTAATCCTTGTCTGTGAAATTAACATTTGGACGGTATTAACTTGTATTTTGACAATTTGAAGAGGACGTTACGATTTGGGGGCTTTGGTTAAACTTGTTCTGGGAGCCAAGAATCATCCAAGCTTCATCTTGGGCATCACCAATCCACATCAATCATCCAATTCATCATCCTCATCATTCCTAACCCTAATCCACTACCATCATCATCTTCATCCATTCTTCAATCCATTCATTCTCACCATCAAACCTAAACCCTAATCACCATCCATCATCATCACCAAGCTCAAGATGTCAATGTTCAAGCTTTCATCACTCGTTGATCAAGTCCCGTTCACCATGAGCGGCTAATTTCCTTGGGTTTCACCCCGGTGTAGGTTTTGTAAGTTCTAGGTTTTGACATTGTTTTGAGTATTGATTTGTGACAATTTGTGCTTTGATTTTGAAACTTAAATTTGACTTTGTGAAATGTTTATGTGCAATTATGCCTTGTCTAGGTTCGAGTTTACTTGTTTGTGATAACAAAGTGCATTGTAGTCCATTGTTCATAACGTTGATAGCTTTTGGCATCTAAATCACATAACACTAAACTTGTTGGTCATTGTTACAAATGAACTGAACCTAAAACGTGTAGGAATCCTAGGATTTACAGGGTGTGAACCTTGTTCTCAAATCATTATTTAAGTTTTTGTGCAAGTATTTAAGTTTTTAGTAGTTTGGTAATAAAAATCAAATTGGTCGGAGCATTCCGACATCTCTTTCAAACACACAAAATTAATAAAAATATTAGCAAGCTCCATAATTCGTGACAAATTGTTAAAAATCAATCTTGTCTGCACGCAAACCACAAACTCTTCGTGGTTCGACCCCTTACTACCACTAACACATTGTTAAGGGTAATTTGGGATTATAAATTTTGATATTTGACCGGGGCGCGATACTCCGATCAAATTTTGGCGCCGTTGTTAGGGAGTTCGTGCGCTTTGTGTTTGGATTTGTTTGATTTTGTGATTAACTATTTAAAGTGCTTGTTTCTTTATATTATCTTTGTTTTTGTGTTACTGGGTGTGTTACTTGTGCAGGTTATAGGTAGTGCATGCATACACGGAATTCCGGGAGGACCTCGTCGTTAGTGTTCGAACCGGAGATCGAGCGGGTCGTTAGAAGAAACCTAGCCAACCAGTTAGAGGAAACTCTTATCTCTAATCCACCCAATACCCACTCACCACCTACACCATCCTTTGGACCCATTCCAATGGATCCTCAAAACTCCAACCAACTCAACAACCAAAACCAATACTACGATTACCCACTCCAACCTCAAAACCAAAACACCCAAAACCATCAATCGGGGGGTGGTAACAACTCGAGACCACCAACACCACCATTCCAAACTCGTAGACGAAACCAAACACTCGCCAACGTACACCCACACCTCCACCTCCAAACTAAAATCGAAAAAACCCATTACCACCCATTCTCAACAACCGAAATATTAACGCCAACCGTGGGGTTAATCATAGCCGTGGCAATCCCACAAATGAAGCCCAATTTCTCGATCTTGATGATTTGAGAAATAATATTCCCGATGATGCACCATATAATGTTCCCGATTATCAATCACCGAAACATGTGAGCGTCCACTCGGAATATTCGAACGACGGTGGAAACTATAACGAAAGATTTGTAGATGATGAATGAGGATACAACAACATGGGAAATTTCTATGATGCTCGGGGGTTTAGAATGAAGATTTTGGCTATCAACATGCCAATTTTGTGGGGAATGATGGATATGGTCATGACTATGGTAGAGATGACGGCTACGGGAATAACCATCAACCACGAAATGATCGAAGGAATCGAGATTACGGCAACAACAACTATAACAACGGTAACCGTAACCGAATTCCGCAATTTGTGGGCGGTGGAATCAAGGTGGAAATGGGGGTGGTGACCGAAGGGGCAAGAATAGGCCGATGAATCAAGAGGTTAATGGTCTGAGATGTCAAATGCATCAACAAGCTCCGCGAGGTGTAAATGGTCGGTTTAGACCGGTGGTCACAAAAAATACTCACCCTTTGTCCCTACGCCTCGGGGAAGAAGGGCTTTTGATTGTAATCCGAATTACATTAACATCCTACCCCATTTCAACAGTAGAATGAATGACGAGCCGTATACACATTTGGCGGAATTCTCGGCCATATGTGGTACTATTGGAGGTCATGATTTTACGTTGGAATAGGTGAAGTTGAGATTGTTTCAATTTTCCTTAAAAGAAAAGGCTAAGCAGTGGTTTCTCACACTTCCGGCAAACAGTATTCACACTTGGGTGGAGATGCAACAAGTTTTCTTGGATGAATACTACTCAATTGCAAAGACCGATGATGCAAGAGATGAAATTCGATCATTTAGGCAATTACCGAGGGAATTATTACATGGGGCATTGACACGTTTCAAGGAATTGGTTAGGAAGTGTCATCATCATCAAATTCCAAGGTGGGAATTACTTAAATGCTTTGTAAGGGGGTTGTGTCACACCCTCAATTTACACATGCGGTGTTTTACCGCGAGGCGTGCGACTAACCAAGATCCAGCCACTAATCATGTTAAACCAATTATTTAAGTTGTAAAATCATCACAATCAACACGATTAGTGATCAATATTTAAAAGTCCAAAAACACAGTTTAAGTTAACATCGGAAAAATAAAGTAAACCATCATAAACTTAAAACCACAAGTTTAATAAATGTACGAAACATAAGGCTTTAGAAACCACACACTCCAGCCGATTGCAATGTCCGTCCATAGACGTACCTAACGACCAGCAAAGCATGTAATAGTATGTCAACATAAGATTGGCGAGTTCACAGTTTTTCAGTATTATTCCAAAAACATGGGTTGTTAAATTACTTAATTTATAAAACACGTCATGGGGAGCTACCCCATCTTTAAGCTACTAAACTATGTGGTACTGAAACTTTGACTGTGTAAGTTGTTTGTGCCCCAAGTCAATGTCTATCACCATTGACCAGTTACCAAGGCATTAAAGTTCACGCCCGTCCTCCCAGGTACGGTGTGAGGTTTGTTAAACCTAATAGTGCTATCAACTAATATCCCGTTCGCCAAGCCCCAGCGATTAATCGGTATAATGTGTGGGGACTTTCAGATAGAGTTCGTTTAGTCGCTAAAGACATGAAATATAAATAGCATTTAACAGTATTCCATCCCCAGGAATACTAGGCAATCCCCTAACCAGGGAGAGTGAAGTTAACAGTATCCCATACCAGGAATACTAAGGCAATCCCATACCCGGGAAAGTGAGGTTCCCAACCACCGGGAATATATGCTTTTAGTAAAGGCGTGAACTCACTTTTGTTTTTCTCGGTAAGAAATAAAGTGCAAATCGTAGTGAAGGCGATCAACCGCGTCCTAAGAAGGTTATCATGTAGTTCATTAGTGTGGCTTCATGCAACACGTACGTTGCTACGCGCAATCTAATATTTTACACGTAACAGGTTTATACATGGACAATTTAGTCAAATATATACAAACATAACACCATAGCATAACCGATACTTAGTATCAATCATATAGTCGTCAAACACATTAGAACATTCTATGATATCACAAGCAAGAAACAAGCACGTCAAATCAATTTGTCAAAATCCCGCATTTACACTTAAATCTACGCAGTTTTCGGGAATTTTTCTAATATAGTTTTGGAACTGCAAAAATTCCCAGAAAATTACAGAATGTGCCAAACGGTCCATTTCATTTTATGTAAACTTTTCAGAGCCTGATTCTTTATATATATATTCCGTGAAAAATCAAATACTGAACAGGGGTCAGATTCGTCGCAATCTGACCCCTTCCCACTAAATATTTTCTCAAACATTCCTCGTTTATCCGATTGACTTGAAACTAGCTGCAAATTCTTAAAGCATTGAAGGCTATCTACAGTAAGAATTTTATAACAAAAATCCAAATACACAGCAAGTTATGACCCAAAACATATGACCCATTTACTACAGATTTTCACAGCTTCAGCATTTGTTCGTAAATAGTTCGTTAAAAATATCAAACTGTGTCAAAAAAATGCAATTCCAGTTGGATTTGAAAGGTTTTTCCTCGAAGTTCATCATAGACTCAAGAAACATCAATTTTTGTTAGCTTTTGACCTGGTTACAGCCGATTGAAGTCGGCTATAACTTTCAGAACGGATTTTGTTTCATCATTCAGCTTCTTAAAACGATTCCTATGGCTTAAATCCCATACTTAGAAACCAAGAATGACATCTATACATCATCTATAGCAGGTTTTCATCATAAGTCAGATTATGTAACACACAATTCATCAAGAGCCATCAAGATTCAACACAATCATATAAGATTTCAAACCCTAGTAACCAAACAACCCATTAACACTCATAACCCAATCAAGAAAGCCTAGATTACAAGTAATCATCAAAGAACATCTGGAATTATCAATAATTCCAGAAACCCAGCCAAGATACTTCACATTATGTAAAGAATCAAAACGCTAATGAAAATATACATGTCTATACATCCATAAGTAGTAAAAGGAACCATTATATTTGATTTTCATGAACTCTAGACTACAAGTTAACATCATAACCATCAAGATCATCAATCATATACACAACACATAAAAACGCAGCCTTGTACATAAACAAACAACATGCCATGAACCTGAGTCTGGGAGAGCTAGAGAGAGAGAGGGAGATCCGCAAGAGAGAGAGTGCCGAGAGTTGAGATCGAATGGGGGAAGGGGCCGCTTCTTCACAGATTGCACACTAGGGTTAGGGTTTGGTTTTGAATGCCTGAACATAATAAAACACGTAATTGTGTTTTTATTAGAACTGAGTTGGGGGCGGTTGGTGTAATGGGCTGGGAACTCTAGATAGGCCGAGGGTCATATGGTTGGTGGGTTGGACTCGATTGTTATAACAATTATTAGGGCTAAGAATTGTGATATAAGAATGTGGCATGGTTAAGGCAAAAACTATAAAACGTAAAACGTTAACAACAAAACGCTACATGACATACTAATTTTTTTTCAAAAGGTGCTCGGCATGAACCTTGATTTGCGAGTTGTCACAGGTTGGATGCCGATGATCACAAGTATTTGCAATCGGCAAGTAACGGAATGTTGTTAAACAATCATGAGGAAGATGATTGGGATTTTTGGGAAAGGATGAGCAAGAATTCCAAAGCAGTCGCTATGGCGGACCGATCTAAAAAGCATCCTATTTCTCGATCTCTTCCCGACCTTGATTTGAGCGCTAAGGATAGAATTGCTACTTTGGAATGGGAGTTAGTCCGAATGAAGAAAAAGGAAGTTGGTGCGGTTCAGTTTGCGTTGTGCGAAGATTGTGGGGATATTGGGCATCGAACCGAAGAATGTGAAGTGAGCATGGCACATACGACTGAGGAGGTGAATCAAGTGTATGGTGATGCAAACCATTCGATATGAATTCTAACACTTATTACCCGGGGTTGAGAAACCATCCAAACTTTCGTTATGGGAATGCCTCAAATTAAATGAATCCCAACTTTCAAACGGGTAATCAAAGTGGGATCCAAGGAGGTTCAATATATCAAAACCGTCAAGGCGGTAACCAAGGTGGGTATCAAAGAAATTACAACCAAGGAAGTAGTCAAGGCTATCAAACTCGTGAAGGTGGTTATCAAAGGGGCTACAACCAAGGTAGTAATGGAGGTGGTAACTCTAATCGTCCAATGGGTGGTGAAGACTCCTTAAGTTCAAAGCTGGATGCAATTATGAATGCCATCACGACTTCGAATCAAGAGATAAAGATGGAAATGAAAAAGGAGTTCGAGGTACATGATAAATCACATAAAGCTTTAGAGAAGCAAGTGGGTCAATTTGCGGAGGAGATGGTACAGATGCGTGGAAGTGGTGGAAAATTGCCTAGTGACACTACAGTGAACCCTTAACATCAAGGGTCCAGCTTGATGAACACACGTGAGGTACCAATTAATAAAATTTCATTACGTCGTGGTCGAGTCATTGATAATGTTGTGTCACACGGGGTGGTGGAAGAGGCTAGTGATGATGAGATTGTTGACGGTCAAACAGGTCAAAAGAAAGTGTTTTGAAAATGACAAAAATACACCCGTTGTGACCGTCCTTGTCCCGAAAGGTAAGGAAAAAGGTGTGGATGTTAATACCGCCCCTTATCCCGAAGCTTTGTTGGGACCATCTAAAAAAGTGGTAAATAAAAGAGGTCCCTACCAAGAAGAAATGTGGGAAATTTTTAAACTGATCAAAATCAATATACCACTTTTGGATGCAATAAAACAAGTCCCATCATATGCTAAGTACTTGAAGGATTTGTGCACTCAAAAATGGACTCACAAGTTTCCAAAGAAACTAGATTTAACCGAAAATGTGAGTTTAATTCTTTCGGGTGCACTTCCACCCAAGTTGCAAGACCCGGGAGTGCCTAGCATCTCCATTCAAGTTGGAGATTTAAAATGACAAGGGCACTCTTGGATCTTGGTGCTAGTGTGAGTATTCTACCGGGTAGTTTGTATGACCAATATGAGTTTGGTCCACTTCGAGCGGCAAACACTACCGTAGTGCTAGCCGATTTAACCCCTAAACTACCCTGTGGAATAGTCACGGATGTAATTGTCAAGGTCGAGGACTTTTACTATCCAGTGGATTTCTTAGTACTTGATTACGTTTCATTGGACCTAACCAAGCAACCTACGGTTATTCTCGGCCGACCGTTTTTAGCAACATCAAGTGATGAAATCAATTGTAAAATGGGTACAGGTGACATGACTTTTGGTAACCGTCGATTGCGGTTAAATGTTTTTTCTGAATTAACGGATCCTCTAGTTAATGACGAATGTTATATGGCGGAGGTTGTTGACGAGTGTATATCTCTCTATGACATGGGTGTTGAGGAGGAAAACATAATAGAGGAGTGTTTCATGTTTGACAGGTTACAACCGGAACCGAATCGGAGCATGGATGAGGAAGAGAAAAAGATGGAGGTGATGGCGGTGAAAGAAGGAAGACCACCTTGGACACACCAAGTGGAAAGTCCTCCCGAGAAGATTGACACTAAGTTGAAGCCGTCATTGATAGAGCCTCCCATTGTCAATTGAAAGTGTTACCAAGCATTTGAAGTATGCCTATGTGGGTGAGGGCAACAGGTTACCAGTCATCATTGCATCAAATCTGACCGAGGAGCAAGAGAATAAATTGATGGAGGTGTTGGTCACCATTAGAGCCGCTATTGGGTGGACCATTGCTGATTTGAAGGGAATTAACCCTTCCGTAGTGATGCACAAAATCATCACTAAAGATGGTAGTACTCTCTCTCATGATACACAACGGAGATTGAATCCTAACATGAGAGAAGTTGTCAAGAAGAGGAACTAAAGTGGCTAGATGCGGCTATTATATACCCCATATCTGATAGCCAATGGGTAAGCCTACACAAACCGTTCCCAAAAAGGCAGGCATTCAAGTCGTCCCAAATGACGCAGGTGAAGAGGTCGCCACTCGGCCGGTAACCGGGTGGCTTATTTGTACTAATTATAAGAAGTTGAATTTCGCAACTTCTAAAGACCATTTCCCTTTACCTTTCATTGACCAAATTGTTGAAAAGTTAGCGGGTCAAAAATATTATTGTTTCTTAGATGGGTATTCGGGTTATAATCAAATTGCTATCCATCCAGAAGATCAAGCTAAGACCACATTTATTTGCCCATACGGTACTTTTGCATTTAGGCGAATGCCGTTTGGGTTATGTAATGCCCCCACCACCTTCCAAAGGTGTATGATGAGTATCTTTTCAAATATGGTGGGGGAGTTATTAGAGATCTTCATGGATGACTTTTCAATTTTTGGGTCATCATTTGATGTTTGCCTTGACCAACTCGAAAAAAGTGTTAAAAAGATGTGTTGAGAAATTTTGGTTTTGAGTTGGGAAATGAGCCATTTTATGGTTCAAGAGGGAATTGTGTTGGGACATGTGGTGTCAAGTCATGGGATAAAGGTTGATAGGGCAAAAGTGCAAGTTATTTCTACTTTGCCATATCCCATAGCGTTAAAGGTATTAGATCATTTTTGGGTCATGCAGGGTTTTTCAGATGGTTTATAAAGGGTTTAGTGATATAAAAAAACCCTTATGTAATTTATTGTTAAAAGACCAACTGTTTGACTTTAACAAAGATTGTCAAAATGCTTTTAACGTGCTGAAAAAGAAATTGGTTGAGGTCTCAATCTTGCAATCGCCGAATTGGTCTTTACCGTTCGAAATCATGTGTGATGCAAGTGATTATGCAGTGGGGGCCATTTTGGGTCAAAGGGTAGAAAAGAAACCCGTTGCCATATACTACGCAAGTAAGACTCTTTCGAATGCTCAATTGAATTACACAACAACCGAGAAAGAGCTACTTACTGTGGTATAGTTGGATAAATTTCGGGCTTACATTTGGGGTAGTAAAGTGATTTTATATTCTGAATATTCTGCTGTCAGGTACCTCATGGAGAAGAAAGATGCAAAGCCGCAATAATTCGACGGGTCCTTTTGCTACAAGAGTTTGACTTGGAAATACGGGATAAGAAGGGTAGCGAAAATGTGGTGGCGGACCACTTATCCCGGTTGTTGGTGGAAGAGGGTTCTTCTCGTGTAGAGATTAACGAGATCTTTCCAGATGAACGTATTCTTAAAGTGTCAATATTACCTTGGTTGCTAACATTATCAATTATTTGGCGACAGGTGATTTGCCGGCTCATTGGGATAGGAGGAGGAGATTGCATTTCCTTTCTCAAATCAAGTACTACACGTGGGAACAATCGGATTTATTCAAGACATGTTCGGATCAAGTTGTGAGGAGATGTATACCGGATGAGGAGATCCCGAGTGTTTTGATGCACTTGCTTTCCTTCGCTTGTGGGGGCCATTTCAAGTGGTCATAAAACGGGGCATAAAGTGCTCAATACAGCCTTTATTGGCCGACTATTTTTAAAGACGCTTTCATTTTTGCAAAAAACTGTGTTGAGTGTAAAAAATTAGGGGTATTTCTAAGTGGGATGAGATGCCCATGCAACCGATTCTCATTGTCGATATTTTTGATATGTGGGGAATCGATTTCATGGGCCCATTCCCAAATTCTCATGGGAATTTATACATTTTGGTGGCGGTGGATTATGTGTCTAAATGGGTTGAAGCAATCGCCACCAAAACAAATGACCATACCGTTGTTTGTAATTTTGTGCAAACTAATATTATTTCTAGATTTGGAATACCTCGGGTGATTATTAGTGATGGGGGATCTCATTTTAAGAACTTTAATTTTAGGAAATTACTAAACCGGTATGGTGTTGACCATAGAATTGCTACCCCCTATCATCCGCAAACAAGTGGTCAGGTGGAAGTGTCTGATAGGCAAATTAAGGAAATTTTGCAAAATATCGTTCGACCGGACCGTAAGGATTGGTCAACGAAGTTGAATGATGCCTTATGGGCCTATCGAACGGCACATAAGACACCTATTGGCACTACACCTTACCGCTTAGTTTACGGTGAAAATTGTCACTTGTCGGTTGAACTTGTACATCGTGCATTTTGGGCTATTAAGGAAGTTAATCTTAAGTATGATGATGCAGGTAAAGAACGCAAGTTGAAGATGTGCAAGCTGGAAGAGCTTCGGGATGAGGCATATGAGTGTGCCTCAAAATACAAGGATGGCATGAAAAGAGTACACGATGCCAAATTGAAGCCGAAAGTTAGTAGTGGGCCAAAAGGTTTGGCTAAACAATTCAAGGCTCAAGTTCTTTCCCGATAAGCTAAAGAGCAAATGGATGGGCCCGTATGTGATTACGCAGGTTGGCAAGCTAGGGGATGTTACCATTGAGGACCCAAAGGATGGGTCAAAACAAACGGTTAACGGTCATTGTCTTAAACCGTTTCTCGATGCTAACAAGGAGAACAAGGAATTGGTAAGCTTCTTGGTAAGCGTTCCAACTTATGAGGTCAATTAAAGGGCCAAGAACAATTGTTGTAGAGTATTGTATTATTTATATTGCTTGCGTGTATCGTTTTGTATTTTAGTTTAGTCGTTTCTACTAATCTTGTTAATGTGTGAAGTTCGTATATCGCAAACGGGTCATGAAGACATAAGGTATGTTTTAAACTTGTTTTGTGTATTGCGGACAATACACGATTATTCGGGGGTGGTATAGTAAACGCGCGTCGTGTGTTTTATTAAAGAAAATGAAAACCGGTGTACCGTCAGTGACGGGGCTTCAGGCCGTCGCCGACGCATCATGGTTAGGTCCGTCAGGTTAAATGCATCGTAGACAGGAGGTTAAGCCATCAGAGAAAAGTGAGCATTTATAGGTGGCGTCGACGACGGACCAGAGGACCGTCAGTGATGGTCCTTGGTTTGGCAGCCGACACAGGTTTTGTTTTAACGCAAATTGTCGGACCAAACCCAATTTAGACCTCTCTAAACTTGACCCGAACACCTTTTTAGCCACAAATTCGACCCGGGTGAACCTTATCCACCCAATATCTCATTAAAACCCCAAATCACTGAACATTCACCATCAACTCCATTCATCTTCTTCTTCATTCAAGAACTCTAACCTTCAATCTCTTATTCTTCAATTCTCCACCAAATCAATCAAATTCTTGAGCCTATTTTGTGTAGATTTTCGAGTAGAACAAAACCCCAGCACGGTTTCTATCAATTCTTGCTCGTTTGCAAGATTGGTGAAGTTGAAAATTCGGGTTTTTGAAGAAAAGTGTTCTTCAAGTTTTGCATTATATATTTTCCAAGTTCTTTCGATTATACAACATTAAAGGTATGATTTTACTTAAATTTGAACATGGCTATCATATGGTCTGTGATTTTCTTCCGAAATTTTGAACTTTATGTTTAAGAGTAGGTCGTTTATGATGCTAATATATGATATCTAGCTTGAGTTTGAGTAGGTGGTTGATTTGGGTGGGATTGAACATGCAACATAGTTAGTAATGAAGATTATACTTGTTAGTTGCATGTTTGAACATGAACACAATGTTGAACCTTGTTTAAAGTCCTATGTATTTAGGATGGGAACATGAAAAATTAAGTTTAGATGTTAACAAAAATACCATTTTTGAAAGATTAAACCTACTAGTTATGTCTGATCAATTAATTTGTGGTTCAACATTGTATGTCATGTTTAAGAAGTTGAATTGAATTGAAGTTTTGAAGTGATAGTTTACATGCTTGAAGTTAGACAATGTTTAATTGTTTTCTTTGTATTATGACTTGTAGATATGGCAAGCCAAAAATAAAGCAAGATTTCGGGTCAAGGTTCATCTTTGGGAGTCTGGTCATCTTCAGGTCTTAGAGCAAGAAAATGTGAACAGTTAAGCGGGGTTGAGGAGGATGATGGTCGGTTCTATAGACAGGATTGGGGTTGGGAGAGGATTAGGGATAGCAATGTGGGTGAACCGTGGGAAAACAACAAGAAAAGGCCACTATCAACGTTTAACGACAAATGACTGGAAATCAAACTTTGGATGAGGAAAATGGTGCACAGGTTTACCACGTCTATCCCGGAAAGGGTTTGGTCCGAGCGCACATTGAATGTGGAAGAGTTCAGGATGATTGGCATCGTCCAAATTTTCAAAGAATGGGTTAGAAGCGAGTTCTAGATTGGTGTGAAGACATCACACCAACGGTTTATTTGGCCGCCGTTTGTGAGTGGTTGGCTTCGCTTCGGTTTGTCAATAGGGATGGCCCACTGAGCACGTGGCAATTGGTGGGAGATATGGGCAGAGGGCAAATGGTTATGTCCTTTGAAACTATGAATTGCATTGCACGGTTTGATTTGTTGATCGACGAGTACTACTACTACAACGTCAATCAGTTTCTTGACAACAAAGTGAACTCAGCTGATCCGATGGCATGGTTGGATAGGTGTTTCCATTTTCTGATGGTGGGGCAGCATTGCATAGTCAGTTATCTGTTGAAGGGAAGATTCTTCAACCCTTCTCTCTCGAGAATATTATGGTACGATTCGGGGATCGGGGGAAAGTGAAGGCATCGGATTGCCGGGTGTTCCATTCATTACTTTTTGAATTACCAAAGTTGTCATGGCGACATTTGGTGATGATTAATACTTGGGATACCTGTGAGTCGTACTCCCGAAAGATGATACCTTATGTACGACTCATCAGTGCTATGATTGTGCAACAAAATAGGTTGCCAACCGAACCATTGTGGGTTTCGAAACCTGTGGATCAGATCTGTTTTGCACCGATGAAGCAGCATTAGAAGATCCAAGTGCAGGTATATGGTCATCAATACACAGTGACTGATGACCAAGGGCATAGATTCCAATTCACTAATCGAGTGCAGCACAGGAAGCTGCGTGAGAGGAGGAGATGGTTGACGAGGATGATGAAGATGAGCCCAAGGGTCCGAGGGGACCCGGCAAAGGTACACCCGGCCACATCGAGAGATTTCATCAGGAGTGGCCAGCTTTATTCCAAACCGGCGTAGACCCGGGTATCCTAATTACAATCGGGGGAAATAAGACGTCTATGATAACGTCTCCGCTTGTATTGGGGAGAACCGGGTATACGAGCAGAGAAGGCAGCAGTGGCACAAACTTGGGAGGCCCAACAGCAATCTCATTGGGATCGAAGAGGGTGCTCATCGGGCTAAGGAGCAGGAATTTTGGGAGAGACAGCCGGAGCAGTGGCTGCTCAGCAAGCCTACATGGAAAGACAAGACTTGTATCAAGCACAAGAATTGTCTAGAAGACAAGCTTGGGAGGAGGAGCATGATAGGTTGCGTGTTGAGCACAACGCGTTGGAAGACCGCCGATGGAATGCTATGGCAATGGCTCAACAGATGGCAATTAATAACGCCAAACACTTGCATGACCAAGAGCGCCACCATATAGATTGGGAGGCGGGTCATCCATATCAAGAACACACGCCTTGGACTTCCTACAAGAACCTCCGTGTTCCATCCGGGCCTTCTGATCCATCTCCACACTGGCCCGAAGCAGTCGGTTCTAGTTTAATTCCACAGCAGTTCCGTGCACCGGCTAAGGCAAAAGAGGGCCACTAGATGATTTCCATGACATGGTGTTGGCTCTCACGGAATACCCTTACCAGTCGTATCCACAGGTACAATGAGCGATAGCAGCGATGATCACCGGTATGTTTTCTTTTGTTGTTGTATATTTTTGTGTAATTATTCTTTTTGTGTTTCTTTTATTGTAAGTATTTAAATGAACTTTGTGGGTGTGTTCCCTAGATAACCCTCACGAGACCTACTCGTCCTCTCGAGCTATCGGAATGTTTAAAAGGGCTTGTTGCATGCGCTAAATGCAACCATGATTCCTACGAAAATGCGTTCGGTTTGTTGTTGTTGTAAAATATTTTTCCACAAAGTCGAAGTTTAATAAAAATATGGCTTGGTAAATTCTTTATAAAATGGTGGAACTAGGTAACTAACAAGTTTTGATGGTTGTGAGAAGCTTGCTTCTACACGAGGGTTGAGATTTGTAGGTACATTATGTTCACGAGATGACCATTTTTTGTTGAAGAATGAAGAGCACACAAGGAATGAGCAAAAACAGGTGCATGCGTTTCTTTTTTAGCTTTGACTTTTAGTTAATAATAAGTGGATTGTATTTTGTATTTTATTTTCCGAGGTGAAATTTTAGGAAGTTACTCGTGTCACTTCCCTTGTGCATTTTAAAAGCTCTATTCCTACACACTGAGGACAATGTTGACCTCAAGTGTGGGGATGGAGAGAAAAAGTTTTTCGATTTTGACCCTTTCATTTAAACACTACACACATTGAGGACAATGTTGATGTCAAGTGTGGGGATGGGAAATTCAGTTTTTTCAAAATGTCTTTGTTTGAAGCGGTTTAAAAAGCACAAGTAACTAAGTTAATGAGGGATGGCACAACCCATGTGGTCTCTTGCATGGTCAAGTTCAAATTAATAACATGACGGGTATTTACCGGGTGGTTATTTGGAAACAATCCGCCCAAGAAACTGCATTTATACTTCGCATACATACCTTTATACGTGAGATTTAGCATTTTATACGTAATATGTATATATATCTTTGGTTGAGTGGACCATTAGTCACGTATTGTAGAACTTGCAACTTTGGACGCGTTTGAGACCATAGATCAAATATGAGCACAGGAATGATTAAGGCATTAGGTAAACCTTTTTCATTTACACCACTTATATATCCTTATCCGAAATCAATTCCTTAGTCGCCAATCTTGAGCCTAAACCTTTCGTTTGACCAACCCATTTAGCCTTTGACCATTGAGCCTTCTATTTTTAACCGTGTGATGAAAACTTGATTTTAGGATTAGTTGAAAAAAAACAGATTATAGTTAAGAAAAGAAAATATATGTATTGATAATTTGTTGAGTAAAAGGCGAAAGCTTTTACCTCTTAGCTTATTGATTCGTAGTTGGTTGTGTTAGAGTAGTTGTTGTTGTAATAAAAATCAAGTTTTCATCACCTTAGCCATTTTAAAAATATCCTATTCCATACCTTTAGCTTAGCCCCGCTACAACCCATTCAAGGCCTTTTGACTTGTGCTAGTATTTGTGTTTGGTGGTGGAGAATGATTGAGTTGCAAGCCTATGCGGGTACGTGTTCTAATCGGTTTGAGTGATTATATCAAAGTGCTAATGCATCATTTATTAGCCAATTTCTAAACCGAGTGGAGAGAACATTGTGAGGTATGTGTATGAATTGTGAGTTTCAAGGGTGGGTTAATCTTGGATAACCATTTTTATGTGTTAATCACGTTAATGTTAAATATTTTCAAAATGGTGAAAATTATGAACCGGGTATGACATTAGACTTTAGCTAATGTCTCAAGAATGGGAAATGTGTACCTCATTCGACCCACGTGAAAGTTAAAAAACAGATTTGCTTGAGGGCAAGCAAAAGAAAAGTGTGGGATGTGATGCGTGGTTGAAAAACGATGTTCTTAGTAAGCTTAAGTTAATGTTTTACGTAACTTTTAGTTTTGAATAGTCTACTATTGATTGGATTTGTGTTTTAGAGGTTTACAAAGTTTAAGGAGCTATTCAAGAGCGTTTCGAAGCATCGGGGCAGAAAACGGGTCAACCGGGAGTGCAAAACGGAAAACAGGAAATCGTGTTTTAGAGAGGCCGTCGCCGACGCCCCTCAGTTAGCTCCGTTGGCAAAAATTGGTCGTAGGCAGTAGGTTAGAGCGTCGGAGGAAAACCAGAAGATCTACGGGCCGTCGGCAACGACCCTCCTAAATCCTGTCGCTGAAATTCAACTTTGGACGGGTGTTAACTTGTATTTTGACAATTTGAAGAGGAGTTACGATTTTGGGGGCTTTAAAACTTGTTCTTGGAGCCAAGAATCATCCAAGCTTCATCTTGGGCATCACCAATCCACATCAATCATCTAATCCGTCATCCTCATCATTCCTAACCCTAATCCACTTCCATCATCATCTTCATCCATTCTTCAATCCATTCATTCTCACCATCAAACCTAAACCCTAATCACCATCCATCATCATCACCAAGCTCAAGATGTCAATGTTCAAGCTTTCATCACTCGTTGATCAAATCCCGTTCACCATAAGCGGCTAATTTCCTTGGGTTTCACCCCGGTGTAGGTTTTGTAAGTTCTAGGTTTTGACATTGTTTTGAGTATTGATTTGTGACAATTTGTGCTTTGATTTTGAAACTTATGATAATTGACTTACATTTGTTTTGAATTTATTGAATTGTCGAATGAAGATTAAATTTGACTTTGTGAAATGTTTATGTGCAATTATGCCTTGTCTAGGTTAGAGTTTACTTGTTTCTGATAACAAAGTACATTGTAGTCCGTTGTTCATAATGTTGACAGCTTTTGGCATCTAAATCACGTAACACTAAACTTGTTGGTCATTGTTATAAATGAATTGAACTTAAAATGTGTAGGAATCCTAGGATTTACATTACCGGACCGAGTGTGAACCTTGTTCTCAAATCATGTTTAATCAATTAATTAAGTTTTTGTGCAAGTATTTAAGTTTTTGGCAGTTAAGTAATAAAAATCAAATTGGTCGGAGCATTCCGACATCTCTTTCAAACACACAAAATTAATAAAAATATTAGCAAGCTTCATAATTCGTGACAATTTGTTATAAATCAATCTTGTCCGCACGCAAACCACAAACTCTTCGTGGTTCGACCCCTTACTACCACTAACACATTGTTAAGGGTAATTTGGGATTATAAATTTTATCTTTGACCGGGGCGCGACACTCCGATCAAATTTTGAATGGACGTTCAATGGGACAACAGCCGCGCTGCCACTCATAGTGTTGATACTGAAGCTGCCTTCTCCCAGGCTAAGCGGGAGTATGACCGTCTACAGCTCCCAGCTATGGGATTGGTGACTCCAACACGACGACGTTGTTGATCGCCTCAAAGATATATTTCCGGAAGAAGCCAAGGCCGCTGGGGATGAAGACTAGTGTAGGGTGCTTATTGTAATATCTTTGATATAGCTTGAATGTAACTACGCACTGCACACCTTGTAAATATTTTTCCTTTAATGAAGTAGATGTTTTTCTTTCTTCCAACTTACAATATTTGCGTGAAAAGAACCAACTTTGTTCAGGTATAGCGCATGGAGTAAATAGTGAATTTTCATGAGTCAATGTGTACCATGGTGTTTTTGCGTAGACCCAAAGTGGTTTCGTGCAGTTGTAACAAAACATCTAGATAAAGAAATAAGTACACCCATTGTCTTTATTAATTAATAAGGCATAAGAGCCATGTACAGAGTAGACAATAAGATAATAGGTTTGCTAATTTACATGTAGCACTTTCGTAATTGTTGCGCATTCCATGTCCTAGGGACATTTGTGTCGTCCATATGTTTAAGGTTGTATGCGCCCTTTCCTAGGACTTCATGGATAATGTATGGGACCTTCCCACTTAGGTGCGAGCTTTCCAGGACCTTCAGCATTAGATGCCTCGTTGTCGCGTAGAACGAAATCACCTGGTAGGAAGGTACATATGCGGACTCACGCATTGTATTATTTCTCAATCTTGGATTTATATTTTTCTTTGTTGATAGCGGCGTTTCACGCCTTTCCTCTAAAAGATCCAAGTCGAGCCTGCACACATATTCATTGTTGTGGTTTTGCGCAGCCAGCATGCGTGGTGATGGGAGGCCAATCTCTGCGGGAATCACTGCCTCCGTCCCATGCACTAGGTTGAAAGGAGTTTCGCCTGTGCTGGTTTTTGCCATGGTTCGATGAGCCCAAAGGATGCTTGGCAACTCATCTACCCAGCCTCGTCGCGTCGTACCCAATCTCGTCTTGATCCCTTCGACGATGCTCTTGTTTATACTCTCCACTTGGCCGTTCCCTTGGAGATGCACGACCGAAGGGAAGACATGCTCGATATGCATCTCGTTCATCCATCGCTGTAGTTCTTCAGCTGCAAAGTCGGGGCCGTTATCACTGACTACGCGCAGGGTTAACCAAAAACGGCATATGATGTGCTCCCAAATGAATTTCCTAACTACAGTTGTTGTGGTGGATGCAAGGGGTTTTACTTCTACCCACTAGGTGAAGTAATCGACTGTGACGATTATGAACTTCACCACGCCTGGGACATCTAGGAAGGGTCCCACAATATCAATTGCCCATTGCTGGAAGGGCCATGCTGTTGTTACTAGGATCAAGGGATTTTTGGGGCGTAGTGTCTTCGACGCATGGCGTTGGCATGATGCGCACTTCTGCAATGTTTTGACTGCATCTTGGTGCATGTTAGGCCAGCATTAACCGCCGTGAATTCCGCATAACCCTTCATGTATTTTGCGTATCAAGTATTGCGCGTCTTGCGGGTTAACGCAGTGGAGGAGCGGTCCAAGGTATGACTTCCGATACAGGATACCGTCCGCCATTTCGTAGTTGAGTGCCTTGTTCTGGACCTTCCTTGCTTCCGCTTTATTTTCGGGGAGGATTCCGTGTTGCAAGAACATGATTATGGGATACATCCAGGAAGGACTCCCCACTTCGATGATGTTTACTTGGCGCAAAGGAATAGAAGGGTTTTTGAGTACCTCAATTCACACTTCACGCGTGAGGTGCTTTAAGCTTGTAGCGGCTAATTTTCTAAGCGCGTCAGCATGTTTATTCTCGCTTCGGTTGACATGGGTTATTTTGAAGTGTTGTAATTTGGTTATTAAGGCTTGCGCCTGTTCAAGATACAAAGCCATCATTTCACCCTTTGCGCCGTATAGGCCGTTGACCTATCCTTCGACTAAAAGGGAATCGATGTTTGCTTCCAAATTTTGTGCGCCCATTTTGATGGCTAACCGAAGGCCTGCCAGAAACGCTTCGAACTCAGCTTCATTATTGGTGCTCTTGAATTCCAATCTGATGGAGTAGGTGAACTCTTGGTTGTCAGGGCTTATTAGGCGGAGACCTGCCCCCGCGCCATCATCGTTGGGTGCGCCGTCTGTGTGAAGTGTCCAAGCGCGGTCGTCTGTAACTGGCGTTGGATTTGTACGGCTTCACATTACGCTTTATTCACTGGTACTTCAATAACAAAATCTGCCAGTATCTGACCTTTTATTGCTGGGCGTGGTTTTACACGATGTTGTGTCCACCAAACTCAATCGCCCATTTCGCTAGACGGCCAGATATGTATGGCTTGGACAAAATTTGGCCTAAGTAATAGTTCGTGAGAAGTGTTATCACATGGCCGAAAAAATACCAATGCAACCTGCGGGATGCGTGGACCAAAGCTAGAGCAAGCTTTTCCATCATAGGATACCGTGTCTCTGGGTCAGTTAGCATTTTGCTGACGTAGTAGATTGGAGTTTGGACTCCTGTGCACTCTACTAGCAGGACTGCGCCCAAAGTGATATTTGATGCGGAAAGGTAAAGTATCAGTGGCTCGTCCTTTTGCGGTGCCATGAGCATAGGTAGCTAAATCAAGCACTCCTTCATTTGTGTGAAGGATTTCTCCACATCCGGAGTCCACTGAAAGTTGTTTTGCTTTACACTATTCTGCAAAGTAGCTGATGAATGGGAAGGATTTCATTACGTGGTTGGCCAAGAACCTGTTCAACGCAGCCAGTCGCCCCACCAACTGTTGCATTTCTTTGATGATTGAGGGGGAAGGCATACGTTGAATCGCTTCCACTTTCTCAGGATTAACTTTGAAACCGTCGCGCGTGATGATGAATCCCAAAAATTTCCCTTCTTCCATTCCAAACGAGCACTTGCTGGGGTTTAGCTTTAGGTTTTCCTTGCGCAACGATGCAAACGTTTTTTGAACGTTTGTCAGCATCTTCTCCTCGTCCGATCTCATGATGACAAGGTCATCAATGTACACTTCTACGGTTTTGCCAATGTCGTCCCCGAAGACATGGTCCATTGAGCGCTGATACGTGGCTCCCGCGTTGCGCAATCCGAAGGGCATCTTTGTGTAACAAAAGATCCCCTTGTCAGTGCGAAATGCGGTCTTGTCTTCATCCTCTTTCTTCATTTGTATTTGGTGGTAGCCTTTGTAGCAATCAAGGAAGCATTTCCACCTAAATGAAGCGAGGGAGTCCACCTTTTTGTCGATTTCTGGTAAAGAGTAGCAGTCCTTGGGACATGCCTTGTTAAGATCTTTGAAATCGACGCACATGCGCCAACTGTCGTTGTGTTTTTGGACCATGACTAGGTTGGCTACCCATTTCTGATAGCGTACTTCTCGGATGATTCCGGCTTGGAGAAGCTCTGAAACTTGCTCATATAGTGTGCGGGTCTTTTCAGGACCGAAGTTGCGCTTCTTCTGAACGATAGGTCCGAACTGAAGGGAATGTATGCAGCGCGGCTCAGCATATCCCTCGGTACCCCTGTCATCTCTGCTGGCGACCAGGGGAAAATATCTATATTGCAGAACAAAAGTAGTTTCAACCGCGCCTTGACTGCGGGGGTCATGGCGGGTCCTAGCAGCACTATTTGCTCCGGGTACTTGTTGTTTAGTACCCATTTCTCTGGTTCTCTGTTGGATGATGACTTCGGTAGCTTCGTCGGCGGTTCCTCTTCGACGGACATGATCTCTTTCCTTGAGTACATGATGGCTACCCCGGTTTCTGTTGGAAAACCGCAAGCAAGCATGAGGAGCGGAAGTGACCATGCTGAACTCTCTTTGGGCGCGCCGGCCCAGCAACACGTCATGGCGCGAAGTCGCGGGCATGACCATGAAATTGACCGAGACCGTGCACGAGTTTGCCCGTCGGAAAGAGTCATTGGAAAAGTGATTTGGCCCATGGAAAGACGATCTCATTGCGGAAACCAGTGAGTGGGAAGTCTACCGGCTCTAAGCGCGCCTTGTCTTCCGGGTCCAGTTGTTGGAAGCACTGTTCATAGATGATGTCCATAGAGCTCCCGGGATCTATGAACATGTAATCGTGTGGCCAAAGATGCCAGTTATCACGATCGGACGGTCCTCTTGTGGGCCCCCGGGAACTAAAGGGAAGATGACCTGTTGCTCGCACCAGTGAGGCGTGCAATTCTTCTGATGGCCGTGCTTGCGCGATGGGCCACCCTGGATCATATGCACCTCCTTGTTCTCGGGCCCTAGCCGCCTCGAGTAATTTGGTGCACCTCCTTGCGCACATTTTGAAGTAAATGGGTGAGCTTCCCACATTTTAGCGCCTTCTCAATTTCCATGCGCAAGGAGATGCAGTTGTCGGTGGTGTGCCCCGTGTCTTTATGATAATCGCAGAAAAGGTTGGGGTCTTGACCTTTCTTATTGCACATCGGCGGCGGTTGCTTGAATTGATGATCTTCGATACTGGGTACCTCCGCCGGTGTTTTCGTCAATGGTGTCCATTGCCAATCGCGATTATCTTGCTTTATTGCTCTCTGGGTAGCAATTTTATTGATGGTCGCACGTGCGTCGATTGGTGAGTGGGGAGGGTTTTGGCTGTGCTCCCTCCAACTCTTATTCTTCTTCCCAAAACTTTTGCTCATGTCTTGGGGACGGTGATGGGGTAGGGGAGGTCTACTGTTATTGAGGTTGTGCTTTGTCTACGCATAGACCTTTGCTGCCGCCATAAGTTTCTCCCAACTTTTTGGGAGGCCGGTAGTCCCTGACAATACTTTGATCATCTTGTCGCAACGGACAACATACTTGAATTGTGCTCGAATCAGATCTTCGTGCACATCCCCTATCTCTAACACCTCTTTATTATAGCGAGTGATGAAGTCTTCGAGACTTTCGTCATCACGCCGCCATATGTTCATTACGTCAGAGGAATCTCTGACGTAACGCCGTTGTTGGCTGAAGTACGTCAGGAACTTGTCTTTAAGGTCGTTCCATGACGCAAGCTTACCAGTGGGCAAGTTGTCAAACCATAGGCTCGCAGTGCCTGTGAGAGTTTGAGCGAACAAGTGACACCACATGGGCAGCGTCCAGCCTCCAATTAGTCCTGCGCCAGTAAACAGGCGCAGGTGGTCATCTGGGTCTGTCAACCCATTGTATTTTCCCACGTTGGAGGGAAGTTTTGCGCGCTCCAGCGGATGCGAGCGCGATCTCCTTGATGAATTTTGAGTGTTCGGCTGCTTCAGCCGGCTTGTAGATCAAATTATAGTTGTACTCCGCCTCCACATTGTAACCAGCCCGTGGTGCAGATATGTAAGCAGCATGATCTTTTGGTAGCCGGTGAAACACACCGGCGCTATCACTCTCGCCATATGTCTTATCTGCTCACGTTGGGTGTACCGCCCCTTGAGAGGACGCGGGCCCAACCATGAATGGATGGATGCTCGCCTATGAGTGTGAGACTCAGGTTTAGGCAGTGAGTGAGAGTACTCCGTCTATTGGGTACGGAGTTCAGATGGACATTTGCTCCAGCTGGCGAGTCGTAGCTAAGTACTCTTGGTGCAGGAGAAGCATGCACCTGAGCAGTTGCACCGGGGCAGCAAAAGTGTTTGTTTGTGCGTAGAGTTGTGCATAACGGCATTCAGAGCTATTTGAGACTTGATGTACCAAGACATCGGGGGTAAGACCGATGTGATTGGTACGAAAGGAGTCTCCATTTGAGCTCCGGGGGTTACCGGGATGTTCACATGACCGGAGTCGTGATGAGCACTGGCATTCCCGGAAGAAGCTTCGTCACTTGACCGCCAAGTCGATAGGCATGAACTGGGTTCTTACCTTCGGCTCGAGGACCTCGTGGTGTATGTGATGGAAATTCAACCATTTGTAAGTGAAGTTTGAGAAAAAAACGAAACGAGAAAATGGACGTGAGAGTGAGAAAATCACGGATGGCGCCAATGAAGAAACACCGACTAAACCGAGAGGTATCTGGAGATATCTTAGTTACAGCCTAATTTTTCTACATAAAAGGTTGTCTCTCGTTTGCGTTTCTGGGTGATCTCACTTCGAGCTGATCTGCAAAACTAGCAACGTCGTTAGCCTCGTCACGGGGAAAGGGAAGGGTTTCTCCGTGACCACACTCCGGCGTGAGAATAAGATTCTGTGTATTACAAGGTAATAGCAAGTACGCAGTAATCAGTGGGTGAGCATGAAAGCATGTGTTTTACCTTGTGGTTCGATACTCACTTTATAGCCGAAAATAAGTGGGTTTAGGAGATGGGCTGATGGGCCTTGGGCCCGGCCCTGACGACCAGAGATATCCGTTCTGTGCCTCTACATCGATCATTAAATGATCTCTGGCAGGAGGTATGCTTTGTCGGATGTTGAATGGTGCCACGTGTAAAGGCAGTTGTCCCTGGTGTCAGACCTGCTATCAGCCGAAAATGGAGAATGTGTGACAGTCACTAGCGTAAGTATGGTCAGTGTACATTCTGGCGTCTGCATTACTGTTCATGCGATGTAGTCTGACACAACCTGCCGAGCAACCATTGGGTCACAGCTCTGCCCTCTGTACCCTTGTATATACTCAACACCTCTTTGTGATTTTCCCTTCTGCGAGGTTTTCAATGCTTTCTTGCCAGCACAGAGTTGTAGTGATTAATTCCTTTTGTTCCCAAAACTAAGACTTGCTCTCATGTTTGTCTTGTCCTCTGCAAGGTTTAGGACTTCACGGCTAGAGGGTTGTTTGATCAGCGTAGGGTGAAGTATCCTGCGCGTCTACGTCTAACTCGCCGTTGTGCCAAGTACACAAGGTTCGTTGTGTGACTTATAATTGTTGGTCTAACTTGCTGTTGCGCTGAGCAAGGCTCGTTGTGTGACTTTTATGAGTTGGTCTAACTTGTCGTTGCCCTGAGTGCGCAAGGCTCGTTGTGTGACCTTTATGAGTTAGTCTAACTTGCTGTTGCGCTGAGTGCGCAAGGCTCGTTGTGTGACCTTTAAAGATTTGGTCTAACTTGTCGCGCTGAGTGCGCAAGGCTCGTTGTGTGACCTTTATGTATTAAGGATGCCATACCATTGCGCATTGCGCGCAAGGTTGTTAGGAAACCTGTTGGTTTCAAAAAAGACGCACCATTGCACGTTGCGCGCAAGGTTATTCTTGTAGTATGTGGTTGTTGGGGGTATGTTCCTTTGCGCAGGCGCATAGTTTTTGGGATCATACCCCTCCAGAAAGCTGTTGGCTGGTAGCTGCAAGCTGATAACAGGTAGCTGTAGCTGGTAACTAGTAAGTATAGCTTTTTAGATATATTTAGACGTTTGGAAGAGTAGCCGTAGCTTTTAATAAAATGTATAAAATAACCAAAATGGACATTAAAAAGTTGATGCATTTAAAAGTTTATTATCTCTAAATGTTAAAATAATCAGTTTTTTTCCTAAAAGTCTGTAGCTCCTTCTAAACGTTATTTATAGGAGCGTTTAACCAAAAGCTTCAAGCTCATAAATTAAAATCTTCAAGTTTCTTCAACTAAACAAAACTTTTATTAAGTAGTAGGTTTTTCTTAAAAGTTTAAAGTTAAAGGATTTTAAAAATTTTATACCAAACATACCTATCGTCTTGTTACCTGAGCCTTATTTACACCCTCATTTTTCAAAATAAACAAAATAAAACTAGAAAAATATCGAATAACGTATTTTAAGTAAAACCATTAAGTATTGTTTTGAAACCTCGTGTCTTCAATGTGTTTCCAAGGTCACATGATTGAAACACCATTGAGGACTTTTCTTTTTCTTTTTTTAACATAAAACGAAGGAAACAAGACTCGAACTAGGCACTTCCACTTAAGAAATCAGCATAGTAACCACCAACCCAAATCTCATTTTTTTAAATAGTTAATTATCATGTGGTTTGTCAAAAATCACTATTTCAGTCCATTACTTTAAAAATTGCGATTTCAGTCCCTTTAGTTTCACTTTCGTAACCATTTCAGTCTCTATGGTTTCACTTTCGTAACCACTTCAATCCATTTATTCTGTAAGTACAGAGACTGAAATGGTTGCAAGGTGGACTGAAATGGTTACGAAAGTGAAACCACAAGGACTGAAATCGCAATTTTTAAACTAATAGATTGAAATAGTGATTTTTGACAAACCATAGGGACGAAAACAGTAATTAACTCTTTTTAAATGATAAATAGAAACATTGGGGCGTAACAAGTAGAAAGAGTTAATTTTGTATATTTTCACCCATTTATGATGAGTTTCTTAGTTGTATTAGGCACTTTGACATATATATTTGGGCAAAGTATACTTTCGTCCTTTATATTTGTATCAGATTGCAATTGATACACTTTAACTATGATAATTACAGTAGCAATTCTTTAGTCGTAAAACTCATTACACTTTATATCCTTTAATTATAGTAATATGCCTTGCAGATAAGGGTATATTAATAATTTTACTTATTTATCTATCTTAAATAAGTTCAAACAATAAAACAAATCAGATTAAAAAAAATTGTACATATATAAAAAAACATAAACCCACAATTACCATCTCGGCAACAACCACTCTCCATTTCTCTCTCTAAACCTACCATCAGAAACCACCTCAACTCCCACACCACCACCAATCGGCCATCGCCACCAAAACCGTAATCCGACCACCACAACCACCATCTCTGTAACAATTACTCTCTCCCTTCTCTCTCAACCTTCCTTCACGTTTTTTCCAGCAATCCTACCACCGCCACCATAACCAATCGACCCCCGCCATCCCTTTCTCTCTTAACCTTCCTTCACGTTGTCTTCGGCAACGGCCATTACATGGACCATTTCGTCGGCACCTAAATCTAAAGTTGCTGGTTCAGATCCGAAAAAATATGCTTCTTTGTTTCTTGCTCTCTCCCTCTCTCTCTATCTTGCTCTTTCCCTCACGAATCTGTCCCGATGTTACGGATTTGGGATTTTCAGTGGCGAGTTGGGTTTTAAAGTGAATAAACACCGGTTTTGAGATGAGTTCTAAGGGGGTGTTTGGGATTGCGAATGAGAGAGTGAATTTTAATTTTGTTCTTGTTCTTCTTGTATGTGTGGGAGTGATTTGTATATTGACGTTTAAATTTGAAGTGATTTGGGGTTACGCACGCCTACATAGGAGTGTGGCTACATATAAATTGGTAGTGATTTGTATTGCTATTTAAAATGCCTCTCATAAAACTCAACTAGAAACCTGTAGTTTTTAAAGCCATAACTCACCATAGATTTGTGGTTACGCACAGATGGGAGATCATGTTCTTGTTCATGTGTGTAGGGTTAAAAGACTATATTCTAGGGGTTGGTGGTGGTTAAATTATTTTTGTTCTTTTTATTAAATAATTTTAAAGTTAAAAAGACTAAATTACCCTTATATGTGATTAAAGTTAACTGAAAAAATAAATTGTGTTAGTGCTAAAGGACCTAGGCTGTAATGCTTTTAACAAACAAATGACTGTAGCTATAATTATTGAAGTCAAATGACATCCATTGCGATCCGATACAAACATAAAACACAAAAATATAACTTAAGCTATGCATTTATTACTCATTCGTTTTAAACTTGAGTGATATCTAAATGTTGCTTATGAATTAAAACTTGACTATGTTATACATGCCCGACCATGAACTAAATAGGTGCACTTAGGAACTGTTAGTCGGGATCCTAGCTTTATTGAGGAGTTGGCAGGGCGGCGAGCCTCGGGGGCGGTTGACCAACTCTTACCCTGCTTGAGAGATCCCCAATGTGAACTCCTTCTGCTAAGGTCGTGCATGGGGGTCGCTAAGTTACCTTTTGGGTTGCGGACTTGTCAACCGCATTTTATGGAGGATGCGGTATCTCGGTTTGATGATGGCCTTAGAGAGGCTATAGAAGACATAGTAGTGGGTGGCGGCCCCTTCTTTGGTGACCTCCAGTGGCGTCTGGCATCTTTGCCAATGCGTCTAGGTGGTTTAGGCCTCTTCTCAGCTCGAGATGTTGGGGCTTATGCCTTTGTGGCGTCTAGAGCTCAGTCTTAGGAACTACAGGATCATATCCTTCGAAACTGTGAGGTCGTCGGGCTTGACCCGGACTATCAGCAGGCGCTTGAACGCTTAAATGTCTCTCCCCCAGACTTGGATATTGGCGGTTTTTCTAATAAGGACACCGCCCCCTCGAAGCCACAAAAAACTTTGGCGAATGCTCTGTTTAGCAAAATCGCTCAAAGCCTGGGAGAAACTTTTAATTTGTCGTCCCGCCAGAAGGCGGTGTTTGAGTGCCTGAAAGGTCCCCATGCTCAGGAATTTTTAACCGTTATACCAATTGAGGGGTTGGGACAATGTATGTCTGCAGTAGAATATAGAGCCATTCTCAAATACCGGTTGATGATCCCTATGTACCCGGAAGATCAAACTTGCCCGATATGTCGTAAAGCTTGTATGGATAAATACGGGGAGCATGCAGTTCACTGTAAAGAGCTCCCTGGGTTCAAATATCGGCACGACTGGGTGCGTGATGCTTTGTGGGACATCTTAAGAAGAGCTGGGATTTCGGCTAAGAAAGAGGCCCCTGTGAATTTCCTCACGGACCCTATGGAAGGAGATCTACTATGCGACCAGCGGATCTGCTCGTCTTTGGCTGGGCTGGGGGGAACATGCTTGTATAGACCTCACGGGGGTTTCCCCTTTCGTTGGTTTAAGGGAAACGGGTTTGTAGCTGGACAAGGCAAGAAAGGCAGAATCAAAGAAAGTGGATAAGCACGCTAAAGCTTGCGCAAAGAACCAGCATGTCTTTGTCCCTTTTGCCTTTGATACTTTTGGCTCCCTAGCGCCAGAAGCTATCCACTTCTTGACGAGGGTTCAACGGGTCGTCTACAGCAATTGTTCAACCCCAAGGGGGAAGGGTTTGTATTTGGAAGGTTAGGGTTTGCAATTCAGAAAGGATTGGCGGCGCAGCTTGTTGCCCGGCTACCTTCTATTTTGATGTAACTTGGCAAGTTTTCTGAATTTAAAATAATATGGGCTAATCGTTATCCAAAAAAAAAACAATCACCTAGTTTCAATCTAGGGGACGACTAGGTGATGATGATACGGTCGACAACAACGACTAGGTGTTAAGGATAGGGAGTGACGGCGCATGGAGAGGTAACGGAACTAAGGGTATGTGGTTAGTCTTGGTTAATCACACGCTAAATAGGGTTCTCTAGTGTTTTTCAGGTGTAACCTTAATTCCTTCCTTGAGCCTCCCACTTATAATCATTTTCACGTAAACCTTGGAGTAAACTTCCGTTTTACTCCCTGTGGTTTGGTCGTTTTAACGGTTTTACCGTTTAAAAACAACCATTCTCCTCCTTGAAGTTTCCATTTTATTGCTAGTTTGCTTCACACCTCTAACTCCATCCAAAGTATCTGTTAGCTAAAAGGGTATTTTGGTAATTTTGTGGATAAAGTAAGGACAATTTGGTAATTTTACATTTAACGATATACTCTATATAAAATATACATACAACACATACATAGTCTCTGCCTCTTTATCTCTTCCCCCATCTCTCTCTACATAAGCTTTCTCTCTCTTCTCCATGGCCACCGGTCAACGTCACCACCACTTCCCCCGCCTAATTCTCCATCACCGCCGGTCAACGTCACCACCACCCTCTGCCCATACCACACTGCTAACAAGCACCACCGTTCTCCCTCTTTCTAAATCCTAACCACCACCATCGTATACCAATTTCTTTTTTCTCTCTTTAAACTGTCGGGCACCACAATCAGCAGCTAACCAAAACATGTCCAAAGCCATGAACCGTCACACCACCACCATCGTTGCCTTAATACTGCATCCGGATCTATTTAAAAACGACATCTTTCTTGGATATGATTTCATGGTTTTCTTGT
The DNA here is from genome assembly GCA_947069175.1 of Scalesia atractyloides. Taxonomy (NCBI): domain Eukaryota; kingdom Viridiplantae; phylum Streptophyta; class Magnoliopsida; order Asterales; family Asteraceae; genus Scalesia; species Scalesia atractyloides. The sequence continues at coordinate 25,632,833 of CAMTDV010000013.1, forward strand.
TTAGATATGTAGATCTGCAAACGAAAGGATGGTTTCACTAGAGGTAGGTTTCAATTTAGGGGTGTATTTGTCTGTTTTTTCGATTTGGATTAGGTTTAACTTGGGGTTGGGTTCAATTTGGTGTGGGGTTCTGATTTGGGGTTGGATTCGATTTGGTGTTTGTAACGCTCCGCATTTTGTACCCCTTATTTAGAAAGTGTAATGGTATTTTTATTTATGGAAACCTGTATTCGTATCATGTTCATATTTCATTTACAGCTTTGTATACCGAGATAATCTTGATCATAATGAAATCCTTATTTTATACGTACGTGTCATACTTACAATCAATCATATAATTACTTGTTTATTCGCAAAACGACACTTGTTATACGTGCAATTGTTCATACTTACATTCTCGATACTCGAATTATACTTGCACACGTTTTACATATTTGAAAACATGCAACATGCATAAGTTTTAGTATCAAATGATGAAAGAATCAAAGTTCAGGGACTAAATTGCAATAAACTCTAAAATCTAGCAAAAAGAGGTGTGGCGCTACACGACCACAAACCCAATTCACTGTGGCGGGGCGCCAAGCTCCTTAATCCGCATAAACCCATTTCCCAGCTGCGGTTGGCCACTTTTCCCCACCTATTTCTTCCCCAATCACCTTTAAACTACATTAAAGCTCTAACCCTAATCAACCACTATATAAACAAGCTTCATATCACCCATTTTCACTTTCCCAACTCACTTACACTCTCAAAATATTCTCAACTCAGCTTAAAATCCAAGTTTGAGGCTGGATCCTCTAAGTTCAAAAATGAGCTAAATCTCACTTTTCTACATTTTATCTTCATCTCTTCTTCCTCTACAAAGCTTGTAACACCTCTAGGAGTGTTTCCACGAGTTTACCATGGTAAACTAAGGTGGAACATCACCATTTTGAGGTCTAATATTTTAGTTTTGGAAGAATATATTATAAACTTTTATAAAACTTAACTTTTATTCATGAATCTTATTCTTAATATGTTCCTAAACCCATCTATGGTTATGGGACTTGTTTGAGATTGATTCTTATGAGTTTAGAAGTGCAAACACCCTCGAAACTTTCTATTTTGTTAGGGTTTAGACAACCTACAAGTGATGAAACCATCCAAGTCTACCATTGTTCATATGGCAAGACTTGTGTTTTGGTAAAGATGTGAACCTTGGAAGCCTTAGCTATCCTAAACTTGTTCCATCACCTCACTTGGTGTTTTATTCATATTCACTAAGTAGTTTCCTAGTCCTAAAGTAAGTTGACCTCGCCTCACCTCCAACATTTTCCATGTTGGTATAACGTGCCCGGGTTGTTCTTATTTGGCTACCTAGTAACTTAGTAGATTAGTTTACATTCTTGTCATTCATGACCAACCGGGTTTACCAACTATGTTAGTAAGCTTTGTGCTTTGGTGAATCATACAAAGAGCTATACAACCTCCATGGTTGACTTACATGAATTCTATGATAATATATGATGGACATACTATATAAGATATACTATATAATATATGAATACATACATAATCGAACTCTTGATGTTGACCGAATCATGGTTACATGTCATGAAAATAGGTTATATTATCTATAATCTAAACTTCTCGTTACGATTCTAATGGGCGAATTTCGACCCATGAAATCACATGAAATAATAGTGTCAAAAAGAGTGTTTAAGGCTAGATAATTATTTTCATATACATACTATACTTAGAATTCCGAATCCAAACTCTCCACCAACTCCGAATACTCACACACCTTCCTTCCCCCATGTAGGGTAACTTCGGTGTTGCATCCTCCAAATTTAGTGACTCTCGAATTGCTACGAACGTTTTGCAAAACTGTGAGTAAACTCGAATCCCGTTTTACTTTTAACAATTTTGGGTGCAATACATATATGCTATTAAAATCATGCCATCACATACTTTGTGCTTAAATCACAAAACAAAAAATCCAATATACATGCTTAATACGTTGTACCTGAACTCGTATATTCTAGAATTCTTTGTGCTTTATATTTATCATTAACTTCGTACGTGCCTCCCTTAACATGTATAGTGCTATAGGATTAACGCACCACCCGTATTCTTGAGGTCATGTTAAGTAAACAAAACGGTCTATACATTGCTATGATTAGATTACGCTAGCGGGAATATTTGGATTGACACACATAGTTGCATGCTAGTATCGTATGTTAGTATTAAATTCGCAATTATGCCATGTGATTTGTTTAAACTTTTATACTTATGCTAGTTAACAAACTTGTATGCTCGCTAATACTTTTGTATTGAACTATACTTTAATACGCATTCAAGTAAATTGATGATGCTGATAATGAACAGAATCTAGTAGGATGACTAGAAACACCCTTTAATTTAGTACTTTTGTTGTACTTTGTTTTTGTTCAACATGTTGTAATTTGCTTCAAAACGATTGTACTTGTCTCTTACCAATGAAAGGAAATTTACGCTTAATTAATTTTTTTACAATTAGTGTTATGACGACTCTTGCAATCTATTTTGTCCGGCCCCGATGTTTCTGCCATCGGTTAGGGTGTGACAGATTGGTATCAGATCCATAACTATAGGGAATTAGGAAAAAATTGCCATGATTAAGGCAAAACCATTAAAACAACCAAATCAAAGAAAGCAAAACGAAAGTTTACTCTAAACATTAATATGTAAACTTAAGCCCAAAGTTAACTCTTACCTCCGGCCCACCAGGATAAAGAGTTTTATTTAAATTAGGTTTATTAGATTCGTGGTTTATTTAACTAATAAGCCCATTTGATTAATTACCTAATAATATATAATTTATATTATCTATACTATATTATAATGCATGAGGTAGGAGCATTTTAAGATACCCAAAAAATAAGAACTTTTCACCCTTAATTTAAAGATACATCCCTAAAATGAGGGTAACTTAGTCTTTTAAACAATAATTATATTTTAGCCCCCAAAGTTGTCACACTTAAATCCCTAAGTTTTAACATAATTGTAGATAATTAGTTACATTTTCCCCTTCCATGACAAACTTATAATTCTTTTACGTATTCTTGCTCTATCTTATTAACTATAATGTTTTAAAAAAAATCCAAAGACAGCATGACGACCTACTCATTTTGTAAACGTTTCGATAGTTGTTTTGTTAAGTATTGGCGTGCGAATTAAAAGGTACAAGTAGATGATGCCTTAGTGTACAAGTGATTAAAGAACAACGTACTTGGTCATATTGTCAAGTGATTAAATAACGTCAATTCCACCAAATGTTTAATAGCTAATTTTATAATTTTGATTAAGATTACAAGTGGGTGGAAATTTATTAATACAAGCAACATACCGGAAAAGAGTATTTTTGCCAAGAATCCTTTGAGTATTTCTGAAGACAATATGTTCCCGTTCAAGCAGAAAAGAAAACAGTTTCTCATTTGACTTAGCTTTTTCATGACAATCAACAAGGTTCAAGGTCAAACAATTCCGCAAGTTGGAGTTATCTTCCGAAGTCGGTATTTTTGAATGGACAACTTTATGTCGCTTAATAAGAGGGATATCACGTGCTAATATCCTTCCAAAGACATCATACGAGATGAGGTATACACCTCAAATGTTGTCTATCGAGAGGTGCTACGTGACGAACGAACTGGTTTGTCAGAGAATGTGATGATTTTTATGCATTTGGTGGTTTACGCAGTTATATTAATTCTAAATATAGTTACATCATTTTATTATTTTACACACTTTGGTCTCTTTTACTCACTTATTTTATTTTTCTCTTACATATTAAGAATTTGTATGGATAAGACAAAGAGAAAAATGGAAGATGTGTCAGGTATATACCTATCAATCATATATTATATATAACAATAACATGATAAAACATATGTAACTAAAATACTTAACATTTTTTTCAATTCCCCAAACTGCTCTAGCTACTACTACTGATGTATCAGTTAAAGAGATGAACAAAGAAGAAACTCATCCTCCAAAAGATGTAACAATCAAAGAAGAAGAGATACAAAACGTCCTAGAGGACGCTCATCTCGATGATGATAAATGGTGTTGTGACATTGTAGATGACATCCTTGAGATGTTTAAGCTGTATGATTACTAAATTGATCTCATAATGATGCAAAGTACTCGACACTTGAGATTTTAGTTTTCAACTTTTATGTTTAAGACTTATCTTTCCTTATTTCTGTGCTACTTTACATAACTTTTATTTATGTTTAAGACTTATTTTTCCTTATTCGTATGTTACTTTATTACATAAATGGTTTCTTGAAGTACTTAATAATTTAAAATATTAAATCTAATAGTTACTAGACATGTGTAACGCTTATAACATATATCCACTAGAATAATACTACCATAAATATTATACGAATAACAAAACTACAAGAAAAAGTGCTGCAATGTAAGGTGTCACCCCCGCCGAATCCATGGGCACCATACTAGTGTGTGAAGAAACACTGGACCAACTATATCCGGATATATCTAGGTTCTGGTACAAAGTCTCTTCATATAAAGGTTCTCTTGTTTGCTTCATCGGTATGATCTTGGTTCAAGCTTACTACAAAACTGAAAACATCTTTAGTCTCGTCACGGGAGAAAAGGGGGAGGGTTTCCTCGTGATCACACTCCGGCTTGAGAATAAGTATCAAGGTTTGCAAAGGATAATGCAAGTAATTAGTGAGTGGGCAAGAAACAATGTGTTTTACCTTGAGGTGTGACCCTTACTTTATTGTCGGAGAGATGTATGCAGGAAATGGGCTGATGGGCCTTGGGCCTAAAACCGACAACCAGGAATATCCATTCTCTCTCCTCTGCTACGACCGTTAACGATCTCAGGCAGGAGGGGCGCTTGGCGCACGGTAGATGGGGCCACGTGTCCTAGCAGTTGTCCTTGTTGTCGGGTCTGTCATCAGCCGTTAGTGGAGATCGTGTGACAGTCGCAGGCGTGAGCTGGTTGGTGCCACGTGTATGTCCTTGCGTACTTTTTGTCCTCTGCATGACTGCTCGTCATGCAACGGTCTAACACAACCTGCCGAGCGGTTATTGGGTCACAGCTCTACCACTTTGTACCGTTGTACTTGATCAATGTAACATCCGTCAAAAACTGGGTTAACCAAACCCGCTTCGTTTATTAACCGAACAACCAGTTAAAAATTTCGTTGCATATTTAATGCTCAAATTAATTTTAAACGATACATAATTAATAAGTATATTAGAATTTAAAATTTATATTTGAAAATTTATTAAAAAATAGTGAGAAAAAAATTAAATGCTGAAGCCGGGTTTCGAACCCGGGTCAGCCGGGTAAATCCCAAGTCTTAACTCACACTACATCCTACCACTCCGCCACTTGTGTTACTTGGTGAAATACTGAAACAATTAATACTTAATATAAAACTCGAAGTCAAAATTTGTCACTCAGCGCGCCCAAATCATTCTCGCCAAATCCCGACGAATTCGTCAATCATTGACGTTTTCTTTTGTCATAACCGATGCATTTACATCCACGCCGGTTATAACTGAAAAACCTTAATGTCACTCATTCAAATCATCAAACCATAACCGAAAATGTTGAATTCGAAACCGGAAATGCAATTATACCTGAATTATATTTTATTCATCAGTGAGCTCGCGAGTTTATCAAAATTACACTCTCCATTTCGCTCAGTAAACCTCGCCGCAGTCGCCGGAATCCTCTAAAAATTAACCGGAAATTTTCGCCGGAAAACCGAATTCATTCCATCCTTTCTGTTTACTCTAAAATAAGATTTTTAGAGCTCATACCGACATCACCCACACTCACCTTAAACTCTCTGAAGAATCTCTGTCGCAAGAAATACATCGCCGGAATTCTCTGCAAGTCGCCGAAAAACCGAGACTCACCTCAGAACGGTAAATACCTCGACTCTTTCTATCTCAATCCGTTGTTAGACTATTGCTAACTTCAATCCATCACGCAGAATCAATCCCAGACGTCGTTGCCGAATATTCAACTTTCGCCGGAAAACTTCTGGAATTTCCAGAATCTCGTTGAGAATCGGTATAGTCATCTAAACCTTCTGTTTATCATTGTTTAGTAACTCAATTTCACGTCTAAGCAATCAAAACTGCTAATTGATCCTAACAGCCGAAGTTCACAAAACAGAGCCGACAAATCCTTGCCGGAGTTCTGTGAAAGACACCTGTTCGGTACATCCTTTCCCCAAACCCTCTCCGTTCATTACCTTTCAATTTCTTATAAAGTTCGTTAATTTAACTTAACAAGTAACAGTTTGGTTAACCGATGTCTGTGTTTTGAACGAAGAAGATGAAGTCGGCCTAGTGTATAAGATTAATTAAAATCAGTATTATGAATGGGTTAGACACACAGTCCAGCGGTGGACTGTGTGCAAACAATACGCATACGTCCCGAGTTCGATCCTTGACACACGCACATTCTCGGTAATAAAAATGTTCCTTTTTAAACTGAACCGGATAACTCACAGAATCATGTTAAATATAATAAAAACCGGAATATTAACAAGGTTAGACACACAGTCCAGCGGTGGACTGTGTGCAACACTAACTCGCACGTCCCGGGTTCGAGACTGGTTAACGGCACCGGTTCAATACAATTAAAATCCTTTTTAAAATAAATGATTTTCGGATTAACTTAAATAGTGTATAAATATAATTAAAAACAGAAATATTTCGGGTTAGACACGTAGCTCAGTTGGTAGAGCTGCGTGCACGCGTACGGGAGGTCACGGGTTCGAGTCTCATTCAGTGCAATAATATTCACCACCGAACCGGTCAACGGTCAACGGTCAACAGTCGTGGTCAACGGTCAAAAGTCAACATTTTTTTTAATATTTTTATATATTTATTTAATTTAAAAATCAATTAAAAATACTTAAAAATAACGTTTTTAGAGTTAGAAAATAGCTTAAACTCACAAAAATATATCCAAAAATCCTATTAAAATTGTTAATAAAATCCACTTATTTACCGTACCTTTTCGTTATTAAATAGGTTAGTTTTTCCTCGTCGATCAATCCTCTAAACTCGTGCGCATTCAACATCATCCACCGAACGCACCCAATGTGAGTGAATCTCTACAAATTCCCCGTTTTAATCACGTTTTTGGGGTGTATCATGTGTCTTATTACTTATCACATTTAAACTATTGTGCATCTGTCATATTCATGAACAAATGTGTATTCAACTTGTATCAACTGTTTGTGTGGTTATTGTTTAGATTAAATTTATCATTTCCAGTACATACATTATCATAGGCCGCCGCTCCCCATTACATTATGAGCGTTTAGCTGTTCCCCATTACATTATGAGCGTGAACCAGGCGTTGCCAACATACGATCGGCTCCGTTTGATTGACACTTGATCGCACAGACATTTATCATAGGCCGTCTGTTCCCCATTACATTATGAGCGTGAACGTGACGTCGCCAACATATACAGTTTCATTCATGTGTTATATTCATGCAAGTTGGTTTGTTATTGTAAGTTATTGTTTGTTGTTGTTATTGTTATTGTATGTTATTGTTTGTTATGGTTATTGTTATTGTATGTTTATTTACGTTTGTTCACATATGATTATTGCACAATTTTTCCATATTAAATACAACAAGAAATAAATAATAAATGTTTTCGAACAAGGTTCACTCGCCAACTTTTTGTTGACCCAAAAAACCATATTTACACATGATACAGGTGAACAGGATGAAGCAAGGAAAACATAGGAAATTGCCTAAGAAGAAAAATAATGAAGTTTAGAAGGATGTATAGAACATGTTGTATTTGTTTGATTTGATTGTATGATTCCTTTTAAATTGTAATAATAAATATGAAACATTATAATAAATGTCATGAGCTTTGATGAAAACCCAATCATGCCCCGATCACCTTTTCCGCTGCGGGTCGGGGTGTGACAGATTGGTATCAGAGCTTTTGACTATAGGGATATAGGATAGGTTATTAGACCCTTAGAGCCTATACTATAGTTGATTAGATTTTAATTGTTTATGTGGTTACATGCAAACTCATGATGTTTATTTCTTTCATATTTATTACATACACAAATGCATGCAAACACTTCCAATATTACATTTTGTGATACATAATGAATTATACTTACAGTCAAACATACATACTTACATACACATTCATCATACATATTTCAATGTTCACACATTCAATTCATCTTCATATTTCCGTTCAAGATTTGGTCGCATTTTTCATTTTTCAAATCTCATCAAAGTGAGTTCTACGACGGGCATGTAGTAACTGTAAGGGTACAAGTACCGGTAGTCGGAACGTCCTGTCTAGGTTGGTATTCGTATAAATCCAATATAACGGACCAGTTTGCCTACCTGGGGACTAACGATGAGAGTACAAAGGACCTATTAGGCCAAAGCATGCCACACCAAACGTCGTTCGAACTAACCTCACTTTGAGGTGTCACCGTGTCCACACCTGGATACATTCCGAATATCATACGTTACATACTTATTTCTTGATTTTCTCCGGGTTTTAGTGTACGTAACCAGGCTAACACATGCGAACCATATGAAAAACCCGGTAATCATGGGGGCCCACATGATTACGAAGGTGAAGTATGGCGGCATGCAAGGCCCAATTACGAGCAAAGCCCAAGACATCCTATGGATGTAGTAGATTTATTATTTTATATTTATTTTATGAATGTTCATTACTAAATACGACACATGATCCCAAAAACATCCAACTCATACTCTTGATATGTATCCCTTGTAGATGTCTTCAAATTCCACTCGTAGGAAGATGAGAGCAGGAAAAGCCCGCGAGCGCATGGCTGCCCAAATCGCTCAACAAATGGCTGCCGTAATACCCAACATTGTAGTTCAAGTTCAACAAGCCCTTACCGCTAATTCCGTCAATCAAGAAGATCAAAATGTTGTCGACCCTCCCCCAATTACCACTAAATGCACCTTCAAGCATTTCAAATCCTGCGACCCTACAAAATACGAAGGGACTGAAGGTGTCACCGCTCTCCTCCATTGGTTTGAAGAAATGGAAAACATTTTTCTAAATTGCGATTGCCCCAATGATCGCAAAGTGCGATATGCTACTGGTCGTTTACTTGGAATAACACTTACATGGTGGAATACAGAGAAGGCCAAGCGAGGTGTTGAAGATGCTATGACTTTGACTTGGGAAGAGTTGAAGGAAATCATGACAAGACGCTTTTGCCCAAGAAGCGAAATCAAGGAATTGGAGGATGAGTTCTATTCTTTGAAACAAAAGGAAGGCGACCACACCACACACAACAAGAGATTCCTCGAATTAAATCAAATGTTTCCCAACTTGTTCACTCCCCTCTACCGTTTAATCGGGCACTACATTCGAGGTCTTCCTTCAAAAATTCAAGACTCTGTAATAAGTACCACACCTGCAACTTTGGAAGCAGCAATGGAGTTAGCTACAGAGCTCACCGAGAACCGCATACGAAATAAGGACTTCAAGGAGGAGAAGAAGAAGGATAAAGCATCAACTGAAACCTCAAACTCCCCCCAAACCGAATCCCCTTCTCAACCCATTTCTAAGAGAAAACGAGATGGGCAACTTTTCGCTGTCACCCAACGCAATCAACCAGCCTCACAAGCCATACCCCTCCAAGCTATCCCAATCACTCAAGTAGCACCAAACTCAACTTACCCAAATAAGAAACCTTACCTAGGACCTCACCCTCGATGTAACACCTGTTTTTATCACCATCCATCTACCTTACCTTGTCGACTATGTGCGCATTGTGGACGCTATGATCATTTGAGCAAGGCTTGCCGCACCGCTCAAAACCAAATCTCACCCCCTACTCAAAACATGATCCAAACATATCAACCACCACAATACCCCACGCTCCCATATGTTCGAGCTTGTTTCAATTGTGGCGACCCTACCCACTTTAGAAACACGTGCCCTCGATTGGATAACATCATAAACGCCCAAGCCCAAGCAAACCCAGTTAACCAAGCAAATCAAGAAAACCTAACCACTAGGCCACCAGCAAGAGGAAGAGTTTTAAACATCAACGCCAATCCTGATGAAGATAATGACGGCCCAAACAAACCACCCAACTAGTCTCCTTCACCAAACATCAAGATTCAACTCCAACCATTTAGTTTTTATGTTTCTCTTTATGTTATCTCAATTTTCATGTATACCAGTTATAAATTGGAAATTTATCCAAGGATCTTAATGCGAAATTCTATTCTAGTTTTGTTTTTATACTCATTGATTTAACATTCATATCATCATACCTCACGACGTATCTCAGTGTCATCATTTAAAGAAGTTGAGCTGTGTCTCACTTCTACATGGACTAACCTCTCCATCATAGCAAACGAGAGAGGTACTGTCATCATTCAAACATGTATACTATCAGAATTAAGACTCAGGTTTTGGTTGTTGTGTTTGTTTATGTTTTAGAGTCACATAGAACTAATCATAACTTACGGATAAAGCCAATGAAAATTTGACAAGAATATGGTGGATACGCCGCTGGTACTTCCTATATATAAGTATTCTTGCCAAAGGATCAGAGGTATTATCAGGCGGTTATGAGAAGTTCCATGTAGGATTTAGTAATGTCTTGGTTGAAGTTTGTTTTATACTCACTGATTTAGCAGTCATATCATCATACATCTTAACGTATTTCAATCTCATCATTCAAAGAAGTTGGGCTGTGTCTCACTCCTACATAGACTAACCTCTCCATCATAACAAACGAGAGAGGTACTGTCATCATTCAAACATGTATACTATCAGAATTAAGACTCAGGTTTTGGTTGTTGTGTTTGTTTATGTTCTAGAGTCACATCATAGAACTAATCATAACTTAATGATAAAACCAATGAAAATTTGACAGGAATATGGTGGATACGCCGCTGGTACTTCCTATATATAAGTATTCTTGCCAAAGGATCAGAGGCATTCTCAGGCGGTTATGAGAAGTTCCATGTAGGTATTAGTAGTAGAAGTTTTGTTTTAGGATATAACCTTATCTTTCCAAACGTATCAAAACTCTTGCGCATGAAATCATACTTAGTGAATCAACTCTGTTTATCAATATTTTTATCGTAGGCATCAAAAAGCGATTCCTGTAACAGGGTACTCAACCCTTACAAGGAACGTTACCGCCTCAAACAAAATTTAAACTCTTACTCCCTTCTAAGTATGCAATTGTCAAAATAAAACACCATCCTTTTGAGACAACATGCCACTACTTAAATTTCGGGACGAAATTTCTAAAAGTAGGGGATACTGTAACATCCGTCAAAAACCAGGTTAACCAAACCCGCTTCGTTCATTAACCGAACAACCAGTTAAAAATTTCGTTGCATATTTAATGCTCAAATTAATTTTAAACGATACATAATTAATAAGTATATTAGAATATAAAATTTATATTTGAAAATTTATTAAAAAATAGTGAAAAAAATTAAATGCTGAAGCCGGGTTTCGAACCCGGGTCAGCCGGGTAAATCCCAAGTCTTAACTCACACACATCCTACCACTCCGCCACTTGTGTTACTTGGTGAAATACTGAAACAATTAATACTTAATATAAAACTCGAAGTCAAAATCTGTCACTCAGCGCGCCCAAATCATTCTCGCTGGAAATCCCGACGAATTCGTCAATCATTGACGTTTTCTTTTGTCATAACCGATGCATTTACATCCACGCCGGTTATAACTGAAAAACCTTAATGTCACTCATTCAAATCATCAAACCATAACCGAAAATGTTGAATTCGAAACCGGAAATGCAATTAAACCTGAATTATATTTTATTCATCAGTGAGCTCGCGAGTTTATCAAAATTACACTCTCCATTTCGCTCAGAAAACCTCGACGCAGTCGCCGGAATCCTCTGCAAATTAACCGGAAATTTTCGCCGGAAAACCGAATTCATTCCATCCTTTCTGTTTACTCTAAAATAAGATTTTTAGAGCTCATACCGACATCACCCACACTCACCTTAAACTCTCTGAAGAATCTCTGTCGCAAGAAATACATCGCCGGAATTCTCTACAAGTCGCCGGAAAACCGAGACTCACCTAGAACGGTAAATACCTCGACTCTTTCTATCTCAATCCGTTGTTAGACTATTGCTAACTTCAATCCATCACCCAGAATCAATCCCAGACGTCGTTGCCGAATATTCAACTTTCGCCGGAAAACTTCTGGAATTTCCAGAATCTCGTTGAGAATCGGTATAGTCATCTAGACCTTCTGTTTATCATTGTTTAGTAACTCAATTTCACGTCTAAGCAATCAAAACTGCTAATTGATCCTAACAGCCGAAGTTCACAAAACAGAGCCGACGAATCCTTGCCGGAGTTCTGTGAAAGACACCTTTTCGGTACATCCTTTCCCCAAACCCTCTCCGTTCATTACCTTTCAATTGCTTATAAAGTTCGTTAATTTAACTTAACAAGTAACAGTTTGGTTAACCGATGTCTGTGTTTTGAACGAAGAAGATGAAGTCGGCCTAGTGTATAAGATTAATTAAAATCAGTATTATGAACGGGTTAGACACACAGTCCAGCGGTGGACTGTGTGCAAACAATACGTATACGTCCCGAGTTCGATCCTTGACACACGCACATTCTCGGTAATAAAAATGTTCCTTTTTAAACTGAACCAGATAACTCACAGAATCATGTTAAGTATAATAAAAACCGGAATATTAACCAGGTTAGACACACAGTCCAGCGGTGGACTGTGTGCAACACTAACTCGCACGTCCCGGGTTCGAGACTGGTTAACAGCACCGGTTCAATACAAATAAAATCCTTTTTAAAATAAATGATTTTCGGATTAACTTAAATAGTGTATAAATATAATTAAAAACAGAAATATTTCGGGTTAGACACGTAGCTCAGTTGGTAGAGCTGCGTGCACGCGTACGGGAGGTCACGGGTTCGAGTCTCATTCAGTGCAATAATATTCACCACCGAACAGGTCAACGGTCAACGGTCAACAGTCGTGGTCAAAAGTCAACATTTTTTTATTATTTTTATTTATTTATTTAATTTAAAAATCAATTAAAAATACTTAAAAATAATGTTTTTAGAGTTAGAAAATAGCCTTAAACTCACAAAAATATATCCAAAAATCCTATTAAAATTGTTAATAAAATCCACTTATTTACCGTACCTTTTCGTTATTAAATAGGTTAGTTTTTCCTCATCGATCAATCCTCTAAACTCGTGCGCATTCAACATCATCCACCGAACGCACCCAATGTGAGTGAATCTCTACAAATTCCCCGTTTTAATCACGTTTTTTGGGTGTATCATGTGTCTTATTACTTATCACATTTAAACTATTGTGCATCTGTCATATTCATGAACAAATGTGTATTCAACTTGTATCAACTGTTTGTGTGGTTATTGTTTAGATTAAATTTATCCTTTCCAGTACATACATTATCATAGGCCGCCGCTCCCCATTACATTATGAGCGTTGAGCTGTTCCCCATTACATTATGAGCGTGAACCAGGCGTTGCCAACATACGATCGGCTCCGTTTGATTGAGCCTTGATCGCACAGACATTTATCATAGGTCGTCCGTTCCCCATTACATTATGAGTGTGAACGTGATGTTGCCAACATATACAGTTTCATTCATGTGTTATATTCATGCAAGTTGGTTTGTTATTGTAAGTTATTGTTTGTTGTTGTTATTGTTATTGTATGTTATTGTTATTGTATGTTTATTTACGTTTGTTCACATATGATTATTGCACAATTTTTCCATATTAAATACAACAAGAAATAAATAATAAATGTTTTCGAACAAGGTTCACTCGCCAACTTTATGTAGACCCAAAAACCATTTTTACACATGATACAGGTGAACAGGATGAAGCAAGGAAAACATAGGAAATTGCCTTAGAAGAAAAATTATGAAGTTTAGAAGGATGTATAGAACATGTTGTATTTGTTTGATTTGATTGTATGATTCCTTTTAAATTGTAATAATAAATATGAAACATTATAATAAATGTCATGAGCTTTGATGAAAACCCAATCATGCCCCGATCACCTTTTCCGCTGCGGGTCGGGTGTGACAATCAATGCCTCTTTGCGGTTCTCCTTACCGAGTGGCTTTATTAGTGCTTTTTGGCCAACATGAACTTGTAGGGATCAAGTCCGTTTGTTCTCAAGACTACGTATGAGTGGTTCTCATCTTAATCTTGGCCTTGTGCAAGGTTTTAGAAATTCGCAGCTAGAAGCTTGTTCAACTAGCGTAGGGTCTGAGACCTACGCTTTCAGGTTTAACTTGCCTTTGCGTATGGTGCGCAAGGTTTTTTGAGCAACCTGTTGTTTTAAGGTTGGCATACCGTTGCGCGTTGCGCACAAGGTTATTAAAGTGCCCTGTTATCATTATGAGGGTAGGTATCTTGCGCAAACGCAGGGTTATTGGGACCATACCCCTCCAAGTCTCCCCCAATCCAGTGGTGCTTCTATGCGCTTCTTGGCAAGTAGGTGGAGTGCTGGACTATAACTCATGTATGTGCGCTTATTTCAACGGCAATGAATCAATAAGGTATCCGCAAGAAAGGAATAAAGAAAACCCTTGCGTGGGGGAAATCTTTGTTCAGGATAAGGTCTTTGAAATTTTAATTTTCGTCATGCTGAGGGTTGCAGGCGAGTTGTTGAGGAAAAACGTGAGGCGGAAGTGAACTCTGATGGTTGTAGCATGATGTCAACAGTGTAGCTGCCTTTTCATTAATGAATAGCAGAGAAAGTACTAACCACGCGCGCGTGGCGTCTGTCAGTTTCCCACTTGCCCTCCACGCGTCAACTATGGATTCGCTATTGAGCCTGTGGGGTTGTCACGCTTCCCAATCGCATTAAATGCAATGGGTATAAATAGATTATCCGCCTTGGTTAGAAACCACTTCATCTCTTCTTGTGCTTTCCTCTCCAAAACCTTCTCATTCTTATTTCTTCTGTCCTTTAAATATCCAGAGAACAAACTGAGAGTACCGCTGCTATGGATACTTCCACTTCTTTGCCTTCATTGAAGTGGTTAATGAGTAGTTTCCAGCGACTCGTTACCGGCTTTCGGTTCCCTAAGGAGTGGGGTGCCCAATACCCCTCCGAGGGGTACACCGCCGACAACGCCCCTGCCGGTTATGTTACCCTTTTCTTCGATTTCTTTGCTGACGGCAACTTCCGGTTGCTGGCGACAAAGTTTTTCTTAGATGTTTTGGACCACTACCGCTTCCACATCTTGCAGCTTAATCCAATGAGGATGGTCCGGATTAAACACTTCGAGTTCTTGTGTCGCTCCAAGGGCATTCACCCAACCGTCAACCGGTTTCGGGTGTTTTACCAACCGCACTACTCGTTGGGTTTTTATTCTTTTCAGCACCGGATACAAGCAAAGAAGATCCCACACTCTCTTCCAAAGTCCTATCATGATTGGAAGCAGAAGTTCTTCTTCATCAAGTCCGGTGTAATTCCGTTGCAGATGCACTTCCGCGGGGCGGAAGACGTTCCTATTGAGATAACGTCGATACCGGAACAGGAAACCTGGTAGCAGGATATAAAGGAGATTCCGGCGGTTCAGTTGCCGGAGAGGGCGTTGGTGGCTGCCGGCATGAGCCCGTTATGGAAGCCTAACCGCCGGGAAAAACCGGTGTACATTGAGGAGGATAAGAGTAAGTTCCATTATTTCATTATTACTCCCTGTGCGCTAACTAATTTTATGCGCATTTTTGCAAGGGTGGCTCTATACATAGCGACCTTTCAACGGGAAATAGTGCGGATGGAGAATATTCCGCTCAATCCAGGGGAGCCAACATGGCATTCCCAAATCCTTGGGAACTTCGAGTTACCTCGGAGTGCAGATCTGGCGGCCCCTGCGCCTGGAAGTGGTAAGCATTTCTTGTTTGTTACTTGTATCCTTTC
Organism: Scalesia atractyloides; assembly: GCA_947069175.1. Taxonomy (NCBI): domain Eukaryota; kingdom Viridiplantae; phylum Streptophyta; class Magnoliopsida; order Asterales; family Asteraceae; genus Scalesia; species Scalesia atractyloides. The sequence continues at coordinate 25,648,835 of CAMTDV010000013.1, forward strand.
AGATTACTTATTATGTTGCGCCATGATGCAGGTGTATTGAAGAATTTGGGTGTCGGCCCAGCTTCAAAAAAGAAAAGTCGCGTGGGGCCTAGCGTTGTGGCCACTAAGAAGCCAGCGCACCAAGGGCGTACCCACCAAAAGGTACTTGTTCTGTGCCTGATACTTGGAATGACTATGTGGTAGTCTCTGATTCCATGGAGGGTCTTGCGCTTATAGGTTTGAAAAAACCCAAGCCGGAGCCTCGAGATGTGGCGGAGATTCCGACTGCAAATCCCAATGATCCGATAGACGGGGAGTCTAGCCCGGAGTCGCTGAAGAGGAAGAGGGCCCTTCCCAAGGGCGATACGGCTGCGCAACCGCCGAAAAAGGCTGTGCGGAAGAAGATTATTAGCAAGCGTGGGAATTTGGATGCGCTTACAGCCAAGTTTTCCCCAGGTAAACACTTTTGACTTGTGCTTTATTTCCTATTCTTCCTGTTTAACTATTTTGGCACTTTCTTTATACAGGAAAGGATGACACACCATCTTTTGCTCCTACTGCTCCAGCCGCGCCTGTCGAGACTTCTATGCCACCATCCATTTTTGAGACGGCGCAAGCGTCCATTGTTAAGGGTGGTGAATCGAGTGCTGGAGTAGCGGAGGTAAGTGTGGATGTGGAGGCCATTGTGCCGGAAGAGGAGGTGGTGATTGAAGAAGGTGGTGTGGTTGAAGAGGGTGGTGAGAAAGTTGTTGAGGATGTGGCCTCAGGGGGCTCAGTAAGTGTAGCAAGTGCCCGGGGGTGAAGCCGAGAGATTTGGGGAGCACCCTTCCATAACACCCTGTAAAATCATGTCCGATAATATAGCAACACGTGTCGTATTTTTATTTTAAGTCTACTAAAAATTTAACAGGGACTAAAAGCGTTAACATGCTCAAACTAATTCTCTGAGTGATCTTCTGATGTCAACATGTATAAACCAAGCCTCTGAGTGACCATTAGTGTTAACATGCTTAAAACATAGCCTCTGAGTGACCATTAGTGTCAACATGCTTAAAATATAGTCTCTAAGTGACCATTGGTGTCAACATGCTAAAACTTGGCCTCTGATTGACCGTTGTGTCAACATGCCCAGCCTTTGAGTAACATCAGGGTCAACATGCTTATAATGTGCCTCTGAGTGATCCTTTGCAAAGTTCTAACTCTCATATGTCCCATTTGTTGGACGAGAGGGATTAAATCTGTAAATAAGTGAAAGTTGGATGATGAAGGGGTTAAAAGTGTCAACATGTTAATTTATACCTCTGAGTGACCTTTCAACAAACCGAGAGCTCGACAATGTCTGGGCATACTCCCGGGTACGCCTAAATATTGGTTACGGAGGGCTGAATATGCTAAAACGGTGTTTTAGAAGGTTTTATAAGTCAAGGAGCGAAAAGTTTCAAACTTTGAAAGTGGTCTAGGAGCGCTTGCAGGGCGCGAGAGGCAAGGCCTGTGCCTCTCGCGGCCCGCTAGAGGACTGTATCTGCAGAAAAATTGCCTTGGCCTCCACACATGTTGCCAAAAACCATTAAATCCAAACCATGGTCTTTCAAACAGCTATGCCACGTTTTTAGAACACTTGTAAGCTCTCTCTTACACCCCTTAGCACCTGGCATCACCTCCTTCAAGCTCCCCAACTATAAATAGGTGCAAAGGTTCATCCTTTGAACTTGCACCTTTCTCATTCATAACTCTATCTCCCTCCTCTGGAAGTTCCTAACTGAAAGGAGCATCCAACTTAGTTCCATTGCATCCTAGGAACCACTTGTAAGTGTTCTTTCCTTTTGCATTTTCGTTTATAGGCTTTCATAGCCAAAAATCAAACGTTTTACAGAAAACGACTTGACTCGGTTAAGACCATTATGGTCCAGCCATTATTCATAACGAACATGGCTAAGTGATCATAATAAGGTAGGTGCTAGTCCTCATAAAGGGCACCTCCTGAGGACCATGTTTGCTAGACCAATTGGCAGGTCAAAGTATTGATATTAAAAAGTCAAACAGGCCATTTTTCAGAAAAATCATAAATTGATCTTATATATGTTATGACACCTGTTTGATACTTAAACAAGTTGGTAATAATTATTATAACATGTAAGAACATGTCCGACTCGTCAATTTTAGTTCTAGGGTCGGTTCGCAACCGAAAGTCGCAAAGTTTGATTTCTGCTTTGACTTTCGATTCTGACCCGATAGAGATTCGTTATGTCACACCCCAACCCGCAGCGGAAAAGGTGATCGGGGCATGATTGGGTTTTCATCAAAGCTCATGACATTTATTATAATGTTTCATATTTATTATTACAATTTAAAGGAGATCATACAATCAAATCATACAAGTACAACATGTTCTATACATCTTTCTAGACTTCATTATTTTTCTTCTAAAGCAATTTCCTATGTGTTCCTTGCTTCATCCTGTCCACCTGTATCATGTGTAAAAATAGTTTTTGGGTCAACAAAAAGTTGGCGAGTGAATCCTATGAAAACGTTTAAACGTGTTTATTGTATTGATTATAAAATAAAGTGCAAAACCACATATGAGTAAATGTAGATGTAAATTTATTCACAAAACACATAATATTAAATATTACACACACATACAACAAATGATTGTTTTTGAGGCACGCGTTGTTCAACTCGTCTCCCCGAGGAACTGATGGGCCTAATGAATGAATTTTGAGGCACGCGTTGTTCAACGAACTGATGGGCCTAATGAATGAGTTTTGAGGCACACGTTGTTCAACTCGTCTCCCACGAGGAACTGATGGGCCTAACAAATAATTTGCATACAACTTGACAATATGTAATACACCACAACAAACAATATTTACATTCTAAGTTTAGATCATAATATGGTATAGCACGAGTTTGAATAAGCGAATTAATTTAAGCAACACATGATACACCCCAAAACATGAATAAAAAGGGGAGTTTGTAAGAATTCACTCATAGTGGTTGCGTTTCTTGGATTGATGATGAACGCGAACGAATTTGGATGTAACCATGAGAGAAACTAACCTAAATAATAACATAATGGTTCGGTAAATAAGTGGATTTTATTAACAATTTTTAATAGGATTATTAGATTTATTTTTGTAAGTTTAAGGTCATTTTCTAACTTTAAAAATATTATTTTTAAGTATTTTTAATTGATTTTTAAATAAAATAAATAAATAAAAAAAATAAAAATTTTTGACTTTTTGACTGTTGACCGAGCGTTGACCGTTGACCGGGCCGTTGACCGGTCGGACCGTGTTTATTATATGCGCTGAGTGAGGTTCGAACTCGTGACCTCCCGTACGCGTGCACGCAGCTCTACCAACTGAGCTACGTGTCTAACCCGAAATATTTCTGTTTTTAATTATACTTATATACTATTTAGATTAAATCATTTCTGTCTTTATTTAAAAACTTGATAATTGCCAGAACCGGTTACAGGAGCAGGATTCGAACTCGTGACCTGTGGTTTAACTTTGCACACAGTCCACCGCTGGACTGTGTGTCTAACCTGGTTAAAATACTGGTTTTTATTAAACTTAAATACTAACTGGAAGGTGTTCTGGGGCTTTTCAAAAAAAATTGAGATTTATCACAGGACCCGGTTAAGCGCATGATTCGAACTCGGTATCGATAGCATGAAATGCACACAGTCCACCGCTGGACTGTGTGTCTAACCCGAGATATAACCCGATTTATATTAAATATATACACAACCTAACCTTCATCTTCTTCGTTAAAACAACCCAGAACTCTCAACCCGACTGTTAGCCCACATTATTTCGATTCCCAGTTTTAAACAAATGCATATAAACAGTATTGAAGAAAGTTAAATGTTTGTACCGATTGGGCGAGGTGTTAGACTTTTCGGTTTAACTCCGATAGAAAATTCCGGTTGACTTCCGATGAACTCCGGTGAAACAGAGACTGGTTTTCACAATGCGGTGAGAGTGTGGTTATGAATTGAACGAGATTTACAATCTTCAGACTTGATATTTATAGTTAACATGTTTGACAGTTTTCGGTCAAGTGATTTGATCATCCTTCGGTTATGATTTTGACGATTTTGAATGAGTGGCTTTAAAGTTTTCGGTTATAACTGACGTTAATCGTCAATTACACTTGCTTGATTCCGGAGTTAAAAGAAACGGTCGTAAATCCGCGTATTTTCCGGCGAGATTCCGATGACAGCAGGTTATTCCGGCGAGGTGTTCTTGCTGATTAAGGACTTGTAGAGAGGTTAGCGAGTGTGTTGAGAGTTGATTCGAGTGAATAAGCGAGTTGGGTTTTCCTGACTGAAGGTATTTATAAGTAGAGGTGATTTCAAGTTTTCGGTTATGAAATTCTCGGTTTATGAATGAAATTGATTTGAGTTTTCGGTTATAACTGATGTTTATCATCAGTTATACCCATTTGCGATCAAACAGAAGCCGTTTCTTCCATAATTCCCGCGATTTGGTCTTGACGAGTGAATTCGGAAGTTGAAACTGAAGTTGCAGGTCTTACATTTTCTTACATAAGATTTAAATGTTTTCAATTTTAGCACAAATGTGAGTGTGGCGGAGTGGTGAAAGTTGTGTGGGTATAAACTTGTGGGTGACCCGGGTTCGAAACCCGGCGTCTCCACATTTTTTTTATTTGTTATTTTTTTTATTGTATAATTATGTTTTAAAATTCTAATTTGTTTATTAATTATGTATCGTATAAAATTAATTTGAGCATTAAATACGCAACAAAATTTATAACTGATTATTCGGTTTAATAAACGAAGCGGGTTTGGATAACCCGGTTTTTTACGGATGTTACACGTTAGCTACTGATCTAAAGTTGCATTATGATCGTAATAATATGTAGCATAACCCTCTGAACTTGTATTACATGATCATAATCAGAATCTGAGTTTATGCACAAGTTCCGTAATTATGTCATTTTGACTAAAATGCCCTTCTTGCATAAAATAAGGTTTAAATGATAACAGACTTGAAAATGAGTCTCCTGCTGATGTAATATTATAAGTAGGATTATTTGAGATGTCAAATCAAAATATAAACTGAGTTTATGAACAAGTCCTTATAATATGTCGATAAATGACGATAAGGCCCTTATGGCTTATAAAATGGTTTTAATCACATCTTTTTAAAGTAAATCTTTTACCTACTGATTGTTATACTAAATAACATATCTAGACATGTTAACCTGACCTTAATATCAGTTTTCATTAAACATCACACAAATCGTCATTTTACGACATAAGCGCCGTTTTGGCGCATAGTATAGTTTTAAACCATATTTACCAACCAAGACTTGTTACCTATTGTTTTTGAAACTTTTTTTAAATATTTTTACAGTAAGTACATGATATAAACTCAGAATCGCAAATAATTTATAAACTATGTGTAAAATGACCAAAATGCCCCTTCGTTGCATAGTTTGGTCATAAAAGATAAATTACAAATATAATTAATGTCCCACTCATATTATATCATAAATAAGTTATTTTTCCAGAATACTTATGGTTATAACAATAAAACTATATTCAAGTTCCTTTTATAAGGTGAATTACCAAAATGCCCTTATGAGGCATAGTTTCATTTTAAAACCTTAACAGGCATATAAGTTGATATCCTACTGATATTACAACTTATTTAAAATATAATGGCATATAGAACTTGTCTATGACTTATCCGGTTACCCGATATTGCTAATATGCATACGGTTAAGCATATGTAACTAGTTTACAGAAATTAACCTAAACGGGTCTAACCTTGTCATTTAAGTTTCAAAATCCAAAATGTTTATAGTTTACCTATATTATGCAAGTCAAAGTACTTGTCGGGTTTAAACTACATTGTATCCGATCATCGTTTAATCAAGCGTTATACGTTTTGATCTTGTACACTACTCGGTCTAAGTCTATGACTTAAATAAGACCGTTAGTATTTAATTGGTTAGCTTATGCCATAATCCAGACTAGAGCCTTTCGGTAAATGCTATCTTCACTTAATTCATTTTGGATACGACTGAGTATTAAATCTTGAATTTTTAAATCAAGACTAGCTTAGGTAAATACTCTCGACTTATTTTCCCTATACGGGCTTGGGATATGGTAAATTATTACTGCTTGGTCGGAAATGGGATCAATCGAATGCCGAATTGTGGCTAGTAAATCCGCATATTTTGTTTTAATCAGTTTTTTTATAACTTAAACATCGGGGGTCAACTACCGTGTCCTAGATATCCTCGGCTCATTACATTAGATAATGGCCACGAACTTAGCGCGGGGTGTAGGCATACACCTGACAGACACTCAAATGCAACTACCCACACTTGTTAGGGATAACTCCTTTGTGAGTTCTAAGTGGTGTGTATTTAATCATGTCTCGGTCTCTGTACTGGGCCCTGTATGTATGGACAAACATGTGAATCTGTTAACAAGGTTGCAAGGTCAACTTTCCCAAGTTATAAAAGATTTTGTGCCTTTGTGCACTTAAAATCATTTTCGAATGTTTTCAAAATGAGTCAGTTGAGTGTATTTACCAGCGAAAGCTGACGTATTTTCAAAAGACTAAGCTGCAGGTACAATACGAAATGGGCTGGAAGCTGCTCGGTAGTGATATAAGAGGATCTTGCAAATCCTTAGATCTGCCCAAGTCTGTTTTACATTCTTTCTTTTGTACAATTTATGATCCGTTTGTGAAGCTTCTATTACGAACCGTCTGTATATTATTTTGGAACTTTGAACATTTGGTTTGTAATAGTAATTTAAACTCCAAGACTTCCGTTGTGCTGTGTTTAATTGACTATGAGGATATCAACTTACGTCACGATATTCCCCACCCGGGCCCACCGGTGTTTGGTTGAAAATACGGGGTGTGACACTATGAAGGGTCCCCGATTTACCTTAACAAAACCCCGAGTGACTACTACTATCTATCTTATTCTAAAAGCCGAGCTGCTGAGATCCACACCCATGTCTGGAAGTTGAGGCAGGGTGAAAAGTTTAGCAATTGGCAAGTTTGCCAGGAATGGTTTAAGGGTGCCTTCCCCCCCAATAGAGGTACGGGCGGGCGGGGAACAAAGTTATGAACAAACATACTGCGCATACCTCCAGCTAGCTGCTAGCTCTACCTCCAATACTCATAAGATTATCATGGAGCGGCGCAGCATGCACTAGGACCAGGAAAGGTTTGAGGCGGCAAAGAAAGAGATGGTCCTAAAGCGGGTCCAAGTGGCCGCGCAAAAACAATAGCTTGAGGGCTGAGAGAGCCAAGTTTGTTGAAGCTTAGCAGACCGAGGAATGGTCCGTGCTGGGGTGGAAGAAGAAGGCTGAAGGTGCCACTGCCATACTTGTTGAGGAGCGCAAGTTGTGGAGGGAGGCCTGTGAAAGGGACAATATTGAGAAAATACCATTAAGGATGAGGTGGTGGGCCTTCGCGCAGAAGTTGAGCGCTTGAAGAAGGAGAAGGAAGAAGCCGCAGCTGCCGCCGAAGAGGTGAGGTCGCATCATGAGCAAAGCGAACAGAAAGAGGTAGAAACTTCCACCCTTCTTATTTTATGGGATCAAGAGATTGCCAGACTAACCTCGTCATTGCGTAATCAAGCGGAGGCTAGGGCAGCACTTGAAAGTGCTAAAAAGGATCTCCTACTGTATAGGCGCTTGGAGGATCAAGAAAAGCTGCGCCTTGCGGAGGTGAAAGTGAGCGCGAATGAGCAAAAATTGGAAGACTCTAAAGAAGCCCGCGCCACTGTAGAGAGTATGCCCGAGCCCTTGACGAACAACATGCTTTGAATACAGCAGCATGGAGTCGTGAATGTAAGTTCGCTGTTGTTATTTTGATCACCATTTGTCTTGATTCTCATTTTATTTCCTTTGTGCTGTGTAGATTGACAATTCAATCCTGAACTTAGTGGAGTTGGACAGTGTTGTGGCCAAACTGATGGTCACAGCACGCCATGATGGATATGCGTAGGGCTATGCAGAGTGCGCTCACCACGTAACTCGTGCTTTGGACGTTCAGTGGGATACCAGCGCGCCTCTACCCATGGGGTCAATGCCAATGCTGCCTTCTCCGAGGCGAAGCAAGAGTATGATCGTCTGTAACTACCAGTGATGGATCTGGTAAGTGAAGCGCTCTAGCATGACGATTTTGTTGACCGCCTGAAGGACGTTTTTCATGATGCTGCTTAGATTGAGGAGTCATAAGGGTAGGATGAGAATGTGTAAGTCCCGATATCAGATCTAACAGGTATCGTAAACCTAATCAATTGCGGAAATAAAGATTACGATGAAGAACAACTCTTGAATCAAAAACAACTTGCAGACACCAGAATAGTGTCTGATACAAGTTTTTCAATAATAACTCTCTAACCCTGAAACATTAACCAAATACATATATTTATACTAACCATCTAACCCATTAGTTACAACCCTAGGCCCATGAGGCACTAGGAAGCCCAAAACCCTCTAATAAGCCTAAATGTAGCACTAATGTGTAAACCTCCAATAATATAAGCCCAACAATCTCCCCTAGGTTTACAACATTAGGCCTTTTAATCTTTAGGTTGCGCATCAACTCCCAATCTTCCAGCAATTATTCCAGCCACAGTAGCTGTCCAGTCTTTAGCACAAGCTTCATATAACTCTACCATTCAAATCTGATTTAAAGCAAGAACCTGCAGATCTTCATCGTGAAAACTCACCAGATCGACCACATCATTAACCCGAAAAGCCTTCTCTTTCGTCACAATCGCTACTCTCCCAACCTTAGGATCATATAGCTAGAAATTAAAATTCTTCAAAATTCTTTTTGGGAATGTCGGAGCAACTGGTATAGCGAGTTCTTTATCCGTCAGAGGCCACGTCACCGATTTAAAATGCCTCCCAGTTCTTGCATCACGAACCCCCTTTGCTGCTCGTAGATATGGCTCAGCCGTTGTCTTAAACCCAGTCTTCACTTCCTGTTCCAACCGCTTGAAAAACCTCCAACCCGGACCTCGTTCAGTAGTATCATCATCAGTGTAAGGAGCTCGTAACAGATCAGTCAACGCAATCTTTGTCCAAGTTTCAAACTAAGACTCCTTAGAATAATATTCACGCGTACCATCTTGCCTAACAATATCCACATCTTCTTCACTTGATCGTACATCCAATTGAGCACTTTAGACTTATTTCGACCTTGCTGTAGTAACTCGAACCAAGTTCCATGACATACCATTCAGATTGGTTGGAAGGATCTTTCAACTGAAAATTCTCATCAAGCGGATTTACATCAACATTTTTCATCAAAACCATTTGTTTTTTTCTTTTGTGTCGTTGAACGTTTTTGGCTAGCAGTGTACTTCTTCTTTAGATCACGTGAATACTCATCCAAACCAGCTTGTCGATCAGAAGCTAATTGTTCCGCAGCTACTCTATCCGCTTCACTTTGTTCAGCTGCTCTCTGCTCAGCTGCTCTATGGCGATGTTCAATATTCATTGGATCATCAGTAGGGTCAGAAAATTCTCACCCAAACTTGTTCTCCAACTTAGCCTTCAAATCAAACACCAAAGTCATTAACATAGTAACATCCCCTTGCAGCGGATCAATCGTCTGATCCCTGATGTCGATGCGTGTCTGCAATGAGGCAATCTGAGCATCTTTAAGCACAACCTCCTGTTCAAGTACAATCACTCGCTTCTTCAAATTAACAACATCAACCTCTGCATCTTCATCATCACTGTCCAGACCACTAAACTCAAAAGCACGTTTCTCTGATCTCCTAGAATATTCATCAGCATGACCCTCACCCGCTCTAGATCCCTCAGCACCCACTGAACTACCGCCAAAATCCATCATTTGCAATATAGAGTCCGCTGGAATAGATACGGTTGTAGAATGTGTAACAATATGAGCAGTTGTCGTTTCAGAAGGAATAGTAGAGTCAAACATCAGAGTATCCGTCAAAGACACAGTAGATGAAGATAAGGCAGGAGTAGATGTGACTGGGGTAGATTCTTCAGCAATACTACCAACGTGAACTTCAGAATGCCTTGGTTCATTAATAGTCTCCGCCCGTCGTCTCTTTATCAATGGCACTTCGTCTTCTTCAACCTCTTCGTTAGACTCAAGAGGAGGATCACCTTGTCACTCTTGAATTTATTTCAAGTGTGCAATAAGAGCTTCCAAGTTCTCTGAAGAAAGTTCTGGCAAAACTGGAGTCAGATTAGCATTAAATTCAGTGATGTCGTCCAAGAAAGCTTGTTCCTCGTCAGTGTCCGCATCAGTAACCAGATCTTCAACCTCAATCTCTTTCTCTTTCACTAGTATATCATGTTCCTCAGCAACAATAGCATTAATCGGTGTAGGTGCTGGAACATCCTGTCCGATCACCTCAGCAAACCTTCCGAACTTCTTCAATGGAAAACGACCAACAAAAACAGTCTTTGATGTTGAACGGTTTTTCTTCATAGTGCTAAAAATAGTCGGTCTCATTGGCTTCATATTCAACAGATTCGCATCTGAAGCATCCTTGGTTAGATCGGGATATCGAGCATCCAAAATCAACTGCACGAAGTGCGGATATAGCAGAAACATCCTCTTCTTTGACTGTTCTAAAATCTTCTTCATATTCTCGAAAAATAAACCTGAGAAGTTATATTTCCAATCCATAATAAGAGCCACAATCGCTGAAGTTTGAGTTTGATTCGGTTGGTCTAACCCTCCCTTGTTCTCAGAATGCACCAGCAATCTCCAGTAAGCGGGATACATTTTCTTGAGCAGCGGTGGATATGTTCCCTCATAACTCGTCTCAGTAAGAATAGGCAATACTTTCTCCTTTGCATACACGGTTGGATCACTTGTAGCGTCAGTAAACTATAATACCTCTCGAACACAGGCTTTATTCACTAAAATCTCTTTACCCTGAATCTGAGAACTGATGTACGGCCTCCCATCAGCTCCTCTCAAGTGGAATCTAGCTCTTTTCCAAAAGGTGTGCACTAGATCTCTATATATCACCGGGTTGGCACGAAGTGCATACGCAATCTTGCACTCATTTAATCCAACCATCATGGATTTGAATTCTTGGAAAAATTCCGCCGGCGGATCTGATAGATATCCCGCTTGATTATGAAACTGTTCCTCCGCCAGCATGACCGCATCAAATGCTTCTTCCACCATTTCTGTCAAAAATATTAACAGTTAACTCAATCTCAACACAACTAACTGACAGAAGTTAAGGGAGTTCATCAGGATTAAGGGTCAAAACAAATCGGATGGTTCAAACAGAAAGGTTCAATTATCAAAAAAAAGTTCAAACCAATTTTAGAGGTTCAATCACTTGGAAAGGTTCAAAAGAGCTCAAAGGTTCAGACATTGGAATCCGGATTCGCATACAGTTCAATAGTAATCCAGATGAACCTTTCATCAATCCAGATTCGTAAACAGTTCAACAGTAATTCGGATGAACCTTACATCAATCCGGATGAACATCATGCGAGATGAGATCCGAGTTCATCAATTCGGTTGAATGTCCATCCGGAATGAGATCCGAAATACCAGTCTCTTTGAAGACCAATCCGAAATGCTATCCGAAATGCATGAATACTTGAAGATTATCATTAAATTTCATAATTATAAAGCATTATATACCTAATCCGGATGACATCTAAGATAAAATCCGAAATGAAAGATAAACAGTGAGTTCAGATATGATCAGAGAATGTCAAAAGATTTCGGAAAATTTTTGTGAATAATCCGAAATGCAACTCTAATTCATTTAAGTGTTTTTTCCGGAATGGACTTGGGCCTAAAACCTTTTGGGCCCAAGTCAATCCAGAATCCATCATCTGAATTCCCAAACGATCCTGATTGGGCTTATGTCAGGACCAATCCGGAATAGTGACTAGTTAGTGGGCCTATCCGAAAGGTGTTTGAAAGCCCAATCCAGAACAGTACCCCCATTATCCATACTTGTTCAATTTTGATATTTTCAGAAATTCTATTGAATTGGCCCAACTTCAAAACTTAGCAGACCAATCCAATATCCCTTGACAGAAACCATCTAACCAAAAGTCAACAATTTGACTAACCAAGCATCCAACCACACTTACCAACTACGAAAGTAAGTAAGATATTTAAACATAAACACAACCTTACTAAGGGATCAAATCATTTCTAAAGTCGACTAAGGAGCATTTTTAAGTGTGAGCTGGGTCAGACTAGTCTAAGAAATTGCCAATATACTTGTCCATTTAAGTCTAAAACTCAACCCTCCAGTTCTAGCTTCATGATATGCTTAAGGAAGTATTATACTATGGTACCCGTGTGTCCCATACCATGACATACCCTGCGATCAAGGTAAGCAATTCATCGTAGCAGGTGAGTATACTGAGATCATCATTTATCTTTTACAACGTCAGAGTATCGGTGAACAGGTCAGTACTTTCGCAGAGCAGAGTGACCAATAGTATCTGACGAGGGTTAGGCAAATACCTTATGTGGTACGTAGAATTCATGGAACTTTCTCATGAAGAGATTTAGAGATTTCCTTTCTTTTAGATTTGGCCCTTCTATTTTGGCTCTTTTAAAAGATATTCTGACTGTGCCTAGGTCTGCATATAATCTGGATGCAACAAAAGGGCAGCTAAGATATCCCCGGATGACTCAACAGTATAAAGACCCGAAACCTCAGGCGTTGGCTATCTATCAACACAGGATTTAAGACCATGAAATCAGACGCCTATAGTGTGTGACCCACTGAATATATAGTTCATTATGTTTATATCATTCGGCTTACACTATCCGGTTGAGATCTAGACCTGTCAGCATATCACCTTGGATTCAAGTCTTTCCCGCTACAACACCTTATATGTGTTAGTCAGAAACTTTATCACGAAAAAGTATTTCATTTCCCAATCATTGCAAAAGCTGTTTAAAACTAAAAAAAAATGTTTTTCTTTTTCTTTTCTTTTTGAATATTTCTCCCCCTAAATTTGTGCATATATATGAACAAATTTATGAAGCAAATAGAAATGAAAGAAAGAAAACAAACTAAAAGGAAAGGATAGAAGATGCTCAGTTAGAAAAACGGATCATTTTGAGAAGATCCACAAGCACTTGAAAACACGCGTTGCTAACGGGTTTCGTGAACAAATCCGCCATGTTTGCATCGGCGTGGATTTGCTCAAGTTTAACGAGATCCTTTTCATAGCAATCACGAATCAAATGAACTTTGATATTTATGTGCTTGGTTTTGGAGTGAAAAACAGGGTTTTTAACGATTTGGATAGCTGCATCATTATCACAATAAATTGTTGTGTTTAGATAAGTCAAACCATAATCCGCAAGCTGGTGTTGCATCCATAAAACCTAGGAGCAGCAAGCAGATGCTGTGACATATTCTGCTTTCGCTGTAGAAAGAGAGACCGTCTGCTGCTTCTTGCATTGCCAAGAGATTAATCTGCCCTCCTAAGAATTGGCATCCAGCGGAAGTTGAGCGCATATCCCTATCTGTACCTCCAAGATTACTGTTAGAGAAAGCATACAGTTCAGATTCAAAATTTTTAGGATACCAGAGGCCCAGTGATGGTGTCCCTTTGAGGTACCTAAAGATTCTTTTAACAGCATGTAAATGAGAGAGTTTAGGAGTAGCCTGATATCGAGCACACTAGCAAACGACAAACATGATATCTGGCCGACTTGCAGTGAGATACATGAGTGAACCAATCATAGACCGGTACATAGTTGGATTGACATGCGTTCCTTCAGCGTCTTCTTTTAGCAAAGGTCGTTCTGCAATAGGTGAAGCCGTAGGCTTTGAGTCTGTAAGCTTGAATTTCATAAGAACGTCATTGACATATTTTCCTTGATGAATCAAGATTCCTTGCGGGCTTTGACGAACTTGAAGTCCCAAAAATATAGTCATCTCCCCCAATGAGCTCATCTCAAATTTCTTCTTCATGATTTCTTCAAATTCCCGACATAGACGATCATTCGTAGAACCAAAAATAATATCATCGACGTAAATTTGAACAAGAATAATGTCCTTGTCAACACATTTGATGAACAAAGTTTGATCAATGGTTCCCCGAGTATACCCATGAGCAAGCAAATGCTCTGTTAAAGTTGTGTACCATGCGCGAGGCACTTGATGCAACCCATACAAAGCTTTGTCCAATTTGTATGCATAGTTTGCTTGTCAGTATCAGTAAAACCCAGTGGTTGTGCCACGTATATTTACTCTTTCACCGTGCCATAGAGAAAAGCAGTCTTGACATCCATTTGATAGACGATGAAGTCCATGTAAGATGCATATGCCAAGAAAATGCGAATAGCCTCCAATCGAGCTACCGTGCATAAACCTCATCGTGGTCCAATCCTTCAATCTGACAGAAACCTGAACAACCAGTCGAGCTTTGTTCCTAACAATAACTCTACTGTCATCCTGTTTATTGCGAAATACCCAGCGAGTTCCAAGAGCACGTTTTCCTTGAGGAAGTTTCACCAATTGCCATACACCAAGCTTCTCAAACTGATTGAGTTCTTCATGCATAGCGTCAACCCAGCCTGGTTCCTGCAAGGCGACATCAATGCTTTTAGGTTTAATTTGTGAGATAAAGCAAGAGTAAAGACAAGTATTGATATCCTCTGATTGACTGCGAGTTTGAAAGGCAGCAGTAACAGGACCAATAACATTTTCAATTGGATGATCACGCTGTAGACGCTATGGTATCGGCATAGCAGGGACAAGGAGATCTGTTTGCAAGTTGGTAACACTCGGTGAGACAACTCCAGATGGCTCCCCCTTATTAGTTGAACTAGTAGAAGTGTTGACTGATGAATCAACAGAACATTCTTGCGATGTAGGCTCAGGAAAGAGAGATGAGCTTAAGACATCAGGAGGTGTAAGCCCATCGTATGTCACGGGAGGTTCTGTGTTTGGAGCCTCAACTTCAGGGGAATCATCCTGAGGAGTCTGTTCAGATGCCATTTCCTGATGTTGCGATACTGGTGAAGGTGTAGATATAGCTTCATTAAATCCAGGTGGATCCATAGTCAGCTGCTTAAAAGTCTCGTGCAGCTGTGCAGCATCGACATCGTGTTCAAGTAAGTAGGCATCGTTGGAAGGTCAGACATTTTGCTTGTACCTGCAATCACATTAGAAGGGACATCAACATGGTTAAACAAAGAGGAATAATCATACAACCAGTCAGGATCAATGCGTGTGTCCTTGGGATTCTCCTCCAGCCAACCCACATTGTAGGTTTCAACTACCATTTTCTTGATCTTATTATATACACGATAGGAAGTATTTTTAGAATATCCGACGAAAATGCATGGATCCCCGCGTGATTCAGATTTCCCTTTAGCATCCATGAGTAGAAGAACACAAGGGCATCCGAACTTGCGGAAATGCTTGACCGAAGGTTTGCGACCTTCAACCACTTCGTACGGTGTTTTCATGTGTCTTTTGTGGATCAGGGCATGATGCTGAATATAACAGGCGGTATTGATTGATTCTGCCTAGAAAATAAGAGGTAGTTCGGATTCAACCAACATAGTGTGTGTAGCTTCAATTAGTGTTCGATTTCTCCGTTCTGCAACCCCATTTTGTTGTGGAGTTCTAGCTGCACTAAACTGTCGATCAATACCCTTGGAGGAGCAGAAAGAATTTACGGTAGCATTCTTAAACTCTGTTCCGTTATCATAATGAATAGCCTTCACAGTGGTGTCTGTCTGGTTTTCCATAAGTGTGATGAACTGTTTAACCAACTCAGCAGTTTCACCTTTTTGTGCCATAAAGAAGACCCAAGTGAATCGTGAGTAGTCATCAATAATAACCAGACAGTATGCCTTACCACCAATTCTCAGAACATCTGTCGGACCAAAAAGATCCATATGAAGTAATTCTAAGAATTGAGACGTGGAAGGTGCGGGTTTAGACTTGTGCGGCTATCGATGTTGTTTCCCACATGCACATGATTCACACTTTTCAATCTGCATAAAGTCCCGAACTGGTAGATCTCTGACTAAATCCACCTTTTGCAAGTCTATTTAAGTTCTTTATGTTAATGGGTCCGAGTTGACTATGCCATAACATTGCATCATGCTCAGCAGTCAACGAGAATAAGCAAGTAAGCTTGTCAGTGAGAGCTTTGTTCATGTCGATGACATATGCATTTCCTTTTCACGCTGCTTTTAGAAGAATCCATTCATCCGGAATGATGAGGCCTGGTTTCAGCACATAACACCCTTTCTTGGTAAAGAGAACATCCAAATGATTATCACAGAGCTGAGACACACTCAAAAGACTATGCTTCAACTCTGGTACGTAATTTACGTTCTTGAAGCCGAGAGCTCCGTTGCATATTGTTCCTCTCATAGTGATCTTTCCTGTCTCACCACCTGCGAAGGAGACAAACCCGCCATTGAAAAACTGAATGTCATTCAACTGCGAGATGTCCCCAGTCATGTGCCTGGAACATCCACTGTCAATATACTAGAGTTTGACGAGAGTTCGCCAGAGTTGTTCCTGGACATTTCAATAGGTTTTAGTTAAAAGCTGCAACCCAGGCCATTAACGATCTGGGCATGCCATGGGCATCAACATAAGTGACCTCACGAAAAATTAAATTAGTTGAGGATGAGGTCAATGATGCTTTTGATTTGTCTGACTTTGGGGCAGAAGACTGAATCTTGGGCATGATCTTAGGCCTCCAGGTTAGCGAGTCAGAACTTCTGCACAATCCTTGGAGTGCTAGAAGGATTCAGAAAACCTGAAGGTCTTAGAGATTTGTGAGTTTGTTTCTTGGCCATGTTCCAGTCTTGATCAGAAGGCTTAGCCGTAGCAAATCGAGCCTGATATAGGCGATTAGGCATAGCTTTCTGATATTTTAAGAGTAATGCTTTGAAAGGTGTACAAGCTTTTTGACAATTTCACGCAATATGCCCGGGAAATCCACAGTTGAAACAGGTCTGCTTCTTCTGGAAGAAAACAGTCCGTTCAGGTTAGAAAATTATAGGCATTTTGTCTGTCAGTTTCTTGCTTGCTGGTACTGACGGCTGGTGCAAGGTTTTGGTCTTGGCTGTTGCCTGCGCACAACCATCAGCACACTTGTTAGTTTTGTGATTTGAATTAGACAATTCGGAGTGAGTCGACTTAGGCACAAATTTAACTGATTTTTGTTCAGCTGGTTGCTTAACAGATTCAGTTTGGGACTACTGAGTCAATTTCTAAAAATGAGGAAGTGACTTAGCAGTAGCCTTTACATTTGTCTGAGACGCCTGTTTGGTTTTCTTCTCTACGTGTTCTCCGTTTTTTATTATTAGTTTTCAAATCATTTTGCGTGGCAGATTCTACAGAGGAGACTGGTGGCTAAACTGCCAGAAAATGAGCTTGAAGCATTAAAAGCAGGAGGAACCTCTAATTTTTGAAAAGTTTGAGAGTCCGATTCAGATTCATTTTCAAGATTTTTATCTGAATCAACAGGAAGAGAATGCTCATTTTCTGTCATTTCAGAATCAGTCCATTGTTCTTTGTTTGAAGAAGCTGATTCGCCCGATTCTTCTAGTACTATGCCAGCGTCATTCTTCACAGGGTCAGTTGGTTGTTGAATTCCTCACTTTCAACCCTGGGATTAGCATCAACAGATGGAATTTCTGGAGAAGAACTTCCAGTCTCTTCAGTAGGAACTGAGGAAACCGAATCATCTTTCGATGTTATACCTGTAGCAAAATATTTGTTTTCATCACAAAAGTTATCACATTTATTATTAGCATTCAAAACATCAGACTTAGATAAAAAAAACCAGAATTAACACCGTTTGCATTATCAACACAACCAAGACTGTCTGAGAATTTAAATTGTTCAGCAAGAAATTGATTCAAAATGTCAAAAACAGGTTTATAAAAATCATAATCAGCAGCTGAATTGTCTGAATTTGAATTCAGACATTCTTCTTGATCACCATCTGTAATATCCTCAACTTATATGTATCTGCACATGAGGTAGAAACGTTAGTAGCGTTCATTGAGTCAGTTTCAGTTTCAGAAGAATTTTCTCCTTTTGATTCTGTGGGTGATGTTGCCGCCTCTGCCTAAGGCGTCATTTTCTCTAAATCATCTAAAATACAAGATAGATGATCACCAGATTCGTGTGAAAATGGTATGGAAGTAAAGAAAACATCATCCCTCTTGAGTTTAGTTGGCTTCGAGAACTTTGGGTAATAGGGCTTCCACGATTTTGAAAGATAATCTGATGGTTTACCATACATCATATTTTCTGCATTTTCTAGATCAGCCTCAGATTCAGGCATTCTTGTATAGTTATGATTATATGGTGGAGGAGCCCAATTGTACCCAAGACCTTTGTATAATTTTTCTGATAATTAAGCTGTAGATTACACAAGTCCTTGACCAGCTTGCTGGAAGTTTCAATTTTTTTAATATTTATTTCATTTTCTTGAAACTTCCCTATCAAGGAATTTAGCTTGGCTAAGGCTGCTTGAAGTTCTACGTCCTTTTCAGCTAATTTTAGCTTATAGTCGTATACCCAACATTGTTGTTGGTTCAAGTCAAGCTTTAGCTGAGCTATATCTTGTTTTTGAGCTTCGACCTTTTCCATAATAAGTTTGTTCTTATGTTTAAGGGCGATGTTCTGTGATGCAGTTTGCTAATATTCAGCTACAAGAGTTGAATTATGGGCGTGCATTTGTGATAATTTAAAACGACAACTATCTGAACAGAGAATTCGATTTACAGTTTCTGAAAGATCAGGTGTCTCAGTTGTCTGCGCCATCATGCAGTGTTTGCTGTTCTTAGAAAGATTCAAAGTGTCCATCTGAGCTGCAGCGTCTGCCCAGTTGAATCCTTCATGCTGTTGTGCCACCAAAGCTGTTAATTTCCCGCCAGAGCTACTTGAGGGACTTGTAGTAGACTTTGAAGGAAAGACTGGCAACATCTGTCTGTCACTGCTCTGTATGTCTGCCACTCTGGATGACACATATCCAGATGGTGGCTTCTTGCATTCCGGTGCAAAATGTCCTGGCTCATGACATCTATAACACCTGAGTTTATCTCTTGTAAGCCTAGTCTTCAGATTTGACAATGGTTGCCTCCCGTACTTCTTCTGAAACTTGTTGACACGAAAAGCATCCATTGTAAGATTCCAGGACAGGTCAATCTCATCCAAATCCTCCTCCATTATTTGATCTACTTCAGTTGGAAGAATAGATTGGGGAGTCAGATCACATGCTAGAAAGGCATTTAAATTGTTAATCATTGAGGCAGCTATGGCCAATTTCTCCTCATTTTCCTTAGTAAGAAAGGCAAAATTGGACACAGCTTGAGCAGGGGCCTGTGCAGGAGCAGCAGATTGAGGAATGCCGCCTTGTTGAGCTGCAGCTGGAATGGCGGGACTAAACACCATGTTAGGATACTGAACATGGTATTGTGTCTGAACTTGCGCTGTAGAAATCATAGAAGGAGTCTGAGACTGAAGACTGTAGACGTACTGAGTCTTCTGTGGTGTGGCAAGAGACTGTACACCACGTTTGAGCAACCCGGTGTGTGAGAACTTCCTTGCAAAGGGCTATAAACAAGATTTTGTGACATTAATGCTGCATTTTGACCTGTAATACCAGCCGCCATCAAACTACTCTGATGATTGATGTCTCTCTACTTATTATCTATTTCACAAGATTTAATAGTTGCAATCATTTCTGTGAGAGTGACATCATTCAGAATTTTCTTCTTCTTGATCATTCCAACATCAGCATCCCAACTCTTCGGTAATGAATTTAACAGCTGTCTGTTCATAGCACTGTTGGTAAAAGTAATTTCAGCTGATATCATATGAGAAACGAGCTTCACATATCTTGGATCTTGTTCTCAATGGTTTTCCCATAAATGTGATTAAACGAGCTGAATTATGATTCAGCTGATTAACTCTGCTGGCCTTCATATCAGCATTTCCCTCATAAAGATTTCGCAATTAACTCCACACTTCTTTAGCGGTCTTGCAATTTCTGACCGCTATAGGAATGTCAGGTCCAAGTGCCATTGTTAAGGCAGCTGAAACCTTTTCATCTTCTTCAATAACTTTCACATCTTCCGGAGTCCACAAGTGACTTGGCTTTGGAATCTTTGTATCTGGATCTTGATCGGTACTGTAACAATCGTTTGAGGACCGTTCATAATGCATCTCCAAACCCCAGGCTCTTTGGCCTTGCAGTACTGCTCGAATCTGAATTTCCACTCATAGTATTCATCTCCGTGTAACAGACAGGGCACCTTAGTTGAAGTGCCAATAACATGATCTAATTCTTGATGAAGAGCCAGAGTCTGTGATTGCATTGCAGCCAAAGTGGCATTGGTCAAATCTTGAGCGGTCATATAACTGTTCATCATGGTTAACTTTATTAAAATTACCAAGTAAATTAAAGTTAATTTGGAATTCTTTTAATGAACAGTGATCTGAAAATGTGTCCAAAATAACCGAGTCCGAAATGAGTCCAAGATAGACAATTCCGAGATAGGCAGATCTGAAATCAGTCTGAGATAGACGATTCCGAGATAGCAGATCCGAAATCACTGCGAGATAGACAATTCCGAAATAAGTCCGAGATGATAATCCAGAAACCGGTGTATATCCAAAATAGAGAAATCCAGAATGAAACTTGGTCCGGAATGAGAATGAATCCGAGTGAAACTTGGTCCGGAATGAGAATGAATCCGGAATGAAACCTAATCCGGAATAAACTTGATCCGGAATGAAATTAATCCGGAATGTAGTCCTTATCCGAATGTAACAGTAGTCCAAATTCTCTGCAACAGATAAACACCAACAGTGATCCGTATCCGAAATAATAGCAATCCGGATAGGTTGTTGAAAATATTTTAGGAACAGTAGTCTGGGATCAATCCGAGATGGATGATCTCCTTCGTGTTCTTCGGGATCTTCAACAGTGGCTAATCCAAAATCTTTGAAACTTCTTTGTGTTCTTCGGAATCCGCAACAGTATCGAATCCGAAATCCTCAAGCCTTCTTCAAGTTCTTCGGAACAGTAGCAATTCCGATCAAATAACAGCGATCTTCCACTCTGAACAGTAATCCGGGTTGAACAGCAACAACTTTCAATTCTGAACAGTTCTTCATCTACGATATTTGGAGCCTGTATTGTACAGCAGGCTCTGATACCAATTATAAGTCCCGATATCGGATGTAACAGGTATCGTAAACCTAATCAATTGCGAAAATAAAGATTAGGATGAAGAACAACTCTTGAATCAAAAACAACTTGCATATACAAGAATAGTGTCTAATACACGTTTTTCAATAATAACTCTCTAACCCTGAAACATTAACCTAATACATATATTTATACTAACCATCTAGCCCATTAGTTACAACCCTAGGCCCATCAAGCCCAAAACCCTCTAATAAGCCCTAATGTAGCACTAATGTGTAAACCTCCAATAATATAAGCCCAACAGAATGCCTTGAGTGTTTGATGTTTAGGACGACTTTATTAAGAATGTTTGTAGTAATTTCATGTCGCGACACACTTGCTGGTGATTGTACTTTTGACCCACCACAAACTTGATGAAATGATTGTAATGTGCATTTAAAGTTACAATATTTGCATGAAAATAACTACTTTGTATAGGTAAGAGCGAATAAAGCTGGTAATGAGCTCATGTATGAACGCCACACCCCATACGCATACAATAGTTAACTGTTGAAGTGAATTCTGTTCATGTGTCATGTTGTACCATGGTGTTTTCGCATATACCCAAAGTGGTTTCGCGCATTTGTAACAAAATGTCTAAATAATGAATGCCATGCATCGATTTTGTTCTTTGTATTAACGATAAGGCGTAAAAGCCGTGTACAAAATCGATAAGATTGGATCATAGGCTCACTAGTTTGTTGTGCAAATATTGATAAATCGTAAAGCCGTGGCGTTTGACGATGCTCAGATTATATATAGCATCGCCTTAATTGTTGCGTATTCCAGGTCCCAGGAATGTTTGTGCCGTCTAAACGTTTGAGGGTGTAAGCCCCCTTTCCTAGGACTTCGTGGATTATGTATGGGTCTTCCCACTTAGGCGCAAGTTTTCCTGGACTCTTAGCGTTGGACGCTTCGTTATCTCTTAAAACGAAATCACCAGGTAGGAAGGTACAAATGCGGAGTCGCGCATTGTAGTATTTTTCGAGCTTGGACTTGTATTTTGCTTCATTGATTGCGGCGTTTTCACGCCTCTCTTCCAAGAGATCCAAGTCGAGCCTGCGCTCTTCCTCATTATTCTTGGTTTGCATAGCGACCATGCGCGGTGATGGGAGGCCCATCTCCGCTGGAATTACTGCCTCCATCCCATAAACCAGGCTAAATGGTGTCTCACCGGTGCTGATTTTCGGCATGGTTCGATGAGCCCAAAGAATACTTGGCAACTCATCCACCCAACCTCTCTGCGTCGTCCACAGTCTTGTCTTGATCCCTTCAACTATACTTTTGTTTATACTTTCAACTTGGCCATTCCCTTGGGGTGCGCGACCGAAGTGAACACGTGCTCGATATGCATCTCCGTCATCCATCGTTGTAGCACTTCAGAAGCAAAATTGGGGTCGTTATCACTAACAATGCACAAAGGTAACCCAAAATGGCAAATGATGTGCTCCCAAATGAATTTGCGGACTACCGTTGCTGTGGTGGATGCGACAGGCTTGGCTTCTACCCACTTGGTAATGTAATCGACAACTACGATTATGAACTTTACGACACCTGGGGCATCAGGAAATGGGTCCAACCATATCGATTGCCCATTGCTGAAAGGGCCATCCTGTTGTCACTGGGATCAAGGGGTTTTGGGGGCGCAACATCTTAGGAACGTGTCGCTAACATGATGCGCATTTTCGCAGCATTTCGACTGCATCTAAGTGTATGCCGAGCCAATAGTATCCAGCATTCATGATCTTTGCGACTACCACGCGCGGACCGACATGAATTCCATACAACCTTTCATGTATTTCGCGGATCAAGTATTGTGCGTCTTGCGGATCTATGCAGCAGAGGAGTGGTCTCAGGTATGATTCCGGTAAAGTATTCCGTCTGCAATTTTATATCAGCGCCTTGTTCTGGAGTTTCCTTCCCTCCGCCTTATTTTCTGGGAGTATCCCAGACTGCAAGAACATGATTATGGAAGACATCCAAGAAGGATTTCCCATTTCTATGACATTCACTTGACGTAGTGGAACAAAAGGGTCTTTTAGCAACTCGATGCGCACTTCTCACGCGAGGTGCTTGAAGCTTGTAGCTGCCAGTTCACTGAGCGCATCTGGATGCTTGTTCTCACTTCGGTTGATGTGGGTCACTTTAAAATTTTGGAATTTGTTTATCAAGGATTGCGCCTGTTCAAGGTATAGGGCCATCGTCTCTCCTTTTGCGTCATATAGGCCATTGATTTACCCTGCGACCAAAAGAGAGTCGACATCCCGCTTCCAAATTCCTAGCACCCATTTTAATGGCTAACCGAAGGCCTTCCGGAAATGCTTCATATTCGGCTTCATTGTTTGCGCTTTTGAAGTCCAATCTGATGGCGTAGGTAAACTCCTAATTATCAGGGCTTATTAGACGGAGACCAGCCCCTGCACCGTCATCATTGGATGTGCCGTCAGTGTAAGGACCCATGCACGGTCGTCTGTGACAGGCGCTAGATTCTGTACAGCTTCACATTCTTGCACTTTGTTACTCTGCACTTCTGTGACGAAATCGGCTAATATCTGGCCTTTAATAGCTGGGCATGGTTTGTACACATATTGTGTCCACCTAATTCGATCGCCCATTTCGCTAAGCGGCCCGATATGTCAGGTTTGGATAAAACCTGGCTCAGGTGATAGCTCGTGAGAACTGTGATCAGGTGGCCTGGAAAATACCTACGCAACTGACGGGATGCGTGAACCAGTGCTAAAGCAAGTTTCTCCATCATCAGGTATCTTGTCTCCATGTCAATTAACATCTTGCTGACATAGTAAATTGGATTTCGGACTCCTACGCGCTCGACCAACAAGATTCGCCCAGAGTTGTATCTGATGCGGAGAGGTAAAGGATCAATGGTTCGTTCTTTTGTGGGGCTTTGAGTGTACGCAATTGAATCAAGCATTCCTTCATCTGTTGGAAGGCTTTCTCTGCATCAAGAGTCCACCAAAACTTGTTTTGCTTCACACAATTTCTCAAAGTGCTGATGAATGGGAAGGATTTCATCGCGTGGTTTGCTAAGAATCTATTCAGCGCAGCCAATCGCCCAGCCAACTGTTGCATTTCCTTGATGGTCGAGGGTGAAGGTATACGCTGAATTACTTCCACCTTCTTAGGGTTGACCTTGAAACCATCGTGCGTGACAATAAATCCCAAGAATTTACCTTCTTCCATTCCGAACGAGCATTTCCCGGGATTCAATTTCAGGTTGACCTTCTGCAGGGATGCGAAGGTTTTCCGAATGTTTGTCAGCATTCTTTCCTTGTCCGGGCTCATGATGACCAAGTCATCGACGTACATTTCCACAGTTTCACCTATGTCATCTCCAAAGACATGATCCATCAAACGTTGATAGGTGGGTCCCGCATTGCGCAACCCAAAGGGCATCTTTGTGTAGCAAAAGATCCCCTTGTTTATGCGGAAGGCTATTTCGTCTTCATCTTCTTTCTTCATCTGAATTTGGTGGTAGCCTTTATAGCAATCAAGGAATCATTTCCATCGGAAAGAAGCGAGGGAGTCCACCTTTTTATCGATTTCTGGCAAGGAGTAGCAGTCTTTCGGACATGCTTTGTTCAAGTCTTTGAAATCGACGCCAGTTGTGCTTCTGGACCATAACTGGATTGGCCACCCATGTTTAGTAGCACATTCTCTGAGAATGTCTGCCTTGAGGAGCTTTGATACTTGCTCGTTTCATTGTGCGAGTTTTTTCTGCTCCAAAATTGTGTTTTTTTCTAAATGACCAGCTCGACTGGAAGGAAATGTTTGCGGCGCATGCTCTGTGATCTCTCTTGGTACCCCCGTCATATTTGTCGGTGACCACGCAAAAATGTCCATATTGCGGAAGAAGCATTGTTAAGTCGTGCGTTGACTGCAGGGGTCATAGCGGGGCCTAATAACACCGTTTGTTCTGGGTACTTGTTATTGAGTACCCATTTTTCTGGTTCACTATTTGAGGATGACTTCGCTACCTTCACCGGCGGTTCTTGCTCTATGGACATGACCTCTTTCTTAGAATATATGGTTGCCACCCCGGTTTCTGTTGGAAACCCACATGAAGCATGAGGAGTGGATGTAAACGTGTTGAAATTTCTTTGCGTGCGACAGCCTAGTAACACGTCATGGCGCGATGTTGCTACCATTACCATGAAGTTAACAAGAACTGTACACGAGTGTCGTCCGTCAGAAAGAGTTACCGGAAAGGAAATCTGCCCTAGGGGAAAAACGGCTTCTTTACAGAAACCAGTCAATGGGAAATCAACCTGCTCTAAGCGCGCTTTGTCCTCCAGGTCTAACTGCTGGAAACATTGTTCATAGATGATGTCCATAGAGCTTCCCGGGTCAATGAACATGTAGTCGGTGCGATAATGGCCAAGATGCCAGTTATCACATCCGGTCCCTCCTCCTGGGGGCCGCCGGGAACTATGGGAAAAATAACTTGTTGTTCGCGCCAATGTGGCGTACAACTCTTCTAGATGGCAACGCTTACGCGCTGGACCACCCTTATCATATGAACGAATGCTTGCTTCATTTTCTTGTTGCTCGGGCCTTCTTCGCCGCGAGTAATTTGTTGTACTTCCTTGCGCACATTCTGAAGCAGATGGGTGACTTCCCACTCTTCAACGCCTTCTCTATTTCTATGTGCAGACTGATGCAGTTGTCGGTTGTGTGCCCGGTGTCTTTATGATAATCGCAAAAAAGGTTAGGATCTTGACCTTTTTTTGTTTCTCATCGGAAGTGGCTGCTTGAACTGATGATCCTCCGTGCTGAGCACTTCCGCCGGAGTCTTCGTTAACGGCGTCCACTGTCTGTCACGATTATCTTGTTTTAGTGCTCTTTGGTAACAATCTTGTTAATCATTTTGCGCGCATCAACTAGCGAGTAAGAAGGGTTCTGATTGGACTCTTTCCAATTTTTCTTGCTTTTCTTCCCAAAACTCCTGCTCATGTCTTGCGGGTGGTACTGAGGTAAAGGAGGTCGGTTGGAGTTCAGATTCCGCTTCATCTGCGCGTAGACCTTGGCTGCCGCCATGAATTTCTCCCAACCTTTTGGGAGGCTAGGGTGGTTCCTAACAAGACTTTTATCATCTCATCGCATTGGACAACATATTTGAAGTGTGCACGAATCAGGTCTTCGTGTACATCACCAATTTCCAAAACCTGTTTGTTGTAGCGCGTGATGGAATCTTCCAGACTTTCATCGTCCCTACGCCAAACATTCATGACGCCTGAAGAATCTCTAACGTATTGTCTTTGCTGGCTAAAGTGGGTCAGGAACTTATCCTAGAGATCGTTCCATGATGTCACCTATAAAGGTTTGGACAAACAGATGACACCACATAGGCAGCGTCCAACCTCCGATAAGCCCTTTTCCAGTGAACAAGCGCATGTGGTCGTCTAGGTCTGTCAACACATTAAACTTTCCCACATTGGAAGGTAATTTTGCGCGTTCGAGTGGGGCTAGCGCAATCTCCTTCATGAACTTAGAATGTTCTGCTGTTTCGGCTAGCCTGTAGATCAAGTTGTAATTATACTCAGCCTCCAGATTGTACACAGCTCGTGGTGTAGGCTTGTACGCGGCATGATATTTTGGCAATAGGTGGAACACACTAGCGCTGTCATCTTCATCGTATGTTCTATCGACTTCTTCACGCTAGGTGTCCCGCCCATCTAATGGGCACGGGCCCTGGCGTGAATGCATCGACGCTCGCCTGTGAGTGTTTGACTCATATCTGGGTAACGATTGAGAATATTCTGTTTCGGTGGTATGGAGATGTGAGGGGACATTCTCTCCGGCTGGTGAATTGTAACTTTATACTCGTGGTGCAGGCGAGGCATTCACGTGAGCTGTAGGCGGTTGTGCCGGCGCAGCAGATGCGTGAGTTTGCGCACAAAGTTGCACATAAAAAGCATTTAAAGCCGTTTGAGATTTAATGTACCATGACATTGGAGTTTCACCCGGAGGTAATATAGATGTGATTGGCACAAAAGGAGTTTCAGCTTGGATTATGGGGGTCACCGGGATATTCACATGACTTGAATCGTGGTGAACACCAACGTCTTCGGAAAAACCTTCTTCCACTTGTTCGTCATTCTGAGGAACATGAACTGGGTTCTTGCCCTCGGCCCGAGGACCTCGTGGTACACTTAATGGACCGTCAGCCATTGAAAACGAGATTTAGAGAAAATAAATAAGAGACAAGGTTGTAAGAACAAAAAAAACTGTATGGCGCCAATGAAGAAACATTGGACCAACTATATCCGGAGATATCTAGGTTATGGTACAAAGTCTCTTCATATAAATGTTCTCTTGTTTGCTTCGTCGGTACTGTAACATTTGTATAAATCGGGTCTCCAAAACCCGCACCGTTTTGTAATCAAATACCAAGTTATGAAATGACATTAAGTATTTATGAGTATTTTGAGTTTAAATGTTACATAATTAATATATAAACTAAACTATAAAAATTATATTTGATAAAAAGTTAAAATAAAATAAATAAAAAATATTTGGAGCTGACCGGACTCGAACCCGGGTCAACTGCCTCCAACGACTTATCTACCGATCTTTTAACCACTCCGCCACCAATTGTTTTCTGTTAACATTATGAAAACAATTGAATTTTATACACAAACACGACTTAACGGTTAATGATATCTGAATAACGGAAATCGGTAAACCGAACCGCCAAATCAGTTTTTGTTCGCTTAGTTAACTTATAACCGATGAATATCGGTTTCTAATTAAAGTTCAGATTGAATAAACTTCAAGTTTTGGGTTTTTGAAACCGAAAGACATTCAAACTCCAAATAATTCAGATTCCAATCATTTATACGATTCAGGACCGTCTCAAATACACTCCAATCCCTTTTCGTCGCAATTTCAAGTCTTTTGAGCACAAGAAAACTGTCGCCGGAATTCTCTGCAAATCTCGCCGGAAAACCGTGTTCAACTCAAACCAGTAAGATTTTCCTCTCTTGCTGTTTCAATCTATTGTTAGGACACTACTAACATTATTCCGTCACTCAAAATCAGTCACAGAAGACTTTGCTGGATTTTCTGGGTTCGCCGGAGAAACTCTTGAATTCGCCGGAAACACGCTAGTTAACGGTAAACACATTCAATCGTGCTAATAATCCATGTACTCTGGTTCAATTTCAAATCTAATTCTTTAATTCTGTTGTTAGACTCTCTCAGCCGGAGGTTCAAAAACAGAGTTACCTGTTCTCGCCGGACTTTCTGAAGAAGACGACCTGTCCGGTATTTCTTTTCCCCAAACTGTTCGGTTTGTTCATTCAAATTAGTAATCGTGTTATTTAAGTAGTAGAACCCTGAACCAGTGGTCTGAGTAAAAACCGGTAATTATAGTGAAGAAGACGAACCTAAAAAAAAAACGGGTTAAGAGTAAATAAAATTCGGATAGTTAACGGGTTAGACACACAGTCCAGCAGTGGACTGTGTGCAAAGTTTATATACGAGTCCCGAGTTCGATCCTTACTACACACACACTGCGTAATAACATTCCTTTTTATTCATAAAACTAACCGGATTAGATCGAGTAGTTGTTAAGTATAATATAATTCAAGAATATAACCGGGTTAGACACACAGTCCAGCGGTGGACTGTGTGCAAAACAAACTGCACGTCGCGCGATCGAGTCCCGTCACAAACACCGGTTCAATGGGATTAAAACGTTTTGCAAAATAAAGGAATTTTCGGTAAATTCGAATAAGTGTATAAATATAATTAAAACTGGAATCCTAACGGGTTAGTCACGTAGCTCAGTTGGTAGAGCTACGTGCGCGTGAACGGAAGGTCACCGGTTCGAATCCCGCTCGGCAAGTATTACCGCTGACCGAACCGGTCAACGGTCAACGGTCAACGGTCAACGGTCAAACAGTAAAAAATATTATTTTTTTTAAAATATTTATTTGTTTAATTTAAATTAAAAATCAATTAAAAATACTTAAAAATAACATTTTTAAGGATAGAAAATAGCCATAAACTCACAAAAAATATATCTAAAAATCCCATTAAAATCTTTAATAAAATCCATCCATTTAATATATTTTTCCCATTATTATTTAGGTCAGTGATTCCTCGTTGACTCGCTTCGTCTAAATCGTGCGCATCTCATCAACTCAAATCCAACGCACCCAATGTGAGTGAACCCTTCAAATTCCCCGTTTTAATCACGTTTTTGGGGTGTATCATGTGTCTTGTTCATATACTTATTATAACTAAGTTATTGTGCATATATCATATCATGACATGTGTGTTAGTTGTTGCTGATAAGTAGTTATTATTGTTTGCAAATTATTATTTCAGTACATGCAATTGCTGAGGCCGTAGCTCCCCATCCCTCGAGGTTGAGTTTGATCCCCATTTTATTATGCGGTTGATCAGGGCGTGCCCGCACGATCGGCTCCGTTTGATTGAGCCTTGATCGGTCATTTTATTTACATTTCAATACATGCAATACGCTCGGCTCCGTTTGATTGAGCCTTGAGTGCACAGTTCAATTTACATTTTCAGTTCATGCAATACGCTCGGCTCCGTTTGATTGAGCCTTGAGCGCACAGTTCAATTTACATTTTCAGTTCATGCAATACGATCGGCTCCGTTTGATTGAGCCTCGATCTCACAGTTCATTTATGTTAATTATCATATGATGTTGGTATGTTCATGTATGCTATCGATTGTTAATGTATGTTATAATTGTAACTGATGTTGCCATTGCTTGATTTCATACTTATGCTCTTTTATGATTATGCATAATATTTTATTGATAAACTAACCAGAAAGTCATTATTAAATGTTTATCTATAAGGTTCACTCGCCAACTTATGTTGACCCAAAAACCTCCCATTTTACACATGATACAGGTGAACCAGCAGCAGCTAGGAACACGTAGGACCTGGATTAGAAGAAATAAAACGATTTAGTATTTGGATTATTATGTTTGGTTATTTTCCTTTGTAATGAATGAACATGTTTGAACGTT
Source organism: Scalesia atractyloides (assembly GCA_947069175.1). Taxonomy (NCBI): domain Eukaryota; kingdom Viridiplantae; phylum Streptophyta; class Magnoliopsida; order Asterales; family Asteraceae; genus Scalesia; species Scalesia atractyloides. The sequence goes on from CAMTDV010000013.1 coordinate 25,679,089, forward strand.
TGAGAAATGTAACTTTGACTTCATTTAATAATGGAACATAATAGTAAATGTCATGTGCTTTGGTGATAACCCAATTATGCCCCGACTCTTATTTCCGCTGCGGGTCGGGGTGTGACAGGTATGATCTTGGTTCAAGCTTACTACAAAACTGAAAACATCGTTAGTCTCGTCACGAGAGAAAATGGGGAGGGTTTTCTCCGTGACCAACTCCGGTGTGAGAATAAGTATCAAGGTTTGCAAAGGATAATGCAAGTAATTAGTGAGTGAGCAAGAAACTGTGTGTTTTACCTTGAGGTGCAACCCTTACTTTATAGCCGGAGAGATGTGTGCAGGAAATGGGCTGATGTGCCTTGGGCCTAGAACCGACAACCAGGAATATCCATTCTCTCTCCTCTGCTGCAACTGTTAGTGATCTCAGGCAGGAGGGGCGCTTGACGCACGGTGGATGGGGCCATGTGTCCTTGCAGTTGTCCTTGTTGTCGGGTATGTCATCAGCCGTTAGTAGAGATCGTGTGACAGTCACTGGCGTGAGCTAGTTGGTGCCACGTGTATGTACTTGCGTACTTTTTGTCCTTTGCATGACTGCTCATCATGCAACGTGGTCTAACACAACCTGCCGAGCGGTTATTGGGTCACAGCTCTGCCACTTTGTACCGTTGTACTTTATCAATGCTTCTATGCGCTTCTCCTTACCGCATGGCATTATCAGTGCTTTTTGCCAGCGTGAACTTGTAGGGATCAAGTCATTTTGTTCTCAAGACTACGTATGAGTTGTTCTCATCTTAGTCTTGGCCTTGTGTAAGGTTTTAGGAATTCGCAGCTAGAAGCTTGTTCAATTAGCGTAGGGTCTGGGGCCTGCGCTTTCAGGTTTAACTTGCCTTTGCGCAAGGTGCGCAAGATTTGTTGAGCAACCTGTTGTTTTTAAGGTTGGCATACCGTTGCGCGTTGCGCACAAGGTTATTACAGTGACCTGTTATCATTACGAGGGTATGGTATCGTACGCAAGCGCAGGGTTTTTGGGACCATACCCCTCCAGTGTGTGTGTATGTATGCATATAATCACAAAAAAAATATACCCGTATTCTAAATATTGTATATATAACTGTTAAATTCTCCAAAATACTTTTATTTAATAGTAATCATTTATTATTATAGGACTATAACTCCAAAATGTGATTTGCTCGAACGTTTAAACTCTTTGATCATTTGTGTTATTTGTTATGTGACCCTAAAGAATCAACTTCACTAGCAACTTTATATATATGCGATTGTATAATGTGATCTCACAAATGATGACTGCACTAAGCTTTGGTCAAAATAAGAAACCAGAGAAGATGAAGGAGGAAGAGTGAGAATTATTGGTTTGACATGTTCAGTGTTTTATGATTGTCTAGGTGGAACATGTTGGTACTACATCAATGAAAGGATAACTCATGGTATAGTCATGAATAGAAAGATAGCTTAGGGATTGCAATGGACCAGGTTTGGAACGCGTTTAAGTAATCCCAACTTCAAACCCGATTGGATAAATTTGTCTCAATTTCGTTAGATTTTTATCAAATAATTACCTGTCGGGTAAACCCGTTTATTAAAAAATCGTCTGTTGGGTTTATTCTACCAAAACCCACCAGGTATTTCTTTAATAACTACTAATCGTTTAGATTTAACATTATCACTATAAAATATTTGAGATAACTAAAATGTATGTAAATAAAATACAAAATGTATATAAAAAATAAACTAAAATGCATATATAAAAAAAACTAGTCTATGCCATAATTAATATATCATCTATACATAAAAAAATAAAAAAATATATCGGGTATGCAATCGGATAAATGAATACACTTTATGAGGAGATAATCAGGTATATCATCAATTCCTAAACCCGTAAAAAATAAAAAATAAAAGCTAATTCCAAACCCGGTCCAATACCCGATTTCCCAACTAAAACCCATCCCAAATATATCAGGTTTCAGGTTTACCCGTCAAGTTTGGATTTAATTCTCATCCCTAATAGTATGCAAAAACACAACGTTGTTGACTACTTACTCATTATTGTAGTTTAAACCAGTAAATTTCCTCGCATGTTGCGGCGGGTCTAAATGTAAAGTAACTCGGGTTTGTACTGTAAAGACCTGAATCGTTTCAAAACAAAAGTTAAGTTACGTGAAAACATAGATAAGCTGAAGATGTACATAAAAATAAGCACGGAAACGTATTATATATGGCCGCACTTATTTGCGAAAAAATTTACGTCGATCATCAACCTGAATCAATACTAACACGTACAAAAAAATAAGAAAAAAATGTATATTGAAGTTAAAAATGGTATCACGCATTGCGCTGGCGCCAAAACATAAAGTAGGCCGAATTTATAAAGTCTAATGAAAACATATTATATTTGACACAACTTCTTGTAAAATAAAGTTTATCTCAAAACGTAGATCAACTAAAAACGTAAAAAAAGAACATATTATATCTGAGCCTACCCATTTTCAAAGCACGTAAAAAATAATTATAAAGCTTTTAAAAAGTTGAAGTATTGTAAGTGTCAATACTAAATGTTGAAGAGTAAAGTAGGTGACCAATGACCAGCTGTCATGCAATAGCATGATACTTGTCATCGAGCTTTTGATTGTAGGTATAAATAATATTAACATAGTAATTTGCAATTACAATGTTTTAAGATAAATTATTCACGGACCACACTTTTTACTAAAAAAAATTAATACATTTTATTGTCATCTAATATATTTAACTAACTTAATATTCCGTGTGTTACAAGTGATGTGTAAATAAAATACTTCATATAAATCTATTGATTCAATAAATTACACATAGATGTTGCTATTATAATCACAATTGGTTCTCGTGTTACGATTATTAACTTACTTTTACACTTCTTATTCTTTAACGTGAAGTGGCTTTTTATTACCATATAAATATAAAAAAAAATCACATGTCGTTGTATGTAATATATTTTACTTTATATAATATATAATATAATTCGTTAAATACTAATATTAAATGATGCATGAAATATGAAAAAAAGTTAAATTGCAATATACAAGTCTTTTTTCTTTATTTCTATTTTTTGTGAGACATGAAGTCTTGAAAATAAGACCGTCAAATCTAAGTGTACCTAAAGGGTTTTGTCTTTGTCAATGGGTCACTAATCTCATTGGTAATTACAATATATAAGTAATAAACATATAAGCAATCTATAAATCTTTAAATTTTGTTTCTACATCACATTATTCGTGTTATTTATAACATTTTTCATATTTGTCTAATATTAGTAGCTTGACTTTGTGTCTTCTTTTTATTCTTGAGAGTGTCACATGCATAATTCATGTTATTTGTAACTACCTATGAGCAAAAACCCATTTTTTTAAAGTACAAACCAACCTTAGATAATGAATGTGTTTAAGTTTAATTAATAATCATTTGCTAAACATCAAATTGTTGTTTATTTACAAACTATACAAATATTTTAAATATGAAAATGATTTTCAGTTATCATTCAAAATTTCATTAAAAAGTAATAATAACAATACAAATGGTAATAATTATTATATTGATTTATTTAAACAAACAAAAAAGGCAATTTAAACTATTACCATTCTTGAACATAATTAAAAACTTAATTATCTTATAATTTGAATATATACAATATATATATATACATAATTTTTAGAAGTCGATTATAATTTATATCAGTTACAATTATATATTATACTTTAAAAGGTCATTGTATTTATTAAGTTTCTTAGGAATGCCGACTTAAAAAAGTAAACTAAAAATTAAGATAGTTATAACGAAATTACATTTATAATTTAGTTACAGAAAGAACTTTATGTAAAGGAGAACACAATCTTGAAATTAAAGTAAAATAAATATCACAAATATAAAAAATATTGATTAATCTTAAAAAGGAATGTAACTAAAAACAAAGATACATCAAAAATATTTTTAATTATTCAATATTTCAAAACAATACGTATGCAATCATTAATTGATTAAGATTTACTATAGAAAGTTTGGTAAAAGAAATAAATTTATATAATCTTGAATAATTATTGATAATTATATGTTGAATTGAAAGAATATTATTAAATGTTGTCACACCCCGACCCGCAGCGGAAAAGGTGATCGGGGCATGATTGGGTTATCATTAAAGCTCATGACATTTATTATAACGTTTCATATTCATTAATACAATTTTAAAGGGAATTATACAATCATTATTACATCATGTCCTAACATCAATCTAGGCTTCATTGTTTTCTTCTAAGGCATTTCCTATGTTTTCTTTGCTTCATCCTGTTTACCTGTATCATGTGTAAAAATGGTTTTTGGATCAACAAAAAGTTGGCGAGTGAATCCTATGAAAAACATTTGAACAAGTTTATTCAATTGATTATAAAATAAAGTGCACAACCACACATGAGTAAAAATAGTTGTAAACTTATACACCAATCATTTAATATTAAATAATGCACACATGAACAATAATGGATCGTTTTGAGGCACGCGTTGCTCAACTCGTCTCCCACGAGGAACTGATAGGCCTAATGAATGATTTGCATAAACTTGACAATATGAAATACATAACTACAACAATATAAACTAAATAATACACACACGAACAACAATGGATTTGTTTTGAGGCAGGCGTTGCTCAACTCGTCTCTCACGAGGAACTGATGGGCCTAATGAATGAATTGCATATAAATTGACAAAATGAAATACATAACTACAAGCAATATATACAATCTAAGTTTAGATCACAATATGGTATGCACAAGTTTAAATAAACGAGTTAATTTTATGACACATGACACATCCCAAAACGTGTAATTATAAAGGGGAGTTGTAAGATTCACTCACATTGGGTGCGTTCGATTGATGATGTTGAATACGCACGAAGTTGGTTTTAACCACGAGTGAAACTAACCTAGATAATGGCATAATGGTTCGGTAAGTAAACGGATTTTATTAATCCATTTTAGTAGGATTGTTGGGTGTATTTTTGTGAGTTTAAGGCTATTTTCTAACCTTAAAAATGTTATTTTTAAGTATTTTTAATTGATTTTTGAATAAAATAAATAAATAAAAATAATAAAAAAATGCTGACTTTTTGACCGTTGACCGTTGACTTTGATTGTTGACCGGTTCGTATGTGTGTATGTATGCGCTGGGTGAGGCTCGAACCCGAGACCTCCCGTACGCGTGCACGCAGCTCTACCAACTGAGCTACGTGTCTAACCCGAAATATTTCTGTTTTTAATTAAATTTATATACTAATTAGATTAATCCGAAAATCATTTATTTTTAAAAAGATTTTAATCATAACGACTCGGTGCGCTCCACAGGTCTCGAACCCGGGACCTGTGGGTTGAGTTAACACACAGTCCACCGCTGGACTGTGTGTCTAACTTGTTAAATTGTCTGATTTTTATTATACTTATATACAAACTAAATAGTTTCGTTTCTGTTTTAAATAAAAAGTTTGATAATTGTCCGGACCGGTGTGGTAGTCCGGACTCGAACTCGTGACGTGTGATTAAACATTCACACAGTCCACCACTGGACTGTGTGTCTATCTTGGTTATTATTCCGGTTTTTATTATACTTAACATCTATGTGAATGAATCCGGTTCAGTAAAAAAAAAGACATTTTTATTAAGGCAAACCTGCGTGGGACAAGGATCGAACTCGGGACGTAAGCGTGCTTTATGTGCACACAGTCCACCGCTGGACTGTGTGTCTAACCCGAGTTATATCTTGATTTTAATTATACTTATAGACAACTGAAACTTCGTCTTCTTCGTTGGACTTAACCAGAACTAAAGTCCGACTGGTTCGTCGATTAAATCATGTTCTTTTAGTGTGCTGCGGTTAATTACGGTGACATTAATAAAAAGAATGAAAGATTAAGCGTAAGGTATACCGAACAGTGGCTCCTCTGTTTCGCCGGCGAAACTCCGGTGACAGCAAACTATTCCGGCGACGTGTGTCTTGCGGCAGAGGGTCTTCAGCGAGCTTGAGGTGAGTGTAGGTGGTTTTGGTATGAGCTCTGGGGGTTCAGTAAGGCTCAAAGGTGAAAGGCTCGGTTTTTCGGCGAGTTGCAGAACTTTTCCGGCGAGTGGAATTACGTCGGGTAAAGGTGTGATTGTGACCGAAAAAGCTAGTAGAGGTTTGAGGGGGTATTTATAAGGCAGGACATCGATGAATTTGGTCCAATTTCCGTCTTGATTCGTCGGTTAAAGATTTTCCGGCGGTTATAACTTGTGTCGCGGGTTCAGACGTCGGTTATAACCGATGTCATAGTTAAAGTTTACGTTAAAACTGAAGAAACCGTCCAATCTTGGCGAGATAGTCGGAATTTCCGACGACTGCAATTGGGCGCGTCGGTATTTGAATTCAAGGTTTATTTTATGTATTAATTGTTTCCAATATTTAACAAGAAACATAAGTGGCGCAGTGGTTGGATGGTTAAGTGTTAAGGCTGTGCTGAAACCGGTTGACTGACCCGGGTTCGAAACCCGGCAGCAACCTTTTATTTTTAAACCCCTATTTTTAATACTTTTTCAAATATAAATATATATTCCAATATATTATTAATTATGTATCGTTTAAAATTATTTTGGGCATTAAATACGCAACGAAATTTTTAACTGATTGTTCGGTTAATAAACGGAGCGGGTTTGGTAAATCCGGTTTTTGACGGATGTTATAGTATCCCCTGCTTTTTAGAAGTTTCGACCCGAAATTTAAGTAGTGATATATTCGACTAAAAATGATGGTGTTTAGTTTGAAAGTTACATGCTTAGAAAAAGAGTAAGAGTTTAAGTTTTTGTTTGAGGCGGTTATCACACCCCGACCCGCAGCGGAAAAGGTGACCGGGGCATGATTGGGTTATCATCAAAGCTCATGACATTTATTATACGTTTCATATTCATTAAATACAATTTAATAGGAAATTTACAACTATAATTACATCATGACCTAACATCAATCTAAGCTTCTTTGTTTTCTTCTAAGGCATTTCCTATGTTTTCCTTGCTTCATCCTGTTCACCTGTATCATGTGTAAAAAGGTTTTTGGATCAACAAAAAGTTGGCGAGTGAATCCTATGGAAAACATTTGAACAAGTTAATTTAATTGATTATGAAATGAGTGCACAACCACACATGAGTAAAAATAGATGTAAACTTATTCAACAATCATTAGATATTAAATAAAGCACACATGAACAATAATGGAACGTTTAGAGGCACGCGTTGCTCTACTCGTCTCTCACGAGGAACTGATGGGCCTAATGAATGAATTGCATAAACATGATAATATAATGACACAACTACAAACAATATAAATTCAATGATACACACATGAACAATAATGGATTGGTTTTGAGGCACGCGTTGTTCAACTCGTCTCCCACGAGGAACTGATGGGCTTAATGAATGAATTTCATATAATTTGACAAAATGAAATAAGTACTCACAATAATATAAACAATCTAAGTTTAGATCACGATATGGTATGGCACAAGTTTAAATAAACGAGTTAATTATTTTGTGACACATGACACACCCCAAAACGTGTAATTAAAAAGGGGAGTTGTAAGATTCACTCACAGTGGGTGCGTTCGGTTGATGATGTTGAATGCACGCGAAGTGGTTTTAACCACGAGTGAAATTAACCTAGATAAATAGCATTATGGTTCGGTAAGTAAACGGATTTTATTAGTCCATTTTAGTAGGATTGTTGGGTGTATTTTTGTGAGTTTAAGGCTATTTTCTAACCTTAAAAATGTTATTTTTAAGTATTTTTGTAATTAAAATAAATAAATAAAAATAATAAAAAAATTTGACTTTTTCGACCGTTGACCGTTGACCGTTGACTTTGACCGGTTCGAATGCGAGTATATGTGCGCTGAGTGAGGCTCGAACCCGAGACCTCCCGTAGCGTGCACGCAGCTCTACCAACTGAGCTACGTGTCTAACCCGAAATATATCTGTTTTTAATTATATTTATATACAATTAGATTAAACCGAAAATCAATTATTTTTAAAAACTATTTAACTGAATCGGGACCGGTGCCTCCACAGGTCTCGAACCCGGGACCTGTGGGTTGCGTTAACACACAGTCCACCGCTGGACTGTGTGTTTAACATGTTATATAAACCGATTTTTATTATACTTAAATACAAACTAAGTGTTTTCATTTCTGACTTATTTAAAAAAAGTAGATAATTGTCCGAGTCGGTGCAGTAGCCCGGACTCGAACTCGTGACCTGTGATTTAAACGTACACACAGTCCACCGCTGGACTGTGTGTCTATCTTGGTTATTATTCCGGTTATTATTATACTTAACATATATATGAAATGAATCCGGTTCAGTTAACAAAAAAAAACATTTTTATTAAGGCAGCGTGTGTGGGACAAGATTCGAACTCGAGACGTTAGTGTTTATTGTGCACACAGTCCACCGCTGGACTGTGTGTCTAACCCGAGTTATAACTTGATTTATAATAAACTTAAACATTACAGGACTTCGTCTTCTTCGTCGATTTTAACCAGAATCGGAAGTCCGACTGGTTCAATGTTTTAATCAGTTTCTTTAGCGTTCTTTAGTTAATTACAAGTGAGATTAAATAAAAAGAAGGGACGATTTAAGCGTGAGGTATACCGACTGGATTCCTCTGTTTTCCGCCAGAACTCCGGCGACAGCAACAAGTTCCGGCGTCGTGTGTCTTGCAGCAACGAGTCTTCAGAAAACTTGAAAAGGATGTGGGTGACTTCGGTATAAGCTCAGGGGGTTTAGTAAGGCTTAGAAAAGGAGGGTTCGGTTTTCCAGCGGTGAGTAGAAAATTTTCCGGCGAGTGAGTTTTCGCCGAGAAAGGGTGCGGTTTTGAGCGAAAAAGTTTGCAGAAGTTCGAGGGGGTATTTATAAGGCAAGTCGTCAATGAATTTGGTCCGATTTCCGACTTGATTCGTCGGTTAGAAAATCTCCGGTGGTTATAACTTGTGTCGCGAGTTCAGGCGTCGGTTATAACCGATGATGAGTTAAAGTTTACGTTATAACTGAAGGAATCGTTAAATTATTGGCGAGATCCCGGGATTTCCGACGACTGCATTTGGGCGCCGGTTTTGAATTCGGAAAGTCATTATATGAATTAATTGTATTCAATATTTAACAAAAGATACAAGTGGCGCAGTGGTTTAAGTGTGTGTGCGCTAAGTTCTGCTGAACCGTGACCCGTCGACTGTACCCGGGTTCGAAACCCGGCAGAAACAATTTGTTTTTATTTTCTTATTTTTAAAAGTTTTTCAAAAACTAATTATATATTCCATATAATAATTAATTACGTATCGTTTAAAATTATTTTGGGCATTAAATTCGCAACGAAATTTTTAACTGATTGTTCGGTTAAAAAACGGAGCGGGTTTGTAAAATCCGTTTTTGACGGATGTTACAGCGGTGACGTCCCTTGTAAGGGTTAAGTACCCTGTTACAGGAATCGCTTTTGTTGCCTACAGTAAAATATTGATAAGCAGAGTTGATTCGCTAAATATGATATCATGCGTAAGAGTTTTGATATGTTTGGAAGGATACGGTTATATCCTAAAGCAAAACTTCTAATACTACAACCTACATGGAACTTCTCATAACCGTCTAACAATACCTCTGATCCTTTGACAAGAATACTTATATATAGGAAGTACCAGCGGCGTATCCACTATATTCTTGTCAAATTTTCATTGGTTTTATCAGTAAGTTATGATTGGTTCTATGATATGACTCTAGAACATAAATAAACACAACAACTAATGTACCAAGAAATTACTAAATCCTGCATAGAACTTCTCATAACCGTCTGACAATGCCTCTGATCCTTTGACAAGAATACTTATATATAGGAAGTACCAGCGGCGTATCCACCATATTCTTGTCAAATTTTCATTGATTTTATCAGTAAGTTATGATTGGTCCTATGATGTAACTCTAGAACGTAAATAACACAACAACCAATATTTGAATCCACATTCTGATAGCATATATGTTTGAATGGTGACAGTTCCTCTCTCGTTTGTTATGATGGAGAGGTTAGTTTATGTAGAAATAGAACACAATCCAATTTCTTTAAATGGCGAGATGATATGAATGTAACACAAATTTCAACCAAGACAATACTAAATCCTACATGGAACTTCTCATAACCGCCTGATAATGCCTCTGATCCTTTGGCAAGAATACTTATATATAGGAAGTACCAGCGGCGTATCCACCATATTCTTGTCAAATTTTCGTTGGTTTTATCCGCAAGTTAGATTAGTTACCAAGAAACTACTAAATCCTACATAGAACTTCTCATAACTGCCTGACAATGCATCTGATCCTTTGACAAGAATACTTATATATAGGAAGTACCAGCGGCGTATCCACCATATTCTCGTCAAATTTTCATTGGTTTTATCAGTGAATTAAGATTAGTCCTATGTGACTATAAAACATAAACAACACAACAACCACAGCTTGAGTCTAAATTCTGAAAGTATACATGTTTGAATGATGACAGTACCTCTCTCGTTTGTTATGATGGAGAGGTTAGTCATTGTGGAAGTGAGACATAGCTCAACTTCTATAAATGATGAAATTGAATACATCGAAATGTATGATGAACAAACTTCAACCAAAACATACTAAATCCTACATGGAACCTCTCATAACCGCCTGATAATGCCTCCGATCCTTTGACAAGAATACTTATATATAGGAAGTACCAGCGGCGTATCCACCATATTCTTGTCAAATTTTCATTGACTTTATCCGCAAGTTATGATTAGTTCTATGCAAACACAACAACCAAAAGATCGTATTGCATGTACTGAAAATGAAAAATGTCTGTGCGATCAAGGCTCAATCAAACGGAGCCGATCTTATTGCATGTACTTAAATGAAAATGTCTATGCGATCAAGGCTCAATCGAACGGAGCCGATCGTATTGCATGTACTGAAAATAATAAATTTAATCTAACAATTATCACACAACCAGTTTATACATGGAACCTCTCATAACCGCCTGATAATGCCTCCGATCCTTTGACAAGAATACCTATATATAGGAAGACCAGCGGCGTATCCACCATATTCTCGTCAAATTTTCATTGACTTTATCCGCAAGTTATGATTACTTCTATGTGACTCTACAACAAACACAACAACCACAAGATCGTATTGCATGTACTGAAAATGAAAATGTCTGTGCGATCAAGGCTCAATCAAACGGAGCCGATCGTATTGCATGTACTGAAAATGAAAAATGTCTGTGCGATCAAGGCTCAATCAAACGGAGCCGATCGTATTGCATGTACTGAAAATAATAAACAATAATCACTCAAACAGTTTATACATGGAATCTCTCATAACCGCCAGATAATGCCTCCGATACTTTGGCAAGAATACTTATATATAGGAAGTACCAGCGGCGTATCCACCATATTCTTGTCAAATTCTCATTGGCTTTATCCTTAAGTTATGATTGGTTCTATGTGTTTCTAAAACATAAAGAAAAACATAAAACTAAACGATTGGAGTTGAATCTTGATTTTCGGTGAAGAGGACTAGTTGGGTGGTTTCGTTTGGGCCGTCATTATCTTCGACAGGATTGGCGTTGATGTTGAAAACTCTTCCTCTTGCTGGTGTCCTAGTGATTGGGTTTTCTTGATTTACTTGGTTAACTGGGTTTGATTGAGCTTGAGTGTTTATGATGTTAACCAATCGAGGGCACGTGTTTCTAAAGTGGGTAGGGTCGCCACAATTGAAACAAGCTCGAACATAAGGGAACATGGGGTATTGAGGTTGTTGATAGGTTTGGATCATGTTTTGAGTAGGGGGTGTGGTTTGGTTTTGAGGGGTGCGGCAAACCTTGCTCAAATGACCATAGCATCCACAATTCGCACATAGTCGACAGGGTAAGGTAAGGGGATGGTGATAAAAACAGGTGTTGCATCGAGGGTGAGGTCCAAGGTATGGTTTCTTATTTGGGTAAGTTGAGTTGGGTGCTATTTGAGTGATTGGGATAGCTTGGATGGGTATGGCGTGTGAAATTGGTTGATTACGTTGGATAGTAGCGAAAAGTTGCCCGTCTCTTTTTCTCTTAGAAATGGGTTGAGAAGGGGATTCGGTTTGGGTGGAGTTTGAAGTTTCAGCTGATGTTTTATCCTTCTTCTTCTCCTCCTTGAAGTCTTTGTTCCGGATTCGGTTCTCGGTGAGCTCTGTAGCTAACTCCATTGCTGCTTCCAAAGTTGCAGGCGTGGTACTTATTACAGAGTCTTGAATCTTTGACGGAAGATCTCGGATGTAGTGCTCGATCAAACGGTAGAGGGGAGTGAACAAGTTGGGAACCATTTGATTTAACTCGAGAAATCTTTTGTTGTATGTGGTGTGGTCGCCTTCCTTTTGCTTCAACGAATAGAACTCATCTTCTAATTTCTTGATTTCGCTCCTTGGGCAAAACCGTCTTGTCATGATTTCCTTCAACTCTTCCCAAGTCAAAGTCATAGCATCGTCAACGCCTCGTTTGGCCTTCTCTGTATTCCACCAAGTAAGTGCTATTCCATATAAACGACCAGTAGCATATCGCACTTTGCGATCGTCGGGACAATCTCAATTTAGAAAAGTGTTCTCCATTTCTTCAAACCAATGGAGGAGAGCGGTGACGCCTTCAGTCCCTTCGTATTTTGGAGGTTCGCATGATTCGAAATGCTTGTAGGTGCATTTAGTGGTATTTGGGGGAGGGTTGATAACGTGTTGATCTTCTTGATTGACAGGATTAGCGGTAAGTGCTTGTTGGACTTGGATTACAATGTTGGGTATTACGGCAGCCATTTGTTGAGCGATTAGGGCAACCATGCGCTCGCGGGCTTTTCCTGCTCTCATCTTCCTACGGGCGAGGCTAGAAGACATCTACAAGGAATACGCATCATGAGTATGAGTTGGATGTTTTTTTGGGTTCATGGGTCGCATTTAGGAATGAACATTCATAAAATAAATATAGAAAAATAAATCTACTACATCCATAGGATGTCTTGGACTTTGCTCGTCATTAGGCCTTGCATGCCGCCATACTTCACCTTCGTAATCATGTGGGCCCCCATGAATACCGGGTTTTTCATATGGTTCGCATGTGTTAGCCTGGTTACGTACACTAAAACCGGAAAAAAATCGAGAAATATGTATATAACGTATGATATTCGGAATGTGTCCAGGTGTAGACACGGTGACACCTCAAAGTGGGGTTAGTTCGAACGACGTTTGGTGTGGCATGCTTTGGCCTAATAGGTCCTTCGTACTCTCATCGTTAGTCCCCAGGTAGGCAAACTGGTCCGTTATATTGGATTTATACGAATGCCAACCTAGACAGGACGTTCCGACTACCGGTACTTGTACCCTTCCAGTTACTACATGCCCGTCGCAGAACTTACTTTGATGAGATTTGAAAATTGCAACAAAATCTTTGAATAACAAAAGATTTGAATATATGAACATTGAAATATGTATGATGAATGTGTATGTAAGTACGTATTTTGACTGTAAGTATAAACAAATATGAAACAAATAAACATCATAAGTTTGTATGTAACCACCTAAACAATTAAAATTTAGGCAAACTATAGTATAGGCTCTAAGGGTCTAATAACCTATCCTATATCCCTATAGTCATGGCTCTGATACCAATCTGTCACACCCCGACCCGCAGCGGAAAAGGTGATCGGGGCATGATTGGGTTATCATCAAAGCTCATGACATTTATTATAACGTTTCATATTCATTAATACAATTTTAAAGGGAATTATACAATCATTATTACATCATGTCCTAACATCAATCTAGGCTTCATTGTTTTCTTCTAAGGCATTTCCTATGTTTTCCTTGCTTCATCCTGTTTACCTGTATCATGTGTAAAAATGGTTTTTGGATCAACAAAAAGTTGGCGAGTGAATCCTATGAAAAACATTTGAACAAGTTTATTCAATTGATTATAAAATAAAGTGCACAACCACACATGAGTAAAAATAGATGTAAACTTATACACCAATCATTTAATATTAAATAATGCACACATGAACAATAATGGATCGTTTTGAGGCACGCGTTGCTCAACTCGTCTCCCACGAGGAACTGATGGGCCTAATGAATGATTTTCATAAACTTGACAATATGAAATACATAACTACAACCAATATAAATTAAATAATACACACACGAACAACAATGGATTTGTTTTGAGGCGCGCGTTGCTCAACTCGTCTCTCACGAGGAACTGATGGGCCTAATGAATGAATTGCATATAAATTGACAAAATGAAATACATAACTACAAGCAATATATACAATCTAAGTTTAGATCACAATATGGTATGGCACAAGTTTAAATAAACGAGTTAATTTTGTGACACATGACACACCCCAAAACGTGTAATTAAAAAGGAGAGTTGTAAGATTCACTCACATTGGGTGCGTTCGATTGATGATGTTGAATGCGCACGAAGTTGGTTTTAACCACGAGTGAAACTAACCTAGATAATGGCATAATGGTTCGGTAAGTAAACGGATTTTATTAATCCATTTTAGTAGGATTGTTGGGTGTATTTTTGTGAGTTTAAGGCTATTTTCTAACCTTAAAAATGTTATTTTTAAGTATTTTTAATTGATTTTTGAATAAGATAAATAAATAAAAATAATAAAAAAAATGTTGACTTTTTGACCGTTGACCGTTGACCGTTGACTTTGACTGTTGACCGGTTCGTATGTGTGTATGTATGCGCTGGGTGAGGCTCGAACCCGAGACCTCCCGTAGGCGTGCACGCAGCTCTACCAACTGAGCTACGTGTCTAACCCGAAATATTTCTGTTTTTAATTAAATTTATATACTAATTAGATTAATCCGAAAATCATTTATTTTTAAAAAGATTTTAATCATAACGACTCGGTGCGCTCCACATTCTCGAACCCGGGACCTGTGGGTTGAGTTAACACACAGTCCACGCTGGACTGTGTGTCTAACTTGTTAAATTGTCTGATTTTTATTATACTTATATACAAACTAAATAGTTTCGTTTCTGTTTTAAATAAAAAGTTTGATAATTGTCCGGACCGGTGCGGTAGTCCGGACTCGAACTCGTGACGTGTGATTAAACATTCACACAGTCCACCACTGGACTGTGTGTCTATCTTGGTTATTATTCCGGTTTTTATTATACTTAACATCTATGTGAAATGAATCCGGTTCAGTAAAAAAAAGACATTTTTATTAAGGCAAACATGCGTGGGACAAGTATCGAACTCGGGATGTAAGCGTGCTTTATGTGCACACAGTCCACCGCTGGACTGTGTGTCTAACCCGAGTTATATCTTGATTTTAATTATACTTATAGACAACTGAAACTTCGTCTTCTTCTTTGGACTTAACCAGAACTAAAGTCCGACTGGTTCGTCGATTAAATCATGTTCTTTTAGTGTGCTGCGGTTAATTACAGGTGAGATAAATAAAAAGAATGAAAGATTAAGCGTAAGGTATACCGAATAGTGGCTCCTCTGTTTCGCCGGCGAAATTCCGGTGACAGCAAACTATTCCGGCGACGTGTGTCTTGCAGCAGAGGGTCTTCAGCGAGCTTGAGGTGAGTGTAGGTGGCTTCGGTATGAGCTCTGGGGGTTCAGTAATTCTCAAAGGTGAAAGGCTCGGTTTTCCGGCGAGTTGCAGAACTTTTCCGGCGAGTGGAATTACGTCGGCTAAAGGTGTGATTGTGAGCGAAAAAGCTAGCAGAGGTTTGAGGGGGTATTTATAAGGCAGGACATCGATGAATTTGGTCCGATTTCCGTCTTGATTCGTCGGTTAAAGATTTTCCGGCGGTTATAACTTGTGTCGCGGGTTCAGACGTCGGTTATAACCGATGTCATAGTTAAAGTTTACGTTAAAACTGAAGAAACCGTCCAATCTTGGCGAGATAGTCGGAATTTCCGACGACTGCAATTGAGCGCGTCGGTATTTGAATTCGAGGTTTATTTTATGTATTAATTGTTTCCAATATTTAACAAGAAACATAAGTGGCGCAGTGGTTGGATGGTTAAGTGTTAAGGCTGTGCTGAAACCGGTTGACTGACCCGGGTTCGAAACCCGGCAGCAACCTTTTATTTTTAAACCCCTATTTTTAATACTTTTTCAAATATAAATTATATATTCCAATATATTTATTAATTATGTATCGTTTAAAATTATTTTGGGCATTAAATACGCAACGAAATTTTTAACTGATTGTTCGGTTAATAAACGGAACGGGTTTGGTAAATCCGGTTTTTTACGGATGTTACAAATGTCAATAAATCAAACGATATAACTAAACCTTTAAAACAGCATGAAGTTTTCATTGGAAATGTTAAAGTAATTAGATATTGAAAAATGTAACGAATCAATAGTTACCTAGTTGAAAATCAGTGTAAAAAAACTAATTATATACAAGCTTCTGTAAATAATTTTTAATGAAAAATACTATTACAAAAGATAATAAAGGAAAGTACATATACCTTAAAAAGAAGACACATCCCTAATATGTAAGTAATTTTCTTCACATTAACGAAAAAATTAATATTACAAGCCTTATCATGGTTGAAAACTAAAATGTGAAGATTGATTCTTATAGTCATTGCATAGAAACTGTAATAGGAAGGGTAAGTATGTGAGTTTTGTATAAAGTATAATTTGGTTAGTTATGCATAAACATAACAAAAGAAAGAACACAATAATGAAGCTATATATAATTAATTAAGGTGATTAACACTTATGATCAAAAAAATGACCACTATTAATAAACATACATGTAAAGCAACAACCTAATAAAAATATGTATCTATACAGATACATGGTTTTAGTAAATAGCATTCATAAAAATGAAGGATTATCATCAATGAACACTCATGGAAAGCAACAACCTAATAAAATTATGTATCTATTCATATCTACGGACACATGATTTCAACATTTAAAGTTCATGAATGTATAAAACACATATGTCAAAAAAGGAATTTAGATTTCAAACAAACAAAATTAGGATTTAACATGCATATTGTTGATTTATTTCGATTCGGAGGTTTATTATTGGAAAGTGAGTATGCAAATGCAATTATGGTGAGGATATGATAGAAATATTAGGGTTTGTGAGTTGTAATCACATTCAAAAGGATATGGTTTGCAAAAAAAGAAAGTCTAGTTTGTACAAAATTTGTGAGAAAAAAAATAGAACAAAGGTCTTGTGTTTTCCCTTCTAAAGCAAAACAATAAGAAGTATAGCAATGTCACATAGCTATTAATTGCTTAAGTGATTGATAAATAGCCAAAGTTTGTTTTGCTTTATTATAATGTATAGATATATATTACTTGATTTACATAGTACTCAACAAAATATAAATTCTGAAAGAAACACATCCTCAAATAGGAATAGTAATTTATATATAAACTTATTTCATTTATTTTTACTTTTTTGCGATTTATGATATATAAGTTTTTACTACTTTGAGATTGAGACCAACAATCTTCAACGAACTTGCAAATTGATATGTAAGATGAACCGTTTTCACGTATTGCATTTTCCGCACCTTTCTTTAACATGTCTACTTTAATTTTCATTACTTTTCCTTCTTCACCCTCCACTAAATCCATGACCATCCTAGCAACCTCCTCTTTCCGCACCACTTTCTTCGTCGGCAACACCTCCGGCCCCACCGCCACCTTCAGCTCCTCCTTCAACATGGCGGCATTCATCTTCTGCTCCACATACATTGGCCATGCAATCATCGGTACTCCATTTGTAACACTCTCTAACGTTGAATTCCATCCACACTGTGTTAAAAACCCAGCAACAGACGTGTGGCTCAAAATCTCCACCTGTGGGGCCCATGATGACACCACAAGCCCAACCTTTTGGGTCCGCGTCAAAAACCCTTCCGGAAGATAGTGAAATGTAGCGTCTAATTGACCAGGTTTGAAAAATATCCATCTGGCACATGTCCGGTAGGTGGTCGCATCCACCCAAACAAATCTTTGTCGGCTTAGCTCCAAACCCCAAGCCAACTCATTCATTTGCTCGGCTGATATCGTCCCTCCGCTTCCAAACGACACGTATATAACCGATCGGTCCGGTTGTTTGTCGAGCCACTCAACAACACCCGCAAACATGTCCGATTCATATATTTTGTTCACCGGTCCAACTGTGTAAACCGGTTTGTATTTCACCACGGACCGTAAAATCTCATTGGTTCGTAGTGCATTAAGAGTTTGAGGTTCAAGATCTTCCCACGTATTAATTAACATTCCATCTGCCAAAGTTACACCAATTGCTTGGCTTAGGTAAACGTCATAGTTCTCATCATCCCGGTTCAGCAAGGGATTGACAACCTCGTCCGGTCAGACCGCTCTACAGCCGGGTATCTCCAACGGCTCTTTCTTGTCAACATTTTGACCCACCACTTGCTTATCCAACACTGGTGAGTATGTGAAGAGTGCGGTGAACCATGCATTGCCTGTTACAAACACATACTTCGGTATCCCTAGTTCTTTCGCGATGGCCCATGACTCGTTGGCGAAAATATCGCCAACGAGGACGTGGGACGGGATTCCATCCCGAAGATGGATGTACGAATGGCAGGAATTGTTTCCCGCATCATAACGCAAAGTTGCATGCCAACTTTGGTGTCGGGTGGAACGATGCCAGAGATGTCGGTTGCCGGGATTTGTATGACAGAAAGGTGGGCGGTGAAGGAAGTAATGAGTTGTGATAGAGATTGTGGGGTAGTGCCGGTGGTGGTGATGGCGAGGACGGTGACACGGAGGTTGTGGTGGGTGACAAGACGGTGGCCGAGTGATAATACTGGGACTAAATGGCCAACGCCGGGACTTGCAAGCATTGCTACGTGAAGTTGTCTAGTGGCCATTTTTGATAATAGGATGAACAAGTTTTATAGTGGAAATGTTTGGTCTCCCTTATATATAGTGCTATATTATGAAGGAGAAAATTGTTTAATTGAACTTAAAGTATTGATGTTACATAAATTTATAATAACGTGAATCTTACTCATCGTTTATATAAACAATTAATTCATCTTTAACTATACTTAAAGCTTACACTATATCATCTTTCACATATTGAACCTCTATTTATGTAACGATACTTAAAACTTACGCTGTATCATCTTTCACATCTTGAAACTATATTTATCAAACAATGAATAATTTTGAAATTTTGAATCATATTTCTATTTCTATTTTAATATATACAGTTAGCAACTTTATAGTAAATTTGACTTTTAACTTATTTTTTTTACTTTGATTTTTTGATTTTTGTCTTTTGGCTACTAAGTTCCATTTACACTTCTTTGATTTTTAATAGTTAAAAATTAGTTCTTTCTTTCTTTTTTAATCACTCCACTTTAGTTTAATTTTTGTTTACATTCCTTGCAATTTATTTGGTTTTTTCCCCGCATACAATTAGTTTAATTTTTGTTTACAACTTTACAATTTACTTCATTGCTTTTTTTTCATTTTAACCGATTTACGTTATATCCCCTAAACTTTAATAAATGTATATTTTGAATTTTTAACGAATTTTTTGTTATATGATTTTTTATAGGTTTCGTTTCTATATCAATGCTCCACGTAACTTTTTTTTTACTTTTCCCTTTTTTCCCCTGAATCAATAAATTTCACTAACTTTGACTTTCTTTTAAGATCGACATGCATCGAAATTCCCGTGCAATGCATGGATAATTTTACTAGTTGAATATAAATTATAAACTTAAATGTTAGCCGTGATGCATTATTATTTATCAAAAATGAATATTAGATTCAGTATGTAGGAAAGTTCAGCAAATCTTAATTTAAAATATATATTTATTTAGAGAAGGTGTTAAATATAATATGCTTAATCATAATATAATATATATATATATATATAATATATATATATATATATTATAACGCGTGTCATTCTTTAATTTACATTCCCGAGAGCAAATCAGCCAATTCCCTTCAGCACCATATTACGAATTCATTACACCATGTTTCCGGTATTTATAGTTCGGATCAGTTTCAAGTATTTCAGTAATTTTAAAACTGTACAGTGTGGTTAAATCTCGCTGATTAGGGTTTCAATTAAATTCAATTACAATGGATTCACAGAGTAGTGCCAGACGAAATATAGAAGATGTTGAAATGGAAGACGATCATGATTCGATCAATGAAATTCGAAATCCAAATTCAAATTATGTCGAAATAGGGGATCCTTCCAGCATGCATATTTACATGTTTTGTTTTTTCCAACATGCGTGATTATCTTTTCTACAATATGCATGGGTAGCAAAACACATTATTACTAGATTTATATAACATGCTTTATTACATATTTATAACATACATGATTAGCAAAACACATTATTACTAGATTTACATAACATGCTTCATTACACAATTATAACATGTGTGATTAACAAAACACATTATCACTAGCTTTATGTAACATGCTTCATTACATAATTATAATACGCTTCATTACATAGTTATAACATGCTCAATTACATAATTATAACATGGGTGATTAGTAAAACACATTATTACTTGATTTATATAACATACTTCATTATATAATTATAACATGCGTGATTAGCAAACATACTAAGCAGAGTAAAAAATGACCTTAGTAAGGTGAAGTGGAGTGCTGCAATGGTCTATGAGGTTCTGTGGCAATGGGAGATTTGTAGCTTAATTGTGTGTAGAATTGGAAGCGAGAAAAATGTGTGTTGTATCGATATAAATAAATGAGAGATTTTAGGGCTAGAATTTCGCTCCAATTTGGTCTTTAGTTTCCGAATCTCGTATGATAAATGAGAGAGTGAAATTGACAACTATGCCTTTTTCTCCTAAATTTCTATCAGAATGTTTGCTTATTACAATCGTGCCACCACTTCTAATCAATAGCATAGTGTATCAAATCGTGTGGTTCTGGCTATCACGTACCTATTGCACGACTAGTCATATTGTACGTTAATCGGCCTCTATTTATTTAAGGGGAAGGTTAACGTACGATAGCTTCTTAACGCGTGCGACAGTGTGAAGTGAATTACGAATGTTCATTTTCAAAATACACACATTATAATACATAATTACGCATGGGTTGGGCTAAACCCTAATTACACACGTTATTTGCATAATTACGCATGGGTTGAGTTAACCCTAATTACGCACGCTATTTGCATGATTACGCACGTTATTGTTCACTTCTGTACCGTCACACGTTAAGACCTTTTGTATTTAAACTTTCAGTGTTTATTTGAAACATATATTATTTGCAAGTGCCTAGCGTGATAGGTATCGGTTATATATGAAACTTTTCCTTGATGAGTTTTCTTTCTTTATTTATTTTTATTTTGTATGGCTCGTGTGATGTGTGACGGATTACAGTTTTATCATGCATGTCTATCACACCCCAACCAGTGGCGG
Organism: Scalesia atractyloides; assembly: GCA_947069175.1. NCBI lineage: Eukaryota > Viridiplantae > Streptophyta > Magnoliopsida > Asterales > Asteraceae > Scalesia > Scalesia atractyloides. Next base: position 25,700,652 of record CAMTDV010000013.1, read on the forward strand.
AAATCTCAGGGCGGGACGAAAGAGATTGCTCGAGACTTCATAACGCTAAAATGTGACAATAATTTATATAACAAAATTTCCTTTCTTGAAATGGCGAATACATAGTACAAATTTCAAGATACAACATCACGGATAACAAATTTCAAATACAACTTTAATGTTACAATTCTAGGTGTGTATCTAAGACTTCCTATTCGTTTCCATGCGTATTTATCATCAACCTCACCCTGCAATACATGTTAAAATATAGTTCAATACACAAGGCATTGGCGAGCATAAAAGTTAGAATAAGAGCATAGTATAAACGTTTAAACAAATCTTCATGCGTACTTGTCTATTCTTGAGTCTAACATACATTAAACTATCGTGCATAATTATACTAGTCAACCCAAAGTTTCCCGCAAGCATAATCCTTTCATAACATGAGAGGACCAGATGTGTATGACTTAACACGACCCCAAGTTTACTAGGCGAGGAGTGATTAACGGCATTTTACCCTTCCAGTTACTACATGTCCCTAATTGATCAGAAAATTCGAAGCTCTGGCGAGATTGAAAATCGAAAAGTGGAACTAGTTATCAAGGTGTGGATATCACTCCTAACTTGATAATTTTGTTCCTTAAACGTGGTTGGTACTTACCAAACGAGGAGCAAATTCCGATTCGTTGGTGAGGGTCTACTAGAGTATGAAATGGAAATTCCCATCAATATAAGGATATCACAATAACTTGAGGGTAAAATTTCGTGAGAAATCAAGTTTCGCGGATTGAGAGTGTTCACCAAATTGCGGGTTTCACCCCTATTTTGGTGAGGTTGTCTCGACTGTAGTATGGGTGTCTTCATGTCTTCGGGTGCGTATTATGTAGCCTTAGGAAAGGCGGGTATCATTGTGAGAAACAGGGCTAGATCAGAAGAAGAAGAAGAACAGGAAAGGTTCGAAACGTTTTAATCGATGAATAGTTCACTTCGTACGAAGTGGTTTCACTTCGTGCAAAGCTGTTCAGTTCGCACGAAGAGGTCCAGTTCGCACCAAGCGCTTCAGTTCGCACAAAGGTCTCAGTTCGTACGAAGCGGTCTATTTGTTGCTTAGACTATAGACTAGTTCAAACATGGCAGTTATACCTAATTCCCTATAGTTATGGCTCTGATACCAATCTGTCATACCCCAACCGATGGCGGAAACCTCGGGGACGGACGAAAGAGATTGCTCGAGACTTCATAACGCTAAAATGTAACAATAATTTATATAACAAAATTTCATTTCATTGGAATGGCGAATACATGGTACAAATTTCAAAATACAACATCATGGATAACAAATTTCAAATACAACAACTTTAATGTTACAATTCTAGGTGTGTATCTAAGACGTCCTATTCGTTTCCATGCGTAGTTATCATCAACCTCACCCTGCAATACATGTTAAAGTATAGCTCAATACACAAGGCATTGGCGAGCATACAAGTTTGAATAGCATAGTATAAACTTTTAAACAAATCTTCATGTGTACTTGTCTATTCTTGAGGCTAATATACATTAAACTATCATGCATAAGTATACTAGTCTACCCAAAGTTTCCCGCAAGCATAATCCTTCCATAACTGAGAGGACCATATGTGTATGACTTAACATGACCCCAACTTTACGAGCGGTGCGTTACTCCTATAGCTATACATGTTAAGGGAGGCTTGATCAAAGTTAATGACTGAGAGCATGTATAAAGATTGTTCGTGCATTGAGTATGAGCATGTTTGTGTAATTTTGCATATTGAACATGTATTGCACCGAAAGATGATAAACGTAAAATGGGATCAAGTATGCTCACAATTTTGCAAGCTTCTTTAGCAAGTTCGTGGATGGATGAGTGATCAGGTGATTTAACATGGAGTTACCCTAAACGGGGTAAATAGGAGAACATGAGTAGACTAAGTGAAATGATTGGTCCAAGTTTTGAGGAAAAAGTACGGAATGAAAACGGGAAAAATACCGCTTCGTTTGAAGTGGACTGTCCGCCTCGTGCGAGTTGACTTGCATCTCTTACGAGTTGACTGGTACCTCGTATGAGTTTACTGTCACCTCGTACGAGTTGACTGTTCACCTCGTGCGAGGTGACAGTCCTGGAACGTATTAGCTCGTTTTGTACCCATTTCGACACTGATTTCTGTGAACGGGGATCGTGTAACGAGGCACAATAGTCCGGGCCATAACACTAGATCAGAATGTGATTAATGTTCGTCCAGAGTGGTTTGTTAAGAAAATACAAAAAAAATAAGGTGTAATTTATGTATAGCTTAGTCACGTTTGTCATAGAAGTCAAGCATGAAGATGTTGAATCTCTTTATACGATTCACCAAAGCACAAGGTTGTAATACAACCCGGTTGGTCATGAATTAACAGAAAGTAAAGATTGTTCAAGTGAGGTGTGGAACTTAATTCGGGTAGCCAAAGCTCCCATTGTTCTCACTAGTAGAACATTAATCCAATCCTATAAGGATGATGAATTAGGTCAGCTTACAACACTAGGTACAGAGAAGAAGATAAGTTATAAAGTGTTAGTGAGTTAGACTTACTTAGAAGAAGATGATTCTATCGAGAATCAAGAAATTTGGGGGTAAGAGTGAGAGTGAACAGAAGGTTGGATGTGATGAGGTGCATCCATCTTTATAGGAAAAACATCTGACAACTCCGCTTCGTGCGAAGTGTGCCACTTTGTGCGAAGCGAGCTCCATTTCGTATGAATTGTGCCCACTTCATGCGAGGGGGATCCAACTCGTACGAAGGGGTCAGTTGAGGCTGTTTTCACGTGTTTTAGCAGGTTTTTAAGTATTTCGAGCATGCATGAATTATGTATAGATGTAATCGTATGTAAAACTGAGTATTTGAATATTCGAAGTATAAATCCTTGCATATAATCACGTATTCAAGTTTATAACGTGTAGTTTAAGTTTGTAGCATGTGTACGTATCAAATAACTTTCCATTATGATCATAATCTCATAGTACAAACTTTGAAAATGAAAGATACGAACACGATACAAGTTTCTAAAAATAGAGATACAATACACTTTCTAATTAAGGAAAGTTTGCAAATGCGGAGTGTTACAATGTCAGTTTATATAGGTTGTAAAAATTATTTATAATAACAAAGTAGGAGCAAAAACATACAAACATTTAAAAACACTTCTGAAATGTTTCACCAATAATCCATATTCATGTAATCATGTACTTAAGAAACTTCAATATAGTATGAACATGATGTTTCAAAAAATAAACCTTTCATGTTTTCTTTAACAAGTCAATGGATGTCCAGAAGACGTAAATACCATTGTAACTTCTCTATAACCTTCACTCTGGTAGGTATAATCCAATTGACCTAATAAGTTTTAATAATTAGAATATTCAATAACTGTTAACTTGAATATTCAAATCTTTTAAATTATATGTGTTTGGAAGTATATTACAGGGTCGGACTTGTGGTTGTGCCAGTTGGGTGACCGCACATAAAATTTTCAAGTACCGAAATTTTAAATGTGTGTTCTTACAAAGTGTTAGCTAAATGACGTCTAAATAAACGGTTTTTAAGAAAAGTACCTCCAAGGGAGAATCATGATTAGATTCGAGCCACGGTATGTGTATTTGGATTAAGCTATATATTGTGGATAAATACAAGTACATGTACTTAGATAATCGGGTTGTCACTTATGGTGTGTGATGGTAACTTGTTAAGATGTGCGATTGTAACTTGTACCATCTTAACGATGGATGGTTTTGTAAATTATATGATGTAAACCATCGCAAACCTTTTAAACCGCTTCCACATTTGTGTTCTAGCTAAGAGTGAAAAAAAGTAGACCATATTACAATGTATACTATAAAGATGATATAAAACGGTTTATGAAAAGTCGGTGTTAGATTAAGTAACTACATTTAAAAAAACTATAGCTCATAATTACCAAATATTATAATTTGTAACATCTTTAAGTATAAGGGTGTTGTAAATTTTACTTTGGGAGTTTTTTGTAAATTAGATTTTTTTTACTCTTAACTCAAAACTATTTGATTTTTTCCCTATAATTCAAAAACTTTTCATCTTTTGCAATTTAACCTCACAATTTTTTTAATTTAAACGTTGGTCCTCTATACATTTCATTTTCACAAAAACTTCGTTTTACATTCTTTTCTAAATTTTGCGAGTTAAACGACGCAACGTGTGTGTGGTTAAACATTTTTATGTCTCTATTTTTTCTCGTTTGACAGGTTTATTGTAACGCGCTGGGTCGATCGACCTAATTATTGTGACAACACATTTTCGGGTTATTACCAAACACATTTATGTAGTTTTATAATCTGAGTGAATGGTGAATATATACGTGTAACTATTTTAAACATGCAACTTATAATACGATATGGTTCCGTACAAACATTAAAGTTAACGATGTTAACTTTCTACGCAAACTATATAGTTTGTACACACGAGCAGTGTATCTCGTGATAACGCAAAGTTATTTGGAATAACTTTCGATACAAGATATCTCGGTTAACTTCCTACGCAAGTTTCAAGGTTTTGAAACTTGAAGGACTAGTCTTGTCATTAAACATAAAGTTAATGTATTAACTTTCCATGCAAGTTGAAGGTCTAGAGACTTGGGGGGTCTAATGTACGAAATAATAAACTTGGAATGATGATTTTTTATGCAAGTTTCCAAGACTTGAAACTTGAGGGACTTGAAGTGTCATTTAACACAATAAAAGTTGAGACATGTTTTAATAAAAAAATCCTAGGTCGCCCCCTCAACCCCCATACGATCGATATCTAGCTTCCACTCTCACTCTCTCTCTCTCTCTCTCTCTCTCTCTCTCTCTGCTCCTCTCCAATCGACGAAGAACAAGGCTTCAATTCGTTCGGTTTCTAGCATACATCGATCCACATCACACTCTATCTCGGTAACACACTTTCTCGCGTCTAGTTATTGAATTGTTTATAAAACCTTGGCTGTGCTTTCTGTATTGATGATGATTCTTGACATTCTTTGATGATTATTCATAAATTAGGGTTGCTAGATATCATGTTTGTTGGTGTTTTAATCGTTTGTGTGTTCGTGTGATTCCTAGGGTTTGGTTCTTGTAGGATTTTTGTTAAACTTGTAGTTGGTGAGAGTTGCTAATGTTCATACACGATGTGTACTGAGTTATCTTGGCTATGTTTATGTTTAAATAATGATTTTGATGTTTTACGATGATAATATGTGGTCTAGTGTTCATGAGAATCAAGAATGATGCTTAGTATTATCGATTATGTTTGTATATGCATATATATATATATATAAAGATTAGGGTTAATATTCTTATGTTTGAGCAAGAAAAATCTGATATAAAAAACTTATAACCTGTTGTGATTAATGTTTATATGTCTTGGGTTCACTAGATAATTGTTTGCGGGATCGGGTAACGAAAGCAAAATTTGTCCAACAGTTACAGCCGACTTCAGTTAGCTGTAATCGGGTCACAACATAACGAAAACTAAACTTTCTAGAGTCCAAAACGTGGTATTTCAAAATACACTTCTAATGGCTCTAGAATCATAATTTTTCGATGTCGTTTGATATTTTAAACGAATTATTTTGTTTCAGTGGTCGAAGCTGCATTTTTCTACAGATTTTGTGTGTTGTGTTTTACATCATATCTCGATGAATACATGGAATTTGGTCATGAAATTTATGCAGTAGATGCTCTTAGGTGTCGATACGAATCTCCAAGTGTAATCGGGTCAATCGGGTTATCGAGGATTTTTAAATAATTTTTTTCATAAGTTGCAGTCAGAATGTGACAAATTAAGCCACTACATAGTAAATGAATTTTCTAAATTTTTCAGTAAAGAGTTAGGCATTAAAAATTTAAGCAAGGCCAAGCTCACCAAGAGGTATATCACATAAAAAGATCATGATTTTTGCAACAGCGTAAGTTTAGTAAACGAGCTTCCTAATACAACCTAACTTTAGTAAATTTGTAGTGCATGATTGATAAACTTATAAGAGTCGAAATGTTACTTTAAGTGTCCGCACTTGTTTAGTGATTGTATAAATAACATATGTGATGTTGTAGATTATATTGTGAACATGTGCATGAAAACCATACGATAGAATAGTAAGTGACAACTTATCCGTGTGCTAATTGCTAGATACGTGCAGGACTTACATGAATTGCATGAACACACCCTAATGCATTAAATTGTAATCATTCTAGGACGTGGTTGACCATTTTTATTATTTATCCATCCAAAACTAACTAAGCAAAACTAAGGTGACACACATTTACTAAAAGCATGCATTCTAGGGTTTGGGAACTACACTATCCCTGGATTTGGGACTACTTTATATTCCTTGGTTGGAATATTGCCAAATAAATACCGTAGTTTACATTTCATATTTTTAGCGTACTAAACAAAACTATATTTGAAAAGTCCCTACACATTATACCAATTAGTTGTCGGGTTTGGCAAACGGGGCACTAGTTAATAGCGCTATTAGGTTCGACAAACCTCACACCATGCTGGGAGCCGGACGTGAACTTTTGACCTTGACATTTTATCAATGACAATCAACAATTGATATGGGGCAAAACAACTTACTACAGTCAAGTATTCGGTAGCACACAGTTAGTAGCTTAATGGTGGGTTAGCTACCCATGACATGTTTTAATAAAATAATGTATTTGAAACTTATTTCACTTTAAAACTGAAACTGTGAACTCGCCAACCTTTGTTGATACACTTGCGCATGCTTTGCAGGACGTTAGGTACAACATTGGAGTTTTCAACATTTGGAGTGTCGTGGCTGGCAATAAACTATTGGTTTTAAACTTTATTAAACACTGTAGTTTTTTTAATTATTGTCTGGATTTTTACATTTTGCTTTCACTGTTGATTTAAACTATGTTTTGGACATTTAAACCTTAATCACTAATAGTGTTTATTGTGATGACTTTTAATAACTTTAATGTTTGTTCAACATAATTAGTGTCTTGATCCTGGTCAGTCGCACGTCTCGCGGTAAAACTCCGCATGTGGATTTTAAGAATGTGACAGTTATTCTTTTATATTTTTACATTTCTGCTAAATTTCTTCGCATTAACACGCCGCAACTTCAGTGTTGTGATCACTAGAAGTAGTGAGGCATTAGTGTTCACCCCTGCCGCAACGTTGGGTGCTTAATACTAGTTATCAATAAGAAACAACTCATGGTTTAATGGTACAAAAAGACTAACTTAATTGATTACTTGTCTTAAATATTAGTATAATAGGTTTGCAATAACTAATTACATGAATGCGTTGACTTTAAAGATATATCGTTTCTGTTTAAGTTTGACCGTAAGCATTCAAATTCAAAACAACATTAAAAAAAATAAGTAGAAAATATTTTAACGTGTTTCTATTCGTTACATTTCATCGTTATCATTATGATATTGATAAACATTTGGGTTTTGTGACAAGAAATCGACAAATAAAATGATCAACTCGTGCGTAGATGGTGCGAATACATAATAAGAATGAAGAGAAGAGATTAACATTAAACAAGTATAAATTTTGCTCCGTATGAATGTTAATTATTAAAAATCTTGACTATTCACTTGATAAGAAAATCAGGAATCATCACAACAAACTCATGTAATTTATTCGTTGTTGTATTTGATTTCTTAATGTTCGTATTTAATTTCTTAGTTACCAATTTGATGACTAATTGCTAATTATTTCCCTGTAAAAGGTACATTGATGTATTAGGTTTTCTCACTCAATGATATATCAAATTTCCTTTAAAACGAATTTTTCTCTTTTTTTCGCTTCCGCCTCATGTGATGTTACGATTTGCAACCCTCTGGTGGTCATTTTGTGTATATATGTTTTCATAATTATTTAATACATTTTTGTACGTGGTTTAATAAACATTTAAGATTAAGCAATTTTGTAACAGAAGCAAATGCATACAAGAATATCAAATTCTTCTAGAATTCTCCACCAATTAAGTCAAACATATGGTGGAAACACGTTTAAATCAGTCTTAACAAGTAAACGGATGTCAAGAAAAATAAGAGAACCAATGTAGTGCTTCTCCATATTAAACAAATAATATCAAAGAACTATTTCTTTAATAGAAAATTTAAACAAAAAAAATAAAACTAATAATAATAATAATAATATAAAGAACTATTTCTTGAACAATCTTTAGATAATTTCTTAATAGAAATTTAAACAAATAATATTAAAGAACTATTTCTTGAACAATCTTTAGATAATTTCTTAACAGAAATTTAAACAAATAATATTAAAGAACTATTTCTTGAAAACTCACCTCAAAGAAACAATTATAATTAAACATGTTTAGATCAAACCATGTATTTTAGATTAACACATATGTATGTACTTAGATAATTAGGTTATTAATTATGGTGTTTAATAGTAACTTGTATCTAACTTAACTAGGTCTTTATATGTGATGTGACTTGTGATTAGAGCACCCCGGTGGGTGGTCTACCAAACCAAGGCAAGTGGTCCGGCACCATTGGAGGATGTAGTGTTAGTAATCTGACACAGGTCTGGGTTCTCGGAGCTGTATTCATGGTATTTAGATTAACACATATGTATGTACTTAGATAATTAGGTTATTAGTTATGGTGTTTAATAGTAACTTGTACCTAACTTAACTAAGCTTTTATATGTGATGCGACTTGTGATTAGAGCACCCCGGTAGGTGGTCTACTAAACCAAGGCAAGTGGTCCGGCACCGTTGGAGGATGAAGTGTTAGTAATCTGACGCGGGCCTGGGTTTTCGGAGTTGCATTTGTGCCGCAAGACGTGCAGGCACGCACGAGTTCAAACAAGTTCTAGTTCAGAAAACTAATTTTTGCAATCCCCCTGCGTGCGGGTAGGTCTTGTGGTAAAACATTTCATAAGACTACAATGGAGTGGTATAGGTTTTACGTTATAAACAACCACTCACTTTGTTACGACACCAATGTGGAACAAAGTATTTATCACTTTGAGACTTTCATTCACACACCTAAATTCCAACAATCCCCCACATGAAAAAGGTCGATCTCATAAACAACATTATTCCAATTAGATTTCAGCAGTTGAGGTTTGCATACGATAGGTAGGTGTTACCTTTGAACCTTCGCTCATGAAATGCACTTAGCCACTAGCTGTGAGTAGACATCGATGTCTTTGAACTCGTCTGCCGTTTATGTAGACACAATACAATTCACACAAGACTCTCCCTAACAAAGTCAAGTCCTTATAGTTTTGTTCGTTATGTTCATGAACATGAGCCTGGTTCTGCGAGAGCCATTAAGTATTGTCCCCCAACAATACCCTTCGAAGCGACCTCACTTCTCTCTCACATAGTGATTCACCATGTATGGTTACCTTAGTCGAATCATTAAAAGCCATAGGCTTAACATCACACTTGTCACTTTTAGGAATGGACTAGTAAGTTTACTAAGCTTTATAATAAACTACCTATTGAACTCAGTTCTTGGGATCTCCAGTCTATTGAGTTAGGTTTCCTTCATATGAACTTTAAGTTTTCAAGGGCTTCAATCCCATTCCCATGGATAACTTTTGAACTAATTCTCTACTTAGGCCTTTTGTTAGCGGATTTCGATATTATCCTTTGACCTCACGTAGTCAACAGTGATAATTCATGTAGAGATCAGTTGTTGTATCGTATTATTTCTACGTCTGATATGTCTGTTCCTACCATTATACATTGTGCTATGAGCTTTGCCAATTTCCGATTGACTATCATAATGTATACAAATGGCCGATGCCGGCATAGGCCATCTTGGTATATCCTCAACAAATTGACATACTCATTCTGCCTCTTCACCTACTTTATCTAAAGCGATAAACTTTGATTCCATTGTGGATTTAGCAATAACCTTTTGTTTCGACGATTTCCACTATATAGCTGCACCTCCAAGTGTGAATACATACCCACTTGCTGCTCTGGAATCATTCATGTCAGGTATTCAATTTGCATCACAGTGTCTTTCTATAATCGCTGTATATATGTTATAATGTAACCTGTTGTAACACCCTGTAAAATCGTGTCCAATAGTATAGTGACACGTGTTGTATTTTTTAAATATAGTCTATTAAAGACCAATAAGGACTAAAAGTGTCAACATGCTTGAAATTTGGCCTCTGAGTGACTGATATGTCAACATGTCACACCCCAACCTATGGCGGAAACATCGGGATGAGACGAGCAAATTGTTCAAAAGCATCATTGCGACAATATAATTAAATTCAATTTCATAAATACTAAGAATTAAAATACAAAGTTTCGAATAAAGTAAACAAATATAACATAATGTTTATTTAAGGTGCGTTTCTAAAGCTTATCCTAACTTGATTTCTTGCATCATCAGCTTTCCTGCAACATGTATTAAAAGCGTAGATCAATACAAAAGTATTGGCGAGCATACAAGTTTAAAAATAAAATCTAAATGTAAGAGTTTATTTAAATCTGACGGGAGTATAATAAAGCTGAATCGCATATATATGTAGACGACTCTCACATAATAATATATAATTGAATTCCTTAACTAGCATGCTTAGTATTATAATCATAACAATGTCGTGAGAATACATATTAAAACTAATAAGCATAAACAACTCAAACGTAACAAGTAGCATGTATAAACGAGTTTAATCTAACACATATGATTCACATAAGCGTAATCGATAACCCGTTTGGTATTGGGAACACATTCAATCTTGTTAAAAATAAATTTTGTAATTTATACATGTTGCACCCCAAAATGCGTTAAAGTGTAAAAAGGGGTCGAGTATGCTCACCTTAGGTTGCGTATACGTTTCTTGAAATTCGCACGAGTAAAGGTTGAAGGATCGACAAAAGAGTTTAACCTAGAATAAGAATATAAATTTCATTATTAATTTTGGATTACGGTGGAGTTGTTTAGAGATTACTAGGGTCGTTTTATGCATTCGCTCTCGATTGCGATTAATATCATTATTGTTCCATGATAAAAGTACTAAATTTATTAATTAGATAAATTTTAATATTAATAAAGTTATGCTAATAATTTTAGTAATTATGACAAAACTAACCAATTAAATACTATCAGTCTTTATTTAAGTTATAGACTTAGACCGATTAGTGTACATGATCAAAACGTATAACGCTTGATTAAACGATGATTGGATAGAATGTAGTTTAAACCCGACAAGTACTTTGACTTGCATAATATGGGTAAACTATAAACATTCTGGATTTTGAGATAAAAATGATAAGGTTAAACCCGTTTCGGTTAATTCCATAAACTAGTTACATATAATCAGCCGTACGCTTTTAAGCGATAATGGGTAACCGGATAAGTTATGGACAAGTTCTATATGCCATTATAATTTAAATAAGTTAAGATATCAACTTTTATGCCCGTTAAGGTTTTAAAACGAAGCTATGCCTCATAAGGGCATTTTGGTAATTTCATACCGTATAAAAGGAACTTGAATAAAATTTAATGTTATAATTATAAGTATTTATTTATGATATAATATCAGTAGGATACCAATTATATGTGTATTTTATCTTTTATGACCAAACTATGCACCGAAGGGGCATTTTTGTCATTTTACGCATAGTTTATAAATTATTTGGGATTCTGAGTTTATAGCATATACCTACTGTGAATATGTTTAAAATAAGTTTTAAAATCAGTAGGTAACAAGTCTTGGTCAATTAATATGGTTTAAAACCATAATATGGGCCGAAACGACGCTTATTTCGTAAAATGACATTTTATGCGATGTTTAATGAAAACTGACATTATGGTCAGACTGAAATGTCTTATATATGTTATTTAATATAAAATATCAGTAGGTAAAAGATTTACCTTGAAAAGATTTGATTAAAACTATTTTATGAGCCACAAGGGCTAAAATCGTCATTTATCGACATAGTTTAAGGACTTGCTTGAAAACTCAGTTTATAACTTGGTTTAACATCCCAAATAATCCTACTTATAATATTATATCAGTTATAACTTATTTTCAAGTTCATTATCATTAAAACCTTGATTTATGCAAAAAGGACATTTTTGTCAAAGATGGCATAATTATGGAACTTGCGCATAAACTTAGATTCCGATTATAATCATGTAATATAACCTCAGAGGATTATGCTACATTATATTACGATCATAATGCAACTTTAGATCAGTAGGTAACTAATCTAAATCAGCTCAGAATCGAAAGTCAAAGTAGAAGTCAAACTTCGCGACTTTCGGTTGCAAACCGACCCTAGAACTGAAATTGACTAGCCGAACATGTTTTAATAATTATTACCAACTTGTTTAAGTGTCAAAACAAGTTTCATAACATATATAAGATCAATTTATGATTTTTCCAAAAAATGGCCTGTTTGACTTTTTAATATCATAACTTTGACCCGTCAATTGGTCTAGCAAACGTGATCTTCAGGAGGTGCCCTGTATAGGGATTAACACCTACCTTATTACGATCACTGAGCCATGTTCATTTCGAACAATGGCTGGACCGTAATGGTCTTAACCGAAAGTCAAAGCGTTTTCTGTAAAACGCTTGACTTTTGGCTATAAAAGCCTATAAACGAAAATGCAAGAGCAAGGAACACTTACAAGAGGTTCCTAGAATGCAAGAGAACTAAGTTGGATGCTCCTTTCAGCTAGGAACTTCCTAGAGGAGGGAGAAGAGTGTATGAATGAGAAAGGTGCAAGTTGGAATGGTGAACTTGATCACCTATTTATAGTTGGAGACTCAAAGGAGGTGATGCCAGGTGTTTAGGGGTGTAAGAGGAAGCTTACAAGTGTCCCAAAACGTGGCATAGCTGTTTGGGAAGCTATGGTTTCGAGTAAATGGTTTTTGGAGCTTTGTGTGGCAGCCAAGCAAAACTTTCTGCAGTAGAGCTTTCTCGCGCCCCGCGAGAGACCCAGGCTTGGTCTCTCGCGGCCCGCGACCGCTCCTTGGCCATTTTCAAATTTTGACACTTTTAGCCCTTAACTTTTAAAGCTTCTAAAAACCTTTTAAAACACCTTTTTGGCACTTTTAGCCTCCGTCGCCAATACTTGGCATACCCGGGATTATGCCCGGACATTGTCAAGCTCTCGGTTCGTTAAAAGGTCACTCAGAGGTATAAATTAACATGTTGACACTTTTAATCCCTCCATTATCCAACTTTCACATATTTACAAAATTAAACCCTCTCGTCCAACAAATGGCACGTATGAGAGTTAGGATTTCACAAAGGATCACTCAGAGGCTGGGCATGTTGACATATCAGTCACTCAGAGGCCAAGTTTTAAGCAAGTTGACATATAAGTCACTCAGAGGCTAATGTTTTAAGCATGTTGCATATCAGTCACTCAGAGGCTATTATTTATGCATGTTGACATCGGATCGTCGCTTAGAGGCTCAATTGAGCATGTTGACGCCTTTAGTCCTTATTGGTCTTTAATAGACTGTATTTAAAATACAACACGTGTCACTATACTATGGACATGATTTTTACAGGGTGTTACAAGTAAGGAGGCGTGAGTTCATGTGTGATTCCATCTTTTGCACACCATCAATAAAAGGTGAAACATATTCACCTCCTTGGTCGCTCCTTACGATTTTGATTTTTCGATTTAGTTGATTCTCAACTTCGTCTTTGAACAAGATAAACTTATCAATAGCCTCGTCCTTACTCTTAAGTAAGTGCACATAGCAATACCTTGTACTATCATCAATGAACGTTATGAAGTACTTGTTCCCACCACAAGTAGGAATTGTATATAGATCACACACATCAGTGTGGATCATCTCGAGGGTTTCGGTGATTCGGTTAAACTTTTTGAATGACGATCTCGTTTGTTTTGCTTCTACGCAAGTTTCACATTTATTATTTGAGTCGATATCGAATGTTGGTATGCAATTAAGTTTAATCAAACGATGAATGAAATTAAAATTAACATGACCTAGTCTACCATACCAAACATTAGAAAACTCAAGCAAGTAAGCAAAACTAGTAGATTTTCACTCATTCCATTCATAACGGTTACATTCAATTTAAACATACCGTTGAGGGCATAATCCTTACCAACATACCACCATTTTTGGTCAATACGACCTTGTTTGACTTAATCACCATTTTGAAACCAAACTTGTTCAATTGCCACCCTAACACAAGGTTCTTACGAATTTCTAGAACACTTTTGACAAAGTGAGTTCCTTTAAAGAAGTCATCTTCAAAACCACATTCCCCTCACCTTTAATTTTTGTCGTGGCGGAATTCCTCATAAAAACCTTTTTCACCACTAGTCACCTCCTTGAAGGTGCTAAAAAGACTTTTGTCAAAGCACACATGACGGGTAGCCCCGTATCAACCCACCAATCCTTGTGATTTTGCCCAACTAAGATAACTTCTATGACCAAAATCAAGAGGCCCGTGACCATGGCAACAAGGTTATCAACCTCACAAACCATGTTCACTTGTTTAACATATTCTTTCTTTGGAAGCTTACATTAGTTGGCCCTATGGCCTTGCTTTCCACAATTGTAACAACTTCTTTGGAACTTCTTCTTCCTAACTCCCCCTTCAGGACCAAGGTTGGAGCGTTTCCCATGAATCTTCTTTCCACCCCTTCCACCATTCTTGTTTCTCTTTGAAGATTGGCCATGTTCAACAACATTGGCCTTTGCTATTTTAGGACCATCAACCCTTTTCGAGCAACTTCGTTATCTTCTTCAATACGAAGGCGAACAATAAGATCTTCAATGGTCATTTCCTTTCGCTTATGCTTGAGATAGTTCTTGAAATTAACCAGCTTGGTGGTAGTTTTTCAATCATAACAGCAACTTGGAATGTCTCGTTGAGCACCATTCCTTCCGCATGATATCATGAATAATAACTTGCAACTCTTTGACTTGGCTAATGACAGTTTTAGAGTCTATCATTTTAAATCCACCACAAACTTCTTAGTGCCCGCATCTTCTGTTTTGTATTTGTGATCCAAAGACTCTCATAATTCTTTGGCAGTCTTGGCTTTGTATACACATTGTGAGTGTGGTCAGATAAAAGAACATCTTTTGGAGAAGTCATGATTGAAGAAACAACAGTGGTCATGGGTTGGGGCTTGTGTCTGACACAATTCCCTTAAACAGGTTCATGGTCTTCCCCAGGGTACGTTGTCGATTTGAAGCAGCAGCAGCCCGGACTTGATCACTTGCCTGAAAAGAAACCAGCAGAGAGATTGAGAGTGAATGTTTTGTTTTTGGTATGTCTAAACTGATTCGTTTGATCTGGTTTTATAGGTATAAAGCCATAACGGATTTCTAATCATTATTTAGGAGCTGCATTCGTGTCCACAAGCACGCACGAGTTCAAACAAGTTCTAGTTCAGAAACTCATTTTTGCAACCCCCCCTTCATGCGGGTAAGTCTTGCGGTAAAACATGTCATAAGAGTACAATTGAGTAGTAAAGGTTTTACCTTATAAACAACCACTCACTTTGTTCCCACACTAATGTGGATAAAGTATTTACCACTTTGAGACTTTCATTCACACACCTAAATTTCCAACAGGTAGTCCGGTGGGAGGGGGTCCGGTGGAGCGGACCGGTTTGATTTAAGAGGAGTTCGGACACTCACAATATTTTTTTCTTAAATGTAAAATGGTAAAAAAAATAAGGTGTGACGTGGAGGTTTAGAATGGTTTATTGTTGAGGAAAAAGTGAAGTTTAAAGTAGCGATGATTTGAAATGACGTGAGATGCTGACTAGGTGATCTGTTGGGATGGAGGTGCTCTTATAGCAAGCTTTAAATTCGCTTCAACATACATTTAGAAATTATATGTTATAAAGGTAATATATTAAATGGTATATGAAAATGGATGTTGCAATAGGGACTTCC
The DNA here is from genome assembly GCA_947069175.1 of Scalesia atractyloides. Taxonomy (NCBI): domain Eukaryota; kingdom Viridiplantae; phylum Streptophyta; class Magnoliopsida; order Asterales; family Asteraceae; genus Scalesia; species Scalesia atractyloides. The sequence goes on from CAMTDV010000013.1 coordinate 25,716,597, forward strand.
TATCATTTCAGTTAAAGCGTTGGCAAAAACACTCAAATGTGAAGATTGAAAAATGTGACAACCATGATTTGGTCTCCGATTGCATGAACTTTTGTCAGAATAAAATTAAGTAGAGAAAATGAAGGAGGAAGAGTGATAATAATTATTGGTTTGACATGTGCTTGGTGTTGTGAGATTGTCTTTGTTGAAAGAATGTTGGTACTACATTAATAAAAATACAACTCATGATTTACTCATGAAAATTCAAACATATTATATGAATATGAGAATAGATTATGAAGAGGTATGATTTCGAATCGTACGTAGACATAGGGTATAGGGACCACATCACTCTAAGTTGGCGTCTCTGTCACTCAATAATATCTAAAAGGTACTAGAAGCTTCTGGAAAGGGACCTGACGACAGAAATATCCTCCTAGCAGACAAGAAGGATAATACATGGCATCAATAATGAGACGTCAGAAACTGTTACAAAATCCTGAGAGGACAAGGCGACAAACAGTACAATAGCAAGCTGACCTGGAGCGAATAACCGTGCGCCACGTCACCTCAGGGCTTGACATCTTCCGAGGAAACAGGACGGATATTCCTTCTGGTCGGATAGCTTGCAAACATTGGCTAGCTGGCAGGTCGCCCTCTCTCCCATTCTCCAGCTATAAATAGAAGGCTCAATCCACTGTTTAAGGGTTTGATTCCTTACTCTCTCACTATATACACACACTTATCCTCAAAACAATTACTTATTCTCACGTCGGGGGATGGTTACAAGGAGAACCCCCATCTTCTCCTCCCTGTAGCGAGTCACCGATGTCCGTTTTGCAGGACAATTGGAAGAGTTAGCCACCTGTCGAATGAGAAACAGAGGTTGAACCCCCGTTGCGAGACGACCCAGCTATATAGCCTTGGTGCTATTTAGTGTTTCTTCATATTATAAAACTGAATGTTAGCCATAATTCATTATTGTATAATCAATCATAATTGAATGATCTTAAATTCACTATATCATAAGCATAAGCCTAATGATAAGTAAGATCTCAATTCTTATAACAGTTATTAATGTATGATATGTTGTCCGAGTGTCAGAAGAAAGAACATGTTTATCTTTATCAAGGTGGACAATGAATAAATATAGGAGTTGAATCTATAGGGTGTGTTCGCCATTAAAATAAAACAATAAAATTTGCATTAAAGAATATTATTCTCTCTAAAAAATTTTATTGCTTCTGTCTCGTGTGATACATGATAGATACATTGCAATTTCGGCGTGCATATGCCAGTTTCCAAACTTATCTAAAACATGGTGGAAGCATATACTTATAACATTTTCAAACTCTTTTGAAATTTTCCATCAACGATCTAAATCCATGTAATTAAGAAACTGCAAAATTAACATATTTTGTTTGGAAAATAAAACCTTTGGAGGCATTCTAGGAAGACGAAAAGTTCTAAAAAAACTTATCTCTACTAGTAACCACCACCAAAAAGCTTTACTCCAATAGGTGTAATCCAATCAACTCAAAAAGTTTACACAATTAAAACCTTCAAAAACTCTTTCTCTTGGCCAACATTTAATAAATTTGATCTTCCAAGTGTCTTGGTTTTTTTTGTATGCAAGATGTTATGCATTAAGAAGATGCTAAGTGGCATTCTACGTCATTAGAATAGTCTACAAAGCCTCTAATCAAATAATGATTGTGTTAAGAATCGATGGTTTTATCCATTTTAAAAGCATTCAGCGACTTTTTCAATACCCAAATTGAGTTGAGGCATGAGGGACCTTCTTTTTGCATAAAATGAGAGATTATATCAATAGTTTATAACATTAACCATTGAAAATAATATATGATCGAGAAACTTTTGACAATGATCATAAGTACACAATGATTACAAAAAAGGGGACCATCAAAACCTTGGCAACTTGTACACTCAACCCACAAGCAATTACCATCTTATACATTGTAGAAGCGTGTTCGCATGATGCAGCAGGAGACAAAGACTGGTTATGTGTTGTTCAGTTGGTTAGGTTATTATCCTCAATTGAAACTGAAGTTATTGATTAGTTTATTTTTTTAACCAACTGGTTTCGGTTAATCGGTTTGATTTATTCAGTTAGATTGATGCCTTTTGATTTGATTTGTTTAATTTCCATTAATAGTCAAAACCAAATTCGGGCTACAAATTTTGCTTAGAAATACATGAAGTGGATGTATAAATATATGAAATAGAAGTATATATAAATACATAAATGAAGGTATAAATATGAAATACATAAACCGAAGGTATAAACGCTTAAAATATATGAAAATATGAATGGTTCGATTCGGTTAATTTTGGTTGAATGATAGTACAAAAAAATTGATAACTAGTTTTTGTTAATTGGTTTTCTGTTAATTCAGTTTTTGATTTATTTCGGTTTAATTCCGTATATTTTTTTTTGTTTCAGTTAACGATTTAGTTACTGCTCACCCTTAGACACTGTTAATCATGTAACACATAAATTTTTTTAATTAAAAACACTGTAATAGTAGTATCCTCAAGTAAAAAAGAATAACATACTCGTTTTTATGGGTTTGTTTTTTTTTTTAAATATTAACATACAAAAAATTATTATCATTTAAAAATCTTGGGGTAGTTAGTTTTTATAAAGGGATAAAGTATAAGTACTAACTAATTATCAATATTTTTGTTAAAGATGAGATATTAAAGTGTAATTAAGATGGGGGTTAAAGTGTAATTAACATTTGAAAAACTAATTTACCCTCAATTTAGGGTACATTATGCATTAAAGCAAAAAAAAAGTTTTTAATTTTTGGGTATCTTATGATATCCTTGTGTTATGCATTATATATAACTAGCAGGATGCCTGCACGATACGGCGTGAGCGACACATTGCATTGCGATACTCGTTTTTTGTAGTTTTCTAATTCATATAATATTTTTGTAGCATCATTGTGATAGATATACATCAAGAGCGAAGTAATCGGGTAATCCATTTCCTTATGATGTGCATGGTTCGGTCAGTTTGGCTATTATCCTTAACCGAAGTCGAAACCAAAGTCATCGGTTAGTCTATTTTATTAACCAATCGGTTTTCTGTTAATTACGTCGGTTTATTCGGTTAGATTGACGGTTTTTGTTTTGATTCATTTAATTCCGTTAATGACAAAAACCAAACTTGGAGAAATATATGAAATTGAGGTATAAATACACGAAATGAAAGTATAAATATATGAAATGGAGATATAAGGTATGAAATATACTAACTGGAGGTATAAAAGCTAGCAATATTTGAAAATATGAATGATTCGGTTCGGTTCAGCTAATTTTGGTTAAACGAGAGTACAAAAAACTTGATAATTGGTTTTTAGTTCATTCGGTTTCCAGTTTTTGGTTGATTTCGATTCAGTTTCATCTGTTTTTGGTTTGGTTTACGTTAATGCTGTAGTTATTGCTCACCGATAACCGGTTTTGGTTAATAACCGATACGTGCGCACGCGATGCGGTAGGAAACACAGACATTGTCATGGCGTGCATTGTTTAGTTGGTTAGATTATTATACTTAACTGAAATCGAGGTCATCGATTAGTCTATTTTATTAATCAATTCGTTTTCAGTTACTCGGTTTGGTTTATTCAATTAGATTGACGATTTTTGGTTTGATTCATTTAACTTCGGTTATATCCAAAACCAAACTTGGGCTAAAACTTTTGATTAGAAATACATAAAACTTACATATAAACATGAAATGGATGTATAGTTACTTGAAATGGAGGTTTAACTAAATAAAATGGGAGTATAAATATGAAATACATGAACTAAGGTATAAAAACTAGAAATATATGAAAATATGAATGGTTCGTTTCAGTTAATTTTGGTTAAATGAGTGTACAAAAACATTGGTAACCGTTTTTGGTTAATTCGGGTTTATGTTAATCAGTTTTCAGTTAATTCAGTTTATGGTTGATTTTGGTTCGGTTAACGATTTAGTTATTACTCACCCTTAGACTAGACATTGTTAATCACGTAACATATCATTTTTTAATTAAAAAACCTACAGCAATACCATACTCAAATTAAAGAGAATAAAAAAAATTATGGTGTAATTTAAAAAATATTAACGTAACAAAAGTTATGACCGTTTAAAAATCCGAGGTAGGGAGCTTAGTTTTTTATAAGGGGATAAAATGTAACTACTAACTAATTATCTATAATTTTGTTAAAGATTAGAGATTAAAGTGTAATCAAGATGAGATTATTAAATAGATGGTATTTAATCACTTGACTTTCTGTAGCTATTAAATATTCTGGGATAATGACCAAGTACGTTGAGTTTAATTTGTACACTTTGGCATCATCTACTTATACGTGTTAATCCACATGTCAATACCGACCAAGACAACTACTGAAACGTCGACAAAAATGAGTAGGTTGTCACGTACTTTTGGATTTTTTTATAGTTTATAAGATATGGCAATAATAAATAAAAGAATTATAAGTTTTTTGTAGTGGTGTGGTGGGAGGGTGTAACTAATTACCCATAATTATGTTAAAACTAAGGGATTTGAGTGTAATAAGATGGGGGAATAAAATATAATTATTATTTAAAAGATCAATTATCCTCATTTTAGAGGTGTATTTTTAAAGTAAGAGGACACAAGTTTTTATTCTTTAGGTATATTAAAATGTCTTTCTCTCATGTATTATGATATAGTATAGAGATAGATACTACATAATAAATAAAAATATTGGTACTATATAATAAATAAAAATCCTACAGGACACAAGACATAATTCTATACCTCCTCAACTTGTGTTTTCATACCACTCTCTCCTATTATTATATAATGATATTAAATAGTAACGGAGTTGAAAGAATATATTTTTAAATATTTATTACTGATAGATATTACATAACTAACCAAATAAATTTAATATGAATAGGGATAGTTATAATCTTTTTACTTATCAATTTCGAAAAGTAAAATACGTATTATATGTAATTAGAATTAGTACCCGCTTGGGTTCGGTCATGGATAATGACAACTTTTTTTAGAACATATTTAAAGTCAAATCACTATTACAATATTTATAATAAAAGATAACATATTTAAAGACAAACTACTATTATAAACACTTTTAAAAAGATACAACGTCAATAAATTTTCTTTCTATACTATATGACTAAATTTAATGTGCCTAACCTATGCTAATACATCATGGTGACATAACTGGCTATCATGTCTTCGTTAAGCGGTTGGGCTTCTAACTGGTGTAGCAAGTCGATCTCATTTTGGAAACCCTCCCTCCCTTTCCGTCGCAAGCCGGTCCCTTTTTGGACCCCCAACCTTCCTTCTTAGAAAAACATTGCAGGCTAATTTTTCCCAACTAACCCGAGACTGACCAACCAAACTTTAAATGAATCAATTATCAGGTTACTTTTTCCCAACTAAAAACCCGAACAATCCAACTAAAAAAACCCAAAAAAGATAAAACACGTTATACAACTCGATATAAAACTAGTAATACCAATATATATACCAAGCCTATCTCATTACCGCACCTTAATTTAATTTTAAATAGAAATGAACTAGAAGTGAAGATTATGGGTTGAAAGCCACATGTCTTAAGTTTGAATCCAATCCTAATCGGGTGTTATTGCAGCAAGCTTTCAGAAGACGGGTTGTTCACGTAACCGAAGATGATGGACTAGACTTAGACTATTCTCATTCACAACCTAACTCAACCCAACCTTTAATATAAAACTATTTTTTCTCTCTTCCACCTACACAACTCAACCTATCTCAAATTTTGACACACGTCCACAATCCAACCCAACCTAACTTTTTTTATTAAATCAATATAGGAAATGCTTATTTTTATTGTATTAAAAATAATAATATTTAAACAACTATTTTATTTCGAGATAAATAAAAGTTATTTATTTTAAATATAAAAATTGAAAAGTTAAACCATCAATTTATATAATATACTAGAAAATATACTTTTTGAACGAACTCTGTTTTTAATAAAATTTATATCGTAACGTTCACATTATTTTCTAAGAAATAAGGTGTAGTTAGTTTTTTTAAATTTAAATATTACAAGTTAAGAAATTGGTACTTAAGAAATAAAATGAAAAAGAAAATTGAAAGATAGCACCAATTAGATTTTTACAAGTGGCAAAATAAAGTGGGCAACCCTTTGCAACCTTAGGTTGCTTGGCCAATCGGGTTGTGAAGAAAAATATTTTTTTTCTTTTTAATTATTTAGACAACTTAGGTCGAGCAAAAGTCATCAATGGTGATAGCTTAAACTGCTAAGAATAAAGGGTGTGGAAGCCTATCATTTGAGAATTGCCCTCCACCTAAGCTGTCATGTTATCAGGGGGGCTATCCTCACACCTTGAGAATGGGTCTAAGGTGTGGATGATGAGATTCTTTTTTTATATTTTTCAAAATTACAAAACTTAATAATTAAAACAATACATAACTTTAAAAAAGCATTAGATAACTTAAAAAACCACTACTTGAAAATTAAAAACATAAGATAATATTTAAAAAAAATCCTAAGTTAAAAAATATACTAGATTGCTCAAATTAAAAAAACCCCACGAACTCCATTTTTTTATCTTTTCTTTATTTTTTTCTCAAAATGTCACAGTCTTCTTCCGGATATGTGTTGATATCGGTTGTCATGATCTTCCAATCCTCTCTTTCTGTCGCCACTTCCTTCAACCTAAGCCTTCGTCGACTTCACGTTTCTTCACTTTTATTTTTTGTATGTAACCTCGGTGTATGATTTGAAATAGGCAATTAAATAATCCATTTCTTGTTTTTTTGCAGCCTCCGCCCTTTTATCTTTGTCCCTTCCTACGTGACGTTCATCCTCTATAACTTCATTCACATACTCGTCAAACTCAGGCTCGTCGTTTATATATATTTGATAACGGGCGTCCGAGCCCCTCCCCCACTGTAATTTCCAGTCTCCAAGGTTTTGGACCGTTTAGTGGCCGTAACCTTGTTTGGTACCGACGCCACTTGTTAGCTTTCCTCATCACTACCCACACCCGCAGGTGTGGGAAAGTATGCTTGTGGCGATCTTCATATCTACACATCGCCTCTTTGAAAATGTCCTCGTCGTTCCACCCACTTGGAAGATAAGTATACAAATTGTTATAAATCCAACAAAAATGTTGGACTGTAGTATTCATCTTTAATCACTTGGAAGAGACGAAATCAACCTCTCGATACGCACCTTGATCCATAACTGAATGGATTTTTTTACTATTTCCTTTCAAAACCTTCTTCGGATTGGTTGTTGCCTACATTTTAACAATGTAATAAAATATCATATATATATACACACACATGTATATATATACATATATGTATACACACACACCCCACATATATATATATATATGGGAAGGTTTAAATGAGAACACTAAATATTGTGAGAACCATAAGAACGAATGGAAAAACTGCGATAACTTGGTAAAAAAACAATTCAGAATACAAAAATTTTTTTACACTTGTAATTATTTTTTGAATATAATGTTATAAATTTAATTTGCACGTTTAAATTTACATGAATTCGTAAATAAAGAAAATTCACACATGTGTAAATTTGTTATATTTACACATGTATAAAAAACCTAATAAGAGTGATTTTGAGAACCATAAGAACGAATGAAAAAACCGCGATAACTTGGTCAAAAACAATTCAAATTCAAAATTTCTTTTTACACTTGTAATTATTATTTCAATATGATGTTAGAAATTTAATTTGCACGTTTAAATTTACGTGAATTCGTAAATAAAGAAAATTTACACATGTGTAAATTTGTTATATTTACACATGTATAAAAAATATAAAAAAAAGAGTGATTTTGAGAGGAGAAATTAATTATTGATGTAGTGAAATTTTTTTTTTTTTTTGATGTTGTATCTTAATTATAATGTGGTTTGTATTAAAAAAAATTGGTTTTTATTGGGTTTTTCATTCGTTCTAACTATTCTCGCCATATTTAGCATTCTCAAGATAACCTTCACCATTATATATATATATATATATATATATATATTATATATATATATATATATATATATATATATATATTATATATATATATATATATATATATATATATTATATGGGTGTAAATGAGAACGCTAAATATTGTGAGAATGAATGAAAAAACCACGAGAACTTGGTTAAAAACAATTCAAAAAAAAGTTACACTTATTATTATTATTTGAATACAATGTTAGAAATTTAGTTTACACGTTTAAATTTACGTGAATTCGTAGTGAAATGAATTATTTGATGTTATAAATTATTTTTTTAATGTTGTAAATTCTTTTTTTTGATGTATTTTAATTTAATTACATTGAGGTTTTTCATTCGTTCTCGCGATATTTAGCGTTCTCAAGATAACTCTCTCATATATATAGGGGCATGATTTAGAGAAAACAATTGGAAGTGTGAAAATGGTGAGAACACCTCTCGTCCGTTTGAGAACAATCTATGGATTAGATTGGCGCGGTGGCATTTTCGTAAATAACATCAAATTTATTACGTTGACACGCTTCATTAAGGGTAATAACGTCTTTTGACTTCTCTAAAATAAAACGCCAAACTCAGGTATAAAAAGCCATCTTCATCTAAAACTCTAAACACATGCATAAAACGTCATCTTTATCTAAAACACCATTCATACAAACGCCAAATATTAATGTTGGGACGCGTTATAGTATTAACAGAAAAAGCTGAACAAACAGTAACTGAAACTTTACTACTAACATTTATTATAAAAATTCCCGCATAAACTACGCGCCAAACACATCATTATATAGATGATGTTAACATCCCTTCCATTGATCATACTCAGAAAACGTCATCTTTAACCAAAACGCTAAAATTGAAAAAAAAATCACAAAAAAAAGAACAAATGGCAAACATCGTTTCATGAAAATTCAACACTAGAATCAAAAATTTCGTAATTGACGTGTGCGTATATATACATATTTTTACAATGAATTTTACACACGAACTCGGTTCTAATATTTATAAAAAATGATTTATACCTTAACATTAAAACACACACAAAAGGACAAGTGTACCCTATCGTATATGTAGTAAAGTATGGGTAAGAACCAGATGTCGATACATGGACGCAAGCAGGCGCTTATGTACTACACCGTTGTCATTTATCTACCGGTAAAAAGATATGTGAAAGAGTTTTTACTAACATTTTCTAAAAATATATTTTAAAACACATAAGACTCCAAATACAAAAATATAATTTCTTTTTCTTTTGTCTTGTTTTATAAACAACCTAAGCATGTTAACTAAGTCAGAAATGTCGCAAAGGCACTTGATCAATTTTTTAATTATAAAGAGAATTAGTATCTATTTCGGGAATCCTAACATGATAATTCTTCGGAAAGTTAACACGATAAACACACTTTAACCACCTAAAATTATTCATTAACGAGCTATTGATATATATTCATGTGAATCTTTTAAAAATAGATTAGTCATCCGTTAAGAGTTTTCTAACCTCACTTTATCAAGGAAATCAATACCGATTAACACAATACGACCACCGAGACAAGCATAACGTAGATCATATCACAAACTTATCCATTTTGCAAGTCTTAAACATAAATCTACCAAGTTGGTCATTTTGGATAAAAAATACTCAACAAAGATTATGACACATGTTAAGAACTTACAATAACACCATCTAACCCGTTAGAGTCCTTACGTGTAAGAAAGCATTCTTGATCAAAATCAGATTTATCTTTTATTAAACCAATACCCATTTCTAGTTTCATGGTATAAACACATTAACCAGTTAATAGTTTACTAGCAAATGATTAATTATGGGGTTTTATCAACTTATCCTAATTAACCATTTACTAATCATCCAAGATAAACAACCTCAATCAAAAATCCAACATCAATGAACCAAGCTTTCCATATGATCATCAAGATTCAAACATGAACAAGTTGCCTGAGCTTCATTCCAACATGGTTACAAACTAAAGATTGTTCATAAAACAAGTATTTTACTAGCATTATAGTAATAATACATAAACATCAGCTCAATGCTTGCAAATGTGCTTAAAATGTCTGTTAAGAACAAGAATTCAAACCATAAACAAGTAAGGATTTGATGGATTGGATGAAAGATGAGCTTCTTGCAACTTTGAGGCTTGAAATCGACCTGAACCGGCAGCTCTCAGACCTTAGAAATCGCCCAGAAACTTGCAAAATTACCCAATATTTCAATCAGTAGCGTATGCTCTGTTTTATAGAGAAATTCATATCCGCACGGCCGTGCACTTTATGTGCACGCCCGTGCGCATCAGCATGACGTTAGCTGCAGGGTATGGGTCGACAAGTGGACGTTCAGGGCTCTAGATAAGCTGTTGATCGATGATCAGCTAGTGCACGGGCGTGCACATGGGTCGCACGGTCGTGCACGCCGAGAAATGAGCTGCATTGCCTTGCGCACTGCCAGTGCTTCCGAGATCACAAGTCGCGCACGGTCGTGCCGATGGTTTGCACAGCCGTGCGTGATCTGTAACTTCAACAGTTTCTGCAAAATTCATCCGGAACATTCGTCAATGCCACTTTTTCTCCAACTTTGTCTGTGGCACGCCGTTTTGGACCTGAAAATATAAAAGTGACCGACTAAGTACCTAAACGACGTAGTTTTAGCCAGAAACGCACAAAACAAGGGTAAAATAGGGGACTTAACTATGTATATTTTAACGTATATCAGTAATCATCTTTAACAACAGAAGAAGAGTGTTTGTGAAAACCGCCCAAGCCATACTGAACTTGGACGAAAAAGTTCAAAGGGGGATCCTAGCACTTGGCATTCCTCTTGATAACCTCTGTGAGAAAACACAGAGGGTTATAAAAAGATTAACCAGAAAATTCGGACCGTACCTGCAAATCCAATTGTGAATCCAGTCATCCAATCTTGGCGTTATGATGAAAACACAGACTTAGTGAGTGTTGTATGGGACAACGGGGAGCAGGAAGCCTACACGATTGAAAACATCATGACCGAACAGAGAGTTGTCTTCCTACAAGAGTTATGCAACGCAACATGTTTGAACCTAGACATGACCATAAAATTGGCGTTGTTAACTGACATGTTCATATGGAGATGTCATGTTCATATGGAGATGTCAAAGTCTTCAACATGAAGCAAATGATGATAGTGAAGATCTGGATGAGAATTTTGATGAAGAATTGGAAGAAGAAGAAGAAGAGGAGAGCGATGGATATTTCTCAGCCCAGATCCCTTCTGACGAGGGGTTTTAATTTTTTTCTTTTGTTTTTTGTGGTAAGTTATTTTCCGTCGTTTTTAATAAAAATACTTTATTTCACTACTTAGATGTACAAACGCCAAAATTACCACTAACTATAATAATTACCTCTAATTATTAAAAAAAATACAAAAATTGCACAATTGTATAAAACAAAATGCAAGAGAATATTAATTAAATTGTGCAAGTTTGATATGTCTCAAAACACCATGTTTTGTTTCAAACGCCATAACATTACTTTCACTTACAAAAGTTAATTAGTTGTATCCCCCCCTTATCTAAAACACCATTCATACAAAACGCCAAACTTAGTGATGCGACTGATGAGTTGCAGATTTAACAGATAAAACTGAAGAAACAGTAACTTAATGATGGGACGTGCCATATTTATTACTAAAATTTATTATAGAAATTTCCCGCCCAAATTACACACCAAAAACATCTTTTATAAACAAGCTCAGACCCTTCCATTGATTACACCAAAAGCAAACTCCATATTTTACTAAATACTATATAGCAAAACCTTGTTTCTGGAGATTCAGTTTTGTTCTCGATAAAATTTCACTTAATGAGGTGGACAACATTTTTAGGTCATTCTTAAGTGAGCATTAACAATGTTGTCCATCTCATTTAGCAAAATCTTATTGAGATAAACCTCACCTTTTTCAAATTAAAATGCCAAAAAGTTCAAAAATAACAGATGCTAAACATGTATATTGTGTGTTCTAACATGCTTAAAGATTGCACATGAAAAAATAAAAACGCCAAAAGAGTGTATGTTGTGTATTCTAACATGCTCAAAGATTGACTAAGAAAAAAATATATAAAATATAAAAACGCCAAATTACTCTTCACTTGCACTCGAAGACCGTGTCGTTCTTCTTTTAATTACGGGCTTCGTGCATGTTGATGCGTAGTGTCCGAAAGCTTTACAATTCTTACACTGTCTTTCTTTCACCCGGGCTTTCCTTTTGTTTTTGTTATTTCAATTACTTCCTGCTGTTTGGATTTCAAACGCTTGCGAGATCCAGAACCTTTCGACTTATACCCAACAGGGACGCTTGTAAAAACAGCACGCATAAATGTTTAGTTTTTACATACGTTTGAAAAATTGTTTCTCGTAAGTTGTCGTATAAAAAAAATTTGCGCAGAGTGTCGAATGTAAAAAGAATCGCCCACGGTGTCGAATGTGAATAAATGTTTTTTTATTACAAAAGATAAAAAAATGTTTTACGCCCCTAATCGCCGGCTTGAGCTCCACTAAACGTTTGTGGAATGTAAACGCTCTGTTTTTTTTCTTTGATTTTCATAGGTGTTAGCCCTTTAACGTTGAAATGACGAAATTTGGATAGATTAGGGGTAATAGTGTCTTTTTACATTGTATTTTTAAATAAAGAAACTACCATCAACTTTAATGCACATGCAAGTTCCACTCATCTTTTTTGAACATCAATAATTTTTTATACATAACGTTTTTTTTAAATAAATTACACCTTAATAACGAGTTTTTTATCTTTAATATGAGTACCATATTGTTATATCTATATAGATACTTTTTTATGTATAGCATGATATGAAGCCTACTGGAATGCAGGTGTAAATGCTGGTTTAAAACACCATGCAAAGAACATATGAAGAACACATACTGGACTGTAGGTTTAAAACACCATGAATGCAGGTTTAAAACACCATATAAAGAACATACGAAGAACACATACTGAACTGTAGGTTTAAAACATCATGAATGTAGGTTTAAAACACCATGCGAAGAACATACGAAGAACACATACTGGACTGTAGGTTTAAAACACCGTGAATGCAGGTTTAAAACACCATACGAAGAACACATACTTGATTGCAAGTTTAAAACACCATGAATGCAAGTTTAAAAGACCACACAATAGATTTTCGCACAGAACATAAAAGAAACCGTATTTCAATGATCATGATAACTTCTTGCGATCTTGAAGATTTATACGAGATGATAAATAAATCACAAATTCTTAAAGGATTTAAAAATAAAATCGTAATCCTAAAATAACTCCTAGGCGGTTATTGGAATATTTATCATTTAATTGAATTATTGAGTAAATTATTTTTTTACCTTTTTGAATTAATATAACTCAAAGGCATATGTCAGCCCCATAATATTTCTTACACTTCTCACATTCAAGCCCCCTTTTTACATGATCCTCAATTATATAATATATATATATATATATATATATTATATATATATATATATATAGGAGGGTTTAAATGAGAACGCTAAATATCGCGAGAACCGTGAGAACGAATGAAAAAACCACAAGAACTTGGTAAAAAACAGTTCAAATCCAAAATTTCTTTTTATACTTATCATTATTATTCGAATACAATGTTAGAAATTAAATTTACACGTTTAAATTTACGTGAATTCATAAATAAAGAAAATTTACACATGTCCAAAATTTCTTTTTATACTTATCATTATTATTCGAATACAATATTAGAAATTAAATTTACACGTTTAAATTTACGTGAATTCATAAATAAAGAAAATTTACACATGTGTAAGTTTGTCATTTACACATGTGTAAATTTGTTATATTTACACATGCGTAAAAAATATAGTAAGAGTGATTTTGCGAGGAGAAATGAATTATTTGATGTCATAAATTCTTTTTTGATGTTGTATTTTAATTACAATGATGTTTGTATTAAAAAAAATTCGGTTTTGATTGGTTTTTTTATTCGTTCTCATGGTTATCGCAATATTTAGCGTTCTCAAGATAACCCTCCCCTATATATATATATATAGATTGGACATTTTAAAATATGTAATAATACTTATAAACAATTGGACATTATGATGTAGCAACCCATGCCTTGGCTAATATCTCCTCTTCGATTTTTGACAAGGCTTGTGGTTTTAAATTTCGATGTTTGGTTACGCTTCCACGCACCGGTTGCTTATTTTTTCCGTATGGAAGTTTGGGGTTGCGTTTCTGGCACAAATTCTTCAACCTCATCTTCTACCGATTGAGACGATTTGATCGGCGGTGGTGATGATTGAGGCTGCGGTTGAATTGCGTGTTAAACAGGTTTCACATTAGCATTTGTTGCATTTGGGTGAAAGCATCGGGGATTTGTTGTAAACCCGCAAAAGAAAATTGAGATGCCGACCACTCCGGATCGAGTGTTGGAGTTTAGGCGGGTACCGCGAAAAGGTTTGGAATCGGGTTTGAATTTTGGTTGTTTGGATCCATGACAAAAGTTGAAGAGGTTTTATAAAAATTGTAGAGGTTTTATAAAAGAAGTAGAGAGTTTGGTAGAGATTATGTTGAAAATGGATATAAGTTTGGTTTATTTTTAAAGAATAAAGTATTTTTTTGTTGAATATAGCCGTTCATCAATGGCTTGATTTTAAAAGTTAGCCTATTATTGACGACGAAGAGGATGAGAGGAACCAAGAAGGGCGGTGTCGACGTGCTTCCACGGGACTCAAAATCCCTCCGACATCACACACCCCTTTTAGTCTAATGTGAGATCGTCTTTTACTATTAGTTACCACGGTTGATAATACGTGTCAATTAAACAGAAAAAGAACAGTCTTTAACATTATTCTAAGATGTTTAAATAAATTATACAAATCACCTTCATTTCCATATTTTATAACACAGAAAAAAACAATCACCAGCCATCTGTGTCCAGATCACCAACCACTCGATCAAAACTTTGCTGCCTAGTCACATACATCCGCTCACCGTTTGACACATGGCACCATTTCCACCCTACGTGTCATCTCTTTAACCTAATCCCCTTCCATCTCATCTCATCTCCTCTCCGGACCACCGTACCACCACCCTCTCACGGCGGAATAGCATAATCAACCTTCTCTACGAACGTTTTTTCTTCAATTTCTTCTAAATCTCGCAATCTCTCCGACAATTTCATATCTATTTCGCCATTAGAAACAGCAATCTGCTGAACAGGATACTATCTCACGATTTATTTGAGGTTTTCTCTTTTTTTGATTATAAATCTGTTAGTACGCACATAATTATCCTGTTTGAACAGGTTTTTGTTATAAATCTACTAGTACGCATATAATTATTCTCTTTAATCTGTTTTTGTGAACAATTATTCTGATCTGGATCTGATAATTACTGCGTTTTTAAAGATTTTGTGAGATGAATTGTGCTGTGGTTAAGTTTGACGTGTTTTTGTGAACGATTATTCTGACCTGGATCTGATTATTAGCGTTTTTAATGATTTTATTTCGTGAACGAGTATTCTGATCTGGATCTGGTAATTATAGCGTTTTTACGAATTTTTGAGATGGATTGTGTTGTATAAGTTTGATCTGTTTCTGTGAACGGTTATTTTGATCTGGATCTGGTAATTATAGCTTTTTTAACGATGAGATGCACTGTGTTGTGGTTAAGTTTTATCTGTGTTTGTGAACGATTATTCTGATCTGGATCTAATAATTATAGCGTTTTTTTTTACGATTTTTTAAAATGAATTTTTGGTCTGTTTTTGTGAACGATTATTCTGATCTGGATCTGACAATTACCGCGGTTTTAACGATTTTATGATATGAATTGTGTCTTGGTTAAGTTTGATCTGTTTCTGTGAACAATTATTTTGATCTGGATCTTGTAATTATGATGTTTTTAACGATTTTATGAGATGGACTGTGTTGTGGTTAAGTTTGATCTGTTTTTGTAAATCATTGTTTTGATATGGATCTGATAATTTTAGCATTTTTAACGATATTTTTTAGATGAAGGATATTATGATCTGGATCTGGTAATTATTGTGTTTTCAATGATTTTATGAGATGAATTGTGTTGTGGTTAAGTTTGAACAGTTATTCTGATCTGGATCTGATAATTATAGTGTTTTTAAATATTTTTTGAGCTGAATTGTGTTGTAGTTAAGTTTGATCTGTTTTTGTAAACGTTTTCTTGTGAATGATATTTTGAGATGAATTGTGTTGGGGTTAAGTTTTATGAGATCTGTTAATTTGTATATTAATTGCTCTTTTGACTTGTAGATTTCATGGGAGCTGGTGAAGGAAGCTCAACTGCCAAGCCTTCCAAGCCTACCTTAACTCAGGTGGTGTTATCATTTCCTTTTTGCTGGATGTACATTTTCTTTAGAATTGTCACACAAAATTATCGCAAACTTTTACCTTATCTTCAGGAAACACATCCACCGTCATATGCTGATTGGTCAGCCTCAATGCAGGTTAATGATCATAATCATAAATTCATGATACGATATAATCATTACGTTTATAATTCTTTAGTTATGAGCATTGAGATTGATTTTTATGGAAGTGTACGTGTTTTGTGTTAGGCGTATTATGGTGGCGGAGCTCCTCCACCATTCTTTCCGTCAATCGTTGCATCTCCAACTCCTCATCCATGTATGTGGGGAGGCCAGGTTAACATCATCATTTTTACTTAGTTTTTATAGCCTAGTGGCATCTTGGGGGTGGGATAAGGCTTTGGAACCAATAGGTCATGGGTTCGATTCCCACAAGGGGGTTCTTCCCATATTTATTTGGTTTCCTCCTGAATTTGTGTATAGGCATTATGCCTAGTGGAGATGGATATGATTGGGTGGTTCCGTTGGTGGCACTATGATACTCCAGTGGTCCGTCAGTGATCCAACCGTTCAAAAAAAAGTTAGTTGTTTATTAGATTTCGTGATCTATGGATATACTGATGTATGCTTGTGTAACTTATTTCAGCATCCTATGATGCCACCATATGGGGCTCCAGTTCCGTATCCAACTCTATATTCCCCGCCAGAAGTTTATGCTCATCCGGGCACGCCTATGGTTGTCCGCCAGAAGGTAGCATCAAGTTCAGGGAATGACGGTAACACTACCCAAAGGTGTGTATGGATCATACATATTCTAAACCGGTTATTAATAAGTAAAATTTTGTTTTTTCCGTCCCTAAGGTTTGGCCTGTTTTGCGAAATTCGTCCAAAGGTTTGTTTTTCCGCATCTGGATCCAAAAGGTTTGAAATTTTGCCATTTTCATCATGCTCGTTAACTCCATTCATTTTTCTCGGTTAATTCATGGGTATTTTCGTCTTTATTTGTTAACTTAAAGGGGACTTCGATCATTTTCACTTTATGTAAAAAGACCGAATATCGCTGAAAAAGACCAAATTGCTCTTTAAGTTAACAAAAAAGACGGAAATACCTTGACTTAACGGAATAAAATGGATGGAGTTAACGAGCCTGATGAAAAATGACAAGATTTCAAACATTTTGGTTCTAGATGCGGAAAAAAACATTTGGACGAAAGTCGCAAAACTAGCCAAACCTCAGGGACGAAGATGGCATTTTACTCTTTAATTTAATATTTTAATATACCACATTATTTATCTTTTTTAAATCATGCAATTATTTATCTTTTTAAATCATGCAAAACTAACTATAAAATTTGAACATTAACAGTGCTGAGAGTGAGAATGATGGTTCTTCAGATGGTAATTTAAACTCTGACCTTTCACTCGACTCTTTTAATCCATGATATAGAATTGTAATTTTCATTTTATGCAGCCAATTTGCAGAATGACAAGTCCGGGAATCCAGTTATTCATACGCCTGCTACTGCTAAAAATGTAGCTGTAGAAATGCAATTAAATCCTTCTGGTGCTCCTCAAACAGCGGTCCCACCACCAATAATGGGACAGTGGCCACGGGTATGATTCAACTAATAAAGTCATTTTCTTAGAGTAAAACGTCATTTTCATCCCTGAGGTGGTTTGGCCAGTTTTGCGACTTTCGTCCAAAGGTTTGTTTTTCCGCATTTGGATCCAAAAGGTTTAAAATCTTGCCATTTTCATTGGATCATTAACTCCATCCATTTTTTCTCCGTTAAGTCAGGGGTATTTCTGTCTTTTATGTTAACTTAAAGGGCTATTCGGTTTTTTTCTCTTTATGCACAAGCATTTAGCATACTGTACAGCTATTCAAAAGACTGAATTGCCGTTTAAGTTAACATAAAAGAAGAAAATACCCCTGACTTAACGGAGAAAAATAGATGGAGTTAACGAGCCGGATGAAAACTGCAAGATTTCAGACCTTTTGGATGCAGATGTGAAAAAATAAACCTTTGTACGACTATCGCAAAACTAACCAAACCTCAGGGACAAAAATGGCATTTTAAATTTTTTTGTTTTTAATTTTATATGGATGTAAAATTTAAGTTAATTAAGTGATGCAATTATCATACAGCAAGATGAACGAGAACTGAAGAGACAGAAAAGAAAGCAATCTAATCGAGAGTCAGCTAGGAGATCGAGAATGCGCAAGCAGGTAGTTGTTGAAGGAATTATAGAAATGTATTTTCTATTTATTTGGTTGTATTTTAATAATGTATATGCGCAGGCTGAGTGTGAAGAGCTACAAGCACGAGTTGAAGTACTAAGCAATGAAAATCACGTGCTGAAGGATGAGCTGCAGAGACTCTCTGAGGAATGCAAGAAGCTAACATCTGAAAACGATTCTATGAAGGTTTATGCAAACTCCAAATAACTTATACTTGTTATTAAAAAAAATTATTTGTTATATTTTTCATCGTTGATAGTTATTAACTCAATGTTGCTTGAACAGGGTAAGTTAAGTGAGTACTGTGAACCTGAGGTTGTGCCGAATGTTGATGGTCATCTTAAATCTCGAGAAGATGAAGGTCAACAATAAGAATGTGACAGGATCAGACAATTTAGTTTCTAAAACTACAAATTTAGAACAAAAATATTTGCCAGTATTATAAAAAGTTACCGTAGGATTGATTGATGAAACTCAAATGTTGCGTATCTCGCGCACCTTATGCTATTGGTCAAACTGATAGGAAGCTAGAAACAGGCTTCCATGGGTCTGGCTCTTTATAAAGTAGGCTTTTGTATAACCCTTCGACTATTTCATTTATTTGATTTCACCTTCTTTACCTGTGAATACTATATTATTATATTGTATTATGAACATTACTTATGATGGGCCGTGACAGGTTTACTGTGAACTAGGCTTTTGGGGTCCGATTTTCATACCCAACTTTGTACAACTATTATGGTTTATGTCCTTGATCAGAAAAAGAACAACAGATAATATTCGGGTATTAATGATAAAGGTGTTCTTGTGGTTTTTTAATTTCAGTCACAGTCTATTTGTGTATATCATTGGAATGGCTTACATAAATAATTCTATATGCTTTCTTCGTAAACTTGCTTCTCTTTTTCTTCCAAAATGACTATTTGTGGTCTTCTGCAAAAGGGGTTGTATATATTTTCTTTAACTTAAAACCCCTTTTGCAGAAATAAGAGGGTTTTGAAGTTTTTAAAATCATAGCATGACTTGAATCAGCACACTCTTTATGTTACCATCGTGTGTATTTCTTGATCTAAAGTGTACATTATTTCTTCATAACCATTCGGGTTTAAAGGAGCCGGAAAGAACCGTTTTCCATGGCATCATCATCATCAGTTGTTGGTGTATATGGAGAACTAGGAACAAGATGAGGTTTTCAAACAAGCTGGCTCGGGTCAAAACCATTACTAGCAAGATAAAGATGGTTGGGTTCTTATGGTTTAAAAGTAGATCGAAGCTCAAAACTGTGACGTGAGATAATTGGTGTAAATTTGTAATTATGTAAGCGTTTTTGTTAGTTTGGCCGCCTGCTTTTTCGGGTTGGTTCATTTCTATTGAAGTTAGCGTTTCAAAAAAAAAGTGTCCATTATTATTATATTAAAAAAGTGTCCATTATTATTATATTAGAATGTTGGTCGATTTTGATGACTTAACAGGCCCGGTAAAAAAAAAGTCATGTTATATATCAAGACAAAATCATTGTGACAAGTAGGTTCCACCACAGCTTTTTCATATGTAAACATGTTTATAACGCGTTCCTAAGAGTGAACTGCAACCATCCGAGAGCATCATTTAGATACGCAATTCTCATGTGTAGTTTGTTTTCTAGTGGTTTTATACTTTTATATACGCATACATGAGAGGATAAATATGTGGGCTTAGGGTTTTACTTCAGTATCACTTCTCTCAGTCTTGTTATATTTTCTCTTTCTAGTTTGTTAGGGTTTGATAGAGATCTGTTGATCCTATGTGATCTTCTGTATTGTTCTTGATATAGATAAATTGATATTTCAATATGGATATTGTTGTTATTCTCAGAGATCTTCAATCTCTAAGATCTAGGGTGTGGTCCGGTGTTTCTTGGTTTGGGTAAACTAATAAGTTTTAGTTTTGTGCGCTATCTTCTTTGTTCTATGTTATTATTTACCATTTTCAACATCTTGTGTGGGTTATTTGGTATTATTCTAATTTTCGCTTCTTTTGTTTTTTATCTTTTACCTACTCTCTCTCTCTCTTAAAGCAAAAAAGTGAATGGTTAGTGGTTATAAAGATAACAAAAATAAAAAAAAGGCATATCATATATGACTCTACATTATTATATGATGAGTTAATTACACAGATGGACCCTATGGTTTATATCAAGTTTCACCTTTGGGTAATAACTTTTTTTAATAAGTTCAGGTTTCATAGTTTCACTTTTGTAACACCTTTGGGTACTAACACCAAACTTAGTTAATTTTTATGTTAAATTTCAATAAAATGATTAAAATACCCTCCATTTTAAAATGACCATTTATATCATTACTCTATTTTTAATTCCACTGACCATTTATGTAATTACTCTACTCCAGGTAGATGTTCCACTAAGAAACGAGGACTTGAGGATCGACACATAAAGGTCAGCATGCAAATACCACTAACAGTGTTGTTAGGATTACACATATTCCATCAGGCCTCTCAGTAGCTATACAAGACGAAAAGCTCATAATGATTTTTGTTTCGATTTGGTTTGTTAGAACAAGGCTAAAGAACTAAAAGTGTTGTGCGCAAGACTGTATGAGATGGAAAGATCGACTACAAAACAACAGATCAAAGCTAAGATCAGACCAAGTATTAATAGTATACAATTTTTTAGCTTTTTGTACAAATACAAGTTGATGCTAACCCGCGCGTTGCAATGGGATGTTGATTGTGAACGTTTTTATAATATATCCAATAATTGATAATGTTTCATTCATTTTAGGTTGTGGATATATTTTTATCAACTACTATTCAGTACTCATTTTTCTTTTCTGTTATTCAATTCTGCACCAGTCACACATACATATGCTTTACTCACATATTTATGTAGAATCAAAAATCAATTTGATGGGTATTAAAGTGGTATAACAGCCTAGCAAGAATCCTTAGACCAAAGTGTAGAAAATAAATGTTCTAAAAATTTAAAGCAATATCATTATAAGTGTGCAGATTCAAAAAGAAAAATAAGAATAAGAGTGGTAATGGTATATAATTATAAGTATTAACCGGTTTGTGATCCAATAAGTGAGAAATTGATAAACTTGGATATCAAAAGAGAAATATCTTTCTACTATTTCTTTTTAAATTGTTTATATCAAAAGCCAAACAATTTTAAATACAAAGCAGTGGTATAGTATATATCATATCAGGCTTGCTTATTCACAAAGGAATTAAGTTTTCAATTTTCTCTATTACCAACAGAATACGGAGTCGACAAAACAGTCAAAGGAGCTGACGTCTCCTACGTTGACACGCCTGTCACAAAACGCATGTGGAAGTCGTTTACACGCAGCATCAGATAAAAAGAAAGTTCACACGGCCGGTGGTGGTAATGGTTATATAAAGTGGTGAAAAGGTGACAAACGGTGGCGGTGGGACTACCTGTGATTAAGTCACGCTGGTAGTAATTTAACATAAAAATTAACTAAGTTTGTTGTTAGTACCTAAAGGTGTTACAAAAGTGAAACCTGTTAAAAAGAAGTTGGTAATCAAAGGTGAAACTTGCTATAAAAAAACAAGATAAATTTATGTTTTAAGAGCATCTGCAATGCATATTATCACGTCGTCACTCGTCAGCAACAAGGGATTAATCCTTCAAAAACACTTGTTTCTTCGTATCATCCTTCACAAAGGTCTTTCTATTTTCACACCGTTGTCATCTTTCTTTCGCAATTAATTTCATAACTTGAAACCAAACAAACATCATCATGGTTACAAAGATGATGCCAAAAACACCATACAAAGGGTGCCGTGCAATCAATACTTGTTTAAACTTATCTCTCAATCTTAGTGGAGACACTTATAATTGCAAACACTTAACAGAAGATTGGCTCATCTCATCAAGTATTTCATTAATATGTGCTTGTATTTCTTTCTATTTAGGTGATTACATCTCCACAACATATCCCCTAAATCCCAAGTTTCAACTTATTTCCAAATTCAAAAACAAAACACCACCCTATTGCAATAGTATCCGTCTGTCTACATGACTATTATTTCACCACTAGCTTTTCCTACAACACTAAAACCTCCATGCTGACGTGGAAACAAGTGGCCTATCATGCCAACACAGCACCATCTCCGCCTGTCGTTTCGCCACATGGAACCCCCTCACCTGCACCCTCCTCAACAAACACTCAGCTTGAAACTCAGCAAACTGACTCATCTCCACTGCCCTAACCCCTGCCCTACCAAACACCTCGCGCCACGTGGGCGCGTGCCGCCCCGCCGCTTCCACCACCGCCGTAATTTTCGGCAGCAACACGAACCTCTCAATCTTCCGCATCCAATCACCTCCACCTCCACCTCCACCTCCACCACCCCTGCCACTGTTCACGGCCTCCAAAGATTCTAAAACCGTGGAATAAAATTCGAGTCCGTCGATAACCGTCTGGCGGAAAAATGACGGCTCGGTGGCCATAACTCCTTCGCCGTCTACGCAAACGATAACTTGTGGATCAATCCGATGGATATCATTAATAAAACCTGCTCCGATACGATAAAAGATAGTTGAGTTCAAAAGAAGCGCGGTCTTCTCCCCATCAATAAACTTAATAGACTTAAATGATAAATACTCAAAGGTTCGAAACAAGACGAACTCTATATCGAACGGCAGTTTCAAACCGCGAGCGAATTGCCAGAGATTATCTCTGATCAATTTCGATTCGGTTCCATATTCTTCCGATACAACCGCGGTGATTCTAACCGCGGGTGAATGAACTTTCCGCGCCTCCGCTTTTTCCGCGATTTCTCTCATGAACGATGCTAAATGACCACCTAGACCGATGTCGAAATCGATGACGTGGATGATCATCGCACCGTCCACCGCCTCCAGCATCGCTTGGTTAGCGGTGAAGTCGGAGAACAACGGGATCGGAGAGACGTTCGAGAACGTTCTGTACGCTTTGATGGCTTGAATAATATCTGAAGGAGCAGATGACTGAGTCAACCGAGTTGATCCGGTGAGTAGACTCTGAAAAGCCTCTTTGAAATAATACGCGGCTCGCTGAAGCGGCTTTCCGTTTGGCGCACGGAGCCGCTGGTTGAGCCGCGTTAGTATCACTTGAGCCAGCTGGATAGACCGAGTTTCGAAACACTCGGCTATCCTGATCAGCTCGTCCACATAGTCAAATCCGTTGTTATTGTTACTGTTACTGTTATTGTTACTGCTGCTATTGTTATCGTCATCATCCTCGCCCATGAAATCAAGCGCGTTGGCGCTCGGGTTCAAGTTCTCGAACTCGGAGTGAAATAACATCGCAGTTGCTGGAATATTCGCTTCGGTGTGAATCGGGGCAGCTCGGGGAGATCAAGCGGATAACCCGACTTACTAGAGTCATCATGAAGCCCTAGTTCCTTCATGAGAGAGTCCCATTCTTCAAACTGATGGCTCATACCATGCTCAATGGTATCATCCAACGGGAGCTGATCACCCGAGGACAAAAACACAACACTGTTATTGTTACTGTTACTGTTATGACCAGTCGGTTGAAACTCCAAAGGCTTGCTAGAAACCGGACTAGGCGGGCTCCGACGCACGTCGAGTACCGAATTCGGTTCGTATCGGTTAGTTACGATACCAGCACTAGCAACACCACCACCACCAATAGTGAGTTGTTGCTTGATGGGCGAATTAATATTGTTTTGGGATGAGGCAAAGGGCAATTTCATTACTCAAAGGTGACACAAGTGTGTGTAAAAGTTGATTGAATTTATTGAATATGATGGTGTGTGTAAAGAGGGTTTTATGAGGTGCTGATTATGAGCTTTTGTAACCGATCAAAGTGGTGGGGTATGGACGGCCAAGGTTAATGGGGCATGAGGGACATTGAATTGACAATACAGCTTTGAGAGGGGGGGTGGGGGGGTCAGAAGATTGATTGATTGAGCCATATCATCGAAACTTCTTCATGAAGATCTTCATAAAAATAAGAACCACTTTTGCTTTTGGGGATATCAAATTCCAAAGCCTCAGGTCTTGTACAAGCTGTGATGCATATGGTACAAGTTGTAATGCAGTGTTGCAAGTTGATGAAATAGAAATGTTGGGAAAACAATTTATCTTTTGCCTTTTGTTGATTCTCTTGGTTTTTGCCTTTTTAGAGGTAAGTGGGTTGACCTCCAACTCTTCGATCGCCTTTTGTTGAAGTGTTACAATCTTGTAAGTTGTGACAAAACATGTTTTAAATGAATTAATATACTCAATTTAAGTTGTAAGTTTGTTGTTATAAAATCATATTAAGTTTTTACGTATGCGTTAAGTTATCGTTACATGTGTCATTTGCTAGTTAAATTGTCGTCATAAGTCTTTCGATGGTTGAGTTGTCGTTATCGATGGGAGGTCGTAAGGCGTCTAGCACCGAGAGATTTAATCTAATATAGACCATGTTCATATGCACATCAAATATAATTTAACATCATGTATCTAGCATGTAAGTGTAAATCCTAATGAATTTAACAATAGTTTTTATTTAATCTTATTACTTTTTTACGAAAGTAGGAAAACGATTTTTTTTTCTATCTTTGAACATAAAATTTATATGTAACTGAGGTTAACATATTAATTATTAGTTTATTACACTAAAAATATGGAGTAATTATTAAAACTTATGGTAATAATAATTTCTCTAGTTCGTTTTGTTGTGGTATAGTAGTATTACACTATAATAAAATTAAATAGAGTAATTATTGTTACGTTACATTTGAAGTAGCATACTAATAATAATTATTCTTGTTCAAACATGATCATTATAGTGTTTCTTAGGGGGTGGGGCGCCATGCGACAAACCCATTTAGGGTTCGAACCCGCTAGGCAACACCGCCACCACCTCATTGGATTCGGCTTAAGGTAGTTTAGACGGCAAAGCTTTACCGTGATTTT
The DNA here is from genome assembly GCA_947069175.1 of Scalesia atractyloides. Classification (NCBI taxonomy): domain Eukaryota; kingdom Viridiplantae; phylum Streptophyta; class Magnoliopsida; order Asterales; family Asteraceae; genus Scalesia; species Scalesia atractyloides. The sequence continues at coordinate 25,742,221 of CAMTDV010000013.1, forward strand.
TTTGGAGAGAGAGTGGTTTGAGGAGGCAGTGTCCATCTTTTTAGGGTGTGTGTGATTTGTGGGTGGGGTTCATGGTTCTACGAAACTTGTAGGTAGTTGCTGCTACTATTTTGGTGTATCTAAAGTAGTTGGGTGTAGAATTGACATGGCAGTGTGCCGGTACGTGATTCAAGGAAGCTTGGGTAATAACCTTGGATACTCCTTTCACCTTTACACCTCACATGTTAAGTAGGGTTTGTATTTGATCATAGCATTGTATACAAAAGTGCCTTTAAGACACAAAGCTATGTGAAGCATCACTTTTCTCCGTATTTCGTTTTCATCTGTCTTTTAACGGCAAAATTACCTATTTCTTTTTTCATCTACACAATCCTTTAGGCTATCCGGGGCGTAACGGGGAGGGGACGCGGGGTGTGTGTTTGCCACGGGGGCACACCACCGCCAACCCCTTTCACCACGTGGGGAGGTTAAATTGGTGGCCATTCACCGCATGAAGAATGTGACCGTTGGCTTTTTTGAACGTTAGGGAACAGGCATATAGCCGTTAATTTAAAAAAAAGGTTTTTTAAATATTAAAATTATATAAATCCAACCCCTTTTAAACAAATTCACACCAACACATTCCTCCATTTCTCCTAAAAAACTAAATATCTCTAACCCAATTTTATTTAAAAATGGTAGAAGAGATACTGTTGTTTTTCCCACCCGGTAGTAGCATAGCTTTTTTCCAAAAAACTCATCGATGAAGCCGAACTAGAAGACATGGGCACATCTAGTAAGAAACGTTTTATTCGTCGTGATCGCGAAGGTGGCCACGAAACCCTTATGGCGGATTATTTTGTCGACGACCCGAAATACAACGAAGATATTTTTCGTCATAGGTTTGGTATGTCAAAATGATTGTTTTTAAAAAATGTGAGCGATGTGGAAGCTAATAACCCGTGGTTTGAAGAGGGCTTAGATGGAAGAATGAAGAAGAGCTTTACACCGTCGCAAAAAGTAACATCCGCTATTAAACAACTTGCAACCGGTAACACTTCAGATGAGAAAGACGAGTATTTACATATGGCCGAAAGGACTTCACACGAGTTTCTAGAGTATTTCTGCCAAACTGTATGTTCAATTTACGCTCCCGAGTTCTTACGTAGGCCAACAAGCCACGACATGCCGCTTTTGTACCAAGTTCACGAGGATAAACATCACCTTCCTGGTATGGTGGGTAGCCTTGATTGCACCCATTTCGTATGGAGAATGTGTTCCACAGAATTTCGCGGCCAATATATGAGAGGAGATCACTGTTACCCTACGGTTATGCTCGAAGCGGTGGCCTCTCAAGATTTATGGGTTTGACATGCTTCTTACGGTCCATCAGGTGCATAAAACGACATCAATGTGCTTCAGCAATCTCCATTGTTTGATACAGAACGAAATGGAACGGCCCCAAAATGTCCATTTTATATTAACAACCACTTATACAAACGTGGTTAGTATCTCGTGGATGGAATCTACCCTACATGGTCCGTGTTTGTCAAATCATTTCCATACCCTCACCTACTAGACGGAAATAAGTTCAAGAAGCAACACGAGGCAGCAAGAAAAGACGTAGAACGGGCTTTTGGTGTTTTGAAGTCAAAATGGGATATACTAAATCGGCCAATTCGTGCTAGGAGTCTAAAAAAAATCTGACACGTGGTGTATGCATGTATTATTTTACATAACATGATTTTAAAAGACGACGGAAACGCGATAGCACCGGTACAAATACGGAATCCTCCAGTTGAGCCAGCCCTTGATTATAGTGTGTTAGACGAGCTTATGGATGAAGATACGCATTGGAGACTAAAACATGATCTCATTGAGCATCTCGGAAGAATGGATTTACCTCATCTATTGGTGGACTCCGACGACGAAGAGTAGTAATTTTAAGTATTTTTAATTAATGTAATGTTTTTTATTTTATTTTTAATTTAATGTAATGTTTTTTTTAATTTATTGTACTTTTTATTTTGTTAAAACTATGTTTTATTTATTAATTAATTAATAGTTGATAAAAAAAAGTAGTTTGCCCCATTCCTTATGTTTTTGGACAATAATAAAGTCAGAAAGAATAAATGACATAACAATATATGATTGGATTTGAAATATTTCCCCCCAACTTATAAAGGATACACACCTTTCACCCTTACAAAAATTTCCTATCCTAAAAGGGAAAGTAAAACCACCTTCAAATACAATGATATCTATATTGATAATTGAAATTCTTTAATAGTAATTTTTACTTTTGATATCACTTAACTAATTTGCATTTGTAGAGATTGAATAGATTTGAATTCACATCATTTTAGATAATATTTCATTTTTATGCCAATCTAAAAGTGAGATTGGCTAATAATATTATTTATGCTTATATCAAGTAAAACTGATCAGTCAAATAACCGTGATGAGAATACGCAAGTAATTTACATAAATTGTCTTTAAAGTTTGTTCGTAAATTACATATTATGGGCTCTTGTTAAAGCAATTTACAAAGTTTTCCATCGTTGACTGGTGTATTTCATAAGTTATATGTGTTTTGATACATTCATAAAATCTGATAATTAATATTTTGTTAAGGTGTGAACACATTTCATTTCACGTGGAAAGGGAACTCTTTTTAATATGAGGCCTAATTTTAAAGTGTGATTCTTAAGATTTGATCCCAAGATTCGAATTTTTTTCGTTACTTTTCTTTCATTAAGCTTATCTTTTGTTAAACTATTCACCTACCTAATTAAATAATTTTGCAAACAAAAAACGTTGAAAATTTAAATAGTTTTTTTAACGGCACGATTCTATAATTATAGAACATGGCAGCATATGATATGAAAACCCATCAAAATATACAATGATTACAACGAAAGAGAAAACTGAAAAACATGCATTATACACCTACTTACTATGCTTACAATATTATGTCTCTCATCTCACGTTGAAGTCCACCATTTATCCCACACCAAATCTTTATGTTTCATTCTTCCTTTGATCCATATATATGAACGCCTTGATGTCGTCCGTTACTTTTTTCTCCCGAGCCATTAATACCGTTAAACTCTTTATTGTTTCTCGTTTTTCATATGTGCCATATAGTTATTTTAAATATCAGCTAAGTTTTTTAATGGCAAAAGTTAACTATTTATTTATTTAATATCAAAGTTTTATTAGACATTTAATGCTTATTAGATATGATTCACATTATTTTTGTTGGTAAATCCTCAAGTAAGGATGGGTTTTAACCAATTTTCATTCGGCAAACAAGAGAAGTAACAGCTTCGAGCCTCTTTGGGAGCTTCAAGACAAAACTTTGATGCTACAAATATTCACTGGTTCTAGCATATAAATATTATGTTACCATGTAGGCTTCTTCATATTTTCGCTACATTATGACTCGTGTGTTAGAACCACAGTGAACATATCATCTTTTTCTCATCGGAAGCTCGCTCTACTCATATTATAGCCCTTTCATTCCCCTTTAGAGTATTTTCTTCGATGAGAACATTTCGTCTACTAGAATCTAATTTCTTCCTAGTGATATCGTTCACCTCTATTGTTTATTTGTCTAGCCAAAGTGTTCTAATACCTCTATCAGACGCTTTACCTAGTCCAACCTTCACACCTCTTCAGAGAATTTGACTTGGTACATAAAAAAACAAACTTAAAATGACAAAAATATCAATTTAGGTAGTCACATGTTTATAAATGGACATTAAAAGAGTTGAAAAGATGGTGAAAATGTAATTTATTTTACTTAACTCCAAATTGCCCCTATATGAATATATTAAGTTTTACTATTTACGATTTCACATCCTTAAATTTAAAACCTTAAAAATCATAAATCATTGTAAATGGTTTACCATTGTAATTGTTTTGCTTACAGCCATGTTTAAGAATAATTGTTAATTAATTGAGTTTATTATTATAAGTATACTACCAAGGTATTAATAACAAAGAAACCTAACAAGCTATATATAGTAAATAAAAGATCTGATAGTCGGGAAGAAAAAGATATAAGTCGGTATGTGGAGGATAGGCGAATATATACTTAAAATCATGATACTAATACTTAGGAATTAAGGTTTCAAAATAAAGAAAAGCATGTGAAATCATAGTTTAAAATTAAACGCGAGTTGGATGAAAAGATGACGAAATAAGAGGGACGGAAGAAATAAGAGACTTGTAGATGACAAAAGGTGATATAAAAAGATGGCTAGTGAGATTCTTCTTGATTTAAATCTTTCACTCTCAATGGAGGTAGAGAAAGACATGTCTAAATCACACATAAGCCCTGCCATTGAGGCAAAACACGAAGAAAAAGAGGGAAAGGGGGTGCAGTTTGGCCATTTGTTAAAGTATGGAAATAATAAATACAATTTAATATATGGCTTTTATTTGCATTTTAATGAGAAAAGCAGACTAAAAAACATATACTAGTGACAATAAGGTTCTTCGTGACCAATAATGTGGATGTGTTTGGTTGGAAAGATGCCTTAAACTTTCTTTTTGTATGAACGAGAGAAAATATGTGTTTAGAACATTATCGCCCTTTTTTCTACTAATAATTACTTAGCCATTGGTTTAGATAAATCATCATTAGATCTCCTTTAGCTATAACACATATATTTGATGGTTTGTTGAGTTATACGTAGGAAATAAAACATAATAAAAAATGAGATTTAAGATTATGAAAGGAAACTTTTATCTTATATAGGTATACCTATCAAGGCGTTAATCTATTATTATTATTATCTTTATTTACACTATTTTTATCTGATTATTATATAAGTATACTATCCCGGTGTTAATAACAAGGAAAGCTAACGTACACTAGAAATGCTTTGCGAATTTTACAAAATTAACCTATCTTTAAAAAATAAAGTGAATATATGAATATTAAATATTCAACAAAAATTAACATATAAGAGAAAAGGAAAAAAGTTCGTTAGCTTTGTTCATTAGAAGACAAGTCTTATCCTGTGTGCAACTATAAAGTAGATAAATGGAATGATTTTGTGTGATTTATGACTATAAATGTAAGAACTCAAGAACTAGTGCATATAATATAAAATACAACTAAAATGACTATTATATTGATTTTGTCAAGTTTATTTGTATACCTACATACAAGATTCGATAAAAATCACCCTTTATTGCGAGAACCATGAGAATCAACGTAAACTCAATAAAAAATACCTAAAAAGTTTAAAATGTATAAAAAAATTTAATTAAAAATCACTAGTTTTCGTTTTGAGGGAGGGGGTTTAGGATTTTTTTTTTTTTTTTTTGGTGGGGGGGGGGGGGGGGGGGGGGAGGGAGGGTGCGGGTTGGTGAGCTATAGTTTTTTTTTTTTTGAAGGGGGTGGGGGCTGGTGGTGGAGTGGGTTTATTTTGTTGTGTTCACATTGATTCTCATGATTCTCGCAATAAGAGTGATTCTCAAATGAACCCTATCCCCTCCCCCACATACATACATACATGCATGCATACATAGGGATGTTGTAAAGTAGGGACCACCTTTAGATATGAGAACTATAGGAACCATTATCCACCCTAGATCTATCATGTATGAATGGTTGAGATTGAATTGTTTAAGTTTTATTTGTCTTGTAGTGATTTTATTGATTAAAAAATAATAAATAGTACAATAAGGGTATTTTGAAAATTTTGAGTTATGTACTTTTCATGTCAACTTGTCAAAGTGGCAATCAAATATCATAGACTACATCATTCTTTATGTTAACATTAATTGCGTTTATCTATTAAAAAAAGGAATTAACTATAACACATGATTTTTTATACAAAAAAAAAACTACACTACATGTATAAAATGAAAACGTTTTCAATCTCTGATCTTAATCTTCACTTTTTGTTCATTATCCTCGTCATTTGAACGTAAAAGCCACAACACCTAAAAAAACCAAAGAAAAAAAAGAGCGTTTACATTCCACAAACGTTTAGAGGAGCTCGGGCCGACGATCAGGGGCGTAAAAACATTTTTTTATCGTGTGTAATAAAAAACCATTTTTTTACATTTGACATCGTGTGCGATTTTTTTTACATTTGAAACTGTGCTCGATTTTTTTTTACATTCGACAATGTACGAGAAACAATTTTTCAAACGTATGTAAAAACTAAACATTTACGCGTGCCGTTTTTACATACGTTTGAAAAATAGATTTACGCATGACGTTTAGAGGAGCTCGGACCGACGATCATGGGCGTAAAACAACATTTTTTTTTATTCTACACCGTGTAAAAAAAATATTTTACATTCGACAACTTACGTAAAAACATTTCAAACGTACGTAAAAACTATTTTACTCCTTTCATTTTCACATACATTTGAAAATTATATTTACGAGTGACATTTAGAGGAGCTCGGTTCGGCGATCAGGGATGCAAATTTTTTTTTCAAACGCACGTTGTCAAAACATTTTTATTTTTTACATAGTGGGGTGTTCTCATATTCAGCTCGTGTAAATGTTTATGCACATTGTCAAAACTTTTTTATGAACGTTGTCGAATGCTTTTTTAAAAGTTGTAGTACAAAGTTATCAAATGTTAACGAATGAATTAGAAATTCTCACTAAACATATAAGACAAATATAGCTTACATTTTATAAACAACATTATGTTAGAACTAGGGAAAATAGAGTAAAAACAAAAGATAATTTTGTATTTTCTAATAAACATATAAGACAAATGTATCTTGCATTTTATAAAAGAACATTATATCATAATTAGGGAAAATAGAGCAAAAAGAAATAGATATCGTTTTCGATATTTTTATATTTCTAAATTACGTAATATTTTTTGTGTTTAAATTAATAATCTAAGATATTTTTTTCCAAGTTTTAAATAAAAAAAGTATAAAAAGATGAAATGAGAGAGATATCGTTACAAAAGGCATATAAATGATGATTTAATGTGTTTTAGAGATAAGAGAGAGATGATTTGACATTGAGAGAAAAATAGTAAAATACCCTTTTGAGTTAAATTGATTATAGATGATGTGTTAAAATTCTATTGGATGAGAGGAGTTCTCATAGTTCTCGTAACTGGTAGTGGTTACTCCTTGAACTGAATCCTATATATATATATATATGTATGTATGTATGTATTAGGAGGGTGGGGTGCTACACTTTCCGTCACTCACTGCACCCAATTATGTTCTGTCACATCATCGAACTCCATTCAATCACTAGTAATGGATTTTAGTGGGGGTACTCATCACTCACCACACCCATCATGCTCCACTCTCAACATAATCATTATCACGCGTTCTCACCACCACGCGTATGACCACCACGCGTGGTCACCATGGGTGACGGCGGAGTTCCACACGTGGTCACCCAAACATCACGTACCACCATGTAGCGCTCTCACCCCGCTGATATAATTATTTACAATATTTTTGTTAATTTTTTATTAAACATGCTAACGTGTATGTTAGCATGAGATAAGAATGTGAGATGTAGATCAATTTAGAGCAAAAGTTATTAATTAAAAAATGCAATTAACTCTTATTTAAATAAATAACTAATATAAAACTTAAACATGCGATTTTCGTTTTACACGTTATTTTTTTCCTCTACGAAAAAGAAAGAAGTCTTGTTAAGAAACATACAAGTGTGAAATATATGAAAATACGACAATTCGAAACACACGAAACATTTTGTCAAGGATGCCATTGATGAAGTTTTGTGTGGATTTTGCGACACTTTTTAGTTTATTGACGACTGCAGTTAGGGGCTCAATCCATTATGTTATTGTGGCAACTGAGAAGTTGAATGAATCAGGGTGAGTTGCAGATAGTGAATATGTTATATCTAGTATTCATAAAATAGAAATTATTTATTCACCCGCTAGATACTATAATATATATACAAAATTCACACTTTCAAACAACTTATTCAGTAGATAATTACAAATGTTTTAAAAACCAAACATGACATTGAATCGGCAAGTACTATGTAGATCCAACGAATTCACACAAATCTGACTTGTGTTGTAACCACAAATTTTCAACTGGTGTCATTTCTTTACATGCAGATTATAATGGATGCTAATGAAATGCTCTCTACACATGCCATATTTTTTAATTAGGGGTCACGATCTAAGTTATTACGCTTGTATTAGTTAGTAAGTAAACTAGAATTGATTCTCCGTGTTACGAGGCGATTTTTTTAATGTAATTTGAGCGTACAGACTTTTTTTTGAAACCGTCTTTGAAGAGAACGTAATTATCGATTACATTTCCAACCCTTCAGATACTTTCAAAATTGTTTGAGCAATTAATTGTAGTCGGATCTTATTTTGTGTTAATAAGGTTGAACCTACATCTTACGGCAATTTTATATTTATTAATCGTAGTTGGATGATGTGGACTATTTCAAATCGAACTTTTCAATTAATTATAACTTATAGTAATATACACACGACAAAAATACTAAACTCATATGACTTTATAAAGATTAATTTTTTTAATTCATTTTAATTATAAAATAAGGTTGTTACCTTAAAAATATAATTAATTAAATAAATATAGAAGTCATGAAAATTATAATAATATGAGTTAAATGCTTGATTGGTCCCTGTGGTTTGCAAATCTTGCAGACTTGGTCCCAGTGGTTCACTAATTACACACTTGGTCCCAGTAGTTTTAAATTTTGCACTCGGGTGGTCCTTACCACTAACCTTTGTTAGATTTCTCAGTTAAGTATATGCAAAATTACTATTATACCCCTCGTCTTCTTTATCCTTTCTCTGCTACCACCTGCAACTACTCTGCTACCACCACCCTCACCCTCGCCGCCTTTCACCGCCATACCACTCAGCCATACCCTCGCCGCCTTTCACCGCCATCTTCCCCATTGCCACAACCATCCACCAGATTCTCAGTTAACGGAACGAAGAAAACCGTTGGATTACTGTCGTCACATTACGGTTACAAACCAAACCGATGGGTCTACTCCGACCAGCGGCGACACGTTGACTCGCCGGAATAGACCTCAACCACGCGACATTGCTGGTTACCTACCGGAGATCTAAAAACTTTAATTTAGGTAATTTAAGCACAACGCGAGGGAATATTCCGGCAAACCTGTTGTTGCTGATGTCAAGCTCAAACAGAATCTTCAAATTCTTAAACTTTTTCGGAATTGTCCCGCAAAACCGGTTCGAGTTTATGTGAAACAAGCCAGATCGGTTAACATACCGAGCTCCTCCTGTAGGTAACCAGCAATGTCGCCGTGGTTGAGATCTATTCCGGCGAGTCAACGTGTCGCCGCTGGTCGGAGTAGACCCATCGGTTTGGTTTGTAACCGTAATGTGACGACAGTAATCCAACGGTTTTCTTCGTTCCGTTAACTGAGAATCTGGTGGATGGTTGTGGCAATGGGGAAGATGGCGGTGAAAGGCGGTGAGGGTATGGCTGAGTGGTATGGCGGTGAAAGGCGGCGAGGGTGAGGGTGGTGGTAGCAGAGTAGTTGCAGGTGGTAGCAGAGAAAGGATGAAGAAGACGAGGGGTATAATAGTAATTTTGCATATACTTAACTGAGAAATCTAACAAAGGTTAGTGGTAAGGACCACCCGAGTGCAAAATTTGAAACTACTGGGACCAAGTGTGTAATTAGTGAACCACTGGGACCAAGTCTGCAAGATTTGCAAACCACAGGGACCAACCAAGCATTTAACTCTAATAATATTGATTTAGATTTTTCATGTAAAATTTATATTAATTAATAAGTTGACATCACATTCAAAATGATTGGATAAAGATTAAGTTTGTGAGTCATCTACATGTCAATATAATATCACTATAGCTAACAACTTTTTCAATTATACATATAATTATTATTCATTTTTTCTTCGTTTTCATTGGTTTTTCTATTTACTATCCAATCATGTTTCTTTTCTTTTTTTTTTCTTTCTTATTTCTGTCAGATGATTATTCAGATTCTTTTGTCATTTTAGTGCTTCATACTTTGTCAACAACTAACACCATCTCATTGATCATCAACTCCTAGTTCTTGATATGAATCAATTATACAAATTCTCATAAATTTCTTATGCAAACAATTTTATTGAACATAGAAACCAGTATTTACATGAACACTGAACTACATACAAGTATTTATACTCTAATTTTCACAATTTGAATTTCTTTCAACTTTGATGACTAGTCAAATCTCAAGAATGGTTATTGTTTTTAATTTTTTTAAATACAAATAAAACACATACTTTTGAAATTTTGGTCTTTATGAAAAACATGACGTTATTTTTGTATTTTGAATTTTCTATTATTTAATTTTTATATGAAATATAAACTAAAACACAAATAAATGCGGAAATTAACTCACCTATTACAATATACAATTACATTTGCAGTGGGATAAAATCATTGTAGGATAAACCAAATAATAATTTTCAACACAAATTTACTCTGAGTGGTTTGTATGATTGCCAACATGTGTTCTCCACTTAAACTCTTGTTTCAAATCTTTGTATTTTCATCATCTTTGAACTTTATCATGTTTTATGAATTAATTATGATCTAAAGTGCGTTCCACACAGATTCTAGAACATATTCAGCGCATTCTATCAAGCATATAGTTTCCCTACTGCATACTTTCACAGTATCTGTCTAAAAATCTGAAATATTATATGGGACCAGATTGAGAAAAGAACAACAGAGATCATATTTAGAGATGGATATAATATGCAGATCAAATAATTACTCATACAATTAGCCCAAGTTAAAAAAATGCTAATAGGTTGCTACATTTTGCCAATATAGCACATAAATCTTGCATAACATCGCTAATTCAAAAAACTACATACTTTGATGATAGTAAAAACATATAAGTAATTGATTGAAAATCATTTTGATATAAGCCTTCGTTTAGCAACTTTTGTCTAGTCACCTTTTCATTTTCATTATTGTATAGGTATCCTTGTAAATGCACAAAAACTCAAATATTAAGCCCAATTCACATAATCTAATCTTGATAGGCCCAAGTTAGAGTTGGCTCATTAGGGTTAACCTCTGTTATGTTCCTGAGACCTTCAACATCGATGACGAATACCGAAAACATTACACTTGATCAAGACATAAATCATAAAAAGATAGAAGAAACTCATTCATATTATAAAATCATCACAAATTACATAACCGAAAGAGTATATATCTTCTAGACAAGCTGGTTTAGATCACAAATATCTAAACCACACTCTCTTTCTAAGCTGATCTAAATCACACTTTCTCTCTTTAAGCTCTCACTTTAAACACTCACACAGAAAGTCTAAAGTGTACTGATTACATCACCTAAACACATATTTATAAGGAAAACACGTAATCCGGAACTTATACTAAGTTCCGGATATTCACACAATTCTACAGAACTTTTATTATGTTTAGAGGAACACATTCCTATAAACCACTTAATAATTCGGAACTACTTAAGTATTAATAATCTAGAACTTCATCAGTCTAGATTTCATCCCTTTTGACTTGGTTTGATTTCCTTTGATAAAAATTGATACAACTAACAGTTACCCCGAAGGTTACTGCACTTGCAGCCTCATAAGGATTCTATACATAAGGGTCTCCTGCTCAATATTCTGCATGTTGTTTTCTAACCCTCAAACTTTCTCTATATACTATTATTATTATTATTATTATTATTATTATTATTATTATTATTATTATTATTATTATTATTATTATTATTTTTATATTATTATTATCATGCATGCATGTTAAGGTTTTGAATCTAATACTGACTTGAGCGTCAGAGGGTGGTCAAATGACTCCAGTCTCAGGATCCTTCTAACGAGTTCTCCACAGTTTTGCAGGCCTAGATCAAGACAACGAAAACAAGATGTGGCTAGTTAATCTTCTTCATTCATAGCAACACTTTTGTGGATGTTAATCGCGTAATAGTCGTTCCATGATTTGCTTTTTCAACCAGCAAGTTCCCATTTTTGTTAATAACAAATGTACTTTAGTTTTTATCCTTATATCCGGATTCAAGATGCTATAAGATTGCAATTCTAGCATTAATTCATTCTTAGAACATTCCATACAACCCATATCCTACTAGGAGAATTATTATTACTTTTCTTATATATTTTGTCCAACTTGTAAGTAACTAAATATGATTATTACTTCATATAATTGGTTTATGCGTCAAATATTAACATAAACTAACTCGTGTTTTAAACATGCATTTCGACCCCCTTAAAGTAATAAACAAATAATCCTTATTTCCATATTTGATTTTCTACATGCTTAACCTAAGTTTTACTATTTTAAAATGCTTGACCTCAATATTACTATTTTGAAATTGGATAATTTCATTTATGCATCATCCATTTGTGCATAATACATAGATCATAAATTATTCAAATGTTTCTATATAATATACCTCCTCGCACATTACCGCCAATTTCTCTTAGTGGCTCCATCAATAAAATTATCTTCAAAAATTTAGCTAATTGTCTAAAGGGCGTTTTGGACCCATTAATTTCTCCCTCCCAAACGACCTTTGTTAGAGAGAGAAACATACTCCATAGCCCCATCGTTGTTAGTGAAATTGTTTCATGGGCTAAATAAACGAAGAAGCAGATAATGATTTTTAAAGTGGACTTCGAAAAGGCTTATAATATGCTAAACTGGAAATTTTTGCTTGAAACGTTGGAATATATTGAATTCCTTGATCTTTGGGGGGGGGGGGGTGGATAAATGGATGCCTAAATTCAGGTTAGAGGTCAGTGCTTATCAACGGTTCGCCAATGGGGGAATTCGCGTTTAAAAGAGGGTTGAGACAAGTAGATTCATTGTCGCCATATCTCTTTATTTTAGCTAAGGAGGTTCTAAGCATGCTAATGAACAAAGTCTTGGACTTAGGTTTATTTCATGGGATAAAACTTTTTAATAAGGGGCCAAGTCTTTCGCACCTTCGTTATGCAGATAACGTGTTGTTTTTGGGCGAGTGGTCGAAACATAATATAGTTAGCCTTAGCTGGTTCCTTAGATGTCTTAACCTAGTGACCGGTCTAAAACTTAACTACCACAAGTGTCAACTTTATGGAGGGTAGGAGTGGATTTGTTGAAAGTGGAAATCATAGCTCGGGTTTGGAATTGTGACGTGGGTGCTTTCCCATTCACTTACTTAGAGATTCCAGTTGGGGCAAACATGAAAAGAGCGAAATGTTGGTAACCGGTCTTTGACAAGTTTAAAAAGAAGTTATCTTCGTGAAAAGGGAGGACACTCTCTTTTACTGGAAGGGTCACACTTGCAAAAACGGTCCTTGGGAGCCTCCCTCTTATCACCTTTCGTTGTTTTTTGGCTCCAAAACATGACACTAACAAATTGGAAGGAATAAGGAGGGACTTCATTTGGAGCAAAGTAGGGATGGGGAAAGATGACAAAGACTAAACATCTAGGAGGCATTGGGTTAGGTGGTATCTGTGAGTTTAACGTTACCATGATGACGAAGTGTTGGTGGCAATTTAGAAGCGAACCAAATCAATATTTGGTTCGAGTTATAAACTCTTTACATGCATCTAAAGTAGATTCGAATATAATATCAGACGTTTGGAAAGATATTGTGAGCATCGATGATGTCCTAACAAAATGCAGTGTGAACATTCATGAAAAGCTTGTTGTGGACGTTGTGAATGAGACGAATACCCAATTCTAGAAGGACGTGTGGCTGCTACATGAACCCCTTAAATCAGCGTTCACGGATATGTATCTCATGGCTAAAGACAAAGATTGGTCTTTGGTTGATTATTGGGCCTTCATTGGTTCTACAAGGTATTGGGCTTGGGATTGGCTTAAAAACCCTCATACTCAGTAGGAATGGGAACACATTAGAGCGATGACGTTGCGCCTTCAACATGTGACATTAAACGGGGATAAAGATAAGTGGAAATGGGTCAACAACAGTGGGGAAGCCTTTTCGGTTAAACGGTTAAGATCAGAACTTCAAAGCTTGGATGGGGGCGCGGATGATATACCCAGTTTCACCTGGAACCACTAGGTCCCTCTAAAATGAAATTACCTTCTTTGGAAGGCCCAGTTAGGTAAGGTTGCTGCGAAGGTTGGGTGGCCCAATAGGGAGTCCAATTGTTGAACACTCTATGTGATAGATGCGGATATAATGAAGAAAAGGTGGACCACTTGTTTGTTTCATGCTTGTTTGCTCCAAGCATATAGTGGTACATGTTTGTCTGGATCAAAGTGCCCATGCCGAAAATGCTAAATGCTTAAAGGATATTGTCGAGTATACTCTTGCAGCGCCCAGATGTAAAGGTGGAAAAAAATAGTTTATGCGATCATGATGGCTTTAGTTTGGAGAATATGGTATGCGTGGAATCTAAAAGCTTTTGACGACCAATTCCTTCCAGTGATAAAGGTGGTGGAGCTTGTTAAAGAAGATGTGTTTGTTTGGTTATGTCATAGATCCAATATCCATTCCCTGCGTGGGAAAGTTGGCTTAATTTTGATGTCGCTAATCTTTTTTAATTCAGTTTGTTTTCTTGTTTTATATGATGTATCTTTCCACAACTTCTTGTTGGGCTATATATATATAGATATACAATGTGTTAACGTTCAAAAAAAATTATTTGATTTTAGAGAAAGAAAGGGACAGAGAGAAAAAGGTAAAGTTTTTTCTGTTCGGTAAGACAATGAGACTTGAGAGTCGAGAGAAAACCAGAGAGATGAGAGGTGGTTGTGACTATTAGTGGTGGATACAAAAGGAAAATATACGATGTTTGGTTGCCTATCTCTCAATTACAAGTTTGTTTAGTGTGGTTTAGTTCGGCTCGAGTTGCCTAGGTCACTTAACAAAAATATAATATAAAATCCATTAGAAATACTTTGACAAATCTGAAATGCTATTTTGAAAAATTTTAGGGGTGACAAGTCATTATTTGAAATATTTTTTGGTAAGTACGTGTATTTTAGATAAATTATCGGACTTTGATGTCGGAAAATTAGGTTGAAACTTTTCATGTTTTTTTAACATGTTTAAGTACTTTAATATATAAGAACTAGGTTAAGAGATTATTTAGAAAGGAAAAAAAATATTCTTTCTTGTGTCAATATTTTGTGTTTTTGGGTTTATACAATTTGGACTCGATACTTTCACTACACGTACTGAAGCGGTACCATACAACAATGTAACTTCGCGCCTCGTAAATTTATGTTTGTAAGTTTTATTTGATCATATCAATTGTAAACATTCACTTAAGTTTTATAAATACGCAAAATTACTTTCCCATCACGTGAAAATTCCTACTAGTTAAAAAACTATTATGGCAGAACACAACTCAGAAGTACTGACTACTAGCACAAGCTTTTGGAGTGGCCCTGTTTATATTGTGAGTTAGCCCACGCCCAATTTATGAAGAAACAATATCATATATCAAACTCAAATCCTAATTCCTTACGTGATTGGGTCCAAAGGTATTATATTAGTGAAAATACGATCCAATAAAATGACCCATTTAGTTACGTTTTTAGGGATGCTAAAAAACCCCATTAATACTCTTAATTAACAATAAACCCATCATTTAAAAACACTTATTTACTTTTTAGTTTATCATTATTCATAACCATCCTACATTCTTGCATCCTTATTCTTTTGGTCAAAAGTTGGTTTAAGGATAATGGAACTAAACTTTGATTGCGAGATAGAGTGCTAATATGTTGAACAATTGTGTGAACAAACGCGAAATGTAAGTAATGATGAACACAAGGTCTTGAATGAGGAAAAAGCCCTTGATCTTCAAAAGATCTCTGACACAAAAACCTCGAATAGTGAAAACTATCACTATCAGCTGTATTGCAGAACAAAGATTACAATTTTGGATGTTGATCAAGTGTGATACAATGATTGTTTGCTAAGTGTGTTGTGAAAACTCAGTTTTTGCAATGTATACAAATTTGTGTGTGTAACCGTAAATCTCTACTATCTAACACTTGATCAACCCCTTTTGAATTGAGCTAACAACTAAGGTCGAAATTCTAGGACGACCACGTCCAAGCTTATAAACATTAGTGGAATTCGTCATGTGCAGCATCTCCAACGAATATTGACAGAGATTCTAGCTTATGACTTGGTCCACGTCGTCCACAACCTGCATATATTCATTAGAAACATAGAGAACAATTGTTAGAAATCATAAGTAGAAATAAGGATCCTTGATCCTTAGACTCGCTACACCATTCGCTAAGGATAAGTGATCCAGGCCAGGTCTCAGGATACATGATCCAGATCTAATAAAATTTAACCCCTAACAATAAACATGGTAGATAAGATATGAATCGAATCTGTCATGTTTCCGTTAGATATGGACTAGCTGTTGCAACCGCTAACTAGCCGTTGCGAGTCTGACGTCACTGATGGGATAGACTATAACCATCATCACATTATATAGGGTAGAGATAAGATCAAAAATTCATTTAAAGATCAAGAGATCCTCTTTTAAATCCTCATTCCGGAAGTAACTCAGGTAATCTCTCTCCCTTATTTTCTTCATCTTCTCAATTCCTTATCTCCATTCTTCCGATCGTGACTAAAATGGCTACTAGATCCTTTCTGTATAAGAGTCAGGTTACTGATGATGTACCCCAAAGCCAAAACCTTCTATCAAACCCTTCTTCGAAGCTCTGTAAATTTACTGATCCAGAGATCGATAGTTTGCACCTCTGTTTCCACCGAAGAGCATTTTCCGACCATATGACTTGACAATGAAGAGTTATGCTATCTCCTCTATTTGGGTGTGCTTCCCTGACTTACCCTTTCTTCTTGGCTACTTGTTCCCTTTCCCTGATTTTACCCAAAGGTTCTTCACCCTCACAGGCATGAGCTACAACAGCCAAGCCATGCCAATGCTTTAAGGGTTTTGTACACTCTTGAACAAATCATCAATAGAGAGGGGATAGATTTCAGCTATTAGAGCTTTCCTATCTCTATAGCCTTGTTACTCACGGTTCCCGTCGTTTCTTGCTCAAAGCTAACCCCTAACAACCTCTGCCTATCTATAAATCTACTCAAAATGGTTCCACCTGGAAGAATCAATTCTTCTTTGTGCGAAGGGATTCTATTCCTCTCGGGAATAGTATACCTAGGAAAGTGGATCATGAAGGGTAGGATATATGATCCTTAGATAGCTACTGTAGAAAATTTACTCATTGTTGCTAATTTGTCTTTCTCTTTGCATGCAGTGACCAATTTTGCCTACCTTGCCAATTCACTGAGAACTGAAGAGAGAGTTGCTGCATTTTGGGCTCTTGATTCTACGACCAGAACATTCAAGCCACGAATAAAGGATTCAGAAGCTAACATTTCCACCCCCTACACAATGTTGAATAAGTTTTTTGTGCGTTTATAATAGATATAATTCTGTGTTGAAAAGTTGTATAAATTAAGAAGACTTATCTTTTTTGTTGATGATATAGGTGCTTAGAGATCCACCAGCAAGTCGGCCACCAAGTTCGGCTTAGACGATGTTGACAACATCATCTCCCCTCGCTCCATCAAGAAGGAGCTGGCCGAAGGCCCAAGTTTTCGGAACCAAAAGCCATCACTACCAGGGCTTAGGCTGGGTCGAAAAGGAAGAAGCCAATGAAGGTTAAGGAGGATGAGCTCCAGGCTTAAATACTGATCCACGACTTCATCACCGAGGTAAGGATCCTTGATCCATTTATGTTATTGTTATCTTTAGTGAAGGATCCTTGAATCTAATTATGCATGTTATCCATTGAAGAGGTTCGTCGGGTTGAAGGCACACAAGGATAAGAGCCTGGCTGAGCTTGAGGATAACGTAGCTAGTCTTTGATCCATTGTCGTTGCAAAGGATCAAGATTGTCAAAGAGGCAATGGATCCTACCTTCGACTAGTCTTCATGGGATTTTGCTGGATGGGAGGTGAGACTCCTAGATCTTGGCGATGATGAGGAGCTTGAAGTAGCTTTTCCCTGAGAGGCCACGAAGTTGATGGAAATGAATAGAAATAAATGACTTAGAATTGAAGCACCATTTGCCCCACATGGGCGCCAAACTGTTTTCGTAAAAAAATTGGTTTACGGATAATGTAACCAAACTTTGATTGTGAGGTAGAGTGGTAATGTGTTGAACAATTGTGGGAACAAATGCGAAATGTAAGTAATGATGAACACAAGGATTTATGCGAGGAAAAAGCCCTTGATCTTTAAAGATCTCCAACACAAAAAAACTCGGTTAGTGAAAACTATCACTATCAACTATATTGCATAACAAAGATTACAACTTTGGATGTTGATCAAGTGTGGTACAATGATTGTTTGCTAAGTGTGCTGTGAAAGCTCTGTTTTTGACATGTATACGAATGTGTATGACCGTAAATCTCTACTATCTAACACTTGATCAACCCCTTTTGAATTGAGCTAACAACGAAGGCTAAAATTCTAGGATGACCACGTCCAAGGTCAAAAACGTTAGTGGAATTCGTCACTTGCAGCATGTCCAGCGAATATTGACCGAGATCCTAGCTTATGACTTGGTCCACGTCGTCCACAACCTGCATATATTCATTAGAAACATAGAGAACAATTGTTAGAAATCATAAGTAGAAATAAGGATCCTTGATTCTCAGACTCCCTACACCGTTCACTAAGGATAAGTGATCCAGGCCCGGTCTCAGAATAGATGATCCAGATCTAAAAAATTTAACCCCTAAATTATATTCTTAAATCATCACTATCTTTCCTTTATAACGCGTTATATTACTAAACACCCTTAGTAATGGCTAGAAAATGAAAAAGATTCATATACAATATTGGGTTTTTTAACCACTTGATCCTTGATATTTTGCATTTTCGATTTCTACAACTATACCAAAGGAATGAGAAGTGCAATGTATCATCGAAAAGCGTAGTCTAGTTATGAAGATTCTTCTTAGAAAACCACAATGTTCCTGAATTTTCACTGCACCCACTAAGAAACATAAGAGATCGAACCAATCAAAGACTTCTTGTGTTTTAAAACGTTCAGATTCTTAAGCCCTTAAACCAGCCGAATAAGGATCTCAGGCTTCTAGAGGTCAACAACAGAAAACTAAGCCACAAACCAACCAAGTCTCATATCCACGATGCTACCGAACACTCACCAAGTAAATGATCATATGTCTTCGTAGAAACTATCGCAACAAGGACAAGGATACTCATTACTTAGGACATCAATACCCTTTCTATCCAAATTAACTCTCATGGTAAGTCTATTCGTCATCACTGTCTATACAACAAGGTATTCACAATTTATTGTATTCTTTAATATAATAGAATATATTTTAAATATATATATATGTATATAAAATATATCTAAATATTACAAAAGTTGGAAAATCAAAATTTTAAATTAAACAGTTAACATATTATGTTGTCGCATACGCGCACACTATAAAGATGTATTATGATGATGTTAAAATATAAGCATAGAGGTTAAATGTCATTTCCAAGATGTTTATATGTTTACAATATATCTAATTTTCTTTAAATAAAAGCCTATGTTTAACAAATAAAAAAGATCAGTGGCATCACAACCCTGTCCACAGTCAAACTATGATCTGGCCGCCATCTTTCTCAATAACACAACAAATCGATTGAAGACAAAAGAGTAACAATCAAATAAAAAGATCGAGTAGCATCACAATCAGTCCACAACCAAACTATGATCTGACCGCCATCTTTCGTGTGAAATGTGAAAACCTTTAAACCTTAAAAGGTATAAGATAGCTTAAATGTGGGAGAGAGGTGACCAACTCCTTGATCCTTTGTAAAAAATGTTTAACTCTGCAAAAGCTCAAAACTTGATAAAAATGGATGTTAAATTCTCAACATCCTTCCTTATAATAAATAATAAGGATAAAATGAAAGAATGTGAATGTAAGATGTTACCAAAGTGAGGATCATACATCCTTTGTGGATCCTTTACCTTGAGTCAGAATACTAGAGTTTTAAGGATCCTTGATCCTTTTTACATAAAGTATCTCTTAAGATGAACAGCATTCCAAGCTCTTGATAGAAGATCGTCTTCCATGGTAAGTAGACGATATGCCCCCTTTTCTGCCTCTGCTTCTATTGGATAAGGACCTTCCCACTTAGGTGCTAATTTACTATCAGCTAGATTCGTAGTGTTCTGGAATGCTTTTCTCAGTACCAAATTACCAACTTGAAATCTTCTGATCCTGACATTCTTATTTTATGCTCCAGCCATCCTTTGTTAATAGCTAGCCATCCTTATTCTTGCTAAGTCTCTTAGCTCATCCACAGTATCCAGGTCTTAGGTCAGATTCTCGGCATTTATTTCAAGATCACGGATGCTTGTTCTGACTGTAGGAACCACCATTTCTGTAAGGATCACAGCTTCAGTTCCAAAGACTAAAGAGAAAGGAGTTTGCCCTGTAGCATTCTTTGGAGTTGTTCTATTTGCCCACAAGACAAACAGTAGCTCTTAAGCCCACTTCCCTTCTTGGATCCAAGCTTCTTCTTCAAGTTGTTGATGATGATCTTATTACTTAATTCTGCTTGACTATTAGCTTGTGGGTGGACTGGTGTTGATGTTATCATCCTAATCCCCTAGCTGTCACAAAAGTTAGTAGTTGTACTCCCAATAAATTGGGATCTTCACAAATAATTTCAGAAGAATTTCCAAATCTAGTAATAATGTTTCTTTTAATGAAGGATATGACTTCTTTTTCCCTGAGTTGAACAAAAGCTTCTGCTTCTATCCACTTGTAGAAGTAATATGTCATGGCTAGCATAAATATTTTTCCTCCTGGTGCCTTTGGAAGTTTGCCAACTATATCCATTCCCCATTTTATGAATGGCCAAGAGGAAATTATTGGGCATAAAGGCTCTGCTGGTTGATGTAGAATGTTGTTGTGTCTTTGACAAGCATCACATCTTCTTGCGTATTACACAACATCCTTCTTTATTGTAGGCCAATAATAACCTGTTCTGAGGATCCTTGAGAATAATGCTCTACCCCCAATGTGGTTTCCACTGTCTCCTCCATGAAAATCCTTCAAGACCTCTTAAATTTCTGGATCCTCAATGCATCACAAATAGGGACCTGCAAGAGACCTTTTATAAAAATGTTATTTAATATAGTAATTTGAGACACCTTAACCCTAAAGGCTCTGGGATTCTCCCTAGTGGGAATTTCCCAATTCTGAATATACTTCACAATTGGAAGGATCCATGATCCTGAATTTGCTGCACATCAGTGGGTACAATTGCGGTATCCTCAACTATCTCCAATGCTTCATTGTCCTCGATTGTAGGGAAAAGAATATGGATGATAGGTATCCTCACGTCTTCTGGTATCTTTAAGGACGATCCTAGGTTTGCCAATGCATCTGCCCCAGCATTTTCTTCTATAGGTACCTGCGTTATGCTAAATGGATCGAAAGCATTTGCTAGTTTTCTAACAATTTCTAAATATTTGATTAATTTCTCACCCTTCACAACATATAAGCCATTATAATGATTAGTAATTAGCAAAGAATCTATGTATACTTGAAGATACCTGATCCTCGTCTGTTTAGTTAATTGCAAACCTGCTATTAAGGCTTCATACTCTGCTTCATTATTGGTAGTTTGGAATTCACATGCAATAGATTGGGTATTGTGTCCCCCTATGGCGATTTTAGTAGTATGTCTAGTCCAGTTCCTTTTACATTTGAGACTCCATCTGTGAAGAGTGTCCAAGGATCCTTGGTCTCCTCAAGATGTTGAACCTCTAGTTATGCTTCTCTTTTAGATCACTACTGAAATCAGCCACAAAGTCAGCTAGAGCTTGAGACTTAATGACAGTCCTTGGTCCATACTTAATGTCATATGCACTAAGCTTGACTGCCCATTTTGCCATTCTACCTGACATTTTAGGTTTCCTAAGAAATTCTTAATAGGAAAGTTAGTTTTCACAATAACAGTATGGGTTTCGAAATTATGTCTAAGGTTAGTGGAATCCATAATTAAAGAAAGAATTAATTTCCCTAAATGAGAATACCTAGCTTCAACATGAAGAAGGCTCTTACTTACCTAATATACCGGATGTTGTTGGCATTCATGATCCTTAACTCACACAGCGCTTACCACTTTACCTTAGACGGCTAAATACAAGAACAATGGTTCACCATCCTCTACTTTCATCAGGGCTGGAGCTGAGGATAAGTAATCCTTGAGAGCCTTGAGTGCAGCTTCATGCTTTTCAGTCCACTCAAATCTTATTCTTCCTCAGGATATCATAAAAATCCTTGCATTTCTAAGAGGATTTTAAAATGAATCTGTTTAGGGTCGTGATCCTTCCAGTCAATCTCTAGACGTCCATGGCATTGGCAGGGGATTTTATATTACAATCGCCTTAATTTGTTCTGGACTTGTTTCAATCCCTCTCTTGGTCACCATGTATCCTAGGAATTTTCTAGCTTTGACACGAAAGGCACTTTGAAGGATTTAGTTTCATGTTGTATTGGTCAAGGATATTGAATGCCACTTCAAGATCCTTGAGATGATCTTCTGCTCTCTTGGACTTGACCACCATATCGTCTATATACACTTCCATAGTGTCTCGAATCTGCTCTTTGAACATCATGTTGACCAGTTTTTGGTAGGTTGCACCTGCATTCTTAGTCCAAAAGGCATTGCAATATAACAATATATGTCAGTAGGAGTCATGAATGTTATATCCTCTTGGTCAGATGGTTCCATCTGAATTTAGTTGGAATCTAGATGAAGAGTCCATAAAAGTTAGCAATTCATGTCCCGCTGTTGCATCCACCATGGAGTCAATGTGTGGTAATGGAAATGGACTCTAGGGACATGCCTTATTTAAATCTGTAAAGTCAACACATACCCTCCACTTTCCATTTTTTTTAAACCACCACTACATTGGCTAACCATCTTGGATACTTAACTTCTCTAATTATAACTGCCTTCAAGAGTTTGTCTACCTCATCTTGGATGATAATGTTCCTCTCATGTGCAAATTTTCTTCTTTTTTTGATGAATTGGTCTGAAAGATTTATCAATTCCAAGTTTATGTGTTATTATATCTTTAGATATACCTGTCATATCCTCGTGTTTCCAAGCAAAGGTAGACTTTCTTCTCTTCAAGAAGGAGACTAGATCCTGCTCTATACTGCCAAGGATCCCGGATCCTATGAGGACTTTGATTTTAGGATCCTGAGGATCCAATATTACATCTTCCATGTCTTGTTCTGCTGCCTCCAGGACACTCCTTGGAGGTTGCTGTGCTTGCTACGCCGCTCTTGGTTGTGAGGCCGGTTTCATAGAAGAGGTGTAACAGTTCTTTGCCTCTTGTTGATCACTTTCTATCTTCACTACCCCCAAGGTGTCGGTAGCTTGATACATTGATTATAAGTAGAGGGAACAACTTACATATCGTGTATCCAAGGCCTACCAAGAATCACATTGCAACAGGCCAAATAGTCAATGACACAGAATTTTTGTACTGTGTTTACCCCCTCAATATAGATTGGGAGTTTTATGTCCCCCAACATGTTCTTTGTCTTGCCGCTGAATCCTACAAGGACATACGATCTCGAAACTATCTCTATCTCTGGGATATTCATTCTTTTGAGAACAATCTATTTGAATAATATTCACGGAGCTCCCTCCATCAATAAGGATCATGCGAACAAAGTGGTTAGATATAAATAAAGTAATAACTAAACCATCATGATGAGGATCCTGTATATCAACACGGTCATCCTCATCAAAGGATATGATTTTCTGTTGAGTCAGGGTGGAGGTTTGGATAGGCCTGTCTCCATGTTCCAGCTTTGTTTCCTTAGCGTGCCTTTTTACTGTAGAGAATGAGGTTCCACATATATCGAAGCCTCCAGAAATGCAGTTAATGATTTGAGCGTCTGCAGGTGGTGCAGGAGCTCTTTCTGGTACTTTTTCAGGATCCTGGATCCTTGATTTCTTCCTTCCAAGAAGCTCTTTCAAGTAACCTTTGATGAGTAGGTAACCTATCTCCTTTCTGACTGCAATGCATTCATCGATAAGGTGGCCGAAGTCTTCGGTGGTATGCACACCACTTTGATTTATCCTTGTTGGATGTAGACTTTTCATTCTTCTTGGGCCATCTAGCCTTTTCACCTGGATTTTGCTAAGCAAAGTTTAATTCACTATTGTTAGCAGAAAAACAATATTCAGATATATGTGGATATTCCTCCTCATCTTCCTCTTGTTCAACCGAATGAACGTTTTGATTGTCATGCTTGGAGTATTGCTTGGATCAATTGTTCTTGTAGAAGGATCCTTGTTTCTCCTGTTTTGATGATCCAGATAACCTGTCTTGAGGATATTCCTCCTCAGGGCCCTGTTCCTTACTTCATCAAAGTTTCTGGAAGGTGTCATAACAAGATCATCATAGAAAGGAGAATCTTTTTGTAGTCCCATTTTAAACGCTTCCACAGCAGTGGCAATGTCTAAATTTGGGATTTCCAAGGACTTTCTACCAAATTTAGTAACATAATCTCTAAGTGATTCATCACGAGATTGGGTGATCCTATATAAGTCACTAGTTAATCTTTCAAAGGTTCTACTACAAGGAAACTGGTTATTGAATAAATTAACTAAGTGAGAAAATGAAGTTATGGAATAGAGAGGAAGACTTAGCAGCCATTTTAGTGCTGATCCAATAAGTATGGATCCAAAGCCCTTGCACAGACAAGCTTCTTTCAACCTTTCGGGAATGGGATTGATCTCCATCCTTTTCTGTATAGAGCCATATGCTCTTCGGGATCAGTAGTACCATCGTATAACTTCATTTTAGGGGTTTGGAAACGCTTTGGTATCTTAGCATTGATACTCTGTGACTCCCATCTGGAATCTCAGGAATGGGTTTAACCACTACAGGGACACAAGATATCATGTCCTTGATTTTCTGTAACTCCCTGGCCATGGCTTGATTGATCCTGCATCCTGCATGTAAGTACAGTTAGTATCAAAAGATGTATTGAAATTATTACCTCCCGACTGGTTTGAAGTTGGTATCCCAGAAGAGGATCTAGGATAAGACATGTCCGGTGCAATAGTAGGACCAGAAGAAGCAATAGTCTACATGGGGATGAAATTCCCTTCATGGATTTCGAAACCTCTAAGTGATTGACTGCTTGAAGATCCTTGATCCTGAAAGATGTTGGATCCATGATACATTGGTGCTGAAGGCCTTGATGGATACTCCATGGATCCTTGAATCCGAGCTGAGGATCCTTGATGCTGAATGTAGGATCCTTAGGGATGGCACATTCCTTGTGTTCCTCCAAGTTCGTAGAAGAATCCTTGAGGCTCAGTGGTATCCAGTGATCCTCGCCGAAGGATAGAGGATCCTTGAGGTTGGAGGTAGGATCCTTGAGGCTGCGTCACTGCTAGTGATCCATGCTGGAGGTTTGAGGATTCTTAAAAGTGGATGTTGGATCCTTTAGAAAGCTGGATTGTTGATAATGGAGTAGCAAATTCCAACGACCTAGGCATCAGAGTGGACCGATCTTCTGCTGGTCTATTTGCTTCTTGATTTCATCAATTTCACGAAGGATTCTTTGGTTGGTTTTGTCATGTTGTTCCATGTAGCTTTTCATTTGCAACATCAAAACAGAAATATCGTTATTAGTAGTTGTAGAGGAAGAAACAGCAGGAGCTTTTGATCCTTTGAAGACAGATGATGTCTTCCTCTGAGCAGTTTTCAGCATTCTTTTGGAATGCAGGGGGAATAGGAGGCAACGATGCACTGGGTTGTGATGAGGTAACTGCCGGCATGACACTTGAAGTAGCTTTTCCCTGAGAGGCCATGAAGTTGATGGAAATGAATAGAAATGAATGAAGATTCTTAAAATTCAAGCACCACTTGCCCCATGGTGGCGCCAAACTTTTTGGTGAAAAATCGGTTTAAGGATAATGTAACCAAACTTTGATTGTGAGGTAGAATGCTAATGTGTTGAACAATTGTGGGAAAAAATGTGAAATGTAAGTAATGATGAACACAAGGATTTATGCGAGGAAAAAAGCCCTTGATCTTTAAAGATCTCCGGCACAAAAAAATTCGAGTAGTGAAAACTATCACTATCAACTATATTGCATAACAAAGATTACAACTTTGGATGTTGATCAAGTGTGCTACAATGATTGTTTACTAAGTGTGCTGTGAAAGCTCTGTTTTTGCAACGTATACGAATGTGTATACCGTAAATCTCTACTATCTAACACTTGATCAACCCCTTTTGAATTGAGCTAACAACTAAGGCCGAAATTCTAGGATGACCACGTCCAAGGTCAAAAAAGTTAGTGGAATTCGTCACGTGCAGCATCTCCAGCGAATATTGACCGAGATCCTAGCTTATGACTTGGTCCACGTCGTCCACAACCTGCATATATTCATTAGAAACATAGAGAACAATTGTTAGAAATCATAAGTAGAAATAAGGATCCTTAATTCTCAGACTCCCTGCACCGTTCACTAAGGATAAGTGTTCCAGGCCCGGTCTCAGGATAAATGATCCAGATCTAATAAAATTTAGCCCCTAACAATTATATTCTTAAATCATCACTATCTTTTCTTTATAATGGCGGTATATTACTAAACACCCTTAGTAATAGCTAGAAAATGAAAAAGATCCATATACAATAATGGGTTTTTTAACCACGTGATCCTTATATTTTGGATTTTCGATTTCTACAACTATGCCAAAGGAATGAGAAGTGCAATATATCATCGAAAAGTGTAGTCTTGTTATGAAGATTCTTCTTAAAAACCACAATGAACCTGAATTTTCACAGCACCCACCAAGAAACATAAGAGATCGAACCAATCAAAGACTTCTTGTGTTTTAAAACGTTCAGATTCTTAAGCCCTTAAGCCAGGCGAATAAGGATCCCAGGCTTCTAGACGTCAACAAAAGAAGACCAAGCCACAAGCCAACCAAGTCCCATATCCACGACATTACCGAACACTCACCAAATAAATGATCACATGTCTTCGTGAAACTATCACAACAAGGACATAGGATACTCATTAGTTAGCACATCAATACCCTTTCTACCCAAATTAACTCTCGTTGTAAGTCTATTCGTCATCACTGTCCATACAACAAGGTATTCACAATTTATTGTTTCTACAATATAATAGAAATATTTTAAATATAAATATAAATATATATATATATATATATATATATATATATATAATAAATATATCTAAATATTAAAAAAAGTTGGAAAATTCAAAAATTTAAATTAAACATTAATATATTGTGTTGTTGCATACATGCACGTTACAAAGATATATTATGATGATGTTAAAAATATAAGCATAGAGGTTAAATGTCATCCCTAAGATGTTTATATGTTTATAGTATGTCTAATTTTCTAAAAATAAAATCCTATGTTCAACAAATAAAAAAGATCAGTGGCATCACAATCTGTCCATAGTCAAACTATGATCTGACCGCCATCTTTCTCAATAACACAAAAAATCTATTGAAGCAAAAGAGTCACAATCATACATATGGTCGAGCTGGGTGTTGTGTGTGGTGTGCTCAAACCAATTTAAAAAATCGACAGGATCCTCAACAATAGCGCATCAACGAGGTCAATAAACTCAAAGCAAGCAGTAAATCAGTTTAATCAGAAATCTTACTTATTTAGAAAACTGAACCGATTTCAATCGAAAAAAAAAACTGAATAGCGTCCAGTTTAATCAGATAACAAAATTAAGTAAACCAAATAAATGAGTTTCATTCGGTTCAATTAGCCACATTTCTGATTCGGCTTGATTCGATTTTTGGTTAGGGCGAAAATTTCAAAACGAATTAACTGATTTCCCAACTGATGATTACCTTACTAGTGAGCGGGATGTGTGTTCAAGTTGTAAAATTCTCACTCAACACCTACATAGATATGTTAGCGAAATTTTCTGTTGTGAATACCACAAAGTTGTAAGGGTTATTAGTACCCACTTAGTGAGATGTTGAAAGAGCGATCACTACCTGATTAGTACGACACTCATTAAAAAAGCTGTGATGATCTCTACCCGCTTAAAAAAGTTTGTAAAGGTATCACTCCATCGATAGTGAGATGTTTTACAATAAAGATAAACTCTTTGTGAACCCCAACGGGTATATGTAGGATGAGTTAGTTAAACTCATCTAAACCACCATAAATATTTGTATCCTAATTTGATTACATTGTGGTTTTAAATACACAAAATCATCAAAAAGCTTTAGCAAGAAACATTTCATAAACAAACAAAAATTCGATGGTCTTCAAATTTCACAGCAACTTATTCACCCCTCTAGGTTCCTACGTATTGCTTAAATTAAAAAAACACAAAAGTTTAAATATTACAAACAAAGAAAGGGGACAACTATTTCTTCTTGCCATATGCCATCTTGGTATTGAACCGCCCCAATATATCCATTTTTTAACATACTATCAATTTTAATGCTAACAACTTCTATGGCTTATCGGCGCCGTACGTTGACACATTCTGATTTTGTCAACATAGCCGAGGTAAAAAGTACATTTTATTTGAAAAATAGCAAAAATTAATGTTTGCTTTTATGAATATATAACCAGTAAAATTCTCATTTATGTGAATTTCCCCTACATAAACACTAGTTTTAAGAACCACTAGCTAAACTCCGAAAGACTAAACTTTATAAAAAATTAATATACTTTTTTATTTTTTTAATAAATGTCTCAACAATTTTTTGTACGTGAAAAACAAAAACACTTTCTCTTTTGTCTTACAAAAAATCTCTCCACAATTTTTTTGAACGTTAAAGTCTTTCACATGTTAGATTTGAACAATATTATAACAATTTTTTTAAAGCTTGTTACATAAAGTTATGTTTTAACCTAAGATATGTTTAAAAAATCTACAGAACCGAAAATAGTTAAAAACGAAAATCGAATAAAAAATGCTTAAACCCAAACCGTATAAAATGAGTTCGGTTCATATGTAGCCCAATAAAACAAGTAGCCATAGTAAACCATACTTTATATTTAGTTTCATTGTATCCGGTTGAAACCAAAAACCAGACCAAATTTGAATGCGGTTTTTGATTCTCTTTTGAAGTGCTTAAATTCCGTTTAGTTTGATTCGATTTTTAGTTTAACCCAAAAATTTTCAAACCGAATAAAAGGAACCAAATAATCGTATAAACCGAAAAGAACCGATGGACATCTCTAACGTTCCAAGTTATTTAAATTATTTTTGTCATAATTTTGTTTAAATTTAACATTTGAAAGAACTTTAATGTTCAAAAAATTGTTGTATGACTTTTTTGAGACAAAACAGAAAATAAGTTGGTTTTTAAATGCAAAAAATTATTGAAAGATTTCTATAAGAAAAATGAAGAATTATATTGGTTTTTTTTCTGATATTTCTTCACTATTTTATTCCCAAAATTTGAAAAAGAAAAAAAAAATATTTAAACTAAACTTTTTTGACCCAGGAACCACCGGTTAAACTTTGAAGGACTTGCTGATTCGCTCGGCGAATAAATATTGTATTATGTATGCACTTAATTTCTTCCAGAGTACCATATTTTAGTCACATTAACCTATACACAAAAAGAGTGTTTTTTTTTAAAAAAAAAACAAAATTCCTTTTACACCTAAACCATCAAATAAATTGCACATGCAAGAATTACCCCACAAATGTAGTGTGATCACACCTAACAGACAAGACACACTATTGTAATTTGTAAACAGTTTATTTCACCGTAGGGGTAAACTTGTAATTATAAATCAACCTGTATAATCAGGTTGAAATAAGCAATCTCAAACTGCCTCTTGAAATTATATCATTTTTTCTAAAATAAACAGATAAGCTTACACATTTTTCTTTATCCAAACACTTAATGTATCTGCTTTTAAAAAAGCAATAAACCGTTACATAGAGTACCAATGTACCATAAACCGTTTAAAAAACAAAGAAAATTAAAGCACGTCAGAGTTTCACCTTACGTTAGGTGTGTGGGACTGCTATATTTTTTAATTTAAATTTAAAAAAATAATTTCCTAAAATATTTAATTGTTACAAAATTATTTTTGAGTTAATTACACAGTTGATCCATATGATGATTTATAAATAATAACAAGGTTAGGTTAGGTAGTAAGAGTTTAAATAACAAGGTTAAGGTTAGTCTTGGATAATAACTTTTAATTTTGTAAGGTTTTAGAGTATTAAAGTTAACAAACAGGAACACACCTCCCTTCCCATCCATTTATTCTACACCAAACGACACATTACTCTTGATTTCCACTTTATAACACCAAATATCCCCTACAAACATATTCAAGAAAACAACTAACTACTACAATGAGGCTTTATTCCTTTTCAATTTGTCTAATAGTATTTGCATACTTTGTAGCAGCTATCTTTATCTACTTCCCTCATGCGACAATAGCTTGGTGGTGGTGGTCCTATGCCGGTGAGTGATGGACCTATAGTGAAGAAAGATAAGAGCTGGCCATTAGTGGTTTGACGATATTGTCCTCCAGTCAACCTTCAGTGCAATCTCTCTCTCTCTCTCTCTTAGGACCACCATCCAGTACCAAGGAACAAGAAATGGCCAATGGACGGAACCAAACCTAATAATAATACCATCTGGTTTCGTTTTATGTTTTTAATATTGGATTTATATAAGTCCAATTTTCACCGTACAACAAATAGCATTCCCAACTTATGAATTGTACCATACCACTCTTGTCTTTTTAACTTGTGCTCCTTTGTCACTCCCAAGCTATCTTAACCCTTACCTAGTTAACTAATGTCAGATTTCACGCCACTGAACAAGTACCACGTCAGATTACACGCCATTAAAAAAGCCACGTCAGGTGACACGTCACTAAATAAGTGCTACATCAGATGTAATGTCATTAAAAAATGTTGACGACACAAGTGGTACGTCAGAAAGAAAAGACTAATTAAGTTAGGGTTAGGGGTGACAATTCTTGACGCAACCCGAACCCAACATGAAAAAAGTAGGTTTGGGACAACTAACACGACTCGTTTAAAAAACGGGCCGGTTCGGATTGACCCATTGACTCGTGTTAGTTTTGACATCTTATATTATTTACTTATCGCATTAAGCATGTTATCGATAACCCAATTAAAACCCAACAACTTGCTTATAAATCGTCAACTTGTATGACTCGTTTAAAAATACGGGTTAAATGGGTCGTGTTCGAGTTGACCCAAATTTATCTGCGTACGGGTTAGGGTTGATATCTTTGACCCAAATAATAATATGGGTCAGGTTCGGGTAGAACCTTTCAACCCGTCAACCCGCCAACTCATCAACCCGACACGATTAACACCCCTAGTTAGGGGTCAGTTAGTTTTGGAGTGCTAAAAAAAATAAGTTAAAAGTTAGGAGTGACGTGGTACAATTCATAAGTTGGGAGTGCTATCGGCCAGATGATGAAACTTTAAGTTATTTAAATCCAATAACCCTTTTTTAAAGTGTTTTTCCGGTTCAATTGTGGCTTTGCTATAAGAAATTAAGAGATGCGTAGCCCTATATAACTTGGTCCCGCTCAATTAATCATAAATTAACAAAAAAACATATGTTCAAATTCATTATATAAGTGTTATTTTTTTCAAAATTTACAAGCCTAAATGATTTAAAAAACAAATTGGATCAAACACATGTAAAAGTCCAAAACCGACCCAAACTGAATCATGCACAAGCAAGTCATATATTCGATTAACATGATGGTTTAAGTTTTTATGATGTTTTATTGTTGAAAGGGGTCGATGATGGGACCGTATTGGAATCCAAACACGGCTGAAGTAGCGATTGTGTTGCAAGGGGAAGGGTTGATTCAAGTGGTTTGTCCGGGCATTGCAAGCGAAACGGAGTGCAAGAACTCTAGGCTAAGAGTAGAAGAAGGTGATGTGTTTGTGGTGCCAAGAAATCATCCAATGGCCCAAATATCGTTTAATAACAATACCTTTGTTTTCATGGGGTTCAAGTTGGCGGCAAAGGATGAAAAGCCTCAATTCCTAAGGGGAAAGAATTCAGTACTCCAAAGGTTGGATAGGAATGTGTTGCATGATGTCATTTAGTGTCAAGAAGACGACAGTAGATTGGGTTTTGTCGAATAGAAAAGAGAAGATTATCTCTGAATGCATTTCGTGTGCGGAGGAAGAAGCTGCAAGGGAGGAAGGAGGTGGTGGTGGTGGAGCGCTACCGCCAGAGGAAGGTGGAGGATTGCCACCAGAGGAGGGAGGCGGATCAGGTGGTGGGATGCCGCCAGAGGAAGGCGGATCGGGTGGTGGCATGCCGCCAAAGGAGAGCGGAAGAGGGTGGCTAGAGGAGGAAGGTGGTGGAGGAGGGTGGCTAAATGGGTGGTGGTGACATTCCCATTTATTAAGTCCAATGAATGTGAATGTACGTAGGTCATGTGCATGCATGTTGATGAATAATAAATAGGAAAGTGTAATTGTTTTATGCATACAGAGGCGTTTCTAAGAATTTTATGTACCTTGTTCGAACTCCAAAAAAACGTGTCTTCCGTAACATTTTTTTCTTTTTAAAAAAAAACCATCAAGTAAAAACCACTGATCGAATATTTGGTGACATGTTTCCATAGGTAATTCGTCAACTTAAATATAATGTGAACATTTTCTTAATAAACATGGAGTCCAATATTTCATGGAATGTTTAGTTCTTTTAGGATATTACATCACACCCACTATCTATGCTTCAATATTTAGGCATTTGTTCACCATCATACAAAATCCTTCAATTATTATTTGGAGAGAAATACCATCTATGTAGACATTAATACTCCTAAACTACAAACTCTTCGCCAGTGTATGTTTAATCATCCAAAATATCCCCTTATAAGGCCCCACAAAACCAACCTGGAAACCTAATTCTAGGCCCAATGACTTTTGGGTCATTTTGAACAGGGGATTTTAAGAATAGGTTAAAATGGGTTGACTTGAAAACAAGTAAACTTAAAATCGGATTGGAATGGGCTTGAACTAAACTAGGTTAGGGTTAGAATATAACTAGGAAAG
This sequence comes from Scalesia atractyloides, assembly GCA_947069175.1. Taxonomy (NCBI): domain Eukaryota; kingdom Viridiplantae; phylum Streptophyta; class Magnoliopsida; order Asterales; family Asteraceae; genus Scalesia; species Scalesia atractyloides. The sequence goes on from CAMTDV010000013.1 coordinate 25,775,375, forward strand.
ATAAGAATGGGTGTCCAGCACTCCTGTTAGACTAACCAAGAATGAATTATAATGACAACCTATCTTTTATACTTGTTGTCACAAGTGTTTTATTATTAATATTTAATAAAAGATAAGTAATCATTTATTTTATATTATGCTAAATCTTGTAAAAGAAGTCGAATATATTTTTGTTATTGAAATAATTAACAACTCAACTATAGCATTAAATAAGAGCATATAGTGGAACTTGTTGAACCATTAATCTCATATGAGTGAGGTTCAATATTAGACATAGATGTCATGGGCCTACCAACCTACGTGGGCTGGAACAAACAAAAACACAAACATGGATTACCATAAATGCTTGCTAAAGAAGAAGAAATATGAATATTGAAGTGGAAGTCAATCAACCAAGCTCAAGTGATTCCCGCATCCCGATCCTCCCGTCGGCTGCTTCTTCGATCTGGGATGGATATTCTGTCCATCCAAATAATGTATGTCTGGAGTCATAAGTGGTTGATGAATCCAGAGTTATAAAGTTTGGAATCAAGTATATAGCATCCACTAGATTTGAAATTACATTATAGATGATCGTAATATTCTTAACATAGTTATTTCTTAGCCTAAGACTACAGGGATTCATGATGGCAAGGACAGAGCCCCTACTCTGTCACGTAGACCATGTGAGCTTTGCCCTCCACATCATAAAAAGATGAGGTGGTCAACATTTAACGGTAAGCACAAAGTCCCATATTTTTTAATATTTTAATCACGTAATTACATAAACTAAGAACCGAAGAGGGAATCTAACGACGAGCAATCATGATCACCATCACCCTCGTCCAACCTCTCGTGTTGACATCGATAACCGGAGCTTTCAGATGATGGATAAACCATTTCCTTATTCGGCCTTGTTATGTATTCCGCCCAGGGTCAGTTGCATAGCCTTTGGCCCAAGTTAGGACTTCCTTTGTTGGATTGGGGTTTGTTATTGTAGGAGTGGTTGTCGTTGAATGATGAGGCCATTCCCCAATTCTTATTCCTACTAATTGTATTTGACTAAAGGTATAATCATATACCCAATTTAACTCATCCACAGTCGAATCGTTAGGATGTTGTGGACAGTAGACTTCAAAAACTAGAGGTGGTGTGGGTTTAAAGGCGGTGGATTTGAAGGTTGAGGGTTTGCATGACGAAGTGTTGATCTTCCACTGTTTGAAGAAGGTGGGTTTGAAGGTGGAGGGTTTACATGACAACGTGTTGATCTTTGATGGTTTGAAGATTCCGCCGGTTCAATCGGAAACGAAACCACCCTCCATGATAATCTCCTGTGGTGAAATCCATAAAGATATGGAGATACTGAAATAAAAGTGGTGAAATAGTAGAGAATATGAATTGTTGGTTTAAGTAGTGAAGGTGAAATGGTAATAAATATTTTATCTAATTGATAAACTTTTTTTCTAAATAAACTAGTTGTTCAATGCTATATTTATTTATTTATTGAATATACAAAAAACAAGTGGGTCAAATATTTGGCCAAGAGGCAATGCGCATGATGCAATCTTAAAGGTGGCAAGGGGTAACACCCGAAACAAAGAATGGTGGGGCCGGTGTTGGGGTGTGGAGGGGCTCCCACCTCCCCTTCCCGTGTCACTACACCATGTAGTCTAACTAGTGGTGTTCATGTTATATGGTATTTTTTTAGGATTTTATCAATTTTGTCCTAAAATGATAATGTATAAAAGTTTCTTTTATAAACACTTTTTTTTAATTAAAGTGGACTATAGTCATCATTACTACAAATATTATGAGCAAATATATCCATTTACTTACAAGAAGTGTGATTTTTAATAAAAGTGGTGATGTTAACCTTGGAGCATAAATGAATACCTCGTCTTGCATCAAAACATACCTTAAGCTAAAGTAGGATACACCACAACAGAACACCTTATCTTAACCATAGGTGCTTAACTCAACTAATATTTTTTGTTACTCGATAAAATCCCTTGAAAGTTATATTTTTGCTAGTTAATAACATCTCTCAAATATTTGGCACTATACAAGCCAATAATATGGAGAGATATTATTGAAGAACACTTTTAATGCTTGAGTGCTTGACAAGAATCCTCTTGTTCTTTTCCCTAATATGGACAATCAATATAGAAGAAGCCTTTATGAACCTTCTAACTTCGATAGGATTTTTAGGTGTATCACACTTCATGGTTGCTTCCACTAAAGACGAGTCAACCTAAGTTCCTGTAGAATGGTCACATGTCCTAAATATTGGACTTCACATGATCAAAACTCACTCTTCAAAAAAAAAAAAACAGTAAAGGCTAGAAGAATCGATAAACTCACCCTCTCTAGACTTTTAAGGCATAGTCTTCTCGGCAGAATCGATATTGGGACCATGATAGCCAATCCATGGCGACTACAACATGAAATCAACCCATTACTGTAGGGATTAAGTCAATGGAGTACCATCAATGTCGTTTTCTTATCACAAAAAAAAAAAAAAAAAAAAAAAAAAAAAAAAAAACATTAAAGGCTAGAAGAATCTTACTATATAATATTTCCTCTTTTAAGTAGTTCTCTATTTTGCTACAGTGACGGTGAATTTCTTGCGAAATTTGTAAGACAATGATCTACTAGCGTATTCGTTAAATTAATTAAACGTGAGTGGAATTGATAAGAAAATTACCTACCATAGAATTTGATGTACTCTTTGCTTCCTCCATTTTGATTTGAAATGCTCTCGCTATAGCCTTACGAGATTCCACTATTTGCTTATATGGTTTAACCTTACGTCTCCTAACTTCACATTAATTTGGCAAGCATCCCGAATCATAACAGTTGTAACAGACTCTTATAGGACTCATACATTGATTACTGGTATGACTAAATTTGTCACACTTATAACAAATGCTAGTGGCGACTCCACAATTTCCACTTGCTCTCTTATCAAATTTCTTATAATTATGGTACTAAAACACACATTTATCCCTCCTCGACCTTAAAACTTTGTTTCTTATTAGGACTTAAAGACAGTTTACCGTTCCTCTTCTCCCTTCTAATAATCTGTCTTTAAAATTTACATTCTCCTTTCCCTTCTAATAAAATATATTTACACTCCATCGATTTGAAAACTTTTTCTTATTAGGACTTAAAGACGGTTTACCCTTTCTCTTCTCCCTTCTAACAATTTGTCTTTAAAATTTACATTCCCTTTTCCCTTCTAACAATTTGTCTTTAGATTCATATTCCCTTTACTCGAGCAGTCTCAACAAACCCTTAAGTTAAACGCTACATGTGGTTTATTACAAATTTATATCATGTGTAGATCAAACCCTATAAATACAAAATCAGCACGACTGTAGCCTCAAATCAAACACACAACAAAAGGTAAATGACATGTCTAACAATTTGCTTGGTTAAAGCCCCCTAAACATGATGAACCATCAAGATTACATTAATATATGTTTTTCTTAGATCATGTTTGGATGAGCTTATTTTACCTCCTTATGACTTATTGACTTCTTGAAAAAGCAGTTTTTGTGAAATGATGTTTCCCTAATTAGGTGAAAATCAGCTTTTTTGGCGTTGAAAAAAGAGAAATAAAAAAGTATTGTCTTTAAGCTCTTTATGTTATTTATATGCAGTACAAAAACCAATATTTTTTTTATAAGAGAAAACAAATCAATTCAAAAGGTAAAAATAAATTGAACTCGATACTTGTCAAATTCTGTAAATTGCATGAAATGACCAGATTATATTAATTCTCCATATAATACACCAAAAAGAGTTATGAGGAACACACATAAGAGATAAGACATAACAAATGACTTTTTTTTTTTTTTCTATTTTATAATATACAACTGTTGTTTTATGTTTCTAAAAAGAAGACAGTGTATGACTTTGTGACGTTCTGAATATATTATATTATACGCAACCAAAAACTCCTTGACTAGTTCATTAATCCTAACTGTCACTGATTTGCTCTGACTTACTAGAGTAATCCACCAACAACCCATTAGTTTAGAATTTCATTTAATACTAAGGTGTTAGGTGGTCTGATTAATGTACATCAAGGATACATGACCTTTTTTCCCTTTTCTATTTTATAAATGTGCCAACTTTTAGGATTTGCATTTGTTGAAAGGTTATTGAGATCATGTTAATAAAGTTGTGCAAATTTTATATTAATGTTTTGAAAATATGATATGAACTGGATCAAAAGTAGTACATGTTATTAATTTAACATGTCGACCAATAAAATGAGGAGACAAACATCAGTTGAAAATGGCTTGTTTTGCTTCATTCCACTCAATTCCAGGCGGTTCATTTGTGTCAGGCCGATTTGCTCGTAAACAAAAGTGACAATATTGACAGTTTTTGGTTCAAGGTTTTGAAACGACCAAGTCATACTATGCTTATAAAAGCATTGACCTATTGAATAGGTGAGATAAAAGTTAGCAAGAACTATGAAAGTAGATGAGGTGTTATACCTTTATGGTTATATCCGGACGATTTTCAAATTTATAGTTATGACTTACACGACAACGCCATCGAATCTCAATTTTTACTTGTATATCATGTTTTACATCCAATGATAGCACAAATAAACACATTATTCAGCTATATACTTCATGGCTTACGTATCATCAAGAAACATTTGTTTTACCCACACAGGTATACATGAATTTGATTCGCGATGACCTTTCTATTCTCACATCATCTATAAGATGTAAGATAACCCAATCTCCAAATTCCTATCTAAACACTACATTTGTGTAACAAACTTTAATTTAGTAAAAATAGTTTATATTCGTATGCAAAAGTACAAAATATCTATAAGATAAAAGACCCATATACTCAAACTCTTCATTATGTAAAACATGACGACAATATGATCAATATGTATGCAGTTATGATAAATCGATGGCAAGCGAAACTTAATATTATACGCGACTCACTCATGTATAGATTCAATTGAGAAGGTACATATATCCTTCTAAATTATTATATACTCATATAACATATGTACTTATGCTATCATTACACGTTCAAACAATGATACAAAAGTATAGTAAACACATACTACATTTGTTCGTAAATAATTCAAATTTGACGTTTAAAAAGAAATAGTAAACAAGCCATTTATACCTATAAAATTGTTTACACATTGGGCTAGAAAAGGTCCTCATGACGACACCACGTGACCTTTGGTCTAAAAAGCCAAGACCAAAAGTAGTTTGACTTTTGAACCAATACTACTAACCATAGTTAGTCATCCCAACTCAACCAAAGTTAGACAACCAAATCTTTTAACCTATTCCCATTTTGGCCCCTCTCATCTTTCAATCCAATAAACGACGACTTTTTGCAACACATCCTCTGGATTTTCACCTTCTTTTCCAAGATATTTCATCAATTTTGTCCTTAATCTGTTATCAATTTCATATATCTATATCCTACTTCAATTTCGGATTCTAGTGATCTGTTTCTAGTGTTTTAGATTCTATCAATACAGCTAAAAATTAGGGCAAATGTCTGAACTCTGAAACCCTAGCTTTTGTACTCTAATTTCACTGTGGTTGCAACACCTATAGAATCGATTATTGTTAGTTTGATTGTGATTGATTGGTAGATAACTCTAGAAGTACAAGTTATAGCGATTGCCGTAAGCAAAACCCTAGGATAATAGCGTACTCATGACCGCCGATGACTCTGCAGCTTCCGGCGAAGCTACTGGTTCTTCTCCGGGCAATCAGGCGTCGCTTCCGCCGGAAAAGCCGGTTAAACGGAAGCGGAATCTGGCCGGCATGCCAGGTAATGTTGTGATGATATTAATTTGCTAATAATGTTGATAATTGAACTATTGAAGTGTGATTATGAAGTTTGTATTGTTAATTTAGTTGGTTGTTTAGCTGGATGCCTTAATTAGGGTTATTATATGTTAGGTTAACGAATAAGTTTTAGTGGGTTATTACAAACTGATTTTATGCTGTTTGAAGCAAGTGTTAGGGTTAGGGCTTGCTGGATTGAAGTTGAAATGAAAGTTATGTTGATGTTTGGTGTTTCTGAATGTTTAATGTATAGATCCGGACTATATTAGATTAATGAATAGGTTTTAGTAGATTGTTACAAATTGATTTCATTCTGTTTGAAGCAGGTTTTAGGGTTAGGGCTTGGGCTTTTGCTGTATTGAAATTAAAATGAAAGTTATGTTGATTTTGGTGTTTTGAATGTTAAATATGTAGATCCGGATGCAGAAGTGATCGCTCTATCTCCGAAAACTTTAATGGCCACAAATCGATTTGTATGCGAAATATGCAATAAGGGGTTTCAGAGAGACCAGAACTTGCAACTACATCGACGAGGACATAACTTGCCGTGGAAGCTTAAACAGAGGACCGGGAACGAAATTAGGAAAAGGGTCTACGTATGTCCTGAGCCGTCGTGTGTTCACCATGATCCGAAACGTGCGTTGGGCGATCTTACTGGGATTAAAAAGCACTTCAGTAGGAAGCATGGCGAGAAGAAATGGAAATGTGATCAGTGCTCGAAGAAGTATGCAGTTCAGTCTGATTGGAAAGCTCATCTGAAGATATGCGGAACCCGAGAGTATAGATGTGATTGTGGGACTTTGTTTTCAAGGTTGGATTTTTGTTAAAATCTTTTGTTATTGGCTAACCGCTAATGCTGAAATTTTCGCTTGTTTGTATGAAGGAGGGATAGTTTTATTACCCATAGAGCGTTTTGTGACGCTTTAGCTGTTGAGACTGCTAAAGGTCAGCCAGAAGATGAACCTCTTAAGAAAGATGAAGAGAGTAATCCTAAAGATATAGAATCAGCACCGCAATCAACGGCAACAGCATCACCGCCGCCGCCACTACCGCCACCCACCGCCAGTCCTGCAGTGCCTGTAACGTCTTCAGTTATGTGTATTGCAGATTCTCCAGGTATATTATGTTTTTAAGATTTTAACAACTACTCTTATTTTTATATTAAAGATGGCAACAAAAGTTTGGTTTTTTCTCTATATACTTTAATACAAGAAGATTGAACCCCATGATAGATTCATTACAGTTTACTTAGGGCTGCAAATGAACCGAACATTCAGCAAACCGTTCGGTGGGAGATTCTTTTGTGTTCATTTGTTTAATAAATGAACGAACACGAACAAGAAATTTCGTTCGCTTAGTTAAATAAACGAACATGAACAGAGGTCATTCGTTCATTTATGTTGGTGAATGTTTGATAACGTGTTCGTTTGTGTTTGATAGTTCATTTGTGTTTTTAATCTTTGTATTTCATTTAAATACTTCAAAATTCCGAAAAATAATATATTTAATAAGTACATGTTATTATATATTATGTTCATGAACGTTTGTTTGTGTTCGTTTGTGTTCATAAACGTTCGTTTGCATTTGTTACCTAAAATTAAGAAACGAACACGAACATGTTCATGAACAGTTCGTGAACACATATTTCTTAACGAACAAACACGAACAAGGTCTTGTTCATGTTCGTTTGGTTCGTTTGCAGCCCTGAGTTTACTAGCACATCTTGCCTACAGATTTTCCGGAAATTTCCAAGTCGAGTCACGATGCTACACTTGTTGTGGATAACCCGCCACAATTGGTGGCGGGGTTGACCGGAAGCTGTAGCGCCAGCTGCAGCTCAACCAATACCGGAAGCACAAGCAGCTGTGTATTCGCTAGCTTATTCGCATCATCGACCGCACCCAAAACTTTACAACCACAACCTCAAACAACCGGATTCAAAGATCTTATTCAATCCATGACCCGACCTACACAAACACCCGATTCTACACTCCCATCTTCAGCTCAAGAACCCATATCGTTATGTTTATCAACCAATCACAGATCCTCGATTTTCGGGCAAGCGGGGCCAGAGCTTCGGCAATACGTTTCTCCACCTCAGCCGACGATGTCAGCAACCGCATTACTTCAAAAGGCTGCACAGATGGGTGCAACTGCGTCCGGTGCATCACTGCTTAGAGGATACGGGCTAGAGCGGGATGACACTGACGGTGGGTCATCTATCGGGCTTGGACTTGGCGTGGGGTTCGATGGGCGGCCCGGTTTGCAAGAACTCATGTTGGGGACTCCGTCTGTGTACGGACCGAAGCACGCCACTCTTGATTTTCTCGGGTTGGGTATGGCGGTTGGTGGTGGAACAACCAACGGTCTGTCAGCTCTAATGACATCCATTGGCGGTGGTCTTGATGTTACGAGGGGGGTTTCGTCGTTTGGACTTGGTGGTGGAAGAGGCGGCAGTGGTGAGTTCACCGGAAAAGACATGGGACCGCAGTAAGTTGACCAACATTTTCTTTACCTCAGTAATTCTATCTTGGTAACTTTGGTATTTAGGAAGTAGTTATGTAATATGAATTTTTTACTATACATTGATGTAAATTCTTGTTTTATTTCTATTTGTATAATTAGATCCAGAAGTTAGCAGTTAGCAGTTTTGGAGGAATCAACCTCTGCCAAATTGCTTTTCTTAATCCTATGTTCTGCATCTAAGATTATGTATATTGTTGACTTTTTAAACTCTTTTTTAAATGAAAATGTCTGCCTTTAATAATATGCTTCATTTGATCAATTCAACTTGCAAATAGAACATGTCACAAGGTATCGTTGTAAATGAAGAACGATTATGTATGCTAGCATCAACCATTATTTAGGCTCAAAGCAAAGTAAAAATTTAGGACCCTTTTCCAAAAATTTTTAGTACGTACTTTAGATCTCTTTATGGCATGAAAATTAGAAAGAAGAATTCTAATGATATATAAACTATGAATTAGTGAAGCATTCTTCAAATCTCCCACGTCTACCCTGCTGCACATAATTAGTGATAGTGAGAAAGCTTCACATGTTGAACACCTTAATAATTACATGTAGGCTTGAATGCTCACTGAATGTATTAAACACACCATTTTCTATCCCAACTACAATAAGGTGCCAATAAATTCATTCTCTTCCTACTATAGATTGTTTACAAGCACAGTATTCAACGTTCAGTTAATCTAGAATTCAAGAAAATATGGAATTACAATTCACAAACATACAGGTATGTCTAGTGGCGGACCCAGAAATTTTTTTCATAGTGGGCGGAAATTTTTTAGGGTTTTGCGTCTATCATATAGTACTTTTCAGTCCGGTTTAATTTCTTTTAAATAACATCTATGGTTATGCTTTAATATTCAAGAGCCCAAAAAAATATGCTGTATAACTATTTAAAATATGTGAAATAATAAACAAATTGCACCCTGCTTGCGGTATACGGTATATATCGTGGGCACTCGAGGGGCAAAAGTGAAAGTGCATTAATTTTAACGTTATTTACTAATTTCGTGAAAATAACTTTAAAAGAGGGGATGGTTAATCATGCATCATGTGGTGGCGTTGATAGCCGAAAGACAAGGGGGTACATGCATTAATCGGCATTTGTCTCAATTGCTGAGTGTTATGTGCCTTGTGTCCAAGGCTTGATGCAAAACTATCGAGTCGGAGTCTCATTGGAAACAGCTTCTCTATTCCTACAGGGTAAAGGTAAGGTTGTCTACATCTTACCCTCCTCATACCAATGTTGTAGAAATCGCTTTTGGGCGGCGCCTAGGCGGCGATTAGTCACTCATCGGAGGTCTACCGCCCGGATTTGGCCAAATCGGTCAAACTAGGCGGTCAAAGTCAAAATTGGTCAAAATCAAAGTAATCGGTCAAGAATCGCCCAAAATGGAGTTAGTCGGTCAAAATTAGGTTATAAATGGATTAAAGTAGGTCAAATTGGACAACTCCGTCTAACTGGAATGGGTTCTTACCTCTATTTGAACCAGAATCAGACCAACTTCAAGCCTCCCTAGCGTCGCATGTGATATTATTCCATGATTTCTAACCTCCATTGGAGAACCAATCTATTAAATGAAGTGAATTTGGTACTAGGGTTTCTTTCATGGCGCCGTCTGATGATACAATGGAAAAAGAAGAGGGAACAGTTGGGTCTAACGCACGTGGGGTGGATATTAGGTTGAAATAAGTTTAGTGTTTTAACATTTAACCACCCTTCATCTTCTTTAGTTTACATTTGGTCTCTAAAGTTACAAATTTCTACATAAAAAGTATAAAATTAAGGTTATATATAAAAAAATTTGTAAAATATTACATAAAAAGCCAATCCGATTAATCCCTATTAATCCCGATTAATCCCTAGGCGGTACCCACCGCCCGACTAGCGCCTAGCGCCTTCTACAACATTGCCTCAGACCATACCTTAGCTTTGCTATTAGTGGAATTTACTGAGTATGATTATAAAGAAGTAATAAACAAATAAATCTCTAACAAAGAATGTTATAATTCAAATATGTAAACTAGAGTACTTTTTACATAAGAAAATAAAACTTAACAAATAATTTAGATAACTTTTTAAACGGGTAAAAACAAGTGAATTATAAATTTTAAAAACAATGTTATAATTCAAATATGTAAACTAGAGTACTCCTTCAACTATACCAAGCATTATTTATAAGGCTTTCCAACAATATATATTCAACTGGATTGCCAATATACATACATATATAGTGTATATAAAAGTTTTTACTTATATAAAACAAAAAAGTATACATAATAAACAAAATTAACATCTAAATATTTTTAAACTAAATGAAATAAATTAGTAAAAGTAAACTCCTGATAAAATAAAAACATCTAATGTTTTATTAATACAAGACAAGTCTCAGATAACTATGATTTGGGTCACACCCTACCCTTTCCCTAAATATTACTATGTATGTATAATTACTAAAATGCCTCACCTCCTTTTAAGTATTTACCTACTATGCCATCATCTTCTTCCCACAACCCATCTTTTCTGCACCTGTAACAATCCCACCATACAAAAAAATTTCCAATGAACACTTATCCCGTCGTCTTCAGTTGTGGTTAGCAAGATATTATGGGGTACGATCACAAAATTTTATGAGGGTGGTTGAAATTTTAACGAAAACAATACACTGTTTTTTTTTCTTTCAAAGGGGCGCCCGTCCAACCAAGTCAAGCCTTAGATCCGCCCCTGGGTATGCCCTTATACAAGTTCATGACACGTGTGTGACCCTCATACAGTTTCTTTCTGCTAGACAAAAATGCTTCAGAAATTTGGTTTATCATCCTAACATTTCTAATTTGAAGAGGCAAAAAAAGTTCCATAGCATGTACTGATAGTTGTGTTTATACCACTAAGACATAAAGCACAATTCATCATATATTTTTAGCAACCCAAGCTTACTATATTCAATTTCTACATACTAAATGTTACTTCATCCTACTAAATTTGTAACAAAGCACTTTGAATTTTTTTGTTTTAGAATAGGAAGAAGGTTTAATCAATCAAACCATTATGCAACTGAAAGGCGTTATTCTGGATTATTTGCTTAAAATTGAATGTCAAGTTAACACAGTATAGCTTTGTCTTTACTAGGTTCGGTTTTACTAACAAAAGAGAGTTGGGACGGAGTTTGTTGCTGTTTACCTGCCACTTTTTTGTAAATAAATAAATAAGAAGTCTTCTTTACAATTGAATCATCGGGTTTTTACAAGCTGATTTCAACTTCCATTGCAACACACCATGATCAAATAAAAAACACTAGAAAGTTTAAGTACAAAACACATATCTTAGAAGAGAAAAGTCTTGTAGACGAAATATGTTACTAATACTCATGATTTGGTGAACAGTGAAACCCTAAAATAACTTTACCTTTTTTTTAGAGTTAAATGTTTGGTTGGTCCCTGTGGTTTGCGAAAATTGCAGATTTGGTCCCAATGGTTCATTAATTACACACTTGGTCCCAGTGATTGCAATTTTTGCACTCAGGTGGTCCTTATGACTAACCCATGTTAACTTTCTCATTAAGTCTATATAAAATTACCACACTACCCTTACTATTAAAAAACAAAAATAAATAAACACCTTCTTCTTCTTCACCTGATCTCCTCTCACTTTCCTTTTCTCTCTCTAAAACCACAAACCACCGTCTCCCACCTCCACCACCGCCGCCTCCACCACCGCCGCCAGCTGCGGCAGTTTGCTCTCCGGTAAGCCCTCTATCTCTCCTCCTACATCTTCTCTTTCAGATCGGTAAAAATCCATATCCTCCGGCCGTTCGATTTTCGTTTCAGGTAGAGATGGTGATGGTCGGGCCATGATGATGGTGGTGGTGACTGTACGGCGGCTGCCGACATGGCAGTCATAATGGCAGCAGCAAACGAAGAAGTTCTCATCGTTAATTGTTATGTTGATATATTAACGTCTTTCTCGAATTTTCATTTGTATCTATTATTTGTTTTCTGTGTGTCCTTTTCCAGTGGGCCCTGCCGAATGTAAGTTTACCCTTGCTAAATTTGGTGGACAAAATATTTCAACTCAACAGAAGAGGCTGGTTAAGGTTTGTCATTTGGTTTATCTAGCTGTAGTATCAGAATCCATACCTCGGATGATTAATATTTACGTACGCAGACGACAGGTGTTTTGGATATCAAAGCAAATCTTGCAACTAATGATGGAAGATGCTATTGATGATTGGCTCTTAAGGCAAATTCATTTTCTCAGGAGGGATAGTCTTGTTGCTCAAGGAATTTACTGGATCCAAGATGTAAGTTAGTTGCTAAACAATTTATATATATTTTCTGTATTTTTATTATTTTCTTTTTTAAAATCTAATTTCAAAATGCAACTGTTGTTAGGTTCTGTGGCCTGAAGGCACCTTTTTTATGAAATTAAGAGCAAACAAACAGATTCTTCTCAGTCAAATGACTGCCGTTGTCGGCAGCCGCCGTACAGTCACCACCACCATCATCACGGCCCGACCACCACCATCTCTACTGAAACGAAAATCGAACGGCCGGAGGATATGGATTTTTACCGATCTGAAAGAGAAGATGTAGAAGGAGAGATAGAGGGCTTACCGGAGAGCAAATTGCCGCTGGTGGAGGACGGTGGTGGAGGCGGTGGTGGAGGTGGGAGACGGTGGTCTTGTGGTTTTAGAGAGAGAAAAGGAAAGTGAGAGAGAAGATCAGGGTGAAGAAGAAGAATGTGTTTATTTATTTTTGTTTTTTAATAGTAAGGGTAGTGTGGTAATTTTACATAGACTTAACTTAGAAAGTTAACATGGGTTAGTCATAAGGACCACCCGAGTGCAAAAATTGCAACCACTGGGACCAATTGTGTAATTAATGAACCGTTGGGACCAAATCTGAATTTTCACAAACCACAGAACCAACCAAGCATTTAACTCTTTTTTTTAATTAGGGGCGCCTAACCCTGCCACCTCAACACCCCCCTCCGGTTGAACTAGCCTTAAAGAAAAAAAGTGGATACTTATTTCCTTCTCCTATCTCTTTAACTTTCTTGCAATATATTTAAAAAAATGGACCAAAGAGGCAAAAACCGACCTACTATTGATTTCGACGTATACGAACAATATGGTTGTGACGGATGGGAATTCACGCTCAAACACAATGGATACCCTAAACGCAACCCTAACCCAAACCCAATCTCAATCTAATACCCGAAACACGACTACAACCGGTTCCGAGGAAAAGAACCCACAAGGAAAAAAAACAACCCGATTCATCATCTGTAACGGCGCAGCGAAAAGCGACACATTGAACGATCGAGGAAGAAGCGCGTTAACTTGAGAATGTCCAAGCTCGTCAACTTGAAAAGACTGAGACAAAGGAATTCCGATATGAAATTGATTGCTCTTTAAGCCGAACATCTATCCAGACAATCGTTATTTATTCTAGTCGGTGAAAGACGAAATCGCTCAAGAGTACGGAAATAGCCGAAAGGAATAAGTTGTTTTATTTTTAAATTAGGATTTGTTATTTTTATACTTTCAGTTGTGTGGGTTTTTAATATATCATATATATATATATATAAGGAAGGTTCATTTGAGAAGAAATTTAATGTGAGAAAAAAAAAAAATGGCATAATGGTAAAAATTTAAAAAGTTTATAACTCCTCTCATTAATTATGTTATTTCTCATTAATAAAAAAACATTTTCTTTTACACATTTCAAAATTTATCCTACATATGTCTTACATTTATCGGAATTTACCCCACACACATGTAAATTTACCTACACATTTCAAAATTTATCATGCACATACTAAAATTTATCCTACACATGTCGAAATTATCCTACACCATAAATTATTTTATCTTGAAAGAATATATGAAAAAAATAAGTTACAAGTTCAATTAATTAGCTAATTAATGATAATTATAAATTTACCTATATGCCCTTTTTCATAATATTAAATACATACATTAACTGAAGTAAATGGAGAATTTCTATTGGTTTAAAAGTTATTCTTTTTATTCTTACAAATTTTGTCTTCTCATTTAAACTCCCCAATATATATATATAATATATATATATATATATATATATATATATATATATATTTGAATATTGTAATATTTTTAATAGTAAATGAATTTTACTTCTTTTAACATTAAATTTATCTTTTTAATATTTGATTACAACTTAAAATAATAATTAAATACAATAAAAAAATCAATGACTAGAGGCTTTATTGGAGGCTCATCACAACACCGCATTGGTGGTGTGAAATGTGAAATTTATGCTTAGGTATCGTCATTGGTGGTGTGAAATGTGAAATTTGTGCTTAGGTATCCTCTACGTGCCAACATTTTTTTTCATTAGAAGTCTCTTTATAATCTCCAACAACATATAGTTATTTTTACACTTACATATACTACAAGAACCATTTAATAATAAGAATCTAATAATTGAACCATTTTTTTCCTCTCGTCATAAGGCGGAATAGAAGACAATGACCGTGATTCATTGTCTACATAAGACATAATTGTTTGATATCTCAACCATTTACTGAATGATGATTAAAAAGCCAAAAGATTTTCTATATGGTTTCTAATTAATTAAGTGGTTATCACACGTATAGTTATTTTAATTCAAAATGTTGAAGGTTAGGGAATGTTTTAGGTGGTGCTTTTGCGGCGCAGGAAATGGGTGGTACGTTATTGAAGGTTGTGAAATTGGTGGTCGGATGTTGTGTTTGCAGTGGCTAGGTTGTGCAACGGTTGTGAGGTGGTACAACTATGGAATATTGGATTTTAATAATCTCATATATTCGTTGTTGGCCGCCAACAGTTTCAACTTAAAAAATAACCACCGGCAGTCCCAACTATTGACACATTGACACCGATGGACCTGACTAACAGAACCCTAACACCGTTAGTCTCCGGTCCCTGGAAAACTGTTTATGGGCAAAAAAGGTTCCTGAAGGTCTGATCTAAGATTACAAAGAGGTTTGCGACGTAAATGTTGAGTTTTCGGCCAAAAAGTTGTGTTTTCCGGTCAAAAAGAAGTTTTCTGGTGACTTCAATAAGTGGGGCTTTTACTAGAAAAAGATTCATAAAGTTCCCTAATAAGGTTATAAATAAGTTTGGGACGAAAAAGTTGAGTTTTCCAGCAAAAAAAAACTTTTTTCAGCGACCGAAGACTAACGACGTTAGGATTCTGTTAGTCAGGGTCCATTGGAGGCCAACATGTTAAAAATTGAGACTGCCAGTGGTTATTTTTTAAGTTGAGACTGTAAGCGGCCAATGACGAATAGTTAATATTATAAAATCCAATATTTCCTACAACTATGGTGTAGTGGTGGTGGAGATGGTGGAAATGGAGAGAGGAAGATAGGTATAGAGAGTGGTGGTGGAGATGGTGGTGAGGTGGTGTCCAAGTTAGCATCCACGTAAGCAAGAACTAACTGAGTTAGACATTAGTTAAAAAAAATCTGTTGTTAGCCAATATATTAAAAGATGGGACCGCTAGTGGATATTTTTGTAGTTGGGACTAGCAACAACCAATAGTTAATAGTTATGATTAAAATGCATTATTCCTTACTATTGAATATATAATATTTTTCAATCCTAACACACCATAAACATATACATACATATATACAAGTGATTCATTATATAACTTAATGAAAAAACGAACCTTTATCTCATTTGAATCTAAAATTTAACTCAATTATGTATGTTTCCGTTTATTTTAGTTTTTTTCATCATCAATGATAAAGGTATGTTCGTTTTTCGCCTATATAACTCCTTGTAACACTTTAAAAGGCTTCAAATGGGTAATAATGAGTAGCAACGTACAAGTTGTAATCCATCATTCGTCAAGATGATACATGGAGAACGACAATGTACTAGGTCGAGCTTTATTTACAACTTCAATGAAAAGTTGAGATGATTTATGTACTTGTTTTTCTATCAATCCAATTGTACTTTTTACAACTTCTATTCTCTATATTTTTCTTTAAAGATTTAATTTTTGTAGTGATAATAAAGTGTTGACACACAATGCATTCTTGTATACTATTTGGTAGAGGTTATTGCCTATTGAGAGAAGACCATGATTCAATTCTTCGAAAAATATGGTAAAAATTATGAATGTACGGATGTGGCTTACAAGTATGTGTAGAAGAACATTATTGGTTAAAAAATTGAAAACAACTTTTTAGTCATGTAATTTATGTTTTCCCAACTTTAGAGGAGACAGGAAAGAGAGACAGATTTGTTCACAAACACCTTGTTGTCAACCTCAACTTATAGCCCTAGAAAATCGGTTTTCTTTTTTACTAAAGTTTTTGGGTCCCGTGCCGACATGTCCAAATAGTGAAGCGTTTAACTTATGTGAACTGGATTCTATTTTCAAAGTTTTTACATGTATGTTATAAACATACATAGAAACCATTTAATAAAAACAAGATTTAAAAATAGTTAAAAAAAACAACTAAAAAATAAAAGGATTAGTAATAATAATAATAATAATAATAATAAGTTTTTTTATTAAAACGACTTTTACACGTATTATTCTTGTGATTCTCCAATTACTTAGAGCGCAACAAACATGCATGAATATAAAAGATAAAAAGTATGGTTACTTGTAAAATTTTTTTAACTATAATACATAAGTTGGATAGATAACTGCCTACACCACACCACAACAATATCTTTTCCTCTGGTGTTAAATTTAGAGCATTCATATCTCATTCTTCTTTTTTATGTGAGTGGGTTATGTATATTATAAAATGCAGTTTTGAGTAGAGAAGAAAAAAATGTTACTGTTTATCCGTGGACCTTTATTAATTTTTTAATATTTTTTTAAAAAGGTTATAAGTGAAAGGCATTAAAGTAAAAAAATGATAAATGTAAAAAAGATATTATTTAATTGATAAAGAGAAAAAGAATAGTGTAATGAGATGAATGAGAGAGGGGGAGGGACGTGAATGGTGTAATTACTTACGTACATGCGCCTCAAGGCTTATATATATATATATCTTGATGTTCTTTGCGAAGACAATCATCTATATTACACACGCAATCACCCACCACTAGAATGGTGAAATTCATGTTTCGTATCTTCAAAGCCTGCCAAACAAAACCCTCTTCTCCCCCACCGGAAAACTCTTCTCCCTCGTGTCACCACCACAAAGTAACCACCGGCCACTTACCATGCACACCTTCTAATCAAACACCCCACCGTTCTTCCTTCAAAACCCACTTCTCTTCCGTCTCCACCAAACTCTACGACGTCGTTTCCCCACGCTCCAAATTCCCCAACTCCGATAACTGGTTCCCCTTGCTACCGGTGCCTCCATTCTACGAAAAGAAAAACCGCCAAAAGATGAAAACAGATAGACCTAAAAATGCCGCTGCCTCATCCTCCGATCGCCATCGGTTCAGCACCAGTTACACCGACGGCGGGGAAGGTGATGAACATCGAGCTGAAATCCTTTGTCGCCCTCGTAGAAGCTTTTCAGACGTGGGGGTAATGTTAGCCATAAATATATCAGATATAATAGATTCTTCACTACTTGTTGTAGTTATTTTCTATTAACTAGATATTTTTTCACGGGCGAATAGGGTTGTAAATGAGTGATACCACTCGTGAGTTACTCGGGCCTGGCTCGTTAACAGCTTGAATTCATGCGAGCTTAAACGAGCTCGAGCACGAACTTCAAGCTTGTTTAACAAACGAGCTTGAGTCTAAGCTTCAGTTGGCTCGAAAGGATAAACGAGCCTTTTATTTGTATAGTTTTTATTTTATATATTAGACACATTCCGGTAAAGTGGTAAGGGAGACACTTAGTGTTTTAAGTGACCCAGGTTTTATCTTGTCCCAATCATTTAGTTTTGGTGGTACCTGGTGATGATGAAAGACTAGGCGAGTAGGCGGCAATCGCTAGTTCGATTCTTGAACTAAGCGGGTTTTACCTCCCCGCACTATCTTGCCTTTGGATGAGTGTTACGGGCTTCGATGAGATTTTTTCACAGTTCAGAGGCGAGTGTATCCCGATGTGATGAATTTCGTTAATACCTCTTTTGAAGGATTCATTGACCGTTGAAAACAAAAGATAAAATTTATTATTCTACATAAATTATGACAAAAGTTACTAAATGATATATATATTATATGTTATTAATAAAAAAATAAAAAATGTATATAAATTGATTATAAAAAAATACGAGCCAAGGTCGAACTTAAAAATCTAGCCAGAAGCCGAGTTCGACCTACCGTATGTTAAACAAGCTCGCACTCGGGCTCAGTTGTTTACACCCTCTAACGACAAACACACACTCCCTAATCTACTTTTAAAATTAATCTATTGCGACCTGTGTGAGACTTAAACTCGCATCTTGGTGAGAATAAACATCTAATGCCACTTTCCCAATATACAATTTGCATATGGTACATATAAGATATTAGTTATAGTTTATTGTAATTATCTCATGTAATATTACAGGTACGATCAAGACGACACAATGTAATCGGAAGTGGTGGTGAGGTGTCGCCTGAGTGGGGATCGCCGGTGCGGCTATCGGTGTTCAAGAAGCTAATGCCGTGTAAAGTGGAGGGGAAGGTGAAAGAAAGCTTTGCTGTGGTAAAGAGATCAGAAATGCCATATGAAGACTTCAAGAAATCGATGATGGAGATGATTGTGGAGAATCAAATGTACGAAGAGAGTGATTTGAAGAAACTTTTGCAGTGTTTCTTGTCGTTGAACTCGTGGTATCACCATGGTGTCATCATGGAAGCTTTCAGGAACACCATGTCATCTTGATCGTTGAATCTTTTTTAAGTTAAATGAAATAAATATTGACACATTATTAATAATATATATATATATATATGTATTGTTTGCAGGGGTGAGATTGCATACAAATAAGTTTTTTCGAAAGAAGCATACGAAACGAAGCCAAAGTAAAAAAACACGCGGTGGCATTTGATAGATATTATTGTAATTACGCTACAATAAATTGGACGGACGTAATCATGATTACTCTAATACATAAGAATAATATAGTTACAATTACACTACTTAAGTTTTGTTGTAGTGTTATATTGTTACCATACAACAAAACTAAACTAGCATGACAATTGTTACCATACAAATTTGTTTTAAAGTAATAATTGTTAAGCTAGTTTATTTTGTAGAATAATAATTTACTCTACAACTAAGTTGTAATTATTTATTGAATTGCGATTTTAATATTTACCGATGTCACTTCGTCCTTTTTTCTCTGTACACTTCGCATAAAAATTATTAAAAAAAATGTGTATTTCATGTTAACTTTGTTTATATAACTTATGATTGTAATTATGGGCTTTTAATGTATAGTATGAGATAATAGAATAAACAAATGAATGAAATGATATGGTCTTATTTGATTATCATGTGGAAAAGGAATATATCATTACTTAGGGGGTTGTTTCTTTAGTTGTTAATGGTACTCTTAATGGTTCAAACATTTTACTACTTCAACACTTACTGGTTCAGAGTGTTTGTTTCGCAACCAGATGTCTAAATGGTTAAGACATTTTTCTCTGAATGGTTAAACATTATACTAACTCTAAATGGTTAAGGCCTCTAATCTGAATTGTTCGACATTTGCCTCTGAATGGTTAAGCATTATACTGGCTCTTAATGGTTCAAACATCTTACTGATTTAGCACTTAATGATTCAAACCTCCTACTTGTTCAGTACTTAACCATTCTGAAGTTTCCAAACAATGTTGTTTGGTAGGTAGGAAAAGATGAAGGAATAAAATTGACAATGGGTAGCGGTAGTGGATAGTGGCCATACTCGTAGTGGGTGGCAGTGTAACATCCGTCGAAAAACGGGTTCTAAAACCCGCACCATTATGAAATCAGGTTTATTATAATCTCCTTTTGTTACGGCTTATTGTAAAAGAGAATCGTTATATTAAAAAAAAATAATATAAAACAATAAATGATAATAAAGATAGTATGTATATATATATATATATATATATATATATATATATATATATATATATATAATAACCAAAAACAAGAAAAAGGCGGACCGTGGGACTCGAACTCGAGTCTCGCCCATAAACAAACCCATAACACACCACTACACCACCCACTCAACATCTGAAATGATTTAACCAAACAAACCTTTTATGCTTTTCTTCTCATTCTTCTTCTTGAAAAAATACCGCCCGGGTAACGGCTATCAGTCAACGCGGTAATCACCAAACTTGCCTTTTCCTCACAATTAATTTAAGAATACGCTCCTAATCACAAACCTGGACTCAAATCGAGCCAAACCGCGTTCAATTAGGCATCAGACAACTCGCACATACCCGATTTAAAACGAAATTTCTAAAACCGAAACTCAATTTGTGCGACCTTCTTCATGTATAAATAGAGGGCTCGGGAAACCCATTAGAGTGCACAAACACTCTCCCTAACTTTCTACGAACCTTTGACCCTCGGAAGCTTCGCCGGAAAAAAACTCTCAACCCGCCGGAACCTCGCCGGAAAACCGAAGTAACCCCATTCGGTATATCTTTCGTCTATTCCTTCAATTTTATTAATCTCATGTGTAGTTAATTAAATTTTAATATAGGAATTGTTAAATGAATCAAAACAATCGGGTTTAACATTTATGTTTATTGAAATGAAGAAGATGAACCGGAGTAATGGTTTAAAAGAAATAGAAATTCTATTTCAACCGATTAGTCACACAGCCCAGTTGGTTGGGCTGTGTTCGTATGAAGCCAAAGGTCCCGGGTTCGAGTGTTGGTTGTGATCCGTCGCTACGATAAACAAACCTTTTTACTTAAATCAAAACATGAAAGGAGTTAGTAAGCGTATAAAATTAATTAAAATATTATATCCAACGGGTTAGACACATAGCCCAATTGGTCGGGCTGTGTGCACACACGAAGCTAAGGTCACGAGTTTGAGCCGGTTATGTACCATGGTCCCTATAATACACAAGCCTTTTTATTAAATCAGTACATGAAAAGAGTTAGTAAGTATATAAGAATAATTAAAATATAATATCCTTCGGGTTAGACACGTAGCCCAGTTGGCCGGGCTGCGTGCACACGAACGAAAGTCACGGGTTCAAGTCTTGAAGCGACGGGTTTGAGGGGAATTATTCTGAATTATACAGAATTTTTTTTAATTTAACTAAACCCTTAATTATTCTCCCAAAAATATATTATAACCAATTAATGTTACTTATAAATAAAAGTTTAAACAAATAAAATGAAATATATATAAATACTAATTATCTAATAAAAATATAAATAATAAGATGATTAAAAATATTAAATTCAAACAAAGGAATATGTTTTTAGCTAAATCGTTATGTGTATATTTAGGATAAAACGTTCGATCTTTCGGTATCTCCACTTCCCACTCGTGCGCAATCTTCAACGAACCTTATTCGCACCCACTGTGAGTGAATCTTACAACTCCCCTTTTATTTCATGTTTTTTGGGTGTATCATGTGTCGCTAAATATATTGTTATCTCAATTATATAAATCTCGTGCTATTACCATTATGTGATCTAACGTGCTATGTGATGTTTCTGTTTATTGCCATTTAGTGTTTATAATCTCATTGCAGTCAATTTCTCACATTAGGCCATTTGTTCCCCATAACCTACGGTGGAGCGCCTCGTAGGCTAATATACGAGATCAGCTTCGTTTGATTGAGCTTCGATCTTGCAGCACATCGCTTATCGTGCACACATATACATTTTTTAGTTGAAGATAGATGAGATGGTTTGTGATTTAGATAACATACACGGCGTCCCATATTTGGTTAAAGCACATTTTTATAAAATACTAAATATATCATTTTTCTTAATGAAAAAAAGGGATTCACTCGCCAACTTATGTTGACCCAAACTTTACTTTTACACATGATACAGGTGAGCAGGTTTGAAGCGTGATCACATAGGATATGGGCCTTAGAAGATTTAAAACGTTATTTGCAAGTTTGTTTGGAACAATATTGTGTTTGTTTGAATATGTGTTATTGAATATTTTAATTAAGTTCGAAATAAATGTCATGAGCTTTGATGAAAACTCAATCATGCCCCGACTACCTTATCCGCTACGGGTCAGGGTGTGAAGATTGGTATCAGAGCTAATGATATAGGGATATAGGATATGTTATTAGACCCTTAGAGCCTATACTATAGTCAATTAGAATTTAATTGCTTACATTTAAGTTGGTTACATGCAAACTTATGACATTTACTTATTTTACACTTCTCTCACACACAATTGCATGCGAACACTTTAATTGCTACTTGATTATGTGGTACATTCAACGTGTTATAAATTTTGTCAATATAACATGTATATATATATATACACGCATATGTTACCGTCATAACACCCGTCTGCGATTCTCACATACTAAACATTTTCTTACTTTTCTTTTTAAAAATTTGTGATGTTTTATTTTCAAATCTCATCAAAGTGAGTTCTTACGACGGGCATGTAGTAGCTGGAAAGGTACAAGTACCAGTATTCGGAACGTCCTGTCTAGGATTGACATTCGTATAAATTCAAAGTAACGGACCAGTTTGCCTACCTGGGGACTAACGATGAGAGTACAAAGGACCTATTAGGCCAAAGCATGCCACACCAAACGTCATGTGAACTAACCCCACTTTGATTGTCACCGTGTCCATACCAGGACACCTTCCGACCTTATACCTCGCAATCATGTTTTACGATTTTCAATCGGGTTGTGCGTGTGTTATCAGGACAAAACCAATGTGAAACCTACGAAGCCCAGTAGTCATGGGAGCCCACATGACTACCTAGGCCAAGTATGGGGTACATATGTAACATCCGTAAAAAACCGGATTTACCAAACCCGCTCCGTTTATTAACCGAACAATCAGTTAAAAATTTCGTTGCGTATTTAATGCCCAAATTAATTTTAAACGTTACATAATTAATAAGTATATTGGAATATATAATTATATTTGAAAAAGTATTAAAAATAAGAAAATAAAAATAAAAGGCTGCTGCCGGGTTTCGAACCCGGGTCAGCCAGCGAATCAACAAAGACTTAACTTCCAACCATCCAACCACTGCGCCACTTGTGTTTTTTGTGCATTAATGGAAACAATTAATTCATAACATAAGTCTCGAATTCAAAACCGACGCGCCCAATCGCAGTCGTCGGAAATCCTGACGATTTCGCCGAGATTGGACGGTTTCTTCAGTTTTAACCGAAGTCTTAACTACTACATCGGTTATAACCGACGTCTGAACCCGCGACACAAGTCATAACCGCCGGAAAACTTATTGACCGATGAATCAAGACGGAAAACGGACTAAATACGTCGATGTTCTGCCCTATAAATACCCCCTCTAACCTCTGCTAGCTTTTTCGCTCACAATCACACTTTTTCCCGACATAATTTCCCTCGCCGGAGAACTTCTGCAACTCGCCGGAAAACCGAGCCTTTCACCTCTGAGCCTTACTGAACCCCAGAGCTCACACCGAAGTCACCCACATTCATCTCAAGCTCGTTGAAGACCCACTGCCGCAGGACACAGTCGCCGGAATAGCTTGCTGTCACCAGAGTTTCGCCGGCGAAACAGAGGAGCCACTGTTCGGTATATTTTACACTTAATCTCTCGTTCTTTTATTAATCGCACCTGTAATTAATCACAAGACACTAAAAGAACTTGATTAAAATCGATGAACCAGTCAGACTCCGATTCTGGTTAAGTCTGACGAAGAAGACGAAGTTCAGTATTGTATATGTTTAATTAAAATCAAGATATATCTCAGGTTAGACACACAGTCCAGCGGTGGACTGTGTGCAAATAAAACACGCATACGTCCCGAGTTCGATTCTTGTCCCACGCACACTCGCCTTAATAAAAATGTTCCTTTTTTTTAACCGAACCGGATTCCCTGCAATAGATGTTAAGTTTAATAAAAACCGGAATAATAACCAAGATAGACACACAGTCCAGTGGTGGACTGTGTGAACGTTTAATCACACGTCACGAGTTCGAGTCCGGACTACCGCACGGTCCTGATAATTATCAAACTTTTTATATAAGACAGAAATGAAATTATTTAGTTTGTATATAAGTATAATAAAAATCAGATTACTTAACAAGTTAGACACACAGTCCAGCGGTGGACTCGGGACTGTGTGTTAACCTAACCCACAGGTCCCGGGTTCGAGACCTGTGGAGAACACCGGTTGATGCATTAAAATCGTTTTTAAAAATAAATGATTTTCGGTTTAATTCAATTAGTATATAAATATAATTAAAAACAGAAATATTTCAGGTTAGACACGTAGCTCAGTTGGTAGAGCTGCGTGCACGCGAACGGGAGGTCTCGGTTCGAGCCTCACCCGGCGCACACAATTACACAGTCTGACCGGTCAACAAGTCAACGGTCAACGGTCGCAAAAAGTCAACATTTTTTATTATTTTTATTTATTTATTTTA
Source organism: Scalesia atractyloides (assembly GCA_947069175.1). Classification (NCBI taxonomy): domain Eukaryota; kingdom Viridiplantae; phylum Streptophyta; class Magnoliopsida; order Asterales; family Asteraceae; genus Scalesia; species Scalesia atractyloides. Next base: position 25,800,257 of record CAMTDV010000013.1, read on the forward strand.
TTTAAAAATCAATTAAAAATACTTAAACATAACGTTTTTAAGGTTAGAAAATAGTCTTAAACTCACAAAAATATATCCAATCATCCTACTAAAATTGATTAATAAAATCCGCTTATTTACCAAACCATTATGTTATTATCTAGGTTAGTTTCACTCGTGGTTAAATCCAACTTCGTGCATATTCAACATCATCAACCGAACGCACCCAATGTGAGTGAATCTTACAACTCCCCTTTTTAATTACACGTTTTGGGGTGTGTCACGTGTCACTAAAATTAACTCGTTTATTTAAACTTGTGCCATACCATATTGTGATCTAAACTTAGATTGTATATATTGTTTGTAGTTGTGTATTTCATATTGTCAAGTTATATGCAATTCATTCATTAGGCCCATCAGTTCCTCGTGAGAGACGAGTTGAGCAACGCGTGCCTCAAAACAAATCCATTATTGTTCGTGTGTGCATTATTCAATATTAAATGATTGGTGAATAAGTTTACATCTATTTTTACTCATGTGTGGTTGTGCACTTTATTTTATAATCATTTCAATAAACTTGTTCGAATGTTTTTCATAGATTCACTCGCCAACTTTTTGTTGATCCAAAAACCATTTTTACACATGATACAGGTGAACAGGATGAAGTAGGGAAAACATAGGAAATGCCTTAGAAGAAAACAATGAAGTCTAGAATGTTGTTTAGGACATGATGTAATTATGATTGTAAATTTCCCATTAAATTGTATTAATGAATATGAAACGTTATAATAAATGTCATGAGCTTTGATGATAACCCAATCATGCCCCGATCACCTTTTCCGCTGCGGGTCGGGGTGTGACAGATTGGTATCAGAGCCATGACTATAGGGATATAGGATAGGTTATTAGACCCTTAGAGCCTATACTATAGTTGCCTAAATTTTAATTGATTAGGTGGTTACATGCAAACTTATATATTTATTTGTTTCATATTTGTTTATACTTACAGTCAAACATACATACTTACATACACATTCATCATACATATTTCAATGTTCATATATTCAAATCATCTTCATACTTTTGTTATTCAAAGATTTTGTCTGAATTTTCAAATCTCATCAAAGTAAGTTCTGCGACGGGCATGTAGTAACTGGAAGGGTACAAGTACCGGTAGTCGGAACGTCCTGTCTAGGTTGGCATTCGTATAAATCCAATATAACGGACCAGTTTGCCTACCTGGGGACTAACGATGAGAGTACGAAGGACCTATTAGGACAAAGCATGCCACACCAAACGTCGTTCGAACTAACCCCACTTTGAGGTGTCACCGTGTCTACACCCGGACACATTCCGAATATCATACGTTATATACATATTTCTCGATTTTCTCCGGGTTTTAGTGTACGTAACCAGGCTAACACATGCGAACCATATGAAAAACCCGGTATTCATGGGGCCCACATGATTACGAAGGTGAAGTATGGCGGCATGCAAGGCCCAATGACGAGCAAAGCCCAAGACATCCTATGGATGTAGTAGATTTATTTTTCTATATTTATTTTATGAATGTTCATTCCTAAATACGATCCATGATCCCAAAAACATCCAACTCATACTCATGATACGTATTCCTTGTAGATGTCTTCTAGCCTCGCCTGTAGGAAGATGAGAGCAGGAAAAGCCCGCGAGCGCATGGCTGCCCTAATCGCTCAACAAATGGCTGCCGTAATACCCAACATTGTAATTCAAGTCCAACAAGCACTTACCGCTAATCCTGTCAACCAAGAAGATCAAAATGTTATCAACCCTCCCCCAAATACCACTAAATGCACCTACAAGCATTTCAAATCCTGCGACCCTCCAAAATACGAAGGGACTGAAGGTGTCACCGCTCTCCTCCATTGGTTTGAAGAAATGGAGAACACTTTTCTAAATTGCGATTGCCCCGATGATCGCAAAGTGTGATATGCTACTGGTCGTTTATATGGAATAGCACTTACTTGGTGGAATACAGAGAAGGCCAAACGAGGCGTTGACGATGCTATGACTTTGACTTGGGAAGAGTTGAAGGAAATCATGACAAGACGGTTTTGCCAAGGAGCGAAATCAAGAAATTAGAAGATGAGTTCTATTCGTTGAAGCAAAAGGAAGGCGACCACACCACGTACAACAAAAGATTCCTCGAGTTAAATCAAATGGTTCCCAACTTGTTCACTCCCCTCTACCGTTTGATCGAGCACTACATTCGAGGTCTTCCGTAAAAATTCAAGACTCTGTAATAAGTACCACACCAGCAACTTTGGAAGCAGCAATGGAGTTAGCTACAGAGCTCACCGAAAACCGAATCCGGAACAAAGACTTCAAGGAGGAGAAGAAGAAGGATAAGGCATCGACTGAAACTTCAAACTCCACCCAAACCGAATCCCCTTCTCAACCCACTTTTAAGAGAAAAAGAGACGGGCAACTTTTCGCTACTACACAACGTAATCAACCAATTTCACACGCCATACCCATCCAAGCTATCCCAATCACTCAAGTAGCACCCAACTCAACTTACCCAAATAAGAAACCATACCTTGGACCTCACCCTCGATGTAACACCTGTTTATATCACCACCCCCTTACCTTACCTTGTCGACTATGTGCAAATTGTGGACGCTATGGTCATTTGAGCAAGGTTTGCCACACCCCTCAAAACCAAATCTCTCCCCCTACTCAAAACATGATCCAAACCTATCAACAACCCCAATACCCCATGTTCCCTTATGTTCGAGCTTGTTTCAATTGTGGCGACCCTACCCACTATAGAAACACGTGCCCTCAATTGTTTAACATCATAAACGCCCAAGCTCAAGCAAACCCAGTTAACCAAGCAAATCAAGGAAACCAAATCGCTAGTCCACCAGCAAGAGGAAGAGTTTTCAACATCAACGCCAATCCTGTCGAAGATAATGACGGTCCAAACGAAACCACCCAACTAGTCCTCTTCACCGAAAATCAAGATTCAACTCCAATCGTTTAGTTTTATGTTTTTCTTTATGTTTTAGAATCACATAGAACCAATCATAACTTAAGGATAAAGCCAATGAAATTTTGACAAGAATATGGTGGATACGCCGCTGGTACTTCCTATATATAAGTATTCTCGCCAAAGGATCAGAGGCATTATCAGGCGGTTATGAGAAGTTCCATGTAGGATTTAGTATTGTCTTGGTTGAAATTTGTGTTACATTCATATCATCTCGCCATTTAAAGAAATTAGATTGTGTTCTATTTCTACATAAACTAACCTCTCCATCATAACAAACGAGAGAGGAACTGTCACCATTCAAATATGTATGCTATCAGAACTTGGACTCAAATATTGGTTGTTGTGTTTATTTATGTTCTAAAGTTACATCATAGAACCAATCATAACTTACTGATAAAACCAATGAAAATTTGACAAGAATATGGTGGATACACCGCTGGTAGTTCCTATATATAAGTATTCTTGTCAAAGGATCAGAGGCATTGTTAGACGGTTATGAGAAGTTCTATGTAGGATTTAGTAATTTCTTGGTACATTGGTGGTGGCGTTTATTTATGTTTAGAGTCACATCATAGAACCAATCATAACTTACTGATAAAACCAATGAAAATTTGACAAGAATATGGTGGATACGCCGCTGGTACTTCCTATATATAAGTATTCTTGTCAAAGGATCAGAGGCATTGTTAGACGGTTATGAGAAGTTCTATGTAGGATTTAGTAATTTCTTGGTACATTGGTGGTGGCGTTTATTTATGTTTAGAGTCACATCATAGAACCAATCATAACTTACTGATAAAACCAATGAAAATTTGACAAGAATATGGTGGATACGCCGCTGGTACTTCCTATATATAAGTATTCTTGTCAAAGGATCAGAGGCATTGTTAGACGGTTATGAGAACTTCCATGTAGGTTGTAGTATTAGAAATTTTGTTTTAGGATATAACCCTATCCTTCCAAACATATCAAAACTCTTACGCATGATATCATATTTAGTGAATCAACTCTGCTTATCAATATTTTTACCGTAGGCAACAAAAAGCGATTCCTGTAGCATGGTACTCAACCCTTACAAGGAACGTTACCGCCTCAAATAAAAATTTAAACTCTTACTCTTTTTCTAAGTATGTAACTGTCAAACTAAATACCATCCTTTTTATACAAATATGTCACTACTTAAATTTCGGGACGAAATTTCTAAAAAAGCAGGGGATACTGTAACATCCGTCAAAAACCGGATTTACCAAACCCGCTCCATTTATTAACCGAACAATCAGTTAAAAATTTCGTTGCGTATTTAATGCCCAAATTAATTTTAAACGTTACATAATTAATAAGTATATTGGAATATATAATTTATATTTGAAAAAGTATTAAAAATAAGAAAATAAAAAGAAAAGGCTGCTGCCGGGTTTCGAACCCGGGTCAGCCAGCGAATCAACAAAGACTTAACTTCCAACCATCCAACCACTGCGCCACTTGTGTTTTTTGTGCATTAATGGAAACAATTAATTCATAACATAAGTCTCGAATTCAAAACCGACGCGCCCAATCGCAGTCGTCGGAAATCCCGACGATTTCGCCGAGATTGGACGGTTTCTTCAGTTTTAACCGAAGCCTTAACTACTACATCGGTTATAACCGACGTCTGAACCCGCGACACAAGTCATAACCGCCGGAAAACTTATTGACCGACGAATCAAGACGGAAAACGGACTAAATACGTCGATGTTCTGCCCTATAATACCCCCTCTAACCTCTGCTAGCTTTTTCGCTCACAATCACACTTTTTCCCGACATAATTTCCCTCGCCGGAGAACTTCTGCAACTCGCCGGAAAACCGAGCCTTTCACCTCTGAGCCTTACTGAACCCCCAGAGCTCACACCGAAGTCACCCACATTCATCTCAAGCTCGTTGAAGACCCTCTGCCGCAGGACACACGTCGACGGAATAGCTTGCTGTCACCGGAGTTTCGCCGGCGAAACAGAGGAGCCACTGTTCGGTATATTTTACACTTAATCTCTCGTTCTTTTATTAATCGCACCTGTAATTAATCACAAGACACTAAAAGAACTTGATTAAAATCGATGAACCAGTCAGACTCCGATTCTGGTTAAGTCTGACGAAGAAGACGAAGTTCAGTATTGTATATGTTTAATTAAAATCAAGATATATCTCAAGTTAGACACACAATCCAGCGGTGGACTTTGTGCAAATAAAACACGCATACGTCCCGAGTTCGATTCTTGTCCCACGCACACTCGCCTTAATAAAAATGTTCCTTTTTTTAACCGAACCGGATTCCCTGCAATAGATGTTAAGTTTAACAAAAACCGGAATAATAACCAAGATAGACACACAGTCCAGTGGTGGACTGTGTGAACGTTTAATCACACGTCACGAGTTCGAGTCCGGACTACCGCACCGGTCCTGATAATTATCAAACTTTTTATATAAGACAGAAATGAAATTATTTAGTTTGTATATAAGTATAATAAAAATCAGATTACTTAACAAGTTAGACACACAGTCCAGCGGTGGACGGTGTGTTAACCTAACCCACAGGTCCCGGGTTCGAGACCTGTGGAGAATACCGGTTCGATGCATTAAAATCGTTTTTAAAAATAAATGATTTTCGGTTTAATTCAATTAGTATATAAATATAATTAAAAACAGAAATATTTCAGGTTAGACACGTAGCTCAGTTGGTAGAGCTGCGTGCACGCGAACGGGAGGTCTCGGGTTCGAGCCTCACCTGGCGCACACAATTACACAGTCTGACCGGTCAACAAGTCAACGGTCAACGGTCGTAAAAAGTCAACATTTTTTATTATTTTTATTTATTTATTTTATTTAAAAATCAATTAAAAATACTTAAACATAACGTTTTTAAGGTTAGAAAATAGCCTTAAACTCACAACAATATATCCAATCATCCTACTAAAATTGATTAATAAAATCCGCTTATTTACCAAACCATTATGTTATTATCTAGGTTAGTTTCACTCGTGGTTAAATCCAACTTCGTGCATATTCAACATCATCAACCGAACGCACCCAATGTGAGTGAATCTTACAACTTCCCTTTTTAGTTACACGTTTTGGGGTGTGTCATGTGTCACTAAAATTAACTCGTTTATTTAAACTTGTGCCATACCATATTGTGATCTAAACTTAGATTGTATATATTGTTTGTAGTTGTGTATTTCATATTGTCAAGTTATATGCAATTCATTCATTAGGCCCATCAGTTCCTCGTGAGAGACGAGTTGAGCAACGCGTGCCTCAAAACAAATCCATTATTGTTCGTGTGTGCATTATTCAATATTAAATGATTGGTGAATAAGTTTACATCTATTTTTACTCATGTGTGGTTGTGCACTTTATTTTATAATCATTTCAATAAACTTGTTCGAATGTTTTTCATAGGATTCACTCGCCAACTTTTTGTTGATCCAAAAACCATTTTTACACATGATACAGGTGAACAGGATGAAGCAGGGAAAACATAGGAAATTCCTTAGAAGAAAACAATGAAGTCTAGAATGTTGTTTAGGACATGATGTAATTATGATTGTAAATTTCCCATTAAATTGTATTAATGAATATGAAACGTTATAATAAATGTCATGAGCTTTGATGATAACCCAATCATGCCCGATCACCTTTTCCGCTGCGGGTCGGGGTGTGACAACAAATGGGGCCCAGACATGAGCAAAGCCCAAGGCATCCTATGGATGTAATGGATTTATATTTCTCATTTCTTTTGTGGATGTTTAAACCTTATGCGACATACGTGACACCTATACGCCAAACTCATAATCTCGTTACGTATTTACTGTAGATGTCTTCTAGGCACCTTTGTGGAGGTAGAAGATTTGGAAAATCCGGCGAATGCATGGCTGCTCAAATAGCCAAACAAATGGTCGCTGTGATTCCCGATATTGTAATCCAAGTTCAGCAAGCTCTCGTTGCTAACCCCGTTAATCCAATCAATCAAGATGATCAAAATGCTGCCAATCCTCCTATAAACACCACCAAGTGCACTTACAAGCACTTCAACTCCTGCGACCCTCCAAAATACGAGGGAACCGAAGGGGTCACTTCCCTCCTTCGGTGGTTTGAAGAAATGGAGAGCACTTTTCTCAACAGTGACTGTCCTAATGACCGTAAGGTTCGCTATGCTACTGGTCGCCTTTTTGGGGTAGCTCTAACTTGGTGGAATGCTGAAAAGGGGAGAAGAGGCGCTGAAGCCATAGTAGCTCTAACTTGGGAACAACTCAGAGAACTCATGACTAGGCGTTTCTGCCTAAGAAGCTAGAAGATGAGTTCTACTTCCTAAAGCAAAAAGATGGAGATCATATAACCTACAACAAAAGGTTTCTTGAGCTAAACCAGATGGTTCTAAATCTGTTCACTCCCCCTACCGCCTTATAGAGCATTACATTCGGGTCTTCCTTCGAAGATTCAGTATTCTATGATGAGTACCGTACCTGCAACTTTGGAAGCAGCAATGGAGCTAGCCACTAAGCTCACTGAAAACCACATTAAAAATGGGGATTTCAAGGATGAGAAGAAGAAGAATGCAAGTAGCAAAACACCGACTGAAACCCCCAACCTAACTCAAGTCGGATCCTCTTCTCAATTCACTGCCAAGAGAAAGTGGAACGGGAAAAATTTTGCCGTCTCCCAAACTAGTCAGCCAACCCCGTACAACCAACCCATTCCAGCAGCCCCAATCACCCAAGTCATTGCCCCTACCGCACCATTCAAAAGGCAATACACAGGACCTCACCCGAAGTGCAATCGATGTCAATACCATCACCCCCTTGAGAACCCATGTCCCCACTGCACAGGGTGTGGCTGAATAGGCCATACAATCCAAACATGTCGTACCCTCCAAAGACACGCCCGCAACCAACATCAAGCCCAACCCAACAACCAAATGGTGGGCCAACCACCTTATCAACCACCGCCACTAATGTTACCACCTGCTCAGCCCTTAGCCCAACCCTTCTACCAACCTAACTACCCCATAATGCCACACATTAGGGCTTGCTTTAATTGCGGTGATCCAACTCATTTCCGCAACACCTGCCCACGATTAGTGAACATCATCAACGCAAGGCTCAAGCTAACCCTGTGAACCAAGCCAATCAACGAATCCGCAGAAGAGGAAGGGCATTTAACATCAACGCTAATCAGGCCAGAGCGGATAACAACATGGTCAATTGTACGTTTCTCATTAATGATATCTATGCATCTATTCTATTTGAAACGGGCGGGATAAGAGTTTTGTGTCCTTAGAGTTCGAGTCTTTCCTTGGTTTACCTCGCTTAGTCTAGCCGAATCATTCACAGTGGAAGTAGCAGATGGTGAGCCTATTACACTGGATTCTATTATTCGTGACTGCACTCTTACTCTTAACGATCATGATTTTCCAATCGATCTTATTCCCATGAAATTGGGAAGCTTCGACGTCATCATTGGTATAGACTGGCTCAGTCAGCATCATGCCGAAGTTGTATGTTATGAAAAATACATTCAAATTCCACTCGTCGACGGCCAAACCCTTCGTATTTTTGGTGAAACCCCATCCAAAGGACTTAAGTTGATGTCGTGTCTACAAGCTCGAAAGTATCTTTGCAAAGACTACATGGCGTTTTTAGCTCATATTGTTAAGAAAAAAGGCAAGGAGAAGAAGCTTGAAGATATCCCCATCATTAGAGATTTTCCCCAAGTTTTTCCAGACGACGTCTCGGGACTTCCTCCTATGCGAGAAGTCGAATTTCGAATCGATCTTGTACCTTGTGCCACCCCAGTTGCAAAATCTCCATATCGGTTAGCCCCATCCGAAATGCAAGAGTTAGCTAGTCAGTTACAAGAGCTAACAGACAAAGGGTTCATACGCCCCAGCTCATCACCTTGGGGTGCGCCGGTTCTTTTCCTCAAGAAGAAGGGCGGAAACTTTGGAATGTGCATAGATTATCGAGAACTCAACAAGCTGACCATCAAGAACCGTTATCCTTTACCTCGCATCGATAACCTCCTAGACCAACTTCAGGGTGCAACTTGTTTCTCGAAAATTGATCTTCGTTCTGGCTATCATCAGCTTAGGGTACGAGAAGGAAACATTCCAAAGGCCGAATTTCAAACTCGCTACAGTCACTACGAATTCATGGTCATGCCCTTTGGATTGACCAATTCCCCCGCCGTTTTTATGGATTTAATGAATAGGGGGTGCAAACCCTACCTCGATCGATTTGTCATTGTATTCGTAAATGATATTCTTATTTATTCCAAGACTAAGTCAGATCATGAACGACATCTTTGGCTTATCCTAACACTTTTGAATATTGAAAAGCTTTACGCTAAATTTTCAAAATGTGAATTCTGGTTAAAGGAAATCCAATTCCTTGGTCATGTCGTTAACGACAAAGGAATTCATGTTGACCAGTAAAGATCAAAGCAGTACAAGAATGGCAGGCTTCGCGCACTCCAACCAAAGTCAGATCATTTCTTGGCTTAGCGGGTTATTATCGATGTTTTGTCGCCAATTTCTCCCGCATTGCCTTACCGCTCACAGCCTTGACTCATAAGGGCAAGCCCTTCGATTGGGGGCCCAAACAGGAGGAGGCTTTCCAAACTTTGAAACAGAGACTTTGTGATACACTTGTTCTCACTCTCCCTGACGGTTGTGATGACTTTGTAGTCTATTGTGACGCATTAGGGCAGGGGCTAGGGTGTGTCTTAATGCAAAGGGTTAAGGTGATAGTATACGCCTCAAGACAACTCAAAGTCCATGAGAAGAATTACACCACTCATGACCTGGAACTCGGGGCAATCTTGTTCGCTCTGAAGATATGGAGACATTATCTCTATGGCACAAAGTGTGAGATCTACACCGACCATAAGAGCCTTCAGCATATCTTCAATCAGAAAGAATTAAACATGAGGCAACGACGATGGGTCGAACTCCTGAATGATTATGATTGCGAAATCCGTTATCACCCACGCAAAGTCAATGTTGTAGCAGATGCTCTTAGTTGGAGAGAATATGCTAACTCCATTCACCTTTTGTGCTCTCAAACTGTAACTGACCTTCAAAAACGCATTCGTGAAGCACAGCATACCTCAGTCACAGAAAATGATTTGCGAGACGAATTATCTTGTGGAGCTGAAACTAAGTTTGAATCAAATCCGATGGTCTCCTACATTATCTAAATCGTATTGGGTACCTGATCACGACAATCTTCGCAATTTCTCATGAACAGGCCCATAAAACGCGATACTCGATACATCCAAGGGCTGATAAGATGTATCAAGATCTACGATACTCTTACTGGTGGCCTGGAATGAAAAAGGATATCGCCATCTTTGTCTCCAAATGCCTCACTTGTTCGAAACTTAAAGCCGAGCAACAAAGACCCTCAGGCTTACTTGTTCAACCCGAAATACCCGTTTGGAAGTAGGAAAATATAACCATGGATTTTATTACTGGGTTACCTTGCACCTCCAGTGGGCATGATATGATTTGGGTTATTATCGATCGCCTTACCAAATCCGCTCACTTCATCCCAATCCATGAAGATTACAAAAATGAGAAGTTAGCTCGCATTTACATCGATGAAATTGTAAGTCGATACGGTGTGCCTTTGAGCATCATCTCGGATCGAGATGGGCGTTTTACTTCACGAACATGGCAAGTCGTGCAATCAGCGTTAGGCACTCGCTTAGACCTCAACGCCGCTTTTCATCCTCAAACTGATGGTCAATCTGAGTGCACAATTCAGACTCTTCAAGACATGTTACGATCATGCGTTATCGACTTTAAGGGCAATTGGGATGCTCATCTACCATTGGTCGAATTCTCATACAATAATAGATATCACTCTAGCATCGGTATGGCTCCTTTTAAAGCACTATACGGTCGTAAGTGCCGATCACCCGTATGTTGGCATGAAATCGGTGAAGCACAGATCACCAGACTGGAATTAATCCAAAGAAACAACCAATAAGATTCTCCAAATCCGCAACAATCTTCTAGCAGCTCAAAGTTGTCAAAAGAGTTACGCAGACAAACGACGAAAACCACTCGAGTTTAGTGTTGGTGATCAAGTACTTTCGAAAGTGTCACCATGGAAGGGAGTTGTTTGGTTTATAATATCGAGAGAGTTGGTCCTGTAGCCTACAAGCTAGCACCCTGCTATGTTGGTCCTTTTATAATACTCGAGAGAGTTGGTCCTGTAGCCTACAAGCTTGACTTACCTGAAGAACTCAGCAAGATTCATCCAACGTTCCATTTTTCTAATTTGAAAAGTGCCATGCAGACGAAAATCTTCACATACCACGAGAGGATATCCAAATCTACGAGACGATGCATTTTGTAGAGCGACCCGTAGACGTCATGGACTTCGGTGAAAAACGCTTAAAACGTAGTCGAGTTCTATAGTCAGGGTTCGTTGGGAGTCAAAACGTGGACCCAAGTTTACTTGGGAACGTGAAGACTCGATGCGCGAAAAATACCCTCACCTTTTTCAAGACAAACCTATTACCGCTTAAATTTCGGGATGAAATTTCTAAAAGTAGGGGATGTTGTAACATCCGTTGAAAAAGGGTTCTAAAACCCGAACAATTATGAAATCAGGTTTATTATAATCTCCTTTCGTTACGTCTTATTGTAAAAGAGAATTGTTATAAAAATAAAAATAATATAAAACAATAAATGATAGTAAAGATAATAATAAAATAATAATAATAATAATAATAATATATATATGAATAATATATATATATATATATATATAATAACCAAAAACAAGAAAAAGGCGGACCGCCGGACTCGAACCCGGGTCTCGCCCATAAACAAACCCACAACACACCACTACACCACCCACTCAACATCTGAAATGATTTAACCAAACAAACCTTTTATGCTTTTCTTCTCATTCTTCTTCTTGAAACAATGCCACCTAGTAACGGCTATTAATCAAAACGGTAATCACCAAACTTGCCTTTTCCTCACAATTGATTTAAGAATACTCTCCTAATCATGAACCTGGACTCAAATCGAGCCAAACCGCGTTCAATTAGGCATCGGACAACTCGCACATACCCGATTTAAACCGAAATTTATAAAACCGAAACTTAATTTGTGCGCCCTTTTTCATGTATAAATAGAGGGCTCGAGGAACCCATTAGAGTGCACAAACACTCTCCCTAACTTTCTACGAACCTTTGATCCTCAGAGGCTTCGCCGGAAAAAAACTCTCAACCGCCGGAACCTCGCCGGAAAACCGAAGTAACCCCGTTTGGTATATCTTCGTCTGTTCCTTCAATTTTTATTAATCTCATATGTAGTTAGTTAAATTTTAATAAAGGAATTGTTAAATGAATCAAAACAATCGAGTTTAACAGTTCTGCTTATTGAAATGAAGAAGATGAACCGGAGTAATAGTTTAAAAGAAATAGAAATTGTATTTCAACCGGGTTAGTCACACAGCCCAGTTGGTTGGGCTGTGTGCGTATGAAGCCGAAGGTCCCGGGTTCGAGTGTTGGTTGTGATCTGGTCGCTACAATAAACAAACCTTTTTACTTAAATCAAAACATGAAAGGAGCCGGTAAGCATATAAAATTAATTAAAATCTTGTATCCAACGGTTAGACACACAGACCAATTGGTCGGGCTGTGCGCACACACGAAGCTAAGGTCACGAGTTCGAGCTGGTTATGTACCACGGTCCCTATAATACACAAGCCTTTTTATCAAATCAGTACATGAAAAGAGTTAGTAAGTATATAAGAATAATTAAAATCTGATACCTTTGGGTTAGACACGCAGCCTAGTTGGTCGGGCTGCATCATATGAACGAACGGTCACGGGTTCAAGTCTTGAAGCGGCCGGTTTGAGGGGAGTTATTCTGAATTATTCAGAATTTTTTTTAATTTGACTAAACCTTTAATTATTCTCCCAAAAATATATTAGAACCAATTAATATTACTTACAAATAAAAGTTTAAACAAAAAAAATGAAATATATATAAATACTAATTATCTAATAAAATATGTAAATAATAAGATGATTAAAAATATTAAATTCAAAGAATATCTTTCGGTATCTCAACTTCCCACTCGTGCGCAATCGTCATCGAACCTTATTCTTACCACATGCAAAGTGAATCTTACAACTCCCCTTTTATTTCACGTTTTTGGGGTGTATCATATGTCGCTAAATATATTGTTATCTCATTATTTAAATCTCGTGCTATTACCATTATGTGATCTAACGTGCTATGTGATGTTGTTTTGTCTATTGCCATTTAGTGTTTATAATCTCATTGCAGTCAATTTCTCGCATTAGGCCATTTGTTCCCCATAACCTACGGTGGAGCGCCTCGTGGCGTAATATACGAGATCAGCTCCGTTTGATTGAGCTTCGATCTTGCAGCACATCGCTTATCGTGCACACATATACATTTTTTAGTTGATGATAAATGAGATGGTTTGTGATTTACATAACATACACGCGTTCCCATATTTGGTTAAAGCACATTTTTATAAAATACTAAATATATCATTTTTAATCATAAAAAGGGATTCACTCGCCAACTTATATTGACCCAAACTTTACTTTTACACATGATACAGGTGAGCAGGTTTGAAATGTGGATCACATAGGATATGAGCTTAGAAGAATTAAAACGTTATTTGTAAGTGTGTTTGGAAAAATATTGTGTTTGTTTGAATTATGTGTTATTGAGATATTTTAATTAAGTTCGAAATATTAAATATTGAATCTTTACAATAGTAAATGTCATGGGTTTTGATAAAAACCCAATCATACCCGACTACCTTATCCGATGCGGGTTAGGGTGTGACAGGCGGTGGTTGGTGCGGCCACGGCGGGTGGTCAGCTGTGGCGATGGTCAACGGTGGTGTCAGCGGGTTGCAGCGACGGTGGTCCGCTACGATGGATTGCGGCGGCATTGGCAGGTGGTGGCGGCGGTAGGTGGGATGGTGGTGGCACCGCTTGGCGGTGGCGATCGGTGGCAGTGATGGTCGGTGGCGGCGACAATGGTGGCCTTGGGCTACCCAATGTTGTCTGTGGTCGCGGGAGTATGTGGTCTTTTATTTGCCATTTGGTTACTGAGATGGCGCGAGCGTGGTGTAATTTTGGATATATTTTTAGCACTTTTACTCGTATATCAAACTTTAAATTTATAAAGCACGATACAATACAATAACTCTTTACAACAAGTTATGGCAAGTGCATACATCGTTGGCGTAGTATAGTGATAGTAAGATACCAAGGTCGTACAAGTACACAAGCGTTTTTAATATCGGAATATCCTCAACGTCTAATTTAACCAAATTTTTGAGAAAGATGTTAGTTTAAAAAGAGGAAAATGAAATAAAAATAAAATGTTAGTAAAGGTAATAAACAAGATAGAATCACTTAGTTCCAACTCCACTTTTACGTATACTTTGATGATTTCCGCAATTTTGGCTTTTTAACAGATTATCTTAGTTATTGTGGCATGTCCCTCTTTTGGAGGCAACACTACCATCAGCCATATTTGTCTAAGTCAGTAGGGATACAGTCCTGCAAGGCCGGATTATTGAAAGATAATCAAGTAAGTTATTAAATAAAATGTGGCATGTCCCTCTTTTGGATTTAACACTATACCCCTCGGCCAATTGATCTGCGTCAGCAAGGATACAGTCCTGCAAGGCCGGGTTAAAGTTTTAACAGTAGTTTATTTATAAGGGATTCAAGTCGTTCTTACTTCCCCCGATTTGATGTTATCTGCCTCAAGAGAGGTCCTAATAAGCTTGATCAAGTTCTCGCTGGATCTATATACTGAACAAGTCAAGAACTGTACCCAAACCACCCTTCTAACCCCCTTCCAGTTAATGCTCTTTATATAGACCGTAAAGACACGAATGAGTGAATCAACGAAACATGAAAAAATGATAAAGTAAAGTTCATTTTCAATATAAAAAACTTTTTCTTAAAGTTCTTAATACTTACCCAAATAAAAAGTAGCCAAAGCTTGAGAGTCAAAAGTAATACATAAATAACTTGTCTTCACCAAGTGATGTAATAGATTAGCTAAGCATGACATTTGTTTGACAAAAACTCTTACCATCAATCTTGGATCCCGAGACTACTACACACACTCGAGAGATGGATGATGGATGAATGTGGTGAATGATGGTGGTATTGTGGTAGTGGAGTGGTTGCAGGTGTGAGAGAAGTGGTTTGCCAAGTGATGAGTTGAAATGGAACCAAACACCCTTATTTATAGTTGGAAACCGAAGCTTCACACGGCCCTGTTCCTGGTGGGCATGGCCCAGTGTCCTCCTTCTTCTCTGTCTTCATTTAATTAGCTTGTCAGTCCGGATGCTTGCACGGCCCCGTGTGTCAACGGCACGGCCCCTGGCCATTATACTTGTTGTACTATCCAAGATTTGTATATCTAGAAGTTAACCAAGCACCTCTATTTATAGCTGGAAACAGACTTCTTGCACGGCCTCGTGCCTCGGGGGCATGACCCCATGTTCTTCTTTATCTGTCCTCATTTATTGATTTGTGTCAATCCGTATGTACACGCGGTCCCGTGTGTCAATAGGCACGATCACGTGGTTAGTACTGTGGAGTCATTAGAGAGATTCTGCATATCTAGGAGTTGGCCACGACCCCGTGTGCAAAGGACACGGCCCGGTGTCTCTTGTCTGCTTTGTTTGTCTTGTTTTACATGGACTCTGGAGTTGGGCACTGCCCCATGCCTTGGTGGCACGGCCCTATGCTTGTCTTCTGATTTGCTGTTTTGGTCTTGAGGTGTAGCTTGGAGGGTAGGCATGGTGTTTCAACTCTTCTTTCTTGTATTTATATTGGGTTTTGTCGTTAATTTGTTCCTTTTGGTGAGCTTAAACTCATTTAGTTCGGAAATCAAAAGTATACAAAGAAACGCACTATTTCCAACATTAGTATATAAAAGGGCTTCATTTTATGTCTTGTTTGATATAATGTATATGTTGCATTTTGTGTATATCAGTTACTCCGGATAGCTAGGCTTATATGTTAAAAAAATAAAACTCACACATATGTTTTGACATGTGATGATAAACACCACAAGTCCAGCACTTGTACGAGAACGTCTTGCCATGATTTCTACTTTTCTTGTCTTAAATCTCACTGCTATTTGGGATCCCTGTTTCCCCTTTGATTATCAATTAGTTTCCTATATCTATCTTGAATCTTGATAACCCTTCTGTTGCGGACCCTTTTTTGCTTGAATTTGCCCCTTACTACAATAGGTATACGTTGTTGTGTCTTCCTTCTTGATCGACTCATATATGACAACCTCCACCATGTGTCTTGCTAGTGCTTCTTCCTTCTTGAACTTCTTGCCAAGATTCCTACATAAAATACAAATTGTTTTATAAATAAAAACTTAGAAACAATAAAGTTACAAAAGTAATCTATTTATTTTGTTAGACAACTAATGAAATACTGAATTTATAATATTAACTTAAGATGGAAGCCTGGATTGGTCGGGATAACAAGTGTCATATCAGAGCAATCATCGGTGCAATGGAACTTCTTGCTACCTTACGGTCAATGAATATCAGTGTTGTGTATCATCGGACTAAGAATATGTGTACTGAAATAACTAAACTCTTTAAAAAGTGTTGTCAGCTCAGCGTCATGTAGGACCGTGAGTAAAGGGACATTAACTAAACCGTTAATAACTATTGGTGTAGTGGAGTAAATAAAACTTAAATTAAAGGGAAAAAAAGAGAAAATAATGTGATTGGTTGAAGATTTAACGGGGCCCACAACCATTCTCAACAACGCCCGTTATTACAATGGTGTGGGCTTCGTTGATGCTCTTACTAACTTGTCAGAATGGTGTTTTATGCCCTAATCGGGTGATGTGACATGGGGGGCTAATCGAACACATACAACTTAAGAAAAAAGTTATCAATAAATAAATCATAAAAAACTAATTGGGTTAACTTTCAGTTACAATGGGATCGCTAAAAAAATATGTTTGGAGTTAGGACTGTGGATAAACATTTCCTAAGTTGGATTAATCCCGACCAATAGGTCAAGGTTGAGATTATAATAATTCCAACTTTAATCTATTGACCGAGATAATCCTAACTCGGGAAACGTTTACTTACAGTCTCAATTTTGAACATATTTTCCTTCATAAATCTCATACTAAGTGAAAGTTAACTCATTTAGTTTTTACTGACTTGGACAACTTATATGGCAAAAAAATCAAGGTTTTGATAACGTAGGCTCTTATATGGCAAATAAGATAAAGTTTTAATGACATGGACTATATATGTAACACAATTTTGATGACGAAGACTTCTCATGTGGCAGTCCACTTATTTAGGACTAAATTGGGACATACTTACTAGGTGGAATTCGGCCTTTATAATGATTGAAGACAATTTATGACAAACATAAACTTTACAAAATTTTCATAATTATCTTGCGACACTTGGTCGAGTAAACCTGTCCTGGATGCGGATTAAGAAACTCTCGAACAACTCACCAATTTTCTTGAGGTTTTTAAAAACGCAACTACAAGATTATTGGAAACATATTATCCAACTATTTAGGAGACACTTTACAAATAATGTTATATAAGTAATAAAATAAATGACTATGAGTATAAAAATAATAGATTCAAATGAATGATACCACCATTCAAAGAAAAAATAAAATAATATTTTGAGGAATTCCCGTGAGATTTTTCTTGTGCTGTGGCTTTAAACTGATGCTTAAATACAAGTGTTGAACATCTAATCAAGTACCTAAATTCCATGAAATTTATAAACACATTTGGCGCCGATACTTTTGATCAATTTAATGCGGAAAGGAAAGGAAACTCAATCTTCAATCCTAGTCATTACGGCCTGTGACCTACTAACCGTTCTATGGTAGTTTGGAAATTAACTTTTTGTTTTAGTGCAGGGTTTTCTCGATAGGATGGACAAGGCTCACTCCCAAGTCGGTATAGATGTGCATTTACATAAATGATTACTTGGACGTGGTGGATCGTATACAACAAGTCTCGAAAACAAAACAATAGCTGAAGGACCAATACACCAAGAAGAAGTGGCTGAGGGACCAAGTCCACCACTAACCCAAGAGGAGGAAGCCTACGACTCGTTGGTTTACGGCCTAGGTTCTTCGGGCAAAGAATAAATATTCTGTAGTTACTAAATAAAATGCATTATTTCCGTACTATAGATTAACAACATTTATGTGCTTCATGTTGTTGTATCCTATGTTTAGAGGGTGTCAAAAAAAAATTAATATTTTTCACTTCTAACCCAAAACATCCTTTGCGATTTCAACCTCTTTGGTTTTTTTACTTTAACACAAAGCTTTTCATATTTTTTCCATTTAACCTCAACACTTTTTATTTTCAACTTTGGTCCCCATAGTTTTCATCTTTCGTAAGTTTTTTGTTTTACGTTTCGTTCAAAATTTTACGAGTTAATACGCCACAACGTGCGTGTGGGGTTCAAAGTTTTTCCGTCTATTTTTCCCGTTTGAGAAATTCGTCGCAACGCGCGGGTCCTAGATCTACTTAGGTATTTTTCTATGTTTTACGTTTTAGCCTAATTTTTTCGCATTAACATGCCACAATGAGTGTGCGTGGTTCAACGATTTTACTCATGCTTTTCGTTCATTTTATTTTCACCTTTTCTATTTATTTTGTTTTTACGAATTTTTCGACGTTGGTCGCTGGCAGTGGCATGGCACTGGTGCTACTTTGCATGGTTTTACGCCTCCCGCCGAAACGCAGGGGCCCTAATACTAGTTAGTATTAAAATACATTATTATTTTTATTGTAATTTTTATTGATTTTCTCTTTTTTCATTTGCTTTGAAAAAAAACAAAATTTTAATAAACAAGAATTTTATGTAATTTTCTTTTTGTCGATCACAAAATGTGCGGAAAAGAAACACCACTGGTTTGAAACCGGAACTAAAACCACATTGAAAACGAATGAAAAAACCGACACTCAAACTGGTTTGAAACTGAACCAAAACCAACACCCAAACCGTTTGTAAACCGGAAAAAGAAAACGATTTTGGCCAACTCTAGTTCTAGGCTTACGTTATTGAGTGTAATAACATTATTATATAAATTAGGGAAATAATTTATTAATTTTTACCGTGACACTTATTTTCTATGAAAGATGTATCAAACAACAATATGTTTTTTCTTTTTAAATGACTGTACAATTTGTTTTGTAGACAAGAAGTCTTGGAGACATGCATGAATCTTATGATGTCGATTATAATAACATTTTGAAGGACAAGAAGGAGTTCAGACTTATTGCTTTGTTTATATGTTCATAAAGATGAAATGTTGTGTCATTATATGAGACAAAAAAAAGTACAAAAATCATTCCATAAGATTTGTTTCGCGTACAACTGATAACATTAAAAATGTAAATGATCATACATGTTAAGTGGTAAATTTATTAATATCTAGTGGTATGGTGATATGATATGTGTACTTCATGAAAGTCGTATGGGTTTAGATTTTTGCAAGTGTAAAATTAGGTGATTTAGTCGTATGAAACTTGTTGTAATATTTGGTTCAATAATCTTTTGATTGTGGAAAAGATCAAACACTCGCTTTGGTGTTTGCAGCTCACAAACGGCTCGTCTCATTTAGTCTCCTAGGTAAACTCCTCCTTCTGCGTTGGATCATACCGAGGACATATAATGCAACTTTTTTTTAGACATCTGAGACTAGAATCATTGTTTTCCATGTGGCAAAACACACACACAAACCACTATCTTGTTATATTCAACTAAAGATCTTTGGCCCAATATTGCCTTTGTGCTAACTACAAATGCTACATTACTCTCCTTGGAAAATCAACCTCATATGTACCGTAGTAGCACTAACAGCCTTCTTAGCTATTAACAACATGTGACATATAACTTTATAGTGTTCATCTATACTGTCCGGAACTACCCATCTCACTACCTGAAGATTCTTCGGTCAACATCACCATCTTTCTAAACTTAACCATGTCATCATTGTAGGCCTGCGTGTCATAAACTCTTGATTCGCTTGTGTCTAATGCGGATTCTCCTTTTGTTTCCTTCTCATCCAAGCTATCTAATGATGCGTTCCCTTCTAACGCTCGCACAATCTGTTATTTTATGTGAAAATACCGTATTAGTTAGTATGTAACTAACCTCTTGTCTAAGATACATTATCTTAGAACACCTTTATTGGGTGGACCCACCTAGTTTATGAGGGTCCACCCAAAACCACTCCATGTCTGCACTGGTGTGCAAACCCACAAGCTACAATTAACTAACCTGGCTCATCTTAGGACGCTTCCTAGCAGAATGGCGGACACTAGCTGCAGCACAAGAAGCCATTTGTGCCATCTCGTTGTGATCATAGTTAGTTTTCAAGCGTGGGTCCACAATCTCGTTGTAGTCTCCATCTTCCTTCGCCTTAGCAATGAGTGGCCTCGCCTGTTTTTGAGTTTCATGAAGTAACCAACACAAATCATTTACACGTTTCTATAAAATCTAGAGGTGGCAAGTCTACCATTTTATTTACAAATGAGTTGTTATGACTTATTTTTTTCAATCTCTAACCGGGCGAATAGTTAAAAATAACTAAAAAAAGAACCGAGTAAACTAGCCCAAAACGTAGTTTTAATGCATTAAACCTTGTAAGTCGTTTTACTCAAGAAATATTTAAAAAAAAGTAGATAAAGTGATTTGACTCGACCTAACCTAGAAAAATACACATAAATTCGAAACCATTTTGGCCCGTTACCCAACCAGTCTGACCCCCATTTACCACCCTTATGAGATCTTTAAAAGGTTGAAATAGGTTGGCTGCTATACAAACCCACTCTACTAAGCTGTCATTCATGTATTCAGTCTCGGGATCAATCGGCTTTCTTCCCGTCAAAATCTCCAACAACATGACCCCAAATGAGAAAACATCAGACTTTTCTGATAGCTTCCCACTAGAAGCATACTCTGGAGCTAAGTACCTGTTATTTGTTCCATAAACTGAAAGAAATTATTGTAAAAACTAAAAACTTCAAGTAAAACTAACCATTCAAAGCATAACTAACCTACCCGAAAGTTCCCATCACACGAGTTGAGACATGAGTGTCGTTCCCGGTTGTTAGTTTAGCCAATCCAAAATCGGAAACCTATGTTTACATTCACAAATGCCAGGAACTCTCAAACTAGGCCTCATACGGTCATACGTTAATATCTTTAGTAGTTACCTTTGCTTCGTACTCATGGTCAAGGAGAATGTTAGCAGATTTGATGTCCCGATGAATGATCCGAGGATGGCCTGCAATTTTTCAACGAAATTTTCATGTATCTAATGGAGGTGTCAATTTCGACCTATGATTTAGGTTGTGTTTTATCTCAAACGATTCACCGTTGACACAATGTACCAAAGATTTGGATTATTATTGAGAAAATAATTTTTTTAATCATAAATAACAAATAACACAATATAAATTTTATAAATTTTATTTTGCAGGTCAACCCGACCCAACCTGTTTGGAGCCAGAACCCAACCCACCGATCTTGTTATCTTGGTATTTAAATGGAGAGACTTAATGTTTGTGTCTTACAATCTTCATGGAGATAAGCGAGTCCTTTGGCAGATCCAAGCGCGATACGCATTCTAGTTTGCCAATCCATAACCACTTGACCCTTTCCTACAAATAAAAGTTCGGTTTCATGATGCATTCACCATCAAGATGGAATGTGTAATCTTTTGATTTAGTCAACATGTATCAATATATCAAGTCAACACAACTCACCATGAAGATGGAGCTCCAAGGTGCGATTAGGAACAAACTCGTAAACAAGCATTCTCTGCTCATCACTAATACAATACCCCACGAGTGAAACCAAATACCGATGGTGGACCCTACTAAGCATCTCAACCTCCGCCTGAAACTCCCGCTCGCCTTGCCCACTGCCTGGTTTTAAACTCTTTATAGCAACCTCTTGCCCGTTAGGCAACACCCCTTTGTGCACAAACCCGAACCCTCCTTGACCCACAAGATTGTACTGGGTAAATCCTCCGGTGGCAGCTACTAACTCATCATATGAGAATTGACTCTGGCTGAATGCCAGTGGCATGTTTGTAGATGCCGCCACTGACATTCTAGGCCCATGAAATTCCTTACTACTGTTCATTGGTGGTGGTTGTGGCGGATGTCCCCAACCACCACCAGTACCAACCCTGACCACATGGTCTGGTTTACCGTGGTAGTAGGGTCCACCTACTCCCGCGCTTTGTTCAGGAATATAGTAACCTTTTTTCTTTTTCTTATTGCACATAGCACAAATGACAAAAAGAGCAAGAAACACTACAATGCCAACAACTATTCCTCCAATAATAATTGGAATATTGGTTGCACTATAATCAGTTGATGACTTCGAAGCTGATTTTCGGCTCGATGGACTAGGTAACTTCCTCGCGGGTCCTGGGGCACCCTTGTCAGAAGTGTCCCCACGGGTTGGAAGAATGTTGGGCTGGTTGGGTATTGTAGGTATTTCTCGTGCGGGGATTGCAGCAGGAGGTGGCGGAGAAGCAGTGGCAGGCGGGACAAACCCTGCCGACGGTGGTGGATTCAATGCAGGAGGTGGAGGGGTCGTTACATCTGGGGAGGGTGGTGGTTGTGCATTGGGAGGTGGTGGGGTTTCATCAGGGGAGGGCGGTGGCTGTGCTTTAGGAGGCGGAGGGGAGGCGGGTGGTCTAGACGCCTTAGGTGGTGGCGGCGAAGGACTAGAAGGCGGCGGTGGTGGTGAGGCGTCAGCAGGTGGTGGTGGTGGTGAAGAGTCAGAAGTTGGAGATGGGGTTTCAGGGGCCGGAGCAGCCTTCGGGGCCGCAGCCATATGTCAGGATGAACTTTTCCGGCCCTCCGAGAAACTCTGCCGGAAAATTCAAATATTCATCTGTAACTATCTAACTTTCCTGTAACAGAATTCTTGATTTTCCTCCACAACACAAATTTCAAACTGCATAATAAAATGGAAAAAACCCATATCAATAATTTATTAATCATAACAAGATCTCAAACATTTTTAACATGGAGATTGAAAACAGAGGATGACTCTGTTTATGCAAAATTGGCATTTGAAAATCATAAAACATATGCAAAATTTCCTGATAACACATTGAATAAACTATTATAGAATTTTAGGATTAAAGATTTATGAAACAAACATTGTTACCTGATTGAAGATTCTAGAAAAGATTCAACAAAACAAAAGGAGAGAGAGTTTCAAGTTTCTTGAATTAGAATCCAAGTGTATCTTCCCCCTATTAGCTTCCTACAAAATTGGTAGCTTTTTGTTGCAGAATCACCCAACACGTGTCATTTTTTTCAATCTCATAACAAGAATACAAAAAATCACATATGCACTTAACATACCATCTTTATCACCACTACAAGAGACTTTTTCATTTTAACTAGTTAAATCTAACGTGGACGGGTTGTTTTTGCATCATCATGTGTTTTTAGTTCTGTTTAATCATAATGGAAAATATAAATGAAATACTGAGACTGCAGACAGGCCATCGGAGAATCTAGTCAGAGACGCAGCCATGGAGTTCGACATCTTTGTCAGTGTGATCTGATTCCTCCTAAGAGTGTAAAATTACGATGGTGATAACCAAACTAGGGATGAATTCGGTTTAGGTTATGGAGAGAGAGGTGGGTGGCGGCTATGATGTTAAGGATGTTATTGTGAGTGCCAAACCCTAAACCTCTCTAATCATCTCCTTATATACACCCAAAAGGAAACCCTAATTAGTTAATTATGGTAATATGGTCCATCAACAATTACCAACTATGATCTAATATAATATAAATGATAATAATGGCAACATGATTAAATATTACAAATATGAGTAATCATTTATCATGAGTATTAGATTAGTCTGATCAGAAGTTAATACTCATTTTAGCTTTAAACCAAGAACCGTAGCAGAGAAATACAGCCGTTGAATCATCATTCGACTCAGGACCCCTATTAGTCATACTACAGCCTCAATTTAAAACCTAACAGTTATGATCAAAATATGCAAATAAGCCCTTTAGTGTTTGAGTTGTATTTATATTTGTCTATATGTCATTACACCGGCAGAACATATGTTAGAGACATACAAAATCAAACTGATGAGGAAAATTAATTAATTAATAATTCATAGTACGATATGCAGTTGTACATAGTCATCAAAACCCGTCATTATTATAAGCGCTTACATAATAGTTATGGGTGATAGACTTTCAGTTATAGGATCCTTAAGCATATCATGAATGCATTCGATGCAAAGATTTAGTTTCCTCAATTCGTTCATAAACGAATAATTAAATTTGTATCGAAATTTAATGCAGCACCTCTCGAACTGTTACTGTCCAAGAAGACATAGTAGCTGACTTTATCACAATAAGTCTTCAATATATAATTTATATGGAGTTAATAAACTTATGAGTCCACTGATACATTTTCAACAACATTTAGTGATTATTGTTTTGTGATCAACAACATATTATGTCATTATATCTTAGGTTGTTTTTATCAGTTCATTATGACTCCTCCATGAGATAGGTTTTGTCTGCTGATAAAGGATATGCCCGAAATTACATTTTTGTCATCTTTGAATATTACAAAGTTACAGTAATCAACCGGTTTGAGTTCCACTTCTTCTTTAAATTATAGTCTCTCGTTTCCTTTATAGATATTTTAATTCTCCATAAGATGCTTCACATTAATCTAGATATATCTAGTGTGTTGCAATGTGAGTAATATCTAAACGAGTATAGACTTAAACCACATAAGGCTTCTAATTAATGAAGCGTAAGGAAATAATCTCATTTACCCTATTATCCTCTAAAGGAGAGCAGTATTGTTTGTTACATATGTAAGGACCCATTTAAAGTTAAACTTATGGAACGAAAATAATGTCTCATTGGGTCTATCTCACTATGTTATGATATCTATTACGTAATAGATATCTCTGAGATCTATTATATCAAAGTTTGTATTTAACAATGCTTTGATTTATGTAAAATATACTTCTCAAAAGAATGTCATCTTTATACAGACAAATTTATTTTAGTTGTTCCCACTCATCTTAAGGTAGGTACATTAATCCACTTGGTTCTTGATGAAAATAATTGCGTTAAGATTTCATCGCATTATGATGTTTGCATTAACCCATACATGGATTTTATCGGCTTATAGACAAACTGTTCTTTAACCTTAAGTTTAGAATTTTCAGGTTGTTTTATGAACATGTAAATATGTCAGCCAGTTGTTAGGAAAGTTGTTTTAATGTTCAGCTTAATGTAGCTCTAAATTGTTATAAGCTACCAGAACAGTGATGATCCTCAAAGAAACTTTTGTAATATAAGTAAGAAAATTCTTTGATAATTTATCTCTTCCTGAGTATAGCCTTTGACAATCAATCATGCATCTTGGTGTCTTAACGTTTATATTAGGATTTGGTTTGGTTATGAACACTCTTAGGTAATTCAATCAAATCCCAAACGTTATTCGAACATATAAAATCAGTTTTACTAGAAAACAGTTTTATTACATTGAGAAGATTGATTGACGCTCATGGTTTAATTAGAAGAGATAGGATCAGTAAATTTTTTCCAAAATCCACATCAACATTAGTTAGGGAGGTTATGTAATCATCAAAGTTAGTATGTTTTTTTTAAACCTAGATGACCTCCTGAGTTGATTAATGGGTTTATTAGAAGTTTCAATTTTGTGGATTAACTCTTGGTTAGGTTGCTATCAATTTTCAGGATTCTAAGTGTGTAAGAGTTGGTGCAGTATGATGTACAAGAGGTGTAAACGGAGTTAAATTCGGAGTAAAAGTTAGTGACTCTCTTCCCCCCGCCTCTTGTATTCCTTGCAAGTCATGATAAAGACTTTACTGCTCTCACTGACCTTGGAAATCTTTAGGAACTCAACATGCTTATAGTCAATATTTAACGACCAACATATTCTAATAGAGAAACGAATTAATGACGTTAGTCGTTGTAGTTTCTCTTGTTGAGGATTATATTAGTTTAGGTAAGAAATCTAAGTGTGCCCACAATTAAGCAACAATGAAAATTTTTGTAAGAGTAGCATTAGATTTTAAAGAGACAAGTTTTGATGAAACAATGCCGAAATGGAGCAGTGTCTTGTACAAGAAGTGTAAATTGAAGTAATGTGAAGTTTTCACTCCCCCACCTCTTGCAACTTTTGCAAGTTATAATTAAGACACTTAATGCTCCCACTGATCTTTGATATCTCTAAAATTGCTACAAGAGAATTTCAATGAGGATTTGACGTGGGAACCTATCATATATATGTTAGACTTTACTTGATTTTCTTAATGTCCGTATGTCATAAGAAGCTTAGGGACATATTTAATAGAAATCATATTAAGTATATATATGAGTAGATTTCTTTAAGACCATGGGCCATATGAGACAAATTTAGATACAAGTGGATAGTCTTTAATTGATAAATGAATTATGTCTGAATATTCCATTTTAAATAAGTTTCACGAATGTCAATGAAATATAACTTATAGTGAACCCATACTTATTCCTTAAGCAAATAATATTTTAGGGCTTTTAACATCATGATTTAAAATCACTTAGAATGAGATTAGATGAAAAAATCATCCTCACTAACCATGTCTAATTTCTCATGAATTACGGTTACAATGGATGAAATTTATAGATCTCATTTCCTTTTGTCAAATTCTCAGTTGCATGATAACAAAAGTTGTGAAGTGTAAGGTATCATCTAGCTTCATCTTATTAATATTTCTATTCAGATATTGAGAACAAATAATATGAGAGTTTAAGGTAAGTGTGACTTTATGTTGACTATGCAAACCTCACAACTGTCATAATATAGCTTTAGTATTAATACTAAATTCTGATTAATTTTCAGAATATATAATGTATCATAAAGCGTAATTAAAAGACAACTTTTCATGGTTCTTATAGCCTTAACATTTAATTTTGTCACTAACTCTCATGTTAGTTATTTGTTGAATTCTAGTAAGGAAACATTTAGAGCTAGAGTCAACTTATCAGTGTTAATTGGAAAATTAAAATTATCAGACTTAAAGATCATTAAAAGGCGACTGCCTATTTTATCCAACTGGTTCTTTTGAATTATGGATAATCTCTTTGCTTATGCCTAATGGCATAATTAGGCAGTGAGTTTCTCCCTTGCAGAACCTTAGAGTTGGAATTACTACTTGTATTTTGTCTATGAACCTTAGAAGTATCATCCTTTAGGTTTGAGTGGTAGTGAGGTGAATTACATCTTATTTTTTAGTTTTATGCATTTCTTTTCCTGTACGTATGTTGCTGATCAACACACTCATTTTCCTTTGGTACTTTTCAGTGTTATAGTTGATTTATAAGGCATCAAATTGTACTAGTGGAAAAGTAAGTAGTAATGCACTGAAAAAAAGTACTTGTTTCCATGTGTAAGTCCTTTATTTTAAGGGTCATGGTATTGTACATTATGATTTATTCACGGATACCATTTAACCTTTATAGTTTAGAATTTGAAATGAAGACATGCACCTCAGGAGTTCCTCTGATTATTCCATAATATTAGATTAGTCTTAGGAAAAACATAATCTGGAATAACTTTAGTGATAGCAGTTATGTTAAATGAGTTCTTGATTATCATAAGAGACATCATGTTCGACTTATCCTATTCATCATACTCTAGTTTGTTTCTGTAGCACTTTTATCAGAAGAGAGCAATAGGATTAGCGTGTCTTAAGGGATAATCAAAGATTTAATTCAAGAGCTAATCTTACAGAAACTTTAAGTAAAGCAAAACATATTAGGTTTAGGAATTAGAGTGGATGAGATACTGATTTATAGAAGAAAGTTACAGTGAGTAATGTTATGGAGTGTTAAAGATAAGGCAGACAAAAATATGATCATAAGATTAATGAAGGATCATTAATGTGAGAATCATTATTTGAAGAAGTTGTGATATGTCTATTACTAACATCAAAATAATAGACTAATTAAAAAAAATTTCTACTTAAATGAAGACAAATCAGCTTTGGCCAGAAGTGTAATCATCTAAGTATGTGTGCATAGTAATTGTGACAAATCAGCTTTAGCCAGAGATGAGACAATCACTTTAATAATGCACTTGTTAAGTATGCTAGACATGAATGAATTAGATCAGCTTTGGCCAGAAATAAGACATTCACGTATATAATGCACAATTAACATAGCTTTTGTAATACTTGAACAATAAATAGAGCATCAAATTTTGGGCAGAAATGATACATCAGAAGCTCATTCAAGTTAAGCTATTTGGTTTTGTAAAAAGTTATCTTATTATGATTAATTAAGTATTTACAAAACATTTATTTAATAGCAAACCCCCTGTTAGCATGGGGTTCGGGGCAGAGCCCCGAGCTGAAATTTAATTCACAATAATAGCCTAATGTAGTAATGAGATTTCGGATAAAATCTTGGATTTATGATTGAAGCTCAAATTAGTCCAAAGATAGGCATCTCGGAATGAGTTTTTTTTTTTAATTTATTCCGAGATAGGCAATCTCGGATTGAGTTTCGGATTAGTCCGAGAGATGTGTATTGGATAAGGACATCAAATTAGCCAGTATAGGCATCTCGGATGAGGGTCCCTTGTAATTAGTCCGAGATGGCATCTCGAATAGTTTCGGATTAGTCCGAGATTGGGTATCTCGGATAAGACTCAAATTTCGTCCGATGAGTTAGGCATCTCGAATGAGTCTTGGAATTAGTCCGAGTTAGTCATCTCGGAATGGAGAACTCTCATGATTTAGTCCGAGTTAGTTATCTCGGATGAGACTCTGATTAGTCCGAGTTGGTTATCTCGTATGAGACTCTGATTAGTCCGAAACTTATCCTGCAAGATTTCAAAATCTCTAATGATGGCAGTTAGTTGTGATAAGTTTTGAAATTCGAAAATTAAGGGATTATGGGACAATTTGTTTCCTATTTTAGTGCTGATTAGATTTATCTCATTAATTCGAAAACTATATCTATTTATAATAATAGCAGATTTCGAAAAGTTTTAATTAGATAAAATAGATCAATACCAAGAAAAACACCCCATAATCAGAATTACATTCCAAAATATAGGAATTTCTTCGAATTTCATAAGAACATGTGACGAACCCTAAAAAACATAAACTTAAATTCTGGAATAGTAATCCGAAATCTAGGATTCTTATGATTTCGGAATAGTAATTTATCCATTAAACAAAAATCTGAATTTTAACTCACAAAATTTATGTGATTCCGGAACAGTATTTTCAAAATATTATTAGGTTATCAAATTTTTGTTTTCTTGATTTTTAATCCCAGAATAATGGACTCAAAACAGAACTGATTTATCAACATATGCTCTAATACCACATGTTGATCAGTTCTGTATAATCATAATGGAAAATATAAACGAAATACCTAAGACTGCAGACAGGCCAGCGGAGAATCCAGTCAGAGACGCAGCCATGGAGTTCGACGTCTTTGTCACTGTGATCTGGTTCCTCCTTAGGGTGTAAAATTATGATGGTGATAACCGAACTAGGGATGAATTTGGTTTAGGTTATGGAGAGAGAGGTGGGTGGCGGCTATGATGTTAAGGATGTTATTGTGAGTGTCTAACCCTAAACCTCTCTAATCATCTCCTTATATACACCCAGAAGGAAACCCTAATTAGTTAATTCTGGTAAGATGGTCCATCAACAATTACCAACTAATATATAATAGGATTAATTTTATTTGATCTAATATAATATAAATGATTATAATGGCTACATGATTAAATATTACAAATATAATATATTTAATCTTACATCATGTACTTCAATGATTCTTTACTTAGCATCATAACATAATTGTTACTGGATTGAACGTCAATTGGGTATGTGCAAGTTGAAAGCCCCACACATATACAAAGAAATCCAATTTTAGTTATATGTACTGTGTAAGACATTATCCCAACAATAAGCTAGTAACCAGAGATGTAATTGAGCCGAGTCATTCAAGATAGACTTGCTAAAAATTCAAATCGAGCCAAATTTAAACAAGCTTGACTTTTGATAAAGGATCATATAATAAAGAAAGGGAATATTTCATAGAATGGTAACCAAGTTTTAAGAGTGTTCCAATCAGGTCACTCATAAAAGAATGTGTTCTAATTAAGTCATTAAAGTTTATTTTATGTGCTAATCGTATGTAATTATTATTTGTATTTTATATCTTAAAAAATCAACTTAATGAATAGTACATGTCCCATTCACTACTTGCCACGTGCCAATCAATTTTTTTTCATTTCCCCACCTTCTATGAGAACCACAAATCGGATACATGATATGCTTTATTGTATACATAATTAATCGGTCGAATTAGCTTTATTTTATACATAATTAATCGGTCAAATTCCCTACATTTGATGAGTTCGTATGTGATTTCCCCGTATTTTCAATATTGATTTGATATAATTTTAAAATGGTTTATTTATATTTATATATAGTACAATACCTATATGGGGGGATAGTGCCTGGTAGTTGTTTGACACTTCCCCATTGGTCCAACCAAATTACGATTATGCCTCATTTAAATTTACAGTTTTGTCATTAGTTTTGTTTTTTATCCCTGATAAATTACGATTTTTCCCCCAATGTAAAATTACAGTCATGCGATCGTTTTACTTTTTTTAACAAAACTATATTAGTGTTTTGTTTAATTAGTTGACTCGGTGTTATTTTTATTTGTGCCAGACGGTCAAATTAATTATTTTGTTTAATAATTATTTTGTTTAATTATTTTATACATAATTAATCGGTCAAATTCCCTACATTTGATGAGTTCGTATGTGATTTCCCCGTATTTTCAATATTGATTTGATATAATTTTAAAATGGTTTATTTATATTTATATATAGTACAATACCTATATGGGGGGATAGTGCCTGGTAGTTGTTTGACACTTCCCCATTGGTCCAACCAAATTACGATTATGCCTCATTTAAATTTACAGTTTTGTCATTAGTTTTGTTTTTTATCCCTGATAAATTACGATTTTTCCCCCAATGTAAAATTACAGTCATGCGATCGTTTTACTTTTTTTAACAAAACTATATTAGTGTTTTGTTTAATTAGTTGACTCGGTGTTATTTTTATTTGTGCCAGACGGCTGCCTGGCACATGCTCATTTGTCCTAAAAAATTACAATTTTGCTCATAGTTTAAAGTTATAGTATTTCCATTGTCTTAGATTTTTTTAGCAAAAGTATGGTAGTGTTTTATTTTAATTGGTTGACTCGGTGTAAATTTTTTTTAGATCGTGTTATGAGTAGTATATGCAAGTAACCAAAACACAGACGTACATGTTATGAGATAGAATATTCGGCGTAATGCCCGCAACGCGGACGAGGCAAAATCTAGTTAACCTAAATAGCAGGTAAACTATCATATATGGCATTCGGTTATTTTTTTATTTTCTTTAAACATGTTGACATAACTAAATAACAAAAGATACAAATAAAATAAATCAACTCAAAATACACATACATATCGTCCAACGAATACTATCATACACATCATCAATTTCGTTCCATAATTAAAAAACCCTACATCAACCATTGTCGAACACCACCCATGTTATGATCTGAGTTTGATATTGTTGTAATTGTTTGAGATGGAAATCAATGAAAGAAGATAAACAATTATGAAATAGTGTAGCGGAAAGAATAAACTTTCAAATCACAACAACAGAGGCATTGTTTTCATCAACATGCTTTTGTAAACTTCGATTCACATATGCATACAAATATTACAACTCCTCCTCCGCCTAAGATCACTGTAATTTGTTTGTACAGAATGTTAGAAGAAAAGTGATGAATAGAACAATACATGAATTGTTCTATTTATAGTACAAATCAAACCATTGTGGCATCTAGGCTGACGTCACCTTGACAGTGACATCTAACGACATAACAAACTCTAACATCTGCTAAGCTAAAACACCGTTACATTAATATATAAAAACTTTGTTGATCCAGCATCTATTGAAAAAGAAACTCTAATGGGCTTTAACCTCTGTTGGTCCAGCAGACTTTGGACTTTGAGCAGAGCTTGTCTTCAACAGATCTTGTATAACAGACTTTAGCTTCAACAGACCTTGGAGTAGCAGATGTTTGATGTCTTTGCCTTTGGGAGGAGTTAAATATTCAAAGCGCTGTTTATTGTTGATCAGATGATATAGATCACTTTGGTTTTCCAATCATCTGTTCTTTTATAGGGTTTAATAGATCCAACAATCTCCCACTAGAACAGATGATGCTAAAACTCTTTTTTGTTGCTGATCTTTATTTCTCATCAACATTTCCCTGATTTTCCCTTTGAACTGTAATTCAAAGTTCAGGGAAATCATGTCTTCAAAATCCCTTTATAATTCAAGGTTCAACAAGTCTTGGAGGTCATCTGCATTCAGACCATATGCATCCTCCATTTTCAGCCTTTGAATCTCACCATCTGATCTAAGCAAAGTCAATTCATGGGTGTCTGAGGATGACTTCCATTTTAGAATTTTTGAATCAGTTAGTTTTCTTGGGTGAAGACTTATTGTTAATGAATTTGGTGAAAGTGGCCTGCTGACAAGATTTTTCACAGTTTCTCTAAGTTTGTCACTTGTAGGATCTTTGTGAAAAAGCAGTTGGTTCTTGATTCCCTTCTTTTTGTGTTCTTCAAACATCTGCTCATCATCCTCAACCATCTTCTTTTGTCTTTTTACTTGATTTAAGGCAAGTGTGGGTAAGACAGTGGTTGAAGAATGCTTTTTGAGAGTTTGGGTCTGTTGAGGGACATTTGTTGTTGGATAGACTGGCTTTCTAGGAACTGAGGGATCTTTCTTTCTAAGCTCTTCTAGTTTCTTGTATGTATCTACAATTCTGGACTCATACCATCTTGCAACAGATCTTGCTGAGCCAAAATTAGCAGCACCCAGCTCTTCTCTCATTCTTTTAAGCTTCAAAGCCCTATTTAGATCCATTTGTTTGTACTTTTTCCAGTCAGGTGGAATTGGCTTATGTAAGGGATCTTTGAGCATTTCCTGGATTCTATCAATTTCTTCCTTGAGATCATTTGATGACCAGTCTTTGAATTGTGCTCTTGTTGCTTTGTATGGCCTGTGCTGCATTATGTGGTCTAGATAATCCTGTTTCAGTTCCTCATCTAGCTTAGCATTGACAGGCCTTTCTGACATGGACTTACTCATATCTTTGGCAAAATCTTCAATTTTTCTTACTTTGCTAAGTTCATGTGATAAGATACTTTGAGTAGCCCTATTATCTTTCCCTTTGCTCCTCTCTTTAGCAATGCTCTCAGCCTGTCTAGCTTTCAACTTTAGATATTCATCTAAGTTTCTTGCCTTTCTATATCCAAAGAGAGATGGGAAATATTGTTTTTTGTAAGACCCTAAACGCATTTTGACCCAAAACGACGCAGCGGAAATATGAACCATAAAATTCTTTCTTTATTAACTATATAACATACTTAAAGGTTCATTCATAAATTATTGGACACTTTCTAGAAATGATTTACTACATTCCTTATTGATTAACTTGCTAAATGAAATACATAGTACAAGCTATAAGACTACTCTTCTCGCACAATCCATGTTCTTTGACTCGATCTTCGTCCACATATCCCCCATGGTGGTAATGTTGATCTGACTAATCTGCGGTCACCACATACATAACCAAAAAGTTAGTAACGGGTGACATCTTACATAATTAAGTGAATATATAATTAATCAATATCTACATAGCGTTCTAACTATGCTTACTGTTCCATAATTATATCCTTCTAAATTTATTCTTTACATCAGACTTCGCACCTTCGAAAGCCCAACACTTACATACCTGCATTCCTGTTTTATTCTCATTAGCAATACAGTCAGTAAGACATAATCTCAGCGATTACAGACCTCCAACTTCGGTAGGCACATATCACTAATCTACATTTAATAGTTACAATCCCTGCTTACACTCGCACACATCCATATACTTACATACATGTCTGTGTGTTTGTTCACATGCAATTGTCGTGCCTAAATCGTATACTCGCCATTCGTCAATATTCGTACTTTAGTTTTACAAATCTAACGTCATTTAATAGCCTTAAAAACATCTTACGGGATACCGGGTTGGAGCCGAAATTAGTCGATAAAGAAACAAAAATAAGTAGACAGCTGGCTAAATCCGCCGTAAGCTACGGCCTCCTACCGTAGCTTACGGTAGCCAAGATCTGCTAAAAATTAATCCTCTACCATAAGCTACGGTTAGCTACCGTAGCTTAGGTAGCCACGTTCTGCCAAAAATTAAATCCTCTACCGTAAGCTACGGTTAGCTACCGTAGCTTACGGTCAGCTGCGAGCGAGCTTATTTGACCCATTTCGAGTCCCATTCGTTCATGCCTATTCCGATTCATTTCAAATTAAACATTTAGCATCTAAACGAGGTCCAGCTCCTCTTTACACTACCGTAGTCTCACTTTAACAATAAATTCTACATGTGCACAAGTTCAATTGTACTTTAATTATGTCGTTTAAGCGATAGCTTACTACTTAAAATTTGCTCCATTCGGTTTATATCAGTCACCATTCAATCTAGTTGACCATTATCAACCCAATATCATCAAACTCGTCTTAGTACCTCCATTGTTCTTATGTTCCCACAAGCTTCTTCAACAATTAAAATAAAACATTTTCCTTAAAGTATTTAAAGAGTGATTCCGGAAATCACTTACCTTAGCGTCCGATTTGCATCAGTTACCTTGCCTCCCTTTTGACCCGTTAGCCTTCCATGCTTCCATCCATCTTGACATGATCCCTATACTTTCATGTCAACACAATCACATTCTTGTTAGCGCACATGTTCATTCGTATTAATATTTATATCTTTCCATTATACATTACTTGACCTTTTATTAACCAAATAACACATACATAAGACATAAACTAAAAGTCACCTTATTTCACATTCACGCAACTCACTTGTCATCATTCATGACACTCGTATTATATGACATATCAACTACATGGTCTCTTAATTATGTACACATACACATACATGTATACTCCATTCCATCCACACTAGCATTTTTATATATCTTCACAACTAACATCCTAACCCATACTAAGCTAACCCAACACCATTTCAACTTCATCCTTTCTAATGATCTTCAAACATGGCGTTATCACATTCTACAAGTTAGTTTACTTCTAATCACATCATTAACGTATCTCATTCATATATGTCAAGCCATTTCATACGATTTCACATCCTAACTTCATTTAGACATTTCATCATACACTTGGTGTGCATACCACTATCTAAGCATAATGTACGACCCATTCATGCTTTGATTCCCACTTCTTGCATTCATCTTATCAACACAACAAAAATCAAACAATTTTTATACTATTCTTTAAACTAACTAACACATAAGATCACACACGCATAAACTCATCAAATTTGCAACAAGATTAGACATGGATGACAAGCATCTTCATCATCCCAAATGGGTTTTACTTCCAAACATCAAAATCATCAAAAACATGCATAACATATGTTCTATATGACAATTTTAACACACAAGCATGCTTAATTTCATACTAATTTACTGAATTGATTATAACCCATTTATAAAAAGATCATCAAATGAGAATCTACAACTTACCAAGTGTTTAGTAGACTTAGATGATCATAAATCTTCAACCATGCAAATGTTTTTGGCTCAACTCCATCCTCAATTTCTGGATTTTGGGTAATTGGGAGTACTCCCCTTGTTCTTCTCCTTATGTGTGTCAACACACACATATACACACACCAACACACACTAAATTCCCTGCATTCTCTTTTTAATTAAACTCCACCCAAAATCATCACCTTTAGCCCCTCATATTTGTTACTAAAACATAATTGACCCAAATTTCCTCCTTTAATGGTTTTTACCATACATAACTAGGTTAGATTGTCTAGTTATCT
This sequence comes from Scalesia atractyloides, assembly GCA_947069175.1. Classification (NCBI taxonomy): domain Eukaryota; kingdom Viridiplantae; phylum Streptophyta; class Magnoliopsida; order Asterales; family Asteraceae; genus Scalesia; species Scalesia atractyloides. The sequence goes on from CAMTDV010000013.1 coordinate 25,836,428, forward strand.
TATTTCATACTTAAAAATATGAACGCATACTAGTGAATTAAACAATTCAAGTTTTGGGGAGTTACAGTTTTGAAGTATCCTCTGCTGTGAAAAATGATTCAGTTTCTTTTTTAACAACAAAAATTTCTAGACGATATGTAACACCCTGTAAAATCGTGTCCAATAGTATAGTGACACGTGTTTCATTTTAAATAGTCTATTAAAGACCAATAAGGACTAAAGGTGTCAACATGCTCAAACTGAGCCTCTGAGTGACGGTCCGATGTCAACATGCATAAATAACAGCCTCTGAGTGACTGATATGTCAACATGCTTGAAATTTGGCCTCTGAGTGACATCGAAATCAACATAGTTATAATAAGCCTCTGAGTGATCCTTTGTGAAGTCCTAACTCTCATTCGTGCCTTTTGTTGGACGTGAGGGTTCAATTTTGTAAATATGTGAAAATTGGATAACGGGGGGATTTAAAAGTGTCAACATGTTAATTTATACCTCTGAGTAACCTTTTAACGAACCGAGAGCTCGACAATGTCCGGGCATAATCCCGGGTATGCCAAGTATTGGCTACGAAGGGGTAAAAGTGCCAAAAGGTGTTTTAAAAGGTTTTTAGAAGCTTTTTAAAGTTAAGGGGCTAAAGTGTCAAACTTTGAAACTGGCCAAGGGGCGGTTGCGGACCACGAGAGACCTGGCCTGGGTCTCTCGCGGGGCGCGAGAAGAGGTCTGCAGCAGAAAGTTTGGCTTGGCCTCCAAACAAAGATCCAAAACCATTAATTCGAAACTATGGACTTGTAATCAGCTATGCCACGTTTTGGGACACTTGTAAGCTCCCTCTTACACCCCTAAACACCTGGCTTCACCTCCTTTGAGCTCTCCAACTATAAATAGGTGATCAAGTTCACCATTTGAACTTGCACCTTTCTAAATCACAACTCTTCTCCCTCCTGTGGAAGTTCCTAGCTGAAAGTAGCATCCAACTTAGTTCTCTTGCATTCTAGGAACCTCTTGTAAGTGTTCCTTGCTCTTGCATTTTCGTTTATAGGCTTTTAAAGCCAAAAGTCATGCGTCTTTTGAAAAACGATTTGACTTTTGGTTAAGACCATTATGGTCCAGCCATTGTTCGAAATGAACATGGCTAAGTGATTGCAATAAGGTAGGTGTTAGTCCCTATAAAGGGCACCTCCTGAAGATCACGTTTGCTAGACCAATTGACGGGTCAAAGTTATGATATTAAAAAGTCAAACAGGCCATTTTTCGGAAAAATCATAAATTGATCTTTTATATGTTATGAAACCTGTTTTGACACTTAAACAAGTTGGTAATAATTATTAGAACATGTAATAACATGTTCGGCTCGTCAATTTCAGTTCTAGGGTCGGTTCGCAACCGCAAGTCGCAAAGTTTGACTTCTGCTTTGACTTTCGAATCTGACCCGATTTAGACTAGTTACCTACTGATCTAAAGTTGCATTATGATCGTAATATAATGTAGCATAACCCTCTGAGGTTATATTACATGATCATAATCAGAATCCAAGTTTATGCACAAGTTCCATAATTATGTCATCTTTGACCAAAATGTCCTTTTTGCATAAAACAAGGTTTTAATGATATTGAACTTGAAAGTAAGTTTCATACTGAAGTAATAGTATAAGTAGGATTATTTGGGATGTTAAACCAAGTTATAAACTTAGTTTCAAGCTGGTCTTTAAACTATGTCGATAAATGGCGATTTTAGCCCTTGTGGCTCATAAAATAGTTTTAATCAAATCTTTTCAAGGTAAATCTTTTACCTACTGATATTTTATGTTAAATAACATATCTAAGATATTTTAATCTAAACTTTACATCATTTTTTGTGAAAATCGCATAAAGACGCCATTTTACGACATAAGCGCCGTTTCGGCACATAGTATGGTTTTAAACCATATTAATTAGCCAAGACTTGTTACCTACTGATTTTAAAACTTATTTTAAACATATTTACAGTAGGTACAAGTTTTAAACTCAGAATCCCAAATAATTTATAAACTATGTGTAAAATGACCAAAATCCCCCTCCGGTGCATAGTTTGGTCATAAAAGATAAAATTACACATATAAATGATATCCTACTGATATTATATCATAAATAAATTATTTTTTCAGAGTACTTATGATCATAAACTTAAAATATATTCAAGTTACTTTTCTACGGTATATAATTACCGAAATGCCCTTATAAGGCATAATTTCGTTTTAAAACCTTAATGGGCATACAAATTGATATCCTATTGATATCTTAACTTATTTAAAGTATAATGGAATATAGAACTTGTCCATAACTTATCCAGTTACCCGATATCGCTAATATGCGTACAGTTACGTATATGTAACTATTTAACAGAAGTTAACCAAAACGGGTTTAACCTTGTCATTTAAGTTTCAAAATCCAGAATGTTTATAGTTTACCCATATTATACAAGTCAAGGTACTTGTTGGGATTAAACTACATTCTATCCAATCATCGTTTAATTTAGCGTCATACGTTTTGATCAAGCACGCTAGTCGGTCTAATTCTATGACTTAAATAAGACGGTTAGTATTTAATTGGTTAGTTTATGCCATAATACAGAATAGAGACTTGCCGGTAAATGCTATCTGCATTTAACTCTATCTGAATATGCTGAGTTATTAAAATAAAAGTAGACTAGCTCAGGTAAATACTCTCGACTTATTTCCCCTATATGGGCTTGGGTTACGGTAAATTATTGCCGCTTGGTTGGAAATGGGATCAATCGAACGTCGGTTCAGAGATAGTAAATCCGCATATTCTGTTTTAATCATTTTGTTTGGTAACTTAAACATCGGGGGTTAACTACCGTGTCCTGGATATCCTCGGCTCATTACAATTAGAAATGGCCACGACCTTAGCACGCGTGTAGGCATACACCCGATAGACGCTCAATTATGCATTCCCACAAGGTTGGGAGGAATTGACTCCTTCGTGAGTCCAAAGTGGTGTGTACGTTAATTGTGTCTCGGTCTCCGTACTGGGCCCCGCATGTATGAACAAACATATAAATCTGTTAACAAGGTTAGACGGTCAATTAACCCAAGTTATAAAAAGATTTTGTGTTGATACGCACTTAAAACATTTTTGAAATGTTTTCAAAATGAGTCAGTTGGGTGTATTTACCAACGAAAGCTGACGTATTTTCAAAAGACTAAACTGCAGGTACAATATGAAAATAGGCTGGAAGTGCTCGGTAGTGATAGAGGATCTTGCAAATCCTAAATCTGCCCAAAGTCTGTTTTATATTCTTTCCATGTACAATTTATGATCCGCCTGTGGATCTTCTATTACAACCCTGTATATTATTTTTTATTTTCGAACATTCGGTTTGTAATAGTAATTTTACTCCAAGACTTCCACTGTGCCGTGTTTAATTGACTATGATGATTATTAACTGACGTTACGATACTCCCCACCCGGGCCCACCGGTGTATGGATTTGGGTTGGAAATTCGGGGTGTGACAGGTTGGTATCAGAGCCAACGTTTGAGAGAATTAAACACTAGCCTTTTGTGTTTAATCTCAAACTTACACGAGCACATTCCTTAGACTTCCGAGTCTAGGCATTGACCTAGGATTACTCATTTCATTATTAAGTTATTAGTATGTTTTTGAATGGATTTTTAACAGGAAAATGCCTCCACATGTACGAGGACAAAGTGGGAGAGAAAAAGGTCCAATGAGGGGAGGACCATCAGGGCGCATTCCTCCTCAACCTCACAACTCAGATGCCTACCAGGAATCAGGAGATTCGTCTCCATGGCAACCAGCGAGACGTTCTGTATCTACTAGACACTCGCCCTCACAATCCCAGAATTCTTATCACTCTCACCACTCCTATTATTCACACCAATACCCATCACCATGAAGAATTTAACCCTAACCATTACTTAAATACGCCTCCAGCCGATCAAAATCAGTTGGACCAGCCAAACCTTATGGACGAGGACTCCGACCCTGAGATGCCGCCGTCAGGATCGAACGTGCATCCCATTGAAATTTCAAGCTATTCAAACTCCTATGCCGGATATGCCCTACCAAGGTCCTAATGAGTGGGACCAATATTGGAATCAATTCACCTTCGCCCACACTCCTCACCACTCTCTACCACCCCCGATTCAAGAAGATGTCCACATGGAACCAGTGGATCAACCTCAACCACTACCTGAACCACCAAGAAGGAAGCGTGGAGCACGTATGTAGGTACGTGCCAGACAAAGGTCGGGATCGCTGCCACCTTTGCCCAACTCCTACCCCACAATTCAAAAGAACCCACAAATGGGCGGACCCTCTAATGTTTCACCTATAGTGGAACCAACACCAACACCTGTTGTTCAACCACCACCATCGGGTTATACTAACCCAATCCCCACATATCCAAACGCGTCTGGATATGATCCTTTTAACCTATCTACACCGGTAGACTATCAAGCATGGTCGCAAGACCCTACATGCAGGTTATGCACAACGCATTTTACCCGTCTCCTTTCCCACCTGCTTATCCACCGACTGGATATCCACTTATGGATACCAGTATCCAGTTATGCCACAACCACAACCACAACCTCGCGCCATTGAGCCATTAATGAGGCTTGGAACGAATGAATTAAATGCAGCAGCAGAGGAGAAAATGGAGAAGAAGACAAACAAGTTCTTCAAGAAACTCTCCAAGTTGGTCAAAGGAAAGAAGGACGAGTAAAGTCACTTCTAATTATATGTAGTCCCTGTGAGGACACTTTATTTCTTTAGTCCCTGTGTGGACATTTTTATTTCTTAGAAGTCCTTGCATGGACAGTTTATTTCATTTTCTAGTATTGTAATTCTATTCGAAATTTAATGAAGTACTTTTGGAATTTTATATATATATATATGTAATTCATCCTTTTGAAAACGAGTGCCTCGATTTTGTTCGAAATTTATGCTCTGCTATATAATTTCAAAAGGCCTTAATAGATTTGATTATGCCAAATGGCGTAGACCACACATTGGCCAAGAAATGATAGTAAAGTACGAAGGGGTCTTCTATCAGGATAGTTAAGGGAAGTTATCCTTCTATCCAGAGGTAAGGGACTAGGTCCAAACCTCCAAGGTCGTTAAGGTCGAAGGTGACCGGGACCATTAATCAATCATTAAGGTACTCTTATGTAACATTAAGAAATGTTCATACTCTTGGTAGTGTTGCTTGAGGAACCACACTAACCGTCCAATCGGGGCAGGCTGATATGCCATATACATCTGATATGATGTAGGCCAATGTGCCCAATTTATGTCCAATGGGACATGCTGATATGCCATATACATCAGATATGATGTAGGCCAATTTATGTCCAAAGTGACAGGCTGATGTGCCATATATATATATATATATATGATCGGCCAAGGTGCCCAATTATTATGTCCATTAGGACAAGCCTATGAGCTATATAATTGTCAATGATGATAATGACAGTTGTGACATTACGATCCACTGTCCAATAATACATGGACTACGTCCAAATTGTAATTTGCCTATGATGGTCGTATTAAGACCTAGGCCAAATATAGATATGTTAAAGCTAAGAGTTGTGATGTTATTCACACTAGTATAAGCAATGGATTGTTATATCCAATATTGAAAGTCGATATGGTTGATATGCCATGGCTAAATGAAGTTTTATTGGTATATAGAAACCAAGACTTAAAGATGGCTAACTCAAATGAAGCACAAAGTAGCCACAGGAATGTGGAATCTAACAAAGCTAAAAACAAAAATATAGACGATGATAATTTTCAAGCTCGCATTGATGCGGCTGTCGAAAAGGCCATGGGAAAGGCCATAGAAAGGTTAGAGAGTCGAGTGCTACTCGCTCTAGACCCTTATCTATTCCACCACCTTCAGCTCATAAGGAGAGCTTCGTTCACTCTTTGAACGAGAAAAGTGCCAAGGAAAATAGATTTTGCTGAAAGGTCCCGTTCTGTCAAAGACGGATGTACCTATAAGTATTTCGTCTCCTGTAAGCCACGAGACTTTAACGGGGAGAAAAGGGCTGTAGAAGCCCTAAAGTGGCTAGACGAGATGGAAACGATTGTAGATATCAGCTACTGTGCTGATAAGGATGTGGTCAAGTACATATCACAATCCTTCAAGGGTGATGCCCTAATATGGTGGAAAGCCATGATCTAGTCTACAGGGAAGGTACACCTGTATAATTTGGGATGGTCCAAATTTGTGGACCTTGTTAGGGAAACTTACTGCCCACCCCATGAGGTGGAGAAGTTAGAGACAGACTTCTTGTCTCTTTCAATGAAAAACCTAGATTGTCGGAAATACGTCTCCGATTTCAATTCCCTATCTAGGTTAGTTTCCTATCTAATCACTCCTGAACCCAAACGTATTGCGCGTTTTATAAATGGGTTAGCGCCCGAGATAAAGGGCATGGTAAAGGCTGCTCAACCTAGTACCTATAGGTCCGCTGTAGACCCTATCTCTTTCCCTCACCCTTGATTTGGTAAGACAAAGGTCAGTTAGGACTGAAACTGACGGAAAGAGGAAGCGGGAGGATAATAACTCCCAAAGATTTAGAAAGAAAGGAAATATCGGGTTCAAGAAGAACCAGCAAGTGTCTAATGACAAACCTCTGTGCAAGAACTGTAAATATAGGCATTGGGGCCAGTGTAGTATAAATCCATAAACCAAACCTTGTGGTATCTGCAAAAGGAAAGGGCATAAGACCTTAGATTGCAAGGATCTTAAGGATGCAGTTTGCTACAACCGCAACGAAAAAGGGCATATAATGTACAATTGCCCCAAGAAACCCAAAGTAATGATGCGAAGCCTGGAGAGGCCAAGAAGGGAATGCCCGTGCCTTTCAAATGAATGCCAGGGAGGCCGTTAATGACAACAACGTCATAACAGGAACATTCCTGATTAACAATATTTACGCTAGAGTTCTTTTCGATTCGGGTGCAGATAAATCATTTGTTGACCATAAGTTTAGTAAACTATTAAACCTGCCCATAAGAACTCTAGATAAAACTTATGAGATAGAACTTGCTGATGGAAGTTTAGAAACAACATCTTCCATTCTTGATGGATGCTCTATATCCATTAAGAATCATTCCATCCCTATCTCTCTTCTGCCAATAAAATCAGCGGGGTTCGATGTTGTCTTAGGCATGGATTGGTTATCTCATAACCAAGCCCGCATTGCCTGCGATAAAAAGCTCATCGAGATTAAAACCCATCTGGTGAAATGATCACCATCCCCGGAGACTCACACTATGGATTGCCGGATAAGGTGTCGTTATTTAAGGCATCCAAGTGTTTGAGAAGAGGATGTGTCATTTACATGGCACAAGTTACTATAAATGAGCCTAAGCCAAACATGGAGGACCTACCAGTCATCTCAGAATATCCCGATGTATTCCCAGAAGAATTACCAGGCCTACCTCCAGACAGGCAAGTGGAGTTTAGAATAGATATCCTACCAGGATCAGCACCAGTTGCTAGAGCTCCATACAGGCTAGCACCAACGGAAATGAAGGAATTGAGGACACAACTAGACCAACTCTTGGAGAAAGGCTTTATTCAGCCTAGTTCCTCGCCTTGGGGAGCTCCTATTCTCTTTGTAAAGAAGAAAGACGGTTCAATGCGAATGTGTATTGATTACCGAGAGCTAAACAAGTTAACAATCAAGAATAGATATCCTCTGCCCAGGATCGACAATTTATTCGACCAACTTCAAGTGGCTAGTTACTTTTCTAAGATTGATCTGAGATCTGGATATCATCAGCTGAAGGTTATGAGTGAAGATGTTCCTAAGACTGCCTTCAGGACCCAATACGATCACTTTGAATTCTTAGTGATGCCTTTTGGGCTCACAAATGCACCTGCAGCATTCATGGATCTCATGAATAGAGTCTGCAAGCCATATCTTGATAAGTTTGTCATTGTCTTTATAGACGACATACTTATCTACTCTTGTAATCAAGCAGATCACGAAAAACATCTTCGGTGCATCTTAGAACTGCTAAGGCAAGAGAAGCTTTATGCTAAATTCTCTAAGTGTCAATTTTGGCTTAGAGAAGTCCAATTTCTTGGACATATGGTAGTGAGCGTGGTATCCAAGTGGATCCTGCCAAAATTGAGGCCATAATGAATTGGGAAGTACCCAAGACCCCAATAGAAATTCGTAGTTTCTTAGGACTGGCTGGTTATTATAGAAGGTTTATTGAGAACTTCTAAGAATAGCCACTCCTTTTACTACCTTGACCCGTAAGAATGTTAAGGAATTCTTACCACCCAAGAGCCTATTAGCTGGATACCAGCCCGCCAAGGACCTCAAGTGCAACCGCCTCCCGGGTCCGAAGCTGCATCTTCTATGCAGGCGGGCATTCCTACTAGATACCAGCGGCCAGTCACCCGCCAGGAACTGCCAGGACGGCAGTACCCTCTTCGGGAACCTCGTCCGGGCCCACTGACCTTAGATTCACTTTATGACAGGATGGAGACTGGGTTCGGGGAACTGAGAGGTTATGTGGACCAGCAGTTTGGCGGGGTTCGCCAAACCATGTTAGAGAGTAGACGAATGCACGAGGCCGGCCAAAGGAGGCTAGAGGATGGGATGCGCTACATGATGCAGAATCTAAACATGGGAGTCCCGTCTTACTTTCAGCGGCCAGGCGGTCAGGCAGGTTCTAGCCAGTTTGCATGGATGGAGGATGTGCAGCCATACCAGGTATTTGAGGCGTCCGAAGAATCTGAAGAGGATGATTGAAGCAGCCGAAGATCTTTATCTTTATTTTTTCTTTTCTGCTGTTTTCAGTTATTATGGTTTGTACTTTTAAACAATTTACTTTGAGGTTGGTGTTGGTCGGTTTGGGTATGTGTTGATGAACAATCTTGCAAAATTGTTGATTTATTTGATCTTATTATTATTATTATGTTTTGTAAGTGCGCGATGCTAGGTTGATGTTATATGTTGTTCCGTTCGCATGAGAGCGTTGAGAGTGACACATTAAGCGGTTCGGTTTGGAGAGCATGAGTGGTTTGCTTGGCACATCGACAGGCTTGCACTACCAGCTAAGTCGCTTCCTTTTCTGTATTTTATTTTTCTTCTTATTTAGTTTGCTTGTTTTTATTTTATTTTGAGTAGTATTTGTCTCATCCTTGCATTGGGGACAATACAAAACTTTAAGTGTGGGGATGGGATATTAGAGTAGTATCAAAAAAAGAAAAAAAAATCCGAAAATGTCTTTTGAAAAAGAAGTTTGCATGAAAATTAAACAGAAAATGATAGAAAAATTTAACTTTTATTCGGTTTCAAATAATAATAATATGAGAATAAAAAGGGGTAAGTTTATGTCTAATTTGGGATGTGCGAGTAGGCTCGATTCGGTTCTTATTTTCTTTAAGCTTAATACACCTTAATAGTCGGTCTACTAGTGGGTACTCATCTAGGAGAAATGGGAAACTGAAACCGCCAAAAATAGTATAAGGAATGCCGTTATAAGCTAAATATTAAAATTTCTAATCATGAAAAAAAAGAAAAAAAAATAGAAAATGAGCTTGATTGAAAAGTAGACGAGGCCTATGGAATCTCCCTTGTGGATGGTGACTCTGATCGAGAATCCCTCTAGGATTAGTAGAAATTTTAAGTATCGAAGCTCACGTTGTCGCTCTCGGGGATGGTGACTCTGGTTGAGACAGCCTCTACGTTAGATATGCAAAAAAATCAAAATGCTCAAATGAAAAAAATGAAAAAAAAAGAGAAAAAGGAAATTGCTTGATTTTAAATTCTTTATATTTTGGTATAAAACGGTTAGGAAAGGGTTAGACAATTCGTTCCTTGTGTTTCATAAGCTTGAGGTGGGATTAGGGATACTGTGGACTCTAGTGTGAGACCCTAGGTGGATTGACCGCATTTAAATTAACTTTACATGATAAGAGGCTTGAGGCGAATTTTGAGTTTAAGTGGATCCAATACTTGCAATCGCGGTTAACATGAGTCTCGTTCCCTAATGAAAATAATAGTAATTGTTGAAATCGAGTAATTGTTGGGTTATGATTTCGTTTATGCACAATTCTTTTTCGAGGGCGAAAAAAGAGCAAGTGTGGGGATATTTGATGTATTGAATAATACATCTATTTATCTTGTAGAGTTTGTATATTTTTAGCGCGTTTTCGTTTTGATTTGTCAAGAATTTATCTACTTTTAACCAAACACGTTTTGCAGGTCTTGGTTCGTGAAAACGGTTGGAAGGATGGGAAAAACGAGCGAAAATGGTGAAAAGAACCGAGCCGGGACGTGAGTGGATCGAAAAAGAGAAAACGAAACGCAAATCAGGGATTTCAACCAGGTCGCGGGGCGCGACCGGCACAGCCAAACTCTATCGCGGGGCACGAGAGAGTGATAGTTATCTCCGGAATAATCACTCGGTCGCGGGGCACGACCGGACCACCATACTCTCTTGCGGCCCGCGACAGAGGTGTTTATCCAGAAAGTTTCGAGATCAGAGTTGTTTTGGGATTTGGTTGTTTTAAAAAGACTTATTATCATTGTAAAACACATCTTGGGCAACTTCAGACAAACTAGGGCATATTTGGAGCTATTTTCTAGAGATTTGAAGCTACACGAAGCAGATCTAAGCTGCAGGAATTGTGGTGCTGATCACGGGAGTTCAAGGCAGGAGCTTGTCACGGTTTATCATACCAATCTCCACTTTGATTTCTTTATTTTTGATCAATCATGCTAACTTGTTATAAACTTTGTTTTAGTTATTTTTTAAACATGTTGTTAGGCTAGATTTTCTTTGGTTACCTAGGTTTTGGATTATGGACGTATGAAACTTTGATTTTCTTTAATTTAATTCATGGTTTGAATATCTAATTGGTAAAGGTCACAACTATAATGAGCTAGTTTAGGGTATTTGCATGATCTTGTTTGTTTGATGATTGTTTGGTTGTTTTGCATAAACTTGGATGAATGTCTTTCATATAATAGGTTTATGTTACTTTTCGTATTCTTAGGAATTCGTGAGGTTGTCGGCAAAATTGGCCAATAAAACCGGGGAAACAATTAAATTAACTATCAATTGAAACTTGTCATTATAACTAATTAGTTAATTGAGAAATTGCAATTAGTTGGCTGAATTAATGTGGTAAATTGTTAGGTTAGGGTTTTGAGAAATTCCCGAGTCTAATTTCCTTGTCATAATTGAATCAGTTAATCTAAACTAGAAAATTGTAGTTGGTCTAGGTTAATTATTGAGAGGTAATTAACAATTAGGCACTTTACTAATTTGAAGAGATAATTGAGAAAGAATCTTTACGACCGGTAAACAAATAAAAAGGGTAGGTTATTGTAGGTGTCTTCCTGAGAAGGGTCGGGGTCCTGTTTAATAAACCTAAACTTTGATATGCGAAGATCCCGGTAAAATATTCAACCAGATTAATTATTGTTAAATTGAAGGAGTAGTAGTCTAAAAGTCTAACCTAGGTAACTAGTTTATTATCTCTTGGTAAAAGTTCTAATAAGTCCCTAGAAGTTCATAGTTTGGTCATTTCACTTTACTAGTTTTATTTAAATTGATAATTTAGATTAGTTAGTAAAACCCCCCTTTTAAAATATACATAGTGTGTAATTAAGTCTAAATTAGTGGTCTTAGCAATTAGAGAGTCATGTGGGTTGGATAATCCGGACTTGCTTCATACTATTCTACAATTGATCGGTCCACTTGCCGGTTAGTAGTTTAGTGTATTTTAGGAGTCTAGAGTATAATTTGAGTCTAGAATTAGGATAATTTTGGTTTGTTTTTAATTAACTACTTTTACAACATCACGTATGCATCGCGACAACTAAAGGTGCATGAAAGAAATTACACCACCCATGATTTGGAATTGGGTGCCGTTGTATTTGCGCTAAAACTGTGGAGACATTACTTGTATGGCACATAGTGTACTATATACACAGACTATAAAAGTCTCCAGCATCTATTCAATCAGAAGGAATTGAACATGCGACAACGTCGATGGATGGAAACGCTTAATGACTATGATTGCGAGATTCGCTACCATCCAGGCAAGGCAAATGTAGTTGTTGATGCCTTGAGTCGCAAAGAACGGTTAAACCTATAAGGATTAACGCCAAGAGCATGAACTCAGAAATAGCTTAAGTGAGAAACTATTAGATGCACAAAAGCAAGCTCTATTAGAGGCTAATATCCCTAATGAGGGATTAGGCGGAACTGTTGACCAGTTAGCGCCTGGAAAGGATGGAATCCTTAGATTCAATGGAAGAATCTAGGTTCCAATCCTTGGGGGACTTAGAAATCTAATCCTCCAGGAAGCGCATAGTTCGAGTACTCAGTTCACCCGGGAGGTGACAAGATGTATCAAGATCTGAAGAAGAATTATTGGTGGATGGGTTTGAAGAAATCCATAGCCACTTATGTAGCTAAGTGTCTGACGTGTTCGCAAGTTAAAGCCGAACATCAAAAACCGTTAGGACTCTTACAACAGCTTGAGATTCCCACCTGGAAATGGGAAATGGTAACTATGGACTTGATTACCAAGTTACCTAAGACCAAATGTGGAAATGACACTATTTGGGTCATAGTGGATAGGCTGACTAAGTCAGCACATTTCTTGCCAATAAAGGAAACGTACAATTCAGATAAATGGATAAGTTGTATGTGGACAAGATTGTGTCCCTACACGGTGTGTCGGTATCTATTGTATCTGACAGAGATACTAGATACACATCTCACTTTGGAAAAGTTTCCAACAATCCTTAGGCACACGATTAAACTTTAGTACGGCTTACTACCCGCAGACGGATGGACAAAGTGAACGTACTATTCAAACATTGAAGACATACTTAGGGCATGTGTGATTGATTTAGGTGGAAGTTGGGATGACCACTTACCCCTAATAGAATTCTACTACAATAACAGTTATCATACTAGCATCAAGGCTGCTCCTTTTGAGGCCTTGTATGGGAGAAAATGTAGAAAGCCCGAGTGTTGGGCAGAAGTTGAGAAGGCCCAACTATCAGGACCAGAGGTTGTCCTGGAAACCACGGAAAAGATTATGCAAATCCGTGATCGTCTCAAAGCTGCCAGGGACAGGCAGAAGAACTATGCTGACAAGAGACGTAAACCTCTTAAGTTCAAAGTAGGGGACAAGGTCATGCTAAAAGTATCATTCTGGAAGGGTGTGATGCGTTTTGGAAAGAAGCGCAAGTTGAGCCCAAGATATATTAGACCATTCAAGATAGTCGAATGTGTCGGCACTGTAGCTTATAAGCTCAGATTGCCAGAGGAGCTTAGTGGAATCCATGATGTATTCCACATATCTAACCTTAAGAAATGTTTAGCCAATGAGTCGCTAGCAATGTCACACAAGGATGTGCAAATTGATGAAAACCTGAGGTTTATTGAGAAACTGATTTCGATCGAGGATCGACAGGTTAAGAAGATCCGAAGAAAAATGATACCTATAGTAAAGGTTAAGCGGGACGCTTTTAGAGGTCCTGAGTATACATGGGAGGTTGAGTCCACTATGCGACAAAAGTACCCCCATCTTTTTGAATAAATCTCGAGATCGAGATTTCTTTTAAGCGGGTGAGGATGTAACACCCTGTAAAACCGTGTCCAATAGTATAGTGACACGTGTTGTACTTTAAATAGTCTATTAAAGACCAATAAGGACTAAAGGCGTCAACATGCTCAAACTGAGCCTCTGATCGACGGTCCGATGTCAACATGCATAAATAACAGCCTCTGAGTGACTGATATGTCAACATGCTTAAATCGTTAGCCTTTGAGTGACTGATATGTCAACATGCTTGAAATTTGGCCTCTGAGTGACATCGGAATCAACATGCTTATAATAAGCCTCTGAGTGATCCTTTGTGAAGTCCTAACTCTCATTTGTGCCTTTTGTTGGACGTGAGGGTTCAATTTTGTAAATATGTGAAAATTGGATAACGAAGGGATTTAAAAGTGTCAACATGTTAATTTATACCTCTGAGTGACCATTTAACGAACTGAGAGCTCGACAATGTCCGGGCATAATCCCGGGTATGCCAAGTATTGGCTACGGAGGGCTAAAAGTGCCAAAAAAAGTGTTTTAAAAGGTTTTTAGAAGGTTTTTAAAGTTAAGGGGCTAAAGTGTCAAACTTTGAGCTCTCCAACTATAAATAGGTGATCAAGTTCACCATTTGAACTTGCACCTTTCTAAATCACAACGCTTCGCCCTCCTGTGGAAGTTCCTAGCTGAAAGGAGCATCCAACTTAGTTCTCTTGCATTCTAGGAAGCTCTTGTAAGTGTTCCTTGCTCTTACATTTTCGTTTATAGGCTTTTAAAGCCAAAAGTCATGCGTCTTTTGAAAAACGCTTTGACTTTCGGTTAAGACCATTATGGTCCAGCCATTGTTCGAAATGAACATGGCTAAGTGATCGCAATAAGGTAGGTTTTAGTCCCTATAAAGGGCACCTCCTGAAGATCACGTTTGCTAGACCAATTGACGAGTCAAAGTTATGATATTAAAGAGTCAAACAGGCCATTTTTCGGAAAAATCATAAATTGATCTTTTATATGTTATGAAACCTGTTTTGACACTTAAACAAGTTGGTAATAATTATTAGAACATGTAAGAACATGTTCGGCTCGTCAATTTCAGTTCTAGGGTCGGTTCGCAACCGCAAGTCGCAAAGTTTGACTTCTGCTTTGACTTTCGAATCTGACCCGATTTAGACTAGTTACCTACTGATCTAAAGTTGCATTATGATCGTAATATAATGTAGCATAACCCTCTGATGTTATATTACATGATCATAATCAGAATCCAAGTTTATGCACAAGTTCCATAATTATGTCATCTTTGACCAAAATGTCCTTTTTGCATAAAACAAGGTTTTAATGATATTGAACTTGAAAGTAAGTTTCATACTGATGTAATATTATAAGTAGGATTCTTTGGGATGTTAAACCAAGTTAAAAACTGAGTTTCAAGCTGGTCTTTAAACTATGTCGATAAATAGCGATTTTAGCCATTGTGGCTCATAAAATAGTTTTAATCAAATCTTTTCAAGGTAAATCTTTTACCTACTGATATTTTATATTAAATAACATATCAGACATTTTAATCTGAACTTTACATCATTTTTCATGAAAATCACATAAAGACGCCATTTTACGACATAAACGTCATGTTGGCGCATAGTATGGTTTTAAACCATATTAATTAACCAAGACTTGTTACCTACTGATTTTAAAACTTATTTTAAACATATTTACAGTAGGTACAAGTTTTAAACTCAGAATCCCAAATAATTTCTAAACTATGTGTAAAATGACCAAAACCCCCTCCGGTGCATAGTTTGGTCATAAAAGATAAATTACACATATAAATGATATCCTACTGATATTATATCATAAATAAATTATTTTTTCAGAGTACTTATGATCATAAACTTAAAATATATTCAAGTTACTTTTCTACGGTATATAATTACCGAAATGCCCTTATAAGGCATAATTTCGTTTTAAAACCTTAATGGGCATACAAGTTGATATCCTACTGATATCTTAACTTATTTAAAGTATAATGGCATATAGAACTTGTCCATAACTTATCCAGTTACCCGATATCGCTAATATGCGCACAGTTACGTATATGTAACTATTTCACAGAAGTTAACCAAAACGGGTTTAACCTTGTCATTTAAGTTTCAAAATCCAGAATGTTTATATTTACCCATATTATACAAGTCAAGGTACTTGTTGGGATTAAACTACATTCTATCCAATCATCGTTTAATCAGCGTCATACGTTTTGATCAAGCACGCTAGTCGCTCTAATTCTATGACTTAAATAAGACAGTTAGTATTTAATTGGTTAGTTTATGCCATAATCCAGACTAGAGACTTGCCGGTAAATGCTATCTGCATTTAAGTCTGTTTGAATATGGCTGAGTTATTAAAAATAAAAGAAGACTAGCTCAGGTAAATACTCTCGACTTATTTCCCCTATACGGGCTTGGGTTACGGTAAATTATTGCCGCTTGGTCGGAAATGGGATCAATCGAACGTCGGTTCAGAGATAGCAAAATTCGCATATTGTTTTAATCAGTTTTGTTTGGTAACTTAAACATCGGGGTTTAACTACCGTGTCCTGGATATCCTCGGCTCATTACAATTAGAAATGGCCACGACCTTAGCACGCTTGTAGGCATACACCCGATAGACGCTCAATTATGCATTCCCACAAGGTTGGGAGGAATTGACTCCTTCGTGAGTCCAAAGTGGTGTGTACGTTAATTGTGTCTCGGTCCCCGTACTGGGCCCCGCATGTATGAACAAACATGTAAATCTGTTAACAAGGTTAGACGGTCAATTAACCCAAGTTATAAAAAGATTATATGCTGATACGCACTTAAAACATTTTTGAAATGTTTTCAAAATGAGTCAGTTGGGTGTATTTACCAGCGAAAGCTGATGTATTTTCAAAAGACTAAACTGCAGGTACAATAGGAAAATAGGCTGGAAGTGCTCGGTAGTGATAGAGGATCTTGCAAATCCTAAGTCTGCCCAAAGTCTGTTTTATATTCTTTCCATGTACAATTTATGATCCGCCTATGGGTCTTCTATTACAAGCTTGTATATTATTTTGTATTTTTGAACATTCGGTTTGTAATAGTAATTTTACTCCAAGACTTCCATTGTGTCGTGTTTAATTGACTATGATGATTATCAACTGACGTCACGATACTCCCCACCCGGGCCCACCGGTATATGGATTTGGGTTGGAAATCCGGGGTGTGACAGGATATCTAGTAGCAAGTGGGATGTCAGATGCTGGTTAGTACATGGGTGGTAGTGAAGTGGTTTTGGATGGAAGTGATGAGAGTGGTGATGATGTAATGGGTTTTGATTATAAAGGGATTGGAGATGGAATCTTTCATCATCATCAACAACAAAAGTTTTTCTTTTGTGTTGGAATTTGATCTTTAGGATGGTCGTTGTGTTGGTATTCTTGGTGTTGTGGATAATGGTTGGGTTAAAGTTGGAAAAGTGATCATGGCAGAGGTTTGGTTAACATCTGTTTGAATATCTGTTGTACCAGCATCTACTGGAACATCAGCTTTACTAACATCTATTGGGTTAGTTTTTGGTGATGGTTTCTTTGGTGGTGATTTGGTTTTGGTCTTGACAGTGGATACACTTTTTTTTACCTCAACAGTGGTTTTAGAAGAGGTGGGAATTGGTGTCACACCCCGACCCGCAGCGGAATAGGTGATCAGGGCATGATTGGGTTAACTCGAGAGCTTATGACTTGCTATTACTTGTTTTAAATATTCATTAATTCATATCAAGTGTCTCACAATACAAATAATTCACATAAACAATTACAAACACAAGACGATGTTTATAACAAGTATATTGCACTAATTCGTTTCTTGTTAACTAAGGCTCATCCTATGTCCAATCGTCTCTTCATACATGTTCACGTGTATCATGTGTAAAATGGTTTTTGGGTCAACAAAGATTGGCGAGTGAATCCCATTTAAACATTTGATAGAAATAATATGTTGATTAATTTAATAAAAATGTGCATAAACCAAATATGAGCAAATGTATATGTAAACTATCCACAAACCACATAATCATCTAGCAATGTACACGTTAGCACGATAAATGATGAGCTGTGAGATCAAGGCTCAATCAGACGGAGCCGATCTAATTAGGCAACACGATGCTCTACTCGTATCCAAGGAGGAACTGATGGGCCTAATGTGAATGCTTGACTGAAATGAGAAAATATAACCACATATAACAATAAACCATATATTACATAACACGTTAGATCATATAATGGTAGTAACACAAGTGTTTGAATAAACGATATAAATAAACGACATATGATACACCCCAAAACATGAATAAAAAATGGGAAGTTTGTAAGAATTCACTCACCGTGTTTGCGTTTTTAATCCTTAGTGAAAAACCGCACGAGAATAAGGAGAAAATCCAATTGATAAGCGTGATTTAAGCTAGACAAAGGAATGCAACAAGAAAAGGGTAAACGTTATGCTAGGCATAGCTAAATGAACGAACATGATATGTTAGACTCGTTGAGCCTAACGAGCCTCTACAAGGCTATGCCAAGCCTAAAGGTGAGCCAAAACTAGGCTACCTTAACGAGCCTAATGCTCCTTAACTAAGAACCTAAACTAAACTAATTAAACTAAGAAAGCAATAAATAACTGAATATTAAAAAAAAGAAAGGAAGATTACCTCGAAGAAGAACTTTACAAAATGAGAAGAGCTTGAAGAGCAACACCTCCTCGTCGAAAGCGGAAATAAAAACTACTAGCCGCCACCAAATTTGGTTATTCCACTTGTTTATACTCAAACTAGGAGTTACAAGCTATAAAGAACCAAGCAAGGGTATTTATAGGTGTGAAATGGAGCACAAAATGGTGATTGGGGCGATGTGGGATGACTTTAAAACAAGATTTTCGCGTCTTTCAAATCAGCAACAAACACCAAACTTGTTTTCATGATTCCCGTTTGTTTATAATTTCCGTTTCGCGCACGGTTTTTGCCTACGTTTATTATTTTCGGAGTACTATCATATGGAAGAGAGTAATCCAACATCCATGGTGTTGAGAATTGGTCTTAAACCTTGGTCTTGATGGGGGTCGAGGGTTATGTTCTAAAACTTGTGTTTGTGATTCCCGTTACGCTGGAGCTCAGTTTTATGTCGATTTGAATCTACTTTATCCTTAGTATACCAAGTATATCTTGGATCTTTGAATGGACCAGAATGATAGCTCAAGGATGGAGAAAAGTTAGCAAGAAAGTCACCCGAAAGTCATTTTATGACAAAACTAAGAATACGACATGTAGAGCTTCTTACTTGTTATCCTTTACATTTAAACCCTCCAAAACATAATGTATTATCTTAAGGCATGTATATAATGAAGTTTCGATTATAAGAAGGTTAGGATATGATATGCCAGGTATGTTCACGAAGTCTCCCAAGTTTTTGATTAACTTAAGGAAAACCTTAGTTTTAAACCTTAGAGATATGGAGGGTTACTTCAAAATACATGGAAATGAATTTACAAGGTTGTCTAAAACATGTATAAAGACTATAAATCACCATATATGATAACATGTATGATAAAAACATAGAATCCAATACATTTTATTGCTTAAACATTGGACAAAATTACATGGAATATGAAAACGGACCGAGTTACAAAAACGGGTCGGGTTTTAGGATTCATTTTTTTACGAATGTTACAATTGGTTGTCTAACTTTTCTAGTTGACTTTCTTTTTCTTAAAGTGGCAATGTCTTCTTTTTCCATTTGCATGGCTTGTTTTTCTTCAATCAGTTTGGAAGCTTTGCTTTCCAGTGTATCTTGTCTCTTCTGTTTTTCCAAAGCAATCTCTTCTACTTCTTTGTTCAGGGTCTCATCAATCCCTTTTTGAACTCCAGCATCTAGTGCTTTAACAGAGGTTTGGTCTGGCTTTTGTTGCACCTTTGGTTTTGCATGGGAAGAAGGCTGCAGCTTTCTCAATCGATATTTCTCCCCCTTTTTGGCATCATCCTCAACTTCTTCTTGTAAGACTGTTATCGGGGTAGAGCAAGTTGTCTTGATCAAATGTTCTCTAATGGCCTTTATACTACTTGAGTAACTTCATATCTGGCCTCAACCATATTTCTGATCAGTTCCATGTGAGTATTATGGTTGATATAAGCTAAATTCCTCTGAGCTTGAATGATGGGTTGCACAAATTTCCGTAGCTCATTGGCAATTTGCTGTGTAGAAGGCTGGTTTTGAGAATGTTGTAACATATGCTTCATCATATCTTTCATTTCACCAATTGAAGACTCTATTGATGTCATTCTCTCTATCAATTCCTTATATCTTAATTCATCGCCTAATTTAATAGGATTATCTGAATTCCTACCGGATGTAGTTGTATTTGGATCATCAACAGGAGAAAACTCCATGTTATCAGAACCAAATGCCCCTTGTTCTTGGTACTGGGGACTTCCAACTAGAATAAAGGTTACAACTGTAGCCTCAACAGTTGTTGCCTTTAAGGAAGACTTATTAATGTAACCATTGTCCAACTGAAACACTGTTGTATCATCAGTTATAGTAGTTGGTTCACTTAAACTACCACCAAGAGTTACTTGTAACTCATGGGGTGTAGCCTCCTCAACTGTTTCTGGGTTAGCAATTTGACTTTTCTCAGACTTAGTCACATTGGGGGTGTACTCTCTTAGACTGGTGATTGAGAGGAACTGATTTGTGACTGAGTTTTATCAATTGCATGAAATAGAGGTATAAATGTAGGTGGAATTGAGGGAGATGGTTGTGGAGTAGAAAGAGAATTTGCCATGGGGGAGGGGCTGTGAAACAAATTTTCAAATGAAAGATCTGTTTCATAATGTGGTATCCCTTGGCTTACAACCTGATCCTTTTGTGAGGATGCAGGAGGAGTTTGGATAAGTTGAGATCTTTCCAACTGTTGTGAGGAAGTAGCAACAGTGGTTTCAAGTGGTGTTTGTGTTACCACAAGGTTATCCTCTGGGATCTCATCTTCCAAAGGTGTTTTTTATTTTGTTTGGTTTTGGTGGGCTTTTTAGATTTGGAAGGTTTCTTTTTAGATTTGGCTGGTGTGGGTTTCACAACACCAGTTTTGGTGTCATGATTACCAGGCGCAGTAGACTCAGCAACAGAGGTTTGAACATTAGATGAGGACACATCCAAAATAGGCTCATCCCCCTTTGCTTGTGTTATGGAAACTTTTGACTCTTAACTTAATATTCTTGTATAAGTTTCATTTGTTAGACTCTTCATTCTAAAAATTACACCTTGTTGAAAATCTTTTTTCAGATACTTGTTTTTGAAGGTAATATCTTAAGAGTCTAGGATACAAAATAAAGGTTTTTTTTTTGCTTTTTTTTTTTTTTTTGATATTTGCCACCAAGTTCAAAAACAATGCATGGGATAGATTAAAATCAGAGTTTGTCAAAATAGCATATCCCAGATTTTGAATGTTTTGTGGATCTCATTGAATGAAGTGGTCTTGGCAGAAAGACAAATGAGCAAGGTATGGAAAAAACAACGCATTGTAGTAGGAAATTTTGGTTTAAAATAGTAACGCCTGTCAATTGACCTTCATACCCGCCTTCTATGAACTCAGTGTGAAGTTCATGCTTTTCAAAAGAAATTTTACCTTCCTGATCATTTAAAGCAAATTTGTGGATATAGAAGATGAGGATATTTGAACCAGAGTTTCTCCGATCTTTGAAGTGATAGCATACGGTTTTTTGTTTAGGGATTCAATTTTAGCGTTTGCCCAAATTGTCGGAGAGTATCCACATATATAGGTGCATCAGCAAGCATGATGTTTTTTGTATTTGGATGATGTGTGAACATCAATTATTGGGTGAAAGGAAGTGATTTTGTCGTTTTTTCTCAAAAGTGGATAGGTAGTTATGAGGTAGTTTGATTTGCAGAGCCGTGATCGGAGATGATAAGGTAGGAATAGTGAAGAAGATGAGAGTAATGGACCGCTTTGAAGAATTTTGAATTCGAGACGGTAGTGAAAAGCTCTGTTTGGAATGGAACAGGGATTTATAAAGGGAAAAAAGTGAATGCTGACGTGGCAGCGGTTTCAAAAGATCTGATGGCTAACATCTGTCCATGTAGCAACCTCTGTTGGATAATGGATGACAGTTGTTGTGGAACCTCTGTTGGGAAGCAATAGAGGTTGGGAACAGTGGATAGGAACAGTGGTGATTATACTCTATCAGAGGATAGATATCAGAGGTTAGAGCAAACAGTGATAAATGGGAATTATTTTTAAGGATTTATTCAAAATTTTCAATTTTAAAACTATTTTAAGGATTAATTATTGATTTTTTGAAAACATTTTAATGCTTTTATTTATGGAAAATGAAATATTCCTTGTAATCCATGTTTAGCATACCAATCATAGACATCAAACTTTCAAAGGTAGATGTGTCTAAAGCTTTTGTCAACATATCTGCCAGTTGATCCTTAGTTGGAACATGATGCAGAGAAATCAAACTTTTTTCATAGCAATCCCTCACAAAGTGATGTCTGATGTCAATGTGCTTTGTTGTGGAATATGAGACTGGATTTTTGATGATGTTTTCAACTGCTTGACTATCTAACATGAGAGGAGTCTTTAGAGCAGCTACACCAAAATCCAACAATTGGTTTTGAAACCACAAAAGTTGAGTAGTGCAACTAGCAGTAGCAATATACTCAACCTCTACTATGGCTGTTGAAACTACAACTTGCTTTTTTGCTTTGCCAAGAAACTAAGGAATTGCCTAGAAACTGGCATCCTCCTGATGTGGACTTCCTTGTGGCATGGCATCCAACAAAGTCATTATTTGAATAACCTGAAAGCTCAATATTTCCATTAGCAGGATACTATATACCAAGTGTGAGAGCACCTTTTATGTAACTGATTATCCTTTTTACAGTAATAAGATTTGACTTTCTAGGTGCTGACTGGGATATGGCATAGACACATGTTCCAAACATGATGTCTGGCCTTGATGCAGTTAGGTACAATAAAGACCCAATCATGCTTCTATAAAGAGTTTGATCAACCAAGTCATCTTTGTCATCAGTAGTGACCAATTTGGATGTGGCCATGGGTGTACTAAATGGCTTACAATCATTCATATCAAATTTTGTAAGTAGTTCTTTGAGATACTTGCTTTGATGAACGAATATACCATTTTGCAATTGCTTAACTTGGAGACCAAGGAAGCATTGAAATTCACTCATAGCACTCATTTCAAACTCTTCTGTTATGAGTTCTCTAAACTCTTCACACATGGTAGAGCACGTGGATCCAAAAATGATGTCAACCACATAGGACAAGCATCAAATCCTTTCCTTTCCATTTTAAAAACAAAATTTTATCAATTTTACATCTTGTAAAGCCTATGGATAAGAGAAAGGTGGAAAGAGTTTCATGTCAGGCTCTAGGTGCTTGTTTCAAGCCATATAAAGCTTTGTTTAGCTTGTAAACATGATCTGGATAAAAAAAAAGCATCTTCAAAACCAGGGGGTTGGCATACATATACTTGTTCCTTGATTTTGCCACATAAGAAAGCACACTTGATATCCATTTGATACACATTGATGTTGTGGTTGGCAGCAAAGGCTAAGAACAATCTAATGGCGTCCGGTCTTGCAACAGGAGCAAATGTTTCAACATAATCAATGCCCTCTTCTTGTCTATAGTCTTGAACCATAATCCTAGCTTTGTTTTTGACAACAATGCCCCTTTCATCTGTTTTGTTCTTGAAGACCAATTTTGTGCCAATTGGAATGCATCCTGAGGCAATGGTACAAGTTCCCATACTTGTTGTCTTTTGAACTATAGGAGCTCTTCTCGCATAGCCTCTACCCAACTATTGTCTTTTAATGCCTCTTAGTACTTGACAAGTTGTGTGAGAGATAGAAAACTAGCAAAAAGACAAATATTTGGGATTGACTTCTTGTGTACACCCCTTCATTTATGTTGCCAATAACTTGGTCTGGTGGGTGATTTTTAAGGTAGATCAGATCTCCCTTGTATAGAATTATGGCATTGAGAGGTGAGGGCTGCAGATGGGAATCATCTGAGCTAACATCTATTGGCAATTTTAAAGAGACAACATCTGTTTGGAAAGGAAGTGGAGGTATAGGTGGGATAGGGTAAAAATGGGTTGACTTTTGTTCACAGAAAATGGACTTTTCTCAATAGGGTTTGACTTGATGAGCTGGTAGAGGTTTGAGGATTGACAATACTTGATGCAGCAGTGGCAGAGTTTTGATAGTTGTTTTGAACATCTGTTCCTCTTGAAGTGGAAGTGACTTTGTATTGTGGAATCACAATGTCATATCCATAATCTTAATGGGAAGATTGTGGTGTACCTGCAATGTTAGTCTTGACAGACACATCTTCAAATGTAAATTTATTTAGATCAAATAATTCAGTAGGATTTGCTGGGATTTTTAATGAAGAAAGTTCATTGAACTTTACATTCAATGTCTCTTCCACACACCTGGTCCTTGTGTTAAACACTTTATAGGCCTTGGCAGTGGTTGAGTATCCTAGAAAATAACACAATCTACTTTGGCTGCAAATTTTGAAATGGAATCTTTTAAGTTTATAATGAAACGTGGGCAGCCAACAATTTTGAAATAAGAGATCAGTGATTTGATATTGTACAATGTTTCATAAGCAGTTTTTTGATGCCCGGGGTTAATCAAAACTTTGTTCTGTACATAGCAATCAGTGTTTACAGCCTCTGCCCAAAAAGACAAGGGCAAACCTGAGTCTGCAAGCATTGTTCTATCAGCTTCAATTAGAGTTCTATTTTTCCTTTTAACCACTCCATTTTGTTCTGGTGTCCTTGGGATGCTGTTTTGCCTCACAATCCCTTTTGACACACAGGAATCATCCAACTCCTTATTTCTAAACTCTATTCCATTATCACTCCTAAAGATTTTTACTGGCAAGTCAAATTGCTTCTCAAATTTTCTTACAAAGTCCTGCAAAATACCTGCAGTCTCATCTTTGGAGTGCAAAAAGTAAGTCCATATAAACCTTGAAAAATCATCAATTATAACAAGGCAGTACATCTTCTTTTTAAGACTCATGATTTTAACAGGGTCAAACAAATCCATGTGTAACAATTGTAAACACTTGCTTGTTTTAGACTCTTCAATTGATTTGTATGAACTTTTATGTTGTTTACCTTTTAAACAGGAAACACAATGTTCATTACATGTGAATTATTTTAATGGAAGACCTCTTACAAGACCTTGTTTAGAGAGTGTGGTGATAGTCTTAAGATTTGTATAACCAAGTCTTTTATGCCATAGTTCTGTTTCTTTGATAGAGGCAACTAAGAACAGACATGCATTAGTCATTGGATTATCCTTCAACATATCAACCACATACACATTGCCACTCCTGTGAGCAACAAGTTGTGCTTTGCTCTCAGCAATGATGGCTTCAATCTTTTTAACCACTTCTGGCCCAACAATCTTACAATGCTTCTTAGTGAAGAATGATCCATAACCTTTGTCACTTATTTGAGACACACTAAGAAGATTGAACTTAAGATTGTCAATAATATTAACATTTTCAAACTTGATTTTCCCTGCTTGAACTGTCCCTGACCCCAACACCTTACCTTTTGAGTTGTTACCAAATGATATATCACCCCCTCCATGTGCTAGAAAATATTTGAGAAGGGCTCTACATCTTGTCATGTGTCTGGAGCCTCCACTATCTACATACCATAAACTATCAAGTCAAGTAGAAGCTCATTACACATCAGTAACATGTTAGTTTTGGTGAATGTCCAAAGCCAAAATGGCTTTGGATGGGGTCACAGTTATTTCAGTCTCAAGTCAAGGAGAATGGTCAGAGTTCTGAACATATTTTTGAAACATCTATTTTGAACCATTTCCTGTCAAATGATTGTGGTTTGGTTGAAATTATTCCAACAAACTGGGCTGGTCAAGAAATTAAAGTCACTGAACATAATGGTAAGAAAATTGTTCTAGAAAGACGATAAGGATCCTCAACTTTTGAGGAGAATGAGAAGTATCAATTCAAACCTACCTGGACATAAAGTGTGACATTCTTGAAAACTTTAAGCTAATAGATTTCTCAACCATTGAAGGTGTAAAAGCATCTCAAGTCAAGATCATTCACTTAAAAGACCTTCCGGCAGATGTTACATCATCTGTTGACAAAAAGTGTGAAAAATGGAAGAAGAGAGAAAAGATAACAAACAATTTAATGGAAAACAATTACAACAATTTCATAGATTTCCATTGCACCACCACCCATCCCTCGACCCTCACACCACAATCGCACCAGCAAACCATTTTTATGGTGTAATATGTATGAAATTGTGTAACGACAATGAAAGATCATATTAGAATAGGAGAGTAGCCTTTTAAGGGTTCCATGTGATATCTAAGCCGTCATAAGCTTCTTTTGACTACACCATGTATAAAGCATTATTTTTCTAATGTCCAACAAAATCAAACTTTCATTAAACAACCACACCTACTTGCAAGAAGCTAGCACATATAATCCAAAAGACAAAACAATGAACAAACAAAAGTATTAACCTATACTATCGATATTAAAACACTTCCAATTCTCCTTAGAAAGGCCCGTCCGTCTCGATCTATTCTTGATCCACAAACGGAAAGGGTTCTAGCCTCTTCGATGACATTGGCAATTGAAGGGGTTTTCGTGTTGAAAATAGCGTTGTTTCTAGCCCTCCAAATACTCCAAATGAAAACATGGCTTTTCCTTTTTGGTATGAATCATTGCGAACCAATATAGTGCACTCGTTTCATAAATGAGAATTTAACCGGAAAACTCTGACCATCACAAACAATAAACCTAAATAAATGCTATGTAGGATGGATAACTTTTTATTTTAATAAAATATCCAGAATAAGAACATCAAAGTGAATTTCAGTGATCAATTAAAACAAAAAACAAATCATAAATAACTTGATTATAACATTCCTGAAACTTATTACTATTTAACACTGATATCCCTTTAATAAACAAGTTCACACCCAAACTTCACAAAACGATTTCAAACTCGACTTCTCTATTTTACACCCCACTAAAAACATAATAAAATTTCTCTTTCTATTGCTTTTGGACCAAGACTCCAAATACATAAATGGGCCGGTCTTAATAATACTAGTAGAGGCCCAAATCACTTTTTCTCCACTATCCGGTTACAAAAGAAACCCGACCCGGTATCATACATCTATCGTCTACCATCAAAACCCTAGCTCTTCCGTTAGGCAGCTGCTGCTGCTAACAAATCGATCTCACCGGCCACAATCTACCATCAAATCGTTTAGATTCATCGGTGTTAATGCTCGTTTTGCTGTAATCTCGGTGAAATCGTAACAATTTCGATCCGATATTGCAACCATGGGCGATTACACTGATCCGTTCATGCGCGGCAACAACGCCGCCGTTCAGGCTCGGACTAAGCAACAGAATCGTGCGAATCTCATGCAGATGAAGCTGGTATTGTTATAGATTTGAATCGCTAGTTTTGATTGTTTTCTAATTGGAGTTTGTTTGTTAGGTTTTGTTACTATGTTATTTGTATGATGTGACTATTATTAACATAATAACCTATAGGTATTTAACTTTTTGGCAGTGGATTTGGAAACAGTTAGGGTTTATTATATTAGTCTTTGTAGTTTTTGGTTATTGATTGAACGTAGGGATCCGGATGAGAACTAGTATCATATAATTGTTCTAAACTAGATTAGAAAGCGGTGTATTACTTCGGTTAAACAAAAGGAAATATGAAATAGTTAGTAATGAAGGTTTAGGTATAGAAGATTAGAAAAATTACCAAAATTAATAAAAAGGGGCAAGGTTGTAAAAATCCCGACTAGGCGCAGATTAATCACCGATTACTCCTCGATTAATCCCGGTTAATCGCTAGTCTCCACCCTACCGCCCGACTAGCGTTTACTTCAACACTGCAAAGGGGTGAAGAATTTGGGGCGTTAACTAACTCTGGAGTTACATATCAGTATCCGCATTTGTTAAAGTTTCTACATTGATTCTTCCTAACTTGTCCCGCCATAGTCTCTTTCATATGCATAACCGATTTAAGTTTGTTTATTTTGTTTTCATACTAAGTTTTAAATCAAATAGAGAGACAAGTATACAAATTTTTTTCCTAACGTGTCCCGCCATAGTCTCTTTCATATACCTCACTTGTTCAGCTGCATCAATATCTTGTTTTTTTTTAACCATGTCTTTAGCATTACCTCACTTTTGGTAACCAAGCCAATCACTTCGGCTGCATCAGAAATCAAAAATAGGTTATGGCTATTTTTTTATGGATAGCCAGTTGAGCTGAACATATATAATTTGTCTAATTTTTAATACATAATTGTGACACGTGGTGCAAGCAGTTACTTAATTATTAGGTATAGATTATTGAGTGGAGATGATGCGAGGTTATATTGACAAATATTAGCTTTTGTCCCCAACCTCAAATGGATTGCATATCTGCATGACTGGTGATACTTTTTCAATTTTAGACGGTATGTTTGATCTTTTTCTGTGAATACTTGGTTCTGATTTTTAGTATTTTGTGGTTTGCAGATTGGGCAGAGTCATCCAACTGGATTAACTAATAATCTGTTAAAGCTCTTTGAGCCCCGACCTCCTCTGGAGTATAAGCCACCACCTGAGAAGAGAAAATGTCCATCATACACTGGTATTTCATATATGTTTAATTACTCTACTTTTTTGCATACGTCATTGATGATTTTGGATTGGAGTATCTGATGGTTTTTTTTTTTGAAAGGCATGGCGCAGTTTGTTAGCAGCTTTGCTGAGCCTACTGATCCTGAATATGCTCCTCCTATAGTAAAGGGCGAAACTCCTGTAAGATGTTGCATTTAGCAAACTAATTAAACGTCTGCAGAACATTCTATCATGTGCAATTATCTTTTGATTAAAAGCTTTTGTTCTGTAAATGAAACGAATTTCATGACACTGCTTACATCACACTGTTGTGAATATCACGACTTCACGGCTTACATCACACTATTGTGAATATCACGACTTCACGGAATTTTCTAGTTAGTTCATGTTTTGCTTATCTCGGGAAAGTTCTAAAGGCATCTGTTTAAGCGCCGAGAAGACTCCTTTTGCAATTGTCAACAAGATCCATTTTTTTGTTTTGAATGAGAGCCTGTCGTTTTATAGATGGTGTTGTAAAGGCAGAACTATTAATTCACAGCTTTATGTTTTCTTGTTTATTCGTGTAAATCAGGGCCAAAAGAAGGCTAGGATTCATCAGCTACGGCTCGAAGAAGGCGCAAAAAAGGCTGCGAGGAACTTGAGAAATGTAAGAAGGCATCTTTTTATATATATAGGGGTTGGTTAACGTACAATATTCCTTAACGTACGATGTGTACGAGATGAAATTACGCACATTATAAAACTCAAAAACCCTAATCACGCATGAATATAATCACGCATGTACAAAATCAGTAATCATGCATGGGTAAAAAACCTAATCACGCATGTTATAAAAATAATCACACATGTTATAATTTCATCAGCGCACGCAGCGTACGTTAAGCAAAATTGTACAATACACTTTCACTATATATATATAGGGTGAGGATCTGTTAGGAACTAGCATTTATGGCGAGAACCACGAGAAGTAGTATGAACACAATCAAAACTACCTAAGAAAGCTTAAAAAACACACAAGTTCTCAAGTTCTCTCCTTAAAGCTAGTTCCCGCATGAACCCTACACCCCCCCCCCCCACAATATATATATGTATATACATATATATATATATATATTAGTTGATTGATTCTAGGAGGCAGTATGACTTAAGTATGGGTGCCTGGTGACTTATGCAGATGATCCCAACAATGACCCAAATATATCCGGAGATCCTTATAAGACATTGTTTGTTGCTAGGCTTGTGAGTAATTCCGCCTTTTGGATTTACTATATTCCATATATTTTTTTATAATATTATTAACTTGATAGTTTTTTTACTTTCAGAACTATGAGACAACGGAGAGCAGAGTAAAAAGGGAGTTTGAGGCATATGGTCCCATCAAACGGGTAGGTTTTGTAGAGTACCCTGTAAAGGGACTCAAGGTTATAGCCTTTTGTTCGGTAAGAGGTTTGATTTTTTGTGGTACTAGGACATGTGGGTAACATCTCTTTTTGTTGTCTGCTAGAAACATTTTAAAATTTTAAATTTCAGAGAAAAAAACTCGTATATTTGCTGACGAGTCAATTTTCTTGTGAACAAACTTTCCAGCAACTGTTTTGACAGACTTAATCATATTTCAGTAACTGGGTTATCTTGATAAATGGTATATATAAATCAAAGATAAATGGTATATAAAATCAAATATATAGATTATACAGTTTAGTTTCAGCATAGCAAGATACTAATAACAGATGATGACAAATTTGGTTTGCCAACTGTCACCTCGTTTATTTGGGTTTTGAACACATTTTATCATATAATTTCTGAAAATATGAACTTGAGGTAATGTAAGTCAAACTTTTCATCGTCAATGTGACTACATTTAACTGGTTAGTGCTTAGTACAAACAATATGGTAAGTTTGAGAATATTATGTGCCTTTTTTTGCTCTGGAAGATAGTATCATAGTATCCGTCGGAAGTTCAGTGAAATCAGTTCTCAGGTATTATTGCCTACCCCCCCCCCCCCCCTCCCCCTTCTACCCACCCTGTTAGTTTCTTTTCCCTCTGCTTAGATCATAACTTCAAGACTTCGAGATTTTGGGTATTCTAGTAGAGCTTATAGCCACCATCAGCTAGTAAGTTTCAAGGTAAATGGTACTTTATGTTCCTTAGTTTGTACAGTATCCTACTTGAGCAGATGAATGATTTGGTCTCTAAATTCTGCAACAAATGAAGACTGACAGCTTTTTGGTAAAATATATCGGGAGTGCATCTTTTCTCTTCTTTTCTAAGTTCAGTATATGCATTTCTTGCTACTGAAATTTTACCTTTTCTAAGTTCAGTATATGCATCTTCTATCCAAAATGTTTCAGAAGTTGAGAAGAATTCCCGGTATTATATATATTTATATAGCTATCGTTTATAGTAACATTTTATTTAAATAATAATCCCTGGTAAGGGAAGGTTAGTTGGTAAGTTGGCCAAAATTATTGTGCAACTCTAGCAAGTGACGGTGATGATGCATCTTGCCTGCGAAGCGTTTGATTGAAAGGTGAGCACGGCTTTCGAGGCTTAGTGCTTGTCTGCCGTGCATTAGGATTATTTAATTTTACAATTGCTAACTTTTTTCGTGCGTTTGTTAATACTCTGTTGAAAGTGTATGGGTTAGATGTGTATGTTCTTTTCTCTAACTCATAAGAGTTACAGGTTCGCTTGATTGCTGATAAAGAAACGAACAAACCAAGAGGATATGCTTTCATTGAGTACATGCATACGCGTGATATGAAAGGTTTTCTTCTTTCAATTCTTATTTTTTGCATTTGCATCTCTTTCTTTTCAACAAAATTTACTTCTTGTACCCCCTACTCAAACTTTCAAAACTCTACTTTGTCACTTCCTCATTTATATGTAAACTAGTGGGTTACCACCCCCGCGCTGTAACATTTTCGAAATGTAGATAAAAGGTAAGCAAATCGCGAGAGTTTAACTTGTTTGATGTTTTAGTTAAAGGACTAAACATGTCATTATTAAACTTGAGGGGCTAAACATGTTACTATTAAAGTTGCTTTACTTAAAGGGATAAACATTTCGTTACCAAAATCGAGGGGCTAAACATGTCAAAGTTGAGGGGCTAAAGTTGGTTAATGCCAAAGTTGAGGGGCCAAAGTTGGTATGTGACAGAAGAGCATATTTATAGTATATGTAATGAGTTGAAGTTGCCCCTCTACTTTCTATGTTGTCATTTTTTTTTACCGATGGTTGAATTGTACCGTGATGTATAGCCGCATACAAACAAGCGGACGGAAGGAAGATTGATAACCGCAGGGTGCTTGTGGATGTTGAACGTGGGAGGACCGTTCCTAATTGGCGACCTCGTAGGCTCGGTGGTGGACTCGGTACGACTAGGGTTGGCGGTGAAGAAGTCAACCAGAGGGTCTCTGGGAGGTATGTTTTTTTGTTCTATGATGTTTTACGTCATATTAAATACGCCGGCTATTCTTTTCCCTAACATGTCGAAATGATTTTCTATGATGGTCAGAGAACAACAATCAGGGGGACCGACTCGATCTGTGGAACCAAGAGGACATGAAGAACGTGATAGGTGACACAAATAATATCGTTTAATCTTATACCTCTTTAGTTATAGTGGGTTCGTTGTAATTGTTTATTATCGTAATAATTCAGGGAGAGGGAGAAGTCTCGTGAAAGGGTTAAGGAGAGGGGACGTGAAAAGTCTCGGGAACGGTCTCATGATAAACCAAGGGATAGGGAGCATCGTGAAGATAGGCATCATCGGGATCGGGATCGGAAGTCAGACCGGGACAGAGACAGAGACCGCAGTGGTCGTGACCGTGACAGACACCGGGACCGGGACCGTAGCGGCCGTGATCGTGATCGAAGTGGCCGTGACCGTGATCGCTATCGTGACAAAGATCGGGAGGGTGACGTTGAACATATGGACCGTGATCATGAGCATGACTGTGGGCGATCACGTGACAAGGATTATGAGTATGATCGGGTTGATAGACATGAGAGAGACAAACATGGGGATAGGCAAAAGAGCTATGAGCGTGGTGACCCGGAGGAAATGTATGACCAACCGATACATGGGAACAGGGTTGACCACGAGCGGGATCTTGGAGGCTATGACGACTACTATGATCAAGAGCGGTACGGTCATCAAGATCGTGATCATGATCGTTATTATGAGATGGAGGAAGAGAACTATGAACCAGGAAAGGTTGATCCACATGAGAAGGATCATGACCGTTTGTATCGGCAATCGGACAGGTCGCTTTCACGTGAGTATGAGTATTGAAGTGGTTCAGGTTATGATTTGCTGTCGGGTCGGTTTGTTTCCTTTATTGGTGGATTGCTTTTAGTGTTCCGTGTCAAGTTTTTATATGCGTTGAACTTGTTTGACGTTTCTTAGAGATTGCTTGCCTACTGCCTAGTCGTTTAAGTTCTATTACTGGATGACTCATGGGTGTGTTTTCTGCCATTTTCTTTTATATATTACGAAGTTATAAAACAAGTAACTTATATGTAAGGTGTTTGGACCTGCCAACCTTAACCCGTTCTACTATGTGGGTTAGCATTTGTTATGATCTGTGTAATTGGGTGGAGTTATAATCACCAAGCTGGGTCTAAACGGTAGATTGAAATGAACGGACTTGAGTACCTTCAATGGTACCGTGTTGGTGTTGTCACCACCTACCGGCTACTGTCTTTATCGTCACAATTACCTTCCAACCATACAAAGCACATTAGAACAACAATCATACGTGGTTTATAGTTTTGAACTTTGACTCACTGTTTTTATGTTAAATAATCAATTCAAAATCTAGTTTTTTTTAAACGGCCAACATAATCAATTCCGAGCAATCTTGGGGCACCTACTGGACCAAACGGAGTATTCCGAGTTCACCACCAATTCCGGGGAAAACCAGGTAACCCACCGTCTGTAGGCACAACGGTGAAATTATCCGTAAAACTCATGTGGCTTAAGAATCAAACTCAGGTTTCCCTAGGTCTCATATTATTGCCCATCAGTGTTTTACTTTACACCAAGTGAAAGTTGAACCTCTATCTCCCAAGAGAAATGTAATTCTTTCACCACTTAATCTAGAGAACATTGGCCCAATTCAAAATCTAGTGGAAACACAGAAAGCGAATTGACCTCACGACACCATCCATATCTAATTTATATGTAATGCGTTTTTGGGGATGAAACTCTAATTAGCGAGGGAAAGTTATGACATCTTATTTTTCTAGTTGTAAAAATATTATAATAAATAATATAATGTTTGAAACGTGCATGTAGAAAACTAAAGAGTATGATTATATATATTTTTTTGAAAGGATCTTGATTAGAAGCTAATTAACAAGGATCATGACTTGATTAAAAGTGAACAATCATATAATGCAAATAATGAAAGAGTTTACGGAAGGAATTACAAAACTAACTAATAGAGGTTCAAGTGCATATTAACCGATCGATTTTACATCCTACACCTGATTCACCAATTGAGAGCTGCTCTTGTAATCGTTTCTCTTGAACGGAGGAGACTGCCGGTTCAAGCATTTCACTAAGTCGATGTAGCGATGACCTTCTTTTCACTGGTTCATAATATTGATCACCTTCTACGTTTCACTAATCTCAAGAGGTAGTGATCGTCTCTTTTACAAATCACTAACTATAGTGATTACCCCTCATAAATCACACACTAATACAATAATAGCGTTTACTAAACTATTACAACCTTAAAAGATTGGAAGTTGTAACACAACTTTTCTATTTTGCTTTTTGAATCTTAATTCTCTCTTCAATTTGATGATTGAATCTCTAGGCAACTTGAGTAATATTAATTAGATATGTATTTAAAAGTGTTCATAACAAAAGTAGTGAGTTATAATGAATGGGGAGGCTCATATATATATATAGGCACAATATATAAAACAAACCAAGAAGTTTGTGGCCTATCTGCGATGTGGGATTGTCGGACATTTAGAACTTCCTTCTTGTTGTTTTGTGTTGTGAACGTTATCTACAATCACGTCCACCCATCTGAACCATTTTTGCACTCTATATCCAAATTTTTTGAATCTCAATAAAGTTTCTGACGTGTGTCGGTGTGCTTACAAAAGATGTTTAATTTTATGTTGTTTTATAAAAACACGATAAACTACTATCACACTATAACTCACGTTGGGCAAGTGCACCCATTGCTAGCATAATATAGTGATGGTAAGATATCAAGGTCGTCCAAATATATAGAAGTTTTAGTACCTAGTCGTCGTACATCTAATCAAGTCCAAAAGTTGGGTTTGTTAAAAAAGAATAAATAAAAAGATAAGAAAATAAATAGCTCAAGAAGAAAATAAAATGGTATGAATCAATTATCTGAGAAGGGGTGTTTATCATCAACTTACCTCTTGATGTGTTATTAACTAGTCGGATCATGGAGTTGTAAGGGCTCGATTGTCAAAGGAGGGACTGTGAGTGAGAACGCGTATTGTTTGGTGAAGAATTTTTATAGTTAGGATTCTCAGTTATATAAATCTGTGGTACTTGTGATCTTGAGAATTATTGTTACTAATCATTAGGATCCTCATATGTGGTTAACATGCACCGGGATCCTTATGGGACTTAGGATCATGGAGTTGTAAGGGCTCGATTGTCAAACGAGGGACTGTGAGTGAGAACGCGTATTGTTTGGTGAAGAATTTTTATAGTCAGGATTCTCAATTATATAAATATGTGGTACTTATGATCTTGAGAATTATTGTTACTAATCATTAGGATCCTCATATGTAGTTAACATGCACCGGGATCCTTATGGGACTTAGGATCCTGAGAATTATTGTTAGTAATCAATTGTTCTTGTTTTAAAGGATATTTTACGGGAATATTCTCATGCTAACGGTTATGGGTGAGCTGGAATCCGAAATAATCGAGAAAACCGAACCGAAACAAAAACCGACCAGTTTGGTTTTCGGATAACCATTTTCAATAACCGAAAAAAACATAACCGAACTGATAAGTTATAATAGTAGACCTAGTCCATATATTTTTGTGTTTAAGTTGTTTCGTGTTTAACTCATGCTAATAGAAATTATTACTTTTATTCTTGAATGCTAAGTATTTAATATAAAGAATTAAATGATATTCAAAGTATTAAAAAAGCAAATGTCTTAATAACCAAACTTAAGATCCTGATCAACAATCTAGGATCCTCGACGTAAATCTAACCATCTTTCACCTCATCCCATTTTTTAATTTGGTTAACTTAAGCTTGTTGTCAATTTTTAACCAAAACGAATTTTTGTGTAGTATCTGGGTCGAAATGCTAACACACTCAATCTTTTCGCTTTGAATCAGCAGGGAAACGCACTCAAGGCTGGAATATAGTATTAATTAATTAAATAGTTAAAGGGATATATATATATATATATAGGGAGGATCAAATGAGAAGAAAATTATTGAAAGAAGAAAAGACATATTGGTAAAATATTAATTCATTTATAACTTATCTCATTAATTTTTCTCTCTTTAATTAATTAGTCAACTAAGCATTAATAATGCTATGTATAATCTACAAAACCTACACATATCAAAATTTTATTACATATAATCTACACATTATAGAATTTTATCCTATACACGTTGAAATTTATCCTACACACCTCCAAAAAATATATCCTACACGCATCTTAATTTATCTTACACGCATTGTAATTTATTCTACACTTTAAATTAAGTTGTTGTTTTTTAATTTGAAATATATATATATATATTTTAAAAAGGAGTTACAAATTTAATTTACTTAGTTATTAAAGATGAAGAATACAAATTAGTGATCTATGTAAGTTTACCAATATATCATTAAAATTAAATACCAATATTAAAATAAAGTAAAATGAAACATTCTTATTGGTTGAAACTTCTTCTTACGAATAATTTATTCTCGTTTGAACCTTCCACTATATATATATAAGTTAGTTTCTATTAGTTCGTTGCGGAGTCTTAAATTCCCCTAAGATAGTTAATTTTATATATATCAAGTCCTTTACACTTTGGTGTTATCTCCACGCAAAGGCAAGAGCTTACTAAACCTAAAGTCGCATCCAAAATCTTTAACCTCCGCTAAGAGCATCAACATGTTTTAACTCTACATAGACATAGTAAACATGAACGACGCAAGTTAATGGTGTCGCGAGGTTATTGGTTGATTTTATATATTAGGCAGAAACTCTATTGACCCAAGTTAATGACAACACTATTATTTCACTCAGTTTCAATAAACTATATTAATTAATTGATTAAAGTCATTAATACACACACCCCCCTTGTTAGCCCATGGTCTTCCTTAGCTAGCTTGACATCAAGGAGGTCAGTTTCCTCCAAACACCTAAAGAATTTAGCCAAGAATGGCCATGTAAGAAAATAACATCAAATTCGAAAAGATTAAATAAATCATTAAAATCATGATTACATTGATGATTCTTGTGTTCCTACTAGTGATTAGAATGATTAGAGAGTGTAGGTAGAAGAGAAGTGTGTAGTGGAGAAGAGGGTGGATGAGCAAGTGAAAATGGTGGAGAAGACCTCTATTTATAGGTTGGTTGGGGGTGAGGTATGCCCCGTGCCCGGTTTCGTGACCTGTTGTAGCTAGTATTCAAGGCACGGGCCGTGTCTCGTACACACGGGTCACGGTCAACTTTTTGGGCCCCATGAGATCTTCCAAATCTTCCAGAAGCTTTGTCTTTGTCTTGTACTTTCGAGGTACGGGTCGTGCTTGGCTTTCTTTGTCTGATCTTCGCACAATGGTCTTCTAGTGGTGTCAGGATCTGAGGCACGGGGCGTGTCTACAGAGGCATGGGCGTGTATCTGGACAATTTCTTGTAATTTTCTTTGTTTTTCACCCGGTTTTGCTTCCTTTGTCAATCTTGGATTATTTTTGTCCTGAAAATTTAATATAAACTGATTTAAGCCTATCTTGAACATTTCATTAACAAGACATATTATAAATGGGTCTGATGTCAGTTTCATTTGACATGGTTGCATAAAAACAAAGTTAAACATGGAAATGCGAACTTTTACTTTTGTAATTTGTAAAGCGTGAGGGATGTTTTTTTTCAAATTGTTTTGTCTTTAGCAGTTTAAAACATGTTTATGTCTTGAACAAGGATTCATTTTGAAACCATTCTTCATTTGGTATATTCCATCTATCAAAATTCAGATTTCAAAACCCATTATGGGTTTTGTAAATTAACTTGAAGAATAAGATTTATATAATATATATTGAGAAATCATCATGATTGTATAAAATGTTATTTTTATAAATTCAATTAGATTATTTAAAGAACAACTTTATACCTCTCTAAATACCCAATTGAGATTTGGTTGAAGGTTATGCTTTTTTTCTTCACTTGTCTTTGTCAATTTTCACAACTCATCTTTTAAGGCTTGAAATCTACCTTGTGTGTTGTGTATGAACCTTGATCTTCATTCACTATAATAAATGATCTTCAATCTTCAATCAGTTGATGTAAATGATCTTCAAACTCCAATCTTTAACCAACAGATGAATGCAAACCCTAATCCATATTTGTGATTCTTTATTCAATCAACTTATAATCTTCAATCCACGTTCTTGATGATTCATTAAGTGTCTAGGATCATGTATGTGGTATATCCATATCCTTAATCAACAACTTAGTAACACAAGTCCATTAATGTAGTTGTTACGGTAATATCGATTGAGAGGAAGAAGAACACAAACAGAAGAAGAAATATACTCAAATTAATCGATGTCGTAATTCTCAACGGTTATTTCCTTAAGTACAATCAGGGATTAACGCTATACCAACTAGTCATCTAACTTGCTATTAGACCCCTTATATCTCTATTTCTTTTAATCGTAACAAAACCCTCCACTTCTAAACATCCTTGACCCCAAGGATCAAAATCTAGGAAACAAAGTAGAAATTCATAAAAAGAAAGAAAATTCTAAACTTTTCCAAGTTGCTTCAGTTCAGTAGATTCTCCCATTACACCAAACACATCTAGTTTCATGCCCTCTTTTTAACAACTTTGATCAAGCACTTTCATAGGTTGGAACATGAACCTAGGACCATGTTATAGGTGTATAGCAGTAGGTTGTTGGCCGTTAGCTTGTTTCAACATAAATGTATGCACGTCTATTAAGAGTTAAAACCATTACCAAGCTGATATATGGTTGTATTTTTTTCTATTTCTTTTTTTTTCTTTTTTTTTTGTGAGAACACTCCACCCTCATACTTTTCTTGAACAAATTAGGTCAAGGTACGTATTGTGGTGGCACACGAAAAACAATTGAGAAGGTCCAAATAGGTTGATCTTCTGCTTTATACGGTCTCTTGAGGGAGATGGGCTTGGTAATGAATCATGAACCGCTTAACCTGTGTCGACCATTTTCTTATTTTGTGAATCATCTGGATTTACTTTGAGCAAAAGATCCCTATTTTCTTTCTTTGAGAATCTCAATTCGGTCAAAACATTAATGAGAAAATGATTGTCTTTCAACAATAGTTCACCACAAAGAAGAATAATTACCTGGTCGTGAGCGGAGTGCGTATAATTTTTAGATATATTTTAAATACTTGTCACTCGTTATTCAAGGTTTAAATTTATAAAACACGATATAACACTATCACTCTCTACAACACGCTAGGGCAAGTGCACACATTGTTGCGTAGTATAGTGATGGTAAAATACCGAGGTCGTCCAAGGACACAAGAGCTTTTAATGCCGGAATATCGTCAACGTCTAATCTAATCTAATCAATTTTTTTGAGAAAAAATGTTTTAAGTGAGTTAAAGAAAGTAATAAAAGTAACAAATAGACAAAATAGAATCACTTGGTTACGACTTGTTATTTATATATCATTTGATGGTTTCCGCACCTGAGGTTTTTAAGAGATTATCTTAGTTAAAGTGGCATGTCCCTCTTTTGGAGGCAACGCTACCCTCAGCCATATTGGTTTGAGTCAGCAGGGATACAGTCCCGCAAGGCCAGGATATTGAAAGATAATTAAGTTATTAATGCAAAATGTGGCATGTCCCTCTTTTGGAGGCAACGCTACTCTCGGCCATATTGGTCTGAGTTAGTAGGGATACAGTCTCGCAAGGCTGGTTTAAAGTTTTAATAGTAGTTTATTTATTGAGTGGGAATGACCCCATTGTCACACCCCAACTGATGGCGGAAACATCGGAGTGAGACGAAAACTAGATTGCAAAAGACTTCATAAAACTAATTGTGACAATATTTAATAATTCAAAATTTCATTGATACTAGAAATATAATACATTATCTTGAAAGGAAATACAACAAGTAACGAAACAACAAGAAAGCAAAGTACATAGACTTAAATCTAGGTGTGTTTCTAATTCACCCTAAATATATTTCTTCATCGGCATCAACTAGTTTCTTGCAACATGTATTAAAATAATGATCAACAAAAGTTGGCGAGTATATAAGTTTTATTACATAGCATAATAGTGAAAAGTTGTCTCATTTCCAACATGGTAATTTGCATACGTTGTTACTATCATACTAACATTGTTAACTATATATCAAACTCGAGTTTAACGCAATCGTGCATACCATTGTCGGCGAAACAGAAAGGTTGTAAAATAGTTTACTTAACAATACCACAAGAATACAAGCGGTGCGTTAATCTTATAGCGTTATAATTGTTAAAGAAAGTTAATGAGCATATATGCACAAGTATACGTAACATGCAATAACAAGAATAACACAAGTATCATGTCTTAATGGATAGAGTGTGATTATAACAAGTTTAACGTGATTCATGATTTTATATAAGTGTACATTGTCACACCCCGACCCATAGCGGAAAAAGGTGATCGGGGCATGATTGGGTTTTCATCAAAGCTCATGACATTTATTATAATGTTTCATATTTATTATTACAATATTAAAGAAGATCACACAATCAAATCAAACGAGTACAACATGTCCTATACATCTTTCTAGACTTCATTATTTTTCTTCTAAGGCATTTTCCTATGTGATCCTTGCTTCATCCTGTCCACCTGTATCATGTGTAAAAATGGTTTTTGGGTCAACAAAAGTTGGCGAGTGAACCTTGTTCGAAAACATTTATTATTTATTTCTTGTTGTATTTAATATGGAAAAATTGTGCAATAATCATATGTGAACAAACGTAAATAAACATACAATAACCATAACAAACAATCAATAACATACAATAACAAACCAACTTGCATGAATATATAACATGAATGAAACTGTATATGTTGGCAACGTCACGTTCACGCTCATAATGTAATGGGGAACGGACGGCCTATGATAAATGTCTGTGCGATCAAGGCTCAATCAAACGGAGCCGATCGTATGTTGGCAACGCCTGGTTCACGCTCATAATGTAATGAGGAACAGCTCAACGCTCATATGTAATGGGGAGCGGCGGCCTATGATAATGTATGTACTGAAAATGATAACTTAATCTAAACAATAACCACACAAACAGTTGATACATGTTGGATACACATTTGTTCATGGATATGATAGATGCACAATAGTTTAAATGTGATAAATAATAAGACACATAATATACCCCAAAAACGTGATTAAAACGGAGAATTTGTAGAGATTCACTCACAGTGGTTGCGTTTCTTGGATTGATGATGAATGCGCACGAATTTGGATTTAACCACGAGAGAAACTAACCTAAATAATAACATAACGGTTCGGTAAATAAGTGGATTTTATTAACAAATTTTAATTGAATTTTTAGGTTTATTTTTGTGAGTTTAAGGTCTCTTTCTAACTTTAAAAATGTTATTTTTAAGTATTTTTAATTGATTTTTAAATTAGATAAATAAATAAAAATAATAAAAAAATGTTGACTTTTGACCGTTGACCGTGGACCATTGACCGTTGACCGGTTCGGTTGTGAATATTATTGCACTGAGTGAGACTCGAATCGGTGACCTCCCGTACGCGTGCACGTAGCTCTACCAACTGAGCTACGTGTCTAACCCAAATATTTCTGTTTTTAATTATATTTACATACTATTTAACTTAATCCGAAAATCATTTGTTTTAAAAAGGATTTAATTGTATCAGCCCGGTGATCTCCACAGGTCTCGAACCCGGGACCTGTGGTTTAGTTTGGCACACAGTCCACTGCTGGACTGTGTGTCTAACCTGGTAAATATTCCGGTTTTTATTATACTTAACATCTTACTGTGAGTTAACCCGGTTCGGTTAAAAAAAAAAAACATTTTTATTTCTGAGGTTAGGATTGTGATAGGAATCGAACTCGCGACGTGTGTGTATTATTTGCACACAGTCCACCGCTGGACTGTGTGTCTAACCCGTTCATAATACCGATTTTAATTAATCTTATAATCATAATTGACTTCATCTTCTTCGTTCAAAACACAGACAACGGTTAAACCAACTGTTTCTTCTTTAATTCGGTTAACGAATGTTATAAGCAATTGAAAGGTATTGAACAGAAAGGGTTTGAGGAAAGAATGTACCGAACAGGTGTCTTTCTCAGAACTCCAGCAAGGATTCGTCGGCTCTGTTTTGTGAGCTTCCTCTGTTTGGATAAATTAACAGTTTTGATTGATTAGATGTGAAATTGAATTACTAGACAATGATTGACAGGAGGTTTAGATGCTCATACCGATTAATAGCGTGAGTTCGGAAATTCCAGCGATTTTCCGGCGAGTACAGAATATCCGGCAACGTCGTCTGGAATTGATTCTGGGTGATGGAGTGATGTTAAAATTGGTCTAACAATGGAATGAAACGGAAGGAGTCGAGGTATTTACCGTACTGATGAAAGTCTCGGTTTTCCGGCGACTTGCAGAGAATTCCGGCGAGTGAAATTGATTCGAGAATCGGTACGATTTTGAGCGAAAAGATTACCAGAAGGCTAGGGTGTGCATTTATAGGGAAAAATCAAGTTGAATTGGGTCTGTTTCTAATCTCGATTCATTGGTCAATTGTTCTCCGGCGGTTATGACTGATGTCGCGGGACTGGACATCGGTTATAACCGATGGCGACGTTAATACGCACATTAAGTCAAAAGTAACCGACGATAATTGGCGAAATCGTCGGATTTTCCGGCGTCTGCGGATTTGGGCGCGCTGAGTAATTGAATTCGATGTCCAGTTTTATTATATGTATTAATTGTTTCAATATATCAACAAGTAACACAAGTGGCGGAGCGGTTGAATGTTTGTGTGTTAAGTCTTTGAGGTTACCCGGCTGGCCCGGGTTCGAAACCCGGCATCAGCATTTAATTTTTATTTCATTATTTTTAATAAATTTTCAAATATAAATTTTAAATTCTAATATATTTATTAATTATGTATAGTTTAAAATTAATTTGAGCATTAAATACGCAACGAAAATTTTAACTGGATGTTCGGTTAATAAACGAAGCGGGTTTGGTTAACCCGGTTTTTGACGGATGTTACATACATGTTGCACCCAAAGTGAATAAATGGAAAATGGGATCGAGTATACTCACGGTTTTGCAAGCGTTCCTAGCAATTTGAGAGTTTTTGAGTTTGGAGGATGGAACACCGAAGTTACTCTACATGGGGGAAACGAAGGTGTGTTCGTATTCGGAGTTTGTGGAGAGTTGGGATATGGAAAAATTAAGAATATAAAAGTATATA
Source organism: Scalesia atractyloides (assembly GCA_947069175.1). Lineage (NCBI taxonomy): Eukaryota > Viridiplantae > Streptophyta > Magnoliopsida > Asterales > Asteraceae > Scalesia > Scalesia atractyloides. The sequence continues at coordinate 25,879,517 of CAMTDV010000013.1, forward strand.
TACGAAAAATAATTATCTAGTCCTAAACACTCGTTCTTGACACTATTATTTCCATGTGATTTCATGGGTCGAATTTGTCCATTAGAATCGTAACGAGAAGTATAAAACATAGATAATATAACCTATGTTCATGACGTGTAACCATAATCAGGTTAACTTCAAGAATTCGGTCATGTATATACATATATTATATAGTATATTTTATAATAAGTCTATCATATGTTATCATAGAATTCATGTAAGTCACGTATGGAGGTAGGATGATAAACATCCATTAAACCTTATTATATGGATTCACAAAAGCACAAATTTTACCAACTTAGTTGGTAAACCGGATTGGTCACAAACAACAAGAATATAAACTAAACTACTAAGCCGACTAAAACTACAAACAACCAAGTGAGCAAGCTAGGTGCGTGCATCCTGAACATGGCAAACGTTTGGGGACGTGTAGTAGCTTTGTCACTCTAATGATAGTTGAATGAGTGTTAGTGGTATGAACATAAAAAAACATCAAGTGAGGTAGTGAAACAAGGTTGGAAAGCCCAAGCTTCCATAGTTCACACATTTATACACATTCAAGATTCACTATATGAACAATGGTAGTCTTAAATGGTCACACACTTGAAGGTTGTTTGGAACCTTATCAAAACAGAAAGCTTAGAGGGTGTTTGCACCTTTAAACTTGTAAGAATCAAGCTCTAACAAGTCCCTTAACCATATATGGGTTTAGGATGATGTTAGGCCTGAGATTCATGAAAAAAAAAATAAAGTTTAACAAAAGTTTACAAATTGCTCTTCCAGAACAGAAAGTTTGGACCTTAAAATCGTGATGCTCCACCTTGGTTTACCATGCTAAACCCGTGGAAACACTCCTAAAGGTGTTAAAGCTTTCAAGAGGAGGAAAAGATGAAGAAAAGTGAGTTTGAACTCACTTTAGAACTTGGATAATTCTGCTCAAAAATCAGAATTTGTGGATGATTTTGGAGTGATTTGAGAGTGATTAAGGTGTTTGGAAAGTGGAAAATAGGTGTTAGAGGCTCCTACTTATAGTGGAGTGGATTAGGGTTTGAGTTAAATGAGTTAGGAGGTGATTGGTGGTGGAAAAGGTTTAAAATTTGCGCTTTTTGGACAATTCAGCTGTGGCTGGCCGTACGGCTAGGCAAAAAAAACATTTTTAGGGCATCTTTAGGGATATATATGTGTGTGAATGTCAAGAATGCATATGAGTATAATTCCGAATATAATTTATTCGCCAATTATCATTCAGCTTCGTATATAAAGCACGTATTTGAGATTGATTACATATCATGTATTTATCATAAACAAGTGTGAATAAAGATGTATTTCCATTATGATCAAACTCTCGGATTACAAGATTGGAAAGTGAAATACGAACGAACACACATTTCCATAAATAGAAATACGATTACACTTTCTAAGTAAGGAACTTACGAAAAATACGAAGCGTTACACCTATGCCCGGCAGACATGGCCTCGTGCTTGGCTTCTGATTCGTTGTTTTTGGTCTTGGGGTAAAGCTCAGAGGGTTGGTATAATTTGTCAACTTTCCTTCTTTTGTATTCATGTTAGTTTTTGTCGTTAATATGTTCCTTTTATACTTTTAAGCTTTTTTTAATCCTGAAAATCAAAATTATACAAAGAAACGCACTTTTTCCAACACTAGTACTAAAAAGGGTTGATTTTATACCTCATTTGATACAATTTATATGTTGCATTTAGCGCATATCATATCCATTATAGATACTTGATCTACCTAATTTCTCTTCAAGTTCCTTCATAAATTCAATCTCTTGAGCTGAGTATTCTTTCTTTCGTCTTTATGTGGTTAACATAGGTACATCGGATAACAACGAAGGTGGTTGAAGCTACATTGATTCAAAACTCATTACTTTAGGAAGTAGTATTGTCATAATAACATTGGTCAACATGGTGTACCTAATATCTTGGTATCAAATCATGCAAATATGTCCCTTCCCACCATTCATTTTTTATTTCAAGATTATTCATTATTAACAAATATGATATTTTATGAAACGAATCTTGTTTTATCCTTTTGAACGTATTTATTCCTAGTTTATCAAAGCTCTTGATCCTACCTTTTTCTATCTCAACAACTGCATTTACCTCAAGATTCAACGATGAATTTAACAAATTTTGTCTTAAATGTTGACCTTTCCCATCTACCCGAATAACCATCTTGTATTTTTGTGAATATCTCTGAGCAAATTCCATTGTTTTATCTGTTTTTCCCATTCTAGGTCTATCATTAATACACAGAACACTGTTTTAAACGAGTTTCTTCCCATCAAAACTTTATTGTTCTTTGTCAATTTTAGTCTATGTAAGTTTCATTACTCTACCAATAAAAAAAATATTTCTGGAAAATGGAATTTCCTTTGGCATGGATTTTGTATATTGAACAAAAATTGCAACATACTAAGGTTTTGAACTGAACTCTTCATCCATCTTTAACCGGTGCCCTTCCAACTTAATTGTTTCTTCTCCCATGATACAAATTCTTTAGTTGAACCAACTACTCCAACATGCTCCCGAATTTGATCGCATGGTCCAGCCAGAGGCTGAAATGCACCCACCCACAAAGTGTCTTTGATTCCAATTCTATTTCTTCTTGATCCATGACTATTACATTAGGCAAAAATAAGGAAACTAACTTTTTCTTCCTTATTTCTTGATCAACCTTTTCAGTTCCTACACTCTTATTTCGATTTAAAGTGTCATTCTCATGTTGATCTTTCTCAAGTGTGTCATTAAAAAGATCATTACAAACACTAATGCATTCCACATTGATATCTTTTTAATGTATATCATTACAAAGATCAACATGAAGCTAATTACTTTCATTATTGTAATCATTTTCCTTTGCAATATCATCATTATCAAATAATTCTTGCATCTCAATCTCAAACTTGTACATTGAATTCACCTAAATCTTTGCCTATAACATTTAGACATTCCATTTATGTTTTCTTTAATGTCCTTTCCTAGTTCAGTAGCATCGTCATTCTTTATATTTAATGAATGCTTAATGTTAACCATTGATTCAATTTGGATTTTTTTTGTGTCATGAATGATCTCCTGAATCACATTTCCATTTTCAAATTCATCATTCTCATTTTGAAACCCATTAGGCAATTCATCAATAACATCTTTTTTTTTAAATTTCAGATGTAACATCTGATTCATTTTTCAGATTCTATTGGCATTTCATCAAACACCTTAGGTGCAGTTTCAGTTTTTGTTGATTCAGATGAATATGAATCTAACCTTTTGATCATCTCTTCCAATAAGTGTTGAATTTGAGTCTGGACTGTTGATTCTTTTTGGTTGACATCTTTTGTTACTACTTTCATTTTCGTTTCTTGACTTTTAGTGTTCCAGATTGGTGCTCCAAGTCATTCATTTGAACGTCTTAACCCTCTCCAAATCTCGTAATCTGTTGGTGGATTCAAATAATGCAGTAAGTAGCCACAAAAATGATCCATGTTCTCGTATTCCATTCTACCACAACGATAACACCCAGTCCCACAAAAGTGAGGTATACTTCCCCATTTCATTATGCCACAAGAACACATAAATGCCATTGTTATATAATTGTCGTGATTCGCTTGCTCTGTATGATTTGATTCTGTGAATCGCTAAAGAAATTTCACCACTATGAATTGAACATAAGTTTTTGTAACAACTTTCAAGTTGTAAATTTGCAAATGTTTTCTACTGCGTATTTATCATAACAAGTACCAACTGATTCGGTCGCATATGTTGGGTGTTGAAAACCGGGGTGTGACATTAAGTATCAAATCGGGTGAAGCATGCAAAGATGGCAAATGTGGAGATAAATGTGTATACATTTTGCATCATATCATTTGTTATTCCTATTTTCCTTTTGTTAATCTTTATTTAATATTTTACAGTTTCTCAACGTGTGTGCTCCTCACAAGTTTACAATCTGGTTTCTTACAGAGAAACCCATAGTTACACGAATAAATTAAAAAAAAACACATATATAACCCACATTACCCTGCCCATCATACAAACACAATCTTTACACTTACACGAATAACAAACATCTTGCAATAGTAAAAAAGATTCATTACAAAAATACTTTTTTGATAGCATATGAGTTTCCGTAAACAATATATTACATAAATAATAAGAGAAAATTAATCAAATCCCATAATCCCCACGTTATCCAAAGCTTACAATTAACAAAGATGCCTATTAAGATCTTATAAAGAGCTACAATTCCATAAGTAAGAGTCTGATCGCATACAATTTTTTTTAGTAACAACTTACTCCTACTCTTAAATCTACACTATTTGTTCACTGTAAGATTTGAGCCATTAACCTTTACGTCTTACGGGAAACAATTTTCCCATATTACTAAAAGCTTTTGATGCTAAGAAATCCAACCAAATTTACGACCACAGGTCCCTAATACTAAAGCATGACACAAACTAAAGTTAGTGTTGTAAACTTGTAATCCAACCTTGGCCTCAACGCTATTGATGAACGAGGCTCATTGGTGACTTGTTGTTTCTTCAATCTTACTAGATCTTACTTTTTGTTGTTTAACAATAAATGTAAAAAAGTAATCTTAAACAACTTTAAGAAAAATCTTTACGTGAGTTCATATTAGAAACCTTATTACAAAATGAACATAAACTGAAAGCATTCAACATTTCTAATATTAGAAACCTTGTTACAAAATGAACATAAACTCAAAACATTCAAATTTCTTTCAAACTAACCAAAACGTATAACTATAAACAAATCCCATAAATTACTTTAAAAAAAGAATTCAATTATACAACTATGTTACACAATTGTTTACTTAATTTTATTTCTCAATATCCCTAAAGGCTAGGGTACCTTCATTATCAAAGTGAAATTCGTAAAAACTATAGAAACCTCATAAAAGTATGCATTCTAATTTGAATAAATTACATGTTCTGTCCTTTATGTTTATACCATTTTTCAATGATATCCATTAACTTTAATTCGTCCTTTACGTTTATACTATTTTTTCAATGGTGTCCTTTGACTTTAAAATGTCAGTAACAATCCTTTACGTTTTAAAAACGTAAAGGATGATTCTTGACATTTTTAAGTTAAAGGATGTCCATTAAAATTGGTGTAAACGTAAAGACCAAAAAATGTAGCTAGTCCTTCTAATTTAAATGTGATATCACGTATCTTAGAGCATTCACATCAGGTTTTCTATATGGTCACTTTTTTAACATTATAGAAAAAAAGAGTAAAATGAATGGATAGTCCTTGTGGTTTAGTAAAATAATCCTATAGTCCCTAACTTTTGGAAATTGCATGTATACTCTATGTGGATTGCTTGTTTGTTACTCGATAGTCCTTGAAATAGATGGAAGTTAGTTTCCTCAATTAAGTGTATGTTGAATTACAAAATTACCATAAAAGACAATATATAATAGAACATTAAAAAAGATAACTTGAGTGCGGTCCATTTCTTTTTATAAACATAAATCACCCCACCCCCACCCACCCTCTCCATCCCCTGATTCTTCTCTCTACCCCATCACCACCACAACTGCTTCTGCCCGCCTCCGACATCACCGCCCACTCCTACCCTCCTTCCATCCACGCCACACTCCCACCACCACTTTTGCGGATGTGATTACCGATGGGAAATACTCCAAACAAACAGAACCGATGCTACTGTTCATCTTGATTTGGTCAACAAAGGAGCGACCCGAACCCATGTCTTCAGCCACACATTTGTCACCTCTAGTTGTACCTTCCGCTGTGAAAGAAGTACCACCCACTATCTCAGTGTTGCAAGCTGTTGAGAGAGTCTGGATAGAGGATGTCTGGACCGATATTGGAACTGGTTCGACTTCTTCCATCACTGTCGCATTATTAACTGCTGGAACCCGCCCCCGTAATAGATCCTCAACACATCGTGTCCGTCCAATTTGATGGATCTTCAATTGTATGCTATTTTGGTGGAGCAGAGAATAATCGACGGTGTGGATTGTGCTACCAACTTGCTATGACTGTATGCGGTTAACAGCTTATTGCCTACTTTGCATGAGTTGTTGTGAGGTATACTTTGTTCAACGGCCCCAAATAATACATGATCACATAGCATTTTATATGTTACTAATTTCATTTAGTGGGTTTGACTTTTAAGTAATACTTTATAAAACTATAATATAAATAGATAGTGTTACATATTTGGGAAGGGAAGATGCAGTAGCGGGAGGGAGTTGGCAGAAGTGGCGGTGGTGAGGGTGAGGTGGGGAAGATAGAAAGGGTGGGTCGTAGTGGGGTGGGTGATTTTGTTTTATAAAAATAAAGTTGGCCCCATTCATTTATCTTTATTTCAATGTTTTATTATATATTGTTTTTAATGGTAAGGGTAAATATGTCATTTCACATCCACTTAACTGAGAAAACTAACGTCCATCCACTTCAGGAACTATCTGAGTAACAAACGAGCAAACCACATATAGCATACATGTAATTTCTAAAAGTTTGGGACTATTGGTGTTATTTTACGAAACCACAGGGACTATCTGTGCATTTTACTCAAAAAAATATAAGGTTTTCTTTTATTTGTACTTTTCATTAGCATCTCTAAAATATAGATGAGGTTTAGAGAACCTACACTACTTCTCTAAATTTTGAGACTCACTGTTTATCCCTAAATATATTTTTGTGAGTGTATGAAATCAAGAAAAAAAACTAAAATAAGTATTTGTGAGTAAAATGAAAATAGATAATCTGATATTGACGATTATTAATTTTTTAGAGAAAAAACATGCATTTTAGTTAAATTATAACGATAGAATTTCAAAACTGCTATAATGCTATTAGGTAATGTTAAATATATATATGATTCCATAATTATATATATATAATAATCTAAATTCTAATAAATGACTTCAAATGATAACATATGGCTCTCTCTCCTTTAATTTCATAATGATGTTATTAATATTAATATGCTAGATTAATTATATCTAACTAATATTATTAATATAGAATATTTATCTTTATCTATATTATTGTGAATATAGTTATTAAGTGTTGTGTATTATTTATTTAAATTATTAATGATATTGTTATTAATATTTATATTATTATTACTGATAAGACATAAAAAAAATTTAGTATTGTTTACTTATTATTATTATTATTATAATTACTAGTAGTAAAAATCGTGTGCAAATATGGGTGGTGTTTAGAAACTTTACATACCACATTTTATTAAACAACAAATCACCATGACATAACATGTCATCAAAAACCGAAACAACTTTCCTTAAACTAAGGTCCTAAGTTCCAAATTGTGGCTTGAATTGTTAGACTGCCAAAACTAAACTGTGAGATGAACCGTACAAATTTCGTAGCGATCAATCAGACGACTTGCTTCTGTTGAGCAGTTTGGTCGGTTCAAAAGTTTATGAACACCCCTACATGCTACTGGTTTAATAACTAGTTTGTGTAAAATCGAATTTAGTAAGACCTGATATCTTTAAAAACAACCGTCTGTCCATCTTCAGCCCAAAGATGACGCAAAACAACTTCTTTTAAGCGACCATCACGGTATGCATGCTGTTAACAAAGAAACACAAAACCTTTTATAATATATTCCAATATAATTATATGATCACTATTTTCCAACCTCATGATAATACATAACATGTATATAAGACATTTAGTACATTGAATTACCTAATAAAAACTACTTGTTCCAAATGGACAAGTCTCATTTCCAAAGTCAAGTGCATGTAGTCAATAGACCTGGAAAAAAATTCAAGTGGTGAATGAATCCAAAAAGTATTTTTGAAGTGAATAAAAATTTATAAAAAAGGAGAATTTTATAGAAATCGAATTACAAAAGCATTAGATTTCAGCTAATCATATATGGAAAATAAGCAAGCAACAAATTGATTAATAGAGAACGACTCAACTGCCCATGTTGAGCTTTCAAACCTATGCTTGCTTTTGCTCCATAGTATGAATTTCCACTTGCATACCCAAAGATACAAGTTTTCAACATTAGAAGAAATGGAATCTAGTAAATTACTAATAAAAATCTTTACTTACTTACTAAACACTATAACTGGTTGAACATATTACATATACATAAAATCATATTTAACTTTTGTAAATTTGACCTAAAAAGTCAAAATGTGTCAATTAGTACTAAAGAAATATATATGTAGTTATGTACCAGATGTGCTTGATAAAAGGATTGAATCTTGATGGCGGCTGTGATTCGGGTTTACCTTATGAGCCTAGCAAGTTCAGTGGCTGCATTTGCAGCCGCCACAGCTGCTTCAGCTGCAACCCTCATAGCATTGGCTAGTGCCATTATGTGTTGTTTATCATCCTCCACATGGTTGATCACTTCTTTTTCGGATGTTTCGAGTGCATGGTAGTGGCGGTTCATCTTTAGAATCCTAAAACACCATATTCTCCACTTAGTTCCCTGAAAACAACATCAAAAGGCCTAACATTACGGTCATGATTTAGTATACATTATAATATTTTTATTTACTTTAAAAACTTCACTCACCTTTTCATCTTTCGATTCGGCCTTGCAAGTGAAAAATCTCATAAAGAAACCAAACCAACACCTTTTCTTTCCCATTAGAATTGTAAAAGATTATTCAATAAAAAACTAAAATAATTAGTATCTTTCAAAACATATAACTTGGGAGTGTTTCATTAAATACATAATGAAACATAAGACCAAATGACATCACTGTACATTTTAAGGTCTAGTGAGGAAAATGAGAGAATGAAAGAAGAAAGGTAAGATCTTATCGTATTTTACCCAAAATTCAGACCTTAACTGTGTGGATTAGGAGAATAGCCGAAACCAGGGACCTGACAAACACAATTTAAAATCTCAATAATCTTAAAAATATTTGAAAAGTAAAATCCAATATCATTGATCATAGACGGAAATTTTCAAATGATTTACATTCACTCTTACCTGGTGATGACCGTTTTAGGTATTCCTTGATAGATAGAAAATAAAAACAATAACAATTACATGTGATTAAAATTTGAAGTATTAGAAAATAAAAATTACATATGAAATAAGAAAACTAATCAGATAGTTAAACTCTAATAGCAAGAATCAAGAAACTTTAACTTTAACTCCATCGAGCACTGAACCTCTCGATGTATGTCCTTGATCTTTGTCATGAACTCCAGGTCTGTATCTCCACATTCTATATTACTCGCAACACACAGGTCACGAACGGAAGTCGTCGGCATCCCCCTCAGGTCTCTCGAAACCTGGTCTCTTGTCAGAAGACCTGGTTGCAGACCGTTAAAACACCTCTTTAGCTCTTGAAGAGTAGACCTATCAGCATAAACTTGCTCTTCGATTTATTTAATAAAGCGTTGCTTTAAATCGTCAAATGGTGCAGAAGTATATGATGCTATTTTAACGTATTTATAACAACTGTTGCAAAACTATAACAGTTGCTCTTCTATTTGACTAAATGAATCGATGTATGATGCAAACATTTGAATTGGCAATAGTATTAATAGTGAAATATCTAACAGCCCAAATGTCATATTTTAATGCAAGCATTAAATAAAAATTTATATTTAAAAGCCATGTACATTTAATAATTTAATAGGAAAAAACGTGTACATTTATATTCAAAAACCCTGTGCATTTAATGCAAAACATTTAAAAAATGAGTTCTCATTGGAAAGCAGGTAAAATTAAATATATAGAAACCTAAAGGACAAAATTTAAATTTTCAAAAACATGTTATCATAATTAGGAATCATCTCTTCATTTAATATATCAAACATTGTAAACACTATAAAAAGATGATGATTAGTTTAGTTGAAAACATCAACAATTCACTTTTAAAAATTGTTCATCGAAAAACAAACCATCCAAAAACAATCACACTCTTTCTAAATGACAAACAGAACCTTCTACCACTGGGCAGATACCAACGCTGTTAAAATGGAATTTTCAGATGAAGAACTCAACCAAAAACTTGCTATCATGAGTGACAATTATTACAAGCAAACCTAGAGTAGCATTGCACTGCTGGATGAAGTTGTCCATTCCACTCCATCGGAGTTCAAAGATAAAGCAGAAGACTTTATCACACAGCTGCTGAAACAGGATCAAAAGACTTGCGATATGCTAGCTGATTTGCAAATTAAAAGAAAGAATGAAATTGCATGGAAAAAGGCGAGAGTCATAGATTTCCTAGGTAGCGTTAATTGTAGCGTGTAATGTTTAGGATTTTGTTATTCACCATTTAATTTCGAATGAAGAAAATTCGGACTTTGTTTTTTGTAGAGTTATAGTCTTTTTATGAGTGATCAATTGGTAAAATGACAAATTTACCCTTTAATTCCTAACATGACTTATTGAATGAATAAAATACCCTTTAACTATCAGTTATCAATTAGCAAACAAAGTATGACATACGCAAATAACCTATTGATTTCAATTTGTGTATGTGAAATTAACAAACCTGAGACTCCATTCAGGTATGTGTATGTGAATAAATCAGAAGCAAGTATGTGTATGTGAAAATAACAAACCTTAGAATCATGCTATATGTACACTCATAGAGTCACCCTTATCAAGAATCAAGAATATACAATTTGGTTAAGTATAGTAACTATTCATGATTTCTTGTTATCAATATTATATGTAAGGAAAACACAAATTATATATACCCAAACAAAAACTTAGTACCTTTATCCCAGCCAGCAGAGTCCGAGACATCTGCATTCAAACAAAGACAAAAACAATGCTCAAAAAACATTAATGTGAAAACTACACACGCCTATGCTATACTAAAAACCATGAAAGTGAAGGTTTTACCTGTCATATAGACCAAATCGTTCACAGTGATAAGCCAACTTTGAGTAGCTTTTGGCCTACTTACATGTTCCTCGTAATATATTATAGCAACGCATCTGCATAAATAATCATTGTAAAAAACTAAAAATATAACAGTTGCCCAAAAGCAATGCAACTGTAGATACCTCTGCATAAGCAAAAAGGTCAATAGATTAAGGCTTAATTAGAATAAACAAGTCATAACACCATCCTAAAATTTCAGTGAGTAAACAGTAAAATCAAATATTTTTAATTACAATAAAATCTTGACTTCAGTTTGACTTTTAACCGCTTATTTATCAAAATGATTTACTGTTTATATGAAACAATATTAACCTATTTAAACATGGATTTAAATATTTAAGCTGCTTATTTATCAAAACCACCTTAAACATTTCACACAACAGAAAAGGTCAAGCCTAATTTGTACACACTTAAGAGTGGATTTCAATCATAGTAGCTAACTCTTAAAACACCATGACATAACTGTATTAAAATCATAAGATTAAAGATTGAATTACCCTGCTTGAGCATCATTGTAGGACAGTTCATATGAGAGACATGGTCTATGCATCGTTGTAGGCCGTTCATATGTAAAAAAGATTAAAAACTCAACCAAAGCTCGTATGCATCATTTAAAAAAATATAAGAAGAAAATAACACTTTATCTAAGGCACACCATACCAACCTTTGACAATTTCAATGAATGTCACCCAAAGTACCATTCAACGTAATGAAAGCCGTCTCAAACTCATACACAGAAACCTCAACTTCAATATTCAACAGACGCCTAAACAACTGCATAACAAAACAAAAACCAGGTGATGTATTCAACTTGTTACATTCCAATTTTTTGTGTGAAAATAATGCATAATTTGATCTATTCGACCATAAACAATACAAAATGGAAATGAGTACGCACCTTATGGCGATGAAATGATGTTTCTCTAATCTCAATAGTGACAACATCCATATAGTCCATTTGTATACTAACTAAAACAAAACACAAAATTAAATATTTAAATGCTAAATGCAAACACCGATAATTATTATCATCAAGTGACTGTGTTGTAATATCACTAAATCTTCCTAAACATCATATGTATGCTAAATAGAATATGAATGTCGCTCAAAGTACCATTCAACGTAATGAAAACCGTCTCAAACTCATACACAGAGAACTCAACTTCAATATTCAACAAACGCCTAAACATCCGCATAACAAAACAAAAACCAAGTGATGTATTCAACTTTTTACCTTCCATTTGTTGTGTGAAAATAATGCATAATTTGATCTATTCGATCATAACAATATCAAATGGAAACGATTACGCACTTTACGGAGATGAAACGACGTTTCTCCAATCTCAATAGTGACAGCAGACATATAGTCCACTTGTATACTAACCGAAACAAAACACATAATTAAATATTTAAATGCTAAATGCAAACACCGATAATTATTATCATCAAGTGACTGTATTGTGATTATCACTAAATCTTTCTAATAATCATATGTACGTCACTCAAACTCCTAAACATCATATGTAGAGAACGGTCTTGATTGCAGAGTACGTTCCTGATTTGTTCATCATAGCCTTTATGAGATCAGTCAGTAAATATTTGAGAGAGAGTGTGAGATAGCTTAAATGAGTAAACCATACAACCCACGACACAAAATTATTGAAGATTTAGCAACACTTGTAACAAAATTGTTATTTTTTGAACACGATTAAGAATATACAGTTCATTGTAATCATCAGACATGAATACGACTAAGACCATTGTTCGATGATGATCAAAAATTAATAAATCAAATAACAAAACAAAACTAATATTCAAAAGATTGCTAACCTGAATTAGTTAGGGAGCAGCAACAAAAAAGATGAGAGGTAATTTATAAGGGAAGAAACAAATTAACATCAGAAAGAGGAGAAATCGAAAAAATAAAATTAAACCTAGATTACATACCGATCGATTGTAGCACCCGAATTGTAGAAGAAGCAAGAAGAAGTATGCGGTTATCGGCCCCTAATGATGATGATCGATATGACATGCATTATACAAAAATTTATTGCAATATATAGATGAATGTTCGACGGAGCAGTGACGGATTGCGGTGACAAAATGATCAGAGATATGTAGGAGAAGTAGATAGGGAAGGGCTGAGTGAAATCGATGTTGGTGAAGGAGCTGAGAGATGAGATGATGGAGTTGTGTTTAGGGTGAAGTGGAAAGGGATAGAGAGAACAGAGATTTGGATTTGAATTTCAATTGTGAGATATATAACCAAATTATAACATGCAAAGCAATTAATGAGCTCATTCCAACCCATTTACTATTTTGAACTTCAAATTTCAAATTAAATAATATTATAAGTTTTTAAATTAAATAATTAAATGATATTTATGATGTAATAATGGAGTACAAAATGAAGTAAGAAAAGCTTAGGTGACATAACTCAGAGCATGACACATCAGCATTGTAATTATGCTCATATTTTCTTTTATAGTAAAGGGAGATTATTAATAAATGAAAAATCTTTAAGGAAAGATGTTATTTTTTGGTGTTTTCTCACATTTATGTTTTTGAATCTCTCTCTAATATTTTTAATGGCTTCGGTGTAATTGACTTGCCACACGGTAGGCTATACATGCCGCACCTTACCAAGTTCGAATCCTTGAATAACGGTGTTCTCCTAGATTAGTGGCATAAACTTGTTGGATTCAAACTTAAGACGCACAGGAGGAAAAGACTTTGTGCAAAAACTCTTGACCAACTGGGCTATACCACGTTGGCAGACCTCTCTACTACTAAACAATAATTTTAAATAATAATTATCCTGTTTCTCTATTCTATGAAATATTATTATTGAATCATAATTTCAGTTTATCTCTTATTTGTTTAATCTTTTTTTAAACTATTTCCTTAATTTTTCCGCTTATTAATAACCTTTTATTTTTTTTCGCTTATCCTTTTTGTTTCCATCTTTGATCCAACCTCATGTAATATACAAGTTTATAACCTTATAATTTTGTCTAATATACATGTTTTCTAACTTTATAATAAACAAAAAACAAAGTAAAATGTTATAACAACTAAATTGTACATCAATGTTCTTTTTTTAAAAGCATATTAAGATGACTGTATATATTACGAGATTACATTATATTTATTCAACTTATGTAATATACGCATTTATTCAACTCGTATAACACATAAGTGTTTTTTTAAAGATTTTTTTTTATATTTACTATATAAAATTATATTTATTTAACCCATCTAAACACAAGATTCTTACCTACTAATCAATAATAAAGAGGTAATACAGCTGGTTTCCTAAAGACAATGATGATAAACTCAATACAAACTAGTTTTACACAACCCTAAACATTCTAAAAAATATCCCAATGAAAATTTATAGAAACAAAATCAAACCGTACATTATAAATCATTTCTCTATTAATGGGACAAAATATCAAAATTATAACAAAATAAAAAAATAACAAGTGTTGAGCGTGTGTGATGGCACCACTCGTAATTGCATCCTATTTCCAGGGCGAAAAGGAAATTCCCACTTTCCCGCCCACACCTCGATCAGACAATCCCATTAATAAATGATAATCCCTCATCTTCCACTTTCAAACCCTCATTTCCACTCTCCATTTCTTCCGGAACCACTCTCATCCTGCACAAATCAAGTAAGTTCAACTCACTAATCCACTATAATCTCCACTAATTTCATCCGACAATGTATCATTTTCTTCATGAACGTCTTGATCTGTACGCATCGTGTGTTTTTTTCTGTCTTTTCTAGGGTTTTGAGTGAGAGATGGTGCCGAAAAATGAAGCCACTGAAGAGCCGTTGGCAGATTCTCCGACTTCTGTGCTTGAAGATGAGGTGTGGTGTTTTTTTTATACTGTATCTGTTGTTTTTTGATTTTGTGTACTGTGTGTTACTGTGTGTGTGTGTTTGTTGTTTATGATTTTTGAAAAAGGAGTAGGTTGTGATGTGAGTGTTTGTGCTGTGTGGAAGCTCTGGCGTGGGTGTAGGTTGTGTAATTTTGAATTTTAAATGGTTACATTTTAGGTTTTTAGGGTTTAGGGTTTAATGATGTGTTTGTTAAACTGTTTTCTTTGTTCTTACAAATGTTGTATGATTTTGAAGTTAAAGTGCTTTTTTACATTTCAGGTTTTTAGTGTTTAGGGTTCAAGGATGTGCTGTTTTAAACTTTCTTTGTTTTTGCATATACTGTATAATTTTTGAATCTAAAGTGCTTGATACATATCAGGTTTCTTTAGGGTTTAGGGCTTACTGATGTGTTTTTCAAACTGTCTTCTTTTTCTTACAAATCCTGTACAAATTTGAATTTAAAGTGCTTACATTTCGTTTTTAGGGTTTAATGGTGTGTTTTTCATACTGTCCTGTTTGTTTTTAAAATACTTTAGAAATAAGAGCATCTATAATGATTTTGTAATGCTCTGCACTGACATATCAACTATTGTTGTATTCTCTCTGCTTTAGAAGTTTAAATAGTACTGTTCTTTAGTCTTATTTTCATTGTGGTTTTTGGTTTATTTTGTAGGACATCTGCAAGGAGAAAGTCGCTGTGAAAGTGGACGAAGAAACATTTCTCGAGGCTAAAAATGGCGACTCTCTTCTCATATCAGATGCAATGGCAGAGGAGGAAAAGAAACTTGAACAACAAAGGCAGTTAGAAGAAGAAAATGAGAAAAAAGAAGAAGCCACATTGAGCGACACACAATTCACTAAACTTGATGAGCTTCTTACTCAGACTCAGCTTTACTCCGAGTTCTTATTGGAAAAAATGGATGACATAACCAACGTATTTTCTTATTTCCCATTTACTTTTATCTTTCGTTCATTATTTTCAAGCTTATAACAGTTTTCGAGTTGCAGAACGGGCTGGCTGAAGATGTTGAAGAAGAAGTAAAGGAGGAACCGAAGAAAGGTCGTGGCAGAAAAAGAAAGTCTACATCAGAATACAATACAGTAATGTTTTATCTTGTTTACATATTCATTCTGTATATATTTTTTCGAGTAAAATGCTATTTTCGTAAGGTTTGACTAGTTTTTTGACTTTGGTCCAAAGGTTTGTTTTTTTCGCATTTGGATACAAACGGTTTGAAATCTTTCCATTTTCCTCCGGCTCCTTAACTTCATTCATATTTCTCCGTTATATCAGGATTTATTTCGTCCTTTTTGTTAACTTAAAGGAATTCGATCTTTTTCACTTCACGTAGAAAGGTTGAATACCTCTTTAAGTTACAAAAAAGACAGAAATACACCTGATTTAACGGAGAAAAAAAATGCATGAAGTTAACGAGCCGGGTGAAAATGACAAGATTTCAAATCTTTTGGATCCAGATGTGGGAAAACAAACCTTTTGACAAAAGTTGCAAAACTGGCGAAACCTCAGGGACGAAAACGGCATTCTACTCTATTTTTTTACTTATAATATTAATGTGGTTTTATGCAATATCAGAGGAGGGCCAAGAAAGCCGTAGCAGCGATGCTTACACGCGATGTTGAAAGCACGCCCTCTAAACACACTAATCTTAGTAAGGAAGAGAAAGCCGAAAAAGAGCAGAATGAACTTGTTCCTTTACTAACTGGTGGAAAGTTGAAACCATATCAAATCAAAGGTGTGAAATGGATGATTTCACTTTGGCAAAACGGGCTTAACGGTATTCTGGCTGATCAAATGGGCCTTGGCAAGACAATACAAACTATCGGTTTTCTTGCACATTTAAAAGGAAAGGGGATGGACGGGCCGTACTTGGTTATCGCGCCTCTGTCTACACTGTCAAACTGGTTAAATGAGATATCTAGGTATCACTTTTTTGATCCAATACCTAGTTGATATTATATTATAACATTCAATAGTCTAACTTAACTAACAAACTTCTTTTCTTGTCTGTGAAGGTTTGTGCCCTCGGTGAATGCGGTTATCTATCACGGTGATAGGAAGACACGGGATGAAATAAGGAGTAAGAAAATGCCAAAAACCGTAGGAGCGAGTTTTCCTATAGTAATTACCTCATATGAAGTAGCCATGAATGATGCTAAGAAATACTTGAGACATTACAACTGGAAGTATCTTGTGGTTGATGAGGTAATCGGTTTTCTTCGTGCTTCTATTTTTAACCACTTAAAAACTGTATGATGGTATCTAGGGCTGCAAACGAACCAAACGTTTAGCGAACAGTTTGTGAACCGTTTGGTGGGAAGTTTATAAACTAACGAACACGAACAAGAAACTTTCGTTTGTTTATGAATGGACATGAACAGAGGCTGCCACCACGTTCTTTCATTTATGTTCCTGAACGCTTGGTAACGTGTTTGTTTGTGTTTGATGGTTCATTAGTTATTTTACTTTTTATAGTTTAGTTAAATACTTAAGTTTTTCGGAACAAATAAAATATTTAATAAGTAAACTGTATTATATATTTGTTCATAAATGTTTGTTTGTGTTCATTTGTTTCCACTTTTGTTCATTTGTGTTCATGAACATTTGTTTGTGTTCGTTGCCTAAAATTAACAAACGAAGACAAACATGTTCATTTCCTTAACAAACAAACACGACAAGGTCTTGTTTATGTTCGTTCGGTTCGTTTTGCAGCCCTAATGGTATCTGAACCATCATTTTTTTCATGACTTGCAGGGTCACAGATTGAAAAACTCTAAATGCAAGCTACTGAGAGAACTAAAGTGGCTGCATGTTGAAAACAAGCTTTTGTTGACCGGCACACCTCTGCAAAACAATTTAGCCGAACTCTGGTCGTTGCTCAACTTTATCTTGCCTGATATTTTCTCATCCCACGAAGAGTTCGAGTCATGGTAAATAAATTCTTTAGTTTATTCCTAAAGTGTTATTTTTGTAATGATTCGTTTGATACGTTATACGTAACAGTATTTTTTTTAAAATAGGTTTGATTTTTCTGGAAAATCCAACACCGAGGAAGCTGAAGAAGGGAGAAAAGCAAAAGTATGTACACGTTAGATATGTAAATCAATCCCTCGTCCTTTTTTACATACAAATTTACAAATTTGATGTGCAATTATTGCAGGTGGTAGCAAAATTGCATGCTATATTGCGTCCGTTTTTGCTCAGGAGAATGAAAGAGGATGTCGAGCTTTCGCTTCCCCGCAAGAAAGAGATTATACTTTATGCTCATCTTACCGAGCATCAAAAGAATTTTCAGGACCATTTAGTCAACAAGACACTCGAAGCGTATCTGCGAGAGAAAGTGGACACTGGTACCATATACACATGTTTTTCTGATATATTAATAATAACCTTTTTGACTTTTGACCCAATACCCATAAATCCATGATTAGCGTTTGTCTAATGCGTTCAGGCAAACAAGATTTTAGTTTTAGTGGTTAATGTTTGTATTTTGATACTTTGTAGGTCGCGGTGTGAAAGGAACACTTCAAAATGTCATGATTCAGCTCCGGAAAAATTGCAACCATCCTGACCTTTTAGAGGCAGCTTTTGAGGGTTCATGTATGTCATTTTCACTACTAATTATATTTGTATAACTTTTCGAGAAAATTAATAAAATTTATTTGTTTGTAATTATATTCTACAGGTTTTTATCCGCCTGTAGAAGAGATAGTCGGGCAGTGTGGAAAATTTCAGTTGTTGGAAAGATTGCTGCAAAAGTTGCTTCCTCGCAAACACAAGGTGAGCCACATATAACATATTAATATCAGTATTAGGACACTTTTGATTAGGGCTGCAAACTGAACGAACACCAACGAGGCCTTGTTCGTGTTTTAAGGAAATACATGTTGTCACGAACAGTTGGTGAATACTTAAAGAGATTTCTGTTCGTGTTCGTTCATTAAGGAAATGAACTTGTTTGCCTTTGTTCGTTAATTTTAGGTACCGAACATGAATACGTACCGAACGGGAATTCATTTTTGTGTTCTTTCATTGAAGAAATGAACTTGTTTGTGTTCGTTCGTTAATATTGGGTTCCGAAAACAAACGAATGTTCATGAAAGCGCACGAACACAAGCGGGCATTAATGCATACAAATGAACACACATAAGTGTTTATGAGCTAAAACGAAAACAAACTAATGATCATGAACACAAACAAACATAGATAAATAAAACTTATAAAACCCCACACACAAAACGGACACAAATAAATGCAGACACAAACAAACACGTTACTGAACGTTCATGAACATAAATGAACGAACACAGCGTGTTCGTTCATTTATTAAATGGACGAACACAAACAAACTTCCCCTCGAACGGTTCATGAACCGTTTGCTGAAAGCTCAGTTCATTTGCAGCCCTACTTTTGATATTGTAAGTTTTACCATTTCTTTGTTTCTTTTGATTGTTAAACTCGTTATTGATTTTGATAAACAGGTTTTAATCTTCTCTCAGTGGACAAAGGTTCTTGATATAATGCATTACTACTTCAGTGAGAAAGGTATGCCGGTATGCAGAATTGATGGCAGTGTGAAACTGGAGGATAGAAGACAACAGGTAAGCACAGCTCAGAGAACTTTTTATGTATGGTTCATTTACTATTTGTTAGTTAGACTTTGGTTGATTCAACTTACCATTATATAATTTGGTTTCTTTTACAATTATGCAATAACAGATCCAGGACTTTAATGATGTGGACAGCGAGTATAGAATCTTTCTTCTGAGCACTCGGGCTGGTGGGCTGGGAATCAATCTTACTTCAGCGGATACTTGCATATTATATGACAGTGACTGGGTAAACTATTCGGGTTTTTATGTTTACTTGACCCGTTAAACCTTTATACTCAAAATTGACCTGTTTATCTCTGGTAACATTTTATATAATTTCACCCGATGCCCTTTTTAACCTTTTGTCATTATTATGCGTTTGGAGTGCAGAACCCTCAAATGGATTTACAGGCAATGGATAGATGTCACAGAATTGGCCAAACAAAGCCTGTTCATGTATATAGGCTTGCAACTGCTCTATCTTTTGAGGTATTTTTTATTTCAACCGTTTTTTAATTTGCTGTTCTCCTTGTTCTTTGAGTAAACATCTTATGTCGAATAATATTTGTAGGGTCGGATGCTGAAACGGGCATTCAGTAAGCTAAGGCTTGAGCATGTGGTGATTGGTAAAGGTCAATTTCAGCAGGAAAGAATAAAAAACAATGAAGTTTTGGATGTATGTATTTGTTTTTAAAGAGAAGTACTGATTACCTACTTGTTTCTCTATTTGTTTACTTACAATGGTTTCCTTTTTTTTGTAGGAAGAGGATATGTTGGCGCTTCTGAGAGACGATGACAATCCCGAAGATAAAATGGTGCAGACAGATATAAGTGACGAGGATCTTGAAAAGGTGTTGGATCGAAGTGATTTGATTGCTTCTGGACCTGCAAAGGCGGATGGGAAACCGAACTATGTGACAAGTACGCTTCCGCTTAAAGGTCCTGGTTGGGAGGTGGTGATACCGACTGCCACTGGAGGAATGCTTTCAACTGTCAACAACTAACCAGTTGTTTCCTGTTTCACCCTTTTGGTTTCGGTTTATTTGCTTTACATGGTCCACGTTTTGGGAAAACTTTGGAATGGTGTTTTTGTGTAGCGAGAGATGTGATTTTGGGGTCCATGTAATTGAAACTAAGGGAATTGGCTGAAAGAATGCTACGATCTCTTCTTTCATGAAGGGAGAATTTGAAGTGACATCTAGTATCTAGTATTATATTTACTACTTTTGGATGGAAGTTAAATTGGTTGACATCACAAAAAGTTATATAGAGACTAAACTACTAAAAGTTAAAATCGGTTTTGGTATTTGGAATCGCAACTGGTAATTTTTACCATGTAAGATCATAGGAGTACCCGTGGTGAAACCCATAGTTGTGACAGGTACCCACAGTATGATTGTATCTACCGGAGTTACCATTGACCATAGTTACTACTAATGACTAAGTTGTTAACTAGTAGTAACTTGATACTCATAACGAAGACCCCTCAAGGGATCTGACCCTTGGATCCATTGGGCAGTGTCCCTTTGAACCTTAGGCCTCCTTGATTATATTTATTTTGATCTTAATACTTCAGTTATAAAAGATAACATTGACAAACTACCAAAAAGTCACCAAAAACACTAAAACAATAAATTGGGAATGGTAATTTTCTACAAAAAAGTACAAAAGTAAATTCCAACTTAAAAGAACACGTAATTCACCTAAATTCTAATTTTAAAAATTCTTTAGAAAAGTACATTTTTGTAGATGATTATTAAACATAACCCTACAACCCTATAATCAATATATGCATTTGATAATGTTTAATTTTCTTCCAACTAAAATGGTGTATGAAAGAATGTTAATCAAACTAAACAACATGAACATGAAAACAAACTGAAGCCTACAAACTCGCAGTTACAAATTCACTCAGCTCTCATTTATCCTGTTACTGTGTGCATAATAACTCTCTTATCGCCATCCTTGCACAGGCCATCGACAGTTAGGATCCGGTCGCCACAATGAAGATCATGCCATCGTCCTATCCGCCCTTGTGTCACTACCTCCAGCTTTCTTCAAGGAGAACAATTTACTCACAAACCGCCAAGCTCGGCTGATGTTCTGGTGACCGCACTGATTGTTGTCGGATTCATCGTCATCAACTAGTCGCATTGATCTAGAGAGCTTCTCGTATCTGGTGTTGGGTTGATTTCGGTCTAAAGAGAATGATCTTTTCTCTTTTGGTCAAAACTTGTAGCCAAATCACCCATTTGTTTCTCTAAGAGTCTAAGGTTGTAGTCAAGTTGAATGGAATATGTTACTTCAACGGTTGACTTTTCAAATAGTCTTGTTGAGTGGTTGGATTGGAAGCATGCCAGTGAGATACGTCACTTCTGTCATTTTAATTAATTAATTTGTGCGTGTTATTGTTAAAGTGGAATTGACCGTCGGAAAGCCATCAGAATGTGACACGTGGCGCATGTACGATGGTATATGTGTCCGCAATAATCTCACATAGATGTGACATAATTACGCAACATAATCCGTACGCAACCTACTATATTAATAACTACGTAACCTCTGTTTATAATTATGTGCAAAATTGATAACTACGAAACCTACGTTTATAATCATGTGCAAACATAATTACGCACATTATACACACAACACCCGTCAACGTTTTTTTAAATGACTTATTTTCCCGTAGAATGTATAGCAAGACTATTATCAAATCAAGCTATTTTAAATGCTCAATTTTATAATGTAACTTTTCTTTAAAAATCGTATAAAAAAGTAATACGCCTTTAAGAAAATGGGAACTCATAAAAAATTAACAATAATAAGCTATTCCAATTTTATCTCTCCAAACCTTTGTTTTATGTTGACGTCGCATCCCTATTTCACCTTAACCATTGATTCACTAGATAAACGGCCCATAATCCTTCGTATCATTCGCAGGTTAAGCAAGCCCCCATTTGTACAAATCTTACACACACTACACTTTGGGATGAATTTTGACATGTTTGACTTGCTTACTTTTTCATTAAATATTTGACTTAAGTAAATTGACACGTTAGAGATTAAACCCTAACCCAAAACGGTCCATTCCAAGTTATAATCACCTCTAACAAAATACATTTGTCTCCTTTACATAAGTGCACAAGTTCACACAATGGATCTCCAAATGCTTTTATAAGTAGATGTAAATGCTAATAATAAAATAGAGTGAGGGAGATGGACCATTCAGTAAATCTTGATAAGTAGTCAGTAGATATGATTAATGCCACAAATGCAACTAATTTTGCAAGTACAACGCAAAATCATAAGTGAATGAATTAGATGGTATTAATATTCCATGGTAATATGCCATGACCTTAGAATAAATGTGGCTATTCGAAGACGGAGAATTTAAAAGTCTTGCACTTTGGCAGCTAAGACTGGAGGGATTCCTCGAGCAACTTCGGGGGAGAGATTTGAGAGTCCCATAACTCCATCCGGAGTTCCAATCTACAAATGAGGGAATCGGAGATAAAAAAGTTGTATATTCTATGATGTGCGTGTGTGTGTATGTGTGCACGTGTTGATGGAGTTTGATAGGGAGATACTAACCACAGTGTCAACAAAGGGAGCCGTTAGGGGATGCTCGAGCATCAATCCTCCAGCAACATTAAGCGTTACCCCATCATCTATCTACCACACCAACCAAATCAAAACCATGAAACCGACATATATACATACATACATATACAAATATTCAGTGAACATCATTACAGCACACTAAATTCTTAAGAGAACAAATCTAAACCCTTTAAAATCACCAAACTTCTTAGATATACATGCGTAAGATTATGTACATAAGGAACCAACAAATTAATTTGTTGATGTGTTTTTTTTTAGTTTCGTACCGTTTGCCTACACATGTGTAGGTTATACACATAAACAAACAACCAAACTAATATCTTCATAAAATTTTTTTAGAACTTCAGGAGAGACGAGTAAGAAACAATAAACATTCCCCATTTTTCGTTTTTAAATATTTTAAGATTAAAAAAACAAACGGTTCATATTGTTCTGTGTGTTATATAGTGTGTTGCATAGATCCCTCTCTTTCACACATAATATTTCTTTTTGGGCAAGTTTCTGTTTTGAAATTCGTAGCTAATTAATTGTATCGTTACAAAGAACTGACAATACTGATATGGGTATTGGGTCTACTAATCTCCTCTCTTTTGTTGACACTTAAATATTGCATTTTCAAGGAACAAAGGAGTGAGTATTGTTTTCTTTTTACATTACCAATCTATCGATGACCTCATCTGGTATATCATGAAAATAAACCTGCACAACAAGAAGTTTTAACAAAATTTAGTAACAATTCTTAATGGTTAGGGATTTAAGATTCTACATTCTTAAAAACTAGCCCATTTTTGTTGCGGTCGTACGACGCAAATAGTAAGTTTAACCTTCAATCAAGTCACAGTTTGTTGTGAAGAACAGGTTGTTGATCTTTTATTGTTCAATGGTGGGAATTTCAACCAAAGTACTTAAAAAACGCATCGATTTGGTTGTTCTTTATCTCAAACAGGTAAAAAGAGGTTAGATTAAAAAAGGATACGGGTCAAATGGGTCAAACCAACTGGAACCATCCGAAGTTTAATTTTAAGGTATACAAGTATACAACCTCCTAAACAATTTTATTCAAAGATTTAGTTTATTGTTTTGTAATAACATCGTTTAGAAATCACAACTAACTATTTGAAATGAAAATACAGAATCGAGATGATGATGATGATGATGTAGAAAAAGGAATACCTCCGATTTATCCCATCCTTGTTTTCTGATCCCCGTTGAAAGGTTGGTTACGACTACAGATCCTACAACAACTGCACCACCTCCCGAATATCCTGAGAAAGATGACAAGACAATCGATGATTTTGTACGTTTGATCACATCAACATTTTAGAGTAAAAGTAGTTGGTAAGAAGCAAACAGAGCAAACCTTTGACAAAATGTCGCGCTTCTTCTTTGCTCGATGGTTTTTCCCGAATCATCCCTTCATACACCACCACCTCAAATTAAATCAGAATACCATTAAGTTTTATGTGTGTATTATTGATGAACAAATTGAGTGCAAATTGTCTTCAGATTGTTCTTGATATATTATTAAGATCTTAACCAACATCATGTGATATTTCATATGCGTTTTATAAACAATATATCTCACTTTATCTCGCAATAAAGTAACAATGAAAGAAGAGACAGGAATAGAGCATACTGTGTCGGCTGTTATTAGCAGTGTGGGGCGTGCATTTTCCTCCTTATGACCTTGAATTCCAAGCCGTGAAACGATGGCGTCGGCCTGATTAGTTTAAAATAAACGTAGTCCATAAATATGAAAAAATCACCGCTTCATTTTTACAAGATCAAACCAATATGGTCATTTTGTATTGTAAAGGCTCATTATGTATTGTTCAATAAGTTTAAAATTATCTTAAGGAAAACTTTTCGCATAAACCGTGTAAGTTGGAGAATATGGTCATTTTGTACTGAAAAGCTCCCTGTGGGTGTGCAGCACGAAGCATTAGAGCATGATCATAGATAAGAATGTACCTTTGCCGCGGCTAGAGCCAACACCAGATCCTCTGGCTTTTCCCTCCTGATACTCATCTCATCAATGTCTGCAGCCTAACTCACAAACCAAAATCAATCAATTTTCTAAATCCCCAAATATTGGACATTGAAAATAGTTTACTTGGTTGTAGGCTTGTAAACGAATCGAACGTACATGAACAATTAAACAAACACGGCTTTTCTTGTTCGTGTGCGTTCGTTAAGAAATTTAGTGTGCCCATGTTCATGTTCATCTTCGTTTTTAAGTGTATAAACAAACGATTCACAGACGCAAACGAATGAACATAGATGGACGGACATAACCGAACCAACACCAACTAAAAGTAAAGGCGAAATTCAATATGTTGGGCCTAAAATATTTATAAAACTACTATAAATTGTAACAAGTAATATTTTAACTTCATAAAACTAGACTAAATGGTAATAGGTGATATTTTAAACTCTTAGAACTAGACTAAATTGCAATGAGCCTATTTCTTTTAAATAAATATATAAACAAACATAATAAATAATTCTACCTGAACGAACATAAACGAAAGAGACATGTGCTCATGTTCGTTTGCTTAGCTAAATAAAAAAAACAAATACGTTCATCTCCGTTCATTTAATATATAAACTTCCGCCGAACAGTTCACCGAACATTTTGCAGCCCTACTTGGGTGCCTCACCCATTTCAAAATGTATCTTAACTTTTGTAGTAAGAATCAATAAAATTTAAACTCTACAACCAAATGGTGTTCATTTTTAGAAACCAAACAAAACCCATAAACCATTTTGAGTCCAAATAGTCATCGAACTGTATAGCAATTAGTGTGTATCTCATCACTCACCATAATTGTGAAATCAAAGCCCATCTCCTCTAATATTTTTCTACGAGCCATTGAAGAAGAACCCAGTATTATCTTGGCATCTTTCAGCTTAATATTAACAACAGAATCAACATAAAATTCAGTATAGGTATTAAACTATTAAATATTAATCATCACTTTATTTTTTACAAATAAGGGGTTAAGAGAGTATCAGACCTGAAATTTAGGGTTCGCCATTGAAGTTTCTGTTTCTTCCTCACAATCGAATCGAATCGAATGAATGAAGGATAAAATGTAACGAGTGGACCCAACTGGCGGCAAAACTTGCTTATCTTTCTCCTTTGTTTGTATGACTAGTGGGTACATGTATAATACATAAAATAATGTTTAAAAGAGTATTTATCTATGCAATATATCTGTGATAAACCGAACCGATACAGATCGTACTTTGGTCTTTGTATCGGTGTTATTGAAACTGAGATCTATTTTTATGGTTTCGATCGATGTAAAATACGTGTTGGTATCCTTTTAAACATATCACTACTTTATTTTTGTGTTTCTCTTTTCATTACTATAATGAGTGTCAGTATCATAATAACCTAAATTGACGTGAACCAAATTCCCATGACGTAGCATTTGGAATACCACTAGTTTATATTATTGTTGATGATGAACGCCAACATGATAAAAACAATCTTCGATCACTTGTGAACTCACCACCACTACCAAAGTATGATCAGTTAGTGAAAAATGTAGACCAAATTGAGAAGCGTTCTCATTAACTCGATCCACCCAACGATCCCACTTGACTACAACTTCAGTGTTCTCATTAAGCGATCCACCCATCGATCCCACTTGAGTCACTTGACTACAACTTCACTTGAGATGGGCGTTAAAGGTGTTATTAGGTCATCAAGTTAAGAATTGGCGAACATATGATTTTAAACATGAAACTCTTAGATGGACGACTTTGGATTAATTTGACTAATTATGCATTACAAATGATAAGATGATTATATAGAGTGGCATTTTAGGGGTGGGATAAGGCTTAAGAACATTAGGTCCTGGGTTCGATTCCACAAGGGGGTTTTCCAGATTTATTGGGTTTTCTCCTATTGGTGTATAGGCATTATAACCTAGTGGAGATGGATATGATCAGATGGTTTCGCTAGTGGCACGATGATACTCCAGTTGATCCGTCAGTAATCCAAATTTACCGTTAAAAAAATTAATTAAATCAAGATGTAGTAGTAAGTTGAGAATTTGCTATAGTCACGATTTTGGTAGTATGTCAGTGTTTCCTCAAATGGGGTATGCATCAAAATCCCATTCCATTTATGTTAATTACACAATTTGCATCCATATGACTAGTTTATTAACTTATAAGTAGCCTACTTGGATGGAGGGTCGTATATCTAAGTGTTTTCCATGATAAGAAAAAATACATAATCAAGTCAATGATTAGCTTGAAGCCCAGATCAACTCTAATCAAGATAGAAACTGCAAATAATCACACATACCCAAATATGTAATAAAACATTAAGAAAACTAAGTGTCATGCTTGTTACACACAAACACCAACTTATCTTAAAGTTTTTATAATGAGACAAGTTTAGGGGCGTGAGATCGAAGATGAGTTAGTTTTATAATTTTTCTCGGGTATGATATCAGATGATATCCAGCCTGATTACCCGAAATATACATGCTCATTCACTAATATTTTTGTTTTTATATTAACAATTTCCTTGGGTAAAAAATTAAATAGTGTGAAATGTATTTGAGAATATCATACACGTAATTTTTAACACATAACTGAAATGTATTTGAGAATATTAAATACGTAATTTATAAAATATGATAGGAATATTTGATACCCGACAAGTAATTGTCTAACATATACCAAATGGGTATTATGCCAAGTATGAGATACAATTTTATAACCGGGTATGTGCTGAAATTATCAATACACGTTTCATTGCCATTCCTAAGATAGGCGCCATGGACTCCCACAGTCGCCAAGGATGGAGATTCCCTCATCGTTGTAATTAAAAACTTTTTCACCACTCCCACGTTCATTAAGTCTTGTTACAAGTTCTCTACCAAACCTCACCATTGAGTCAGACAAATGATCAAAATCATAAAACACAAAAAACATCTTTGTATTAAAACATTCTTCAATAAACCTCTCTAAATATTTTGTTCCTTACGATTGTATAAATGTGATCCAATAAAAAATGACATATGCAAACATAATATCTTAAAGTAATGCCTACCATGAACAAATTTTTCGTCTTTTCTTTACATCTTTTATGTGATATTGCACTTCTTTTACCTTGTTTTTCTTCATATATCCTTCATATTTATATCCGTATCTTTGAAAACCACGCGCGGGGGAGGGGGGGGGGGTCGAAAAAGTATACATAATATCTTAAAGTAATGCCTACCATGAACAGATTTTTCGTCTTTGTCTTTACATCTTTTATGTGATATTGCACTTATTTTACCTTGTTTTTCTTCATATATCCTTCATATTTATATTCGTATCTTTGAAAACCACGCGGGGGGGGGGGGGGGGGGGGTCGAAAAAGTATATACTCAAAAAATTCTATTAAACGGGGGGTCGAAAACATATATACCCAAAAATTTCTATACGAAAACTTTTCAAAAAGTTTGAGGGGTCGGCCGTCCCCTCCCGCCTCCACTATGTTGCACCCCTGGTCATGAGAACCTTACATGGTAAATCTATATGTATTGGGGGTTGTTAGTCGAAACATTTATACTATAGTTGGTTTTGTGATGATCATTTTTGTCGGTATAGATACAAGAGTCTATAACAACTTTTTCATGTAGATTTACATATTGTGGTGTTGTTTTTTCATATAAATGAAAGTTATAAAATTCTAATTTAAATAGTAGACATGATTTAACAAGTCATATATGCACGTTATAAAAAAAAAAAAAAGAAAGAATAAAAGAAAAAGAAAAAAAATAAGATCCCCGTAGAGGAGACAATAAGAAGTAGGAGTTGTCTTGAATCAAGATCTTTAACTTTTCACAAAGTACACAAGACTCTTGTTTGGGGTTTCTCTCCCATAAAACCCCATATTGCACTTTTCTATCTCTCTCTTGTCTTCTTCATCAAACTCCCTTTTTCTTTAAACTCATTTTGCTACACTTCTTTAACATCATATTGGGCCCTCAACCCACCTCTCACTCTCTCATTATTTCTAGAGAGAGAAATAAGCACAAAAAAAAAACATGTATTCATTAATTCATGTTGTTATTTCTCCTTTTGAGAATCATGTTTTTTAGCACTTCAAAATTCTCATCCATACGAGGATGCTTCTCTCAACATTCACATTCGAAGATCTTTGTAGTTACCCAAACATTTACTTTGGTTATTATCAGTGACATATTTGATTAGGTTGGATTACATGTAAAAGGGGAGAAAAGTAAGTGATGTTAATTAAAAGAAAAGATGATTTAAAACGAGTCATGAGCTAGGCGGATTAGGTTGAGGGTACCAGTGTAACATGACTCGGATTAAACCTTTTCTGATGTGTTAATGCATAAGTTCAAACGCAAGAAAAAAAAAGTAATTAATCCCAAAAGAAAGCGAAATGGCAAGATTAATTTTAAGAATGTTTTAAACTTTTAGTATAAGTTAACTAATAACATTGTTTTTGTAATTCCCTTTAAGATTGTTTTAGACCTTTAGTATACGTTAACGAATAACATTGTTTTTGTAATTCCCTTTTTGTGTATATTTTAATCTTAAAGTGTACATTATATTGGAATTTTTATCAAATCCGATGTTCGACCCGGTAATAAAAATCGACTAAAATCACGTTAACCATAGTAAAAAGGAGTTATAGACCTTGATGTCACATCCCAACCGATGGCGGAAACATCGGGATGAGACGAACAAATTGCTCAAAACTTCATAACGCTATGTGACAATATAGATTAAATTCAAATTTCATTCAAGACTAAGTTGTCATACAAAAATTCCAAATAATAGTCAACAATTGTTTCAAAACGATATAACATCAAAATAGATAAATTAATCTAGGTGTGTATCTAAGTCCACCTAAATCTTGTTTCATCTTGTAACATCACCTCATCAATCAACTGCAGCATGTATTAAAATATATCAACAAAAAGTTGGCGAGCATACAAGTTTTGTTACGTAACATAATATAGAATAAATTTGTTTAAAGTCTCATATCCAACATGAACCATAATATGCAAGTTTACTAGCATGCCGAAACGGTGTACTATATGTTCAAACCCAAGAATCCAACGCGTTAAAATAGCCTATCCCAATAGAGTAGCGGGAGGTTAACATGTTTAACTTAACAATACCCCAAGTTTCGTGGGCGGTGCGTTAATCCTGTAGCGCTATAATTGTTAAGGTAGGCTAGCAAAGTTAATGAAGCATATATCGACACAAATAGTTTACATTAGCATAACAAGTCTAAAAAGCATCACATAGTCTCATGTTAAGCATGGATAGAGATTAAAATAGTTTAAGTGTCGTGCGATTTTGTATAAAGTATATGTTGCATCCAAAGTGTAAAAAGGAAAAAGGGATCGAGTATGCTCACGGTTTTGCAAGCTTTCCCACTTGAAATCCCGCGAACGTTGTTGGTTGATGGATTAGATTCGAGCACCTTGTCCTTCTACACGAAGAAACATAGGCATGTGAGTATTGGGAATTAGCGGAAGGTTATGGATTCGGAATTAAAATAACGTGAAATTAGTATTATGAAAGTAATCATCTTGTACTCATAACACTTGTTCTTGACACTATAGAACCTCAAGGGTTTGGTATGTTTTTATGGATTCAAAGATCCATTAGAATCGTAACAAGTGTATGGTCTTTAGATGATGTAACCTACTATTTTGACAACTGACCACTTGTTCATCATCAAGAGTTCGGTTACTTTGATAATATATAAGTATTATATAGTGTACATTAAGTCATATAGGTCAAGCATGAGGTATGAAGTTGAACCATCCATTTAGGAACCTCTTTGTAGTTTACATAAGTCAAGTAGGAGGTGGAAGAATTTACCATCCACTTAAGACCTCTTTGGATTCACCACTATACATGTGTCTTAGACACAAGGAGGGTCATGAACTTACAAGTAAGGAAAGAAATGAGATAACTAAGCTATGAAAATCATCAAGTAGTGTGTGGATTCAATGATGGATAGCCCAAGCTAGTCCAAATATCACACATTCATCAAGCTTATCTTGAACACTACTTGTGGGTGTAAACCCTAGTCGAAAACATAAAGTTTGTGATGTTTTAACCTCTAATTTGACATGTCTCAACCTTGTTTTTAAGCCTAACCAACCACATATAGTGTTGTAAGCATTAGGACATAGGTTTGAGATGAGTTGAACTCAAGTTAAACAAGTTTTATAAAAGTTTGAAGAATATAAATCAAAACAGTCCACTTTGGAGCCTTTTTCATGACATTCCAGGGCCTAATTTTCATGGAAAACCATTGGAGATGTGCAAAGGTCAAACCAAGCAAGTGGGAAAAAGAATGGAGTGTTTTCGTTGAGAAACGAGTGAGTTACACTCACTTTCGTGAAGAAGAGTAATTCTGCCCGAATTTGCAACTTTTAGCTTGATTATGGAGGATTAGAGAGTGTTTTGATGATTAGAAAAGTGTAAAAAGGCTTGGAGAATGATGGGTTTTTATAGGGAAGGATTAGGGTTGGGTTTGGTGGAGTATTAAATGTTAAAACATGCTTAAAACTCAAAACAAACACAAAAAACCCGCCTAAATTTGCTGCTGGAGGGGCTGGTCGCGCTTCTGCTGGTCGCTGGGAAGGAGAGCTTAAATGCTTTAAGTTCCCGGGTTTAAGCAGATATGGTGCTTTGGCGGAGTGGCTAATGTGTTGTTTATTGAACCGGGTGACCGGGGTTTGAGTCCCGCGGTCACCGGTTTTGTGTATTTTTTTTATTATTATTAAAACCCATACTACTTATAGATATGTACACAAATGGTCCCTGTAAGTTCTAAAATTAGTAAAATACCAATTAAACCCTTAACTTTATTATGTTTATAACATGCCACCATTAAACTACCTAATCTACTAGATTATTATATATATATATATATATATATATATATATATATATATATATATATATATATATATATATATATATATATAAAAGAATTAACTTTTTAATTTAATTTTTTTAAGGTTTTTAATTAATTAACGAACTAGTAATCATATACGTAACAAGTTTAATGAAATTAGTTTAATGAGTATCAAGTTTCATTGCGTAATAACAAATTGAGAATTTTGGATAATATGATGCTCCAACATGATTAAAATAGTTTCGTTCTCATTATGATCAATAGTCTCAATTACAAATAAAAAAAAAACGAAAGTCGATTACGAAGAGAGTACAAGGGACGCTTTCTAATTATGGAAATACGAAAAACCGGGCGTTACAGTCTCTCATCCTTTAGGAAATTTCGTCCCGAAATTTAGGAAGAAGTAACGAAAAGATGCGGATACTTGGTCTTCATATCACTCTCGAGTTCCCAAGTAAATTCAGCGCCACGCTTTCCTTCCCATCGAACCTTTACGATAGGAATTCGACTGCGCCTTAGTTTCTTGATATCTCGGTCCATGATTTCGACAGGTTTTCCACAAAATGCAAGGTGTCGTTGATTTGGAGATCTTCATGAGGAACTTGGAGTGCTTCATCAGTGAGACACTTCTTGAGATTCGAAACGTGGAACGTTGGATGAACTTGCTGAGTTCTTGAGGTAAATCGAGTCGGTATGCCACCTTACCAATCCTCTCGAGTATCTTGAAAGGACCAACATAGCGAGGGGCCAGTTTTCCCTTTTTACCAAAACAAACTATTCCCTTCCAAGGAGATACCTTGAGGAGTACATGATCACCAACGTTAAACTCCATGGTTTACGTCTCTTGTCAGCATAGCTCTTTTGTCGACTTCGAGCCTTGAGTAGATTACCACGGATTTGAAGAATCTTATCCGTCGTTTCTTGTATGATCTCAGGGCCAGTAATTTGTTTGTCACCAATCTCATGCCAGCTAAGAGGAGATCCACATTTGCGACCATACAATGCCTCGAAAGGAGCCATTTGAATACTGGAGTGGTAGCTATTGTTGTACGAGAATTCGATCAAAGGTAAATGTACATCCAACCACCACCAAAGTCGATGACACAAGAACGGAGCATGTCCTCTAGGGTTTGGATAGTACGTTCAGTCTGTCCATCCCTTTGAGGGTGGAAGGCCGTACTGAGATTCAAATGGGTACCCATAGCGGACTGGAAAGTTTGCAAAGACGGGAAGTGAAGCGACCATCACGGTCAGAGATAATGTCAATGGGTATACCATGACGACATATGATTTCATTAGTGTAGATTTGAGTAAGTTTCTCAACTTTGAAGTCTTCGCGAATAGCAAGGAAATGCGCAGATTTGGTGAGACGGTCGATGATTACCCAAATGCTATCATGACCAGAAGGTGTTCGAGGAAGTTTGGTTATGAAATCCATAGCAATGCTATCCCACTTCCAAACAGGGATTTCGGGCTGATTGAGCAAACCAGACGGACGCTGGTTTTCAGCTTCGATTTTCGAACAAGTGAGGCATTTCGAAACGTAGATGGCAATGTCCTTTTTCATGCCAGGCCACCAATAGGATGTACAAAGATCATGGTACATCTTATCAGCACCAGGATGAATCGAGTACTTGGATTTGTGTGCCTCGGTCATAATGAGTTCACGAGATTGTCGCGATTTGGCACCCAAATACGATCAAGATAGTATTGAAGTCCGTTTGATTTCGTCACGAGTTGATCCATAGGAGCACCTCGTACTTCGTCAATTAGACTTCCTTCATTTGCTGATGAGTATTAGAGCTTCACGAATACAAGTGTGGAGATCGCTTGAGACTTGAAAACAACGAATGCTACTAAAATGATCCCTACGACTAAGAACATCGGCCACGACATTTGCTTTACCAGGATGATAGCGAATCTCGCAGTCGTAGTCGTTAAGCAATTCCACCTAATGTCGCTGACGCATGTTTAGTTCCTTTTGGTCAAAGATGTGTTGTAGGCTCTTATGGTTAGTGAAAACCACACACTTTGTACCATATAGGTAGTGTCGCCAAATCTTTAACGCAAAAACAACTGCGGCAAGCTCGAGGTCGTGGGTAGTATAGTTTTTCTCATGTATTTTGAGTTGACGAGAAGCATAGGCAATGACTTTGTCTCGTTGCATGAGCACGCAACCAAGACCACGATTTGAGGCATTGCAATATACCACGAAATCATCATTCCCATCAGGAAGAGCAAGAATAGGAGCGTTACAAAGCAAGTTCTTGAGAGTTTGAAAAAGATTCCTCTTGTCAGGACCCCAAGCAAAAGGTTTCTCTTTTTGAGTCAACGAGGTGAGAGGAACAACGATTTTTGAAAAGTTCGAGATGAATCGACGGTAATAACCTGCCAATCCTAAGAAAGAACGGATTTCAGAAGGAGTTTTAGGCGCGGCCCAATTCTTCACTGCTTCGATTTTGGAAGGGTCAACATGGATTCCTTTTTCACTAACAACGTGTCCAAGGAATTGGACTTCTTTGATCCAGAATTCGCATTTGGAAAACTTCGCGTATAGACGATTACTACGCAAAAGTTCGAGTATGAGGCGTAAATGACGTTCATGGTCAGCCTGCGTCTTTGAATAAATAAGAATGTCGTCGATGAAAACGATTGCAAAGCGATCCAAATATGGTTT
Organism: Scalesia atractyloides; assembly: GCA_947069175.1. Lineage (NCBI taxonomy): Eukaryota > Viridiplantae > Streptophyta > Magnoliopsida > Asterales > Asteraceae > Scalesia > Scalesia atractyloides. Next base: position 25,914,186 of record CAMTDV010000013.1, read on the forward strand.
ACAAACACGATTCATAAGATCCATGAACACGGCTGGTGCGTTGGTCAAGCCAAAAGGCATAACTTCGAACTCATAATGTCCATAGCGAGTGCGAAATGCGGTTTTGGGAATGTCCTCTTTAAGAACACGAAGTTGGTGATAACCAGATCGAAGATCGATTTTGGAGAAGCAAGTTGGGGCTTGAAGTTGGTCAAATAGATCATCGATACGCGGAGAGGGTAACGATTCTTGATGTGAGTTTGTTAAGCTCTCGATAGTCGATGCACATGCGAAACGAGCCATCCTTTTTCTTGACGAAGAGTACAGGAGCACCCCAAGGTGAGGTACTTGGTTGTATGAAACCCTTATCGAGGAGTTCTTGGAGTTGAGTAGATAACTCTTGCATCTTAGAAAGTGCAAGACGATAAGGAGCTTTGGCAACATGAGTCGAACCAGGTACGAGATCAATACGAAAATCAACGGATCGAGGTGGAGGAGGACCAGGTAAATCTTCAGGAAAGACGTCAGGGAAGTCGCGCACTACTGGAACATCACTTACGCTTTTTCCCTTGCCTTTTTCTTCCACAACGTGGGCTAAAAAGGCAAAGTACTGTTTACGTAAGTACCTATTCGCTTGTGTGCAGGACATCAATTTTAGTCCTTTTGAAGGTCGGTCTCCATAGACGCGTAAGGTGTCACCAGAAGGAAGAGGTAAACGAACGCATTTCTCGTGGCAAGCAATTTCAGCATGGTTCTTGCGAAGCCAATCCATGCCTACTATGATGTCGAAACTACCCAGTTGCATGGGTATAAGGTCGATAGGGAAGGTGTGCTCGTTAAGAGTGAGAAGACAGTCACGAAGAACGGAATCGACTAAGATAGACTTGCCATTGGCAACTTCAACGGAAAACGACTTAGGCAGTTTAGAGGTGTATAATTTAGCAAAGGTTCAAATTCAACAGACACAAAGCTTTTGTCCTCACCAGTATAAAGCATTGAAGCGTAAAGGTTATTGACGAGAAACGTACCATTAACGACTTCATTGTCATTGCGCGCTTGGTTTGCATTGAGGTTGAAAGCTCGTCCTCTAGCAGCTTGTTGTTCCTGATTCAATTGAGGGCATTGAGGACGAAGGTGATTTGTGTCACCGCATTTGTAGCAGGCTCTAGCTGGTTTGCGTTTTGAGCTTGTTGGGCTTGAGGCGTAGGATTGTTCTTACAATAGGCGGTGTTATGGCCAAAACGGTTGCAAATGGTACAATGGCGACAATTGACGTTGGCAGGCTGATGATAGTTGCAGGTAGTACACTTTGGGTGAATCCCAATGTATGGCTTTCGATCGCTTGCAGGTGTAGCAGGGTTTGGGTTAACAGCTGGTACAACCGCGTTACAACTAGGGTTCGATTGCTTTCGCTTCTTCCCCTTGTTGCCACTTGATTGTTGGGTAAGTTGATGGGCTTGTTTGGAGGAAACTGGGGTTGAAGTTTGCTTATCGCGAATGCGATTGTTGTTTAGGGAAGCGGCGAGGCAATAAACGGCTTCGATATTATCTAGTTTGGCTGCCTCGATGGTATCTCGCATAGCAGGAGCTAATCTATGGAGGTACTTGCGGATTTTGCGATCGAGGGTCGAAACAAGGTAAGGAACAATAAAAATGAGTTGCTTGAAATGGGTGGTGTTGGTTATCGTCGCCAATTTGTTTTAGAGTCCAAAATTCATCTTCTAGCTTTTGTTGCTCGTGCGCGGGACATATTTCTTCCATCATGAGTGTCTTAACTTCCTCCCAAGGTAAAGCGTAAGCTTCTTCGTTGGAACGAAGATTCCTTTCGTTTGTCCACATTCAAGAGCTCGGGCTTGGAATACCCCTGTCGCACTACGCGTTTAGAGCTCTTCGGGACATTTTGATGAACGTGACCTCTATGCTGTCGAACCACTCGAGCATAGCAGTCACCCCATCGTTGCCATGAATGGCTTAGGGTTGCAAGATGAAAAGTGCTTGTAATTAAAGTTCACAGTTTTGGGTTGAGCCGCTTTCGATTCCACAGAACCATTGGGGGTGTTCGAAGCTTGAATTTCGGTGACGATCTTTGGGACAATACGAGCGATTTGATTGGCCATGAAAGCCATCATCTTCTTTTTGGAGTTGGTCTTCGACTTCTTAATCGAGTTGGAGAGATGAGAAGACATCTAAGATTCAAAAGAACGAATAGGTGAGACTTGATCATAATGATTGTTTAAGAAAAATTGTTTCCATGAATGCATCACATAGCATATAGTTTCACATAGTGTATAAATGTTCAATTTGACTCACATAGCATAATCATGAATTCCACATAGCATAACATGTATAATGAAAGCATTGTAAATTTAGTTTGTTCACGAGAGATTATTATTGTTTTTGATTGCGATAGACTGCGAATCGTGTAAAAAGTTTGATATGAACGAAGTATCAAGTTTAAAATCACATATAAATTGAGATGACATAAAAGAAAGGCTCAACAAAATATTGGATTGTTTCGGGTAGAGAAACGTCGACTATTCCAAAGTGGGTCGAAGGTCCTTTCAAATTAGAGAAACGTGCTTTGGCCTATAGGTAAGATACTCTCGTCGAGAAGCGATTAACGGTATCTTACCTTTCCAGTTACTACACGTCTTAATTGATCGAAACAATCGAGACTTTGGCGAGATTGAAAATCGAGGAATGGGACTTAATCGACAAGGTGCGGGTTTCACCCCTAACTTGACGATTTCGTACCCTAATGTGGTTGTTTCTTACTAAACGAGGAGCGAATTCCGACTCGTTAGTAACGTCCACTAGAGTATGAAATGGAAGTTTTCCATCAAGATGCGGATATCACTCCTAGCTTGATGTCGTAACTTCGTGCAAAATTGAATACACGAATGAGGGACTTCACCAAAAATTGTGGGCCATTGGGCCTATCTTGGTGCAAATGTCTCGTTGGTAAAATATGAGTGTTTTCAAAGCTTCAAGTGTATTTGTGTTGGCCTTAGGAAAGGCATATAAGTTTAATAGACCAAGAAGGAGAAAAAGAAGCAAATAAGGTAGAATCAATGAAGTTTTAAACAACAAATAAGAATCAAGTTCCTAAAACTATAGACTAGGGCAAAGCATTCCTACTTTTCCTAATTCCGTATAGTTATGGCTCTGATACCAATCTGTCACACCCCAACCGATGGCGGAAACATCGGGATGAGACGAACAAATTGCTCAAAACTTCATAACGCTATGTGACAATATAGATTAAATTCAAATTTCATTCAAGACTAAATTGTCATACAAAAATTCCAAATAATAGTCAACAATTGTTTCAAAACGACATAACATCAAAATAGATAAATTAATCTAGTGTGTATCTAAGTCCACCTAAATCTTGTTTCATCTTGTAACATCACCTCATCAATCAACCTACAACATGTATTAAAGTATATCAACAAAAGTTGGCGAGCATACAAGTTTTGTTACGTAGCATAATATAGAATAAATTTGTTTAACGTCTCATATCCAACATGAACCATAATATGCAAGTTTACTAGCATGCCGAAACGGTGTACTATATGTTCAAACCCAAGAATCCAACGCGTTAAAATAGCCTATCCCAATGGAGTATCGGGAGGTTAACATGTTTAACTTAACAATACCCCAAGTTTCGTGGGTGGTGCGTTAATCCTTAGCGCTATAATTGTTAAGGTAGGCTATCAAAGTTAATGAAGCATATATCGACACAAATAGTTTACATTAGCATAACAAGTCTAAATAAGCATCACATAGTCTCATGTTAAGCATGGATAGAGATTAAAATAGTTTAAGTGTTGTGCGATTTTGTATAAAGGTACATGTTGCATCCAAAGTGTAAAAAGGAAAAAGGGATCGAGTATGCTCACGGTTTTGCAAGCTTTCCCACTTGAAATCCCGCGAACGTTGTTGGTTGATGGATTAGATTCGAGCACCTTGTCCTTCTACACGAAGAAACATAGACATGTGAGTATTGGGAATTAGCGGAAGGTTATGGATTCGGAATTAAAATAACGTGAAATTAGTATTATGAAAGTAATCATCTTGTACTCATAACACTTGTTCTTGACACTATAGAACCTCAAGGGTTTGGTATGTTTTTATGGATTCAAAGATCCATTAGAATCGTAACAAGTGTATGGTCTTTAGATATGTAACCTACTATTTTGACAATTGACCACTTGTTCATCATCAAGAGTTCGGTTACTTTGATAATATATAAGTATTATATAGTGTACATTAAGTCATATAGGTCAAGCATGAGGTAGGAGGTTGAACCATCCATTTAGGAACCTCTTTGTAGTTTACATAAGTCAAGTAGGAGGTGGAAGGATTTACCATCCACTTAAGACCTCTTTGGATTCACCACTACACATGTGTCTTAGACACAAGGAGGGTCATGAACTTACAAGTAAGGAAAGAAATGAGACAACTAAGCTATGAAAATCATCAAGTAGTGTGTGGATTCAATTATGGATAGCCCAAGCTAGTCCAAATATCACACATTCATCAAGCTTAACTTGAACACTACTTGTGGGTGTAAACCCTAGTCGAAAACAGAAAGTTTGTGATGTTTTAACCTCTAATTTGACATGTCTCAACCTGTTTTTAAGCCTAACCAACCACATATAGTGTTGTAAGCTATTAAGATATAGGTTTGAGATGAGTTGAACTCAAGTTAAACAAATTTTATAAAAGTTTGAAGAATATAAATCAAACCGTCCACTTTGGAGCCTTTTTCGTGACATTCCAGGGCCTAATTTTCCCATGGAAAACCATTGGAGATGTGCACAAGGTCAAACCAAGCAAGTGGAAAAAAGAATGGAGTGTTTTCGTTGAGAAACGAGTGAGTTACACTCACTTTAGTGAAGAAGAGTAATTCCGCCCGAATTTGCAACTTTTAGCTTGATTATGGAGGATTAGAGAGTGTTTTGATGATTAGAAAAGTGTAAAAAGGCTTGGAGAATGATGAGTTTTTATAGGGAAGGATTAGGGTTGGGTTTGGTGAAGTATTAAATGTTAAAACATGCTTAAAACTCAAAACAAACAAAAAAACCCGCCTAAATTTACTGCTGGAGGGGCTGGTCGCGCTGCTGCTGGTCGCTGGAAGGAGAGCTTAAATGCTTTAAGTTCCCGGGTTTAAGCAGATATGGTGCTTTGGCGGAGTTGCTAATGTGTTGTTTATTGAACCGGGTGACCCGGGTTCGAGTCCCGCGGTCACCGGTTTTGTGTATTAATTTTTTTTTGTTAATTAAAACCCATACCACTTATAGATATGTACACAAATGGTCCCTGTAAGTTCTAAAATTAATAAAATACCAATTAAACCCTTAACTTTATTATGTTTATAACATACGCCATTAAACTACCTAATCTACTAGATTATATATATATATATATAAAAGAATTAACTTTTTAATTTAATTTTTTTAAAGGTTTAATTAATTTAATTAATTAACGAACTAGTAATCATATACGAAACAAGTTGAATGAAATTAGTTTAATGAGTATCAAGTTTCATTGTGTAATAACAAATTGAGAATTTTGGATAATATGATGCTCCAACATGATTAAAATAGTTTCGTTCTCATTATGATCAATAGTCTCAATTACACATAAAAAAAACGAGAGTCGATTACGAAGAGAGTACAAGAGACGCTTTCTAATTATGGAAATACGAAAAACTGATACACTTGAAATTTGGTTTAAAAATACAACTTTTATAGTGAAAAAATATATATCTTTAAGTATAGACGGTGTGGCGTTTTTCACCTCACACACGTCAACTTGGCTTCAACGTGGCGAGAAAACCCAAAAATAGTACATTGCGGACGATCTAATAAGGTTAGGGGTTCTCTGTTTAGCTCTTAGCGAGACTCTTAATGGCTCAGACCTATTACTGGTTCAATACTTAATGGCTCAACCTTTTTGTTTCACGAGTAGATGTATGAATAGTTTAGACATTTGCTTTTAAATGGTTAAACATTACACTGAGTCTGAATGGTTAAAACCTCTAATCTGAATTGGTCAGACATTTGTCTCTGAACGGTTAAACATTACACTGGCTTTTAATGGTTCAAATCTCTTACTGGTTTAACATTTAATGATTCAAATCTCTTACTGTTTCAGCACTTAACAATTTAAAAATTGCCAAATAGCCCCTTACACATACCTATATAATGTTAAGAAAATCTGAAATTACTAGATGGACCTGAACGGCCAACCATAAATTTAACATCAAAATTTTAAAATCAAACTGATCATAAACAAGATTTCTGCAAAATATTATCTTTTTGTAAAATGAGTGATCTCAGTCAACCAGACACACTATTTGAGAAACTAAAGTAGTTTAATGATGAAGGAATGTTGGTGAGTTGGATATTGTAGGTCCCACATTGCGGCTACGAAAGAATGCATGGGCTAATCATCATATGCATGCATTTAGTAAATCAAAAACACTACCATCAACGATAATCCACGTGCAATCTTCATGAGGTTGGTTTAAGTTTTACATGCATGCATGCAAATCACTTTAGACCGGATCCTTCTTAATTATTTTCTTTTATAATTTCCATTTTTATCTTAATTGATAAAATAATAAACTATATGATGTTTGTTATTGAGTATCATATATGCTAGGTTTTTTAGTAGCGCGTAGTGGCGAAACTAACATTATTTTAAAATGAAAGTTGTTGTTTAGAAAGTCAAATCATGATATTCGGTTCAGTTCATCATCGTAACGTTTTACAAGACCAAATAAATACTCTGTTTTAAATACAAATTCGTTTCTAACAAATTTTATACTTAGAATGTCGAGAAAAAATTAAACAAAACTACATACTTAGGTTTTTAGAAAAAAATTAATGAACGTAAGTTATTAAAAAAATATTAAGTTAAATGATAAAAGAAGTATGATTTAAAAAAAGAAAGAAAAAAATAATTTAGAAAAAGAAAAAAAAACTATTTTTAATGTATGATGGGCCATGCACTATTAAAATTCACAATTGTAAATTATAAATTACGAAAATGATAAACCACGTCACTTGTACAATACTATTTGCAATTCGGTTTTGAGTAAAACAACAATTATAAGAAGAAAAGAAAATTTTGAATACAAATTTGTTTTTAACAAAATTTATACTTGGATGTCGAGAAAAAATTAAGCACATCGCAATTGTGAACTAATAAATTATGAAAATGATAAACTGCGTCACTAATACTATTTACAACTCTGTTTCGAGTAAAACAAAAGTTATAAGAAGTAAATAAATAAAGAAAATGATAAACTATGTCACTTATATAATAGTATTTGCAACTTAGTTTTTTTAGAATTAATATAGAGACGTAGATAAAATTAATCACGCCGAAACAACATACTTTGGATTTTATAAAATATTATAAGATGTTGTTCGGATGGTATCGTTTTGGTTCGTTAGGCCAAAAGAACAAAAATATCAATTGTATTTCGCTTGCTTTTGAATAAAACTTTTAATAAAAAATAGATAAAAATAAGCAAATCGTAACGTTATACTCATAATTATATAAAACACTATCTTATATTTTTCAAAAAACAAAAAAATTTAAAGGGTATCATTTTACATTTAAAAAATATAACACTAATAGGAATGTCAAGAAAATCATTAGAAACGATAAAAGTGATAATAACCAAAAAAGATAACAACCTTTGTAATATAAATATATTTTTTAAACATGACATTCTATGAATGACTGTGGTTCACTAACGGAAGATATAGATGGTAAGCTTAAAACATTTCAGAAGATATAAATGGTAAGCTTAAAAATTGAGCTAGTGATATTAAATTGATCACTAAATTAAATAAGAAAAAAAAAATCCTCAGCCAAATTTCGAATCTGCATTGAAGTTGGTTATAGCAATGGAATTACCAACTCGATCATCCTATATTGTTTGAATAGATTTCTACAGATAATCTATTTATTATCAAACAAAACAAGAACAGCAGGCTCATGTTCCAAAACATTATTCATAAACCTTCACCATATATATATATATATATATATATATATATATATATATATATATATATCATGTGAGAAAATTTAAAAGTGTAAGAAGGATAAAAAAGATTATGGAGGTGACATGTGTCCCTTTTTATTTTGGTAGTTTAAAGGTATAAGTGTAATTTAACTAATAAAATCTAATTATGAAATGAATATATGCAACCGATGTTTGGCAGTTATTGTAGGGATTTTCAAATTTGAAATAACACCCTAACTCATAAAAAACCACAGTATATATATTGAAGGCATACATCTTATAAAGAACAGAAATATAACTCATAAAAACACCCCCCAACTAATAAAAACACCACAACATGTATATTGAAGACACACATCTTATAAAGAATACCCTAACATTGAATACAACAGAAATAAGACCCTAATATAACACCAGTCAACACTTTAATCAGAATCAAAACAGAAACAACACCCTAAATATATAAAAAACAGAAATAACTCTACATAAGTATATCAATATGGTACTCATATTAAAGATAAAAAACACTTGTTATTATGGTGTAATTTAAAAAAAAAGTTACGTATAAAAAGTTATTTATGTTTAAAAAAGAAGGGGGGAACTTTGCATATGTGTTAATGTTAGTTTATTAATTTAAAAATATTAAATTTACCTTTCTACCCTTAATCTAGAAAATTATTTAGTTTAATAGTCAATATTATTTACAGAATTGCCACTATGATCTCAACTATTAGATTAAATATCTAATGGTTTAGATTATTTCTTATCATTCTCACACTTTTAAATTTTCTCATAATAACCTCACCATATTATATATATATATATATATATAGGGGAAGGTTCATTTGAGAAGAAATTTAATGTGAGAAGAAAAAAAAGAAAGAGCATAATGGTAAAACATTAAATAGTTTATAACTCATCTCATTAATTATGTTATCTCTCATCAATAAAGCAAAAATATTTTATCCTACACATTTCAAAATTTATCCTACATATGTCTTACATTTACCGGAAATTACATACATACATGTAAATTTACCCTACACATTTCAAAATTTATCCTACACACACTAAAATTTATCTTACATATGCCAAAAATTGTCCTACACCATAAATTATTTTATCTTGAAAGAGTATTTGAAAAAAATGAGTTACAAGTTTAATTAATTAGCTAATTAATGACAATAATAGATTTACCTATATGCCTTTTTCATAGTATTAGATATACACATTAAATGAAATAAATGGAGAATTTCTATTGGTTTAAAAGTTATTCTTTTTATTCTTACAAAATTTTTCTTCTCATCTGAACTCTTCACTATATATATATATATATATATATATATATATATATATATATAGGGGAACATTCATTTGAGAAGAAATTTAATGTGAGAAGAAAAAGAAGAAAGGACATAATGGTAAAACATTAAATAGTTTATAACTCCTCTCATTAATTATGTTATCTCTCTTTTATAAAGTAAAAACATTTTATCTTACACATTTCAAAATTATCCTACATATGTCTTACATTTACCGGAATTTACCCTACACACATGTAAATTTACCCTACACATTTCAAAATTTATTCTACACATACTAAAATTTATCTAACACATGTAAAAAATTGTCATACACCATAAATTATTTCATCTTGAAAGAGTATATAAAAAAATGAGTTACAAGTTTAATTAATTAGCTAATTAATGACAATTATAGATTTACCTGTATGCCTTTTTTCATAAAATTAAATATACACATTAAATGAAGTAAATGGAGAATTTCTATTGGTTTAAAAGTTATTCTTTTTATTCTTACAAAATTTTTCTTCTCATTTGAACTCTCCACTATATATATATATAGTCTTATTTTACGTTCATGGTGTTTTACTGTAAAACACAACGCCTTAAATCACAGTACAATTAAAAAACCACTGTATGAACATAGAAAAAACACTATGGACTAAAACATCAAATCGAAACGTAATTTATTTTCTCTACATAAGTATAACAACATGGTGCTCATGTTAAAGATAAAGAACACTCGTTATTATGGTGTAATTTTTTTAAAGAAAGAGTTACGTGTAAAAAGTTATTGACGTTTAAAAAAGAAGGGGAGAACTTGCATGTGCATTAATGTTAGTTTCTTAATTTAAAAATGTTAAATTTACCTTTATACCCTTAATCTAGAAAATAATTATTTTAATGGTAAACACTATTTACAAGTTTGCTATCAAGATCTCAACCATTAGATTAAAGATTTAGTGGTTTAAATTCTTACCATTCTCACAAAAAACAACTTTTTTACAATAACCTCACCCTATATATATTATATATATATATATATATATATATATTATATATATATATATATGGGAGGGTTTAAATGAGAACGCTAAATATCGTGAAAACTGTGAGAACAAATGAAAAAACCACTAGAACTTGGTAAAAACAAGTGAAATTCAAAATTTCTTTTTATACTTGTCATTATTATTCGAATACAATTCTAGAAATTTAATTTTCACATTTAAATTTACATGAATTCGAATAAAGAAATTTACACATGTGTAAGTTTGCCATTTACCTATGCGTAAATGTGTTATATTTACACGTGTAAAAAATCTAATAAGAGCTATCTTGAGAGGAGATTTTAATTATTTGATGTTGTAATTTCTTTTTTTAATGTTGTATTTTAATTAAAATGATGATTGTATTAAAAAATGGTTTTGATTGATTTTCTCATTCGTTATCACGGTTCTCGCAATATTTAGCGTTCTCAAAAAATGATATCATACACATCATTTGTACATGTATTGCTTTGTAGCACATTATTTGTACAACATCTCTCTCTTTATTTTTGGTTCTTTAATTGTTCTCTCCCCAACTTTCAACTTTAAGAGATTTCATTTTCTTCAAGCTTCTTGATGTTGGAAAGGAAAACTGTTGAGAACAACATCCGATATACTATTGGTATATTTGTTGGTGTATATGTTCCTTTTTACGTTAGAGAGAGAAGATGGAGAGAGAGAAAGATGGAGAGAGAGAGAACCAGAGCCGGTCTCCGACCCTTTTTTCGAGCAACGAATGTAGATCTGGCTCAATCTTCTCTTTTTGTCTTCAATGACATATGATGTTAAATGTTTATGGCTTTATGTTTTGTATGCTCTTTTGTAACTTCAAAATACCAGATCTAATGATACTAACAATGTTTCTCAATAAGATTCAGATCTGTAACATCAGTTAGTTTGATGTTTAATGTCAAACCCCGTATTTTTAATCAAAACACCGGTGGGCCCAAGTGGGGAATATCATGACGTAAGTTGATATCATCATAGTCAATTAACAAAACACAACGGAAGTCTTGGATTTAAATTACTATTACAAACCAAATCTTCAAAGTATGAAAATAATATACAGACGACTTGTAATGAAAGATCCACATGCGGATCGTAAAATATACAAAAATGTGTAACAAACCTTGGGTAGATCTAAGGATTTGCAAGATCCTCTTATATCACTACCAAGCAGCTTCTAGCCTATTTCGTAGTGTACCTGCAACTAAGTCTTTTGAAAATACGTCAGCTTTCGCTGGTAAATACACCCAACTGACTCGTTTTGAAAACATTTCAAAATGGATTTAAGTGCACAGGGCACTTAAAATCTTTTATAACTGAGGAAAGTCAGCCTTGTAACATTGTTAACAACTTTACATGTTTGTCCATACATATGGGGCCCAATACAGAGACCGAGACATGATTAACGTACACACCACTAATGAACCCACGAAGGAGTTATCCCCAACTAGTGGGTAAAAATAATTTAGCATTCGCATCTGTCGGGTGTATGCCTACACCCCATGCTTTGGTCATGGCCATTATCTAATGTAATGAGCCAAGGATATCCAGGACACGGTCATTAACCCCTAATGTTTAAGTTATCAAACAAAACTGATCAAAACGAAATATGCGGATTTACTAGCCACAATCCGGCATTCGATTGATCCATTTCTAACCAATCGGTAATAATTTACCCTAACCCAAGCCCGTATAGGGGAAATAAGTCAAGAGTATTTACCTGAGCTAGTCTTGATTAAAAATGCAAGATTTAATATCTCAGCCGTATTTAAAATGAAATAAGTGCAGATAGCATTTACTAGAAGGCTCTAGTTTGGATTATGGCATAAGCTAACCAATTAAAATGCTAACGGTCTTAATTTAAGTCATAGACTTAGAGCGACTAGCGTAAAGGATAAAAACGGTATAATTCGCTATTTTAACGGATGACGGATAGAATCTAGCTTAAAACCAACAAGTACTATGACTTGTATAATATGGGTAAACCATAAGCATTCTGGATTTGAGATTTAAAATGATAAGGTTAAACCCGTTTCGGTTAATTTTCGTAAACTAGTTAAATATACTTAACCGTACGCATATAAGCGATATCAGGTAACCGGATAAGTCATGAACAAGTTATATATGCCATTATACTTTAAATAAGTTGCAATATCAGTAGGATATCAACTTACATGCCCGTTAAGGTTTTAAAATGAAATTATGCCCCATAAGGGCGTTTTGGTAATTATATATCATATAAAAGGAACTTGAATATATTTTGATGGAACAATATTTAAGTTATGGTATAACATCAGTAAGATACTGATCATATGCGTAATTTATCATTTATGACCAAACTATGCACCGTAGGGGCATTTTGGTCATTTTACACATAGTTTTATAATTTATTTGGGATTATGAGTTTATATTATTTATCTACTGTAAAAATATTTTGAAATGAGTTTTAAAATCAGTAGGTAACAAGTTTTGGTTGATAAATATGGTTTAAAACCCATACTATGCGCCGAAACGGCGTTTATGTCGTAAAAAGACAATTTGTGCGTAAACTCAGTATATAAACTGACTTGACATCCCAAATAATCTTACTTATGATATTAAATCAGTAGGAAATTCATTTTCAAGTTCATTATTGATTAAAACCTTATTTTATGTAAAAATGGCATTTTAGTCAAAATTGGCATAATAACAGAACTTGTGCATAAATTCAGATTCTGATTATGATCATGTAATATAACCTCAGGGGGTATGCTACATTATATTACGATCATAATGAAACCTTAGATCAGTAGCTAACTAATCTAAATCTGGTCAGAATCGAAAGTCAAAGCAGAAATCAAACCTTGCGACTTTCGGTTGCGAACCGACCTTAGAACTGAAATTGACGAGTCGAACATGTTCTCACATGTTCTAATAATTATTACCAACTTGTTTAAGTGTCAAAACATGTTTTATAACATATGTAAACTCATATTATAATATTTTCAAAATCTGGCATGTTTGACTTTATAATAATAAAACTTTGACCCGTCAATTGGTCTAGCAAACATGATCTTTAGGAGGTGTCCTTAATAGGATTAACACCTACCTTATTACGATCACTTAGCCATGTTCGTTATGAACAATGGTTGGACCATAATGGTCTTAACCGAAAGTCAAAGCGTTTTCCGTAAACGCTTGACTTTTGGCTATAAAAAGCATATAAACGAAAATGCAAGAGAAAGGAACACTTACAAACGATCCTTGGATGAAATAGAACTAAGTTGGATGCTCCTTTCAGTTAGGAACTTCCAGAGGAGGGAGATAGAATGAATTACGAGAAGGTGCAAGTTCAAGTGAAGAACCATTGCACCTATTTATAGTTCGAGAGCTTGAAGGAGGTGATGCCAGGTGTTAGCAAGTGTTAGAGGGTGCCTATAAGTGTCCTAAAACATGCCATAGTAGTTTGGAAGCCCATGGTTTCGAATTGAATGGGTTTTGGCAACATGTGTGGGTGCCAAGCAAAACTTTCTGCTGCAGACATCCTCTGGCGGCCCGCGAGAGACCAGGCCCATTTCTCTCGCGGTCCGCGAGCGCCTTATAAAATCTTTCAAACTTTGCACATTTAGCCCCTCAACTTATTAAACTTCTAAAACACCTTTATAAGCATAATTAGCCCTCCGTAGCCAATATTTGGCGTACCCGGGAGTATACCCGGTCATTGTCAAGCTCTCGGTTCGTTAAAAGGTCATTCAGAGGTATAAATTAACATGTTAACACTTTTAACCCCTCCATTGTCCAACTTTTACAGATTTACATAATTAATCCCTCTCGTCCAACAAGTGGCTCATATGAGAGTTAGGACTTCGTAAAGGGTCACTCAGAGGCTTAATTTATGCATGTTGACACTAGAGGGTCACTCAAAGGCTTAGTTTATGCATGTTAACACCAGAGGGTCACTCAAAGGCTTATTTTATGCATGTTGACACCAGAGGGTCACTCGGAGGCTTAGTTTACGCATGTTGACACCTTTAAACGTTATCAGTCCTTATTAGACTTATTATAAAAGTAATGACATGTGTCACTATATTACTGAACACGATTTTTACGAGGTGTTACATCTAACCCGAAAATGATAGATCCATGGTGGATCGACGATCATCAATGCAACCAATCCAAAAGCTTGTTTGATTAGCATGCCATACTATAAGGTACCATGGAGATTCTAGAGACTTTGTTTTCATGCATGAAATAGCAGACCTTTGTTGACTACAAAAGTGATGTATATGTATAAAATGACATATTGATGAGCGCCCACTAGTTGATGATACTTGATAAGATCAACAAAAAGTTAGTAGTCACCAAGAACGAAATTGGGTATAGTGATAATGTTAGATATTTTAGTGTAATTAGGATTAACTTGGTGACCAAAGGGAATTATGATACACATCGAACTAGTTAGGAGGTGCGGGAGTGCACATTTGTTCGAGTTGTTATAATTCCAAATATTCAGACTGAGCCCCGAAAAGGGGGTTCCAAGGGGGCACATGCCCCCCTAGCGGGGGTCCTAGTACAACGCCCCTGGGAGCAGGATCTAAAGAGCGGCAGCCTCTAGCGGAGTCCAAGGGATAGAGCCCGTGACTTGGGCAGAGCCTCTTAGGGTGTTTTGTCTTTGCCATTACATGTAGTTAATCACGTTTATATACATATCTATGTATTTTATTTTTATTCATATATACATGTATATACTAATGTATAAGTGTATTTAACTAGGTATCCAACTGTAAATTTCCAACTAATATTACAATTATTTTCTTTTTATAAAAATGTACTTTTGTAAATAATAAATAGAAGAATTTAAATAATAAAATATTTAAATGAATTGATTACTTTTTTAGAATATTTATAAAGAAATATACACCTTATTCTTGATAATTATTCATTAATAATATATTTGTTATACTTCATCTCTACAATTTATAAAAGTTTAAGTCTTAGATGTACTGTGTAATTGTGTTAAACACTCTAACCGGCCAAAGGCTCGGGTTCGAGTCCTATAAACCCTTTTTTGATTTAATTTTAAATGCCTGTTTTTATAACTTGAATTTTATAAAACTAACTTTTATAGATCTATTAAAAATTGTTTTAACTAAGATCTAACCAGAAAGCACAAAATTTTATTTTTATAAATTTTAATTAATTCAATTACATAAATTAATAAATTTAAACCAATTATTTAATTTAAATTATAAAAATTTATACATAAGAATTTTTATAATACGTTTTATTTATTTTAAAACATAATTTTCAAATAAAATTACAAAGATTATACTTTCAAATAAATTTTATAAGGTCTGCACAACTATTTAGAAACCAATTTATCTATAATTTATTTATAAAATCTATTTCATCTACTTTTAGCAACTTTTATAAAATCTGTTTTAAGTTGTAATAAATATTTAAAGCTGTAATTATTTAATCAGCTCATAGAAATCATTTTAACCAATTAATTTGACAATTTGTAATACATAGTTATCAAACTTATTTAAATCACATAACTTTATAAACTTAAGCATTATTGTTTGTCTTGCATTTATCTAATTATTTTTGATAAAATATTTTTCTTAAGCTCCTTAATAATTAATTTGCAATTAAATTAATTGTTTTTCTAATAACCTAAACCAAGAATTATTTGTTTATATAAACAATTATACAAAAACAAATAACAAATCATTTATATTTATTCAACACATTTAATTCTTTTATAATTAATTTGTAAATTAATTAGGCCTTAATCATTTTTACAATTCGTAACTTATAACTAATATTTATTTTTAAACCTTAAATCAAAACCTAACTATTCCCATACTGAATCTAGAATCCTTAACTGGCTATAGTCTTAGAATACCATAGACTCTAATCTAAGTCCAACACTCACTGAATATTATCACTTTGAACAATTCCTTAGATTCCCTTCACAATACTACATCAACTTTTAGGTGAACACTTGCTAGCTTATGAGGTGAGTTTATATAGTCCATTTTTTTCATTTTAACATTTTTAGGGTGAAACATGTACAAATATTTGAACAATAGCACTTATCAATGTCCTTGCATGTTACCTATCTCTATGCATTTTGTCTTAAACAGTTGCTTAGTGAACTAACATTAACAAAGGTTAACTCCTAGAGTTCCTTCAAGAAACAATATAATCATTAACTTTGATCAAGCCGACTATAGTACATTATAGCACTATAGGTCTGTTAGTGCATATTTGTGACAACAGCTTAATAGTTTGCTAGTTTAGTCTCGGATATTTTGTATTGGGCTTAGCATTTGTGTTTAGCTTGTTTAGAGTAGTAATGAGCTTGGAGAATGGCCTAGCCCAGTATAAAGCCTAGTATGCAGACATGTAGTATATAAACATTTTGTGCATTAGGGTTTTGGGGTGTTGGTGGTTGAGATAGAGAAGAGTGTGAGAAATCAACAGAGAGTGGTTGAGAGATTTCTAGAGAGTCTTGAATTGATTGTAAACACTATGTGTTGGATAATCAATAGCAGACTATTTGAAGGAAATTGTACGTGTTCGTGTTGTTGTTCTTGTTTCTATGAAATTTGATCTAGGGGATTCCGCACTCTAGATTAGATAGACGATTATGTAAAGATCCATATGGATAGGGGAATTACAATTGGTATCAGAGCAATCGACTCATGATTTTGCTCGGTTCAGAATCGTGATAGCAGAAAAATTGGGTTTTTGGACGTTTTGGAGGCTGTTTTGGAGTTTGTGACGGTTGAATTAGGGTTTCGGAGGTTGTTCTAGGGTTTTCTAGCGATTTCAGATAAACCGAAAGGTATTTCGGATTGAAGATATGCATTCTGGATCAAAAAGTGAAGCATTTCGGATTGCAGACTTGAAATTCAGATCTGAAAAACCCATTTCGGATTGTACATCAGCAAGTTAGACTGTCACACTGGAATTAAAACTAAAATTGCTTAAGTGTGATAACAGCTTCATCATATGATGTACCAGTAGGCAAAAGGCATGAAATAATCAACTTACCTTGGTGATACAAATATAAGAAACTTTGTATGAGTGGGTAACATATCAGTGGTGTATGGTTTTATAACCTTAAATCCTGCTTTGATAGATTGCCAAAATCTGAGGTTTTAGGTCTTTATATCGTTACTTCATCTGGGGTATCAACGTTGTTCTTCTGCTGCATCCAGATATATGCTGACCTAGGCACAACCAGGATATCTTAAAAGAGCTATAATGCCAAATCCCAAAAATTGAAGAAGCTCTCCTAGAGAGTCATTCAAATGTGCAAATTGCATTATTCGTACCAAAAATTTGGTATTTGTCCTAACCCTCATTGGATATTGGTCTCTTTGCTGTACGGAAGTACTGACCTGATCACCAATTATCTAACATTGTAATTCAAAAGGACGAATTTCAGCATACTCACCTACTACGATGGATTTTTGTGCATACCTTGATCGCGGGGGTATGTCCTGAAGTGGGACACACTAGTATATCAGTATAAATTATCTAAACGGATCACGAGGTAATGGTACTTGAAATGTTCATGTATTTTGTTTAAGTGGATAAACAATACTGGTAATCATCTTGAACTGTTTTTCATGAATATTGCATATAGAATAATCAGATAGTGTGAAAACAGTTTTATAGTGCTGATATGATCTAACAGTTATTCTCACAAAAATCGAGTGTTTATTTTCTTGTTAGTTATTTGTTTTCAGAAAATCCAAAAGTACAAAAAGATTTGTTTTTAAAGTCTCCCAGTTTGATCTGATAAGTTGTTTGTTTTTGCATGATAAGATAAAATATTGGTTTATCTTTAATGTAGAAAAGAAATAATGGTTTCTCGAGTTACTTGCTTGTGTTTCTAAACAGATTGATGCAGTTATCAAAATGAACTGCAGAATTCAAGTAAAGTACATATTAAGAATGGAGTGCAGAATGTGTGAAGATGCATGGTAGGATCCTTCTACTACATTGCAAAGGGTGACATAGAGGAAGTTGGAGATAAGAGCTTAAACAGAGAATGCTAGTTCGCTAATCTACAGCGAATGAAAGTCTTGGGGATTGGAAGCATCAGCTTAGGGGGAGTATGTTGTTGTCAGAATCTACATGTAGCTGAAGCTATCCAAAGACCAAAAGATCACAAGATGTTTGAAGACAAATTTACACTATGAAGCTATTGTCAAGGGGGAGTCTGTTGGTGCATATTTGCGACAACAACTTAATAGTTTGCTAGTTTAGTCTTTGGATATTTTGTACTGGGCTTAGCATTCGTGTTTAGCTTGTTTAGAGTAGTAATGAGCTTGGAGAATGGCCTAGCCCAGTATAAAGCCTAGTATGCAGACATGTAGTATATATACATGTTGTGCATTAGGGTTTTGGGGTGTTGGTGGTTGAGACAGAGAAGAGTGTGAGAAATATACAGTGAGTGGCTGAGAGATTTCTAGAGAGTCTTGAATTGATTGTAAACACTGTGTTGGATAATCAATAGAAGACTGTTTGAAGGAAATTGTTCGTGTTCGTGTTTTTGTTCTTGTTTCTGTGAAATCTGATCTAGGGGATTCCGCACTCTAGATTAGATAGACGATTCTGTAAAGATCCATACGGATAGGGGACCTACAATTGTTGGTGCATATTTGTGACAACAACTTAGATTTGGTCTTTGGATATCTTGTAATTATTAAAATGATAAACGGTTAGCGGGTTTAGTTTTGTATCAGTGAATTAGAAGTAATTGGGCTGAACTGGACACTAAATAGTGCATGGTAGGCAAATTGGGCTTTAGACCCATTAGCAGTCCATGTAGGGAAACCCTAGCCTAGTTGCATAACCTATCTCTATATATAGGGAGGTTTGCATTAGGGTTTAGGTTGCTGGTTCTATTGCTGTGTTGCTGGTTGAGTTGTTCAGAGAGAGATTGTGAGAGAGTCTTGAATTGATTGTAAACACTTTGTGTTAGATAATCAATAGAAGACAGTTTGAAGGAAATTGTTCTTGTTCGTGTTCTTGTTTCTGTGAAATCTGATCTAGGGGATTCCACACTCTAGATTAGATTGACGATTCTGTAAAGATCCATACGGATAGGGGACCTACGATTGGTATCAGAGCATTCGGCTCTTGATTTTGCTCGGTTCAGAATCGTGACAGCAGAAAAATTGGGTTTTTGGATGTTTTGGAGGCTGTTTTGGAGTTTGTAACGGCTGAATTAGGGTTTCGGAGGTTGTTCTAGGGTTTTCCAGCGATTTCGGATAAACTGAAAGGTATTTCGGATTGAAGACTTGCATTCCGGATCAAAAAGTGAAGCATTTCGGATTGCAGACTTAAAATTCGGATCTGAAAAAACCATTTCGGATCAGAAGCTATTTTGGATTAAATTTTGGATTAGAAGTTATTCCGGATTCCATCTCGGATCAGAACTATTCCGGATTCCATCTCGGATCAGAATAGTCTATTCCGGATTTGCATTTCGGATCAGAAAGTGCATTCCGGATTTCATCTCGGATCACTATTCCGGATCACCATTTCGGATTATCAATTCGGATTACTGTCCCGGATTTTCATCTCGGATTGTCAATCAGAGTTAATGTTCCGGATTTGACACTGTTCCAAGTTATATACAAAAAGGTGGAAAGTTAACCAGCTGACGTAACCAGAGTTAAACATTTTCGGACATAGAATTTTATCCATAGACAATTTTGACGAACCGATTGGACAGTTAGACTCGTGTGATTTTTAGAAAAAAAAAGCACGAAAATTCCTAAAATCATTATCGGACAATATACATCATTGGATTCGTATCGTCGAGACGAGTTTAACGGTACAATTTGGTAACCATACTTTTCGGACAAATTTTTGAACGTTTTTAACGGTACGGTTACGGTAATACACGAAGAAGGACCAGAAGAGAGGTTAGATTTGGGTTTTGACACAGGTATACCAAAATCCATTTAAACTGATACTCGGCGTGGTAAAGATGGTCTGATTGAACAATATGAGTGAGGGTGTTAATAACTGTCTAAAGTTGATGAATGCTGAACAATATGTAGACTGGAAAGAGAATTTTTGAGGCATTTGTTCAATGTGAAGATTATAAGATGTGGAGCTGTATGATTGATGGGTATATTGCTCCCAAACGTTTAGTTAACGGGAGAATTCTAGTACTTTCATATGAGAAGATGGAAGATTCTGAGAAACAGATCTATGACGCTGAGAAGAAAGCTTTAGCAGCGACAAAGATGTCCTTGCCAACTGATATGAAACACATTTGTAGTAGGTATGGATCGTCTAGAGAGCTGTGGGAAGCTTTAGAAAAACGTTATCAGATTACTTCAAGACAAAGTACATGTGTGAGTGAGACTGCAGCTGTGAAGATTGGTGAAGAAGTTGCTAAGATAGAAGAGAAGAAGGAAGCTGAGAAGGAGAAAATGAAAGTTAAGGATGCAAAAGCTGCAATGTGCATAGATGATACAGATGAGCTTACAGCAAAGGTACAGGTACAATTTCAATCTGTAAGTCATACTTGTCATAATTGCACTGAGCTACAAGGTAAGGTTGACAAACTATCGCAGCAAAACAAAATTCTGTTAGTTGAATTAGAAAATCTGAAAGAGTCAAATGTTCTTTTGATTGAAAGAGAGTAAAATTGTTTAAATTCACTCAAATCAAATCAACAAGAAGTCATCAGTTTGACCAGCAAAGTCAATGAACTATTACATATCATTGATTTGGCTCGCGAGGCTGTGAAGGATAAGACTAACGAGCTTTCAAAAAAGTGCATAGAATTGGATAGTGCACAAGCCAAAATTGTTGAGCTTCAGGGAAAGAAAAATTTGGAGAATCCTCATTGACTCAAATTCAGAAAAGTTTGAAAAGGAGTAGTGATAAAACGGGAGTGGGGTTTAGTAAAGCTTCATCTTCTGAGAATCATGATTACTCCTTTTTACCAAATAAAAATGAGCTAATAGATTTTGTTCCTATTACACCAGCTGTAATGGATTCGATAACAGTTGACATACCTAATAGTCCAGGTTCTTTGAAAGAATCGGTTAGGTCCAACAGTACACCTCATAAAGTGGATGAGGATACTGAAGACGAAACGGTCAAAACATTTAAAAAGGGATCTAACAGGAAGAAAATTTTTAAGAAAAGATCGTGTTTTAAATGTCACAACAAAGGGCATGTGGCTAGTTGTTGTCCTTTTAAAAAGGGTAAGAAAGCAAAGGCTGAGGTTGAGATTAAGGATGGAAATAAGGTTGGTTCAAATAAAAATGTTAAATCCTGTTTTCAGACAAATCAACCGAGATTTCAACCTAAACCTTCAACATCAAGAAGATTTGTTGGTTCAAGAAATTCTTCTCCTAAATCATATCATGATAATGGCAAATCAAATTCTTTTCAAAGTAAAAATTTTGGATATCGAAATCGATACCAAACTTCTAGTAATCGAAATGTTCAAAGAAGAAACGAATATAGGGGTTTTAGTAACTCGAATGTTCAAAATAATCCAAAATTTTTCAAAGTTCAGATTATGACAATGGGAGAAGAAGGTTTCAAGATAATAATTTTCAAAGGTCGGAAAATACGAGAGTTTATTGGAACTCTAACGATCAAAGATCTTGTGGAAATTATAAATCTTGTTCAGCAACTTGGAAGACATCCAAGACACCAGTAGGGTGTGATGGAAGTGGTTGATGATTCTGGACGACCCAAGACTTTTAAGGCTTGGGTCCCCCAGTCTAACTAAGTTGTTGAGTGTGTGCAGGATGACCAAGAAGGACTGTTGATGTGTTCAATAGTGGTTGTTCCTGTAAATCATCTGAGGTGAATAGTAGGTTACACATGGTAACAAATTATTTACTTCTGTGTTAGATACTGGTTTACTAAAAGTGAAAAACCTACTTGTCAGGTTAAAGTGGGAGTCTGTTTGTATTTAAATTTCTGTTTTTAAGACCATACTCCATAAAAACAAAAATTTAGGGGGATAAATTTCCATAAGAATTATGAAAATAGATTTACTGCTTTTCAAAAATAAAAAACATAAAAAACATAGAAAATCAAAAATGAGTTTTCACTGTGTGAAAAAGAAGAAATGATTGTACATCAGCAAGTTAGACTGTCACACTGGAATTAAAACTAAAATTGCTTAAGTGTGATAACAGCTTCATCATATGATGTACCAATAGGCAAAAGGCATGAAATAATCAACTTACCTTGGTGATACAAATATAAGAAACTGTGTATGAGTGGGTAACATATCAGTGGTGTATGGTTTTATAACCTTAAATCCTGCGTTGATAGATTGCCAAAATCTGAGGTTTTAGGTCTTTATATCGTTACTTCATCTGGGGTATCAACGTTGTTCTTCTGCTGCATCCAGATATATGCTGACCTAGGCACAACCAGGATATCTTAAAAGAGCTATAATGCCAAATCCCAAAAATTGAAGAAGCTCTCCTAGAGAGTCATTCAAATGTGCAAATTGCATTATTCGTACCAAAAATTTGGTATTTGTCCTAACCCTCATTGGATATTGGTCTCTTTGCTGTACGGAAGTACTGACCTGATCACCAATTATCTAACATTGTAATTCAAAAGGACGAATTTCAGCATACTCACCTACTACGATGGATTTTTGTGCATACCTTGATCGCGGGGGTATGTCCTGAAGTGGGACACACTAGTAGATCAGTATAAATTATCTAAACGGATCACGAGGTAATGGTACTTGAAATGTTCATGTATTTTGTTTAAGTGGATAAACAATACTAGTAATCATCTTGAACTGTTTTTCATGAATATTGCATATAGAATAATCAGATAGTGTGAAAACAGTTTTACAGTGCTGATATGATCTAACAGTTATTCTCACAAAAATCGAGTGTTTATTTTCTTGTAAGTTATTTGTTTTCAGAAAATCCAAAAGTACAAAAAGATTTGTTTTTAAAGTCTCCCAGTTTGATCTGATAAGTTGTTTATTTTTGCATGATAAGATAAAATATTGGTTTATCTTTAATGTAGAAAAGAAATAATGGTTTCTCGAGTTACTTGCTTGTGTTTCTAAACAGATTGATGCAGTTATCAAAATGAACTGCAGAATTCAAGTAAAGTACATATTAAGAATGGAGTGCAGAATATGTGAAGATGCATGGTAGGATCCTTCTACTACATTGCAAAGGGTGACATAGAGGAAGTTGGAGATAAGAGCTTAAACAGAGAATGCTAGTTCGCTAATCTACAGCGAATGAAAGTCTTGGGGATTGGAAGCATCAGCTTAGGGGGAGTATGTTGTTGTCAGAATCTACATGTAGCTGAAGCTATCCAAAGACCAAAAGATCACAAGATGTTTGAAGACAAATTTACACTATGAAGCTATTGTCAAGGGGGAGTCTGTTGGTGCATATTTGCGACAACAACTTAATAGTTTGCTAGTTTAGTCTTTGGATATTTTGTACTGGGCTTAGCATTCGTGTTTAGCTTGTTTAGAGTAGTAATGAGCTTGGAGAATGGCCTAGCCCAGTATAAAGCCTAGTATGCAGACATGTAGTATATATACATGTTGTGCATTAGGGTTTTGGGGTGTTGGTGGTTGAGACAGAGAAGAGTGTGAGAAATATACAGTGAGTGGCTGAGAGATTTCTAGAGAGTCTTGAATTGATTGTAAACACTGTGTTGGATAATCAATAGAAGACTGTTTGAAGGAAATTGTTCGTGTTCGTGTTTTTGTTCTTGTTTCTGTGAAATCTGATCTAGGGGATTCCGCACTCTAGATTAGATAGACGATTCTGTAAAGATCCATACGGATAGGGGACCTATAATTGTTGGTGCATATTTGTGACAACAACTTAGATTTGGTCTTTGGATATCTTGTAATTATTAAAATGATAAACGGTTAGCGGGTTTAGTTTTGTATCAGTGAATTAGAAGTAATTGGGCTGAACTGGACACTAAATAGTGCATGGTAGGCAAATTGGGCTTTAGACCCATTAGCAGTCCATGTAGGGAAACCCTTGCCTAGTTGCATAACCTATCTCTATATATAGGGAGGTTTGCATTAGGGTTTAGGTTGCTGGTTCTATTGCTGTGTTGCTGGTTGAGTTGTTCAGAGAGAGATTGTGAGAGAGTCTTGAATTGATTGTAAACACTTTGTGTTAGATAATCAATAGAAGACAGTTTGAAGGAAATTGTTCTTGTTCGTGTTCTTGTTTCTGTGAAATCTGATCTAGGGGATTCCACACTCTAGATTAGATAGACGATTATGTAAAGATCCATACGGATAGGGGACCTACGATTCTGATCTAGGGGATTCCTCACATACTACAATGAATTTTTGTGCATACCTTGATCGCGGGGGTATGTCCTGAAGTGGGACACACTAGTATATCAGTATAAATTATCTAAATAGATCACGAGGTTATGGTACTTGAAAAGTTCATGTATTTTGTTTAAGTGGATAAACAATACTGGTAATCGTCTTGAACTGCTTTTCATGAATATTGCATAAAGAATTATCAAATAGTGTGAAAGCAGTTTGATGTTGTTGATCTGATCTTGTTAACGATGATGCTTACAAAAATAAAGTGTTTATTATTTAGTTATTTATTTGCTTTAAGAAAATATAAAAATCCAAAAATATTTCATTTTCTTATAAATTCTTAATGTACGGAATATGGTTGTTTATGGAGGAGTTCTTACCGATAGAGGGAGACGGTGTTAGGAGATGAGTTCAAATTTTTTACGATCTTGCAGGTTATGTGTGCTTAAAAATTTTGAGTATATGGTTTGAGTTGAGAAGTGCTTAGTTTGTGATACGGTTTTACTATCTCTTGAATAATAATAATTTGTTAACTTGTGTTGAAAAATTCTTATGGTTTCTCGAGATGTTTGTTTTATAGTATATAGATTGTAGCAGTGTGTTGCTGAGAAGTTTGGTGAAGAGGAGTTTGCTTGGATGCATGGTAGAACTTCCTTTCTACATTGCAGACAAAGTTGAAGAGTTTGAAGATTTCTATGCAAGGACTAAGCTGGAGTTTACTCAAACGTTAATGATTTAGAAGATTTGGTGATTGGATACATTAGCTTAGGGGGAGTCTGTTGCTTACAGAACTATTAAAGCTGAAGCTATCCAAAGACTAACGTTTTTCAAAGATACTGAAGATTGCAAGAAGACTGAAGACTAAGTTATTTTACGAAGCTATTGTCAAGGGGGAGTTTGTTGGTGCGTATTTGTGACAACAGCTTAGATTTGGTCTTTGGATATCTTGTAATTAGTAAAATGATAAACGGTTAGCGGGTTTAGTTTTGTATTTGTGAATTAGAAGTATTTGGGCTGAACTAGACACTATATAGTGCATGGTAGGCGAATTGGGCTTTAGGCCCATTAGCAGCCCATGTAGGAAAACCCTAGCCCAGTTGCATAACCTATCTCTATATATAGGGAGGTTTGCATTAGGGTTTAGGTTGCTGGTTCTATTGCTGTGTTGCTGGTTGAGTTTGTCAGAGAGAGATTGTGAGAGAGTCTTGAATTGATTGTAAACACTTTGTGTTAGATAATCAACAGAAGACAGTTTGAAGGAAATTGTTCTTGTTCATGTTCTTGTTTCGGTGAAATCTGATTTAGGGGATTCCGCACTCTAGATTAGATAGACGATTCTGTAAAGATCCATACGGATAGGGGACCTACAAGGTCTGACAAACCCATCCTATTTGATAGCACGGATGATTGAAACAACATTAATAAAGGTCACCTTTTGTAGTTCCTTCAGTCACAAGGGTTGATTGTACACCACCATTGTTCCCAATGTGTTGTTTTCACAAGATTGTTTTTGATAAACCATTGGCATGTGATTGTCAAACACAACTTTTATATCATATATGCAAACCTATGTATGCTCACCAATTATTTATAGTTGACCTTTTTATATTATACATGTTTTAGGGTACAATGTATGGAGTCTTACCAAGCTTTGAATTCACATAGGAGATTGGGGACTTGGTTAAAAGTTAATTTGGGTTATATGTCTAAGTATTAAATAGTGTGTTTTTGGATGTTTGTATGAATTTTAAATCAGTTTAATAAAATATTCAAACTTTAGTTGATCACGAGATATTGAACAATCTTTCTTTTTCCTCAATGTTTTCGTCATTGGTTGGGGTGTTACAACCAGCACATCCTTACCCTGAAGAGCACTTTTAGTACCCTTAAAATAATTTAGAGAACCCATATCTTTGATAGCAAAAGCTTGGATTTATCATGTAATATCCTAGTCAAATAGTTTAAGGTTGTTGCGTATCACAATGATATCATCGACATAGACAAGCATATACAAAATTGTGCCCCTTGAGGATTAAATGAAGATGTAGGGATCTATTCCTGAACCCTGGAAACCAAGACCTTGTAGAACCTTGGATAATCGTTGAAACCAAGCCGGGGTATCTGCTTAAGGTCATATAAATATTTGTGGAGATATATATACGATTAGGTTTTGTGGATTAGTAAAACCTAGAGGTTGCCAAAGATAAGCTATCTTCTTATGATCTCCATGTAAAAACGGATTTTGAACATCTAGTTGTTGAATGTAACATTCGTCAAAAACGGATTTTACCAAACCCGCTCCGTTTATTAACCGAACAATCAGTTTAAAATTTCGTGGCGTATTTAATGCCCAAATTAATTTTAAACGATACATAATTAATTATTATATTGGAATATATAACTTGTTTTTGAAAAATTGTTAAAAATAATGAAATAAAAATAAAATGGTTCTGCCGGGTTTCGAACCCGGGTCAGTCAGCTGAGTCAACAGACTTAACACTCAACTCTCCAACCACTGCGCCACTAGTGTTTCTTGTTAATTATTAGAATCAATTAATTCATAACATGTTTTCCGAATTCGAAATCGGCGCGCCCAAATGCAGTCGTCGGAAATCCCGGCGATCTCGCGAGATTGGACGGTTTCTTCAAGTCTTAACGTAAACATTTAAACCTACATCGGTTATAACCGACGCCTGAACCCGTGACACAAGCTATAACCGCCGGAGAATTTCTAACCGACGAATCAGGTCGGAAATCGGACCAAATTCATCGGTGACATGCCTTATAAATACCTCCTCGAACCTCTGCAAGCTTTTTCGCTCAAAACCGCACCCTCTCTCGGCGAAAATTTACTCGCCGGAAAAGTTCTGCACCTCGTCGGAAAACCGAGCCCTTTACTTCTGAGCCTTACTGAACCCCCTGAGCTTATACCGAAGTCACCCACATCCTTTTCAAGCTTGCTGAAGACTCTCTGCTGCAAGACACACGACGCCGGAATCTTTTGCTGTCGCCGGAGTTCTGCCGGAGAAACAGAGGAGTCCAGTCGGTATACCTTACGCTTAAATCTTTCATTCTTTTTACATATCTCATCTTTAATTAACCTCAAAACACTAAAGAACACGATTAAAACATCGAACCAGTCGGACTTCCGTTCTGGTTAAATTCAACGAAGAAGACGAAGTTCCAGTTGTGTATAAGTATAATTAAAATCAAGTTATAACTCGGGTTAGACACACAGTCCAGCGGTGGACTGTGTGCACAATAAACACGTAAACGTCTCGAGTTCGAATCTTGTCCCACGCATGCTGCCTTAATAAAAATGTCCTTTTTTTGTTAACCGAACCGGAGTCACCGCTGTTACATGTTAAGTTTATTAATAACCGGAATAATAACCAAGTTAGACACACAGTCCAGTGGTGGACTGTGTGAATGTTTAATCACACGTCACGAGTTCGAATCCGGACTACCGCACCGGTCCGGACAATTATCCAACCTTTTTAAATAAGGCGGAACTGAAATTATTTAATTGTATATAAGTATAATAAAAATCAGGTTATATAACAAGTTAAACACACAGTCAGCGGTGGACTGTGTGTTAACCTAAACCATAGGTCCCGGGTTCGAGACTTGTGGAGCGCACCGAGTCACTGATTAAAATCTTTTTAGAAATAAGTTGATTTTCGGATTAATCTAATTAATATATAAATATAATTAAAAACAGAAATATTTCGGGTTAGACACGTAGCTCAGTTGGTAGAGCTGCGTGCACGCGTACGGGAGGTCTCGGGTTCGAGCCTCACTCAGCGCACACATACACGCATACGAACCGGTCAAAGTCAACAGTCAGTGGTCAACGGTCAACGGTCAAAAAAGTTAACTTTTTTATTATTTTTATTTATTTATTTTAATTAAAAATCAATTAAAAATACTTAAAAATAACATTTTTAAGGTTAGAAAATAGCCTTAAACTCACAAAAATACACCCAACAATCCTACTAAAATGGATTAATAAAATCCGTTTACTTACCGAACCATAATGCTATTTATCTAGGTTAATTTCACTCGTGGTTAAAACCACTTCGCGTGCATTCAACATCATCAACCGAACGCACCCACTGTGAGTGAATCTTACAACTTCCCCTTTTTAATTACACGTTTTGGGGTGTGTCATGTGTCACAAAATAATTAACTCGTTTATTTAAACTTGTGCCATACCATATTGTGATCTAAACTTAGATTGTTTATATTGTTGTGGTTATGTATTTCATTTTGTGAACTCATATGAAAGTCATTCATTAAGCCCATCAGTTCCTCGTGGTAGACGAGTTGAGCAACGCGTGCCTCAAAACAAATCCATTATTGTTCATGTGTGTATTATTGAGTTTATTTGTTTGTAGTTATGTATTTCATATTGTCAAGTTTATGCAATTCATTCATTAGGCCCATCAGTTCCTCGTGAGAGACGAGTTGAGCAACGCGTGCCTCTATACGATCCATTATTGTTCATGTGTGTATTGTTTAATATTAAATTAATTGGTGAATAAGTTTACATCTATTTTTACTCATGTGTGGTTGTGCACTCTATTTTATAATCAATTAAATAAACTTGTTCAAATGTTTTCCATAGGATTCACTCGCCAACTTTTTGTTGATCCAAAAACCCTTTTTACACATGATACAGGTGAACAGGATGAAGCAAGGAAAAATAAGGAATGCCTTAGAAGAAAACAATGAAGCCTAGATTGATATTTAGGACATGATGTAATATTGATTGTAATTTTCCATTAAAGTGTATTAATGAATATGAAACGTTAAAATAAATGTCATGAGCTTTGATGATAACCCAATCATGCCCCGATCACCTTTTCCGCTGCTGGTCGGGGTGTGACATTGAAGATAGCATTATTGAATGACCACAAGAGAAAGAACTATGAACTACACATATCGTCATTGACTTTACAACTACGAAAAAGGTTTCATGAAAATCAACTTCGTGTTGCTGATGAAAACCCTTGGCCACCACGGACGCCTTATAACACCTGTCTCTTTTTAACCTGTAAACCCACTTATAATAAACCATATTAGTATTAGAAACAAGAGAAATCATGATCTAGGTACCATTTCTCATCAGTGTTGAGTACTACCTGACTGTAACTTAAAGCCAATCTTGATATCTATTGTACATGTTTGGTTTGGGGGTAAAGTAGTTGATGCATGGTAAGCAGATGGTCTGTAGTGAAAGTTGTGCTTAAGATTAGGATGAAGATTAGGGGGGCGAGTATGAGTGGGTGGGTGGTCGGGATGGGAGACGGAGATGGCACGGGAGAGTGAAAATTGATTTTGGATGGATAAGGACTCTTCATAGTGAGTTTTTGACACGGTTGGGTTGATGTTCTGAGTAGGTGACATCACTGGGTTGGTTTGGGGCACGCTTGGGTCACATGTCTGCTGTGGAGTGATGGTTGGTTGAGAAGGATGAACATTGTAACATCCGTAAAAAATCGGGTTATCCAAACCCGCTTCGTTTATTAAACCGAACATCCAGTTAAAATTTTCGTTGCATGTTTAAAGCTCAAACTAATTTTAAACAATACATAATTAATAAACATTTTAGAATTTAAAAACTATAATTATTAAAGATAAAAATTAATGCAAAAAAAAAATAATAACAAGCTGCCAGGTTTCGAACCCGGGTCAGCTAGTTCACCAAACAACCACAACACCACTCCGCCACACGCTGCCTTTGGTTAATATACTGAAACAATTAATACTTAAAGCAAAACTTAGATTCAAAAACCAGGTATCAGCGCGGCGGAACTCGCAATCACCGGAAAATCCGGCAATCCGCGAGTTCAGCCAATAATTCTTTTGACTATAACGCTATAACCGTCGACGACATCGGTTATAACCGATGTCTAGCCCCAATTTCAGTCATAACCGCTGAGTTTACCAAAATCAAATCTCACCTTAAGCAGCCTATAAATACAGGGCTAAATTCCTTAATCCCACCCGTTCAAACACTCAAACTCTCTCTTAAACTCTCGCTAAAACACTCTGAAGCAGTCGCC
Source organism: Scalesia atractyloides (assembly GCA_947069175.1). NCBI lineage: Eukaryota > Viridiplantae > Streptophyta > Magnoliopsida > Asterales > Asteraceae > Scalesia > Scalesia atractyloides. The sequence goes on from CAMTDV010000013.1 coordinate 25,944,971, forward strand.
GCAAGTCGCCGGAATTTATCTGTGTTCGCCGGAATTCTCAGATATTTGCCGGAAAACCGAAGAATCTATCCCACTGTTGCCTTACCTTATAAATAGGACATCTAGAGCTAGGACCGAAATCACCCACACTCACCATAAACTCCCTGAAGAGTCTCTGTCGCAAGAAATACATCACTGGAATTTGGTGCACCCGCCGGAGATTTCCACCGGAAAACCGGGATTTTACTTCTAGTTGGTATATTCCTTTAACTTCTCTATCTATCATTCTATATGTTACGAATCTTTGAATAATCACCCAGAATCGTCTAAAAATCGATGTCAGGCGGATTATGTACTGGGCTTCGGGTTAATGAAGAAGATGAACTAAAATCAGTAGTTAAATGTAATTGAAATCGGAAATTATACCAGGTTAGACACACAGTCCAGTGGTGGACTGTGTGCATATTTAAATTAAGGTCGCGGGTTCGAGACCTGTTATGTGCACCGGTTCGACCAAATTTCAAACCTTTTAATTAAATAAATTCTGGATCAAATCAGTAAGTATATAAGTATAATTAAAATTAGATTTATTTCGGGTTAGACACGTAGCTCAGTTGGTAGAGCTGCGTGCACGCGTACGGGAGGTCACGAGTTCGAACCTCACTCAGCGCACATAATAAACACAATCAGACCGGTCAACAGTCAAAGTCAACGGTCAAAAGTTTTTATTTTCTTTTTATTTATTTATTTTATTTAAAAATCAATTAAAAACATTTAAAAATAATATTTTTGAAGTTAGAAAATTTCCTTAAACTCACAAAAATAAACCTAACAATCCCATTAAGAACACTAATTAAAAATATTAATCTCAAATAAAAGTTTATTTATTTATCGAACTATTATGTTATTATTTAGGTTAGTTTCCTTGCCGATTAAATCCGAATTCGTGCGCATTCATCATCCATCCAAGAAACGCAACCACTGTGAGTGAATTCTTACAAATTCCCCTTTTTATTCATGTTTTGGGGTGTATCATGTGTCGCTTAAATTAATTCGCTTATTCAAACTCGTGCTATACCATTATATGATCTAAACTTAGAATGTAAATATTTTTTGTTGTGATGTATTACATATTGTCAAGTTGTATGCAAATTATTTATTAGGCCCATCAGTTCCTCGTGGGAGACGAGTTGAACAACGCGTGCCTCAAACTCATTCATTAGGCCCATCAGTTCGTTGAACAACGCGTGCCTCAAAACAATCAATTGTTGGATGTGTGTGCAATATTTAATATTATGTGTTTTGTGAATAAATTTACATCTACATTTACTCATATGTGGTTATGCACTTTATTTTATAATCAATACAATAAACACGTTTAAATGTTTTTCATAGGATTCACTCGCTAACTTTTTGTTGACCCAAAAACCATTTTTACACATGATACAGATGGACAGGATGAAGCAGGGAACACATAGGAAATTGCCTTAGAAGAAAAATAATGAAGTCTAGAAAGATGTATAGAACATGTTGTACTTGTATGATTTGATTGTATGATCTCCTTTAAATTGTAATAATAAATATGAAACATTATAATAAATGTTATGAGCTTTGATGAAAACCCAATCATGCCCCGATCACCTTTTTCCGCTGCGGGTCGGGGTGTGACAGATTGGTATCAGAGCTCTTGACTATAGGGATATAGGGTAGGTTATTAGACCCTTAGAGCCTATACTATAGTTGATTAGATTTTAATTGTTTATGTGGTTACATGCAAACTCATGATGTTTATTTGTTTCGTATTTAGTACACACTCAAATGCATGGAAACACTTCCAATATTATATTTTGTGATACATAATGAATTATACTTACAGTCAAACATACATAATTACATACACATTCATCATACATATTTCAATGTTCACATATTCAAATCACCTTCATACTTCCGTTATTCAAGATTATGTCGCATTTTTCATTTTTCAAATCTCATCAAAGTGAGTTCTGCGACAGGCATGTAGTAACTGTAAGGGTACAAGTACCGGTAGTCGGAACGTCCTGTCTAGGTTGGCATTCGTATAAATCCAATATAACGGACCAGCTTGCCTACCTGGGGACTAACGATGAGAGTACGAAGGACCTATTAGGCCAAAGCATGCCACACCAAACGTCGTTCGAACTAACCCCACTTTGAGGTGTCACCGTGTCCACACCTGGATGCACTCCGAATCTCATACGTTACATACATATTTCACGATTTTCTCCTGGTTTTAGTGTACGTTACCAGGCTAACACATGCGAACCATATGAAAGACCCGGTAATCATGGGGGCCCACATGATTACGAAGGTGAAGTATGGCGGCATGCAAGGCCCAATTACGAGCAAAGCCCAAGACATCCTATGGATGTAGTAGATTTATTATTCTATATTTATTTTATGAATGTTCATTCCTAAATACGACACATGACCCCTAAAATGTCCAACTCATACTCTTGATACGTATTCCTTGTAGATGTCTTCTAGTCTCGCTCGTAGGAAGATGAGATCAGGAAAAGCCCGCGAGCGTATGGCTGCCCAAATCGCTCAACAAATGGCTGCCGTAATACCCAACATTGTAGTTCAAGTTCAACAAGCCCTTACCGCTAATCCCGTCAATCAATAAGATCAAAATGTTGTCAACCCTCCCCCAATTACCACTAAATGCACCTACAAACATTTCAAATCCTGCGATCCTCCAAAATACGAAGGGACTGAAGGTGTCACCGCTCTCCTCCATTGGTTTGAGGAAATGGAAAACACTTTTCTAAATTGCGATTGCCCCGATGATCGCAAGGTGCGATATGCTACCGGTCGTTTGTTTGGAGTAGCACTTACATGGTGGAATACAGAGAAGGCCAAGCGAGGTGTTGAAGATGCTATGACTTTGACTTGGGAAGAGTTGAAGGAAATCATGACAAGACGGTTTTGTCCAAGAAGCGAAATCAAGAAATTGGAAGATGAGTTCTATTCTTTGAAACAAAAGGAGGGCGACCACACCACATACAACAAGAGATTCCTTGAGTTAAATCAAATGGTCCCCAACTGTTCACTCCCCTCTACCGTTTGATCGAGCACTACAGTCGAGGTCTTCCTTCAAAAATTCAAGACTCTGTAATAAGTACCACACCTGCAACTTTGGAAGCAGCAATGGAGTTAGCTACAGAGCTCATCGAGAACCGCATACGAAATAAGGACTTCAAGGAGGAGAAGAAGAAGGATAAAGCATCAACTGAACCCTCAAACTCCACCCAAACCGAATCCCCTTCTCAACCCATTTCTAAGAGAAAACGAGATGGGAAAATTTTCGCTGTCACCCAACACAACCAACCAGCTTCACAAGTTGTACCCCTCCAAGCTATCCCAATCACTCAAGTAGCACCCCACTCAACTTACCGAAATAAGAAACCTTACTTTGGACCTCACCCTCAAAGCAACACCTGTTTTTATCACCATCCATCTACCTTACCTTGTCGGCTATGTGCGAATTGTGGACGCTATGGTCATTTGAGCAAGGTTTGCCGCACCTCTCAAAACCAAACCTCACCCTCTACTCAAAACATGATCCAAACATATCAACAACCCCAATACCCCATGTTCCCATATGTTCGAGCTTGTTTCAATTGTGGCGACCCTACCCATTTTAGAAACACGTGCCCTCGATTGGTTAACATCATCAACGCTCAAGCTCAAGCAAACCCAGTTAACCAAGCAAATCAAGAAAACCTAACCACTAGGCCACCAGCAAGAGGAAGAGTTTACAACATCAACGTCAATCCTGTTGAAGATAATAACGGCCCAAACGAACCACCCAACTAGTTTTCTTCACCAAAAATCAAGAATTCAACTCCAACCGCTTAGTTTTTATGTTTTCTTTATGATTATCTCAATCCTCACGTATCTCAATTATAAATTGGAAATTTATCCAAGAATCTTAATGCGAATTACTATTTCAGTTTTGTTTTATACTCATTGATTTAACATTCATATCATCATAACTCACGACGTATCTCCGTCTCATCATTTAAAGAAGTTGGGTTGTGTCTCACTTCTACATAGACTAACCTCTACATCATAACAAACGAGAGAGGTACTGTCATCATTCAAACATGTATACTTTCAGAATTTAGACTCAAGCTTTGGTTTTTGTGTTTGTTTATGTTTTAGAGTCACATAGAACTAATCATAACTTAATGATAAAACCAATGAAAATTTGACAAGAATATGGTGGATACGCCGCTGGTACTTCCTATATATAAGTATTCTTGCCAAATGATTAGAGGCATTGTCAGGCGGTTATGAGAAGTTCCATGTAGGATTTAGTAATGTCATGGTTGAAGTTTGTTTTATACCCACTGATTTAGCATTCATATCATCATACATCTCAACGTATTTCAATCTCATCATTTAAAGAAGTTGGGCTGTGTCTCACTTCTACATAGACTAACCTCTTCATCATAACAAACGAGAGAGGTACTGTCATCATTCAAACATGTATACTTTCAGAATTAAGACTCAAGTTTTGGTTGTTGTGTTTAGAGTCACATAGAACTAATCATAATTTACTGATAAAGCCAATGAAAATTTGACAAGAATATGGTGGATACGCCGTTGGTACTTCCTATATATAAGTATTCTTGCCAAAGGATCAGAGACATTGTCAGGCAGTTATGAGAGGTTCCATGTAGGTTATAGTGGTAGAAGTTTTGTTTTAGGATATAACCTTATCTTTCCAAACGTATCGATTCTCTCAGAACTCTTGTGCATGAGATCATACCTAGTCAATCAACTCTGTTTATCAATATTCCTTATCTTAGGCAACAAAAAGCGATTCCTGTAGCAGGGTATTCAACCCTTACTAGGAACGTTACCGCCTCAAATAAAAAAATTTAAACTCTTACCCCCTTCGGAGAATGTCATTGTCAAAACCACCCTCCTTTTGAGTCAAACATACCACTACTTAAATTTCGGACCAAGTGCTTTGACGATTTGCACTATAAATTCACCCACAACCCACTGCAAACACTTTCGCTCAAAACCACACCCTTTCTCGGCGAAAACTCTCTCGCCGGAATTTTTCTGTTCGTCGCCGGAAAACCGGTTTCCCCATTGTCGAGCCTTACTGAACCTCCTAAGTTTATACCGAAGTCACCCATACCTTTTCCAAGCTTTCCGGAGACTCGCTGCTGCAAGACACCTGACGCCGGAGCTTATTGCTGTCGCCGGAGTTCTGCCGGAAAACAGAGGGTCCAGTCGGTATACCTTTTCGCTTATTTTCTTTATCTTTCACCCTTATCTCACCTTAATGGACTGTAAATCGCTAATGAAACTTGAATAAAAACTCGAACCAGTCAGACATTATATCTGGTTATAACTGGATGAAGAAGACGATGTAACCGCTGTAACGTATAAGTATAATATAAATCAAGAAATTACTCGGGCTAGACACACAGTCCAGCGGTGGACTGTGTGCACGTTAAACATGCAAAGGTCTCGAGTTCGATTCCCGTTTCACACACACTGCCTTAATAAAAATCATTTTTTTGTTAAACTGAACCGGAGTCGCCACAGTTATATGTTAAGTATATTAATAACCGGAATAATAACCAAGTTAGACACACAGTCCAGCGGTGGACTGTGTGTTTGTTTATATCACAGGTCACGAGTTCGAGTCCGGTCTACTGCACCGACTCGAATAATTATCTCTTCTTTTTAAATAAGGCAGAAAAGGAAATATCTAATTTGTATTTAAGTATAATAAAAATCGAATTATATAACATGTTAAACACACAGTCCAGCGGTGGACTGTGTGTTAGATTAAACCACAGGTCCCGGGTTCGAGACGTGTGGAGTGCATGTCCGATTCGCTTAAACTGTTTTTAAAATAAAAATGATTTTCGGTTTAAACTAATTAATATATATATATGTAATTAAAATCAGATTTATAACGGGTTAGACACGTAGCTCAGTTGGTAGAGCTGCGTGCACGCGTACGGGAGGTCTCGGGTTCGAGCCTCACTCAGCGCACTTGTATTCCGAATTGAACCGGTCAACGGTCAGTCAAACGGTCAACGGTCAGAAAAAAAATCAATTTTTTTATTATTTTTTATTTAATTATTTTAATTAAAAATCAATTAAAAATACTTAAAAATAACATTTTTAAGGTTAGAAAATAGCCTCAAACTCACAAAAATACACCCAACAATCCTACTAAAATAGATTAATAAAATCCGTTTACTTACCAAACCATAATGCGATTTATTTAGGTTAAACTCACTCGTGGTTAAAACCACTTCGCGTGCATTCAACGTCATCAACCGAACGCACCCACTGTGAGTGAATCTTACAACTCCCCCTTTTAAATTACACGTTTTGGGGTGTGTCATGTGTTATGAAAATAATTAATTTATTTATTTAAACTTGTGCCATACCACATCATGACCTAAACTTAGATTGTTTTTATTGTTGTGATTTACTTATTGCCTTTTGTCAAGTTATATGAAACTCATACATTAAGCCCATCAGTTCCTCGTGGGAGACGAGTTGAACAACGCGTGCTTCAAATCAAATTCATTATTGTTCATGTGTGTATCATTGAGTTTATATTGTTTGTAGTTGTGTAATTCATATTATCATGTTATGCAAATCATTCATCAGGCCCCTCAGTTCCTCGTGAGAGACGAGTTGAGCATCGCGTGCCTCTAATTGTTCCACTATTGTTCATGTGTGTTTCATTTAACATCTTATGATTGTTGATTAAGTTACATCTATTTTTACTCATGTTTGGTTGTGCACATATTTCATAATCAATTTAATAAATTTGTTCAAATGTTTTCCATAGGATTCACTCGCCAACATTATGTTGATCCAAAAACCTTTTTACACATGATACAGGTGAACAGGTTGAAGCAAGGAAAACATAGGATATGCCTTAGAAGAGAACAAAGAAGTTTAGATTGTTAGATAGATCAGGTTGTAACATTTATTGTAAATTTCCATTTAATTTGTATTAATGAATATGAAACGCTTAATAAATGTCATGAGCTTTGATGATAACCCAATCATGCCCCGATCACCTTTTCCGCTGCGGGTCGGGGTGTGACAGATTGGTATCAGAGCCATGACTATAGGGATATAGGATAGGTTATTAGACCCTTAGAGCCTATACTATAGTCTGCCTAAATTTTAATTGATTAGGTGGTTACATACAAACTTGTGATATTTATTTGTTTCATATTTGTTTACATTTCAGTCAAACATACATGCTTATATACATAATCATTATACATATATACATATTCATTATACATATATCGATGTTCATGTATTCAATTTATTTTCATACTCTCATTATCCAAAGATTTTATGCAATTTTCAAATCTCATCAAAGTAAGTTCTGCGACGGGCATGTAGTAACTGGAAGGGTACAAGTACCGGTAGTCGGAACGTCCTGTCTAGGCTGGCATTCGTATAAATCCAATATAACGGACCAGTTTGCCTACCTGGGGACCAACGATGAGAGTACGAAGGACCTATTAGGCCAAAGCATGCCACACCAAACGTCGTTCGAACTAACCCTACTTTGAGGTGTCATCGTGTCTACACCTGGACACATTCCGAATATCACACGTTGTATACATATTTCTCGATTTTATCCGGGTTTTGTGTACGCAACTTGGCAGAAACCGTGCGAACCATATGAAAAACCGGTATTCATGGGGGCCCACATGATTACACAGGTAAAGTATGGCGGCATGAAGGGCCTAACAGCGAGCAAAGCCCAAGACATCCTATGGATGTAGTATTTTTTTTATAATTATTTTATGAATGTTCATTCCTAATGCGACCCATGAACCCAAAAACATTCAACTCATACTCTTGTCATGTATTCCTTGTAGATGTCTTCTAACCTCGCCCGTAGGAAGACGAGAACAAGAAAAGCCCGCGAACACATGGCTGCCTTAATCGTTCAACAAATGGCTGCCGTAATACCCAACATTGTAATCCAAGTTCAACAAGCACTTACCGTTAATCCTGTCAATCAAGCAAACCAAAACATTTTCAACTCTTCCCCAAATACCACTAAATGCACCTACAAGCATTTCAAATCATGCGACCCTCCGAAATACAAAGGTACTGAAGGCGTCACCGCTCTCCTCCATTGGTTTGAAGAAATGGAGAACACATTTCTAAATTGCGATTGCCCTGACGATCGCAAAGTGCGATATGCTACCGGTCGATTATATGGGATAGCACTTACTTGGTGGAACACAGAGAAGGCCAAACGAGGTGTGGAACATGCTATGTCCTTAACTTGGAACGAATTGAAGGAAATCATGACCAGACGATTTTGCCCAAGGAGCGAAATCAAGAAGTTAGAAGATGAATTTTACTCATTGAAGCAAATGGAAGGAGACCACATCACCTACAACAAAAGATTTCTCGAGTTACATCAAATGGTTCCCAACATGTTCACTCCCCTCTACCGTTTGATCGAGCACTACATTCGTGGTCTTCCGTCAAAGATTCAAGACCCTGTGATAAGTACCAAGCCTGCAACTTTGGAAGCAGCAATGGAGCTAGCAACAGAGCTCACCGAGAACCGAATCCGAAACAAAGACTTCAAGGAGGAGAAGAAGAAGGATAAAGAATCGACTGAAACCTCCGACTCGACTCAAACCGAATCCCCTTCTCAACCCAATCCTAAGAGAAGAAGAGTCGGACGACTTTTCGCTGCTACCCAACGGAATCAACCAGTTTTACACGCTATACCCATCCGAGCTATCCCAATCACCCAAGTGGCACCCAACTCAGCTTACCCAGATAAGAAACCATATCTTGGACCTCACCCTCGATGCAACAACTGTTTTTATCACCATCCCCATACCCTACCTTGTCGTCTATGTGCAACTTGTGGACGCTATGGTCATTTGAGCAATGTTTGTCGCACCTTTCAAAACCAAACCTTTTCCCCTACTCAAAACATGACCCAAACTTATTATCAACCCCAATACCCCGTGTTCCCATATACTCGAGCTTGTTTCAATTGTGGCGACCCTACCCACTTTAGAAACACATGCCCTCAATTGGTTAACGTTATCAACACTCAAGCCCAATCAAACCCAGTTAACCAAGTAAACCAAGAAAACCCAAACACTATGCCACCAGCAAGAGGAAGAGTCTTCAATATCAACGCCAATCCTGTCGAAGATAATGACGGCCCAAACGAAGATACTCAGCTAGTCCTCTTCGCCGAAGATCCAGATTCAACTCCTATCGTTTAGTTTTATGTTTTTCTTTATCACATAGAACCGAACATAACTTAAGGATAAAGCCAATGAAAATTTGACAAGGATATGGTGGATACGCCGATGGTACTTCCTATATATAAGTATTCTTGTCAAATGATCGGAGGCATTATCAGGCGGTTATGAGAGGTTCCATGCATAGGCTGATTGTGTGATGGTTGTTTAGATTAAGTTGTTCAATTTCAGTACATTCAATACGTTCGGCTCCGTTTGATTGAGCCTTGAGCGCACATACAATTTCATTCAATACGTTCGGCTCCGTTTGATTGAGCCTTGAGCGCACAGACAATTTCATTATCAGTATCTTGTGGTTGTGGTGTTTGTAGTAGAGTCGCATCGAACTAACCATAACTTGCGGATAAAGTCAATGAAAATTTGACAAGGATATGGTGGATACGCCGATGGTACTTCCTATATATAAGTATTCTTGTCAAATGATCGGAGGCATTATCAGGCGGTTATGAGAGGTTCCATGCATAGGCTGTTTGTGTGGTTAAGTTATTCATTTTCAGTACATGCAATACGCTCGGCTCCGTCTGATTGAGCCTTGAGCACACAATTTCAATTTCAGTACATTCAATATGTTCGGCTCCGTTTGATTGAGCCTTGAGCGCATATCCATTTCATTTTCAAGTACATGCAATACGATCGGCTCCGTTCGATTGAGCCTTGATCGCACAGATATATTTCATTTCGGTATTTTATGTTTGTTGTATTGGTTGTAGAGTTATAGGACTAATCATAATTCACTGATAAAACCAATGAAAATTTGACAAGAATATGGTGGATACGCCGCTGGTACTTCCTATATATAAGTATTCTTGTCAAAGGATCAGAGGCATTATCGGACGGTTATGAGAAGTTCTATGTAGGATTTATTAGTTTCTTGGTAACCAATCATAACTTGCGGATAAAACTAATGAAAATTTGGCAAGAATATGGTGGATACGCCGCTGGTACTTCCTATATATAAGTATTCTTGCCAAAGGATCAGAGGCATTATCAGGCGGTTATGAGAAGTTCCATGTAGGATTTAGTATTGCCGTGGTTGGAATTTGTGTTACATTTATATCATCATGTTATTTAAAGAGATTGGATTGTGATCCATTCCTACATAAACTAACCTCTCCGTCATAACAAACGAGAGAGGAACTTCCATCATTCAAACATATATGCTATCAGAATGTGGATTCAAATATTTGCTGTTGTGTTTATTCATGTTCAAATATTTGTTGATGTGTTTATCCATATTCAAATATTTGCTGATGTGTTTATCCATATTCAAATATTTGCTGATGTGTTTATCCATGTTCAAATATTTGCTGATGTGTTTATTCATGTTCGAATATTAGCTGTTGTGTTTACTTATGTTCAAATACCAGTTGTTGTGTTCCATATAGGTTGTAGTGTTAGAAGATTTGCCTTAGGATATAACCATACTTTCCCAAACGTATCTAAACTCTTATGCATGATATCATTTTTAGCAAATCACTTCTGCTTATCAATACTTATACAGTAGGCAACAAAAAGCGATTCCTGAATAGGGTACTTAACCCTTACAAGGAACATTACCGCCTCGAACAAAAAAAAAACTTAAACCCTCATTTTTTCTGAGCATACAACTGTCAAACAAAACATCATCATCCTTTTAGTCAAAATATATCATTATTTAAATTTCGGGACGAAATTTCTAAAAAGCAGGGGATACTGTAACATCCGTCAAAAACGGATTTACCAAACCCGCTCCGTTTATCAACTGAACAGTCAGTCAAAAATTTTCGTTGCGAATTAAATGCCCGAAATAATTTTAAACGATACATAATCAATTATTATACAAGAATATATATTTAGTTTTTGAAAAACTGTCAAAAATCGCAAAATAAAAATGATTTGCTTCTGCCGGGTTTCGAACCCGGGTCTGTACCGAATCAGCAAACAGACTTAACTCACACACACAAACCACTGCGCCACTTGTTTTGTTTGTTATATATTGAAATCATTTAATTGATATAATAACGTTACGAATTCAAAACCGGCGCCCAAATAGTTCAGTCGTCAGAATCCCGGTAATCTCGCGAACTTTTAACACCACTTTCAGTTATAACGTAAACTAGTATTAAGACATCGGTTATAACCGATGTTTGAAGTCCGCGACCAAACCATAACCGCCGGAAAATTTAAATCGATGAATACAGTCGGAAATCAGACCAAGTGCTTTGACGATTTGCACTACAAATTCACCCACAACCCACTGCAAACACTTTCGCTCAAAACCACACCCTTTCTCGGCGAAAACTCTCTCGCCGGAATTTTTCTGTTCGTCGCCGGAAAACCGGTTTCCCCATTGACGAGCCTTACTGAACCTCCTAAGTTTATACCGAAGTCACCCTTACCTTTTCCAAGCTTTCCGGAGACTCGCTGCTGCAAGACACCTGACGCCGGAGCTTATTGCTGTCGCCGGAGTTCTGCCGGAAAACAGAGGGTCCAGTCGGTATACCTTTTCGCTTATTTTCTTTATCTTTCACCCTTATCTCACCTTAATGGACTGTAAATCGCTAATGAAACTTGAATAAAAACTCGAACCAGTCAGACATTATATCTGGTTATAACTGGATGAAGAAGACGATGTAACCGCTGTAACGTATAAGTATAATATAAATCAAGAAATTACTCGGGCTAGACACACAGTCCAGCGGTGGACTGTGTGCACGTTAAACATGCAAAGGTCTCGAGTTAGATTCCCGTTTCACACACACTGACTTAATAAAAATCATTTTTTTGTTAAACTGAACCGGAGTCGCCACAGTTATATGTTAAGTATATTAATAACCGGAATAATAACCAAGTTAGACACACAGTCCAGCGGTGGACTGTGTGTTTGTTTATATCACAGGTCACGAGTTCGAGTCCGGTCTACTGCACCGACTCGAATAATTATCTCTTCTTTTTAAATAAGGCAGAAAAGGAAATATCTAATTTGTATTTAAGTATAATAAAAATCGAATTATATAACATGTTAAACACACAGTCCAGCGGTGGACTGTGTGTTAGATTAAACCACAGGTCCTGGGTTCGAGACCTGTGGAGTGCATGTCCGATTCGCTTAAACTGTTTTTAAAATAAAAATGATTTTCGGTTTAAACTAATTAATATATATATATGTAATTAAAATCAGATTTATAACGGGTTAGACACGTAGCTCAGTTGGTAGAGCTGCGTGCACGCGTACGGGAGGTCTCGGGTTCGAGCCTCACTCAGTGCACTTGTATTCCGAATTGAACCGGTCAACGGTCAGGTCAACGGTCAGTCAAACGGTCAACGGTCAGAAAAAAAAATCAATTTTTTTATTATTTTTTATTTAATTATTTTAATTAAAAATCAATTAAAAATACTTAAAAATAACATTTTTAAGGTTAGAAAATAGCCTCAAACTCACAAAAATACACCCAACAATCCTACTAAAATAGATTAATAAAATCCGTTTACTTACCAAACCATAATGCGAGTTATCTAGGTTAAACTCACTCGTGGTTAAAACCACTTCGCGTGCATTCAACGTCATCAACCGAACGCACCCACTGTGAGTGAATCTTACAACTCCCCCTTTTAAATTACACGTTTTGGGGTGTGTCATGTGTTATGAAAATAATTAATTTATTTATTTAAACTTGTGCCATACCACATCATGACCTAAACTTAGATTGTTTTTATTGTTGTGATTTACTTATTGCCTTTTGTCAAGTTATATGAAACTCATACATTAAGCCCATCAGTTCCTCGTGGGAGACGAGTTGAACAACGCGTGCTTCAAATCAAATTCATTATTGTTCATGTCTGTATCATTAAGTTTATATTGTTTGTAGTTGTGTCATTCATATTATCATGTTATGCAAATCATTCATCAGGCCCCTCAGTTCCTCGTGAGAGACGAGTTGAGCATCGCTTGCCTCTAATTGTTCCACTATTGTTCATGTGTGTTTCATTTAACATCTTATGATTGTTGATTAAGTTACATCTATTTTTACTCATGTTTGGTTGTGAACATATTTCATAATCAATTTAAATAAATTTGTTCAAATGTTTTCCATAGGATTCACTCGCCAACATTATGTTGATCCAAAAACCTTTTTACACATGATACAGGTGAACAGGTTGAAGCAAGGAAAACATAGGATATGCCTTAGAAGAGAACAAAGAAGTTTAGATTGTTAGATAGATCAGGTTGTAACATTTATTATAAATTTCCATTTAATTTGTATTAATGAATATGAAACGCTTAATAAATGTCATGAGCTTTGATGATAACCCAATCATGCCCCGATCACCTTTTCCGCTGCGGGTCGGGGTGTGATATTAATTCTTTTGACTATAACGCTATAACCGTCGACGACATCGGTTATAACCGATGTCTAGCCCCAATTTCAGTCATAACAGCTGAGTTTACCAAAATCAAATCTCACCTTAAGCAGCCTATAAATACAGGGCTAAATTCCTTAATCCCACCCGTTCAAACACTCAAACTCTCTCTTAAACTCTCGCTAAAACACTCTGAAGCAGTCGCCGCAAGTCGCCGGAATTTATCTGTGTTCGCCGGAATTCTCAGATACTTGCCGGAAAACCGAAGAATCTATCCCACTGTTGCCTTACCTTATAAATAGGACATCTAGAGCTAGGACCGAAATCACCCACACTCACCATAAACTCCCTGAAGAGTCTCTGTCGCAAGAAATACATCGCTGGAATTTGGTGCACCCGCCGGAGATTTCCACCGGAAAACCGGGATTTTACTTCTAGTTGGTATATTCCTTTAACTTCTCTATCTATCATTCTTTATGTTACGAATCTTTGAACAATCACCCAGAATCGTCTAAAAATCGATGTCAGGCGGATTATGTACTGGGCTTCGGGTTAATGAAGAAGATGAACTAAAATCAGTAGTTAAATGTAATTGAAATCGGAAATTATACCAGGTTAGACACACAGTCCAGTGGTGGACTGTGTGCATATTTAAATTAAGGTCGCGGGTTCGAGACCTGTTATGTGCACCGGTTCGACCAAATTTCAAACCTTTTAATTAAAATAAATTCTGGATCAAATCAGTAAGTATATAAGTATAATTAAAATCAGATTTATTTCGGGTTAGACACGTAGCTCAGTTGGTAGAGCTGCGTGCACGCGTACGGGAGGTCACGAGTTCGAACCTCACTCAGCGCACATAATAAACACAATCAGACCGGTCAACAGTCAAAGTCAACGGTCAACTGGTCAACGGTCAACTGGTCAAAAAGTCAAAAGTTTTTATTTTCTTTTTATTTATTTATTTTATTTAAAAATCAATTAAAAACATTTAAAAATAATATTTTTGAAGTTAGAAAATTTCCTTAAACTCACAAAAATAAACCTAACAATCTCATTAAGAACACTAATTAAAAATATTAATCTCAAATAAAAGTTTATTTATTTATCGAACTATTATGTTACTATTTAGGTTAGTTTCCTTGCCGATTAAATCCGAATTCGTGCGCATTCATCCTCAATCCAAGAAACGCAACCACTGTGAGTGAATTCTTACAAATTCCCCTTTTTATTCATGTTTTGGGGTGTATCATGTGTCGCTTAAATTAATTCGCTTATTCAAACTCGTGCTATACCATTATATGATCTAAACTTAGAATGTAAATATTGTTTGTTGTGATGTATTACATATTGTCAAGTTGTATGCAAATTATTTATTAGGCCCATCAGTTCCTCGTGGGAGACGAGTTGAACAACGCGTGCCTCAAAACTCATTCATTAGGCCCATCAGTTCGTTGAACAACGCGTGCCTCAAAACAATCAATTGTTGTATGTGTGTGCAATATTTAATATTATGTGTTTTGTGAATAAATTTACATCTACATTTACTCATATGTGGTTATGCACTTTATTTTATAATCAATACAATAAACACGTTTAAATGTTTTTCATAGGATTCACTCGCCAACTTTTTGTTGACCCAAAAACCATTTTTACATATGATACAGGTGGACAGGATGAAGCAGGGAACACATAGGAAATTGCCTTAGAAGAAAATTAATGAAGTCTAGAAAGATGTATAGAACATGTTGTACTTGTATGATTTGATTGTATGATCTCCTTTAAATTGTAATAATAAATATGAAACATTATAATAAATGTCATGAGCTTTGATGAAAACCCAATCATGCCCCGATCATCTTTTTCCGCTGCGGGTCGGGGTGTGACAAACATAGGGGTCGATTTGAGGTGTAGATGAGATAGTTTGGTGTGTTAAAGATGTTATTGTGGTTTACTTCAAGGATGATGGAGAGGATTTGTCACACTCTCAAATTTTCACGTGCGGAGTTTTACCGCAAGAGGTGCGACCGACCAGGATCAAGCCACTAATCAATGTTGAACCACTATTAAAGATATCAAACGTATCACTATCAACACGATTAGTGATCTAAAGTTTAAATGTCCAAAAATATAGTTTAATCAACAGCGGAAGCAAAACAATTAAAAATAAAATCCAAACGATGTTTTAAAACCATAAGTGTTTAAATAAAACCAATCAAATAGTTAACGAAACCACGACACTCCTCCAATGCAAGCTCCTGCACTGTACCTAACGACCTGCAAAGCATGTAATAGCATGTCAACATAAAGTTGGCGAGTTCACGGTTTTTCAGTATTGTTTAAAAAAAACTTAGGTTGTTAAATTACGTAATTTATAAAACACGTCATGGGGAGCTACCCCATCTTTAAGCTACTAAACCGTGTGATACCGAAACTTTGACTGTGTAAGTTGTTTGTGCCCCAAGTCAATGTCTATCGTCATCGACCAGTTGCCAAGGCATAAAAGTTCATGCCCGTCCTCCCAGGTACGGTGTGAGGTTTGTCGAACCTAATAGCGCTATCAACTAATATCCCGCTCGCCAGGCCCCGACGATTAATCGGTATAATGTGTGGGGACTTACAGATAGAGTTCGTTTAGTCTGCTAAAGACATGAAATATAAATAGCATTTAACAGTATTCCATCCCCAGGAATACTAGGCAATCCCATACCCGGGAAAGTGAGGTTCCCAACTACCGGGAATACATGCTTTAAATAAAAGTGTGAACTCACATTTGTTTGCTCGGTTAGACTCAGATAACGAAACAATGAAGATGGTCAACCAAGTCCTAAAATGATTATCATTTAATGCGTTAGGTGTCTTCAAGTAATACATAAAATTCTACAGATAACTAACACATGGCACACAACACGTTGACACGTGAACATTTAACCGAGTAGACATGTGCACTTCTCCATAATATTCAACATCTTAAATAATCCTCACATAAGTATCAAGTTCAGGATACGCCAAATTTTTTTAATAAAAAAACAAACATACATGTATGAGCACACCGTTACATACATCCTTCCCATGCATTCGTTAGGCTATTAAACGTATATATATAAATACATACACATTATATATAATTCTCCTAAAAAAAGAGTCTAATTCCATGTTCTACTAATTCCACGTTCCAATTACTCACCACGTGTAATTAATTAAATTCCCATATCATGTACCAGTTCTTCAATTGTAGCTGTTTCTTTCTTTTTTTTAATGGGGTAATAACTCCCCCATGCATATAACCAACCATACATGCGGCAATTTCCCATACCTACTGCATAAATCCTTTGTTTCAAAATAACTTTGCACCCACATGTATAAATTACTCATAAACATTCAACTTTTAAAACTTTCGATGCTCTATAATTCCTCACGTCTACGCCAAACACACCGGTCCGTTATACGTTCATGTTATTCATAATACCCCCTACATTTTCTATCGGACAATATATATATATATAATATATATATATATATACACACACGGTTACGACACATATACTTCACAGATTTACGTTAAGGTCTATAGATGTTCTTATACATACAACCCCCTATTCGCACCTTACAATCGGATCAAATATCAATCTACGCATATACATGTATATTTATTATATCCTCATACACATACATCTATCAACAGTTTTAGTATACATATATATTCATTGATCATTGTACATAAGCATTCACGTATTTATACACATTAATCAAGTTCACATACATAGATATTCAAGCGCAGTTCTATGTAACATCAAACACATAGATTGCATGGGTGGCTACACATAAACGTGGCTACTCAACTCGAACCGAAATCGTGACGAGTCTTTTAACTAGAACTACGGACAAGAAAAGGGGTAAACTTACCTATATCGGAGGCTAACTCGCCGGAGAGGAAGATGGTGGCGGCTGGTTCGTCGTAGGGTTTCGAATGAGGGAGGGATGAGAAAGACGGCATGTTATGTGGAGGTGTGTGTAGGGTTTGTTGTTGTTTGAGTGGTATGAAAGCACATGCAACTTGTGTCATTTAAAGATGAAGAAAAAAATAATAAATAAATAACTATGTTGGCAGTTGTTGTTTGTAGAGTGGGCCGAGAGTTCCACTTAATGTGGGAAGGTTAAAACTAATTATGTTGCTTTTCAAATATCCAAAGAAAATATGCAGCATATTTTTTTTTTCACTTTTTATACATCCTTTTAATATTACTATTATTATTATTATTTATTTAAACCAACTAATACATGTACAATGAATTAGTAAATGTGAAAACATAATATACACGCTATGTTTTAGACCTTAAAAGTTTCGGGTTTCACGAGTGGGTTAAAGCGACAAGCGAGACATTCAAATAGATCTGGTTGGTTCGACGTGATATGCATAAATATAGTAAGTATATGGTTTAATTTATAAAAGTGAATGACGGGTTTTTACCTCAAAGTTACGGGTTGTAACAGGATTGGTAAGTGAAGATGTAAGGAGAGGGACTGGTAGGCAACATGGTAGATGGTGAAGATTGTTGATAAGGAAAATAAACTTCTTTGAAACGGACATGTTGAGATATATATAAAAGCTCGTTGATGGGGCTTAAACATTGGTATCCACGGTGAGAAGAATTATACCCGAGGAAGGCATAGGCGTTAAACAAAAATCCATTTTGTGTTAATGTGAGATAAAGATAGAGAAATCATTGACAACAAAACCCGAAGAACAGAAAATCTGGGTTTGCAATAACAAACTGTTCATAGGGTGAGATGTTAGACAAACTATGAGTTGGCTTCTAATTGATAAAGTAGGTAGTTATATCATAAGAAAAATGGCAAAACATTGTGGAATAAAGGATTGGGCTAACAATGAGATTGTTTTCGATGACGTGTTGATGTCGTCGTTCGACATGACCATTTTGTTCACTGATGTGTGGACAAGAGCATATGTGAATAATGCTAGGTAGATAAAAGAAACAAAAAAGGTTATTACGAAACTCTCCACTTTAATATGTTTGTACTAATTTTAATTTGGTTTTAAATCGGCGTTAAACCAAGACAAGAAATACTTTGACTGTAGAATTAACAAAATAGTTAAGCTTTAAAGGAAAAACCACATATGTGATGTAAAATGATCAACACATAGTAAAAAGTCAAGAAGACCGAACAATAGAACTAACATGTGCAAAACCCAAACATGATAAAACACTAAATCCAAAATAGTATTATATGTAAAAGTTGAAAAAGAAAAATGAATTTTCAATGATTTCCCTATGTGACATGAATTACAAAAGAAACTGATTTTATTCATTAACAGGAAGACAATATTTGGAAAACATTGATAGCAATAATTGTTGATGCAGATGACCAAGTCTTTAATTCCTGACGGTGGATGAAGCACGCATGACAGAAAAGGATACTTCATTCACTAATTGAAACTTAGGAAGACATACGATGTTTACTTGGACCCGTAAGGAGGGTAGTGCGTGTAAACTTATCCTACACAACAAAAAAGGTAAAGTGAAATTCAAAGAATACATGATTATCATGACATATTTTTTGAATTGAAATGAGAGTTTTATTATTTGTGGAACGTGAAGTATGTAGATTAATGGAAAGGTTTTATTAGGTGAGTGAAAACGTGTAGAACCAATGTGAATGATTGGCAAATCCTTGCCATTGCCAACGTGAGGTGTGTCATCACCATAGGCCTCTGAGTTATCTAAACCAGAAAGACCAAGGGTAACATGACTAGTTGCACCAGTGTTTAGAAACCATGTCGGTTATGCTCGTGAGCAATGATCATCAAAGTTTTCCATTGGCTACCATGGTCTGATGGTGGCTGGATCACAGTTGGGACATTGTGAGGAGATATATTATATGCCACATCACTATCACATGCCATAGACATTGTTTTGGTTTGAAGCGCAACAAAATTGATTGTGATGTCCCCTGGGACTACGATTACTGCGTCGATCACGACATGTATTGAAATTAAGACCATGAGTGTTTGGTTGTCGAGCAAAAAAGAATGCTTGCGATGATTATTAAGTAGCTGGTTGTAATTGAAAACAAAGTTGGGAAGAAAGTTGTTGAAGAACATGAAATGCATTTGGTTGTGGTGAAGAGGATCTGGTGGTACCTGATGTAATTGAGGGGAGGTCGTATGTGGTAGTATTGAAAGCTTGAGTCATTGAACCAACTGGGGTTGGTTTCCATAATATATAATCATGGTAGCTGAGAAGACCATGAAGTTTACTAAAAGATGCTGGAAATTGTCTAGTCAGGAATGTTGATTTCAGACCATTATACTCTTCACGGAGTCCTGAGATAACCAACATGACTAAATCCTTGTATTTTATTGGTTCACCTTTCATTTAACATCTGCCAAAAACGGATACTAGAACCCGACCCGTCTGTAATCAGATTCAAATCGTATTAATTAAGAATGCAAGTTTTGTTTATTATTCGTGATTAGTTATTATTTTATGTTATTGGTTGTTAATTAATTTATAACGTTTATCAATCAACCCTTGTTCTTAAACGACACCACCACCTAAACAACATTACTATCCTCAAACGACATCGCTTCTAAACAACAATTCTTGTCCAAACGACATCATGCTATGGTTCCAATGTTAACCTCTAAACGATATTGGTCCTTAATCTAAACGACAACCTTACATTCTAAGCGACATATCAAGCCATTACCTCTAACATCTCCTAAACTCTAAACGACAATGGGTCCATACCAAATGATATGTGGTACCGTTTGATACCTAATACAAGCAATACCCATTGTTTCCAAACGACACTTGGTATTGTTTGGAACCTAAGACCAAACGATACCTACTTGCAAGCCAAACGACATAAGCACCAATATTTATACGTACTATATTCATCTTTTTACAATTAAACTTTTGGGGTGTGTCATGTGTTTTGTTATTCTCATGTTTTCATTTAATACAATTATCAACATGCATATTAACTGTGTGGTTTATGTGTTATATATTTTGGTTACATATTTGTTACATGTTACTTGTTACTCGCTTTATGTCGCAAACATTATGGATCCACTGGCTGATTGATTCCCCACGATCATGGGTTGAACTTGGTATCGCCACCATTGTTTCTCATTGTTTCACATTGTTTCGCATTGTGTCATGTGTTTCACTATTGGTTTTATTTATTTAGTTGTGTTGCTAATAGTATTGGTGCATTGTTCAATTTACATTTAAATTGCATGTTAACAAATTTTAAACAATATATTATTATATTTAAACTGAGATTTACTTATCAACTTTTGTCGACCCAAAACTATTTTACACATGATCAGGTTTGAAGTAACGAGGATGAGGACACGTAGGAAATTGCCTTAGACATGATGTCTTGATTTTTTGTATTGATTATTTGGATGTTTATTTATTTATGTGACATCGTTTAATTTAGCTTGATTAAATATTAATCTTTTATAGTTGTCATGAGCTATGGACAATCATCTCGCTCTGATCAATAATCCGCCAAGTGTCAGGGTGTGACACTTCATCTCAATTTTCAGCAAAGTTTTCAGGGTGTATTCCCTAGAAGAAGTATGGGGTGCATAAGCACATTCAAATGATAGTTGGAGATCACGTGGGTGGTACCTTGAACATGTTGATAAGATCCTCTAAAATAGTGGATATAATTAACATACATACATGAGCATAGTTTGCAATCCAAATTCAGTAGTTAAGGTTGTCTTGAGGCGGTGGGGGTGCATGTCTTTGTCGGAAGAAGCAGATGGTATTATGATTTTTGATGGGCATGATATGGTTCCATCAACATAATTGAACAAATTGTTTAATTGTGACAAGAAAATGTGAATCATTGTTTTCTTGTATCCATAGTTTTTTGGGGGATAACGTAAACGCGAACTTATGAGAGTTATGGGAGAATTTTTCTGTTTTGGAGAATGCAGCAAGACGGGCTATTGTTGTGGGCGGCGTTTAGGGTTCCTGCGGTGGCTTGTGATCTGCAAAACATGTGGAAAGGGCCATTATTGTGGATTGGTTGTGTTTAACAACTGATTAGAATATATTATATATATATATATATATATATATATATAGATATATTATATATATAGGATTAGGATCATTTGTGAACAACTTCTTGAAAGTGAACTGAGTGAACTAATCTTGGCCTTTGATTATTTTTTAGATTAAAAGGGTAAGATTGATATTAGTCAAGTACTTTTAATTAAAATCCCGTAATTTTCTCACCTCTTAACTTCCTCTCTCTCTCTCTCCTTCATTTTTAATTATTTCTCTATTATTTTAATTATAAGAGATTAAAGGGGTAATGTTTATTTTTAAATAAACTCTTATGTTCTTTTTAAAATTGAATATTAAACCTAATTAAATTATGTTTTTTACATATGTGTATACAGGTCAGTATATACAAGACTTATACACTTGTGTATAATTACATCTTGTTCCCACAGGTCGGTATAAACCAGATTTATACACATGTGTATTATTCAAGTACATATGTGTATAAACTAACAACTGTGTATCTTGTATAAATTGATAGTTAGCGAGATTGTACACATGTGTATAAACTAACATCTGTGTATCTTGTATAAACCAATATTATCGAGACTGTACACATGTGTATGCACTAACAACTGTGTATCTTGTACATACAGAAACTAGCAAGATTTTAGGAATTTTGATTATATTGTTCAATAAATGCAATTTACAAAAGACGCAAATACCCTTCTATCAATTAATGTAAAGGAAGTTACAACATTATAATTACAATCTTGCCATTGTTTAAAAATCTCTAGATGATATAATCCAATGGCTCAGATTAGTTCACACAGTTCACTCTCAACCTAGTGTTCACTCTAGAACCCTATCATCTATATAAATATATATATATATATATATATATATATATATATATATATATATATATATAATAGGTAGAGGTTCTGTAAAAAAAATATAAAGGGCGGGAATGATAAGAAAGATTTTAGTGATGACACATGTCCCTTTTTATTTTGGTAGTTTAAGGATATAATTGTAATTTAGCTAATAAAATCTAATTATGGAATGAACATATGCAACCGATTTTTGGCAGTTATTGTTGGGATTTTCGAATTTTAATTTGTTTTTGAATTCTGTGATCAAAGAGTTAGGGTGTTTTTTTTTGTGTCTTCAATAGATTTATGGTGTTATTTCATAAAAACAGAAATAACACCCTAACTCATAAAAACATCACAGCATGTATATTGAAAGCATACATCTTATAAAGAACAGAAGATTGTAGAAACAACACCCTAACTCATAAAAACACCACAACATGTATATTAAAGGCATATATCTTATAAAGAACAGAAATATAACAGAAGCAACACCCTAACTCATAAAAACACAACAACATGTATATTGAAGGCATACATCTCATAAAGAACAAAAATATAACAGAAATAACATCATAACTCATAAAAACACACATCAGTTATATTGAAGGCACACATCTTATAAATAACACCCTAACATTTAATATAACGAAATAACACCATAATTAAATCAATTTCAAAACACACTACTTTAATCAGAATCAAAACATGAATAACACCCTAAATATAACACCAGTCAACACTTTGATCAGAATCAAAACAGAAATAACACCCTAAATATATAAAAACAGAAATAACACCCTAACTCATTGAAGGCAATAGAAACCTATTGAAGACACCAAAAACCATAGCAATGCAAGGACCTTTGTCCTCACATTAAATATAACAGGAATAACACCCTAACTTATAAAAACACCACAACATGTATATTAAAGGCATACATCTTATGAAGAACAAAAATATAACAGAAATAACACCCTACAATTAAAACACCATTGTATGAACATAGAAAAAACACCATGTACTAAAACATCCAAGCGAGACGGATTTTTCTTATCTACATAAGTATATCAATATAGTACTCATATTAAAGATAAAAAACACTCGTTATTATGGTATAATATTTTTTTAAAAAGTTACGTATAAAAAATTATTGACGTTTAAAAAAGATGGGGGGGGGGGGGAACTTGCATGTGCATTAATGTTAGTTTCTTAATTTAAAAATGTTAAATTTACCTTTATACCCTTAATCTAGAAAATTAATTAGTTTAACTGTCAACACTATTTACAAGATTGACATCAATATCTCAACCATTAGATTTAAAACTAGTGGTTTAGATTCTTTCTTATCCTTCTCACAAAAAACATTTTTTTACAATAACCTCACTCATATATATATATAGGGTAGGGTTCTAGAGTCAACATTAGGTTGAGAGTGAACTGTGTGAACTAATCTGAGCCATTGGATTATATCATCTAGAGATTCTTAAACAATGGCAAGATTGTAATTTCCCTTTAAATTAATTGAAAGAATTGTATTTGCGTCTTTTGTAAATTGCATTTATTAAACAATATAATCAAAATTCCTAAAATCTTGCTAGTTTCCGTATATGCAAGTACACAGTTTTTAGTGTATACACATGTGTACAGTCTCGATAGTATCAGTTTATACAACACAGATGTTAGTTTATACACATGTGTACAGTCTCGCTAACTATCAATTTATACAAGATACACCACTGATAGTTTATACACATGTGTACAGTCTCGCTAATTATCAGTTTATACAAGATACACAGTTGTTAGTTTATACAAATGTGTACTACATTTGTGTATTTTGTAGTCCACGACCTAGTTCAGTTAGGAGTTTCATATACGATTTGAATCTGGGATGGAAAGTTGGTGTCTAGTACCTAGTTCCGTTAGGAGTTTCATATATGTTATTAGCAACTGATTCTACACGAGTTTAAAATAATGGAGAAGTAATTAAAAATGTGTGTGTGTGAGAGAGAGATAGAAAGTTAACAAATGAGAAAATTAAGGGATTTTAATTAAATGAGAGAGACAACTAACGTCAATCTTACCCTTTTAATCTAAAAAATATCAATGGCCAAGATTAGTTCACTCAATTCATCCTCAAAAAGTTGTTCACAGATGATCTTAATCCTATATATATATAATATATATATATAATATATATATATATATATATATATATATATATTATATATTACACGTAACTACACTTTGAACTCATGTAATATAAACAATATCACTATTTGTCTTATACCATGGGCATTCTTAATACCTAATAGATAATTACCAAATATGTATTAGGTCAGGGATGAAAGAAGATTTTAAAATGAGATAGGAGACTAAAATTACTGATACAGGTTCCAAACTCGTTCCATTCTCATCATTACTCCTACCTCTACTATCCCTAAACTAAAGCACCGATATTGTAAACTATAGGTTCTGTATTCGGAAGAGTATATATATATATATATATATATATATATATATATATATATTAACGTGTATTTACCATAAAACCTTTGATCAACAAAAAAAAGAATTAGCGTCATTTTTTTACAAAAATCTCAAACAACCTCTTTAAAAGTTTAATTAAGTCCACCACCAGTTGCGCTCTGAAAAAAAAACTTTGGTCAGTCATTGTAAAGTACATAAGAATTATATAGTATATGGAAAATATTTGAAGAAAGAAAGATATTTTATTACATAACTATTAGGCAAACACAGATTGGGACATAAATGGGCGTTATTTGACATATGAACGTTACATTAACGCACGTTAGAAAAATGGCGTAGTGAAAAAAGAGAAGGGGTGGGAACATGGCACATATTTTTTAATATTAATATTGAATAATTACATATTATCTATTTTTTTTTAAATAGCATTATTACTAATATAAATAATAAAAAACTTACAAAATTTAAATAAAAAATTACATTACTAAAAAACTAATTTTTAAACTTACAAAACGAAACATAAAAATATAATCTAAAATAACCGAAACTAGGTATGATATCTATCCATAATTTCTTTTTTTTTAATTTCATATTTTCGTCTCGGTTCGCTTTGCTTTTTTTCATAATGGGTAAAAGCCTTTATTTTTTAGTGCTTCTTTATTATTGAATGTTGTTGAACACGTAGATTTCTTCTTGGATGCAGGCCAAAGCGGGGTTTTTTCATCACTCGTATTGGATGATTTTTGGGCCTGCTTTTTTGACTTATCTCTTCCTGATGGCCGTTCGGCTTCAAAATCATCGTCGCTTAAATTGATTTCAAAGTCTGTACGAGCGACTAGTGGAGGAACAACTTTTGGAGGACGATTGTCCCGCTAAAGGTACTCGTGCCCATTTTGGCAAGTTTTTTTGCAATGCGACAACAATGAATATATTTAAAGGTGACCCCTTTTTGCCTTCCGAATACAAGGACATTGCACGCACCAACAATTCGGTGTCCGTCTCGCCACTTTTTAGGTTGTTCATTAGGTTATTGTAGTGGCCATTGAAAGCGGTCATGGCGGTATTTAATTCACGCCACTTAGAACCCAAAGTTTTGTGATAAAGCTCATTAATTCGGTTCCAAAAATCCTTACCATGTTGGTTGATACCTATTAAAAATATATACGTTTAAAAAAAATATTATAGTTATGAAATGTATTTTTACAATAAAAAACATAAAAAATATACCAATAACCGAATTCTTCAAAATCGTCAACACCAACTCCACGGATCAAAGTTGCGGTTGTGTGGATGCCTTATTTTTTAAAAAGGTAGAGAGATTTTATAAAAATGAATGTTGGGTAGAAGAAATGAGGTGAAAATGATGAGTTTTTTATATAGGTGAAGTGATTGATTTTTTAAAATAAAAAATCTTTTTCTTTTTTAAATAATGTCGTTGGGCTCCAACGGCTACCTGAAACATTCAACCAATGCATGCCACGCCAACGAACAATAAACACAACGCTGATGGGATACTTCAAGGGCTTGAAACAACGGCGTCGACAACGCGGGGATACGGTTTGGTGTGTGTGGCGTGGAAGGGCATAAACACCGCTCCTTTACACCCACACCGTGTGGCCTTAGGCTCGAGGGTATGGGTGGAGCCTCCTAAGGGCTCCATTGTGCCACATATGCATCACATCAACGAGAGGGCTCTATTACCCATTCTCAATAGCTAGCATTGTATGGA
The DNA here is from genome assembly GCA_947069175.1 of Scalesia atractyloides. NCBI lineage: Eukaryota > Viridiplantae > Streptophyta > Magnoliopsida > Asterales > Asteraceae > Scalesia > Scalesia atractyloides. The sequence continues at coordinate 25,971,798 of CAMTDV010000013.1, forward strand.
TGGAGCCCCCTTTTTTCCTACTCACCAATGGCGACCCTACCTTTAATAACTCACACACACACAACACCTCGCGAATGCTCGTTATTGCAATAGCTAGCAGTGGCGGCTAAAGAAGCACTGGCTGAACCTATGGATATCCGGGGATATATAAGTCACAACCAGGGTGTTTCTGCATAAAGGATTGTCCTTTCACTTCACTCTCCGGGGTGAGCTCACTTAAGCTGATCTGCAACACTAACAACGCCGTTAGTCTCGTCACGGGCAAAAGGGTGGTTTTCTCCGTGACCACACTCCGCATGAGAATAAGTATTTGAGGATTGAGAATAAGGTAGCAAGTAAGTTGCAAGTGTGTATGTAGATATCAGTGTAGAAAACGTGTGGTTTACCTGGAGGTCCGATACTTATTTATAGCCGAAAAGGTATGTTCAAGAGATGGGTTGGTGGGCCTTGGGCCCGGCCCATACAGCCAAAGACATCCGTTTTGTCCCCTGTGTCAGACATTAAATGTTCCCTGCAGGAGAATTAATGTCCACTGTCAGGAGGCGTGTACTGTCGTATGTTGAGTGGTGCCACATGTACAGGTGACCGTCTCTGGTGTCAGGCCTGCTGCCAGCCAAAAGTGGATAAGGTGGAACAGTCACTGGCAGAGATATGGTTGGTGTGCAGTCTGACGTCTGCAATACTGCTCTTGCAATACTGTCACACGCAACCTGCCGAGCAACCATTGGTCACAGTTCTGCCACTTTGTATCCTTGAGTATGGTCAACACCTCTTAGTGCTTACCCCTTCTGCGAGGTTGTCAGTGTTTTTCCCGCCAGCGCAGTGTTTCAGGGGTATATCCTTTTGTCCCAAGATTATAAGGTGCTTCTCATGTGTGTCTTGTCCTTGCAAGGTTTTAGGATTCGCAGCTCAGAGGGATGTTGTTCTGCGCAGGATCTAGTATCATGCGCGCGTGAGTCTAACTTGCCATTGTGCCAAGTACACAAGGCTCGTTGCGTGACTTGTGTTATTTAGTCTAACTTGTCGTTGCGCTGGGTGCGCAAGACTCGTTGTTTGACTTAATGTATTGGTCTAATTTACCGTTGCGCTGAGTGCGCTAGGTTCATTGTATGACCTATTGTTGTTGGTCTAATTCATCGTTGCGCTAAGTGCGCAAGGTTCATTGTATGAGCTATTGTTGTTGGTCTAATTCACCGTTGCGCTGAGTGCGCAAGGTTCATTATATGACCTATTGTTGTTAGTCTAATTCACCGTTGCGCTGAGTGCGCTAGGTTCATTGTATGGCCTATTGGTGTTTAGGAAAAACGCACTGTTGCATGCGGGGTTATCCTTGTAAAATGTAGTCAAGGGTATGGTTATTTGGGACCATACCTCCTCAAGTGCCCCCAGTCCAGTGCTGCTCCTACGCGCATGTTGTAAAGTCGGAGGAGTGCTGGATTAAAAGGATTGTTGCATGCGCCATTGATGTAACGACGAAAATTTTGACAAGAGTTGAGAGAAAAACGTTTATGTGAAGGAAACGTTTTGTCATCAAGCTCTTGGAATTCGAAACTCTACTTTCCTGACGTTGTAGGTGAGTTGGTGAGAAAAATGGAGTTGAAAAGACATCTGACAGCTGTAGCGTGCACTCAGCCGTTTTGCCTGCCATTCATTAATGAATTGGCAGAGAGAGTGATGACCACACACGCATGTTAACCGCCGTTAGCAACTTGATTGCCACGCGTCCTTTTCTGGTTGGTTTGCTATTGCCACGCGTGTGTCATGTTCTCCAACTGCATTAAATGCGAGCACTATAAATAGAGCTCATCCGCTAGGGTTTTCCTCATTCATTCAACTTTTCTTTCATCTTCTTCTCTGCATTCTTCGAGTTCTTGTGTTCTTCAAAGTTGCCTTAAATTTTTTTTCTTTTTCTTGTTTTCTATGGCATCCAGAGGCCGTGATTCTGCCTCTGCTGTTGGGGGTTTGGCCCCCTTGCCGGCATGCAAGTTGAGCCGGCAATCTCTTGAAGACATAGTTTCTGGTTTCCGATTTCCTCCCAAACGGGATGCCCGGTTGCCGGCTAAGGGTGAAGCAGCCGCGAATGCTCCAGCCGGCTATATCACCTTATTTTACGATTTTTTCGGTGAGGGTAACTTCCGGTTGCCTGTCACCATTTTTTTCTTGAAGTGCTGCAGTACTATGGCTTCTACCTTTCCCAGTTGAATCCGATGGGAATGGTGAGGATAAAGCACTTTGAGTTTTTGTGCCGGTCGACGGGGTCTGTTCCCACCGTCGACCATTTCCGCATTTTTTATCAACTCCATTGTTCAATGGGGTTTTATTCTTTTCTACACCGTGCGTAGGCACGAAAAATTTTGCTCTCTCCTCCCAAGTCCTTCCATGATTGGAAGGCAAAATTCTTTTTGTGAAGGCCGGTTTTATTTCGGTGCCTTTGACGTTCCGGATGCCGGATGAGATTCCGGCGGAGACCATCCCAATACCAGTGTTAGACCCCTGGTATTGTGATTTGAAGGAAATCACGGCGATCCAGTTGCCGGAGAGGATCTTGGTGGCGGCGGGGATGAGCCTGCTGTGGAAACCCGACCGCCAGTACCGATTAGTGTACGTGGAGGGTGATTGGAGTAAGTGTTCTTATTCCGTTGTGTTTCCTTGGCTTTTTAGTTGTTTATTGGCTAACATGCATGTGTATTCTTGCAGGAGCCTCACTGTTTTTTGGCCGCCTTCCAGAGGAAGCAAGAGCGGATTGAGAGGCTCCCCTTGGGGCCAGATGAGCCCACTTGGTATGCATAAGTCCTGGGCAATTTTGTCCTGATCAAGGATGCGGACCTGGAGGCCCCTGCGCCTTCAACTAGTAAGTCTTGATTGTTTAACAGCGCACCTTGGCAGGTGACTTATGTATTGTTCTTGTTGTAATGCAGGCGCTCTAGGAATTTGGGCATTGGCCCAGATCACAAGAGTAAACGACACGCGGGGTCGAGCGCGGTGGTTAAGAAGGAGGTGACTCAACCTGGGGCGGGCCCTCCCACAGGTAAGCGCGTTGTGTCTGACAAGTGGAATGCTTAAGTAGTCATTTCTGACTCATGGGAGGGTCTTGAACCTGTAGGTGCGAGGAAGGCTGCCCCAAAGCAGGCGATTATCCCGACCGCCAAACATGCTAATCTGGAGGACACTGAGGAAATCCCAGAGGTACCTCTGAAGCGAAAAAGGCGTCCGAAGGAGGACCTCTCCGCGCAACCACCTAAAAAGGTTGCGCGAAAGCGTATAGATCTGGGGACATTAACTGATAAGATATCGCTCGGTAATTTTCGGTAACCTTCACTATTTTCTTTCGGTTTTTATGTCGTGCATGACTAACTTTTGTTGTTATACAGTGGGCGATGAGTCGGTTCTTGTGGAATCCGACATATGCACCGCGGGAACTGATTCCCCCATGACTCAGGCTGGTGGTCAAGGCGGGAGCTCTGCTGCTGGGGCAGAAGAACCGGTCCCAGTGAGGGAGGGGCCTCACGTGGTGGTGGAAGGTTCCGGTATGGGTACTAATGCGGGTTCTACGGTGGTGGAACGTTCGATGGTTCCATTGACGCAACCACTTGTGGATATTGAAGATCCTGTGTTTGTTGTTGAGGAATCGCGGGTGGAATTTGAAGAACCTGTGGTGAAAGTTGAAGAAATGGGATTTGTTGTGGAAGAACCCATTTTGGTGGTGGAAGAACGCGCGCATCCGGGTGGCGCGGTTTATGTTGATAAGGAGGAGCCGGTGGGAACGGCTTCCGCCCAGGATGCTCAGACCGGTGCTCCACAAGGGGAGCATGCGGAGGAACCAGCAACCGGGGATGGCGCGAGGGCTTCTGTTAGAAACCCTTCCGCCTATGTGTCTCAAATCCGGCCGGATGAAACTCCGGGGGATTATTATTATAGGTCCTTCTCCTCCGCTCAAGCTGAAGATACCCACACCCCTGTGTGGAAGTTAGAGAAAGGAGAAGACTTTTCTCACTGGCCGGCGTGCAGTGAGTGGTTCTAGGGGACTTTCCCCCCAACGGAGGTACGTTTGCTTTCTGATCATGAAGAAGAAGAGACGTATCATACGTACCTCCAGGCAGCTGCCAGGTCCGCCTCTGTGACTTATAAGATTGTTCGTGAATGGCGGGGCATGGTGAAGCAAGAGAAAGATCTTGAGGCTGCCCAAGCGGTCCTTGGTAAATAGCGGGCCCAAGTGGCTCCGCGTGAAGTTGCGATGCAGGCAAAGGAGACTGCCTTCGCCGATAACCCGCAGGTTGAAGAATGGTCCGCGCTGGGGTGGAAAAGACGGGCCGAAGCCTCAAATGCCAGACTTGCTGAGTAACGCAAGCTGTGGAAGGAGGCTTGTGAAAGGGATAACAGGGAGAACAAATCCCTGAGGGATGAACTGTCCCAGTTGCGCGCTGGTTTGGCGTGAGATAAGAAAGAGAAGGAGGTGGCGGCTACCGTGGTTGCACAAGCTAGTGTGCAACGTGCACTTAGTGAGCAAAGAGAGGTATCCCCTTGTCTTTGTGTTCATAATTTTTTAATGTTACTAAGTTATGATTTGTTGTGAACAAATAGGTTGAAGCTTGCTCTGCTCTAGAGAACGCTAAAAAGGACCTCCAAGCAGCCTCGGTGGAGAAGGCTGAGCTTCTGCGCAGGATGCGGTTGGCGGAAGCGAAGTTAGAGGCGGGCGATAAAAATTGGAGGATTCTGAAGACGCCCGCGCCATCTCCGAGTCATTGGTGGAATCTTTGACCAACAACATGTGGCTACAGCAGCATGGAATTGTCAATGTAAGTGCTCCGCTTAGTTTTTTGATCTTTATGTGATGGCTCTGAATTTTTCTTTGAATTTGCAGATTGCCAATTCCATTGTGAACTCTGCGGAGTTAGATGGTGCAGTAGCCAAGCTAGTGGTTGCTGCGCGCCATGATGGACATGCGCAAGGCTATGTTGAGTGTGCACAACAAGTCACTCATGCCTTGGACATTCCATGGGATTCCAGCCATGCTTCCACTCATGGAGTTAATACCGGAGCTGTTTTCGAGAGGGCACAGCAAGGGTATAACCGTCTTGATATCCCGGCGTTGGAATTGGTAAGCAAGGCAGTCACCCACGATGACTTCGTCGACCGCTTGAAGGATATCTTTCCTGAAGAAGCCGAGGCCGCTGCTGAGGAAGAAGACTAGTGTAAGATCCTTAATGTAATATCTCTGTAGGATCTTTGATTGTGCTGCGCGTTGTGCGGTTTTGTAAATATTTTTATCTTGTAATAAAATTTTTCTTCCTTGTTACAATATTTGCGTGAAGAGGATCAGCTTTGTGTAGGCATAGCAAATGAAACTGGTAATGAACTCGTGTGTGAATATCAGCTCGTATGCGTGTTTCGTAGGTAGTGACTTAGGGTTCACGAGTCATTGTGTACCGAGGTGTTTTCGCGTATACCCAAAGTGGTTTCGCGCATTTGTAACGAAACATTAAGATAAAAATAAATCATGTAACTCTTGTCTTTATTACGTAATCGGGCGTAAAAGCCGTATTTTAGAGTAGACAAAAGATAATGAACTTGCAAGTTTACATGTAGCACCGTCTTAGCTGCTACGCATTCCATGTCCTATGGATATTTGTTCCATCTAGGCGCTTAAGGGTGTATGCGCCTTTTCCCAGGACTTCATGGATAACATAAGGACCTTCCCATTTAGGTGCCAGTTTTCCAGGACGTTACGCCTCATTGTCGCGTAGAACAAAGTCACCAGGTAAAAAGGTGCATATGTGGACTCGCGCGTTGTAATATTTCTCTAGTTTGGACTTGTATTTTGCTTCATTGATGGCAGCATTTTCACCCCTTTCTTCTAGTAAGTCCAAGTCTAGTCTGCACTCATCCTCGTTGTTCAGTTTTTGTGCAGACAACCTGTGCGGTGATGGGAGGCCTATCTCTGCAGGAATCCCTGCCTCTGTTTTTGCACAGACAAAATCATTTACCTACTGGTGAGTCGAGCATGATGTTTTAAATGAGCTGAGAATCGAGATAAAGCGTAGGCAAGGCGATGCTTGGCTAAGCTAGGCTTGTTTACTCCCCTAAAATGATTAATTAGTTTGTTTGAGATATGATAATAGTAATAATGGTATTAGTAATTAATAATAACAAGAGTAAATTTCCAAATGGTCCTTGTGGTTTGGATCGTTTTGTCAGTATAGTCCAAAGATTTCAGTTATCGCCTGTGGGTCCAAAAAGCTTTCAACCGCTGGCATGATGCGCATTTACGTAATGTTTCAACCGCATCAAGGTGCATGCCAGGACAATAGTATCCGACGTTCATGATCTTTGTCACGACCATGCGCGGGTCGGCGTGAATTCTGCATAACCCTTCATGTATTTAGCGGATCAAGTACTGCGCGTCTTGCGGATCAAGGCAGCGGAGGAGCGGCCCAAGGTATGACTTTCGGTATAAGATACCGTCCGCCATTTCATAGTTGAGTGCCTTGTTCTAGACCTTCCTTGCTTCCGCTTTGTTTTCAGGGAGGCTCCCGTGTTACAAGAACATGATGATGGGGGACATCCAAGATGGATTTCCCACTTCGATGATGTTGACTTGTCGCAAAGGAACAGAAGGGTTTTTGAGTACCTTAATGCGCACCTCGCGCGCAAGGTGCTTGAAGCTTGTAGTGGCTAATTTGCTAAGAGCATCGGCGTGTTTGTTCTCACTTCGGTTGACATGGGTTATCTTGAAGTGTTGGAACTTGGTTATTAAGGCTTGTGTCTGTTCTAGATACAAGGCTCGTTCTACTAGCAGGACTGCTCCCAGAGCGATATCTGATGCGGAAAGGTAAAGTATCAGTGGCTCTTTCTTATGCGGCGCGGTGAGCGTTTGTAGCTGGATTAAGCATTCCTTCGTTTGGGTGAAGGCTTTCTCCGCATCCGGAGTCCACTGAAACTTGTTCTTCTTCACACAATTCCGTAGGGTGCTAATGATTGGGAAGGACTTCATTGCGTGGTTGGCCAATAACCTGTTTAGCACAGCCAGTCGCCTCGCCAACTGTTGCATTTCTTTGATAGTTGAGGGTGATGGCATACGCTGAATTGCTTCCGCTTTATCGGGATTGACTTTGAAACCATCGCGCGTAATGATGAATCCCAAAAATTTGATTTCCTCCATTCCAAAAGAGCATTTGCTGGGGTTCAGCTTCATATTTGCCTTGCGCAAGGAGGCAAACGTCTTTTGAATGTTTGCTCGCATCTTCTCCTCATCCGACTCATGATGACTAGGTCATCAATGTATACTTCCACGGATTCACCAATGTCATCCCCAAAGACATGGTCCATTAAACGTTGATAGGTGGCTCCTGTGTTGCGCAATCCGAGGGGCATCTTTGTGTAACAGAAAATGCCCTTGTCTGTTTGAAAAGCGGTCTTGTCTTCGTCTTCTTTCTTCATTTGGATCTGGTGGTAGCCCTTGTAGCAATCAAGGAAGCATTTCCACCTGAATGAAGCAAGAGAATCCACCTTTTTGTCGATTTCCAGTAAGGCGTAACAGTCCTTGGGACATGCCTTGTTGAGATCCTTGAAATCGTCACACATGCGCCATCTGCCGTTGGACTTTTGGACCATGACTGGGTTGGCGACCCTTGTCTGATAATGTACTTCTCGGATGATTCCTGCTTGGAGAAGTTCTGTGACTTGTTCGTTCAGGGCGCGGGTCTTTTCAGGCCCGAAGCTGCGCTTTTTCTGAACGATAGACTAAACTGAAGGGAATGTCTGTAACACATGCTCAACAATTTCCCTTGGCACCCATGCGAAAATATCAGAATTACGATACAGCAGCTGTTTCAGCCGCGCCTTGATTGAGGGAGTCATGGCGGGCCCTAAGAGCACGGTCTGTTCCGGGTACTTGTTGTTGAGTACCCACTTTTCTGGTTCACCATTGGATGATGGCTTCGGTTGCTTTATTGGCGGTTCCTCATTAACAGACATGACATCCTTTCTTGCGTACATAATGGCCACTCCGGTTTCCGTGGGAAAATCGCAAGCGGCATGGGGGATGGAAGTAATCATGCTGAAATCCCGTTGAGCGCGTCGTCCTAATAGCACGTCATGGCGCGAGGTTGCGGGCAAGACCATGAAATTGACCTGGACGGTGCGAGTGTGGTGCCCATCAGAAAGAGTCACCGGGAAAGAAATTTGGCCCAAAGGAAAAAACAGCCTCGTTGCAGAAACCAGTGAGTGGGAAATCCACCGGCTCAAGGTGTGCTTTGTCCTCTGGGTCGAGTTGCTGGAAGCACTGTTCATAGATAATGTCCATAGAGCTCCCATGGTCTATGAACATGTAGCCGGTGCGGTAGTGACCAAAGATGCCAGTTATCATCACCGGTAGGTCTTCTTGTGGACCCCCAGGGACAACGGGGAAGATGACCTGCTGCGCACGCTAGTGAGACGTGCAACTTTTCTGGTGGCTACGCTTGCGCGAAGGACCACCCTGAAATATATGAACAGACTTCATTTTTTTGTTGCTCGGGCCCTCGTTGCCCCGATGATTTGGCGCACCTCCTTGCGTACGTTTTGCAGTAAGTGGGTGAGCTTCCCACTCTTAAGCGCTTTTTCGATCTCCAAGCACAAGGAGATGCAATTATTGGTTGTGTGCCTCGTGTCTTTATGATAATAGCATAAGAGGTTGGGGTCTTGACCTTTCTTATTGCGCATCTACGGTGGTTGCTTGAACTGATGGTCCTCTATACTGAGGACCTCCGTCGGTGTTTTCGTCAGTGGGGTCCACTGACGATCGCGATTATCTTGCTTTATTGCTCACTGGGTGGCGAGCTTATTAATGGTCGCGCGAGCGTCGATCGGTGTGTGGGAAGGGTTCTGGCTGTGGTCTCTTCAACATTTATTCTTCTTCCTAAAACTCCTGCTCAAGTCTTGGGGACGGTGATGAGGTAAGGGAGGTCTATTATTATTGAGATTGCGCTCCGTCTGCGCGTAGACCTTTGCCACTGCCATGAGTTTCTCCCAGCTCTTGGGGAGGCTTGTAGTTCCTGACAAGACTTTGATCATCTCGTCATAACGTACGGCATACTTGAAATGTGCGTGAATCAAATCTTCTTGCACGTCCCCTATCTCTAGCACCTCTTTTTGTAGCGGGTGATGAAATCTTCAAGGCTTTCATCATCGGGCCGCCAGATGTTCATTACGTCAGAGGAGTCTCTGACGTAACGTCGTTGCTGGCTGAAGTGTGCCAGTAACTTATCTTTCAAATCGTTCCATGACGCCAGCTTGCCCGTGGGCAGATTATCAAACCACAGGCGTGCAACACCTGTGAGGGTTTGAACGAAAAGGTGACACCAAAATGGTAGTGTCCATCCTCCAATCAGTCCTGCGCCGGTGAAGAGACGCAGGTGATCATCCGGGTCTGTCAACCCGTTGTATTTCCCGACATTGGAGGGAAGTTTTGCGTGCTCCAATGGTGCGAGCACTATCTCCTTGATAAACTTGGAATGTTCGGCCGCGTCGGCCGGCCGGTAGATCAGGTTATAATCATGCTCCGCTTCCGGGTTGTAGCCACCCGGTGGAGCGGATCTGTATGCCGCATGATTCTTTGGAAATCGGTGAAAAACATTGGCGCTATCACCTTCGCCATAGGTTTTATCGTCCTCACGCTGGGTGTACCGCTCCCCATGAGGACGCGGGCCCAACCGTGAGTGAACATATGCTCGCCTAAAAGAGTGAGACTCCGGTTTAGGCGGAGGTTGTGAGTACTCCGTCTCTTGGGGATGGAGACTATATGGTACGCTCGCCCCAACTAGGGAGTCGTAACTCAATATCTCGGTGCAAGCAAAGTGTGCACCTAAACGGCGGGCTGCACTGGGCACCCGGTGTGTTTGTCTGTGCGCAGAGTTGCGCGTAGACGGCATTCGGGGCCGTCTGAGACTTTATGAACCAAGACATCGGGGTCTCACCCGGGGGTAAGACCGATGTGATCGGTACAAAGGGAATCTCCAGTTGGGCTCCCGGAGTGACCGGGATGTTTACACAGCCAGAGCCGTGTTGAGTTCTGGCAATTTCGGAAGAGTCTTCTTCCACTTGTCCGTCGATTCGAGAGTCATGAACTGGGTTCTTGCCTTCGGCTCGAGGACCTCATGGGGTGTTTGATGGGAAATCAGCCATATGAACGCGAGGCTTGCGAAGAGTGAAAATGAAGGGGATTATTTTGTAAAAAGAGAGAAAATCACGGATGGCACCAATGAAGAAGCCCTGGCTGAACCTATGGATATCCGGGGATATAAAAGTCACAACCAGGGTTTTTCTGCATAAAGGGTTGTCCTTTCACTTCACTCTCTGGGGTGAGCTCACTTAAGCTGATCTACAAAACTAGCAACGCCGTTAGTCTCGTCACGGAAAAAGGGTGGTTTTCTCCGTGACCACACTCCGGCGTGAAAATAAGTATTTGAGGATTGAGAGTAAGGTATCAAGTAAGTTGAAAGTGTGTATGTAGATATAAGTGTAGAAAACGTGTGGTTTACATGGAGGTCCGATACTTATTTATAGCCGAAAAGGTATGTTCAGGAGATGGGCTGGTGGGCCTTGGGCCCGACCCATACAGCCAGAGACATCCATTTTGTCCCCTGTGTCAGACATTAAATGTTCCCTGCAGGAGAATTAATGTCCACTGTCGGGAGGCGTGTCCTGTCGGATGTTGAGTGGTGCCACGTGTACAGGCGACCGTCTCTGGTGTCAGGCCTGCTGCCAGCCGAAAGTGGAGAAGGTGGAACAGTCACTGGCAGAGATATGGTTGGTGTGTAGTCTAACGTCTACAATACTGCTCATGCAATACTGTCACACGCAACCTGCTGAGCAACCCTTGGTCACAGTTCTGCCACTTTGTACCCTTGAGTATGGTCAACACCTCTTAGTGTTTACCCCTTCTGCGAGGCTGTCAGTGTTTTTCCCGCCAGCGCAGTGTGTGGGGGTATATCCTTCTGTCCCAAGACTATGAGGTGCTTCTCATGTGTGTCTTGTCCTTGCAAGGTTCTAGGATTCGCAGCTCAGAGGGATGTTAAACTGCGCAGGGTCTAGTATCCTGCGCGCGCGAGTCTAACGTGCCGTTGTGCCAAGTACACAAGGCTCGTTGTGTGACTTGTGTTATTTAGTCTAACTTGTCGTTGCGCTGGGTGCACAAGACTCGTTGTTTGACTTAATGTATTGGTCTAATTTACCGTTGCGCTGAGTGCGCTAGGTTAATTGTATGACCTATTGTTGTTGGTCTAATTCACTGTTGCGCTGAGTGCGCATGGTTCATTGTATGACCTATTGTTGTTGGTCTAATTCACCGTTGCGCTGAGTGCGCAAGGTTCATTGTATGACTTATTGTTGTTAGTCTAATTCACCGTTGCGCTGAGTGCGCTAGGTTCATTGTATGACCTATTGGTGTTTAGGAAAAACGCACCGTTGCATGCAGGGTTATCCTTGTAAAATGTAGTCAAGGGTATGGTTATTTGGGATCATACCTCCTTAGCGGCTATGATGGTGTGCGGGGAGGACCTCCGTACAGGGCTCTTAATTTCGGGGCACGTGATTTTAAAAATCCGATATGTATATGTTGATTTTTATATTTTTTAAATAGTAAACACTGAAACACATATCAATTCAAATATAGGTCCATTTACAAATCGCTTTTTTATGGTTTAGAATTTAGCCCACCGGACATTAGGTTTATTGGGTGCAATACTAATTTGATTTTAAAAAATAAAAATAATAAAACATAACTATAAAGGCATAAGAGCACATCTTTTGGAGCTCGTACATGAGTTCTCAGAGATGACACTGATGGCTAGCCTTGAATGGCGGATAAAAAAGTTGCTTAGATCGAAGAGAATCATGTCCCATACCGTGTAGCCTTAGGTATTTCAAGTTCAAAACAATTAGAGAGGTGGGGGCGCTACGTGATGGAACGTGGTGGTTGGGTGATCACGCGTGGAACACTGCTGCCACTCATGGTGACCACGCATGGTGGTGACAACGCGTTGTGGTGATCACGCGTGTTGAAAGTTGAATGTTACCATTGAGGAGGGAAATTGTTGGGTGTCATTGGGTGTGGTGAGTGATGGGTACCCCCAATAATATCTATCACGAATAATGGAACCAAGTTTGATGATGTGACAGAAGATTATTGGGTGTAGTAAGTGATAGAAAGTAGAGCACCCCCACTCTCATTAGAGAGGTGAGGGCGCTACATGATGGAATGTGGTGGTTAGTTGACCACATGTGGAAAACCGCCGCCACTCATGATAACTACACGTGGTAATGACAACATGTTGTGGTTACTAACGTGTTAAAAGTTAACGATGACATGACAGAACATGATTAAAAGTGTATACACGATTCCATGGTCATAATCGATTCTGCATTGTACAACCGTTTTTTATTAAAAATACTCATTAAGAATATCTTTAGGTTCATCGTTCACGGATCTCTAGACGATCTGATTCTCTCGTTCTCCAAGTGTTTTGATGTTTTGTTTGAATCTTTTTGTCGATTCGATTCATATTCGAAAGGAGTTGTGTCTGTTCCTTGGGGATGAGGAACTATGACTGTGGCTGTCAAGGTGGGCCCATTTCGCTTTTGTTTGTTTTCTAAGATGTTCCTGCCCTATATTTGTCCCTAGATTACACCCCAAGTAATACATCCTCTTTTTGACCAATATGTTTGACTCACATTTATCCCATATATACCCATTTTTATTCAAATAGCCTGCATCAAAATAAGTTTTTCAAACAACACATTTGATTTTTTCAATCCCTGGTTTCTAAAAATACGTTTCTAAAAGGACGTTTCAATGTGGTTGTTTTTGTTAGGGTTTAGAAATTTATATTTTTGTACAGCTAACTAAGCAGGATAACTTATAATTATTTTATGTATTTCTAAACGTGAAAGGGGTTTTGTTCGTTTCTATTTAATTTATGTAATTATTTTCTTGACTCATTTTTTAACATCACAAAGTCTACGTAAATTTTATGTAAGCGCAAAGAAAAGTAGAAGTGGTAGGGATGAGAAACGAACCAGAACACAATAGAAGCCCGAAGCCTGAAACATTTTGGACGAGTATTCAGATATGAGATTGGCGAGGATGGTATCAGGTTATATTCTGCCCGATTGCCCGAATCATGCATGCCTGTTTACCTGAACCTTACCCAACATTTTATTTTCCTTTTGTTTTTAGCTAATTGAATAAATTACTATTTTACTAATGTTTACCCTTTACATTTTTAATTTACTTGGGTAGTAAGATCATATAAAAATTAAAATAATAAAAAAATGTATATGAGTATCCCAAAGAAGTAAGTGTTAACATATTAACGGATATAACTGATAGTCACAAACATACACTATGCAACAGATAAGTAGCCGATAGATATCTATGAGACTCGATTTTATACTCAGGTATTAGATTGAAATTGGCAATACATGTCCCATACCAAAGGATAGCATGAATTTCTATGATTATAGTTGGTTGGATATTTTCATTAAAATCAATTCTGATTCATTTAGTTTTCGAAGTCATCTAAAGATTAATTTTCTTTTTAGAAAATGATTGTAGGACAAAATGTGTATGTTTTTTAGAACAAGAATGCATAAATATTATGCTTTTTTATAATAATAATTTGGGTCAAAGATTTAGTCCAAAACCCAGAGGAAAATAGGTTGCTTTGATGATTGCAGTAGTATCAACCATTTCTATCAACCCCTTTCTCTCTTTTATAATCATAACAAAATCTCTAGATTCCCTCTTTATCTTTATCACTAAGACTCTGAGTGTGACCCAGAGACCACCCTGGCATGGACCCCCACCCCAAACCAAAACCAAACCTAGCCACTTTGTTTCCCATCACAAGACTGCACCGCGCCGGTCCACTAGCCAACGTCCCCCACCGCTCGTGCCTTAGCCACGGCTAGATCCTTAAGATCATTCCGTTTATTTAGTTATCTAAGGTTAAAAACATTGCATAACCGAGCAAAATCATAAAAGTTAACCCAGTTGTATTACTAAATTTTTTTTAGCATTGGCTTTAGATACTTTGTAACGATAATTTGAAAAGTCAAAATGTAAGAAAACACATATTGAAAATTTTAAATTCAAATGATCAGGGTACCCACGGACCCCCTCTAGTTCCACTAATATCACAACTAAAAGGTTGTTGAACTCGATAACATGTATATGTCTTCAGTGGCGGATGCATGAACTTTTTTATTTCCGAAAGCGGGTGTGTAACTGGTTTGGGTGAACTTTGGATGCGCCATATTTTGATCGGCTCATAAATTTATTTTTTTAGAACTTCTAGTGCTAATGGAAGTATAGTTAACATAAACAAATAAAAAGGACAAAATAAATAATCAACTAAAAAAAACTAAAAGAAAAAACTCCGTTTAATTTCTTATTTCTATAAGTATCCTTCATATGATTTACTCATAATGAAAACTCTAGAATTCATCGGTGGCAGACGTGCTCTACGTAGGGGAAGGGGGAGGCCTACAAATATAGTGTAATTTGTAGCAAAATATCTCAATCATCTTTTTTAAAAATTCGATTAAACCATCAATTGTTTCAGAAAATAAATTATAAGTTCGTTACTGGATTTCATATTAGTGAGAGTAGCCAACATCCTGTAAGGACGGATTCGCCCATGTTCATATCGACAAACCGATAACAAAAGGATATAGTTTAGATTCAGGAAAATATAATTAAGGGAATAAAAGAAAGAGATCGTGGTCCTCGTGATCGGAGAAGTGTATCCATGGAAGACTGTTCCCCCTGGTCACGTGGCTTCTTTTGACCATTCCCTAAAAGAACAACCCCCTCAAAACCCTCCCCCTCAATCATACCATTTTGAATCTCCTTTTCTTTTTTACTTATTATTATTATTTATCTATTTATTTTTCTTGTTATTTTATGCAATATATTATATGTTAATTTAAGTAACATGTGGTTATTAAATGTTTTCATGTTGGTAGTTTATAAATAAAAAAAATACTTTCAACTACAAAAATCAATTAAGCAACATATTTGTTATCATATTAATAGGGATAGGTTTATTAGTGAACAAACACATTGATTGTAAACACTATGAACTAATCCTAGCTATTGATTATCTAGCATGATTTGATGAGGAAATTCACTAGGGTATTTTACGATTTGATAATGTAAATCAATTGTTAGAATTTGTTAACTCAGTTGATAAATACACTAGTGTTCACTCTACTTGGATTCATGTTCAGTTAGTTAAAGAGTGTTATCGGCCATATGTTGAAAGTTGGGAGTGTTGGTGTACAAATCGAATGTTTGGAGTGTTATTGACCAATTGGTGAAAGTTAGGGTTATTTAAATCCAATATCTCTTTTTAGTAAATGTGGCAAAGTTTTTTAGTCAATACTCTGATACAGGCATGTAAAGTGTTGCAAGCTTACGATACAATGAAATTTGAAATTTTTAAATTTCCTTGAAGCCGGGTCTCAGTAAAAACGGTCTCTCTATCCTGTAGGACAGAGGTAATATTTGCCTACATTCACTATCCTAAACCTTGTCAGTAATTTAACAATAGATGAGATTATACTGGGTAAGATTGTTGTTATTAGTTCATTTATTCACAATAAGTAAATGAGATTAATCAATTGACCTTTATGTTTTCACTCATATAAGATTTTCACTCTTCGAAAATTACATATAACTAAGTTACATATAAGAAATGAATGATTATCCAATGCTTTATAATACTAAAAAAAATATAGTCCAAGGTCAGTTCGGCAAACTTTTCCCAGATGGATAGTTTGGTTATATTATTTGATAAACAGATCGTGAAACTTAAGATTGAAAAGATACAAAGCTAAAAAGCAATCTATCATATCCATCATTGCACCCTACACTAAGTCTATTCATCTTGTCACCCCTTTAATTTAAAGTATTATACGCATTGTTAAGTAAACTATATGATTAAATAAACATATAAGTGTATTTCAATAATTGACAATTGTGTAAGGCATTGCTTTTAAGAGTTAAACATTTCATTTAACATATAAAAGTCGAGATTAGTTTAATTATTTCATAAAACGACATAATAGATTTTCATTTCAAATTATAACAACTTAGTGATCAAAAGAAAGAAAATGATAGTTTTAATAAATACAAGTGTTAGGTTATCTTACTAGAAAACAGACAACCAACAAAAGAAAAACCCACAACCCCAACATGAAACAAAAACTATTTTTTTAATCGATGGCACGTCAATAAAAAAAACTTTGTAGAGTCAACCGTCGAGTGTCGACATATATTTATGTTAGATAAATCTATAATAACTCTTTTAAGATATCAAACTAATCTATTGTTATACATCTCATATCATGTGTTTTGTATGTAACTTATGCTTTAGAGCATCCTATATTAATTCGTATATTTATAAAATTAGAAATTAAAAAGATTTATGGTATGAATCAACCTTGCATGGAACAAAAGAAAACGACAAATAAAACATAGGTGGAAGAATATTCAGTCTGCAACTCACTTCCACTGGACCCACTCGTGTATACCTCCTATATAAACACCCCCAACCCCCCCTCCCTCATCCTCTCATTGCATCCCCTCTCATCATTGGCCCCACAAATCTACACTTATAGCAACCTACCTTATTCAGTTATTTCATCATCTAACTGTTCACATAAACCATGAATAGGTGCACCGGTTCAACCATGATGGGTCCATGCTCATGTGGTCACTACCATTACCAAACCAACTCATACTCCACCATATTACCAATGCCATATGAACAAGAGATGTGCCCTTATGGTTCTTCGCCTTCATCGGTTGATTGCACTTTGTCTTTGGGCACACCTTCCACTCGCTTGACGAACGAATATGAGAAAACGCACCATGAAAAGCGTCGTGGGTCTCATTGGTGGAACATTTTGCAACCATCTAGCCACTCTGCCTCACAGTCGGCTCATAAAGCCAACCGTGCTAGCAGTGGCAACGGCGGTGGTAATGGTTCTACCACTGCCGCTAATAGTCTCTTTTCTCGGAGATGCTCTAATTGCGACACCACTTCTACTCCCTTTGGAGGAATGGACCTCGTGGCCCTAAGGTATGTTTATAACTTTATATCTTTATTTTTTTAATAAGTGCAGATGAATTAATCGTTTATATAGAATAATTGTTATTTTCCTCTTTTATTTATTTTTATAGTTTTTTACATAGCTTCTTGCTAGTCGTTTTTTAATAAATCTCGGTCGTTCTAAAAAAATTGAAAACTATTTGCAGTCACTATGCAATGCATGTGGAATTCGTTACAAGAAGGAGGAGAGGCGTGCGAATGCAGCCGCAGCTTCGGCGGTTACAACTGTTGGCAGTGATGCGACGGATGGATATCACCACCAATACATGATGAATAGTAACCAATGGGCTAATGACTACTCACACTCAACCTACAAAACGCCGTCATGCTACTCACCGGCGGCTGCGACGAATGAGTTTAGGTTCATGGATGATGTGGACGACAGAGATTCCGCGTTTATGTCGTGGCGGCTCAACGTCACGGACAGACCAGGCCTCGTCCATGACTTTACTTACTAGATGAAAAAGTATAGAAATTTAAATTAAATATGACGTGGCAGTCATACCCATGACGACGTGGAAACGTGGGGTAGACGTTTTTCTTGTTCAAAATTCTTTACGTTAGAGAGACGAATGTATTAGATCTTGCTTCTTTTTTTTTTTTTAATTCTTAAGCTTTAGATTTAGTAGTAGCAGCCTTTTTTCACTTTTGCCAGTCAAATTGTTTTTGTTTTTTAATTTTATTTATTATTTTTTTTAACTTTAATCTAATGTAAACAACTTTACTCTTCTTCATTCTTTTTGTTCCACTCCATAATGATTTGCTGTTTATTCATAGACATCTTGCTTTATATTCCAAAAGGAGTAATTATACTTCTTCTATAAGAAAGTATAAAAAGTACAAAATAACAACGTTACGTACCCTGATTTCTTGAATACACCTAATATCATATTTATGATTATGTTGATTGTGTTCGGTTATAGGTCTAACATTGTATGATATCACATTCATTGGAGACATATGTCGTATCCGTGCTGATGTTTGAAAATGCTTAAAAATGTAAAATTAAAAGTGATTAGTAATATGCTAAACATTTCAACCTTTAACACAAATATTCATACACTAGTAAGAGAAATCGATGTTTGCGTCCTCTCAAGGATCAAGGAAGCCCGGGAGGAATCTATCATAGACGAGAATCTAAAAGAAAGAGAATTCCGGCCCACGTAAAAAATGCAAACGAAAACCATTTAGTGTGAATACTCGCTTTAGCATAGTTTTGATGCCAAGCCCGTGTGAAGATGCTAGGGCAAGTAAGTCGAAGTCTTTAGGGGTAGATGTTATAAATGTTGACGTGCTCAACATTTCGACATTTATCATGAATATCCATAAGGACCATAAACTAGAGAGTTGTTGATGCAGAGGGAGGGTGAAGAATTATCCAAATGAAATTCACATAATTAGAAGCCAAGCTCAATTTTTAAACAACTCTTAGTCCCTAGCAAGTGTTCCTACCCGTGACGGATCTTGATTTTACATTTAGAACGTTTGATTCTACTTCCTATCAAATACAACGTGTGGAATCCATTGTAAATGACATGATATTTATACACAATAGCTAAATAAATGTTTCTGAAGTTTTATATCAAAATTAACAGAGTTTGATTACACGATGGAGAATCACAAATCTGAAAACTGGCAAAGACCTATGTTCAGTCGACAGGCACAACTATTTATAGACTTGGTCAATCGATTGCGATCCCAAATGAATGAGCCAATGATTCAATTGAATGAACCTTTCGATTGAGTCTGCCATTCGACTGATAATATCAAACACATCACCCATTCGTTTGACCCACTAAACAAGTCAAACTCTGCCTAAATAAACATAAACAAACACAAAATGACATAACAGAAACCTATAGAATGATCTAGACACTTGCCAAAAAACGGCTATAGGCACATTATAAACTAACACTAATGATTCTTAACACACATTTCGGTAATTAAATCTCTACTAGTTCATCGTATAGATTTAAGTTGGATTTCTTACCCAAGTAGCTAGGAAAATAAGTTCTTGGACTAAATTGTGACGTATCTTAAATTCTAATCAATATATTAGATATTTATAGCATGCTTCAAGAGTGTGATTTTAAACATGTATGATGCACTCGAGTTTGTAAGTAAAGGTTTTCTTTTCTTGGGTCAT
Source organism: Scalesia atractyloides (assembly GCA_947069175.1). NCBI lineage: Eukaryota > Viridiplantae > Streptophyta > Magnoliopsida > Asterales > Asteraceae > Scalesia > Scalesia atractyloides. The sequence goes on from CAMTDV010000013.1 coordinate 25,991,097, forward strand.
TTTGGCATATGATAAGTTGTTTTTTTTTGCAAAAATGATGTTTTTAATCTTGGCTATGACTTGTAGATCACTAATACATCAACGTAATGTTTTTGGACGAAAATCCCATTGGCATTGTGCTTATAAGCACTAGATGTTAAAATGGTGATATAGCCTAGTTTAACATAGAAAGTCATATACAAGACTTATTGGTTAGATTTACAAGTAGGATTTTGGAAAGCTCTAAAGTAACTATTGAAATAAGTAAGATGTTCATGGTTTGCTTTTGAGGGTTTTTAGGTTAAACCATGAGTCAGTTCTTTAGTAATAGGTTTTTATCTTCGTAAATCAAAACAAAACAGTTGAAAATTAAAACCAAGTCAAACCAAACCGTTACAAGATGTGTGGCTTCGGCTCCGTTTCATGGTTTGAGCTTATCTTTCTTTACAATAAAAAATACATAAAATACAATCAAATAGATCAACGACAAAAATGAAACTTTAAAAACCGAATTTATGTATTGCATTGTTAAGCAAAGCTCAAATGCTCAATCATGTGTATAGTTTAACTTAATGTAATCAAAAGCCCTAAAGTAAAGCTCACTCAAAGTAACATATGATGTAACCAGAGGCCCCAGTAAAATATAAAAGGTTACCCCTAAATCCTACGGCCTGATTCAGTTTATTCCTGCTGATTTCGAGTATAAATCGTATACCACTCCTCTATTGTTTAAAGAACCCTAATGCAACCGAAAATCTAAGAAAAAACCAATGAGAAACCAAATCAATAAACCGGTTTCATGGTTTCAAATCCATCCATGACCGCACCTACGAATTTGACATTCAAAAAAAGTAAATAATATGATTAAGCCTAAATTTCTTAGAACCGCTAACCCACACGCTAATTTTACTCCAAAATCTACATCTTGTTGGATATTTTAGTGTAATTTGAGATTGCGAGTGACGGTCAAATAAGAGTGCACGCTTATTTGAATGTCATCGGGACTAACGGGGGATCCAAGGGAGCAGCGCCCCCTTGGCGGGGGTCTGGGGGCAGCGCCCCTGGAGCAGGGTCCAAGGGGCGGCAGCCCCTGGCGGGGTCCAAGGGCAGAGCCCCTGGCTGGGGTCGAGCTGAAAATACTGAAAAACTGAAAATACGCTCCCAATTTTTAGAGAAAAACCCTAGACGAATTTTGATTCGTAACTAATCCCCAAAACCTCACAATCAAAATCTCATACAGAAATCTAGAATCAAATCTGATTTTATCCGATCAAAGATTGGTAGCCACTCCAATTGTTTGATCTGAAAGTGATTACACGACTTCAGATTTATCCAAGCAAATTTCGATTTTCCCAACACATCTTTTGTCCACCATGATGCTTGAACCCTCACCACTTGAGTAGAAACATAATTTTTCAACACAAGGCCAAAGTCCCTTTGGTGTTTAAGCTTAATCATCCCACCTAAATTTGATCTAACATACGAATTTAAGCTTCGTATATGAAATGGCAAGCTATAATCATTCACCTATAAGAAATCATTACATTTAAATAAATGTTATCTTACATTCATAAAATTGAACATTATGCATACAATATATGTAATCAATTGACAATATTACCACTACTCTACTAGATAGATGATAAAATATGCATGTGAAAGTGAATCACATTATTATTATTAAATGGTTTACCAGCTCAATGCATTTGATCTAGACTAACATCATTAGTTAGGAAAAGGAACATTGCCCAACTCAATGCGCCTAAGGTCTTCAATGAGCACTTGATAGTGCCGCTTCACTTCTTCGGCGGTTTTCCACCAACCGCCCTTGCCACTTTCTGCCACCGGTCAGGGGTGTCTCTGTCATATACTGCGAGAGCGCGCTCAAACAGTTTGTTTTCTTGGGGAGTCCAGGAGGAGCTAGAATGAAGGGAGCTTGATGCCATTTTATATGGTCGGGTGATCAAAGAAGACGATCGATCGGTTAGAAGTCAAGGGATGCTGGTTTGAAGGTGTTATCAATGTTAGCTCCTTATATATAGGAGGGAAAGCTGGTGCAAGAGGGGCAAATAATATACACGTCATCATGTTTTTTGAACCACAGACTGAGCATAATATTAGTTAGTAAAATGGGAGAATCAGTATCAAGGGAAAGCTTCCTGTATTTGCCAAATTGGATAATGATATCTTTGTAACTGCGTTGGGCTTGGACCCATACTGAACCTTCATCAGTTAGATCAGTAAGATTAGAACTTTAGACACTCACTCAACAAGTAAAACCCTTGCTTGTATAAATAATAACGAGTCGAGTTTTGGTACCAGTCTCATACCCAATTGTAAAAACGTATCATATACACAGTTAAATATTTGTAAGGTATTCAATTACTCGTTACCCATCGAGTTCGTGAGTTTCCTCGTGGGCATTTGCGTTTGGATTCCCATCAGGGGTTGATCCCAAACTCATATAAAAAGCTACTTAAAATACCAAATACTCATGTACGGCTATAATAATTTTAAAGTTTTGACAATTAAATTTTGTTTTACAACTTTAACAAATTAAAGTTCTTATTTATTATTTTCAGTACAGTGAAAATAAAGTTTTATTTATTATTTTTAACATATTTGATATCGATATAGAGAAAACTATTTTTAGAAATATAAATGCATAATAATTTATAAATAGTTTATTAGTATTACTGGTTGTTTTGGTACAAATATAAATGCTCCTAAAATTTTCATAACAACAACTCGATCAATATTTTTTTCCGCTCGAGTTACTTGATTAGTATTACTGGTTGTTTTGGTACAACAACATGAGGTTTAAGTTAGGAAATATCCCCATTTCTCTATTGGTTGTTCAAACGATCTTCACGACACAAAGAGGTGTTTGCGACGGCGTGCTTCGACAGTTGTGGACCCTGTTAGATTGCAGCCCCTCTTGTATAGTGCTCTCCCAACTTGCACAAGTTTCTACTTGTGTTAATGGCCTGATTCTTCCATCTTTCATTATTCTATTATAATGTAGACCATATAATGAATTCTTGATCAAAAGTAGGATATTACATATAAGGAATCTGTTATATAATCCAAGTTGACATATATAGTATATTGGCACCACCACAGATCCTAATTGGATTTGAAGCACCATCTTTTGGTAGTGAAAGTTGCCCACCATATTGGATCAAGTTAAAAGTAGCTTCTGATGACTTTGAATTTTAAAATACTGAATACACTAAATTGACCATTAAGTTTCTTCAATATCTGACCATTTAAATGGTATTGGAGCTAAAGTAATTCCAACCTAACACAATGTTCATTTAAAGGGTTTTTATTTTTATTTTTTTTTTCATTCGCTTCAACTATTCTGTAGGTGATAGTTTTAGGGTCAAAGTATAAGAAAACGACAATAGTAAATATCTCTGTTATAGAAAATTTTATTGATTAGTGGGATCTAATTGTTGCAATCTCTAGCTTTATTTGGGGAACATCTTTTTAAAGAATCTAAAGGAAGAAAACAACAATGGACCAACAATATTTTGCTAGCAAAAGACTAGATTGACTAGCTGTATTGATAAAAGATATGTGGCTTCAAAGGAGAATTTTATTATAGCATATTGATAGAATATATGAAATTGATGTTCATAGTGAAGCTTTGCTTTAATCTAGTACTGCAGAAATTTGTAAGTTGCGCTAGATTTTACGATGATATTTTACAAAATAGTAAATACACTGACACTCTTACTTACGACGTACTTTGAAAATTAGTAGAAAGAGCAACATACTTTCATTTTTTACCAAAATTATATTCGGGTGCCAATAATAGCAACATAAAATTAATATTAGTTGCAAAACGGATGGGTCATTATTTATCTAAATACCATACAACCTTATATTTGGAAGGATTTGAACTCACAATACTTTTAAGGAGGCTAACATTATGCCAGTAGACCACTTACGTCACGAGTTTATGAAAAATACATACAACCCAATTTGAATTACAATAGATTAGAAACTAAATATTAATAGTTTTAATAAAGTAATATCGTGCGTGATGTTTGCTATGGTTTGGGTCCCTTGTAGGTTTCTAAAGCATTAATTATTTTGTTTATCCTAAATGTCATTTTGGTTCCTGTCTTTATTAGTTTAATAATAATTATATATGGTCCACCTGAGTGCTTTATTGATTCATCAACTTCAACCATTTTGCATATCGTTAATATGAACCAAAATGAAGAAGATCAATTCAAACCAATAAGATGGATGAGAGTCAAAGATGAATAGTTAACATTTCTAAGCCCTATTATTTTATTTTATCTTATTTTACTTGTTTAAGGAAAATAATAAGTATTAAGTGAAAAACAATACGAAATGTTGGATTTAGAAGTCAATATGAAAAGTCAAAAGATATAAAAATGTCAAAGTTGCAAATCTAAGACTCCAATCCAGTGATTATTTGGTATACAAATGGCAAACCGGTCCCATCATATTTGAAGGAGTCAAAACACTGTTACCATGAAGTCCAAACCAATTAGCAATTGACAATTTATTTTATATTATTATTTGGGTCTTCTTCGTATATCCCTAAAACGGCATGTAACCAATCCGGTTATACATCCATCCAACTAATAAATAGGTTGGATGAATACATTTTCAATTTGAAGGTTTTCAAATTCTTAGGATTTTGGTTTATCAGGTTAATCGACGTTAAAAGAATACTTATTGGTGTTGATGTCTGGTGTTGTTATTGGGTAAATAGATTTGAAAATGAATTAACTCACTAGGCTTTACGGATCATTTGAGGTGGCAATTAAAACTTCTCTTCGTATTATCACTAATAACATAATTAAATGTAGTTGTCATGCTTGTAGTATATCAAACATTACTATACTTTGTTTTTACTATTATTCTTACATGTTGATATCCGGAGAGCGTGCTTGTGCCACATTCGAGAAATACTCTAAATTGGGGGCTATTTGATGGTATAGTTTCAAAATAAAACTACACTTTACGTTTATATAAAATTGTAGGTTACGTCATTTATCTTCAAATGTCACACTTAACACCCTTTATATAATAAAATAACAGTAATTAAATAATAAAAGGTAAAGAAAGAAAAATATCAATAAACATGACTTTTAAAAATAAAGCATGAAATAACTGTAAGCGTAATGGACGTTTCTGTAATTTTGTCTAGTGTCAATTTCTCAGTTTTTTCTTTGTGGCCAGTTTCCAATTGCTCCCAGCTCTTGCAATCTTTTAAAATATAAAGTTTGCTGTTTAAGAAAAGAATTAAAAAAAAGGGCCCTATATACAAGATGAATCATAGCCTCGGCTCTATAGGCCTTCAACCTAGAGGTGTAAAAAAAACCCATACTCGGAACCGGACCTGATAAAAAATCCGAAACCGGTTATTTTTGTATCCGGGGTATTGTATACCCGTAACCGAACCCGACCCTACCCGTAGGGTATGGATAGGGTATACATTTTGAGCACAATATCCGTACCCGATCTATACCCGAAAATGCCCGAACCGGTCATACCCTATACCCGAACTCAGTTATACACTATAACTGATATCGGTTTTTTTAATACCCGATAGAATACCCGAATTTTGAAGGTATATTTTTATGTTTACTTTGCAACTTTTATATTTAAGTTTTTAAAAATGCATATTATAAAACAAATAATTTGTATTTGAGTGAATTTAATTGTAATTTGTATTTAATTACTTTTACATATTACAAACCAAATTTTATTTCTAAACGCATTTATTTTTATGTAAAATAAAACAAAAAACATATTTTTTAAAATCGGGTATTAATGGCAGGATCCATACCCGGTTCCAATACCTGGTTATACCCGAACCCAATTATACCCTACCCGGGTACATATGGTATGACTTTCTTCTTCAATACCCGTACCCTACCAGGGTTCTCCTAATACCCGATTTTCCAATACCCAATGCCTCTACTTCAACCTATTCGGTCTATTTATTTTTATCATTCGGTCTATTTATTTTTATAGATCTTCCACTTCAACTCTTCAAGCCATGACTCCAATAACGGTCAGGTAGAAAACGATAGGTAATCTTATTTACATTAAATTCCAAATAAAAATATGATTGGGTGGACTTGTGGTAAGCAGATACACCATGAGGTTTTAAGCTCTTGACTCGTTAAACAAACAATAGAAGGTAGGTAAGAATTAGACAACGAGGGAGTAAAAGCAACAACTTTTCGTCGAACAAGGAGATGAACACTAGAAGCTGTTATTTAGATTGAATGTCATATAAAATGATACACAAATATTTACACCTATCAGTTAAAGTGTTATCAAAACTTACTGAGGTCCAAAATATTATCTTTATTTGATTGGGTCTAAAAGCCCTAATTAAAGATATATTGTATAGGGGATGTAAACGAATCAAGTCGCACATTAAGACCGCTCAAGGATCAGCTCGTTAAAAACTTGAATCAAGTTGAGTTTAAACGATCTTAAGTCATAGCTTTATTGTACCGGTTAGGCTAATCAGACATATTATTGATATAAATAGCTTACCACTGACATAAATGTATATTTTTAAAATTATCGAATAAAATATAATTACAATATTATATGTGTGTAGTAAGGTTCCAGCTTAACATTCAAATAGACTTCACATGAGAAATAAAGGAGAGAATTTTTTATTTTTGTTTTTGTTGAAATTTTCGCATCTTATTAAGCACGTATATTAGTCCGGAATATAAAAAAAGTGTATTCACACTAGTAGAGTAATTATAATTACTCTAAAGTAATTACATATAATTGGTCAGAGTAAATACATGATTTTTTTTTACATTTTGCACAGTAGATGGAAAACAATTTCAAAAAAACAAAATAAAAACAAATATTATTTTCTTCACTTATCGTATTAAGACCCATTGTAATATGTGTGTGTATGATTATAATAAAAATAACTAAATCTCATATACTATTTTATACTTATATTATTATATAATATAAAACTGTTACATTAATATATATACAAATATTGAAATAAAGTAATCCAAAAATAACAAGCTTGTCAAATTCGAGCTTTAGACATAAAGCTTAAACAAACACAGCTTGGGTTCTTTTAAGTTAAATAGGTCGAACTCGAGCTTAGCTAGCATGGAGCAGCTTTTGTTCAATTTCATTTGCTTTTTTTTCATAGTGAAAGCCAAAATGGATATATTTTTAAAAGAAAAACTCAAAATATATGGAAACATAAGTAAGTGTCGGTTGTTTAATATGGATTTAGAATGCACGAAATAAAAATGTGGGATCTTGGACTCTTCTAGAGGTGGCTCGTGGAGCATTTTATAAACAACCTGGTCCGACCGGACCCTAGCTAGTTTCATTTGATGGAGTCAAACCCATTTAAAGTTGACCAAGTTCTTATGTCACTACATTTGGGACCGAGTCTTCTCTTTCACGGTTAAATATTTCATGTGGTCTTACTTGTTCAACCCATAAATGCACTTGGAGCTTCCTTAAGGAACATATATATTAATATATGTATACATATCACATCTAATAATAGCATAAATCATTATGTATACGTATCACATCTAATAATAGCATAAATCATAAATTATTGTTTATATTATTGTCATATTTTAAACATTGAATATAGTTCTTCATAGCATGCATTTTAAATCCTCATATTGTTTTTCTTATGTACTTGGGTGTTCTTTTTGTATGTATAAAATTTGTTCTTTTTATTGGTCAAAACGAATGTCACCTTTATACATAGAAAATGTATTTATATACTTAAAGAAAATTACACAAACGATCCTCGTGATTTGGTAAAGTTTTAAGTTTGGTTTTTTTACGTTTTGAAAAAACTGTATAGATAGTTCTTTAGTTGGAAACTTGTTTCCCCATAAGTGTTTTAGTTGGTACCTTCATATTTGCAATATCATAGACTAGTTGGGTCATCATCAATAACAAGCACATAGCGACCAGCGGGGAAACTATTCACGCACACTAACATCACCTCCCTAATGGTGGTGCCGCGGAGGACTTCCAAGAACTACCACTTGAATTGGACATTAATCATCATCGATTTTGAATTATTTGACCTTCATTAAGGTTCATTATTTTCCCCACGAATAAACACTTAATCACACTCATGAAAGTTCATGTTTTCATCAAATCAAAAATTGTAGTTGTAAAAAAGACAGAATGATGAAATATCAAATTCAACAAAATAAAACAAACATAATCCGAGTGTACTTTCCTATCCTTAACTTTATAAAATTGATATAAGAAGAGGTACAGAAACAAACCTTAGAGGTAGTTCTTTATGTAAAGATTTTAAGTCCGGAGATGACATTGATTTGTACAGAATTCTAATATCGGTATTTTTACTTACTTATTTAACTAAAAAGAACATAATAAGCAGTGTCGGATGCAGAAACTTTTTTCAGTGGGTTCGTTTTGGTAGATTCTCACTATTTTTCCTCTTTTTTTCAAATCCAAGTGGGTTCATGTGAACCACAAAACAGGGCTGGATCCGTCACTGATAATAAGGGGGTTGCATTCTTCGTTTCAGAAGAAATATTACTGTATCATTTCATTTTACTACCAAATTACTAATACAATCTGAAGAAAACTTTTAATAAAGTCTAGACCGTATTTCAAATTGATCATTTGTCCGGTGATAATTACACATGATCAAAGAGTTGTCCAACTAAAATTTTTTTGTATAATATAAAAAGAAATCTTGTATTTAGTACACAATAAAAACTTGTATGCGTGTAATAATTAATCTATTTAATAAACTTTACCCTAAAACTATTAGAAAAAAAGGAGTTATGATGGAGGATGCATTTGTCCAAGAGACTTTAATTATTAAGTACATACTAGTTTATACAAATATATCCATCTTTTAGTAAAAAGAGGGAAGTGATAGTTTATATTTTATATTAATCCACCGATGATAACAAGTAAGTTTTAAGTTGGAAAGCTGATATGTATACAATTCTTGTTCTTATATTTCGTATAAAGTAAATACTTGGAAAGAGACAATAATTTTTTTAACTTACTTAAACAACTAATACAATCTTAGTTTCAGGAAAAAAAATAATTATGTATGATTTCATATTTAACTAACAAATCTGTTAATACTTGAAAATCATTAAAAAGGAAAAAGTTCGAATAAACTCAAAGCTATTATATATATTTTAAATTGATCGTTTTACCGGCTAACTTAAGCACCCTTTAATACGATTTTTAAATTTATGCATTTGTTTATCATGGAATCTTAATCCTCAAACTCACGAAAAAAGGCATATTTTCCTACATCTTAGTGCTAATAAGTTATAAGCCGTTTGATATCAATAGCCGTTTGAAACTAATTTCCAAAATAAAAATATTTTTGTGTGGATCGGAAAAGAAATTTTGTACTTGGTACACAGTTTAAACTTGTATACGTGTAGCAGTTATTATATTTAATAAACATACCCTAAAACAATTAGAAAAAAAGAATGAGAGATATGATAGGGAATGTATTTGTCCAGAAGACTTTAATTATGTAATACGAATTTATATCAATATATGTTTCAACCTTTTATAAGATGGTAAAGTGATGGTCTATAATCTATATGAATGTTAATCCATCATGTGGGGCATCATGTTATGTGAACTCTCCACAGAAGTAAAGACTTAAAATTTAGTTATGTTGAACTAGTTTCAATCTGTATAATTTTGTGACTTGGTCCTTTGAGACTGATTACTCGTTTTTGTGAAAATCTTTATAAATCGTGAGTTTATATTTTACATAATTTACGCTTTAAACACTATTTGGATTGCAACATGTATCTTTATAAAAATGACAATCATACATACAATCAATCTTATGCAAACACTTAATCCTTAAATATATTATTTGTTATGCTACTTGTTTATACATATCAAGACGATCTTATGCATGCTATCTATCATTAACTTAAAAAAGTCTCCCTTAACATGTATAACGCTATAGGATTAGCACACCGCCTAGTTTGTTGGGTCATTATTAAGTATTCAATCAATACGGTCTTATTCAACTTGGTGATAAGATTATGCTAGTGGACACCTTTGATTGATTTTTAGCTTATGCATGCTAGTATGATTTATATAACTTAGTATACAATTAACATGTGGATTTGAGACTTTATTCATATTTATGCTATGTAGACAAAGTTGTACGCTCACCAACACAATTTTTGTTAACGGATATTCTATATATATGTTGTAGGAAATGTATGATAACGATATTACAAGAAATCTATTTAGGGTGGACTAGAAACTCACCAAGTTTTATTTATGCATTTTTTGTGTTTTAGTTGTGAAATTTGCAAAATGTTGTACTTTCTTTTCGAAACAATGTATCGTATTATTTGAACTATGGAAATGAAATTTTGAGTTTTAGTTATTGTCGCAATCTAGTGTTATGATGCCTTCGCCATTGGTTGAAGTGTGACATCGTTAATGATTACTATGAGAGTGTAAACGCGGTGATTACGTGGAAATTGATGTGAAAATGTGCAATTGAATGTGGTGGAACTAATAGAGTTGGGTGATTGCCTTAGAATGATAAATCAGAGGCCAATTTTGATTCTTTGTATTGTTTGTATGTTGATTCTCGGTTTCTAGTGCCGTGCTAATTAGGTAATGACAGTCTTCGTTAAAAAACAAAATTAAATATTAGGTTGAAATATCAGATGCCTAATATTTATAACTTTAGTTTAATTTGTTTTTTCTTATTGATGGGACGTATAATTACTTCCTGCCATAGGTTTGCTTTTTGAAACCAATGCTGGCCCGCATGTCTAAGTCAAGCTTATCTATCTTTGCTTTCATTTTCTTATCGACATATGTAATATTGCTTCAAGGAAAATTTACATTTCTCTCTTTTTTATTAGTGCATTGTAAGAATAAACTGCTAAAACGGTGTATAAGGTTTTGTTCTTTTTGTCTTTTCAATTTAAAACTTAATTTTTCTGAATTTGGGTTCGTGTGGTTTCAATTTTGTTGTCATTTCATCCAAAAACAAAATCTGGTCAGATTTTCAGTTTACATTAAATTTTTTTTGTTTTTGTCCTTCCTTTTAATGAAGGGTAAAATGGTCATTTTTTAATTTGTTATAATAAAACGTTAAAATACCATTTTGTCCTTCGTTAAAAAGAAGGAAAAAACAAAAAGAAAACTAAATGTTAACTTCAAAATCTGACCAGATTTTGATTTTAGATAAAAATGATAATAAAATTGAAACCACAAGGACCTAAATTTAAAAGGTTTGAGTTTTGGACTAAAATAGTAAAATTAACCAAACCTTAGGGACCACTTTCACGGTTTACTCTATATTTAAAATATGTATTTTAAACTTATTCTTTTAACGTTAGTGCTTATTATGTTGTCTGTGAAAAAAAACCGTACTTTACCTTTTTATTAAACTATTTTGTCTTTTCATCTAGAATATCTTTAAAATATTATAACTTAGATAAAAATTAGCAATTAGAAAGAATCATCTTAGTGAACAGGCTATTATAGAAAAAGCAAATTAAATGGATTAAAAGTATATATATTATATATGGTATAGAAATGATATTCAAAACTTAATTAGATAAAAGTGTATATTATATATTGTATGTGAAGTAAACTGAAACTTTCAAAAATAACAACAATAAAATCTTTATTCCTCAAAGTTTTGTTTTAATCTATAGAGTAATTGTTAATTAGGATTAGATAATCTGATTTTTCTTTCATTAATTGAAAGTTGAAAAGTCATGTTTGCACTTGATTACATTATCTATATAAATATAAACGGCCAGACACAAATATATGTTTTTAAAGGTGAAGTCTAATATTTAAATTTAGATAAAGAAAGATTAATTATAATTATTAAAGTAATAGATAGAATAGAAGTAAATGTTGTCACTTAAAAAAACCGTCATATTTATTATATACATAATAAACATATTAATTAAAGCATCATGAAGATTGAATAAAGAATTATATATTTTGCCAAAGAAATAACACCTTACGTCTTCTAGTAATAATAATAAAATGTCTAGTGTCTCTAGGAAGATCTCTTGGAATATTGGTGTGCTCTTGCACAAAACTCTTGGTGTATAGAATTAACGAATAATGATAAAAACATTTTCTTATTATTAAATGCTAACTAATAAAAAAAATATGAGTATAAGGGCAGACGAAGTGGGTTCAGGATGGATGCAGCCAAGAAGAAAAACATGATGAGGTGGAACCAACGTGACCTTCCCAAAGTTACGAAGAAGCAAAAAAATCGGGAGTCCACTCCTAAATAATGAAGAAGGAAAGAGGGTGGCTAGATGGAGGAGCGGTGTGGTAGAGCGGGAACATTGCCCACCGTCTTAGGTGTCACAATGGGAGATCACACCCTAAATCCACCTTCTGGATGACTCTATATTCAATCAAAGTTTAATAAATATGTTATATAGATACCGTTGATAAAGAAAAACCATGGATAAGTCACAAATAATTTGAGACGTAGTGTATAAACGTTAATTAAACTAAATAATAGATTGTCAGGTCGGTTAATCAAATTTTATAAGTCTCTTAACAACGATAACGAAGAGATAGATGGAACTTTTTAACCCATTTTCATTTTCATATAACAACACCAATAGAAAGAATAACTAATGTATATTGTGATCTGGTCATAAACAAAACAAATACTCAAGTCTTCCACTAAAGAGCATTCATTTGTATGATTAAAAAAAACCCTTCGCAAAAATGGGTCGTTATGGTACCGTGTTCCATAGACGCTTAGTATATATGATCTTACAAAATAAATAATTGTTAGCCTCACCGTTGGGTGTATCATGTGACAATTTGACTCGATACAAATAATAAGAGAACCAAGAATAAATGCTTGTGGGTAGAGAGAATTTAATGCTTTATCCCACATGTCAGGAGCATTAATAGTGAGTGCTAACGTTGTTTTAACTTAGTCGGAGGATATGTCATGTGATTCTTTAAGGTATTGTAGGAAATACAAATTAATTCACTGTTTGTCATAATTTTATATGATCTAAACGTGTTATGCTATATTTAATGCGTAACAGAATGTTATTCAGTTTTGATTTAAATTAAGCATTATGTACTGTCAGTACCATCATTGGTCCAAACATGAAGGTATGATTCCTCTTGCACAACGTCGGTTGCAGATGGTAGGACAAGTTTAACATGAATGAGTGTGTCTTCTTCATACGAGGGAAATATGTGCCTCTTTAATTTTAGGTCAGCTTGCAAGTTTGTGTCTTTTATTTAAAAAGCTGTTACGTTACCTATCACTTCCACTAACTAGTGTTGGATTTCTTTTTGTTAGTTTTTTAAATGACAATTTTGTCCTTCCAACTAAAGAGTATTTTCACCATTCTTATATTTTCTTTATTTTGTTCTTTTCACTTACTTTTTTTTATCACTTTTAATTTGTAACTTTTAAATCTCGTTGACTGTTATTAGAGTAAAATGCTAAAATGATCCATGTGGTTTAGACAGTTTTATCAGTATAATCTAAAAGTTTCATTTATCAGTCAGTAGGTCTACAAAGGTTTATCTATTGCCATTTTAATTCAACTGACTAAGTTAATCAAGAGGTTTCCTTTGATTGAAATTGATCTGTGGAATATACTTGTAATGCAGTGGAGATCAATAGCCCTACCTTAATTTATGTTCTCCGTGTATGAGTTTGATCAATTTTAGTCTATTTATACAAGGGTGAGGGGGAAAATGCAAGTGGTAAAGGTAAAAGGTTATTTAAATGAAAAAAGGTAATGACTAAATGGACTTTGACTAACTGAGGAGTATGGATGGGCTTAATTCAGTTGGACCAAACTGGTAATGGTGAAACCTTTTTAGACCCAGAGGTGATAAATGAAATCTTTGGATTATACTGACAAAACAATTCAAACGACAAGGACCATTTGGCAATTTACTCTTGATATTATTGTTATTACTAATACTATTATTACTATTATCATATCTCAAACAAACTAATTAATCATTTTAGGGGAATAAACAAGCCTAGCTTAGCCGAGCATCGCCTTGCCTACGCTTGATCTTGATTCTCGGCTCATTTAAAACATCATGCTCGACTCACCAGTAGCTAAATGATTTAATAAATGAATACACAAAAAGGTTATAAGAATAATCATAAAACGTGATAAATATTTATTGATATGTGTTAGTTTATGTCAACTTGTTAATAGTATGAACGAAAGGTTCACAAATCATTTGTTTATTTCGTTTATACTACTAACGAACGAACATAAACACATATCAACAAAACAAGTATTATCATCATCATAATCAGTAAATTCCACCAATAGCAAAACTAAGGTAGGGTCTGAGGAGGATAAGATGTAGACAACCTTACCGCTACCCAGTAGGAATAGAGAGGCTGCTTCCAGTGAGACCCCCTACTCGATAGTAGTTTTGCATCAAGCCTTGGACATAAGACACATAACATTCAGCAATTGGGACAAAAGCTGATAGTGCATGTACTCCCTTGTCTTTCGGCTATCAACGCCACCACATGATACATGATTAACCGTCCCTCGCTTTTAAACGTTATTTTCACGAAATTAGTAAAATAAGTTAAAATTCGTGCACTTTTACTTTTACCCCCGAGGACCCACACATATACATTATATGCGAGTACCGCAAGCGGGACAATATCTCTTAAAATTCGTACACTTTTACTTATATTTACTAAAACAATTATAAGTAATACAATGTTTATCAACCTTATTAAGATTATTTAATAGTTTATAACATTATATATATATATATATATATATATATATATATATTAAATCATTTACCTATTCATGAGTCAAGCTTGATATCTCTTAAACTAAATGAGTCGAGATCCTATCGTAAGCAATGTCGGGTTTGGCTCAATTAAGCTTATTTACATTCCTAAACTGATTAATTAATTTGTCTAGAATATTACAATATATAGAAATTTGAATAACTTAATAAAAAAAACCAAAGATTAATAACTTATATAGAAAAACATAAATTTATTAATTATCTAAGTTGATCAATCAATTAATGAATCTATAAAAGAAGTTAAAAATATAATATTATAATGATAAAAAATGTAAAAAACATTAGAACGTGTAACTTATAGAAAAGTATAAATAAATTACATATCCCTATGCTTTCAATGATAGAAAGATATAAAATATTTAAATATTTTTAACGGTAAATTAAATTAAGTTTGTTTTTGACGGGGCTCAAACCGTTAATTTAGGATAATCAAAACGTTAACTCTAATGTTTTGTTAATTGAACCTAAGCTAACAAATATTTAAATATCTAAGTTGATAATTTATTAATTAATTAGTAAAAAGATTTGAAAGGGCAACTTATAACGCGTATATAAATTTCGAAATTCTCAAGAGGTGGCTAGGAGCAATAAATTTCCAATTCAATGAGCCCCAATTGTAGTTTGTCTGCATGCGTTTGACCAAATAAGTTTTTTCGTCAAGACGAATGGTTTTTATATTTATTAATAAAAGCAAATTACATAAATGGACCTTGTAGTGTCTATGTTTTAAGCTTCTTTCTTAAATTACAAATATGATTCTTATTGTTGCTTAAACTATAATATATTATATATTTGGTCTTTATAAACGAAAAAAA
This sequence comes from Scalesia atractyloides, assembly GCA_947069175.1. Classification (NCBI taxonomy): domain Eukaryota; kingdom Viridiplantae; phylum Streptophyta; class Magnoliopsida; order Asterales; family Asteraceae; genus Scalesia; species Scalesia atractyloides. The sequence continues at coordinate 26,006,774 of CAMTDV010000013.1, forward strand.
TATAATCGAATTAAATCTATGTATAGTTAAAGAACGTGTAATTTTCTCATTTCCTATTTTCTTATTGTTGTGTGTAAATAAATTATATCTTAATAAGTAAAAACATTAGAAAAAGTATTTAATTAGTAAAAAAAACATTAGAAAAAGTATACGTATTTATAACACGCATCTACTGAGAATAAACTGCTAAGTCACACTATGAAGCTCTGGGAGAGGGTAATTGAAACTAGAATTAGAAGAGAAACTCATGTTTCTGTAAACCAATTTGGATTCATGAAAGGGAGGTCAACTACATAAGTGATACATATTTTAAGGAGATTGATGGAAAAATATAGAGCGAAGAAGCAAGATGTACATATGGTGTTTATCGACCTTAAAAAGGCATATGACATTGTCCCACATCAACTGATTTGGGAAGTTTAGAGGGTTGAGGGCTACCTGAGAAGTATATAGACATAATTAAGGTACATATGATAGAACGGAAACTAGTGTCCGCCCGCTTGTAGAGGATACAAGCTTCTTTCCGGTGGAGGTAGGACTCCATCAAGGGTCAGCGTTGAGCCCTTTTCTTTTTGTGGTTGTCTTGAATTAGTTGTCCAAGTTAATTTAGGAGACAGTTCTGTGGTGCATTTTTTTGCATACGATATTGTTTTGATTGTAGAGACTAAACAGTGCCTAAGCGCGAGGATAGAGGAGTGGCGAGTAGCTTTAGAGGCAAGGGCCTAAAGATTAGTCGATCTAAGACTGAGTATTTATATTGTGGTTTCATTGGTGTAGCCGATGACGATGACACCCAAATCACCATTGAGGATCAACTGGTTCCGCAGGCAACTAAATTTAAGTATTTGGGGTCGTTTGTACAAAGAGATGGTGACATAGATAGTGATGTAATGTAACACCCTGTAAAATCGTGTCCAATAGTATAGTGACACGTGTTGTATTTTTAATATAATCTATTAAAGACCAATAAGGACTAAAGGCGTCAACATGCTCAAGTTGAGCCTCTGAGTGACGAACCGATGTCAACATGCATAAATAATAGCCTCTGAGTGACTGATATGTCAACATGCCCAGCCTCTGAGTGATATCGGAATCAACATGCTTGTAATAAGCCTTTGAGTGATCCTTTGTGAAGTCCTAACTCTCATACGTGCCATTTGTTGGACGAGAGGGTTCAATTTTGTAAATAAGTGAAAGTTGGATAATGGAGGGACTAAAAGTATCGACATGTTAATTTATACCTCTGAGTGACCTTTTAACGAACCGAGAGCTCAACAATGTCCGGGCATAATCCCGGGTATGCCAAGTATTGGCTACGGAGGGCTAAAAGTGCTAAAAAAGTGTTTTAGAAGGCCTTTAGAGGCTTTATATAGTTCAGGGGTCAAAAGTGTCAACTTTTGAATCTGGCCGAGGGCGATCGCGGGCCGCGAGACACCTGGCCTGAGTCTCTCGCGCCCCGCGAGACAGGCTCTGATGCAGAAAATTGTTTGGCCTTCAAGCAAAAAATGCCAAAACCATTAAAACGAAACTATGGCTTCTCTAAACTGCTATACCACATTTTAGGACACTTGTAAGCTTCTTCTTACTCCCCTAAACACCTGGCTTCACCTCCTTTGAGTTCTCCAACTATAAATAGGTATTCAAGTGTTCATTCCAACTTGCGCATTTCTTAAACATAACTCTTCTCCCTCCTCTGGAAGTTCCTAGCTGAAAGGAGCATCCAACTTAGTTCTCTTGCATTGTAGGAACCTCTTGTTAGTGTTCCTTGCTCTTGCATTTTCGTTTCTAGGCTTTTATAGCCAAAAGTCAAGCGTTTTACGGCAAACGCTTTGACTTTCGGTTAAGACCATTATGGTCCAACCATTGTTCGAAATGAACATGGCTAAGTGATCATAATTAGATGGGTGTTAGTCCCTATAAAGGGCACCACCTGAAGATCACGTTTGCTAGACCAATTGACGTGTCAAAGTTATTATATTAGGCCATTTTCGGAAAAATCATAAATTGATCTTATATATGTTATGAAACCTGTTTTGACACTTAAACAAATTGGTAATAATTATTAGAACATGTATGAACATGTTCGGCTCGTCAATTTCAGTTCTAGGGTCGGTTCGCAACCGAGAGTCGCAAAGTTTGACTTCTGCTTTGACTTTCGATTCTGACCCAATTTAGATTATTTATCTACTGATCTAAAGTTGCATTATGATCATACTATAATGTAACGCCTCGCTTTTTCGCATTCTTATTTGAGAAAATAAATATTTGTATCATAATTCGGGGCGTTAAAACATAATAAAAATATATGTGTGTGTATATATATATATATTATTAATTGTTATTCGTTATTCGTGTAATGCCTCGTATTCGAGGCATTAATCATAATAAAATTCATATTTTATACATATTTTTTTTTCACACAACCGATCATTTAAATACGTATTTATACGCAAACCGATACAATTATACGTATAAATACTTATACGCACATCCTGAATACTTGAATTATAATTTTATACTTTTTATATACTCAATTAATAATATATACTCAAGAAATACTAAGAAATACACAAACCATCTTTCCACCTCATCAACCCTCTTCCACCTTCTTTAACCAATCATATTTCACCATTTTCCACCTCATTTCTCCACCAATCATCTTTTCATCCTCTTCCACCTTTTTTAACCAATCATATTTCACCCTTTCCACCTCCTTCTCCACCAATCATCTTTTCAATCCTCTTCCACCTTTTTTAACCAATCTTATTTCACCATTTTCCACCTTCTCTACCTATAAATACCAACCTCCTTCTACCATTTTCTTTACACCATTCTTCTCTCCATCTCTCTGATTCTCTCAATCTCTCTAAATCAAGAATTCTAAAAGGACACTAAGTGTTCCAACCATTATTCTCTCAACCTCTCTACTTCTCTCAAATCTTCCAAGCAAGGAAGAGAATTCTAAGAGTTCTAAAAGAAAACACTAAGTGTTTTAAAGGAAGCTTGAAGCTCCAACCTCCAACTCTTCACGAAATCACCAAAGGAAGCTTCGCAAAACCGTGAGCATACTCGACCCCCTTTTTACACTTTAGTGCATTTTGGGGTGCAACATGTATAAATTACAAAATTTATTTTAAACAAAATTAAATGTGTTCACAATACCAAATGTGCCATCAGTTACGCTTATGTGAGTTATATGTGTTAGTTTAAACTCGTCTATACATGCTACTTATTATGCTTGAGGTTGTTTATGCTTATTAGTTTTGACTTGTATTCTCATGATATCGTTATGCTTAGAATACTATGCATGCTAGTTAAGGAATTCGATTATATGCTATTGTTATGCGAAAGTGGTCTACATATTCGTGCGATTCGACTTGAATATATACTTATCACAATCAAAACCAACTTTTATACTTATAATTAATTTCAAACTTGTATGCTCGCCAATACTTTTGTATTGATCTATGCTTTTAATACATGTTGCAGGAATTTTGATGACAAATGGAATCTAGTAGGATTGCCTAAAAACGCATTTAAACTTTAAATACTTATTGTATTGTATTTGTTTCAAACATGTATTTTCGTTTCAATATCTTGTATTGAATCGTTATCAATGAAATGAAATTATATTTGTTACGAGTCGGGAACTAAATTTTGTATTATTTGATTTAAACTATGTAAAAAGGTAATTATTAAACACTTGACACAATTAGCGTTATGAAGCCTCTTGCAATCTAGTTTTCGTCTCATCCCGATGTTTCCGCCATCGGTTGGGTGGGGACAGATTGGTATCAGAGCCATAACTATACAGAATTAGGTAGAATTGTCATGTTCGACCTAGTCTATAGTTTAAGTACCATACTCTTGACCATTTGTGATACTTGTCTAAAATGTTATTCTTTTTATCATGCTTCTCCCCCTTTTGATCCTAAAACTTACAATATGTCTTTCCTAAGACATGAACACAACACACGCTTTTGAGTATATTCTTGTTCCACAATCGAAATAACTCATCAATACAGGGGTGATTCCCGCCATTAGTGACGAGTTTCAATCCGTTTTACATGTTATTTCGCGCGAAATTCACCATCAAGTCAGGAGTGATATCCATATCTTGATGGAAGTTTCATTTCATAATCTAGTGAATTCTTTATTGACGATTCGAGATTATATCTTGATACATTCAATAAACCATAATTTGGGGACGAAATTGTCAAGCCAGGATTGACATCCACACCTTGATGACTGGTCCCGCTCCTCAATTTTCAATCTCGCCAAAGTTTTGTATTTTTCGATCAAATTAGGGACATGTACTACCTGGAAGGGTAAAGTACCGTTAACCGCTTGGCGACGAGAGTATTATACCTATTAGGCCAAATCATGTCTCCTTAATTCGAAAGGACTTACGAGTCACTTTGGAATAGTCGAAGTTTCTAAAACTGAAACACTCCAACATTTTAACAAGCCTCTCTTTTATGCTATCTTACATTTTATGCTATATAATTCTTATTCCTTCATTTTTTTTTTCAATGTCACACTATATTAGAATCGAATTTATGCACGACAAACTTCGCATTTATACTAAATCTATTACGCAACGATTCTATAGGTGCATACTAAACATCATACTTGATTTGGGATTACTGGAACATTATATGTGATAAACTCGTTATAAAACCACACCTTAACATGTATAGCGCTATGCGTAGTGCTATAGGAGTAGCACACCGCCCTTGAGACTTGGGGTCATGTTAAGTAAACTATTTCATACCAAGTAAACTATTTTACACTATGATTCAACAATATTGACTAGTCAACATTGCGTACACGATGGTTTGACTTGTTTATTCACATGTTTATGTGGTAGACTCATCATTAACTTTGATCAAGCCACACCTTAACATGTATAGCGCTTGTGTAGCGCTATAGGGGGGACGCCCGCCCGTATTCTTGAGGTCATGTTAAGTAAACTATTTTACACCCTCTTCGTTTTAACGATGATGGGTAGTATACATTGCGGTACGCGATGGTTTGACCTGTTTATTCACATGCCAGTAATCCGTTAATCTTGGTTAAACTAAAATATACCATCTGTATTGTACACGAATGTGCAAATACGCACACTTACACTTATACTCATACTTATACAGTATACTCTCTCATACTTAAATGCAATTATACTTATATACTTGAGACTCTATATATGCTATCATTCTCACTTGTAATACGTTAATAAACCCTAATCGTGACACGGAACGTAACATGACACCGATTAGCAAAACAGAAGTAATATAGTATAAACATGGTGGATACGCCGCGGGTACTTCCTATATATAAGTGTTACTACCATATTACCAAACTTTCGTAAAACGTGCCATGAGAAATTCGGTGTTTCACTACTATGGTTAATACAAATTTTAATCACTCACAACCTATTTCGCGATTATACCCATACATGCTTCAAAATGCCCTATTATTCTAAAGTCTCCCTCTTAAATAAATTCCGGGACGGATTTCCTAAAGTAGAGAAAACTGTAACGCCTCGCTTTTTCGCATCCTTATTTGAGAAAATAAATATTTGTATCATAATTCGGGACGTTAAAACATAATAAAAATATGTGTGTATATATATATATTATTAATTGTTATTCGTTATTCGTGTAACTCCTCGTATCTTCGTATTTATATTTAAAAAATGTCCGTATCCGTATTCTAATTTTAGAAACCTTACATTCGTATTTTAATTTCAATCTCACAACTTGAGGCATTAATCATAATAAAATTCATATTTTATACATATTTTTTTATTCACACAACCGATCATTTAAATACGTATTTATACGCAAACCGACACAATTATGCGTATAAATACTTATACGCACATCCTGAATACTTGAATTATACTTTTATACTTTTTATATACTCAATTACATAATATATACTCAAGAAATACTAAGAAATACACAAATCATCTTTCCACCTCATCAACCCTCTTCCACCTTCTTTAACCAATCATATTTCACCCTTTTCCACCTCATTTCTCCACCAATCATCTTTTCAATCATCTTCCACCTTTTTTAACCAATCATATTTCACCCTTTTCCACCTCCTTTCTCCACCAATCATCTTTTCAATCCTCTTCCACCTTTTTTAACCAATCTTATTTCACCATTTTCCACCTTCTCTACCTATAAATACCAACCTCCTTCTACCATTTTCTTTACACCATTCTTCTCTCCATCTCTCTAATTCTCTCAATCTCTCTAAATCAAGAATTCTAAAAGGACACTAAGTGTTCCAACCATTATTCTCTCAACCTCTATACTTCTCTCAAATCTTCCAAGCAAGGAAGAGAACTCTAAGAGTTCTAAAAGAAAACACTAAGTGTTTTAAAGGAAGCTTGAAGCTCCAACCTCCAACTCTTCACGGAATCACCAAAGGAAGCTTTGCAAAACCGTGAGCATACTCGACCCCTTTGTACACTTTAATGCATTTTGGGGTGCAACATGTATAAATTACAAAATTTATTTTAAACAAAATTAAATGTGTTCACAATACCAAATGTGCCATCATTTACGCTTATGTGAGTTATATGTGTTAGTTTAAACTCGTCTATACATGCTACTTGTTATGCTTGAGGTTGTTTATGCTTATTAGTTTTGACTTGTATTCTCATGATATCGTTATGGTTAGAATACTATGCATGCTAGTTAAGGAATTCGATTATATGCTATTGTTATGCGAAAGTGGTCTACATATTCGTGCGATTCGACTTGAATATATACTTGTCACAATCAAAACCAACTTTTATACTTATAATTAATTTCAAACTTGTATGCTCGCAAATACTTTTGTATTGATCTATGCTTTTAATACATGTTGCAGGAATTTTGATGACACATGGAATCTAGTAAGATTGCCTAGAAACGCATTTAAACTTTAAATACTTATTGTATTGTATTTGTTTCAAACATGTATTTCGTTTCAATATCTTGTATTAAATCGTTATCAATGAAATGAAATTATATTTGTTACGAGTCGGGATCTAAATTTTGTATTATTTGATTTAAATTATGTAAAAAGGTAATTATTAAACACTTGACACAATTAGTGTTATGAAGCCTCTTGCAATCTAGTTTCGTCTCATCCCGATGTTTTCGTCTCATCCCGATGTTTTCGTCATCGGTTGGGGTGTGACAATTGACGTGTCAAAGTTATGATATTAGGCCATTTTTCGGAAAAATCATAAATTGAACTTATATATATTATGAAACATGTTTTGACACTTAAAACAAATTGGTAATAATTATTAGAACATGTATGAACATGTTCGGCTCGTCAATTTCAGTTCTAGGGTCGATTCGCAACCGAAAGTCGCAAAGTTTGACTTCTGCTTTGACTTTCGATTCTGACCCAATTTAGATTAGTTATCTACTGATCTAAAGTTGCACTATGATCATAATATAATATAGCATAACCCTCTGAGGTTATATTACATGATCATAATCAGAATCCAAGTTTATGCGCAAGTTCCATAATTATGCCAATTTTGACAAAAATGCCTTTTTTATATAAAACAAGGTTTTAAATGGTAATGAACTTGAAAATGAGTTTCCTACTGATGTAATATTATAAGTAGGATTATTTGGGATGTTAAAAAAGTCATAAACTGAGTTTTCAAGCAGGTCCTTAAACTATGTCGATAAATGACGGTTTTTAGTCCTTGTGACTCATAAGATGATTTTAATCAATCTTTTCAAGGTAAATCATTTACCTACTGATATATTATATTAAATAACATATTTTAAACATTTTAATCTGATTCAAATATCAGTTTTTGTAAACATCGCTTAAAAATGTCATTTTACGACATAAGCGCCTTTAAGCGCATAGTATGGTTTTAAACCATATTATTGACCAAAACTTGATGCCTACTGATTTCAAAACTTATTTTAAACATAATTACAGTAGGTACATGTTATAAACTCAGAAACACAAATAATTTATAAACTATGTGTAAAATTACCAAAATGCCCCTTCGGTGCATAGTTTGGTCATAAAAAATAATTTACACATATAATTGATATCCTACTGATATTAAATTATAAATAAAATATTTTTATAGAATACTCATGATTATAAACTTAAAATATGTTCAAGTTCCTTTTATACGCTATATAATTACCGAAATGCCCTTATAAGGCATAGTTTCATTTTAAAAACCATAACGGGCATGCAAGTTGATATCCTACTGATATCTTAACTTTTTTAAAGTATAATGGCATATAGAACTTGTCCATGACTTATCCGGTTACCCGATATCGCTATTATGCGCACCATTACGTATATGTAACTATTATACGAAATTTAACCATAACAGGTTTAACCTTGTCATTTTAGCCTCATAATCCATAATGTTTATAGTTTACCCATATTATACAAGTCAAGTACTTGTAGGGTTTAAACTACATTCTATCCGATCATCGTTTAATCAAGCGTTATACGCAATGATCATGTACACTATTCGGTTTATAAGACCGTTAGTATTTAATGGACTAGCTTATGCCATAATCCAGACTAGAGCCTTGCCGGTAAATACTATCTGCACTTGGTACTTTTGTATACGGCTGAGTTATTTAAAAATAAAAGAAGAAGACTAGCTCAGGTAAATACTCTCGACTTATTTTCCCTATACGGGCTTGGGATACGGTAAATTATTAACGTTTGGTCCATTGCAATGTCAAATTTCCCAAGTTAATAAAAGATTTTGGTGCCGTCTGCACTTAGAACCATTTTTAATGTTTCCTAAATGAGTCAGTTGGGTGTATTTACCAGCGTAAGCTGACGTATCTTCCAAAGGCTAATCTGCAGGTATAATACGAAATAGGCTGGAAGCTGCTCGGTAGAGAATAAGAGGATCTTGTAAATCCTTAGATCTGGCTAAAGTCTCTTTTGTATTCTTTCTTGTACATTTTACAATCCGCTTGTGGATCTTCTATTACGAGTCTGTATATTATTTTAGATTTCGAACATTTCGGTTTGTAATAGTAATTTTACTCCAAGACTTCCCTGTGTCGTGTTTAATTGACTATGATGTTATCAACTTACGTCACGATACTCCCCACCCGGGCCCATCGGTGTTTGGTTTTCGGGTTGGAAATCCGGGGTGTGACATGTAACCCATCGCATACAGGCTGGCTGGTGTAGATGGAGGGCAGCTAGTGGGTATTGCGCGACAGGAGGTTCCCAACTAAACTAAAGGGGAATTTTACAGGGTAATAGTTAGGCCCGCTATGCTATATGGAACAGACTGTTGGGCTATCAAGAAGACACAAGCGCGCAAGATGGAGGTAGTAGAGATGAGGATGCTGAGGTGGATGTGTAGACACACGAGGTTAGATCGGATAAGAAATGAGGTTTTTAGGGAAATATTAGGAGTGGCTAGTATATCAGATAAGATTAAGGAGGGGAAATTGAGATGGTTTGGGCATGTGAAACGGAGGCAAATAACAACACCAGTTAGAGTAGTGGAAACTTTTATTGTGGAGGGGAGGAGAGGAAGAGGTAAACCCAAACTGACTTGGGATGACAGATTAGGCATGATTTACTAGAGTTGCATCTTTCCGAGGACATGGTCCAAGATAGGACTTCGTGGAGGCGTAGGATTAGGGTTAAGGACTTCTAGAGGATATTGTAGTATGATCTTAGGTGTATTTTAGGGAAGTAGATTTTTCTTATTCTTTAAGTGACTTACCAGTGATTGCTTTCTTGTGTTTATGCCCAAATGATGCTGTGTGCTATTATACATGTTTTACATTATATTGTGTTACTCTCTGATCACTTTCTTGGTATTGATGATTTCTTATTTCTATATTCTTTAACTTGGTATGTTGTTTGTTTTGGAGCCGAGTGTCTCTCTGGAAGCAACCTCTCGGGATAGAGGCAAGGTCTGTCTATATCTCACCATCTCCATACCCTGTAAATAACTTTACTATTTGTGAGACTTACTAGATATGGTTATTGTTGTTATATCTAAAATTTCAAAAATTCACAAGAGGTGGATAGGAGCAATTAAATTCCAATTCAGTGAGCCCAATTGTAGTTTGTATGCATGCGTGTGACCTACGAAACATTTTTATTTTTTCTTCAAGTCAAATTGTTTTTATCAGTTTAAAACAAATGACATAGATGCCCTATAGTGTGTATGTTTTAAACTTCTATTTTTATTTTATAAATTACCAATATGATTTTTATTGTTTCTTAAAAAATATATTGTCTTTGGTCTCATCATCAAAAATGTTAAAAATCTATTTTTTGCCACATTACAAAACTATGAAATCCATGATAAATAAACGATTTTACTCCTCTTCTTAAAAAATCCCACACCCCCTTTTTATTCTCCGTGTCTCCCCCTTGTGATAACCACCAAGACACCTTCCCATCACCTTCTATCGACCCTTCGCACAGTTTGTCACTTTTAAATCTGGTCTCGTATTTGGCCCCGCTTTGCATCTCTTCTTATAGTCTTAGACATGATCTCCTATGGTACTAAATTATGTTAACCTCTTGTTCATAAATTATACATTGTAGAAGCAACATTGGTTTGAAAGTTTGAATCCACATATTGGTGGGTTACAAGTTGAACAAAACCATAAAGGGTACATAATTGTGTGATAAAACGATGCCTTAGTACAATGCACTAATTGATAGTCAAAATCCAAATGAACTCATAACCCAAAAATGTATAAAAAAAAAAAACTAAAGCATTAGATAGCAACAAATTACAAATTATAAGATGAATTATGTCACTATTAATGGTGCTTGGAGCCAAGACAAGCAAAATGAAAAGTATCGTGTGAACACCCTATTTTTGTTTCTTTCTATTTCTCCCCGACTACGGACCCATACTGCCCCCATAAACTAAAAATCCATAACCGTAATTGCTACGTTAATACCGCCTAGTTGCCCATTAGACAAAAAAATAATCCTTTCACAACTTCATAAATAAGAACATAAGTATATATTGTGTATGTTACTAGGTTTATTTTGTTCCTCAACTTTGGCAAAGACTACAACGACATCAAAGTTTAACTCTGAGATAAAGAAGATCATTTTGATGATTCCTGACAGATATAGATGGACATGTAAGAGAATGATTAGAAGTTGGCAACGAAGTTTAGTAAAAAGGTATAATAATAACCATTCCATATCATCTGATAGTGTTAATAACCAAACATGTTACCATTTACCAATACTTATACCAAAATATCTAATTTTCAAAAAGAAAAGACTAAAATCATAATACTTACATAACCATAAGGACCCATATGGACCATATGTTCAAATAGCTCCTATTTTCAACTTATGGTGTTGTGTCAACCTCTTTACTTTTCCTCTGTTTGAGACTAATATCTAAAGCTCAAGGTGGTAGACGGTAGACCCACATCACATCCCACCTTCAATCCCTTTAAGATACCAATATTAATAGCTGACCCCATGAAAAGACTCTTTAGTTTCTTTGTGAAGCTTTTCACCATCTTGTGCTATTTTGCTACTAAAAAGATTATTCTTTTACCTTCTTTTCTGGCTACCTTTAGCTACACAACAACTTTCTTGATGTTTCTAGGGTTCTTCTTCTTCATCACCAACTCTTAGATTTTGTTGATTGTTTGCTTTGACCATGCCACTTGTGGTCTAATCCCTTGAGGGTTTTGTTTGGCAGGAAAAAAAATATAAGAAATTTCAAATTGGGGGTGTTTGGATAAGGAAAAAGGTGTTAAATTTGCTGATTTTGCAGCCTGTTTATGATCAAGAAAGGTTCTTTTGTATGGTTTCTTGATTTTCTTTGAAATATTCAATATTCCCATGAGGGTTTTTAGAAAAGATTGAAACTTTTACATCTTTGGTGCAATTCTGAATTGGGGTTTTTCAGTTTTTTCTCATCTTTGATAAAGAAGAAATTGTAGGGTTTTTAGTGTATCCAGCTGATCAGAATTTTGGTGATCACAATCAATAGGTAAGATTCTTCAGTTCTTTTTTTTGTTTTGTGTGTGTGTGTGTGTATCATTGATAAAAACAACGAATTACAATGAACTCTTTCCTATGCTCATGAGTGTTTATAATCTAATATTTTTAACATTTTTGGTTATTTCTTATACTCAAGAACTGGTATAGAGACAGGTCTTATGTTGAACACACTCTTGTAGATTCTTGTATTTCAATTGGATTATCACTTAGAGTTTGCTATTTTTATATTGGTTCATATATTGTTTTATGCTCATAAATCACAATCATTTCATTTTAATACTCCATTATTGCCCATATATGATTATTTTTCTACAGTTTTTCCAAATTTTGGGAAAAAACTTATAACTTTCAATCTCTTTGCAGATTAGGATATTTATTTTATACTAATGGGAACCGATGTTACTGAAGTTGTGGAGAAATTACCATCACCTAGTGACATTAAGGTACAAATCTGTGGCTACTTATAAACTTATGATAAGTTATTTAATTTACGGTTATATTACCGGGTTCATAGCTCATATGTTATACGAATATTGGTGTTATCAGGTGCATAAGGTTATGTGCACGGAGCTACTAAAGATTGTAGATCGGGTTGATAAAATTTTCCCCGAAATCGAAGCTGCTAGGCCTCGATGCTCGTCGGGGATCCAGTCACTTTGCTTGTTAACTAAGGCCATCGATAAAGCCAAATCGTTGATTCGAGACTGCTGTGAGTCGAGTAAGCTCTACTTGGTATGTGTGTTAAATATATTATAATTTTTGTATGTTATGTCAGTTGGGATATTCTTATTTTGACATTTAATTTTCTGATCTTGGATGTGTGCAGGCGTTGACGGGAAGTACGGTTTTGTCGAGATGTAAAATATCGAAGAATTTGCTGGAACAGAGTTTGAGTCAGATCCAAAGCATGGTTCCTGTGATGCTTGCATCAAAGGTTGGTTGATTTATGTGATATTTTGTTAGTATATAATATAAGGTATATCGCCAACAACGTTCCATGATGGAACGAGATTATGGCAAATGCATGTTACTTTCGTAGTTTGGGCTTGTGATTTACTTCCGTCATATTCCAAGATCCGACCTTTATTATGTTCCATTTGTTGATGTTGATTGTTCTTTTTTTATTTTATTATATGCAGTGTTGTATAGCTAAGCACTAGACCGTTAGTCGGCCGGTAGGGTACCGACTAGTGATTAATCGGCATTAATAGGGATTAATCGGATTGGGATTTTATATTTAATTTTCAGTTTTATATGTATATACACACACTTTTATATGTATTTTTTGAGTAAACATGTTTTAACACCTTCTTCGACCCATATTTTCAAGTAGATATGATTAATTGACGGAATTTACAGGTTTTTGTCAAGAATCTGGCCAGAATCGCTAGACTGCCACCGATTTTTGCCAATTAGGACTGTATTTGACCACTGTTGAATGTCTACTTCTACTTATTAGTTAACCGATTAGATACAAATTACCCGCTGAACCTCCGACCAGCGATTAATCAGCGACTAATCGGAGGCTAGTCGATTTTTACAACCATGCTTATATGTAATCGAAAATAAGTTGTTATATATAAAATATATAGTTTTAATAATATAAAGGGAGTGTTCCTTTGGGTCATTTATTTTGTCAGTTAAACGCTTGAACACATCCAAACGATCCATATGAAATATTTTTCGATCCAAAACGCGTGTCTCACTTTTGTGTGAAACTGTTGCGTCCAGATATCTCATATCATCGGGGAGCTTCGGGGGGTCAAACTTAATTTAGATCCATCGGAAGAAGAAGCCGGGAAAGCCGTTAGATCATTACTCGAAGCATACCGAACGAGAAACCTTTCAGAAAATAGATCCGACAACGAGTGGATTCAAATAGCTACGCAAAAGCTTCAAATTACATCGCAAAAGGCGCTTTTAATCGAACGAAGATCTATGAAAAAACTCGTAAGAGAAATTACCGAAGGAAACAACAAACAACAAAAGAAGCAGATTTTATTACACCTTTTAGATTTGCTTAATAAGTACGGAAAGTCAATCGCATATGGACGTGTAGAGACCGATAACAGTGTACAAGATCAAGATTACGATTCTCAAACGGTTGACTTTCATGTTGACCGCGAAAAGAGTGAAAAAGATATGTTCGGTGCACCGCCAGAAGAGTTTAAGTGTCCGATTTCTCTCAAGATAATGTACGATCCGGTTATTATTAGTTCGGGTCAAACGTTTGAAAGAATGTGGATACAAAAATGGTTTGACGAAGGTCACGACGTATGTCCAAAAACGAAAAGGAAATTATCGAATTATTCAATGATACCGAACACTGCCATGAAGGATTTAATCTCGAAATGGTGTGACACGTACGGAATCACGGTCCCGGATCCGTTTATTCAGCTGCCGAATCATGTTAACACGTGGGACCATTCTACTACTTCGGTTAATAGCTTGAGTTCCATGTATAGTCTTCAACTTCCGGTTGATTACAGTAGTGTTTCACTGAGTTCTTTAGATAACAGCCGAGTTATTGAAGTTTGAAAATCGTCGTGAATTTGATGTTGAATTATCTCAAGAAATTGATGATGCGCTTCCGTGGGAGTTTCAATGCAAGCTTGTTCAAGATCTCGTGTCCCAATTGAAAGATGATGATCAAGCTTGTAGCTTTATTATGTGTGAGAGTTTGGTTGGATCGCTTGTGAAATTTTTGATGGTCGCACGTGATGAAAATGATGTGAAAGCTCAGAGGAGTGGATGTTTGTTGTTGCTAATTTTGGTTACCAAATGCAGGTACTAATGCTTCCTGATAAAATTTAGAGTAAAATGCCATTTTTGTCCCTGTGGTTTAACCAGTTTTGCGACTTTCGTTTAAAGGTTTGTTTTTCCGCATCTGGATCCAAAAGGTTTGAAATCTTGCCACTTTCTCTTCCGGCTCGTTAAACTCCATTCAGTTTTCTCTGATAAGTCAGGGGTATTTTCGTCTTATTGTTAACTTAAAAGGGCAATTTGGTCTTTTTCAAGGATGTTCGGTCTTTTTACATTTTATATAAAAAGACTGAATTGCCCTGTAAGTTAAAAAAGACAGAAATAACCCTGAATTACCGGAGAAAAATGGATGGAGTTAATGAGCCGGATGAAATTGGCAAGATTTCAAACCTTTTAGATCCAGATACGGAAAAACAAACCTTTGGATGAAAGTCGCAAAACTGGCCAAATCTCATGGACGAAAATGATATTTTACTCTAAAATTTATTTGCTTTCTCTTTTGGGTGTTTTGTATTTAGAAAATAAAGTTTTAATTCCTTTTTTCTGCCTTTTCTTCTTTGCAGGAGCATAAAATACTTGAGCAAAGATGCATACCTGTTAATATCCGAGTTTCTTGAATCAGAAGTAACCGAAGAAGCTCTTGCCATTACCGAAGAGTTGTCGTCCCACGAAAATTGCCGATCCGAAATTGCGTCCTCGGGTTCTCTCGCTTATTTTTCAAGATTCTTGATACCCAACCGAGAGAACTTCAAACACAGGCCCTCAAGATTCTCTATAACTTGACTTCAACTAGAAATGTCCGTAATTTAATCGTTTCTTCAGAACTAATCCCTAAACTGGTCACGCTGTCCGAAGACGGTGATTCAGTTTCAATATACTGCATAGCGATCTTGACGAACTTATGTGGAAATCCGGATAATAAAAGCGTTATTGCGGAGACAAAGGGGTGCATATCGTTAGTCGCTAAAGTTCTTGAGAGTGAAGGGTGTAAGGAACAAGAACAGGCGTCGGAGATTCTTCTTTCGTTATGCTCTCAAAGCATTCAATATTGTCGGTTGGTGATGGACGAAGGGGTGATTCCTTCGTTGGTTTCGATTTCGATTAATGGAAATGATAAAGGGAAAGCTAAAGCACTTGAACTGCTTCGGCTTTTGAGAGATGCGGAGCTTGAAGATTATGTGGAAGAACCCGTTGTTGCTACGGTTTATGATGGTTCGAAGGATTCGCACGCTTTGCATGCGGAGAAGAAGACATCGTCTAAAGCTTCATGGATTATATCCAGGTTTCCGTTTATTTCCAGAACGCAAAAGAGGAAAGTATAGGTAAGAATAAGTTTTTACTTTTTAATAATTCAAATCGCTTCATCGCTTAGGGGTGCTAAACGAGTCGTGCTTTCGGGTTCAACCTGAAACTGACCCAAACCCACGAATTTCGTGTTAGGTTCGTGTTGTGTCAGAAATTCACACCCCTAGATAAAACCATGTTCGTTAATGAAGAACCACCATGTTTAATTTGCAGGTTTTGCCGTTCTTTTTCTTGTAATAAAACGGGTAGTGTTGCATGGTTTGATCCAAGAACTCCCAGTTTTGTTCAGGTTTGTAAATTACAATCATTTGTGCATATATATCGCGTTATAGAATCCCACTTGAGTTCAGATCACCCGTGTTGATTCATCCTGCTGATAGAAAGTAAAATAGATTTGTACATAGTAAACCGTCGTTTAGTTCGTTGGTTTCTATAGTTCTTATACATAACTTTTGCTGATTGTTCATTTGTAATATTTTTGGAGTGGCATGAAGTTGAACATTTTTATTTAATTTTTGATCTTGTTAACATTTTTGCTGATTCTGTCATGTATGTACATAGATACATTTTGGTTTCTGTTGGATGTTTCTTGAGAGAGAACAGAGATATGTTCCTTTTAGAAAAAAAATTCTTAGATTATTTATATAGAAAAATAGAAAAATAAACAACCACTTTGATGTGTTGCGACATCGGACCTCTTAGTATCATTCAATAGTGTGTGTTATGTTCAATGAGAGCTCACGACTTTGTTTTGGTTATCCATAACTCGAACGCCTATAGTGCGTCATTGATATTTTAGGCTAGACATTATATGTGCGCATCGTCTCTCAATGTGACGTTTGTGTTGTGGTTCCAACGGTATCGATTGGCCCAAGAAAATAGCGAGGAAACCAGGCAAAATTTAGTGAGAATTCTTTTGATAATTTTTCTACATACTCTATTAATGAAAAGAGAATTCATTTTAAAAAGGATTACATGACCCTTTTGAAATAAATATAAGATATGAATTTAATACATCTATTTGAGAAAACTGGACTTTGTCCCTTTTGGAATTATGTATTACACAAATACTATGAAGTAAATACATATTACTAAATTATCTGCCAAATTGTCTTGTCAGTGAATTACTATAAATAATGTGTTATACTACAAGTAATTTATAATTTAGAGTAAACTGCCAAAATGGTTTATGAGGTTTGATCATTTTTGCCACTTTAGTTCAAAACTCAAACCTTTGGAATATGGGTTCCTGTGGTTTCAATTTTATTGCCATTTTTATCCAAAAGCAAAATCTGGTCAGATTTTCCAATTAACATCCAGTTTTATTTGTCTTTTTCCTCCTTTTTAATGAAAGGCAAAATCGTCAGATGTTTTTAATTTGTTATAATAAAACGTTAAAAGACTATTTTGCCATTTATTAAACGGGAGGAAAAAGACAAAAAACTGGATGTTAACTGAAAAATCTAACCAAATTTTGATTTTGGATGAAAGTGGCAACAAAATTGAAACTATAGGGATCCAGATTCAAAAGGTTTGAGTTTTGGATTAAAGTGACAAAAATGACCATACCTCAGGTATCATTTTAACAATTTACTCTATAATTTATAATCATTCTTTGAAAAAAAAGAACCAGAGGAAGCTTTTTTGATAATTAAGTAAATTTGCCAGGGGGGTTGAAATAAACAATCCGTAAGTGAAATAACTGAAAAAACCGAACCCATACAAAAACTAACAGTTTGGTTTTGTATTCCATAAAACCGAGATTTAAGGTTTGGTTTTATATTTTCTGAAACCGAAGACATGTTGTTTTATGAGGTTGGTTAGCGTACAATATTCCTTAACGTACGATATGAAATTACGCATGTTATAAAACTTAAAAACCCTAATCACGCATGTTGAAAACCATAATCACGCATGTTGAAAACCATTATCACGCATGAACATAATCACGCACGTACAAAATCATTTGTGTACCTTAGTGTTCCTAGCTATCCACTCGTTTTATCAATCTACTTTGGGGTAATACATATGGTAATAGATACATATGGTAATAGAAATCACGTATGGGGTGAAAAACCTAATCACGCATGTTATAAAAATAATCACACATGTTATAATTTTATCAACGTACGTTAAACAAAATTGTGCAATACACTTTCACTTGTTTTATTATATTTCTTATTAAAATTATGGTATAATTTTTATTTTGAATGTTAAGTAATATATAAACATTAAAAAAGTGTAGCCGAAAAGTCACGTATTTAAGTCGTTTGTAAAGGATTCTACCCGTCGCTTGATGGGAATTGTACTTCAAGGCGGCCCGCGCGGCTCGTCTGCTGCGCGAGCTTCGCCTGTTTGCCGACCAGCAGTAGGGGCCTCGGCCCCCAAAGGCACGTGTCGTAGGCTAAGCTCGCGCGGCGGACGAGTCGCGCGGGCGCGGCGGTCGCTGCAAAACCTTGGGCGTGAGCCTGGGCGGAGCGGACACCACTTGTGAAATCTTTCAACACTTGTGAAATTTTTCAACACTTGTGATAATTTCACAAGTGTGCTACCACAGCCTCTCGGAAGAAACCCTTAGGAAATGTGGAATTATCAATTAATCATAAACTAAAAAAATTAAAGGGTTTAGGTCACTTTCAGGTTGAACCCATGAACTCGTTTAGCTAAAGGAGTTGGGTTCGCGTCAACTCAGTCTGGCTGGCAGGTTGACCCTTTTAACCAATTCAAATTATATTCTATATTTGACAATATTGTTTATTTTATAAATTAAACAAGGTGCGTATTTTATGGCATAATTATAGCTTAAAAAGAAATTTTAACATATCAATCAATCAATCGTACCCAGTAAATTCCACAAATAGCAAAGCTATTGATTGGGTCTCAGGAGGGTGAGATGTAGGCACACCTTACCTCTATCCTTAGGAATAGAGAGGCTGCTTCCAGAGAGACCCTCGACACCAAAGACATATAGTAGAAAAGCTAGAAACTAAACATATCTAAACAAAGTGCTACTAGATAACAAAAGAAGTGGTGAATAGGTAACATAGTGAAGAAGGACAAATATTTCGAATCACAAGATCCCACTTAAGCATATATGAAAAAAACACCATCAACTCATAATCCGCCTATACTATAAAGAAACGCTAAACATCTACCCCAATGCTCAGACCTGATGAATCTATGCCTAAAAGTCCTTAACCTTAATCCTACTTCTCTATAAACCCTTATCCTGGACCATGTCTTCAGAGATGTGTAACTCTATCAAATCTTTCCTAATTCGCTCATCCCAAGTCAACTTGCTCTAACTGGCGCTGTCAATTGCCTCATCTTCACATGCCCAAACCATCTCAATCTTCCCTCCCCTATCTTATCCGAAATAGTAGCTACTCCTACCATTTCCCTGAAATCCTCATTTCTTATCTGGTCTAACCTTGTATGCCCATACATCCACATTAACATTCTCATTTATGCTACATCCATCTTGCGCGCTTGTGCTTTCTTAATTGACAAATAGTCTGTCCCATACAACATAGCGGGTCTAATCGCAACCCTATAAAATTTTCCCTTTAATTTAGTTGGGAACCTTTTGTCGCACAAAACCCCAGTGGTTGCTTTCCACCTACACCATCCAGCTTGGATATGATGTGCTACATCGCTATCTATCTCCCCATCCATTTGTACAAACGATCCTAAATACTTGAACTTGTAACCTGCGAAACACCTTGACAATCAATAGTAATTTGAATGTCGTCGCCATCGCCTACACCACTAAAATTACAATAAAGGTACTAACGTGTAAGAGCGTGGGTATATTTTTAGATATATTTAAGTATTTTTCACTCGTTTATTCAAGTTTTACATTTATAAAACACGATATACAATTATCACTCTCTACAAACGCTGGGGCAAGTGTAGCCATCTTTGGCGTAGTATAGTGATGGTAAGATACCGAGGTCGTCCAAGGACACAAGAGTTTTTAATAGCGGAATATCGTCGACGTCTAATGTAATCAAATTTCTTAGAAAATATTTTTTAATATGTAAACATAAAGAAAGAAACGAAGTAATTAAAAGAAACAAATAGACAAGATAGAATCACTTGATTCCAACTCGTTATTTATGTATCTTTGATGATTTCCGCGCTTTGGGTTTTTTAAGAGATTATCTTAGTTAAAGTGGCATGTTCCTCTTTTGGAGGCAACGCTACCCTCAGCCATATTGGTCTGAGTTAGCAGGGATACAGTTCCGCAAGGCCAAAATATTGAAAGATAATTAAGAAAGTTATTAATACGAAGTGTGACATGCCCCCTTTTTGGAGGCAACGCTACCCTCTGCCATATTGGTATGAGTTAGCAGGGATACAGTCCCGCAAGGCTGGTTTAAAGTTTTAATAGTAGTTTATTTATAAGGGATTCAAGTTGTTCTTGCTTCCCCCGATTTGATTCTATTTGCCTCAAAGGAAGTCCTAATAAGCTTGAAGCAAGTCTTCGCAGGATCTATACACTGAACGAGGCAAGAACTTTACCGAAACCACCCTTCTAACCCCCTTCCAGGCAGTTAACGCGCTTTATATAGATCGTAAAGAAAAGAATGAGTGAATCAATGAAACATAAAGAGATGACAAATAAAGTTCACTTTCAATATAAAAACTAGTTATTAAAGTCATTAATACATATCCAATTAAAAAGTTTACCAAAGATAAGAAATCAAAAGTAATACATAAATAACTTGTCTTCGCCAAGTGATGTAAGAGATTTGCCAAGCATGGCCTTTGTTTGACAAAAACTCTTACGATCAATCTTGGTTTCCGAGACTACTACACACACCCTAAGATGCATAATGGATGAATGTGGTGGATGATGGTGGTATTATGGTGGTGGAGTGGTGGTAGGTGTGAGAGAAGTGGTTTGCTAAGGGATGAGTTGGAATGAAATCAAGCACCCCCTATTTCTAGCTAGAAACAGTGAGTTCACATGGCCCCGAGCCCTGTGGGCATAACCTCGTGTCTTCCTTTTTCTCTGTCTTCATTTATTGCGTTTGTTAGATCAGATGCTTGCACGACCCCGTGGCTATTGTACTTGCTGTACTATCCAAGATTCGCAAATCTAGAAGTTGACCACGGCCAACGTCCCCGTGTCATTTGTCTATTTTGTTTGTCTTTTTCTCCTCTGGATTCTTGAAGGGGCACGACCCCATGCCGACTAGGCACGGCCCCGTGTCTGACTTCTGATTCGTTGTTTTTGTGGTCTTGGGGTGAAGCTCGGAGGGTTGGTATAATGTGTAATCTTCCAGTAAACTGTATTTATGCTAGTTTTTGTCGTTAATTTGTTCCTTTTGTATGTTTAAACTCTTTTAATCCTGAAAATCAATAGTATACAAAGAAACACACTTTTTCCAACATTAGTATTAAAAAGGGGTCGATTTTATACCGTATTTGATACAATTTATATGTTGCATTTCATATCAGTACTCAGTCTTAGAAGGACTACTTCTTAAACCTTTTCCCTCTAAAGTTGTTTGCCACTCCTCTAACCTCGCATTAAGGCTCTATTCAGTCTCCACCACTAACACAATATCATCTGCGAAAAACAAACACCATGGAATTATCTCTTGAATAGACCTAGACAGCTCATCCAACACTATAGTGAAAACGAACAGACTCAACGCAGACCCTTAATGAATTCCTACCTTAACAGGGAAGAAATTTGTATCCCCTACAGGTGCACAGACACTATTTTCAGATCTAACATACATATCCTTGATTATGTCAACATACTTCCTAGGAACCCATCTATCTTCAAAACTATCCCAAATTAATCTGCGTTAGAGTGGTATGGTCCCAAAAACTCTGCGCCCGCGCAAGGAACCATACTCTCAATGACAATTAACAAGAATAACCTAGCGCAATGCGCAACGGTGCGCCTTTCTTGGAACTAGCAGGTCATACAGCAAACCTTGCGCAGCCTGCGCAACGCTAAGTTAGGCCTGGAAGCACAGGTCTCTTGACCCTGTGCTGACAAACAAACCTTGCGCGCAATGGTACTTCAACTCCAATGCTAAAAGGTCATACAACGAACCTTGCACACTCAGCGCAACGGCTAGTTAGACCAACAATTATAAGTCACACAACGAACCTTGTGCACTTGGCACATCAGTGAGTTAGACTTAGACGCGTAGGATACTTGACCCTGCGCGGATCAAACAACCCTTTGCCGCGAAGTCCTAAACCTTGCAAGGCCAAGACAAACATGAGAGCACCTCCTAGTATTGTGGACAAAAGGATTTATCCCTGCAACTCTGTGCTGGCCGGAAAAGCACTGACAGCCTCGCAGAAGGGATAAGCGCAAAAAGGCATTGACTATATATAAGGATACAGAGTGGCGGAGCTGTGACCAAATGGTTGCTCGGCAGGTTGTGTCAGACTGTGTCGCATGAACAGTAACGCAGACGCTAGACTGTGCACCAACCATACTCACGCTAGTGAGTGTCACACATTCTCCACTTTCGGCTGATAGGAGGTCTGACGCCAGGGACAGCTGCCTTTACACGTGGTACCATTCAACATCCGACAAAGCACACCTCGTGATAGAGAAAATTAATTCTTATACAAGGAACATTTAATGATTGATGTAGAGGGACAGACGGATAACCTTGGTCGTCTGGGCCGGGCCCAAGCCCCATCAGCCCATCTCCTAAACCTACTTATTTTCGGCTATAAATGAATATCGAACCACAAGGTAAAACCATCTAATATTACCTACATGCTTTCCTGCTCACCCACTACTTACTTGCTATTAATTTGCAATACACAAATACTTATTCTCACACCGGAGTGTGGTCACGGAGAAAACCCTCCCTTTTCCCCGTGACGAGGGTAATGGCGTTGCTAGTTTTGCATATCAGCATAAAGTGAGATCACCCAGAAGAGCGAACGAGAGACAACCTTTTATGCAGAATAACTAGGCTGTAACTAAGATATCTCCGGATACCTCTCGGTTCAGACCAGTGTTTCTTCATTGGCGCCATCCGCTATTTACTCTCTCTCACATCCGTTTCCTTGTTTCGTTCTTTCTAAAACCTCACTTGCAAATGGCGAGGGTGATAGCGCCAGTGTTTCACCGGCTACCAAAAGATGATGCTGCTTACAGGTCTGCGCCCCGGGCTGTTTACAACCCGGAGGCGGAGTACAATTATAATTTGATCTACATGCCAGTTGAGGCAGCCGAACACTCAATATTCATCAAGGAGATCGCGCTCGCACCGCTGGAGCACGCAAAACTTCCCTCCAACATGGGAAAATACAATGGGTTGAAAGACCAAGATGACCACCTGCGGCTGTTCACCGGCGCAGCACTGATAGGGGGTTGGACGCTGCCCATGTGGTGTCACTTGTTTGTCCAAACTCTCACAGGAGTTGCGCGCCTATAGTTTGACAACTTTCCCACGGGCAAGCTCGCGTCATGGAACGACTTGAAAGACAAGTTCCTAACGCATTTCAGTCAACAACGGCGTTAGGTCAGAGATTCTTCTGACGTAATGAACATCTGGCGGCGTGATGACGAAAGTCTTGAAGACTTCATCACCCGCTATAATAAAGAGGTGTTGGAGATAGGGGATGTACACGAAGACCTGATTCGTGCACAGTTCAAATACGTTGTACGCTGCGACGAGATGATTAAAGTCTTGTCAGGGACTACAGGCCTCCCAAAAAGCTGGGAAAAGCTTATGGCGGCAGCAAAGGTCTATGCGTAGACGGAGCGCAACCTCAATAAGAGTTGGAGGAGCACAACCAAAACCCTCCCTACTCACCGTCCCCAAGACATTAGCAAAAGTTTTGGGAAGAAGAATAAGAGTTGGAGGAGCACAGCTAAAACCCTCCCTACTCACCGGTCGACGCGCGTACGACCATCAATAAAATCGCTATCCAGTGAGCAATAAAGAAAGATAATCGCGATCGTCAGTGCACACCACTGACGAAAACACCGGCGGTGGTACTTAGCACCGAAGACCATCAATTCAAGCAACCACCGCCGATGCGCAATAAGAAAGGTCAAGACCCCAACCTTTTCTGCGATTATCATAAAGATACGGGGCATACCACCGCCAACTGCATCTCCTTGCGCACAGAGATAGAAAAGGTGCTAAAAAGTGGGAAGCTCACCCACTTACTTCAGAATGTGCGCAAGGAGGTGCGCCAAATCACTCGAGGCGGCGAGGGCCCGAGTAATAAAAATATGAAGTTTTTCATATGATCCAGGGTGGCCCGTAGTGCAAGCGCAACCATCAGAAGAGTTGCACGCCTCACTGGCGCGAGCAACATGTCGTCTTCCCCGTAGTCCCTAGGTGGCCCACAAGAGGACCGACGGATCGTGATAACTGGCATCTTCGGCCATTATCGCACTGATTATATGTTCATACATCCTGGGAGCTCTATTGGACATCATCTATGAACATTGTTTCCAACAACTTGACCCAGAAGACAAGGCGCGCTTAGAGCCGGTGGACTTCCCACTCCCTGGTTTTTGCAAGAGGCCGTCTTCCCACTAGGCCAAATCACTTTTCCGGTGACTCTTTCCAACGGGCGACACTCTCGCACGGACTCGGTCAATTTCAGGTCATGCACGCTACTTCGCGCCATGACGTATTGCTGGGCCGGCGCACACAACGAGAGTTCAGCATGATCATTTCTACTCTTCATGCTACCTGCGGGTTTCAACGGAAACCGAGGTAGCCATCATGTATGCAAGGAAGGAAATCATGTCTGTCGAAGAAGAAACTCCGACCAAGCTACCATAGTCATCATCCAATGGCGAGCCAGAGAAGTGGATACTATACAATAAGTACACGGAACAAACAGTACTCCTAAGGCCCGCCATGACCCCCACCGTAAAGGCACGATTGAAACAGCTTTTGTTCCGCAATGTAGATATTTTTGTCTGGTTGTTGGCGGATATGACAGGGGTACCGAGGGAAATCGCTGAGCACGCGCTGCACACATTCCCTTCAGTTTAGCCTATAGTTCAGAAAAAGTGCACATTTGGTCCTGAAAAGACCCGCGCATTGAACAAGCAAATTTCAGAACTTTTCCAAGCCGGAATCATCCGAGAAGTACACTATCAGACATGGGTAGCCAACCCAGTCATGGTCCAAAAACAAATGGCAGTTGGCGTATGTGGACGATTTTAAAGATCTTAACAAGGCATGTCCCAAGGGCTGCTACTCTTTACCAGAAATCGACAAAAAGGTGGACTCCCTCGCTTCATTCAGGTGGAAATGTTTCCTTGATTTCTACAAATGCTATCAACAAATACAAATGAAGAAAGAGGATGAAGAGAAGGCCGCTTTCCACACTGATAAGGGGATTTTTTTGTTACACAAAAATGCCCTTCGGATTGCGCAACGCAGGAGCCACCTATCAGTGCTTAATGGACCATGTCTTCGGGGACGACATTGGCGAAACCGTAGAAGTGTACGTTGATGACCTCGTCATCATGAGCTCGGGTGAGGAGAAGATACTGGAAAATGTTAATAAAACGTTTGCATCCTTGCGCAAGGCAAACCTGAAGCTGAATCCCAGCAAATGCTCGTTTGGAATGGAAGAAGGCAAATTCTTGGAATTCATCGTCACGCGCGACGGTTTTAAAGTCAATCCCGAGAAAGTGGAAGCGATTTAGCGTATGCCTTCCCCCTCAACCATCAAAGAAATGCAATGGTTGGCGAGGCGACTGGCTACGCTGAACAGGTTCTTGGCCAACCATGCAATGAAATCCTTCCCATTCATGAGCACTTTGCGGAACTGTGTAAAGCAAAACAAGTTTCAGTGGACTACGGAAGCGGTGAAAGCGTTCACACAAATGAAGGAGTGCTTGATTCAATTACCTACGCTCACGGCACCGCAAAAGAACGAGTCACTGATACTTTACCTTTCCGCATCAGATATCGCTCTGGGCGCAGTCCTGCTAGTAGAGCGCGCAGGAGTCCAAACTCCGTTCTACTACGTCAGCAAAATGCTAACTTACCCAAAGACACGGTATCCTATGATGGAAAAGCTTGCTCTAGCTTTGGTCCACGCATCCCGCAGGTTGCGTCGGTATTTTTCCGGCCATGTGATAACAGTTTTCACGAACTATCACTTAGGCCAAATTTTGTCCAAGCCAGACATATCTGGCCGTCTAGCAAAATGGGCGATTGAGCTTGGTTGACACAACATCGTGTACAAACCACACCCAACAATAAAAGGTCAGATACTGGCAGTTTTTGTTACAGAAGTACCAGTGAATAAAGCGCAAGAGTGTGAAGCCGTACAGAATCCACCGCCGGTTATAGACGACCACGCATGGATACTTCACACAGATGGCGCATCCAATGATAATGGTGCAGGAGCAGGTCTCTGTCTAATAAGCCCTGACAATCAAGAATTTACCTACGCCATCAGGTTGGAATTCAAGAGCACCAATAATTCTGGCAGGCCTTCGGTTAGCCATCAAAATGGGCGCACGGAATTTGGAAGCAAACTCGATTCCCTTTTAGTTGTATGACAGGTCAACGACCTATACGACGCAAAAGGCGAAACGATAGCTTTATATCTTGAATAGGCGCAAGTCTTAATAACCAAATTCCAACACTTCAAAATAACCCATGTCAATCGAAGCGAGAATAAACATGCCGACATGCTCAGTAAATTAGCCGCTACAAGCTTCAAGCAACTCGCACATGAAGTGCGCATTGAGGTACTCAAAAACCCTTCTGTTCCTTTGCATCAAGTAAACATCATCGAAGTGGGGAATCCTTCCTGGATGTCTCTCGTGATCATGTTCTTGCAACACGGGGTCCTCCCTGAAAAACAAAGCGGAAGCAAGCAAGGTCCAGAACAAGGCACTCAACTACAAAAACGCGTACGGTATCCTATACCAGAAGTCATACCTTGGACGCTCCTCCGCTGCGTTGACCCGCAAGACGCGCAATACTTGATACGCGAAATACATGAAGGGTTATGCTGAATTCACGCCAGTCCGCGCATGGTCGTAGCAAAGATCATGAACGTCGGTTACTACTGGCCTGGTATGCACCTAGATGCAGTCGAAACACTGCTAAAGTGCGCATCATGCCAGCACCATGCGCCGAAGACTTTGCGTCCCAAGAATCCTCTGATCCTAGTAACAACAACATGGCCTTTTCAACAATGGACAATCGATACGGTGGGACCTTTCCCAGATGCCCTTGGTGCAGTGAAGTTCATAATCGTCGCAGTCGATTACTTCACCAAGTGGGTAGATGCAAAACCCCTTGCATCCACCAAAGCAACTGTAGTTCGGAAATTCATTTGGGAGCACATCATATGTCGTTTTGGGTTACCCCTACGCATAGTGAGTGACAACGGCCCTAACTTTGCAGCTGAAGAACTACAACAATGGATGAAGGAAATGCATATCGAGCATCTCTTCACTTCGGTTGCACATCCCCAAGGGAACGACCAAGTGGAGAGTAATAATAAGAGCATTGCTGAAGGGATCAAGACAGGATTGGGTACGGCGCGAAGAGGCTGGGTAGATGAGTTGCCAAGCATCCTTTGGGCTCATCGAACCATGCCAAAAACCAGCATAGGCGAAACTCCTTTCAGCCTGGTGTATGGAACGGAGGCAGTGATTCCTACAGAGATAGGCCTCCCGTCACCATGCATGCTAGCTGCGCAAAGCCAAAATAATGAAGACGAGCGCAGACTCGACTTGGACCTACTAGAAGAAAGGCGTGAAAACGCTGCAATCAACAAAGTAAAATACAAGTCCAAACTCGAGAAATACTACAATGCGCGAGTCCGCATATGTACCTTCTTACCTGGTGACTTTGTTCTACGTGACAACGAAGCGTCTAACACTGAAAGTCCTGGAAAACTCACACCTAAATGGGAAGGTCCCTACATTATCCATGAAGTCATAGGAAAGGGCGCATACACCCTAAAACGTATGGACGGCACAAACATCCTTAGGACATGGAATGTGCAGCAGCTAAGACGGTGCTACATGTAAATTAGTAAATTTATTACCTTATTGTCTACTCTGTAAACGGCTCTTACGCCTTATTGATTAATAAAGACAAGTGATGCATGAATTTCTTTATCTAAATGTTTCGCTATAAATGCGCGAAACCACTTTGGGTCTACGCGAAAACACCTTGGTACACAATGACTCGAACAAAAATTCACTACCTACTGCATGCGCATGGGAGGGGATGTTCATACACGAGTTCATTACCAGTTTCATTCGCTATACCTAAACAAAGTTGGTCCTTTTCACGCAAAACTGTAACTTGAAAGAAACATTCCATTAAAGATAAAAATATATACAAGGAATACGTACAAACATGCGCAGTGCGCAGTAACATTCAACATTCATTGAAGATATTACAATTGAGGATCCTACACTAGTCTTCATCCCAGCGGCCTCGGCTTCTTCTGAAAATATATCTTTGAGGCGAACAACAAGTGGTCGTGTTTGAGCGCCTCGCTCACCAATTCCATAGCCAGGAGCTGTAGACGGTCATACTCCCGCTTAGCCTGGGTGAAGGCAGCTTCAGTATCAACACCATGAGTGGCAGCGCGGCTGTTGTCCCATTGAACATCAATTGCACGAGTGACATGATGCGCACACTCGGCATAACCCTCCGTGTACCCATTGCGGCGCGCAGTGACTAACAGCTTGGCCACTACGCCCTCCAGCTCCACGGAATTCAGAATGGAGTTCGTGATCTGCAATACAAGAACAGGGTTAGAATCAACACAAAGTGACCAAAAAAAGCAAATGGAGTACTTACATTGATAATTCCATGTTGTTGCATCCACAACATGTTGTTGGTCAGTGAATCCACCAACGACTCAGAGATGGCGCGGGCGTCTTCAGAATTCTCTAGTTTCTTTTCGCCCGCGTCCACCTTGGCCTCCGCTAATCGTAGCGGCTCCTTATCCTCCAGGTGCCTGCGTTGTAATTCAGCCTTTTCCACCATGGCCACCTTGAGATCCTTCTTCGCGCCCTGGAGATCCTTCTTGGCACTCTCCAAGCGGCGCAAGCAGCAACCTGATCATATGCATAAGGTTAGTATCACATCCTGTAGATCATACAAATAAAGAAAACATAATAAGGCAAGTTCATACCTCCTTCTGTTCGCGGTGCGGCCTGGCCTCCGTGGCCGCAGCAGACGCTGCCTCCTTCTCTTTCTTCTCGCGGTTTACCTCTCCGCGCAACCGGGCCACTTCATCCCTCAAGGATTTTTTTTCTCGTTGTTATCCTTTTCACAAGCCTCCCTCCACAACTTGTGCTCCTTGGCAAGTGTGGCAGCGGAGCTTTCGGCCCTTTTCTTCCACCCCAGCGCGGCCCACTCCTCGAACCATTGGGTTTCGGCAAATTTAGCTTGATTCGCCTCCAACTCAGATTTCTGCGCAGCCGCTTGGGCTCGCTCTTTAACTAGGTCCGCTTTGGCAGCTTCGAATTTGGCTTGTTTTTTCAGCATGCCCTGCCATTCCCTTACTATCCTGTGTGTGACCGAGGCGGAGCTAGCGGTTGCCTGGAGATACGTGCGGTAAGTTTGTTCTTGTTCATGTTCAGCGCGCACGCACCTCCGCTGGGGGAAGGTCCCTTTAAACCACTCACGTCATGCCGGCCAGTGAGAGAAATCATCCCTTGCTTCAACTGTAACATCCGTCAAAAACGGATTTACCAAACCCGCTCCGTTTATCAACCGAACAGTCAGTCAAACTTTTCGTTGCGAATTAAATGCCCAAAATATTTTTAAACGATCCGTAATCAATTATTGTACGGGAATATATATTTAGTTTTTGAAAAACTGTCAAAAATCGCAAAATAAAAATAAAATGTTCTAGCCGGGTTTCGAACCCGGGTCTGTACCGAATCAGTTCAGTGTCTTATCTCACACACACAAACCACTGCGCCGCGGACTTTGTTTGTTGTATAATAAAATCATTTAATTGTTAAAGTGTCGTTACAAATTCAAAACCGGCGCCCAAACGGTTCAGTCGTCGGAATCCCGGAATTCTCGCGAGTCTTAACTACAATTTACGTTATAACGTAAACCATTAACCAGATATCGGTTATAACCGATGTTTGAAGTCCGCGACACTTTTCAAAACCGCCGGAAATTTTAAATAAACGAATACAGTCGGAATTCAGACCAGATTCTTCAACGATTTGCACTATAAGTTCACCCACAACCCACGACAAACACTTTCGCTCAAAATCACAGCTTTTCTCGGCGTAATTCCACTCGCCGGAAATTTCCCTGCTCATCGCCGGAAAACCGACTTTCTTATTTCTGAACCTCACTGAGCCCCTGAAGCTTATCCCGGAGATACCCATACTCTTTCCAAGCTTTCCGGAGACTCGCTGCTGCAAGACACCTAACGCCGGAGTTGATTGCTGTCGCCGGAGTTCTGCCGGAAAACAGAGGGTCCAGTCGGTATACCTTTTTCGCTCAATTCCTTTTTCTTTTCTCATTTATCTCACCTTAATGGACTGTAAAACATTATTAAACTGATAAAAATCTTGAACCAGTCAATTTCCGATTTCTGGTTCAAACGGGATGAAGAAGACGACGTAATTCTGTATCATATAAGTATAATATAAATCATGAAATTAATCGGGTTAGACACACAGTCCAGCGGTGGACTGTGTGCACATAAAACGTTATACATGCAAAGGTCTCGAGTTCGAATCCCGGTTCACACACGCTGCCTTAATAAAAATCAAATTTTTGTTTAACTGAACCGGAGTCGATACAGTTATATGTTAAGTATATTGATAACCGGAATAATAACCAAGTTAGACACACAGTCCAGCGGTGGACTGTGTGTTTGTTTATATCGCTGGTCACGAGTTCGAGTCCGGTCTTCAGCACCGACTCGGACAATTATCTCTTCTTTTTAATTAAAGCAGAAAAGGAAATAAATAATTAGTATTTAAGTATAATAAAAATCGAATGATATAACATGTTGAACACACAGTCCAGCGGTGGACTGTGTGTTGGATTAAACCACAGGTCCCGGGTTCGAGACCTGTGGAGCGCACCGCCGAATTCGTTTAAAACTATTTTTAAAATAAAATGATTTTCAGTTTAAATTAATTAATATATATATGTAAATAAAATCGGATATATAACGGGTTAGACACGTAGCTCAGTTGGTAGAGCCGCGTGCACGCGTACGGGAGGTCTCGGGTTCGGGCCTCACCCAGCGCACAATAATATGCCTTCCGAACCGGTCAACGCCAGTCAAAGTCAACCGGTCAAAGTCACTGTAGCAAAAATAAAATAAATTTTTTTATTATTTTTATTTAATTATTTTAATTAAAAATCAATTATAAATACTTAAAAATAACATTTTTAAGATTAGAAAATAGCCTCAAACTCACAAAAATGCACCCAACAATCCTACTAAAATAGTTTAATAAAATCCGTTTACTTACCAAACCATAATGCAATTTATCTAGGTTAAATCTCACTCGTGGTTAAAACCACTTCGCGTGCATTCAACGTCATCAACCGAACGCACCCACTGTGAGTGAATCTTACAATTCCCCTTTTAAATTACACGTTTTGGGGTGTGTCATGTGTTATGAAATTAATTAATTTATTTATTTAAACTTGTGCCATACCACATCATGACTTAAACTTAGATTGTTTTATTGTTGTGATTTACTTATATTCTTTTGTCAAATTATATGAAACTCATACATTAAGCCCATCAGTTCCTCGTGGGAGACGAGTAGAACATCGCGTGCTTCAATTCAAATTCATTATTGTACATGTGTGTTTCATTGAGTTTATATTGTTTGTAGTTGTGTCATTCATATCATCATGTTTATGCAATTCATTCATCAGGCCCCTCAGTTCCTCGTGAGAGACGAGTTGAGCATCGCGTGCCTTTAATTGTTCCATTATTATTCATGAGTGTTTCATTTAACATCTTATGATTGTTGATCAAGTTACATCTAATTTTACTCATGTTTGGTTGTGCACATATTTCATAATCAATTTAAATAAATTTGTTCAAATGTTTTCCATAGGATTCACTCGCCAACATTATGTTGATCCAAAAACCTTTTTACACATGATACAGGTGAACAGGTTGAAGCAAGGATAACATAGGATATGCCTTAGAAGAGAACAAAGAAGTTAGATTGTTAGATAGATCATGTTGTAGCAATCATTGTAAATTTCCATTTAATTTGTATTAATGAATATGAAACGTTTAATAAATGTCATGAGCTTTGATGATAACCCAATCATGCCGCGATCACCTTTTCCGCTGCGGGTCGGGGTGTGACACCACACAGGGATGTGGATCTCTTCAGCGCGGGCAGCAGTATATGACATGTAGTAAAAATCCCCCGGGGTTTCGTCCGGGTGGATTGGAGATACTCCCGCGGAAGGGCTTCTATCAGATCCCCCAGCCTCACCCCGGGTGCAGGCTCTTCTACGCGCACCCCGTGTGGAGCATCAGCTTGCTCCTCAAGCACCGCCTGAGGATCTTCCACCACCACCTCAGGCTCTACGGCCTCAACCACCACCTGAGGATCTTCCACCACCACCTCAGGCTCTGCGGCCTCAACCACCACCTGAGGATCTTCCACCACCACCTCAGGCTCTATGGCCTCAACCACCACATAAGGATCTTCCACCACCACCTCATGTTCCGCCGCCCTAGT
Organism: Scalesia atractyloides; assembly: GCA_947069175.1. Classification (NCBI taxonomy): domain Eukaryota; kingdom Viridiplantae; phylum Streptophyta; class Magnoliopsida; order Asterales; family Asteraceae; genus Scalesia; species Scalesia atractyloides. The sequence goes on from CAMTDV010000013.1 coordinate 26,039,583, forward strand.
GGCTGACTCCCCACCCTGTGCGCTGGACACTTGCGCGCCTTCACCCACAGGCGGGGGCATTGAAGTATCATTGGGCGCGGCCAGAGTGCTGGATTCCACAAAAAATGGCTCGCCTCCCCCTGCGGGATGACAAACACTCAGACAAACATTACACAAAAAAGCGGTGCGACTAACACAAGTTATAAGAATGTTACCTAGGGAGATCTTGGCGGCGAGCGTGTCCAGGCTCCCCCTTTTCCCTATCACCTTCATCGCAACCTTTTTGGAGGGCTGCGTGGAGATGTCACTCTTCGGACTCCTCTTCCGCTTGAGAGGCTCCGGGCTGGATTCGAACTCCACCGGGTCGTCCGGATTAACAACCGGAATCTCCACCGGCTTCGGTGTGGGCTTCCTCACACCTACATGCGCAAGACCTCCCATGAGTCAGATACTACTACATAGGCATTCCAACGATCAGACACGGTGCGTTTACCTTTTGGTGGGTCTGCCCTATGTTGAGGTCCCCCCTTCTTAGCCACCGCGCTGGGACCCGCGCGCCTCTTTTTCTTTAGGTCAGGGCCAACGGCCAAGTCTTTCAAAGCGCCTTCACAATGGCACAACAAAATGAGTAATCTGCAAAGATGTCAACACAACAATATGAGGCCTTACTAGTCGAAGGCACTGGGGCCAGCAAATCTGCATTCTTGGGGAGTTCAAAATTCCCCAGGATTTGCATGTACCAGGTGGGCTCCTCCGGGCCCAGGACGACATTCTCAACGTGCCCTTCCTTCCTCTCGAACGCCACCAATAACAGCGACGCCCCTGCAAAGGAAAAACACATGGTCAGCCTACACATGAGGCGAAGTCAAGAAATAATGCAACAAAAAAAGCAAAAATAATTACTCCTATCCCCCTCCATGTAGACGAGCCTCTCCCGGCGGTTGGGTTCCACACCAAACTCATGCCCGCCGCCACTAACGCCTTCTCCGGCAGTTGGATCGCCGGGATCTCTTTCAAATCCTTATACCAGGAATCCACCACTGGTATAGGGACGGTCTCCACCGAAATCTCCTCCAACCCCCAAAGTGCATCCGGAGAATGACACCAGACTTCACATAAAAAAATTGCCTTCCAATCGTGGAAGGACTTGGGAGGGAGAGCAAAATTTTCTTTGCGTGTACACGGTGCTGAAAGAATAAAATCCCATTGAACAATGGAGTTGGTAAGAAATCCGAAACCGCTCAACGGTTAGGATAGCACCAGTGGATCTACACAAAAACTTAAAATGTTTAATTCTTACCATCCCCATCAGATTCAACTGGGAGATGTGGAATTCGTAAAAATCCAAAATTTCGAGAAAAATTTTTGTTACCGGTAACCGGAAGTTACCATCAGCGAAAAAATCAAAAAATAAGGTGAGATAGCCGGCCAGAGCATCGGCGGCGTATCCCCCTCGGCCGGGTACCGGGCCTTTTAGTCCTTGGAGAAGTGTTGCTTGTAACCGGAGGTTACCATCGGCAAAAAAATCAAAAAATAAGGTGAGATAGCCGGCCGGAGCATCGGCGAATGTATCCCCCTCGGCCGGGTACCAGGCCTTTTAGTCCTTGGAGAACCGGTAGCCGGAAACCAGGCGTTCAAAACTGGCCGGATTCCACTTCAGAACGGCTAAGAGGTCAACGCCTCAGACGAAGAAACATTCTCAGGACCCCTAGTCGCCATGAGAATCAGAAAGAAAGGTTTTGAAGAAGGAAAGTTTTGAAGACGAAAAGTTTTGAAGACAAGAAAAACTCAAGAACTCAGGAAGATTTCAGAGAATTTCAAAAGACACAGTTTGAAGGAATGAAGAAAACCCTAGATGGTTACCCCTATTTATACACATCGCGATGGACAACTATGACGCACGCGAGAAATTAACAACCAATCTGCAAAAGACGCATGTCACGCAAGTGGCAAATGACGGTTCACGCACGCGTGGCCGCCACTTCTCTGCCAATTCATTAATGAATGTGAGCCGATACTGTTAACTAGCATGCCACAGTTGTCAAATGTCCCCTCTAGGGCACCCTTTTTCTCAGCAACCCACCTGCAACGTTAGCGTGACAGAGATTCAAATTTCAAAGACATCATTACGAAGAGTTTCCTTCACAAAGGCTTTCTCCAACCCTTCTAGAATTTGTGCCCTTAAAATAAGTTTGCATACAAGAAGTCTTTTAGTCCAGCACTCCTCCTACTTGCCAACATGCGCATAGGAGCAGAATTGGACTGGGGGACTTGGAGGGGTATCGTCCCAAAAACTTTGCGCCCGCGCAAGGAACCATACCCTTAATGACAATTAATAAGAATAACCTTACGCGCAATGTGCAACGGTGCACCTTTCTTGGAACTAGCAGGTCATACAACGAACCTTGCGCAGCCTGCGCAACGCTAAGTTAGGCCTGGAAGCATAGGCCCCTTGACCCTATCCTGACAAACAAACCTTGCGCGCAACGCCAATGGTACTACAACTCCAATGCTAAAAGGTCATACAACGAACCTTGCACACTAAGTGCAACGGCTAGTTAGACCAACAATTATAAGTCACACAACGAACCTTGTGCACTTGGCACATCGGTGAGTTAGACTTAGACGTGTAGGATACTTTAACCTGCGCGGATCAAACAACCCTTTAGCCGCGAAGTCCTAAACCGTGCAAGGCCAAGACAAACATGAGAGCACCTCATAGTCTTGTGGACAAAAGGATTTATCCCTACAACTCTGTGCTGGCCAGAAAAGCACTGACAGCCTCGCAGAAGTGATAAGCGCAAAAAGGCATTGACTATATATAAGGATACAGAGTGGCGGAGCTGTGAGCCAATGGTTGCTCGACAGGTTGTGTCAGACTGCGTCGCATGAACAGTGACGCAGACGCCAGAGTGTGCACCAACCATACTCACGCCATTGAGTGTCACACATTCTCCACTTTCGGCTGATAGCAGGTCTGACGCTAGGGACAACTGCCTTTACACGTGGCACCATTCAACATCCAACAAAGCACACCTCGTGACAGAGAACATTAATGCTTATACAAGGAACATTTAATGATCGATGCAGAGGGACAGGACAGATAACCCTGGTTGTCTGGGCCGGGCCCAAACCCCATAAGCCCATCTCCTAAACCCACTTATTTTCGACTATAAATAAGTAAGGTAAAACCATCTAATATTACCTACATGCTTTCCTACTCACCTACTACTTACTTGCTATTACTTTGCAATACACATATACTTATTCTCACGCTGGAGTGTGGTCACGGAGAAAACCATCCCTTTTCCCCGTGATGAGGCTAACGACCTTGCTAGTTTTGCATATCAGCTCAAAGTGAGATCACCCAGAAGAGCGAACGAGAGACAACCTTTTATGCAGAAAAACTAGGCTGTAACTAAGATATTTCCGGATACCTCTCGGTTCATACCAGTGTTTCTTCATGCGTGGTACACTATCATATGCCTTTTCAAGGTCAATAAACACATGTGTAGATCCCGCTTCTTCTCCCTATATTTTTCCATCAATCTTCTTAGGATGTGTATCACTTCTGTAGTTGACCTCCTACATGAACCCAAATTGGTTTAACGTAACATGGGTTTCTTTTCTAATTCTAGTCTCGATTACCCTCTTCCATAATTTCATAGTAGTGGCCTAGCAACTTTATCCTCTAAATTCCACAACATTGGGTGGCACCCTTGTTCTTATATAAAGGCACTATGACATTTTCTTCTCCACTGATCTGGCATTTTTTCAGATCTGAAAATAAGGTTGAAAAGACTAGTTAGCCATTGAACTCCTTCTACCCCTAAACACTTCCACGCCTCTATCGGTATGTTGTTAGGACCAACTGCCTTAGCTCTTCCCATCTTCCCAAGTCTTGTCTTTACCTCTCCCTGCGTGATACCCCTACATAGCAATTATTTTGTTTTCGCCTTTGAGTGGTTGGGTCTTCGCTTTCTTGTTGATGCGCCCTTTGGTCTTCAAAAGATTGTGGAAGTAGGTTTGCCACGTTAGCTTAATGTCATGTTTTTTTTTTACTAAAACACGTCCATCCTCTCCTTTTATAAACTTCACTACTTGTAAATATTGTCTTCGCCTGTCCCTAATTTTAGCAATCTTGAATATATACATCCTCTAATAGGCTATTTCTTTTTTGCTTCTGCCATTGCCTTTTCGCCTCCCTCCTTGCCACTTTATATCTCTCCCTCAACCTTACTCTCTCATCCTCGTCTGTGCACCTTAAAAGAACCCTAAGACTATCTTGCTTATCCTTTATTTTGGCGTTGACATCTTCATTCCACCACTAGGACTCCTTGTGCCCACCTATCTTTCCTACTCTGACACCTAAAGTCTCATTCGCCACAAGAGTGACGGTAGTCACCATAACCTCCCACATCCGGTTTGCATCCTCCGCCACTTGAGTTGGTTGAGTCGTTATTGTCGAGATGACCTTATCCTTGAACACTGCAATCTTATCCCTCTTTAAATCTCCCCAACGGATACTAGGTCGAATTTTACTCTTTCGCATAATCAGCTTATCCCTTAATACTATATCTGGCACGCAAATGGTGTTGGCCACTCCTGTCTCCCCTGGTATAACCTTGCAATCTCTCCAATCTTCCCGCCTCATCAAAATATAGTCGATTTGGGTGTTACTTCCCCCGCTACTAAAAGTGATCAAATGAGTTTCTTTTTTTCTAAAGAAAAATTAACATAAGATTTTATAATTTATATGTAATTGTATTATGTACATTAGTGTTTTTTTGTAGTAAAGTTTAATACTAATATATTAAATTGCGAAAAAAAAAATAAAAAATTTGGATTGAACGGTTCGTTTTCGGATTCATATGTATGACACGAATTTTGGGTTCGGGTCAGGTTAAACCCACCCACCCACGAACACGGCCCGTTTAGCACCCCTAATTAAAAACGTTACATAACTAAAACATGAAGAATGAGGTTGTTTATATAGGGGTAGTAATTTATTTTTAATAAGTATTTAAAAAAAACTTACCGTTGACACACAATGGCTGCCCACGTCCACTCATGTTGGGCCACATCTCCCCAGATATATTCTCCATGCCGGTGGAAATTCTACCGCCTCAATCGCCACGCCGTTGGCGGGTGGCGTGGAGAGCCAACCACGTCAGGTTTTCACGCCCACACCGTGTAGTCAAAATTTCAATGACTAAGGATTACCCATATAAGTAAGCAACATATTGTTGCTTTTGTTATTGTACGATATGGATAGGGAGTGTTTCAAAAGAAATTGATTTTTCATTTTCAATCTAAAGGTTTTTATCTTTTTATTTTAACCTCTTTAAATTTTCAATTTTTAACTCAGAGTTTTTCATTATTTGCAATTTAATACCTAACACTTTTTTTATTTTTAACTTTGATCCCTATATTTTTCATCTTTTGCAAATTTTTCGTTTTAGTTTCGTTTAAAATTTCGCAAGTCAACACACCGCAACGTGTGTGTCTGTGTGGTTCAGCGTTTTTGTCTGTTTTTTACCGTTTGACTGGCCCATCGCAACACGTCTATTATTCTCCGTTTGACAAGTTTGTTCCAATGCGCGGAGCCCTAAATCGACTTAGTTTTTCTTTCTACGTTTTACATTTCGGTCTAATTTCTAGCAACGGGTGTGCGTGATTCAACGATTTTACGTATGTTTTTCATTCAGTGCTATTTTTTCTTTTTTATTTATTTATTTGTTTATTTTATTTTACTAGCTCTTCTGTTGTTGGTTGTGTGACATTGGAGGCTAGTTGGCACGATTTTACAAACATATTTAACCTATTAATTTTTTAACTAAAAATAATTTGTTTCGAGTTCACTCCTATACCTTCTTTACTTAAAAAAACCTATTTTTACGTGCATATTTTTATGTTCGTGTCGGTATGAATTCGATTTGCTCTACGTTTCAAAACGTAAACTTTTTTCTAGAAACGAGTCAAATCAAATATAATATTTTTTGTTTAAAAAACATCTTTTATGTGCATATTTTATGTACGTTTCGTTATAAATTCGAGTTGGCGTATGTTTTAACGTAAACTTTTTGGGAAATAAGTGAGGTCAAATATAATTTGTTTCCGTGCTTATTTTATGAATGTTCCATTAATTTTGTTTCAAACAGAGTGAAGTCAAATTGTGGTTTCTTTTTTTCAAAAGTTCTAATTAATCTCTTTTGATTATACGTGTCAGCTTTTCCGTTATACCTGTTGCGTTTTCTATGTATGAGTTGGATCCTATAAATACGTTATGCTTGTACGGTATAAATTTGATTTACTATATGTTTTGATCTAATCGCAATGCTTATATAGGTTACATTGAGTTCGGTATAAATTTGATTTACTTTATGTTTTGGTCTAATCTTAATCCTTATATAGGTTACATTGAGTTCGATCAGATATGTCGAAATGCACGTTTTCATATGGTTAACGCATCACATAATGTCTGGACTAATCCATTCGATGTTTGCGATGTACTCGCGCCGCAACGCGCACGGGTGTTATTCCTAGTTTAAAATAAAAAAGTAAACGTGGAAATTGCTTTTTAATATAAAACTAGGAAATTGCCCCCGTGTTGTCGCGGCGTTTCGTAAAAAAATATGTTGAAACATCGACCAACCGAAAACGTTCATAAAGATAAACACGAAAACGTATTATATCTGATCCGACTTATTTCCCAAAAAGTTTACCTTTAAAACATAAATAAACTTGAATTTTTATACCCACATCCATAAAAATAAACACGAACACATAAAACTCGACTACTGTCAATGCTAAAATTTAAAGGATAAAAATATACAAACATACAAAAGGACAATTAAGAAAAAAAACGACATTATAAAGGGTAAAAAAGATATACAAACATATAAAATCAGTAATTGTATCACGTTGTATATAGAATCTGGCATAGCTATCCTTTTCATAATAGAAAGGATCCTATTTTTATAGAGTTGTATGGTAATGTATTTTAGAGATTTTATAAACATGCAAGTACCCCATAACATCCAAAAGCTAATATTTGTGTGGGAGCATGTCATCATGCACTTAGATATCGATGTAATACATGTGCAAACTACTTCATTGATGTGTAGTTAAAGGAATATTCCAAGTGAGATGATTGTTCAATCACTAAAACGAGTAAGTACATTTGTGAAAAATGAATATACACATACTACATAGAATCACTAGAATAAGTAACTTATACGGGAGTACTATATATGGGTCGTTATGCAGCAGGATCATAATCTAGCTCAGCTAGAGCCGACAATATTGGGGATGGCATGCTTAGACTAAATCAATTGAGGGCTCACACCGACGCCCCAGGCGCACGAGAGGGCTCACACCTACGCCCTGGCGCCCCACATGTAGTGGTGTTGACGGGGCTCACGTCCTCTTCACATCTCCCACAACACACTGCATAAACTTCACACTTAAAAACTCTTGCACTTTGAAGTTTGATCCCATGTTCGTTTCTATAGGCACAGGTTTACTTGACCAACAACATCCACATCTAACTACTTCTCAGAATTATTAAGCATAGTTTATCATAGGACCCAACCCGACCCGGCTATGAATATTGAACAAAATCGCGCTAAATGATAAGAAACACAAATTTTAAATAACAAAACACAAGTTCACCATAACTACTAAGAGTAACTACTCCTCTTGCATCCAACATTGTATCAAATTACAGAAATACAACACTGACCTGACACGAAAACCCACAACAAGATTCATGTCATTCACATGCCGGTTTTGTATCAAAGCTGCTAAGGCAGATCGCAAACGCTTGGTAGGCAGAAATCGGGTACCGATAATCCATCGTAAATATATCTTGTCCAATTTTCCCAAACTGTAAAATCACCTTATTTTGCTCCGCATCCGACACATTATCAGAAGAACCAACAGAAGCTACCAACTGAAAATTCTTCACCGAAGCCACCGTAACACGCCCTTTGAAATTCAAACACCAACACTGTAATTGTTCATGCCACCTTGGCGATTTATTCTTAAGGACCAAATAGTCATTACACACGCCGCCAGGTAACGGTTTTTCTTTCACTAAAGGTGACGGTAATGATAATGAAGATGATGATGATGATGATGATGATGACGATGATGATGAGGGATGAACGTTTTCTTGCGGAAAAGATTTTGGAGTTGGGGCGGTGCCGCCTTCTTGAATTGATGAAATCGGTATATAATGCAATGAACAATTCATTCTTCTGGGACCGCGCGTGCGTAGTACGTTAAGCTCGTAGGAGATAGCAGCAATGTTGTAATTACATGCTGGTAGCCGAGGAGATACTTGCTTTGTGTGAAATCTTCGACTTGAACGACTATGATTAGCTTGAAATGCTTCGTCGTTTGGAGGTTGACTATCGTAGATGCTGAATTTAGTTCCAAGAAAATTAGACCTGTTAAAAAATAAGATTTTGATTATCATGATTTGAACTTCTAACCTTTTAATAATTATGTATTATCAAATATGTAAAACCTATTTATATTATAAGAAAAAAATGAATTCAGCAGTAACCTCAACTTCAAAGATATGTATATATGGTTAGGGTAAAATAAAAACTCCTAAGAGTTGTTAGAACTAGAGAACTCGGCCTAACAAAAGGTTTTTTTCAAAAAAAAAAAATTACAAAAAATTTATAAAAACATCAACTTTTCCAAAAAAAAAAATAAATAATAAAAAATAGAAAAGTTTTTGTTGATTTACACCACCCGTAAAAAAGCTTAAAGGTGGTGTAAATGCAGATTCATGCTAATGCCAACAACTTTTATAGAAGCGTTAAAAGGCTCAAAACGCCACTTCGAATATATATATATATTTTTTATTTTGGTAGTTGTGTTTGTAACATTTTAATCTAGGTGTGTGCAAAAAATGGGGGCAAAACTCGCATGGGAAGACAAGAGTTCTCTAAGTTCTCAAACTCAAGGGGGTTTTCTCTTGATCTTGATCCTATGTGTGTGTGTGTGTGTGTATATATAAAGGATTAGGTTCAAAAGTGAACACAAGTGTATTTGCGAATGAGCGAACTAATCCTGGCCATTGATTTACACACATGTAAGGCCAGATTTCATCATCAAATCGTAAAATACATGTGTGTAAAGCCTGGCCTTACATGTGTGTAAATCAATGGCCAGGATTAGTTCGCTCAGTTCGCAAATACACTAGTGTTCACTCTAGAACCATACCCTATATATATATATATATATAATGATCTTTTGATTGCGAAAACCTGCCTCAGTTTCCCGACATACGTAGAGCTAGCGCGTGAAAAATCATCCGCCACTAAAGAGATCAAGAATTCTGTACTTGTTGCCCTTCGGATTCTTTTCGCAGCCAACAATAGCTTATCACTCTCGTCTTCAGCTGTAAATCAAGTACCAAATAACTATGATTTAGGTTGTGTATGATTGATCATCTAAATACAATATATTCAAAGCAAACACAGAGTTCTTAACTCTTAAGCACATTATACACATAAAAGAAAGGGATAATCACTAACATGGAGTCAGCCCGTAGTACAAACGGAAAATGGAAGTTGCACGATCTCGTTTTATGTAGCACTGAATCGGAGAATCACGAGGACCGGGCTATTTCAGAAGTTGAAAAGACAACACGTTTAGTAACCTAAACATCAAAATCGTCAAACCAACAACTTTAACATTCTAACCTGCTTCAACGAAATAGGAAACGTTAACCTCCCACATTCTTCCGGAGTCTTAACAATCTCCTTCGTAACATCTCTCCACGGCTTACAAACCGACGCACAATAAACAACTGTGGTTCGAGCCGGCCATGACGTCTCACTCTCTTCAACCCTACGGATTATATCCAACAACAATTCAGGAGGCAAGTGAGCCCACCGACCTTCGGTAGTACACTCCGGTGCAACCAAATCAGGTACAACATGCGCTCGAGTACAATTCCGCCACTGCTTCTGCTTCCCTTCACCCCCTCTCCTTCTCGACATACTCCCGATACCATCCGTCATCTCTTTCAACTCGCGCACAATGTTCTTAAACGACATCTTAATCTCAACACCTCAATTTGAAACCCTAGAAATGAATCAATAACTTTTAATCATTATCATTATATATTATATATTAATATATAACAATAATAATATGCATATAATTAATCTCATCCTAGAGTTTCTTAGCACACAAAACTGGAAAGCTGACTTTATATATGATTATGTGCGAACATAGAAAAACTGCCATATTTGACCAAATTTCCACCAATAATAATAATAATAATAAAATTCATAACCTAAAGTCCTAAATTACTTTGAATCAGTCTTTATTCACACGTTACCACAAACTCAGCTACTGATGACGACTCAATGCAACAAAATCAAACTAAAACATCAATAAATTCATAAATTGCATACATAATCAGCAATCGGATGAAATTAGGGCTAAATATGCAACAAATTCAAAGTAAAATATCATAAAACGCATACCTAATCAGCAATCGGATGAAATTAGGGCTAAATCGGAACAATTGGTGTGTGGATAGTAGTTAGTGTTTGTTCGGATGAGTAGATCCGGTTGTTTGCAAACTTTTTATTGAGCTCATCGCATCGCCGCCACGATCTCCGCCGTGATCGCCGCCGTGGTGTCCGGTGCCGGTGATGAGGTGTGTTGGATGAAGTGAAAGGGTTGAAGGTAAAATATGATCTGCACAGTGTAGTGAGATGATATTATTATTATTCTTGTGAAATGTATGGCCTACCACTTATGTAAATCATTACATATATGTCGCGTGCTATGAGTATGATACTCATGTGTTACTATTATTGTTTGGATAGATAGGTGTGATTAAAGATTTAAGTTGTTAACGTATTATTTGGGTCCTAGAAATGTTAACAAACAGTTGAACCTTGAGTAACGAAGAAAGTTGGCTGGTTTGGCCTATCATTTAATATCATGTTCTATTGGCGTGGCGTGTTGTGGCAAAATGACGCAAAATGATTATATTAAATAAAAGATATTTGAAAATAAAGCATATGGTTTCGAAAGTCAAACATTAGGATCGGTTTAGTTATCATTGTACCATAAAACGATAACAAATAAATACTTAATTTAAATATAGCTTTCTTTTTAACAATACTTATATCAAAATCTTAGAGGAGGGGGAACTTAAATTGTTTTAATTAACGAACGAAAATTATTAAAAAATATTAAATTAATTGATAAAGGTAATATCATTTAAAAAAAGAATTATGAAAAATAAAAAGTAAATGACAAAAGAGAAAAAAAAATTGTATTAAAAGTAAATATAATAATAAGATATTATAATATTATAATTATAAAATATTAAAAAACTACATATTATTTCAAAAATAGAATTACTATTTATCGTACTTCAACAACAAAAAATATATATATATATAATATTTGTTGTTTCACGTTTAAGGTTAGGTTTATGGTTTAAAACTAGGAACCAGTCATGGAACTGGACAATTGTTTAATTGTGAGCAATTCCTAATTTTATAAGAGTTACCTTTTTATTTTGTTCCCTGTGGTTTAAACAGTTTTGTCCCACTCGTCTAAAAAGTGTCATTTTCCTTCCTAATCTATTTAACTTATCTCCATCCACTCCTCACCCCTAACTTCGTCCAAAATATTTGTTAAATGTAAGAGTATTATGGTAATATTATATATATATATATATATAAATTGATTTCTAAAATCCATCTTTTGTTTGTTTGCTGATATCAAAAATAAAAAAATATAAATTTATTGATATATATATATTTATGTATATGAGAAGAAAGCCCCTCTTTCACTCTCTCTCCCCCTCTCACCCCGTCTCTCTCTATGTCACACCCCAGATTTTCAACCCGAAATTCATACACTGATGGGTCCGGGTGGGGAGTATCGTGACATCAGTTGATAATCATCATAGTCAATTTAAACACGGTACAGCGAAGTCTTGGAGTAAATTTACTATAACAAACCGAATGTTCGAAAATACAAAATAATATACAGGCTTTTAATAGAAGATCCACAGGCGGATCATAAATTGTACATTGAAAGAATATAAAAAAGACTTTGGGCAGATTTAGGATTTGCAAGATCCTCTATCACTACCGAGCACTTCCGGCCTATTTTCGTATTGTACCTGCAGATTAGTCTTTTGAAAATACGCTAGCTTTCGCTGGTAAATACACCCAACTGACTCGTTTTGAAAACATTCCAAAAATGTTTTAAGTGCGTATCAGCACAAAATCTTTTTATAACTTGGGTTAATTGACCGTCCAAACTTGTTAACAGATTTACTTGTTTGTCTTACATACGGGGCTCGGCACGAAAACCGAGATACAATTAACGTACACACCACTTTGGACTCACGAAGGAGTCAATTCCTCCCAACCTTGTGGGAATGCATAATTAAGCGTCTATCGGGTGTATGCCTACACCCGCGCTAAAGTCGTGGCCATTTCGATTGTAATGAGCCGAGGATATCCAGGACACGGTAGTTAACCCCCGATGTTTAAATTATCAAACAAAACGGATTAAAACAGAATATGCGGATCTCTATTCCGAACTGGCGTTCGATTAATCCCATTTCCGACCAAGCGGTAATAATTTACCGTAACCCAGCCCGTATAAGGGAAATAAGTCGAGAGTATTTACCTGAGCTAGTCTTCTTTAAATTTTTAATAACTCAGCCGTACACAAAAAGAACTAAGTGCAGATAGCATTTACCGCAAGTCTCTCGTCTGGCATAAACTAACCAATTAAATACTAACGGTCTTATTTAAGTCATAGACTTAGACCGACTAGCGTACTTGATCAAAACGTAAGACGCTAGATTAAACGATGATTGGATAGAATGTAGTTTAATCCCAAAAAGTACCTTGACTTGTATAATATGGGTAAACTATACACATTCTAGATTTTGAGACTTAAATGACAAGGTTAAACCCGTTTCGGTCATTTCGTAATAGCTATATACTACCGAGCGCATATTAACGATATCGGGTAACCGGATAAGTCATGGACAAGTTCTATATGCCATTATACTTTAAATAAGTTAAGATATCAGTAGGATATTAACTTGTATGCCCGTTAAGGTTTTAAAACGAAATTATGCCTTATAGGGGCATTTTGGTAATTTTATACATAGTTTATAAATTATTTGTGATTCTGAGTTTATAACATGTACCTACTGTAAATATGTTTAAAATCAGTAGGTATCAAGTCTTGGTCGATAATATGGTTTAAAACCATACTATGCGCTTAAACGACGCTTATGTCGTAAAATGACGTTTTTAAGCGATGCTTACTAAAACTGACATTTGGATCAGATTAAAATGTTTAAAATATGTTATTTCATATAACATATCAGTAGGTAAATGATTTACCTTGAAAAGACTGATTAAAAATCACTTTATGGGTCACAAGGACTAAAACCGTCATTTATCGACATAGTTTAAGGACCTGCTTGAAAACTCAGTTTATAACTTGGTTTAACATCCCAAATAATCCTAATTATAATATTATATCAGTAGAAACTCATTTTCAAGTTTATTACCATTTAAAACCTTGTTTTATGCAAAAAGGAAATTTTGGTCAAAATGGATAATTACAGAACTTGTGCATAAACTTAGATTTTGATTATGATCATGTAATATAACCTCATAGGGTTATGCTACATTATATCACGATCATAATGCAACTTTAGATCAGTATGTAACTAATCTAAATCGGATCATAATCGAAAGTCAAAACAGAAGTCAAACTTCGCGACTTTTGGTTGCGAACTGACCCTAGAACTGAAATTGACAGGCCGAACATGTTTTACATGTTCTAATAATTACTACCAACTTGTTAGTGTCAAATCAGGTTTCATAACATATATAAGATCAATTTATGATTTTTCCCGAAAAATGGCATGTTTGACTTTTTAATATCATAACTTTGACCCGTCAATTGGTCTAGCAAACGTGATCTTCAGGAGGTGCCCTTTATAGGACTCACACCTACCTTATTACATCACTTAGCCATGTTCATTCTGAACAATGGCTGGACCATAATGGTCTTGACCGAAAGTTAAAGCGTTTTACGAAAACGCTTGACTTTTGGCTATAAAAGCCTATAAACGAAAATGCAAGAGCAAGGAACACATACAAGAGGTTTCTACAATGCAAGAGAACTAAGTTAGATGCTCCTTTCAGCTAGGAACTTCTAGAGGAGGGAGAAGAGTTATGTTTTAGAAAGGTGCAAGTTCAAATGGTGAACTTGATCACCTATTTATAGTTGGAGAACTCAAAGGAGGTGAAGCCAGGTGTTTAGGGGTGTAAGAAGAAGCTAACAAGTGTCACAAAATGTGGTCATAGCAGTTTAGAGAAGCCATGGTTTCGAATTAATGGTTTTGGAGTTTTGCTTGGAGACCAAACAAAACTTTCTGCAGCAGAGCCTTTCTCCCGCCCCGCGAGAGACCAGGCCCGGTCTCTCGCTGCCCGCAACCGCCCCACGGCTAGTTTCAAAAATTGACACGTTTGACCCCTGAACTTTATAAAGCTCCTAAAAACTTTTTAAACATCTTTTTGGCACTTTTAGCCCTCCGTAGCCAATACTTGGCATACCCGGATTATGCCCGGACATTGTCGAGCTCTCGGTTTGTTAAAAGGTCATTCAGAGGTAAGAATTAACATGTTGACACTTTTAATCCCTCCATCATCCAACTTTCACATATTTACAAAATTGAACTCTCTCGTCCAACAAACGGGACATATGAGAGTTTAGGACTTCACAAAGGATCACTCAGAGGCTTATGATAAGCATGTTGATTCCGACGTCACTCAGAGACTGGGCATGTTGACCTATCAGTCACTCAGAGGCTAATGATTTAAGCATGTTGACATATCAGTCACTCAGAGGCTGTTATTTATGCATGTTGACATCGGTTCGTCACTCAGAGGCTCAACTTGAGCATGTTGACGCCTTTAGTCCTTATTGGTCTTTAACAGACTATATTTAAAATACAACACATGTCACTATATTATTGGACATGATTTTTACAGGGTGTTACATCCTCACCCCCTTAAAAGAAATCTCGACCTCGAGATTTTATTTAAAAAGTTTGGGGTACTTTTGTCGCATAGTGGACTCAACCTCCCATGTATACTCAGGACCTCTAAAAGCGTCCCACTTAACCTTTACTATAGGTATTATCTTTCTTCGGAGCTTCTTAACCTGTCGATCCTCGATCGAAATTGGTTTCTCAATGAACCTCAGGTTTTCATCAATCTGCACATCCTCGTGCGACATTTCTAGCGACTCATCGGCTAGACATTTCTTAAGATTAGATATGTGGAATACATCATGGATTCCACTAAGCTCCTCTGTCAACCTGAGCTTATAAGCTACAGTGCGACACGTTCGATTATCTCGAAGGTCTTATATATCTAGGGCTTAAATTGCCCTTCTTTCCAAAACGTATCACACCTTTCCAGGGTGATACTTTTCGCATGACTTTGTCCCCTACTTGGAACTGAAGAGGTTTACGCCTCTTGTCAGCATAGCTTTTCTGCCTATCCCTGGCAGCTTTGAGACGATCACGGATTTGCACAATCTTTTCCGTGGTCTCCAGGACAATCTCTGGTCCGATAGTTGGGCTTCCCCAACTTCTGCCCAACATACGGGCGTTCTACATCTTCTCCCATACAAGGCCTCAAAAGGAGCAGCCTTGATGCTAGTATGATAACTGTTATTGTAGGAGAATTCTATTAGGAGTAAGTGGTCATCCCAACTTCCACCTAAATCAATCACACATGCCCTAAGCATGTCTTCCAAAGTCTGAATAGTATGCTCACTTTGACCATCAGTTTGCGGATGGTAAGCCGTACTGAAATTTAATCGTGTGCCTAACGATTGTTGGAAACTTTTCCAAAAGTGAGATGTGTATCTAGTATCTCTATCGGATACAATAGATACTGGCATACCGTGTAGGGACACTATCTTGTCACATACAACTTAGCCAATTTATCTGAATTATACGTTTCCTTAATTGGCAAGAAATATGCTGACTTGGTCAACCTATCCACTATGACCCAAATAGTGTCGTTACCACTTTTGGTCTTGGGTAACTTGCTAATCAAATCCATAGTTACCATTTCTCATTTCCAAGCGGGAATCTCTAATTGTTGTAGTAGTCCTGACGGTTTCTGATGTTCGGCCTTAACTTGCGAACATGTCAGACACTTTGCTACATGAGTGGCTATGGATTTCTTCAAACCCATCCACCAATAATTCTTCTTCAAGTCTTGATACATCTTGTCACCACCCGGGTGAACATAGTATCTTGAACTATGCGCTTCTTGGAGGATGAGATCTCTAAGTCCTCCAAAGATTGGAACCAAAATTCTATCATTAAATCTTAGGATTCCATCCTTTCCAGGCGCTAACTGATCAACAGTTCCACCTAATCCCTCATTAGGGATATTAGCCTCTAATAGGGCTTGCTTTTGCGCATCTAGTAGCTTCTCATTTAAGCTATTTCTGAGCTCATGTTCTTAGCGTTAATCCTAATAGGTTTAACCTTCTCCTTGCGACTTAAGGCATCGGCAACTACATTTGCCTTGCCTGGATGGTAGCGAATCACGCAATCATAATCATTAAGAGTTTCCATCCAACGGCGTTGTCGCATGTTCAATTGTTTCTGATTGAATAGATGCTGGAGAATTTTATGGTCTGTGTATATAACACAATTTGTGCCATACAAGTAATGTCTCCATAGTTTTAGTGCAAATACAACGGTACCCAATTCCAAATCGTGGGTGGTGTAATTCTTTTCATGCACCTTTAATTGTCGCGATGCATAAGCAATTACCTTGCCATTTTGCATTAGCACACAGCCTATACTGGTGTGTGATGCATCACAATAAACAACAACATTCTCAATACTCTCAGGTAAAGATAACACAGGAGCGTTGCTCAACTTGTGTTTAAGAATCTCAAAAGATTCTTGTTGCTTTGGACCCCAATTATACTTAATATTCTTACGGGTCAAGGAAGTTAAAGGAGTGGCTATCCTTGAAAAGTTCTCAATGAACCTCCTATAGTAACCAACCAATTTTAAGAAACTACGAACTTCCGTTGGGGACTTGGGCACTTCCGAATTCATTATGGCATCAATTTTTGTGGGATCCACTTGGATACCACGCTCACTTACCATGTGTCCAAGAAATTGGACTTCTCTATGCCAAAATTCGCATTTAGAGAAGTTTGCATAAAGTTTCTCCTGCCTTAATAATTCTAGGATGCACCGAAGATGTTTCTCGTGATCAGCTTGATTACGAGAATAAATAAGTATGTCGTCTATGAAGACAATGACAAACTTATCTAGATATGGCTTGCAGACTCTATTCATGAGATCCATGAACGCTGCTGGTGCATTTGTGAGCCCAAAAGGCATCACTAAGAATTCAAAATGACCACAGCGGGTCCTGAAGGCTGTCTTAGGAACATCTTCACTTCTAACCTTCAGTTGATGATATCCTGATCTTAAATCTATTTTAGAAAAGTAACTAGCTCCTTGAAGTTGGTCGAATAAATCACCGATCCTAGGAAGAGGATATCTATTCTTAATGGTTAGCTTATTCAGCTCCCGGTAGTCGATGCACATTCACATCGAACCGTCTTTCTTCTTTACAAACAGAATAGAAGCTCCCCAAGGTGAGGAACTAGGCTGAATAAACCCTTTCTCCAAGAGTTCGTCCAATTGAACTCTTAGCTCATTCATTTCGGTTGGAGCTAGCCTATATGGAACTCTAGCTACGGGTGTTGCTCCTGGTATGATATCTATTCTGAACTCCACTTGCCTATCTGGAGGTAGGCCTGGTAATTCTTTAGGCAAAACATCGGAATACTCCGAGATAACTGGTTGATCTTCAAGGTTTGGCTTTGGTTCATTTATAGTAACTTGTGCCATGTAAATGACACAGCCTTTTCTCAAACACTTGGATGCCTTAAATAACGACACCTTGTCTGGCAATCCATAGTGTGAGTCTCCAGGGATGGTGATCATTTCACCAGATGGGGTTTTGATTTCGATGAGCTTTTTATCATAGGCAATGCGGCTTGGTTATGAGATAACCAATCCATGCCTAAGACAACATCGAACCCTGCCAATTTCATTGGCAAAAGAGAGATAGGGATGGAATGATTCTTAATGGTTATAGAGCATCCATCAAGAATGGGAGAAGCAGTTTCTAAGGTTCCATCGGTGAGTTCTATCTCATAAATTTTATCTAGAGTTCTTATGGGTAAATTTAATAGTTTACTAAACTTATGGTCAACAAATGATTTATCTGCACCTGAATCAAAAAGAACTCTAGCATAAATATCTTTAATGGGGAAAGTACCTGTTATAACGTTGTTGTCATTAACGGCCTCCCTGTCATTCATTTGAAAGGCACGGGCATTTCCCTTCTTGGCCTCTCCAGGCTTTGCCTCATTAGTTTTGGGTTTCTTGGGGCAATTGTGTGTTATATGCCCTTTTTCATTGCAGTTATAGCAAACTGCATCCTTGAGATCCTTGCAATCTAAGGTCTTATGCCCTTTTCTCTTGCAGATACCACAGGGTTTGGTTTGTGGATTTATACTACACTGTCCCCAGTGCCTATATTTACAATTCTTGCATAGAGGTTTGTCATTGGACAAGTTCTAGTTCTTCCTGAACCCGAAATTTCCTTTCTTCTTAAATCCTTGGGAGTTATTATCCTCCCGTTTCCTCTTTTCCGTCAGTTTCAGTCCTAATTGACTTTTGTCTTACCAGATCTAGGGTGAGGGAAAGAGATAGGTCTACAGCAGACCTATAGGTATTAGGTTGTGCAGCCTTTACCATGCCCTTTATCTCGGGTGCCAACCCATTTATGAAACGCGCAATGCGTTTGGATTCGGGGGGTGATCTGTAACATTTGTCAAAAACGGGTTTTCCAAACCCGCTTCGTTTGTAATCGAATATCAAGTTATAAATTTTTCGTTGCGTATTTATGTTTATTTTAATTTTAAACGATGCATAATTAATTAACAAATTAGAATTTAAAAACTATAATTAATAAAAAGTGAAAAGGAAATAAATAAAAAAGAAAACCGGCTGCCGGGATTTGAACCCGAGTCAGCCGGGTGAGTCTAAAGACTTAACACGCATACTTATAACCACTCCGCCACTTGATGTTTTCTGTTAGTTGTAGGAATCAATTAAATCATAACTTCAATCGCGAATCAACCTGGTTACGCCATCTGAAACCGTAACCGGTTTCCAAACGTCCAAAAACGTTTGAGTGATCGCGGTTTTCTGACAATAACCGATACACCGACACTTTCAATCAATTCAGTATTGAATGGACTTAAATTTATGTGATGATCGGTTTTAATAACCGAAAATCTTCATTTCCTGAATTACTCCAACCATAGCACCCTCTCGCGACTCAAACTCATCCGCAGAACCTCCAATTTCACTTTCGCTCTACGTTCAGTTCGTCGGATAAGTTTTTTTGAACTCGCCGGACTTTCGCCGAAAAACCGTGTCTTCCATCAAAGTAAGTTTCTAAATTCTTTCATCGTCTATCAGTTGTTAAGCTTTTGCTAACTCAAACCCTTCAATCAGAATCAATTCCAGGCGACGATATCGGATAATCATCATTCGCCGGAAAATCTCTGAGAATTTCTAGAACTCACTGTGAAACGGTATAAACCTTTAAACATTCAGATAACTCTTGTTCAGTACTTCAATTCCACATCTAGCTAATCAAAATTTAATTTGTCCGCTCAGACAAAATCCATAAAAACAGAGCCGACGACTTCGCCTGAATTCTGAGAAAGATCGTTTCTCCGGTAGGTATAAACCTTTAAACATTCAGATAACTCTTGTTCAGTACTTCAATTCCACATCTAGTTAATCAAAATTGTTAATTTGTCCGCTCAGACAAAATCCATAAAAACAGAGCCGACGACTTCGCCGGAATTCTGAGAAAGATCGTTTCTCCGGTATGTTTACTTCCAAAATCTTCTTTTCATTTTAGTCATTTGAATGTTTGTCAATCGAATTAAACAAGAAACAGTAGAGAAATCGTAGTCTGTGATATTGTAACGAAGAAAATGAAGTTAGTTTGTTTATAAGTTTAATATAAATTGGATATTATCTCGGGTTAGACACACAGTCCAGCGGTGGACTGTGTGCGCACATATATCACACGCCGCGAGTTCGATCCTTGACACAAACGTATGCTCTGAAATAAAGATGTTTTCTTTTTCTAACTGAACCGGATTAACTCACTGAAGTTGTTAAGTATAATAAAAATCGGTATATTAACCAGGTTAGACACACAGTCCAGCGGTGGACTGTGTGCAACACTAACCCACAGGTCCCGGGTTCGAGACCTGTTGCACACTCCGGTTTGATGATTAAAACCCTTTTTGAAAATAAAAGAATTTTGAATAAACTAAAATAGTATATAAATATAATTAAAAACAGAATTATTTCGGGTTAGACACGTAGCTCAGTTGGTAGAGCTGCGTGCACGCGTACGGGAGGTCTCGGGTTCGAGCCTTACCCGGCGCACACTTACACTTTAGCAAACCGGTCAAACGGTCAACAGTCCCGGTCAACGGTCAATGGTCAACGCAAAAGTCAACATTTTTTTTTATATTTTTATTTATTTATTTAATTTAAAAATCAATTAAAAATACTTAAAAATAATGTTTTTAAAGATAGAAAATAGCCTTAAACTCACAAAAATATATATAAAAATCTTATTAAGATTTATTAATAAAATCCATTCATTTACCATACTTCCCGTTATTATTTAGGTTAGTTAAGTATCGTCGATCAATCCTCCAAACTCGTGCGCATTTCATCATCTTCAACCGAACGCACCCAATGTGAGTGAATCTCTACAAATTCCCCGTTTTAATCACGTTTTTGGGGTGTATCATGTGTCTTACCATTATTATATTTAAATCATTGTGCATACATCATATCCATGAACAAATGTGTATTCAACTTGTATCAACTGTTTGTGTGATTATTGTTTAGATTTAATTTATCATTTTCAGTACATACATTATCATAGGCCGCCGCTCCCCATTACATTATGAGCGTTGAGCTGTTCCCCATTACATTATGAGCGTGAACCGGGCGTTGCCAACATACGATCGGCTCCGTTTGATTGAGCCTTGATCGCACAGACATTCATCATAGGCCGTCCGTTCCCCATTACATTATGAGCGTGAACGTGACGTTGCCAACATATACAGTTTCATTCATGTTATATATTCAAGCAAGTTGATATGTTATTGTATGTTATTGTTTGTGGTTGTTATTGGTATTGTATGATTATTTACATTTGCTCACATATGACTATTGCACAATTTTTTCATGATAAAGATAACAAGAAATCAATAATAAATGTTTATCTAACAAGGTTCACTCGCCAACTTATGTTGACCCAAAAACCCCTATTTTTACACATGATACAGGTGATCCAGCTGCAGCAAGAAACACTTAGGATTGGCTTAGAAGAATAAACTGGTTTAGAGCTTGGATTGTTTAGTTGATTATTTTTCTTTGTATTTGTATGAACATGTTTGGAATATTAAGGATGTAATTTTGACTTAAATAAATATGAAACATATTAGTAAATATCATGAGCTTTGGTGATAACCCAATTATGCCCCGACTCTTATTCCGCTGCGGGTCGGGGTGTGACAGATTGGTATCAGAGCCATGACTATAGGGATATAGGATAGGTTATTAGACCCTTAGAGCCTATACTATAGTTGATTAGAAATTTTTAAGATTTTTTGTGTGTTACATGCAAAATTCATGATGTTTATATGTTTTATGTTTAATGTTACATTCAATGTTATGCAAGCATGTTCATAAGTACATATTATTATATAATGCCTATCATGAATCATATTCTCATAACATATCTTACCCATGAGAGCACAAATCATATCATTTTCATGATTGTTTTTACAATGATTTTTGTATTTTCAAATCACATCAAAGTGAGTTCTCATGACGGGCATGTAGTAACTGGAAGGGTACAAGTACCGGTAGTCGGAACGTCCTGTCTAGGCTTGGCATTCGTATAAAACCAAAATAAAGGACCAGTTTGCCTACCTGGGGACTAACGATGAGAGTACGAAGTACCTATTAGGCCAAAGCATGCTAAACCAAACGTCGTGTGAGCTAACCCCACTTTGAGTTGTCATTGTGTCTACACCTAGACACATTCCGACCATACATCTCGTAAACATATTTCATGGTTTTCATTCGGGTGATGCGAGTGTTAAACCGCCAATACTAATGTGAATCCTACCAAGCCAATAGTCATGGGGGCCCACATGACTATACAGGTGAAGGTATGGGGGACATTTGAGGCCCAACATAAGCAAACCCAAGACATCCTATGGATGTAGTTGCATTATTGATATTTATGTTATTTGCATTTTCTTTAAGACACATGACACCTAAAAAGACTCCATGAACTCACAATCTTCTTATGTATGTTCCTGTAGATGTCGGCTAGGCAACAACGAGGGGGTAGAAAATCAGGAAGGTCACACGAACGCTTGGCCACTCAAATCGCAAAACAAATGGCCGCGGTACTTCCTGACATTGTGGTTCAAGCACAACAAGCTCTCGCCACAAATCTCACCAATCCTCCCAGCAAGAAGACCAGAACATCGGCAACCCTCCTACCAAAACAAGTGCTCATATAAACATTTCAAGTCTTGCGATCCTCCGAAATTTGAAGGGACCGAAGGTGTCACTGCTCTCCTCCACTGGTTTGAGGAAATGGAAAACACCTTTCTCAACTGCGATTGTCCCGAGGATCGCAAGGTACGATGCGCAACCGGGAGACTATTTGGGGTAGCTCTTACTTGGTGGAATACTGAAAAGGGTAAGAGGGGAATCGAAGATGCAATGGCCTTAACGTGGGAGGAGTTAAGGGAAATCATGACGAGACGATTCTGTCCTAGAAGTAGATTAAAAAGTTAGAGGATGAATTTCATTCATTGAAGAAAAGGAGGGAGATCATACTACCTACAACAAGAGGTTCTTAGAGTTGAACCAAATGGTCCCTAACTTGTTCACCCCAGTTTACCGCTTAGTCGAGCATTATATTCGAGGTCTCCCCTCGAAAATTCAAGATTCAGTTCTCAGCACTTCGCCAGCAACACTTGAAGCTGCTATGGAGCTAGCTACTGAACTGACGAGAATCGAATTCGCAACGGTAAGTTTAAAGAGGAGAAAAAGAAAGCCCCCGTTGAGGGCCAAACTTCAAACCATTCCACCTCCTCCTCTAAGTTTGCTAACAAGAGGAAACGTAACACCAGAAACTTCGTTGTCACACAAACCAATTACCCTATCCCTGCTGCACCCATTACCCAAGTTGCCCCCTCACCTGCACCATATAAAAGGCCATACTCTGGCCCATTACCAAAATGCAACCGTTGCCAATACCATCACTTTCCTGATCATCCCTGTAACATTGCACCGGCTGTGGTCGCGTGGTCACACTGTTCAAACCTGTCGCATACCTCAGCGAACGAACCGCCACCAGCCCTCAACTCAAACCCACCATCAAATAATGGGTCAAGCCCAACAACCCCTACTACTACCACCTACCCAACATTTAGCCCAATCATACTACCAACCCAACTATCCCATGGTGCAACCTATGCGGGCTTGCTACAATTGTGGAGACCCAAGCCACTTTAGAAACACTTGTCCACGTTTGGTGAACATTATACATGCTCAAGCCCAAGCAAATCGGTGAATCAAGCTAACCAAGCTCCTCCACCTGCAAGAGGAAGAGCTTTCAACATCAACGCTAACCAGGCTAGAGCTGACAGCAATGTGGTTAACGGTACGTTTCTTATCAATGGTAGTTATGCATCCATGTTGTTTGATACTGGCGCGGATAAAAGTTTTGTGTCCTTAGAGTTTGAACCCATCCTAAACCAAATTCGTGATAAGCTCATGGAATCCATAACAGTAGAAGTTGTTGACGGGAAACCAGTCTCATTAAACTCTATTATACGCAATTGTACTCTCACCTTAAACGATCATGATTTCCAGTTGACCTCATTCCTATGAAGTTGGGAAGCTTTGACATTATAATTGGTATGGACTGGCTCAGCCAACATCAGGCTGAAGTTGTATGCCGCGAAAAGTTTATACGCATTCCTCTTTCAAACGGTCAGACTCTACGAATCTTTGGAGAAACTCCATCGAAAGGGCTCAGATTAATGTCCTGTCTTCAAGCTCGAAAATATCTCCGCAAGAATTATGTCGCATTTTTAACCCATGTCGTCAAAAAGGGAACCATGGAAAAGAAACTTGAAGACATCCGGTAGTAGAAGATTTTCGCAAGTTTTTCCTGACGACATTTCAGGACTTCCTCCCGTGAGAGAAGTCGAATTTCGCATCGATCTTATACCTGGTGCTACACCAGTTGCAAAGTCCCCTTATAGGTTAGCCCCATCCGAAATGCAAGAGCTAGCCAGTCAATTGCAAGAGTTGACTGACAAAGGATTCATACGTCCTAGCTCCTCGCCTTGGGGTGCACCTGTCCTTTTTGTGAAGAAGAAAGATGGAACGTTTCGCATGTGCATCGACTACAGAGAACTCAACAAGTTAACGATCAAGAATCGCTATCCATTACCTCGCATTGATGATCTTCTTGACCAACTTCAAGGCGCCAGCTGTTTTTCAAAAATCGACCTTCGTTCTGGTTATCATCAACTTAGAGTACATGAAGAAGACGTCCCAAAGACCGCCTTCCGAACTCGTTATGGTCATTATGAATTCATGGTCATGCCATTTGGTTTAACCAACGCTCCAGCTGTCTTCATGGATCTAATGAACAGAGTCTGCAAACCCTATCTCGATCGTTTTGTTATAGTCATCATCGACGACATCCTCATTTATTCAAAGTCGAAGTCTGATCATGAACGGCACCTTCAACTCATCCTTACACTCTTAGAGAATGAAAAGCTTTACGCCAAATTCTCCAAATGCGAATTCTGGTTAAAAGAGGTACAATTCCTTGGACATGTCGTCAATGACAAGGGAATACATGTCGACCCCTCAAAGATCAAAGCAGTACAAGAATGGCAAGCGCCACGTACACCAACCGAAGTAAGATGATTCCTTGGTTTGGCTGGTTATTATCGCCGTTTCATTTCAAATTTCTCCCGCATTGCTGTACCACTCACGGCTTTAACTCATAAAGGAAAACCCTTCATATGGGGACCCAAACAAGAAGAAGCCTTCCAAACCCTTAAACAAAAACTCCGTGATGCACCAATTCTCACTCTTCCTGAAGGTTGTGATGACATCGTGGTTTATTGTGACGCGTCAGGGCAAGGACTAGGCTGTGTTCTAATGCAAAGAGGAAAGGTGATAGCTTATGCTTCTAGACAACTCAAAACTCATGAGAAGAACTACACCACCCACGACCTAGAACTTGGAGCCGTTGTGTTCGCTCTTAAGATATGGAGACATTATCTCTACGGTACTAAGTGTGAAATATACACTGACCACAAGAGTCTTCAACATATCTTCAACCAAAAGGAGTTAAACATGAGGCAACCAAGATGGGTCGAACTTCTTAATGACTACGACTGTGAAATTCGGTATCATCCTGGCAAGGCGAATGTGGTGGCCGATGCACTCAGTCAAAAGGGTTATGCGAACTCCATTCGTCTTCAATGTTCGCAAATCATAACTGACATTCAAAGATCAAATTTGAGAAGCCCAACATGTTTCAATAACAGAAGACGACGTACGAAAGGAGCTGTCCTGTGGAGCTGAACTTAAAATTGAAACTAAAGCTGACGGTATTATGTACTATCTAGATCGTATATGGATTCCTGACCACAACAACTTTCGTGAATTCCTTATGAATGAGGCACACAAAACGATACTCTATACACCCAGGAGCCGACAAGATGTATCAAGACCTTCGATACACCTACTGGTGGCCTGGAATGAAAAAGGATATTGCTGTTTTTGTTTCCAAGTGCCTTACATGTTCCAAGGTAAAAGCTGAACATCAAAGACCCTCAGGACTTCTGGTCCAACCTGAAATACCTGTATGGAAGTGGGAAAACATAACCATGGACTTCATTACCGGGTTACCTCGCACTTCTGGTGGGTATGACACTATATGGGTAATCATTGATAGTCTTACAAAATCAGCTCACTTTATTCCAATCCGCGAAGATTTCAAGAACGAGAAGCTAGCTCGTATCTACATCAGCGAAATCGTAAGCCGACATGGTGTACCGTTAAGCATTATTTCGGATCGTGATGGTCGTTTCACTTCACGAACATGGCAGGCCGTACAAGCCGCTTTGGGTACACGATTAGACCTCAGTACCGCTTATCATCCTCAAACTGATGGACAATCCGAACGCACCATTCAAACTCTTGAAGATATGCTTCGAGCATGTGTCATAGACTTCAAGGGAAATTGGGACGCTCATCTACCATTAGTTGAATTTTCGTACAACAACAGCTATCATTCAAGCATCGGCATGGCACCTTTTGAAGCTTTATATGGTCGTAAGTGCCGATCTCCAGTATGTTGGCACGAGATTGGGGAAGCTCAAATCACCGGTCCGGAATTGATTCAAGAAACCACAGACAAGATCCATCAAATTTGAAACAATTTCCTAGCGGCTCAAAGTCGTCAAAAGAGTTATGCAGATAAACGACGAAAGCCTTTGGAGTTTAACATTGGTGATCATGTACTTTTAAAAGTATCACCGTGGAAGGGAGTAGTTCGTTTTGGCCAAAAAGGCAAGCTAGCACCACGCTACGTAGGACCTTTCAAGATACTCGAAAGAGTAGGACCTGTAGCATACAAGCTTGATCTACCAGAAGGACTCAACAGAATTCACCCCACATTCCACGTATCAAACTTGAAGAAGTGCCTCGCCGATGAGAACCTCCATATTCCTCTGGAAGATATTCAGATTGATGAATTTATGCATTTCATTGAAAGACCAGTAGAGATCATGGACTTCGTAGAAAAACTCTAAGACGAAGTCGTATTCCAATTGTTAGGGTACGCTGGGAGTCGAAACGGGGACCTGAGTTTACTTGGGAACGTGAAGACTCAATGCGCGAAAAATACCCGTTTCCTATTACCACTACTACTTAAATTTCGGGACGAAATTTCTAAAAGTAGGGGATACTGTAACATTTGTCAAAAACGGGTTTTCCAAACCCGCTTCGTTTGTAATCGAATATCAAGTTATAAATTTTTCGTTGCGTATTTATGTTTATTTTAATTTTAAACGATGCATAATTAATTAACAAATTAGAATTTAAAAACTATAATTAATAAAAAGTGAAAAGGTAATAAATAAAAAAAGAAAACCGGCTACCGGGATTCGAACCCGAGTCAGCCGGGTGAGTCTAAAGACTTAACACGCACACTTATAACCATTTCCGCCACTTGATGTTTTCTGTTAGTTCTAGGAATCAATTAAATCATAACTTCAATCGCGAATCAACCTGGTTACGCCATCTGAAACCGTAACCGGTTTCCAAACGTCCAAAAACGTTTGAGTGATCGCGGTTTTCTGACAATAACCGATACACCGACACTTTCAATCAATTCAGTCTTGAATGGACTTAAATTTATGTGATGATCAGTTTTAATAACCGAAAATCTTCATTTCCTGAATTACTCCAACCATAGCACCCTCTCGCGACTCGAACTCATCCGTAGAACCTCCAATTTCACTTTCGCTCTACGTTCAGTTCGTCGGATAAGTTTTTTGAACTCGCCGGACTTTCGCCGGAAAACCGTGTCTTCCATCAAATCAGTAAGTTTCTAAATTCTTTTATCATCTATCAGTTGTTAAGCTTTTGCTAACTCAAACCCTTCAATCAGAATCAGTTCCAGGCGACGATATCGGATAATCATCATTCGCTGGAAAACCTCTGAGAATTTCTAGAACTCGCTGTGAAACGGTATAAACCTTTAAACATTCAGATAACTCTTGTTCAGTACTTCAATTCCACATCTAGCTAATCAAAATTGTTAATTTGTCCGCTCAGACAAAATCCATAAAAACAGAGCCGACGACTTCGCCGGAATTCTGAGAAAGATCGTTTCTCCGGTATGTTTACTTCCAAAATCTTCTCTACCATTTCATTTTAGTCATTTGAATGTTTGTCAATCGAATTAAACAAGAAACAGTAGAGAAATCGTAGTCTGTGATATTGAACGAAGAAAATGAAGTTAGTTTGTTTATAAGTTTAATATAAATTGGATATTATCTCGGGTTAGACACACAGTCCAGCGGTGGACTGTGTGCGCACATATATCACACGCCGCGAGTTCGATCCTTGACACAAACGTATGCTTGAAATAAAGATGTTTTCTTTTTCTAACTGAACGGATTAACTCACTGAAGTTGTTAAGTATAATAAAAATCGGTATATTAACCAGGTTAGACACACAGTCCAGTGGTGGACTGTGTGCAACACTAACCCACAGGTCCCGGGTTCGAGACCTGTTGCACACTCCGGTTTGATGATTAAAACCCTTTTTGAAAATAAAAGAATTTCGAATAAACTAAAATAGTATATAAATATAATTAAAAACAGAATTATTTCGGGTTAGACACGTAGCTCAGTTGGTAGAGCTGCGTGCACGCGTACGGGAGGTCTCGGGTTCGAGCCTTACCCGGCGCACACTTACACTTTAGCAAACCGGTCAAACGGTCAACAGTCCCGGTCAACGGTCAATGGTCAACGCAAAAGTCAACATTTTTTTTTATATTTTATTTATTTATTTAATTTAAAAATCAATTAAAAATACTTAAAAATAATGTTTTTAAAGATAGAAAATAGCCTTAAACTCACAAAAATATATATAAAAATCTTATTAAATTTATTAATAAAATCCATTCATTTACCATACTTCCCGTTATTATTTAGGTTAGTTAAGTCTCGTCGAGCAATCCTCCAAACTCGTGCGCATTTCATCATCTTCAACCGAACGCACCCAATGTGAGTGAATCTCTACAAATTCCCCGTTTTAATCACGTTTTTGGGGTGTATCATGTGTCTTACCATTTATTATATTTAAATCATTGTGCATACATCATATCCATGAACAAATGTGTATTCAACTTGTATCAACTGTTTGTGTGGTTATTGTTTAGATTTAATTTATCATTTTCAGTACATACATTATCATAGGCCGCCGCTCCCCATTACATTATGAGCGTTGAGCTGTTCCCCATTACATTATGAGCGTGAACCGGGCGTTGCCAACATACGATCGGCTCCGTTTGATTGAGCCTTGATCGCACAGACATTCATCATAGGCCGTCCGTTCCCCATTACATTATGAGCGTGAACGTGACGTTGCCAACATATACAGTTTCATTCATGTTATATATTCAAGCAAGTTGATATGTTATTGTATGTTATTGTTTGTGGTTGTTATTGTTATTGTATGATTATTTACATTTGCTCACATATGACTATTGCACAATTTTTTCATGATAAAGATAACAAGAAATCAATAATAAATGTTTATCTAACAAGGTTCACTCGCCAACTTATGTTGACCCAAAAACCCCTATTTTTACACATGATACAGGTGATCCAGCTGCAGCAAGAAACACTTAGGATTGGCTTAGAAGAATAAACTGGTTTAGAGCTTGGATTGTTTAGTTGATTATTTTTCTTTGTATTTGTATGAACATGTTTGGAATATTAAGGATGTAATTTTGACTTAAATAAATATGAAACATATTAGTAAATATCATGAGCTTTGGTGATAACCCAATTATGCCCTGACTCTATTTCCCCTGTGGGTCGGGGTGTGACATGATCAAATAGGATACTAACCTAGATAGGGAGTTGAAATCGGAGACGTACTTCCGACAGTCTAGGTTTTTCATTGTTTGAGACAAGAAGTCTGTCTCTAGCTTCTCCACCTCATGGGTTGGGCAGTAAGTTTCCTTAAACAATCAACAAACTTGGATCATCCCAAGTTGTACATGTGCACCTTACCTGTTGATTGAATCATGGCTTTTCACCATATTAGGACATCACCCTTGAAGGATTGTGATACATACTTGACCACATCCCTTTCAGCACAGCTGCTGATGTCTACAATGGTCTCTATTTCATCTAGCCACTTTAGGGCTTTTACGGCTCTTTTTTCCCCATTAAAGTCTCGGGGTTTACAGGAGACAAAGTACTTATAGGTACACCCGTCTTTAGCAGAACGGGACTTATCAGCAAAGTCTGCTTTCCTAGGTTCACTCTTCGCATTTGAAGAGTGAACAGAGCTCTCTTTATGAGCTGAAGATTGTGGAATAGATAGGGGTCTAGAGCCAGTGGCACTCGGCTCTCTTAGCTTTTCTATGGCCTTACTCATGGCCCTTTCCACAGCCGCATCAATGCGAGCTTGAAAATTTTCATCATCTATATTTTTGTTTTCAGCTTTATTAGATTCAGCATTCCTGTGGCTACTTTGTGCTTCCTTTGAGTTAGCCATCTTTAAGTCTTGGTTTCTATATACCAATAAAACTTCATTTAGCCATGGTGTATCAACCATATCGGCTTTCAATATTGGATATATCAATCCATTGCCTATTCTAGTGTGAATAATATCACAACTCTTAGGCTTAACATATCTATATTTGGCCTAGGTCTTAATAGGACCATCATAGGCAAATTACAATTTGGACACAGTCCATATATGATTGGACAGTGGATCGCAATGTCACAACTGTCATTGTCATCATTGATAATTATATAGCTCATAGGCTTGTCCCTAATGGACATAATAATTGGGCACCTTGGCCGGTCATATTGGTCATAATATATATATATATATATATATGGCATATCAGCATGTCCCGTTGGACAATTAATTGGGCACATTGGCCTACATCATATCAGATGTACATGGCATATCAGCCTGTCCCGTTGGACAATTAATTGGGCACATTGGCCTACATTATATCATATGTGTATGGCATATCAGCCTGTCCCGTTGGACAATTAATTGGGCACATTGGCCTACATCATATCAGATGTTCAATGGCATATCAGCCTATCCCTTCGGATAATTGGGCACATTGGCCTAACGGCTAGTGTGGTTCCTCAAGCCACACTACCGAGAGTATGAACATTTCTTAATGTTACATAAGAGTACCTTAATAATTGATTAATGGTCCCGGTCACCTTCGACCTTAACGACCTTGGAGGTTTGGACCTAGTCCCTTACTCCTGGATAGAAGGATAACTTCCCTCAACTATCCTGATAGAAGACCCCTTCATACTTAACTATCACTTCTTGGCCAATGTGTGGTATGTGCCACTTGGCATAATCAATCTATTAAGGTCTTTTGGAATTATATATCAGAGCATAAATTCGAGTAAAATTGAGGCGCTCGTTTTCAAGAGGATGAATTACATATATATATATATATAATTCCAAAAGTACTTCATTAAATTACCATAAGAAATTACAATACTAGAAAGATGAAATAAACTTGTCCATACAAGGACTTAAAGAAATAAAAATGTCCATGCAGGGACTAAAGAAATAACAATGTCCTCGCAGGGACTACATATTTTTAGAAGAGACTTCACTCATCCTTCTTTCCCTTGACCAACTTGGAGAGTTTCTTGAAGAATTTATTCGTCTTCTTCTCCGTTTTCTCCGCTTGTTCCTGCATTTCTTTCATCATTTCTAAGGCCTCATTAATGGCCTCAAATGATGGCGGAGGTTGTGGCATAACCGGATACTAGTACCCATAAGTTGGATATCCGGTCGGTGGGTAAGTAGGTGGGAAAGGAGACGGGTAAAGTGCATTGTGCATAACCGCCTGCATGTAGGGGTCTTGCGACCATGCTTGATAGTCTACCGGTGTAGACGGGTTAAAAGGATCATATCCAGACGTGTCTGGATACGTGGGAATTGGGTTAGTATAACCCGTTGGTGGTGGTTGAACAGCAGGTGTAGGTGTTGGTTCCACTATAGGTGGAACATTAGAGGGTCCACCCATTTGTGGGTCCTCTTGTATTGTGGGTAGGAGTTGGGTAAAGGTGGTAGCGATCCTGACCTTTGTCCGACATGTACCGACATACGTGCTCCACGCTTCCTCCTTGGTGGTTCAGGTGGTGGTTGAGGTTGGTCCACCGGTTCCATGTGGACATCTTCTTGAACAGGAGGTGGTTGAGAGTGGTGGGAAGGTGTGTGGGCAAAGGTGAATTAAGTCCAGTATTGGTCCCACTCATTAGGACCTTGGTAGGACGATCCGGAATATGAGTTTAAATCGCTCGAAATTTCAATGGGATGCACATTTGATCCCGATGGTGGCATCTCCGGGTCGGAGTCCTCGTCCATAGGATGTGGCTTGTCCAACTGATTTTGATCAGCTGGAGGTGTGTTTAAGTAATGGTTGGGGTTAAACTCTTCATGGTAGGAGTGATGAGAATGGGAATGGTGAGAATGGTAGGAGTGGTGTGAGTGGTAAGAATTTTGGGAATGCGAGGGCGAGTGTCTATTAGAGACGGAACGTCTCGCTGGTTGCCATGGAGACGAATCTCCTGATTCTTGTTATGCATCTGAATTATGAGGTTGAGGAGGAATACGCCCCGATGGTCCTCCCCTCATTGGACCTTTTCCTCTCCACTTTGTCCTCGTACACGTGGTGGCATTTTCCTGTTAGAAATCAATTTAAAAACAATACTAATAACTTAATAATGAAATGAGTAATCCTATGTCAATGCCTAGACTCGGAAGTCTAAAGAATGTGCTCGTGTAAGTTTGAGACTAAACACAAAAGGCTAGTGTTTAATTCTCTCAAACGTTGGCTTTGATACCGACCCTGTCACACCCCGGATTTCCAACCCCGAAATCCATACACCGGTGGGCCCGGGTGGGGAGTATCGTGACATCAGTTGATAATCATCATGGTCAATTTAAACACGGCACAGCGGAAGTCTTGGAGTAAAATTACTATTACAAAACGAATGTTCGAAAATACAAAATAACATACAGGCTTGTAATAGAAGATCCACAGGCGGATCATAAATTGTACATTGAAAGAATATAAAACAGACTTTGGGCAGATTTAGGATTTGCAAGATCCTCTATCACTACCGAGCACTTCCGGCCTATTTTCGTATTGTACCTGCAGATTAGTCTTTTGAAAATACGCTAGCTTTCACTGGTAAATACACCCAACTGACTCGTTTTGAAAACATTCAAAAAATGTTTTAAGTGCGTATCAGCACAAAATCTTTTTATAACTTGGGTTAATTGACCGTCCAAACTTGTTAACAGATTTACTTGTTTGTCTTACATACGGGGCTTGGCACGAAAACCGAGACACAATTAACGTACACACCACTTTGGACTCACGAAGGAGTCAATTCCTCCCAACCTTGTGGGAATGCATAATTAAGCGTCTATCGGGTGTATGCCTACACCCGCGCTAAAGTCGTGGCCATTTCGATTGTAATGAGCCGAGGATATCCAGGACACGGTAGTTAACCCCCGATGTTTAAATTATCAAACAAAACGGATTAAAACAGAATATGCGGATCTCTATTCCGAACTGGCGTTCGATTAATCCCATTTCCGACCAAGCGGTAATAATTTACCGTAACCCAAGCCCGTATAGGGGAAATAAGTCGAGAGTATTTACCTGAGATAGTCTTCTTTAAATTTTTAGTAACTCAGCCATACACAAAAAGAACTAAGTGCAGATAGCATTTACCGGCAAGTCTCTAGTCTGGATTATGGCATAAACTAACCAATTAAATACTAACGGTCTTATTTAAGTCATAGACTTAGACCGACTAGCGTACTTGATCAAAACGTATGACGCTAGATTAAACGATGATTGGATAGAATGTAGTTTAATCCCATCAAGTACCTTGACTTGTTTAATATGGGTAAACTATATACATTCTGGATTTTGAAACTTAAATGACAAGGTTAAACCCGTTTCGGTTAATTTCCGTAAAATAGTTACATATATGTAACTATGCGCATATTAGCGATATCGGGTAACCGGATAAGTTATGGACAAGTTCAATATGCCATTATACTTTAAATAAGTTAAGATATCAGTAGGATATCAACTTGTATGCCCGTTAAGGTTTTAAAACGAAATTATGCCTTATAGGGGCATTTTGGTAATTTTATACATAGTTTATAAATTATTTGTGATTATGAGTTTATAACATGTACCTACTGTAAATATGTTTAAAATCAGTAGGTATCAAGTCTTGGTCGATAATATGGTTTAAAACCATACTATGCGCTTAAACGGCGCTTATGTCGTAAAATGACGTTTTTAAGCGATGTTTACTAAAACTGACATTTGGATCAGATTAAAATGCTTAAATATGTTATTTAATATAACATATCAGTAGGTAAATGATTTACCTTGAAAAGACTGATTAAAAATCACTTTACGGGTCACAAGGACTAAAACCGTCATTTATCGACATGGTTTAAGGACCTGCTTGAAAACTCAGTTTATAACTTGGTTTAACATCCCAAATAATCCTACTTATAATATTATATCAATAGAAACTCATTTTCAAGTTTATTACCATTTAAAACCTTGTTTTATGCAAAAAAGGGCATTTTGATCAAAATGGCAAAATTATGGAACTTGTGCATAAACTTAGATTCTGATTATGATCATGTAACATAACCTCATAGGGTTATGCTACATTATATTACAATCATAATGCAACTTTAGATCAGTATGTAACTAATCTAAATCGGGTCAGAATCGAAAGTAAAGCAGAAGTCAAACTTCGCGACTTTCGGTTGCGAACCGACCCTAGAACTGAAATTGACAGGCCGAACATGTTCTTACATGTTCTAATAATTATTACCAACTAGTTTAAGTGTCAAAACAAGTTTTATAACATATATAAGATCAATTTATGATTTTTCCGAAAAATGGCCTGTTTGACTTTTTAATATCATAACTTTGACCCGTCAATTGGTCTAGCAAACGTGATCTTCAGGAGGTGCCCTTTATAGGGACTAACACCTACCTTATTACGATCACTTAGCCATGTTCATTCTGAACAGTGGCTGGACCATAATGGTCTTAACCGAAAGCCAAAACGTTTTACGAAAACGCTTGACTTTTGGCTATAAAAGGCTATAAACGAAAATGCAAGAGCAAGGAACACTCACAAGAGGTTCCTACAATGCAAGAGAACTAAGTTGGATGCTCCTTTCAGCTAGGAACTTCCAGAGGAGGGAGAAGAGTTATGTTTTAGAAAGGTGCAAGTTCAAATGGTGAACTTGCTCACCTATTTATAGTTGGAGAACTCAAAGAAGGTGAAGCCAGGTGTTTAGGGTGTATGAAGAAGCTTACAAGTGTCCCAAAACGTGGCATAGCAGTTTAGAGAAGCCATGGTTTCGAATTAATGGTTTTGGAGTTTTGCTTGGAGACCAAACAAAACTTTCTGCAGCAGAGCCTTTCTCGCGCCCCGCGAGAGACCCAGGCCCGGTCTCTCGCGGCCCGCGACCGCCCCATGGCCAGTTTCAAAAATTGACACTTTTGACCCCTGAACTTTATAAAGCTCCTAAAAACTTTTTAAACACCTTTTTGGCACTTTTAGCACTCCGTAGCCAATACTTGGCATACCCGGGATTATGCCCGGACATTGTCGAGCTCTCGGTTTGTTAAAATGTCATTCCGAGGTAAGAATTAACATGTTGACACTTTTAATCCCTCCATCATCCAACTTACACATATTTACAAAATTGAACTAACTCGTCCAACAAACGGGACATATGAGAGTATAGGACTTCACAAAGGATCACTCAGAGGCTTATGATAAGCATGTTGATTCCGATGTCACTCAGAGGCTGGGCATGTTGACCTATCAATCACTCAGAGGCTAATTATTTAAGCATGTTGACATATCAGTCACTCAGAGGCTGTTATTTATGCATGTTGACATCGGTTCGTCACTCAGAGGCTCAACTTGAGCATGTTGACGCCTTTAGTCCTTATTAGTCTTTAACAGACTATATTTAAAATACAACACGTGTCACTATATTATTGGACACGATTTTTACAGGGTGTTACACTCTATAACCATTCTACCATCACCCCATCAGCCATCACCAGTGAACCAACACCACCACCTCCTCCCATTCACTTGTAACCAAATTAAATTAATAGACCAACACCACTAGATAAAAGAATCGTGAGTTAGAAACCGGAACCCAAGGCCACAACCATCGCTAGAACCCTAGACCACAACCATCGCTGCTGCGTGTCAACGTTTTGAGGCTCGCCTTTTTTGTGATAAAAATGTCGTTATTGTAGCACTGATCTTGTGGGTGGTGGCCGGTTGGTGGTGGTAAGTGTAAGACATGGGTCACAATATTATAATAAAAATTATATAAATAAATATAAAAATTGTAAAGATACTCTTTTTACATAATTTTGAGAAATTGTAGTACCCGTATCGTGTACAAATCATAAAAAATTAATATGAAATACAACATATTTAAATAAATTGATTCAAATCGTTGTCTTCAACAAGAGCCTTAACCGCGTCTTGTTGTATGGTCCTGTGTGTGGGCTTCAACGAGGTCTTGAACCACATCTTCTTATACAATAATTTCCTACAAAATGAACAAAACAAATGTTGACGGTTGTGGCTGAGGCACTTGTTCAACACGCTTCTCTTAAAACAGATTTCGCGCCTTTACTAAAGATAACGCGTCTGTCTCCTAGGGTACAACAGCCGGAGCAGTTTGTATTGCCGGAATGGCCACGCGCCCGAGGTTACACCGAATAAAATTATAGTGTTAGAACTTGTGGAAAAATAATGATATGAAGGATATGAAATTGAGTAGAGAAAACTTATCTCTCTAAGTACCCAACACATGGGTATTCAAGTATCTCTTCTTTTCCAAGAACTCTTCATGAATTCATGTGTTTTATTGTATTACTTCTCTTGTATTTTCTAGCATTTCTTATTCACCAAATGAGGCACATAGCCTACTATTTTTACAAGAGTTGAGAATAAGTGAAAAGTCTCACTTAATTAGTTATTTTATTAGAGACAAAACTCTAATAATAATAAATAAACTGACATAAAAACTCTACTCAAAAGTTTAATCTTTAATTCACCATATGAAGAGTTTAATTAGTAATTATAATTTTACTAAATTATAATTTCACTAAATTAATGTCCATTCACACTACAAAAATTTCCAACAGTAGTCAGGTGGGCGGTGGTGTTTTCTATTATAGTTGGTGTAGGTGGTAGGCAGGTGGAGGTCGACTCTAGGTTTTGTGGTGGTCTGGTTAGAAAACATGCCGTTGTTTGCTGGTGGTGCTGCCGACGGCTAGAGCATCCTAGGGTTCCGGCTATGAACCAGGTTTTCCGGTGAAAGACGGAAATGGCAGATTGGGTGGTGGCTGCGAGTGTATGTGCGTGTGGAGATGTCGGTTAGGGCTCCGAGTTTTGCGATGCTTTGGAAGTAAAACATGGCAGATCTAGGAGGTGGTTACGGGTGTATGTGTGTGTGGATTAGGTGGCTTATGTTTGTGGTTGTGATTTAGATAAGAGAGAGAGAGAGAAAGACGATGGTTGGTTGGGTGGTAGTGATTGGCATTGGTTGTTTCAGAGATCTGCGGTGGTGGTGGTGGGGCTACAGGTGGCTGGTGTTGTTCAGATGTGTGGTGGTGGGGCTAGTGGATGTGTGGTGGTGGGGCTGGTGATGGCAGTCAATGGTAGGTGGTGATGGTTGATGGTGGTTGGGGGTGATGCTAGTGGCTGGAATGGTTTTTTTATTTTTATTTTCAATGAGAGAGGGGAGGGTAATGAAAATTGGATTTTTGTAGTTAATAATAAATAAATAATAGATACTAATATGTAAAATTACTAAAATACCCATACTTTGAACTGAAAAGACAAAAATGGCCCTTACTTTTAACAACAAAAATAAACAAAGTTAAGGACGGGGAGTATATTAGAGAACCAATAGAAACATGAGAGAAGAAAATGACA
Source organism: Scalesia atractyloides (assembly GCA_947069175.1). Lineage (NCBI taxonomy): Eukaryota > Viridiplantae > Streptophyta > Magnoliopsida > Asterales > Asteraceae > Scalesia > Scalesia atractyloides. Next base: position 26,077,705 of record CAMTDV010000013.1, read on the forward strand.
TTTTATAAATGATTTGGGGAAACCGTTAAAATGACATAATCATAGGGAGCAAAATGGAAGTTAGCTCTTTTTTAAATTCGTTACAAAACTATGCTTTTGAGAAAATAAAATATGTTGGTCTAAAAGTGTAAATCCTACAAAACTGAACTGTCAAACTGTAAATTCACTAAAATCAACCACTTGGCCAACCCAACCGGGTCTTTTTTTTAAATTATAGTTAGCACTTCTGCCCAAAAATTCTGTCAAAATCAATTAAACTCAGGGGTGAGCAAAAAACCGATTAACACAAACCAAACCAAATCAATTGACAAACCAAACAATGCGAAAAACAAACGGTTCGATTTTTTATTTTTGAGAAATGAAGTTTACAGTTCGGTATTGGTTTTGTATTTTTAAAAACTAAACCTAAATGAATAACCGAAAAAACCTTTAATTTATAAATGTTTCTTATTGAATTTTGGATTCTAATTTTTGTTTTTGTATGTTAAGTAATTTATAGTAAAATAAAAAATTGTCAAATGGTATAGCCGGAAATTTTAGACCTAAATGTGCAAAAAATATCTTTAACTAAAAAACATACTTAGGCCCAAAAACTTCAAACCAAATGTTAAAACCAGAAAAACTTAAAACCAAACGGTTTTTAAAAACCCAAAAACTAAATTTTTGGTTATTAGTTTGGTTTAAAACCAAAACCAACTCATACACGCCTATAATCAAACCTTAATTATGAACACCCCTAATTTGGGATAGTGCAATTAGTTGGACAATATTTTTCTTTATTTGTAATTATATTTCTAATTGTAGTATGAGAATATATATATATATATATATATATATATAATTTGTAAGTAGTTATAGCATTGGTGTGTTAACCTCTTTGCTTCATGAGTATTGTACCTGTTTATTGTTTTGTTGTACATTTGTTGGGTATATAAGTTAAAATCCTCATTTGTGCACCTTTTCCCATCGGTCCCATTGCCTCATCCTGTCCCACCGCCTCACTAATCACTGTCGCTCCCTTTTTTGTGTTTCGACAATTTATTTAGACAATTGGTTGTCTTTAAACTCCTAAACCCTCATTGCCACCTCCTCACCTAACTCATGTCGTACAACATAGCCACCGTTGATGATCCGCTATTTAACTCTATGCTTTTGGTCCCATTTGTTGATTGTGATGTTAACATTATTTGGCATGGTTCCGGTTCTAGTTAACCCTTTAGGGTTTTCAGGATCGATTACTTTTTGTTTTTTGAACTTTACGGCTTTATGTTTTTGTAGCCCTTTTGGGTTTAACCCTCGTTTAAGCCTATAGGGTTTTTCGGTGTGAATGCGTTAAACGTTATCAGATTTATTTCATGCTTTTGTGGGTTTGGTTGGTTCTATTACGATGAGTCTACTCATGGTTTTGTGGTTTTGGTTGGTTTGCTAATGATGATTCAACTCATGCTTTTGTGGTTTGGTCGGTTCGGTGACGATGAGTCTATTTTCATATGAGAATCGTTTTGCATGTCCATGTAATGCCTCGCCTTTTCATATTTTCCTTAATTAGAAAGTGTAATCGTATTTGTATTTATGGAAACTTGTATTCGTATCGCATTCGTATTTCATTCCCAACCTTGCAATCCGAGACTTTGATCGTAATAAAATTCATACTTAGTACATACTTGTCTTACATGCATATGATCATTAAATACATGTTCACATACAAACCGATACTTGTTATACGTGCAAATACTCATACATACATATCGATACTCAAAATATACTTACATACATGTTATACACTTAAAAACATGACAAAACACCAAGTTTTAGCTTAAAACGAAGGAAAAAACAAAGTTTAGGGACCAAATTGCAAAATCTGCCAAAATGAGCATCTGGTGGGGCGCGAGAGGCTAAGCCCTTTCCTCTCGCGGGGTGCGAGAGGCCTTGATCCGCAGTAAGTTGTTTCTTGCGTACGGGTTGGTCCATTTTCACACCTTTTTTCACACCTAATCACCTCTAAACCTCATTTAACTCAAAACCCTACTAAACCACTATATAAGCAAGCTTCCTAACACTCATTTTCAATTTCCAAACTCCTATACACTCTCAAAACACTCCCAAATCAGTTGTAAACTCAAAAACAAGGTAGAAAACCTTAAGTACAAAAGTGAGTCCAAACTCACTTTTCTTTATCTTTTCTTCATCAATCTTCCTCTACAAAGCTTGGAACACCTCTAGGATTGTTTCCCGGGTTTTCCATGGAAAATCAAGGTGGAACATCACCATTTTGAGTTCTAAACTTTCTGTTTTGGAAGAACTTTTATAAACTTTGTTTTTCTTAACTTAAGCTTGTTCCTGCATATTCTAAAACCTATCTAAGGTTATGAGACTTGTTAGGAACAAGGTTTTATGAGATTAAGAGGTGTAAACATCTCCAAGCCTTCTGTTTTGATAGGGTTATCAACCCACAAGTGATGAAACCATCCAAGCTTGACAAAGCTTGTGTTTTGGTAAAGGTGTGATTACTGGGAAGCCATCCTACTTTCAATCCACTACCTCATTTGATGATTTCTATGTGTAACCACTAAATTATGTTCAACCTTCAATTGAGTAACAAGGCTACGACACGTCCCCAAACATTACCATGTTCGGGATGCACACACCTAGCTTGCTTACTTGGTCTATACATAGTTTAGTGAAGTATTTCTTTTTATTCCATTTTCATGACCATCCGAATTGTCCTTGTAACAATTTGTGTGTTGGTGAATCTTATGAAAGAGGTTAAAGGACGGTTATCCTCCTACCTCCATGCATGACATCTATGAAATCTATGACTTATATGATAGACTTAATGATATATTATCTATTATATACGTAAATAGATTTATACATAACCGAACTTTTGACAATGATCATATAGTTACTTGTCCTAACATTAGGTTATATTATCTTGGACTTAACCCTCTCGTTACGATTCTAATGGGCACTTAACCCATGAAATCACAACAACCCATACTTGATATATAGTGTTAAAAACGAGTGTTTTAGGGTAGATAATTACTTTCTTGATACATACTTTAATTCCGAATCTGAAACCTCCATTATTATCCCAATACTTACACACCTACGTTTCCTGATGTGGAATAACGCGGTGTTCCATCCTTCAAACTCTCCAACTCTTTACGGATTTATCAAAGAAAGCTTTGCAAAACTGTGAGTACACTCGAAAGCCCCTTTTTGTGAGTTTATGGCTATTTTCTATCTTTAAAAATGTTATTTTTAAGTATTTTTAATTGATTTTTAAATTAAATCAAATAAATAAAAATATAAAAAAAATATTATTTTTTTAAGCGTTGACCGTTGACCGTTTGACCGGTTCGGTCAGCGAAATAAACCTGCGCCGGGTGGGATTCGAACCGGCGACCTCCGTTCGCAGTGCACGCAGCTCTACCAACTGAGCTACGTGACTAACCCGATATAATCTCGTTTTTAATTATATTTATACACTTATTCGATTTAACCGAAATTTCCTTTATTTGCAAAAACGTTTTAATTCAATCGGACCGGTGCTCGTGAAGAGTTTCGAACGCGCGACGTGTAGTTCATGTTGCACACAGTCCACCGCTGGACTGTGTGTCTAACCCGGTTATTATCTCGGTTTTTATTATACTTAACAACTATCTGTTTTAAACCCGGTTTAGTTCTTGATCAAAAGGCATGTTATTACACAAGGCGTGCGTGTAGCAGGAATCGAACTCGGGACGTGTGTGTGTAATTTGCACACAGTCCACCGCTGGACTGTGTGTCTAACCCGTTTAAAATACCGTTTTTAATTAATCTTATGTTATGTTATGACTTCATCTTCTTCGTCGATTTACACAGCCAGCATAATCCGACTTGTTATGATTGATTTATGTCTTATACAATTTTCAGACATTAACAGTAATTTAAAAGTAGAGAATGAAGAGAGTTTAAGGAAAAGAATATACCGGTTGATGTTGTTCACAGAAATCCGGCGGAGGTTCGTCGGTACTGAAAGTGAACTCCGGCTGTTGAAACCAATTAACAGCGTTGATCGATTATTTATGAAGTTGAGTCACTTAAACAAGGTTTAAAAGAAGTTAGGATATCATACCAGTTCACAATGTGATTCCGGCAGTTTCAGAAGTTTTCCGGCGAAGATAATATTTTCGATAAACGTTGACTAGAATCGATTCTGATGGTGGAGTTGTGTTAGAGACTGATTAATCACATGATTTAAACAGAAAGAGTCGGAGGAAATACCGTGAGAATGTGAGTCCCGGTTTTCCGGTGACTTGCAGAAATTTTCCGGCGAACTGATTCAGATGATCTTGTGGTTCAAAAATGCGACGAAATTGAAATTGAGTATTGCTATGATAGCTCTGAATCGCGAGAATGGTCTGAAGCTTGAGTTAAATCAGAACTTTGATGAACTTTCGGTTTCAAAAACCGAAAATGATGAGACTTAAAGTTCAATCAATTTTAACTTGATTAGAAACCGTCATACATCGGTTATAAGCTGAACAAGTGAATTAAACAACGATTTGACGATTGGTTTGCCGTATACCGTTTTTCAGATGGCACCATCGGTTCAACTGAGTTTGTGTATAAGTTTCATTTGTGTTCCTAGAGTTAACAGAAAACACATTGTGGCGGAGTGGTTTAGGGAATGAATGTTAAGTTGTTAAAGAGTCTTGGCTGACCCGGGTTCGAGTCCCGGCAGCTTCATATATTTTTTATTTATTTTATTTTAACTTTTTATCAAATATAATTTTTATAGTTTAGTTTATTTATTAATTATGTATCGTTTTAACTCAAAATAATCATAAATAATTAATGAAACTTTTATAACTTGGTACTTGATTACAAAACGGAGCGGGTTTGGAGACCCGATTTTTACAAATGTTACAGTATCCCCTACTTTTAGGAATTTCGTCCCGAAATTTAAGTAGTTGAAGTAGTAGGAAAAAGATGTGGGTATTTTTCATGCATTGAGTCTTCACGTTCCCAAGTAAACTCAGGTCCCCGTTTCGACTCCCAGCGTACCCTAACAATTGGAATGCGACTTCGTCGAAGACGCTTCTCCCCGTAGTCCATGATCTCCACTGGTCTTTCAATAAAATGCATGGATTCATCAATCTGAATATCTTCCAGCGGAATATGGAGATTCTCATCAGCGAGGCACTTCTTCAAGTTCGACACGTGGAATGTGGGATGAATCCTGTTGAGTTCTTCTGGTAGGTCAAGCTTGTATGCTACAGGACCTACTCTTTCGAGTATCTTGAAAGGTCCTACGTAACGTGGTGCTAGCTTCCCCTTTTGACCAAAACGAACTACTCCCTTCCATGGTGATACTTTTAAAAAGCACATGATCACCAATGTTAAACTCCAAAGGCTTCCGTCGTTTATCTGCATAACTCTTTTGTCGACTTTGAGCTGCTAGAAGATTGTTTCGAATTTGATGGATCTTATCTGTGGTTTCTTGGATCAATTCTGGACCAGTAATTTGTGCTTCCCCAATTTCGTGCCAACATACAGGAGATCGGCACTTACGACCATATAAGGCTTCAAAAGGTGCCATGCCGATGCTCGAATGATAGCTGTTGTTGTACGAAAATTCAACTAATGGTAGGTGGGCGTCCCAATTTCCCTTGAAGTCTATGACACATGCTCTAAGCATATCCTCAAGAGTTTGAATGGTACGCTCAGACTGTCCATCAGTTTGAGGATGATAGGCGGTACTGAGGTCTAATCGTGTGCCCATAGCGGATTGTACTGCTTGCCATGTACGTGAGGTGAAACGACCATCACGATCAGAAATAATACTTAATGGTACCCCATGCCGGCTCACGATTTCGTTGATATAAATACGTGCAAGCTTTTCGTTCTTGAAATCTTCGCGGATAGGAATAAAGTGAGCTGATTTTGTAAGTCGGTCTATAATCACCCATATAGTGTCATACCTACCAGAAGTGCGAGGTAACCCGGTAATGAAATCCATGGTTATATTTTCCCACTTCCATACAGGTATTTCTGGTTGGACTAGAAGTCCTGAGGGTCTTTGGTGTTCAGCCTTCACCTTGGAACATGTGAGACACTTGGAAACAAAAACGGCAATATCCTTCTTCATTCCAGGCCACCAATAGGTGTATCGTAGGTCTTGATACATCTTATCGGCTCCTGGGTGTATAGAATATCGCGTTTTGTGAGCTTCATTCATAAGAGTTTCACGAAGATTGTTGTGGTTTGGAATCCAGATACGATCTAAGTAATACAGGATACCGTCTGATTTAGTTTCAAGTTTTAGCTCGGCTCCACAGGACATCTCTTTTCGTACATCTTCTTCTGTTATTGAAACGTGTTGAGCTTCTCGAATTTGATCTTTAATGTCGGTTATAATTTGCGAACATAGAAGATGAATGGAGTTCGCATAACCCTTTCGACTAAGTGCATCAGCCACCACATTTGCTTTACCAGGGTGGTATCTAATTTCACAGTCGTAATCATTCAGGAGTTCGACCCATCTTCGTTGCCTCATATTTAACTCTTTTTGATTGAAGATATGTTGAAGACTCTTGTGGTCAGTGTATATTTCACACTTAGTACCATAGAGATAATGTCTCCATATCTTAAGAGCGAATACAACGGCTCCAAGTTCTAGGTCATGAGTGGTGTAGTTCTTTTCATGTGTCTTGAGTTGCCTCGAGGCATAAGCTATGACTTTTCCTCTTTGCATGAGAACGCAACCTAATCCTTGCCCTGACGCGTCGCAATAGACTACGAAATCATCACAACCTTCGGGAAGAGTGAGGATTGGTGCATCACAAAGTTTTTGTTTAAGAGTTTGAAAAGCTTCTTCTTGCTTGGGTCCCCATACGAATGGTTTTCCCTTATGGGTTAAAGCCGTGAGTGGCACAGCAATGCGAGAGAAGTTTGAAATGAACCGACGATAATAGCCAGCTAGTCCAAGAAAAGATCTTACTTCAGTTGGTGTACGTGGAGCTTGTCATTCTTGAACTGCTTTGATCTTTGAAGGGTCAACATGTATTCCTTTGTCATTGACTACATGCCCGAGGAATTGCACCTCTTTTAACCAGAATTCACATTTAGAGAACTTGGCATAAAGCTTTTCCTTTTCTAGGAGTGCAAGAACGAGTCGAAGATGACGCTCATGATCAGCTTTAGATTTTGAATAAATAAGAATATCGTCGATGAAGACTATAACAAATCGATCAAGATAAGGTTTGCAGACTCTGTTCATTAGGTCCATGAAGACAGCTGGTGCGTTGGTTAATCCAAAGGGCATAACCATGAATTCATAGTGGCCATAACGAGTTCGAAAAGCAGTCTTAGGGACGTCTTCTTCATGCACTCTAAGCTGATGATAGCCAGATCGAAGATCGATTTTCGAAAAGCAGCTGGCACCTTGTAGTTGGTCAAGAAGATCATCAATGCGAGGTAAAGGATAGCGATTTTTGATGGTTAACTTGTTGAGCTCTCTGTAGTCGATGCACATACGAAAAGATCCATCTTTCTTCTTTACAAAAAGGACAGGTGCACCCCAAGGCGATGAGCTAGGTCGTATGAAACCCTTGTCAGTCAACTCTTGTAATTGACTGGCTAGCTCTTACATTTCAGAGGGGGCTAACCTATATGGAGACTTTGCAACTGGTGTAGCACCAGGTATAAGATCAATACGGAATTCGACGTCTCTTACTGGAGGAAGTCCTGAAATGTCGTCAGGAAAAAACTTGTGGAAAGTCTTTTACTACAGGAATATCTTCAAGTTTCTTCTCTGTGATCCCCTTCTTGATGATATGGGCTAAAAACGCGACATAATTCTTGCGAAGATATTTTTGAGCTTGAAGACAAGATATTAAGCTGAGCCCTTTCGACGAGGTTTCTCCAATGATTCGAAGGTTCTATTTCGTTTTGTTTAAGATAGTAAATACGAAAAATTGTTCAACATAATTGCCGCAAATTTGACCTAAAGGCAAAAATATCTTATATGTCAAAACATACTTAGGCCCAAGCTTCAAACAAATGTTAAACCGAGAAAACTTCAAACGGTTTTTAAACCTCAAAACTAAGGTTATTAGTTGGTTTCCAACCGCAACTCATACCGTATATCCAACCCTTAATTGAACCCCTATTTGGTTGCTAAATTAGGTTCAAATTTCTTATTGTAATTATATTCTAATTCGTAAGTATGAAATAACATAGAGCATATATACATTTATAAAGAAGTAGTTATACATTTGTGTTACTCTTTGCTTATGAGTATTTGACTGTTTATTGTTTTTACATTTGTAGGGTGTAAGCTTGGTTCCTCATTTGATTCACCCCATGGTATGCTTGGCCTGTCCACGAACTAAATTAACTTGCTCCTTTTGTTTCGAAATGTATTTAGACAATTTGTCAAACAACCCGCATATGTCCCATAGGTAAATTGGTTGATGATCGTTTTGCTATGTTTGTTGGTTATTTGTTGTTGTGTTTACACATTAATTATGGTTCGGTTTAGTTAACGTTGGGTTTTCAGGTCGATTTTTGTTTTGAACTTCAGGCTTTATGTTTTGTACCCTTGGGTTACCTCGAACCCTTTAGGTTTTTGCGGTGTGGATGCGTTAAACGTTATCAGGATTACATGTTTTGGTATTGGTGTTCGATTGTGGGTCTACTCGGGTTTGGGTGGTTGGTTGAATGAGATTACTTGCTTTTGTGGGTTGGTACGGTTGGTGGTGTGTAATTCAAAAATCTTCTGGTGTCCTTCCCCCTTTTACATAATTCTTATAGGAAGTGTAATGGTAGTTTGTTTTTAAGGGACTTTATTCTTCGCTTCTATTTGCATTCCCATTGCAATTCGGTTTGATCGTAATTTCATTTGACATACTGTCTCATGCATATGCTTTCATGTTTTAAACCGATTTGAACGCTGAAAACTTAAATCTTGGGATAAAAATTCTTACATACAGTACACTTCAAATAAATGACGATAACACCAGATAGCGTTAAACGTGAAACAAAGTTTAGGGAACCCAAAATTTGGTCAAATCTCCAAAAGACATCTGTGGGAGAGAGTAAGCTTTCCTCTCCTTTTGGGGCCTTGATCGCAGAAGTTGCTTGGATCTGCCCCAAATTTTAATTTTATTCTAGACAATCACCCTAACTCATTTAACTCATAACCCTCACCAATTAAGGCCAGTTCTTCAATCCTCTTTTCATTTCCCTCTTATCACTCCAAAAACTTCAACCAAGTAGTAACGTGGCGAAAAACCATGGGAAAACCTCAGACAACCAGTGTAGAAACTATTTTTCATCTTCTCTCAAATCCCTGTAAAGCTTGGACACCTCGTTTTTTCCCATCATTTTAGGAAGATCAAGGGACATCAATTTTGGTTCTAAACTCTGTTTTGGAAGATTGTTTATCTTTGTTTTTCTGTTTTAACTTATAGTTGTTCCAATGCATTGTTGTACAACCTATCTATGTTATGAGCTGAGAACAGGATTTTTGTGATTAAGAGGTGTAAACTCTCCAAGCCTTCTTTTTTGATGGTTATCAACCACAATGATGAAACCATACAAGTGAAAAGCTTGTGTTTATGGAAAGGTTATTCTAGGGTAAGCATCCTTTTAAATCAATACCTCATTTATAAATTGCTATTTAACCATAAATGTACTGGTTCACCTTTTGAGTCACAATGGCTACGCACTTCCCAAACATTCCATGTGGGTGCCCACCTGCTTGCTACTTGGTTATACATTAGTTTGGCAAATTTCTTTTATCATTCATGCCATCCGAATTGTCATGTAAACAATATTGTTTGTGAATTTATGGAGGTAAAGGAGGGTTACCTCCTACGTCATGATGACACATGAAATCAGACGTTATATGATAGACTAATTGATATATATCATACTTGCGTAATAGTTATACATCGATACTTTGACATCGATCCTATGGTATGTCCAACTGGCTTATATTTGGATTAACATCTCGTTACGATCTATCCGGACTACCCTGAATCACACAACCTACTTATTATTAAAAGCGTTTTTAGGTAGAAATTACTTTCTTGATACATATTAATTCCGAAAAATCCATTGTATCAAAACACACTATTCTCATGTGGTAAGCTGTTCCATCTTCAAATTTAATCTTCACGGATTTTCATGAAGCATTATAACGTGATACATACCATTACTTTTAACATGCTTTGCACAATTTTAACATTATAAAACAAAATAACCATCATAATTTTATAAAACCACAAAATCCTTATACATGCTTAAATCTGGACTTGATTTGTATTACTTGAAAGTTCTTATACTGATCGTTTATCATTAACTTGCTCGAGCCTTGTCACACCCCGACCCGCAGCGGAAATAAGAGTCGGGGCATAATTGGGTTATCACCAAAGCACATGACATTTACTATTATGTTTCATAATTAATAAAGTCAAAGTTACATTTTCAACCATCCAAACATGTTCATTCAATACAAAGGAAATAACCAAACATAACAATCCCAATACTAAATCGTTTTATTCCTCTAATCCAGGTCCTATGTGTTCCTAGCTGCTGCTGGTTCACCTGTATCATGTGTAAAATGGGAGTTTTTGGGTCAACATAAGTTGGCGAGTGAACCTTATTAGATAAACATTTGATAATGATTTTATGGTTAGTTTATCAATGAAATATTGTGCATAATCATAGATGAGCAAATGTAAGTAATCAAGTAATGGCAAATAGCAGTCTCAACTATAACATACAATAACACATGGCAGCATACATGAACATACCAATATCATACGATAACTAAATAAATGAACTGTGCGATCAAGGCTCAATCAAACGGAGCCGATCGTATTGCATGTACAGAAAATGTAAAATGAACTGTGCGATCAAGGCTCAATCAAACGGAGCCGATCGTATTGCATGTACTGAAAATGTAAAATGAACTGTGCGATCAAGGCTCAATCAAACGGAGCCGATCGTATGCGGGCACGCCAGGTTCAACGCATAATAAAATGGGGAACAAGCTCAACGCGCATAAATGGGGAGCGGCGGCCTCGGCAATTGCATGTACTGAAATAGATAAATTGCATCCAATAATAACTACTTAACAGCAACAAACTAGATACACATGTTCATGATATGATGTATGCACAATGGTTTAGTTATAATATGTATATAAACAAAGACACATGATACACCCCAAAAACGTGATTAAAACGGGGAATTTGTAAGGTTCACTCACATTGGGTGCGTTGGATTGGAGATGGTGAGATGCGCACGATTTAGATGAGCGGATCGACGAGGAATACTAACCTAAATAATAATGGAAAAATATAATAAATGGATGAATTTTTATTAAGGATTTTAATGAAATTTTTAGATATATTTTTGTGAGTTTATGGCTATTTTCTATCTTTAAAAATGTTATTTTTAAGTATTTTTAATTGATTTTTAAATTAAATCAAATAAATAAAAATATAAAAAATATTATTATTGTTTTTAAGCGTCTGACCGTTGACCGTTGACCGGTTCGGTCAGCGAATAAACCTGCGCCGGGTGGGATTCGAACCGGCGACCTCCCGTTCGCGTGCACGCAGCTCTACCAACTGAGCTACGTGTCTAACCCGATATAATCTCGTTTTTAATTATATTTATACACTTATTCGATTTAACCGAAATTTCCTTTATTTGCAAAAACGTTTTAATTCAATCGGACCGGTGCTCGTGACGAGTTTCGAACGCGCGACGTGTAGTTCATGTTGCACACAGTCCACCGCTGGACTGTGTGTCTAACCCGGTTATTATCTCGGTTTTTATTATACTTAACAACTATCTGTTTTAACCCGGTTTAGTTCTTGATCAAAAAGGCATGTTATTACACAAGGCGTGCATGTAGCAGGAATCGAACTCGGGACGTGTGTGTGTAATTTGCACACAGTCCACCGCTGGACTGTGTGTCTAACCCGTTTAAAATACCGTTTTTAATTAATCTTATGTTATGTTATGACTTCATCTTCTTCGTCGATTTACACAGCCAGCATAATCCGACTTGTTATGATTGATTTATGACTTATACAATTTTCAGACATTAACAGTAATTTAAAAGTAGAGAATGAAGAGATTTAAGGAAAAGAATATACCGGTTGATGTTGTTCACAGAAATCCGGCGGAGGTTCGTCGGTACTGAAAGTGAACTCCGGCTGTTGAAACCAATTAACAGCGTTGATCGATTATTTGTGAAGTTGAGTCACTTAAACAAGGTTTAAAAGAAGTTAGGATATCATACCAGTTCACAGTGTGATTCCGGTAGTTTCAGAAGTTTTTCGGCGAAGATAAGATTTTCGATAAACGTTGACTAGAATCGATTCTGATGGTGGAGTTGTGTTAGAGACTGATTAATCACATGATTTAAACAGAAAGAGTCGGAGGAAATACCGTGAGAATGTGAGTCCCGGTTTTCCGGTGACTTGCAGAAATTTTCCGGCGAACTGATTCAGATGATCTTGTGGTTCAAAAATGCGACGAAATTGAAATTGAGTATTGATATGATAGCTCTGAATCGCGAGAATGGTCTGAAGCTTGAGTTAAATCAGAACTTTGATGAACTTTCGGTTTCAAAAACCGAAAATGATGAGACTTAAAGTTCAATCAATTTTAACTTGATTAGAAACCGTCATACATCGTTATAAGCTGAACAAGTGAATTAAACAACGATTTGACGATTGGTTTGCCGATTACCGTTTTTCAGATGGCACCATCGGTTCAACTGAGTTTGTGTATAAGTTTCATTTGTGTTCCTAGTTGGGCGGAGTGGTTTAGGGAATGAATGTTAAGTTGTTAAAGAGTCTTGGCTGACCCGGGTTCGAGTCCCGGCAGCTTCATATATTTTTTATTTATTTTATTTTAACTTTTTATCAAATATAATTTTTATAGTTTAGTTTATTTATTAATTATGTATCGTTTTAACTCAAAATAATCATAAATAATTAATGAAACTTTTATAACTTGGTACTTGATTACAAACGGAGCGGGTTTTGGAGACCCGATTTTTACAAATGTTACAAGCCTCCCGTTAACATGTATAGCGCTACAGGAGTAACGCACCGCCCGTAGTCTTATGGTCATGTTAAGTCTTTAATTCATGCGGTAATCAAAGGGTTGACTTGTAAAATTGCATGCCTTGATACATTAATCTAGTTAACTATTTTTGCCATGTGGATTCGTTTAAATCTTTTTCATACTTATGCTATATTAAACCTGTGTACTCGCCAATGCCTTGCTGTGTTGAACTATACTTTTAACATGTTGCAAGTTAAGGATGTTAAATATGACGGAATCATAGTAGGGCGACAAAGAAACACATCTAGAATGCTAGATGTTATGTTATTATTTTTTAAACTTGTCGTATTTGAATTTATGTTGAAGTTGAGTTTATGTTGTATTTGACAATTCAATCAATGAAATGAAATGGGTTTGAATTTAATATTGTCACAAATAGTGTTACGATGTCTCAAGCAATCTATTTCGTCTCATTCTGATGTTTCCACCATGGTTGGGGTGTGACAATCCATATTTGTTTTGGATTGGCATGATGTTGTTAGTGAGAATGAAGATGTTTTGGTTACCATATCTTTGTGAACCTGTGTATTTTGTGTTTGGTTTTCCCAGTTAACCATTTAGGGTTTTTAGGTTTTGGTTAACCATTTATACGCTGGCTTTTGTGGGTTTCTTTGCTTCGATGTTGAGGAGTCTCTTCTTATCAGACAAGTGTTTAGCATGTTGTCATGTTTGGTTGTGATGATAAACTTTTATGATGCTATCATGGGGTTTGGTTTGTGAGTTAGTCATTGTGGTTTCGGGTCTCTATGAAGATGACTATGGCTTCATTCGAGAGACCCACTTGCTTGATGAGATTAGCACACGCACATACTTCGGTTTGCCCAATGCGTGTCTATAACAACTGTGATGGCTTTTTGTCATAAGGCATGACAACGTTTGTTACGTCCATGACAAAATTATGAGTTGTTACCTTTGGAATGTTATTGGCTTTTCCTTTATGAATGGGGTTGTGATTTACAAGTTAATTATTCCGAGCCTATGGTGTACTAATAAACCACAATATATTGTGTGTTGTTGATTTTGTTAGTTTGTTGCTTTGTCATACGGCTTGGCAAACTTCGTTGCAGCCATGATAGAATTATGAGTTGTTAGTTTTGGAATGTTTTTTGGGTTTTGCTTTGTGAATGAGAGTGTGATTTACATGTTAATTATCATGACCATATGGTAAACTATTATAAACCACAATATATTGTGTGTTCTTTATTTTGCTACTTTGTCCTTTTGTCATAAAGGTTGGTAAACTTCGTTGCAGTGATGCTAGAATTATGGGTTGTTATCTTTCGAGTAGTTTCGTTTTTTTGCTTTGTGAATGGCGTTGTTATTTACATATTGTTTGTCGTTGTTTTTGTCACTTTTTGTTTGTGCATGGCAAGACTACAACAATATTCAAGAATGTAGTTCAAATTGGATGCAAGAAGATAATGGTTCTTTATCGGATTACTGTTAGGGGTATCAAAACCTTGTAAAATGAAATGGATTATGCATCATTATTGTTTAGGAACCAATCAAGTGGAGAAGGGTGGTGAATATGTGATTTCAAAGATATTTTATCATGCACAAAAGAAGATTCATGAGAATTCTAATATTCGTGTTGTACTCAAAGAATCAGATTCCAAAACTCCAATGATCAATGCTTCTGATCCAATAGGGCCATGAAAGACTCTCTTATATGAACATGTCGTATCTGATTATGTTATCCATCCCCACCACATGTTGGTAACAGGTCTTTTAACATCAAGATATTTTTACAGAATGCTATGTTTAAGCGAATCGACAAACTTTTTCATACGTCTTCAACAAATCTAGGAACATATTCTCTTTTGATGAGATACAAAGGGAATTTCGAGAAACACGCTATGCGCACGTAATGTAGCCTAGAAATATGTTAACAACTAGGATAGATTATGTAATACGCATGTAAGAAAATGCAATCAAATATGTTTATGATTGTGGACGTATTAATTTTTTTATTTATATAAGGTGATGATGTTGATTCTCATCGTAATATGTTTGTGCTATTTGACACGGTCTTACGTTCCACCGCAACATAGAAGGGTCTACTAGTAGTTATATATACTATGTTGTTTAACCCACCAAATTGTTTTCACCAAATGAGTATCTCGTAGATAAACCATAGTTAGCAGTTTTATCTATAATTGACATTCTAAGATCATATACCAATTTACTGAAAACAAAATCCTTAATAGAATAATATCATTGAAGGCATCCATAGATATATTATTGTTCTCATCCCTCATTCCATTTTGATGAATGATTTGAGTCGTGGTCTTTCTACTATTCTCATCTTGCTGGCAAACATAGACATAAATTGACATCCCACTATTGGGCGAGAGAAAATCCCTAACATGTATGAGTTGACTGACGTTGACTTTTCTAATCCCACCAAGTGTGTAATCAATCCAAATAAGTTGATGGTCCTTCGTGTATGGGGCATAAGCAAAGGGGTCAAGAGGGTATGTTAATTCTATGTTCACATAATTTGTTGAATTTTGATATATGTAAAATGTTAGTTTTTTTTAAAGAAAACACAAGTTTGACCCTCTAGTTGTAATCGGTAGTAAGAAAACCTTATGATGACTCTTCGACTAAAAGGTTCTGATTCCACCCTTACTTGGGGTTTAATTTTAAAGGACTTTTTTTTTGTATTTGGGTTATAAATGTTTTGAGTTTAAAACTATAGTTTATGAATTTTGGTGTGAAATTTCATTATTTATTTTTTTGCTAGAAAATAGAAAATATACTCACTAATTAATCATGAGTGGACCGAGGTAGTAGCTTGGGGGATCCTTAAAAAGAAATTACTGTAATTTTTATAAAAAATCTCAATTGTCCCTTCTAAAGATATGATTAACGCCCTCTATGCCCTCGATCCCCACTAAAAGTTTGGCATCATCTGGGTAAGCTTCACGGTTGCACTTAAGGAAAAAAAATTATAGGTCTGCGACTATTACTTTAACCTTTTCAGTACACTTAGAAGCTAAAGTGACGGTATGAAGCATCTATTTTAATATGAGACGATCTTCTAGATAATGGTATAAATCATTCGAAGAGATAAAAACAAACGATAGTGTGTTATGCTTTTTCTAAGTTGTAAAGTAGTCCTTGTCAAATGGAGGACATTTTCCAATGGAGTAAGCATAATGTTAGTTGCTGGTCCTAGCAAAGTTTGAGTAGGAGGGGTTGGTGGTGGAATGAGAAACTTTTGCCACAATTAATATTTACAAAAATACATATATTTTGTATTAAAATGAATTAAAGAATGATTACTTTGTTTTGTGGAAAGTCACGGTAATGGGATGGTGGTTTGCGTCATAGATTGTCACGTATAGATCATGGAATGGTGGTTTGTATGGTTTAATCTATGACAACCATGATCATCTTTCAATTAATTAGGGATTTTGATTAGTGGGGAGGATAGAAGATAATAGTGGAGGTCATGGCAATGATATGAAAATGATGGTGGTCATTTGAATCATGACGACACCACATAGCCTAATAAGTAAAATGACAAATTAACATAAAACACGCTTCATTTTTCTAAATATGCATCATCTATACTTTTGAAATGTTGTTACTAAGTTTGTTGTAGTAAAAGTTTTGTTTTTTGTTCTAAAACTAGTATTAAGCACCATATGCGTTGTGGCGGGGCCACCAACGCTGAACTTGCGGCGTGTTAATGCGAATAATTTAGATCGAAACGTAAAACATAGAAAAGAATAACTAAGTTGATCTAGGACTCGCGTGTTGTGATGAACCTATCAAACGGGAAAAAATAGATGACGCAAAAACGTTGATCCACACACACACGTTGCGTGGTGTTAACTCGCAAAATTTATAACAGAATGTAAAACGAAAAATCTGAGTAAGATGAAAAGTATAGGGATCAAAGTTGATAGTACAAAAGTTGTGAGGTTAGATTGCAAAAGATGAATGTTTTGGTGTTACAAGTCAAAAAACAAATAGTTTTGGATTAAAAGTGAAAAAAATAAAACATCCTAAAGCATGAGGTTCACACCTCTATACACACAAATTTTATAAATTAAGGGTAACTAAATGGTTGTAATGCTAATTATAGATTGAATATAAAAATGTATTTATAATTTTACTAATAATAATAACAATAATTTTTTAGACGACTAATGGGACACAACTCCTAATCAATTATCACCTTGCTTGAGACCCCAAGATCTTCCATTAGGAGGCAACAACCTCCTACAAGTGAGCTAACCCATATTGGTTTACTAAGGCTAGGTTATAACCCTCATGACATTCCAATACGTGTAATGTCACCCACCTCTAATCCACCATCCAAAACCACTAAGGGTGTGGTCATGTCATGAACCAAACCGTTCTTCTTTATTTTTTTAATATATTTTTGTCTCAATTCACACAAACCACCATCAATTAAGGAGTGACGACAGTGTACCATTTAATTAATAGTTGTATATGACAAATAATTTCCCTAACACACGTCTCCACACCCCATAGCGGCATAATAATTAGACAACTACTATTTTAAGTAAGGAAAAATGTTGCTAAAAATTCTTTAATTAAATGATTTTGTAATTATGTTGATTCTATTCAATTTGATAATTGAGTTTGTTTTGATATCTATTTTTGATAATTAATCGGCAAAACCGTTAAACTCTTGATTTAACATTGCTTTATATTTATATAAAGAAAATTCACTAAATAGCAATCTACCTAAGTCTGGTAAAGTTTGATAACTTGGTAATAACATTTCTTTTTGATATATGGTTAAATCATATATGTAATATAATGTTGTCATGAGTGAAAGTCTACGCTAGACTCACTATTACACAATATTATGTCGTGGCTAAGTGAGTGGCGGTGAGATGGCTCACCATGGCCGTCCCCATTAGTCTGATGCAAAATCGCTCTTCTATTTAATTTATATATCCATCAAATCCCTTTCTATTTAATTTATATAGCCATCAAATGTTTTATACGCAACATTTTTTAAACGTGTAATCACTGTCACTTAACCATTACATATCTTTAGTAAGTGTAAGTGTCAGTGATGAAAGCATGTTGCCTACGTGACGCACTTTCACTGCCATTATCACTATAAGTCTAAAACTATCACTTGAGCATTACATATGACATATGACTTCCATTTAAACACCAGAACAGCACATTGATTGGCTTCTTGATGAAAGCTATATTCAAGAACTCAAGTCTATGTGTGTTCTACATAAAAAAAAAACTAGAACCATAGCCCATAGAGTGAATCTAATTAATATAATCAGACAAAAACAAAGTATCATTACAAGGACCAAAAGGCAAAAGGCTTTAGTTATAAAGAAAATGTTAATCTCATTTAACAGTTAAATCGATTTACAATTTATCGTTACTAAACTGGCCCATCAAACAAAGTATACTTACCAAAATAGATAAAAATAAAGTAAATATATATACTATTGTCTATTGAACCGTATGCCCAACTATCTGTATTCACTTTTCACTCACGTATCATAAATAAACGTACGCCCAACTATCAAAATTCAATACCATGCGACATGGATTCGTGTAGTAGTGTTTTATTCATGTATATGATACGCAAAGGACGCCACACTACTTGAGTTTTGCTATTTAATGCATTACACTAATTTATTACTTATCACAAGGTGAGATCTTTATGCAACCGTGATATTTTTATCGATAATCGTGATCCAAACATATCAAAGATATTTAAAATCAAAAGATCCATCAATGTTTTGTAGTTGATTCATAAGATCAATCTTATGATGGTGTTGTGCAACATTCTTAACTTAGCAAAATGTCAAGATGTGACTTATACCGCGTCGCAGTTGCAATTGTATTTGTACCACTAACTATCTTATATTAAAAATAAAAAAAAAGCTAAAATATTTTATCTTTATCTACTTTAGTTGTTTTATTGGGTAAAAAAGATCCTCCACGGGTCAACAGAACTCGTTTTAACTATATGATAATTCAAACTTACACTCCAAACAAACTAAAATTACTAAAATAATTGTAACTAAAAAATAAAGATAGCTAATGCATTACTTTTGCTTAACGATAAAGCCCAAGCTAGGATGAACACAGTTTCGGTAAGCCCAGCACCAAGAGAGTTGGTCTTCTGTACCTCTTCTTTCATATCTTCATACTCACATTCCATAAATCTTTCAAAAACACAACATTAAATTTATCTTTTTTAATTTTTTTTCCATTAAACTCTCTTAACTCATCTACACATATTTAACTTCCAAGTTTTCATTTACATCTAACTTACTCCTCCTTCACCTAATCTCTATATGTGTACTCACACATACATATATATATAGACACATGTTTGTAAGTATGTATATCTTCATCTTTCTCTCTTCGTTCATCGGAAAACATGGGGTCTTGCCGTGGTGTGGGCGTCTTCTCCAGCCGAAATGGTCGCCTTCATCCTTTTGTTTTCGGGTTTGTGTTGCGGGGTTGTCTTCAAGTGGAAGCTGCCACCAAGAAGTATCAGTTTGATGTGAGTCACGTCCACGCCCATTTATATAACGTTTAACCTATAGCTCGTGTCGGGCTGGATTAATAAAACCAAACACAACTCATGTAAACCATTTATCTAAATGAGTCAAACACCAGGTTGACAAGTTATAATAAATGGGAACTATTTTCAAAATGCCTTTAAATGGGTTGATAGGTCGGCTTGTTTTATTAAACGTGTTGTTAAACACAATAGACATAATTCAAAACCTAATTATTTTCGGGTCGTGTCAGAAATCACCACACTTAACCTGTTTTGTTTACCATGCATCCTTTTCAAAAAGCTTGCTAATTTGTTTTTCGAGTTTTCACGTTTTATGAACAGGTACAAGTGAGCAATGTGAGCCGGTTATGCCACACAAAGCCGATTGTGACTGTAAACGGGATGTATCCTGGACAAACTATTTATGCCCGAGAAGGCGATAGAGTCATCATCAACGTCACAAATCACGCACAATACAACATGTCAATCCATTGGTAAATTTCACAACTATTGATCATACATTCATACTGACTTTTCATAATGATCCTATTAACGATTCTATCCTTCGGGTATCCAGGCACGGGTTGAAACAATACGCAAATGGATGGGCAGATGGACCGGTCCTTCTTAACACAATGCCCAATCAAGACGGGAAGCAACTACGTTTACGACTTCAATGTTACGGGCCAAAGAGGGACATTGTGGTGGCACGCTCACATTCTTTGGCTCCGAGCCACGGTTTATGGTGCCATTGTCATTTTGTCCCCACAAGGAACCCCATACCCGTTCCCAAAGCACGACAGTGAACAAGTCTTGGTGTTTGGTAAACCCGTTAAACACTCACTTCTGTGTAAATCGCGTTTGATTTATGTCGTTCTAACATACTCGCGTATATGATCTAGGGGAATGGTGGGCATGGTGATGTGGAAGAGATTGTGAAGCAGGGTAATGCCATGGGTTTACCACCCAACATGTCCGATGCCCACACCATCAACGCAAACCCGGTCCTCTATTCCCTTGCTCCGATAAACGTAAGACGATTAGTATCGTATAGTGAAGAAAAATGAATGTATTAGTATTCTTAGTATCGTTTTCGGGCTTTTCAGATACATTTGCAATGGAAGTCGAGTCGGGGAAGAAATATATTCTAAGGATTGTAAACACCGCCCTCAACGAAGAGCTCTTCTTCGCCATTGCAGGCCACAACATGACGGTGGTTGAGATCGATGCCGTCTACACCAAACCATTTACCACCTCTGCGATACTAATCGCTCCTGGTCAGACGGCAAATGTTTGGTTAATGCAAATAGTGCTTCAGGGCGCTACTTCATGGTAGTCCGCCCGTTCCAAGATGTTCCGATTCCCGTTGATGATAAAACCGCCACTGCAATCCTCCAGTACAAAGGCGTTCCCAACACGGTTCTCCCGTCACTCCCGCAATTACCATCACCAAATTACACTGCATTCGCGTTAAGCTACAACAACAAGCTTCGGAGCCTCAACAGTCGTAATTTTCCGGCAAATGTCCCATTGAAAGTCGTCCGGAAGCTGTTTTTCACCGTTGGGTTAGGAAAAAGCGTGTGTCCTACGTGTGTGAATAGAACCCGACTTTCGGCTTCGTTAAACAATATCACGTTTGTCATGCCGCAAACAGGCCTTCTCCAAGCTCACTACTCGAAGATGAAAGGGGTTTTCACCCTCGATTTTCCCGATAAGCCACCAACGCCTTTTAACTACACCGGTGCACCCCTAACGGCAAACCTTTTCACTTCTCACGGAACCAGACTGAGCAAAATTGCGTTCAACTCAACGGTGGAGCTCGTGATCCAAGACACCAACTTACTAAGTGTTGAATCCCACCCGTTTCACCTTCACGGCTACAACTTCTTTGTGGTCGGAACAGGTGTCGGGAATTTTGACCCCGCTAAGGATCCTTCGAAGTATAACTTAGTAGATCCGCCGGAGAGAAATACCGTCGTGTGTTCCGACCGGTGGCTGGTCGGTCATCCGTTTCAGAGCTGATAACCCAGGTGTTTGGTTTTTCCATTGTCATTTGGAGTTGCATACCGGGTGGGGATTGAAGACGGCGTTTGTGGTGGAAGATGGGCCCGGGAAAGACCAGAGCGTCCGTCCTCCGCCCAAGGATCTTCCACCGTGTTAACTTTAAATACCACGCGCATTATTTCTCTTGAAAATAATTGTAAATTTGCAAGTGTGTGATAAATGTTAACATCTCAATTGTTGATATTGAAACTATATGATTGACTCATCATTTTTATGCAAGTAACTACAAGAAGCATACTAGTATAACCTTGTTTCTATATGTTACAAATGCATACATAACTGTTTAACCAACTAAAGTTTTCCGGTAATGTGAGCCTCGCGTTTCCTCAACGTGGAAGAACTCAGTTTTTCTCCACTAGATTCTTCAGAAACGAGATTTACAACTTCAGCCTGTGTATAGAAGTAACACCCGCATTCAGCCATTGTTTAAAAATACGTACAGAATATGCACCTTTAGCTGCCAGAGGCCTCTCTCGGCTCTCTTCTCGTTAACCAATAATCCACCCGGTAGAGTCACCTGGCTGACAAAGAATCGCGCGTCACAAGATACCCAAAACAATGAAACGTCAATTTGTTATAATAAAGTAAAAACGACTCAACTAGACTACAAAGAAAACCTGACAACGATGGCATCGAGATTCTTATCGACAATTGAAGGGCCATAAGGATCTGTGATATGTACAGCTTCTACTGTCAGATTAGGCTTGATAGACTGAAACAATAAGAAAGAACAAGTTCGGTAATTCACTCATAGTCATAGGGTATGTATACTATTAATGGTGGAAAAATTCAGTAAGTCACAAAGAGGGCACCTTAATGAAATCTTCAACATTTTTGATTCTCTGTTCAATAGGCATAATAAGATGAGCAAACTACAAGATAACGAAATTTAAAAAATTACTCACTAGACATTGGTTGGAATCATGATTGTCAGGCGCGAGGTGCATGCGACGTATTGCTCTATGTATAGCCAAAAAAGCTTTATTTACAACCAGAACTTGCATTTCTCTCATATGTTTTACATATCAATCTTTTTATCAAACAAACCTTTGTTTTTACATATCAGTCTCCTACAAGCCCACAAACTTTGACCAATTTTAACCCAGAAGTACACAAAGTTTTGTGCGCTTCACGCATCATGCGCGCCTTTTTAAACCAAGGTTGGGATAATCCAGAGTCAATATAGCTCTAGCATCACCAAATTAATGCCATATATAACCTTATGAACATCTGCAATTATGATATGAAGTAACTGAACAAAAAATGAGCAAGATCAAACCTGTTTTTTAGACAACAAAGATCCATCAAGAACACCGACCACAACTCGATCCCTAGCTAATTCTGCAGCCGCCTACAGTGATCATTCAAACCTTTCATATCTCAAATACATTTAACAAAAAAACCTATCATAATTCATACAAGTACAGACTGTGAGTATGTGTTATGAAGCAGTAAAAGTATATGCTAACAAACCTTGAGAAGAAGGCGATGACCGTCGTGTAAGCGATCAAAGGTACCTCCTAGAACAACGGATCCATAGGAATTTGGTGGAGATAATATTGATGAAATAGGTACAAATGTTGAATATTGAGTCTTTGATTGTCATATTATCTAATGGATATGTATTTGTGCACTCTGTTACAACTAACAGATCATTTTAAGTTTTTAACCTAACAAAACAAAGTGAAAATATCACAGAGATGACAATCATTTCACCCGAATAATTCATCTACGCAAAATTGATATCCTGAATTACAATCATGTACGCATATTGAATATTGTGAAACAGAATTGAATCTTATGTAAACGATTACGTTGCTAATTCACCGATGAAAACGAAGTCAAAAGGAGGGATCAAACTGTGAAAGTGAAATGGAATTGACACTGATCAGAGATTTACAACTTCAGCCCTTTTACTTTTTGCAAAAGAACATATATGTTCTTAGTTTGATTTTGAAAAATCAGGTTTATTCATAATTAATTAAATAATATCTTTTCCCACTCACAAACATATTATTAAAATGTAAGATATAAGGGATGAAAATAAACCCTCAAAGATGGAAGCTAGCTTAGTTTTTTTTATAAAATTTTGTGATATGAAGTTATAAGATGGAGGCTCATTGTATATAATTTTAGTTTTTTCTTATAATTTTAATACAGGGAATAAGGTAAGGACTCTATTGCAGATGCTCTAACACATCCAAAGAGGCAAATGGATTCCAATACAAACATAATAACATTTTGGCTTAGTTTGATTCCAATACAAGTTTACTATGAAACCAAATTTTGTATGGTGAAAGTAGATCTATCTCCAAATATCATATTGTATTATATTTTTTATTTCATTTCATTTCAAAAATGTCTAAAAAGAATATTCATCGAATATATATGTAAATATGTATTAATAATTAAGTTAAACTAAAGTACCACCACCACCGCCACCTGTCCATCTATCAGCCGTCTATCATATTCCTTCCCAATCCAACGGTTCCAAAAGTAGCTTTCGTACAAAAAAAGAGTCAATTATGCGTCCACTCTACGACCCACCCTTGCAAATCTCTCTTCTCTCTCTCCTCACATTTTTCGCTCCAGATATTGCTACTTTCTGTAAGTCTCTCACATCTTCTTCTCCTTCATCATCTACAAATCATTTCATCATTCTCCATTAATAATCAAACTCAAAACATCAACATACAAATTCGCCCTTTCAGTTGTGTATTCCGGTAATATTATTTCTGTTAGTATCTTGATTGCATTTTGTTTTTCTTTTTTCCGATCGATTTCTACGTATAAGTTAATGCGATTGAGTTTGTTGATCGATTGTTTTGTTGATATCTTGTTTCTGTTTAACTTTATTGATCGATCAGTGTTGGTAATTAGTTTCTGAATGCATGAATTGGAGTATGATTGTTGAACAATTTGTGTTATGTTAGTGTTAGTGTTAGGGTTTGAATGTTTAATGTTATCATTTTATAATAATATTTTTATAATTTCCTTGTATCTATCTTCGATTTGGTGATTATTTTTTTTTAATTTATTTAAAGGAATAAAACATATTTTTTATATTAAGTGTCAGATCTCCAGTTAATAATAGATTATTGTTGTGATTAATCAGATCTACTAATTTTACGCCAGATGAAGATGCACATGTGTCTTCTATGTGAATCTGTTAACTCTGATTTTTGGAGAATATAGAAATGTTTTATGTAATGATAATGTTTTGATATTTAATTAGGAGAATTATTAGTTTATGGAACTAGTAAGTAATATTCAAGTCATATCATTTGGGGAGTAAAGTTTCAATTTAGTAGAAATGTTTAGTGGAAAAATAAATTACCATCGAAATGAGCATAGTTTCTTTGTGTAGAAAAAATGGGATGTAATACACATTCTCTCTTCATAATGAGGCTCTGTTCTCAAAAGGTAAATGGGAGAGTTTGATAGTAACATTGTTTTACCGTTAGTTTTTTGAATTGTTGTTTGGTTGGTGAGTTGATGGTAACATATACATTAAACAATTCTGTACATTTGTGTCAACTGTCAACCAAAAGGGTATTTGCTTGTTTTGGCAATTTTCAGTTGATTGTTACATGCATAGTTGTTAAAAGCCATCGCCTCTTGCGCCTAGGCCCATTTTTCAGCCGAGGCAAGGCAAATGCGCTTTAATTCTCCAGGTGATGGTTCAGGCGCAGATTCCGGTGAGACTCTTAGATTCTGGTGAATTTCCGGCCAAATTTTCTAATTTCCGGCTAGATTCCAACCAGATTTCTACTTTTATCTAAGGGAAACTAATTTTCTACACCAATACACTAATGTTTTAGAACTTTTATTACTAAATAGATGATATTAAATGTTATATAACAGCTATTATTTATTGCATTTGAAGAATATTATTATTTTTCTAATACATAACATATTTTTAGCTTTTTATTTTCATTGTGCGCCTTTTTTCCTCAAGCCCACGCTTTTTTGCGCCTAGGCCCCAAGCAAGGCCTACGCGCCATGAGTATGCCTAGCGCCTTTAATAACTATGGTTTCATGTTGTCAATTGTGGTGCCATTGGGATCCAAAGTTAATATGAAAACTAGTACAACTTAAGATCAAACTGTTTTTTGTGATACCCTTTGTACGGTCTAATGTAATTAGGGTTGTGCAACGGGTCGAAACTGGACCGAACCACGAGAACCGAAACCTGTTAAATGGTAAAGATTGGAACTGGGAACCAAACCTTATATAAGCATAGGCGGGTCGGTTCCAAAAAAGGGTTCGAAGGTTTGGGCATGTCACAGTTCTGGGCCAGAACCGTTTGTTTGTTGGATTGTTCTCTGAACTGGGGTTTCCATTTGTGTAGTGGTCTTGACATACATAGTTTAAGCATTGTGTACATTTATATCAGATTACATACATACATGAACCCACATATGCATGTATGCTTGATATAGATTTAATGTATAGGTTCCGTGAACATGGTTCTGTAATATAGATGCATACATACATGGTAGAAGCATACACGGTTCTGTGACAGTATTTTTATACTTTTTTTGCAGCGAAATAGCCTCATATGTTATAATTGTGTTGTATCACAAATTCAAGATTATTTAGATTGCATCATTGTGTTGACAATATTTATTCAATTTATTAAGTGCTTGCATTTTATATTATTCTAAACCAAAATTGATTTTAAATATTGAAGGTAAACATGAATAACCACGAAGGACAAGGAAGTACTCGTGTTGCGCTCAATGAAAGGATTCTCAGCTCTATGTCACGAAGATCCGTTGCTGCTCATCCCTGGCATGACTTGGAAATCGGTTAAAACACTTTTTTTATTTTCCAAATATTGTGTCATTCTTACTTTCAAAAGTCTTGCATTGTTTGATTATACATAACTTTTTCTATTTTGATAAATAGTTTTGAATCATCAAAACTTTGCTATTAAAAGCTGTTTTTGTTGTGATATATTCAGGGCCAGGTGCACCTCAAGTTTTCAACTGTGTACGTTTCTCAACATATCGAATAAAGATGTTATGGAAAGTGAAATTTAGATTCTCTTAAATGTAGAAGTTTCTTCTTAAGTTATGTAAGTTTGTTACAGGTGGTTGAAATCGGAAAAGGTAGCAAAGTCAAGTATGAACTTGACAAAGCAAGTGGCCTGATCAAGGTAATGCTTCTCATTGCTCACTACTCATCCCTGAACACTTTTTTCTGTTTCATTTATCTTCATTTTAGGATGAGTAAAATGCCATTTTTGCCCCTAAGGTTTGGCCAATTTTGCGACTTTCGTCAAAAGGTTTGTTTTTTCGCATCCGGATCCAAAAGGTTTGAAATCTTGCTATTTTCATCCGGCTCGTTAACTTCATTCATTTTTCTCAGTTAAGTCAGAGGTATTTCGTCTTTTTTCTCGTTAAGGGTATTTTGAATACTAGTACATTATGCTAAATGCTTGCACATAAAGTGAAAAAGACCGAATTGCTCTTTAAGTAACCAAAAAAGACGGAAATTCCCATGACTTGACAGAGAATAATGGATGGAGTTAACGATTTGGATGAAAATGGCAAGATTTCAAACCTTTTGGATCTAGATACGGAGAAACAAACTTTTGGACCAAAGTCGCAAAACTGGCCAAACCTCAGGGACGAAAATGACATTTTACTCTTTTAGAATCTATGTTTGCCGGTGCATTGTTGATGGATAAATTTTCAAAATTAGGTTGATCGGATTCTCTACTCCTCAGTGGTTTACCCGCACAACTACGGTTTCATCCCGAGAACCATTTGTGAAGATAGCGATCCCATGGATGTGTTGGTTTTGATGCAGGTACTCTTAAATAGTTATATTAAGATACGATATCATCGAACTTAATTAACCGCATCTCGAATTCAACTCAATTAACACCTAATATACATGTTTTTTACTTCTAATTTCCTGTGTACAGGAACCTGTGCTGCCTGGCACCTTTCTTCGCGCACGCGCTATCGGATTAATGCCTATGATTGATCAGGTAAATTAGTTTTTTTTTTCGTAACCATGAGAACCCATCAGTGAAAACTTACGGGATCCCACCAGGCATGACTTAATTTCAACTTGATCATTTGGAATATGTTTTGTTTTTTATAGGGTGAAGGGGATGACAAAATCATCGCAGTATGTGCAGATGACCCGGAATTCCGTCACTATACCGACATCAAAGAACTCCCGCCACATCGTCTCGCTGAGATCCGTCGTTTCTTTGAGGACTGTATCCATACATTTGTGTAAAAATTAAGAAGTAGAATATAGTATATACTGTATACTATATATTATATGATAGTATAATACCTCTTTATTAATGTCATCATGGTTTTGGCATTCTTAACTTGACGCGTGCAGACAAGAAGAACGAGAACAAATCAGTGAAAGTCAATGACTTCCTCCCTGCTGAAGACGCGGTCAAAGCTATTGAGTATTCCATGTGAGTCGAGAATCTTGCATCTCTTTATGTGTTTGTTCTTTGCATACGTTGGTCTTATGTTTATGCGCGTAAATGTTCGTGATGACAGGGATCTGTATGCCTCTTACATTGTTGAAAGCTTGAGGCAGTGAGTTGATTCGGTTTGTTGGTTTGGAAAGATGTAATATGGTACAGACTCTCAAGAGACTTGAAAACTTGTAATGGTTATAATGGGTGCATGGAGTTATGTTTGACAGATTTGAATGATTATACTATGTTGTTATCTTATATTAATTTTAATTGCAAATCAAGTACACAAGGTTTGAGCAATGATCATTTGCATTATTGATGTATAAAACCTCCAAATGATTATTTTGAAAGGTTATATTATTAATGTTATACTTCATACAGATATAAAAAGTCGGTTAGTCTGGTGAGGTGTTATGTATTACTAATAAGGTATTAATAGTTATTTTACAACCTTATGTGGTGGGTACAATGTTTAGGAGAGTATCACTCATAATAAATAGAATACAATATGAACATTGAATTGATTACAATACAAGCTAGTTAAAAAATTTGAACTATACTAAAAATAATAAAATGGTTCACAACAGGTTACAAACACAATTCCTTTGTAACAAACTTCAATTATTTATGTTCGTTCAAAGTTAGTCAATGTATAACCATTTTCACCAAAAGTTTTCAACATAAATGATACATAAAAACCTTAATGGACACTATTGCAGCTGTGTCAAAACTCATATCAACCTATACTATAAAAAATATAATAAAATCATAATATTATAGTTTGGATCTTTATCCAAGTTTTTTTTATACAAATTTATAAAATTTGGATAAATTTTGTTCCCCACATACCCTTTAGACTCATGCACGAATGTACTTCTCACAAGAACCCGGTTTGACCCTTTACCCACAAAGTACATCTAGGAGTAGCATTACAGGGTACGTGAGATTTATATCCAGTAGTATTAAGGTACGTAGAAAACACGTTTCTCCCATAACGGTTGAGAGTTTCAAGTCTTGTGATGGACAATAATGTAAATTTAGAACTAGTATTAGAGGGTGCATGAATTTGCCATTCTAAAAAAAACATCCACTCGATTTTGCTATGGCCATATCTCCTATTCTACTATAAATGAAATATGTTTTTGATGATTATTTCTAAATCAAATAGGGAATTTTCCATTGGACTACTGATGTAGAGAATACTTGAAATCTGCAGGATTATCATACCATGTGGTCCAAGTGTAATTTTTAATGCTTACATTTTAAGCCCTTTATTAAATTATATTAGCAATTAGCATTATGATTTTATAGCTTTTATAATCAAATTTAATGCCAAAACTCACATAAAATGTATTTTTAATTGCATAAAACCTCTTTAACCTTTTCATCTAAAATGTTCGATTATTATTGAGTTATATAATCTCGCATTTTCATTTGACCCGTTTTCTTTTAGCATATATTTCTTAATTACCCTTTTTACGCGTTAGTACAGCATGCTAATTAGTCAAAACGTGTTCTAGTCAAAGTGAGAAATTTTAACGGCTCTGGCCTTTAATGGTGGTCACTCGTCAAATATACGAGCTGGTTGGTGGTCTGATGTTTGCATTTATGAGTGACCGACGTCTAAAAGCAAGTGTACCATGTAATATGGTCTACAAATTTGTTATGGTTTTTGGGTCATGTTCCACAAGATCTGTCGATTAGGTGCTACTACTTGATAGAGTCTAAAGTTCCTTGCTTTCTTTCATTCATAAAAATTCAATATATAGGATACAATAAGATTCCTTATTTTAGGGAAGAGATAAATAAAATTATAACATATACAATCTTTATGTTTTGAATATATCCTATATCTATTACACCCCGCAGTCGAAGCAAGAGGAGGTCGAATGCTGAGACTGGAACGAAAGTCATCGAACAAGACTTTGGGTAAACCTTTTGTGAAGATGTCTGCTACCTAGAAACGCGCTGGTATATGAAGTACTCGGATGTCAACGCGTTGTACTAGATTACGAACAAAATGTATGTCCAATTCTATGTGTTTCGTCCGTTAATGTTGAACCGGATTTCCTGACAAGTACACGACACTGATGTTATCGCAATATACTAGGCTAGCAGAAGTTAGAGGTTTATTTAATTCAAGTAACAGATTGCGCAGCCAACAAAGTTCGGCCACTCCCCGGTATTCAGCTTCAACGCTTGGCCGAGAAATAACCGCTTGGCGTTTAGAAAACCAGGATAGTAAATTCGGACCAACATAGACACAATAGCCAGAAATGGATCTGCGGGTGTCTGGGCACCCAGCCAAGTCAGCGTCCGTGTATGCACGTAGTGAGAAATCTGAAGCAGAGCCAAGGGTTAAGCCATACGAAGAAGTACGTTGCAAGTACCTAATGATGCATTTCAATGCATTCCAATGATCAATACGGGGCGAGTGCATATGCATGCAAATTTGTTGTACGGCATAACAAATATCAGGTCTTGTAAAAGTTAAGTATTGTAACGCCCCTGCAAGACTTCGATATAGTGTGGGATCATCAAACTCGGGACTAGAAGTGGTACTAAGTTTTGGTTTTGAGTCCACATGGGTTACTACAGGTTTACACGAAGACATACCAGCCCTATCAATGATGTCTTTAGCATAGACTTATTGGGACAAAAACAACTTCCCACCTTGCCGCATGACTTGGACCCCCAAAAAATGACTAAGAGGGCCAATATCCTTCATGTCAAATTCACCAGCAAGCTTAGAGATGAGACGTACCCAGAGCGCATCGGTAGACGTGGTAAGTATGATATCATCGACATATATAAGTAAGTATGCAGTCAACTGGTCGTGATTACAGATGAAGAGAGAGTTGTCACACTTACTTTGACGAAAGCCCAATGTAAGAACAAAATCCGTAAATCTTTGATACCACGCGCGCGGTGCCTGTTTTAATCCATAGAGTGATTTCTTCAACAAGCTGTCACACCCTCAATTTCCACTTGCGGAGTTTTACCGCGAGGCGTGTGAACAAACCAGAATCTGAAGCACTAGTACGTCGAACGACTCTATATGATTTGATAATACGTTTTCAAAAATCATTTGTCGTAGATTTTATATTGTCTTGATTAGTTACCAATATTTAGCGGAAGCATTAGTTTTTAAAGTTGAGCGGAAGCATAAATAAGTAGTGAAGCGGGCGCCAACACAAACGCCAAAACAAATGAAAAACCCAAAACAATATTTGTAAATAAGACTCGATAAAAGATGTCTTGTTCAATGCATGTGCGTGCACCTAGAGCTCCTAGCGTCCTGAGAAACATGTAAAGAAACAAGTGTCAACATTAAAGATGAGTGAGTTCACAGGTTTTCGTAAATTCGTTTGTTCGGTTATGAGTTTGTTTTCCCCCGTTATCCCTAACCCGGGATAACGATTCAGTTCCATTATTCCCATCCTGGAATAATAATGATGTTGGTTCCATTATTCCAATCCCGGAATAATAAGTTGTTGTTTCCATTATTCCAAACCCGGAATAATAAGTTGTTGTTTCCATTATCCCCAACCCGGGATAATATAGTTGCTTCGTAATTAAGTTCAATATTAACATATATAGGTAGCTAGCCTAAAGTTATGTCACGTAAGAGTTCGCGATCGAAGCTGACTGTTGTGCCTCCGTGTTGCCAGGCCTATCACTGACCATGGCGAAGTTAGGCCAAATTATTCACCCGTTGACCATACCCGGTCGGCTAGCGCGACTAGCTCGGATGGGGCTTGTCGGGCCCAGTAGTACTACTTATAATTCCCCCGCTATTAAAACCCAATACTAACGATCCGAGAGATTGACGAGGACTTAAGTGATATAGCTACTTAGTGACCATAACATTACATTAACATCAACTTAGTTACCGAATAGTTATGTGGCGTTGATTTCGTATAACGTAAAGAGATTGAGTTTGAAGAGTGTATACATGTTTCTCCCCCTGTTGTTTAAAAACCGGATAAAGTTAGGGGCCGTGAACTCACCTTTTGTTGCTCGGTTAGTGTAGCAAAGAAGTTGTAAAGGATGGGACCGCTAATTGCGTCCTAACAAACCAATTGATTTCACGTCAGTGTGTGAACACACCAATACAAATTCTACACTTAATTTACGCACAAAGTGATACACACAAACAACATATCTAACTCAAACATGCATGCAAGTATCCTCATGTGAACCTAGTGATCAAAACAACTTATCATAAACATAAACCAATCCATGCCACAATTTGGTGCACACAATCACAAGTTATGAAATTTCAGTTTAACACTCATAATTCAGCTGTTTTCTAGGATTTTTATAAAATAGTTCCAACGTTCCAAAAATTCCAATATTTTTACAGCAGGTGCCACTTATACTGTAGAAATTTATATAATTTTTCCAAGTCCTAAATCTTTACCATTTAACCATAAATATTAATATACTAGGCTGCAGTCAGATTTATCACTTTCTGACTGCAGTCCACGAAAGAATTTATTTAAAAATCACCGATCGTCCAATTAACAAAATTCCAGTTGGAGTTGCCCGGAAATTTCCATACCTAGTTGCTGTACAAAATTCATGACTCAACTCCCTACTGATTTTAAAATCCAACTCGATAAACAACTAACAAAATTTCAGGATTTTCACAGCTTTAGTTACTGAACTTATTTGGCCCTTTAAAAATATCAAACGACTTCAGAAAATTATGAATCCAGCGCCCTTAGATTCGTTATTCAAATCTCTACGTTCTAGACATCAGAAAATCCGTTTTTCGACAACCAATGACCGAGTTACAGCCAGATGAAGTCGGCTGTAACTATTACTCAGCAAACTGTTTCAGCATATCATTATCATAAACTCGCATAAGCCGTTCATATGATTAACCTAGGCGATCAAGAACCGGTTTCCTAATCATAGATCAATACATATA
Organism: Scalesia atractyloides; assembly: GCA_947069175.1. NCBI lineage: Eukaryota > Viridiplantae > Streptophyta > Magnoliopsida > Asterales > Asteraceae > Scalesia > Scalesia atractyloides. The sequence continues at coordinate 26,110,840 of CAMTDV010000013.1, forward strand.
ACATATCCATGCAAACCCTAATCAACATCTTTAGTTTTTACAAACAAACTCAGCCTATACTTTTCAGATTTCAAACAAACATTACTTGCAACCTAGCCTTAACAATCCGAAAACAACACAACCGTTTCATTCAATCATTCAATCCGAAAAACAACAAAATCAGCACACATGTAATCGAATATGATCTTGTAACATATGATGAATTCTAACCTTTAATAACTAGGTAAGTAAGCCGAGACTTGGACAAGAATGGATTCGGATGTTCAAGCAAGATCACGACCGAAGGAATGAGATGAACCACTTGCTGTCGCGACCGAGAGATGATGATGGAGTAGGCTGTTTTGTGATCGAGTAGAGGTGAACAATGGCTGATCTCGCGACCGAATGGAGGTGAACAAGGGCTGCCGACGGCTGTTAACTTTTAGGGTTTTGTGTTGTGAATGAATCATGCATGTGGGTTTGTATATATAGCGCAAAGAGAGATGAGGGTTACGGTTTGGATTTGAATTCGTGGCCGAGGAACTTGGGTTGGTTCGGTTTGGGTTTGGGCTTGATCTCGCGGCCAAGGACTTGGGTTGGTTTGGTTTGGGTTTGATCTTGTGGCCGATTAGTTTGAGTTTAAGGTTTCCTAGAGTCACAAGGAGTTCGGTTTGTGTTTGATCTTGCGGCCGATTAGTTTGAGCTTAAGGTTTGGGTTAGAACTCGGTTCACTCCTAGAGCCACAAGGAGTTTACGGTTGGTTCGTGTCGCAGTTCGGTTCGTGTACATGTTTATTATATATATGTATATTTTGTAACTAACCCAATCACATAATCGCACATCACGTATTCACTAACTCGTACATGTTTAACACATAGCATATAATTCACTCGACAAGTATTACGTTTAAGTTATCTGAAAAACCCGGGATGTCACACAAGCACACGTGATTCGGAAGGTACCGATGTCGAAATCCCATGAGTTGGTACATATATACTGTCTAATTGAGATTACCGAGTAATAATGCATTAGTGACATCCAGTTGGTGAATAGGCCATGACTGAAACAGTGCAAGTGATAATACCGTACGTATAGTAGTTGGTTTAACAACCGGACTAAATGTTTCACCACAATTAACCCCAATCTATTGAGTACTTCCATCACACACTAACCTAGCCTTATAGCGTTCCAATGTGCCATCCGACCTGAATTCATGATGAAATAACCATATGCTGCGAATAACATTCATATGTGGTTCTCGAGGAACCAACTCCCATGTTTTATTTTAATAAGTGCATTAAATTCGGTAGTCATGGCATTATGCCATTTTGTATTGGACAAGGCTTCCTTAGGATATTTTGGATGGGGACAACAACGAAAGAGTAGAGATTAAGAATTCATACTTGGTTTAGAAAAACCATCCATAGTGCGCGTGCGAATGGTACGAGGGGATGGTGGGGGAGGAGGGGAGGGGATGGGGGACGATGTATGGGGATGTAGGTTCGGTTGTTGAGAGGAAGCTAGGTTGGGTGATGGTGGTTGGTTTGGTGAGTTGGGAGTGGGTCGGGTGCGACGCGAGTAGGTGCGAAGCGGTGGGGAAGTAGGCTGGGTGATGGGTTGAGTGTGCGTTGTAGGTGGGGTCTGAGGTTGGACCGGTTGGTGTTTAGAGGAGGGTTCATATGGAGAAGCCCAATGGAATGGGTGGAGGTGAGTATTGAGAAACTCATACGACTGTGGGGAAGGTTTTGGGGTATTGGCGAACGGGAAGGTGTGCTCATCAAATATGACGTGTCGATTGATGATTATTTTATTTGTCAACAGGTCGAGGCATTTATATCCTCGATGATTAGGGGGATAACCGAGGAAGACACAAGGCATTGAGCGATGAGCTAGTTTGTTTATAGTGGTATGGGGAATGAGAGGGTAGCATAAACATCCAAAAATGCGACGATGTGCGTAGGATGGAATGCGTTGGTATAATGTTTGGGTAGGAGATTTGTTTTGGAGAATTTTGCTAAGTAGGATATTAAGAAGATATGTGGCAACCTCTAGGGCGTGATGCCAAAAGGTGTTTGGTAAAGAGGAATGGGCAAGACGTGTTCGAATAATGTTGTTAATGGACCGTATTTTGCGTTTGGCTTTTCCATTTTGGGACGAGGTATGAGGACAAGAAAATTGGAAGAGCATTCCGTTTTGTTGGCAATATTGCTGAAACATTGAATTAGCATATTCTCTACCATTGTCACACTGAAATTGTTTGATTTTTCGTTCAAATTGTGTGTTTATAAAATTAGAGAATGTAGTGAATGTAGAAAAAACCTGTGATTTATTAGACAATGGGTATGTCCACAAGAAATTAGGAAAATCATCAAGAAAAAGAACATAATTACAATGACCACCCGTGCTAAGAACAGGGGAAGTCCACAAGTCACTATGAATTATGTCAAATGTAAAGTCGTAAAATTAATGGAATTAATAAACGGAAGACGAATATGTTTACCAAACACACAAGATTGACAAAACTTAGGTTTTAAAGTACCAAAATCAATAAAACTAGAATTTCTAAGTGACCACAATAAATTAGATCCTGGGTGGCCGAGGCATTGATGCCAGGTGTCTTGAGTGATGGCGGTAGGAGAAGTGAGCTTGGAAACTTGTGTAGGATCAAACGTGTAGCGGTCCCCAGAGCTATTACGTTGTAGGATAGGGGTCCGGGTCTTGAGATCCTTCACCAAAAAACCATACGGGTCAAACTCAATAGAAAGTTGATTATCAGTAGTAAATGATGAAAGGATAATAAATTTTTAATTAACGAAGGGGTGTAAAGGACTTGGTTTAATTTAAAAGGCGGGAGGGGGGATGTAAAGTCAGGTCGCCTTGTCTATAAACAGGAATAGTTTTGCCATTGCCCACATTTACATTACGAATATTAATGCCATTATTAAAATAAGATGAAAGAGTAAAGTTAGGAGTCATATAACCTGTTGCGCCGGTATCCATGGTCCAATTTTGATTTTGATTATTGTTGAGAGACATTGCATACAAAGCCTGATCGAGATTTGTTGGAGTGTAGCTTGCAGCGAACACCTGGGCCAGCATTATTGGGTCGAGGGACAGTGGGATACGGATATGGTGGAGGCTGATTCCACATGGGCCATGTCGGCGGACTGTAATTGATAGGTGGGCCAGCCCATTGTGGAAACTGATTTGGCCATGCGGAATAGGATTGATTTGGCACAGGGTTGCTGGTACCGCGACCACGAGTAGATGACCCGCGATCGCGTCCCCTGCCACGTCCGCGACCTCGCCCTCTTCCACAATCACAATTTTCGCTCCTCTGCTCTTGATGAGATGAGCCGGACGATTGATGGTCCAGTGTCGCGGTTAAAGCCGTACCGGCGACTGAGCGGCAGACTTGGCCTAATTTATTTTCCTTGTTTCGGCCATGCATAAACGTGACCTGGCATCATAAAAATCCGGTAAGGGTTTAGTTTGCTGAATGAACGTAGCTATACCTTCATATTGCTCGGTGAGACCCGTCAAAAGTTGTAGGACAAGCTGCTCTTCTGTAATCGGAGACCCGACGTTCTGGAGTTGGTCATAAATAACCTTCATCGCCTGACAATAAGAGGACATATTCGGGAACTGATCCAGCCTAGTTGTAGCAAACTTTTTGTTCAAGTCAATAGTTCGGGTTGCCTAGTTATATTTGAAAAGATTAGCAAGGGCAGTCCATGCGTCATACGCGGTGGTGTCGGGTTTTAGTATTGTGTGAAGGAGATCGGTGGAGATAGTACCATATATCCATTGTAAAACCATGGAGTCTAGCCGTCCCCATGATTCAGAAGGAGCTTTTTCTTTGTCTTTATCAGAAGAGGAGGCAGCAGTCCGAGGTTTGAGATGATCAAACATTTGGTATGCTTTGCAGTGAATTTTGAAAAGTTCTGACCATGTCGTGTAGTGGCTGGATTCAATGTCTAAAGAGACCGGGATAAGAGCTTTGATGTTGGAGCCTGTGACCGCGGGGTGAAGAGGAGTAGCCATGAAAGAAGATGTGATGTGGGTGTGTTAAGAGGGCAGCGTACCGTGGGTAAAGACAGGAAGAAAAACGAACGCCGACTGAGATGTGTAGAAGATGCCGCCGGCTGAGAAGAGTTCGGTGGTAGGGTTACGGCTTGAGGATCGTGTATTTAGGGTGATACCATGATAGAGTCTAGAGTTCCTTGCCTTCTTTCATTCATAACAATTCAATATATATAGGATACAATAAGATTTCTTATTTTAGGGAAGAGACAATCATAAAATTGTTAAAAATAAAAGATATCAAAGGATTGCGGGATCAGTCAAGCATCATCTCCCAATTAAGAGGGTCAAAGACAGCTATTAACAGCTGTAAATCCAGCCGTAAACAGAGCTCATCTACCATATTTAGATTATCGTTTTTTGCTATAAATTGTATACTTTTCTCTGTAATGTAATATACAGAAAATACAACAATTCACAACAATTTAGTTTTTTCAATCAACCTTTTGTAACATGGTATCAGAGCAGTGTTCACGGTTCTAATACCGACCTGCTCATCACTTACCCAAATCAATCATCCTCTCAACCAAGCTACCATGGCCGAAGCCGGCAACTTGGGAGAAGATCTATCAATCCAAATCGCTAATCTTCTCAAGAATGGCCTCAACCCACAAAATCGGAACCCAAAATTGTCCGATAACCAAAAAACCTCAAGCTCAACAGCCAGAATTATGCTCTATGGACCCGGATGATGAGGGTAGCCATAGGCGGTAAATCAAAAGCTTTTTTAAACCATTTATCAACCAATCCACCAAACCAAACCAGCGAAGAGTATGAACAATGGGAACAAGACGACCTAGTCGTCTTCTCATGGCTCATACAAAACATTGAACCAACCCTCGCCAGCAATCTAACCGAATTTCCGACAGCAAAATCGCTGTGGGATGCCCTGGCTATAACATATAGCAGTGGACGTGACAAGCTCCAAACCTTCAACCTACATGTCAAGGCGAATGAAATCAAACAGAACAATCTCTCCCTTGAAGAATTGTGGATTATACTCCAAGGAGTATGGGGAGAAATTGATCGGATTGACCCAAACCCTATGACCTGCCCAACCGATATCCAAGCATACCACAAAATTAGGACTGAACAGAAATTGTTTCAGTTTCTAAACGCTCTTAACCGGAAATATGACCCTATAAAAAGGGAAATACTCCGGTTAGAACCCCTTCCAACTGTAGAAACTGCATACGCCACTGTTCGCAAGGAGGCCGCTCACCAGAATATTCTAGGAACACCTCTCAATGACACACAGGGCATCACAGTGGGTCTAATGGCCTCTGAAATTGACGGGTTAGGGCTTGCATCAAAAGGCTACCGACGGATCGATGGAAAAAGAACCGGATCAGGTAACAAAGATGACAAAACTCACCTCAAATGTGATCATTGCGGCATGACAAAGCATACCCAGGAACAATGTTTCAAACTCGTCGGGTATCCCGAATGGTGGTCTGATGGTCATAAGAGGGGCACAAAGGCTACAGTTAAAGAAAAAGGGAAATCATCCAGCACCGGCAACCGAGATGTCACCAGAGATGGAAGCCGGAGCAGAACTGGTTTCGGCGGAATGGCCGAAGAAAATGAAGAAGAAGACGCTGCAACAGGTAACGGGTTTGGGGCACAGTCCTCAAACCCTTGGTGTTATAACCATAATAAAGAAATAGATATGTCATATTTAGTCCCTGGAAATAGGGGAAATGCTAATGTGACCCAAGTACACCATAAAAAACAAAAACTATGGATCTTCGATTGTGGCGCGACCGACACAATGACTTATGAGCTGTCGGATATTATTTCAACAACCAAACCAGAAAAAACACATATTCAAACGGCGAACGGAGGGATAATGGATGTAAAATCGGGAGGGACTATTGAGATTTCACCCACAATAAAAATCTCTAATTGCCTTTATGTTCCCTCGTTGTCACATAAGCTGCTTTCCATTAGCCACGTCACAAAAGAACTCAACTGTATTGTCCTAATGTACCCTACGTTTTGTATTTTACAGGATATCAGGACGGGAGTGATCATTGGGCGTGGCACTGAAAATCAAGGGTTGTATTATGTGGATGAGGTGACTCAAAGTGGTGCTGTGATGTTGACTCATGGGACATCGGAACGAGAAGCTTGGCTATGGCACCGAAGATTAGGTCATCCTTCTACAAGTTATTTGCATATTTTATTTCCAAAACTATTTCCAGTTAATTCTATGTCACATTGTGAAACATGCGTTTTAGCAAAGAGCCACAGGAAAACTTTTAAACCCAATAATACTAAGGTTGCTTTGCCATTTTCATTAATCCATTCTGACGTATGGGGTCCTGCCCCAGTTCTTGGGGGGCAAAACCTTCGTTACTTTGTGATGTTCGTTGATGATTGTACCCGAATGACCTGGGTTTATTTTTTGAAAAACAAATCCGAAGTCTTTGAAAAATTCACTATGTTTTACGCCATGATCCAAACCCACTTTCAAACAAACATCCAAATATTCCGATCCGATAATGGCGGTGAGTTTGTTAATACCTCGTTTAAATTGTTTTTCCAAGACAAGGGAATAATCCACCAAACTACATGCCCAAACACCCTAGAACAAAACGGTGTTGCCGAAAGGAAAAATCGCATTTTGCTGGAAATGACACGAGCTCTCCTAATTGAATCCCAGGTCCCGAAATATTTTTGGCCTGAAGCCCTTGCTACCGCTACCTATCTTATCAACCGACTCCCAACAAATATCCTCAAACTTAACACTCCATTACACACCCTTTCAAAATTCTTCAAACTACCCTCAATTCTTACTCTTCAACCACGAATCTTTGGATGTACTACCTTTGTTCACATACCTAAATCAGATCGAACCAAACTTGACCCTTGTGCTGAAAATTGTGTCTTTGTTGGGTATGGAATGAATAAAAAAGGATACAGATGTTATAACCCAAAGACACGTCATATGTTCACCACAATAAACTGTGACTTTCTTGAAACCGAGTATTACTACAATTCCCAACTCAGTGGTCAGGGGGAGAAGGAATGTTTAGACACACTAAGTTGGTTGAAATATGTTCCCTATGTACCAACTACAGAGTCACCAGAGTCCAATTTCAGTGCCACTGAAGGTCCTAATGTTCCTCCTAACCTGGTGTCCGAGGTAAGTAATACTCACCCTATTCAGTCTGGTGATACTTCCACGTGTTTAGTTCGATCATGTTGTACTGGGTTTTCTGAAATCTGAATTGCAGCTTTATTATCACACATAATCTTACTTGTTTCTTTTGACGGAAAACCAATCTCAGCTAAGAGTCTTCGCATCCACATGGCTTCTGTTAAACCTCGAGCTATACCTCTAAATTCAGTGCCACTGAAGGTCCTAATGTTCCTCCTAACCTGGTGTCCGAGGTAAGTAATACTCACCCTATTCAGTCTGGTGATACTTTTGAAGTTTCTAATGACTCCGAAGATACCAATACTTCTAACCATGAAACTGCCACAGAACAAGCTGAAAATTTGCAGGCAGATGAATCCAGACAAGAAGAACCACCATCAAGATATGTGTTACCCCCTAGAACAAACAGAGGGGTTCTCCGAAACGGTATTCTCCTGAAAAAGAACCAAGAAGATCTAGTTATCCTATAGCTAGTGTGGCTGATGGAAATTTCACTAAGGAAGCCAAAGCATTTATCTCATCTGTTTATTCCGAAGAAACTCCTACAAACGTGGATCAAGCCTTAAAGTCTAAACATTGGAAGGAAGGGATGAAAACAGAAATGGAAGCCCTAATCAAGAACAATACTTGGGAAAAGTGTACTCTCCCATTGGGAAAGAAATCCGTGGGGTGTCGTTGGGTCTATACGGTTAAGTATAAACCAGATGGTACAATTGAAAGATATAAAGCCCGACTGGTAGCAAAAGGGTATACCCAGACACATGGGATTGACTATGCTGAAACATTCTCCCCGGTTGCAAAAATGAACACATTAGGGTTCTTTTTTCGATAGCTGCAAATGAAGGGTGGCCACTTCAACAGTTTGATGTAAAAAATGCTTTTTTACACGGGGACCTAGATGAAGAGGTATTTATGGATGCTCCTCCAGGATTCACAAAAGATTTCAAAACTGGAGAAGTTTGCCGTCTGAAGAAGTCTCTTTATGGTTTGAAGCAATCTCCCCGGGCTTGGTTTGGCAGATTTACGGTAGCTATGAAAAAGTTTGGATATAAACAGAGTAATGCCGATCATACTTTGTTTATCAAAAAAAGAGGAAAATTCGTAACCTGCCTAATTATCTATGTAGATGATATGATCATTATAGGGAACGATAAAGAAGAAATGGTAAAACTAAAAGAAAACTTGTTTGCTGAATTTGAAATGAAAGATTTGGGCAGACTTAAGTATTTCCTCGGAATTGAAGTACTAAGGTCAAAACAAGGAATTTTCATTAGTCAGAAGAAGTATGTCTTAGACTTGTTGGCAGAGATTGGAATGATCGATTGCAAACCAGCAGACACTCCTATGAGTGTAAACCAAAAGCTTTATATGGAGGAAGGAACAAAGTTAGCAAATAAAGAAAGATACCAACGGCTGGTGGGAAAACTAATATATCTCTCACATACTCGTCCAGACATTGCCTATGCTGTAGGGGTAGTAAGTCAATTCATGCACCAACCTCAACAGTCCCATATGGAAGCAGTTTGGAGAATTATTAGATATCTCAAAGGAACAGTGGGTCATGGAGTCCTGTTTCAATCACATGGACACCTAAATGTTCAAATCTATAACGATGCAGACTGGGCAGGAGATAAGGGAAGTCGGAGGTCAACAACAGGCTACTTCACTTTAGTTGGGGGGAATCTTGTTACTTGGAGAAGTAAAAAACAAAAGGTGGTTGCTCTTTCAAGTGCAGAGGCTGAATTTAGAGGTATAGCTCGAGATTTAACAGAAGCCATGTGGATGCGAAGACTCTTAGCTGAGATTGGTTTTCCGTCAAAAGAAACAAGTAAGATTATGTGTGATAATAAAGCTGCAATTCAGATTTCAGAAAACCCAGTACAACATGATCGAACTAAACACGTGGAAGTTGATAGGAACTTCATCAAAGAAAAATTGGAAGATGGTACGATTGAACTACCGTTTGTTCGATCAAAGGATCAGCTCGCTGACATTCTAACAAAGGCGGTTAACGGAAAAATTTTCAGCGATTGTTTGGGCAAGTTGAATTTTGGAAATCCGACTATTCAACTTGAGGGGGAGTGTTAAAAATAAAAGATATCAAAGGATTGCGGGATCAGTCAAGCATCATCTCCCAATTAAGAGGGTCAAAGACAGCTATTAACAGCTGTAAATCCAGCCGTAAACAGAGCTCATCTACCATATTTAGATTATCGTTTTTTGCTATAAATTGTATACTTTTCTCTGTAATGTAATATACAGAAAATACAACAATTCACAACAATTCAGTTTTTTCAATCAACCTTTTGTAACAAAAATTATAACAGATACAATCTTTATGTTTGAATATATCCTATATCTATTACTACTAATGACCCACTTGGACACTACTATTGTCATATCAGTTAAGCGCTACGGTGAACATACTTGGCACAGTCAGTGTTGGGGCTGATCTTGAAAGGGACGTTGATGCCACACTTCCCCGGGAGGCTGCTTGCAAAGCCGAGATTAATGCCCGAGTTGGACGCGTACACACTCTTTAAGCAACTGCAGGCAGTCTGACGGTCAGGAGTCGACTTTGCAGCATTGTTGAGTCCCCTAACTCCACCACAACAAGCAGGTGGCACAGGACCACCTTTTGTTAGGTACCCGAAGCATGGTGCCAAAGCGTTGACCACCTGACCGCAACTAATAGCCTCTGCATAGGGTGCCGCCACCACCACCACCATACAAGCCATTATGAGACATGAAACCGTCACGACCATCTTCGCCATCTTTCGAGTATTTCAATGTTAAAACTATATAAATTCTGAGAAGAAATATTGTCACAAGGTGCATAATTATATTGGTGTTTTTTGCATGTTCATGTGAAGGAAGAATGATTAATTAGTTGTTGGTAGGGGCCAACATTAATGAAGCATTTAGTGTTTTTGATGTATGATCTTTCCTAACTATTTGTAAAGTTCAATGATCTTGGAATTTGTGTTAGGAATCCATCTCAGTCACTAATAGGGTGGAGGGGTGCCCCACGGGGCATGTGAGGGTTGATACCCGCTTAGGGTACACCACCGTCACCCCCCTCGGGTAAGGCAGGCGGGCATACTTGCCGGGCAAAGGAATCCGCGTGTGGGTGAGTTTTTTTTACCGTTGAGTGGTCAAATGACCGTTATCAACATTAAAAATAGTTCTTTTAAATAATCAATTAAAAATACAAATCATTTTCACACTTCACACTACAAACAATATTCACCACACTTTATTTTTACAAACAAATTTCACAAAAATACACACATTCTCGTTTCTTTGAAATGGGAACGGCGGAATGGATCGAAGAAGAGGAAATGACATTGGCTAGGGCATGGTTGAGTCTCACTGACACCAAGACTCACGAATCGTGTTAGATGTGAATTGCAGTCATTTACCTATTCCATCAAAATATGGGTGAAACAGAACGAAAGTCATATGAGATTCATTCAAAGTGGCAGATAATCCAAAGGCAGGGTATAAACTTTGACCTACTTTTTAAATAGGCGACGAACAACAAAACGAGTAGGAAGCGACTAAGGTGACTCTTCGTGAGTCCAAAAGGAGCTACGAGTCCAAACAAATTGATCATGTTGAGACATAGAAAATGGTGAAAACCCATCCAGAGTGGAATATATTTTGTAGAAGTACTCTTTTTAATTATGTATTTTTTTATTTTAATTTAAGTGTTTTCTAAGTTATGTATTTTTATTTAGTTTACATGAAAATTTAGTTATTTCTAAATTGTTTACTATATTTTATTAAAAAAAGGGTTCTAGAGTAGTAGTGTTACTTGTTAGGGTAGTTTATGATAAAAATAACTTGACAGTGTAAGATTAAAGGGGGCTAAGGTGAATGAAAGAAGTTCCTCCTCTGTCCATATATAAAACACGTACTATCTTTTTTAGTTGATGCACTTTCACCTTCAAGTTATAATATTAGTAATATTACACTGAAAAAAACACTTGATTTGATTCTTTCAAAGGAGGGGTACAATGAAAATTTAGGGGAGGTCGCATTTAGCCGACACATATATAATGATTGGATTTAATTATGGATCACGCCTAAAAATTTTCTAGTCTTTAACTATGATAAAAACTTTTGGACAACCATATCAACAAAAACAATCATTTAATAAAAACAAACAAACAAACACAATCGATACATAAAGATAGTGTTTTCTTCCTATATCTTTAATCAAATCGATACATAAAGATAGTGTTTTCTTCCTATATCTTTAATCAAGAACTTTAAACTTAAAAACAACTTTACTTTGTTTATTTTCTTAAAAAATCATTCTCAGTAATCATAATATCATTAGCATAAACTAATAAAGCGATAAACATATTGTGTTTCAAAGTTTACAACTTTAAAATAATTGAAACACCCAAAAATTTGTTACTCAATAAAGAGTTTCGTTGTGAAAATAGGTCTCAAATTTCTTTCAAAACAATACATATTAAGTACCCTTAAGTACGAACTTACTTAATAACTTGTAACGAAAACTAACATTTCCGAACTTTGGTGTTTAATCTCAACTCAAGACTTGATGATGATTAACCGGATGGTTGTAACATACCTAAAGGTAGGGATGTGCATGGGTCGGTTTGGATCGGTTTTGACCTAAATCATAACCATAATGTCAGTTATTAAATAAATATAACCATAACCAATCGGTTATGACGGTTTTTGATTAAGCTCCACCACTGAATACCTATATATGGCTTTGTATGTTATGAGTTGAATTATGAATGAAATGTACTGAATCCAACATTGCCTCTCTAGTTCTTCTAGTTGAATTATAAAGCATCCACCCACACCGATTTTGCCATGTTAGTATGAATGGATTGGGGTCATTGTCTCCTATTCTACTTCAAAAATGAAGTATGTTTTTTGAAGACTATTTTTTAAATCAAATAGGGTATTTGCCATTGGACTATTGGAAGTCTGCACTGGATGTGGTTCAAAATGTAATTTTAACTAGCGATATATTACTCGCGCGCTGCAGCGGGGTGTTAAATCTTGTGAGTCTTGGTTTCGACGACATGTACACCAGTATTTATCCAACGAAAAAAATTAACCTCAAATGACAAATTAAAATTTTTGCAAGAGAAATGAAAAAAAAACTAATAAAGGCGGCTTGTAAGCCCATGCTTCGATAATGTGTACAGTATTTCGAGTTAAATTTATATCAGATGTTGATTAAAAAAGCAAATCGCTATGTAACCTTCAAATTTTTATAAAACTCTATGTTTAAAAACTTAAATTAAACTAAATTATCCCTAAAATTAATTATAAAAAGTAAAGTAATAAAAATTATAAACAACAAAGTAATAAAAAAAAATTAAAGCAACTAATGAATCCAAGTGAAAGAATTTTTTTTATTAAATTAACAAAGAAAAACGAAGCAGCGTTGAATCCAGATAAAAACTAAATAAAGAAATTAAATTGATTTATTAAATTAATAAAAAACCGAAGCAACACTAAATAAAGAAATTAAATTAATAAAAAACCAAAGCAATACAATATAAAGAAATTATTAAAAGAACACCCAAACATTGACAAATTGATTGATATATAACTTGAGTCCGATGGCCCAACACTATTCACACAAAGTTGCTAATTGTATTATAGATCGATATAGATAATGCTTAAATCCTAAACAAACCCCCCTTTTATAATTGTATTAGTATTTAAATTTAAATTACATAGCTTTCATAATCAAGCTTAAAATTATAATAACCGAAGAGAAAAAAGTATGACAGGCCTAAAGTCACCTAAAATGTATTTTGAATTACACAAAACAACTAATTTCTTTTTATTAGAAAAAAAATTCTTTTTAATTTGACCCGTTTCTTCATAACATATATTTCTTATTTATCCTTTTGATGTGTTAGCATACCATGGTAATTGGTCAAAATGTGATCGAGTCAAACAAGAAATCTTTAATGGTGGTCACTCGTTAAACATATGGGCTAGTTGGTGGTCTGATGTCTAAATGCAAATGTACCATGAATTTAGGTCTAGACAGGATGTGCTTATCATTTATTATGGTTTATGGGTCATGTCCACAAGATCTGCCCATCGGGTGCTACTACTAATGGACCACTTGGATGCTACTATTGTCGTATCAGTTAAGGGCTACGGTTACTACTGTAACCATTTTCCACATAGGTCATACTTCTGTTGCATATGGTTCATAGCAGATGTAGATCAGTTAATTTTGTAAATAAAACTACTTGTTTTATTAATTAAGTATTGCCCTTTACAGCTAAAGACACTGTGAGAGATAACAAGAGCATTATTTATAGGCTTATAGCCAAATACACCATATGCTTTTAATATGTTCCCTTCATGCATAAAGTGAACACTGCAAAAATGAGTTAAACTTAAAAAAAAATTCAAAATTCAAGAATTAAACAGAAGTGTAAATTTGAAGTTTAAAGTTGAAACATACGTGGAGCAGTCGGTGCTAGGGCTTATCTTGTAAGGGATGTTGACGCCACACTTCCCCGGGAGGCTGTTTGCAAAGCCGATATTAATGCCCGAGTTAGACGCATACAAACTCTTTAAACATCCGCAGGCAATCTGACGGTCAGGAGTCGACTTTGCAGCATTATTGAGTCCTTTAACTCCACCACAACAAGCAGGTGGCACAGGACCACCTTTCATTAGGTACGCTAAGCATGGCGCCAAGGCGCTGACCACCTGACCGCAGCTAATAGCCTCAGCACATGGTGCCACCACCACCATGCAAGCGAGCACAAGACATGTAACCGTCATTACCATCTTCACCATTTTGCTAGTATATCGACACTAAAAGTTTATGAAACTGAGAAGTTATGTTGGGGCATGATGTATTGTCACAAGGTGCATACTTATATAGGTTTTTTTGCATGTGAGGTAGGGACCAACATAAATGAGACATTTAATGTTTATGATGTATGATCTTTCCTAACTTTGTCTATAGTTAATTGAAGTGGCTGCTTGTGTTAGTAATCTATTTCAATCATAATATTAATGGTTGAATCCAATTATAGATGACAAAAACCTATCCTTACAAGAATTTTCTAGTCTTTATTATGATAAAAAACTTTTTAACAACCATATTAACACAAACAATCATTTAATAACATAAAGAAGAAACACATTGTATACATAGAGATACTCTATTAGTACAATTTGCCAATCTCAAATCTGACTAAAAAGAAATTTACATTTGCAGACACAAAATCATATTTTATTTATCTGAAATAATTCAAGATTTTGTCAGATTGGAATACTAACTAGTTTACAAACAAAAGTCCAATATAAGTACTCAACACAATACTATGAGACAACACAAATTTCTTCATGAGCTTTGATCGCAATCGGTGGCAAATCTAGAAAATCCGCATAGGGATAACATTTCAAAAAATAAAAAAGGTAACGAAATCGAAAAAAGTCAAAATTTTTCAAAATTTACACTACCGTCGGAGCGACAAGGGGCAACGGAGGTTGCCTCTTGTAACACTATAGGTCCGCCCCTGATTCGCAATAAGATATTTTCAATTGCTAGTAACATGTTACCTTCCATTTTATAAAAGCTTGTTTTGAAACATACAAATGTTTAACTAACTTACCATCTTGTGTCTCATTTTAATTACTAAATATAAAAATAAAAAATACTATTCTAGACATATACGCATCTTTAGACAAGTTTCCATACAGAAACATGTTATTAATGCTGTGACCAACCATTTTCCACGAGTAAAGTAGTAAGGTCTCGCCCAAGTCTTGTCAACTTAAAGCCTATTCTTTTTTTCAATAACAAATGTTGTAATGTGTTCATCACTGCGCCGCTGAAAGACTACCATAGTCCTGAAAAACCTTCATTAGGAACTTTGATAATCTTTAGGAAAAAAAAGGATTAAAATCGGTTTATAAATCATAATCATAGATTGGAGCAATCTATTTTGAAAGTAAATATTTACTTAAAGTTTAACATCTATAAAAAACATAACTAACTTCTTATCAAGATTCGACAGCATGTAACCCTTTTTTTTTCTATATAATAACCGATTGAAATACATTTGTCCGTATGTTATTTCACACAATAGAAAGACACAACTCACAAGCAACCAAACTTTCTTAATGCTGAGTTTCACTACTAAGTTTGAGATGGAATGGTGTGGTTCCTCTACATCTAGGACACCGGAATATCGAACCATAAACGACGAAAGACATAAGATAAAATAGTGATTGCTAGGGCCTAATTCTTGACTAGGGGGGTTTTTGTGTAATTGGGGTTGACTTGGAGATCAAAGTGAATTATAATACACATCAAGCAAGTTAGGAGGTGTGGGAGGGCACGCTTGTTTGAGTTGTTATAATTCAAAGTGTTCGGGCGGAGCCCGTAATCAATGGGGGTACTTCAAAGGGGGCAAGCCCCCCTTGGCGGGGGTTCGGGGGCAATGCCCCTGGCTAGGGTCGAAAGTTTATTTTATGAAATGGCTCATAATTTCGAGACTAGAAATTTGCTCTTTTATGAAATAATTTGAATTCTGAAAGGATAACTGTCATCAAGCAATTACGACCCGCAATCCCTAAATTAGATATCAGAATATTGGTCACATCCCTTGGTTCATTCGAATTCATCCCCAATTCACATACTAGTTTTGTTCTCAAATTCTAGGTAGTATCCGATTGAATTATTCGGAAGAACAACAAAGTAATTTGATCCGAAAGTGATTACATGTCTCTCAGATCATTCGTTGCATTCTAAACTCCCCAATAAATATTAAATTACTTTTTGTGAAGATGACGAACGGGCATTCAGTGAAGGATATGCCAAGCAAGTTTGACAAACTGGAGAAACTTGAAGGCTAAGACTTCCGCAGATGGTAAAAGAAGATGCACTTTCTTCTTATGACTTTGAAAGTGGTGTATGTGTTTAGCACACCCATAACGGAGATGCTGGAAGATGGCAATGTGGAACAAATCAACAAGTGGTCAAAGTGGGAAAACAACAACTACGCCTGTCTTGGCCACATCTTAAATGGTATGTGTGATTCTCTGTTTGATGTCTATCAGGATGTAGAAAGTGCAAAATTACTTTGGGATACTCTAGAAGCCAAGTATATGCCAGAAGATTCTTTTGGTAAGAAGTTTCTTTTAAGTTATTTCAATAATTACAAGATGGTTGATTCTACGCCTGTCATGGAACAGTATAATGACCAGTTGAGGATTTTGGGGCAATTTGCCCAACATGACATGAAGATGGATGAATCCATCTCGGTTTCAAGCATCATTGACAAGTTACCTCATTCCTGGAAAGATTTCAAACATAATTTAAAGCATCAGAAAGGAGAGTTAAGTTTGGTTGAACTTGGAAGTCACTTCAGAAATGAAGAGTCATTGAGTCCACAAGATAAGGTGTTGGTCAATGATGACACGAACAAGGCTAGAGCGTCTTCTGTGAACATGGTTGAGACGAGTGAATCATCCAATGGTAACAAGTTCAAAGGGAAATATAAGTTTCAAGGGAATAGCAATTTGGGTCCAAATAAGAAGGCGAATCCCACTTGCTGGAAGTGTGGTAAGTCAGGCCACTTTAAGAGGGACTATAAATTGGTGAAAAACAACAAGAATGATCCAAAGAACATGAATGAGGCTAGTCCAAGTCAAAACAATGTCAGAATTTAGTACAAAGTTATAATTTAGTTTAAAAATATGTATCACTAATTTCTGAAGCATTTTATTTGTAGGATGGTATTGCTTGGTGAATTGATTTGGGTGCAACTAGCCCTGCATGCAAAGATCTTCGTTAGTTTAAATAATTTCAACCGACTGAAGATGGATCTATCCTCATAGGCATTGTTGTTACCGAACCAATCAAAGGACTAGGAAAAGTGTAGCTTACATTTACTTCTGGAAAATTTTACTTGTACACAATGTTTTGTGTGTGCTCGGAATTCGAAAGAATCTGTTAAGTGGCATTGTGGTTACAAACAACTGTTGGAAAGTGACAAGTATCCATGTTAAGACATGACACTTTTGTAAGTTTTGGTTATCTTTGCAGTGGTATGTTTATGTTGAATATGGATGTATCTTTTGGGAATGAATCTGTTTGCATGGCTTCAACTAGTAATAGTAATGATTTAAGTGATTCAGAATTATGGCGTGCTAGATTAGGATATGTACATTATAAATGTCACACCCCGACCCGCAGCGGAATAAGAGTCGGGGCATAATTGGGTTATCACCAAAGCTCATGATATTTACTAATATGTTTCATATATATTAAAGTCAAAATTACATTCTCAATAATCCAAACATGTCCATACAAATACAAAGAAAAGTAACCAACTAAACAATTCCAAGCTCTAAATCATTTTATTCTTCTAGCCAATCCTATGTGTTTCTTGCTGCAACTGGTTCACCTGTATCATGTGTAAAAATGGGAGTTTTTGGGTCAACATAAGTTGGCGAGTGAACCTTATTAGATAAATATTTATTATTGATTTTCTTGTTATTTTATCAAGGAAAATTTGTGCATAATCATAAGTGAGCAAATGTAAATAATCAATCAGTAACAATAACAACCACAACTATAACATACAATAACATACAATAATATACTAACATACAATAACATACTAACAGCATACAATAACATATCAACTTGCATAAATATATAACATGAATGAAACTGTGCGATCAAGGCTCAATCAAACGGAACCGATCGTATTGCATGTACTGAAAATGATAAATGTCTGTGCGATCAAGGCTCAATCAAACGGAGCCGATCGTATGTTGGCACGCCAGGTTCACGCTCATAATGTAATGGGGAACATGCTCAACGCTCATAATGTAATGGGGAGCGGCGGCCTATGAAATTGCATGTACTGAAAATAATAAATTAAATCTAACAATAATCACACCAACAGTTGAAACAAGCTGAATACACATTTGTTCATGATATGATGTATGCACAATGATTTAAATATAATAAATGGCAAGACACATGATACACCCCAAAAACGTGATTAAAACGGGGAATTTGTAAAGATTCACTCACATTGGGTGCGTTTGGTTGGAGATGATGAGATGCGCACGAGTTGGAAGGATTGAACAACGAGTATTAACTAACCTAAATAATAACGGAAAATATAGTAAATGAGTGGATTTTTATTGATAATTTTAATGGGATTTTTAGATATATTTTTGTGAGTTTAAGGCTATTTCCTAACTTTAAAAACATTATTTTTAAGTATTTTTAATTGATTTTTAAATTAAATTAAATAAATAAAAATATAAAAATATGTTGACTTTTGCATTGACCGTTGACCGTTGACCGTTTGACTTGTTGACCGATTTTATTGTGTAATTGTATGCGCCGGGTGAGGCTCGAACCCGAGACCTCCCGTTCGCGTGCACGCAGCTATACCAACTGAGCTACGTGTCTAACCCGAAATAATTCTGTTTTTAATTATACTTATATACTAACTCAGTTTATTAAAAATTCTTTTATTTTCAAAAATATTTTAAATCATCGCATCGGTGTCACCAACAGGTCTCGAACCCGGGACCTGTGCTTTAACGTTACACACAGTCCACCGCTGGACAGTGTGTCTAACTTGGTTAATATACAGATTTTTATTATACTTAACAACTAACGTAAGTTAATCCGGTTCAGTTAGAAAAATAAAACATCTTTATTACAGAGAGGGTGTGTGTAACAGGGATCGAACTCGCGGCGTGTGCATATTGTTTGCACACAGTCCACCGCTGGACTGTGTGTCTAACCCGTTTATAAATACCGATTTTAATTATCCCTATAATGTTAACACAGTTCATATTCTTCGCTAAGTTTTACAGACAGCAATTTACCCAACTGTTTCTAGTTTTAAGACGATTAACAACATTCATAAGACTAAAATGAAATGACAGAGACGGTGTTGGAAGCAAACATACCGGAGGAATGATTTAACTCAGAATTCCGGCAAGGCGTCAGCTCTGTTTTTATGAACTTCAACTGAGCGAACAAATTAACAGTTTTGATTAGCTAATCGTGGAATTGAAGTGCTAAACAAGCGTTAACAGAGTGTTTGAATGTCCATACCGTTATACAGCGGAAGATAAGAACTTTCAGAGATTTTCCGGCGAGCAGGAATTATCCGATAACGACGTCTGAATTTGATTTCAATTGAAAGGTTTGAGTCAGCAATAGCTTAACAATTGATAGACCACGAAGGAATTGAAAGACTTACTGTTTTGATAGAGAATACGGTTTTCCGGCGAAAGTCCGACGAGTCCAAAAAGCTTCTCCGGCGAACTGAAAGTTGTGCGGAAATGTAATTGGAGGTTTGCAGAGTGTTTTTGAGTCGCGAGAGAGGACAAAGATTGAAGTAATCCAAGAATTGAAAGTTTTCGGTTATTAAACCGATTCACTCCCGAATTCAAGTTTCATTCAAAGCAAAATTGATTGGAATTGTCGGTGTGTCGGTTAAACTCAGTGAACCGCGAGTAATCAAACGTCTTTGGACGTTTGGTGACCGATTTCAGTTACAGTTGGCGTAACCGGTTGATTTATGTTTGTTTATAAGATTTATTTGTTTGACAGAAAACAACAAGTGGCGGAGTGGTTATGTGTGTGTGTGATAAAGCTTTGAGTTCCTTTCCGGCTGACCCGGGTTCGAGTCCCGGCAGCCTCATTTCCTTTTTAATTATTTTATTTTTACTTTTTATCAATTATAACTTTTATAGTTTAGTTTGTTTATTAATTATGTATCATTAAAAATCAAAATAGACATAAATACGCAACAAAACATTTATAACTTGATATTCGATTACAAACGGAGCGGGTTTGGAAAACCCGTTTTTGACAAATGTTACAATAAAAGAGTTAAGGAAATGTATAAAATGAGTTTAATTCCTGCTTTTAACAAAAACAATGATAAATGTCATATATGCAAAGTGAATAAACTAACTAAAGAACCCTTCATGCAACATGTTAACAGGGAACACAATATATTAGATTTAATACACAACGATGTATACGATTTTCATGCTACACAGTCAGAGGTATGTAAAAGTATGTAGTTACATTTATAGATGATATTACTAGATTCTTATATTTTATTTGTAAAGATAAAGCTCTAAAAAAGTTTAAAATTTACAAACAAGAAGTAGAGCTTCATTGGAGTGGGTTGATTAAAACTTTACATACTGATAAAGGTGGTGAGTATTTTGATCCAATGTATTTCCAATCAACTAGGATAATACACCACACAACAGTTCCTTATACACTGGAACAAAACGGTCTACTAGAAAGGAAGAATATGACTCTAAAGGAAATGGTTAATACCATGTTGTCGTATTCGAGCCTAAGTGAAGATTTCTGGGGTGAGGCTATGTTGAAAGTTTGCTATTTGCTAAATAGGGTTCCTAATAAAAGGAACAAGATTACCCCTTTTGAGCTTTGGTATAAAAAATCACCAGAGGTAAGTAAACTGAGAGTTTGGGGTTGTAGATTCGTGGTATGGCTCACTGATCCAAAGATAAGGAACATAGGAGAAAAAAAGTATAAACAACATTTTCATTGGGTATGCTAAGCATTCATTTGCTCACAAATTCTATGTCAAAGAACCAAATGACTACTGTGCATACTGTGATTGAATCAAGAAATACAGATTATGATGAGAATATATGATCTTCTATACCTAGGCTTAATGATATGGTAAGCTCTAGTAAATCTCAAGTGGCGACCCCAAATTTTTGCTTAGATCTTGTTACTACTAGTAAGTAGAAGTGTTTTGAGAAGTAAATAACCAAACATTATCAGAAAAATCAGATTGTTCAAACACTTTTCCACAAACCCTTGTTCATAACTGAAAAAAGTTAAAATCGAAGGGGTAAACAAGTAGTTTGTGCAAAATTGGTACTTGGTGTTTTATTTTCTGGGAAAACTGCACACGATGAACCAAAAAATTTTGAATTTTTCGAAGACGGCTTGAAAACTTCAATTTTGGTTAACAGAAGGCTCACCACGGGGCCGTGCCCACTGACCACAGGGCCGTGGGGACCTCAGACTTTAGACATGGGGTCGTGCCTAGAGGGCACGGGGCCGTGTCCAGACTCCAAATTTTGATTTTCGCATAATTTTTGACATGTCAATTGTCTTACTGGTTCTTTCTTGCAGGAATGACACCTCATATGTTCTTGTGGTTCAAAAGTTTTGAGCTTGAGTTCGAAAACCGCTTTGAAGTACTACAAGCAAGGCACGGATAACCACCAAGACAAGTGTGTTATACTACACTTGAAACTGTGGGGCAAAGGGAAAGATACGATGCTCTGATCACTGGTCCGCTCCGTACCTTTCTAGAGATCGGCTCAAATCTTTCCACGAATACAACATGGAGTTCTTATGTAACACTTCGCATTTGTAACTTTTCGTTTTTAGTAAGTTTGCTTTGTGTTTCTATAATTGGAAAGTCTAAACCTTGTAATTGTATTTCATTTTCGATTCATTGTAAATCTAAGGCTTTGATTGTAATCAAATTGATCGATTATACGCAATTCACAATCTTTATGCACCACTACATCTATGATCATACACACATTCGTTACGCAATGTATAAGTTCGAATCAACTTGCATATTTTATCACATATTCATGAGAGTTAAATGTTTCGATACAAGCAAGAACTAGCAAGTTAAACGCAAAATACATAAGTATATGCTCCTCAAAAACCTTGTCACGTTTGTAAATTTCATTGCTACCAAACATGTCTTTCTTTTTTAACAGTATATGAGGCCCTTAATCTTGGTTTAGAACCTTCCAAACAAGTCACAACTTTACAAAAATAATGTGCCTTAATTAATCATCACTGAACCCTAAAGAATATTTTGTAAAAAAAAAGAAAAAGAAAGGAGGACAGCTTGCGGCCGAAGCTGTCTCCTTCACACAACCACCTTGTTTTAATAAACAACACTGTTTATCAAACAACCACCTAAACCCATTTAATACAACCCTAATCAAACCCTTATTTCCCCTCTATATAAACAAGCATTACCCCATCCCTTTGCCACTTTTTCAAGCCTCCAAACACTCCAAACATTCCCTCTAAGTCCAGAATTCTATGCTGAAACATTTCAGCTTGCAAGTGAGTTTCAACTCACTTCCTTCTTTCTTTAAACCTTGTTTTTCCTTATAACACCCTTGGATAACCTCTAGGAAGGTTCTCATAAGTTTGCTTGGGCAAACTAAGGTGAAACCCCACCATTTTGAGGTCCAAAAGTGTGTAAACTTTCTGCCCACTTTTTATCTTTTCAAACTTTAAAAATTTCAAAGTTTTCTTCATGTTTTCTTCTTTAACATTGTTTGCTAAGCCCCATGGGATTTACCATAGGTTTTCCATGGAAAACCAAGGTGGAACAATACCATTTTTAGGGCCAAACTTTCTGTTTTGGAAATTAAACTTATAAACTTTTTCGAACTTGTTTTCAAACTAACAACTCTATGCTACTTGTGCCTCTAATCAAGCTTATGGTTAGGGAGCTAGCTAGACTTGTTCCATACAAAATCAAGAGGTATAACATGCCTCTAAAATTGTGGTGTTACTAGGGTTTTAAACCCACAAGTGTTGAGCCATCCAAGCTTACAAGCTTGTGTTGGTGAAGGTGTGATTACATGGAGGCCTTGGCTATCCAACTTTTCAATCCACCCATCACTTGATGATTTCTATCCATTAAGCTACAGTTCACTTTCACTAGAGTAACAAGGCTACGACACGTCCCCAAACGTTGCCATGTTCGGGATGCACGCACCTAGTTTGCTTATTCTGTTCGAAGCGTAGCTTAGTGATGTACTATATTCTTGACCATCCGGATTGTCTTGTGGCAATTTGTGTAGTGGTGAATTTTACGAAAGAGGTTTAGGATGGTTATCCTCCTACCTCCATGCAAAACTTCTATGACTTATATGATATCCATGAATTATATGAAATCTATGAAAAACTTGTAATAATATATGTAAACTATATAGTAAATAATAAATATAATCGAACCTTTGATGATTACCATATGGTTAACTTGTCCTAATATTAGGTTATTTTATCTAAGATCTAACCATCGTTACTATTCTATTGGGCATGACCCATAAAAACACAAACACCCTTCGGGGCTTATAGTGTCAAAAACGAGCGTTAACGTCTAGATAAATACTTTCAACTATACATACTTTTTGCATACTTTAAATTCCTAAAATTACCGATCCACCGTCATTCCAATACTCACACACCTACGTTTCCTTGTGTAGGATAACTTGGTGTTCGTCCCCTTAATCAACCTAAACGCTTTCACAGAACTTTACTTTGTAAAACCATGAGTACACTCGAACACCCTTTTTACGCTTTACACGTTTGGGTGTAATATGTTAACCTATAAAAAATACACGCATTCACACTTATATTTTTGTGCAAACACACAAACAATCCATCATACGTGCTATATTTATGTGATACACGATTCATATACTTGGAACATTCTTATGTGATGCTATTTGTCATCAACTTTGTTTAAAGACTCCCCCTTAACATGTATAGTGGTATAGGAATAACGAACCGCTCATATTCTTGTGGTCAATGTTAAGTTATGCGGTACACTAGAGGATTGACTTGTAGTTCACATGCCTTGTTTACATTTATCTCGTATACTAGCTTATCATGTGGATTTGTTTAAACGTTTTATTACTTATGCTATGATATCAAACTTGTGTACTCGCCAATACTTTGTTATTGAACTATACTTTTTAACATGTTGCATGTTGATGAGATTGACATGACGAAACTTAGTAGGATTGGCATAGAAACACGCTTAGAATGCTAAGTTATTTAATATGTTTTGTTGAACATGTCTCGTTTGTTGTTGTTTCGTATTTGAATTGTATTGTATTTGACAATTTGGTGATTTGAAATGAAATGAGTTGTTTAATTAAATATTGTCACAATTAGCATTATGATGTCTCGAGCAATCTAGTTCGTCTCACTCTGATGTTTTCGCCATTGGTTGGGGCGTGACAGATTGGTATCAGAGCCATAACTAAAGGGAATTAGGTAGAATTGCCATGTTCGGCCTAATCTATAGTTTAAGTGACCAACTTGACCTGCTTCATGATTAAAATGTTAAATTCTTCCTATTTGCTTCTTCCTATTTCTTTTGTCTTAATATATATGCAAAGTGTTTTTCCTAAGACACTTACACAACTTACACACTTGAAGACTTGAAGACGCTCATACTATAAACGAGACGATCTCACCAAAATAGGGGTGAAACCCGCACTTTGGTGATCACTCTCCATCCGCGTGTTCGATTTTACACGAAATTACGCCATCAAGTTAGGAGTGAAATCCACATCTTGATGGGAATTTCCATTTCATACTCTAGTGGACCCTTACCAACGAGTCAGAATTCACTCCTCGTTTGGTAAGCACCAACCACGCTTAGGGTCGATGTTGTCAAGTTAGGGGTGAAACCCGCACCTTGTCAACTAGTTCCATTCCTCGATTTTCAATCACGCCAAAGGTTTGATTTTTCGATCGGTTAGAGAGGTGTAGTAACTGGAAGGGTAAAGTGTCGTTAATCGCTTCTCGACGAGTGCACTTTAACTATAGGCCATAGCACGTTTCTCTAATTTGAAAGGAACTCGGTTCACTTTATAATAGTCGACGTTTCTCAACCCGAAACACTCTTATGTTTTATTAAGCCTATCTTTTATGTGTCTCAATTATCATGTGTTTTTAATACTTGTTACCTTATTCATTTTTAACTCGATGCACAACTCGCACACCTTTCGTAACCAAAACAATAATAATAATCCTCGTGAACCAACTAAATTTATACTCCTTACGCAAATCATACGTGTTTATGCTTTTGAATGCTTATATGCTTATGCTGTCTATGTGGAATCATACGTGTTACTTGATACTTATATGCTCAAATCGAATTCTTTTTATAAAAACGCATTACGATCAAAGCCTTAATCTCTCTTCTATTGTCGAATCCTATAGATGTCTTTCTCTCAAAGCTTTATGGGCAAGAGGAAGTCCAAGTCCAAGTCAAGGTCCCAAACCGATTCTATGTCCAAAAAGGATTGCATGAAGTTCATGGCTAAACAAATGGCCGAGCATATGGCCAAGGTCATACCTGAGATCGTCAGCAAGATCCAACCCCCACCCAATGCCGAATCACCTTACACCTTCGTCGACTCCAAGGCGGAACCACCTAAGTCAACCTTTACCCATAAGTAGTTTTGCTCCTGCAACCCCCAGCCTTTCACCAGCGGAGGGGACACCACCAAGTTACTCCAATGGTTTGACGCCATTGAGGTTACTTTTCTCCAAAGTGGTTGTCCCGACCACCTGCGTACCATGAACACTACGTGAGTATTCCGATCGAGGGCTCTTGATTGGTGGACTTCCGAGCGTAACGCTCGTGGTAACGATGCCGCTCACGCCCTCCCGTGGATCGAGCTCAAGAAGCTAATGGAGAATGAATTTTGTCCTCCTCACGAGCGCCAACGACTCGAGAACGAGTTTTGGAACCTTAAACAGGTGGGGAATGACAACGCCGGCCTCACGACCCGTTTTATGCAGCTAAGTGTGATTTGCCCTAGCCAAGTTGACACGGCCGAAAAGGCAGTTGCCAAGTACATACGCTGCCTCCCTCCTCACCTAACGGACCTTGTTGACACCACCTCACCCAAAACCCCTGAGGAAGCTTTTCGCCTATCTGCCCGACTGAACAATAGCCACGTCCTTTGTGAAGCCTCCAAGGCTTCATTAAGGAAAGCCCATCAAGCCACCACCGAAGCTCTCACCAAATCTACCTCACCCAAACCCCCAAGGAGCAACACCAAAGGCAAGAAACGGAAGGCTTCGAGCCAGAACTGCGCGGTAGTCACTCTGCCAAACCCTCAAACCTCCCAGCAGCTAGCCTTAGCCTCTCCCAAACCCATCAAGAAAACTACACTAGGCTGCATCCAAAGTGTAACACCTGTCCTTCCCACCATCCTGTTACCGCCCTTTGCCGCCTATCCACTATCTGCAATAGGTATGGGCACTTCGCCCAACAATGTCGAAATGCTCCACAAGCCCCTATCAACCTAGCCCGAGCCATAACCGCACCCCAAAACCCTACCGCTAGCCAAAACCGACCACTTGCACCTACCGCTCGTGCCTGCTTCAGATGCGGAGATCCAAACCATTTCGCCAACAACTGCCCGCAGTGCAACAACAACAACAACCACCAGCAGCAGCCAGCTCGCGGTTGAGCCTTTGTCATCACAGCCGCACAAGCTCAAAACTCCAACGATGTCATTTTGGGTGCGTTTCTCATTAAAAATGTTTACACTACGTGTTTATTTGATATTGGTGCGGATAAAAGTTTTGTATCCGTCGAATTCGAACCTTTGCTTATGTGTAGATGTTCTAAGTTGCCTAAATCTTTCGAAGTCGAAGTCGCTGACGGAAAATCCGTCACTGTTGATTCTGTCTTATCCAATTGTTCTTTGAATCTTAACGATCATACATTTTCTATTGACCTCATACCCATGCAAATGGGTAGCTTTGATATTATAGTAGGCATGGACTCCGTGCTGAAGTTGTTTGTTCGGAAAAGTTCATTCGTCTTTCCCTTCCCAATGACGACACTTACACGTCTATGGCGAGAAACCTTCCAAAGGTCTCAAGCTTATGTCGTGTATCCAAGCGAACAAGTACTTGCGTAAGGAATACTTCGCCTTTCTTGCCCACATTGTGGAAAAGAGGATAAGGGTCCAAGCGTGAGTGAAGTTCCCGTTGTGCGTAATTTCCATGACGTCTTCCCTGAGGATCTTCCTGGTCCTCCTCTTCCCCGTTCAGTTGACTTTCGTATTGACCTCATCCTTGGCGCAACTCCCGTCGCAAAATCCCCTATCGTCTAGCACCCTCGGAGATGCAAGAGCTGTCTAGCCAACTTTAGGAGCTTCTTGATAAAGGCTTCATACACCCTAGCACATATCCTTGGGGCATTCCCGTTCTATTCGTTAAAAAGAAAGACGGATCTTTCCACACGTGCATCGACTATCGTGAG
This sequence comes from Scalesia atractyloides, assembly GCA_947069175.1. Taxonomy (NCBI): domain Eukaryota; kingdom Viridiplantae; phylum Streptophyta; class Magnoliopsida; order Asterales; family Asteraceae; genus Scalesia; species Scalesia atractyloides. The sequence goes on from CAMTDV010000013.1 coordinate 26,138,200, forward strand.
CTCAACAAGCTTACGGTCAAGAACCGATACCCTCTTCCCCGCATCGACGACCTTTTTGACCAGCTTCAAGGTGCACTTGTTTCTCGAAGATCGGCCTTCGCTCTGGTTATCATCAACTTCGAGTCCTCGAAGAATATATAGCAAAACCGCGTTTCACACACGTTATGGGCACTACGAGTTCGTGGTTCATGCCATTTGGTCTGACCAATGCACCCGCCGTGTTTATGGATTTAATGAATCGCGTGTGTAAGCCTTATCTCGACCTATTCGTGATCGTCTTCATTGACGATATCCTAATCTATTCCAAGACCGAGAAGAGCATGAGCGACACTTGCGTCTTATCCTTCAGCTGTTGCGTACTGAACGTCTTTACGCCAAGTTCTCCAGGTGTGAATTTTGGCTAAGGAGGTTCAATTCCTTGGTCATGTCATCAACGAACATGGTATTCACGTTGACCCCGCAAAAATCAAGGCGGTGAAAAATTGGATTGCTCCTAAGACACCGTTCGAGATTCGTTCGTTTCTCGGCTTAGCCAGTTATTGCCGTTGGTTTACTTCAAATTTCTCTAAAATTGCCATATCTCTCACTTCTTTGACCCAAAAGGATAAACCTTTTGTTTGGAGTTCCGAACAAGAGGAGTCTTTTCAAACGCTCAAGGACATGCTTTGTAATGCTCATATCCTAATCCTTCCCGATGGTACCGATGACTTTGTCGTTATTTGCGATGCCTCAAGACAAGGTCTGTGTTGCGTTCTTATGCAATGAGACAAGGTCATCGCTTATGCGTCACTACAACTCAAGATTCATGAGAAAAACTATACTATGCACGACCTTGAACTTGGTGCAGTTGTTTTTGCATTAAAGATATGGCGACACTACCTTTATGGTACAAAGTGTACGTCTTCACTGACCATAAGAGCCTCCAGCACATCTTTAATCAGAAAGAACTCAACATGCGTCAGCGTCGTTGGGTGGAATTATTAAACGACTACGACTGTGATATCCGCAACCACCCTAGTAAAGCGAATGTTGTAGCCGACGCACTTAGTCAGAAAACTCATGTTAAGAGTGTACATTGTTACCAAACTTTGGGAAAACTTCAAGAGATGATTCGTGAGGCACAATACTCGACCGTTAATGAGGGTAACCTTGATAATGAGTTGAAGTTTGGTGCTGAAAACTAACTTGTGACCAAATCCAATGGCATCATGTGCTACCTTGACCGTATTTGGATTCCTAATCGTGATAATCCTCGTGACCTCTTGATGAGTGAAGCCCATAAGTCTCGGTATTCTATTCATCCTGGCGCCGATAAGATGTATCATGACCTCCGTGCATCATATTGGTGGCCTGGAATGAAGAAGGATATTGCCTGTTACGTCTCAAAGTGCCTTATTCCAAAGTAAAGGCCGAACATCAACGCCCCTCTGGCTTACTCGAGCAACCGAAAATTCCTGTTTGGAAATGGGAGAGTATTGCTATGGATTTCATTACCAAACTCCTTTGAACTTTGTCTGGTCACGATAGTATTTGGGTAATCATCAACCGTCTGACCAAGTCCGCTCATTTCCTTCCCATCCGTGAAGACTATCGAGTTGAGAAATTGGCTCGTATCTACACGGATGAAGTCATTTGTCGTCACGGTATTCCCATTGATATTATTTCGGACCGTGATGGTCGTTTCATTTCCCGTCTTTGGCAAGCGTTTCAAAAAGCTCTTAGTAGTCATCTCAATCTGAGTACTACTTTCCTTCCTCAGTCAGATGGTCAAACCAAGCGTACTATCCAAACTCTAGAAGACATGCTTCATTCTTGCGTAATCGATTTTGGTGGCAACTGGGACATGCACTTGCCTTTGGTCGAATTCTCGTACAATAACAGTTACCACACGAGTATTCAAATGGCACCTTTCGAGCCATTGTATGGACGCAAGTGCCGATCGCCTATTTGTTGGTACGAGATCGGGGTAGCTCAAATCACCGTTCCCGAGCTTATACAACAGACGATGGACAAGATTTTGCAGATTCGGGACAACTTGCTCAAAGCCAGAAGCCGAAAAAAGAGTTATGTAGATAAAAGATGCAAACCTTTGGAATTCAACGTTGGTGACTTCATACTTCTCAAGGTATCCCCTTGGAAGGGCGTGGTTCGTTTTGGAAAAAGGGAAAGCTCGCTCCTCCCTAAGTAGGTCCTTTCAAGATTCTCGAAAGGATTGGCAAGGTAGCATACCGACAGGACCTACCACAAGAGCTCAACAATGTCATCCTACCTTCCACGTCTCAAACTTGAAGAGATGTCTCGCCGAAGAAGGATTCCAAGTTCCACTTGAAGATCTTCAAATTAATGAGACTTTACACTTCGTGGAGAAACCGGTCGAAATCTGGGATCAGGTACTAAGCAACTAAGGCGCAGTCGAATTCCTATCATGAGGTTCGATGGAAGGATAACATGGCGATGAGTTTACTTGGGAACTTGAAAGTGACATGAAGACTAAGTATCCGCATTTGTTGTTGCATCTTCCTAAATTTCGGGACGAAATTCCTTAAATGAGGGGAGACAGAAACACTTCGCATTTGTAACTTTCCGTTTTTAGTAAGTTTGCTTCGTGTTCCTATAATTGGAAAGTCCAAACCTTGTAACTAAGGATTTGATTGTAATCAAATTGATCGATTATACGCAATTCACAATCTTTATGCACCACTACATCTATGATCATACACACATTCGTTACGCAATTTATCAGTTCGAATCAACTTGCATATTCTTATCACATATTCACGAGAGTTAAATCTTCCAATACAAGCAAGAACTAGCAAGTTAAACGCAAAATACATAAGTATATGACTCCTCGAAAACCTTGTCACGTTTGTAAATTTCATTGCTACCAAACAAGTCTTTTTTTAAGAGTATATGAGGCCCTTTGTCTTGGTTTAGACCTACCAAACAAGTCACAACTTTATAAAATAATGTTCTATAATTAATCATCACTTAACCCTAAAGAATATTTTGTAAAAAAAAAAGAAAGGAGGACAGCTTGCGGCCGCAAGCTGTCTCCTTCACACAACCACCTTGTTTATTCACCACTGTTTAATTAACAACCACCCAAAAGCATTTAATGCAACCCTAATTCAACCTAATCCCCCACTAATAAACAAGCATTCCCCCATCCCTGTCCCACTTTTTCAAGCCTCCAAACACTCCAAACATTCCCTCTAAGTCCAGAATTCTCTACTGAAACATTTCAGCTTGCAAGTGAGTTTCAACTCACTTCCTTCTTCCTTTAAACCTTGTTTTTCCTTCTAACACTTGGATAACCTCTAGGAAGGTTCTCACAAGTTTTCTTGGGCAAACTACGGTGAAACCCCACCATTTTGAGGTCCAAAAGTGTGTTAACTTTCTGCCCACTTTTTATCTTTTCAAACTTAAAAATTTCAAAGTTTCTTCTGTTTTTTCCTCAACATTGTTTGCTAAGCCTCATGGGATGTTACCATAGGTTTTCCATGGAAAACCAAGGTGGAACAATACCATTTTTAGGGCCAAACTTTCTATTTTGGAAGTTAAACTTATAACTTTTTCGAACTTGTTTTCAAACTTAACAACTCTATGCTACTTGTGCCTCTAATCAAGTTTATGGCTAGGGAACTAGCTAGACTTGTTCCATACAAAATCAAGAGGTATAACATTCCTCGTAAATTGTGTGTTACTAGGTTTTAAACCCACAAGTGTTGAGCCATCCAAGCTTACAAGCTTGTGTTGGTGAAGGTGTGATTACATGGAGGCCTTGGCTATCCAACTTTTCAATCCACCCTCACTTGATGATTTCTATTCCATTAAGCTACAGTTCACTTTCACTAGAGTAACAAGGCTACGACACGTCCCCAAACGCTGCCATGTTCGGGATGCACGCACCTAGCTTGCTTATTTGGTTCAAGCGTAGCTTAGTGAAGTACTATATTCTTGACCATCCGGATTGTCCTTGTGGCAATTTGTGTACCGGTGAATCTTACGAAAGAGGTTTAGGATGGTTATCCTCCTACCTCCATGCAAAACTTCTATGACTTATATGATATCCATAATTATATGAAATCTATGAAAAACTTGTAATAATATATGTAAACTATATATGTAAATAATAAATATAACCGAACCTTTGACGATGACCATATGGTTAACTTGTCTTAATATTAGGTTATTTTATCTAAGATCTAACCATCGTTACTATTCTATTGGGCATGACCCATAAAAACACAAACACCCTTCGGGCTTATAGTGTCAAAACGAGCGTTAACGTCTAGATAAATACTTTCAACTATACATACTTTTTGCGTACTTTAAATTCCTAAAATTACCGAATTCCACCGTCATTCCAATACTCACACACCTACGTTTCCTTGTGTAGGATAACTTGGTGTTCGTCCCCCTAATCAACCTAAATGCTTTCGCGGAACTTAACTTTGCAAAACCATGAGTACACTCCACCCTTTTTACGCTTTACACTTTTGGGTGCAATATGTTAACCTATGAAAAATACACGCAATCACACTTATACTTTGTGCAAACACACAAACAATCCATCATACGTGCTATAGTTATGTGATACATGATTCATATACTTGGAACATTCTTATGTGATGCTATTTGTCATCAACTTTGTTTAAAGCCTCCCCCTTAACATGTATAGTGCTATAGGAATAACGCACCGCCCGTATTCTTGTGGTCAATGTTAAGTTTTTAATCTATTATGCGGTACACTAGAGATTGACTTGTAGTTCACATGCCTTGTTTACGTTTATCTCGTATACTAGCTTATCATGTGGATTTGTTTAAACGTTTTATTACTTATGCTATGATATCAAACTTGTGTACTCGCCAATACTTTGTTATTGAACTATACTTTTTAACATGTTGCATGTTGATGAGATTGACATGACGAAACTTAGTAGGATCGGCATGGAAACACGCTTAGAATGCTAAGTTATTTAATATGTTTTGTTGAACATGTCTCGTTTGTTGTTGTTTCGTATTTGAACTGTATTGTATTTGACAATTTGGTGATTTGAAATGAAATGGTTTTAATTAAGTATTATCACAATTAGCGTTATGATGTCTCGAGCAATTTAGTTCGTCTCACTCGATGTTTCCGCCGTTGGGGTATGACATCTTAAGCACACTCATTTTCGAAAAGAATGAGCCGGATCTGTTTGAGTAAAATGCAGTTCAGTTTAGGTGGGGGGGATAATGGTATAGCATTTTCGTGGCCTTGTTTGGCGTGATATTGGGCTATACACTGAAGTAGACACAGCTGAGCCATACTTCACGGGAAGAGTTCATGAACTCCCAGATCACCTTAGACAAGCCGCGTGGGCACAGATTAGGGATGGCCACTATCATCTGAGCAGTACAAAGAGCACAAAAAATAAGGGACCCTCTAATCCGATACATTCATCGGGTCCTTAGTGGCCTCTTTGTGGCAAAGGAAGGATAATGGTGGGGTGGTGAACCTTCGGGAACTAACTTGTCTATATTGCATCCTGAATCAGCAACCTATCATGTCGCCCACATGTTGTTGAGGAATATGGCCTCAAATGCTACCGGCAACACCCGCACTCCGATATTATTCAGAGGATGAATCACCAAGCTATTAAAAAAAATTTCATTAGGCGCACTCCGAGTGGGTTCCACAAGGGAGTGGGTGTGGCTAGGGCCGATCTAGCCTTATGCCGAAGGTTGGGTCTTATCATTGACTACAAGAATGGCCTTATGCGATTTAAAGATGCACGTGGCAGGGTGTGGAACCCAAATGACCCGGTGAGGTCCTTGCAATCGAAGATAACGCTGACCATCATCGATACCCTAGATACACCCCGGGCTCCCCCTCTTAAGGAGGATGTGATTTTCCTAACCTCCAACACTTATACAATGTTATGCAGGAAACACTCCAAATGTCTAGGAACGCATATAGCTTGGGACAAAGCTCTAACAGCTGGATTGGGAGCATGGAGCGCAACATGGTTACCATGCAAAACGACATTACATTCATCTGAGAGCATATGGCATACCAGGACGACAAGGAGGAAGACGAGGACATGGATTCGAATTAGGCGATGATTGTGGTGGGCGACGGATCTAGCCTTTAGGTTATCTCTCCTTATCCCGTGAACAATTTGGTACTTTCCAGGCTGCGTCCCGTTGGACAATTTGCTTCTTTGAACAATTTACTTTCTTGCATTTTTATTTTTATTTTTCTTTTCATGTGATGATGGTTGGACAAGTAAACTTTCTTAATCTAGGAATGCTTGTTGTTTTGTGTTAGATTGTTGTATTGTGGTAGGATTATAGATCACAGGTACCTTGGGAGGCTTGGACACACTAAGTGTAGTGGTCCCCAAGCCCAAAAATCAGAAGCTAAGCGATGAAACACAACTCCCAAACTGTTATAGACAATTGCCACGGGGTCGTGCCTATAGCCCATGCCCAACCTTCTATAAGCCTTTCAAATTCTTGTTACTGGCACTTTGACCAGGGGTCGTGTCCACCAGGCACGCCCCTGCCCAATGCCTAGTAACCTTAAAAATTTGTTATTTAACCACACCTTTTGCATATTAATCAAAACAATCATATCTGGGAACACATTAAGGACAATGTGTAATTTAAGTAGGGGGGGGGGGGTGTTAAAACAAAACCTTGAAATTTTCGTCCTAAGAAGAAGCATTACACAAACTCACTTGAAAAACCGCTAATCACCCCAAATATTTTTCAAAAAAAAAGTTTTCAATTTTTTAACTTATCTTAGTTTAGTTTGGGAAAAATAGGTTCTAAAAATATATTTTTACTAATTTTACCGACAACATCGTGATAAAAAGAACCAATTAAGAAAATTATAAAAACGGGTATAACAAATCTTTGTAAATATTTGGTCATATATACACTTTTACACTATACCTCTTTTCCCACAAAAGTGAGTTTTGAGCCTTAACTGAGCATAAAAATACATATCTATACTCATTGCTCAATTTTTTTGTTTTTTGTGTGATAGCTCGTTTGGTTCTTAGAAATCTAGAACTTGCCGAAGGAATACGTTCCCAATGCCTATCGACACTAATTCAAGTAAGTAAATGATGGATGCATTAGGACTATAACCATTTTTAATTTTAAACCTTTACTTTCCTTTTCATATCCCCCTAGTTAAACCCATTTGAGCCTTAACCCTTCGTTTCTAAAACCCGCAAAAATATAAACTTTTGCAAAACAACCACCCACATCCACAAAAACTTCTTTTATTTACACGATTTATTTTAGTAAAAAGTTCGGTTTTAAATAATAAGTTTGTGTAAGACCCTAAAACGCATTTTGACCCAAACGACGCAACGGAAATATGAACTATAAAATTTCTTCTTTTATAGTTGTTCTAACGTACTTCAAACCATTTAATACAACTTTCTTTAACTTAAGCACATTTTTCATTCTAGATTGAGATAACTACATTAACATATGATTATAGCCACATCACCACATCTCCGTACAATCCATGATCTTCAACTCGATCTTCGTCCACATATCTCCCATGATGATAATGATGATCGACTAATCTGCGGTAAACCAAATACATAACCAACACATTAGTAAAGGGTGACATCATTACATAATTAAATGAATATATAAATAATCAATAACTACATAGTGTTCTAACTATGTTTACTACTCCATAATTATATCCTTCTAACTTTGTTCTTTACAACGTCGCACCTTCGAAAGCCAAACACTTACATACCTGCATTCCTGTTTCATTTCAATAGCAAATCGGTTAGCAAGACATAATCTCAACGTATTGAAGACCTACATCTCCGCATAAGCACATACCATTAATCTACATTCCATATGTTACAACCCGTGTTTTCACTTGTATGTATCCATATACATACATACCTATCGCATACAAACGTCTCACATACAAATATGCATGACATGTACCTACTACGACTCTATACCTAAATACATACATGCATGTCACGTTCACTTGTTCACATTCAATTACTGTACTTAAATCGTACACTCGCTATTCATCAATAATCACACATGTAAATAAGTTAATTCTTTTATGATTATAACACACTTGCTCAATCCGAGTTTTGATCATACAATTGCATAATTGGTTATATGGCATACACATACGAACCATGATCATAATGCATATTTCAAGACTCATACTTTCACATGTACTTATGTTTTACAAGTCTAACATCACTTTAGAGCTTTAACAACATCTTACGGGATACCGGGACAGAAACATGATCAATCGATGCAAGAAACGACAATGATCAGAGAATTAGCAAAAGCCGCCGTAAGCTATGGCCTGCCTGCCGTAGCTTACGGCAGCCACCTTCTGCCAAAATATAACTCATCTGCTGTAAGCTACGGCCAAATAGCTGCTGCTGTGTTTTGGGTTTGCAGCTTATTCGACCCGTTTCGAGTCCTGCTCGATCATTCCTATTCCGATTCGCTTCAAATTAAATCTGTAACATCTAAACGAGGTCACGTTTCTCTTTACACTACCATGGTCCCATTTTACCAATAAATTCTACATTTACATAAGCCCAAACATGCTTTAGTTCTGTCATTTAAGCGATAAATCTTACTTCTTAGATTTGCCTCGTTCGGTTTTATCATACAACGTCCGATTTAGTTGACCATTATCAACCCAATACCATCAAATTCATTTAGTACTTCCATTGATTTTATATTCCTACAAGCCTCTCAACAATTAACATATAACAATTCCCTTTAAATACTAAAGAATGATTCCGGAAATCACTTACCTTAAGCGTCCGTTTCGTATTTGCTTCCTCGCATCCTTTCTGTTAGCCTTCCATGCTTTCCACCCACCTTGACATGATCCTATACCTTATGTCATTATGCTTTCAATATTATTAGCATATACACACATTCTAAATACATTCATTTCAAATTCATATCCTATATCCACTTACTTTTCGGTTAAATCAAGCCACATTCTAAATTACATTCATATCACTTTCACGTTGTCATTTCAACATATTCTAACATGATTGCTTGCTAGTGAGTTCGAATATCTCATAACTAACCCAATTTCACTTAATTACATCAAGCATACATTTAAACATATGGCGGACATACCACGTACTAAGCTCCTAGTACAAGCTTTTAATGCACGTATTCAACTAGTTCATATGAAAATCACATATTAATCATATCTTACATTCCATTCATGTTTGTCAAGTGGTTACATGCAAAATTCACTTACAATCATGTACTAGACATTTTATCAAACACTTGGCGTACGAACCATATCTAAGGCACAATGTACAAGTAATTTATGTCTACCTTCCTTGTTCACAACATCAAGCATCATGAACATTTCTCTAGTCATAGATTGCACATGCAATACCATTAGACCATCCATAGAACACCATCAACTTCCTAATTTTCATACAAGAAATTTTTATAAACTGTTTGTTTTCAAAACTATAGTTCCTGACCTCTGATCAGAATTTCCTTTAGGGATATTAAGGATCCATATGTTAGAAAGCTACAGTGAAAATTTCAGCTCATTCCAAGGTCGGATCTTCGGGAAAATCATTATACTGAGCTGTATTTTAACTAAAACGAGAATACGAACTGCTTTGGAAATGGGTTTCAAGGTCACACTTAAACAACTCTATTTCTTATTTCCACCGTTCAAAATAATCATCTATATGTTATGAACCATATATAAGAAAATCAAGACATTTCAACGGTTGGATTTTGCGGATCGTTCGGTTCTTTGTACGGGGTTATTGGATAACATTCTAGACATATTTGATTTTTACAATTTAACAACTTTAAGCAAGGATTTAGAGAATCGAAGCTTACCATTAAATTCGTAGCATCCATAATTGGTTCCAGGTTGTAACCCACAACTCCGACCACCTCCGGCCACCGCGAATCGCCGCTAACGCCACCGCCGGCCACCCCTCTTTCTCTATTCTCACTCTCTCTCTTATTTCTCTCTCTAAATTGAGAGAAAAATCTGTCCAAAATGAGCCATAAGGGGCTTTATATATTGAACTTTGGATATTTACATAATCCTCCCCTCATGTTTGATTTTTACGACAATGCCCCATCAAGTTATGGCGAGTCACAATTGAGGTAGCCGTATATCCCTGAACCGGACCCGTCATATTTATCGACATATATTACTAAAATACATTCCTTACAATATGCTGATACTCAACAAATTATTTTTCCCTTACAAATAATTCACAACGAATTATAAAGTAATATTGTATAACTTCATCTAAAATGGTAACCATACTAATATGCTCTAATATCTCTTTAATTTCATAACACAAATTAATCTCATTTACGGATTTTGGGGTGTTACAATTTGGCTTAGTTTCAACTTAAAAAAAATTGGTTAAAGTTTTTTTCTAAGCCACAAAAATTGTTCAAAAAAAAAAAACTGACATATTTTTACGCTTTTCACCATTTTACCCAAAAATACCTACCCTAGCCAAAACCTACCCTTTTAAAGCTCTTTTGATATTTACAAGGATTAAACGTCACAAAGGAGGAGGTTTGATTGTTTATCAAGCATATGGTAGGCGTAAGCTCCACACCGGGTCCGAGCGCTTTCACTTAAACATTTTCGGCCGAGTGTTGAGTGACCACTTGTGAGGTGTGTAAATTTGTATATAACTAAATAGAATTTTATAAAGGCATGTTATGGCCAAAATAAATATTTTTTTTCTTAAAAAGTGTTTAAAATGAATCATGACGAATAAGATTGTAAATAAAATAAAAACAAAATAAATTTAGAACTTGGATTCACGACACTTCAAATATAATCCCAAAACTTCTCTTCTACCAATTCAATTTGGGTGTGCAAGCCATATTATTGAGTTTTGCTTGAGGACTTGCAAAGATTCAAGTGTGGGGGTATCTAATGTGCGTAAAATGTAACATATAAATTACATCAATCAAGGTATAAAATCAACCCTTTTTCGGTACTAATGTTGGAAAAAGCATGTTTATTTGTTTACTTTTAATTTACAGGATCAAAAGAGCTTAAACGAATAAAAGGAGCAAATTAACAGCCGAAACCAACACAAATACATATAAGAAGGATTGACACGACCTGCCGAACCCCCATCCACATCCAAAACAACAAAAATAACGAAAACAGAAGCTTAGTCAGGGGGTAGTGCTCACCAGGCATGGGCCGTGCTCAGTCAAGATTCTCTTCAGATAAAGACAACAACAACAGACAAGCCAACACGGGTCGTGCTCACCCAACACGAGCCGTGGTTAACTATAAGATTCACAGAATCTGTGATAGTACAACAAGTACGATGATCACGGGGCTGTGCTATGACACCACGGGGCATGTCAATACAAGACATGACATCTGCAATTAATGTAGGGAGAGAAAAAGATGACCACGGGGCCGTGCAAGGTAGGCACGGGGCCGTGGTCTCCCTCTGTTTCAAGCTATAAATAGAGTTGCTTGGTTCAAGAGAAAGGCATCCTTGGTAAACCACTTCTCTCACATTTGCCATCAGTCCACCACCACTACAACACCAACACCCACCACCATCATCCACATTTCATCTTTTAGAGTGTGTAGTAGTCTCGTGATCCAAGAATGATTGTAAGAGTTCTTGTCAAACAAAGGCCATGCTTGGCTAAATCTCTTACATCACTTGGTGAAGACAAATCTTTTCTATATTACTTTTGATTTCCAATCTGTGGCATCTTTTTATTTGGGTATGTATTAGTAACTTTAATAACTAGTGTTTTATATTTAAAGTGAGCTTTGGTTAAACATTTCTTCATGTTTCGTTGATTCACTCATTCGTGTCTTTACGGTCTATATAAAACGCGTTAACTACCAGGAAGAGGGTTAGAAGGGTGTTTGGGTAAAGTTCTTGCCTCGTTCAGTGTATAGATTCTACGAGGACTTGGTTCAAGCTTATTAGGACTTCCTTTGAGACAGATAACATCAAATCGGGGAAGTAAGAACGGCTTGAACCCTTTATATATAAACTACTATTAAAACTTTATCCGACCTTGCGGGACTGTATCCCTACTGACTCAGATCAATATGGCTGATGGTAACATCGCCTTCACAAGAGTGGCCTACCACTTTTCACATTAATAACTTATTTAATTATCTTTCAATATTCGCCTTAAGGGACTGTATCCCTACCGACTTAGACCAATATGACTGAGGGTAACCTCGCTTTCACAAGAGGGGCCTACCACTATAACTAAGATAATCTCTTAAAAAGCCCAAAGTGTGGAAATCATCAAAGGATACGTAAAAGAGGAGTCAGAACCAAGTGATTATTTCTTGTCTATTTGTTTTTACTTATTTCTTTACATTTAGTTTTTATCTTTTTAAAAGTTTCAAAACTTTTATCAAAATTTGGTTAGATTAGACATTAATGATAATCATCATCATCATACTCAGTAAATCCCACCAATAGCAAAGCCAAGGTAGGGTCTAAGGAGGGTAAGATGTAGACAACCTTACATCTACCCCATAGGAATAGAGAAGTTGCTTCAGTGAGACCCCTGGCTCGATAGTAGTGTTGCATCAAACCTTGGATATAAGGCGCATAACACTCAACAATTGAGACAAAGGTCGATTAGTGCATGTACCTCCTTGTCTTTCGGTTATCAACGCCACCACAAGATGCATGATTAACCATCCCCCTCTTTTAATGTTATTTTCAAGAAATTAGTAAATAACGTAAAAATTAGTGCACTTCACTTTTGGCCCCCGAGCACCCACACATATATACATTATATGCGCATACCGCAAGCATTTTAGCTCTTGTGTCCTTGGACGACCTTGGTATCTTACCATCACTATACTACATCTACGATGGGTGCACTTGCCTTAACGTGTGTAGAGTGATAGTACTGTATCGTGTTTTATAAATTTAAAGTTTGATCCACGAGTAAAAAGTGCTTAAAATATAACAAAAATTATAACCACGCTCAACCACGTATCTGCTGTTAATCCGATCTAGCACTACACTACACCTGGGTTTTCTCCTTTGGTAAAGCTTGCAATCACTGCTCCTCGTATGTCCTGCTGTTGTTGAGCACAACCTCAATTACTACAACCTGCTGCTGCTGTTTTAATCAAAAAACTCTCTTGCACATACCTTCTTGATCGCAACAACCTTTTTCCTTCCCTTTATTTACTGACAAAATTAGTTCTAACAAGCTTTCAATTTTTTAGCTTAGTTATGTGTTTTTAGGTATAACAACACTCTTTTTTTATTTGTTTTTATATGCTAAGTGTTTTTTAGTTAACATTTACATCTTTTATTTTACTCTTATATATTATTTAATTTAAATAAGTTAAGTTGAATATTGTGTGTTTTCTTAACATATCAAACTGATATCGTTAATTTTTTAACGTATCAAACTGATACATCATTTAATTTAAATTATTTAAGTCTAGCATAGCAAACCGATACAGATCGAATTCATATAGCGTCTTCGTGGCAACGCACAGGTTATATCCCGCTAGTTACAGGAAGTATGTTATGCTAGGTTGGCCCATCTTCATGAGGAGGTAATAAAAAAGAAAGTTAAAATAATCCACATTTTAGAATAATAGGTCTTCAGTGATTTAAATGATATGTATGTATAGTTAGATCTCCTTTTTCCTACCAATAATAACCTAAGAAAATTGTAAACATAATAAGTTGAATACCAACAGAGAGTAAGATCATATGAGTCGTGGTATACCAAGACAGCAAATCCATAAAGAAAATACATCCAAACAATCCTCAACTAGTTTAATATTCATTTGGTGGATGGGTTACTTTAATTTATTATATAGTAACAATGTTAATGAATTTATGAACACAAATATTTTTTTCCCTTTGAATTCTAAACGAAAAGATTATTTATTTATAGATTTCATTAAAAAATATGTTTTGACGGACCCGAACTATTTCAACATTTTGCCGATTATATGTTACCCAGTTGCCCATGTTGCCACCCATGTCCCTACACCCACACTATTTCAACATGCCATATGTTGCTCCTTAATATATTGTATATGCCCATATTTAAAAAGAAACCTATGAACATTTATACGTTATAATTAATCTCTTCAAACAAATGTACAAGAATCAAGTGTTATAATGTTTAAAGATATTGCTTCACATAAATACAATACTTTTGGTTAGTGAAAGTTCGTCACCTTCTAAACAAAATTGTTTTGAAGGAATTCATTAACCCAACTTAGCGGTAGTCATAAAGTATCATCTTTTAATCTACCTTCTTAAAACTTTGAGGCTCACTCCTCACAAATGCTAACCATACAATTGGTGCAAAGATTGACATCTACACGATTTAATAAAATTTTATTGATATCAGTATTAACTAAAGAAGTGGAAATTAGGATAAATTTGATAAAACAAACAATTCATGAATGTGTTGAATCAAGAAGATATCCGATGAGAGCAAAACCTACAATTCAAGAAACTACCCATATAATATTAATATTTGGTAATACCCCAAATCCTTCAACATTAAGTCGAGTTAGTTTTTAACTTAATGAACTTGGTAATTTATAAGGGATTATAGACTTTTTAAATAGTACCTTTGGCTTTTAATCGAAAACAAACTACATTTCATGCAAATGATCACCACAAAACAAAGATTATTAACTTCCCCAAATATTGTAGTCTCTGTACACATAACATCAGATGTGTTGTGGACTTGCCTTCACATTGACTTCACCATAGGATGCTAATTTTTTACATTTTCTGAAGGTGAAGAAGTTGTGAAAATGTACCTGCAACTTTTTTAGATGTGGCAACAGCTCCGAGAACCCCATCACTACAGTATCTTCCATTTGAAAAAGGGATTTATGCATGAAACATACAAGTAATTATTTAATACATTGAATTCTAAGATGATTTTATAAGGCTTTATGCATGAAACATACACTTTAGGCAACTTTTTACCCATTTCCTTTTAGGCTAGTTTTTTTTCTTAATATCTTTCCCTCTATGAGGTAAACAGGATGGCATTGACCCGTTCATAACTAAATGGGTCAAAATTGCCACGTTGTATGGAACATGGACTCCGGAGACGTGTTATTTTAACATTGTGAATCAAACTATCTTCACTTTTTTCTTGGTTATGAACATTACTACACCATGCCTTCACAAGAAAACATTGCCGGTATGAACACAAGTTTTTATGAACTATCTTCACTTTTTTTAGAAATCATTTATTATATTACCTCAAGTAGCTCGAGCTTTGCAGTGAGCTTTTCATTTTGACTGGTATCCATATCTTCATGACAAAAAAAGAGTAGAAAGTCTATAGTTCACGGCGAGGAATTGCAAAAATATGAATAATTTGTTTTAATGTGGGTTTCTTTATAGGGAAAATGCTAAACGGGTCAATTTGGTTGAGTTCTATCTCTACCAGGTAAATTAAAAAATTATGTAAAAAGAAATGGGTCAAATATGCCGAAAATAGCCTAGAGTGAATTTTTAAAGCATAAAACATGTTATTCAAAAGAATAGATTCATAGGTTAAACAATATAATCTATGTATTCGTATTTGACACGGTAATAACCAATATAGAAACTTAATAAGTGTTTTGACCCATACAAAAAATGTTGTTTTGACCCTTTACCCAAGCCCACCCGATTTGCCACTTCTAAGAAATAAGTAACGTCTTTCCTTTTATGCTTTTGTTTGGCACGTCACAGATAATACATAACCCTGATGGGTCAAAATTGCCACCTCTAAGATCACAACATAACTCATGATACATATTCAAGAGTAAATATTCCAAATCTTAATTTTGTTCATTAATCTTTGATATCACAAAGATTACCTTTGAGTCTCCCATGAGGATGAAAGAATTCTAGCCTCCTTTTCAAGTTCTAGAACAATAAGCATTGTCCTACAGCCTATTTCATGTAGTATTACAATCAACGATCGAAAGTAAAACACAAAATAATCTTGAAGCTATAATAATGATATCTATTGCATAGTCCTGCTTGAGCAATGGTAGTATATTATCTCATGGTGGCAAACCAGTCCACCATCTAACGTCAATTATAAAATAAACACTTTTAAAGAGCACAATGATGTGATACATGACATCATGAATCAGAAAATCGTACCCAGAACTTTTTTCAAAGATTGAACAGCCATTCATATAACATATGATTGAACAGCCACCCAAAAGACATCATTAATGGTAGACTGCATACACATTTTCAATTTGTAGTCACCTTTGTTTTATTAGATCACACATTTAATCATATTTATCGGATCAATTATTCTCTCGTAAACTCGAGGTTTTGTCACCTAACATTCTATATACAAAAGTTTTATCGATCAGTGTGTTTCAGTTACACCCCTGTGACAAATTGGCATTCATGAGTTAATTTAATTTTTGATATTGAGTTGATATAGATATATTTATATAATCAACAATAACTCAATACCTCAAACAAAAACACAGAGAGCATTATGAGGAAGCTCATCAGCAGGGCACTCGAAACATTCTGTAACATTTTTTGTAGGTACCAAGAAGGCAATCCTATAAAAATGCATGAAAACGCTAGGTCATACACAAAACTTAAACACAAAGAATCACAAATCAAATTTTATATTGTGCCAATAGGCTTGGAAAGTTGTGTATCAACAAATCCAGTTGCTAAAGTGTAAATAAACATACATTTTCAGGCCTATATAAAGTAGCAGTTAATATAAACTCATAACAAAATACGAACCTTCTCAAACATAGTATGAATCTCCAATGCTCTTGTCGACTTCGAGGAAGGTGGAGGGTTTGAATTTTCACCATTCTGATGCCCTTCCGCCATTTTATCTACCTGCATGTCCAAATTAGGTATCTTTCTTCTAGATGATTCCATAGTTGGAATCATTCATTATCTCTTCAACTTTTGGTTTGATTAAAAACATATGCGCAACTCCAGATTCAATTTCCAGCGATTAGACACACAAACATCAGTGGTGATTTGTCTGATCCTCTTCTCAAGTCCGTCCATGCGCGCTATGTTCCAACACCACTGATGGTGAATGTTGCCTCATCTTTTAGTTGATTTATATGTACATAAAAAAAATCATTTAATGGATGAAAGAGGATTTACAGTGGAGCCTATATTTGCCAGTGCTGATTCATCTGCAAATGCCCCTAAATTCTAAATTACACCAATGAATTCAAACAATAGTGCAGAATGTAGCAGAAACATGAAGTAAAACATATAAAATGAATGAAAACGTCTCAAAATCTGACATTTATCCTAACCTAGAGCCAATGAAGTTACCCTAGCTTTACTGAGTGGCCTTGCATCGTCCTGCGATGATGAAGATGATGGTTTCCTGAGACGGGGAAGTTAAACGGCGGTGATTGGAAACAACAGGAATAAACCAGTAGGCATAAAAAATTTAAAGTAGTTAAACGGCGGTGACATTAGCTTCTTGAAGCCTCATATTCGACCATCCTTGATTACTTTAGAGTAGTAAAGTGTTTGCCCATGAAAATCACATTATCTTCACACTGGTTCATACTCAGATCTTAATATAAGTACAAACGGACAAATAAGTATGCCATTTGTAGATAAATGGCATGTCACTTGGAGAAGAGGAATGCAAATAAACATTACCTTCCTTTGTTACTCGAAGAACATAAATGTTTTTTTAAGGAATCAGATTTGTGATAAATGGCATGTCACTTGGATTCATGCTTGGAATATCGCGATCTTGAAGGGTTTTGATTATTTCGGTAGCCTCACCTAAAAGTTGGCTGCATATTTGACACTCTCCTCCCTTTCCTCTATCACACTAGTGTGACATTTCATTGTTATAGCTTGTGGTAAGTTGGTGTGACAAGCGGCGATTACGTCAGCGATCAGTGATGATAAGATATGGAATAGTTGCTTCGGGCTAACCGTGGTATCAGTTTTGGTATAGTAGGCAGTAAGATTGTTTCAGTTACACAATACATTGAGTTGGCACAAACAGACCTGCGTATCAAATCATCATTATTAACCTTACTTATGTCCTCCATGCAAGCTATATTTTTAGCTTTATCCCTGAACCATTCAACAATCTGTCCAGCTGTATTTACTTGGAAAGCAGGGTCATGCAACCCATTTCCAAACCACTTTTTGTCGAATCTAATTTCTTGCCACAAAGTTTCAGCCACCTTTTGAAAAATTACTTGATCATCCGTATCATTGAGGCTTTTTTCCACCAATGTGACATATACTAGACCTTCCTGACATTTTCCAACAAGCTATCAACTTCCTCCTTTTCGATATTAGGAAGAGACACCGCGAGGGTTGTAAGGTTACCACAGGTAATCTCCAACAATCTTCAGATGGAACATCAAGATCAATTTGGTCAAACTTTTTAACTCCTTGAAAACCACGAGCAGACTTTCCAAGAATTAGCTTCATGAGAGTGTTGGGTTGTTTTTTTGTACCCTTTTGGATCTTTCAGTTCACAGATTTTGAAAAGCCTTTCAATGTTCTCTCACCAAGCTTTATCTCATCTTCAAGTTGCAAAACATAAGGGCGAAGATCATTGTTTTCTTCCAACTTCTCAAAGTTCTTTCCCAGTGAACTAAACACGACCTTTAATAACCACTTCATACACCAGAAACAATGCAAGAAACATATCATAAACAAAAATGGGATCAAGGCTATTACCTTGCATACCACCACAACTCCATTCTGAAATCCTATACACAAGTTGAAAATTTGCCTTTTCAAAGTCTCGATGACCACCTCGAGTGTGCGGCTATGAAAAGGGAGTCGTATACTAGCATGTTTCCAATCATATAACTTCTGAGTCTGGTAGCGTTCTGCTTTAAAGACCTTAATGTGGTTTGAAATTATTTTGAAGGACACTCTAAATCTTATGGTTGAAAAACATCTAGAAAGTGGTGCAATTGTACCAATCACGACTCCGCTAGATTGTACAATGAGAATTACTACCATGGACCACCTATAATCCGAATCATAGTCCTTGCAAACAAGCTATAATAGTCCTTGACATGGTACGAGTGTGTAACATGGGGGACTAAAACACATATTACCCCGGAAGCAGACGTTGTATGAAAGCAAGCTGCTATGAATTGGGGGCTGCCACTTTCTGCCATGATCCAGTGGTTTCTCACATGCTTTTGTAGCTTCCAAATGTTAGTATTTCTCCTGGTGATGGTTGAATGTGTGCTGAAGCTTTCTCATTACCTTCTTTGAATTTGGTTTCTATAATCTTTTTGGATTTTAGAATTGCTAAACATGAACACACATGTACTATCAACAACACAACTAACAAAATCACATAAGTGATGGGTAATACGGAATTACCATCGCTAATTGTATGTGTAGGTGAAGTAAGTTGTGCAATATGGGGATTTGCAATGTAAACTTTTGATATGGATACAACTCCTGTTTGCATTTTAATGCAGACATTGACAACCACGGTGATTACAAGAATACCCAAAGCTGTGATGTTTGACAAAAGTTCATTGTTGCCCATGGTTGCTAAACCAGGCAATAAATTCGCCATCATGGTGCACATAAAGGCCATGCTTCCAAGCTTTGCCGCTTGATCCCAATAACGGGTATTGAACTGGTTAGATCCACAGGTAACTTCATTGCAACCGATATTATGGAGAGAAAAGCTGCATTAGTTCTAAAATACTTGCACGGAAACCATAGCTTTCTACTACGGAAACCATGTAACAAATCAGCCACCATGGCAAGCATGCAAACCAGAGATGCTACCGTGATGTACATCCCAATCCGAACATAGGCTTGCTAAAACGGTCTTCGTGTTCTGATCGGTATATAGACTTTAGATAACCCAACACAAATTGATTGTTGTTGCGGTAACGTTGTAATCATCTTCAAGTTTATCCAAAATTATAAGATAACTATATCATAACTACTATGCTCTTCCCGAGGAAACAAACTGATGATTTGATCTGATGGAGATAAAGTGAAGATTGGTGGTTGATTTATGGACGACAACTAGTTATGTTAACCGAAAAAACATAATCATGCTCTTCCTTAAAAGTTGATTCCATTGATTTTTTACATTTTTTTTACAATTTTTAAATAATGCATTCAAAAAGTGGATTCCAATTGATTTTTTACAATTTTTAAACATTAATGCTTTTAAAGTATACGCACCATTTTGAAATATCTTAGAAAAATACAAAAATTGACGGATCCAGAATTTTCTATCAATGGGTTCAATTTTTTCAGCGGTCAAATTTCTTACAACCAAACATTGAAATGTTAAGGTCGAGCCGGGTCAAATTCTCACAAATAAGACATCAATACATATATTTGAAGTTTGCCTATTTAATTATTATCATTATTTCTGGTTAATCGGGTATTTGAAAATATATCCAAATTGATTAATCTAATATGACCACATATTGAAGCATAAATCACTGCACACAAAAACATACATTTCTACAATTTATCAAGATTAAGAAACGTACCATTTGATCTTGTGTTGTTTCCTTAAGCCTCTTCAGCAACCTGTAGTCTTGTACATCCCAACATGTAGTCTTGTACATCCCAATCTGCATCATAAAGACATGAAACTGCATAAACTAAAAATACAAACTTATAAAACACAGCCCGAAATAGCATCAAGACAAGTTTTTTTTTTTAAAAACCAAAAGTTAGCAACTTATCAATCTCTGTACTGAAATTCCTATTATTCAAGTAATTGTGGCCTTACTCATTATTACAAGAACAATCCTATGCAATAAAAGAACCTGTTAAATATTAATATATGTGTATGTATATGAAAAACTATAAATTATTTAGACATTAGAAACTTTTTTGTTCATGAACACACCTTCATTTACATCTACTAATTGATTCAACCCAGATCTTGACTCATCATAACATTAACTCTTTTCTTTTTCCAGATTTATTAAAATTAATCAATCTCTTATTAAATTATCTTGTTCTTTTTTTAACCCTAATCTTCATCGCCATTTTAAGAAATTCACAATTCCATTAGCATTCAGCAAATTCACAATTCACATTAACATTTAGAAAATTAATAAATTGAAAGTTGATTGCAAATTGACAGTTTACCTCTTTGATGTAACACCCCAAAAATGGGTTTGGTAATCAAACCACGTTAATATTAAAGAACGGGTAAAAGACCGTTAGCGGTGAAAGTTGAACTATAAACAAAATAACTAGGAACAAATAAACCTAGTTAAAAACATGTATACAAGTAACCAAACAATAAGTTGTAGTCTCATTTATAATTAAAACAAAAAATTCACACATTATGTCGATGGGCAGGAGAAGAAACAAGGGGAAACCCTAGTTTCTTCAAAGAATCACCAAATTGAAAGGGGAATTGGACACCAAATCGATGCATGAACGCGTATTATTGGTCACCTTGATTGGGGGATCATGAGGTATGTCTAAAAACTTGGATTGATGAAAGTTATAAATTTAGACAAGTGGATTACTTGCAAATAAATTGTTGGATATGATCCAAAGATGAAATGGAGTGTATGTGTATGCTTGATTTCGTTAGACATAAAGAAATTATTCACTAGTTGATGTAAGATTACTTGTTAGTGATTAACAAGTAGATTATAAAGTAGGTTTTGATTATATGATGAAATTGATGATATATAAGCGTTTAGGATCATCATGCTTGTATGTATGTAAAAAATATTCGAACAAATTAGAGGTTCGAATAGATGTTCATACATGACTTGAAATGGGTTTGATAAGATGAGATTTATGTTAAACACATGTTAATAGATGCTTAAAATCATCATGTGAATGTGAATGTTTAAAGTATTTGGCTAAGTTTAATGTTTGGGTAAATCCCATATATATGATGCAATGGTTGTTTCATACTGATGAAACAATCCCAATTCTTGTATAATATTGATAAATTTGATATAAAATCCGTAAGGTGGAATAGTCGTGTTAGATGATGGCTAACCTAACCATCTTGCGAATGATAAATGATAGTTTGACCTTGACAAGCTAGGTGGAGGCTTGGGAGAAGCGGGTCAAACGAACAAGTATGCGGAAGAAGGCATAAATAGGAATTAAGGTAAGTAAAGCTTACAACTTTAAAATAGTAGAATTACTTATGTAGTTGGGAATAAGCGTTTTGGGTATTCGGAACAAGATTCCGAAATATAAAAGTTCAAATACAGACATATATGGTTGGAATAAATGAAAATGATATTAAACCATGATTATGGTAAAAAGGATAAAACGGTAAATTAGTTTTGTGATGACGACTAAATAAGAAGTTTTGAAAAGGATACCATAAGGCATAAGCCATAATGGGTCAAGCGAATTAAGAAATAATTCTTAAGTAATATGATCATATAATGTAAAACAAAATGGGTTAAATAGGTGAGATGGCAATTAAGTGCCAACTCATAATGACAAATGGTTATTTAGACCAAAGGGTCAAATGGTGACAGTATCACCATTTGACGACGATGACTAATATCGCTTGTTGAATTTTTGTGTTCTTAGAAAGAACAGAGCATGATATTTGAACGGATCAATGTATGAGCGGAACCAGGTACGTGTAACGAGTTAAAACTCTCAACAAGGACTTAAAGGTCCGATGAGAGTTAAATGAGTCATATATGAATAATGGATTACCTAAGATAAGGTAAATCAATAATCTAATCCGTAAACATTATGTTCTTAAGAACATAATGATTTTACATAGATTATGTTAGATGTTCATTTTGGTCAAAACATGTTATGGTAAGTCCTTCATCGTAAAAGAAGAGACTAAGTTGACCAAAATACCCTCGAATGATGAATTAAGTAAACGACTCTAATATTAGTTTAAAAATGAGTTTTATAATACAACAGACCCCTTTGGTAATGTAAAAGTGAAAAGCATAAGCCGTTTCGGCTTAATGTCTCATATTAGATCTTTTGTAAAAATGTCAAATCTAAGGGTAGAATTGAAAATATAGCATTATATACCAATCCACCATGATTTATAGTTGTGGTGGAATGTAAATAAATATTTTGTATGAAAACAAGAAACAAGTAAGAGGAAATGAGATTTAAGTCTATACGCTTAAATCTCTTAACGGGTCAAAATGAATATACGTATAAACCATGAATGAATGCGTAGTCCATAAGAATTAAGAATCCGAGATAAGGATTTCAGATAACATAGATAAACAAATTTCGGAAATGGAAGTAGATAGATATCTTAGTGTGAAAACAATAAGATAGATAAGTTTGGTTGAAATAAGCGTTGGATTACGCTAAAACAACCAAACGGGTCAAATAATATATAAATAAAGGTTTAGTTGATTAAGGAAACTATATGGTAAAAATAAAGTGTTATTGCATACCGAAAAGGATGCGTAAATGTATAGTTTCTTTAAAAAGGGGTTAAAGGGCAAATTGGGCAAAAATGGGAAAATAAGAATTTAAACCGGAAATAAATGCTTAAGTCATAGGGAATAAGTATCCGGGTCAAGGATTTCGGGTTAAATATGTAAGAAGACAATTTACAAGCAATTAGAAACAGGTTTCAAGTAAAACGGATTAATATTGAATGAGTTACGGAAGTTTCCGTGAACTAAACGCAAACAAGAGAGAATCTGCAGCAAGCCACCGTAAGCTACGGTGGTCTACCGTAGCTTACGCTAGGTAGCTGCTGTAATGGTTCAGAAGGTTGGGACCGTAAGAAGAAGGTCTGGGCCGTAAGGCTGGACCGTAAGCTACGGTGGCCAGCCGTAGCTTACGATGAGGTCAGAAATCAAGATCTTGTTTTTATTGTTTTAAGCCCTTGGGTTTAATCGATCGTATTGTAATTTATCTATAACTAACATATTTCATAAATTATGAAATATAGGTGATGAAGATGAGCACCGGAGGAGGACCAAGCATTACGAAGAACCGAACACGATCAAAGACGAAGCTTTCGCAACTGGTTTTATTGTTTCGAAACAAATCAATGATATCATGTAAAATGTTTTAATATGTTGAAAAAGTTTTTAATAAACTTGATAATTTAAGTTAGCGTATTCGAAATTATATGTTTAAATGCGAAATTTCTAATGGAAATTCAGCAAAGTAAGATAGGGTCTTACAAGTTGGTATCAGAGCTCAAGGTTAATGATCAAATGTGTTCGGTTCGAGGCTTGGTTATATGATCCGATAAGTTATTATAAATTTAAGTGGTCTAACATAGTTAAAGTGTTGTAAATAACACATAGGGTTATCGTGTGAACGCACGTTACCCCAAATAAAATGATAAAAGACCGATATAAGCTAGTGAATTACTTGTGCTAACAAGTAGTGTAGATAGCGTTGTACTATAGTAAGGGCGCTTATTAATTTTCAATGTAAATGTTTTGGTTAAAGGATGCTCGCATCTGAAGATGGCGGGAGTCTAATGATTTGCCGACGTGATGACAAAATGGTCTGAAGTATGACAAGTAGAGCATACTCATTAAGGACCTAAACTAAATGATGATATTAAATAAAGGTGGAACGGCAATGACAACCAATGAAGAAAATATCGCACAGGTGCACACTTTAAATTATTGTATAACTTAGTAGTATACAACAGATACATAATGAATAACGGTTGTATACGGGATTAAAGCATGGGAAAACCGGAAGGGATACCCATCCATGATGATGTTCCCAAGAAAATATTGGGCGGATAATACTCATTATTCACTAATCATGAGTAATAAAATATAAAAGAGTTCACATCTAAAATCTTGGATGGAGTGACCATCAAAGTAGAAATTTTCAATAAGATTTTATTGAGGAAAAGTAAAAATCACGTAGATAAATGTGATTACATAAGAGTCTTATAAAAGGGAAAAAATTTATATATTTTGAGAAGAGAAGGGTAAAAAATAATAATTGTTAAAATAACAATTAAACAAAGTTTTACCAAATAAATCAGAAATAGGACATGAACCGAGGATTTACTTACATGGGAAGTAATATGTTAGTTGTAATAAGGTCATGTGTACCATGTGTTGATCGCTTACTCTGGCCAAGTAAATGATAAACACATGATATCATGAACTTGTTATAATAAATACATATACATTCGATGTGGTAAAGACGAGGTGAATGGGAATGAGTCATTATGGACAAAAGAACCATGGTTGACAAAAGGGCACGTAAAACCAAAGTATAAATGACCTGTGAGGTCATAGAAACGGAGGTACTGCCCACACGGGAAAGGATCAAGTCGATGACTATGATCGTAGAAAAGATAAAAAGGGAAAAGAAAGAAATGATGATGATAATCATCATTCATGGTCTGTGAGGCCATAAAGGATGATCGAATAAAAATAAAGTTTGACTGTTCAGAAGTGATGGATTTCATATGAACAAGTCAAACGGAAGGATAAAGTTTGACTGTTCAGAAGTGATGGATTTCACAAGAACAAGTCAAACGGATTAAAAAAAATAATAATAAAGTTTGATTGTTCAGAAGTGATGGATTTCACATGAAACAAGTCAAACGGGTTAGATAAAGAGTAAAGTTTGATTGTTCAAAAGTGATGGATTTCACGTGAACAAGTCAAATAGAGCAGATAAAGAGTAAAGTTTGATTGTTCAAAAGTGATGGATTTCTCGTGAACAAGTCAAACAGATCAGATAAAGAGTAAAGTTTGATTGTTCAAAAGTGATGTTTTCACACGAACAAGTCAAACGGGTCAGATAATGAATAAAGTCTGACAGTTCATAAGTGATGAATCTCACAAGAACAAATCAAACGGGTTAAATAAATAATTAGATTCGATCGCTCATAAAGTGATGGATTTCACAGAGCAAGCCAAACGATAAAAAAGAAGTATAGTGATTGAATTTAAAAGTAAACACAAACCGGGTAACGGGAGCGTTAAAGCAAAAGAATAATGAGTCCGAGTAATGGGACGTGATTAAATATACTGTAGACGCAAACCAAATAATGGGAGCATAAAATAGAAATGAACCCATAAAATGGGTCGTGAATGAATAGGTCAACGCCAGTTGACATTGCGCCAGGTTTAGACGCAAATGATCATCACCCAATGGAGATGAAACGACTAATAGATCCGACAAGTGAAAGTAATTCATAAATGACTCGCGGAGTCATAGAAAACGAAAATGTTAATAAACTGGATCAAACATGACCTGAGGACCATAATTGAAGTAAAATAAATTAGCCTTCATGGTAAAAGGGAGCCATGATTTGGCGGAAAAAGCAAGGACAACGTAAATCATTTTTTCTTTCAAGTATAAAAGAGGTGCATTGACACCAAATATATTTAAAGAACGACATGGGAAAAAGGATGATCTAAAGGATCACCACGACCTTCGGATTACGAATAGTGTAATAATATACAAGGTCAAAATGACCTTGGGATCACGAATTAAGAGGAATGATGCATTAAAAGACCTCACCTTAAGAGGCCAAGTAAAAGAAAATTTTCAAAAATGAAAAGGATAGATATAAAATTTAACAGGACGTGATGCAATCACGGTCAATATATATATATATAACATGGTAAACAATTACTTTGTGACACGAGCTATGAGACTAGGGTCTCGAAGGTTAGTAAAAGCCTTGCGAAGGCAATATAAGTGTACCTAATTGATGAAGTATAAGGTAACCGCTGACTAATAAGTCTAACCGACTAGATCGGTCAAGATCAAAATTAAATTCAAAACTTGTTGAATGCGCTTATCAATATAAGATTTGCGTGGAATAAGTATGTGGACAGATACATATGACCGAGTGGACAAATGGAGACTCGATCGAGTAAAGAAATAGGGATAAAAGATGAAAGTAACGGTACATGAGGCCTTAAACATGACGGGCGCATGCACCTAGGAGCCTAAAAGGCAATCCCATACCTCCAAGGTAAGATTTTTAGAATAATTAAAATATGATCAATGCTCGGGTGAAAACTAAAACAAGACCAATGGGTTGAACCCAAGGAACCACGTAAGAAAGGTTTCGGGGACGAAACCTCTTTAAGGGGGGTAGATTTGTAACACCCCAAAAACGGGTTTGGTAATCAAACCACGTTAATATTAAAGAACGGTTAAAAGACCGTTAGCGGTGAAAGTTAAACTATGAACAAAATAACTAGGAACAAATAAACCTAGTTAAAAACATAAATACAAGTAACTAAACAATGAGTTGTAGTCTCATTTATAATTAAAACAAAAATTAACACATAATACACACACTTAGTGTGTGTATATGTCGATGGGCAGGAGAAGAAACAAGGGGAAACCCTAGTTTCTTCAAAGAATCACTAAATTGAAAGGGGAATTGGACACCAAATCGATGCATGAACGCGTATTATCGATCACCTTGATTGGGGGATCATGAGGTATGTCTAAAAACTTGGATTGATGAAAGTTATAAATTTAGACAAGTGGATTACTTGCAAATAAATTATTGGATGATGATCCAAAGATGAAATGGAGTGTATGTGTATGCTTGATTTCGTTAGACATAAAGAAATTATGCACTAGTTGATGTAAGATTACTTGTTAGTGATTAACAAGTAGATTATAAAGTAGGCTTTGATTATATGATGAAATTGATGATATATAAGCGTTTAGGATCATCATGCTTGTATGTATGTATGTAAAAAATATTCGAACAAATTAGAGGTTCGAATAGATGTTCATACATGACTTGAAATGGGTTTTGATGATAAGATGAGATTTATGTTAAACACATGTTAATAGATGCTTAAAATCATCATGTGAATGTGAATGTTTAAAGTATTTGGCTAAGTTTAATGTTTGGGTAAATCCCATATATATGATGCAATGGTTTGTTTCATACTGATGAAACAATCCCAAGTTCTTGTATAAGATTGATAAATTTGATATAAAATCCGTAAGGTGGAATAGCCGTGTTAGATGATGACTAACCTAACCATCTTGCGAATGATAAATGATAGTTTGACGCTTGACAAGCTAGGTGGAGGCTTGGGAAGAAGCGGGTCAAACGGAACAAGTACGCGGAAGAAGGCATAAATAGGAATTCAAGGTAAGTAAATTTTACAACTTTAAAATAGTAGAATTACTTATGTAGTTGGGAATAAGCGTTTTGGGTATTCGGAACAAGATTCCGAAACATAAAAGTTCCAATACGGACATATATGGTTGGAATAAATGAAAATGATATTAAACCATGATTATGGTAAAAAGGATAAAACGGTAAATTAGTTTTGTGACGACGACTAAATAAGAAGTTTTGAAAAGGATACCATAAGGCATAAGCCATAATGGGTCAAGCGAATTAAGAGATAATTCTTAAGTAATATGATCATATAGTGTAAAACAAAATGGGTTAAATAGGTGAGATGGAAATTAAGTGCCAACTCATAATGACAAATGGTTATTTAAACCAAACGGGTCAAATGGTGACAGTATCACCATTTGACAACGATGAATAATATCGCTTGTTGAATTTTTCTTGTTCTTAGAAAGAACAGAGCATGATATTTGAACGGATCAATGTATGAGCCGAACCAGGTATGTGTAACGAGTTAAACTCTCAACAAGGACTTAAAGGTCCGATGAGAGTTAAATGAGTCATATATGAATAATGGATTACCTAAGATAAGGTAAATCCAATAATCTAATCCGTAAAAATTATGTTCTTAAGAACATAATGATTTTACATAGATTATGGTTAGATGTTTATTTTGGTCAAAACATGTTATGGTAAGTCCTTCATGTAAAAGAAGAGACTAAGTTGATCAAAATGCACTCGAATGATGAATTAAGTAAACGACTCTAATATTAGTTTGAAAATGAGTTTTATAATACAATAGACCCGTTTGGTAAAGTAAAAGTGAAAAGCATAAGCCGTTTCGGCTTAATGTCTCATATTAGATCTTTTCGTAAAAATGTCAAATCGAAGGGTAGAATTGGAAATATAGCATTATATACCCAATCCACCATGATTTATAGTTGTGGTGGAATGTAAATAAATATTTTGTATGAAAACAAGAAACAAGTAAGAGGAAATGAGATTTAAGTCTATACGCTTAAATCTCTTAACGGGTCAAAATGAATATACGCATAAACCATGAATGAATGTGTAGTCCATAAGAATTAAGAATCCGAGATAAGGATTTCAGATTAAACACGTAGATAAACAAATTTCGGACAATTGGAAGTAGATGTCACACCCCGACCCGCAGCGGAAAAGGTGATCGGGGCATGATTGGGTTTTCATCAAAGCTCATGACATTTATTATAATGTTTCATATTTATTATTACAATTTACAAGGAATCCTACAATCAAATCAAACAAATACAACATGTTCTATTCCTCCTTCTAAACTTCTTTATTTTTCTTCTAAGGCAATTTCCTATGTTTTTCTTGCTTCATCCTGTTCACCTGTATCATGTGTAAAAATGGTTTTTGGATCAACAAAAGTTGGCGAGTGAACCTTGTTAGAAAACATTTATTATTTATTTCTTATTGTGTTTAATATGGAAAAATTATGCAATATTCATATATGAACAAACGTAAATAAACATACAATAACAACAAATAGCATACAATAACAAACCAATAGCATACAATATCAAACAACAACAAACAATAACATACATTAACAAACCAATAGCATACAATAACATATCAACTTGCATGAATATATAACATGAATGAAACTGTATATGTTGGCAATGTCACGTTCACGCTCATAATGTAATGGGGAACGGACGGCCTATGATAAATGTATGTACTGAAAATGATAAATGTCTGTGCGATCAAGGCTCAATCAAACGGAGCCGATCGTATGTTGGTAACGCCTGGTTCACGCTCATAATGTAATGGGGAACAGCTCAACGCTCATAATGTAATGGGGAGCGGCGGCCTATGATAATGTATGTACTGAAAATGATAAATGTCTGTGCGATTAAGGCTCAATCAAACGGAGCCGATCGTATGTTGGCAACGCCTGGTTCACGCTCATAATGTAATGGGGAACAGCTCAACGCTCATAATGTAATGAGGAGCGGCGGCCTATGATATTGCATGTACTGAAAATAATAAATTAAATCTAAACAATAACCACACAAACAGTTGATACAAGCTGAATACACATTTGTTTATGATATGATGTATGTACAATGATTTAAATATAATAAATGGTAAGACACATGATACACCCCAAAAACGTGATTAAAACGGGGAATTTGTAGAGATTCACTCACCTTGGGTGCGTTCGGTGAATGATGTTGAATGCGCACGAGTTTAGAGGATTGATCGACGAGGAATAACTAACCTAATTAATAACGAAAAAGTAAGGTAAATAAATGGATTTTATTAACAATTTTAATAGGATTTTTGGATATATTTTTGTGAGTTTAAGGCTATTTTCTAACTTTAAAAATGTTATTTTTTAAGTATTTTTAATAAAAATAAATAAATAAAATAATAAAAAATGTTGACTTTTTGACTTGACCGTTGACCGTTGACCATTACTGTTGACCGTTGACCGGTTCGGTCGTTTGTATGTGCGCGCTGGGTGAGACTCGAACCCGTGACCTCCCGTATGCGTGCACGCAGCTCTACCAACTGAGTTACGTGTCTAACCCGAAATATTTATGTTTTTAATTATATTTATACACTATTTAAGTTAATCCGAAAATCATTTATTTTAAAAAGGATTTTAATTGTATTGAACCGGTACCGTTAACCAGTCTCGATCCCGGGACGTGCGAGTTAGTGTTGCACACAGTCCACCACTGGACTGTGTGTCTAACCTGGTTAATATTCCGGTTTTTATTATACTTAACATGATTCTGTGAGTTATCCGGTTCAGTTTAAAAAGGAAGATTTTTATTACCGAGAATGTGCGTGTGTCAAGGATCGAACTCGGGACGTATGCGTATTTATTTGCACACAGTCCACCGCTGGACTGTGTGTCTAACCCGTTCATAATACTGATTTTAATTAATCTTATACACTAAGCCGACTTCATCTTCTTCGTTCAAACACAGACAACGGTTAACCAAACTGTTACTTGTTAAATTAAATTAACGAACTTTAATAACGATTGTAATGTGATGAACAGAGAGGGTTTGGGGAAAGAATGTACCAGAACAGGTCGTCTTTTTCAAAACTCCAGCAAGGATCGTCGGCTCTGTTTTGTATATTCCATCTGTTCGGATCAATTAGCAACTTTGATCGATTAGATGTGAAATTGAATTACTGAGTAACGATTATCAGGATGTTTAGATGATCATACCGGCTCACGGCGAAATTCTGGAACTTTCAGAAATTTTCCGGCGAAAATGGAATATCCGGCAATGTCGTCTGGAATAGATTCTGGGTGAGGGATTGATGTTAGTATTAGTCTCACAATGGAATGAAATAGAAAAAGTCGAGGTATTTACCGTGTTGATGAAAGTCTCGGTTTTCCGGCGACTTTCAGAGAATTCCGGCAATGTTCAAAAAGAAATTCCGACGACAAGAAAATAGAGTAAACGTGAAATTTATGCTCTGGGAATGTAATTGAGTCGCGAGATGAAGATTTTGTTGAAGTAATTCCAGAAATGAATGTTTTCGGTTATAAAAATCAAACGTCACCTGAATTCAAGTTCATTAACAACTGAATTGATTTAAAATATCGGTCTATTGGTTATGTTCAAGATTCCGCGAGCACTCAAACGTCTTGGACGGTTTGAAAGCCGATATCGGTTTCAGTTGGCGTAACAGGTCGATTCCCAGTTGTAGATATGATTTAATTGTTTCATAGAACTCACAAAAACATCAAGTGGCGGAGTGGTTATATGAGCGCGAGTTAAGACTTTGGGGTTCCCGGCTGACCCGGGTTCGAAACCCGGCTTCAGCATTTAATTTTTTTCTCACTATTTCTAATAAATTTTCAAATATAAATTTCATATTCTAATATACTTATTAATTATGTATCGTTTAAAATTAATTTGAGCATTAAATTTGCAACGAAATTTTTAACTGGTTGTTCGGTTAATAAACGAAGCGGGTTTGGTTAACCCGGTTTTTTTTACGGATGTTACAGTAGATAGATATCTTAGTGTGAAAACAATAAGATAGATAGGTTTGGTTGAAATAAGCGTTGGATTACGCTAAAACAACCAAACGGGTCAAATAATATATAAATAAAGGTTTAGTTGATTAAGGAAACTATACGGGTAAAAATAAAGTGTTATTGCATACCGAAAAGGATACGTAAATGTATAGTTTCTTTAAAAAGGCGTTAAAGGGCAAATCGGGCAAAAATGGGAAAATAAGAATTTGAACCGGAAATAAATGCTTAAGTCATAGGGAATAAGTATCCGGGTCAAGGATTTCGGTTTAAATATGTAAGAAGACAATTTACGAGCAATTAGAAACTGGTTTCAAGTAAAACGGATTAATATTGAATGAGTTACGGAAAAACGACAAACAAGAGAGAATCTGCAGCAAGCCACCGTAAGCTACGGTGGTCTACCGTAGCTTACGCTAGGTAGCTGCTGTAATGGTTCAGAAGGTTGGTGACCGTAAGACAGAAGGTCTGGGCCGTAAGGCTGGACCGTAAGCTACGGTGGCCAACCGTAGCTTACGATGAGGTCAGAAATCAAGATCTTGTTTTTATTGTTTTAAGCCCTTGGGTTTCATCGATCGTATTATAATTTATCTATAACTAACATATTTCATAAATTATGAAATATAGGTGATGAAGATGAGCACCGGAGGAGGACCAAACATTACGAAGAACCGAACATGATCAAAGACGAAGCTTCCACACTGGTTTTATTGTTTCGAAACAAATCAATGATATCATATTAAAATGTTTTAATATGTTGAAAAAGTTTTTAATAAACTTGATAATTTAAGTTACGCGTATTCGAAATTATATGTTTAAATGCGAAATTTCTAATGGAAATTCAGCAAAGTAAGATAAGGTTTTACATTTGAGAAAGAATAGGGCAGATGATATATTAAACCCTAGATTTCAGTATTAAAAAAGTGTTTCAGCTAAAAATAGTCTATTTCACCCAAAAAGCCGCCAATAGAAAAGGATCGAAACAGGAACCTGTTGTTTAGAAGTCGCATGCCTTAATCAACAAGCCGTTCATCAATCTTAAGTATGGTTCATGTCATATAATATTTATGGGTAACCGAATGAGTTCGCTTAAACCCGCATTTCAAAAGGTAGATCCGCCCTAATACCAATAACTTTGAATATCTTTATACAACACTATACTACCAATCATAGATTCTCAAAGGAAACAAAAACACATTTTTAAATTAAAATTAATAAAATATTAACAAATCATAATTATTGTAGATTTATAAGTGCTTTGTATGTAAGCTTAGTCCATATGGTGGATATATGAGTGGTACCACATCTCTTTATTATTATTAAGTTTTTTTTTAGTTTTTGTTTATTGTTTACATGTGTTTTTTTACCGTTTTGAACTTATTTATTATCTTTTACAGAAATGTTTTACATTTTTTTATAAATGTTGTGTTTTAACACGCTGTAACGCACATGTCTATTTAAAGTTTTTACACCTATTTTTTTGGTTTAACCGTCTTGTCACAACAGGAGGGCCTAACTCCTAAGTCGAGTCCGTTATTTTTTTTCTCGGTCTAACTTTTACGAATTAACACACCATAACGTACATGCGTGGTTCAAAATCTTTATGTCTGTTTATTGTTTGGTTTAACGGTTCTGTCGCAACGCGAGAATCCTAAATACTAGTTAACTACTAGACAACAAATTAAATACTTTTTCAATTGAAATTTTTTTTTGTTAGTTAAATATTATTAAATGCTTTGTATTCCATTTGCTAGTGTTTTGTAAAATTCCAAGTATATTATTATGACATACCTATTTTTAATCGTGTTTTGATATAAAACTTTTTTTTAAACAGAGTTATGAATAGTAATATAAAAGTAATCAATAAATAAATGTAAATATGACAAAGCTATCTCACATTTAAGTACACATATATATAAAATTAGAATTTCCCCAAGTTGGAAGAACCATAACAACTCCATGAAAAAAAATGTTTTTTTTTTGAAAAAAATTTCTAAATTTTTTTAAAATTATGTAACTTTTTCGGAAATAAATATTATGCAAAATTTACATCAGTATAAAAATAATTTAAGTGTAACCCGTGCAAAATAGTTTTTTCTATGCTTTTTAAAATATTATTTACACTAGTGTAAGCGATCAAAAAGCTAGATTAAATGAACGTTAGGAAATTTTTATTTATTTATTACGTATTTCTTAGCTGGATATACGGGTTGAGTTATTATACAAAGGCTAACAGTAAGAAGACACCATAGAGTGACAAGTGTCCAATATGAGATCAAGTGAAAAGAGTAATTTTGTCAAAAAGAAAAAAAAATCAATATGCACATGCTTCTCACATGCCTAAACATATCCACACGTTATTTCCCTCCCATTTTTAGACACCGTAACTTTTTTATACGTCATTAGTTTTTAAAATAAAATTATTGTCACACCCGACCCGCAGCGGATTAAGAGTCGGGGCATAATTGGGTTATCACCAAAGCTCATGATTTTACTAAAATGTTTCATATTTATTAAATTCAAATTACAACTTAAATATCCAAATCAAAATTCATACAATTACAAGGAAATGAAACTATGTAAATAATCCAAAGCTTAAATTGGTTTATTCTTCTAGGCCTTCCTATGTGTTTCTTGCCACAGCTGGATCACCCGTATCATGTGTAAAACGGGGGATATTTTGGGTCAACAAAAGTTGGCGAGTGAACCTTGATAAAACATTTATTAATTTCTTGTTTTATTTAATATGGAAAATTTGTGCAATAATCACATGTGAGCAAACATATATAAGTAAACAAACACAAACCACTTTGAATGAGTATATGATATGAATGATGATGAATGTGAGATCAAGGCTCAATCAAACGGAGCCGATCTTATGAGGCACCTGATGCTCAACCCGTCTCCCACGGGGAACTGATGGGCCTAATGAAATGCATGCATTGAAAATGATAAATCCAAACTACAAATAATCCACACAACAATTGATACATGTTCGATACACATTTGATCACGGATATGATGTATGCACAAGTGTTTAAATATAATAAAGAATTAAACGACACATGATACACCCCAAAACATTATTAAAACGGGGAATTTGTAGAGATTCACTCACATTGGGTGCGTTTTTTGATGACGTTGGATGCGCACGAATTTTAGGATTTGATCGACGAGGGAAAAACTAACCTAAAATAATAACGAAATGATTCGGTAAATAAATGGATTTTATTTGAGATTAATACTTTTAATTCATACTCTTAATGAGTTTTTTAGATTTATTTTTGTGAGTTTAAGGAAATTTTCTAACTTTAAAAATCTTATTTTTAAGTATTTTTAAATAATTTTCTAATTAAATAAATAAATAAAAAGAAATAAAAAATTTGACTTTTTTGACCGTTGACCGGTCGGACTGTGTTTTTATATGCGCTGAGTGAGGTTCGAACTCGGGCCTCTCGTATACGTGCACGCAGCTCTACCAACTGAGCTACGTGTCTAACCCGAAATATTCTCTGTTTTAATTATATTTATATACTAAATAAATTTTAAACTTATTTGGTTTCTTATTAAAAATGATTTATATGGCCGAACCGGTTGCAGGGACCCGGAGTCGAACTCGGGTCCTTCGGTTCGAGTGCGCACAGCCCAACCAGTTGGGCTGTGTGTCAAATCTGTTTAACTTATGGATTATATTATTCTTATAAACATTCTGTGACCTGATCTGATTAAGTTTTAAAAATGTTGGTTTTATTTCTGAAAGTCGGTAACGTGTGCGATTCGAACCCGGGACGTGTGTATTGTTTGTGCACACAGTCCACCGCTGGACTGTGTGTCTAACCCGTTCGAATATCCAGTTTTAATTATATTTAAACCTATACTCGACTTCATCTTCTTCGTTTACAAAAACACAGAACAGTGAAGTCCGACTGTTCTGTTTAAATCGATCATCAAGACTTATAGTTGGTTGGAATGAAATAGATAAAGAAGATTATGAAATAAAATGTACCAAAACAGAATGTTCTCTCAGATTTCTGGCAAGAGTCGTCGGCTCTAATTGGTGACTTCTGGCTGAGTGAATTAATTAACAGTTTTGATCAATGTGTTGTGCAATTAAGTTACTAAACAAGAGATATAAAGAGGGTTTAGATGATTGTACCGATCGACAGTGAGACTTTGGATTTTCAGTGATTTTCCGGTGAGTGCGGGAATTTCCGGCAACGTTGTCTGAGACAGATTCTGGTTGAACGATTTAGGTTAATACATGCCGAATAATGGATTACAAACAAAAGAGTCGAGAATTTTACCGATTTGAAGTAAGTCTCGGTTTTTCGGTGAACGTCCGGCGAATGCAGAATATCTCCGGCGATGTGTTTTGGAATGAATAAAGCTTCAGAAACAATAGTGGTTCTGAGCGAAAGGTTTTTCAGAGTGTTCAAGTGGGTATTTATAGTGATAACAGGCTGAATTGGGTTTGAATTTGAGTCAAGGTTCGCGATTGAAGATTTCCGTCGGTTATGACGGAAATTGACTGCCGGCAACGGTTATAACCGACGTCGACATCAATTTGTGCGGTTCAGTCAAAAGGAATTTGACCAAAATCGCGGATTGCCGGATTTTCTAGTGATTGCGAATTCTGGCGCGCTGATTACCGGATTTGATTTTCGGGTTTTATTATATATGTTATTTGTTTCCATGTTTATCACAAAAGCAGTGTGTGGCGGAGCGGTGTGTTGTGTGTTTGAGTTTGTGGGTGACCCGGGTTCGAAACCCGGCGTCTCCATATTCTTTTTAATTCATTATTTTTTTGTTATTTAATAATTATGTTTTAAAATTCTAATATATATATTAATTATGTATTGTTTAAAATTCATCTGAGCAATAAATACGCAACGAAAATTATATCTGAGTATTTGATTTATAAAAGAAGCGGGTTTGGAAACCCGTTTTTTCGACGAATATTACATTATCCCCTACTTTTAGAAATTTCGTCCCGAAATTTAAGTAGTGGTAGCAGGAAAAAGATGCGGGTATTTTTCACGCATTGAGTCTTCACGTTCCCAAGTAAACTCAGGTCCTCGTTTCGACTCCCAACGTACCCTGACAATTGGAATACGACTTCGTCTTAAACGCTTCTCTCCGAAGTCCATGATTTCTACTGGTCTTTCAATGAAGTGCTTAGATTCATCGATCTGAATGTCTTCTAGAGGAATATGGAGGTTTTCATCGGCGAGGCACTTCTTCAAGTTTGATACGTGGAATGTGGGATGAATTCTGTTGAGCTCTTCTGGTAGGTCAAGCCTGTATGCTACAGGACCTACTCTTTCGAGTATCTTGAAAGGTCCTACGTAGCGTGGTGCTAGCTTTCCCTTTTGGCCAAAACGAACCACTCCCTTCCACGGTGATACTTTTAAAAGTACTTGATCCCCAATGTCAAACTCCAAGGGCTTTCGTCGTTTGTCTGCATAACTCTTTTGACGACTTTGAGCCGCTAGAAAATTGTTTCGAATTTGAATGACCTTGTCGGTTGTTTCTTGAATTAATTCTGGACCGGTGATTTGTGATTCCCCAATTTCGTGCCAACATACTGGAGATCGGCACTTACGACCATATAAAGCTTCGAAAGGAGCCATGCTGATAATTGAATGATAGCTATTATTGTACGAAAATTCAACTAATGGTAGATAAGCGTCCCAATTCCCTTTGAAGTCTATGACACATGCTCGAAGCATGTCTTCAAGAGTTTGGATGGTGCGTTCAGATTGTCCATCAGTTTGAGAATGAAAAGTGGTACTGAGGTCTAATCGTGTACCCAAGGCGGTTTGTACGGCTCGCCATGTTCGTGAAGTGAAATGACCATCACGGTATGAAATGATGCTTAAAGGTACACCATGACGGCTTAAGATCTCACTGATGTAGATACGAGTTAACTTCTCGTTTTTGAAGTCCTCACGAATCGGTATGAAGTGAGCTGATTTTGTAAGACGATCGATTATTACCCATATTGTGTCATACCCATTGGAGGTGCGAGGTAACCCGGTAATGAAATCCATGGTTATGTTTTCCCACTTCCATACAGGTATTTCGGGTTGGACTAGAAGTCCTGAAGGTCTTTGATGTTCAGCTTTTACTTTGGAACAGGTAAGGCACTTGGAAACAAAAACAGCGATATCCTTTTTCATGCCCGGCCACCAGTAGGTGTATCGTAGGTCTTGATACATCTTGTCGGCTCCTGGGTGTACAGAGTATCGTGTTTTGTGCGCCTCATTCATAAGGAAATCACGAAGGTTATCGCGATCAGGAATCCATATGCGATTTAAATAGTATAGAATACCGTCGGATTTGGTTTCGATTTTTAGTTCAGCTCCACACGACAGTTCATCGCGTACATCATTTTCTGTTACAGAAACATGTTGAGCTGCTCGAATTCGATCTTTGATGTCGGTTATGATTTGCGAACAGAGAAGACGAATGGAGTTCGCATAACCTTTTCGACTGAGTGCATCAGCCACCACGTTTGCCTTGCCAGGATGATACCGAATTTCACAGTCGTAGTCGTTAAGAAGTTCGACCCATCTTCGTTGCCTCATATTCAACTCCTTTTGGTTGAAGATATGTTGGAGACTTTTGTAGTCAGTGTATATTTCACACTTGGTACTTTAGAGGTAATGTCTCAATATCTTGAGAGCGAACACAACGGCTCCAAGTTCCAGGTCGTGGGTGGTGTAATTCTTCTCATGAACTTTGAGTTGCCTAGAAGCATAGGCTATCACTTTTCCTCTTTGCATTAATACACAGCCTAGCCCTTGCCCTGATGCGTCGCAATATATTACAAAGTCATCGCAACCTTCAGGGAGTGTGAGGATAGGTGCGTCACAAAGTTTTTGCTTTAGAGTTTGGAAGGCTTCTTCTTCTTTAGGTCCCCATATGAAGGGTTTTCCTTTATGAGTCAAAGCCGTGAGTGGTACAGCAATACGAGAAAAATTGGCAATGAAGCGGCGATAGTATCCAGCCAAACCAAGAAATGACCTTACTTCGGTAGGGGTACGTGGCGCTTGCCATTCTTGCACTGCCTTGATTTTTGAAGGATCGACATGTATTCCCTTGTCATTGACGACATGTCCAAGGAATTGTACTTCTCTTAACCAGAATTCGCATTTTGAGAACTTAGCGTAGAGCTTTTTAGTCCTTAAGAGTGTAAGGATGAGTCGAAGGTGTCGTTCATGATCGGATTTAGACTTGGAGTAGATAAGGATGTCGTCGATGAAGACTATGACGAAACGGTCGAGGTAGAGTTTGCATACCCTATTCATTAGATCCATGAATACAGCGGGGGCGTTGGTTAAACCGAATGGCATGACCATGAATTCGTAATGACCATAACGAGTTCGGAAGGCGGTCTTTGGGATGTCTTCTTCATGTACTCTGAGCTGATGATAACCAGAACGAAGATCGATTTTTGAGAAACAGGTGGCACCTTGAAGTTGATCTAGGAGGTCATCGATGCGAGGTAGTGGATAGCGATTTTTAACCGTTAACTTGTTGAGTTCTCTGTAGTCGATACACATGCGAAACGTTCCATCTTTCTTCTTCACAAAAAGAACAGGTGCACCCCAAGGCGAGGAGCTAGGACGTATGAATCCTTTGTCAGTCAGTTCTTGCAACTGACTGGCCAGCTCTTGCATTTCGGATGGGGCTAACCTATAAGGGGATTTCGCGACTGGTGTAGCGCCAGGTACAAGATCGATGCGGAATTCAACTTCTCTCACAGGAGGAAGTCCTGAAATGTCGTTGGGAAAGACTTGTGGGAATTCTTTCACAACTGGGATATCTTCGAGTTTCTTCTCCTTGTTTCCTTTCTTGACGACGTGAGTTAGGAATGCTACATAGTTCTTGCGGAGATATTTTCGGGCTTGAAGGCAGGACATTAATTTGAGTCCTTTCGAAGGGGTTTCTCCAAAAATACGTAGGGTCTGACCGTCTTCAAGAGGAATGCGAATGAACTTTTCGCGGCATACTACTTCAGCGTGATGCTGGCTGAGCCAGTCCATACCGATTATAACATCGAAACTTCCCAAATTCATAGGAATGAGGTCAACTGGAAAATCATGATCGTTTAGAGTGAGGGTACAATCGCGTATGACAGAATTTAGTGAAACGGGCTTTCCGTCAGCAACTTCCATCGTTAGAGATTCCATGAGATTATCACGAGTTTGGTTGAGGATAGGTTCGAATTCTAAGGACACAAAACTCTTATCCGCGCCAGTATCGAATAACATGGATGCATAACTACCATTGATGAGAAACGTCCCGTTAACCACGTTGTTGTCAGCCCTAGCTTGGTTGGCATTGATGTTGAAAGCTCTTCCTCTGGCAGGTGGAGGAGCTTGGTTGTCTTGGTTTACTGGGTTCGCTTGGGCTTGAGCATGGATGATGTTCACCAAGCGTGGACAAGTGTTCCTGAATTGGTTTGGGTCTCCACAGTTGTAACAAGCTCGCATGGGTTGCATCATGGGGTAGTTGGGTTGGTAGTAGGATTGGGCTATGTGTTGTGCAGATGGTAGAAGTAAGGGTTGTTGGGCTTGACCCACTATCTGATGGTGGGTTTGGGTTGGGGGTTGATTGCGGTCCGTTCGTTGCAGAGTGCGACAAGTTTGAATGGTGTGACCCACACGGCCACAGCTGGTGCAATGTTGGCAAAGAGTTTTGGGAGGGTGATGGTATTGACAACGGTTGCATTTTGGGTGTGGGCCGGTGTATGGCTTTTTAAATGGTGCAGTCGAAGGAGCAATTTGGGTGATTGGTGCAGCAGTGATAGGAGGGTTGGTTTGAGTGATAGCAAAATTCTTGTTGTTTCGTTTACTCTTACCAGCAAACTTTGAGGAGGAGACTGAGTGGTTTGTAGTTGAGGTCTCTATGGGTGTTTTCTTCTTATCATCCTTAAATTTGCCGTTTCGGATGCGATTCTCAGTGAGTTCGGTAGCTAGTTCCATTGCGGCTTCAAGTGTTGCAGGCGAAGTGCTTAGAACCGAGTCTTGAATTTTCGAGGGAAGACCTCGAATGTAGTGTTCAACCAAGCGGTACACGGGGGTGAACAGATTAGGGATCATCTGGTTTAGCTCGAGAAATCTTTTGTTATAGGAAGTGTGATCTCCTTCCTTTTGTTTTAGCGTGTGGAATTCATCTTCCAACTTTTTGATTTCGCTTCTTGGACAGAAGCGTCTGGTCATGAGTTCCCTTAACTCTTCCCATGTTAAGGCCATGGCATCTTCAACTCCTCGTTTACCCTTTTCCGTGTTCCACCAGGTAAGGGCTACCCCAAACAGTCTTCCAGTTGCATAACGTACCTTGCGATCCTCGGGACAATCGCAATTGAGGAAAGTGTTCTCTATTTCTTCAAACCAGTGAAGGAGAGCAGTAACATCTTCGGTCCCTTCATACTTTGGGGGATCGCAAGATTTGAAGTGTTTGTAGGAGCACTTTTTGGAGGGAGGGTTGGCGACGCTCTGGTCTTCTTGATTGGGAGGGTTGATGGGATTTGCGGTGAGAGCTTGTTGAACTTGAATTACGATGTCAGGAAGCACTGCAGCCATTTGTTTAGCAATTTGTGTGGCCAAGCGTTCATTGGATCTTCCTGACTTTCTACCTCCACGTAGTTGCCTAGCCGACATCTACAGGAACATACATAGGAAGATTGTGAGTTTAAGAAGTTTCTAGGTGTCATGTGTCGTTAAAAGAATAAAAATAACATAACTAACAATAATGCAACTACATCCATAGGATGTCTTGGGTTTGCTCATGTTTGGGCCTCCAATGTACCCCATACCATCGCCTGTGTAGTCATGTGGGCCCCCATGACTATTGGGCTTGGTAGGATTCACATTGGTGTTGGCGGATTAACACTCGCATCACCTGAATGAAAACCATAAAATATGATTGCGAGATGTATGGTAGGAGGTGTCCAGGTGTAGACACAATGACAACTCAAAGTGGGGTTAGCTCACACGACCTTTGGTATAGCATGCTTTGGCCTAATAGGTCCTTCGTACTCTCATCGTTAGTCCCCAGGTAGGCAAACTGGTCCTTTATTTTGGATTTATACGAATGCCAAGCCTAGACAGGACGTTCCGACTACCGGTACTCGTACCCTTCCAGTTACTACATGCCCGTCATGAGAACTCACTTTGATGTGATTTGAAAATACATAAATCATTGTAAAAATCATGAAAATCGTGAGGTGTGTGCTCTCATGGATATGATATGTTATGGGGATATGATTCATGATGAGCATTGTATAATATTATGTATTTGTGAGCATGCTTGCATAACATTGAGTGTAACAATAAACATAAAGCATATAAACATCATGAATTTTGTATGTAACGCATAAGCAATTTAAAATTTTAATCAACTATAGTATAGGCTCTAAGGGTCTAATAACCTATCCTATATCCCTATATTCATGGCTCTGATACCAATCTGTCACACCCCGACCCGCAGCGGAATAAGAGTCGGGGCATAATTGGGTTATCACCAAAGCTCATGATGTTTACTAAAATGTTTCATATTTATTAAATTCAAATTACAACTTAAATATCCAAATCAAAATTCATACGATTACAAGGAAATAAAACTATGTAAATAATCCAAAGCTTAAATTAGTTTATTCTTCTAGGCCTTCTTATGTGTTTCTTGCCTCAGCTGGATCACCCGTATCATGTGTAAAACGGGGGATATTTTGGGTCAACAAAAGTTGGCGAGTGAACCTTGATAA
This sequence comes from Scalesia atractyloides, assembly GCA_947069175.1. Lineage (NCBI taxonomy): Eukaryota > Viridiplantae > Streptophyta > Magnoliopsida > Asterales > Asteraceae > Scalesia > Scalesia atractyloides. The sequence continues at coordinate 26,181,135 of CAMTDV010000013.1, forward strand.
AACATTGTTATTAATTTCTTGTTTTATTTAATATGGAAAATTTGTGCAATAATCACATGTGAGCAAACATATATAAGTAAACAAACACAAACCACTTTGAATGAGTATATGATATGAATGATGATGAATGTGAGATCAAGGCTCAATCAAACGGAGCCGATCTTATGAGGCACCTGATGCTCAACCCGTCTCCCACGGGGAACTGATGGGCCTAATGAAATGCGTGCATTGAAAATGATAAATCCAAACTACAAATAATCCACACAACAATTGATACACGTTCGATACACATTTGATCACGGATATGATGTATGCACAAGTGTTTAAATATAATAAAGGATTAAACGACACATGATACACCCCAAAACATTATTAAAACGGGGAATTTGTAGAGATTCACTCACATTGGGTGCGTTTTTTGATGACGTTGGATGCGCACGAATTTTAGGATTTGATCGACGAGGGAAAAACTAACCTAAAATAATAACGAAATGATTCGGTAAATAAATGGATTTTATTTGAGATTAATACTTTTAATTCATACTCTTAATGGGATTTTTAGATTTATTTTTGTGAGTTTAAGGAAATTTTCTAACTTTAAAAATCTTATTTTTAAGTATTTTTAAATAATTTTCTAATTAAATAAATAAATAAAAAGAAATAAAAAATTTGACTTTTTTGACCGTTGACCGGTCGGACTGTGTTTTTATATGCGCTGAGTGAGGTTCGAACTCGGGCCTCTCGTATACGTGCACGCAGCTCTACCAACTGAGCTACGTGTCTAACCCGAAATATTCTCTGTTTTAATTATATTTATATACTAAATAAATTTTAAACTTATTTGGTTTCTTATTAAAAATGATTTATATGGCCGAACCGGTTGCAGGGACCCGGAGTCGAACTCGGGTCCTTCGGTTCGAGTGCGCACAGCCCAACCAGTTGGGCTGTGTGTCAAATCTGTTTAACTTATGGATTATATTATTCTTATAAACATTCTGTGACCTGATCTGATTAAGTTTTAAAAATGTTGGTTTTATTTCTGAAAGTCGGTAACGTGTGCGATTCGAACCCGGGACGTGTGTATTGTTTGTGCACACAGTCCACCGCTGGACTGTGTGTCTAACCCGTTCTAATATCCAGTTTTAATTATATTTAAACCTATACTCGACTTCATCTTCTTCGTTTACAAAAACACAGAACAGTGAAGTCCGACTGTTCTGTTTAAATCGATCATCAAGACTTATAGTTGGTTGGAATGAAATAGATAAAGAAGATTATGGAATAAAATGTACCAAAACAGAATGTTCTCTCAGATTTCCGGCAAGAGTCGTCGGCTCTGATTGGTGACTTCCGGCTGAGTGAATTGATTAACAGTTTTGATCAATGTGTTGTGTAATTAAGTTACTAAACAAGAGATATCAAGAGGGTTTAGATGATTTTACCGATCGACAGTGAGACTTCAGATTTTCAGTGATTTTCCGGTGAGTGCGGGAATTTCCGGCAACGTTGTCTGAGACAGATTCTGGTTGAACGATTTAGCTTAATACATGCCGAATAATGGATTACAAACAAAAGAGTCGAGAATTTTACCGATTTGAAGTAAGTCTCGGTTTTTCGGTGAACGTCCGGCGAATGCAGAATATCTCCGGCGACGTGTTTTGGAATGAATAAAGCTTCAGAAACAATAGTGGTTCTGAGCGAAAGGTTTTTCAGAGTGTTCAAGTGGGTATTTATAGTGATAACAGGCTGAATTGGGTTTGAATTTGAGTCAAGGTTCGCGATTGAAGATTTCCGTCGGTTATGACGGAAATTGACTGCCGGCAATGGTTATAACCGACGTCGACATCAATTTGTGCGGTTCAGTCAAAAGGAATTTGGCCAAAATCGCGGATTGCCGGATTTTCCGGTGATTGCGAGTTCTGGCGCGCTGATTACCGGATTTGATTTTCGGGTTTTATTATATATGTTATTTGTTTCTATGTTTATCACAAAAGCAGTGTGTGGCGGAGCGGTGTGTTGTGTGTTTGAGTTTGTGGGTGACCCGGGTTCGAAACCTGGCGTCTCCATATTCTTTTTAATTCATTATTTTTTTGTTATTTAATAATTATGTTTTAAAATTCTAATATATATATTAATTATGTATTGTTTAAAATTCATCTGAGCAATAAATACGCAACGAAAAATTATAACTGAGTATTTGATTTATAAACGAAGCGGGTTTGGAAACCCGTTTTTCGACGAATGTTACAATTATACCATAAAAACGAGCGTTTTATGATCTTTACTATGAGTACCCTATTGTTATACTTTAAAAAAAAGAAAAAAAGAAAACCCAGTTGCGTATTACACAATGGACATAACATAAAACACAACGAGTATCAAACTAAAAACACAATGGAAAATAGACTAAAAAAACAATCGATAATTACAGATAGAAGACACAATAAACATAACGTAAAACACAATGAGTATCAAACTAAAAACACAATAAAAGTAGAGTAAAAACACAATCGATGACAACAAATAAAAGACACAATGGACAACAAACTAAAAAAATGATATAACACAAAAGATAATGAGTATCAAACTAAAAACGCAATGAACAGTAGACTAAAAACACATTTGATTACAACAGATAAAAGATACAATGATATGTTACTAAAACACAATGGACAACCGACTAAAAACACAATGAATAATAGACTATAACACAATGAACAGCAGAATAAAAACATAATAAACAAAAGACTTAAACACAATGAATAAGAGATTAAAATACAATGGACAACAAAATAAAAATAAAATGGACAACAGATTAAAACACAATGGATAGCAGATTAAACATAATGATCATAACCTATAACATAATGTATAGAAAATCCACTCAGTTAAAAAAAAATAATCAGAACCAATAACACAATGTATAGAAAACCCAAATATAACATAATCTTCGTTGTGTCATACATTGTGTTATAGGTTCTAATAAAAACGCAATGAACATACCTCAAATTAACATTGTGTTATAGGTTTTGAGAATAACAAAATGTATAGAAACCCTATAACCAAAAACCTGTTGAAAGACACAATAACTAGAACTTTTAACACAATAAAGAAAACCGGGTAAAAAATGTTTTTTTTGTTTTATTTTTATATAGAAATATCATACTCATGTTAATTTGGTGATATTTTTTTATTAAATGCTGTATGAAAAATTTATAGATGTTTTAAATTGATGGGAAATTAACATGTGTCTTACATTTGTAGAGAAAACGTCAATAAATATAGGATTCTCTTTATGCATTTCCACTATTTCTTTTTTTCCTAAAACTAATATCAACCCTCCAAATCTAAGATCAATGACTAAAATCCTTCTTACCCTTCTTATTTTTTTTGCATTTTGTATTTTATCATAATCCTTGGATATACATCTATGTTTGTGGAAAAATTGTTAAAAACATTCGCACGGGGAGTAGGATTTACATCGGAGTTCTCAAGTTCTCGCAACTTGGGGGAGCTCTCATCTAATAATTTAATATAATGAATTATAAAATTCCTGATATACCATTACAATTTACTTATTTCTATCTTCGATACAAGTTTTTTTCAAAAGAGGTACTTATTTATCTACGTTCGATACAAGTTTTGTTCAAAATCGAATGGGTCCTATATAGTTGAATTTTTTATCATGACAAACTGAACCTATACTGTCCAAACTACTTTGATGGCGGTGGCAATATTCGTTTTTATGGCTTTCGGTATACATTTTGTTAAAAACAGAGTACTTTTATATCGTAAATTATAGCATGTGGTTTGATTCAACCTTTACAATAGCAACCGAATATCACATAACCTCATTCATAAGAAATGCCCATACACTCCTACGTAGTAGTTTAATCTACTATATATAATAAATAAGTAAGTTTTAGGACATGTGGCATCTTGTGGTGCAATCTCACAAGGTTTTGGGCGGAAAAAAATTCGGGTCAAAGTTATTTACTTTATGGGTAAAGCATGCTCCGTTTCTTCTTCTTCTTATGACTCGACTTAGGTTATGGAGAATCTTTTTTAAGTTTACATTCTCTGCCTTCAAACCCTAACTGGTTTGTCCTTCTTCCTCTATGATATTCAAATTAACAAAACCGTAGCTACTATCCAAATCATAACGAGTGATTAGTCGTGTTCGCATGATTCATAATTGATTTGTTTATCTTCTTTGTTATTTCAGTCGTACTCCTATGCTTTAATCATCTACGATCCAGAATATACCATCATCAGGTATTAAATCTTCTATTGCTAATTGTGAATCGTTTTGTTTATTTATTTTTTTCTTAGATCGTTATTTTCGATTTGTTTATGTTCATTTATATATAAATGAAAGCGATGGCTGTGATGTGACAACCACCTACCTTTTGTTTTAAGATATATAAAATTTTACTAATAGAGTGGTGGTTCATTAGTAAAGACAAAACACCTGAGTTTGAGAGGAAAAGATCTTGGATTCAACTTTCAAGTCTCATAAACGATCAGGATTAAAAAATATTCGTTCCAAAGAAAAATCATAATCTCTTTAATTGGTTCATTAATGCAAACATGCCAAGAGCATGTACTTATTTTGGAATTATTTTTCTAAATAACTATTATGGTTTAAACTAATTAAGCTTACACAAAAACTATAAAAGTGGGATCTACGTCTCAAATTAACTTAACTGAATGGTTTTAGTTCGTTTTTTCCATACAAAGTTTAAAAACGAATAAAAATAATAGAATTTATGGACATATCAGTGCATTTAATAAATATAAAATAAAATCCATAAAAAATACACCGGGCACTACTTTACATAAGCTTGGTAGTGTTCACTATCTGTCACACCCTGACTCGCAGCGGAAATGGTAGTCGGGGCATGATTGGGTTTTCATCAAAGCTCATGACATTTACTATGAAGTTTCATATCTATTATTTCTCTTTTAAAGAAGAAATTACAATAGACATACAGGCATAACATGTTCAAATACATTTCCATTACGAACTAAAGTATTAAACAAAAATCATACAATTACAAAGGGAAACAAAACTAAATGTCCATTCCAAAGCATTAACTTGTTTATTCTTCTAGGCCATCCTACGTGTTTCTTTTCTCAACTGGATCACCTGTATCATGTGTAAAAATAGGGTTTTTGGGTCAACAAAAGTTGGCGAGTGAATCTTATGAAAACATTTGAACGAATTTGTTATATTGGTTATAAAAAGGTGCATAACCACATATGAATAAACGTAAATGTAAATTTAATCACAAAACACATAATATCAAATAATGCACAAGCACACACACCAAATGATGAACAATGAGATCAAGGCTCAATCAAACGGAGCCGATCTAATGAGGCACCTGATGCTCAACTCGTCTCCCACGAGGAACTGATGGGCCTAATGAATGATTTGCACGCAACTTGACAAGAATGTAAACACGCATCACAACAAACAATATTTACATCACAAGTTTAGGTCATATAATAGTAATAGCACAAGTTTGAATAAACGAAATAATTAAAGCGACACATGATACACCCCAAAACATGAATAAAAATGGGAATTTGTAAGGATTCACTCACAGTGGGTGCGTTCCTTGATGAAGATGAATGCGCACGAATATTATGATTCAACCGATGAGGGAAAAACTAACCTAAATAATAACGAAATGATTCGGTAAATAAATAAATTTTATTTGAGATTAATATTTTTAATTAGTGCTCTTAATGGGATTGTTATATTTATTTTTGTGAGTTTAAGGAAATTTTCTAACTTTAATAATCTTATTTTTAAGTATTTTTAAATAATTTTCCAATTAAATAAATAAATAAAAAGAAATAAAAAAAAATTGACTTTTTGACCGTTGACCGGTCGGACTGTGTTTTTATATGCGCGAAGTGAGGTTCGAACTCGGGACCTCTCGTATACGTACACACAGCTCTACCAACTGAGCTACGTGTCTAACCCGAAATATTTCTGGTTTTAATTATATTTATATACTATTTAGATTATTCAGAAATTATTCAATTTTTAAAAAGGATTTAAACTGTCGAACCGGTGTGAGAGCCTGGACTCGAACCCGCGACGTGCATATTATTTTTGCACACAGTCCATCACTGGACTGTGTGTCTAACCTGGTTATTATTCCGGTTTTTATTATATTTATACACTTATCACATGCTTCCGGATTTGGCTTTTATAAAAAGGGTATGTTATTTCAGTGGATCGGTACACAACCATAACTCGAACCCGGGATGTATGCTTTATAATTGCACACAGTCCACCGCTGGACTGTGTGTCTAACCTGGTTAAAACATCAAGATTAATTATACTTATTTTCTAGACAAAACTTCATCTTCTTCCTAGACATTACCCAGAAACAGAAATCCGACTATTATCTGTATCTTATCAATTCTGGTTACTGGTTTACGAACTAACGGAATTAAATATGAACATAGAAGGTTTTAAGGTTCATACCCACTGGAGAACAGAACTTTGATGATCCCAGTGACCAACTCCGGCGAGTTCCAATTTTTCCGGCGAAGCTTGACTTGCGACAGATGCTCTACAGGGAGTTTGAGGTGAGTGTGGGTGACTTCTGTCGAAGCTCTAGGAGTCCTATTTATAGAGTAAGGCAATAATGGAATAGATTCGGTTTTCCGACGAGGTTCCGACGAGTTGCGAGTTTTTCTGGCGTAGCTTTCTGATGAATAAAGGTTGGTATGATGTTAGGGAGAGTGTTTGTGCAGTCGAATGGGTTCCCTAAGCTCTCTATTTATAGTTGAAAAGGATCGCAGAGGTTGAATTTCAGTTTTTGAAACTTCGGTTTAAATCGGGTATGCGCAAGTTGTCTGCATAACTGATTGTACGAGGTTTGACTCGATTTGAGTCTAGATGCATGATTGAGAGTCGGTTTCGTGATCAATTGAAGAGTAACGAAAATCTTGGTGATTTCCGGTTGACTGGGTGCCGTCACATTGGGCGGGTGTTCAGGAATTAAATTTCGAGACTTGTATTAATTTTGTTTAGTTTAGAGTCTTAACAGATAAATGCGTGTGGCGGAGTGGTGTGAAGTGTTTTTGGTTATAGGCGAGACCCGGGTTCGAATCCCGGCGTCTCCTATTTATTTTTTATTCACTTTTTATTATTACTTATAAATTATGGTTCTTAAATTCTAATATATTTATTAATTATGTATTGTTTAAAATTTATTTAAGGAAATAAATACGCAACGAAAAAAAATCATAACTGAATATTTGATTAATAAACGAAGCGGGTTTTGAAAACCCGTTTTTCGACGAATGTTACCCTATTCTCCTTGATCTCATTTTATTAGGCAATTTTCTCTATTCAAAGTAAATATCATATTTACAAATTAGTATAATGTGGATAGGGATCATCATTCACAGGTACAACATAAGTAGAATAGATTTCACATTAAGCATCAGGAACCCATTTTTTTTATTTAAATCTATTTTCACTTTTTAATATGAGAAGTGTTTATAGGGTTATAGATTGTGGTGATCTATTAGTAAATACAAAACCTTTAAACACCTGAATTTAAAAAAAGAAGATTTTAAGTTTAAGTCCAACAAACGACATGATTAAAAGAATTTAGCCGTTAAAATAGTATAAAACTCAACTTTTTAAATAGTGAATAACCCTCCACGGTTGATGATACATATGGATCGTGTATGAACCATATTTTGACTATAATTTCTCTTTTTGGAAATTTGCCACTTTTTTGAATTTTCAAAACCATTTGGACAGATAAATAACACATTTTATTTGAGATGTACTCTTAAATATTTTAGGCATGGCAGTAAAATGAGAACTTGTGTCAATAATGAGAACTTCTGTCAATTTTCCAAATGGTAAGGATACAAAAACATGTTGAAAGAATTCTACTTATTGAAGATTCTTCCGACCAGTTTTTTAATTTAAATACGCCCATTTAAGAGATACAACGGTTTATAAACTTTAGTTTGTTTCATATAGTGTTAGTAAATATATATATGTATATATATATATATATATATATATATATATAGGGTAAGGATCTAGAGTGAACAACATTATAAGAGTGAACCGTGTGAACTGATCTAGACCATTGATTTTCATCATCTTAAAGTTTTGATTAGTGGTATGATTGTAATTATTGAGATTTGTTTTTTCCTTTAAATTTAATTAAAAAGGGTAATTATGTAATTACATAATGGGTCAGTTTTTTAAAACTGGAAACATGAAAAGTTGTCATATATTTCGGCAGTTACTTGCTCCTCCAAATTCGCGCAGATTATTTAATACACATGTGTACTGTATATTATAAACTGGAATTCTACAGCAAAGCTGCAACCTTGATTTATAATAATGCAGTAACTTTACCATGTTACACATGGGTACTGCATGATATCAACTAGAGGTTTGCATCAAAGTTGAATACTCACATGTAATAATGCAGAAACTTCAAATTATACACATGTGTACGGCATGGTATCAACTAGAGGTTTACAGCAACGCTGCATCCACTTATATAATGTCATGCATCATCTTAACAGTATACACATGTGTATTAAATAATGCATATACTACGAAACTGCATCCTGATATGTAATAATGCATATATTACGCGACTATACACATGTGTACTGAATTGCAACACTTGGACGTTTACAACAAAACTGCATAATCACAAATAAAAACCGCAAAATGCAATTATGTGGATAATGAACGGGAATCGATGTGTACCATTAAAACAGTAAGAGCACCTATTGAATTGGAAGCAAATTTCGTTGCACAAATATGTATAAACAACCATTACAAAAAGTCTGTAAGATTTAAAAAGAAAAAAATATATGAGTTGTACATATGTGTATAACATGGGAATAATATAAAACCACGAAAGTTATGAGTATTGTTATCAATATACGTCTGTGTACATAAGCATACGACATCATCCTTCAGATAAAACATAATACAAACATCCCAACCATCTGTAATCATGATGACAAAAATTGCAAACCTAGAATACATATACAGAGCGATGAAATCAGCATGAAGCAAAACCGAATACGAACACATGATTGTTAATTGGACTATTGTGGTTGTTATATTGGCCGTCGCTAGTTCGGTTGTTACTACTTGAGTCGACCATGAAAGATCATGAAGATGAACTATATGACGTTCAAAGAAAAAAAACAGAATGATGAAGAACTGCTCGATTGAAAAAAAAATTTTGGTGTGTTTTGACCGGTGATTATGATATAGATCTTGTTTAGATTTAAACGATATTTTGAATAATCACAAAAATAGGAAAGTGTAACTACTATGGATTAATTAAAATAGTAATTAATAATAATTTAATGTATAATTACAATCCTATCCTTTATAACTAAAAAAACAATCAAGGGTCAAGATTAATTCCTTAGTTCACTCTCAAAAAGTTGTTCACAAATGATCTTAATCCTATATATATATATATATATATATATATATATATATATTAAATTATAGCTTTATAGAACTTGTTCTAGTGATCATCTTAACTTTGCATCCTTTTCATATAGTCATAAAGTAATTTCTACACTGAACCAATCTTTTGCAACTTTAGAGTTATTTTATTAAACTTTGGCAGGGATAATAAAGAAGTGTATAAAAGGCTATATAAAGTTGCCTTCATTTTTAAGTAAAGTGTCTTAATGTATCTCTACCTACTAAACATTCTCTATATGAGGGAGAATATCTTTTTAATGGTAAGCCTGGTTCTCTAAGTTTATGAGAGGGGTAGATTTAGCAACATGTTTTCAAGTAATCTTAAACACAGGTTGCTTACCTAAAATTGATGTATCTCGGCTTGTTATTGACTTGACAAAACGATATTTAATTTGTGTAATTAAAAAAATAGATTACACAGATAGTCCATATGGTTCTTCCAAATTATGATTTTCGTCAAAAAAAAGTTTAAAAGTTACAAATTTAGTTACCAACCATCTTTTTTTTTAATCTTTCATCTATGGTACAAAAAGTTAATCATGTTTTTAGTGTTGGGTAATTAACATTTGCCTGAGGTTTGGGGGTGTCACCCGATCATGTTCCTCTAATTAGCGTTATAGTTTCCCCAGAAATATTTCAGCCTATCTCTCCTAAAATTGCAGAAAAAATTCCAATACAAATCCAAATTATTTCATATAAATCAGAAAAAAAATATAAAAACAGAAAAAAGGGAAATTTTTTTCTGCTAAAATTGCAAAACAGATTAAAATGTCCATCTACAACGAGAAGAACAAAAACCTTAAGTCTTAAGCATTGTCGTTCTACTGTTCGTAGTCACTTAACTTGTTTAATCTTCCGGTTGAGATCAGTAGTCTTCCTCTTTGATCTGCAGACACTGGTCACATTCACATTGTTGGTTACAAACATATACATAAATAGCCGACGTCTAATACTTAATAAGAGGGAGCTTAGTTATCATACCACAATAGCATCGACCATTCCTGATTCGAATAATTCAACACAGGCAGCATGGTTTAAGTTGGTTGACACATATTGTTTAAGTTCACTTTTCAAATTATTTAAACCAGATTGAAACTCTCTTATTTGGTCAAGGAGCACAGCCACTACTTTCTGTATCCGGATTAATAAACCAAGATTGTATGAATCAGCACATAATATCTCCACGAGATGAACCATGTAACAAAAATAATGAGCTAACACAATACCCGAGATTAAAGTTCATCAATTCTGCTATAAATTCATAAATCTCTTGCTTCTTTTGCTCTGAAATCAACAATAAACATCAGTGACGCAAAAACGGATAGCAATCAGAAGGGGTATAGTCCCAAATCCTGCGCCGACCAAACGAGTAAACATTAGGTCGCGCGCGAGACCATACTCAAGATACGTCATAATGATGACTTCTGAGACCTAGCGCTGACGGCACAGACATTTCACGAGTCGCGCGCGGATCAATTCTGATACTTAGTCTTTTAGAAAAGGAACCTGTTTCCTTTGACCTTGCGCGGGGTCAAGACTAATACAAGGGCAATCCAAGACTTAGTCTTTTAGAAAAGGAACCTGCTTCCTTTGACCTTGCGCCGACTACACAGATGTTCCTTAAGTAGCGCGAAAGGAAGAAGCGCAAGGTAACACTAAACAAGTACGAAAGGTACGAGTGGCAGAGCTGTGAGCTGGTAGGCGCTCAACAGGCTGTATTGGATCATGCTGCATGATTAGCAATCATGCAGGAGACAGCAAGTACACAAGGACGTACACGTGGCACCAATCAGCTCGCACCGACCACTGTCTCACGATCTCCATTAACCGCTGATAACAGACCAGGCAACAATTACAATGGTCAGGACACGTAGATCCATTCAACCATGCGCCAAGCACCCTTCTCGTTTGGGATCACTAACGGTCGTGGCAGAAGGGACAGTATGGATATTCCGTGTCGACAACCTCAGGCCCAACAGTCCATCTCCTTCACGAATCTCTCCGGCTATAAATACAGGACTTCACCTCCAAGTTTAGGCATCGCTACCTTGCTCTCTCACTTTATACACACAATATTATCCTTAAAACGAATACTTATTCTCACGCCGGAGGGTAGTTACAAGGAGAACCCCCCTATTCTCCTCCTTGTAACGAGCTTACAGTGTGTTGTTAGTTTTGTAGGATTCTCACGGTTGATATTGGCGAGATGAAAGAAGATTAATTTTTGTTTGTCGAGACACAAACACCTTACTAATCTCTAGATTAGTTTGGTGTTTCTTCATTGGCGCCCACCGATTTTTTACAGTCACTTAATTTTCTTTCTGAGCTGATACTCTGATCCGATGGCTCATCAGGGTACTTTGTTTCCGACTTTCGGTACTAACTCTCAAATAGGGACGGTTGTGGACAACACGCACGTCCAAAACCAACCTATTGACGAGAACACCGAAGTAGGATACCCTGAGGCTGGGGTTATCCGTGCAAGTGGCCCTCGTGCCACCCAAACGGTGACCCCAACGATTCACGTAGCTAGTCCTTCTGCTCCTACCATGACAAGGTTACAAGAAGGAGAAACCACCGCGTCTTGGTTCGCAAAAAGTCAAGCAACTTTGAGCCTCATTTACGCACAGCTGTGCGCACAACAAGGGCAAGCACCAGCTTAAACTCAACAGACTCCGGTGGTGGCACCGATGCCCAGACAGTTAAACTATGAGACACCTCATCAAGTACATGCGCAGAAAAAACACGCCAATAGACCAGTGTCACCAAGAAGACAGAGCGTTCACACCGTACGTGACGTTCACAATGACTCAGAATGTTACTTCTACACGCACACAAAGTCCAGGCAGCGCACTCCGATCAGTAGCCGACTTTGGTCGTGCAACATTCTGAACACTTAATGGAAGACAAATACCAATGAATCCGACCCAACTTACCAACAGGAAGTCACTTCAGTTTTCAGTCCCCTTCCAAAAAATCATGAAGCCTACAAGCCAAGTACGTGCTCGGTGTACAACCCATTGGTAGAACACGATTACAGTTTAGTGTACATGCCAGCAGCTGCAGCAGAAATGGAAAAGCTTCCACAGACTATTAGTAAGTTCAACGGGTTAACAGATCCAGATGATCACGTACAACTTTTCACAAGTGTCAGAGTAGTAGGATGATGGACCATGCCTATGTGGTGCCATCTATTTGTGCAAACCCTCACGAGAGCTGCTTGTGCATGGTTCGACAGCCTCTCTGCGGGGAAAATCAAATCATGGCCAGATTTTCAAGAGAAGTTCCTTGCGCACTTTAGCCAGCAGAAACGCTACAAGTGTGACACGTCGGAGGTCATGAACATTTGGAGGCGCGATAATGAAGGGTTAGAAGATTTCATCACTAGTTTTAACAAGGAGTGCCTTGAAATTGGTAACGTAAGTGAAGACCTCATGCGCGCTCATTTCAAGAAGGCCATTCGATGTGACACCTTTATCAGGACTATCACTTGCAAAGACGGAATGCAAGAAGAATGGGATAAGTTGATGGCAGCAACCAAATTAGTCGCGCAGACTGAAGAGTCTCTGACTTGAGGCAGATCGAGCCACTATTCAGATGATCCATATTCAAGAACAAACACGCATGAGTCTAGTAGGCACAACAGAAAGAACAAAGGCTCCGGCTGGAGATCAAACCAGTCTGGCAGCTACGATGAGAGGCCTCATTATGATGACAGATCTAGATATCAAGAGGATGCTCGAGCTGCAATCGACAAGATTGGATACAAGAAAGCGGTAAAAAATGAGAATAGAGAAAAACACTGGACTCCATTGTCTAAGACACCTAAAGAGGTTCATATGACATAGAATCATGATTTCAAGGCCTCGCCTCAGATGAAAAACAAAAAGGGTCAAGACCCGAACCTATATTGTGATTTTCACAAAGATACCGACCATTTGACTGATGATTGCATCAGCCTGCGTGTTGAAATCGAGAAAGCCCTCAAGAGTGGAAAACTCAGTCACTTGGTAAAGAATGCGCGCAAAAAGACATGGTAGATACAAAGAACTGACGATGAGGGACAGAAGAAGGTTCACCGTTTGGAGACGCATATGGTCAACATGGGACCACCGCGAAGAAGCACAAAAAGCAAAGGCAAACGAACAATCGATGAAACATGGCGCAGACAACATGTGATTTTCCCGGTGGTACGTGGAGGGCCCCGCGCCACACCCTCCGTCGTAATCACCGGCATCGTAGGCCACTATGAGACAGACTACATGTTCATTGATCTAGGGAGCACAATAGATATTATCTTCAAATAGTGCTTTAATCAATTCGATCGAGAGGATAAAGCACGATTGGAACATGTGGATTACCCTTGTCAGGTTTTTGCAATGAAACCATGTTCCCGCTTGGCCAAATATCCTTCCTGGTCACGCTGACAAACGAGAAGCACTCAAGGATGATCGAAGTAAATTTCATGGTAATGTCGGTCAACTCAAGACATGACGTCTTGATTGGTAGAGAGACTCAGGGTCAATTGAGCATGCTGACGTCCACCCCACATTCTCCAATTGGTTTTCCTACGGAAATAGGGGTGGCGATCATCTATGCAAAGAAAGAGGTAATGGCAGCTGACGAAGCCCCGCCAGCAAAGAAAAACAAGCAAACTTCACACACTGAGCCGGAGAAGTGGGTTCTGAATCGGAAGTGTCCTGAGCAAACTGTGACACTTGGCCCAGCAATGTTAGAAAACATTAGAACGTTCTGAAGCAGTTGTTTTTCAAGAATATGGATATCTTCGCCTGGTCACCAGCCGACATGACCGATGTCCCGCGACATTGCTGAACACTGTTTACACACCTTTCCATATGTCGAGCCAATAGTGCAAAGGAAGCGCAACCTCGGGTCGGCAAAGACCAAGGCAATGAATGAGCAGGTCTCTGAGTTTTTGGTAGCTGGTATACTCCGAGAAGTCCGATATCAGACATGGGTAGCAAACCCAATAATGGTGGAGAAGTCCAACGGAGGGTGGCACATGTGCGTCGACTATAAAGATCTCAACAAAGCCTGCCCTAAAGATTGCTATTCTCTTCCAGAAATAGATAAAAAGATCGACTCTTTCGTGCCATTTTGATGGAAACGCTTTCTTGATTACTACAAAGGTTACTATCATGTGTAGATGGCACTGCAAGATGAAGATAAAACAGCCTTCCGCATGGAAAATCCTTGATGGACCAGACTTTCAGAGATGATATAGGTAAGCATGTCGAAGTGTACATCGATGATCTGTGATTATGAGCCCAGAGGAAGACCAGATGTTGAAAGACATTGAGAAAACCTTCAAATCATTGTGCAACGTCAACATGAAACTCAATTCGAGCAAGTGTTCGTTCGGAATGGAGGAGGGTAAATTTTTGGGTTTTATGGTAACAAAGGGCAGTTTTAAGGTAAAACCAGAGAAGGTTCAGGCCATCGAGTGCATGCCATCTCCTAAGTCGATCAAGGGCATGCAAAGGTTGGCCGGCTGCCTAGCCATGTTAAACCGTTTTCTGTATAATCGCGCCACAAAATCCTTCCTGTTCATAAGCACCTTGCGAAATTGTGTCAAAAAGAGCGAGTTCAGATGGAAAACAGAAGCAGAAACTGCCTTCAAATAAATGAAGGAGTGTCTGATCCAACTCCTAACAATGACGACACCGCGCGAAGATAAACTGCTATTGCTATACTTGTCAGCTTCAGACAAAGTTGTCGGCACGGTGCTACTTGTTGAAAGGGATGGGATTCAAACTCTAATCTATTACGTCAGTAGGATGGTCACCGATCCGGAAACTCGATGCTCCATCATGGAGAAACTGGTACTCGCATTGGTATACGTGTCTAGAAGGCTGCGCAGGTACTTTACCGGGCATGTTATTCACGTTTTAACCAATTATCACATTGGTACAATTCTCAAGAAGCCTGAAATTTCAGGGAGATTAGCGAAGTTGGCAATCGAGCTGGGTGGTCATAACATCGTATACCGCCCACGCCCAATAATTATGGAACAAATCCTGGTAGATTTTGTCACGAAAGTTCCCGAAGGAAACATTCCTGAGTGTAAAGCTATAGAAACCCCTGCGCAGAAAGCGTCTGAAGAGCTCTGGTTGTTACTTACTGATGGAGCATCAAATGAAGACGACACAGAGGCGGGGTTAAGATTAGTTAGCCCGGAGAAGCATGAGTTCACCTATTCTATCCGACTATACTTCAAGAATACAAAAAAACAAAGCTGACTATAAAGCGTTTTTGGCTGGATTACGCCTAGCCATCAAATTGGTAGCCAAGAATTTACAAGCGCATGTAGATTTGTTGCTTGTTTCGGGGCAAATCAATGGATTGTACGATGCAAAAGGCGAAACCATGGTGCTTTACCTCGATCAGCCAAAGAGCTGATACAAAAATTTCAATAGTTTAAGGTAGTTCACATAAACGAAGCGAGAACAAGCCGACGGATGCACTTAGTAAACTGGCTTCAACAGCTTTCCAACATCTTGCCAAAGATGTTCGGATTGAATTTCTAAAAAACCCCTCCGTATTGTTGCGCCAGGTAAATGTTATCGAACTCGGGTCACCATCATGGATGACACCCAACATCCAGTACTTACAAGCGGGGATTCTCCTAGAGAACAAAGCAGAAGCAAGGAAGATCCAGCACAAATCCTTGTTTTATCAGTTGGATGATGGAATTCTATACTGGAGATCTTATCTAGGGCCGCTATTGTGCTGCGTGGACCCACAAGACGCCAATTACCTAATTCATGAGATTCACGAATGTATCTGTGGAATCCATGCATGCCCACGCATTGTGGTCGCTAAAATCATCAATGCGAGATACTATTGGTTAGGCATGCATCTGGATGCCGTAAAACAGTTGAGCAAATGTGACTCCTGTCAGCACCATGTGCCAAAAACAATGCGACCCAAGAATGATTTGATCCTTGTTTCAACGGCATAGCCATTTTAACAATGGGGCATCAATATGGTTGGCTCCTTCTCGGAAGTTCCACTTCAACAGTGATAGTGCGCAAGTTCATTTGGTAGCACATCATTTGCCGTTTCGGCCTCCCATTACGAATCATAACTGACAATGGAACAAATTTCTCTTCCGAAAACCTCCACAACTAGATGCAAGAACTACAAATCGAGCATACCTTCTCCTCTGTTGCGCACCCATAAGGCAACGATCAGGTAGAAAGTGTTAACAAAGGCATCATGAAAGGGATCAAGGCCTAGCAGGGCATGAAGCGTAGAGGGTGGGTCGATGAGCTCCCCAGCATACTATGAGCTCATCGCACCATGCCCAAAACTAGTAACGGCGAGACTTCTTTCAGCCTAGTCTTTGGCTTGGAAGCAGTTATCCCGGCTGAAATTGGCCTCTCTTCGCCTCGCTTGACGGCAGTCAACGCGATCGACAACGAAGCGGAGCGCCGCCTAGACTTACTTGAGGAATGGCGCAAGAACGCGGCCATAAAAGAGGCCAAGTACAAGTCGAAACTAGAGAAGTACTACAACGCGTGAGTGCGCATTTGTACTTTCAGTCCAGGAGATTATGTTTTCCGTGATAACGAAGCCTCCAATGCTGAACGCCCCGGGAAACTAGCACCTAAGTGGGATGGTCCATACCTTGTCCACGAGGTCATGGGCAAAGGCGCGTACAAGCTACACACCTTGGACGGCCACGTTATTCCACGTACGTGGAATGAACAACAACTAAGTAAATAATATGTAACACAACCTTTTATAAGCGATGGCCGAGATCCTGACAAGTTTATTAATGTTAAGTGTTGTTTGCATTATTTTCTCATGTTGACTTCCTTATTTCTTACAAGTTACAAATGCATGTTCAACTTTAGTACGCGCAAAAACACTATAGTAAATTACAAGCTCATGAACTAAGCCTCCAAGATTCCCGTAAAATAAGCACGGAATCGGGCTACTATGATCAAACATGAGTGACACTTATATTCATTTGCGCTACCTAGACAAATTTCCTACCACAAAGCAATAATTGTAACTTAAATTTCGAATGTAAGGATAAATATATTAGCAAAAGCGCAATAGCGCATCGGTTACATCGTTAATGTTTAAGCATTACACAAATTTTACTAAGGCATTAAAGCCTATTACACAACCTAACAACTAAGAGTCTTCACTCTGCGTCATCATCACCAACATCCTCTTCCTCAGATTTGAAAAGCTCCGCAGTGTCTGGAATATCAAATAAAGCCTTTAAGCGCGCAACGTAGTCGTTATGTTGCAAGGCATCAGTCACCAAATCCATAATCGGTAAGGAAAGTGTGTTATAAGCTTCTTGTTTCGTAGCGTAGACAATATCAGCCTCCACACCAACCGAGTAGTGGCTACTATCCCACGCTGTCTGCATAGCCTCATGCACATGGTAGGCACATTCTTCGTACCCCTCGCGATGACCAGCATGGCGCCACCACAGTCAATGCCGCCACGGTCTGGTCTAACTCAACAGAGTTTAGCACCGCATTTGCCACATTTTAAAAGACATACAAGTGTTAGAAATTCACTTGGTTAAACGAAATAAGGGGACAAGAAGTAACATACGTGCGCGATTCCATAATGTTGTAGCCACTCGGAGTTATTCACCAAAGGCTCAACAACTGCCTGCGTTTTGGTATAGTTCTCCTGCGCCACATTTAAGGCTGCTTTTGAGACCTTACGCGCTTTCTCAGCAGCTACAACCTTAGATTTCCCCGCTTCTAAATCAGTCTCCAGAGATTCATTCTTCTTCTGTGACTCGCGCGAGCGATGCTTAAGTTTAGCGATTTCAGTGTCCTTGCCAGCCATGTCTCTATCTTTAGAGACGGGTTGATTTCCAGTTAACCCTGCGCAGATAATCGGTCAGTTAATCGTTGAATTTCAAGATCTTGTTGCAGGCAAGTGTAGGTAGTACGAACCTATTTAGCTTCCGCCCGCTCGTGGCGAGACTTAGCTTTTTCAAGCTTCGCCTCAAGCTCACCAATGGAAGCAGTCAGGTCCTCATTTCGAGCGCTCAATTCAGCAATGGTCTTAGCAGACAACTCCGCCTGTGCTTTCAAATTATTGATTTCATTTCTATCAGCAAACATCTTTTTGTTGTCTCTCTCGCAAGCCAGGGTCTCCTCACTTGTTTGAAGTTTCTTTTTAAGACCTAGGAGCCCCCACTCCTAGCTTTTCTTGTCCGCTTCAAACTTTGCCTGCTTGGTAGCCAACTCTTCCTTAGCCTTCTCAAAGAGTTTGGCATCAGCAGCCAATCGACCTCTATAAGCTTCTACCTCAGCATGCTTTCTGTACATAGTGCGCCATTCGCGCATAATTTGGTTGCTGATGGATAGCTGGTTGGCCTGCGTGACAACATGACATTGGTATACTTGGTCATGCTTGCATTGCTTTTGTAAGTTGACCTCAGCATCGGGGAAGACTCCCATAAATCACTCCCGACATACAGGGAATTTGTTTAATGTATCTCACTGTTTTAACTTCCATATAGGGGTATGGATCTAATCGGTGTGACTCTCATCATATGACCGATAATAGTGGTTGCGCAATGTATCCTCTGGCCGGGTAGGCGTGGGTTCCTTGGGTCTCACTTTAAAGGAGCTAGCACTCTCGTCCACCGTGCCAGACCTAGCAATAACATGCGGTCCCGCACCTTTGTCTTTACTAGACTTTGCAGCACTGGTAAACAGTCTCTTCAGGAGTTTTACAAGACCTCCTGGATACCTCTGCAACAGGTTTCGCAACCATTTTCATAGGTTCTTCAACAACCTTCTCAACCTCTTTTACAGGCTCTTCAACGGGTTTTCAACCCCCGCGGTTAACACCGTTTCTGTTCCAACAGGTTTTTCATCCCTAACTGACTCAACAATCTTCTCGCTTAGCACTTCAACGCACAACTCATCAGTCTTCCCTCCTGCCACCTCAAACGTACCCCCACCCTCTTTGGTTGCGCCAACCGGAGGAGGCGGAGGTACTTGAGAACCAGACTTGGAGTGTATGAACTTGAATTTTGGCAAAGTCTTCTTCGGTTTTGCACAATAGGCACGATATACAATAAAGGCAACAAATTAAAAGACAAGGAAAACTTACGGGGGGAAATCGGAGACATCAAGGAGCCAAGGTTACCTTTCTTCCTATAACAGGTTTGCTGAAAGCAACCTTTTTAGGCGAACGCGCAATTTTTTTTGCTTGATTCACTGCGTGGCCTCTTGGAGTCATTTTCCCTTGTCAATTAAGGGACTGGGTAGGCCTCCACTTCTGCTTCTGTAGGAATCGAAGTGGGGGTCACGCCCGACAACTGTTCCTTAGAACTAGCGCTCCCTGAGCTCCTCGCGCCGATAACTCTACCAGTTTTCCCTTGCCCTCCTAAAAAGCGCAACGCAGCCATCGAATCAGCAACAAGTTCATAATAATCTAAGCTTTGTTATTGAGAGCGAGCCGTACCTTTGCGTGACGCAGCATCGGAAGTGGCCATAGTGGGTTCCGTCTTCACAAGGCACGCCTCCTCAACAACGGTAACTTTCTTCTTTCTACTTTGCCTCTTAGGCTTTTGCTCTTCGAATACGCCCCGAGATTGCCTAAACTACCGTATACTTAGAAGGGTGGATGTTTAATCCATGATCTAAAGAGGCAATAGACTCACCGCTGGAAATACAGACAACATCGTCCCAAGCAGGAGTTATAGCCCGACAAGGCCTAGGGTTGAGTATGTGCGCACCTTCGGGTGCTACAGGTGGTGCACCAAACGATCCGGCGGGAGGATAAACAAAGTTGCCTTGAATCTGGTCATACTAGAGGTATTCATCTTCATGTATCGGCCTGACCCCCGTCACACCGGCGTGGGCGGAAAAATCCCGGTGATAAAACACAACTTCTTCACAGGTTCATAAAAGAATAGCGTGAATCACCGTTAATCAAAGAGGCATAGAGAGTTATAAAAAGTTAAGATTATTTTGACCGTTTAAGAGGAGCACTGGAACGATCGTACTAGTCGTCGACCATTTATCGCTCATTCCCTCTCTCCAAATGCTCAGCAAATTCCTGGTTCGGATTTTAAGATCCTATCATACCAGGCTACGCCCACAGGGATTTTAAGATCCTCCCTGGGGATCGGCACAGGGTCGCGAAATTCCATGGCAATAGGAATCACCTTCTCACGAATATATTTTTTTTCCTTTCTAGTCATGGAAACTCTTGGGGGGTTGATAAGCAACCGTTTCGACCCACGGGTAGAGAAAGAAAAGAATCCAAGATTTAATTGTAACTAGTAGAAGGCGCGAAACTTCTCTACCATTGGTTCCTCACCTTGGGCGCATAGGCAAAATTCGAAGTGGCGTATCCTCACCATATCCAGGGGACTCAACTGAGAAATATGGAAGTGATAATGCGACAAATACTCTGGCGAAAAAATGAGTGATAGGTAGTCGGAAGCTACCCTCTCCAAAAAAAACGGCGAACAGGGTGATGTACCCGGGTGGCCCGTCAGCGGCCGTCTGACTCTTGACCGGATACCGAGCATCCCACTCGGCGGCGAACTAGTGGCCTCGTACCACCTGTTTGAAAGATGCCTCCTTCCACTTCAACGGTGACATAGTACCACAGACTTCTTTCACTTCAACGTCTTCGACTCGATTAGACATGGCGTTGTATGATGATAATCAAGAAATTTGGGAAAAAACTTTAAGAACAATTGAAGGCATGCAACGACTTTTGGGGAAAAACTGGAAAAATTTCCAAGAAGACTTTGAAGATTTGAAGATTCAAAGATGAAATGAGAAAGAACTCGAAGAGAAAGTGTTCCTTTCATATGCTTCGTTGTAGGTCCCCTATCCGTATGGATCTTCATAGAATCGTCTATCTAACCTAGAGTGCGGAATCCTCTAGACCAGATTATCACAGAAAACGAGAAATATCAAGAACATGAACAATCAATTTCAATCCCTCTTCTATTCATTATCCAACACGAATGTTTACAATCAATTCAAGACTCACACTAATTCTCTCTCAACTCTATGTGAAGTAATTAACTGAGCAACCTTAACCCTAATGCAAAACTCTCTTTATATAGAGACAAGTTTGCAACTGGGCTAGGGTTTCACCACATGGGCTGCAAATTGGTCTAGGCCCAATTCGCCTACCACTCCCCATATTGTGGGTCTGGTTTAGCCCAATCACTTCTCATCATCTACTAAAATACTAAACCCGCTAACTATTTATCGTTTTACTAATTACAAGATATCGAAAGACCAAATCTAAGCTGTTGTCACAAATATGCACAAACAAACTCCCCTTTGACAATAACTTCATAAAACAACTTTGTCTTCAGACGTCTTGCAATCTTCAATGTCTTTGGTCTTTGGATAGCTTCAGCTTTAATAGCTTCTGTCAGCAATAGACTCCCCCTAAGATGATGCATCCAATCACCAAATCTTCTAAATCGTTAGCATTTGAGTAAACTCCAGTTTAGCACTTGCGTAGCAATCTTCAAAACTCTTCAACTCTTTCTACACTATAGAAAGGAGGTTCTACCATGCATCCAATCAAACTCCTCTTCACCAATACTTTTCAGCATCACACTACTACAATTTGTATACTATAAAACAAATATCTCGAGAAACCATAAGAATTTTTCAACACAAGTTAACAAATTATTATTATTATTCAAGAGATGATAAAACCGTATCACAGATTAAGAACTTCTCAACTTAAACCACACACTTAAAATTTTAAGCAAACTGAACCTGCAAGATTTAAAAATTTTGAACTCAGCTTCTAACATCATTTCCCCTTATCGGTAACAACTCCTCCAAGAACAACCATATTCCTTACACTAAGAAATTTCAAGAAAAAATCTTTTTGGATTTTTATATTTTCTGAAATCAAATAAATAACAAAATAAGAAACACTCTGTTTTTGTGAGAATCACCGAGAAGAAAATCATATCAGCAACATCAAACTGTTTTCACACTATTAGATAATTCTATTTGTAATTTTCATGACAAACAGTTCAAGATGATTACTAGTATTGTTTATCCACTTAAACAAAATACATGAACATTTCAAGTACCATTACCTAGTGATATGTTAAGATAATTTTATATTGATATACTAGTGTGTCCCATTTTAGGACATACCCCCACGATCAAGGTATGCACAAAGATTCCTCGTAGTAGGTGAGTATCCTGAAATTCATCCTTTTTGATTTACAACGTTAGATAATTGGTGATCAAGTCAGTACTTCCGTAGATCAAAGAGACCAATATCCAACGAGGGTTAGGGAAAATACCAAATTTTGGTACGATTAATGCAATTAGCACATTTGAATGACTCTCTAGAAGAGCTTCTTCAATTTTTGGGATTTGGCATTTTAGCTCTTTTAAGATATCCTGGTTGTGCTAGGTCAGCATATATCTGGATGTAGCAGAAGGACAACCCTGATACCCCGGATGAAATAACGATATAAAGACCTAAAACCTCAGATTTTGGCAATCTATCAACGCAAGATTTAAAGTTATAAAACCATACGCCACTGATATGTTACCCACTCATACACAGTTCGTTATGTTTATATCACCAAGGTAAGTTGATTATTTCATGCCTTTTGCCTACTTGTACATCAATGATGAAGCTGCTATCACACTTAAGCAATTTAATTTTAATTTCAGTGTGACAGTCTAACTTGCTGATGTACTATCATTTCTTCTTGTCCACACAGTGAAAACTCATTTTTTTATTTTATATTTTTTTTGTTTTGATTTTTGAAAAACAATAAATTATTTACAAATTTTTTTATGAAAAACTGCTTATTCAGGATTCCTCATCCCGTTGAGTTCGACTAAATGTTCAAAACGAGCTCTATCAAATGCTTTTGTGTAAAGATCTGCCAGGTTAGCTAGTGTGTTGACTCGATGCAGTTCAATCAATTTCTTTTCAGCACAATCCCGTATAAAATGATGACGAATGTCAATATGTTTTGTACGACAGTGTTTTACGGGATTGTTGGTGATTGAAATAGTGGCATTATTGTCTATCATAATAGGAGTACGAGTGAAATTCAAACCGTAATCGCGCATCTGCTGTTGGATCCAGAGAACCTGAGAGCAACAGCTACCCGCAACAATATATTCAGCTTCACACGTAGAGGTAGACATGCAAGTCTGCTTCTTGCATTGCCATGACACGATCCTCCCTCCTAAGAACTGACAACCAGCTGTGGTAGACTTTCTGGTTGATTTGCATCCTCCAAAGTCCGAATCAGTTAAAGTAACAAACTTCAAATCACTAGCAGCTGGATACCATAACCCAAGTTTAGGTTTCCCCTTCAAGTAACGAAGAATCAGCTTCACCGCTTTCATATGTGACTCTTTTGGATTCGCTTGATATCTGGCACAAAGACACACTGCGAATATGATGTCTGGTCTTGAAGTAGTCAAGTACATCAGAGAACCAATCACTGCCCTGTATTGAGTTGGATCAACATCCTCAACACTCTCATGATCTGGACCAAGATTTTGATTCTCACAAATAGGTGTGTTGAATATAGCACCATACTCCATTTTGAAACGAGACAAAATGTCATACACATACTTTGTCTGATGTATAAACATCCCATCCTTCTTCTGGTCAACTTGTAAGCCCAAAAAGTAGGACAGTTCACCTATCGCACTCATTTCGAACTTGCTCTTCGTTACCTCCTCGAATTCCTGACACATGTTCTCATCAGATGACCCAAAAATGATGTCATCTACGTATACCTGTACCAGCAGAAAGTCTTTCTTCTTTCTTTTAATGAAAATTGTACTGTCAATCTGACCTCTTTCAAAACCATTGTTTAACAAATGTGCTGACAGTGTCTCATACCATGCCCTAGGTGCCTGATGCAATCCATACAATGCCTTATCAAGTCGATAGACTCGATCTGGATAATCTGGATCAGTAAACACATCTGGTTGTGAGACATACACCACTTCTTGGACTTTCCCGTAAAGAAACGCACGTCAAGTTGGTAAACTTTGAAACCCTTGAATGAAGCAAAAGCTACGAACAAACGAATTCCCTCTAACCTTGCTACTGGTGCAAACTTCATTATAATCAATCCCCTCTGCTGATTGTACCCTTTCACCACTAACCGAGCCTTATTCCTTATCACGATCCTTCGGTCGTCTTTCTTGCACTTAAATACCCACTTGGTGCCTATTTCCTTCTCTCCTTCAGGCAAGTCAACTAGCTCCCAAACCTTCAAATTCTTAAACTGAGCTAGTTCCTCTTGCATAGCTTCAACCCAACAATTATCTTTTAGAGCCATTTGAACATTCTCCGGCTCCTCTTGGGCAATAAAGCAGCTATACAAACACTCATGTATCATCCAAGTCTTCTGAATTGAAGTGAATAAACAGGAACCTTCGATCACACCTCTTCTTGTCTGAACACCTGCAGCAGCATCACCTATGATGTTCTCAACTGGATGATCTCTGTTTACGCGTGTAGTAGCAATGTTGTCAACAACTGAATTATCTCCCAGATTAGATGCAATCTCCCCCTGAATGTTCTTATTGGCAAACGGATTAGTAAAATCCTCCCCCTGAATAGGTTCAGACTCACTCTCACTTGAATCCTGTGGAGCTGCACTGGAAGAAGTTTCTGGAGGATCTGTCAATGATATACTCGATCTAGGCACGAAGTCACCCTCTTTATCTTCACTAATCACAGTTTGAATCACTTGAGACTCATCTGCTTTGGAAAAATCAGGAATATTAAATGATTTAAATACGCTATCATAATCATATAATATAGCAGGACCACTCGTTGATTGTTGTGGTGAATAACTAGTGATTTCCATGTTAAACACAACCTCAATTTTACCAGTTTTTAGATTAAAAACCCTTTTATTCGGTGTTCTAGGCATGTAACCTAGAAAGTAACCCTCGTCAGCTACCTCACCGAATTTTTGCTTATCTTTATTTTGCACAATGATGCAGGGTAATCCAAATGGTTCAAAGCCTTTCAAGTTTGGTTCCGGTTAAACAATAGTTCGTGACATGTTTTGATAAACCATTTAACTGTTAAAAATTTGTAGGACATAACAAGCTGTGTTCACAGCTTCTCTCCAAAAAAGAACTGGAAGCTTTGAATCAGAAAGCACAGTCCTAGTGGCTTCAATCAACGTCCTGTTTTTCCTCTCAGCGACTCCATTCTGTTGAGTTGTATAAGGAGCAGAATATTGATTTTCAATTCCCTTGCAAAGACAATAGAGATCCGGAATCCGTTTCTTGAACTTCATGCCATTATCACTCCTTATCCTCTTGATCCGTGCATCATGGACATTTTCCAATTTAGTAAAAAGACATATCAGCATCTCCGCTTTTTGTACCTAAAAAGAAAACCCATGAATATCGTGAGTAATCAACTGTGATAACTAAACAATAGTACTTTCCACCTATGCTCCTTACGTTCACTGGACCGAAAAGATCCATATGAAGTAATTAATAAGGGGCATCTATGGAATTTACTATTTTAGACTTGTGAGGTTTCTTATGTTGTTTTCCATTTTGACATGGAAGACATTTATCTTCCACGTGAAACCTCTGCACTGGCACCCCTTCCATTAAATTGTTTATAATAATATAATTCATTTTTCGGTAGTGGATGTGGGCCATTCGTCTGTGCCACAACATTGACTCAGCCTCAGATGCTTTAGACAATAAACACGCCACCACAGTGGAAGAGTCCTTAGCACCCATGTCTGTGACATAAGTGTCATTTCTCCTTAGCGCTCTCATTACTATCCAATCATCCGGTATCACCAAACCAGGTTTCAACACCAAAGCTTTAGACTTAGTAAAGTGAACCGAGTGACCCTTGTCGCAGACTTGAGACACACTCATGAGATTGTGCTTCAGCTGCTCGACATCGTTCACTTTGTCCAATGTGATCTTCCCGTTGGTCACTTTTCCTCGACCTATAATATGCCCTCCTTTAGCACCTGCAAAATTTACATAACCTCCATCTATATTCTCAAACTCAGTCAACAACCTCGCATCCCCCGTCATGTGCCTGGAAGATTTTCTAGCCGAAGACTTCTTAATTGAAGTCTTTGGTTTGGATTCATCAGGTGACGATGATGATGATGATATTTCCCTTAAAGGATCTTGTTTAGTTTGCTCAATTTCGGATTTTTCTATGTTCTTATTTTTAGCGAACTGCACATTTGACTCTCTTGTAATAACAGTGGTCTCTTCTTTCATATCACTCCCTTTAACAAAATTAACTTTTTTAACAAAAAATTGCTTTTTATTTTTAGGGTGTGTATTCGTTGTTTTCACAACCGCTTCCCTGTTATTATCCTTCTTGGCATTCTCAGACACATCAACATTCCCTGATGTGTAACTACGAGGTGTAATTGACACAAAGTCTGTAAGCTCTTCTTCATCTAGCAAGAAAGAATAGTCATGACCAAGAGGCGGTGGAACTTCATTGAAACCTTTGAAGCCCACACTTGTCTTATCGTTACTTTTCTTCAAGCCATTCATCATGTGTTAACAAAAGATGAATCTCTAAAATGTAATGTACAACATTTAACCTTCTAGAAACTTAATTATATTTGTTAAACAAAAAAAAAAGAAAAGAAGCATGGCAGCTTGCGGCCGCAAGCTGCATGCTTGTGTCTTGGTTTTGTTTCCACGTTATTACCCACCTAATCTCCATTAAATGACAACCTAACTTAACCCTAATCCCTTCCCTATATAAACAAGCGTTTCCCCTCAACACTTCACAAATCCTCTCAAAACTCCCATAACTTTCTGCTGAGATAGTTCAGTTTGCAAGTGAGTTTCAACTCACTTCCTTTCTTATTTAAACCTTGTTTCTTCTTCTAAAACTCTTGGATAACCTCTAAGATGGTTTTTACAAGTTTCCTTGGGCAAACTAAGGTTTCCTCACCATTTTGAGGTCCAAAACTGTGCTAAACTTTCTGCTCATATTTTTCTTTTCAAAACTTTAAAAACTTCAAACTTTCTTCATGTTTTCTTCCTCAACAATGTTTGCTAAGCCTCTTGGGATGTTACCATAGGTTTTCCATGGAAAACCAAGGTGGAAAAATACCATTTTTATGGTCAAACTTTCTGTTTTGGAAGTTAAACTTATAAACGTTTCTTAAACTTGTTTTCTCTTAACAACTCTATGCTACTTGTTCCTCTAATCAAGTTTATGGTTAGTGAGCTAGCTAGAATTTTTCATACAAAATAAAGAGTATAACATGCCTCTAAACTTGTTTTTTTACTAAGGGTCTTAACCCACAAGTGTTGAAACCATCCAAGCTTACAAGCTTGTGTTTCGGTGAAGGTGTGATTACATGGAGGCCTTAGCTATCCAACTTTCAATCCACCCCTTACTTGATGATTTCTATACACTAAGTTATGTTTCAACTTCACTTGAGTATCAAGGCTACGACACGTCCCCAAACGTTGCCATGTTCAGGATGCACGCACTAGCTTGCTTATTCGGTCGAAACGTAGTTTAGTGAAGTACTTTATTCATGACCATCCGGATTGTCCTTGTGGCAATTTGTGTATTGGTGAATCTTACGAAAGAGGTTAAGGACGGTTATCCTCCTACCTCCATGCATGACTTCTATGAAATCTATGATTTATATGATAAACTTGTAATAATATATGTAAACTATATATGTAAATAATAATTATAACCAAACCTTTGACAATGGCCATATAGTTAATTGTCCTAACATTAGGTTATTTTATCTAAGACCTAACCGTCGTTACGATTCTATTGGGCATGATCCATAAAACCACAAACACCCTACGGGGCTTATAGTGTCAAAAACGAGCGTTAACGTCTAGATAAATACTTTCGACTATACATACTTTTGCATACTTTAAGTTCCTAAATTAACGAACTCCATCGTCATTCCAATACTCACACATCTACGTTTCCTTATGTAGATAACTTGGTGTTCGTCCCCCTAATCAACCCAAACACTTTCACGGAATTAACTTTGCAAAACCGTGAGTACAATCGACACCCTTTTTACGCTTTACACTTTTTGGGTGCAATATGTTAATCTATCAAAACACACTAAATCACACTTTTATTCTATACAATCACACAAGCAATCCATCATACATGTTACAGTTATGTGATACTCGATTTGTTTACTTGGAACATTCTTATGTGATTCTAATTGTCACTAACTTTGTACGAGCCTCCCCTTAACATGTATAGCGCTATAGGAGTAACGCACCGCCCCAATTCTTGTGGTCATGTTAAGTTTTAATCTATTATGCGGTGACACTTGAGGATTGACTTGTAGTTCACATGCCTTGTTTACATTAATCTCGTATACTAGCTTATGTGGATTTGTTTAAACGTTTTTACTACTTATGCTATGATTCAAACTTGTGTAATCGTCAATACTTTGTTATTGAACTATACTTTTTAACATGTTGCAGGTTGATGATGTTGATATGACGAAACTTAGTAGGATTGGCATAGAAACACGCTTAAATGCTAAGTTAATTATTTGTTTCGTTGAACATGTCTCATTTGATATTATTTTGTATTTGAATTACGATGTACTTGACGATTTGATGAATGAAATGAATTGAGTTGTTTAATTAAATATTGTCACAATTAGTGTTATGATGTCTCGAGCAATCTCGTTCATCCCACTCCAATGTTTCCGCCATCGGTTGGTGTGTGACATTTATAGTAGCTAAGGCCTTCTTCTCTGACACATACATTCTCTTATCAGCCTCTAACATGTTCACATAGGCAGTGACACGTTGTCTGCCTTCAAAGTCATGAGTTGGGTTTACGTACCCATCTTGAATACAGATCCACATCCGTGTGTCCTGATATTCAATGAATAACTGAAACATCTTCTTCCATGTAAGGTTATTGTAACATTCGTAAAAAAAATGAATGAATCCTAAAACCCGACATGTTTTTTAACTCGATCCGTTTTCATATTCCACGTAATTTTGTTTAATGTTTAAGCAATAAAATGTCTTGGATTCTATATTTTGATCATACATGTTATCATATCTGGTGATTTATAGTCTTATACATGTTTTAGACAACCTTGTGAATTCATTTCCATGTATTTTGAAGCAACCCTCTATATCTCAAGGTCTAAAACTAAGGTTTTCCTTAAGTTAATCAAAAACTTTTAAGACCTCGTGAACATACCTAACACATCACATCCTAACCTTCTTATCATTCAAACTTCATTATATACATGCCTTAAGATAGGACATTGTGTTTTGGAGAGTTTAGATGTAAATGATCGCAAGTAAAAAGCTCTACATATCGTATTCTTAGTTTTGTCATAAGATGACTTTCAGGTGACTTTCTTGCTAACTTTTCCCCATCCTTGAGCTATCATTCTGGTCCATTCAAAGCTCCAAGATATACTTGGTATACTAAGGATCAAGTAGGTTCAAATGGTGCATAAAACTGAGCTCCAACGTAACTGGAATCACAAACACAAGTTTTAGAACATAACCCTCAACCCGCATCAAGACCCAAGGTTTAAGCCCAATTCTCAACACCATGGATGTTGGATTACTCTCTTCCATATGATATTACTCTGAAAATAATGATCGTAGGCAAAAATCGTGCGTGAAACGGAGTTATAACGAAGCGGGAATCGTGAAAACAAGTTTGGTGTTTGCTGCTGATTTGAAAGACGCGAAAATCTTGTTTTAAAGTTATCCCACATCGCCCCAATCACCATTTTTTGCTCTATTTCACACCTATAAATACCATTGCTTGGTTCTTTATAGCTTGCAACTCCTAGTTTGAGTATAAACAAGTGGAATAACCAAATTTGGTGGCTCCACAAGCACAATACCCCTTTGGGTGTGGGGTGTAGTAGTTTTTATTTCCGCTTTCGACGAGGAGGTGCTGCCCTTCAAGCTCTTCTCATTTTGTAAAGTTCTTCTTCGAGGTAATCTTCCTTTCTTTGTTTTTTTATTTTTTTAATATTCATTTATTTATTGCTTTCTTAGTTTAATTAGTTTAGTTTAGGTTCTTAGTTAAGGAGCATTAGGCTCGTTAAGGTAGCCTAGTTTAGGCTCGCCTTTAGGCTTTTCATAGCCTTGTAAGGGCTCGTTAGGCTCAACGAGTCTACGATATCATGTTCGTTCATTTAGCTATGCCTAGCATAACGTTTACTTTTTTTTGTTGCATTCGTTTGTCTAGCTTAAATCACGCTTATCAATTGGATTTTCTCCTTATTCTAGTGCGGTTTTTCACTAAGGATTAAAAATGCAAACACTGTGAGTGAATCCTTACAAATTCCCCTTTTTATTCACGTTTTGGGGTGTATCATGTGTCGTAATTTACTTTATTTATACAAATACATGTGCTACCACCATTATGTGATCTAATGTGTATATTTGTTTGTTGTGGTTATGTGTGGTTACATTTTATCATTTCCGTGCAATCATTCATTTAAGGCCCATCAGTTCCTCGTGGGATACGAGTCGAGCATCAGGTGCCTCATTAGATCGGCTTCGTTTGATTGAGCCTTGATCTCAAGTTCATCATTCATCATGTTCATATGTTCATTGTTGATATTATGTGATCTACTGTGTATATTTGTTTGTTGTGGTTATGTGTGGTTACATTTTATCATTTCAGTGCAATCATTCATTTAAGGCCCATCAGTTCCTCGTGGGATACGAGTTGAGCATCAGGTACCTCATTAGATCTGCTCCGTTTGATTGAGCCTTGATCTCAAGTTCATCATTCATCATGTTCATATGTTCATTTAGATATTATGTGGTTTGTGATTTAATTATATATACATATGCTCATATATGGTCCATGCACATTTTTATTGAAATAACCAATTTAACAAACTGTTTAAATGTTTAACTTAGATTCACTCACCAACCTTTGTTGACCCAAAACCATTTTTACACATGATACAGGTGAACAGGTACGAAGAGAATATTGGACATAGGATGGGCCTTAGTTAACAAGAAATGAATTAGTGTAATATACTTGTTATAAACATTGTCTTGTGTTTGTAATTGTTTATGTGAATTATTTGTATTGTGAGACACTTGATATGAATTAGTGAATATTTAAAACAAGCAATAGCAAGTCATAAGCTCTCGAGTTAACCCAATCATGCCCCGAGCACCTATTCCGCTACGGGTCGGGGTGTGACAGATTGGTATCAGAGCGATTGACTTTAGGGATATAGGATAGGTTATTAGACCCTTAGAACCTATACTTTAGTCAACTAGGACCTATGTGCTTATGTGATTTCATGTTTTGTTTGACTTATGATTTGCTATTGCCCAGACATTTAAATTCCTTTCATTTCACACAGAAACGCATGCAAGCACTCTTTTTGTTACTTGATTATGTGATACGTGCATGCAATGTGTTATAATTATGTCATGAAGTCTACATATATGTTACATATATACATATCACTCCACCTGAAATGTACCATACGAAACTTATGAAACCCTTATTTATAAGTTCTCGATTTCCTTTAAATTTTCGAAACATTTCTCTTCATTTTCCAAATACTTATTTTTATGTTATTCAAACTTTTGTGATGTTTTTCGTTTTCAAATCTCATCAAGGTGAGTTCATGTGACGGGCTTGTAGTAACTGGAAGGGTTCGAGTACCGGTAGTCGGGATGTCCTGTCTAGGATGGGCATTCGTATAAATCTTAATTGACGGACCAGTTTTTCTACCTGGGGACTACTGATGAGAGTACGAAGGACCTATTAGGCCAAAGCATGCCACACCAAACGTCATGTGAACCAACCCCACTTTGAGGTGTCACCGTGTCCACACCTGGATGCACTCTTACTTTCATACGTTACATTCATATTTCTCGATTTTCTCCGGGTTTTAGTGTACGTTACCAGGCTAACACATGCAAACCATACAAAATCCCGGTAATCATGGGGGCCCACATGATTACGAAGGTGAAGTATGGCGGCATGAAAGGCCCAATTACGAGCAAAGCCCAAGAACACTTTAAAAGTGTTGTGTTATCATAAGTTATAGTTTTCAAATACACCCCAAAGTTTTCATTTTATCATATGTTTATATTTTTTTTTCGCATCCCTGCTAGCAAATCCATCAACAGAATCTCACAATCTCGTTTACGTGAATTCCTGTAGATGTCCTTCTTGGAGGAAAAAGAACCAGAAACTCCAGTAGACGCATGGCTGCCCAAATTGCTAAGCAAATGGCCGCCGTGATTCCTAACATTGTGATCCAAGTTCAACAAGCCCTCACTAATAACCAAGTCAATCAAGTTGAACCAAACGCTAAATGCTCCCGCAACTACATCAAAGTGCTCCTATAAGCACTTCAAGTCTTGTGACCCCCCCCTAAAATATGAGGGAACAGAAGGGGTCACTACACTCCTGCGATGGTTCGAGAAAATGGAAAGCACCTTCCTAAATTGTGACTGCACTAACGATCGCAAGGTTCGTTATGCTACCGGTCGTCTCATTGTGGCAGCTTTAACCTGGTGGAACGCTGAAAAGGGTCGAAGAGGGGCTGAAGTTGTTGTGGCCCTAACTTGGGAACAACTCAAGGAACTAATGACTAAACGGTTATGTCCTAGGAGTGAGATCAAGAAGTTGGAGGACGAATTATACCGCTTAAAGCAAAATGATGGAGACCATATGGCCTATAACAAGCGTTTCCTCGAGCTGAACCAGATGGTCCCAAATATGTTCACTCCTCCTTACCATCTCATTGAACATTACGTTAGGGGTCTTCCTTCTGGTATCCAGGATTCCGTGAGGAGCACTCTACCCGTAAAATTGGAAGCTGCAATAGAATTAGCCACCGAACTCACCGAAAACCATATCCGAAATGGAGACTATAAAAAGAAGGGCACAACTGAGAAGGTTTCAGTGGAAGAGCCAAAGACAACCAAGATCGAAACATTCTCCCGTTCCGATACCAAATGAAAGCGTGACGGTAAAACTACGCTATTGCCTCGACTAACCCAACTTCACAAGCCGTACCACTCCAAGCCATCCCAATCACCCAAATGGCACCCAACCCAGCTTACCCAAACAAGAACCCTACACTGGTCCCCACCCTCAATGCAACACCTGCCACTATCACCACCAACTCAATGTACCCTGTCGTCTATGTGCCAATTTTGGGCGTTATGGCCATTTGAGTAACACGTGTCGCATTCCTCAAAACCAAGTTTCACCTATTGCCCAAAACATGATCTAGCCCTACCAACCACCATATTACCCCATGGTGTCATATGTTCGAGCTTACTTTAATTGCGGTGATCCTACTCATTTCGGAAACACGTGTCCTAGGTTGGTTAACATCATCAATGCTCAAGCCCAAACAAATCCAGTTAACCAAGCGAATCCATTTAACCAAGCGAACCAGTCAAACCTAGCACCCCCAACAGCAAGAGGGAGAGCCTACAACGTCAACGCAAACCCAATTGAGGTCAACGACGGTGCGAACGAACAACCTAACTAGTCTTTCTCCCATCATGAAGACTCAAGACTCTGCTCCAGTTGTTTATTTTATTTTTATTCCCAATCCAAGCTCTAATAAATTCCATTTCTTGTCCTGACTATTCAAATTACCATTGTTTTCAATTTGGGTAATAATGTTTCAAGATTTAATTATTTCATATTAATGTCATTTATATCACGCTATGCCAATTTGTTTCATTACATGTCTCTATACATCGATTAAATTTCATGTTATTCGTGTCATCATACATCACGACGAACCCCGTCTCATCATTTAGGGAAGTTGGGTCGTGTCTCACTTTTTCATAGACTGACCACTTCCTCATAACACATGAGAGAGGTACCGCCGTCATTTAGTCTTGCTCTCTTTGGATTCGAGATTCAAGCATGGGTTGTTGTGTTTGTTTATGTTTGGTAGTTTTTAGGATGAGTCACATAGAACTAATCGTGACTTAATAACAAGGCCAATGAAAATTTAACAAGGACATGGTGGATACACCGCAGGTACTTCCTATATATAAGTATTCTTGTCTGGTGATCAAAAGCATTGTTAGACGGTTATGGGAAGTTTGTGTAAGTAGTGTCAATCTCAATTTGGATAACGATGTGGTTGATGATTTCGTTTTGTGATGTAACTTTATCATTATGACGCTTCGATTTTCTCAAAACCCCTTATCATGAGACAATATCCAGTTAGCCATCTCCGTGTTACAACACTTTTCATTTTTACACCTCAAGCATCAAAAAGCGATTCATGTAGCAGGGTATTCAACCCTTACTAGGAACGTTACTGCCTCAATCAAAATCCAAACTTCACACTCACCTGGTTATGTATATCCTTAGTATCATCGAGATTTTTATTACCTAGCATACTCGACATCCAATCTATAAGAAACCCTATTAACTAACCCTCAAGAACGGTTCCCTCCTAATTTTGGAACGAAATTCCTAAAAGTAGGGGAGACTGTAACATCCGCCAAAAACGGGTATCCAGAAGTCTGACCTACTTTGAAATCCGGATCCTAACCTTTAAGCTTCGGAAATTCTCACGAAATAAATAACCGTTGAAAGATTTTACTCTTTAATTTAAATTCATTTATCGACTTATTTATTTATTAATTTAATTTAATTAGTATAATCATTAATAAATCTAGTTAGTTTTCTTAGGTTTTAAAGTGAATTTTAAGGTAATATGAGTTAGCAGCCAAGTTAGTTTGGATAGTAGAGTTAAGGGGTCTGATTTGTAACATTTCAAAACTTTAAATTTAAAAAAGAAATATAAAATATTGGACCAGGGATTCAAACCCGGGTCTCACCAACAAACAAAACACTTGAGCAACTCCACCACATCAAACCTTTGTTAAAATTTCCATTTCCAAAATCCTTAAACACTGCAATCCCTTTTGAATTACCTTTACCCCCGAAATGTTAAAGAGCTAAATGGTTACCTCCTAATTTCGGGACGAAATTTCCAAAAGTAGGGGAGATTGTAACATTCGTCAAAAAAATGAATGAATCCTAAAACCCGACATGTTTTTGTAACTCGATCCGTTTTCATATTCCACGTAATTTTGTTTAATGTTTAAGCAATAAAATGTCTTGAATTCTATGTTTTGATCATACATGTTATCATATCTGGTGATTTATAGTCTTATACATGTTTTAGATGTAACATCCGCCAAAAAACCGGATTCACCAAACCCGCTTCGTTTATTAACCGAACAACCAGTTAAAAATTTCGTTGCGTATTTAATGCCCAAATTAATTTTAAACGATACATAACTAATAAGTCTATTAGAATATAAAATTTATTTTTGAAAATGTATTAAAAATTGTGAGTTAAAAATAACATGCTGAAGCCGGGATTCGAACCCGGGTCAGCCAAGTCAACCGGGTCAAAACAGCCTTAACTCTCACGTGCTCAACCACTCCGCCACTTGTGTTTCTTGTTGATTTATTGATTCAATTAATACATATAATAAAAGCTGAAGTCGATTTTCGTCACTCAGCGCCCAAATCATTCTCGCCGGAAATCCCGACGAATTCATCAAGCATTGAAGTGTTCTTTTGTCATAACGGATGCATTTACGTCATCGCCGGTTATAACTGAAAAACGTTAATGACCCTCATTCAAATCGCTAAACCATAACCGAAAGATTTGGGAATTTGAAACTGAAAATGTAAATCAATCTGAATTGTACATCATTCATCAGTGGAGCGCGACTTTATCAAAATTACTCTTCATTTCGCTCAGAAAACTCGCCGGAATTCTCTGAAAATTTACCGGAAATTTTCGCCGGAAAACCGAGTTCAACCCATCTTTTCTTCTTACCCAAAAATAAGATCATAGAACTCATACTGACATCACTCCCACTCATCTTAAACCTCTGAAGAATCTCTGTCGCAAGAAATTTCACTCGCCGGAATTTCTGCAAGTCGCCGGAAAACCGGGACTTTCATATACACGGTAATTACCTCAATGTTTCTGTTTCATTCCATTATAAGACGAATTCTAACACCATTTCATCGCTCAGAATCAACCACAGACGACGTTGCCGGATTTTTCTGTTTTCGCCGGAAAGTTTCTGAAAGTTTCAGAATCACGCTGATAACCGGTATGATCATGTAATCTGCTGATAATCATTACTCATTAGTTCAATTTCACATCTAATCCCTCCAAACTGCTAATTGACTCTAACAGCCGAAGGTCACCAGAACAGAGCCGACGAGCTTCGCCGGATTTTCTGAAGAAGACGATCTGTTCGGTATTTTCTTTCCCCAAACTCTTCGATTCAATACTTTCCAATTGTTCATTTTGTTCATTAACCGAATTAATCAAGTATCAGTTGCTTTACCGATGTCTGTGTTTTGAACGAAGAAGACGAGTTCAGATATGATATAAGATTAATTAAAAAAAAAAACAGTTTTATAAACGGGTTAGACACACAGTCCAGCGGTGGACTATGTGCAAATAAACACATACACGTCGCGAGTTCAATTCCTGTCCCAACCTCATGCGCTGTAATAAAATGCCTTTTTTTTAAAAACTGAACCGGGTTAACTCCGTTAGATGTTAAGTATAATAAAAATATGTATTTAAACCAAGTTAGACACACAGTCCAGCGGTGGACTGTGTGTAACATTAAGTCACAGGTCCCGGGTTCGAGACCTGTTGACGACACCGGTCCGATACATTTAAAACCCTTTTTAAAAATAAATAATTTTCGGATTAATTGAATTAGTGTATAAATATAATTAAAAACAGAAATACTTCGGGTTAGACACGTAGCTCAGTTGGTAGAGCTGCGTGCATGCGTACGGGAGGTCTCAGGTTCGAGTCCTGCCCGGCGGATACATACACACAATAAACCGGTCAACAAGTCAACGGTAAACGGTCAACGGTCAAAAAGTCAACATTTATTATTATTTTTATTTAAAAATCAATTAAAAATACTTAAAAATAACATTTTTAAGGTTAGAAACTAGCCTAAAACTCACAAAAATATATCCAAAAATCCTATTAAAGTTGTTAATAAAATCCATTTATTTACCTTACTTTTCTTTATTAATTAGGTTAGTTATTCCTCGACGATCAATCCTCTAAACTCGTACGCATTCATCATCATTCACAGAACGCACCCACTGTGAGTGAATCTCTACAAATTCCCCGTTTAAATCACGTTTTTGGGGTGTATTATGTGTCTTACTATTTATTATATTTAAATCATTGTGCATACATCATATCATGAATAAATGTGTATCCTGCCTGTGTAAACTGTTTGTGTGATTATTGTGTAGATTTAATTTATTATTTTCAGTACATGCAATTTCATAGGCCGCCGCTTCCCATTACATTATGAGCGTTGAGCATGTTCTCCATTACATTATGAGCGTGAACCTGGCGTGCCAACATACGATCGGCTCCGTTTGATTGAGCCTTGATCGCACAGACATTTTCATTTTCAGTACATGCAATACGATCGGCTCCGTTTGATTGAGCCTTGATCGCACAGTTTCATTTATGTTATATATTTATGCAAGTTGATATGTTATTGTATGCTGTTGGTTTGTTAATGTATGTTATTGTTTGTTGTTGTTTGATATCGTATACTAATGGGTTGTGATTGTATGCTGTTGGTTTGTTAATGTATGTTATTGTTTGTTGTTGTTTGTTAATGTAAGCTAATTGTTGTTATTGTATGTTTATTTACGTTTGTTCATATATGAATATTGCACAATTTTTCCATATTAAATACAACCAGAAATAAATAATAAATGTTTTCTAACAAGGTTCACTCGCCAACTTTTTGTTGATCCAAAAACCATTTTTACATATGATACAGGTGAACAGGATGAAGCAAGGAAAACATAGGATATTGCCTTAGAAGAAAAATAATGAAGTTTAGAAGGATGAATAGAACATGTTGTATTTGTTTGATATGATTGTATGATCTCTTTTAAATTGAAATAATAAATATGAAACATTATAATAAATGTCATGAGCTTTGATGATAACCCAATCATGCCCTGATCACCTTTTCTGCTGCGGGTCGGGGTGTGACAGATTGGTATCAGAGCCATGACTATAGGGATATAGGATAGGTTATTAGACCCTAGAGCCTATACTATAGTTGACTAGATTTTAATTGTTTATGTGGTTACATGCAAACTTATGATATTTGTTTGTTTCATATTTATTACATACACAAATGCATGCAAACATTTCCAATATTACAATTTGTGATACATAGTGAATTATACTTGCAGTCAAACATACATACTTACATACATATTCATCATACATGTTACAATATTCACATATTCAAATCATATTCATACTTCCGTTATTCAAGATTTTGTCGCATTTTTCATTTTTCAAATCTCATCAAAGTGAGTTCTGCGACGGGCATGTAGTAACTGTAAGGGTACAAGTACCGGTTTAGTCGGAACGTCCTGTCTAGGTTGGCATTCGTATAAATCCAATATAACGGACCAGTTTGCCTACCTGGGGACTAACGATGAGAGTACGAAGGACCTATTAGGCCAAAGCATGCCACACCAAACGTCGTTCGAACTAACCCCACTTTGAGGTGTCACTGTGTCCACACCTGGACACATTCCGAATATCATACGTTACATATTTCTCGATTTTCTCCGGGTTTTAGTGTACGTAACCAGGCTAACACATGCGAACCATATGAAAAACCCGGTATTCATGGGGGCCCACATGATTACGAAGGTGAAGTATGGCGGCATGCAAGGCCCAATTACGAGCAAAGCCCAAGACATCCTATGGGTGTAGTAGATTAATTTTGCTATGTTATTTTATGAATGTTCATTCCTAAATACGACACATGATCCCAAAAGCATCCAACTCATACTCTTGATATGTATTCCTTGTAGATGTCTTCTAGCCTCGCTTGTAGGAAGATGAAATCAAGAAAAGCCCGCGAGCGCATGGCTGCCCTAATCGCTCAACAAATGGCTGCCGTAATACCCAACATTATAGTCCAAGTCCAACAAGCCCTTACCGCTAATCCCGTCAATCAAGAAGTTCAAAATGTTGTTAACCCTCCCCCAAATACCACTAAATGCACTTACAAGCATTTCAAATC
The DNA here is from genome assembly GCA_947069175.1 of Scalesia atractyloides. NCBI lineage: Eukaryota > Viridiplantae > Streptophyta > Magnoliopsida > Asterales > Asteraceae > Scalesia > Scalesia atractyloides. The sequence continues at coordinate 26,220,819 of CAMTDV010000013.1, forward strand.
CTGCGACCCTACAAAATATGAAGGGACTGAAGGTGTCACCGCTCTTCTCTATTGGTTTGAAGAAATGGAGAACATTTTTCTAACTTGCGATTGCCCTGATGATCGCAAAGTGCGATATGCTACTGGTCGTTTATTTGGAATAGCACTTACTTGGTGGAATACAGAGAAGGCCAAACGGGGTGTTGAAGATACTATGACTTTGACATGGGAAGAGTTGAAAGAAATCATGACAAGACGGTTTTGCCCAAGGAGCGAAATCAAGAAATTAGAGGATGAGTTCTATTCGTTGAAACAAAAGGAAGGCGACCACACTACATACAACAAGAGATTCCTTGAGTTAAATCAAATGGTTCCCAACTTGTTCACTCCCCACTACCGTTTGATCGAGCACTACATTCAAGGTCTTCCTTCAAAGATTCAAGACTCTGTAATAAGTACCACACCTGCAACCTTGGAAGCAGCAATGGAGTTAGCTACAGAGCTCACCGAGAACCGAATCCGGAACAAAGACTTCAAGGAGGAGAAGAAGAAGGATAAAGCATCGACTGAAACCTCCGACTACACCCAAACCGAATCCCCTTCTCAACCCATTTCTAAGAGAAAACGAGACGAGCAACATTTCACTATCACCCAACGCAACCAACCAGCCTTACAAGCCGTACCCCTCCAAGCTATCCCAATCACTCAAGTAGCACCCAACTCAACCTACCCAAATAAGAAACCTTACCTTGGACCTCACCCTCGATGTAACACCTGTTTTTATCACCATCCATCTACCGTACTTTGTCGACTATGTGCGAATTGTGGACGCTATGGTCATTTGAGCAAAGTTTGCCGCACCTCTCAAAACCAAACCTCACCCCCTACTCAAAACATGATCCAAACATATCAACAACCCCAATACCCCATGTTCCCATATGTTCGAGCTTGTTTCAATTGTGGCGACCCTACCCACTTTAGAAACACGTGCCCTCAATTGGTTAACATCATAAACGCCCAAGTTCAAGCAAACCCAGTTAACCAAGCAAAACAAGAAAACCCAACCACTAGGCCACCAGTAAGAGGAAGAGTTTTCAACATCAACGCCAATCCTATTGAAGATAATGACGGCTCAAACAAAAACACGCAACTAGTCCCCTTCAGCAACAATCAAGATTCAACTCCAACTGCTTAGTTTTATGTTTCCTCTATGTTATCTCAATTCTCACGTGTCTCAATTTTAAATTGGAAATTTATCCAAGGATTTTAATGCAAATTATTATTCCAGTTTTGTTTTATACTCATTGATTCAACATTCATACCATCATACATCTCAACGTATTTCAATTTCATTATTTAAAGAAGTTGGGCTGTGTCTCACTTCTACATAGACTAACCTCTCCATCATAACAAACAAGAGAGGGACTGTCATCATTCAAACATGTATACTATCAGGATTATGACTCAGGCATTATTTGTTGTGTTTATTTATGTTTTAGAGTCACATAGGACTAATCATAGCTTACTGATAAAACCAATGAGAATTTGACGAGGATATGGTGGATACGCCACTGGTACTTCCTATATATAAGTATTCTTGTCAAAGGATCAGAGGCATTGTCAGGCGGTTATGAGAAGTTCCATGTAGGATTTAGTAATGTTTTGGTTGAAATTTGTTTTACACTCACTGATTTAACATTCATATCAACTCATCATTTAAAGAAATTGGATTGTGTTCCATTTTCTACATAGACTAACCCTCCATCATAACAAACGAGAGAGGTATTGTCATCATTCAAGGACCCAAGCTTTGGTTGTTGTGTTTGTGAATGTTTTAGAGTCACATAGGACTAATCATAATTTACCGATAAAACCAATGAAAATTTGACAAGAATATGGTGGATACGCCGCTGGTACTTCCTATATATAAGTATTCTTGTCAAAGGAGCAGAGGCATTATCAGGCGGTTATGAGAAGTTCCATGTAGGATTTGGTATTGTCTTGATTGAAGTTTGTGTTATACTCACTGATTTAGCATTTATATCATCTCATCCTTTAAAGGAATTGGATTGTGTCATCAATCCAACATGTATGCTATCAGAATTAAGACTCAGATATTGGTTGTTATGTTTATTTATGTTCTAGAGTCACATCATAGAACCAATCATAACTAACTGATAAAACCAATGAAAATTTGACAAGAATATGGTGGATACGCCGCTGGTACTTCCTATATATAATTATTCTTGCCAGAGGATCAGAGGCATTGTCAGGCGGTTATGAGAAGTTCCATGTAGGTTTTAGTATTAGAAGTTTATTTTAGGATATAATCTAATCTTTCAAACGTACCCAAACTCATATGTATAACATCATACTTAGTCAATCAACTCTGTGTATCCATGTTCCGTATTCATACACTTTAGGCAACAAAAAGCGATTCCTGTAGCAGGGTACTCAACCCTTACAAGGAACGTTACCGCCTCAAACAAAATTTAAACTCTTACCCTCTTCTAAGTATGTAATTGTCAAGTTAAACACCATCCTTTTTAGACAAATATGCCACTACTTAAATTTCGGGACGAAATTTCTAAAAGTAGGGGATACTGTAACATCCACCAAAAAACCGGATTTACCAAACCCGCTTAGTTTATTAATCGAACAACTAGTTAAAAATTTCGTTGCGTATTTAATGCCCAAATTAATTTTAAACGATACATAACTAATAAGTATATTAGAATATAAAATTTATTTTTGAAAATGTATTAAAAATAGTGAGTTAAAAATAACATGCTGAAGCCGGGATTCGAACCCGGGTCAGCCAAGTCAACCGGGTCAAAACAGCCTTAACTCTCACGCGCTCAACCACTCCGCCACTTGTGTTTCTTGTTGATTTATTGATTCAATTAATACATATAATAAAAGCAGAAGTCGATTTTGGTCACTCAGCGCCCAAATCATTCTCGCCGGAAATCCCGACGAATTCATCAAACATTGAAGTGTTCTTTTGTCATAACGGATGCATTTACGTTATCGCCGGTTATAACTGAAAAACGTTAATGACCCTCATTCAAATCGCTAAACTATAACCGAAAGATTTGGGAATTTGAAACTGAAAATGTAAATCAATCTGAATTGTACATCATTCCTCAGTGGAGCGCGACTTTATCAAAATTACTCTTCATTTCGCTCAGAAAACTCGCCGGAATTCTCTGAAAATTTACCGGAAATTTTCGCCGGAAAACAAGTTCAACCCATCTTTTCTTCTTACCTAAAAATAAGATCATAGAACTCATACTAACATCACTCCCACTCATCTTAACCTTTGAAGAATCTCTGTCGCAAGAAATTTCACTCGCCGGAATTCTCTGCAAGTCGCCGGAAAACCGGGACTTTCATATACACGGTAATTACCTCAATGTTTCTGTTTCATTCCATTATAAGACGAATTCTAACACCATTTCATCGCTCAGAATCAACCACAGACGACGTTGCCGGATTTTTCTGTTTTCGCCGGAAAGTTTCTGAAAGTTTCAGAATCACGCTGATAACCGGTATGATCATGTAATCTGCTGATAATCATTACTCATTAGTTCAATTTCACATCTAATCCCTCCAAACTGCTAATTGACTCTAACAGCCGAAGGTCACCAGAACAGAGCCGACGAGCTTCACCGGATTTTCTGAAGAAGACGATCTGTTCGGTATTTTCTTTCCCCAAACTCTTCGATTCAATACTTTCCAATTGTTCATTTTGTTCATTAACCGAATTAATCAAGTATCAGTTGCTTTGACCGATGTCTGTGTTTTGAACGAAGAAGACGAGTTCAGATATGATATAAGATTAATTAAAAAAAAACAGTTTTATAAACGGGTTAGACACACAGTCCAGCGGTGGACTGTGTGCAAATAAACACATACACGTCGCGAGTTCGATTCCTATCCCAACCTCATGCGCTGTAATAAAATGCTTTTTTTTTTTAAAACTGAACCGGGTTAACTCCGTTAGATGTTAAGTATAATAAAAATCTGTATTTAAACCAAGTTAGACACACAGCCCAGCGGTGGACTGTGTGTAACATTAAGTCACAGGTCCCGGGTTCGAGACCTGTTGACGACACCGGTCCGATACATTTAAAACCCTTTTTAAAAATAAATAATTTTCGGATTAATTGAATTAGTGTATAAATATAATTAAAAACAGAAATATTTCGGGTTAGACACGTAGCTCAGTTGGTAGAGCTGCGTGCATGCGTACGGGAGGTCTCGGGTTCGAGTCCTGCCCGGCGCATACATACACACAATAAACCGGTCAACAAGTCAATGGTCAACGGTCAACGGTCAAAAAGTCAACATTTTTTTAAAATTTTTATTTATTTATTTTATTTAAAAATCAATTAAAAATACTTAAAAATAACATTTTTAAGGTTAGAAACTAGCCTAAAACTCACAAAAATATATCCAAAAATCCTATTAAAGTTGTTAATAAAATCCATTTATTTACCTTACTTTTCTTTATTAATTAGGTTAGTTATTCCTCGACGATCAATCCTCTAAACTCGTGCGCATTCATCATCATTCACCGAACGCACCCACTGTGAGTGAATCTCTACAAATTCCCCGTTTAAATCACGTTTTTGGGGTGTATCATGTGTCTTACTATTTATTATATTTAAATCATTGTGCATACATCATATCATGAATAAATGTGTATCCTGCCTGTGTAAACTGTTTGTGTGATTATTGTGTAGATTTAATTTATTATTTTCAGTACATGCAATTTCATAGGCCGCCGCTTCCCATTACATTATGAGCGTTGAGCATGTTCCCCATTACATTATGAGCGTGAACCTGGCGTGCCAACATACGATCGGCTCCGTTTGATTGAGCCTTGATCGCACAGACATTTTCATTTTCAGTACATGCAATACGATCGGCTCCGTTTGATTGAGCCTTGATCGCACAGACATTTTTCATTTTCAGTACATGCAATACGATCGGCTCCGTTTGATTGAGCGTTGATCGCACAGTTTCATTTATGTTATGTATTTATGCAAGTTGATATGTTATTGTATGCTGTTGGTTTGTTAATGTATGTTATTGTTTGTTGTTGTTTGATATCGTATACTAATGGGTTGTGATTGTATGCTGTTGGTTTGTTAATGTATGTTATTGTTTGTTGTTGTTTGTTATTGTAAGCTAATTGTTGTTATTGTATGTTTATTTACGTTTGTTCATATATGAATATTGCACAATTTTTCCATATTAAATACAACCAGAAATAAATAATAGATGTTTTCTAACAAGGTTCAATCGCCAACTTTTTGTTGATCCAAAAGCCATTTTTACATATGATACAGGTGAACAGGATGAAGCAAGGAAAACATAGGAAATTGCCTTAGAAGAAAAATAATGAAGTTTAGAAGGATGAATAGAACAAGTTGTATTTGTTTGATATGATTGTATGATCTCTTTTAAATTGAAATAATAAATATGAAACATTATAATAAATGTCATGAGCTTTGATGATAACCCAATCATGCCCCGATCACCTTTTCCGCTGTGGGTCGGGGTGTGACATTAGACAACCTTGTGAATTCATTTCCATGTATTTTGAAGCAACCCTCTATATCTCAAGGTCTAAAACTAAGGTTTTCCTTAAGTTAATCAAAAACTTTTAAGACCTCGTGAACATACCTAACACATCACATCCTAACCTTCTTATCATTCAAACTTCATCATATACATGCCTTAAGATAGGACATTGTGTTTTGGAGAGTTTAGATGTAAATGATCTCAAGTAAAAAGCTCTACATGTCGTATTCTTAGTTTTGTCATAAGATGACTTTCAGGTAACTTTCTTGCTAACTTTTCTCCATCCTTGAGCTATCATTCTGGTCCATTCAAAGCTACAAGATATACTTGGTATACTAAGGATCAAGTTGGTTCAAATGGTGAATAAAACTGAGCTCCAGCGTAACGGGAATCACAAACATAAGTTTTAGAACATAACCCTTAACCCGCATCAAGACCCAAGGTTTAAGCCCAATTCTCGACACCATGGATGTTGGATTACTCTCTTCCATATGATATTAATCTGAAAATAATGATCGTAGGCGAAAATCATGCGCGAAACAGAGTTATAACGAAGCGGGAATCGTGAAAACAAGTTTGGTGTTTGCTGCTGATTTGAAAGACGCGAAAATCTTGTTTTAAAGTTATCCCACATCGCCCCAATCACCATTTGCTCTATTTCACACCTATAAATACCATTGCTTGGTTCTTTATAGCTTACAACTCCTAGTTTGAGTATAAACAAATGGAATAACCAAATTTGGTGGCTCCACAAGCACAATACCCCTTTGGGTGTGGTGTGTAGTAGTTTTTATTTCCGCTTTCGACGAGCAGGTGCTGCCCTTCAAGCTCTTCTCATTTTGTAAAGTTCTTCTTCGAGGTAATCTTCCTTTCTTTGTTTTTTTTTATTTTTTTAATATTAATTTATTTATTGCTTTCTTAGTTTAATTAGTTTAGTTTAGGTTCTTAGTTAAGGAGCATTAGGCTCGTTAAGGTAGCCTAGTTTAGGCTCGCCTTTAGGCTTTTCATAGCTTGTAAGGGCTCGTTAGGCTCAACGAGTCTAACATATCATGTTCGTTCATTTAGCTATGCCTAGCATAACGTTTACTTTTTTTTTGTTGCATTCGTTTGTCTAGATTAAATCACGCTTATCAATTGTATTTTCTCCTTATTCTAGTGCGGTTTTTCACTAAGGATTAAAAATGCAAACACTGTGAGTGAATCCTTACAAATTCCCCTTTTTATTCACGTTTTGGGGTGTATCATGTGTCGTAATTTACTTTATTTATACAAATACATGTGCTACCACCATTATGTGATCTAACGTGTATATTTGTTTGTTGTGGTTATGTGTGGTTACATTTTATCATTTCAGTGCAATCATTCATTTAAGGCCCATCAGTTCCTCGTGGGATACGAGTTGAGCATCAGGTGGCTCATTAGATCGGCTTCGTTTGATTGAGCCTTGATCTCAAGTTCATCATTCATCATGTTCATATGTTCATTGTTGATATTATGTGATCTAATGTGTATATTTGTTTGTTGTGGTTATGTGTGGTTACATTTTATCATTTCAGTGCAATCATTCATTTAAGACTCATCAGTTCCTCGTGGGATACGATTTGAGCATCAGGTGCCTCATTAGATCGGCTCCATTTGATTGAGCATTGATCTCAAGTTCATCATTCATCATGTTCATATGTTCATTGTTGATATTATTGGTTTGTGATTTAATTATATATACATATGCTCATATATGGTCCATGCACATTTTTATTGAAATAACCAATTTAACAAATTGTTTAAATGTTTAACTTAGATTCACTCGCCAACCTTTGTTGACCCCAAACCATTTTTACACATGATACAGGTGAACAGGTATGAAGAGAAGATTGGACATAGGATGGGCCTTGGTTAACAAGAAATGAATTAGTGCAATATACTTGTTATAAACATCGTCTTGTGTTTGTAATTGTTTATGTGAATTATTTGTATTGTGAGACACTTGATATGAATTAGTGAATATTTAAAACAGGTAATAGCAAGTCATAAGCTCTTGAGTTAACCCAATCATGCCCCGATCACCTATTCCGCTGCGGGTTGGGGTGTGACAGTTATTCTCTACCTTCAATATCTTTGGCGGTTTGTTAGTTGTGTCCGCCTCGTGCCCCATTCTCAATAATTCGTTCAAGTTAGACATATTCGGCATTTTACCGAACCAGTTCAATAAAAACGTTAAAAAATTGTCCGAAAAGTGTGATTACCAAATTGTACCGTTAGACTCGTCTCGACGATACGAATCCAATGATATATAATGTCCGATAGTGATTGTAGGAATCTTCGTGCCTTTTTTGTCCTAAAAATCACACGAGCCTAACGTGCAATCGGTTTGTCAAAATTGTTTACGAATCAAATTTTGTATACGATAACGTTTATCTCCGGTTACGTCAGCTGGTTAACTTTCCATCTTTGTGAGTACAACTCAGAACAGTACCCAATTCGGAACAGTAACTCGAATTAACAATCCGAGATGAAAACTCAGAACAGTGATTTGAGATGCTGATCCGAGATGGTGATTCGGAATAGTGATCTAAGATGGTATTCGAGATGATCTGAGATGATCCGAGATCAATACCAAATATCCGAGATGCACTGTTATGATCCGAGATGCAATCCGACATGAACACCTATGATCCGAGATGCACTGTTATGATCTGAGATGCAATCCGAGATGGACACCTATGATCCACGATGCACTTTTCTGATCCGAGATGCTAATTCTCTGAACCGAGATGCTTCTCTAATGATCCGAAATGCACTTCCTTTATCAGAAATCCTTGTTGTTTATCGAAATACCAAAAAAAACCCTACTACAGCCATCAAAACTTCGAACCAGTCTTCAAAAACGTCCAAAACTTCAACTTTTTATGTTGTTATGATTCTGAACTGAGCAAAATAAGAGCCGAATGCTCTGATACCAATTGTAGGCCCCCTATCCATATGGATCTTCATAGAATCGTCTATCCAACCTAGAGTGCGGAACCCTCTAGACCAGATTATCACAGAAAGCGAGCAATATCAAGAACACGAACAATCACTTTCAATCCGTCTTCTATTGATTATCCAACACGAATGTTTACAATCAATTCAAGACTCGCACTAATTCTCTCTCAACTCTCTCTGAAGTGATTATCTGAGCAACCTTAACCCTAATGCAAAACTCTCTTTATATAGAGACAGGTTTGCAACTGGGCTAGAGTTTCACCACATGCGCTGCAAATTGGTCTAGGCCCAATTCGCCTACCACTCCCCATATTGTGAGTCTGGTTTAGCCCAATCACTTCTAATCAACTACTAAAATACTAAACCCGCTAACTGTTTATCTTTTACTAATTACAAGATATTGACAGACTAAATCTAAGCTGTTCTCACAAATATGCACCAACATTCGTCAACTATTTATACCCATCGCATTTAATGTGATGGGTAATTGTGCAAGACAACGTGCGGCGCGTCTCCAATAGGAGCACGACATGTCGGGTGGCAAAACCAGAGTGACTATTGCCACGTGCGTGTGGGCCTCACTCGCCTGACACTAGCCAAAACGGTAATGATGACACAGTGACGCCATGCCTCGTACTGTGTCAGCAGTCCCATCAAACGTCGCTATCTCCACCAACCTGTCTGCAAGTGTTCTTTTTCAAATTTCGAGATTCTCCCGCTCAAATACAAGAGATTACTTCATAAGCAAGTCAGATTGTTATACAGCAAAAGTTCTAGCACGAAACGCACGCGCAACTCATTTGAGACACTTGTTAATTTCCTGTGCATACTATCAAAGCGAAGACTCTTAATTTTTTTTATTCTAGTCTAGAACTCCAACCACTTACTTCACGCATGGAAGCAACACTTGACTGGGGGACTTGAAGGGGTATGGTCCTAAATCCTGCGCCGACCAGATGAGTAACAGGTCCGCGCGAGACCATACCAAGATACGTCATAATGATGACTAAGACCGTGTCGACTACACAGACATTTCACGAGTCGCGCGCAGGGTCAAGGCTAATACAATGGCAATCCTAATACTTAGTCTTTTAGAAAAGGAGCTTGTTTCCTTTAACCTTGCGCTGACTACACAGATGTTCCTTAAGTAGCGCAAAAGGAAGAATCGCAAGGTAACAATAAACAAGTATAAAAGGTACGAGTGGGGGCCAATAGGTGCTTAACAGGCTGTATTGGATCATGCTGCACGATCAGCAATCGTGCAGGAGACAGAAAGTACTCAAGGATGTACATGTGGCACCAATCAGCTCGCACCGACCACTGTCCCACGATCTTCATTAACCGCTGATGACAGACCAGATAACAAGGATAATGGTTAGGATACATGGATCCATTCACCATGCTCCAAGCACCCTTCTCGTCAGGGATCACTAACGGTCGTGGCAGAAGGGACGAAATGGATATTTCGTGTCGACAACCTCATGCCCAAGGCCCATCAGCCCATCTCGTTCACGAATCTCTCTGGCTATAAATACAGGACTTCACCTCCAGGTTTAGGCATTGCTCCCTTGCTCTCTCACTTTATACACACACTATTATCTTTAAAACGAATACTTATTCTCACGCCGGAGGGTGATTACAAGGAGAACCCCCTATTCTCCTTCTTGTAACGTGCTTACGGTGTCTTGTTAGTTTTGTATGGTTCTCACGGTTGATATTGGCGAGATGAAAGAAGATTAACTTTTATTTGTCGAGACACAAACCCGTTACTAATCTCTAGATTAGTTTGGTGTTTCTTCCAATCAAATGGCTAGAATTCAAGAAATACTCAAGAACTCAAAAGCTTCAAACCCTTAGGGTAAATAAAATAAAATTCATAAATAGTCAACTACCAAATCATTCGAATCTAATCCTACGTATAGTTTCTAAAACCCAAAAAGAGAGTCTATAAACACAAAATAAAAGGATATAAAGAAAAGAAACTTCTAAAATTCAAAATAGGAGATAATCTTGCATCAATCAGTCTTAATATTATTGCTGGAATTTGAATATCATATTGTTCATTCAGATTTGAAAAACTCAGACCATTGCAATCACGGTCAAATTTGTTCAAACACTAGTCAACTTCATAAGACGCCTTTTCATATGAGTTGCGGACCATGAAATTAAATCATGCAATGCAATCTCATCACTACATCATGTGATGCACGCATTATGCGCGCATCATAAAACCTCGACCTTAACTATTGGCTTAATTGTAAGAGGTGTGTCTGAGTTGGTTGCAGACAAGTGGCCAGTTTCTACCTTTAGTTGCTCAAACATTAAACTTCATATTTTGTATAAAATAATTCCTAGAGTAATTATAACTTGCTCTAAGCATTGGTGTATTTTTTCTTAACTAAGAACCGTATGTTTGGTAAATAAAGCCAAACACAACAGTGAATTCAATAAGAACCGATTTGGGTTTTGACTCCACTTCATCATCGAGTAAACTAAGCGAAATAGGGTTTGCCATGATCCTACTAAACAAAACAACAAGATAACAAGATTAAACAAGTAAATGTTGAAAAAATCCCAACATCTGTAGTATAACATGCCACCTAACAAAAACCGAATCGGAAAACGGTGGCTGTAAAGAGATGACCTTGAATTTGATGAGCGATGAAATAATAAATGATCAAAATCTAGGGTTTTCAGTTTAGGATATGTGTATATAAACGATGTTTTGGAGAAAACAGTTGACTTGGGCCAAAGACCACTGACCTAAACTTTAATTGTTATTTTATTATTATTATTATTATTATTATTTAGTAAAAGATTCCAAATAATGTTAATTGGCATTCTTGTCATTGATTAAGTAATAATTTTGTTTAATTAATACATTAGTTATATTAGGGTTTGGATAAAATAGGAATTAATTTGGGTAGAAATGATACAAAGTAATAATGTTCATCTATTTAGTAATAAAGGTTAAGATTAAATGAGTAAAACTGAACCAAAAAGAGGTGTGTTGGTTTGTGTAGAGACATTCTAGTCATATTCAATTCAAAGCAATAGTTTCTCTTATTCCAATCCCCATATCCCCGTTTTTAAACGTTATAACTCTTTCATATGACATTATTTTTTTATAAAAACTGTATTACAAAAAACGATATTTTTTATCTTTAAAACAAGCATATTATTGCTATAATTTTGAAAAAAAAAGTTTTCCATAATCCAGATGCATAAAACGCAATGGACAAAAAATAATTTTTTTCTAAACACAAAAAAGTGTTCTTTCTAAAATGCAAAGGAGAAAAATACAAAAGAAATTGTTTTTTTTTCTAAAACACAATGGATAAAAACACAAAACAAAGTGCTTTTTTCTAAAATACAATGGACTAAAAACAAAAAGAAATTGTTATTTCTAAAACGCAATTGATAAAAAACACAAAAAAGTGTCTTTTCTAAAACGCAATGGATCGAAAACGTAAATCAAAGTGTTCTTTCTAAAATGCAAGGACTAAAATATAAAAGAAAGTGTTTTTTTTTTTCTAAAACGCAATGGACTAAAACACAAAAAATGTGTTTTTTTTTTTAAAACGCAATGGACTATAAACACAAATAAATGTCTTTTACATTATCCAAACACTATATTAGATACTAAATTAACATATTTCGGTTGAATTTTTCTAAAATACACTTCCCATTTATTTTTAAATTTTGTCATATGTCATAATCGTATTGCTTTCTATCCTTTCTAACCAACTAAACTTTCTATTTGATCATCTTTCTAGTTTATTAACATCTAATGTATCTATTATATATATTAATATTGCTAGCAACCGTAAATATGTTAATTTAGTATCTAATATAGTGTTTGGATAATGTAAAAGACAGAATTACCATAAACATACATGAGAAGGAGAGAGTAACATGTGACATTGGCTTTGATAAAGAAATTTATTCTTTTCTTAAGTGAAGTAGTTCCCTCTTGATTTTCAAACGCCTATAACTTTTTCATATGGTAATATTTTTTAAAAAAGAATAACACATATTAACAATAATTTCATTCTCTTTATTTAATCAGCCTATTGCTATAGTTTTCTTAAACAAAATTTACAAGATTTTGAATACTCATTACGTGATTTCGAATACCAATACATGACTATTGATTTTGAATACCCATTCAACATTCAATACAAATTATTACGTGATTACACATTCAATATAAATCAATTACGTGATTGCACCTTCAATAATAAGAAGTTGATTGTTTAATGCTTTATTACGTAATTGAATTCTAATATAGACATTATTGCATATTATAGGTTGATTTGGCTAATTTTGTATATAGTTTATCTTTAATACGTGATTAGACATGAAATATTAGGTATTCCTTATGAAATATTATGTGTTACATATTTTTGTTTTTACGTAATTACATAATCACTAAGTGGGGTTTCACATAAATACTATAATGAAATCACGTAATCACGAAATAGGTATTCAAAATAACGTAGTCACGCAATAATACGTCAACTGATGTTATGTACTTAATGGGTATTCAAAATTACATAGTCGAAATCAAGTAATGGGATATTCAAAATCATCTAGTCACGTACTAGGTATCAAAATCACGTAATCACTTAATGTGTATTTAAAATCTTGTAAATTTTTTAAAGAAACCTGTTGCAATAGGCTGCTCAAATTAAAGAAAATGAAATGTTTGTTAATACGGTGTAATTTAAAAAAAAATATTAACCTTATGAAAAAGTTATAGCCGTTTAAAAATCAAGAGGAGTTCAAGTGAGAAAAGACCACCTTTTTCTCTATTTGATTCTTCAATTATTTGAACCACATATTTACGAAATATGACACCGATTTATTATTTATTTGTAGTCTTTAATATTGGGATATTAATGGTTATGAGTGTCTCCTATCCTTCACAAGATAATTGTATCTTGTATGGGAACTCTTCTCATCTAATATATTTATTAACACATAATAATATGCCAACAAACCGTATCATATATTTATAGTTGTGCGATAATAAGAAAAGACTTGTAGGTTAAATTTTATTTGTCAGCTTTAGAACTATCGTCCTTTTCCTTTCTAGATAATTAATTCGATTTTTTTTATCGATTTTTATTTCTAATGTTTCATATGTTTTATACAAAACTATGTGATAAAACCACTTTCTATATTAATAGCATTAATATCATCTGAAATATTATTCATGTATAACTATTATGTAATTAATTTTCTTGGTACAACCATATGACCCTAAAGGAAAATTTTATTCTCGACATTACTAAATATAAAAAATACTTAAAAGGTATGTGAATAACGGAGACACAAAACTTAATAAAGACCGGTACATAGTTCATAATATCATATGTCTATAATAGATGAATATGAATACTATTCATAGCAATAACCTAACTTATGGTCAAGCTCCGCCATTGATATTACCGGTTTCTTGTGGTTGGCAAAATGAATAAATGGCTTGAGACTTCAATCGATAACAAAACTTTATTCAATGAGAACTCGAAATAAAAAGAAACAAAAAGAATATAGAGGTGGGACAGGGGGCGGCGGTGACGGCACACCACCCTAATTTTGAACTCGATGGCGACGAGTATGGCTTGTATTTTTTGGTGCCAAAGTATTAAATTACATGATTTACTCTCTTATTTTCACTCCCAATGACATAATATCACATCATATTCTATAATATTGTATGTCCATAGTTAGCTTCTCGATTATAGTATTTCCATTCTTTGTAAATTGTATTTGCCTATTTAGTCTCTTTGTTTTGAGGTTGTAAGTATCGAAGTTTGTGAATAAAACTTTCTGATCAAACTTCATGGTACCAGAGCAGTGATCTATCACGCTCAATCTATACTTTCAACTCTAATCAATCTCTTCGCAAGGCTGCCATGGCCGGCGACGATTCAAACAAAGAAAACACCAAAGGCGAAACAACCGCCTCCGATCATAACTCTCCCTATTATCTTCATCCATCCGGCTATCCAAGACAAATGCATGTCAATGATGCATTAACTGATAACCTCTACCTCGATTGGTTCAAGAGATGGAGAGTTTTTTGTTTGCAAAAAACAAGAAAGGATTCATCGACAGAACCATCAAGAAACTAGGAACGACTGACGCTAATCATATGGCGTGGATGTGATGTGATGTGATGTGACGCGATGATCAAAGGATGGCTACCACAGCCCTGGAAAAGGAGATTCGAGCTAGCGTAAAATACGCCAACTCTGCTGTAGAGTTCTAGACAATTCTTCAAGAGAGGTTTGGAAAAGAAAGTGCACCTCGTGCATACGAACTGAAATAATCAATCTCGAATACAAGGCAAGACGGGATGACTGTATCGGCTTATTACACGAAGCTAAGGGGGTTTTGGGATGAGATGCAATTTTTTCTTCCAACTCCTAAGTGGAAATGTGAAGGCTGTGTTTGTGGTCTTGGAAAGTATCTCAAAGAACTTCAAGAGAAAGAACAACTTTACGAGTTCCTCATGGGTCTAGATGGTGAATTTTCTATCATCAGGACCTAAATCCTTGAAACAAAATCCGTTCCGTCCTTGGTAAACGCCTAACATCTAGTTGCCGAGGATGAGCAACAAAGATCTATAACCGGCGGTAAGAGGTCCGTAAATGAAACAGTCGCTTTTCAAGCGACTTTGAGACGCCACACACCCTCAACTAAACCGGGCAGAAAGATAGCCCATAAGTCATCGCGAATTTTATGGATAAGATGGCACACTCACGATGGTTGCTTCAAACTAATCGGTTATCTAGAGTGGTGGGCCAGAAAGAATAAACGTGAAAAAGTGATGGCAGGGCAGAAGCATGTGTAGAAACTGAACCGGGTCCAGTGGCAAGCCTAACAAAGGAGCAATATAAGTAGTTTCTTAGGCACTTTACTGCAGAAAATAAAGTAACACAAAGTGAGGTTCCTCATGCGGCTAATATGGCAGGTAAGCAACAACACAATGACCAATGGGTAGTTGATTCCGGATGTGTAGAACACATAACTTGCAGGTCCGATATCCTTGAAGAAAGAACCATTTAAGTCAACGAGGCGCCCATTATCATTCCTAATGGAGAACCTATACAGGTTGAAGGAAGAGGCTGTTACACTTTGCCAAATGGCACGAAAGTGCAAGGAGTCTTGCATGTCCCGAAATTTACATTCAATCTATTATCCGTTAGCAAGCTCTCAAAAGAATTAAATTGTGCCGTAACATGCTTTCCAGAACTTTTTGTTATGCAGGGCTTGCGTTCGAGGAGATTGGTTGGAGCAGGTAGTGCAAAAATTGTAGGTCCCCTAGTCCTTATGGATCTTGACAGAATCATCTATCCAACCTAGAGTGCGGAATCCTCTAGATCAGATTTAACAGAAAACACAAGAACACGAACACGAATTCCTTTAAACGTCTTCTATTGATTATCAAACACAATTGTTTTACAATCAATTCAAGACCTCTCTCTCTCTCTCTAACTCTCTGGAGCAATTCTTGCAGCAACTGAACAATAGAACCAAAAACTAAATGAGCAACCTTAACCCTAATCATAACCTCCCTATATATAGAGATAGGTTATGCTCATGGGCTAGGGTTTCGTACATGGACTGCTAATGGGTTTTAGGCCCAATTCGCCTACCATGCACTATTCTATGTCTAGTTCAGCCAAATGCTTCTAAATACCTATTACAAAACTAAACCCGCTAATTGTTTATCAATTTCCTAATTACAAGATATACAAAGACCAAATCTAAGCTGTTGTTACAAATATGCACCAACAAACTCCCCCTTGACAATAGCTTCATAATATTAACTTAGTCTTCAGTCTTCTTACAATCTTCAACATCTTTGAAAAACGTTGGTCTTTGGATAGCTTCAGCTTTACTAGCTTATGTTTGCAACAGACTCCCCTAAGCTGATGTATCCACTCACCAAATCTTCTAAATCGTTAGCATTTGAGAAAACTCCAGTTTAGTCCTTGCATAGCAATCTTCCAAAACTCTTCAACTTTGTCTGCAATGTAGAAAGGAGGTTCTACCATGCATCCAAGCAAAACTCCTCTTCACTAAACTTCTCAGCAACACACTGCTACAATCTGTATACTATCAAACAAACATCTCGAGAAACCACAAGATTTTTTCAACACAAGTTAAACAAATTATTATTATTCAAGAGATAGTAAAACTGTATCACAGATTAAGCACTTCTCAACTCAAATCACATACTCAAACTTTAAGCACACATAACCTGCAAGATCGTAAAAAAAATTTGGAACTCAGCTTCAACATCGCCTCCTCCTTTCGATAACACTCCTCCATGAACAACCAATATCCCGTACATTACAAATATACAAGAAAATGAAATATTTTTGGATTTTTATATTTTCTGAAAGCAAATAAAGTACGAAAAATTAAACACTCTTTTTTGTGAGTATCACCGGTAAGAAGATCATATCAGCAACATCAAACTGTTTTCACACTATCTGATTATTTTATATGCAATATTCATGAATAGCAGTTCAAGACGATTACCAGCAATATTGTTTATCCACTTAAACAAAATACATGAACATTTCAAGTACCATTACCTCGTGATCTGTTTAGATAATTTATACTGATATACTAGTGTGTCCCACTTCAGGACATACCCCTGCGATCAAGGTATGCACAAAAATTCATCGTAGTAGGTGAGTATACCGAAATTCATCCTTTTTGATATACAACGTCAGATAATTGGTGATCAGGTCAGTACTCCCGTACAGCAAAGAGACCAATATCCAACGAGGGTTAGAACAAATACCAAATTGTGGTACGATTAATGCAATTTGCACTTATGAATGACTCTCTAGGATAGCTTCTTCACTTTTTGGGATTTGGCATTTTAGCTCTTTTAAGATATCCTGGTTGTGCCTAGGTCAGCATATATCTGGATGCAGCAGAAGGACAACCTTGATACCCCGGATGAAATAACGATATAAAGACCTAAAACCTCAGATTTTGACAATCTATCAACAAAAGATTTAAGGTTATAAAACCATACGCCACTGATATGTTACACACTCATCCAGAGTTTATTATATTTGTATCACCAAGGTAAGTTGATTATTTCATGCCTTTTGCCTACTGGTACATCATATGATGAAGCTGCTATCACACTTAAGCAATTTTCTTTTAATTTCAGTGTGACAGTCTAACTTGCTGATGCACTATCATTTCTTCTTTTTCACACAGTGAAAAACTCATTTTTGATTTTCTAATTTTTTTTGTTGTTTTTGAGTTTTGAAAACTGAAAAATTATTTACAAATATTTTTATGGAAAAATGGTTATTCAGGATTCCTCGTCCCGTTGAGTTCGACTAAATGTTCAAACGAGCCCTGTCAAAAGATTTTGTGTAAACATCTGCCAGGTTATCTAGTGTGTCGACTCGATGCAGTTCAATTAATTTCTTTTCAGCACAATCCCGTATAAAATGATAAACGAATGTCAATATGTTTTGTGCGACTATGTTTTATGGGATTGTTGGTGATTGATATAGTGCATTATGAAAGGAGTGCGAGTGAAATTCAAACAGTAATCGCGCATCTGCTGTTGGATCCAGAGAACCTGAGAGACACTACCTGGAGCAATATATTCAGCTTCACACGTCGAGGTAGACACGCAAGACTGCTTCTTGCATTGCCATGACACTAGCCTCCCTCCTAAGAACTGATAACCACCTGTGGTAGACTTCCTTGTAGATTTGCATCCTCCAAAGTCCGAATCAGTAAAAGAAACAAACTTCAAATCACTAGCAGCTGGATACCATAACCCAAGGTTAGGTTTCCCATTCAAGTAACGAAGAATCCGCTTCACCGCTTTCATGTGGAACTCCTTTGGATTCGCTTGATATCTGGCACATAGACATACTGACGAACATGATGTCAGGTCTCGAAGCAGTCAAGTACATCAGAGAACCAATCATTGCCCAGTATTGAGTTGGATCAACATCCTCCACACTCTCATGATCTGGACCAAGATTTTGATTCTCACAGATAGGTGTATGAAAGTAGCGCAATCCTCCATCTTGAAATGAGACAAAATGTCATACACATACTTCGTCTGATGAATAAACATCCCATCCTTCTTTTGTTCAACTTGTAAACCCAAAAAGTAGGATAATTCACCCATCGCACTCATCTCAAACTTGCTCTTCATCACCTCTTCGAAATCATGACACATGTTCTCATCAGATGACCCAAAGATGATGTCATCTACTATACTTGTACCAACAGAAAGTCTTCCTTCTTCCTCTTAATGAAAAGTGTACTGTCAATCTGACCTGTTTCGAAACCATGTTTTAGCAAATGTGCTGACAGTGTCTCATACCACGCCCTAGGTGCCTGATGTAGTCCATACAATGCCTTATCAAGTCGATAGACTCGATCTGGATAGTCTGGATCAGTAAACCCGTCTGGCTGTGAGACATACACCACTTCTTGGACTTTTCCGTAAAGAAATGCACTCTTCACGTCAAGTTGGTAAACTTTGAAGACCTTGAATGAAGCAAAAGCTAGGAACAAACGAATTGCTTCCAACCTTGCTACTGGTGCAAACACTTCATTGTAATCAATCCCCTCTTGCTGATTGAACCCTTTCACTACCAACCGAGCCTTATTCTTATCATGATCCCTCGGTCGTCTTTCTTGCACTTAAACACCCACTTAGTGCCTATTTCTTTTTCTCCTTGAGATAGATCAACTAGCACCCAAACCATCAATTTCTTGAACTGAGCTAGTTCCTCTTGCATGGCTTCAACCCAACAGTTGTCTTTTAGAGCCATATGAACATTCTTCGGCTCCTCTTGGGCAATAAAGCAGCTATACAAACATTCATTGATCCAACCAAGTCTTCTGAATCGAAGTAAACAAACAGGAACCTTCAGCACACCTCTTCTCGTCTGAACACCTGCAGCAGGATCACCAATGATGTTTTCAACTGGATGATCTCTGTGTACTCGTGTGGTAGCAATGGTGTCAACAACCAGATTATCTCCCAGATTGGATCCAACCTCCCCGTGAATATAGCAGTAGCAAACGGATTACTAAATCCTCCCCTTGAATAGGTTCAGACTCACTATCACTGGAGTCCTCTGAATGCACTAGAAGAAGTTTCTGGAGCATCTGTCATCGAATACACTCGATCTAGGCATGAAGTCACATTCTCCATCTTCCTGATCACAGTATGGATCACTTGAGACTCATCTGCATTAGAAAAATCAGGAATATTAAATGATTTAAACACATTTTCATAATCATATAATATAGGAGGACCACTCGTTGATTGTTGAGGTGAATAACTAGTGATTTCCATGTTAAACACCACCTCAATTTTACAGTTTTTACATTAAAAACTCTTTTATTCGGTGTTCCAGGCATATAGCCTAGAAAGTAACCCTCACCAGCTACTTCACCGAATTTTTGCTTATCTTTGTTGCGCACAATGGTGTAGGGTAATCCAAAAGGTTCAAAGCCTTTTAAGTTTGGTTTTCGGTTAAACAATAGTTCGTGACATGTTTTGTTAAACCGTTTAACTGTCAAAACTTTGTTCAGGACATAGCACGCTGTGTTCACAGCTTCTCCCCAGAAACGAACTGGAAGCTTTGAATCAGAAAGCATAGTCCTTGCGGCTTCAATCAACTCCTGTTCTTCCGTTCAGCGACTCCATTCTGTTGAGGTGTATAAGGAGCAGAATATTGATGTTCAATTCCCTTGCAAAGACAATAGAGATCCAGAACTTGATTCTTGAACTCCATGCCATTATCACTCCTTATCCTCTTGATCTGTGCATCATGGACATTTTCCAATTTTGTAAAAAGATCAATCAGCATCTCCGCTATCTCATCTTTTGTACCCAAAAAGAAAACCCATGAATAACGTGAGTAATCATCAGTGACAACTAAACAATAGTACTTTCCACCTATGCTCCTTACGTTCACTGGACCGAATAGATCCATATGAAGTAATTCATAAGGGGCATCTATGGAATTTACTGTTAAAGACTTGTGAGGTTTCTTATGTTGTTTTCCTTTTTGACATGGAAGACATTTATCTTCCACATGAAACCTCTGCACTGGCACCCCTTCCACTAAACCATTTTTAATAATATAGTTCATTTTTTGATAGTGGATGCGGGCCATGCGTCTGTGCCACAACAACGTCTCAGCCTCAGATGCTTTTGATAGTAAACACGCCACCACATTCGAAGAATCCTTAGCACCTATGTCCATGACATAAGTATCTTTTCTCCTTGGCGCTATCATCACTATCCAGTCATCTGGTATCACCAAACCAGGTTTCAACACCAAAGCTTTAGACTTTGTAAAGTGGACCGAGTGACCTTGTCGCATACTTGAGACACACTCATTAGATTGTGCTTCAGCTGCTCAACATAGTTCACTTTGTCCAGTGTGATCTTTCCGTTAGTCACTTTTCCTCGATCGGTAATGTGCCCGCCTTTAGCACCTGCAAAATTCACATAACCACCATCTATATTCTCAAACTCTGTCAACAACCTCACATCCCCTGTCATGTGCCTGGAGCAGCCACTATCAACATACCACAAGTTGATAATCCTCCTTTGCAGCTCCTGCACCATCCAACCAAATTAGTTAGATTGGGGGACCCAAGCCTTAATGGCCTTGGGTCTTCTAGATTCATCAATCATAGGAACATCCATCCAGTATCCATCACTCCTAACAGGAGTCTTGGATCTTAGACTTGTTGATGGAAATGGTTTTTGATTTCCATTAGGTCTGTGGTCTTGAAGATTCCTAACCATGTTTGGACTTTGTGACCTATGGAAATTTATGATTTTGGTGCCATGAATTTTGATGATGATAATTTCTAAAGCCATAGTTATAAAAGTTTCGACTACCAAAATTATGGTATCGATTTTGATATTGACCTTGACTTCTAAAATTATTTGATTGACCATGAAAGTTATTCATTCTTGGTGAACTACTTCTAGGTCTATCATATCTGCCTGATGTAGATGCAAGCTGAAATCTTTGTTGATTTCTTTAAAAACGAGGAGCTTCGAGAGTTCCTTTTTCAGCCTTATCTACACCAACAGCAACATTCTGTTGCTTGGTAGCAGATATCTTTGGTGAGTTATCCTTCTTCTCACCATCACCACTTTTTGCTGGTGATTTTTCTCTTTTCCTCTCACTTACCTGTGCTTCACTCTTCTTGTTAGGAGAACAACTTGCTACATGTCCCTTTTCATGACATTTGAAACACGATTTACTAGCCGAACACTTCTTAATTGAAGCCTCTTGCTTAGATTCATCAGGCAATGATGATGATGATGCCTTTGAAGGATCCTGTTTAGTTTGCTTAACTTCTGATTTTCTTTGTTTTTATTTTTAGCAAACTGCACATTAGACTCTTTAGTAATAACAGGGACCTCTTCATTCATGTCACTCCCCTTAACAAAATCAACCTTTTTAACAATTTTTTTTTAATCTTTAGGGTGT
The DNA here is from genome assembly GCA_947069175.1 of Scalesia atractyloides. Taxonomy (NCBI): domain Eukaryota; kingdom Viridiplantae; phylum Streptophyta; class Magnoliopsida; order Asterales; family Asteraceae; genus Scalesia; species Scalesia atractyloides. Next base: position 26,242,913 of record CAMTDV010000013.1, read on the forward strand.
GTGTTCTTGGCTTTGAAAACAGTGTCTCTGTTATTATCCTTCTTGGCATTTTCAGTCACATCAACATTCTCTGATGTGGAACTACCAGGTGTAGTTGACACAAATTCTATAAGCTCTTCTTCTTATGGCTAGAAAGAATAGTCATGACCAAGTGGTGTTGGAACTTCATTCAAACCATTGAAGCCCACACAAGTCTTGTCATTAATCTTCTTCAGGCCCTTCATCATGTGTTTCATGACAAAAGATGAATCTCTGAATTGATTTAATTTCTTTTCAAGCTTACAAATTTTAAGTTGCACTTCAGACAACTCTTTGCACTTTTCAGAAACCTCTTTTGTTTTCTCACTCATCGTATCATGAGCTAAGTCAATAACTTGAAGTTTTTCATTAAGCTTACAAGTTAGAATATTAATTTCTTCTTCATAACCTTTAATTTTCTTCAAGTATAATGACTCATTTCGTTTTACAAAAAAGATTGATTCTTTTAAGTTCGAGAGCTCATTAGCCAGACTTTGGTTTTGTTGTGTTAATGTGTCAACCTCACTTTGCAGTTCACAACATTTCAAACAAATAGAACTACTAGAGTTAGAACATACCTCGCCTGTTGATTTGCTTAAATCAGCCATGAAAGCATCAAAATCAGCAGCCATCTTCTTCTCTGTAGTATTCTGTTCTCCATCAGCTTTTTCAGCCACCTTCTCTTGCTCTCCCTTAGCATCAGCTTTTACTTCTTCATCAGCACAGGAGCTATCTCAGCCATGAATGCCTGTGAGGCATTGTTATCACTCTCCAGATGAATACTCCAATCATAAGAACCCTCTCTAGCAGTAGAAATCAGGGCCTTTGATCTAGTGTTGTTTGATGCATTCCTATTGCTTGACCCATGACCAGGAGAATCTTGAAAGGATGAACTAGAACGCGATTCAGACTTTGCTCTTTTTGACACTCACTAGCAAAATTTCCATAGTTGTGACAGTTGTAACACTTCACTTTTGACTTGTCAAAGCCACACTTTTGCCAACGAACTTCCTGCCCGTTCTATTAATGAACCTCTTCACCCTTCTAGAAATCATGGCCATGTGCCATTGCAAATCCATCTCCTCTAAGTCATCAGGGTCGATCTGATCATAATCTTCATCAAACGTAGAAGGATCAGATATTTTCCCTGAATATAGTTCTCGTAAGAGTTAACGAAAGAAGCAAGCAATGCCAGGTGATCTTCAGCACTTTTGACACTCAGAGGCATAGACTTAGAACTGTTGTTACTTGATTGTTGTCTCTTAGCCCCTGAAGAGCCTCTTGAAGCAGCAACAAAACATACTTCTCCATCAGAATTTATCACTATCTGTTCATTCTCACATGAGAGAAACGCAGTTGGAGTGTCACTTGAAGCATTGTTGGAAGATGAAGGTGTAAGACCTTTATAAATCCCTGGATCTTGAACCTGATCATAACCAGTTTCCTTCTTCTTCATATTGAGCTCATACGCTCTCAACTTCCCAACAACCTCTTCCAAGTATTTCTTTTCGTAATCAGCTTTACCTTTTATCATCAACGTGTAGATATCCCACTTTGCAGGTAAAGCATCCAGCAACTTGTCGTTTATCTCCACATCTGTGTATCCCTCTATGTCATAATTATCGATTTCTGACATCAGATGATAATATCTCGTGATAATATCTTCTAGGGATTCATTTCTCATTCCTTTGAACACAGCAAACTGTTTCTTCAGCAGGTTAACCTTATTCTTCTTCACATCTGTATTGCCCTCAAATCTCTTTTCTAGGGCATCCTACATCTCCTTTGATGTTGTATAACGCTTGAATGTATATGTTTGATGCCATCAGGTAAATACATCTTGATAGCAGCTAAGGCCTTCTTTTCAGATTCATACATTCTCTTTTCAGGTTCAGACATGTTGACATAAGCAGTAACACGCTGTCTTCCCTCAAAATCATGCGTTGGGTTAGCGTACCCATCTTGAATACAGATCCACATCCGTGTGTCCTGATATTCAATAAAGGATTGAAACCTATCCTTCCAAGTAAGATAGTTCTCCACCTTCAGCATCTTTGGAGGTTTATTTGCGGTACCAGCCTCATGCTCCATTCTCAACAGCTCATTTAAGTTTGACATATTCGACATTTTTACCGAACCGGCTCGATAAAAACGTTAAAACTTCTCCGAAATGGGTGGTCACCAAATTATACCGTTAGACTCGTCTCGACGATCCTAATGATGTGACACCCTGTAAAATCGTGTCCAATAGTATAGTGACACGTATTGTATTTTTAAAATATAGTCTGTTAAAGACCAATAAGGACTAAAGGCGTCAACATGCTCAAGTTGAGCCTCTGAGTGACGAACCGATGTCAACATGCATAAATAACAGCCTCTGAGTGACTGATATGTCAACATGCCTAGCCTCTGAGTGACATCGGAATCAACATGGTTGTAATAAGCCTCTGAGTGATCCTTTGTAAAGTCCTAACTCTCATACGTGCCGTTTGTTGGACGAGAGAGTTCAATTTTTTAAATATGTGAAAGTTGGATAATGGAGGGATTAAAAGTGTCAACATGTTAATTTATACCTCTGAGTGACCTTTTAACGAACCGAGAGCTCAACAATGTCCGGACATAATCCCGGGTATGCCAAGTATTGGCTACAGAGGGCTAAAAGTGCCAAAAATGTGTTTAAAAAGGTTTTTATAAGCTTCTATAAGTTAAGGGGGTTGAAGTGTCAAATGTTGAAAGTTTCCAGGGGGCGGTAGCGGGCCGCGAGAGACTTGGTCTGTGTCTCTCGCGGGCGCGGGAACAGACCTGCAGCAGAAAGTTGTTTGGTCGCCAAGCAAAACTCCAAAACCATTTAACTCAAAACCATGGCTTCTCTAAACTGCTATGCCACGTTTTGGGACACTTGTAAGCTCCTTCTTACAACCCTAAACACCTAGCTTCACCTCCTTTAGGTTCTCCAACTATAAATAGGTGATCAAGTTCACCATTTGAACTTGCACCTTTCTAAAACATAACTCTTCTCCTTCCTCTGGAAGTTCCTAGCTGAAAGGAGCATCCAACTTAGTTCTCTTGCATTGTCTGAACCTCTTGTAAGTCTTCCTTGCTCTTGGATTTTCGTTTATAGGCTTTTATAGCCAAAAGTCAAGCGTTTTCGTAAAACGCTTTGACTTTCGGTTAAGACCATTATGGTCCAGCCATTGTTCGAAATGAACATGGCTGAGTGATCTTATTAAGGTAGGTGTTAGTCCCTATAAATGGCATCTCCTAAAGATCACGTTTGCAAGACCAATTGACGGGTCAAAATTATGATATTAAAAAGTCAAACAGGCCAATTTTTGAAAAAATGATCAATTGATCTTATATATGTTATGAAACCTGTTTTGACACTTAAACAAGTTGGTAATAATTATTAGAACATGTAAGAACATGTTCGGCTCGTCAATTTCAGTTCTAGGGTCGGTTCGCAACCGAAAGTCGCAAGGTTTGACTTCTGCTTTGACTTTCGATCTGACCCGATTACATTAGTTACTTACTGATCTAAAGTTGCATTATGATCATAATATGTAGCATAACCCTCTGAGGTTATATTACATGATCATAATCAGAATCCAAGTTTATGCGCAAGTTCCATAATTATGCCATCTTTGACCAAAATGCCCGTTTTACATAAATCAAGGTTTTAATGATAATAAACTTGAAAATGAGTTTCTACTGGTAATATTATATGTAGGATTATTTGGGATGTTAAACCAAGTTATAAACTAAGTTTTCAAACAGGTCCTTAAACTATGTCGATAAATGACGGTTTTAGTCCTTGTGACTCATAAAGTGATTTTAATCAATATTATCACGGTAAATCATTTACCTACTGATATGTTATATTAAATAACACATTTTAAACATTTTAATCAGGTCCAAACAACAGTTTTCGTAAACATCGCTTGAAACTTTACGACATAAGCGTCGTTTCGGCGCATAGTATGGTTTTAAGCCATATTATTGACCAAAACTTGATACCTACTGATTTAAAACTTATTTTAAACATATTTATAGTAGGTACATGTTATAGATTCAGAATCCCAAATAAAATATAAACTATGTGTAAAATGACCAAAATGCACATTCGGTGCATAGTTTGGTCATAAAGGATAATTTACACATATAATTGACATCCTACTGATATTATACCATAAATAAAGTATTTTTCCAGAATACTTATGATGATAACATTAAAATTATATTCAAGTTCCTTTCTTACGGTATAAAATTACCAAAATGCCCTTATGAGGCATAATTTCGTTTTAAAACCTTAACGGGCATACAAGTTGATATCCTACTGATATCATAACTTATTTAAAGTATAATGGCATATAGAACTTGTCCATGACTTATCCGGTTACCCGATATCGCCTAATATGTGCACGATTACGTTTATGTAACTATTTTACGGAAATTAACCGAAACGGGTTTAACCTTGTCATTTAAGTCTCAAAATCCAGAATATTAATAGTTTACCCATATTAAACAAAGTCAAGGTACTTGTTGGGATTAAACTACATTCTATCCAATCATCGTTTAATCTAACATCATTCGTTTTGATCAAGTACGCTAGTCGGTCTAAGTCTATGACTTAAATAAAGACCGTTAGTATTTAATTGGTTAGTTTATGCAATAATCCAGACTAGAGACTTGCCAGTAAATGCTATCTGCACTTAGTCCTTTTGTGTACGGCTGAGTTATTAAAAATTAAAAGAAGACTATCTCAGGTAAATACTCTCGACTTATTTCCCCTATACGGGCTTGGGTTACGGTAAATTATTACCGCTTGGTCGGAAATGGGACTAATCGAACACCGGTTCGGAATAGAGATCCGCATATTCTGTTTTAATCAGTTTTGTTTGATAAATTAAACATCGAGGGTTAACTACCGTGTCCTGGATATCCTCAGCTCATTACAATGAAAATGAACACGACCTTAGCGCGGGTGCAGGCATACACCCGATAGACACTCAATTATGCATTCCCACAAGGTTGGGAGGAATTGACTCCTTCGTGAGTCCAAAGTGGTGTGCACGTTGATTGTGTCTCGGTTTTCGTGCCGAGCCCCGCATGTATGACAAATATGTAAATCTGCTAACAAGGTTGGACGGTCAATTAACCCAAGTTATAAAAAGATTTTTGTGCTGATACGCGCCTAAAACATTTTTGAAATGTTTTCAAAATGAGTCAGTTGGGTGTATTTACCAGTGAAAGCTGACGTATTTTCAAAAGACTAATCTACAGGTACAATACGAAAATAGGCCGGAAGCGCTAGGTAGTGATAGAGGATCTTGCAAATCCTAAATCTGCCCAAAGTCTGTTTTATATTCTTTCCTTGTACAATTTATGATCCGCCTGTGGATATTCTTTTAGAAGCTTGTATATTATTTTGTATTTTCGAACATTCAGTTTGTAATAGTAATTTTACTCCAAGACTTCCGTTTTGCCGTGTTTAATTGACTATGATGTTATCAACTGTTGTCACGATATTCCCCACCAGGCCCCGCCGGTGTTTGGATTTTGGGGTTGGAAATCCGGGGTGTGACAGGGTTGGTATCAGAGCCAACGTTTGAGAGAATTAAACGCTAGCCTTTTATGTTTAGTCTGAAACTTACACGAGCACATTCCTTAGACTTCCGAGTCTAGGCATTGACCTAGGATTACTCATTTCATTATTAAGTTATTAGTAAGTTTTTGAATTGATTTATAACAGGAAAATGCCGCCACGTGTACGAGGACAAAGTGGACGAGGAAAAGGTCCAATGAGAGGAGGACCATCGGGGCGTATTCCCCCTCAACCTCATAATTCAGATGCATACCAAGAATCAGGAGATTCATCTCCTTGGCAACCAGCGAGACGTTCTGTCTCTAATAGACACTCGCCCTCACATTCCCAAAATTCTTACCACTCACACTATTCTTACCATTCTCACCATTCCCATTCTCACCACTCCTACTAGGAAGAATTTAACCCCAACCATTATCTTAACACACCTCCGCCAAACAAAATCAGTTGGACCAGCCACATCCTACGGACGAGGACACCGACCCGGAAATGCCGCCGTCGGGATCAAATGTGCATCCCATTGAAATTTTGAGCGATTCAAACTCATATGCTGGATCACCCTACCAAGGTCCTAATGAGTGGGACTAATACTGGAACCAATTCACCTTTGCCCATACACCTTCCCATCACTCTCAACTACCTCCTGTTCAAGAAGATGTCCACATGGAACCGGTGGACCAACCTCAACCATCACCTGAACCACCAAGAAGAAAGCATGGAACACGTATGTCGGTATGTGCAGGACAAAGGTCGGGATCGCTGCCACCTTTGCCAAACTCCTACCCCACGATTCAAGAGGACCCACAAATGGGTGGGCCCTCTAAAACCTCACTTGTGGTTGAACCAACACCAACACCAACACCAACACCTACACCTACAGTTCAACCACCACCATCGGGTTATACTAACCCAGTCCCCACGTATCCATATACGTCTGGATATGATCCTTTTAACCCGTCTACACTGGTAGACTATCAAGCATGGTCGCAAGACCCGTACATGCAGGCAGTTATGCACAATGCACTTTACCCATCTCCTTTCCCACCTACTTATCCACCGAATGGATATCCAACTTATGGGTACCAGTATCCGGTTATGCCACAACCACAACCACAACCTCCGCCATCAATTGAGGCCATTAATGAGGCCTTAGAAAGGATGAACGAAATGCAGCAACAGGCGTAGAAAACGGAGAAGAAAACAAACAAGTTCTTCAAGAAACTCTCCAAATTAGTCAAGGGAAAGAAGGACGAGTGAAGTCTCTTCTAGTAATATGTAGTCCCTACGAGGACATTGTTATTTCTTTTAGTCCCTACGTGGACATGTTTATTTCCTTTAAAGTCCTTGCATGGACAAGTTTATTTCATTTTTCCTAGTATTGTAATTTCTTATGGAAATTTAATGAAGTACTTTTAGAATTATATATATATGTAATTCATCCTCTTGAAAATGAGTGCCTCGATTTTACTCGAAATTTATGCTCTGCTATATAATTCCAAAAGACCTTAATAGATTGATTATGCCAAGTGGCACAGACCACACATTGGCCAAGAAGTGATAGTTAAGTACGAAGGGGTCTTCTATCAGGATAGTTAAGGGAAGTTATCCTTCTATCCAGGAGTAAGGGACTAGGTCCAAACCTCCAAGGTCGTTAAGGTCGAAGGTGACCGGGACCATTAATCAGTTATTAAGGTACCCTTATGTAACATTAAGAATGTCCATAACTCCTGGTAATGTGGCTTGAGGAACCACACTAGCCATTTGGCAAATGTGCCCAATTATCCGAAGGGATAGGCTGATAAGCCATGTACATCTGTTATGATGTAGGCCAATGTGCCCAATTATCCGAAGGGATAGGCTGATATGCCATGTACATCTGATATAATGTAGGCCAATGGGCCCAATTATCCGAAGGGATAGGCTGATAAGCCATGTACATCTGATATGATGTAGGCCAATGTGCCCAATTAATTGTCCAACGGGACAGGCTGATATGCCATATACATCTGATATGATGTAGGCCAATGTGTCCAATTAATTATCCAACGGGACAGGCTGATATGCCATATACATCTGATATGATGTAGGCCAAGGTGCCCAATTATTGCCCAATGTGACAGGCTGACATGGCATATGTATTATGTCTTAAGTGACAGGCTGATATGCCATATATATAATATAACCAATATGACCGGCCAAGGTGCCCAATTATTATGTCCATTAGGGACAAGCCTATGAACTATATAATGGTCAATGATGACAATGACAGTTGTGACATTACGATCCACTGTCCAATAATATATGGACTACATCCAAATTGTAATTTGCCTATGATGGTCCTATTAAGACCTAGGCCAAATATAGATATGTTAAGCCTAAGGGTTGTGATGTTATTCACACTAGTATAGGCAATGGATTGATGTATCCAATATTGAAAGCCGATATGGTTGATGCGCCATGGCTAAATGAAGTTTTATTGGTATATAGAAACCAAGACTTAAAGATGGCTAACTCAAACGAAGCACAAAGTAGCCACAGGAATGCTGAATCTAATAAAGCTGAAACTAAAAATATAAATGATGAAAATTTTCAAGCTCGCATTGATGCGGCTGTGGAAAGGGCCATGAGTAAGGCCATAGAAAGGCTAAGAGAGCCGAGTGCCACTCGCTCTAGACCCTTATCTATTCCACCATCTTCAGCTCATAAGGAGAGCTATGTTCACCCTTCAAATGCGAAGAGTGAATCAAAGAAAATAGATCTTATTGAAAAGTCCCGTTCTGTTAAGGACGGATGTACTTATAAGTATTTCGTCTCATGCAAGCCCCGAGACTTTAACGGGGAGAAAGGAGCGGTAGAAGCCCTAAAGTGGCTAGATGAGATGGAAACGATATCATAAATTGTGCTGATAAGGATGTGGTCAAGTACGTATCACAATCCTTTAAGGGTGATGCCCTAACATGGTGGAAGACCATGATTCAATCAACAGATAAGGTACACGTGTACAACTTGGGATGGTCCAAGTTTGTAGAATTGGTTAAGGAAACTTACTGCCCAACCCATGAGGTGGAGAAGCTAGAGACAGACTTCTTGTCTCTAACATTGAAAAACCTAGACTGTCGGAAGTACGTCTCCGATTTCAACTCCCTATTTGGGTTAGTATCTTATTTGATCACCCCCGAATCCAAATGCATTGCGCGTTTCGTAAATGGGTTGGCGCCCGAGATAAAGGGCATGGTAAAGGCTGCACAGCCTAATACCTATAGGTCTGCCGTAGACCTATCTCTTTCCCTCACCCTAGATCTGGTAAGACAAAAGTCGATTAGGACTGAAACTGACGGAAAGAGGAAACGGGAGGATAATAACTCCCAAGGATTTAAGAAGAAAGGAAATTTCGGGTTCAAGAAGAACCAGCACGTGTCTAGTGACAAACCTCTGTGCAAGAATTGTAAATATAGGCACTAGGGACAATGTAGTATAAATCCACCAACCAAACCCTGTGGTATCTGCAAGAGAAAAGGGCATAAGACTTAGATTGTAAGGATCTCAAGGATGCAGTTTGTTATAACTGCAACGAAAAAGGGCATATAACATACAATTGCCCCAAGAAACCCAAACGTAATGAGGCAAAGCCTGGAGAGGCCAAGAAGGGAAATGCCTGTGCCTTTCAAATGAATGCCAGGGAGGCCGTTAATGACAACAACGTCATAACAGGTACTTTCCCCATTAATGATATTTATGCTAGAGTTCTTTTTTATTCGGGTGCAGATAAATCATTTGTTGACCATAAGTTTAGTAAACTATTAAACTTACCCATAATAACTCTAGACAAAATTTATGAGATAGAACTCGCCGATGGAACCTTAGAAATTGCTTCTTCCATTCTTGGGACGTTCTATATTTATTAAGAATCATTCCATACCTATTTCTCTTCTGCCAATGAAATTGGCGGGGTTCGATGTTGTCTTAGGCATGGATTGGTTATCTCATAACCAAGCCCGCATTTCCTGTGATAAAAAGCTCATCAAAATCAAAACCCATCTGGTGAAATGATCACCATCCTTGGAGATTCACAATATGGATTTCCAGACAAGGTGTCATTATTTAAAGCATTCAAGTGTTTAAGAAGAGGCTGTGTCATCTATATGGCACAAGTTACCATAAATGAACCAAAGCCAAACCTTGAAGATCAACCAGTTATCTCAGAGTATCCCGATGTTTTCCCTAAAGAATTACCAGGCCTACCTCCAGATAGGCAAGTGGAGTTCATAATAGATATTATCCTAGGATCAGCACCCGTAGCTAGAGCTCCATATAGGCTAGCTCCAACCGAAATGAATGAGCTAAGAGTTCAATTGGACGAACTCTTGGAGAAAGGCTTTATTCAGCCTAGTTCCTCACCTTGGGGAGCTCCTATTCTGTTTGTAAAGAAGAAAGACGGTTTGATGCGAATGTGCATCGACTACCGGGAGCTGAACAAACTAACCATTAAGAATAGATATCCTCTCCCCAAGATCGATGATTTATTCGACCAACTTCAAGGGGCTAGTTACTTTTCTAAAATAGATTTGAGATCAGGATATCATCAACTGAAGGTTAGAAGTGAAGATGTTCCTAAGACAGCCTTCAGGACCCGCTATGGTCATTTTGAATTCTTAGTGATGCCTTTTGGGCTCACAAATGCACCAGCAGCGTTCATGGATCTCATGAATAGAGTCTGCAAGCCATATTTGGATAAGTTTGTCATTGTCTTCATAGACGACATACTTTTCTATTCTCGTAATCAAGATGATCACGAGAAACATATTCGGTGCATCCTAGAATTATTAAGGCAGGAGAAACTTTATGCAAAGTTCTCTAAATGCAAATTTTGGCTTAGAGATGTCCAATTTCTCGGACATATGGTAAGTGAGCATGGTATCCAAGTGGATCCCGCCAAAATTGAGGCCATAATGAATTCGGAAGTGCCCAAGACCCCCAACGGAGGTTCGTAGTTTCTTGGAATTGGTTGGTTACTATAGGAGGTTCATTGAGAACTTTTCAAGGATAGCCACTCCTTTAACTTCCTTGACCCGTAAGAATTTAAGTATAATTGGGGTCCAAAGCAACAAGAATCTTTTGAGATTCTTAAACACAAATTGAGCAACGCTCCTATGTTATCTCTACCCGAGGGTGTTGAGAACTTTGTTGTCTATTGTGATGCTTCGCACACTGGCATGGGCTGTGTGCTAATGCCAAATGGCAAGGTAATTGCCTATGCATCACGACAATTAAAAGTGCATGAAAAGAATTACATCACCCACGATTTGGAATTAGGTGCCGTTGTATTTGCACTAAAACTGTGGAGACATTACTTGTATGGCACAAAGTATGTTATATACACAGACCATAAAAGTCTCCAACATCTGTTCAATCAGAAAGAATTGAACATGCGACAACGCCGATGGATGGAAACACTTAATGATTATGATTGCGAGATTCGCTACCATCCAGGCAAGGCAAATGTAGTTGCCGATGCCTTAAGTCGCAAGGAAAGGATTAAACCTATAAGGATTAACGCTAAGAGCATTGAGCTCAGAAATAGCTTGAGTGAGAAGCTACTAGATGCGCAAAAACACGCCTTGTTAGAGGCTAATATTCCTAATGAGGGATTAGGCGGAACTTTTGATCAGCTAACACCTGGAAAGGATGGAATCCTAAGATTTAATGATAGAGTTTGGGTTCCAATCTTTGGAGGACTTAGAGATCTAATCCTCCAAGAAGCGCATAGTTCAAGATACTCGGTTCACCCGGGAGGTGACAAGATGTATCAAGACTTAAAGAAGAAATACTGGTGGATGGGTTTGAAGAAATCCATAGCCACTTATGTAGCTAAGTGTCTGACGTGTTCGCAAGTTAAGGCTGAACATCAGAAACCGTCAGGACTTTTACAACAACTTGAAATTCCCACTTGGAATTGGGAAATGGTAACTATGGACTTGATTACCAAGTTACCTAAGACCAAAAGTGGAAATGACACTATTTGGGTCATAGTGGATAGGCTGACTAAGTCATCACATTTCTTGCCAATTAAAGAGACTTATAGTTCTGACAAATTGGCTAAGTTGTATGTGGACAAGATTGTGTCCCTACACAGTGTGCTAGTATCTATTGTATCCGACAGAGATACTAGATACACATCTCACTTTTGGAAAAGTTTTCAACAATCTTTAGGCACACGATTAAACTTTAGTACGGCTTACCATCCGCAGACTGATGGTCAAAGTGAGCGTACTATTCAGACTTTGGAAGACATGCTTAGGGCATGTGTGATTGATTTAGGTGGAAGTTGGGATGACCACTTACCCCTAATAAAATTCTCCTACAGTAATAGCTATCATACTAGCATCAAGGCTGCTCCTTTTGAAGCCTTGTATGGGAGAAAATGTAGAACGCCCGTATGTTGGGCAGAAATTGGGGAACCCAACTATCAGGACCTGAGATTTTCCTGGAGACCACGGAAAAGATTATGCAAATCCGTGATCGTCTCAAAGCTGCCAGGGATAGGCAGAAAAGCTATGCTGACAAGAGGCGTAAACCTCTTAAGTTCCAAGTAGGGGACAAGGTCATGCTAAAGGTATCACCCTGGAAAGGTGTGATGCGTTTTGGAAAGAAGGGCAAGTTATGCCCAAGATATATTGGACCATTCGAGATAGTCGAATGTGTCGGCACTGTAGCTTATAAGCTCAGATTGCCAGAGGAGCTTAGTGGAATCCATGATGTATTCCACATATCTAATCTTAAGAAATGTCTAGCCGATGAGTCGCTAGCAATGTCGCACAATGAGGTGCAAATTGATAAAAACCTGAGGTTCGTAGAGAAACCAATTTCGATCGAGGATCGACAGGTTAAGAAGCTCCGGAGAAAGATGATACCTATAGTAAAGGTTAAGTGGGACGCTTTTAGAGGTCCTGAATATACATGGGAGGTTGAGTCCACTATGCGACAAAAGTACCCCCATAAGGATTATAGGCGTCAACATGCTCAAGTTGAGCCTCTGAGTGACGAACCGATGTCAACATGCATAAATAACAGCCTCTGAGTGACCGATATGTCAACATGCCCAGCCTCTGAGTGACATCAGAATCAACAAGCTTGTAATAAGCCTCTGAGTGATCCTTTGTAAAGTCCTAACTCTCATACGTGCCGTTTGTTGGACGAGAGAGTTCAATTTTGTAAATATGAAACTTGGATAATAGAGGGATTAAAAGTGTCAACATGTTAATTTATACCTCTGAGTGACCTTTTAACGAACCGAGAGCTCAACAATGTCCGGGCATAATCCCGAGTATGCCAAGTATTGGCTACGGAGGGCTAAAAGTGCCAAAAAGGTGTTTAAAAAGGTTTTTATAAGCTTCTATAAGTTAAGGGGTTGAAGTGTCAAATGTTGAAAGTTGCTAGGGGGCGGTCGCGGGCCGCGAGAGACTTGGTCTGTGTCTCTCGCGGGCGCGAGAACAGCCCTACAGCAGAAAGTTGTTTGGTCTCCAAGCAAAACTCCAAAACCATTTAACTCGAATCCATGGCTTCTCTAAACTGTTATGCCACATTTTGGGATACTTGTAAGCTCCTTCTTACACTCCTAAACACCTGGCTTCACCTCCTTTGAATTCTCCAACTATAAATAGGTGATCAAGTTCACTATTTGAACTTGCACCTTTCTAAAACATAACTCTTCTCCCTCCTCTGGAAGTTCCTAGCTGAAAGGAGCATCCAACTTAGTTCTCTTGCATTGTAGGAACCTCTTGTAAGTGCTCCTTGCTCTTGCATTTTCGTTTATAGGCTTTTATAGCCAAAAGTCAAGCGTTTTCATAAAACGCTTTTGACTTTCGATTGAGACCAGTATGGTCCAGCCATTGTTCGAAATGAACATGGTTGAGTGATCGTATTAAGGTAGGTGTTAGTCCCTATAAATGGCACCTCCTAAAGATCACGTTTGCTAGACCAATTGACGGGTTAAAGTTATGATATTAAAAAGTCAAACATGCCAATTTTTTGGAAAATGATAAATTGATCTTATACATGTTATGAAACCTGTTTTGACACTTAAAAAAGTTGATAATAATTATTAGCACATGTAAGAACATGTTCGGCTCGTCAATTTCAGTTCTAGGATCGGTTCGCAACCGAAAGTCGCAACGTTTCACTTCTGCTTTGACTTTCGATTCTGACCCGATTTAGATTAGTTACTTACTGATCTAAAGTTGCATTATGATCATAATATAATGTAGCATAACCCTCTGAGGTTATATTACATGATCATAATCAGAATCCAAGTTTATGCGCATGTTCCATAATTATGCCATCTTTGACCAAAATGCCCGTTTTACATAAATCAAGGTTTTAATGATAATAAACTTGAAAATGAGTTTCCTACTGATGTAATATTATATGTAGGATTATTTGGGATGTTAAACCAAATTATAAACTAAGTTTTCAAACAGGTCCTTAAACTATGTCGATAAATGACGGTTTTAGTCCTTGTGACTCATAAAGTGATTTTAATCAATATTATCACGGTAAATCATTTACCTACTGATATGTTATATTAAATAACACATTTTAAACATTTTAATCAGGTCCAAACGACAGTTTTCGTAAACATCGCTTAAAAACGTCATTTTACGACATAAGCGTCGTTTCGGCGCATAGTATGGTTTTAAGCCATATTATTGACCAAAACTTGATACCTACTGATTTTAAAACTTATTTTAAACATATTTATAGTAGGTACATGTTATAGATTCAGAATCCCAAATAAAATATAAACTATGTGTAAAATGACCAAAATGCACATTCGGTGCATAGTTTGGTCATAAAGGATAATTTACACATATAATTGACATCCTACTGATATTATACCATAAATAAAGTATTTTTCCAGAATACTTATGATGATAACATTAAAATTATATTTAAGTTCCTTTATTACGGTATAAAATTACCAAAATGCCCTTATGAGGCATAATTCCGTTTTAAAACCTTAACAGGCATACAAGTTGATATCCTACTGATATCATAACTTATTTAAATATAACGGCATATAGAACTTTTCCATGACTTATCCTGTTACCTGATATCGCCTAATATGCGCACGGTTACGTTTATGTAACTATTTTACGGAAATTAACCGAAACGGGTTTAACCTTGTCATTTAAGTCTCAAAATCCAGAATGTTAATAGTTTACCCATATTAAACAAAGTCAAGGTACTTGTTGGGATTAAACTACATTCTATCCAATCATCGTTTAATCTCGCATCATACGTTTTGATCAAGTACGCTAGTCGATCTAAGTCTATGACTTAAATAAAGACCGTTAGTATTTAATTGGTTAGTTTATGCCATAATCCAGACTAGAGACCTGCCGGTAAATGCTATCTGCACTTAGTCCTTTTGTGTATGGCTGAGTTATTAAAAATTAAAAGAAGACTAGCTCAGGTAAATACTCCCGACTTATTTCCCCTATACGGGCTTGGGTTACGGTAAATTATTACCGCTTGGTCGGAAATGGGACTAATCGAACACCGGTTTGGAATAGAGATCCCGGCATATTCTGTTTTAATTAGTTTTGTTTGATAAATTAAACATCGGGGGTTAACTACCGTGTCCTGGATATCCTCAGCTCATTACAATCGAAATGAACACGACCTTAGCGCGGGTGTAGGCATATACCCGATAGACGCTCAATTATGCATTCCCACAAGGTTGGGAGGAATTGACTCCTTCGTGAGTCCAAAGTGGTGTGCACGTTAATTGTGTCTCGGTTTTCGTGCCGGCCCCGCATGTATGACAAACATGTAAATCTGCTAACAAGGTTGGACGGTCAATTAGCCCAAGTTATAAAAAGATTTTTGTGCTGATTCGCACCTAAAACATTTTTGAAATGTTTTCAAAATGAGTCAGTTTGGTGTATTTACCAGCGAAAGCTGACGTATTTTCAAAAGATTAATCTACAGGTACAATACGAAAATAGGCCGGAAGTGCTAGGTAGTGATAGAGGATCTTGCAAATCCTAAATCTGCCCAAAGTCTGTTTTATATTCTTTCCTTGTAAATTTATGATCCGCCTATGGATATTCTATTACAAGCTTGTATATTATTTTGTATTTTCGAACATTCTGTTTGTAATAGTAATTTTACTCCAAGACTTCCACTGTGCTGTGTTTAATTGACTATGATGTTATCAATTGTTGTCTTGATATTCCCCACTCGGGCCCACCGGTGTTTGGATTTCGGGGTTGGAAATCCGGGGTGTGACAGGATGACTTGCACTTTAGAATTTTTGGATCAGTTGGTTTTCTTAGGATAAGACTTATTGTTGAGCTTGGTAGAAGAGATTTGCTTATAAGGTTAGAGATTGTTTCTTTTAATTTATCACATGCAGCATTAGTGTGATAGAGTAGTTGATTTTTGATTCCCACTTTTTTGTGCTCTTCAAACCTTTGTTCATCATCCTCTTCCATCTTCTTTGCCTTTTTATTTAATGTAAGGCAATTGTGGGTAAGATAGAGGTTAAGGGCTTCTTTTTAAAGGTTTGGGTCTGAGGAGGGATAACATCTGTTGAGTAGTCTGGCTTTCTCAGAACTGTAGGATCTTTCTATCTAAGCTCTTCCAGTTTTATGTAGGTATCTACAACCCTGGACTCAGACCCTCTAGCCACTGAACTTGCACTACCATAGTTAGCAGCAACCAGCTCTTGTTTCATCCTTTTAAGCTTTAAAGCTCTGTTCTGATCCAACTGCATGTTTTTCTTCCAATCAGGTGGTGTTGGCTTATGTAGAGAATCTTTGAGCATTGCTTGTATTCTATCAATTTCTTCTTTAAGATAATTTTTTGATCAATCTTTGAACTTTGCTCTGGTAGCTTTGTAAGGTTTGTATAGCATAGTGTGGTAAAGATAATCATGTTTCAGTTCTTCATCAAGCTCAGCATTTACAGGCCTTTCTGACATAGACTTACTCATTTCTTTGGCAAAGTCTTCAATCTTTCTTACTTGCTCAGTTCATAAGACAAAATGCTTTGAGTAGTCATGTCATCTTTTCCTTTGCTCTTCTCTTTGGCAATATTCTCAGCCTATCTAGCCTTCAACTTTAGATATTCATCTAAATTTCTTGGCTTACTGTAACCAAAGAGAGATGGAAAGTCAAGTTTTGTATTATCCTCTGCTGTGAAGAATGATTCAATTTCTTTTTGCACAGCTATCAGTTCCAGAGGATATTTGGTAGCAAAAGGTATGATGTATGGTGGTTGATAAATGATTGGAAGTGAAGTGGTTTTAGGTGAAGATGATGAGGATGGTGATGAAGTGATAGGTTTTGATGACAAAGGGACTGGTGATGGAATCCCTTCATCATCATCTTCAACAATGGATGTTTTTGTTTTGCGTTGTAATCTGATTTATGGTGAAGGTGGTCATAATGGAATTCTTGGTGGTGTGGATAATGGTTGGGTTAAAGTGGTAAACGTGGTCAAGGCAGAGGTTGAGATAACATCTGTTGATACATTTGATATAACAACATATGTTGGTTGGTTTGATGGTGGAGGTGCAAAATCTGTTGGTACATTTATTGTACCAACATCTGTTGGTGGTGGAGATGATTTCTTAGGTGAAGGTGTTTGTTTCTTTTGAGGTGGTGGTGTTATAGCAGAGGATACACTTGTTGTAGGCATGGCATTGGTTTTAGAACAGGTGGTTATTGGTTGTCTGACTTTTCTTGTTGACTTTCTTCTTTTGAAGTGTCAATGTCTTCTTTTTCCATCTGCTTGGCCTTGTCTTCTTCAATTAGTTTAGAAGCTTTAGCTTCCAGTGTATCTTGCCTTTTCTAATTTTCTGTGTCAATTTCTTCTGATAGTTTGTTTAGGGTCTCATCAATCCCTTTTCGAACACCAGCATCTATTGACACAACAGAAGTTTGATTTGTAGTAGTGGTTGTAACAGACCCTAGCTTTTGTTGCACCTTTGAGTCTGGATGCAAGTTTCTCAGTTTATCACTCTCCCCCGTTTTGGCATCATCCTCTACTTCTTCATGAAGGACTGTTGTAGGGGCAGAGCCAGTGGTCTTTACCAAATGTTTAAATGGCCTTGATGTTAGCTTGAGTATCTTTGTATCTGGCCTCAACCGTGTTTCTAATAAGCTTCATGTGAGTTTCATGGTGAATGTCAGCCAAATTTCTTTGAGCTATAATCATTGGTTGCACAAATTTCCATAGCTCATTGGTAATTTGCTGTGTTGATGGTTGGCTTTGAGAATTTTGTAACATCTGCTTCATCATATCTTTCATTTCAGTGATCGAATACTCCATTGATGCCATTCCCTCCGTCAATTCTTTTTATCTCAATTCATCACCTAATATAATAGGATCATCTGAATTCCTACCAGAGTTAGTTGTATTTGGATCATCAACCGGAGGAATCTCCATCTTATCAAACCCAAATGCCCCTTTTTCTTGGTACTGGGGACTTCTAGCTGGAGCAGAGGTTATAATTGTAGCCTCAACAGTTGTTGCCTTTAAGGAAGTCTTATGGATGTAACCACTGTCCAACTGAAACATTGTTGTGTCATCAGTTATAGTGGCTGCTTCACTAAATTACACCAATAGTTACGTATAACTCATGGGGTGTAACCTCCTCAGCTGTTTCTGGGTTAGCAAAGAGATTTAACTCGACTCAGTTACATGTGGATGTGAACTCTCATGAACAGGTGATTGAGAGGAACTGATTTGTGTCTGAGTTATCTCTATTGCACGAAATAGATGTATGATAGTAGGTGGAACTGAGGGTGATGGTTGTGGAGTAGAAAGAGAATTTGCCCTATGAGAGGGGTTAGAAACAAAGATTCAGTTAAATCATCTGCTTCATCATGTGGGATCCCTGTGCTTACAACCTGTTCTTTTTGTGAGGAAGCAGAAGGAGTTTGGCTTTGAGGTGGAGATCTTTCCAACTTTAGTGGGGAAATAACAACAATGGTTTCAAGTGGCTTTTGTGATACCACAAGCTTATCATTTGGGATCTCATCTTCCAAAGGTGCCTTTTATGAATTTTGGTCTTGGTGGCCTTTTTGGATTTGGATGGTTTCTTTTTGTTCTGTTGTGGGTTTCACAACACCGATAGTGGTGTCATGACTACCAGGAGCAGTAGACTCAACAACAGAGGTTTGAGCTTGTGATGTGGACTCATCCAAAATTTTTTCATCCTTCTTTACTTTTGTTTTAGAAACCTTTGACTCCATAGTTTTTTATCCTAGTAAAAGTTTCAGTTGTAAAACTCTTCATCTCAAAAAGAACACCTTGTTTAAAATCTTTTTCTGGAAGTTGTTTTTGTAGATAATAGCTCAAAAGTCTAGGATACAAAAGAAAAGCTTTATTTTTTTTGATATCTTATTATAGTTTGTGACCAAATCCATAAACAACACTTGGGATAGATTGAAATCAGATTTTGTCAAAATAGCATATCCAAGAAATTGAATATTTTGTGCAATCTCATTAAATGAGGTGGTCTTAGCTAAAAGACATGTGAGTAAGGTATGGAAAAAATATCTCATTTCAGCAGATAAGTTTGGTTTAAAAATGGTAACACCTGATAACTGACCCTCATACTCACGTTCTATGAACTCAACATGTAATTCCTACTTGCCAAAAGAAGTTTTCCCATCTAGCTCATTGAAACCAAAAGTTGTGGAAATTGAGGATGGGGAAATTTAGACAAGGGTTTTCTCCGACCTTGGAAGTGATAGCATATGGCTTCTTCTTTTGGGATTCGACCTTAGCATTTGCCTAGAACTGTCGGAGTGTATCCACATAGATTGGTGCGTTTGCAACCATAATGTCTTCGTATTTTGATGACGTGAGAACATCAACTATTGAATGAAATGAAGTATTAGTGCCGGTTTTCTCGAAAGTGGGGAGGTAGCTGTGTGGGAGTTTGATGTTAAGAGCCATGGTCAAAGATGGAAGTGAGGAGTAATGAAGACGATGAGAGTAATGAAAACCGCTATAGATAATTTGAATTCGAGACGGCAAGTAAACCCTCTGTTTGGATAGAACAGTGATATATAAAAGGAAAAAGTGAATGCTAATGTGGCAGCAGTTTCAAAGATCCGATGGTTAATCATCTGTCCATGTGTACCTCTGATGGATAATGGATGACAATTGTTAGAGAAACCGCTGTTGAGAACCAGTAGTGCTTGAGAATAATGGTCATGAATAGTGGTGATTTTACTCTATCAGAGGATAGATATCAGTGGATAAGGCAAAATAGTGGTTTAGCCCAAACAGTGGATGTGAAAATTGGACAGGATAACAGAGGTTACATTTAGTAGTGGATAGATATTTAAGCCAATCAGAGGTTTAGAAACAGTGGTTTAAAACAGACTTGAAGGATTATTGAAAATTTTAATTTAACTATTTTTAAGGATGAAATTTTGATTTTTTGAAAACATTTTAATGCTTTTTATTCATAGAAAACAAAATTTTGCTTTTAATCCATGTTAAGCATTCAAATTCTAGAGATCAAGCTTTCAAAAGTAGATGTATCTAAAGCCTTTGTTAAAACATCTGCTAGCTTATCCTTAGTTGGAACATGATGTAGAGAAATCAAACCTTTTTCATAGCAATCCCTCACAAAGTGATGCCTGATGTCAATGTGCTTGGTTGTTGAATGTGAAACTAGACTTTTTAATGATGTTTTCAGTTGCTTGACTATCCAACATGAGAGGAGTCTTTAGAGCAGTTACACCAAAAACCAGCAATTGATTTTGAAGCCATAGGAGTTGACCAGTACAACTTGCAGCAACAATATACTCAGCCTCAGCTGTGGATGTTGAAACTACAACCTGTTTTTTTGCTTTGCCAAGAAACTAAGGAATTACGTAGAAATTTACAACCTCCTAAAGTTGACTTCCTTGTGGCATGGCATCCAGCAAATCATTATCTGAGTAACCTAAAAACTCAATATTCCCATTAGCAGGATACCAGATACCAAGTATGGGAGCACCTTTTATGTATCTGAATATCCTTTTCACAGCAATAAGATTTGACTTCTTAGGTGCTGACTAGGATCTAGCACAAACATATGTAGCAAACATGATATATGGCCTAGATGCAGTTAGGTACAATAAAGACCCAATCATGCTTCTATAAAGAGTTTGATCAACCAAATCATCTTTGTCATCAATAGTGACCAACTGAAATGTAGCCATGGTTGTACTAAATGATTTACAATCATTCATATCAAATTTGGTAAGTAGTTCTTAGACATACTTACTGTGATGAATGAAAGTACCATTTTGCAATTTCTTAACTTGAAGACCAGAAAGCATTGGAGTTCACCATGGCACTCATTTCAAACTCTAATGTCATGAGTTCTCTAAACTCTTCACCCATATCATTCCACGTGGATCAAAAAATAATGTTATCCACATAAATTTGGAAAGCATCAGATCCTTTCCCCTGCATATTAAAAACAAAGCTTTATCAATTTTACCTCTTGTAAAGCCTATGGATGAGAGAAAGGTGGAAAGAGTTTCATGCCAGACTCTAGGTGATTGTTTCTTTTGACATCAAATTTTTTGATATAAACACACTCTTGAGTTTTGTTGTTTGATCTACCACAAATGGTGTAATTTGGTGAATCAATGATCACACTTGTTTTGTTTATATCATTAACTTTTAGACGAAAATAGTTTTTAGTGACATGAATATTTTTTCACAAAAATCACAAAACAAGTTTGATATTTTCTCTCTTTTCTTCCCTTTTTCTATCTTTTTGTCAGCAGATGTTGTAAACTGTGAGATATTTTAAGGGAATGATCTTGACTTGTGGTACCTTTACAGCTTCAATGGTTGAAAAATCCATTAGCTTAAAGTTGTCAAGAATGTCACACTCATCTGACCAGGTAGGTTTGAATTGATATTTTTCAATTTTCTCAAAAATTGAGGATCCTGCTGGTCTTTCTAAAATAATTTTCTTACTATTTGGTTCAGTGACTTTAATTTCTTGACCAACCAAGTTTGTTGGAATAATTTCAACCAACTCACAATCATTACAGCAGTGTTTTGAGAAACTTGGTCATGTTTTCTAAAACCTACACAAAATTTTACATTGCTTTTGATTTGTAATTCTAACATGAGCTCATAACCTTTGTAGGAATTTATCCACTTTTCACAAGTAATTTGGGTAGTTCAAGCTCGTTTTTACAACTTTGATATTTTCTATCATATTTTGGAGTTGATCCTTGGTTATGCTAGACTCATGTTTGAGGCTACTGATTTCAAATTCTTTTTCAAACTGTTTAGATTTTAACTCTTTTGCAAGTTTTTCAAACTAATTTCATCATCTAAAATTTTGTTTCTAAGGTTTTCATTTACCTCTTTTATGTTAGCAAAGCAATAATACACTTGTCTGAACATAGGTCTTTAAGGACCCGAGGTGATACCTTAGCAGCAGCCATCATGGTACAATCACATTCACCATCACAAACACTCGTTTCCCATGAGTCTGACACTGAGAACACAGTTTCTTCACCAACTATCTCTTTTGAAAGATCTGCCACAACATTTTCACAAACATCATTAGAATTTAACACTACCTCCTCAGACTCATCCCCTTCAAGTATTGTGTCTAGTGCCATGAAACAAAATCATCATGTTTCTTTTCAATATTAGCAACTAGAGCAACATTTTCATCAGGAAATTCCTCAGGTAAGCTACTCCAATCAACAAAACCTTGTGTAAAGAAGCTCTATTGACTAGTCTCTAGAAAAGAGGTTTGTGTAACTTGTGGTGTAGGTTGCACTTGAACCTGAGAACTTGGGGCTTGAAGATACTGTGTCTGAGGAATAGTGGTTTGGACATATTGAACCAGAATAGTGGTTACAGGGTGTACAAAATGAGCAGTGTTTTGTCATATGAGGAGTAGGGGTATATTGAGAATAATGGACAGTGTTTTGAGGTATAGGACTTGGGTGTGTGATAATTTGACCATTTGTTTACTCCTACATTCCCTAGAAAAATGACCTAACCTATTACACTTGTAGCAATTAATCTTCTACTTATCCAACCCAACTTTTAACCCTCCATGCAACCCTGAGAATTTTCTACCAGTTCTTTTATAGAACTTGTTGGTCCTAACACTCAGCAATGATAGTTGGTGTAATATGTCCATTTCTTCAAAATCAGTTGGATCAAAATGTTGAAGATCATTAAGTTTAAAGGATAAGTTGTCAGAAACATGGTCTTCCCCATTTGCTGCAAAAGCAAAGTTGGGTGAGCAAGAATCGGATTTGAATTCCCACAAGATGTTATGTCAATAAAATGATCATAACTTTGTTCCTTGCTACTACCTAAGGTTTCTTCTTGACCAAAAAGTGTTCTACTGCCAAAAGAATAATCATCAGCCACTTTTCCTGACTCTTGTTGCTTTTTTTCTAGTTAAGCTCTCTCTCATAAGTGAGAAGCCTACCATGAAGCAGAGTTAAACTCATCTCTTTGAACCCAACAACGGTTTTAGTTGCAAGAAATAGTGTCCCATTTTTCTGGTAGAGATCTTAGAAATCGACTATTCAAAGTGTAATTTGGATATTCGACAGCTTTAACTCACTAATGAGACAACTAAACCTTTCAAATTGTTGAGTTAATGATTCTCCTCACATGACAAAATGTGTCATACTGTTGGTTCAAAACTTCTTTTTTATTTTCAATAACCTCTTTAGTGCCACCAAATTGTTCTTTCAGAACATCCCATAAATCCTTTTTATTGTTGCGGTACAACAGGCCAGCGTAGATATCATTAGGCAAAACAGTTCCATGATACTAAATGCCTTTGTATCTAGCTCAATTTTCTGAAAATCTTGCTCGAAGTAATGTTCAGGACTCTTTAAACTTGAACTTTTGGGTCTTCGGCACTCGGTACCATCCGAACATGTGGTCCGAAAATAACCGATTTCCAGCAACTCGTGTTCTGTTGTGTAAGTATGTGACCCATCCGACGTTGCTAGATATTGTACTTTGATCTGACAAGTATTAGAAGTTTGTACATGATGTCAGTGTTGTGTGAATTTTGAGACATTATGATTGTTTACAAACTGCTTTTGTTTAAAAACTTTGAACGTAAATAAACTTACTCTGTTTTCAATACAAATGAACATACGATTAGTAGTGAGAACTGACTGGTTTATATCAAACTGATTGTTAAAAAAATTTGAACGACCAAGCTCTAATACCAATTGATAGGATCTGAGTTTGATATTGATGTGATTGTTTTAGATGAAATCAATGAAAGAAGATAATAATCAATGAAACAGTGCAACGGAAATTTGTAAAACTTTGTAATCACAACAACAAAAAGATTGTTTTCATTGACATGCTTTTGTAATATTAATCATGTATGCATGCAAATTACAAACTCACCTTCAGCCTAAGATCACTCTAATTTGTTCGTATAGAATGTGTAGAAAAAGTGATGGATAGAACAGTACAGGCACTGTTCTATTTATAGTATATTACAAACCACTGAGCATCTTTGGCTGACGTCACTATGAAAGTGACATTTAACAAACTACACAAACTCTAACCTTTGCTAGACCTAAACACGGTTATATTAATTACATAGTAAAACTCTGTTGAATAACAACTACTAAGGTATCCTCTGTTGGTCTTCAGCAGACCTTTGCTTCAACAGCCTTTATGCTTTATTAGAGTTTAGCAGATCTATCCTTCCAGCAGAGCTTTGTCTTCAATAGATCTTGTGAACAGTCTTTAAGTATCAGCAGAGTTTAGAGCAACTGATCTTTATTAGTGATCAGATGTTGTAGATTGTTTTGGCTTTCAATCATATATTCTTTTATAGGGTTCAATAGATCCAACATGTCTTGAACATGATACCCAATAAGAAGAAACATGTAACGCCATACGAATTATAGACGGGAATTAAGCCATCATATAAATAGTTGTGAGTGTGGGGGTGTTTAGCCAAGGTGGTGGTGATTCCACCGAAACGCCTACTCAGAGGTCCCAAATAGTGGATTGTGTATTTATAGGATACACTTTTCCTGGTGGTCCATATCAGTTTCTTGTGCATAATTCTAAGAACCCTGGAATATGCACCGCATCATGGTTTGAACATTTGTTCCCATGCTTAGGTAAAGGTGAACCGAGTTTGTCTAAAACGGTTGAGGAAATTGTTCCAGAGGACAAGGTTGCAAATAATGAAACTTGAGAACAATCTAAGACTGAGGAAGTTAAATCAGAAAGAGTAAACGACAAAGGACTGAAAAATCCTTTGGCGCTGACTTTCTTACCTATATGGTAAAAGAGGAACCTTAAACGTACCAACAAGCGGTGAATTCCTCAGAAGGACCTTAGTAGAGGGAGGCCATCAAAAGTGAGATAGATTTTATCCTACAAAATCAAACCTGGGAACTAGTGGATCTTCCTCAAGGATATAAACCACTAGGATATCGATGGATCTTCAAGAAGAAGATGAAACTAGATGGGACCATCGATAAGTACAAGGCGATGTTGGTGATCAAAGGATAAAAACAAAGAGAAGGTTTAGATTGCTTTGATACATATCCGCCAGTTACGGGAATAACCTGCATCAGGTTGATGCTTTCCATTGCCGGCATTAGAAATTTGGAAGTTCACCAAATGGATGTGAAAACAGCTTTCTTGAATGGAAATCTAGAGGAAGAAATTTGCATGGAACAACCTAAAGGCTTCACAACCATTATGCAAGAAAAGAAAGTGTGTAAACTTGTAAAATCCCCTTGTATGGATTGAAACAAGCTCCAAGACAATGCACCAAAAGTTTGATCATGTCATGCTTAATGTTGGGTTCAAAATCAATGAATGTGACAAGTGTGTATATGTGAAGGATACATTAGATCGATATGTCATTTTGTGTCTATATGTAGATGATATGCTCATTGCTATAAGTGATGACAAAGTCATAAAGTCTACGAAGAACATGCTAAAAACAAGATTTGACATGAAAGACATGGGCCTTGCGGATGTGATTTGGGAGTTAAAATCACACGAACCCAAAGTGGACTTGTTTTAAGTCAATCCCAATATGTGGACAAACTTCTTGAGAAGTTTAATGCAAATGAATCTAATGTACCTAGAACTCCCATTGACACAAGTCAACATCTAGCCAAGAATAGAGGTGAACTTGATAACCAGTTGGAATACTCAAGAATTATTGGCAGCTTGATGTATCTTATAAGTTGTACTAGACCAGACTTAGCATATGCTGTGAGCAAGCTAAGTAGATACACAAGCAACCCAAGTTCAATTCATTGGAATTGTATAATTCGGTTGCTTTGTTACTTAAGATACACTCGGGAATATGGGTTGCATTATAACAGACATCCAGCAGTTACTGAAGGACACTGTGATGCAAATTGGATATCTGACACGAATGATTCCAGAGCAACAAGTGGGTATGTATTCACACTTGGAGGTGCAACTATATCATGGAAAGCATCGAAACAAATGGTTATTGCTAAATCCACGATAGAATCAGAGTTCATCGCTTTAGATAAAGCAGGTGAAGAGGCAGAATGGCTACGTCAATTTGTTGAGGATATACCAAGATGGCCTAAGCCGACATCGGCCATTTGTATACATTGTGATAGCCAATCGGTAATTGGCAGAGCTCGTAGCACAATGCATAATGGTAGAAACAAATATATCAAACGTAGACATAATACGATACGACAACTAATCTCTGCAGGAATTATCACTGTTGACTACGTGAGGTAAAAGGATAATATCGTGGATCCGCTAACAGAAGGCCTAAGTAGAGAGTTAGTTCAGAAGTCGTCAATGGGAATGGGATTGAAGCCATTGAAAATTAAAGTTCATATTGTATGAATTAGTATGGCCACTGTGAGGGATAACTCTACGTATATAAAAAAGGCAGTTTATTATAAAGCTTAGTAAACTTCCTAGTCCATTCCTAAAAGTGACAAGTGTGGGGCTAAGCCTATGACTTTTAATGATTCGACTAAGGTAACCATATATGGTGAGTCACCTATGAGAGAAAGAAGTGGGGTCGCTTCAAAAGGTATTGTTGGGGCACAATACTTAATGGCTTTCGCGGAAACAGGCTCATGTTCATGACCATAATGAACATAACTTATGAGGACTTGACTTTGTCAGGGGGTGTCTTGTATGAAGTGCATTGTTGTCTACACAAATGGTAGACGAGTTCAAAGACATCGATGTCCACTCAGAGCCAGTGGGCTAAATGCATTTATTGAGCGAAGGTTCAAATGGTAACACCTACCTATTGTATGCAAAACTCAACTGCTGAAATCTAATCGGAATAATGTTGTTTCTAAGATCGACCTCCATTCATGTGGGGGATTATTGGAAATTTAGGTGTGTGAATGAAAGTCTCAAAGTGGTAAATACTTTGTCTCACATTGGTGTGGGAACAAAGTGAGTGGTGATTTATAAGGTAAAACCTTTACCACTCCATTGTAGTCTTATGACATGTTTTACCACAAAACCTACCCCCGCGCGCAGGGGGGTGCAAAAATGAGTTTCTGAACTGGAACTTGTTTGGACTTGTGTGTGCCCACACGTCCTACGGACACGAATGCCGCTCCGAAAACCCGAGCACCCATGAGACTGTAATTCATTTCGTTTAATGATCATTATTTATTTTTCAGCTTTAACTGTTATGATTATTCGTTTAATGATCATCACTAACTTTTCAGTTTTAACCGATGCACTAATGTTCAGCAATTATTTGTTGCAATAATGATTAGAAATCAGTTATGGTTTTATGGCTATAATACCAGATCAAATGAATCTGTTTATACACACCAAAAAACAAACAATCACTCTCAATCTCCCTGCTGCAACATCATCTCTGGTTTCTTTTTAGGCAAGTAATTAAGTCCGGCAGTACGCTGCTGCTTCGAACCGACATACCCTGGGAACAGACCGCGAATCTGTTTAAGTGAATTTTGTCAAACATAAGTCCGGTTGAGTTTCCTATTACTGTTTTCTCTGTTTTTTTCCAGATTACTAACAATTATCTATATATCAGCCAAACTATATAAATTTTATTTTATATTAGTTATGTATATATCACCCAAACTATATAAATTTTATTTTAAATGAATTCACTATCATCAAATCGCTCGTATACTCGCTTAACCAAGAACTCGGGCATTCCCTGCATTAACCAGACCTCCTGGTTTTTACCAGGCGAGAGAGTGACACCGTCAAGCAAACTTCGTAACTTTATAAATTGGGCCATTTCAACGCCCCTGGTATTTCCCTACACCATGCCAAGCTCATGATTCGCCCTCCACCCTTTGCACCACTAAACGATCTTAAGCAATTCCAAAGCATACAATCTTGGAAACTTTTATACTAAACATAAGTTTTGACACGGAGGATGTTTCCAAAACATTGTTTCATAAATACCACAGTCAATCTTATGAATCGAGTTTAGAGGAACAATACCCGAATCATTAAGTTTCTTATAAGTCTTTAACATTCTCTACCACAGGCCATTTACTTTAAGAGATGAAGGCACACCCGCATAGTGGCGGATCTATAAAATTTTTATAGGGATAACGTTTTAAAAAAGGGTAACGAAATCGAAAAAACCTCATTTTTTTCCAAAATTTACACTACCACTAGTAGAAACGGAGGTAGTATACAAGCAGGGGTAGCACAATATACCCCTCAACTCCTTTATGTAGTGTAAAATTTTTAATTTTTTTCAGTTTTATATACTGCTGATAAAAAAAATTGGATACTTCTTAAATTTTAGGCTATATCCGCCAATGACTGCCGGAGCGTCAACGGGTAACGGAGGATACCTCTATTTATTAGCTATATCCACCCAGCACCCGCATCTTGTCCTTACAAAGAAGATATAATTATTCTATATACTAAAAACTAAAGTCGATGATAAATGCATCTCCCGAATTTGATAATTTCCTTCTTTTTGCTTTGACAGATTTTTTCTTTCTACTTGATAGTACACAACTTGAAACATGAGGTGCAAACAACTAAAACTTGTATTCAAAAGTTACACATCATACCACCTCTAAAAAGTACAAGATAACCCTTTCACGTTCACATATGTTTTTTTCTTTTAATTATTTTGACCACTGACACATCGAAATGCATGTGGCACGCTTATAACATTTTCTTTATATTTTCAACGACGAATTTGTTGCTTCTTATGAGACTTAAATCTAAAATCTCACACTTACGTATTTTAAAAAGTTTTGTTTTGTCACTGGACCACCAATCCTATTGGTCTCTCTTTTTTGGTTGTTTGTATATAACTTTTAAAAACTTTTATAGAATTATAAAAAATATACCATTGTATCGTGCTTATTTATATCTACGTTTTGATATAGGTTTAATTCAAAACTGAGATTTACGTGATAATGTAGCAGTTTGTAAAGCACAAATGTACAAGTCGTTAAAAAGAACATTTAAAATGTTGTTTTTTCTTTATTTTTTATCCGTACACTTTTACATTATATGGATGTGTTTTTGTCTTCTTATTTGTCGCTAGTAGACCGAACGTTTTGGACGGATTATTATAAGTAACTCATGTGTTAACTTATATAATATGCTATAAAATTGACATTATGGACCTTTAAAGCTTACGTTCTAACCACCTTTAATTTACTTAAAACATGAATTATACTGTGACAACCCACGATAGAAAAATTGCTAGTGTTCACCAAAATAGCACCCGACTCATTTGCAAACCTCCACCTTTATTATTCGAAGCCTTCCAAAGATTCAAGGCCTATGCCGCCTTTATTATTCGAAACTAATACCAACTTCTAGGGAGTCCAATGCATTTTCTAAACACTTCAATCCCATAAAAAAAAATCTCAGACCAAATCTGTTCCAAAACCTTCAAACACCCATTGGAACAAGAAATTAAAAAAAAATATTGTTATAAGTTCTGTTTAAACGTAATGGAAAACATGAATAAAATATCCGTGACGGCAGACAGGCCAGCAAAGAATCCAGTCAGAGACGCAGCCATGGAGTTCGACATATTAGTCAATGTGATATGGTTCCTTCTTAGGGTGTAATATTATGATGGTGATAACCGAACTAGGATGAATTTGGTTATGGTTATGGAGAGAGAGGTAGGGCGATAATGATGATGATGTTATGAGTAAAAGTGTCTAACCCTAAACCTCTCTAATCATCTCCTTATATATACACCCTGAAGGAAACCCTAATTAGTTAATAAGGGTAATATGGTCCATCAACAATTACCAACTAATATGTAACAGGATTAATATATTTTGATCTAATATAATATAAATGATTATAATGGCTACTTGATTAAATATTATAAATATAATATATTTAATCTTACATTCTTCCACTTAGCCGAGTAATCATTTATTATGAGTATTAGATTAATTTGATCAAAGTTAATACTCATTTTAGCTTTAAACCAAGAACCGTAGCAGAGTAATACAGCCGTTGAATCATCATTCGACTCAGGACCCCCCATTAGTCATACTACAGCCTCAACTTAAAACCTAACAGTTATGATCAAAATATGTAAGTAAGCCCTTTAGCGATTTGAGTTGTATTTATATTTGTCTATATGTCATTATACCGCAGAACATATGTTAGAGACATACAAAATCAAACTGAGGAAATTTCATTAATTAAAACATAAGTACAATATGCTATTATATAAGGTCTTTAGTAAATCCATATTTGAAACATGTTCTTCAAAAACTTTAGGTGGGAGACCTTCTGTAACTCCTCGTATTTCTGTATTCTTATTTTTAGAAGTTCGTACTCGCATTCTATTTTTTAGAAACCTTACATTCGTATTTCAATTTCAGTCTCACAATTCGTGGCGTTAATCATAATGGAATTCATTTTTATACATATATGTGTTACTTTTCATATTTGTATTATGTAGCAATCATTCTTTAAATGCATGTTTATACGCAAAACAAGACTTAAAATACACTTTGGATACCTAAAAACAAGTTAAAATGCAAGAAACGGCATAAATAACCTATTTACAAAGTGCAGGGACTAAAAGTAAGCAAAACCAAAAGCTTTTCCACCTCCTTTCTCCTCCAATCACCTTTAGCCAATTAGATTTCACCATTTTCCACCTCTTTTCTCCTCCAATCATCTTTCACCCTTCTTTAGCCAATTAGATTTCACCATTTTCCACCTCTTTTGTCTTCCAATCACCTTCCACCTTCATTTAAATCCAAGCCACTTAACCCTCTTATAAATACCAACCCTAACACCTTCCAAACACTTCACCACCTCAAATCACTTCCAAACTCTCTCAAATCTCCAAGATTTTCAACTTTGGGCAAAAAGTTCAAGAACCAAAATTGGTAACTTTGGTATTTCATCAAATCAAGACTCATCAAACCCACTAAGTGAAAATTTCTTCGCAAACGATGAGTACACTCGAACACCCTTTTTACGCTTTACACTTTTGGGTGCAATATGTTAACCTATCAAAAATACACACAATCACACTTATACTTTTATGCAAACATACAAACAATCCATCATACATGCTATAGTTATGTGATACACGATTCGTATACTTGGAACATTTTATGTGATGTTATCTGTTATTAATTTGTTTAAAGCCTCCCCCATACATGTATTGCGCTATAGGAGTAACGCACCGCCCGTATTCTTGAGATCATGTTAAGAGTATTCTATTTTTGCGGTGACGCACGAGGATTCAGTTGTAGATCGAATGCCATGTTTACACTAATCTAGTATGCTAGCTTAACATGTGGATTTGTTTAAACGATTTATTACTTATGCTATAGTTAAACTTGTGTACTCGCCAATGCTTTTGTGTTGAACTATACTTTTAACATGTTGCAGGTTAAGGATGTTGAACATGACGAAAACTTATTAGGGACGACATAGAAACGCATCTAGAATGCTAGGGTTTATGTTATAATATTGTTGAACTTGTTGTATTTGGATTTATGTTGTAATTGACTATTTGATCAATGAAATGAAACGGTTTTAATTTAATATTGTTACAAATAGTGTTATGATGTCTCGAGCAATCTATTTACGTCCGCCCCGATGATTCCCCCATCGCTTGGGGTGTGACACCTTTAGTCATCGGATCTGCAAGCATATTTTTAGTACTAATATACTCAATACAAATATTATTTTCCTCAACTCGTTCACGTACAAACAAGTACTTTGTATCGAGATATAAACCAGCTCCATTCGAACTGTTAGTTCGAGAAACTAACGGCAGTTGAGTTATCACAGTAAAGCTTCAATGGTCTAGAATGGAATTAACAATTTTGAGTCCACTGATCAGATTTCTAAGCAACATTCCATGACAGGTTGCGTTATAAACAACAATGTATTCTGCCATCATTGTGGAAGTTGAAGTTAACTGTTGTTTATGACTCTTCCACGAGATAGGTCCGCCTGCTAACATAAAAATATAGCCCGAAGTGAATTTCTTGTCATCTTTGCACTTGCAAAGTCAGAATCAGAATAGCCTACTACTTCTAAATGATCACTTTGTAACATTCGTGTTAAAACGGGTTTCAAAACCCGCTCCATTTAAAAATCAAATATTTATTCGAAGTTCGTCGCATATTTGTTTAGTAGTATTATCTAATTTAATAATTATAGTCAATGAATAATTAAGACAAAATAATAATAATAACAATAATAATAATTGATCAAGTAATTTAGATTTAATAAAAAATATATATATAAAATGAAAATTTTAACTTAGTTAATAATTCAATGGACTAAATATGTATTTCTACTAAACTAAGTTCAGGGGCTTTTATGCTATTTTCAAAAAGAAAAAGAATAAAAAAAAACGGGCAGCGCCCGGACCGAACCCGGGTCACCCGCCTCCATCACACACGCATAAACCAGTCGGCAACCAAGCCTCATTCGGTTTATTTTAGAATCCAGTAATATATGTATACACGTTTAAATTGATAAAGATTTCAAAAATACCGCTCAAAATGTTTAGTGGCTGCAATTTCAAACAAAAAAAAAACACATTCATTATCAGTTACCAAATCATGCTTTAACTTAAATTCAGTTATCAATCATGCTCGGATTCAAAGGAAATCGGTTATTAATCATAGAAGGAATCGAAACTGAAAACTTTAAAACCTCAATTTTGAAGTTGAAATCGGTTACGAATCATCTGATCTATAAATACGAATCATCTCGCTCACCAAACGATCACTCAAAAGCTTATCTGTTCAAACATTCTGCTGCCGGAAATAATTGTTCTGTGTCGCCGGAACTACTCGCCGGAAAACGGGAACCGTCGTCCGATCGGTACATTCTTATTTAAAAATTTTATAATTTGTTTTCTTCCATGTTCAACATTTGATTCATGCAACAACAACATCATTTTATCCAACAAAATTGAAGTCTGAACTGGGTTTAATGGGGAGAGGAAGATGAAGATAATCAGAGTATATATTTTTACAATATATATATATATTTAATCGTGGGTTTTTAAATGGGTTAGACACATAGTCCAGTGGTGGACTGTGTGCAATTTTAAAACATTGGTCATGAGTTCGATTCGCGTATGTGTCCGGTTCCAACGCCATTAAAATGTTTTTTTTTAAAACTAAGCAGAACTCTCACAGTTGATTGTTAAATCTAATATAAATCATATAATAGATGGGTTAGACACCCAGCCTAACTGGTTGGGCTGGGTGCCAAACAAATCGAAGGCACAGTTCGATCCCCGCTATGCCAGCCGGTCAGATGATATTTGAAACCTTTTTAATTAAATAATTTCTGAATAATCTAAATAGTATATAAATATAATTAAAATCAGAAATATTTCGGGTTAGACACGTAGCTCAGTTGGTAGAGCTGCGTGCACGTATACGAGAGGTCACGAGTTCGAACCTCACTCAGCGCATAGAAAACACAGTCTGACCGGTCAAGACCCGGTCAACGGTCAAGGTCAAAAAGTCAACCTTTTTATTTCTTTTTTATTTATTTATTTAATTGAAAAATTAATTAAAAATACTTAAAAATAAGATTTTTAAAGTTAGAAAATTTCCTTAAACTCACAAAAATAAATCTAACAATCCCATTAAGAGCACTAATTAAAAATATTAATCTCAAATAAAATTTATTTATTTACCGAATTATTTCGTTATTATTTAGGTTAGTTTTTCCCTCGTCGGTTGAATCATAATATTCGTGCGCATTCATCGTCATCAAGGAACGCACCCACGATGAGTGAATCCTTACAAATTCCCCTTTTTATTCATGTTTTGGGTGTATCATGTGTCGCTTTAATTATTTCGTTTATTCAAACTTGTGCTATTACCATTATATGACCTAAACTTATGATGTAAATATTGTTTGTTGTGATGCGTGTTTACACTTTGTCAAGTTGGTGCAAATCATTCATTAGGCCCATCAATTCCTCGTGGGAGACGAGTTGAACATCGCGTGCCTCATTAGATCGGCTCCGTTTGATTGAGCCTTGATCTCATTGTTCATCATTTGGTGTGTGTGCTTGTGCATTAATTGATATTATGTGTTTTGTGATATTTACATTTACGTTTACTCGTATGTGGTTATGCACCTTATTATAACCAATATAATAAATTCGTTCAAATGTTTTTCATAAGATTCACTCGCCAACTTTTGTTGACCCCAAAAACCATATTTTTACACATGATACAGGTGATCCAGTTGAGAAAAGAAACACGTAGGATGGCATAGAAGAATAAACAAGTTAATGCTTTGGAATGGACATTTAGTTTAGTTTCCCTTTGTAATTGTATGATTTTTTGTTTAATACTTTAGTTTGTAATGAAAGTGTATTTGAACATGTTATGCTTGTATGTCTATTGTAACTTCTTCTTTAAAGAGAAATAATAAATATGGAAATTTTGTAGTAAATGTCATGAGCTTTGATAAAAACCCAATCATGCCCCGACTACCATTTCCGCTGCGGGTCAGGGTGTGACAGATTGGTATCAGAGCTTTTGACTATAGGGATATAGGATAGGTTATTAGACCCTTAGAGCCTATACTATAGTTGATTAGATTTTAATTGTTTATGTGGTTACATGCAAACTCATGATGTTTATTTGTTTCGTATTTATTACACACACAAATGCATGCAAACACCTTCACTATCATTTTGTGTGATACTTAATGAGTTATACTTATTGTCAAACATAACAAGCTTACATATACATTCATCACACATATTTCAATGTTCACATATTCAAATCATCCTCATATTTCCTTTATTCAAGATTTTGTCGCATTTTTCGTTTTTCAATCTCATCAAAGTGAGTTCTACGACGGGCATGTAGTAACTGTAAGGGTACAAGTACCGGTAGTCGGAACGTCCTGTCTGGGTTGGCATTCGTATAAATCCAATATAACGGACCAGTTTGCCTACCTGGGGACTAACGATGAGAGTACGAAGGACCTATTAGGCCAAAGCATGCCACACCAAACTTCATTCGAACTAACCCTACTTTGAGTTGTCATTGTGTCCATACCAGGACACCCTCCGACCTTATACTTACTGTCATGTTTTACGATTTTCATTCGGGTGGCGCAAGTGTTAATAGCCAACACCAATATGAACCCTACCAAAGCCCAGTAGTCATGGGGGCCCACATGACTACCAAGTCCAAGTAAGGGGACATATGGAAGCCCAAACATGAGCAAAGCCCAAGACATTCTATGGATGTAGTAGGTTTATTTTATTCATTTGTTTTTGTGAATGTTCATTTCTAAATACGACACATGACACCTAAAACGTCAAACTCATACTCTCGATACGTATTCCTTGTAGATGTCTTCTAGTCTCTCTCGTAGAAGTATGAGAGCAGGAAAATCCCGCGAACGCATGGCTGCCCAAATCGCTCAACAAATGGCTCCGTAATACCCAACATCGTAATTCAAGTACAACAGGCCCTTACCGCTAATCCCGTCAACCCAATCAACCAAGAAGATCAAAACATTGTCAATCATCCCCCAAAAGCCACTAAATGCACCTTCAAGCATTTCAAATCCTGCGATCCTCCAAAATACGAAGGGACTGAAGGTGTCACCGCTCTCCTCCATTAGTTTGAGGAAATGGAAAACACTTTTCTCAATTGCGACTGCCCGATGATCGCAAGGTGCGATATGCTACCAGTCATTTGTTTGGAGTAGCACTTACATGGTGGAATACAGGGAAGGACCAAGCGAGGTGCTGAAAATGCTATGACTTTGACTTGGGAAGAGTTGAGGGAAATCATGACAAGACGTTTCTTTCCAAGAAGCGAAATCAAGAAACTAGAAGACGAGTTCTACTCTTTGAAACAAAAGGAGGGCGACCACACCACATACAACAAGAGATTCCTTGAGTTGAATCAGATGATCCCTAACTTGTTTACTCCCCTCTACCGTTTGATCGAGCACTACATTCGAGGTCTTCCTTCAAAAGTTCAAGACCCTGTAATAAGTACCACACCTGCAACTTGGAAGCAGCAATGGAGTTGGCTACAGAGCTCACCGAAAACCGCATACGGAATAAAGATTTCAAGGAGGAGAAGAAGAAGGATAAAGCATCAACCGAAACCTCAAACCCAACCCAAACCGAATCCCCTCCTCAAACCACTCCTAAGAGAAAACGAGATGGGCAAAATTTCGCTATCACCCAAGGCAATCAACCAGCTTCACAAGCCGTACCCCTCCAAGTTGTCCCAATCACTCAAGTAGCACCCAACTCTACTTACCCAAATAAGAAACCTTACATTGGACCTCACCCTCAATGCAACACCTGTTTTTATCACCATCCATCTACCGTACCTTGTCGACTGTGTGCAAATTGTGGGCGTTATGGTCATTGGAGCAAAACTTGTCGTGCCCCTCAAAACCAAGCCTCGCCCTCTACTCAAAACATGATCCAAACATATCAACAACCCCAATACCCCATGTTTCCATATATTCGAGCTTGTTTTAACTGTGGCGACCCTACCCATTTTAGAAACACGTGCCCTCGATTGGTTAACATCATAAACGCCCAAGCTCAAGCAAACCCAGTTAACCAAGCAAATCAAGCAAACTCAGCTCTACCACCAGCAAGAGGAAGAGCTTACAACATCAACGTCAATCCTATTGAAGATAAAAACGGCCCAAACGAACAACCCAACTAGCCTTACCTCACCAAGAATCAAGACTCAACTCCAACCGTCTAGTTTTAATGTTTTCTTTATGTTATCTCAATCTTTACGTATCCCAGTTATAAATTGGAAATTTATGTATCCAAGAATTTTAATGCAAATTGATATTTCAGTTTTGTTCTATACTCATTGATTTAACATTCATATCATCATACATCTCGACGTATCTCGATCTCATCATTTAAAGAAGTTGGGTTGTGTCTCACTTTTTCATAGACCGACCCCTTCATCATAACAAACGAGAGAGGTACTGCATCATTCAGTCCTGTATCCTTTCAGAATTGAAACTCAAGCCTTGGCTGTTGTGATTGTTTTGTAAATTTTAGAGTCACATAGAACTAATCATAACTTACTGACAAAGCCAATGAAAATTTGACAAGAATATGGTGGATATCGCTGGTACTTCCTATATATAAGTATTTTTGTCAAAGTATCAACAGCATTGTCAGGCAGTTATGAGAAGTTCCGTGTAGGTTTTTAATATAAAACCTTATATTTTCAAACGTATCAATCCTCTCAAAACTCTTATGCATGTGATCATATCCAGTCAACAACTCTGGGTATCGATGTTTCTTATCTTTAGACATCAAAAAGCGATTCCTGTAGCAGGATATTCAACCCTTACTAGGAACGTTACCGCCTCAAATAAAACTTAAACTCTCACCCTTTTCTAATTATGTAATTGTCAAAAATTAAAACACACACCCTTCAAGTCAAACATACCACTACTATCTAAATTTCGGGACGAAATTTCTAAAAGTAGGGGATACTGTAACATTCGTCGTAAAACGGGTTTCAAAACCCGCTCCATTTAAAATCAAATATTTATTCGAAGTTCGTCGCATATTTGTTTAGTAGTATTATCTAATTTAATAATTATAGTCAATGAATAATTATGACGAAAATAATAATAATAACAATAATATAATTAATCAAGTAATTTAGATTTAATAAAAAAAATATATATATAAAATGAAAATTTTAACTTAGTTAATAATTCAAGGGACTAAATATGTATTTCTACTAAACTAAGTTCAGGGGCTTTTATGCTATTTTCAAAAAGAAAAAGAATCAAAAAAACGGGCAGCGCCCGGACTCGAACCCGGGTCACCCGCCTCCATCACACACGCATAAACCAGTCGGCAACCAAGCCTCATTCGGTTTATTTTAGAATCCAGTAATATATGTATACACGTTTAAATTGATAGAATTTCAAAAATGCCTGCTCAAAATGTTCAGTGGCTGCAATTTCAAACAAAAAAAAAACTCATTCATTATCAGTTACCAATATCATGCTTTAACTCAAATTCAGTTATCAATCATGCTCGGATTCAAAGGAAATCGGTTATTAATCATAAGAATCGAAACTGAAAACTTTAAAACCTCAATTTTGAAGGTGAAATCGTTACGAATCATCTGATCTATAAATACTGAAACATCTCGCTCACCAAACGATCACTCAAAAGCTTTTTGTTCAAACACTCTGCTGCCGGAAATAATTGTTCTGTGTCGCCGGAACTACTCGCCGGAAAACGGGACCGTCGTCCGATCGGTACATTCTTATTTAAAAATTTTATAATTTGTTTTCTTCCATGTTCAACCTTTGATTCATGCAACAACATCATTTTATCCAACAAAATTGAAGTTCTGAACTGGGTTTAATGGGGATGAGGAAGATGAAGATAATCATAGTATATATATATATATATATATATTTAATCGTGGGTTTTTAAATGGGTTAGACACACAGTCCAGTGGTGGACTGTGTGCAATTTTAAAACACTGGTCATGAGTTCGATTCGCGTATGTGTCCGGTTCCAACTCCATTAAAATTTTTTTTAAAAACTAAGCAGAACTCTCACAGTTGATTGTTAAATCTAATATAAATCATATAATAGATGGGTTAGACACCCAGCCCAACTGGTTGGGCTGGGTGCCAAACAAATCGAAGGCAAAGGTTCGATCCCCGCTATGCCAGCCGGTCAGATGATATTTGAAACCTTTTTAATTGAATAATTTTTGAATAATCTAAATAGTATATAAATATAATTAAAATCAGAAATATTTCGGGTTAGACACGTAGCTCAGTTGGTAGAGCTGGTGCACGTATACGAGAGGTCACGAGTTCAACCTCACTCGGCGCATAGAAAACACAGTCTGACCGGTCAAGACCCCGGTCAACGGTCAACGATCAAAAAGCAACTTTTTATTTCTTTTTTATTCATTTATTTAATTGAAAAATTAATTAAAAATAATTAAAAATAAGATTTTTAAAGTTAGAAAATTTCCTTTAAACTCACAAAAATAAATCTAACAATCCCATTAAGAGCACTAATTAAAAATATTAATCTCAAATAAAATTTATTTATTTACCGAATCATTTCGTTATTATTTAGGTTAGTTTTTCCCTCGTCGGTTGAATCATAATATTCGTGCGCATTCATCGTCATCAAGGAACGCACCCACGGTGAGTGAATCCTTACAAATTCCCCTTTTTATTCATGTTTTGGGTGTATCATGTGTCGCTTTAATTATTCGTTATTCAAACTTGTGCTATTACCATTATATGACCTAAACTTATGATGTAAATATTGTTTGTTGTGATGCGTGTTTACACTTTGTCAAGTTGCGTGCAAATCATTCATTAGGCCCATCAGTTCCTCGTGGGAGACAAGTTGAACATCGCGTGCCTCATTAGATCGGCTCCGTTTGATTGAGCCTTGATCTCATTGTTCATCATTTGGTGTGTGTGCTTGTGCATTAATTGATATTATGTGTTTTGTGATTAAATTTACATTTACGTTTACTCGTATGTGGTTATGCACATTTTTATAACCAATATAATAAATTCGTTCAAATGTTTTTCATAAGATTCACTCGCCAACTTTTGTTGACCCCAAAAACCCTATTTTTACACATGATACGAGAGATCCAGTTGAGAAAAGAAACACGTAGGATGGCATAGAAGAATAAACAAGTTAATGCTTTGGAATGGACAATTTAGTTTAGTTTCCCTTTGTAATTGTATGATTTTTTGTTTAATACTTTAGTTTGTAATGAAAGTGTATTTGAACATGTTATGCTTGTATGTCTATTGTAACTTCTTCTTTAAAGAGAAATAATAAATATGAAACTTTATAGTAAATGTCATGAGCTTTGATGAAAACCCAATCATGCCCCGACTACCATTTCCGCTGCGGGTCAGGGTGTGACACACTTCTTCTATAAGTCAGTTTATAGTCTTTCGTCCCTTGTAGATATCTAAGTACTTTCTTAGCTGCTTTCTAGTGATCTAGGCCCGGATTAGTCTTATAACGGCCTAGCATTCCAGCAATATAAGCGATATCTGGGTGAGTACAGACTTGAGCATACATCAGGTTCCCGACTACTGACGCGTAAGGTATCTGGCACATCTGCTCCTTTTCAACCTCTGTTGTCGGAAATTCGAATGAACCGAGCACATCTCCCTTAAACTACTGGAGCGACTGAGGGTTTGCACTGTTGCATGTTATAACGTGTAAGGACACGATCTATATAAGCCTTTTGGGACAATCCTAAGATCCTTTTGTGTCTGTCTCGGTGAATTTCGATGCCAATGACATAAGAAGCATCTCCGAGTTCCTTCATGTCGAAGTTATGCGAGAGTAATCGCTTCGACTCATGCAACATGTCTAAACTATTACTTGCCAATAGAATATCATCTACGTAAAGGACAAGTGTAGTAAAGTTGCTCCCACTCATCTTGAGGTAGGTGCATTGATCCACTTGATTCTTTATAAAACCTTGTTTCTTCATGAGTTCATCAAACTTAAGGTATCATTGACGTGATGCTTGTTTTAACCCGTAAATGGATTTCTTCAACTTACAGACTAGATGCTCCTGACCTTTAGGTTTAAAGCCTTCAGGTTGTGTCATGTAAACATCTTCATCTAAATCACCATTAAGGAAAGCAGTTTTAACGTCCATCTGATCCAGCTCTAAATCAAAATGAGCTACTAAGGCCATAACGATCCTTAATGAATCTTTACAAGAGACATGTGAAAACATCTCTTGATAATCAATCCCCTCTTTCTGAGTGTAGCCCTTTGCAACCAATCTCACTTTATAGCGTTCAACGTTCCCATTCGGATCTAGTTTTGTTTTGAATACCCATTTACATCCTACTGGTTTGACACCGTTGGGTAATTCTACCAAATCCCAAACGTCATTTTTCGTCATGGATTCAAGCCCATCATTCATTGCTTTATTCCATTCAGAAGACTGATGTAACATTTGTCAAAAACGGGTTTCCAAAACCCGCTCCGTTTTGTAATCGAATATCAAGTTATAAATGTCACGTTTTATATTTTTGGTTGTTTTGATTTTTAATGATGCATAATTAATAAACAAACTAAACTATAAAAATTATATTTGATAAAAAGTGAAAACAAAATAAATAAAAATAAAAAGTTGCTGCCGGGACTCGAACCCGGGTCAGCCGGTTCACAGTTTCAATGACTTAACACACACACACATCACCACTCCGCCACTTGTTGTTTTCTGTTATCTCTAGGAAACAAATAAGATTTATACACAAACTCGGTTAAACCGGTTGCGCCAACTGAGAAACGGAAATCGGCAATTCAATCGTCAAATCGTTTGATTACTCGCACATTCACGTTTATAACCGATAAACCGATGATTATAATCAATTCGGAAGTGATTGAACATCAAATTTTCATTATTACCGGTTTTTATAACCGAAAAGAATCAAGTCCAGATTACTTCAATCCTAGACCTCTCTCGCGACTCAGAAACATCATACCAACATTCCATTTCACTTTCGTCACACTTTCAGTTCGTCAGAACGCTTAAATCAACTCGCCGGAATTTTCTGCAAGACTCGCCGGAAAACCGTATTCATCCTCAAACGGTAAATCTTTCAATAACATTGTAGTTAAACAACTGTTAGGCTATTTCTAACTTAAACCTTTCAATTGAAATCGAATTCAGGCACTGTATTCAGCTAATTTCAGTTCGCCGGAAAAATCCTGAAAATCTCTATATTCATCTGAGAATCGGTAAGGGCATTCAAACCCTCTGTTAACATTTGCTGATCACTTCAATTTCACGATTAGCTAATAAAAACGGTTAATTGTCTTGTTCAGTTGAAGAGCATAAAAACAGGGACCGACACATTGCCGGAATTCTGAAATAAACCGTTCATCGGTATGTTCATCTCTAATTACCGTCTCTGCCATTTCATTTTAGCCTTAAGAATGTTTGTTAATCGTAAAAACAAGAAACGGATTAGTGAATCAGTTGACTGTAATTTGAATAAAGAAGACGAAGTTAGTTAAGTTATAAGATTATTTAAAACCAGTAAAATGAACGGGTTAGACACACAGTCCAGCGGTGGACTGTGTGCAAAATACACACGCATGTCCCGAGTTCGATCCCTGATACACGCACTCCTTATGTAATAAGATGCCTTTTTGTTTAAAACTAAACCGGGTTAACTCTGTTAGTTGTTAAGTATTATAAAAACCGAGATAATAACCAGGTTAGACACACAGTCCAGCGGTGGACTGTGTGCAACGCTATGTCGCACGTCACGAGTTCGAAACCCGCTACTGGCACCGGTTTTTTAGGATTAAAATGTTTTTGAAATTAAAAGAATTTTGATTAAACCGAATTAGTATATAAATATAATTAAAAACAAGATTATTTCGG
The DNA here is from genome assembly GCA_947069175.1 of Scalesia atractyloides. NCBI lineage: Eukaryota > Viridiplantae > Streptophyta > Magnoliopsida > Asterales > Asteraceae > Scalesia > Scalesia atractyloides. The sequence goes on from CAMTDV010000013.1 coordinate 26,285,507, forward strand.
GTTAGACACGTAGCTCAGTTGGTAGAGCTGCGTGCACGCGTACGGGAGGTCTCGGGTTCGAGCCTCACCTGGCGCAAACAATTCCACTGACCGAACCGGTCAACAAGTCAACAAGTCAACGGTCAACGCAAAATAAACAGTTTTTTATATTTTTATTTATTTAATTTAATTTAAAAATCAATTAAAAATACTTAAAAATAACATGTTTAAAGATAGAAAGTAGCCTTAAACTCACAAAAATATATCTAAAAATTTCATTAAAATCCTTAATAAAATCCACTCATTTAATATATTTTTCCGTTATTATTTAGGTTAGTATTACTCGTTGTTCCGCTCATCCAACTCGTGCGTATCTCATCATCTCCATTCAAACGCACCCAATGTGAGTGAATCTTTACAAATTCCCCGTTTAATCACGTTTTGGGGTGTATCATTTGTCTTGTTATATATATTATATTTAAACCATTGTGCATACATCATATCATGAACATGTGTATTTAGTTTGTTTCAATTGTTGTGTGGTTATTGTTGGATGCTTATAATTTATTTCAGTAAATGCAATTTCATAGGCCGCCGCTCCCCATTACATTATGAGCGTTGAGCATGTTCCCCATTTCATTATGAGCGTGAACCTGGCGTGCCCACATACGATCGGCTCCGTTTGATTGAGCCTTGATCGCACAGACATTTTCATTTTCAGTACATGCAATACGATCGGCTCCGTTTGATTGAGCCTTGATCGCACAGTTTCATTTATGTTATTTATCGTATGATGTTGATATGTTTATGTATGCTATCATATGTTATTGTATGTTATAGTTGTGATTGCTATTTTCCACCGCTTGATTATTTACATTTGCTCATTATGATTATCCACAATTTTTCAATGATAAACTAACAAGTAAATCAATAATAAATGTTTATCTAACAAGGTTCACTCGCCAACTTATGTTGACCCAAAAACCCCTATTTTTACACATGATACATGTGAACCAGCAGCAGCCAGAAACACATAGGATTGGACTAGAAGAATAAAATGATTTAGAGTTGACAATAGTTATGTTTGGTTTATTTTCTTTGTATTGTATGGACATGTTTGGATATTTGGAAATGTAACTTTGACTTTAATAAATATGAAACATATTAGTAAATATCATGAGCTTTGCTGATAACCCAATTATGCCCCGACTCTTATTCCGCTGCGGGTCGGGGTGTGACAGATTGGTATCAGAGCCATGACTATAGGGATATAGGATAGGTTATTAGACCCTTAGAGCCTATACTATAGTTGATTAGAAACTTATAAGATTTTTGTGTGTTACATGCCAAATTTCATGATGTTTATATGTTTTATGTTAAATGTTACATTCAATATTATGCAAGCATGTTCATAAGTATGTATTATCATATAATGCCTATCATGAATCATATACTCATAACATATCACATCCATGAAAGCACACACCACATCATGATTGCTTTTACAATGATTTTTGTGTTTTCAAATCTCATCAAAGTGAGTTCTCATGACGGGCATGTAGTAACTGGAAGGGTACCAGTACCGGTAGTCGGAACGTCCTGTCTAGGCTGGCATTCGTATAAATCCAAAATAAAGGACCAGTTTGCCTACCTGGGGACTAACGATGAGAGTACGAAGTACCTATTAGGCCAAAGCATGCTATACCAAACGTCGTGTGAGCTAACCCCACTTTGAGTTGTCATTGTGTCTACACCTGGACACGTTCCGACCAAACATCTCATGAACATATTTTGTGGTTTGCATTCGGGTGATGCGAGTGTTAAATTGCCAATACTAATGTGAATCCTACCAAGCCAATAGCCATGGGGGCCCACATGACTATATAGGTGAAGGTATGGGGGACATTTGAGGCCCAACATGAGCAAACCCAAGACATCCTATGGATGTAGTTGCATTATTGATATTTATGTTATTTTCATTTTCTTAAAGACACATGACACCTAAAAAGACACCATAAACTCACAATCTTCTCATGTATGTTCCTGTAGATGTCGTCCAGACAACAACGAAGGGGTAAAAGATCAGGAAGGTCTCAGGAACGCTTGGCCACACAAATCGCGAAACAAATGGCCACGATACTGCCTGACATTGTGGTCCAAGTACAACAAGCCCTCGCTACAAATCCTACTAACCCTCCTCAACAACATGACCAGAACATCGACAACCCTCCTACCAGCAAGTGCTCTTACAAACATTTCAAATCTTGTGATCCTCCTAAATTTGAGGGGACCAAAGGTGTCACTGCTCTCCTCCACTGATTCGAGGAAATGGAAAACACCTTCCTCAATTGCGATTGTCCTGAGGATCGCAAGGTTCGATACGCCATCGGGAGACTATTTGGGGTAGCTCTCACTTGGTGGAATACTGAGAAAGGGAAGAGGGGAACTGAAGATGCAATGGCCTTAACTTGGGAGGAGTTAAGGGAAATCATGACTAGGCGTTTCTGTCCTAGGAGTGAAATTAAAAGTTGGAGGATGAATTTCATGCTCTAAAGCAGAAGGAGGGAGACCATACCACTTATAATAAGAGGTTCTTGGAGTTGAACCAAATGGTACCAAATTTGTTCACCCCAACTTATCGTCTGATTGAGCATTATATTCGGGGACTTCCCTCGAAAATTCAAGATTCAGTCCTCAGCACTTCACCGGTAACACTTGAAGCTGCTATGGAGCTAGCAACTGAACTGACCGAGAACCGAATTCGCAACGGGAAGTTCAAAGAAGAGAAAAAGAAAGCCCCTGTTGAGGGTCAAACTTCGAACCATCCTATCTCTTCCTCTAAGTTTGCTAACAAGAGGAAGCGCAACACCAGAAATTTCGCTGTTACTCAAGCCAACTCCCCTATCCCTGCTGCACCCATTACCCAGGTTGCCCCTTCACCCGCACCATACAGAAGACCCTACACTGGCCCGTTACCAAAATGTAACCGTTGCCAATTTCACCATTCTCCTGAACATCCATGTCAATATTGCACCGGCTGCGGTCGCGCAGGTCATACTGTTCAAACCTGCCGCATGCCTCAGCGAACGAACCGCCATCAACCTTCAACCCAAACCCACCAACAAATAATGGGCCAAGCCCAACAACCCCTACTATTACCACCCACCCAACACCTAGCCCAAACATATTACCAACCCAATTATCCTATGGGCCAACCTATGCGGGCTTGCTACAATTGCGGAGACCCAAGCCATTTCAGAAACACTTGTCCAAGGTTGGTAAACATTATTCATGCTCAAGCTCAAGCCAACCCAGTGAATCAAGCGAACCAAGCTCCTCCACCTACAAGAGGAAGAGCTTTCAATATCAACGCTAATCAGGCTAAGGCCGACGGCAATGTGGTTAACGGTACGTTCCTTATAAATGGTAGATATGCATCTATGTTATTTGATACTGGTACGGATAGAAGTTTTGTGTCTTTAGAATTTGAACCTATCTTAAACCAAAATCGGGATAAGCTCATGGAATCCATAACGGTAGAAGTTGCTGACGGGAAACCAGTTTCATTAAGCACTATTATACGCAACTGTACACTCACCCTAAACGACCACGATTTCTCAGTCGACCTTATTCCTATGAAGCTGGGAAGTTTTGATATCATAATTGGTATGGACTGGCTCAGTCAACATCAGGCAGAAGTTGTATGTCGCGAAAAAATTATACGTATTCCTCTTTCAAACGGTCAGACTCTTCGAATCTTTGGAGAAACCTCGTCAAAAGGGCTCAGCTTAATGTCTTGTCTTCAAGCTCAAAAATACCTTCGCAAAAATTATGTCGCGTTTTTAGCTCATATCATCAAAAGGGGGACCATGGAGAAGAAACTCGAAGATATTCCAGTAGTAAAAGATTTCCCACAAGTTTTTCCTGATGACATTTCAGGACTTCCTCCAGTTAGAGACATCGAATTCCGTATTGATCTTATACCTGGTGCTACGCCAGTTGCAAAGTCTCCTTATAGGTTAGCCCCCTCTGAAATGCAAGAGCTAGCCAGTCAATTACAAGAGTTGACTGACAAGGGATTCATACGTCCTAGCTCATCGCCTTGGGGTGCACCTGTCCTTTTTGTAAAGAAGAAATATGGATCGTTTCGTATGTGCATCGACTACAGAGAGCTCAACAAATTAACGATCAAGAATCGCTATCCTTTACCACGCATTGATGACCTTCTTGACCAACTTCAAGGTGCCAATTGCTTTTCAAAAATCGACCTTCGATCGGGCTATCATCAACTTAGAGTACATGAAGAAGAGGTCCCAAAGACTGCTTTCCGAACTCGTTATGGCCATTATGAATTCATGGTCATGCCATTTGGTTTAACCAACGCACCAGCTGTCTTCATGGACCTAATGAACAGAGTCTGCAAACCTTATCTTGATCGATTTGTTATAGTCTTCATCGACGATATTCTTATTTATTCAAAATCTAAATCTGATCATGAGCGTCATCTTCGACTCATCCTTGCACTTCTAGAGAAGGAAAAGCTTTACGCCAAATTCTCCAAATTTGAATTCTGGTTAAAAGAGGTGCAATTCCTCGGATATGTAGTCAATGACAAGGGAATACATGTCGACCCCTCAAAAATCAAAGCGGTACAAGAATGGCAAGCTCCACGTATACCAACTGAAGTAAGATCTTTTCTTGGTTTGGCTGGTTATTATCGTCGATTCATTTCAAATTTCTCTCGCATCGCTGTACCACTCACGGCTTTAACTCACAAGGGAAAACCTTTCATATGGGGACCCAAGCAGGAAGAAGCCTTCCAAACTCTTAAACAAAAACTTTGTGATGCACCAATCCTTACTCTTCCTGAAGGTTGTGATGATTTCGTGGTCTATTGCGACGCGTCAGGGCAAGGATTAGGCTGCGTTCTAATGCAAAGAGGAAAAGTTATAGCTTATGCTTCGAGACAACTCAAGACGCATGAGAAGAACTACACCACTCATGACCTAGAACTTGGAGCCGTTGTGTTCGCTCTTAAGATATGGAGACATTATCTCTATGGTACTAAGTGTGAAATATACACAGACCACAAGAGTCTTCAACATATCTTCAATCAAAAAGAGTTAAACATGAGGCAACGAAGATGGGTCGAACTTCTAAATGATTACGACTGCGAAATTCGGTACCACCCTGGCAAAGCAAATGTGGTGGCTGATGTGCTTAGTCGAAAGGGTTATGCGAACTCCATTCGTCTTCTATGTTCGCAAATTATAACCGACATTAAAGATCAAATTCGAGAAGCCCAACACGTTTCAATAACGGAAGATGATGTACGAAAGGAGATGTCTTGTGGAGCTGAGCTAAAATTTGAAACTAAATCTGACGGTATTCTGTACTACCTAGATCGTATCTGGATTCCTAACCACAACAATCTTCGCGAAACTCTTATGAAGGAAGCTCACAAAACGCGATACTCTATACACCCAGGAGCCGATAAGATGTATCAAGACCTACGATATACCTATTGGTGGCCTGGAATGAAGAAGGATATTGCTGTTTTTGTTTCTACGTGCCTTACCTGTTCCAAGGTGAAAGCTGAACACCAAAGACCCTCAGGACTTCTGGTCCAACCTGAAATACCTGTATGGAAGTGGGAAAATATAACCATGGATTTCATTACCGGGTTACCTCGCACTTCTGGTGGGTATGACACTATATGGGTAATTATAGATCGACTTACAAAATCAGCTCACTTTATTCCTATCCGCGAAGATTTCAAGAATGAAAAACTTGCCCGTATTTATATCAACGAAATCGTAAGCCGACATGGGGTACCGTTAAGCATTACTTCTGATCGTGATGGTCGTTTCACATCACGAACATGGCGAGCAGTACAATCCGCTATGGGTACGCGATTAGATCTCAGTACCGCCTATCATCCTCAAACTGATGGACAGTCTGAGCACACCATTCAAACTCTTGAAGATATGCTTCGAGCATGTGTCATAGACTTCAAGGGAAATTGGGACGCCCACCTACCATTAGTTGAATTTTCGTACAACAACAGCTATCATTCAAGTATTGGCATGGCACCTTTCGAAGCCTTATATGGTCGTAAGTGCCGATCTCCTGTATGTTGGCACGAAATTGGGGAAGCTCAAATCACTGGTCCAGAATTGATCCAAGAAACCACAGACAAGATCCATCAAATCCGAAACAATCTTCTAGCGGCTCAGAGTCGTCAAAAGAGTTATGCAGATAAACGACGGAAGCCTTTAGAGTTTAACATTGGTGATCATGTACTTCTAAAAGTGTCACCGTGGAAGGGAGTAGTTCGTTTTGGTCAAAAAGGCAAGCTAGCACCACGCTACGTAGGACCTTTCAAGATACTCGAAAGAGTCGGACCTGTAGCATACAAGCTTGATCTACCAGAAGAACTCAACAGGATTCATCCCACATTCCACATATCAAACTTGAAGAAGTGCCTCGCTGATGAAAACCTCCACATTCCTCTGGAAGATATTCAGATTGATGAATCTACGTATTTTATTGAGAGACCAGTAGAGATCATGGACTTCGGAGAGAAACGTCTACGACGAAGTCGCATTCCAATTGTTAGGGTACGCTGGGAGTCGAAACGGGGACCTGAGTTTACTTGGGAACGTGAAGACTCAATGCGTGAAAAATACCCGCATCTTTTTCCTACTACTTCAACTACTTAAATTTCGGGACGAAATTCCTAAAAGTAGGGGATACTGTAACATTTGTCAAAAACGGGTTTCCAAAACCCGCTCCGTTTTGTAATCGAATATCAAGTTATAAATGTCACGTTTTATATTTTTGGTTGTTTTGATTTTTAATGATGCATAATTAATAAACAAACTAAACTATAAAAATTATATTTGATAAAAAGTGAAAACAAAATAAATAAAAATAAAAAGTTGCTGCCGGGACTCGAACCCGGGTCAGCCGGTTCACAGTTTCAATGACTTAACACACACACACATCACCACTCCGCCACTTGTTGTTTTCTGTTATCTCTAGGAAACAAATAAGATTTATACACAAACTCGGTTAAACCGGTTGCGCCAACTGAGAAACGGAAATCGGCAATTCAATCGTCAAATCGTTTGATTACTCGCACATTCACGTTTATAACCTATAAACCGATGATTATAATCAATTCGGAAGTAATTGAACATCAAATTTTCATTATTACCGGTTTTTATAACCGAAAAGAATCAAGTCCAGGTTACTTCAATCCTAGACCTCTCTCGCGACTCAGAAACATCATACCAACATTCCATTTCACTTTCGTCACACTTTCAGTTCGTCAGAACGCTTAAATCAACTCGCCGGAATTTTCTGCAAGACTCGCCGGAAAACCGTATTCATCCTCAAACGGTAAATCTTTCAATAACATTGTAGTTAAACAATTGTTAGGCTATTTCTAACTTAAACCTTTCAATTGAAATCGAATTCAGGCACTGTATTCAGCTAATTTCAGTTCGCCGGAAAAATCCTGAAAATCTCTATATTCATCTGAGAATCGGTAAGGGCATTCAAACCCTCTGTTAACATTTGCTGATCACTTCAATTTCACGATTAGCTAATAAAAACGGTTAATTGTCTTGTTCAGTTGAAGAGCATAAAAACAGGGACCGACACATTGCCGGAATTCTGAAATAAAACCGTTCATCGGTATGTTCATCTCTAATTACCGTCTCTGCCATTTCATTTTAGCCTTAAGAATGTTTGTTAATCGTAAAAAACAAGAAACGGATTAGTGAATCAGTTGACTGTAATTTGAATGAAGAAGACGAAGTTAGTTAAGTTATAAGATTATTTAAAACCAGTAAAATGAACGGGTTAGACACACAGTCCAGCGGTGGACTGTGTGCAAAATACACACGCATGTCCCGAGTTCGATCCCTGATACACGCACTCCTTATGTAATAAGATGCCTTTTTGTTTAAAACTAAACCGGGTTAACTCTGTTAGTTGTTAAGTATAATAAAAACCGAGATAATAACCAGGTTAGACACACAGTCCAGCGGTGGACTGTGTGCAACGCTATGTCGCACGTCACGAGTTCGAAACCCGCTACTGGCACCGGTTTGTTGGATTAAAATGTTTTTGAAATTAAAAGAATTTTGATTAAACCGAATTAGTATATAAATATAATTAAAAACAAGATTATTTCGGGTTAGACACGTAGCTCAGTTGGTAGAGCTGCGTGCACGCGTACGGGAGGTCTCGGGTTCGAGCCTCACCTGGCGCAAACAATTCCACTGACCGAACCAGTCAACAAGTCAACGGTCAACGCAAAATAAACAATTTTTTTTATATTTTTATTTATTTAATTTAATTTAAAAATCAATTAAAAATACTTAAAAATAACATTTTTAAAGATAGAAAGTAGCCTTAAACTCACAAAAATATATCTAAAAATTTCATTAAAATCCTTAATAAAATCCACTCATTTAATATATTTTTCCCTTATTATTTAGGTTAGTATTACTCGTTGTTCCGCTCATCCAACTCGTGCGTATCTCATCATCTCCATTCAAACGCACCCAATGTGAGTGAATCTTTACAAATTCCCCGTTTAATCACGTTTTGGCGTGTATCATGTGTCTTGTTATATATATTATATTTAAACCATTGTGCATACATCATATCATAAACATGTGTATTTAGTTTGTTTCAATTGTTGTGTGGTTATTGTTGGATGCAATTTATTATTTTCAGTACATGCAATTTCATAGGCCGCCGCTCCCCATTACATTATGAGCGTTGAGCATGTTCCCCATTTCATTATGAGCGTGAACCTGGCGTGCCCACATACGATCGGCTCCGTTTGATTGAGCCTTGATCGCACAGACATTTTCATTTTCAGTACATGCAATACGATCGGCTCCATTTGATTGAGCCTTGATCGCACAGTTTCATTTATGTTATTTATCGTATGATGTTGATATGTTTATGTATGCTATCATATGTTATTGTATGTTATAGTTGTGATTGCTATTTGCCTTGATTATTTACATTTGCTCATTATGATTATGCACAATTTTTCAATGATAAACTAAAAAGTAAATCAATAATAAATGTTTATCTAACAAGGTTCACTCGCCAACTTATGTTGACCAAAAAACCCCTATTTTTACACATGATACAGGTGAACCAGCAGCAGCCAGAAACACATAGGATTGGACTAGAAGAATAAAATGATTTAGAGTTGACAATAGTTATGTTTGGTTTATTTTATTTGTATTGTATGGACATGTTTGGATATTTGGAAATGTAACTTTGACTTTAATAAATATGAAACATATTAGTAAATATCATGAGCTTTGGTGATAACCCAATTATGCCCCGACTCTTATTCCGCTGCGGGTCGGGGTGTGACAACTGATCACTGCTAATGGCTTCATTATAAGAGATAGGATCATTGAGCTTTCCGGCATCCATTTCAGTCAAGTAGGTAACATAATCATCCCAATTAGTAGGCCTTTGTTGCCTGGATGACCTCTTGAGTTGATTATCGGGTTCAGCGGTGTATTAATTTTGAGCGTTTGATGTGCCTTTGTTATGAGGTATAATGGGTTCTAAATATGGAGGTAATTTAGGTTGGTGCAGTAGCTTCAGGTGCAGTTGTTGCATTGGGTACAAAAGGAGTAAACAGAGTAATGGTAAGCGATGAGTCCCCCTTCGCGTCTTGTACTTCTTGCAATTCTTTGTAAGGGTTGGTACTGCTCCCACTGACCTTAAAATCCTCCAGGAACACGGCATGCTTTGTTTCAACAATACGGGTGACATGGGAAGAACAATAGAAACGATAACCCTTTGAGTGATTAGGATACCCGATAAAGAAGCAGGTAACTGTTTTAGGGTCAAGTTTCCTTAGGAAAGGATTATAAAGTTTCGCTTAAGTAATGCAGCCCCATACTTTCATATATTTAAGACTCAGTTTCCTTCCTGTCCAAAGTTCATAAGGAGTGTTAGGGACGGACTTAGAAGGAACTCTATTGAGTATATGAACAACTGCTTTTAACGCTTCAGTCCCGAGGAATAATGGTAAATTACAGTGCACCATGTTCATAAGGGTACGATTTCTTCGTTTAGTGACACCATTCTGATGAGGTGTACCTGGCATGATGTGTTGGTTTACAATCCCCTGGCCCTTACAAAACTCATAAATATTCACTGCCTCTATCTGATCTTACAACTTTAATTTTACTATCTAGTTGTTTTTCAACTTCAGTTTTATAATCTTTAAAAGTTGTAAGAGATTCAGATTTTTCCTTAATGAGATACAAGTACATGTAACGAGTATAATCATCAATGAAAGTGATAAATGAAGTATGTCCTGTTATGCCAGCGATTTGGTAAGGACCTCTAATGTCAGTATGAATGAGTTCTAATAAATTAGAGCTCCTAGTGGCACATTTCTTATTCGCTAATGTCATTTTACCTTTAAGAAATTTGACACATGTTCCAAAATCAGTGAAATCGAGAGGAGGTAAGACTTCATCCTTTACAAGTCGATTTAATTGTTCTCTTGAGATGTGGCCTAAACGTTGATGCCACAACGTGGATGAAGTCTCTAAGTCTCAGTTTTATTTCATCTTTGTGAGTGATTCATTAATATTATATGACAACAAAGATTTGGAAAAGTCATCATCTAGTTCTAATCTATAGAGACCACCATCCAGAATGTCGGTACCATAAACCACAGAATCATACAGAATGGAGTTTGTGATGGCCATGGGTAATATCAAAACCGTCTATGTCTAACTTTGGTCCTGATACAAGGTTCCAAGTTACCTCAAGAACATATAAAGTATCATAAAGTTTAATGCATAAACCAGTTTTCATAAATAATTGTAAGGTTCCTATGGCTTTCACTTCTAATTCCCCTACTTTAAGTGCTCTTTGGTTTCTTCCCAGCCTCTGGATTGTTAGGAATCCCAGAGTAGAGTTAGTGAGATGAGTCATAGCACCAGAATCAAACCACCAAGAATTAGCAGGAACATTAATATTATAGGACTCAAGTATCACGAAAGAATCGTTACCTTTCTTAGCCAGCCACTCCTTAAAGTCAGGGCATTCCTTCTGCTTATGTCCTGTCTTCTTACAAAACTTGCAGTAGGGTTTTCCTAAGGAGTTCATAGAGCTGGAAGGCGCACTTGCACTAGGATTGGGCTTTTGGACTTTAGAAACATCCTTCCTTGGATAAGTGTTCTTCCTCTTCTTAGAGCTGGAGGTAGTAAAGTGTGCAACATCAGTAGTCTGATCCATCTTCATACGCTCCTCCTCCTGCACGCACATGGCGATCAGCTCACTCATCGACCATTTTTCTTTCTGAGTGTTGTAATTGATTTTGAATGCTTCATAGGACGAAGGAAGCGAAGTCATGATTCAATGAACAAGAGAACCATCACTAATCGCCATCTCTAATCCCTTGAGCTTATGGGCCATGTCGTTCATCATCATGATGTATTCACGGATGCCGCTCCTCCCATCATACTTAATAGTCACCAGCTTGAGGATTAGAGTACTAGGTGTGATTTAGATGTTCCCTTGAACTGCTCCTCCACAGAAGCCAAGTAGGTTTTAGCATCTTTAGAATCAGGAATGGCTCCTTGAATTGCAGTGCTTATGGACTGCTTCATAAACATGAGAGATATGCGGTTACACCTAGTCCATTTTTCATGAGCCAACTGCTCAGCAACGGTACTCTGAGGAGTAAGGTCTTCAGGCTTATTCTCTCTTAAAGCATAATCGAAATCCAGCAAAGCAAGAGTAAGCATGAGAGAGTCTTTCCTTGTAGCAAAGTTATCACCAGTCAATGGTGGAATCCCGCAATTGGGCGCTGAGATTTGAAATAATATGAGCAAGTGATGATACTAAGAAAAAAATCTTAATGTGATATAAGGGCAAGTTACACTAAGGCAGGCATAAGTAATGACCATTTTAGTTATGAAGCTGTGATATTGTCTATTACTAACATCAAAACAATAGACTTAGTTAAAATTCTACTTAAATGAAGACAAATCAGCTTTGGTCAGAAGTGTAATCATCTAAGTATGCGTGCAAAGTAATTGTGACAAATCAGATTTGGCCAGAAATGAGAGACAATCACTTTAATTATGCACTTGTTAAGTATGCTAAACATGAATGAATTAGATCAGCTTTGGCTAGAAATAAGACATTCACCTTTATAATGCATAATTAACATAGCTTTTCGTAATACATGAACAATAAATAGATGCATCAAATCACCTTTGGGCAGAAGTGATACATCAGAAGCTCATTCAAGTTAAGCTATTTGGTTTTGCGAAAGTTATTTGATTATGATTAATTAAGTATTTACAAAACCATTTTTTAATAGAAAACCCCCTATTAGCGCGGATCGAACTCGAATTAGTCTGAGATAGGCATATCGGATGAGTTTAGTTCACAATAATAGCCTAATGTAGTAATGAGATTTCGAATAAAATATTGAATTTCGGATGAGTTTCGAATTAGTCCAAGATAGGCATCTCGAATGAGTTTCGAATTAGTCCGAGATAGGCATCTCGGATGAGACTCGAATTAGTCTGAGATGGTGATCTCGGATGAGACTCGAATTAGTCCGAGATAGGTATCTCGGATGAGACTTGAATAGACTCGAATTAGTCCGAGATGGGCATCTCGGATGAGACTTGAATTAGTCCAAGATAGGCATCTCGGATGAGTTTCGGATTAATTCGAGATGAGGTATCTCGAATGGATCTCTGGTGAGACAGACTTGAATTAGTTTGAGATCTTCATCTCGAATGGATCTTTAATAAGACTCGAGTTAGTTCGAGATGGGCATCTCGAATGGATCTCTGATCTATCCGAAACTTCTCCAAGATTTCGAAATCTCTAATGATGGCAGTTAGTTGTGATAAGTTTAAAATTTGAAATTTTAGGGATTATGAGATCAGTTTTCAAGTTTTAATGATGATCTAAAAATATCAAAATATTTTGAAAATATTATCCGTTTATTCTCATATCAGATTTCGAAAACTTTAATTAAATAAAAAGATCAAAACTGGAAAAAAAACTCAATAATCCGAATTTAACTCCAAAATATAGAAACTTTTCGAATATTCATAAGAACATAATGATGAACCCTAAAAAATTTAAAACCAAATTCCGGAATCTGAAAACTGAAACTTTAATATATTATGCAGATTTCGGAACAGTGGTATTTTGGATGTGATTAAACATCAGTTTAAATCATAAAATCCGAATTTTTTAACTCACAAGTTATGTGATTTCGAATTATTATTAGTTTTCAAAATTCTGTTTTCTAGATTTTTAATCCCAAAATAATGGATTCAAATCAGAACTGATTTATCAACATATGCTCTGATACCACATGTTGATCAAGTCTGTTTAAATATAATGGAAAACATGAATAAAATATATGTGACGGCAAACAGGCCAGTAGAGAATCCAGTCAGAGACGTAGCCATGGAGTTCGACATATTTGTCAGTGTGATCTGGTTCCTCCTTAGGGTGTAAGATTATGATGGTGATAACCGAACTAGGGATGAATTCGGTTTTGGTTATGGAGAGAGAGGTGGGACGATAATGATGATGATGTTATGAGTAAAAGTGTCTAACCCTAAACCTCTTTAATCATCTCCTTATATATACACCTAGAAGAAAACCCTAATTAGTTAATAAAGGTAATATGATTCATCAACAATTATCAACTAATATATAATAGAATTAATATATTTTAATTTAATATAATATAAATGATTACATAATTAAATATTATAAATATAATATAATTAATCAAACAAACATATAATAAATCCTAATGTACCAAGTCAAATATCTTACTTATTAATTTTATTTAGCTTTACTTATATTAATATAAAAAGAAATCCCCCAGTCAAATATCTTACTTATTAATTTTATAATTTACATTTAGCTTGCATTGACCCTTAGCAATACTATTCAAAAATAAAGAACTTGTCAAAGGTCAAAAACCCTATGACGTTCTCTGATTTAAATTTTGCCCAATATGGAGAAATTGTCGTCAAACAACCCAAACTGATGACCAACGACACAATATATACATGTATCAAACTTGTCTTTTTTGACCAGTTAAGCGACTAAGCCATTTGGCTCGGCTCGATCTATTAGACCGCCATGGCCAACAATCGACATTAAATAAACAATACACATTTTTTTTCCATTTCTGTCATTATAAGGCGAAGTCAACTAAACATAAATGGTCTTTGTTATAAGAAAATGCAGGAAACAACAATTATATGTTTTTTTTTAATTTTTAAATGAAACTTAGAAAAACAACAAAACAATTAAACCTTGAATATTCAGGTCTAGACTTTATGTGTTACTTGGATTTACACAAACTAATACTAAATTACGAAGGCCAATTCAATACGTATGTGATGAAGGCTGAAGCAGGGGGTATACTCTTTGTTCGTTATCAAAATCTAACACTGGCAGAATTAGACAAACAGATCAGTTTCTTCAGGTAAATCCATCGGGTTGTTCATCACCGACATCACCAAATTTGATCAATGATATCAATCTTAGATTATGAGTTTTAGAGCAGTGGCAGACCATTGATCACTTTTTTTAAAGATATGATTTTTTCTGGTATATCTCGATAGCAATACAAGGTCATGCGGAAAGGAATAAGCCACAATTCTTTCTCTTCTCATGGTAGCATCATACTTGCTCAGAAGCTTTGCCACTATCTCTGCACACGATCGTCCCGTTCATATCGATTCTTAAAAGTAGCAGGGCGATGGCAGGATGAGTTGTAGCAAAAACTAACCGGCATTTTTGTAGTTTCTTTAGTCCTTAGAAGTTGTTTATGAAGAGCTTGAATCTCTTCCGACATCCGTAATCTTCTAGAACTGCTTAGGGAATGCAAAGGAGTGTGCCTTTGTACGCATTTGACTGTATTAACTGTTTGTCTCCTGCCACGCAGCCTTCAAAAACTGTTTTCAACCTAACAAACCTCATAATGCCCTTCGTGCCTATAAACATGGGTAAATAATTAACAAACCATTAGGTTTTTTCTGAAAAAGATCAAGATTTACTAATAAGATTAGGTTTGTATGAGTGAAAAAAATCAAGATTTACTTAATAAGATAAGGTTTGTATGTGTTAATAAGATGCAAGGTTTAGTACCATCGCAAGTATTTGCCTTATGGAGTAAGCTTTGTCCGAGATAAAAATCAAATCTTCGACAACGGGGACTGAAACTTCCTCATATTTACAAGCCAGAAGCATGAATATAAGCAAGAAAAGTCAACAAACAACGATATTAGAAGTGATAATGAAAACAATGACACTATGCACATCTTGACGACTTTTTGACATAAATAAAAAATGGACTTTGGTATTGTTACTCACCGGGTCGTATAAAGTCTGATAGGCCAAAATCCATAGCCTTCAAGGGTGAACATTCTTTCGGGGATTTGAAAAGAAAGTTCTACAGATTCAGAAGAGTAAACTAATCAGTTATCTTAAAAATGACCATAAGACTTGTAGAGTAATAGGTTAATGACAAAGTGGATATACAATTAAAAATACATATATACTTTTTGATAACTGAAAAGTCCACACAAAGTGTATTGCTTATAGTTGCCCTAATTGTCATGTTCGTAGAACCCAAAAAGACTCTTGTTTGATTCATTATGGCACCGGCACTAGCCGAAATAGAAATCCTTAAATATAAACATCGAGTCTAACGTTGCATGAATATGAAACTATAATAATCATGAAACTATAATAGGGATGAGCAAATGGTACCGGTACCGTATTTCCTGAACCGACTCGATTTTCGGTACTAAATCGGTACTGCATTTAGTGTTTTCGGTAGTATTTACCTTCAAATACCGGTCAGAACCGGTATCGCATCGTACCATGCCGAGTATTTTCGATACCAGTATCGATACCCATTTTTAAGATTTTCGGTATATTCGATAACGGTTGGTATCATACTCATCCCTAAACTATAATAACTTAGTAGCCATTTTTGGAGGGATTTCTTATTTACAACCACCATTAATATAAATGATTATCTTGAATTTTTAATAATCATAAAACTATAATAACTTGGAAACTTAAAATCCAACAGTAAGAAATAATGATCACCATAATACCAAAATTCAAATTGCCATTGACTTCTTTTCTCTTGAAGACCATTTCATGGTACCTCATGTTGTTACAAAAATAGACTCTTTTATCAAAGTGTGCTATAAATTGCTTATCATAAATCGACTAATCATTGGAGATGAACCTACGGTGCTACTCGATTCCTGCTTTTGATAAGCAAATAAACGTTAGTCGATCCAATCTGAACATTCTTTATGAGCACAAGATACATGTCGGAGCTAGAAATGAATATCTGGAGGAGGGTATGCTCTTTCAACGAGCGGTCGAAAGGGCCAGAGAAAGAAATAAAGAGATGATGGAGATTCTACTTAGGATTGAAGAATAGAAAGATTAGGATGAAGTGAGAAAGAAGAATGATGCGGAAAAGCCTGTTGAACCACAATCATCTCCTACTCAAACCAAAGATCCTTCATCTGAATCTGATGTGCAAGTCATACCACCTCCGACTTCATCCACTCATGAAGTCACCACGGAGGCCCCTAAAACAAGTGAAGTTGTGTCAACTCAAACTTCACCTCCATCAAACGAACAAGACGCCACTGTAAGCCCTAAAGCTCGGAACCAAGAATGAAGACTCTCAAGTACGCAACAGTCTAGGGGGTATTCTTAGGACGTTTTAAGACCGTTGATACTTGAGTTTGATAGCTTGTAGCTAAATTGTAATAGTTAGTCAAACTAGAAGGGCCAAAAGTGTAACTATAGGGTTTTGTACCTGTAGCAGCATATTTAATATCCAAGCGTATTTAATAAATACACTGGGAAGTCAGATGTTATATATACGAAACCCTTGAATCCTTTGGCTCCAATTTTCTTGGACCAAGGTTATTTTGTTATCATCTTTGTGCATTTGTGTCTGATCTTCAAGTTCTAAATCGATATCCATGATCTTTGATTGTTATTATCAATATGGGATTACATCTTGGACAAGATTCTACACCTTCATCTTAATTTCTTTGTGTTTTCTTACTTATATCATTCAAACACCTAATCTATAGGTGTTTGGGTGTTTGTCAATCACCATCATTGTGATCCAAGCTTGATTTGGGACTTACAATTTGGTATCAGAGTCTTTGTGCTCTTGATTGACTGATGTTTGTCAAATTTTCAAGGTTTTGAAGGTTTTCAAATTTTTTTCAAAGTTTTTAAAGTTTTTAAAAAGTTTTGGGTTCAAATAGCTTGATTTGGTGTGGTTAATGATTGAGTTGTTGTTAATCAGTGTTTAGAGTATCATTTGGGTCATTTTGATGCAAGATACCATGGTTTTTGGGCTGTTTTTGTGATTAGAAGGTTTTTGTTCATACTAAAACCTTTCTAGGCGTATTTGTTTCAAAGATAGCGTAGATAAATTTGAAGATAACGTAGATCTGCTTGAAGGTACTGTATTTGTCTATTACGTGGGTCAGTGTGTTAGCGTTTTTATACGAAGGTGACTTTAGGGTCAGTGACATAAATCTTCTGCGATTTTATCACGGTGTTCGACGATTTTAGCCAAGTCCTTGTTTGTTGTTGGTTAATCAACGTATTTGTAAGCGTACTCGTCGCGTAGTTGTGTGTCACTAGTCCAAGAAACATACCCTATTCGAGCGTGATAGTGATCTATCAGCGTATTTAAGAACTTTTAGATTAATTAAGCCCAGTAACACATATTTAAGTGTTTTTTGTGCCCAATACCATTAAAACAACATATTTAACCTTCTGTGAACAATTTGAACCTAAAATTGAATCAACATATCGCTTAATCAACTGAATCCTGTAGCTCAAGTCGAGCTTGAAACTGGAACTACAACTAGACCTCCAAAGTTGAAAGGATCTGAAGATTAGTAGCTGGAAGAACAGAATCAAGTCGTTCTTTGAGTATACGGACTATACTCAATGCATGTTTGTCACCGTCGGACCCCATGTTCCCATGGTGATTCGTGATGATGTTCGTACAATCAACGATGATCCCTCGACTTACACTGAAGAAGATAGAACATTAATTCAACGTGATCGTCGGGCTTACGTTGCTCTAACAATGGCTCTATCAAAAGATGACAAAAACATGTTTGAAGCGTACACCACTACTCGCGGGTTATGGTTAGCTCTAATATATCACTATGAAGGCAACCAAGAACTGATGGAGAATAAGAGAGATATGGTTCAGAAAGAATATGATATGTTTGCAAGTGTTCGTGGTGAAAGTCTATCAGAGCATATCAGCCGTTTTCTGACTATGTTGACAAAAATGAAGAAAGTTGCCGATCTTGTTACCAACTATGCTTCAATCAAGAAGCTTTTGGACTCTCTTCCAAAAGAATGGAGCTTACAATGCATGATGATCAAAAGATCCTTCTTAGGCAGTACAACTCTAGTCACTCTTTAGGATTTGATCAACACACTAAAGGCTTTTGAAATGGATGTGCTCAAGAGAGAAATGAATCAAATCGGAAACTCACAAAAATCTGGCCAATCCACTACTGCTGCTGCTCCCAAGAATATGGTATTCCTTGCCCCCATAACCTCCGGTGGTTCAAGCTCTCACAGTGCTAATGCATCTTACTTTAACGTTTCCGCAAATTATGCAAAGGCTCCACAGTCCAATGAAAAGACTATTGTGGTCGGTAATGCTCAAGCTCTTAAGATATCTGCTAAACATGTTGCATTGTTTAACACCTTTCTGAGCAGTTATGAGGCTCTTATGTCGGGTGAGCTAAAACGAGATTTTCTTACTGTCGAAGATATGTATCAAGTTGATCTAGATAATATGGAGGAAATGGATTTAAAATGACAAATGGATATGATAACCTTGCGGCTGAAGAAGTTCAAGATAAAACGGTAAAAAGGTTGGCACTGGGAAAAGCTGGTTTCGACAAGTCCAAGATGAGATGCTACAATTGCAAGAATTTGGGGCACTTCAAAAGAGATTGTCCGCTGCTAAAGAATGAAAACGTTGATGCAACTCCAGCTAGAAGGGCAACAACTATTGAAGGAAATGAAAACGCTGTTGATAACACTCCTAAGGCATTGGTGGTGGAAGATTATGATTAGGCTAAGGAAATTGCAGAAACAAAGGAAAAATGTTAACAAAGCTCTAATGGCAAAGATATCCTCTTAACCAGTTCCACGTCCTTCAAACTTTCTTACTAACAAAAATGCAGGTATTCCCAAGGGAGATATGTCTGCTGACAAAGGACTAAAGACAAAAATGCAGGTATTCCCAAGGGTGATATGTCTGCTGACAAAGGACTAAAGAGCATAGTCAACCCGACCAAGTCCACCTATGACAAAGGAAAGAAAGAGGTTGAAATCTCTGAGTCAAAGGAAAAGGTTCAAGAAGCAAGTAACAATGCCAAGAAGGAAAAAGGTCAAGCTCCTACAGCAGCAAAGAAAGCCGAGTCTACTAAAGAGAAAGAGGAGAAAGACTTGGTAAACAGCATTCCCTACGAATTTAAAGTCAAATTGTGCTCACAACTGTGTGTCAACGTCCCGACTCACTATAAATCCCTCAACCGTGACCTAATCAGAGAAAAAGAAAGAGTTTTACAATTCAACAAAGAATTAAAACAAAACGAAGCTGCATATCAGAGAAAGTTGAAGTCAACCTTAGCTGAAATGCAAATTTTGAAAGAATTCGTTTATAGAAAAGATTTCATTATAAATGATTTAACTGAAAAACTCGAGAAATCTGAAGTTGAAAATACCAAATTGCATCTCACTATTGACAAATGGAATGTAAGCAAAAAGGCACTGGTTGATATTAAAAACTGCCAACGACCAACATATGTGAAAGATGGCATTGGGTACAAAATAAGCTTGGAAATGAAAGAAAAATATTTCCACCTCTTCATAGCAAAAACTATGTACCCATGCCAAATCCTCATCCAGAAAATGATTTAATTGATAAAAATGATTTAATTGCTCAAAGTGTCGATTGTGAAAATGACAAAGGTACTAACATTTCTATAAGCAATGCGGATGTAATTGAGCGTGAGGAGGATGTGTGCAATCAGGAGTATGGTGGGACAAAAATAGGAATAGGGTATTCAGGCAATAGTTATACTATGGTTAACTGGTTCGCCTGGAACTGTGGTAAAACAAACAAGACTTTTATTCGGGATGAGTGTAATAATTTAACTAGGACGGATGACTGTATTAAACCTAGTCTAATATTCGGGATGATGTAAAAGGCATGTGCCTAAACCTTTGACTTGTAACCATGATAATGTAGTGGTTGAATGCATGGACTTGAAATCTGCTTTTTGTGATGAAAATGTTGTTCTTGAATCCCATGTGTTTGTTCCAAAATTGAAACATAACAGATTTGAAAAGTTCCTTACAGAGGATATTCCCGAGTTTGTCCCATCGTGTACAGGTATATCAGAGTCTGATAAGGATCCAAATCAAGATAGTAGCAGTGAGGACTCTAACATAACTATTTCTGAAAGTAGCAAAGAAAGCTCGAGTGAAGATAAAGGATCAGATGATTCAAGTGAAAATCAAGAATCAGCTTCTTCAACAGACAGCAGAATGATGAAGATTGCATTAAGGATGAAAGTCGTCTTGAAAAGAAAATGAAGAAATCAAAAGTTCAAGCTTAATGCATCTTCATCAGACAGCGTATCATACAACTCAAGACACTCATCACATACATCATCTTCCAACGCATCAACCTCTAAAAGGAAAAAGAATTGTTGCATTAAATGTTTTCGTTGTGGTCATTTAGGACACACTACGAAACATTGCAAAAGCAAGAAATGTTCTAAACCAGATCAAAATTCTGCTAAACATTTCACAGAACATTTCGATAACTTCAAGAAATCAGTCAAAAACTTCGTTAATGCAAATTGTTTTTGGAAAAGAAAAGATGAAATTATCAAAGAAGATCATGATAAGTTAAAAATTAAGCAAATTTGGGTTCCGAAAGCTAACTAACCGTATATATTTCATGTTTGTTGTTGTATAACATAATAAAATTCAAAAATGGCTTCGAATGCTAATGGAGTACATATGGCACGTCGATAGTGGATGCTCTAGGCATATGACGAGATCAAAGGAACTTTTGAAGATTTTATATTCATTGATGACGATTTGTCTCATTCGCCGGGAGATGAAAAAGGAGGGAAAATAATTGGTCTTGGAGATGTAGACTCGGAAGCTATAACTTTGGAAGATGTTAGCTATGTACAAGAATTGTGCTACAATCTTATGAGTGTATCACAAGTCTGTGACAAAGGAATACCTTTGCTCTTCAACGATGTAGAATGCATCTTTCTCAAGCCTGTCTACTCAGGTACCTCCTGAAATGATTATGCTTACAACTCCGCGTCAAAACAATACTAATGTTCTAAACATGAAAACTGCCAAATCTGCTGAACAAATGACATGCTTAATCTCTAAAGCATCAGAATCGGAATCACTGCTTTGGCATAGGCGAATGGAGCATTCAATTTCAAAAATATGAATAAACTTTCTAAATTAAATCTAGTAAGAGGTTTGCCTAAAAAAACAATTCCCTTTTCAAAAAATGTATTGCATTCGCCTAAGGTAAACAACACAAAAAGTCTCACAAATCCAAGGCAGTGATTACGATTATTGCACCTTTGCAATTGTTGCACATGGATCTTTTCGGTCCCATTAGTGTTAAAAGTTTAGCTAAAAGATCCTATTGCTTGGTGATTAAAGATGACTTTTCTCGATTCTCATGGGTTTACTTTCTTGAAGCTAAAAGCGAGACTGCATCCATCCTTCAGACTTTCATCTCCATGATCGAAAATGACATCAAGCTAAAAGTCAAGTTAATCAGAAGTGATAACGGTTCTGAATTTAAAAATCAAACGTTTAAGAAAAGGGGATTCGCCATCAGTACAGTGCAACTAGAACTCCTCAGCAAAATGGCGTAGCAGAACGAAATAACAGAACACTCATTGAAGCTGCTCGAACTATGCTAGTAGACTCCAAGCTACCTATCATCTTCTGGGCAGAAGCAGTCAACACTGCATGTTGTGTCTTGAATCGGGTTCTCATTATTAACTCAAGGAAAAACTGGGTATGAACTTCTTTTCAAGTGAAAGCCTCTGATAGATTTCTTTAGACCGTTTGGATGCTCATGCACTCTTTTCAACACTAAAGACAATCTAATCACGTTTGAAGCAGTAGGCGATGTGTGTTATTTCATGGGATATTTATCTACTCAAAAGGCGTATAGAGTCAACAACAAACGAACCATGATGGTGGTTGAATCATACTATGTCGATTTTCAAGAAGGAAACTACACCAACACTGGAAGTTCCCCCGATTGGTTTTTCGACGTAGATGCTGTGTTCAATACCTTTGACATTCCCGAACCCATTTCTGAGACCGAACCTGCTGAAACCACTCAAGTTGAACCATTGTTTGACTCGTCTGACATTGGTTTCACCCCTTTCACCACTCGTTTCACTCCCACTACTGCCGATCCAATCCTTCCCGTCGATGAAACAAATGGTGACACTTCGGCTGAGAGTGCATCCGGAAATGATGCTTTTTCTTCACAGACGAATGTGGATGAACCAATTCAAGAAGATGGTCCTCCAATCATATACGTCGATGAACACTTCACCAATCTACCTCAACAAATTGAAACCCGTACCAATGCAGGCTATAAGACAAATCGGAACCATCCCCTTGAAAATGTCATTAGTCCTATAGAAGACGGCATGCAAACTCGTGGAATAACTTATGTTATCAACAAAGGATTGTACACTGCTTTCCTTTCAAAATCTGTACTAAGTGACATCGAAAAAGCCATTAAAGACTCAAGTTGGGTGTAGGCGACGAAGGAAGAACTATCTCAATTCCGGAAACTCAAAGTGTGGGAACTAGTTGATCTACCAGAAGGGAAGTTTCCAATTCGGACAAAATGGGTGTTCCATAACAAAATGGACGATCGTGGAGTGGTTATTAAGAACAAGGCAAGATTGGTAGTTCAGGAGCTTAGACAGGAGGAAGGGATTGATTATGAAGAAGTTTTGGCTCTGATGGCATGTTTGGAAGCCATTAGAATATTTTTGGCATATGCATCGTACAAGAACTTCAAAGGGTTTCAGATGGACGTGAAAAGTGCTTTTATGTGTAGTAACGTGAAAGAAGAAGTTTATGTATCCAACAGCTTCTTCTTTGAACACAGTGCCCTTACCACATCAAAAATGATTTAATTTCTTCGAATACTTCCATCTCATCAGGAGAAACCTGTTTCAAATCAGGCATTAAAGTCTTAACATTTATCTGAAGACATTGTTTAAGAATCAAGAGATCAACAGGTTAAAGAGACAAAAGGTCTTCAATAGTCAAAACAACTTACGATCGAAACAGATTGACCCGTGTTAAATGCTAATCCAGTTCGCCTGATTCGATGAACACATCCTGCGGCACTCAAAGGCATATCAAAAATTTATGACCGTATAAACGTTTTTGAAATCTACGCCTCTAACGACACCAACCTCTGAGTCCAACTTTCGCTTCTTATGTGTTTTGACCTTTCCTTTTCGGCCTGCTTATCTGCGTCGGTTTGTTCCTTTTCTTTCGTTTCACTATCATCGGTTCCAATCATATAATCAAAGAGCCCAGCATTGAATCCCTGATTTCAAATAACACGGATCTTGTATTCTTAAGCGTACTATATTTAATAAAAACAATAAAATTTTAGAAAGATGAGCCAAAGAAAGTACCTCTAGGATATGTAGCCTTGAATTACAGGCAATTCAACATTTAACACAATGGATTTTATACCAAACTGTAAATATAAGGTTATGTTAATACAGTTTTGAGTTCTAAATGCAACAGAAACGGGTCGAAATAATACATGTTCAAGAAACAGTTTAAGTCTAAAACTTGTGTCGATTGTGTTTGTAAATACTAAAACTTTCTTTTGTACAAGATCGAGCTTCAAAAGTGCAAGAATGTGAAGAAGCTTATCCCGTTCGCTACATTGTATCTAATATAAAAGTAGCTATGAGCACAAAAATAAATTAAAAAAAAAAGATAAAGCTATACCTCTTACACAAAATTGTTGAACATATTTAGGGACAATATCGTCCTTTCTGTCACCGACGTCTGGTAAAGTATAAATGTAGGGATTGTGTAGATAAATTTTCTTCAAACTTTCAACATCTTCACTGCAGAAGTTACATAGCCATGCATGAATCTCAAAGAAGAAAGTAGGGATTGTGTAGATAAAGTTTCTTCAAATTAAATCGTTTTATATACCATAAATAAAAATAAAAATCGTGATTCAAACTTCAACGAAACCCTAGATCTTCATAACGATTGAAAGCTATTGATTTAGCTCAACAAACAACCAAAAACAATACCCGAACAAGTGAGAAAAACCCAGGAGAATTAATGAATATTCCTCACATTGCTAATTGTTTTAGGGTTTTGCATCAGATCTAAAGAGGAAAAAGAAAGTTGTTTGTAACCGCAGGTCGGTCATCACATATTCAGATTCAAAATTCAAAATTCAAAATTCAAAATTTGAATTCGTCTGTTGAAAGTGAAGAATGGAGAGTAGGAGAGAAGATTGAAGTTTATATGAATTGAGAAGAGGAGTAAAAGATTGATATGAAGCTCCTGATGTGGATTAAATGCATATTACATATCCCTATGAGTTTTAAATTGCAAATTACCCTCCATTTTAATTATTAGCATCAAACTTAATATAGATGTATTAAAGATAATTTGAAAATTGGTGATTTACGATGCAATAATGAGATAAGAAACACATTGTTAGACAGTCTATCTGATTACAAAATCAGCATTATGATGTCATACTTATCTCTTCTTTAATAGATAGGGGAGATATGATTCAAATGGAGATAAAGGTTTCTAAATATTGATGTTTTAATTTTATTGTTTATATATATATGATTCATCCTTGTTTTTTATTTATATCTTCTTTGAGTTGTAGAGGTGGGGTGGGCTTGAAGATGAAATGGGTGATTAGGGTTTATAAAGGGTATTTGGTTTTTATGAAGGTTTGTTTAATTAAGTTAAATTAATAGGTAAAAAGATGATTCTATTCTTCATTAAAATGAGAAACATGACAAAAAAAAGTTGGGGTAACAGAAAATCCTGACCCGGTTTGCATTATGGATGAAAATGGCATTAAAATTGAAACCTTAGAGATCCAGATTCAAATAGTTTTAATTTTTTACTAAAGTGACAAAAATGATATAAACTCAGTGACTATTTTATTGTTACTCTTTGCTAGAGTATTTTGTGAAACAAACATTTAAATAAATAAATATAGAGATTAATTAAATATATTCATATTCATATTGTTATTTGAAACTAATTATCTATATATATATATTATATATATATATATATATATATAAGAAGAACAAATACTTTAAGCATTTAAGCAATTAAATTTTTTTAAAACAT
This sequence comes from Scalesia atractyloides, assembly GCA_947069175.1. Taxonomy (NCBI): domain Eukaryota; kingdom Viridiplantae; phylum Streptophyta; class Magnoliopsida; order Asterales; family Asteraceae; genus Scalesia; species Scalesia atractyloides. Next base: position 26,311,091 of record CAMTDV010000013.1, read on the forward strand.
TTTGATACAGTTATTTAAAAATATTGTTGACTTTAAATCAACTTCTCTCAAGATTTTTAAACAGTCATAATTTTTCATACATATTTTTTCTTTTTAAAAGTTACATCACAAAATAAGAATTTTATTCTTTTTAAATTGAATATATATTGCTATAGTAGTTTTTATTAAAATATTTTATGTGATTACTCATGTCTTTCTAATTTCCCACAACAATTCTTTGATAGTAATCATCTTTTAAAAACTTGTCCGTAAAAAATATATTCTCCACAACTTCATTAGGCAAAGATCATCTCAAGTTCTCCGGTAGGCCACCATCAGTAGTCGCGGCTCATATGGAGCTCCCTATGGCGCCCCAAGTAATGTTATGAGGGGGATTATGTGGTTAGCCGCGATATATATAACGGGAAGAAGAGGGTTATTGTTTTTGTTTCTCTCACACACATATATACATACATATATATCTATAATTTCTCTCACACATACATATATATATATATATATATACATACACATGTTATATATTTCCACTTACCACTACACACTCAATTTATATAACCCTTTTCTATTACATATTTTGCCACTTGTCGACCACTACACATAGACTTATTACAATAAAATGTATTACCACTTAACTTCTCACTTTGAATAAAGTAATCACTTGTTCTCTTTCTCACTAACTTAATACTGATCCCTTATAAATACATACATAAATGTTTGATAATAAGTATTATGTTGTGAAACAACGGTCTATTAGCAACTAATATATATGTATATAAACATGAGAGCTAGACTATGAAATCATGTAGAGAATAGAACATGGAGAATTCTTATTCATTCATCTAACATCATATACAAATGCCATTATATATAGGCACTCACATTAGTACAATAGTAAATAAGAGAAAGGGGTTATACATGTGGAAGATCACTACATAATGGATGCATTTATAGATAGAGGTTATACATGTAGAAAGTCACTACATAATGGATGCATTCATAACACTCTCCCTTGACTATCCACATGATGGAATACTCTTCTTTAATACGCTTAATGATGTTGCCTCATTAAAAACCTTGCTAGGAAAACCCAATGGGACAAAACCTCAGCTAAGGGAAAAAGAGCGCAACGCGTATTGTCTCCCCCTCAATATAATATGTATCATTTCAAGTAATAAGTGCCAATCTTCTATGAAAGTTGTTGAAAACTTTTGTAGTGAGTGGTTTGTCGCTTGATGTGCAATCTATTAATGAACTTGATGTATGATCTTCATGTAAAACTTTAATTACCTCCTCTTGTAAGTAGATACCATAAGATCCATGAATGTGTTTTGTTATAACCTCTGCATTTACAAAACTAACCAAACTTGTTGATGGGTTAGTAAATATACACCATACCTTTCGTACCTTAAGTGTATAGAAAATAAATGTTTTACTCATTACACTCCTCGTCGTAGACGAGTTAAATCTTTCCAATGAATTTAATGGTATATGTTCGTGTATAGCTAGCAAGATATATTAATACAATTTGTATTGAATTATGGTACTTCATGACCAAGGATCTTTGTTTCTTTGATAGAAGATGATAAAAGTCATTTTTAACTATATCAAATATTTGAATATCATTAAATGTACTTACACCAAAAGCTTTATCCATATGAAAATGTCCTACATTTTCTAGATGTATTATGATTGATGGATTATAATATAAACGTATGTCCTACGTATCGAGCTATAAATTTACAATATTGTATTTCATTTACAAATTCTTGCTTAAATATTTGAGCTCTTTTTTTCTCTTCGGTGTCACACCCCGACCCGCAGCGGAATAAGAGTCGGGGCATAATTGGGTTATCACCAAAGCTCATGATATTTACTAATATGTTTCATATTTATTAAAGTCAAAGTTACATTTCCAAATATCCAAACATGTCCATACAATACAAAGAAAAGAAGCCAAACAAAACAATCCCAAACTCTAAATCATTTTATTCTTCTAGTCCAATCCTAAGTGTTTCTTGCTGCAGCTGGTTCACCTGTATCATGTGTAAAAAATGGGGGTTTTTGGGTCAACATAAGTTGGCGAGTGAACCTTGTTAGATAAACATTTATTATTGATTTACTTGTTAGTTTATCAATGAAAAATTGTGCATAATCATAAATGAGCAAATGTAAATAACCAAGCAGTAGCAATAGCAATCACAACTATAACATACAATAACACATGATAGCATACATTAACATACCAACATCATATGATAAATAACATGAATGAAACTGTGCGATCAAGGCTCAATCAAACGGAGCCGATCATATTGCATGTACTGAAAATGATAAATGTCTGTGCGATCAAGGCTCAATCAAACGGAGCCGATCGTATGTGGGCACGCCAGGTTCACGCTCATAATGTAATGGGGAACATGCTCAACGCTCATAATGTAATGGGGAGCGGCGGCCTATGAAATTGCATGTACTGAAATAATAAATTGAATCTAACAATAACCACACAAACAGTTGTAACAAGCTGAATACACAAGTTCATGATATGATGTATGCACAATGGTTTAAATATAATATATAGCAAGACACATGATACACCCCAAAACGTGATTAAAATGGGGAATTTGTAGAGATTCACTCACATTGGGTGCGTTTGAATGGAGATGATGAGATGCGCACGAGTCGGGAGAGTTGAACAACGAGAATTACTAACCTAAATATTAACGGAAAAATATAGTAAATGAGTGGATTTTATTAAGGATTTTAATGGAACTTTAGATATATTTTTGTGAGTTTAAGGCTATTTTCTATCTTTAAAAATATTATTTTTAAGTATTTTTAATTGATTTTTAAATTAAATTAAATAAATAAAAATATAAAAAAATTGTTTATTTTTGCGTTGACCGTTGACCGTTGACTTGTTGACCTGTTGACCGGTTCGGTCAGTGTGCATGTATGCGCTGGGTGAGACTCGAACCCGAGACCTCCCGTACGCGTGCACGCAGCTCTACCAACTGAGCTACGTGTCTAACCCGAAATAATCTTGTTTTTAATTATATTTATATACTAGTTCGATTTATTCAAAATTCATTTGTTTTAAAAAGAAGATTTTAAATCATCGAATCGGTGCCGTTAACCAGACTCGAATGCGTGACATGCGACTTAGTGTTGCACACAGTCCACCGCTGGACTGTGTGTCTAACCTGGTTAATATTTCGGTTTTTATTATACTTAACAACTAACGGAGTTAACCCGGTTCAGCTTTAAACAAAAAGGCACTTTATTACATAGAGGGTGCGTGTATCAGGGATCAAACTCGAGACGTGTGCGTATTATTTGCACACAGTCCACCGCTGGACTGTGTGTCTAACCCGTTTAAAATACCAATTTTAATTATACATATAGTGTTATCACAGTCATCTTCTTCGTTGGATTTTACCGACAGCAGATTACACCATTAAATCTTGTTAATTCGATTGTTAAACATTGCACAGACTAATATGAGATAGCAGAGATGATAATTAGAGGAAAACATACCGGTGAACGATTGATTACAGAGTTCCGGCAAGGCGTCGGTCTCTGTTTTTAAGAACTTCAACTGAGCAATTCAATTAATCGTTTTGATTAGCTAATCATGAAATTGAAGTGCTAAACAAACGTTATCAGTGTGCTTGAAGGTCCTTACCATTTCACAGACGAAGATAAAGATTTCCAGAAATTTCTCGGCGAACTGGAATTATCCGATAACAGTGCCTGAATTCGATCTCAAGTGGAAGGTTTGAGTTAGAAATAGCTTAACAACTGTTAGACTATGATGGTATTGAAGAACTTACCGATTTGAGGACAAATACGGTTTTCCGGCGAACTTGCAGAATTTTCCGGCGAGTTGATTTAAGCTTTCTGATGGACCGAATGTGTGACGAAAGTGAAATGGAATGTTTGTATGATGTTTCTGAGTCGCGAGAGGGGTCTTGATTGAAGTAATTCAGACTGTTGAAAAGTTTCGGTTATAACACTCATCATTCTCAGAATTGAAGTCAATTCAAGTCTGAATTGATTAAAATCGTCGGTGCATCGGTTATAAACCTGAAATCGCGATTATTCAACGTTTAGACGGTTGAATAGCCGATTTCAGTTTTTCAGTTGGCGTAACCAGTTTATCTAGGTTTGTATATAAGAATCATTTGTTTCCTAGAGTTGACAGAAAACAAACAAGTGGCGGAGTGGTGATGTGTGTGTGTGTTAAGTCTTCGGATTTTCAGTTGCGGCTGACCCGGGTTCGAGCCCCGGCAGCAACATTTTATTTTTATTTATTTGTTTTCACTTTTTATCAAATATAATTTTTATAGTTTAGTTTGTTTATTAATTATGTATCATTAAAAATCAAAATAACCATAAATACACAACGTGACATTTATAACTTGATATTCGATTACAAAACGGAGCGGGTTCTGGAAACCCGTTTTTGACAAATGTTACAGTATCCCCTACTTTTAGGAATTTCGTCCCGAAATTTAAGTAGTAGAAGTAGTAGGAAAAAATGCGGGTATTTTTCACGCATTGAGTCTTCACGTTCCCAAGTAAACTCAGGTCCCCGTTTCGACTCCCAGCGTACCCTAACAATTGGAATGCGACTTCGTCGTAGACGTTTCTCCCGAAGTCCATGATTTCTACTGGTCTTTCAACAAAATGCATAGATTCATCAATCTGAATATCTTCCAGAGGAATGTGGAGGTTTTCATCAGCGAGGCACTTCTTCAAGTTAGATACGTGGAATGTGGGATTAATCCTGTTGAGTTCTTCTGGTAGATCAAGCTTGTATGCTACAGGCCCTACTCTTTCGAGTATCTTGAAAGGTCCTACATAGCGTGGTGCTAGCTTGCCTTTTTGACCAAAACGAACTACTCCCTTCCACGGTGATACTTTTAGAAGTACATGATCACCAATGTTAAACTCTAAAGGCTTCCGTCGTTTATCTGCATAACTCTTTTGACGACTTTGAGCCGCTAGAAGATTGTTTCGGATTTGATGGATCTTGTCTGTGGTTTCTTGGATCAATTCTGGACCAGTGATTTGAGCTTCCCAATTTCGTGTCAACATACTGGAGATCGGCACTTACGACCATATAAAGCTTCAAAAGGTGCCATGCCGATACTTGAATGATAGCTGTTGTTGTACGAAAATTCTACTAATGGTAGATGAGGTCCCAATTTCCCTTGAAGTCTATAACACATGCTCGAAGCATATCTTCAAAAGTTTGAATGGTGCGTTCAGATTGACCATCAGTTTGAGGATGATAGGCGGTACTGAGATCTAATCGCGTACCCATAGCGGCTTGTACTGCTTGCCATGTTCGTGAAGTGAAACGACCATCACGATCAGAAATAATGCTTAACGGTACCCCATGTCGGCTTACGATTTCGCTGATATAAATACGAGCAAGCTTTTCGTTCTTGAAATCTTCGCGGATAGGAATAAAGTGAGCTGATTTTGTAAGTCGGTCAATTATTACCCATATAGTGTCATACCCACCAGAAGTGCGAGGTAACCCGGTAATGAAATCCATGGTTATATTTTCCCACTTCCATACAGGTATTTCAGGTTGGACCAGAAGTCCTGAGGGTCTTTGGTGTTCAGCTTTCACCTTGGAACATGTAAGGCACTTGGAAACAAAAACAGCAATATCCTTTTTCATTCCAGGCCACCAATAGGTATATCGTAGGTCTTGATACATCTTATCGGCTCCTGGGTGTATGGAGTATCGCGTTTTGTGAGCTTCCTTCATAAGAATTTCACGAAGATTGTTGTGGTTAGGAATCCAGATACGATCTAGGTAGTACAGAATACCGTCAGATTTAGTTTCAATTTTAAGTTCAGCTCCACAGGACATCTCCTTTCGTACATCATCTTCCGTAACTGAAACATGTTGGGCTTCTCGAATTTGATCTTTAATGTCAGTTATGATTTGCGAACATAGAAGACGAATGGAGTTCGCATAACCCTTTCGACTAAGTGCATCGGCCACCACATTTGCTTTGCCAGGTTGGTATTGAATTTCACAGTCGTAGTCATTTAGAAGTTCGACCCATCTTCGTTGCCTCATGTTTAACTCCTTTTGATTGAAGATATGTTGAAGACTCTTGTGGTCAGTGTATATTTCACACTTAGTACCATAGAGATAATGTCTCCATATCTTAAGAGCGAACACAACGGCTCCAAGTTCTAGGTCATGGGTGGTGTAGTTCTTCTCATGCGTTTTGAGTTGTCTCGAAGCATAAGCTATAACTTTTCCTCTTTGCATTAGAACGCAGCCTAATCCTTGCCCTGATGCGTCGCAATAGACCACAAAATCATCACAACCTTCAGGAAGAGTGAGGATTGGTGCATCACAAAGTTTTTGTTTATGAGTTTGGAAGGCTTCTTCTTACTTGGGTCCCCTATGAAAGGTTTTCCCTTATGAGTTAAAGCCGTGAGTGGTACAGCAATGCGTGAGAAGTTTGAAATGAATCGACGATAATAACCAGCCAAACCAAGAAAAGATCTTACTTCGGTTGGTGTAGGTGGCGCTTGCCATTCTTGTACCGCTTTGATCTTTGAGGGGTCGACATGTATGCCCTTGTCATTGACTACATGTCCGAGGAATTGCACCTCTTTTAACCAGAATTCGCATTTGGAGAATTTGGCGAAAAGCTTTTCCTTCTCTAGAAGTGTAAGGATGAGTCGAAGATGACGCTCATGATTAGACTTAGACTTTGAATAAATAAGAATGTCGTCGATGAAAACTATAACAAATCGATCAAGATAAGGTTTGCAGACTCTGTTCATTAGGTCCATGAAGACTGCTGGAGCGTTGGTTAAACCAAATGGCATGACCATGAATTCATAATGACCATAACGAGTTCGGAATGCGGTCTTTGGGACGTCTTCTTCATGCACTCTAAGTTGATGATAACCAGATCGAAGGTCGATTTTGGAAAAGTAGCTGGCACCTTGGAGTTGGTCAAGAAGATCATCTATGCGAGGTAAAGGATAGCGATTCTTGATTGTTAATTTGTTGAGCTCTCTGTAGTCGATGCATATACGAAACGATCCATCTTTCTTCTTTACAAAAAGGACAGGTGCACCCCAAGGCGATGAACTAGGACGTATGAATCCCTTGTCAGTCAACCCTTGTAATTGACTGGCTAGCTCTTGCATTTCAGAGGGGGCTAACCTATAAGGAGACTTTGCAACTGGTGTAGCACCAGGTATAAGATCAATACGGAATTCGACTTCTCTAACTCGAGGAAGTCCTGAAATGTCGTCAGGAAAAACTTGCGGGAAATCTTTTACTACTGGAATGTCTTCAAGTTTCTTCTCCATGGTTCCCTTTTTGATGATATGAGCTAAAAACGCGACATAATTTTTGCGAAGATATTTTTGGGCTTGAAGACAAGACATTAAGCTGAGCCCTTCGACGAGGTTTCTCCAAAGATTCGAAGAGTCTGACCGTTTGAAAGAGGAATACGTATAAATTTTTCGCGACATACAACTTCTGCCTGATGTTGACTGAGCCAGTCCATACCAATTATGATATCAAAACTTCCCAGCTTCATAGGAATAAGGTCGACTGAGAAATCATGGTCGTTTAAGGTGAGTGTACAGTTGCGTATTATAGAGTTTAATGAAACTGGTTTCCCGTCAGCAACTTCTACCGTTATGGATTCCATGAGCTTATCCCGATTTTGGTTTAAGATAGGTTCAAATTCTAAGGACACAAAACTTCTATCCGCACCAGTATCAAATAACATAGATGCATATCTACCATTTATAAGGAACGTACCGTTAACCACATTGACGTCAGCTCTAGCCTGATTAGCGTTGATATTGAAAGCTCTTCCTCTTGCAGGTGGAGGAGCTTGGTTCGCTTGATTCACCGGGTTGGCTTGGGCCTGAGCATGAATAATGTTTACCAACCTTGGACAAGTGTTTCTGAAATGGCTTGGGTCTCCGCAATTGTAGCAAGCGCGCATAGGTTGACCCATAGGATAATTTGGTTGGTAATATGTTTGGGCTAAATGTTGGGCGGGTGGATACAGTAGGGGTTGTTGGGCTTAACCCATTAATTGTTGGTGGGTTTGGGTTGAAGGCTGGTGTCGGTTCGTTCGCTGGGGCATGCGGCAGGTTTTGAACAGTATGACCCGCGCGACCACAGCCGGTGCAATGCTGGCAAGGATAATCAGGAGAATGGTGATATTGGCAACGGTTGCATTTTGGTAACGGGCCAGAGTAGGGTCTTTTGTATGGTGCAGGTGAAGGAGCGACCTGGGTAATGGGTGCAGCAGGAATGGGAGGTTGGTTTGTGTAACGGCGAAGTTTCTTGTGTTGCGCATCCTCTTGTTAGCAAAATTAGAGGAGGAGATGGAATGGTTTGAAGTTTGACCCTCAACAGGGGCTTTCTTTTTCTCTTCTTTAAACTTACCGTTGCGAATTCGATTCTCGGTCAGTTCAGTGGCTAGTTCCATAGCAGCTTCAAGTGTCGCTGGTGAAGTGCTGAGAACTGAATCTTGAATTTTCGAGGGAAGACCTCGAATATAATGCTCAATTAAACGATAAGTTGGAGTGAACAAGTTAGGAACCATTTGGTTCAACTCTAAGAACCTCTTGTTGTAGGTGGTATGATCTCCCTCCTTTTGCTTTAAAGAATGAAATTCGTCCTCCAACTTTTTAATTTCACTCCTAGGACAGAAACGCCTAGTCATGATTTCCCTTAACTCCTCCCAAGTTAAGGCCATTGCATCATCAGTTCCCCTCTTCCCTTTTTTCAGTATTCCACCAAGTGAGAGCTACCCCAAATAGTCTCCCGGTGGCGTATCGAACCTTTCGATCCTCAGGACAATCGCAGTTGAGGAAGGTGTTTTCCATTTCCTCGAACCAATGGAGAAGAGCAGTGACACCTTCGGTCCCTTCAAATTTAGGAAGATCACAAGACTTGAAATGTTTGTATGAGCACTTGCTAGTAGGAGGGTTGTCGATGTTCTGGTCATGTTGTTGGGGAGGATTAGTGGGATTTGTGGCGAGAGCTTGTTGTACTTGGACCACAATGTCAGGCGGTATCGTGGCCATTTGTTTCGCGATGCGTGTGGCCAAGCGTTCCTGAGACCTTCCTGATCTTTTACCCCTCGATGTTGTCTGGACGACATCTATAGGAACATACATAAGAAGATTGTGAGTTTATGGAGTCTTTTTAGGTGTCATGTGTCTTTAAGAAAAATGAAAATAACATAAATATCAATAATGCAACTACATCCATAGGATGTCTTGGGTTTGCTCATGTTGGGCCTCAAATATCCCCCATACCTTCACCTGTATAGTCATGTGGGCCCCCATGGCTATTGGCTTGGTAGGATTCACATTAGTATTGGCGATTTAACACTCGCATCACCCGAATGCAAACCACAAAATATGTTTACGAGATGTATGGTCGGAGTGTGTCCAGGTGTAGACACAATGACAACTCAAAGTGGGGTTAGCTCACACGACGTTTGGTATAGAATGCTTTGGCCTAATAGGTACTTCGTACTCTCATCGTTAGTCCCCAGGTAGGCCAACTGGTCCTTTATTTTGGATTTATACGAATGCCAGCCTAGACAGGACGTTCCGACTACTGGTACTGGTACCCTTCCGGTTACTACATGCCCGTCATGAGAACTCACTTTGATGAGATTTGAAAACACAAAAATCATTGTAAAAGCAATCATGATAATGATGTGGTGTGTGCTTTCATGGATATGTTGTGTTATGAGAATATGATTCATGATAGGCATTATATGATAATATATACTTATGAACATGCTTGCATAACATTGAATGTAACATTTAACATAAAACATATAAGCATCATGAAATTTGGCATGTAACACACAAAAATCTTAAAAATTTCTAAACAACTATAGTATAGGCTCTAAGGGTCTAATAACCTATCCTATATCCCTATAGTCATGGCTCTGATACCAATCTGTCACACCCCGACCCGCAGCGGAATAAGAGTCGGGGCATAATTGGGTTATCACCAAAGCTCATGATATTTACCAATATGTTTCATATTTATTAAAGTCAAAGTTACATTTCCAAAACATGTCCATACAATACAAAGAAAAGAAGCCAAACAAAACAATCCCAAACTCTAAATCATTTTATTCTTCTAGTCTAATCCTAAGTGTTTCTTGCTGCAGCTGGTTCACCTGTATCATGTGTAAAAAATGGGGGTTTTTGGGTCAACATAAGTTGGCGAGTGAACCTTGTTAGATAAACATTTATTATTGATTTACTTGTTAGTTTATCAATGAAAAATTGTGCATAATCATAAATGAGCAAATGTAAATAACCGAGCAGTAGCAATAGCAATCACAACTATAACATACAATAACACATGATAGCATACATTAACATACCAACATCATACGATAAATAACATGAATGAAACTGTGCGATCAAGGCTCAATCAAACGGAGCCGATCGTATTGCATGTACTGAAAATGATAAATGTCTGTGCGATTAAGGCTCAATCAAACGGAGCCGATCATACTGTAATGGGGAACATGCTCAACGCTCATAATGTAATGGGGAGCGGTGGCCTATGAAATTGCATGTACTAAAATAATAAATTGAATCTAACAATAACCACACAAACAGTTGTAACAAGCTGAATACACAAGTTCATGATATGATGTATGCACAATGGTTTAAATATAATATATAGCAAGACACATGATACACCCCAAAACGTGATTAAAACGGGGAATTTGTAGAGATTCACTCACATTGGGTGCGTTTGAATGGAGATGATGAGATGCGCACGAGTGGGAGAGTTGAACAACGAGAATTACTAACCTAAATATTAACGGAAAAATATAGTAAATGAGTGGATTTTATTTAGGATTTTAATGGAATTTTTAGATATATTTTTGTGAGTTTAAGGCTATTTTCTATCTTTAAAAATATTATTTTTAAGTATTTTTAATCGATTTTTAAATTAAATTACATAAATAAAAATATAAAAAAAAATTGTTTATTTTTGCGTTGACCGTTGACCGTTGACTTGTTGACCTGTTGACCGGTTCGGTCAGTGTGCATGTATGCGCTGGGTGAGACTCGAACCCGAGACCTCCCGTACGCGTGCACGCAGCTCTACCAACTGAGCTACGTGTCTAACCCGAAATAATCTTGTTTTTAATTATATTTATATACTAATTCGATTTATTCAAAATTCATTTGTTTTAAAAAGAAGATTTTAAATCATCGAACCGGTGCCGTTAACCAGACTCGAACGCGTGACATGCGACTTAGTGTTGCACACAGTCACCGCTGGACTGTGTGTCTAACCTGGTTAATATTTCGGTTTTTATTATACTTAACAACTAACGGAGTTAACCCGGTTCAGCTTTAAACAAAAAGGCATTTTATTACATAGAGGGTGCGTGTATCAGGGATCGAACTCGAGACGTGTGCGTATTATTTGCACATAGTCCACTGCTGGACTGTGTGTCTAACCCGTTTAAAATACCAATTTTAATTATACTTATAGTGTTATCACAGTCATCTTCTTCGTTGGATTTTACCGACAGCATATTACACATTAAATCTTGTTAATTCGATTGTTAAACATTGCACAGATTAATATGAGATAGCAGAGATGATAATTAGAGGAAACATACCGGTGAACGATTGATTACAGAGTTCCGGCAAGGCGTCGGTCTCTGTTTTTAAGAACTTCAACTGAGCAATTCAATTAATCGTTTTGATTAGCTAATCATGAAATTGAAGTGCTAAACAAACGTTATCAGTGTGTTTGAAGGTCCTTACCGTTTCACAGACGAAGATAAAGATTTCCAGAAATTTTCCGGAGAACTGGAATTATCCGATAACAGTGCCTGAATTCGATCTCAAGTGGAAGGTTTGAGTTAGAAATAGCTTAACAACTGTTAGACTATGATGGTATTGAAGAACTTACCGATTTGAGGACAAATACGGTTTTCCGGCGAACTTGCAGAATTTTCCGGCGAGTTGATTTAAGCTTTCTGATGGACCGAATGTGTGACGAAAGTGAAATGGAATGTTTGTATGATGTTTCTGAGTCGCGAGAGGGGTCTTGATTGAAGTAATTCAGACTGTTGAAAAGTTTCGGTTATAACACTCATCATTCTCAGAATTGAAGTCAATTCAAGTCTGAATTGATTAAAATCGTCGGTGCATCGGTTATAAACCTGAAATCGCGATTATTCAAACGTTTAGACGGTTGAATAGCCGATTTCAGTTTTTTTAGTTGGCGTAACCGGTTTATCTAGGTTTGTATATAAGAATCATTTGTTTCCTAGAGTTGACAGAAAACAAACAAGTGGCGGAGTGGTGATGTGTGTGTGTGTTAAGTCTTTGGATTTTCAGTTGCCGGCTGACCCGGGTTCGAGCCCCGGCAGCAACATTTTATTTTTATTAATTTTGTTTTCACTTTTTATCAAATATAATTTTTATAATTTAGTTTGTTTATTAATTATGTATCATTAAAAATCAAAATAACCATAAATACACAACGTGACATTTATAACTTGATATTCGATTACAAAACGGAGCGGGTTTTGGAAACCCGTTTTTGACAAATGTTACATTCGGGAGATTCAATAACATCATCAACATATATTATAATACTTGTAAACCTCATATGGTTCTTTTAATGAAAACAAATAGACAACTTCACCATATGTATTTCTCATTTTCGAGCTCACTGGTGAGTCAATTATATCATATTTGACTCGACTATTTTAGTCCACACATATTTTGTCAACTTCATATAGTATGTTCTTGAGGTTTTGACATCAATGCTTCTAGCATTATCAATCCATGAGGGAATTCATTCTATCTTATCCATATATGCATGTGCTTTCACTCTTCAGGAGTTTTGCTATATAAATTTGCCATTTAACACATAGATATCTATATCATGTAAAAGTGTCATGAACACTTGCTTTTATCTCCAAAATCCATATTGTACCATGCGTGTACACTATTTATTGAGATATCATCACTGGGTACAGTTTTCAATGTATGTTTATTGGTGCACAAGAATTACATCGTTAAGATGTTTTATCACCTTTAAAGAACTCAATTGCTTTAAGAAACTCATCAGGAGTTCAATCGTATTCAAAAATGAATCTGTATACAACGATCTTATTGTTCTCGAGAACTTTACTTTACATGAATTATATAATTTAAATCCTTAAAGGACTTGCATGTAAACTTTAGTATCTAAATGATACATAACATTTATAAGACGATATCAATTCTCTCTTTATATTACTAGACTAATTAAATACTAGAAAGCTATTGCATCCACCACTAGAGAATACGTCTCCTCATAATCAATCATAGGTCTTTGCGAAATCCTTGTGCCATCAATTGTTGATCCACATAAAAGACCTAATTATATTAAATATATTTTACAACTTTTTTATGGACTACTGGCCCGTAAGCTTTCCATTTCAATAGAGAATTCAACTTTGCCTCATTTGCGTCGTTCCATTTTGGCCAATCATTTCTTTGTATTTATTCGTAGGCAGATTTTAAATCTTGATCCTCATCATTTCATCTTTTCAAGCGCTATATATACAAGAGTATAATGACGTCGATTTTATTACGATTCCATACACTCCTAGACATGATATAATTTACTAAGAGCTAGTTATTTTCAGGTACTGAGGTTCTTCCAGAACCATCATGTCTAATTCTCTTCAAGAAACCTTTTTTTTTTACTATAACCTCGACTTGACCATCTTCTTCATTACTTGCTCCAATTTTTCGAGGAATTTTTAGTTTCTTGGAATCGACTAGTCTACCACGCTTAGACGTGCAATAGACTCATTAATATATGGTTTGCCCTACTAGGACAATTAACTTAATTGGAGCATTAGCAGTTGACTACGTGACTTACTTAGTCACTGTATTTTGGTCAGTTGACATGTCTGGTGATTGATTCTTTAATCTAGGTAACGAATTATCTTTTGAACTTCTTGTTCACACAATTTCGTTTGAGGATCAATGATAATTCATGCACACCCATTCCTTTTCCAACTGCCATTAATCTCCCCATAATGTTGAGAATGTTAATTTACTTAAATTAAGATCTAACGAGCCATAAATAAATTTTCGTTAATTGCTCTAAGTATGTAATCATAAATAGTATTTTCACCCAACATTATTTGAGTTTCAATCTTTGTGCGTTGTGGTGGATCAATTCCAATGTATACCGCACAATAAAAAGTTTGATGGAAATATTTGGTTCCTGACCAAAACCAACTATAATGGGAGAAACTATTACAACATGTTGGCTTAAAGTGAAATAATGTTATACATGTAAAATCACATGTGCTCAAGTATGAACTTTTGCTCTCTTGATTATTGGCTTTTGCAATCAATTTAGGTTGACATTCTAACAAAAGCAATTTGTATCTTAAGCATTTAGAAAGTTCAATACTTATTCCAATAACCATTGTAACATGGATACTAAATTCAATGTTATAACCACCATAAATATTATAGATAATATGCTTGCTATCTCATTAGCTAAGCTACACACAACTTCAAGTTGTAAATTTGATGACCATTTAGACGATGCATCGATTTAAAAACACTAAATGGTATCATGTTTGGATATCTACATCCTTCATTCATTCCATAATATTTTAGGGATTTATATCATTAATTGGCAAAATAATAATTTCCCTTAAAGCAAACATAATATGCTATCAACTAGAAGAATCTTCAAGTTCTTCATTATATTTCACATCATCATTGACTCTGTGTGGTCTAACTGGTCATACCAATAAAGTAAATAATCATGATCCATAAACTTATGGTTTATGATATTGTATATGTATTACTTGCACGTATGTAATACAAAACATAAGATATGAAAGAATGTATTATAACTTCAAAGTTCAAACCATCGTGTTATGTAATCACTAGTTTACCACTTTTGGTGGTCGATCTCATCATGACTATCATTATAATAGTGATATTCGATCTTGTTATTAGCTTGGCTATCTTAAAATTTCTGATAGTTTGATCTCTTATTAACATGATGACTGTTGCACTTCTAATGATCAATCTCATTATTAATATGATCATTATTACAATTTTCTCAATGATGCCCATGATTACAATGATCAATATATATTCACTTCATGAATCAGAGTAAAACCATACAATTTTTACGGTTTTCCATTATTTTCTCGAACATATAGATATACAGTTGTTTCAAACCGTTAATACCCTCTAAATGATATTGCTACTTCGGGAGTATATATGAGGTTTGACAAAAGAAATTTGTTTTATCCGATTTCCCTTATAATAAACTTCTCTTCGTATAACGTCATTTGAGAAGTAACTATATGTCCGAGTCAATATCTCTTTTATACTTGATAATGAGATACAAGAAGTATGACAGTTTGGGTGTCAAATCGAAGCATATTTCTACTTTTTCATGAGAATGACAATAAACCACAACTTTGGTTTAGTCCTTCTATTCGATATTATCGATGCAAAGAAGTAATAGCATATAGAATACAAGGTATAGATAGCAACATAATCATATAATACATGACCTTATAGCATGTCATCATATAAAAACAACTTATGATGGGCCTTTATAAAATAAGAAACCTTTTTATCACTAATAAGCAAACGCATATAATTTATGTAATAACTTATTATGGTATAACCAAACATAATATCTTATATATTTTGAACACTTACTTTAAAACCTAAACATATATCTCTTTCAAGTCTCAGATCATTATTTGAAAATTTTTATTTGAAAACTGTAATACTAATGCATTACATAACATACTCATTTTTTTCTTCTCAAATATTGATATTTAAATAACTGATGGCATCATATAAGCAACCTATACATTGTACATATAAGCAATAGCAATAGTCACTATTTTATACTAGCAATAGTAATAGTTAATATGCAAATAAATTGTTAAACATTATGACATGGCATAATGAATGCATTAGAGGTACCGACATCGCTAGAAAATGTTTCTCTAAAAATAACTAATGATATCTAGCAATATTAATCTATTATATCAATTTCTTATATGCAAAATTTGTTATAGCATTAACCTTAGTATAAGTACCAAACGATATTTGCATAATCATGTTATAACAATATAATAATAATATATTGCATTATAAGTTGAATAGTTTATTTAAAACTAAATCAATTGATGTTTATAAACAGAGGATTAATATCCAATGAGCACTACTCACATAACTCATTTATATCTAATTATGTAAAAGTCTTTTGGCATGCTATGTATTAACAATAACTAATGAAAACAATTAATTACAGAATTCATATCCATTTAAATTATAAACTATACAAAATGAAAATCTAGTACATACTTCATGTATATATTACCATCAATACAAGCATATATACCTAATACAGTTGCATTGTTTAGTCCATAAATATTGAGTTTCATACCTTGTAATATTGAATATTGAATTTAATTGTTTTTCATGGATTCTAAAAGCATATATAATATTCTCTACATTGCAAATTAACTTTCTCAAATCAAAATAATTCAACAATTTTATTTACAACTTAACAAGGTTAATAAAGAAGCGTAAATATATGATTATGGTGGCTCAAAGAATATGTAGATGAGAATCACTAGATTGTAAGAGTCCTAAATAAAATATATTAAATTAACTAATTAAATGATAATCTAGCCAATTTAGAATAATAGAAATGATCATTTGTAAAAGAGAAAAACAAAATAAATATCCGTAATATCGTCGTCAACGAAAACTATAGTTATTCAATTAATAATGAGTATTAGAAAAAGATGAATTAGTCAATTGTAACGTCATAGTTTATGATGTAACATCTAAATCCTGATGAATACCGACATGCTAATATATATATATATTATATATATATATATATATATATATATTTAATATATATATATATATATAACTTTTAAAAGCAAATGGAAAAATATATAGATAAGAGTTCAATCATGAGACTACATTCTAGAATTTATAGTAATGATCAGTTTAAATTTGTTTATATATGTATATTGATAAGTGTCACCAGTAAAATTGATGTATCATCATCATCAAATATAATATGAATAATCATACCTTTACTAGTAGAGATAGTTGCATAATTATTAGGTTGCTTTCTCAACGTGCGAGATTGAGTTAGGTTGAAAAATAATGCACATCAAAGGCAAGGAAAAAGGGATACCAAGGGTGGCAAAATACATAGAGCACGTTCGTGCTGATAACGTGTTGTTAAACAACGGTCTATTAGCAACTAATATATATATATATATAAACATGAGAGCTAGATATGAAATCATGTAGAGAATAGAACATGGAGAATTCTTATTCATTCATCTAATATCATATACAAATGTCATTATATATAGGCACTCAGATTAGTACAATAGTAAATAAGAGAAAAATGTTATACATGTGGAAGGTCACTACATAATGGATGCATTCAAAGATAGGGGTTATGCATATGAAAAGTCACTACATAATGGATGCATTTATAACATATTACAATTTATAGTAGCACCACTATTTCTCATTGAGCTCTCAAATAATTCTCTCTTATAAATAAAGTATAAGAATAGAAAATTATTTGAAAGACTCTTGTTTATATTTTTAAAATGTTGGTTAAAGTGTAAAAAGAAAGCTATTATGTATAGATTTTTGTACAAATTTATGGAAAAGTTAATAAATTACTTTGAAATATTTATTATACTATATATGCTTGTATGTCGATTAAAATAAACTTTAGTGATTTGTTTGTTATATAAAATCTTATCATAATAAATTACTTAGAAATCTTTATTATACTATATATGCTTGTATGTCCATCAAATTATAACTCTAGTGATTTGTTTGATATATAAAACTTATCATATGTTGGTCAATATAGCAGATGTCACTAAATAATTTTTATTGTTCTGTTTTGATGAATTAGATTACTTAATGTGTTTTTAAATCCTTTTTTAATGTTTCTTCATCGATCTAAATCTCTTATTTGTTATTAATAATATCTTATACTTAATAACACATGCTAGATTTGTTTGGTATATAAAAACTTATCATATGTTGGTCAATATAGCAGATGTCACTAAAAAAATTATTGTTCTTTTCGATGAGTTAGATTCCTTAATGTGTTTTAAATCCTATTTGAATGTTTCTTCATTGATCTAAATCTCTTATTTGTTATCAATTGAAATCTTATACTTAATAACACATGCTAGACAAACTCGTACCATGACTATATATTACTTTCTTAGTTTTGTTCGTCTTCATAATGAAATCATAACATCATGAAATTACTATCTCATTTTCATCTAAGTTGTCGACTAAAAGTAACATTAATGAACAGAACTCTACAAACCTTCACCTCACCTGTTACATAAAATTCTAAACTTCTTTAAAAAAAAGCTCACTTTTCTCACAACAACAAACCTCTAATTAAAATACGTTTATATTTTTCTCATATTTGTAGCATTTTGCAATTAACTAATTACTATATGCTTATAATACCTTAGGCCACTTAGAATGGAGCGGCAACCTATATAATGGGCAACATGTGGCAGGTTGCGGTGTTGGAAGAGGGGACTCCCCAACCTTCTGTATCATGCCACAGGTTCCGGTGTCAAAAGTATAACATTCGTAAAAAAAACGGATCTTAGAAAACCCAACTCGTTTGTAAACCGTGCCCTAAAGGAAAATGAAAATGATAATTTTATTATTATTTTTTATTTCTAATACTTTCAGGTTTAAAAAAAAACAAATTCATAAAAAATTCAGCAAACTCCATCAAGAAAATATAAAGGAAATGATAAATAGGTTAGAATTTATTGTTTAATGTAGTTACAAGCACCGGGAGCCATTCCTGCCAAATATTGAAATTCAACCCCTGTCACTTGTTTTAAAGCGCCTTCCCACGGGAGCCACTGCACTAGGCAGTGTACACCACACGCCAGCCCCCCTCCCCCTCTTTCTTGTTTACCCGGTTGGGACCCGGATCACAGTCGAACCCGACCGATCGTTTCTTTGACATCTAGTGTCGTTTAACATTTAAGTTGGTCTCAAACGACATCTAATTATGGAGATAATAGTTCTTGACCCTCTAATCGTTTGATATTATTCTTAAACTTATCTAATTAAGTTCAAATTTAATCGCCATTAACCACCATTAAAGTCTACAAAGAACCCAAATCGCTTTTAACAAATTCAGTAACCATAACTTGTAATTTTAATACCAAATGACTTCTCTAATCATTTCACAATTTTCCCCACTCTTCAAACTCGTTCACATACACCGAATCTCACGAATTTAAAGCAAGAAAAATCTTGGTCTTGTAACTTCATTTTGTGATTTCCGCTTCATTTCTCAAAGAAATTAGGTAATTCTTGAGCCTATTTTATTTAATTTTTCATCTCTACAAAAAGCTCTATATCCATTTCAGTGATAGAGGGCGTACAAATGCGAATTTAGATTATTTTGATTTTAGGTTCTTGAACACTTGAATTTTGGACTTTTTAATTTAGATTGCTATTCTTATAAAATTGAACATGCAAAATTGATCACTAACGTATTATATTACGGTTCTGAAATTTTTGAGAATTATTGGACATTGTATGGATATATTGTACAATTTAACATGTTATATTAACTTAGAAATTCATTTAGAAATACAAAAATGAAATATCATATTACCAATCTTGTAATCTGATTTTTAGTAGATAAGTTAGTTGTGGAATTTTATAACAAATTTCATATTTAATTATATGTTTATTCATAATATGTAGATTAAATAAATTGTAAAACTATTTATATTATTTTTATAAAAAAACAATTTTATAATACAAAAATACTCATTATGACTAAAATAATAATTCCAATTAAGCTGTCATAATTTTCTAGTAGATAGAATTAATTTGGTAGATTATGTAAAATTGTCTAGAGTAAGTAATCATAAAAATATAGTAATATATATAAATTATGTTATTATTTCTTAATAATATTTTCCATCAATAAAATCCATATTCACTCATGTATGTACTTTTAGATATACCTAGATAATTATTTGTATAGAAAATTTTATGTAATTATTGGTTTGTTGGAAAATTTGTATAAAAGAATTCAAGACTTTAAAATATAATTAATTTTATGTTATTATTCCTTAAAAATTAAATCCTAATCAAAGTTACATTCACATATATACATAATCATTTAAGTTTATATATAGAGAGAGAGACATATGTTTGGTTAGGAATTCTTATATACATATATGAAATAATATTTTATACAAAAGTTCTTAAACCCGAATCATTAGTCTTGTTATATCCTTCCTTTTGTTTAGATTATTTGTTACATATATTTTAGGGTGATTTTGGTCATTTGAGTATTCTTTCTCATGTGCGGTATCGCTCGTGGAACTATTCGCAAACGGTGAGTAAATCCTTTCCCTTTTTTACATTAAATACTTTTGGAGTGTATCACGTGTCACGCTATTTCATATTCAACATATTAAATCATCAAGCATGCAAGTTCATTGAGTATTTTATTTGCTAAGTGTTGTGTGTTTATTGGTTGCGTATGCAAGTTCAATTATCTTGTATGCAATGGTTATTCAACAAGTAAACAAGCAATCACATTGTGGACCCATACCGACCTTTCCCCATGGCAATGGGATGTTGTAATCCCCATATTTAGTCACATCCTTTGGGGTTTGATACTCACACATTAGTTTATTTCATTTACAGTTTATTGTTCATTACCTGTTATATTTGACTAACACATGAATTGCATGTATATTTTCAAAATAAATCATTTTTATTTAACTTAGATTTATCTACCAGCTCTTTGTAGTTGACCCAAAATATTTTACAAGTGGTATAGGGAAGGAAACTTGACTCTGAATGGAATGAAGTCACATAGGATTGTTTAGAAGTTAAATAAAGAAATTTCTTATGTTATTTCCATTTTGAATATTGTTTAAATATTTGAACTAATATGTTTGGTGTGACAATTTAGTAAGTGACATGATTAATAAGAAACATTAAATAGTGCCATAAGCTTTGCACAATCATATCGTCCAACCCGATAATCCGTCACGGGTTGGAGTCGGCAGGAAGCAGGTGATTCCCCACCTTCGGCATCATGCAACACATGATGGATCGGCGAGTAGTTAGCGGCAAGAGGTGTTTAAAGTTTGTAGCACACCTTGAGACCGTTGTGTGAATGGGGTGGGCCCAAATTCAAATTTTTGGCCATTTTTTAAAATAATTGGTTATGGTTTGAGAAACATATTTTTTTTTAAAGACAACATTAGAAGTATATAATTTCTTATGATTTGTCAAAAGAAAGTAAGAGACTAAGTAGATGATGGAATCTAATGTAAGGTTTGTGTGAAGGAGAAATGTGTTACGGTTGGTGTGACGAACACTCCTTCTACCCAATTTAGTTCAAGAAATGTTCAAATCAATCCATTTTTAAAAAATCATAAAGTATTTAAACAAAGACCAAATAGCTTTTAAAAAACAGTTCCCACGTCTTTAAAACCTTAAATCTCCACCGCCTTTCACCATTTCAACGTTTACAATCCACGCCTTGTCATTTGGTGGCGATGGAAACTGTGTGGCGCATATGGTATGCTCGAGATCTTAAGGTTTTTGAAGGAAAGTATGTTCACCCGGGGGAAAAGGGTTGATCTTATAAAAGAGGATGCCTATATATAGACTGCAATCGGGCTAAGATCCCTAACCCAACCTGGGAGAAGTGGCTGAACTTTGATGTATCAGAGATTATTTGAACATATTTGTATCGGGGGTTGGGTGTCTTAGTTCTTGTGCTTTTTTCTTGTTTTTTCAATCCTTTGCTGGCTCTTTATTATATATATATATATATATATATATATATATAATATGTAAAAACACGGATGATTTTTAGAAAATGTAGATAACCCATACAATTAACATGCAATAATGTTTCATGATAAGTATTACAATTTATAGTAGCAACACTATTTCTCTTTGAACCTCTTGATATCTCAAGTCTCTCAAATAAATAACGTAATGGACAGAAATCATTAAGGGACTCTTGTTTCTTGTTTTTAACTATCACTTACAAATACATACATGGAATAATGTTTGATGATAAATATTACAATTTATAGTAGCAACACTATTTCTCTTTAAATCTCTCGATATCTCAAATAAATAAAGTATATGAACAGAAATTATTCAAGGGACTTTTGTTTCTAGTTTTTAGATGGGTGATTGTATTTGTACATCTCTTAAAATTAGTAAGACACCCTCTTATATGACGTGTATAGGCCTATACGCGTTGTATAGGGTTTCAATTATTAAATGCAAGGGAAACAGTAAGCCTATATGACGCGTATAGGGTATATGCGTCGTATAGGTATACTGATTGTTGAAGCATTAATCATTATATGACGCATATAGCCCTATACGTGTCATATATGTACGAGGTTTTTAAGGAATGTTACTAACTTTGCAAGGAGTTCAGTTTGAAAAAGTAAACCTATATGACGCGTATAGTGCTATACGCGTCGTATATGATTCTGGTTGTTGAAACATTAAACTCTATACGACGTGTATAGCCCTATACCCCGTCGTATAGGTCCAGAAAATTGTTTTAAACCCAAGCATGCGGAAACAATTTGATTCAAACGAAAATTCACAAAGAAAACAATCTGATCAAATCACTCGTATCACGATATCACCTTGGGACATTAGTTATAATTTTTGGCGAAAATTCGAACCAATCATACATCTCTGAAAGCATTTTCAGACCCAAAGTTGAACGAGGTGCGGAACAGGTTGTGTCCATGGTTGTTTGTAGTGATGGGAGAGTGCTGTCTAATTTGAACCAGACAAAAAATTATATAAGATGTGATGTCGTTTTGATTACCAAAGTCTCACCATTAAGTTGTTTCAGGAGTTCGTAGATGAAGTTGAACCATCTTACGTGGCATAAAGCTATCCGCAGTATGCATACGAGACTTACCGTTCGCATGTGGAAGAACACACACGAACGAGTACAAAGAAGGTGCCAAAGGCTTTGAAGAAGGTGATAACTACTTCGAGGAACGTGCGGATGATGAGGAAGGTGCTAAGGACCTGGAAGAACCTAACCCGGAAGTTTCATTTGAAACCGAGCAGGTATGACATTCCTGTCACATACGTGTCATTCGATATATAATGTTTATTACATTTTGCGTGGCAATTCGTCAATTACGATTGTGTAGTTGATTGTCTAGTAGTATGTTGTGGTTAAAAGTGTATAAAGGAAGTTCTTATGTATACATATTTTTGTACCAACTTTTGATGGAAAAGGTTTAAAACTTACATAGAAATTTCTATTATACTATGGTTGCATGTCAATTAAAATATAACTTTAATGATTTGTTTAGTATATAAAAACTTATCATATGTTGGTAAACATAGCAGATTTCACTGAATATTTTTTATTGTTTCGTGACGCTGAATTAGATTCCTTAAGTTTTTTTTTAAATCTTTTGAGTGTTTCTTCATCTAAATATTTGATTGGTTATCAATTGAAATATTAGGTATTGTTTGTTTGACATAATGCAATGGAATCTTGAGAGAATTAGAATATTGATTTTCACTTCAAATTTTATTGGTTTCAATAAAAAAATTAATTGTAATTGAACAACAACAAGGTGTGGAGGGCATGAATTGTAATTGAACAACAACATAAGGGTGGAGGACATTCCTCAAATGGGTAGTGGTAAATTTTTTTTAACCAATAATATCATGCCATGTCAACTCATCACTCACTTCCCAATTTGCACTCAAACACTAAGGTGCTCAAACACATATGATGTTTATTTGTTTTTTTATATATTTTGATTTCTAGAAAGTATGTCTTTAAAAATAAATAAAACATATATTAAACAAAATAAAACCTAAAATTTAGAAAGGACATGGCCAATTATATATTTTTGCGATATCTCATTTCCGCGCTAGAATAAACGGCAACATCCGGGTGAAGCATGGTCGTGTGGCTTAGTAAACGTCTCCAAATCCGATCATACATAAGTTGTTTCACCGCTTCGCGTTGTTCTGCCACTAACGCTATGGTGTCTTCCTCACGTGTCTTCCATCGCCAGTGCTTGTTTTGCTTCTTTCATAAGGGTGTATTGTGAAAGTTTCTCGGTCAAAGCCGTTTCCGCGCTATCTGATGTTGTTGTTGCGGCTTTCTTATCTTTCTTCCGTCGGTCTTTTTGGTGAGGGGTGTACGTTTATGTCGGGAATGTCACTAGTGAACCCAGTTCCCGGTGTCAACCCCAACTGATGGCGGAAACATCGGAGTGAGACGACTAGATTGCTCATTGCATCATAACACTATTTGCGACAATATTAAATCAACCAAATTTAAATTCATTTCATTCAAAACATCAATTGTCATATTACAACAAAATCCAAATAAGAGTAACATCAATGAAATAAGTTCAACAATAACATAATATTTAACTTAGTATTCTATGCGTGTTTCTATGCCATTCCTACTAAGTTCCATCACACAACTTCGTCAACTGCAACATGTTAAAAAGTATAGTTCAATTAACAAAGTATTGGTGAGTACACAAGTTTAATATCATAGCATAAGTATAAAATCTGATTTAAACAAATCCACATGATTAGCTAGCATACAAGATAAATGTAAACAAGGCATGTGAATCTACAAGTCAATCCTCTAGTGTACCGCAAAATAGATTTCAACTTAACAATGACCACAAGAATACGGGCGGTGCGTTACTCCTATAGCACTATACATGTTAAGGGATGCTCGACAAAGTTAATGACATTTAGATCACATAAGAATGTACCAAGTAACAATTCAAGTAGCATAAGACTAAAGCATGTTGATGGATTGTTTGGGTATAGAATAAAGTGTGATTTAGTGTAGTTTTAGTAAATTAATCATGTTGCACCCAAATAGTGGAAAGCATAAAAAGGGTCGAGTGTATTCAGGGTTTTGCAAGGTATTATCCGTGAGAGAGTTAGGTTGATTTAGGGGTTGGAACACTAAGTTTATCCTACACAAGGCGCACGTAGGTGTATGAGTATTAGATTGACGGGGAGTTTAATGAGTTTAGGAATTTAAAATGTACGAGAAAGTATATATACGAAAGTATTTATCTAGACATTTAACACTCGTTTTTAACACTAATAAGCCCCGAAGGGTGTTTGTGTTTTTATGGGTCATGCCCAATAGAATCGTAACAATTGTTATGTCTAAGATAAAATAACCTACTTTTTAAGACAACTAACCATTTGGTCATGGTCTAAGTTTCGGTTATATTACGTATTTACATATAGTTATATTACTAATAATTAATCATATAGTTCATGTATTTCATGGAAGTCATGTAAGTCATGCATGGAGGTAGGAGGATAACCATCCTAAACCTCTTTCATAGATTCACCATTACACAAGATTGACACAAGGACAATCCGGATGGTCAATAATTATAGAAATCATCAAGTGAGGGGTGGATTGAATAGTTGAATGGCCAAGGCCTTCATGTAATCACACCTACACATCACAAGCTTGAAAGCTCGGATGGCTCAACACTTGTGGGTTTGAAACCCTAATAAAAACCACAAGTTTAGAGACAAGAGATGCCTCTTGATTGTATGTCAACAAGTCTATCTTAACATACTAACCATAAGTTTTGCTTAGTGGCATATATAGCATAGAATTGTTATAATTAAAATATGTTCGAAAAAAGTTTTTATAAGTTATCATCCAAAACAGAAAGTTTGGCCCCAAAAATGATGTGATTCCACCTTGGTTTTCCATGGAAAACCTATGGTAACATCCATAGGGCTTTAGCAAACATTGTTGAGGAAGAAACAAAGCAAAAACATTGAAAAATTTGAAGATTGAAAGATAAAAATTTGGGCAGAAAGTTTTGTGCACTTTTGGACCTCAAAATGGTGTGGTTTCACCTTAGTTTGCCCAAGCAAACTTGTGAGAACCTTCCTAGAGGTTATCAAGAGTGTTAGAAAGAAAAACAAGGTAAAAATAAGAAGAAAAGTGAGTCGAAACTCACTTACAAGCTGTTGCATTTCAGCAATGATTTTCAGAAGTTAGGGGCTTGTTTGAAGAGTATGGAGGCTTGTAAAAGTGAGAAATATGTGGGGGAACTTGTGCTTATATAGGGGAAGATTAGGGTTTAGTCTTGGGTTGCATTTAATGCAATTTAGGGGGGAAATTTGAATTAAAAAGGGATAGGGGGGAGACCATGTTGCGGCCGCAACTAGGGCTGCCTTTTTTTCCTTTCAATAATTATTGAATGTATCTAGGGTTTATAATTTGTATTTTACATGTATGAGTCTTGAATGTGTTATAATATGATGCATAAACATTGTTTAAAAACCTTAAAGGAGCAACTAAAGATAATTATTTTCTTGCACATAATAAGTCATGATTTTATGTTAATGGGAAGCTTGAATTTCTTGAATAACATCACAATTGTCTTGCTTGAGTTTAGTATAAGATTGACAAACATTCATCACACATTTACACATTGTTTCGAATTGATTCATGAAGGAATAAGTAGCATACGCTCACAAGTTCAACATGAATATAGTTTGCGAATTTAGCATAATTGATTAATCTTGTTACAATTAAAGCCTTAGAATACATTGAATTTGAAAATAGAAACATTATTACAAGGTTTGGACTTTCCAAAAATAGATACACGAGGCGATAATATTAAAAATAGGAAGACACAAATGTGAAGCGTTACACCCGGTGTACCCGTATTATAGTTACCCGAATCCAACGACTTTCTTTTTTGGCTCGAACTCCCACTATCTTCACCTAACAATGAACCCATGCCTTGGCTAAGGCCTCTTCTTGTTTTTTTCGTCCAACTTTGATGCACCGTCTTGCCTCCCTTTTCTTTCGGCTCACTAGCTTCACCTCTATCTTTGGCTTCAACCACATATTCTTCTTCATCGACAATATTTTCTTCCAAATGTTGTGTTTCGGGGAAAACTCTACATCTTGGTCTTCATTGTCATCGTAGATCGGAAGTGAGCGCTCGGCATTCTCTCTTGGTGATTGAATTGGCGGGGTCCTAAATGCAAATAGATCGAATGAGTTTTGCGCTTCCATGTAGTATTCGTACATGCCGGGAGCGACCATCGTTGGACCATGTGGGTGTGAAAATATTTGTGGCGTAAAATTAGGTTGGGGTTGGGTGTTAAAAAAGTCGGTTGTGAAGCTTGGGGGTAAAAATATTGAAGTTGAGAGTATGGGGTTTGAACCGGTGCACTCGGACCGCTAGAACCGCCTTGTCTCGTATGTGACACGCGTCCACTTGAGTGTGAACCCGAGCCTCGGCTAACGAAACCTTTTTTCTTGGGTTTACCTTTGTTTTGTTTATCCATGGTGTGGTGTGTAGTAATTTTAGTGAGAGTAGTGTGTGTAGTGAAATGATGAGTTTTAAATAGAAATAATAATTTTTTAATGCACAACGGTCATCCATAAACCAATGTTCAAATAATCAAACAGTCACATTTCTTTGCTTCGGTGACTAGTCACCGATTTGGGGGGCTCACCGCAAGCCGAATAGAGGGGAGGGCACCTTGCCGATCGGTATAACGGGTTCACTGAAGGGGTCACCGAAGGTGCCCCTTCCACCCTAAGGAAGAGAATCTACATTCTAATCCCATCCAAGTTTCATTTCATTTTGCAAAACAAACACACCTAAATTACAAATCAAATTTCAATTTATGCACGAATTATCATTCCAATTCTATTACAATCCATAAAACGAACACTGCCTTGCCTTATAGTTAACCAAACAGGCTAGACGAACCAGAGCATAACTATTACGTTCAATCAATATTTAACAAATTTATTTTTGTTTGTGTTCATAATAATTATCTCATTTTGTAAAACGGCTCGTGAGGGGCCAAGTTAATGGCCAAAATTCTATAACAACTATGGTCTTAGTTAGTCTGTTTTATTTTTTAGAACTACTTTTAATCGTTTAAATATGTTGTTTTATCACAAATTCTTAAAACTAAAATATTATTTGTAATTAAAAATAAAAATAATGTGAAACCATATTTGATAGGCGTGAAGTAAAACGACGTTTAGATAGAAAGTTCTTCACATATAAAAAGTGAAAAACACACCCCAACAACAATATTCAAATGTAAAGTTGTGTGAGAAGTTATAAAAAAAACTCTATGACGTTCTCTAATTTAAATTTTGCCCAATGTCGGCGAATAATCCTTTGATAATTGCCAAAACTCCATATTTAACAAATTTATTTTTGTTTGTGTTCATAATGATACCTCGTTTTTATTCAAGTTATTACTACAAGTAATATGTTAACCGTGGTCAAAATATATTGATATTTTTTTCTTACTTTAGCATTTTGAAATAAATTAATCACGTTTTGCTTTTTCAACTTTTAATCTCACTGTTTAAGAAAGCGAAATTAATGAGAATATAAACATTGAACAAACCTAGCCGTTTCAGTTTATTTCACAAACTCTTCATCTATTTAATTTATTGAGTCTAAATTTAGACGCATCAATTAATAGAGAGTTTACGTAGACACTTTAAATAGATGACTCTTTCCTATTAGATCTTAGAGTGAGTCCATCATAATTTAGGAGTCTGTTTTTTAGACGTTTGGGACAAGTGTCACTCTCTAAATGAATGGTATTATAGTGTTTTTTTCCTAAAATATTAAATTTTAATAAAATTGGTTTATTTTTAAACGGCAAATTAGGATCACTGACGCACCACTGAAGTATTATCGTCTATTAGCGGAACCACCGATCACATCCATCTCTACTAGATAATCATATCTATACACCAGTGAGAAAAAAACTTAATAAATCTAAAAAAATTCTCTTATGATAATCAACACAAAACCTAATAATCACAAAATCTAATCTCACTCTTAAAATAAAGCTAGGCTGTAATGCCATGAATAAATAAATTTGGTTTGATAATATCTAGTGATTTTCAAGAAACGTTCAAATCAATCTCACGTTCAAAAAATCATAAAACTATTAAACAAAGTCCAAGTGGGTTTAAAAAAACAGTTCCCACGTTGTTAAAACCTAAAATCCCCACCGCCTTTCACCATTTCATCGTTTACAATCCACACCTTATCCTCTCTCTAACCCCCTGTCTCTCTCTCTATCTCTGTCTACAATTCAACCATGTTTAGATCACTCAGCACACGAAGAAACTACCGCGGATACGATCAACTACTCAACGATTCCGCCTCGAACAATGGATCATCTTCCGAACCCAAGATGCTAAGATCCACGACGTTACCGCCAATTTCTTCGGTGATTATCCGTTGAGAACTGCTTTAGAACCACCGAAACTGGCGAAATCGGACCCGGTTGCTAAACAAGCGAAGAAGGTGAGCAAAGTTCACCCGTTTTTCAGCTTATTCGAGCGAAAAAGCCGCAAGAAGAAAGCGACCGCCAAACCGGAATTCTCAAGGTACATGCAGTACCTTAAGGAAGGTGGTGTTTGGGATGCTAATTCAGATAAACCTGTAATTTATTGAATTATTTGTTTAATTGAAATAATAATAATAATTAACTCGTTGAAATTGGTGGCTAGATACTTAGTTTAATTATGGGAATTGTGGCTATACTTAATTGCCTTTAATTGTAGATTTTTTTAAAGTTGAATCTTGTTATTCATCTTCTATACGATTGGATTTTGAATACTGTTCTTCACTATGTTTATATACTATAAATTAGCAACTTTAGTATGTATAGTGTTGTATTATATGTTTTGGGTGATTTAAAAAAATAATGAAACTTTACTTTTAAACTGAAGAGAAATCGGTTTTACCAGTTTGAGGTTTGAACCCTGGAAACCGTTTTTTAAGCCGAACCGGTTTGAAAAAAACCGGTTTGTCCCTAACAAAAATAAACTGAAAACTGAATCGGTCTGAAAGAAAGAAACCGGTCTGTACACCTCTACCCGGATACACCTATAGGCAAAAGGCCTCCCACTTCCGTGATCACAAAAACACTAATGTCTTGGTCTCTCACCAATTCTAGGGGAAACCCACCGCCAAAGGCCGCTATTGTAAAATCCCTAGCTTGTATATGACATTTTGTTATGAGCGAGATTCAAACAAGTGATCTTCCTTAAAGAAAGTTATCCGGATACACCTAACTATACCGAAAGCAAACCAGATTGTAGGTTTAGTCTTGTCAATATTTTAGATAAGCAAAAATAAAAAACAAATGGTTTTTTGTATCTTTGTGCAATAATTTATAATAATGATTGAGATATGAAATGACTATGTCTCTTCTTATTCATGTATCATCGACCATCGTTCTTTGTTGTGGAAAGTGGAAGGTGAAAAGTTGTTTGTTTGGTCGTAATTATTTAATGATTTTTATTTGAGTCCACATCGTTATGCATATATGTCATAGTATTAGGGTGGAAGGACACTCCTTAAATTGGGGAATGGTAACTTTTTTTAACCAATAATATCATGTTATGTTAACTCACCACTTATTTTTCAATTTGCACTCAAACATTAGGGGTGCTTTAAACACATAGAGAGAGTGGTAAACATTTTTAAAAAAACAAGAAAATTTGTGATTGGTTGAAAGAGCGTGGGGACTACCATTAACTCTCTCTATTCCCTCTATCTCTTCTTTTCCTACATCAGTGAGTATTCACCGTTTACTCCTTCACCACTCACCGATTTAGGGTCACCGCATTGGTGGCGGTACCATGCCACTCGGGAACTATGATCACCGAAGGGGTCACCGCATGGTGCCCCTTCCACCCTAAAGTGTTGGATCATACCTGTCTTTTGATCGGTCTATTTTAGTTAAAGATGAAAATAATGTGATTGTTATGTGTATAAATGGGTCATAGGGTCCATAGGTTAGAACAGGACCGGTCGTTTGGATCAGAAACTACCTACACAATCATAGGTTGTTCACGATCTTGTTCAGTAGGTTTTGATAAAAATCTGTGTCAAATAGGTAACTATAGTTTTGGAAAGAGACAAGCTAAACCAGCCAGACTGGTTGGGTCAGTTACACCAACTGGTTTTCATGGTTTGTCGGTTAGATTTTGATGGTTTAACCGTTTGAGAAAAAAATATATGCCTTTTTTTTATTAATTTTTAGAT
This sequence comes from Scalesia atractyloides, assembly GCA_947069175.1. Classification (NCBI taxonomy): domain Eukaryota; kingdom Viridiplantae; phylum Streptophyta; class Magnoliopsida; order Asterales; family Asteraceae; genus Scalesia; species Scalesia atractyloides. The sequence goes on from CAMTDV010000013.1 coordinate 26,342,380, forward strand.
TAAATAGATAAGGGTTATGTATAAATGATAAATGTATATTCATAATTTCATATTCCCAAAACAGAAATAAGTAAAGAATAAGTGTTAAATGATTGGGTCAGTTTTGATGGTTTACGACTGATGGTTTACGAACATCCCAACAAAACCGCTTTAGTTGAGAAATTTTTAAGTGTCTACATTTGTACAAGTTGGTTATGGCGTCGGTTATCAAGAAATATTTGCTGAAGATAATAAAATCATACAAATATAATTTTATAAACCTATTAAAACAAACTTTTCTAATATGAAAAATTTATTTTTACTCTTTGTGAGATTTGAAGATATGACCTCCACAAACTTAGGTACTTTTAAAACCTTTGCTTCTCTCATTAGGAACAAACCAACCCAAATGGCCATATTACAAACTAATTAACAAATATAAAACAATTTAGCACTATAATTAAAATAAAGAGTGAACTGCAATTTGTCTCCATGTGGTTTAGTGGCGTGATGTGGTCAGGTGTGCTTATTAATGATGGTTATTTTAGTTCTTTATGATAGTTTAAGTTTTAATATTTATAAAAACATGATATGATACTATTACACGGCAACTCACGTTAGGCAAATGCACCCATCGTTGGCATTATATAGTGACGATAATGTATCAAGGTCGTCCAAGGATACACGAGTTTTAATACCGAGTCGTCGATAATGTCTAGTCAAGTCCAAAAGTGAGTTTTAAAAAGAATATATAAAAATAAAAGGAAAAGAAAGATAAATGGCTGAAGAGGAAAATAAAATATAGAAATCAATGATAGGAAAATGGGTGTTTAGGATCAACATACCTTTTGATGGTTCGTTAATTAGATCTTACCATCGGGTAAACAACGACTCGATTTTCATACGAGGAGATATATGTGTTAATGTGTATTGTTGTGCAGTATCTGGATCGGAATCCTAACACACTCGATCTTTCCACTTTGGATCAGCAAGAAAGCGCCACTCGAGGCCGGAATATAGTATTAATTAGATAGTTTAATGAATTTATATTACTTGTTCCTATTTAGTCCGAAGGTGAGTTTTCAATTCCCCTTACGTAGATACTTTTAAATAAGCCAAGTCCTTTACACTTTGGTGTGATCTCCACGAAAAGGCAAAAGCTTACTCAACCCGAAGGCCCATCCAAAACCTTTAACCTCAGCTAAGAATATCTACATGCTTTGACTCTACATAGACATAAAAAAACATGAACGACCCAAGTTGGTAGATTTTAAGGATTAGACGAAAACTTTAATGACCCAAGTTAATGGCGACACTATTATTTCACTCATTTTCAATAAACTATACTAATCAGTTAAAATCATTAACATACACACATACCTTGTTCACCCCATGATCTTCCTTAGTTACCTTAGCATCAAGGGGGTAAATTTCCCCTTAAACATCCTTAAGGATCTAGCCAAAAATGGCAATGGAAGAAGATATAATCAAACTTGAAAAAATTATATAATTCACAATAAGCTTGATTACACTAATGTTTCTTTATTTTTCCTAATGATTATAATGTTTAGAAAGTGGGGTAGAATAGAAGTGTCACACCCTGACCCGCAGCGGATATGGTAGTCGGGGCATGATTGGGTTTTCATCAAAGCTCATGACATTTACTATTATAAAAGTTTCATATTTATTATTTCAAATTTAAATAAAACATTCCAATTAACACATAATCCATACAAACACAATAATGATCCAAACAAAGCTCTCAAATAACAGTTTATTTCCTCTAAGGCCCATGTCCTATGTGATCCGCACTTCAAACATGTTCACCTGTATCATGTGTAAAAGTAGAGTTTTGGTCAACATAAGTTGGCGAGGGAATCTCATTTATTCATTAAGAAAAATAATATGTTTATTATTTTAATAAAATGTGCATTAACCAAATATGAGAAACATCGTGTATGTAATCTAAATCACAAACCACATCTTCAACTAATAATGTACATGTGACACGATAAGCGATGTGCTGCGAGATCAAGGCTCAATCAAACGGAGCCGATCTAGTATATTAGGCAACGCGACGCTCCACCCGTAAGTAACGGGGAACAAGTGGGCCTAATGTGAGAGATTGACTGAAATGAGAAATATAAACACAAAATGACAATAACAACAATATCACATAGCACGTTAGATCACATAATGTTAATAGCACGAGATATAAAATAACGAGATAACCAAAGCGACACATGATACACCCCAAAAAAGTGAATAAAAAGGGGAAGTTGTAAGATTCACTCAGAGTGGGCGCGATTACGATTCAATGAGGTTTGCGCACGATTGAGTGGTTGAGATACCAAACGACGAGAATGGCAAACCTAAATATTCACATAATAATTTAGATAAAAATATATTTCTTTTGGTTGAATTTAGTTTTTTTTTTTTTTACTTTTTGTTTGTTAGACAATTTAGATTGATTTTTATTATTTTTATTACTATATTTTTTAGTTACTTAGACTTTTGATTTGTAAATAAAATTGTTTGATTATAAAATAATATGTTTTTGGGGAAATACTTAAAAGATTTTAGATAAAAAAATGTTTTTCTGAATTAAATCGGATAAACCGTCGGATTTTGGCAGCGTGTGGGGATCGAACTCGTGACCTCTCGTTTGCGTGCACGCAGCCCGGCCAACTAGGTTGCGTGTCTAACACTATTTATATTGGATTTTAATTATATTTATACACTTGCTAGATCAAACCATATTCTGATTTAATAAAAAGGTTGGTATATTATAGGGACAGTGTCATGAAACCGGCTCGAACACACGACCTTTGCTTCGTGTGTGCACACAGCTCGACCAACTGGGCTGTGTGTCTAACCTGTTGATTATAAGATTTTAATTAATCATATATACTTACTGTCTTGTTTCATTATTGGGTTATAAAAAGGTTTTGTTAAATTCAGTGGATCGGAACGTATACAAGACTCGAACCAGGGACCTTGACTTCATATGCACACAGTCCGACCAATTGGACTGTGTGTCTAACCCGTTTATATACCATTTTTAATTCATTTAAGCAATAACTACAGTTCATCTTCTTTATAAAAGAAAACAGAACCTGTTAACCCGATTGAATCTATGAGTTTGATGATTCTTTTATAAATCCCTATTAACTACTCATGATATGTCACACCCTAACTCGCAGCGGAAATAAAAGTCGGGGCATGATTGGGTTTTCATCAAAGCTCATGTCATTTACTATAATAAAATTTCATATTTATTACTTCCAATTTAAAGGATAAATTACAACAAACACGTATACATACATGCACAATATGTTTTAAACACAACATTCATGACTTCTTTGTTTTTCTTCTAAGGCAATTCCCTATGTGTTCCTTGCTTCAACCTGTCCACCTGTGTCTTGTGTAAAAAAATAGGGTTTGAGTCAACAAAAGTTGGCGAGTGAATCTTATTTAAACATTTGAAAGAATTTGTTATATTGGTTATTAAAAAAATGTGCATAAACCAAATATGAGTAAACGCATATGTAAATCTAATCACAAACCACATATTATCAATCAATGTACACACTAAGCATGACAAACGATGAACAATGAGATCAAGGCTCAATCAAACGGAGTCGATCTAATGAGGCACCTGATGCTCAACTCGTCTCCAACGAGGAACTGATGAGCCTAATGTGAATGATTCCACACAACTGACAAAAACGTAAACACACAATACAACAAATAACATTTACTTCACACGTTAGATCATATAATGGTAATAGCACAAGTGTTTGAATAAACGAAATATACGAAACGACACATGATACACCACAAAACATGAATGAAAAGGGGAATTTGTAAGGACTCACTCACAGTGGGTGCGTTTCCTTGATTTGACGACGAACGCGCACGAGTTGGGATTTAACCATGAGAGAAAACTAGCTTAAATAATAACGTAATAATTAAATAAATAAGTAATAGTTAATATTTTAATTAATACTTTCTATTAGATTTTTTAGGTTATTTTTGTGGTAATTAATGGAGTTTTTAAAACCTAAAAAGTCTTGTTTTAAGCATTGCAAATGATTTTTAAATGAAATTAATAAAATAAATTAAAATTAAAAATATAAAAAATATTGACCTTGTCAGGTCTGACCGGCTGTGACCGGTCGGATCATATTCGATTTTGGTAGCGTGTGAGGTTCGAACTGGTGACCTCCCGTATACGTGCACGCAGCTCTACCAACTGAGCTACGTGTTTAACCCGGAATAATCTCTAATTTAATTAATCTTATATACAAGTTAGGTTATTACAGAAATTAATTAATTTAAAAAAGATTTTAAAACCATCGAACCGTTGCATACATCCAGAATCGAACCCGTGACCTTTACTCTATTTGCACCCAGCCCTACCAACTGGGCTGGGTGTCTAACCCATTATTATTTGAAATCATATTATATTTATGAACTCCTTGAAAGATGACCTGAATACTTTAAAAAAATGGTTTTTATTTCAGAAAGCTGAACGTGCACAAGATTCGAACTCGGGACGTATGCCTTATAATTGCACACAGTCCACCACTGGACTGTGTGTCTAACCCGTTTGAAATAGCGAATTAATTATATTTATACATATATAAAACGTTATCTTCTTCATTAAACTAAACCCACTGATACACACCCGACTGTTTATTTATAAACCATATGAACTTCGATGATTAGATTTATTTATAACAGAATATATGTGACACCAAAATAGAAAAGATAGATTTGTACCAAAACGGAAGGGGTCGATATTTCCGGTGATACCTCCGGCGACTCCTCCGGCGACTTCACCAAAATTCCGGTGACTTGAAACTTCGGAGAGTGTGTGGGCGAGTTCAACAGGAATGCGAGGGTCTCTATTTATAGGTTCAAGTGTGGTTTCAGTTTCGGAATCGGTTTTAAATGTTTTTGGTCAAAGATTGATTACCACCATAATTGGTAACTGAAATGAGTTATGATGTAGCCTTAATGTGTGATTGGAATCAGTCTTCAGAGGTTTAATTCGAGATTGAAACGATTTTTTATGGAGGTTTTGGAGTTACAGACGTTGTCAGCGGTTTGTTTCAAGCTGTGTCGATATAAGATTTATTTGGTTTGGAATTAATTCAGATATGTGTGTGTAGTGTAGTGGTGTAAACCGTGTGTGTGCTTGATGGGGACCCGGGTTCGAAACCCGGCCACCCCTTTATTTTTATTTTATATTTTTCTTTATTATTTTAAGGTTTTATTATATTATTATCATTTATTATTTTATAAATTAATATTTTGATTATGAAATTTATTTGTTAACCATAAAAAAATAAGTAATACTAATAAATAAATGTGTAACGAACTTTTAACAATTACTTGAGTTCTCAACGGAGCGGATTTTTGGAATCCGTTTTACATAAATGTTACAGTATCCCCTACTTTTATAAATTTCGTCTTGAAATTTAGGTAGAAGTTGTAACTGGTAAGATGCGGGTATTTTCCGCGCATTGAGTCTTCGCTTTCCCATTTAAACTCAGATCCTCGTTTTGACTTCCAACGTACTCTGACTATCGAAAAAAAAAATTTCGTCTCCTACGAGATGCGTCGAATAAGAAATAAAAGTATCTTTTAACAGAAAAAAAGGAGTGTGAGGTTTGGATTTGACGTTAAAGGTTTACATCACCAGGTGAAGTTTTGGATTTTGATTGAGGCGGTAACGTTTTTAGTATGGGTTGAATACCCTGCTACAGGAATCGCTTTTTGATACCTAAGATGAGAAGTGTTGATACACAAAGTTGATTGACTAGATATGATCTCATGCATAAGAGTTTTGAGAAAAATCGATGCGTTGAAAAGATAAAGTTATATCACCAAACGAAAAACTTCAACCATTACGATATTAAAAACTACACGGGACTTCTCATAACCGCCTGACAATGCTTTTGATCCTTTGAGAAGAATACTTATATGTAGGAAGTACTAGCGGCGTATCCACCATATTCTTGTCAAATTTTCATTGGCTTTGTTAGTAAATTATGATTAGTTCTATGTGGCTCGTCCTAAAAACTACAAAACATAAACAAACACAACAGCCAAAGCTTGAGTCTCAAATCTGAAAGAATACATGACTGAATAACGACGGTACATCTCTCGTGTGTTATGATGAAAGGGCCAGTCTATGAAAAAGTGAGACACGACCTAACTTCTTTAAATGATGAGACGAGGTGCATCATGATGTATGACGACATGCAATTTTAAATCGATGAGTTAAGACATGAAATAAAACAATGATATCAATTAACATTAAAATTTTTGGATACATAAGTTCCCAAATTGAAACAGGGATATACAAAGATTGAGATTTATAGAAAACATTAAAAGCTAAACGGTTAGAGCTGAGTCTTGACTCTTGGTGATGGAAGGCTAGTTAGGTTGCTCGTTTGCACCGTTATTGACTTCAGCTGAATTGGCATTGATGTTGTAAGCTCTTCCTCTTGCTGGTGAAAGTGCTGGGTTTGCTTGATTTTATTGGTTAACAGGGTTTGCTTGAGCTTGGGCGTTAATGACGTTAACCAATCTAGGGCACATTTTTCTAAAATGGGTAGGGTCACCACAATTAAAGCAGGCTCAAACATGTGGAACCATAGGGTATTGGGGTTGTTGATAGGGTTAGATCATGTTTTGAGCAGGGGGTGGAGCTTGGTTTTGGGGCATGCGACAAGTCTTACTTAGATGACCATAACGCCCATAATTAGCACACAGTCAACAGGGTATGGTAGGTTGATAGTGATAAAAGCAGGTGTTGCATTGAGGGTGAGGTCCAATGTAAGGTTTCTTATTTGGGTAAGCAGAGTTGGGTGCTACTTGAGTGATTGGGATAGCTTGGAGATGTACGGCTTGTGGAGCTGATTGACTGCTTTGAGTAACAACAAAATTTTGTCTGTCTCGCTTTCTTATGGTAGTGAGTTGGGAAGAGGATTCAGTTTGGGTTGGGTTTGAGATTTTTTTAGTGTTTTATCTTTCTTCTTCTCATCCTTGAAATCTCCATTCCTAATGTGGTTTTCGGTGAGCTCCGTAGCTAGCTCCATTGCTGCTTCCAAAGTTGCAGTTGTAGTCCTCATCACAGGGTCCTGAATCTTTGGAGGAAGACCCCGAATGTAGTGCTCGATCAAACGGTAGAGAGGGGTAAAACAATTTGGAACCATTTGGTTTAATTCGAGGAACCTCTTGTTATAGGTTATGTGATCTCCCTCTTTTTGCCTCAATGAATAGAACTCGTCCTCTAGTTTCTTAATCTCACTTCTTGGACATAAACGTCTAGTCATAAGCTCCCTGAATTGTTCCCAAGTTAGAGCTACAGCGGCTTCGACGCCTCGTCTGCCCTTCTCAGCATTCACCACGTGAGGGCTACTCCATACAAGCGTCCAGTAGCATAGCGCACTTTGCGGTCGTTGGGACAATCACAGTTCAGGAATGTACTTTCCATCTCCTCGAACCATCGAAGAAGAGCAGTGACTCCCTTAGTACCTTCGTACTTTGGAGGATCACATGAGTTGAGGTGCTTATAGGTGCACTTGGTGGTATTTGGGGGAGGGTTGACAACGTTTTGACCTTCTTGATTGATTGGGTTGATGGGATTAGCGGCAAGAGCTTGTTGGACTTGAACTACAATATCGGGAAGTACGGCGGCCATCTGTTAAGCGATTTGGGCAGTCATGCGCTCACGGGATTTTCCTGATCTCCTACCTCTACGAGAGTGACTAGAAGACATCTACAAGGAATACGTAACGAGAGTATGAGTTTGAGGTATAGGTGTCATGTGTCGTATTTAGAAATGAACATTCACAAAACAAATGAAGAAAATAAATTGCTACATCCATAGGATGTCTTGGGCTTTGCTCATGTTTGGCCCCCCATATGTCCCCATACTTGGCCTTGGTAGTCATGTGGGCCCCCATGACTACTGGACTCTGGTAGGGTTCACATTGGTGTTGGCATGTTAACATTCACACCACCGGAATGAAAATCGTAAAACATGATCGCAAAGTATAAGGTCGGAGGGTGTCCAGGTGTAGACACAGTGACAACTCAAAGTGGGGTTAGTTCACACGACGTTTGGTGTGGCAGCTTTGGCCTAATAGGTCCTTCGTACTCTTATCGTTAGTCCCCAGGTAGGCAAACTAGTCTGTTACATTGGATTTATACGATTGCCAACCTAGACAGGACGTTTCGACTACCGGTACTTATACCCTTCCAGTTACTACATGCCCGTCGTAGAACTCACTTTGATGAGATTGAAAAATGAAAATGCTTTAAATATGTGAGAATTGAAATGTGCGTGATGAATGTATATGTAAGCATGTTATGTTTGACAATATGTGTAACTCATTAAGTATCACACAAAATGATAATGGAAGTGCTTGCATGCATTTGTGTGTGTAACAAATATGAAACAAATAAACATCATGAGTTTGCATGTAACCTATAAGCAATTAAAAATCTAATCGACTATAGTATAGGCTCTAAGGGTCTAATAACCTATCCTATATCCCTATAGTCAAAAGCTCTGATACAAATCTGTCACACCCTGACCCGCAGCGGAAATAAAAGTCGGGGCATGAATAGGTTTTCATTAAAGCTCATGACATTTACTATAACAAAGTTTCACATTTATTACTTCCAATTTAAAGGATAAATTACAACAAACACGTATACATACAAGCACAATATGTTTTAAACACAGCATTCTTGACTTCTTTGTTTTTCTTCTAAGGCAATTCCCTATGTGTTCCTTGCTTCAACCTGTCCCCCTGTATCATGTGTAAAAAAATTGGGTTTTTGGTCAACAAAAGTTGGCGAGTGAATCTTATTTAAACATTTGAAAGAATTTGTTATATTGGTTATTACAAAAATGTTCATAAACAAAATATGAGTAAACGCATATGTAAATCTAACCACAAACCACATATTATCAATCAATGTACACACAAGCATGACAAATGATGAACAATGAGATCAAGGCTCAATCAAACGGAGCCGATCTAATGAGGCACCTGATGCTCAACTCGTCTCCAACGAGAAACTGATGGGCCTAATGTGAATGATTGCACACAACTGACAAAAACGTAAACACACAATACAACAAATAACATTTACATCACACATTAGATCATATAATGGTAATAGCACAAGTGTTTGAATAAACGAAATATACGAAACGACACATGATACACCCCAAAACATTAATAAAAAGGGGAATTTGTAAGGATTCACTCACAGTGGGTGCCTTTCCTTGATTTGGCGACGAACGCGCACGAGTTGGGATTTAACCACGAGAGAAAACTAGCCTAAATAATAACGTAATAATTAAATAAATAAGTAATAGTTAATATTTTAGTTAATGCTTTCTATTAGATTTTTAGGTTATTTTTGTGGTATTTAATGGAGTTTTTAAAACCTAAAAAGTCTTGTTTTTAAGCATTGCAAATGATTTTTAAATGAAATTAATAAAATAAATTAAAAATAAAAATATAAAAAAATATTGACCTTGTCAGGTCTGACCGGCTGTGACCGGTCGGATCATATTCGATTTTGGCAGCGTGTGAGGTTCGAACTGGTGACCTCCCGTATACGTGCACGCAGCTCTACCAACTGAGCTACGTGTTTAACCCGAAATAATCTCTAATTTAATTAATCTTATATACAAGTTAGGTTATTACAGAAATTAATTAATTTAAAAAAGATTTTAAAACCATCGAACCGTTGCATACATCCAGAATCGAACCCGTGACCTTTACTCTATTTGCACCCAGCCCTACCAACTGGGCTGGGTGTCTAACCCAGTATTATTTGAAATCATATTATATTTATGAACTCCTTGAAAGATGACCTGAATACTTTATTTTCAGAAAGCCGAACGTGCACAAGATTCGAACTCGGGACGTATGCCTTATAATTGCACACAGTCCACCACTGACTGTGTGTCTAACCCGTTTGAAATAGCGAAATTAATTATATTTATACATATATAAAACTTCATCTTCTTCATTAAACTAAACCCACTGATACACACCCGACTGTTTATTTATAAACCATATGAACTTCGATGATTAGATTAATTTATAACATAATATATGCGACACCAAAATAGAAAAGATAGATTTGTACCGAAACGGAAGTGGTCGATATTTCCGGTGATACCTCCGTCGACTCCTCCGGCGACTTCACCAAAATTCCGGTGACTTGAAACTTCGGAGAGTTTTAGTAAGAGTTTGAGAGTGTGTGGGCGAGTTCAACAGGAATGCGAGGGTCTCTATTTATAGGTTCAAGTGTGGTTTCAGTTTCGGAATCGGTTTTAAATGTTTTTGGTCAAAGATTGATTACCACCATAATTGGTAACCGAAATGAGTTATGATGTAGCCTTAATGTGTGATTGGAATCAGTCTTCAGAGGTTTAATTCGAGATTGAAACGATTCTTGATGGAGGGTTGGGAGTTACAGATGTTGCCGGAGGTTGTTTCAAATTTGATTTCAGTAAGCTATGTTGATATAAGATTTATTTGGTTTGGAATTAATTCAGATATGTGTGTGTAGTGTAGTGGTGTAAACCGTGTGTGTGCTTGATGGGGACCCGGGTTCGAAACCCGGCCGCCCCTTTATTTTTATTTTATATTTTTCTTTATTATTTTAAGGTTTTATTATATTATTATCATTTATTCTTTTATAAATTAATATTTTGATTATGAAATTTATTTTTAACCATAAAAAAATAAGTAATACTAATAAATAAATGCGTAACGAACTTTTAATAACGGAGCGGGTTTTTGGAATCCGTTTTACATAAATGTTACATGATATAAATAGAATGAAAGTGGTTAGAGGAGTGATATACCGAACAAGGTGTTTCTTCTGATTTCCGGTGAGGATTCCGGCGATTGGCTAGTAATTCAGGCGAGGGTTCTGACAAACAGGGATTTGCAAGGAGATTTAGGAGTGTGTGGGCATTCTAATGGCTCCAGAACTCCCTATTTATAGATGAGGAGGGTCGCATGATTTAAGCTTCGGTTTCGGGAGTTTCGGTTATGGCAGTTTGTTAGCAATCACAATTGAATGTGGTTTGACTCGTGATTGAGTCCAGGTTCACGTTTAGAAACGATTTTCTTCAGTTAATTGCAAGAAAACGGCTATTTGATGATTGCTGGCGATTACAGCCTTTACTGGGCGGCTTCTTTTGAATTCAGATCAAAGGAAAGATGATATAACAGATTATTGGGCTTATTCATTTCAGATGTTGGGCGAGTGGTGTATCGGTGTGTTGTTTGTACTCTTGTGCGACCTGGGTTCGAGTTCCGCGGTCAGCACATGTTTATTTATTTTTAATTTTTGTGTATAATATCCTTGTATTAGTACTAATATGTTTTTATATATTATTTTTTATTATTTATATTATTAATATAATGAATCTATTAAACGATTAACATAAATACGCAACGAAAGAGATTAAAATATAAACTTGGTCACAAAATGGTGCGGGTTTTAGTTACCGTTTTTTGACGGATGTTACAAGAAGTGTGTAGTGGAAAAGAGATGAGAGAAATGAGTACGGAAAAATGGTGGATTGGATTTTCTATTTATAGGCAGGCTGGGCCAGGCATGGGGCGTGCGTGGATCACACAGGCCGTGCCTGGACAGGTGACCAGTTGTTCCCAGTTATCGAGACATGGGGCGTGTCTCATTAGCACGGGTCGTGATCAACTTTCTTGGGCTCACAGTATCTTCTAGAAACTTTTCCTTTGTCTTTATAGCCGAGGCACGAAGTGTGCCTGCCTTTCTTTGCCTTGATCTTCGCACGGTGGGCTTCTAGTGGTGTCTGGTGGCTTCCGGATCCGAGGCATGGAGCGTGTCTAGACAGTTTCTTATATTTTTCTCCGTTTTTCACCCAATTTTGTTTCCTTTGTTATTCTTGGGTTATTTGTCCTGAAAATTCAATATAAACCAATTTAAGCTTGTTTTGAACATTTCATTAACAAAACATGTAAAATGGGTAGTAATTTGATATAAAACATGCGTTTTAGCTCATATCATGGCGGAATCAAGTTGTTGCCCCCATACTTAATTTTTGTTGCCTGAGCGCATCTTTTTGAAAATTTTAACACTACGCAACCTCATGTTAAATGGATGTTAGGTTGATCATTTGACTCTGGATGAATGCCAAGTTTATCCTGACGCCTTACCCTTTCTCTCTATACTCTCTCTCTCTCTCTCTAGAACACCCACCATTATCGCCACTACCACCACACCATTATCACCACCTCCACCCCACCAGACCACCACCAAAGCCACCACCCAAATCCTTAAATAAACCACCATAATCATCTCTACCCACTTTACCACCTTCCTCATCCTCTCTATCTCCTCGACCTCCCTCTTATCGTCATCTTTTTCTATTCCAACGTCGAAACCGCCATTCACTCTTTCAATTCCTTTATCGACCACGACCCTTCAATCAAATCCCTACTTTTTCGCCTCTACATCGCCTCCGCTGCCTCACCCAATCGCACCACCACACTACCACCCTTTCCTCCACCTCACCACGTCGGAACCCTAGACGATGGCTTTTTCTCTGGAAATGAAGAGCTTGATCATTGCTTCTTCGGGAATAAAGCCATTCCACAAGCCAATTCCAATTTATGAATATTCAACACCTTTAATCCCAAATTAGGGTTTTCTAATCTTGTTGAGGATAATAGGATTAGAGTTTTTGAAATAGTGCATTTTAGTTCCAAGATTTCATTTAAAGTAGCTAACTTGATTGAGAATGAAGATAATATGATTGATGGTGAGGTGATTGATGAAAATGGGAAAGAGTGTGTTGATGAATTGAAACTTTTTTATAAAAGATTTGTGCCAGAACATTTATACTTGTGATTTTCGGGTTTGTTGTTACTTATGCTTGGGTTCTTGGGATTGTTTATGTGGTGGTAGTGAATGGTTTATTAAAGGCGTTTAAGTCGTTTTTTCAGACGTTAGTGGACGGGTTGAACTTGGGTTGAAACGGTTGTTGGGGTACATTGTTATGAGATTGCCGGTTAGGGATGCGTTGACGCAACATTTTGGGGATGTGGTAGATATGATTCGTATTAGTAATTTAGTTTTAATTGGTTCATGGTGATGACGGTGGTGGTGGTGGTTGTGATTTTTAGAAAAATATGAGAAGAAAGGAGTAAAGAGAGACAACAGTGGTGATGGTGGAATAAAGAATTGGGGTTTTAATGAAGAATGGGTGTGAAGAAGGTGGTAAGATTACAAAATTGCCCCTATTAGATGGTCAACCTAACGTCTATTTGACAGAAGGTTGCATAGTGTTAAAATTTTCTAGCAGAAGGGCTCAGACATAAAAAGTTAAATATGAGGGTAGCAACTTGACCCCGCAACCAAACTACAGGAAGACAAATTATACTATACTCTAAAATGAATAAGCCTATTCTAAACTAAATCCATAAACCATCAAAATTTAAAGGATTTTTACATATTTTCCCTTATTAAGAGTCCTTATTACATATTTACCCAACTCTTAAAATCAATTACATATTTCCTCTTTTTCATACCAAATTACCCATTTACCCTTTTTTGTAATATCTTTCTTAAAATTAATCTTGTTTTATAAATTAATCTTGTTGATAAAACGAGGCAACCTTCCTGCTTTTCCCCTTCACCTTGAAAGATCAAATAAAAAAAATAAAGGTTCTTGATTTTTGAATTTAGATGTTTGCTTATTGATGCCTCCCATAATTTCTTGAGGCAACCAACCTGCTTTCCCTTCATAGGGGTTTCAATATTTTCTTATTTTTAGAACATATTGAATCCATTGGTTGATATTTTATGGCTGATTCCTGTTCATTCCTTGTTTTGTTGGATCGATTACCTTAAATGGGTTGATTCTACCTGTTATAGATTATCTTAATTTGGTTCAATGGGTTGGATAATAACTGTCATTTGAGTTGTTTTACGAAAGAAATCCTCGAGGGCTTTCTTTGAGTTTGTTTATATCTTGCAATTGCTTCAAACTTGAGACAACTGCAAATCTGAAATACCGATTTGGCTTGTTTGATATTCCATGGATGATGTGTGCCCCACTTAGAAACACAAGTATGAGAGAATGGTCAGAATTATCATGTTGATGATAATAGATTACAAACATTAAATAAGATTGCATGAATCGAGGAAAAAACAGGGGAAATACGTAAATACTCAATTAATAACTTTATTAAAGGTAAAATAGTAATTTAAAGAGGAATTTTAATGAAAAAAATAAATATGTAATATATAAAGTTAGGAAGAAGACATGTAATTGATTTTTAAGATTGGTTAAATATGTAATAACGGCTTTTAATAAAAAAATATTTAAAAATCCCAAAATTCAAATATCCAATAATCATTTTAAACAATTAGGCCCAGACATCATTTAGAGTTAGACTATCAATTTTATAAACATACAATTACACAACATTTAGAGTTAGACTATCAAATTTATTTTATTTTATTTTATAAACATACAATTACGAAGGACTTGTAGAGTTCTTCTATGTAATTGGCTGAAGTTGTTAGGCTCAATAGGTGGATAGCATATCTATTTTTTGTTCTCTTATTTAATTTAATATTTAAATATAGATATATGAAAAAGAATGTCAAATTAAGATTCTTAATTGTTCTGATGGAAATCTCTTTTGTTTACATCATAGTGATTTAATTTTATTGTCCTCCAATTTTGTTAATGCATTATTTCTTAGTTTTTTTTTTCTTTCTAATTACTATATATTTGAGTTAGATTTATATACAACTAGTGCTATTTTTAATATCAATAAATGTTTGCAATTTTAGGCTATTACAATGTCCTTACTATGGTCATTCTTATCAAACAATGCTAGGATCAGTGTCATTTCTACAGAAAAGTTACGAATACGTGTTTCTATTGTTTTCGATCGATGTAAAATACGTATTGATACATTTTTTGTAACAATCTTTTCACAACGGATGCCAGCCGAATTCCCGCCGCGTAGCGCGGGTTCACTTTACTAGTTTGTAACAATTAGAAACTAGATTAATGAAAAAAAAACTTAGAGTGGCAGATTTTATTAACTGCCCCATACAAGTCGACTTTTAAACAAAAAACTCAATCGGCGATTCTGTCGAGGTGTCTAGCTTCACTGGTTATAGGTGTGTTCAGAGTTTAGCTTACCGAATCAAAACCAATTTTGGGTTTTTCTAAACCATTCAGTTTGCATTTTTTACTTTAGGTTTTCGATTGTCGAGATGAGTTCTGTTTGGTTCCGGTTTTCTTGACTTGCCACTTTGGTATGAAAATTTTTGGGCTAGAAAGTTTGGTTTTATCTATTTTATTACGTAGCCTAATCATAACTGATATATATATATATATAGATATAGATAGATAGATACTGACACTCAATTGTTTTTCCAACCTTATGAAAAAATTGTCGAGTCCACCACCCGAGGATGGGAATTTAGCGTTCTTGAAAACCCAGGCATTATGGGCTTTCCAAATGTAGAAGAGGACCTAATACAAGAGAGAAATAAGGATTTTTTCCTCTTCTTTGGCAGACCGAGACAGGTGAATGATAGAAACTTGTTGATTTATAGAAACTGGGGGAATGATAGAAACTTGTTGATTTATAGAAACTGAAGGAATGATAGAAACTTGTTGATTAATAAAACTTGTTGATTAATAGAAACTGAGGGAATGATAGAAACTTGTTGATTAATAGAAACTGTGCCTGAGAAGTCTAGACCGCACCATATAGGTAGATGCCCACCTCCATCGGTCTGTAACATAAACCATTAGGAGAAACAAATGATTTGTAGATTCGAGCTAGAGAGAGAGCAGGGAGGTAGTTGACTAAATATTAATACCTTTAATAACAACGCTAGAGGAACGGGAGATCTTATGCAACAATCTCCACGAAAAACAAATGACCTTTCAACCTACAATTTTTTATGTTGATGTTTTCTTTCAAAGTCGTTTTCCCGTCAAGATTCCTGCAAAATAGTAACCCACTTATGTAACACCTCGTAAAAATCGTGTCCAATAGTATAGGGACATGTGTCGTATTTTATTTTAGTCTATTAAAGATTAATAAGGACTAAAGGTGTCAACATGCTCAAACTGAGCCTCTGAGTGCCTTTCTGATGTCAACATGCATAAACATTAACCTTTGAGTGACCGTTGTGTCAACATGCTTAAACTTGGCCTCTGAGTGACCGTTGTGTCAACATGCCCAGCCTCTGAGTGACATCGGAGTCAACCTGCTTATAGTGGGCCTCTGAGTGATCCTTTACAAAGTCCTAACTCTCATATGTCCCATTTGTTGGATGCGAGAGATTAAACTTGTTAATATGTAAAAGTTGGATAATTGAGGGATTAAAAGTGTCAAGATTTTAATTTATACCTCTGAGTGACCTTTTAATTAACCGAGAGCTCGACAATGTCCAGGCATACTCCCGGATATGCCAAATATTGGTTACGGAGGGCTAAATATGCTATAAAAGTGTTTTAAGAGAGTTTAATATGTTGAGGGGCTAAATGTGAAAAACTTTGAATCTGGCCATGGGGCGCGAGAGGCAAGCGTTTGGCCTCTCGCGGGGCGCAAGAGGCCTGTGTCTGCAGAATTTTTGCTTGGCCTCCACACATATTGCCAAAAACCATTGTTTCGAAACCATGGACTTTCAAACAGCTATGGCACGTTTTAGGACACTTGTAAGCTCCTTCTAACACCCCTTAACACATAGCATCACTCCTTCAAGCTCTCCAACTATAAATAGGTGCAATGCTTCACCATTTGAACTTGCACCATCCTTATTTATCACTTTATCTCCCTCTTCTAGAAGTTTCTAACTGAAAGGAGCATCCAACTTAGTTCTATTGCATCCTAGGAATCACTTGTAAGTGTTCCTTTCTCTTGCATTTTCGTCTATAGGCTTTTATAACCAAAAGTCAAGCGTTTTAGGGAAAACGCCTTGACTTTCGGTTAAAACCATTATGGTCCAGCCACTGTTCGTAATAAACATGGCTAAATGATCGTAATAAGGTATGTGTTAATCCTTATAAAGGGTACCTCCTGAAGATCACGTTTACTAGACCAATTGACGGGTCAAAGTTTAAATATTAAAAAGTCAAACAGGTCATTTTTTGGAAAAATTATAATCTGAGCTTAAATATGTTATAAAACCTGTTTTGACACTTAAAAAAGTTGGTGATAATTACTAGAACATGTTGGAACATATTCGGCTCGTCAATTTCAGTTCTAGGGACGGTTCGCAATCGATAGTCGTAAAGTTTGACTTCTTCTTTGACTTTCGATTCTGATCCGATTTAGATTAGTAAGCCACTGATCTAAGGTTGCATTATGATCGTAATAAAATGTAGCATAACCCTCTAAGGTTATATTACATATCATAATCAGAATCTAAGTTTATGTGCAAGTTCCGTAATTATGCCATTTTGACTAAATGCTCTTTTTGCATAAAATGAGATTTTATTTACAATTAGCTTAAAAATAAGTTTTCTACTAATGTAATATTATAATTAGGATTATTTGGGATGTTAAAATCAGATTATAAACTAAGTTTATGAACAAGTCCTTGTATTATGTCGATAAATGACGATAAAGCCCTTGTGGCTCATAAAATGGTTATAATCATACATTTTCAAAGTAAATCTTTTACCTACTGATATGTTATATTAAATACATATCGCAGACATGTTAACCTAACCTAACATCAGTTTTCATTAAATATCGCACAAATCGTTATTTTACGGCATAAGCGTCGTTTCGGCGCATAGTATGGTTTTAAACCATATTAATCAACCCTACTGATGTTAAAACTTATTTTAAATATTTTTACAGTAGGTATATGATATGAACTTAGAATCCCAAATAATTTATAAAACTATATGTAAAATGACCAAAATGCCCCTTCGGTGCATAATTTGGTCATAAGTAATAAATTACACATATAATCAATAACCTACTGATATTATATTATAAATAAATTATTTTTCCAGAATACTTATGATCATAACTTTAAATTATATTCAAGTTCCTTTTATTCAGTATATAATTACCGAAATGCCCTTATGAGACATAGTTTCGTTTTAAAACCTTAACGGGCATATAAGTTGATATCCTACTGATATTACAACTTTTTAAAATATAATGGCATATAGAACTTGTCCATGACTTATCCGGTTACCCGATGTCGCTGATATGCGTACGGTTAAGTATATGTAACTAGTTTACGGAAAATAACTGAAACGGGTTTAACCTTATCATTTAAATCTCAAAATCCAGAATGTTTATGGTTTACCCATATTATACAAGTCAAAGTACTTGTTGGGTTTAAACTACATTCTCCGATTATCGTTTAATCTAGCGTTATACGTTTTGATCATGTATGCTAGTCGGTCTAAGTTTATGACTTAAGTAAGACTGTTAGTATTTAATTGGTTAGCTTATGCCATAATCCAGACTAGAGACTTCCGGTAAATGCTATTTGCACCTAGTTCATTTTGGTACGGCTGAGATATTAAAATCTTGCTTATTAAAAATCAAGACTAGCCTAGGTAAATACTCTCGACTTATTTCCCCTATACGGGCTTAGGTTACGGTAAATATTACCACTTGGTTGAAAATGGGATCAATCGAATGCCGGATTGTGGCTAGTAAATCCGCATATTCCGTTTTAATCAATTTTGTTTGATAACTTAAACATCAGGGGTTAATGATGTTCTAAAAGTAGTTAATTAAAAACAACTCAAATTACCCTAATTCTAGACTCAAATTAAACTCTAGACTTATAAACTATACTAAACTACTAACCGACAAGTGGACCGATCAATTGTAGAATAGCATTAAGCAAGTCCGGATTATCGAACCCACAAGACTCTCTAATTACTATGACTACAAACTTAGACTCAGTTACACACTTTGTATATTTTAAAGGGGGTTTTGCTACTAAATCTAATTATCAATTGAACTAAAACTACTAAGTTGGAACAAACCAAACTATGAACTTTTAGGAAATTTGGAATTAAATCAAGAAATAATGAACTAGTCACCTAGGTTGAATTTTTAGACTACTACTCCTTTGATTTAATGATAATTTATTAGGTTGAATGTTTTACCAGGATCTTGACATATTAAAGTCTATGTTTACCTAACAGGACCCCCGACCCTTCTCAGAAAGACACCTATGATAACCTACACTTTTTATTTGTTTACCGGTCCCAAAGATTTCTTTTCAGTTGTCTTTTAATTTAGCAAAGTGTCTAATTAATTAACTACCTCTCAATAATTAACCTAGACCAACTACAACTTCTAGTTTAGATTAACTGACTCAATTATGACAAGGAAATTAGATTCGGGAATTTCTCAAAACCTAAACCTAACAATTTATCAAATTAATTCAGCCAATTAATTGTTATTTCTCAATAACTAATTTAGATATAATGACAAGATTGATTTTATTATTTATTCAATTGTTTTCCCGGTTTTATTGGCCAATTCTACCGACAACTTCTCGAATCCCTAAAGACACGAAAAGTAACATAAACCTATTCTATGGAAGACATCCACCTAAGTTCATGCAAAACAATCAAACAATCACAAAACAAGCAAAATCATGCAAATACTCTGTAACGCCTATTTCGCCGTAAGATCAAGTCGTATCATATTTTAAGCTTTCATGACATAAAATAATACCTTGACCAAATACCCTTTCTATTCTTACGAATCAAACACAACCTTTAGATAATTAAGGAGCATAACCTAAATTTACTATACCAATTTTAGACTTCAAGTTTACACACGAAAGCATAAGTATGTTTAGAACAAGATTACAACCCAAAAGTATTTTCCTTGACCCGTTGGCATCAAAACTTAAGATGGAAGCGTGAAAATGGGCGATGCGGTGTGTGTTCATTCCAATAACGCCATTATCAAGTTTGCAATTTTCCTATCATACACAACATAAATGCATTTGTTAGTATAACTTGTTAACACAAAACTTTCATCCATCCTTTAATTCTTAATTGACCCGAAATCAAGGTCGTGATATTTAAGCATTCTTTCTACTCACATTCCATACTTATAACAATTTCGCCCACAACGAAGTCGTGGTTTTTTTCATTCTTATAACACCAATACACGATTCATCCAACCCGATCATACGGATTCATGCAACGAACATTCCATTCTTATTGACACGTTATCTACGAGTCGTCAAGTTCATAATTTTATCACCTTACTAACCATCCATTCTAACCCATTTACAATGGGATAATGCACATACATCTCAATACCATTATTTAACAACTCCTCTAGGTTCTTCGTTTTGCATTACCATACTTAACCGTAATTAACAATTAGTAATAATATGAAGCGAAGTTCAAGTGAACTTACCTTTACTTTGCGTTGCTTGCGAACCGGTTTGACTTGTACCTTCTTCCTTTATACCTACAATATCGCGTTCAACATTCTTTCAATTCTCATGCTTTCATCTTCACATTATACTAACATTGTGAGCTATCAATTCAACATTTATCTATTTTAAATCAATTGCCATCATATGCATTTGAAATCATCTTTATTACTTAAAACCAATTCCCAAGCATTTCATCAAACATCTAGAGTACATACCTCTAGCAAAGCACAAAGTACAAGTATCTTAAGCACATTCTTCCTAGTTCATGCATTGATTAACAAAACCATTAATTCATCACAAATCAACATCATAATCCTGCAATTTTTGTTTTACATCAATTTATTCAACAAAACTACTTATCATTTATGACTACAAACATTATCATGGTACTAATTTACACATAATCTTCTCCATCTTCTTCATTCAACATCATGCAAGTGGGTTTCACCCCAATTCATCAATATGAAGTAAATTAAGCACACTGAAGATTCTACATGTTGATAATACCTAACATTCATGCTCAATTTCGTTAAACATTCCCAGATTATTCATAGCCCACATCATCAAATTCACCAAATCTTGAAATTTAACTTACTTGGTGATAAGAATACTTAGATGATCAAGATTCTTGGTTCATGCATCAATTAGAACTTCAATTTTCTTATCAATTTTGCTACTTTGTGTTGAACTAGGGGTTTCCCCCTTTTCTTCTTCTGCTTGATCGACACACACACCTCTGATGTGTGTAATTGTGTTTTAATTGTATTACATAGACTAATCTTTCAGCTTATACATATCTGGCCCCTATATTTTGATGTTTATTCTTGGCTTAAACCTTTTCTTTTTAAGTTTAATCTTATTTACATTATTACCTTAACATAGTCACACACACACACACACACACATATATATATATATATATATGAGAATTTTGGGGTGTTACATACTCTAAACTAGATAATTAAAGTTGTGAACTTTACCAATTAAACATTCAAACCAAAATTAAATTAAAATAAATCAAAATTTCATAAAATCCAACATCCAAAACCTAGGCAACTAAATTGAATCTAGCCAAATAACATGTTTGAAAAGCAAATTAAACAAGGCTTATAACAAGTAAGCATAATCAAGCAAAACAAGGATTCAAAGGTCAAGAACGGTATGATAAAACCGTTAAAAGCTCCTGCCTTGAACCTCCTTGATCACCCAAACACTTCTTGCAGCCTAGATCTCCTTCTCCTAGCTCAAAATCTCCAGAAAAGTGCTCCCAAAAGCCTCTAGTTCGTCCAAGTTGGTCACAAGTTGAGTTTAACTTCAATTATGATTGATTAAATAACAAACAAGGCCAAACAAAATATGATTTTGAAACTTTCTAGATAAAACACCATCTCGCCGGCCGCGAGAGGGTTTAAAGCCACCGAGTAGGAAATCCGGAGATAAGTATCCCTCTCTCGCGGGCCGCGAGAGAGGTGTGGTGTGCCAGTCGCGCCCCGCGACTGACTTGAAAACCCTAATTTACGTTTTGTTTCCTCATTTCTGATCCAATCACGTCCCGGCTCGGTTCTTTTCACCATTTTCGCTCGTTTTCCCCATCCTTCCAACCGTTTTCACGAACCAAGACCTGCAAAATGCATTTGAATCAAAAGTAGATAAATTCTTGACAAGCCAAAACGAAAACGAGCTAAAATTATACAAACTCTACATTGTAAATGGATGTATTATTCAATACATCAGTTAACTACCGTGTCCTGGATATCCTCAGCTCATTACATTAGATAATGGCCACGACCTATGCGCGAGGTGTATGCATACACCCGGCAAACGCTAATGCTAAAAACTTTACCCACAAAGTTGGGGATAACTCCTTCGTGAGTTCTTAAGTGATGAGTACGTTAATCATGTCTCGATTTCCGTACCAGGCCCTGTATGTATGGACAAACATGTGAATCTATTAACAAGGTTACAAGGCTGACTTTCCCAAGTTATAAAAGATTTTGTGCCAATGTGCACTTAAAACATTTTCAAATGTTTTCAAAATGAATCAGTTGCGTGTATTTACCAGCGAAAGCTGACGTATTTTCAAAAGACTAAACCTGCAGGTACAATACGAAAATAGGCTGGAAGCTGCTCGGTAGTGATTAGAGGATCTTGAAAATCCTGGATCTGCCCAAAGTCTGTTACACATTTTTGTACAATTTTACGAACTGCCTGCGGATCTTCTATTACGAACCGTCTGTATATTATTTTCGTACTTTGAACATTTGGTTTGTAATAGTAATTTTACTCCAATACTTCCGCTGTGCCATGTTTAATTGACTATGATGATATCAACTTACGTCACGTTACTCCCCACCATGGGCCCACGGGTGTTTGGATTTGATTGGAAATCCGGGTGTGACAACTTACATTTTTCATGTAATTTTTTTCATTTACTGGTGCAACCTACATTTTTTTGTTAACGTTTCAAATTCACACGGAATATTTAAGTGATTTATAAGTTTTATCAATTAATTAGTTATACATATTTTTCCGTTCATAAACAAAATAAAAAAAAACATGTATTTTTAACTTTTGAAACCAGCTATGATATAGAAATAGTGTTTTTAAATGAACTAATTATCTTTCAGTTGAACGATTGAAATACGAAATAACTATGTTATGGGCGCTTTCTGAATCATACTCATCGTCTTCTCAGGTCTATGAACAAAACTTATCCAATGACATGACAATAAAATAATTTACGCTAAAATGTTTTTTTAATCATTCATAATCCTTTCTAGAAATATACACAAATGATTGCGCAATTTTGTTCTTAACTATGTATTTAAATTAAATGCTCTAAATTCAAATATTATTTAATGGCTTAGTATTGCTTGCACTCACCCTTAGCAATTTAACAATAATATTCAAGTGTAAAGAGTCGTCTAGACCCATTCATATTAGTTGAATTGGTCACACAGAAGTCAATGTTATGTTATAAAAGAATTAACCTATAAATTATTCGTTTAAATAGCATGAAAACACAGATTAAATACACAACTCTTGCTTACAAATATATATAACTACATATAAAATTTACAAGACTTTGCCTAGTCACATGTATGTGACGAAGATGAAAGCACTGTCATGGCGAAGAATCAAGAAAAACTGAAATTTTTGAAAAGCACAAAATAAATTCTGGAAATCTGTATTTTAATAATAAAAAAAGTAATAATGTTTTATGTCATCAATTAGTTGCTTCATTAAATACTTTATTTTTTGAATTAAATTAGCAAATACGAGTATGATGTAATTAAGAATAAAAAAACGAGGTATTTTAAAAGAAAAATAATTGTATTTCTTTAAAATGAATTAATTTAAAATATTTCTGATGTGTTACATGTGTCAAAGTATATTCATGTTTTGGTATGTTTTTGGTATTTGTTTATTATATGTGTCAACTATATTTAGGTATCTCGTACATTTTTATCACGTGCATTGAATGTAAACTATTTGTCAAACCGTAAAGCATTGGTCCTTATTGTGACGTGCCAAACCGTGAACACTTTTATCACGTGCGTTGAGTGTAAACATTTTTATCATCTGCCAGAGCCTCAACGATTAAGAAAATTCAAGCAACATGATGGTTTACTTTATGAGTAGTGTACCATTGGTCGAGAGTTATGATGTACCAATGTTTCCCCTTGGATAATTCAAATTAGGTCCCCCAAAAGAGCCTCAACCTTGACCATCCATGTCAATGGAACATAAACATCAACATTGTCATGTAATTAACACATGGAGATATTATTCCAATATTGTTATGTATTTGGAATCTATAAAATCTCGAGTGCTCTATTTTGCTACCAATGATACAAGAAATGTCTTTGGATTTGATCATGGTTATGGTTGTGATGTTACACATAAGGATAACATGTGTGTATATTCATACGATATGTAGCTTTTGTAGTAAACCACATGTCCATACGATATGTAGCTTTTGTAGGTAAACCACATGTCCATACGATATGTAGCTTTTGTAGGTAAACCACATGTTGGAAAAAGTGCATGTTAAAATCAAAATATTGGCAAAAGCTTTCATTGTAACAAACAAATAAGCCTCAAGAACAAGACATCCTATTCTTGGTGTATATTATGCACTAGAGTACCAAGTTTGATTTTTTATAGGTTCATGTTATAGAAACATTATAAATCTTGTACATTTATCTCTAAAAGTTATCAATTTTGTTATGATACACCTCATGTTCAAATTTGTTACAAAAAAGAACTAGGAGTTGGTCTCTAGAGGTGTTAGAGAAACATTTGTATCCCGGTGGTCACGTTACTTGTAATAGGTCAAGTACATACATTGAGACACATGCTTCTTGTCTTAAGTGTCTTGCGTGGTGTAAGAAAATAAGGACAAAAAGATTACATTATTTCTTCAATTGTATCCACATCTTTTCTTATTATTTATGGTCGTTAACTGTTAACTGATACTTCGACTAGTAATTTTTAAGATGCATCTACAAGCCCCAACACACATATCGTTAATTTGTATTTTGACTAATAATTTTTAAGATCGATCTACAAGCCCCGACTCACATACCTTGGTGCTTCCATATCTATACAACATATAAGCTATCAACCTCATAAAAAACTCCAACACTGTTGTTTTTTTAACTAATAGTACCAATCAACATTGTGACACTGAAATCAAAGAGTTTCACGATGGTAATATGCAATCACACATGCCAAGAGCTAATAACAAGGCAAAGACAGAGTAGTTGGGGTTTCCAACATTGCAAAGTAATTAACATTTTGGTTTGATATTAAAACAATTATGTCATCCTATATACACACATAGAAGAAAGGGGCCGCGAGATCCCATGTGGCCAAGCAGGGTCGCGGGGAATACCAAGCCGTCCTGGCTCCTGCCCCTCCCTAGCATCCTCATGGTCTTTGTCCCACGTCTCTCTTACCATTTTACCATTTGAAAGTAAATTGTTGTTTTTTTATTTAAAATAATATAAAATAGAGGGATGCTTATCGCGTAGGTTTTAAGATATGAGATAGATACAACAAGTGGCCATAAGAACTTGAGGAAGAGTTCTTTAAAAGTTATAATCCAAATGCCTACTCATACTTGTATGTTAATTAGCAAGAACACGAAACACATGTTAGAAACGAGTCAAATTTTAATTCAAACATCGATCATTTTAACTTTAGATCCCAATTTTAATTTATGATTTAATCAACCATAGACTTTTGGTTATTTTAACCTAATTCAATATTTCATATATTTTTTTTATTTCATTTCATCCAACACAAAGTATGTTACAACCGCACGACATAAACACACACACAGAGACTAAACCAGCTCCCATCGAAAACACTCAATCATCTAAGAACTCGAACTCAACATCTGATTCGAACCCAGATTCATGTTCAGCATACATATCTCCTCTAGATTCAGTATATATTTGATTGTATATGGATATAAGTTGATGAATCATGCTTATATCAGAAAGAATTTGCATTAGAAGATCCTAGACAACCTCATGTGTTGCCTATGCTAAAACACTCAAAACCCCATCAATTCAAGAACCCCAAAATGTCAACATGTTCCAAGTTAACACTAAACTCAAGGAGCTTGTGAAATCAGGAAAACTGAATGACGCACGCCAAGTGTTTGATAAAATGCCTCACAGAGACGAAGTCACATGGACCACCATTATCTCTGCCTATGTAAAGGCTCCTGATCCATTTAAAGCATTGTCATCGTTTTCCACCATGTGGGTCAACCCATTTTAGCGAATGGACCCGTTCGTACTCAGTCTAGTACTCAAGGCATGTGCTATAAGTTTCAGTGCTAAACAAGGCGAATCGCTTCATGGGTGCTGTGTAAAAACTGATTTTGTGAGTTCTGTTTTTGTGGGAAATGCTCTTTTGGACATGTATATGAAGATTGGGAAAGTTTATGAAGGTTGTAGGGTGTTTGATGAGATGCCGATAAGGACTGTAGTGTCTTGGACTACGGTTATAACCGGTTTGGTGTGTGCTGGTTTTAACATGGAGGGTATTGCATATTATTCTAAGTTATGTAGAGATAATATGGCGTATGACTCGTATACATTGGCTATCGTGTTAAAGGGGTGTGCTGATGCATGTTTGTTTGTACGGGTAAAGAAATTCACGCCCAAATGTTAAATAAAGGTTTTGATACGACTTCGTTTGTTGCTAATATGCTTACAACCATGTACAACAAGTGCGGGAAGGCAGAGTACGCGTTGTACTTGTTTGAAACAATCAAAATTGAAAGACGTGTGATGTATTGAATAATACATCCATTTATCTTGTAGAGTTTGTATAATTTTTGCGTTTTTTCGTTTCGATTTGTCAAGAATTTATCTACTTTTAATCCAAACACGTTTTGCAGGTCTTGGTTCGTGAAAACGGTTGGAAGGATGGGAAAATGAGCGAAAATGGTAAAAAGAACCGAGCCGGGACGCGAGTGAATCGAAACGAGAAAACGAAACGCAAAACAGGAATTACAACCCGGTCGCGGGGGTGACCGGCAAACATAGACTCTCTCGCGAAGCGCGAGAGAGTGATAGTTATCATTCCGGAAGTTACCTCGGTCGCAGGGCGCGACCGGACTACCCAAACTCTCTCGCGGGGCGCGAGAGAGGTGTTTATCCTGAAAGTTTCGAAACCTGGTTGATTGTGGACTTGTTTTGTTATAAAAAGAATCATTATTGAGGTAAAACTCATATTGGGCAACGTTGGACGAACTAGAGCAGATTCGGAGCTACTTTCTGGAGATTTGAAGCTACAAGGAGCGGATCTAAGCTGTAGATATTGTGGTGGTGATCGAGGGAGTTCAAGGCAGGAGCTTGTCACGGTTTATCATACCAATCCTCACTTTGATTTCTTTGTCTTGATCAATCATGCTACCTTGTTATCAACTTTGTTTTAATTACTTTTCAAACATGTTTTTAGGCTAGATCTTCTTCGGTTACCTAGGTTTTGGATGATGGATTCATGAAACTTTGATTTGCTTTAATTAAATTTATGGTTTGAATATTTAATTGGTAAAGGTCACAACTTTAATGATCTAGTTTAGGGTATTTGCATGATCTTGATTGTTTTATGATTGTTTGGTTGATTTGCCTAAACTTTGGTGGATGTCTTTCATATAATAGGTTTATGTTACTTTTCGTGTTCTAAGGAATTCGTGAAGTTGTCGGTAAAATTGGCCAATAAAACCGGGGAAACAATTAAATTAACCATAAAATCGAACTTGTCATTATACCTAACTTGTTAATTGAGAAATTGCAATTAGTTGGCTGAATTAATGTGGTAAATTGTTAGGTTAGGGTTTTGAGAAATTCCGAGTCTAATTTCCTTGTCATAATTGAATCAGTTAATCTAAACTAGAGAATTGTAGTTGGTCTGGGTTAATTATTGAGAGGTAATTAATAATTAGACACTTTACTAATTTAAAAGGTAACTGAAAAGGAATTTTTAGGACCGGTAAACGAATAAAAATGATAGGTTATTGTAGGTGTCTTCCTGAGAAGGGTCGGGGGTCTTGTTTAATAAATCTAAACTTTGATATGCCAAGATCCCGGTAAAATATTCAACCAGATTAATTATTATCAAATTAAAGGAGTAGTAGCCTAAAAATCTAACCTAGGTAACTAGTTTACTATCTCGTGATTAAAATCTAAGAAGTCCCTAGAAGTTCATAGTTTGGTTAGTCCAATTTAGTAGTTTTAGTTAATTTGATAATTTAGATTTATTGGTAACCCCCCCCCCCCTTTTAAAATATACATAGTGTGTAATTGATTCTAAATTAGTAGTCTTAGCAATTAGAGAGTCATGTGGGTTCGATAATCCGGACTTGCTTAATACTATTCTACAATTGATCGGTCCACTTGCCGGTTAATAGTTTAGTATAGTTTAGGAGTCTAGAATATAATTTGAGTCTAGAATTAGGGTAATTTGTTTTGTTTTTAATTAACTACTTTTAGAACATCAAGTTTCGTGGACTACAATCATCGCATCGTATGTTCAAACGGGTCAAAATCACAAGGCAGTTAACGCATTCTTGCAAATGCGCGAATCTCAAGTGATCCCCAACGAGTACACACCCTCGCAGCAGTCATCTCCGGTTGTGCGAATAACGCAAAGATTGACTTGGGTCAGCAGTTTCACGCCCACGTGTTACATAACGGCTTATGAGTTGTATGTCAATCACTAATTTGGTTATGACAATGTATTCAAAATGCGGGAAGTTACATTTATCGTTAATCGTTTTTCATGAAATGACTCAAAAAGACATCGTTTCATGGAGCACGATAATCGGGGAGCATGCGCAAGGAGGATTTGGAGAAGAAGCGCTTCGATACCTTTCGTTAATGAAATAAGACGGACCAAAACCGATCAAATTTGCATTCTCGAGTGTATTAAGTGTATGCATAAATATGGCGATTATCGAACAGGGTAAGCAACTTCACGCGCATTGCATTTGTGTCGTCTAGACCATACCGCTATGGTAAGAAGCGGTTTGATCAACATGATTCAAAATGTGGGAGCATAAATGAATCGTTAAAGATATTTAAAGAAGCCGAACATAACGATATCATGTCATGGACAACCATGATTAATGGATATGCCGAACATGGGTTGAGTCAACAAGCAATAGACCTGTTCGAGCGTCTCGTTAAAGTCGGTCTAAAACCCGGCGCGATCACCTTCATCGGCGTTTTAACCGCGTGTAGCCACGCCAGTCTAGTCGACTTCGGCTTTCATTACTTCAACCAAATCACAAACGGCAAACTTACTTTATCCAAAGAACATTACGGTTGTATGATCGATCTCCTTTGCAGAGCCGGGCGGTTAAGTGAGGCTGAAAACATGATAACCGACATGCCTTGTAACGTTGACGATGTTGTCTGGTCAACTCTTTTGAGAGCTTGTAGCTTACACGGAGACGTTGACTTAGGGGCACACACAGCAAAACGGATTCTTGAAATGGACCCGAATTGCGCATCGACACATATTACGTTGGCGAATTTGTATTCAGTTAAAGGTAAGTGGCGGGAAGCTATGGAAGTGAGGAGATTGATGAGACGAAAGGTGTTATAAAGGAGCCTAGATGGTCTTGGATTAAGATTCGGGATTGCGTGTTTGCGTTTGCAGCCGGTGATCGTTCGAATCATATATGTTGCGTATTCGGATTATTCTCTTCAAAGGAACAAGTGTTTGTTAATGTAGAGAATGTGTTAATTTACACTATAGATGAAGTTGAGGAGAAATTTTGCCAATGAGATTTTCAAATTTTGATTTATTTATTATATTGTTTATTTGATCTTGAGATTGTTTAAATATACGCAACCGAAACTTGCTCGGGCATCCTACGCGACCTAGCATGTCGGACCATCGCAAACTAAAACTGATTTCACGTTTGGTGCTTGATATTCCTTCCAGAGTTCACCTCCAAATCCAGACCACGCATCTAGCACTACTGAAGTTGTACCTTATTTCGGGATCAGCCTTTTCGGAGCTACTGTAGCCGATGTTAGACCAACTTTTAAACTATCGGAACCCTGGATGATGACAATGTCGAGAACTAGGTATGAGCTCCTGCTCTACCCAAGTCACAACTAGGTGGCCAAGCTACAAGTAATATCCATATGCTTGTTCAAAACTCATAATAATAATTTGTCAAAGGACCTAAAAATATACTTCTGAAGTTCTGATATCCTTTCATACGTCTAACAACCTATCACATAAGTCTACTCTCACTACCATATGAAACAAGCCGGGTGTAAATGAGTTGAATAGAGCCTAAACTCGTCTAAACTCTGGCTCGGCTCGTTTAGTTTTAAAGGGGTGTAAATGAGTTGGATAGAGCCTGAACTTGCCTAAACTCGGGCTCGACTCGTTTAGTTTGGCGTTGGGCTGTGGCGCAGATCGCTTATTAATTATTACATATTTAAATTTATATTATTTGTTCACACATATTAAATTAGTTATATATATTTGCAATTACAGTTTTTTTTATAATACAATAAAAATTATAGTAGTTATATAAATCTTGTTTTAGCCCGCAAGTTAAGTCAAGCTCAATATTTGAAGCTCTAATAATCATAAACTAGATTTGAGTTTGTTTAAGCTAAGCGGAGCTTTTAACATGTTATCTAAAGTGTGATGAATAAGTGTGAGAATTCTATACCCTGGATAGGATTCTTGTTGACTACATTTGCCATTAAAGCTAGGGGTGAGCAAATTAACCACCATAGTCGATAACCGAATCTTAACCGATATAACCGAACCACTATTAATCGATAACTGACATAACCAATGGTTATGATTATGAAACTTTGTTTAACCGACCAAGCGGTTATGGTTACGGTTATGAAACTTTGGTTAACCGATATAAACGGAATTGAACTAAACTTGTAATGTTAAGTTTATATAATGGATTTGTGTTTTATATTAACCATATATAAATTTTTTATTAAGATAATAGTATGTTGGTAACAAAATAATCTTGATGTAGATGCCCTTTATATTGATGAAAAATTGAGGTGTTATTGTCGCATTTTTTTTTGAAAATTACCTTACTAAAGATAATCCCTCATCGGTAGTTTAACCGAAAAAGTGTAGTCTTGGTTATCGTATAAAAAACACCCAAGTTAACTCCAAACCATGCACACCTTATTTATTTTAAAGCTTGATTGGTTAAATAACCGAAATTAATCAAAACCAAATCATAATCGAAGTTCGGTTATATTATAATTAAAGATAAAAATTGAACCAAACGACCCATACATAACCCTAATTATAACCCCATAATAATTTGTAAATACAAAGTTTGTAATAATTTGTTTTTAAATTCTATTCCTATATTACATTGAAGTCTGTGTAGCCTACTTTAATATAATAAAACATTAAAGATACTTAATACGCTTTAACATTCATCACACACATTCACAATAATAAAAACAACCACCTCTCTAAAGATGACTAACACGTCATTACCCCAACTATTCTTCTTCCGCAACACATACATCAAAAGCAACTTATAGAATAATAAAAAATCATTTTCTAACAATGAGTGATATGAGATTACCCTATTTATTTCTCTCTCCCAGCCTACTTACATTTATCAAAATTGACTCTCTACTTTCTCTTCCCTCCCTGTCACATTGTGTGGTTTTGGTCGTTCTTACATATAAACGACAACTCATTGTCAATCCTCCAACTCATAATAAATGGCTATAATCCACTTTATTAGGCATGTCTAAATACATTAATACCGTTTGTACATTTGGAGATGTGCAATACTATACTAGGGACTTTTTTGTCTCATGTAAATAAATCATGTAATAAGCACATGGGTTAGGGTAAGATAAAAATTTATACGAGTTGTGGGAACTTAGAGAACTCGGCCTTATGAAGGTTTTTTCAAAAAAGAAATTTACAAAAAATCATAAAAAAAATCATCGCTGTAAACAGTGATGTCATACTTATGTCATCAGCTTTTTACAGCTGTTGTAAGGGGCCGAAAAACACTACTTCGAAAACTTTTTTATTTATGACAATTTTTCTAAACATTTTAATCTAAGTGTGTGAAATAATGGGGACAAAACTCGCACGAGAAGGTTGAGTTCTCTAAGTTCTCACAACTCGGACGGGTTTTCCCTTGATCTTGATCCATAAGCTATATCACAAAGAAATGTAAAGGTAAAAGAAACAAATATTTCGTGTGAATATATAAAAAGTTCATTCCGTGTAATATTTTAAGCTTAAATATTTAGAAAAGATCCACGAGTTGAGCTTCTTCCAGCATCCACGAGCTTAGATTCAACCTACAACACATAAATTAAAGAACCTGATAGAAAAAATTTTGGGTACTTACTTCTCTGGTTTACAATAGAAATACTTGGTCATGACTCATGGACCAAGCAAATACATGGTGTAATAGACATTTCTCACTCCCATTAGCTCAATATATACAACAAGTGTTAATAATTTATTGAATAAGTAGGTTTTAAGATCCTTCAACTTGATGAATTTGTTATTGCGTGAAAGAAGTATCACACATGATTTTTTTAAGTTTTACGGTATGATAAAACATCTAATCGGAAATCGTCTAAAGAAATAAGGAATGTAATGTATAGTTTTTTGTAATGGCAAACTCAAAGAACCTGTGAAGAAAGTGTATACATTTGCTTCCATTGTGATTTGAACTTGTGAGAAACTTAAAATATGTATTGATGCGACTAAATAAATACCCAGAATTTGTTATATATATATATATATAGTAAAGAGTTCAAATGAGAAGAAAAATTTTGTAAGAATAAAAAAATAACTTTTAAACCAATAGAAATTCTTCATTTACTTTATTTAATGTGTTTATTTAATATTATGAAAAAGGGCATATAGGTAAATCTATAATTGTTATTAATTAGCTAACTAATTAAACTTGTAACTCATTTTTTCAATATACTTTTTCAAGATAAAATAATTTAGGTGAAGGACAATTTTCGACATGTGTAGGATTAAATTTTAGTATATGTATGATAAATTTTGAAATGTGTAGGGTAAATTCGATAGATATAAGATACATATAGGATAAATTTTGAAATGTGTAGGATATAATGTTTTTTGTTTTATTAATGATAGATAACATAATTAATGAGAGGAGTTATAAATTATTTAATGTTTTACCATTATACCCTTTTTTTTCCTTCTCACATAAAATTTCTTCTTAAATGAAACTTCCCTATATATATATATATATATATATTTGTAAGTTTTTTTAAATGGAGTGTTAAAAAACTATGATTTGCAAGTTATGTTTATGATATAGAGAAAATATTTCAGATTAAACACTCAAGCGAAGCGAAGCGAAGCAAATCAAAGTAAAACTATTGGTTTATGTAATGAATGTTTTTCTGTGAACAATACCACACAAAAATTATGTCAAATGTATGTCAAAAAGGATATAGTGGTTGAAATCCATCATCGTATATTTGTCTATACACTATCGTAAATTGTGATTGTTCGTAGAGTCACAACTTATCTCTAAATTGGTTTTTGCTAAAATAAACATATTTATCACATCTATTTATCTTAAAACAACCCATTATACGTGTTGATCAAATTCTATTTAGTCCTTTTTAAACCGTATACTGAATTTATAAGTTTTTTATAATTCACATTCTAAATTTTTTAATATTATCTTGAAAATATTTACTTCTATAAAGTAATGGTAATATTTTTTATCAAGAATATCACTACAAGAATTTGGGTTTATTGCGAAGAAGGTTACACGTTGTCATCGGCACATGTCACTCTAATTGACGTTATGTGTTGTTACAAGATTTCTGGAATTTTTGTGTTAGGTCACCTATGACTTTTTGTGTTGTTACAAAATTTCTTGTTTAAAATATACACTGTTAAATATTATGTATGCATATAAATAAAATAATAAAAAACATTTAATAAGTAATAAGTAACAAGACCTCAAACTCTTTAAAACTAAACGAACAAAACTTGAGCTTAGATAAGTTCAAGCTCAACACGGTATGTTTACATCCTAGTTATAGGGTATGTTCTAGCTAGAGTAGCAACAAGTACAATAATACGTTACATTTAAAAGGTTGTTAGAAGTTTTTCTTTAACCCAAGACTAGGGGGCATGTAACATACTGTTTCTGACCGATTAAACCATATCGAACCAAACCTAGGAATCCGGAATCTTGTCAAAAGCCGGGTTTTTGGTGTGGAACGAAAGAATTAGAATTCATTTTCAAGTCGCTTTTGTCAACATTAAGTTATATTCGGTTCATTTTGTGGTTTTGACTAAATAATATTCAAACAATGGAAAGCGAACCAAAATAACTGTGAAAACGAAAACCCAAACCGTACCCAGGACAATTCTTTGTGAATCAGGCATGTAGCTACGGATGAGAGTGCATACTAACTGAATTTAAATACAGTTATATTCTAATTAAACAGCTTTAAAATTGTCTTAGGTGTCCCTTAAATGTGCCAATTTTGTGAAAAAAGAGGTTCTGAATCCGAATATCAGCCATAGAACAAAGTCTTAATTAATATGTAAATCTTAACCGAATTTGAATCATAGAATTATGGTTTCTTTGATGGAATCAAGCAGACTACTAAAGCAAAAATAGATTAATGGACAAATCTAATCTAATCTTACCTTATCTAAACTAGGAATCTAGAGGAAACTAGTATTGCTTGTTAGATTACAGACTCTCATGAAACATTTAAGAAAATGGATCGAGAATCTCTATGAATATGTTGTATATCACTAACTGAGATGAATATTTGTAGAGATTTATTAGCATGGTAATCAACCTTTTCATTAAGCATGCGTGTATAAAATATCTTTCAAGTGGGTGAACCTATAAGTTTCGCCTGTATAATCAACTTCTCTTTGAGTTACCGGATTAGTTAACAAAGGTTACTTTGGGAGCTTGTAAGTAATCGTTGATTGGAAACAACAAAGTGATTACTAGGATTTCGATGACGATATTTTGATCACTGATATTTGTTCCAAAATGTTTAAAAGTTTATAAAATAGTTATCAGATTTAACAAACATACTCAGGTAACAAGTAGCTTGAAAGTTCATCTATATCAACACCAAACTCAAATTCTTCATTCTTGTATCTCCCCTTGTACGATATACTTGAAATAAGACAAATCTATACAGAACCATAAACTTCGACTCGTTTTTGTAGTGCCCTGCCTGCGGTATATTCTTTTCGGCCGGTTACATTGGCAGTCTGATAACTGGACCTTAACGCATTTGTTGTTCGGGCCGTAAATCAGGCCTGAAAGAAAATGGGAAAGGTTTGGAGGCCTTAAATGATGCCCAGGTGTTGACCAAAAGCGGGCATTGAATCTGGACTCTCCTATGGTCAAAGTAGAGTTATCATCAAATGGGCCGTGGAGGAATAAAAGATCTCATTGAACACTTGGGCCGAAAACAAAATAAAGGATGTTGGGCTTATGGTATTTTGTGTATCTACTTGTATGAATTTTGTATGTTAAATTGTGTGTTCGAGAGTTTGTATCTTTGTTACATAATTAGTATTAAACATCGCGATTCGTGACGATGTGGTAATTCACGGTTAATATTAATACAATTGGTATAAAACAAACATAAGGAAAGAAAAAAGAAAAGAAAGAAACCTAAAAATATGTAGAAAAGAAAAGAAAACTAACACAAAGGAAATGAAAAAAAAAAAGAGTTGATGGAAAAAAATTATAACTAGTTAAAATTAACTTGATATCAAATCAATAATATAGGTAATGTAAATGTCATAAAAGAGAATTATTACTATTCACGATTCTCTTTGTTAAAAAAAAAGTGTTGATGGAAAAAAATTATAATTAATTAAAACTAGCTTGATATCAAATCAATAATATAAGTAATGTAAATGTAAATGGCACAAAAGAGAATTATTACTATTCACAATTAGTGTATATAATACCAGTATACCACTATACTCTTATACCACCTCATGTAGCTTTTCAATGTATAATGTTTTTTTATTTTAAAACTAAGGATGTTTAGAATTCGATTCGAATTTGAAAAATTTGAAGTTCAATTCGATTAAAAACGTTCGAATTCGAGTTGATTCGAATTCTAGTCCAGTAATTGAATATGAATTTATGACTTTCAATTGGATTTGATTTGAAATTCGAATTCAATTTATATATATTTTTTAATATATGTATATACACACATATACAACTTCTAAACTTGGCCAAAGCATGAACTACTTCCATAAGTTATAAGTTTATTATTCATAACCTTATCAAACCTACTGACAAATACCCCATGCTATTTATTTCTAAATTTTTACCTGACTTAAATCGCTACCAGTAACCTACGTATCTTCTAAATTTTGGTGTTTTGACATATTGATAGTTAATTAATTATGCAGATTATTATATTTTATATTGAATATAATTATTTGTGGTAGTTTTAACAAATGAAAGTAAAATAATTTGTTGTTTAGGTTGAATTTGAATTAAATCGAATTTATTCGAATTCGAGTTTCAAATACTAATCGAATCGAATACGAATTAAGGTAAAAAAAATTAAACAAAATTTGAATAACTTGAAAATTCGTTATTCGATTTGATGAACACCCCTAACTGAAATTGTATTAAAGAATTAGTTTGGCAAATGAAACAACATATACACCACTCACTTTATTCTAAAGTCTTAACCTAACAATTCTAACAAACTAAGATGTCTAGTTTGTTTCTAGACCCTCGTGAAACGTTTAAGCATAGTAATTTAAAATCCTAATCGATGAAAACCTCTATAAAAATCTCTACTCTTCTTTCTAACAAAGACAAATAATTATAAATACATTTATGTAACCATAAGTTTTTTACACACCAAATAATACTACACATAAATCTTCATATTTCGTCACCATAGGACTTGATTATCCTCAATAAAAAGTGATACAAAGTTATACAAACCACTTTGGATCTTAGGGAGAAGCAGAAGAATATAAGGGAGTTTTAGAGCAATTAATCTTACTCATGTCATTCATATCATCTTCAAATCCATCGAATACAAAAGGAAATTAACATAATAACGAAATTAACTAGTAACCCACTATGATGACCCATAATCTGCTAAACAGGAACAGATATAATAATACCATATTAACTAGTGCTCAATTAACTAAAAGTCTATGCATCATGAAACTAGAAATTACCATCTTACTACATGTCAACAAAACTTCTCTAGGTCCACTTGAAGGATCAAGATAACCTACTTCCTTATTAATGTAACACACATACGAGTACGGAATCCACATAAGTATGCAAACCAAAACCAACACAAGATAACCAAAGATTCACTATCTTGATTAATAGAAGAGAACAAGTACAAACACATACAAACAATGTTCATACAGACTCAGGATATTCTCTCTGTGCTCTCTCTCTCTCTCTCTCTTGTGCCTCAATGTCTCTCTATAGTATTCTATGAACTATGAAGTGCATGTCTGTTTATATAGTACTAACACCCAGCAACAGTACGAAGAATGTTGCTGGTCGTACGAACCACTACAAGTCACGAAGAACATTCAGTAATGGTTGCTCGTACGAACAACCTATGGCTCGTAAGAATAGTAACTGGTTCGTACGAATAAGCAAACTGCTTGTTGAAAGGGCCACTCGTACGATCATGAGAATCGTTCGTACAAACGATAATGGCTCGAAGCAAGCAATTTGCTCGTACGAAGCACCTTTCACTCGTACGAAGAAGTGTTCTTCGGAGAACGTGCTAACAGACATGCCATACAGACAGCAAGATCAAAAACACAAGACTTAACAGTATTCACACATGCAACTGTTTTACAGTACAGACAAACTAAACATTGTACTAAATCAAGATAGGAGGATATCTTGATTTGGTCGACACGACCAAACTATACAGACGCAATAAACAAAGACCGTACAAATTACTGACGTAACTAAGAACAAGCGACAGACATAAAAGTGTATCAACAAACTCCCCCTTGGCTGTTGCTTGGTCTTCAGTCTTCATTCTTAATGGCCTGCTGCATTCACATTCACTGAAAACCTTCAACCATCGTTGCCTGAGGGTCAAGGTCTTCAACATTTCCTAAAAACATCAAACCTTTCCAGTTTCCTTTTGAGTACCACTAGAAGCAACTTGATTGGCCACGATCTACTGTGCACTAGACTCTACCACTGGAGTTGAAACATAAACTTTTGGTTGTTCGGATGAAGTTGAAGCATTAGGATTAGAGTAAATTGCACAAAACATCCTTTATGTTTCCCTTAAACTTGCAGGTTCCAGCATTAATGTTTAAAAGTTGCTAAAAACAGCCTTTATGTTTATTTTTGTTGCGGGTTCAATCCTTTACAGCTAACCACGTTATTTTCTTCAGTTAAGTTCCCTCACATGCATAACATGTGAGGGTATATTCGTCATTTTGGTTGATCTTCCACCCACTTCAATTATAAAAAAAGATATTTAAGTTTTAATCTAGTTTAAACAAAGTTTGGTAAAACGTACGCGACTACAGAGGAGCACGATTACCGTTTGATAGTGTTTAAGTCTAACTTCGGCGTCCTAAGCGTCACCAGTTGCTGGATCCGACTACTGAACACGGTGTTACGAAGTTCTCTGATTTGACGGCATCAGAGTTCCGTGAGAGGTATCTAGGGTTGAAGAGTCGTTTGTCGTTTCCGTCTGATGCGAATAAGGCGCCGATTCTTCCAACTGATGATAATCCTGAAGAGTTTGATTGGCATGATCAAAATCTGTGTTAATCTTTACAGCTTAGTGGGCTAGCTTAACAAGATTCCTATCTTAATTCCGGGTTCGCCGGAATCCGGCGAAGTCGTCGGAGAAGAAGACAGGAAAATAGGGTGTTTGGTTTTTAAAAGTTTGGTTTTATTGCACATTAGTCCCTGCGGTTAGAATTTTTTTAAAATATGTTAAACCTTAAATATTCTTTTTTCTTATAATTGACGTGGGTGGAAGATCAACCAAAATGGCGAATATACCCTCACATGTTATGCATGTGAGGGAACTTAACTGAAGAAAATAACGTGGTTAGCTGTAAAGGATTGAACCCGCAACAAAAATAAACTTAAAGGTTGTTTTTAGCAACTTTTAAATATTAAGGCTGGAACCTGCAAGTTTGAGGAAACATAAAGGATGTTTTGTGCAATTTACTCTTAGGATTACCAAGGTCTTCTCTATCCTGATCACGTTTACGTTTGATCTCCTGTGCTTTGCATCTTTCATTCCACAGAATGTTCACCCGCTTTCTGCTCATTTCAAATGCGTCTTTAATACCGTTAAATCCTTCAACCAGTGTAGAATTACGAGAATGATACCATTCTCTCATGTCTTCATGTTTAGCTGTTAATGTTCCGCCAGATCGTTGTACAGCTACACTACGTTCTTTCAGCCTGTTCATTTCAATCCCACGAGCGTTATCAGCCGCTCTCATCTGTTGTAGCTGAGTAGCTCTTTCAGCATCTGCTGCCCTCAATCTCTCATTCTCCTTTCTTAACTGTGCAATCTCGGTAGCCTGCTTTCCAACAGTTTCCTTATAAGAATTTATCTTTAACTGTTGCTTAATAACGGTATTTCGATTTGAAGACATAAATTCCGAGTGCTTGTTAATCTGAGTTGCCGCAGCTTGCAGCTGAGAGAACAGAAAATCCACTTTCTCATCCTGTTCCATTTTAGAGAATAAACGACTGCATCGTTTTGTACTTTGTTGATGAATTGTCAATTGGGATTGTTGAGCTGAAGAAGTAGTGGGT
Organism: Scalesia atractyloides; assembly: GCA_947069175.1. Lineage (NCBI taxonomy): Eukaryota > Viridiplantae > Streptophyta > Magnoliopsida > Asterales > Asteraceae > Scalesia > Scalesia atractyloides. The sequence goes on from CAMTDV010000013.1 coordinate 26,382,242, forward strand.
TGTTGTTGAACTGGAGTAGTCTCAATTGAAAGTGTTTCAGTTGTTGTGGTATCTGCAGGTTGTGGTTCAGAGGTTGTAGGGGTTTCCGATATTAGAGTTTCAGCCTCCTCCGATGTGAAGGCAGACTGAGCTTCTGCAATTGGTTCCAGTACGGTCTCTTGTTGCGTGGTTGTAGGTTGTGTGATTTCAGGTTGAGCTGATAAGGTTTCCATAGATGTTTTGTTCTGTTTCTTTTTGTGCACCGCAATTTTCTTTTTGCGAGCTCGTTCAGTCTCAGCATCGAATGGGACATAGTCAGCGTCTGGATTTGATGGAATCTTAATCTGCCTAACCCCACGCTCATCAACATGGCGTTCATACCCAAGTTCAAGCGGATTGTCATCAGAATCCGATTCTTTATCCAATTGTTTACCCTTATCACCATCTGTAGTACCTATATCATCTGCACCACCATCACTATCATTATCGCTATCATCGTCATCACCTTTTCCCTTTTAACGACCAAACTTATCTTTGATCATCTTCTTCAAAGATGGTTCTTCATTATCTGACTGACTATCATCATGGCGCCACTTATCGTTATCTGGTGCAACATATTCATCATTTGCGAGAAAACCAAACAACTAACGAGGAGGTATGCTTTCCTTGTAACGTTTTGCTGCTACTCCTCTAAATATATTCAACGAATGTTCCATCATAACATCAACTTTTAGAACATCGTTGTCGTTCTTTGGAAGATTCGGATGTTGCAAATTCAAGATCATCTGGAGAAAACGAGGATGCATCCAAAACTTGTTTCCACCAAAACCGGTTCTTCTCAAGTTTTCCTTCATGTTTGCAAAAATATACTTTAAAACATTGAACGGTTTGTTCAATGTCAAAGCTACCATCATTCCAACTAATTCGTTATTTGCCATGTCATAACCACTTCGTTTGTTGCTTAAACACTGAATTAAAACATGTAGAAAGAACTTGTATCGGAGTGGCAACCATGCTTCATTATACCGTTGTACTCAGCAAATTTATCTTCCAGGTCTAAGTAGGCTACCATGTTGTGTCCCGGCTCTGACATAATTTCCACTTCTGACTTGTCAGTTCTCTTGTTGCAGGCTTTCTTTTCTGTTCCTTTTGTGTCATCCTATATACCGAAAATAACCAGAATGAGAAGAACATAACTACACTAAGGGAACATATACCAAAAGTTTTTATTGCGAACTTTCTGTAAGTATGTATCCCCTAGACGAAGAATTATTGACTCATACGAATAACAATTTATTTGTACGAAGAACAACTGTCGCGTACGAACAACAACTGACTTGCTTAAACAAGTGTTTGGCTCGTACGAGTAACTGGTTCGTACGAATGACAAGTTACTCGTGCGAGTAATAATTCACTCGTACGAAGAAAATCATCTTGTTCGCACAAAGAACTTCAAGAGAAGATTATTCATGAAGAACTTGTTTTTCGTCAAAAGGTTCTTTGCTTAAAATTTGTTGTTCATGTCAGGCAATGTTACATAGTCAACTAATGTTCAAACAGTTTATCTTAAGATATGCCAACATTTTCAAACATGCCTTAAAGATATCACTACCAACTTAACAAGAGTGAAAGAATGAAGTGAAAAAGGTGAAAGTAAAGTTGTATTGAAGAACTACATCACCCTTTATACCACATTTTGATACTCATACTCGTACAAAAAACACTAGTTCGCACGAAGAACTTCCAGTCGTACGAAGGACAGTTTTGAATCAACAAACCAATAACTCTTTTGTACGAAGCATACACACTCGTACGAGTGATCATTGATTCACTCGTACGAAGAGTTGTCATTCGCACGAGGAACCATCATGAATCGTACAAGTCCAGGCTCTTCCAAACTAGAACATCAGTTCTTCGTGGACCTTAGGTTTCTCGTTGACCTGTTTAGATCTTTGCACATATCCACACAGATTCACAAGTTAAGTTAGGAAAAGTGCTCATTAAACAGATTTTGTTCTTTGAAATGAGTTTACCCGTTATAAAAAAGTTTGATATCAAAGCAAATGACTTTTAGGGCGTATCTTGGTAGAAATCATTCGAGCTTCAACTTTGGCTAATTAAAAAATAACTTAATTTAATAACAGAGTAAACTAAAATAACTACTAACAGATAAGAACAAAATGTACATTAACTAGCAATCTTTTTCTGAGTTTCAAGGTAAGAGAATCATACCAGCTTTTAATCTTGCCAAAAACGAGTTTTTGTTTTAAAAACATCAAATTAAATAAATAAGTATTCTACTGCAGTTATCGGTATTGTTGTCCACATAAGCTCAGCTTATCAGATGTAATCATGATTAGGAGATATGATTAATGTATGAATACTTACTAGCCAATGTTCAATCACTTCACGACACATTCCCGTATCAAGACATGCACGAGAGAAAATCTTACCGGTGCGTATACTGCTTATCATCTGTTTTGACGTATAGATGTGAGATACACACTTATTTTGATTGAAAACAAGGCCTATGTGATTAAATCACTTATTGATGAGGAACTTGATTTTCAGATGCATGCAGGGCACAGGAGTAAGTCCGTGAACAGGTTAGTACCATCGTACCAACAAAGAGACGAACTTAGCTCCCGCATAAAGCTATGATATTACCACTTATTTATTGGGTGAATGTGATATTTTTATCACTTATTAATGGTCGTATGCAGTATTTACACGTATGTATGGTATCATGGAAGTTCTAGACTTGCGTCCCCGTTATTTTTTGGTAAAAGATTCAACCATGATACCCAGATGATAAGCAAGCATAAAGACCGCATATCTCGAAACCTCGGCATACTATCAAATGAAATTTCAGTACCAAGACCATATGTCAATGAATGGTTCCCACCTGGTTTTCAGTCCGTTATGTTTATATCAACCTACTCATTTTAATCTGATTGTGAGTCTACCGATACATCATTACTAAAGCTACTTATCAATTTTCGTTTTATGTTTTTGATTGTTTTTTACAGATCACCGTGTATCATCATTTTCCCTTATCTTTCCAGAAACTCAGTTTTGATTTTTGGTTTTTCTATTGTTTTTGTGTTTTTCTAAATTTTTCTCCCCTTAAAATGCAGAAGGTAAATAAATAAAAACATAACTAAGTAAATAAAAGACATATTTTTGTATTTTTGTATTTTCTCATGTTTTTGTATTTTCTTAAAATTTTCTCCCCCTAAAATATAAAACTAAGAGAAAATGGAAAATCTTTTTGTATTTTTATTTTTTTAAGAAAATATTTACGAAAAGGATTAGCCAAGGATGATTTACTCGGGTTTCACCTTGATACCATTTACCAAAAGAAGATAATTAAACCGTAATTTATCAAAAGCTTTTGTAGCAGGTTGGCACGTTGGTGATCGGTGTGAATTTTAACAACATTGATAAGTTTTTTCATAACAATCTCGTATGAAATGATACTTAATCTCAATGTATTTGGTTTTTGAGTGTTGTACAGGATTACGAGTGATCTGTAAAGCAGCTTCATTATCAACATAAATAGGAGTAGTTAGAAATTCAAAATCGTAGTCGCGCATTTGCTGTTGGATCCATATAACCTGAGAGCAGCAACTAGAAGCCAAGATATACTCAGCCTCACAAGTTGAAGTGGCTACACAGGTCTGCTTTTTGCACTGCCACGTGACTAGGTGATTTTCCAAGAACTGACATCCTGCTCATGTTAACTTTGCATCGATCTTGCAGCTGCCATGATCAGAATTACTGAATGCTGTCAAATCAAACTCATCATCCTTAGGGTACCAGATCCAGTGTCCGGACGACCCTTTAAATAATGAAAGATTCTTTTTATAGCCATCAAATGAGAAACTTTTGGACTTGATTGGTAGCGAGCTAGAAGACATGTTGGGTACATTATATCAGGTCTTGAAGTAGTAAGATACATAAGAGATTCGATCATAGCACGATAAAGAGATGGTTCCACATGTTCACCCATTCCATGAGGAGTAATCCCATGATTTTGAGCTAATGGAGTTCCCAAAGGGTTTGAGTCTTCCATTTGAAATCGTTTGAGAATATCCCCGACGTACTTGGTTTGATGAATGAAAATCCTTTCCTTAGATTGATGAACCTGCAAACCTAAAAAGAAAGTCATTTTTCCCATGGCGCTCATCTCGAACTTCTCTTGCATCACCTGCTCGTATTCTTTGCACATTTTCTCGTTCGTAGACCCAAAAATAATATCATCAACATATACTTGTACCAACAATAAATCCTCATTCTTTTCTTTGATGAAGAGAGTACAATCGATCAATCCACGTCGAAAACCATTCTTGAGAAGATAGGAAGACAACGTTTCATACCAAGCCTAAGGAACTTGATTAAGACCATATAATGCCTTATTAAGAAGCCACACCTTGTCAGGATGAATTGGATCTTCAAAACCAGGCGGTTGCTCAACATATACTTCTTCTTCAACCACACCATGAAGAAATGTACTCTTCACATCCATTTGATAAACTGTAAATTTCTTGTAGGACGCATAAGCCAAGAAAATTCTTATGGCCTCAAGACGTGCTACCGGTGCATAAACCTCATTATAATTAATGCCTTCTACCTGGTTAAAGCCCTGGACAACCAATCTTGCTTTGTTTCTCACAACAACACCTCGGTCATCCTTCTTACACTTGTAAACCCATCTACCAATCTTCTTGTAGTTGTCAGGCCTTTCAACCAATTTCCACACGCCCAATTTCTGAAACTGCTAAGTTCTTCTTGCATAGCTTCAACCCATGAGTCTTCTTTCATTGCCTCCTTCCAAGATTTCGGTTCTACTTGGCAAACATAGCAGGCAAAAGACCAGTCATTTTGTTCCCTAGATTCTCTAATTGTCGTATACAAACCAGCATTCTGGTTGTTCCTTAGCTGATTACGTGTCTATACTCCACTCTTGACATCTCCTATAATATTCTGTTGAGGATGGGTACTATGGATTCGAGTTTCAGGATACATCAGAACTTGAGAATTTATACCCAAATTGTTAATATTCAGATCAACAGCCAATTCAATGGCTGGAATTGACGAAGACGTAGAAGCATGACCTTCAGTAGTCCCTTGGTTTTCCATATTTGACGTGACATCAGAAATTCCAGGAACTAGAGCAGAAGTAGCTTCATTTACGTCATGGAACTCATCATCTTCTGACGAAACATTATAATCAGCAGCATCTTCAAATTCCTCATTTTGAACAATATTATTAACCGAAGTAGACACTTGAGGGTTAACAATAATTGGTCGAACTAATGACGAGTCAACTACAATATCACTTTCATGTAGCATTTGAGCAGCTGCAGATGCATCATCAAAAGTTGGTAGATTGAAGGAGTCAAATAGTCTATCGTATTCAAACATCCAAGGAGCACCCGGAGCTCTAACTGATTCAGTGTATCTTTAAACCAGAACTTCACCCCATTCCTCAATCCTTTTCGTTGACAAATTCCACACCCTGAAATTTGGAGTAGCATATCCAATAAAGAAACCTTCGTACCCTTTGGACCAAACTTACCATGTGGATCAATCATAGTGCATGGAGCTCCAAAAGGTTCTAAGAAAGACACATCCAGTTTCCTTTTATGCAACAATTCAAAACATGTTTTCCCATGCCTTTTCACCGTAAGAACTCTATTCATCGTATAACATGCAGTAGCCATAACCTCCCCCCAAAACTGAACAGGAATTTCTGATTCTACTAACATAGTTCTTGTAGTCTTAATCAGAGTTCTATTTGTTCCTCTCAGCGACACCATTTTGTTGTGGAGTGTAACGAGAACTGTATTCATGCAAAATTCCCTTAGAAGAACAGAACTCATCCATAACATGATTCTTGAATTCGGTGCCATTGTCGCTTCTGATTCTCCTTATCTTCAAACTGTACAAAATTTCGAGTAGCGTGAGGAGATTCTTGAGGATTTCAGGAACTTCACTCTTATGTGTCATAACATTCACCCATGAGAATCTTGAATAGTCATCAGTAACAACTAAACAATATGCATCGCCAAAGGTAGTCTTATGTTTCATTGGTCAAAAAAGGTCCATATGAAGACGTTCCAGAGGCATATTCACCGTGTTAATTTTCTTCACGGGATGAGACTTCTTTGCTTGCTTTCCTTTTTGGCATGATACACAGACGTCTTATAAATGAAAGTTCTTCACTGGTACACCACTCACAAGATTATTTTTCACTAAATAGTTTATTTTCCTCAAGTGAATGTGTCCCATTCGTCTATGCCAAAAGATTGATTCCTTTTCGGTAGCCTTTGAGACAAAACATGTAACTTGTGCAGACGTAGTAATAGCTTGGCTCATGTCAAGAATATACAAGTCATTTATTCTTGGAGCCGACAGGAGAATCCATTCTTTGGGAATCTTGAAACCAGGTTTCAGTCACATAACAACCGGTATCATCAAAATGAATTGTTAACTTCTTGTCACAGATTTGAGAAACACTTAGAAGATTGTGATCAATTTAACGAACATAATTGATCTTGTCAAAACTAACAACACTATTAGAAACCATTCCTTCTCTTGTGATGTAACCTCCTTTATCTCCAGCAAAGGCAACATAACCTCCCCTAATGCTTTTCACATCATAGAGGAGCCTTATGTCGCCTGTCATGTGTTGTGATGCTCCACTGTCAACAATCCAATGACTATTCACGGTTCCTCCTGGAACACCCTGCACATTACATTACCCGATTAATTTGAGATGGGGACCCAAGCCTTAGTGGTCTTGGGTCGACCCTTATCATCAAGAAATGTAATTTCTATTTCTTAATGATTTAGAAACTTTGTGCCAACCCCTGAAACATTACCGGTTTTAGGTTTCCAAGATTGTTAATGTTTACCAGATTGATTATTATTTACAGATTTAAATACTTCTGGTTTTATCAAACTTGATGAACCTGGTTTCTTTTCTAAAACATCCGGTTTCAATGCCTTCTCAATTATTTTATCTTGTTTACGTCTTTGTTTTTCTTCTTGTTCTTTAACAATATGTTTGTCTTGTTTAGGTGACACTGATTGACGTTGGCAATTCTTTTCAGGAGGGGCTTTTTCAACAAACTTGGGTTTTGCTGGGTTGGTACAGTTTTTAATTATGTGGCCAAACTCCCCACACTTAAAACATGTTCTCCTTTCAACAAACTTAGGAGATCCCATTTGATGACTTGATGTTGAACTTGTGGGTCTAGAGGTACTTGGTCCATCTTCACACCCATTTGTGTGTTGAGTGTAATTGTTTTGACTGTTACGTTTTAAAATCTTGACTTAATTTATAAAATCAAGATTAGACATGCTTTCAAAAGTCTAGATTTTATCAGTACCAGTTGAGCTCACAAATTTAACATTCTTTCCCTTTTTCTTGTTGCGAGCGCCTTTAGCTTCAACCTTTGGTTGTGACACCTTAGGTTTTTCAGCTCGCTTTTCTTATTGTCTATTTTAGAAGCGATTAGTGGTTCTGGTTTGATTGGATTTTTCTTTTCCAAAAATTTGGTTGTAGAATTTTCAAAAACTTGATCAACTGAAGTTGGATTTACATTTTTGATCGGAAAGTTCTTGTTTGAGTAAATTTTCTCATCACCAATCAAGGTATACAACACATTATCGTTTTTAAATGTAGACGCTGTTGTCTTGACAGTTTTGATAGGATCATTCCCTTGATTTGTAACAGATTGCTCACTGGGAGTAGTAGAAATTTCTACCCCTTTTTCTTCATCAATATATTGATCCTGATCGATCTTGTCTGACTCATCATCTGACTCATCATTCTCCTCTATTATATAAGGATTCTGATCAACAACTGATGATGAGTGTTCCGTTTTTCTCGATTCATCTGAGGAATTTTCTAGCTTAAATCCTAATCCTTCTGCAAACTCTTCAGGATTAAGAGGAACAGATGGTTCAAAGTGTGGCATTTCCTCTTCGTCAGTCAATTTGTATAATTGTGATTCAATGGTGGTGGACACGATTTATACCCAATGCATTTTACATCTCCTTTAAGTTTTTCAACGTCAATGATGTGATCAAGCACATATCGAGAGTTAGAATAACTCTCCAATTTTAGCTTAATTGCATCATGTTTGCATTTGGCAATGGCTAACTCCTTTTTCGTTTCTTCGAGGATATTAATGTAGTTATTAATTCTTGTTTGCTTGTTTTAAACTGTTTCTGTTAATTCAGAAACGGTTTTCTTAAGAGTCTCGATTACAGATTTGAATTCTTTTTCATTTCGAGTTAAAGCCAGATTTGCCTCTTTGCATTTTGACAGTTCAACTACTAGGCTTTGATTATGACTGTTTATTGTTTCAAATTTAGTTTTTAAGTCAGCAAGTCATTGCATATCTTAGGAGAGTCGGATTTTACCTGACTTGTTGAACCTGTAACATTAGCCATAAAAGCAGTGTGATTAGAGAATAGTCCATTGTTGGCAAAGAGTTTCTCCATTACCTTTGATGTAGCTTCTGCTTTCTTTATCAACCCAGACTTTTGACTTTTCATCATTTCTGCTTCTTTTAGCAACTCATCGACCTCAGCACCAATCTTTTCCTTGACATCTGAATCTGATCCATAACCACCATACTTGAGCTTTCTTCGTCAGAACTCTCACTATACCCAGAACTATCATCATCATCATAAGAGTTAATACTGTGAACATTTTATCTGATTGATTATCTTGGCATAGCACGCAGATTCCTCCATTGATTCTCGTTTCCCAACTGAACTGACTAATCGCATCCTCATCTGCTTGAACTACTAATGCTCTGCTTGTGTTGTTTGAAGGCCCAGACTAGTTGGAGTTGTTTGGGTTGTTAAAAGCTACTATACTTCGTTCATTGTTAATTTGAGTTGTGTTGGATGGCCGTGATTGATTTCGGAAAGGGTTGTGATTTCCTTGCTTGATAGGTCGAGTACAGTTGAAGCAAGTAAAAACATCTTTGTCAAATCCATACTTCGTATATTTCTTGCTTTCCAAACTTGTTCTTCTAGTTCTACTCTCTTTAGCTCTTCTCACCGCACTAGCAAATGCCCATTTAATATCCATCAATTCCATCTCATCCCTATCAATTTGTTGATAGTCTTCATTAGTTAAATTGATGTTTCCAATTTGACCGGCGACTAATCCACAAAATGCATTAACCATGGTGTTCAAAAGTTCCATGTGTTCCCGAGCAACTTCTACACTGACCTTGGAAAGATGTGACGTATCGAGTCTGATGGTATTAGGATTTGAAGGTTGAAAGTTGTACCATAGAAGCTTGTTGAGAAGCTTGTTGTGGAACTTGAGGTGTAACAACTTGTGGTTGTGGTAGAAAGGCTTTAGGATCAAATACTTGACCATTGATTTGAGTACTTGAACCAGCAGATTGATCTGTTTGAACTAGTTGTGGTAGAAAAGGATTAACGTTTGACACAAACGTTGTTTGAAGTTTTGGTTGTTGTGTTGTACTAATACATGTGTTAATACCTCCAAAGTACATTTCAGGGTTTTGTGGAACATGAACTCTTTTTGCTTTTCGTATTTCTTCTTCGTTCTTGTTCTCCAGCTTCTGAACAAATTCATAACTACTGATCACATCCAAAACACATGTGTGCTTCAGTAAGTCAATGAATTGACTCCAGTTTGGTGGTAAGGCATCAGCAAAACGCATTACAATCTCTTGTGGAGATGCAATCACTTTGTATGAATACATTTCACTAAGCAGATGGTAGAAACGGGTTGCCATATCACTTAGTGTTTCATTTTCCATGAACAAAAAACCTTCAAACTCTTTCTTTAGAAGATCATGTCGTATCTTTTGTGTTGCAGCATTTCCTTCCCCTCTTGCTTCCAAAGTATCCCACAAATTTTTGGTGGTGGTACGGTACAGAAATTGATGATAAATATCCTTATGAAGTGCTTGTGTAAGGATAGCAAACGCCTTCTTTTCTAAATCATAGGCCTTTTTATCATTTTCATCTAAGTTGGCTAAGGAGGTTGGATTTGATCCTGCTTCTTTGAGAGATTCCTTGTATGGTGTAGTAAAACAGGTCCATAATTCTGTATTTTGACCGAGAACATATGTGCGGAACGACTTTTCCATGAAGGATAATCGTTCATATGGTTCAATTTCGGTGGACGGTTATTACTTCCTGTTTCACTCTCGCTAATAAGAAGAGTCTGAATGCTTTGATTTTGATTTACCACACACACCCATTGATTAGCAACAATCATGGCCGCTTGTTGAGGCATCAAAGATTTAACCCATGAGGTTGTGGAGCATTGTGATGAGTCTTGGTTTGAGCTTGAACTACACCCCTCAATCCCAAGGATTTGTACCCATTTTATTTTCTTGTTTATGAAAATCAACTTAAAATTTCAAAGATTAATTTTTAAATAACAGTCTACTGTTAAAGTTCACAATTTTTAAAACCACAAAGTATTGAAAAACTGGTCACGAATAACAGATCACGAACAAACTTAGTTCTTCATATGAATCACTGATTCGTACGAATGACTGTTCTTCGTACGAACCAGGTTGTTCATACGAACCACTGTCTTTCGTGCGAGCCACTTATACTTCGTGCGAACAAGGTTCTTCGTGCGAGTGGTCTTTCGCACGAACAATCTTGTTCTTCGTGCGGATGGGTTATTCACACAGAAGTTTTTTGTGGATGTTAGGTTTTTTTGCAGGGAGGAATCTTTTTGCAGGGTTAGTTGGTGAAAATTTCCTTTTCTAACTAAGACTTGTTTTTGAGTTTGTTCGAAAGTTTTCAGTTGTCTACACAGTTTCAGTTTAAAAGACAAACATTCCAATATTAGCTTTTCAGTCAAAACATTCAAGTCCTGAGATTTGGTCAACCCTAAAGGAATATTCCGGTGAGTTTTCCGGCAGGTGTTTCACTGGAGAATATATCCAACGGAACTTTGATAGAAAATTTTAAGAAAACCATATCCTAACATGTCTCCATGTATTCTAACAAGGTTTTATGAAAATTTTCTAGTTACAACAAGTTTTACCTAAGTTTTAAGCTAGTTATCTTTTAAAAAACTTAAGTTTCTTGTTAGAAGTTCAAGAACACTTCCAGGAACCCTCACAACTTGCTCAAACACAACACTAAGCTTGGTTTTAAACAAGGAAGAGAGCCAAAGCTCTATACCACTTGTAGGTCCACTTGGAGGATCAAGATAACCTACTTCCTTGTTAATGTAACACACATACGAGTGCAGAATTCACGTAAGTATGCAAAACAAAGCAAAGTAAGAAACACAAGATAACCAAAGATTCACTATCTTGATTAATAGAAGAGAACTAGTACAAACATATACAAACAATGTTCATACAGACTAAGGATATTCTCTCTGTGCTCTCTCTTGTGCCTCAGTGTCTCTCTATAGTATTCTACTGAACTTTGAAGTGCATGTCTGTTTATATAGTACTAACACCCAGACAACAGTACGAAGAATGTTACTGGTCGTACGAACCACTACAAGTCACGAAGAACATTCAGTAATGGTTGCTCGTACGAACAACCTATGGCTCGTACCAATAGTAACTGGTTCGTACGAATAAGCAAACCGCTTGTTGAAAGGGCCACTCGTACGATCATTAGAATCATTCGTACGAACAGATAATGGCTCATACGAGCAAGCAAGTTGCTCGTATGAAGCACCTTTCACTCGTACGAAGAAGTGTTCTTCGGAGAACGTGCTAACAGACATGTCGTACAGACAGCAAGATCAAAAACACAAGACTTAACAGTATTCACACATGGAACCGTTTTACAACACAGACAAACGAAACGTCGTACTAAATCAAGATATGAGGATATTTTGATTTGGTCGACACGAACCAAACTATACAGACACAATAAATAAAGACCGTACAAATAATTGACGTAACTAAGAACAAGCGACAGACATAAAAGTGTATCAACAACTTCCTTATCTTAGTTCACTTCCTCAATTCCCTTCGGTTTAGCCTCTTCTTTCTCATTCATCTTCACATTAAAAAACTCAACGAGTCCACCAAGAGCCCTATCCAGATCATCATCGTCCCTAAGTAGTTGCTCGGCTACCTCAGCCGGGGTGATCTCCACCTTGCGAATCAAACCCTCAATCTCTTCAAACCGCCCATGTTGAGTAATACCAAGATGCCAACAACCTAGACCCACACGGGGTGCAATAAGACATGTTAATGTGAACATCCATACGACCAGGATGAAGCAATGCAGGGTCCACTTTCTCTTTTCGGTTTGTCGTGAACACAATGATTCTTTAGTCACCACAGCTCGACCATAAACCATCAATAAAGTTCAAAAACCCGATAATGTCACCTTAATAGAAAAATTAACATCACTATCAGACTTATAATAATAAAAAATCATCAGTTGAACATAAATAATTACAGTTAACTTATAAAGCAGTAAAAGCCTGGAATGACTAGCGTACGTACCCTGTGTTGTTGACGATACCCTCGCGGGTGATTACCAGTAACTGCTTTTGCATCCGCTCGATCATGCAACCCCGCGGAGCAATCAATGTCCTCAACCACCAATATCGACCGGTTCGCGGTTGCCAGCAACAACTGCCTCACTGTAACATTTGTCAAAAAACGGGTTTTCGAAACCCGCTTCGTTTAATAACCGAACAATCAGTTTTAAATTTTTGTTGTTCATTTATGGCTTATTTTAATTTTAAACGATACATATTTAATAAACAAATTAGATGATATAAATTATAATTGTAAAAAAATAAAAATAAATTAATTAAAAAGGAAAACCGGCTACCGGGAGTCGAACCCGGGTCAGCCGGAAATCCCCCAAATACTTAACCTTCGCACCATCAACCGCTCCGCCACTTTGATTTTCTGATATCATATTGAATCAATTAATTCAAATAATAAGGCACGGAAGTCAAATCAGTCAAAAACGCGCCCAAATAGCAGTCGTCGGAAATCCCGACGACTTCGCCAATAATTTACGTTTCCGTTCAAGATAACCGAAGAATTAACTCTAACGACGGTTATCACCGACGTCTGAACCCGCGACATCAGTCGTAACCGCCGGAGAACGGCTGACTTCGAATTGAGACCGAATTCAGACCCCATACATCTCGATACTACCCTATAAATTCACCCACAATTCACCGGAAACTTTTTCGCTCACAAATCGCACCTTTTCTCGACAAAAATTCAATCGCGGAAAAAAAACTGTAAGTCGCCGGAAAACCGAGACTCACATCCACACGGTAATTCTTTCAACCCTTTCTGTTTCAATCATTCGAATAATCTGTCACTAACACAACTCCACCATCAGAAGCAATCCCAGTCAACGTTCGTCGAAATCCCCACCTTCGCCGGAAATTTTCTGAAACTTCCGAAATCACACTGAGAGCTGGTATGATCTTTCCAACTCCTATTAAACTTTAATTAAGTATCTCAACTTCGTAATAACCGAACAGAATTTGTTAATTGATGTCGACAGCCGGAGTTCACTTTCAGAACCGACGGACTCTGCCGGAATTCTGTGAACAACGCTGATCGGTATATCTTTTTCCCCCAAACCCTTTCCATTCGTTACCTTTAAGTTACTTATAAAGTTTAAAAACCAGATAAGGCATAAACCATACCAAACAGTCGGACCTTATTTTTCTGGGTAAAATCTAACGAAGAAGACGAAGTCGGATTGTATCATAAGATTAATTAAAATCGGTTTTATAAACGGGTTAGACATACAGTCCAGCGATGGACTGTGTGCACACATAACACCTGCGACGCGAGTTCGAATCCTGTCCCAGCTTTACTCGCTCGAAATAAAAATTTGCCTTTTTAACTGAACCGGGTTGACTCACAGTCCACGTTAAGTATAATAAAAACCGAGTTAATAACCAGGTGAGACACACAGTCCAGCGGTGGACTGTGTGTACGCTAACCCACAGGTCTCGGGTTCGAGACCTGTGGTCAGCACCGGTCCGATACGTTTAAAATCTTTTTAAAAATAAATAATTTTCGGATTAAATTAAATAGTATATAAGTATAATTAAAAACAGAATTATTTCGGGTTAGACACGTAGCTCAGTTGGTAGAGCTGCGTGCATGCGTACGGGAGGTCACCGGTTCGAACCTCGCTCAGTGCAACAATATAACCGACCGAACCGGTCAACGGTCAACGGTCTCGGTCAACGGTCAAAGTCAACATTTTTTATTTATTTTTATTTATTTATTTAATTTAAAAATCAATTAAAAATACTTAAAAATAACGTTTTCAAAGTTAGAAAGTAGCCTTAAACTCACAAAATTATACCCAAAAATCTTAGTAAAATAGTTAATAAAATCCACATACTTACCGTACCTTTTCGTTATTTATTTGGTTAGTTATCTCTCGTCGATCAATCCCCTAAACTCGTGCGCATTCAACATCTTCAAACAAACGCACCCAATGTGAGTGAATCTCTACCAATTCCCCGTTTTAATCACATTTTGGGGTGTATCATGTGTCGTTATTTATTTATTATAATTAAACGTTTGTGCATCCATCATGTTCATGATCAAATGTGTATTCAATGTGTATCCATTGTTTGTGTGGTTGAAGTTAGATTAATTTTATCATTCAGTACATACATTTCATAGGCCGCCGCTCCCCATTACCTATGAGCGTGAGCTGTTCCCCATTACCTATGAGCGTGAACCAGGCGTTGCCAACATAAGATCGGCTCCGTTTGATTGAGCCTTGATCTCACATACATTAGCATAGGCCGTACGTTCCCCATTACCTATGAGCGTGAACGGGACGTTGCCAACATATACATTGTCATTCTTATTTCATGTTTAAGCAAGGTGGTTTGTGATCGTTATGTATACATACATTTGTTCATATATGATTATTGCACAATTTTTCCTAAATAAATTACAATAATGAATTGATAACAAATGTTTTTAACAAGGTTCACTCGCCAACTTTTGTTGACCCAAAATTTCCCATTTTTACACATGATACAGGTGATCAAGTTGAAGCAAGAAATATATAGGGTGGCTTAGAAGAATAAACCAGTTTAGATTATGGATTTATTTTAGTTAATTTTTCCTTTCCTTGTATTGTATGAATTTGACGTGGAACATTGAAATGTAATTTGGATTTAATAAATATGAAACATATTAGTAAACATCATGAGCTTTGGTGATAACCCAATTATGCCCCGACTCTTATTCCGCTGCGGGTCGGGGTGTGACAGATTGGTATCAGAGCCATGACTATAGGGATATAGGATAGGTTATTAGACCCTTAGAGCCTATACTATAGTTGCTTAGAAATTCTAAATTTTTGGGTGTTACATGCAAAATTCATGATGCTTATATGCTTTATGTTTAATGTTACATTAAATGTTATGCAAGCATGTAATAAGTACATATTATTATACAATGCCTATCATGAACCATATTCTCATAACCTATCATATCCATGGAAGCACACACCACATCATGTTCATGATTGTTTTTACAATGATTTTTGTATTTTCAAATCTCATCAAAGTGAGTTCTCACGACGGGCATGTAGTAACTGGAAGGGTACAAGTACCGGTAGTCGGAACGTCCTGTCTAGGCTTGGCATTCGTATAAATCCAAAATAAAGGACCAGTTTGCCTACCTGGGGACTAACGATGAGAGTACGAAGTACCTATTAGGCCAAAGCATGCTATACCAAACGTCGTGTGAGCTAACCCCACTTTGAGTTGTCATTGTGTCTACACCAGGACACATTCCGACCATACATCTCGTAAACATATTTTGTGGTTTGCATTCGGGTGATGCGAGTGTTAAAACGCCAATACTAATGTGAATCCTACCAAGCCAATAGTCATGGGGGCCCACATGACTATACAGGTGAAGGTATGGGGGACATTTGAGGCCTAACATGAGCAAACCCAAGACATCCTATGGATGTAGTTGCATTATTGATATTTATGTTATTTTCATTTTCTTTAAGACACATGACCCCTAAACATTCCATAAACTCACCATCTTCCTATGTATATTCCATGTAGATGTCGGGATAGGCAGCTACGTGGAGGACGAAAGTCAGGAAGGTCAAACGAACGCTTGGCCACTCAAATTGTAAAACAAATGGCCGCAGTACTTCCTGATATTGTAATTCAAGTCCAGCAAGCTCTCACTGCAAATCCTGTCAACCCACCAAATCAAGAGGATCAAATCATCGACAACCATTCCTCCAAGAAGTGCTCCTACAAGCACTTCAAGTCTTGCGATCCCCCAAAGTTCGAAGGGACCGAAGGTGTCACCCTCTCCTCAACTGGTTTGAGGAAATGGAAAACACTTTCCTAAATTGCGATTGTCCAGAGGATCGCAAGGTCGTTACGCAACCGGGAGATTATTTGGGGTAGCCTTGACCTGGTGGAACACCGAGAAGGGTAAAAGAGGAGTTGAAGACGCCATGGCCTTAACCTGGGAAGAGTTAAGGGAAATGATGACAAAACGCTTCTGCCCAAGAAGCAAACTCAAGAAGTTGGAAGACGAATTCCACTCGCTGAAGCAAAAGGAAGGGGATCACACTTCCTACAACAAAAGATTTCTTGAGCTGAACCAGATGGTTCTTAACTTGTTCACCCTCGTGTACCGTTTGGTAGAACACTATATTCGAGGCCTTCCCTCGAAGATTCAAGACTCAGTCCTCAGCACTTCGCCTGCAACCCTCGAAGCCGCCATGGAATTAGCCAACGAACTTACCGAGAACCGCATCAGAAACGGTAAGTTCAAAGAGGAGAAAAAGAAAGCCCCCGTTGAGGGCCAAACTTCCAGCCACCCCACCTCATCCTCAAAATTTTCAAACAAGAGGAAGCGAAATACCAGAAATTTTGCCGTCACTCAAACAAATTTCCCTATCCCTGCTGCACCCATCACACAAGTTACTCCTTCACCCGCACCATACAAAAGGCAATACTCTGGCCCTTACCCAAAGTGCACCCGTTGTCAATACCATCACTCCCCCGAATACCCCTGTCAATATTGCACCGGCTGTGACCGTGCAGGTCACACCATCCAAGCCTGCCGCTCACTGCAGCGAATGAACCGCAACCAACCCACAACTCAAACCCACCATCAAATAATGGGTCAAGCCCAACAACCCCTACTACCACCACCTACACAACATACAACCCAAACCTACTATCAACCCAACTACCCCATGATGCAACCCATGCGGGCTTGCTACAATTGTGGAGACCCAAACCACTTTAGAAACACGTGTCCACGCTTGGTGAACATCATACATGCTCAAGCTCAAGCGAATCCGGTGAACCAAGCTAACCAAGCTCCTCCACCTGCAAGAGGAAGAGCATTTAACATCAACGCCAACCAAGCTAGGGCCGACAACAACGTGGTTAACGGTACGTTTCTTGTCAATGGTAGTTATGCATCCGTGTTATTTGATACTGGCGTGGATAAGAGTTTTGTGTCCTTAGAATTTGAACCCATCCTCAATCAAACTCGTGACAAACTTATGGAATCCTATAACGGTAGAAGTTGCTGACGGAAAACCGGTCTCATTAAACTCCATTATCCCAAACTGCACCTTTACTCTAAACGATCACGATTTCCCTGTTGACCTCATTCCTATGAAGTTGGGAAGTTTTGACATTATAATCGGCATGGACTGGCTCAGCCAATATCAGGCTGAAGTAGTATGCCGTGAGAAGTTCATTCGCATTCCTCTTGCAGACGGTCAAACTCTACAAATCTTTGGAGAAACCCCTTCGAAAGGACTCAAGCTGATGTCTTGTCTTCAAGCCCGAAAATATCTCCGCAAGAATTATGTAGCATTTCTAACCCACGTTGTCAAGAAGGGAGACAAAGAGAAGAAACTCGAAGATATACCCGTAGTGAAAGAATTCCCGCAAGTTTTTCCCGACGACATCGCAGGACTTCCTCCCAAGAGAGAAGTCGAATTCCGCATCGACCTTATACCTGGCGCTACACCCGTCGCGAAATCTCCTTATAGGTTAGCCCCATCCGAGATGCAAGTGCTGGCCAGTCAATTGCAAGAACTGACCAACAAAGATTCATACGTCCTAGCTCATCGCCTTGGGGTGCACCTGTCCTGTTTGTAAAGAAGAAAGATGGGACCTTTCGCATGTGTATCGATTACAGGAAACTCAACAAATTAACGATCAAAAATCGCTATCCTTTACCTCGCATCGATGATCTTCTAGACCAACTCCAGGGTGCTTCTTGTTTTTCAAAGATCGACCTTCGTTCCGGCTATCACCAACTCAGAGTACATGAAGAAGACGTCCCAAAGACCGCCTTCCGAACTCGATATGGTCACTATGAATTCATGGTTATGCCATTTGGTCAACCAACGCTCCAGCCGTCTTCATGGACTTAATGAACAGAGTTTGCAAACCCTACCTTGATCGCTTTGTTATAGTCTTTATCGACGATATTCTCATTTACTCAAACTCTAAGACTGATCATGAATGACACCTTCGACTCATCCTCACACTCTTGAAGACCGAAAAGCTTTACGCTAAATTCTCCAAATGCGAATTTTGGTTAAAAGAGGTACAGTTCCTTGGTCATGTCGTCAATGACAAGGGAATTCATGTCGACCCCGCAAAGATCAAAGCAGTACAAGAATGGCAAGCGCCACGTACCCCAGCCGAAGTACGATCTTTCCTTGGGTTGGCTGGTTACTATCGTCGTTTCATATCGAATTTCTCTCGTATCGCTGTACCACTCACGGCTTTGACACATAAAGGAAGACCCTTCGCATGGGGACCTAAACAAGAAGAAGCCTTCCAAACCCTTAAGCAAAAGCTTTGTGACGCTCCTATCCTCACACTCCCCGAAGGTTGCGATGACTTTGTAGTGTATTGCGACGCATCAGGACAGGGATTCGGCTGTGTTTTAATGCAAAGGGGAAAAGTGATAGCCTACGCTTCTAGGCAGCTCAAAACTCATGAGAAGAACTACACTACTCACGACCTAGAACTTGGAGCCGTTGTGTTCGCTCTTAAGATATGGAGACATTACCTCTATGGTACCAAGTGTGAGATTTACACTGACCACAAGAGCCTCCAACATATCTTTAACCAAAAGGAGTTGAATATGAGGCAACGAAGATGGGTCGAACTTCTTAATGACTACGACTGTGAAATTCGGTATCATCCTGGCAAAGCAAATGTGGTGGCCGATGCACTCAGTCGAAAGGGTTATGCGAACTCCATTCGCCTTCTATGTTCGCAAATCATGACCAACATCAAAGACCAAATTCGAGAAGCTCAACATGTTTCCATAACAGAATACGACATACGCAATGAGTTATCTTGTGGAGCAGAACTTAAACTCGAAACGAAATCTGACGGCATTCTGTATTATCTAGATCGCATATGGATTCCTGATCACAACAACCTTCGCGATACTCTTATGAAAGAGGCTCACAAGACACGATACTCCGTACATCCGAGAGCCGACAAGATGTATCAGGACCTTCGATACACCTACTGGTGGCCTGGCATGAAGAAGGATATTGCTGTTTTTGTTTCCAAGTGCCTTACCTGTTCAAAAGTGAAATCTGAACACCAAAGACCCTCAGGACTTCTGGTCCAACCTGAAATACCCGTATGGAAGTGGGAAAATATAACCATGGACTTCATTACCGGGTTACCACGCACTCCTGGTGGGTACGACACAATATGGGTAATCACTGATCGTCTTACAAAATCAGCTCACTTCATTCCGATTCGCGAAGACTTCAAAAATGAGAAACTAGCTCGCATTTACATCAGTGAAATCGTAAGCCGTCATGGTGTACCGTTAAGCATTATATCAGATCGTGATGGTCGTTTCACTTCACGAACATGGCAAGCTGTACAAGCCGCTTTGGGTACACGATTAGATCTCAGCACCGCCTATCATCCCCAAACTGATGGTCAATCTGAACGCACCATTCAAACTCTTGAAGACATGCTTCGGGCATGTGTCATAGACTTCAAAGGGAACTGGGACGCTCACTTACCATTAGTTGAATTTTCGTACAACAACAGCTTTCATTCAAGTATCGGCATGGCACCTTTCGAAGCATTATATGGTCGTAAGTGCCGATCACCAATATGTTGGCACGAGATTGGAGAAGCTCAAATCACCGGTCCAGAATTAATACAAGAAACAACTGACAAGATTCATCAAATCCGAGACAACCTTTTAGCGGCACAAAGTCGTCAAAAGAGCTATGCTGACAAGCGACGAAAGCCCTTGGAGTTTAACGTTGACGATCAAGTACTTTTAAAAGTATCGCCGTGGAAGGGAGTAGTTCGTTTCGGCCAAAAAGGCAAGCTAGCACCACGTTACGTAGGTCCTTTCAAGATACTCGAAAGGGTAGGACCTGTAGCCTACAAGCTTGACCTACCGGAGGAACTCAACAGAATTCATCCCACATTCCACGTATCGAACTTGAAGAAGTGCCTCGCCGATGAAAATCTCCATATTCCTCTAGAAGACATTCAAGTCGATGAATCTATGCATTTTATTGAAAGACCAGTAGAAATTATGGACTTCGGGGAAAAACGTTTAAGAAGAAGCCGCATCCCAATTGTCAGGGTACGCTGGGAGTCGAAACGAGGACCTGAGTTTACTTGGGAACGTGAAGACTCAATGCGCGAGAAATACCCACACCTTTTTCCTGTAACTACCACTACTTAAATTTCGGGACGAAATTTCTAAAAGTAGGGGATACTGTAACATTTGTCAAAAAACGGGTTTTCGAAACCCGCTTCGTTTAATAACCGAACAATCAGTTTTAAATTTTTGTTGTTCATTTATGGCTTATTTTAATTTTAAACGATACATATTTAATAAACAAATTAGATGATTTAAATTATAATTGAGAAAAAATAAAAATAAATTAATTAAAAAGGAAAACCGGCTGCCGGGAGTCGAACCCGGGTCAGCCGGAAATCCCCCAAATACTTAACCTTCACACCATCAACCGCTCCGCCACTTTGATTTTCTGATATCATATTGAATCAATTAATTCAAATAATAAGGCACGGAAGTCAAATCAGTCAAAAACGCGCCCAAATAGCAGTCGTCGGAAATCCCGACGACTTCGCCAATAATTTACGTTTCCGTTCAAGATAACCGAAGAATTAACTCTAACGACGGTTATAACCGACGTCTGAACCCGCGACATCAGTCGTAACCGCCGGAGAACGGCTGACTTCGAATTGAGACCGAATTCAGACCCCATACATCTCGATACTACCCTATAAATTCACCCACAATTCACCGAAAACTTTTTCGCTCACAAATCGCACCTTTTCTCGACAAAAATTCAATCGCCGGAAAAAAAACTGTAAGTCGCCGGAAAACCGAGACTCACATCCACACGGTAATTCTTTCAACCCTTTCTGTTTCAATCATTCGAATAATCTGTCACTAACACAACTCCACCATCAGAAGCAATCCCAGTCAACGTTCGTCGAAATCCCCACCTTCGCCGGAAATTTTCTGAAACTTCCGAAATCACACTGAGAGCTGGTATGATCTTTCCAACTCCTATTAAACTTTAATTAAGTATCTCAACTTCGTAATAACCGAACAGAATTTGTTAATTGATGTCGACAGCCGGAGTTCACTTTCAGAACCGACGGACTCTGCCGGAATTCTGTGAACAACGCTGATCGGTATATCTTTTTCCCCCAAACCCTTTCCATTCGTTACCTTTAAGTTACTTATAAAGTTTAAAAACCAGATAAGGCATAAACCAGACCAAACAGTCGGACCTTATTTTTCTGGGTAAAATCTAACGAAGAAGACGAAGTCGGATTGTATCATAAGATTAATTAAAATCGGTTTTATAAACGGGTTAGACACACAGTCCAGCGATGGACTGTGTGCACACATAACACCTGCGACGCGAGTTCGAATCCTGTCCCAGCTTTACTCGCTCGAAATAAAAATTTGCCTTTTTAACTGAACCGGGTTGACTCACAGTCCACGTTAAGTATAATAAAAACCGAGTTAATAACCAGGTGAGACACACAGTCCAACGGTGGACTGTGTGTACGCTAACCCACAGGTCCCGGGTTCGAGACCTGTGGTCAGCACCGGTCCGATACGTTTAAAATCTTTTTAAAAATAAATAATTTTCGGATTAAATTAAATAGTATATAAGCATAATTAAAAACAGAATTATTTCGGGTTAGATACGTAGCTCAGTTGGTAGAGCTGCGTGCACGCGTACGGGAGGTCACCGGTTCGAACCTCACTCAGTGCAACAATATAACCGACCGAACCGGTCAACGGTCAACGGTCTCGGTCAACGGTCAAAGTCAACATTTTTTTATTTATTTTTATTTATTTATTTAATTTAAAAATCAATTAAAATACTTAAAAATAACGTTTTCAAAGTTAGAAAGTAGCCTTAAACTCACAAAATTATACCCAAAAATCTTATTAAAATAGTTAATAAAATCCACATACTTACCGACCTTTTCGTTATTTATTTGGTTAGTTATCTCTCGTCGATCAATCCCCTAAACTCGTGCGCATTCAACATCTTCAAACAAACGCACCCAATGTGAGTGAATCTCTACCAATTCCCCATTTTAATCACATTTTAGGGTGTATCATGTGTCGTTATTTATTTATTATAATTAAACGTTTGTGCATCCATCATGTTCATGATCAAATGTGTATTCAATGTGTATCCATTGTTTGTGTGGTTGAAGTTAGATTAATTTTATCATTTCAGTACATACATTTCATAGGCCGCCGCTCCCCATTACCTATGAGCGTGAGCTGTTCCCCATTACCTATGAGCGTGAACCAGGCGTTGCCAACATAAGATCGGCTCCGTTTTTTTGAGCCTTGATCTCACATACATTAGCATAGGCCGTCCGTTCCCCATTACCTATGAGCGTGAACGGGACGTTGCCAACATATACATTGTCATTCTTATTTCATGTTTAAGCAAGGTGGTTTGTGATCGTTATGTATACATACATTTGTTCATATATGATTATTGCACAATTTTTCCTAAATAAATTACAATAATGAATTGATAACAAATGTTTTTAACAAGGTTTACTCGCCAACTTTTGTTGACCCAAAATTTCCCATTTTTACACATGATACAGGTGATCAAGTTGAAGCAAGAAACATATAGAGCGGCTTAGAAGAATAAACCAGTTTAGATTATGGATTTATTTTAGTTAATTTTTCCTTTCCTTGTATTGTATGAATTTGACGTGGAACATTGAAATGTAATTTGGATTTAATAAATATGAAACATATTAGTAAACATCATGAGCTTTGGTGATAACCCAATTATGCCCCGACTCTTATTCCGCTGCGGGTCGGGGTGTGACATCAGCAGAGAGTTTGTCATATCAGCCAGCTCCAAATCATAAATATCAAAATTTAAATAATTGGCCACGACGGCAATCAAGCTCGACTTCCCGGTCCCAGACGGATCGTACAACAAGTACGTTTCTTCCATGCCTTTCCAACTCTCTGGTAATACTCTCTCCGTTCAGCAAAGCGATTCAAATCGTTCATAATATTCTCCTTGATGTCAGCATCCATTGCCAGCGTGGCAAACGTCGCCGGATGATCCAGATGTAAGATTAAATATATTTATAATATTTAATCATGTAGCCTCTATAATCATTTATATTATATTAGATCAAAATATACTAAACCTATTATATATTAGTTGATAATTATTGATGGACCATATTACCCTTATTAACTAATTAGGGTTTCCTTCTGGATGTATATATAAGGAGATGATTAAAGAGGTTTATGATAGACATTTGCTCATAACATCATCATCATCATCGTCCCACATCTCTCTCTCCATAACCAAAACCGAATTTATCCCTAGTTCGGTTATCACCATCATAATCTTACACCCTAAGGAGGAACCGGATCACACTGACAAAAATATCGAACTCCATGGCTGTGTCTCTGGCTGGATTTCTGCTGGTCTGTCTGCTGTCACAGGTATTTTATACAGGTTTTCTATTATGTTTAAACAGAACTGATCAACACCAGACTCATTAGTGAGTGTGTGAGTTAGCGGTTTTTAGAATAAAAAGAAACTTTTGAGTTATCTCTTTCATTAATAAGATCAATAATTTAATGGATTGCTTACATGTATTTGTAATTATTTGTCTTCGTTAAAAGAAGATGAGTAGATATTTTTATAGAGGTTTATTATTCGGGTTTTGAATTACTGTGCTTCAACGTTTCACGAGGGTCTATAAACAAACTCTTGACATCCTTAGTTTCTTTCAGTGAGATCTTTATTTCTCTCAACAGCCCATTCCTTGATAACTTTTGGACTTTGCTTGACCTTAGCAGAGCCCGGATTCAATGCCTGCTTTTGGTTAACATCGGGACATCTTTTTAAGCCTCCAAATATTCCCTATTTCAGGCCTGATTAACGGCCCAGCACATCAAATGAGTTAAGGCCCAATTATCTTGTAACCGGCCACAGGCATCAAAATTGTACAGCCCATCATGGTGATATATTTTCAGGCCCACTCACTATCCATAATCATTGTCTTATCCTAGTTCCGAGTGTGCACTATTGAGTTATGCACCACTTTTAGGTTAAGAACAAATGTGTAGTTCTTGCTCTTTATAATTATTCTATGACAAAGAGAAGGAAAAGAAATTAAGAAGAATGAACTATCGACTAAGGGTCAGTGCAAGTATGAGTTCATACTTTATCTCTCTGATATAGGTTCATTTATTCAGAAGTGTATATAAAAATTTTATGTCCTTAACCAATAGGGGAACTATGGTGCAATATTATATATATATATATATATATATATATATATATATATATATATATATATATATATATATTAACGGTAAGCTACACTCTTCAAATCAGAGAGTCCCATGTTGCCCCATTTTTGCCAGACTATGTATCAGGTCCATGCTGGCTTCAAAGTTTGGTTTTTTTGGGCGTTCCCCCAGGAAACTGTACCGCCGGCTGTCACTTGACAGTCGTTGTGCCACCACAACAACAGAACTCTCTGGCGTAACACACAGTAGGACGAAAACCGGTTGGGCTCGGGAATCGAACTAGCAACCTTACACAAGACCTAGTCCAAATTCTTCATTGCCTATATTCACCCTGATATGACACAAATAAAAATTGAACTTGTGTCTCTAGGTCACAATTAAGGGGATTGCAATTATATTTAAAGTGTCTTTTCTTTTGTGAAGTTCATTTCCCCGTATTTCTATTTATTTTGTTTTGTAAATATTTAGTTATTCATAATTAGGGTGAGATTGGTGGTTAACTTTATGTTGATGATAAAATTTGTATCGTCTACATATATATTTGTTACACTGGTTATTTGTTTTAAGTTGATGATAAAATTTGTATTGTGTAGATATATATTTGTTACACTGATTATTTGTAGGTCAGTATGTATGCTATTTTTTTTACGACCAACTAATCACCGAATAAATATTATGGGATGCCCTCAATCGAGGAAATGCATCTTCTCCTCTATAACGGTCAAAGTTGGATACATACCCGAGCCACCAAGCTACAAGTTCCTTGGAAAACCTGGCCGCCCGAAGGCCACTACAGTAAACCCGGTTCAGCTCGGTTACGAACTGGCGATCTCCAGAAAGGCCTAGTTCTAAACTTCATTTTCACCACCAATATCATTCAAAGTGATGTTAGTGGAAGTTGAACTTGGAACCTCAAGGAGAGTAACCAAGTTACTGACCACTAGACCAACTTGTCAGGACGTGACACTACGTCTCTAGTTGCATGCCTTTATTTATAGCTTATCATTTTCCTATATTTTTAAACTTCATTGTCCATGTCTTTGTTTTGTCTAATTTGATAGTGTCTAAGATTCGATACTTCAATTTCTACCTTTACGTCTTTTCGGTTTGAACTGATATATAGTCAGTGACGGATCTAGAAAATTACTTAAGGAGCAACGTTTCAAAAAAAAAATTTAACGTAATTCATAGAATGTAAACGAAACAACGATAGTAGCGCGGTAATAAATAAATTTAAACATGTACCTAAATGATTCTCCTCTTCGGTTTTTGAAAGCTTGAAACCGGGCATGACATCCTCTTCTTTTACTTTACAAAAACTTTCTTTTTCAACAGCACAAATTAGAGCACTGTTCAAATACTCATCACCCATCCGATTGCGCAAATCCGTCTTGATAAGCTTCATTTTAGAAAACATCTTTCAACGGTTCCGGTTGCAACCGATAAAAACAGTGCTAGCTTCAATGTTCGATAAACCAAAGGAAAAGTTTCATTTTTCCCAGTTTCCACCATTACACGAGCAAGGCCATTCAGTCCACTCAAATTTGCAAATTTATCATTTTCCTTTGAAGTGTAATAAAAGGTCGAAAGATCACCCGCAAAGCACCTCTTTCTTCTTTATTAAAGTCATTCGGATACATCTCAGAAAACTTCACTATCTTAGATATGTCAAATTTAGCAAACGAATTACAAGGATTTAGACCCGACATATTTTCTATCAAACTAGTTGAGACTTCACTAAATCGGCTTCCAATTTCTTGAAGTTGCATATCCAAAACCGTATTAAAAACCTCAACTTCAAAATGATGTCGGTTAGTAATGACATACTTTCGGTTTCTTTTATTACCATAACTTTCCGCCATATCTAACATCTGTTGTTTTTTTCACAAAAAGATGTCACGTTTGCCAACGTCTTTTCAAACCCATTTTGTCTTAGATGATTCAAAGCTCGTTTTGTCCCGCTTATCAAATGAGATGCTTCTAACAAGTCTTAACTATTTTTTTGAAGATGTTTTGATAGAACATTTGTAAGGCCTAAGATATCATCAACAAGTGTATGTAAAATACAAATTCATGACTCTCAAAATATGATAGAATACCTGACGCATTGGATCATTGTTGAAAGGTTTCTCCATCTTCTTTATTAAAGTAAGTACCTCAACAATTTCCAGAAATAATTTCAAGAAACTTATGATGGTTCTATGATGAGAACCCTATTGTGTATCTCCGAGTCGGGCAAGGGAAACCTCTTGGTTTAATCCTTTTCCTGTGTTAATTTCACCCGCTAGAATTTCGTTTTCCACTCTCTCTTTTTTTGCCTCCAACATCTTATCTTTTCTTTTGCAAGAAGCACCAACCTATTAACAGTCATGTCAAGAGTTTCATAAAATTCTTTAACACCATCAAGCTTTTTTGCTACAACCACAATCACTAACTGAAGTTGATGAGCAAAGCAATGTATGTAATGTGCTGATGGATTGTCTTTCAGAATTAAAGCTTATAATCCATTAAACTCTCCCCGCATGTTGCTTGCACCATCATAACCTTGACCCTGATCTGTTTAAACAAAAACAAACAAAAATACAATCATACGACATATAATCTTTATTATAGTTTATGTAATGAAATTATAAAAATAACTTACTTGATCTCTGCTCAGCTGGTTATCGGCTATTAAAGACACAATGGCTTCTTTAAGATTTAAAGAATATGTATTCTTCACATGAGCAACTCCAATTAAACTCTCTTTAACAACTCCGACCCTATCGACATATCTCACCACTACGGCCATTTGTTCCTTTAAGGACACGTCGCTAGACTCATCTACTAACAAACACAAAAACATCTTCTTTAATTTCTTCACAAAGCATTTTGGTTACTTCTTTCGCATAGCAATCGACAATCTCTTTTTGAATCGATGGAGCCGTCAACTTATTATTCTTTTTGGCCTTCCCTAAAGTGTACTTACCAATATCTGGGTTGTTCACACTAATCAACTTTAAAACCGAAAGAAATACACCTTTATAAAGAGACTTTTCAGATTCGTCATGACCACGAAACGGTAAACTATTTTCTAAACAAAATCTAGCACTACGAACAGAACCCATTAATCTATACCGATTTCCAATCCTTCTTTCCTTGTTAAGCCTTTTTTCATGCGCATCATAGGATCGCTTTTGGTTCAAGAGATTTTCACATTTTTATGCCGCCTTATTATGTATACTATTAAGTAACCCAACATGTTCTTTTAAGACACCCGGTTTACTCCAATTACAAAAGCCTCCACTTACAAAAGTCTCTCTTCCACCTTTATTACCAACACTTTCAATAAACAAGTAACAACATAAACAATATGCTTTTTCTTGTTTAGTGCTATATACTCCAACCAATGATATTTATTAAACCATTTAACATTAAAACGTCTCCGACCACTAGAATAGTTTGTCCATTTAAAGTCATGACCTCGTGGTTGAAAAGCCTTTTTAACAAGATACGCTCTTCTTGTGTCGTCTATTTGATTTGGATGATAACTAGTAATAGGTGGTTTATCGGAGGGATCCGAAGGAAGATCATTCAATTCGATATTGTTTCGTGTTGAAGCCGAAGTAAAAATTGGACTCGGAGTTGGACTGATATCTTCATTTTCTTGCATATTAATATCATTATTTGAACTTGGACCAGTATCTTCATTTTCTTGCTTATCATCAACAATATCTGAACTTTGAGTTGGACCCAAATCATCATTTTCTTGGAATT
This sequence comes from Scalesia atractyloides, assembly GCA_947069175.1. Classification (NCBI taxonomy): domain Eukaryota; kingdom Viridiplantae; phylum Streptophyta; class Magnoliopsida; order Asterales; family Asteraceae; genus Scalesia; species Scalesia atractyloides. The sequence goes on from CAMTDV010000013.1 coordinate 26,410,864, forward strand.
TTCGTTTAAAAAGACTACTAATGAGAGTTTGTTTTTTCATCTTTCAACTTCCAAATTCCCTAATTTTATAAGACAAATAAATTAAACAATAAGCATAACTAAACTACAACATATTTTTAAGCATAACTAACACATAAAAGACTGATTTACAACCTAAACAAAAACACAAATAAATCAGTCCTATTGTATAAATGAAACACCTAATTCAACAAAAACCCCAACCTATTAGATATAATGTGTGTGTATACACAAATACCTATATATAGTAAGGAAAAAAAAGCATATCACTATTTGGTTGATACTATTCGGTACTTATATGATAATAATGATAATAACCAAACCCAAACCAAAACCAAAAACAAAAATTATGTTTATGACGTTACATTACATCCGAATAGTGAACACCCCTAATCCAAATGATTGATTACTAAATTAAATAGCATAAGTTCAAAGCCTCTGCTGGTTTCAACGTAGCATACATCACTTCATAGTTTGTTCAAAAGAAAAATATATATAACAAAAGGATAACAAACTAAGGCCTTTCAAATAAGATTAAGAATGAAATTTGTAACTAAACAAGAAACTGTTTCAAGTATGAACTTGTGTATAACTAAACAATGAATTTGTAACTAAAAAATTATTCACTGATCAATAAGTCCATATATACAATAATACAAATGAAACACCTAATTCAACAAAAAAAACCTAACCTATTCAACCAATTCTCCATAATTCTCAACATTTCAAACAAAATTGAACCTAAAACCCTTACCCTCTGATCGAACAACAAACATTCAAAGCGGACATCAGTAGAGAGAGATCGAACCAGTGATTCGGCCGGTGGCGAACTGCTCCTCAGCTCCTGCTCCACTGCTCGTTCTTCTTAGCTGCTGCTCATTCTCAGCTCCTGCTCGTTACCTCGTGCGGCAGTGGTGTGGCGCTCTGCTCCTCAGCTCCTACTCATTCTTCTAATCTGACTTCTGAGGAAGTGAAGGTTAGTCAGTTAGGTTGAACTGGTGTCTGGTGAACTGGTGAATGTTCGTTCTTTTATTTTTTGTTCAATTATTGGGTTTGGGTTGAGAATTTGGGCTATAATGGTTGTGCTTATAAGAATTGGGTATTTAGTTGGGTAGTACAAAAATTATTTGAGCTTTGAAGAGGGGTAACATAATAATTCTTAAGGGGCAACGAAATCCAAAAAACGCAAAAAAAATATTTTTTTACACTGTCGTCGGCGAGTCAAGGGGTAGTGGGGGCTACCCCTTGACTAAGGGTATGTCCGCCCCTGTGTATAGTTGTTCATTATGACTATATATATGGTCAAAATCAACTTAGATGTCGAATTCCAAAATTAGCTAGAAGCGTTTTAAGCTTTTTTTTATTTTCACCACTAATACACGTTTCAGTTATCTAAATCAACTTTAATACCCTTTTGATTTATTTAATTACTTGAAATTCGAAATCTACGATCAAAACAATATGGTAAAATTTTGAAACTTGTTTCACCCGATTGAGAGATTTTATACACGCATGCTTAATTAAAAAAAAATCATGGTTGGAACTATACAATACTATGACAAACCAAACTAATATTGTTCCAACAATATTGGTACTACCACGATTCTGTTCGAACAACATTTGTATCAGTATCGTAATGAATCAGATCGATACCAAACGAATTCTCACAACCATGCGAAGGGGAATTTCATAGTTTAAAACAATAACAACACCAATCAATGAATTATAGTACAAATACATAGTATACATTGTATTAGGAGTGTTCAAAAAAATCCGAATCTGAAACCAAAATATCTGAAAACCTGTAACCGAAATATCGAATCATTCGGATTCGGATTCGGATTCGGATGTGAGTTTCTGAAAAATTCGGATAATTGAATTATCAGATATCCGAAATATGAAATTATGTTATTTTTAAAATATTAAATATATAATGATGTATGCTAGAAAAACCCAACCCCTTCCTTTTCCACACCACGCCTCCACTTCACCACTTCCCCTCCATTAAACCTGCATCATCTAAAGCTTCAATCTTATCATCACACCCTTAATCAACCCTCATACACCATAATAAACTCTACAGACTATCGTCTTCTACTTTTGGAAGTCGGTGTACAGTTACATGACGCACCAGCAACCAATTCTCTACTGAAGACAGCCACCAAATCTCCTCGCACTGGTGCTCATCTTCCTGATTCAAAGCCCTCTCTTGTTGTCGCTCCTCTTCCCACGCCGCGTCATCACCGCTCCTCTATCCGTCATTGGGTTTGCACCGTCGTCTTATCGGATCCAGATCTGTAATTAATTTGAATTTGTTGCCATTTTGTTTTTAAGATCATTTTACATCATTTAATTTGATTTCGTTGACAATGACATAGATCTGTAATTAATTTGACTTTGTAGCGATTTTGTTTTTAAGATTATTTTATATCATTTGATTTAATTTCGTTGCCATTTTGCATATGCAGAAGAAACGTTTTAATAGATTTTATAGATTAAAGAAAAGATCTAGAAAAGCATAAAGCATGTTTGTTTTTAAATATAGGAAACGATTTTTTTTTGTCATTTTCTTAATTCAGATATCCGTTATATTATCTGAATCCGTATCCGAAATTTCGAATACAAATTCGGATTTTAAAATTCAATATCCGAACTTTTCAGATATCTGGTTTTCGGATATTTGAAAATCGGATAATCCGATCTTGAACACCCTTAGTATACGTAATTTTTTTCTATGGTTGAGCACTGCTGCAATGCTGTATGTGAGCTGGTCCGTATTCGATCTGGTTTGGATAAAGCCAAAAGACTAACATAGTAAAACTATCTAACGTGGGCCCTCAAAGACAAAATAAACAAAAAAGTAAACCCGGTATCAAGTTTAGCCTTAAAACTATAAAAAAGAGAAGGAAAAATAATGAATCGTTAAACAACTCATTAGGGATTTAGGGGTGAGTTGGGAAAAAAATCAAATTGAAACTGAAAAATCCCATATAACTTAATGGAAAAAACTGAACTGAAATTTACGGTTCGGTTTCGTTTTTGGTTTTGGTTTAAAAATTGGAAAATTGAACCGAACCGAATAACCCAAAAATTCATTTTTTTAATCTTTGTACATATTGATTGAGGAATTATAAATTTTATTCTTATATGTTAAGTATTTATAATAAGAATATTAACATGTTTATTTATCTTTAAACTAATTTATCCATTGTGTACAAGATAAACAAAATTTAACATATTAATCAAACGATTTTCAAAGTATCATAAAAGAAAATATCTTAAGTTAAATGCATACATCTAAGAAAGATTCTTACAAAAAAAAAATCGAAAACGAATGGTTTTCAAAAACCAAAAACCGAACATTTCAGTTTCGCCAAACAACCGAACTGAACCGAACCGTGCACGCCCCTACAACTCATGTGCACCAACTATATAAAATTTTATAAATTGGAATATTGGATCCGTATCCAGAATCGAGTCAAGTTTTTAACGAACCGAATTCAGAATGGCTTGATTTGTTTAGACCACTACTTATAATTTGAATGTAATAAATAACTAAGTGAATTTTCTACAAATTCCGACTCCATTTAGAATTCATTTTGACTAGATGATCTAAATTAAATTAGGTAAATTTACTAAAATATCAGTTGACTAAAATGTTTTTCAAAAATATCAATCTCCTGCGTCGGTGGAGCGAGGCCTCATGCACGGATGTGTCCGGCGAGTATGGGATGCGTATGTGGGGCTAAACCCAATATAAAATGGACATGTGGCCACGAGATGCGTCCTTGGAGCGAGGCATCATGCACGGATACATTGGCGATTTTTCCGACGAGTTGATGTGTCTATTTCAATAAATTATTCTGAACAGTTTGCCAAAAACTTATGCAACGACGCTCTTCTCGTTATCGGAAAATCTGAATCCTTAACCTGCTGAACATCTTTTTTAATCGGTCCTTTTGATCTGGAAATATCAACAACGGGAGGAGGTTTAGGTTTTGATGCTTCAACGCTGTTCTTCGCTATCAGCATAAGATCTCTTGCTTTATCTGCTGGAACGTTTCCATTAAACTAATCACACCATCAACTCGTCGGAAACCTGCAACTCGCTGGAGTACTCGCCTGACACTTCAGAAACTCGCTGGAATACTCGCCTGACACTTCAGAAACTCGCCGGAAAGCTCGCTTGGCACTTCAGAAACTCGCCAGACGCATCTCATGCATGATGTCTCACTCTAAGCACACATCCCGTGGCCACGTGTCCATTTTTTACTGGGTTTTGCTCCACAGACGCATACCGTGCTTGTCGGACGCATCACGCGCATGATGCCTCGCTCCATGGACGCAGGAGGTTGACATTTTTGAAAAACATTTTAGTCAACTGATATTTTAGTAATTTTCCCATTAAATTACATATCAAATTGTACTAAAGCGTTTTAAACTTCTTTATTTCACTACGACACACGTTTAAGTTTTCTTAATCAACTTTAGTACTATTTGATTTGTTTAATTACTTGAAATTCTACATTTACAATCAAAACAATATGATAAAGTATAAACTTTATAACACTTTATTTTTAAACTTATATTGTTATTAATAAAATATTACAATTAAATGGATTGTAAAGTCTTGTCTCTCCCATTACACACGACCCATGACTCATATATACCTCCCATTATACAAGTACAAGTCAAAAGTCAAAACTTTGAACCTTTTATTATATGTCCATCTAGAACAAATATTAAAATAATAATTTCTATTTGCCTTTGTGAGCATTTTGGAGCCAACGAATATATTTTAGAAAATTTAACATTTTCTCTTTCCAATGATATGTTTAAAAATACATCGTCACCTCGTTTGCGTATTCTTTGGGTATACCACTATTGCTGTAAATTTAACAACCGGTCGAATCCAAATCGCGGAAGTTAAACCATCCACCAATGTCCAAACACAATCTGGCCGAAGGAGTGCATAGTAGTCCCAGTCCAGTCTGGTCTACTCTTTTTTTCCCGCTTTTGGGTTCCTACCCTATCCAGTTAGGTCCATACATAACTAAACAATGTTAGGGCATTCACAATTGATTCTTTATCTTTATCTCTATAATTATATTAAAAATCGCTACATTTCTCTGTTTCATTTAAATATTTCTTTTTATAATTTTATTTTTATTTTTTCTCTCTTCTACACTCATAACCACTTTAAAAAATATTAAAAAATTATAGAGGATGAAGAATGTTTTCTCTAAATTTAGAGATTAACAGTAACATTTTCAATCTTCTCCACTGATAACTACTCTACATAATATAAAGAATCCATTCATAACTACTCTATATAACATAGAGAATCCATTCATATAAATATGGAGGATCCAATGTGAAGAGTTAAGATTGATATCGCTAGCCTAAAGAATTTTGATGTTATAGGTTATATTGTACTTTCTTTTACATCAAGTGTTCGAAGAAATATAAAGTAGGAAATTATATTTATGACTTAAAAAATATTTCCAAGGCCTGTTTTGGACAGAAGTCTTTAGCAATAGTCTTTCAAAATGCAAAGATTCCAGGAGTAGTTGAAGGAGGCGACCAATTAAGTAGTCAAGCAAACCAAATCAAAGTGAAACTCTTTCTTTAGATTGTGAGTGTTTTTCTTTATGTATGGTGTTCCAAAAAGATTCTAGTTAAAATTTGTGACTTTTTAGTGGACAATAGCGGCTCAAATCCGTCACCAAATAACTTTCAATATATTGCTATCATTAGTGACTGTTACGACTGTAAATGAACTAAACCGAACGAAAGGCTGTAAATGTGTTCGCTCTGCAATTCCGAAGAAGAGTCGGTGGATCACCTTTTCACGTCTTGTGCGTTCGCAACCATCTTGTGGCAGCACATAAGTGTGTGTTGCCGTGTGCCTAATATATACGCTTTTTCGTTTAACGACCTCTTGCAGCTCCATAACCATTTGGGCTTTAAAGATCCTGCAAAAAGCATTTTCGATGGTATTGTCAAGATTAGTTGTTGGAGTCTTTGGAGGGCAAGGAATAATCAGAAGTTTGAAGGCACACTGGCTTGACTTGAAAACGTTTATAGCTGAGCTCAAGACTTTAGGATACCTTTGGGTTAGAAATAGATCGAAGCTGAAAAACATTTCATGTGCGGATTGGTGTACATTTGTAATTATGTAGTCTTGTCCTTTGTTTTGTACCCGCCACGTTTTGTGGGTTGGCCTTTGTTGGTTTTAATGAAGTTCACCTGTCAAAAAATAACTTGTTCAAGAATGGTTCACAAACACATCGAACGAAAATTCTTGATTATGTTCGTTCATTAAGGAATTTAACTAGTTCACGTATCATATTAAAAAAAACACTATTAATCCTAAACATTAGACATAATCTATCCCAAAACAAAGGCACAAGTTATACATAAAAAACATAAGCATAATTATCCCAACATAAAAAACGCCTCGCTTGCGGTATGCACGTGTGTGTATATATATATATATTGTGTGTGTGTGTCTGTGGACCATCGGGGGGCAAAAGTGAAATTGCACTAATTTTAATGTTGCTTTATAAATTTCATGAAAATAACGCTAAAAGGGGCGAGCGGTTAATCATGCATCCTATGGTTGCGTTAATAACCGAAAGACAAAAGGGTACATGCACTAATCGACCTTTGTCCCGATTGTTGAGTGTTATGTGCCTTATGTCAAAGGCTTGATGCAAAACTATTATCGAGCCGGGGGTCTCAATGGAAGCAGTCTCTCTATTCCTTCGGGTTATAGGTAAGATTGTCTAGTTCTTATCCTTCTCAGACCCTACCTTATCTTTGCTATTGGTGAGATTTACTGAGTATGATGATGATCCCATAATACTTTTTTTAAAGATGTAACTTTCTAATGATTGAATATAAAAAAACAAATAACGACCATGAATGAACATAAACGAGCATATTACCTAATGTTCACGAATGCAATTGAACGAAAGTGACATTTGTTCTTGTTTGTTCATTTAATTAACCGAACGAAATTCCTTATTCATGTCCATTCATTCAATAAACGAACAAATATAAACAAACTGCTTGTTGAACGGTTTAAGAACGCTTCACTAAACATTCGATTCGTTTACGACCCTAGTGATTTCTTTTCAGTTATTTGATAACTATAAGCATGGTCGTAGCTAGATGCTATTCAATCTAGGCGATGGCCTAGGGCCTTCCAAGATTTAAAATTTATTATATAGAATATATATATTACTGTATTAAACCCAAATAAATAAAACAAAAACTATTTTATTGCAAGACCCAACTAAATAACCAATTTTTAAATAAAAGAGCTTAATTTCAACTCAGCAATATGCAATTCGTATTTAATTTAGGCCGCCATCGTTATTCTCACTAACTGTAATGTTGCACATGCTCATTCGACTTAATGGTGTCATTTATTGGGGAAAAGTTTGAGGCGAAATTAGGGGAAATTAACGGTATCGCAAGGATAATCCAGGTTGGTTAACGGCTATTTTTGTTATAGTAATCTCTATATATTGCGATTGACTTAATCATTATTTCCCTAAATTCTTAATTGATACTTTGAATTTTGATACGCGTTTGCGATTGAGACTTAGAAGGAAGGAAGTGGAATCGTTGTTTTCTTTATAACCATTCAAAGGGCCTCGCCTTTATAGTTTGCTTAGGACCTCAAAAAACAATAGAACGACCCTAACTGTTAGTAAACCATCATGAGTTGTCGATGGAGAGTGTGCAAATCTATCACTAAAGACAACTTTAATAAAAATTGAGTAAATTGCACAAAACGTCCTTTAAATTTCACCAATCTTGCTGGTTTCAGCCTTAATCTTTAAAAGTTGCCAAAACCAGCCTTTAAGATTAATTTTGTTGCAGGTTTCATCCTTTATCACTAACCCAGTTACTAATCCATGTTAAATGGCCTCACATGCATAGCATGTGAGGGTAAAACCATCTTTTAATCTCTCTCTCTCTCTCCACTTTCTTTATCTTCGACCTCCAAAACCACCATATAGCTTCAACCCTCCATTGTTGACAGCTATGTCATTCCTTCCAATTTTTGGGTTTTGACTCTGCACAGCCTCTTCAGCTGCATTAACAGCAGCGTGTTCATCTGAGCCTAACCCCATGAGACCTCCTGATTTACCAGCCAAACCGTCCTCCATCTCTGAGTCAAACGAGACCCCTGCAACAGCACCTACCTGTTCACCAACGACTGCGCAACAGAGATGGCTGACTGCTGAACACCCACCACATCCTCGCTTGCTCAAAACCCTCCAAGTCAGCAGGGGTGGTATCCAACTCCCTATTATTTCCTTCCAAATCCATACTCTCTTCAACAAACCCCTGCGATTGGGGGTATTTTACCGAAGAAACTGTCACGGCCCTCGACCCGTTTTGCCGGTTCGGAAGCCGCGGGACAGAAACCCGTGGTATTGGTATTTATTTGGCAACGGAAATCTTAACAGGACCGTTTAAAATGGAAAACACCACATTATTTTATTAATAATATCGGGACAAACCCCGTATTTTACAAGAAAGGAATTTCACTAGGAATTTCCCTAATCACAGTAAACTCTATCTCTTTCACTTCGTTCAAGCTGTCAACAATGGAAGGTTGAAGCTATGGTGATTTTGGAGGTTGAAGATAAAGAAAGTGGAGAGAAAGAGAGATAGATGAAAAGACGGTTTTACCCTCACATGTTATGCATGTGAGGCCATTTAACATGGATTAGTAACTGGGTTAGTGATAAAGGATGAAACCTGCAACAAAATTAATCTTAAAGGCTAGTTTTGGCAACTTTTAAAGATTAAGGCTGAAACCAGCAAGATTGGTGAAACTTAAAGGATGTTTTATGTAATTTACTCATAAAAATTTGTGTGTTTATTATATTGTTAGGCCCATTATAAAGTTTTCATAAAATTATGAGACTTTTTGTCATATGTTAACTAATAGCTATATATGTATAACGAATTGTACCGGTTTATGTAAGGTTACGTTCATTCTTGCATAACTAGTGGAATTCACACGTACGTTGTGACGGGAATTCGATCAGTATCAATTCATTTCAATACGGTATCGGTACTATATCGATATGATACGGGCACTTGATGCAGCACTTGATGAGGTACTTGATGTTACGAGCATGGGTGACATTGTTTTGAAGACTTCAGTCGGTTTGTGGACTTTAAGAGATGTCAGGGTTATTCCAGGTCTGAAGAGGTTGTTGATTTCAATTGGTCAGTTGGATGATCTCGGACATGAAGTTAAGTTCGGGAATGGACAGTGGAATGTTGTTAAAGGGAATATGGTCATGGCTCATGGAAAGAAAAGAGGCTCATTATACATGGTCAGTATACCATCAGAAGGAAGTGACGTTCCGGTCCTAAAGAAAAACAAAGTCGAGTTCACAGAATCTCAGGGATAGAAGAGGGTTTCCTTTGCAAGAGAGAAACCTAGAGTCACAGGGAAGATTCGGGGTGAACGAGTTTGGAAGGTCAAACCAGTCAGGGGACATCGTGACAGTGGGAGCGTAAAGCATGTTTCAGTTACAGTTTCAGGGCGACAATGGGTTAAAAAGACCAGAATTCCAAATGGAAAAGTCTCTCTAGAGAATCTCTTGCTAGTATGGGAATGTGTATGTTCTCAGAATTTCTCAGGATTCGGCAGTTCATTTAAGTGGGAGTCGGCAGGGACATAGAACAAGTCGCATGTTGTGACTGATGAGTTGAGGCTCAGTGGGAGCTTTAACGTGCCTTCAGATTAATTGTTGAGAAGGCTGTTGCAACTAGGAGGTAAAGGAAGATTACAAGATGTAAAGATGTTGAAGACTATTGGGCGTTGTTTGAGCCTCCATGTGGGAGATTTTTGGGCTAATTGGTGTGGAGGCCGTTCAAGGGAGGTGGCCGACCAGCCCTAGCTTTGGGTCAGCCCACACGTCATTATTTGGTTGTTAAATTAGGGTTTAATTTAGCCGGCCCTAGTTATCTCTATGTGTGCTTGGGCCTAACTTGGAGATCATGTTTCCTAACTCTAGATTAATCTCTATATATTGATATCATTGTACTTGTAATTCCTTGAGCACCTGAATAATAAAGAAACCCTAGTTGAAGGACAATAGACGTAGGTCAGCCGTCCGAACCACTTTAAATATTCGTGGCGTTTATTGCTTTCGTGTGTGTGTATGTGTTCAGTTTCGTGTGTGTGTTCAATCCTAACGATCCTAACAGTGATGATGTGGTCAAATGTGGCCTCGCTCCACTTCAGCGGTGGCAAACCACAGGACGCCTCTTCAACTTCAGGTGCGAGATCTTCGTGTTATGACGAGGTTGACATATTGACAAATCTCCCAAGAACAAGGTTGAAGAAGAAGAATGATTTGCAAAAGAATTTGGAGAGAAAACGAAGAGAAGTGATGAATCCTCTGCCCTAATGGGATAATTATACCCATCGCATTTAATGCAATGGGTAACCCATACACTCCACTTATGGTGTAGGCCCAATCACAGAGTGATACGTCAGGCAACAAATATAGTGTTACAGTTGTCAGCGCTTGACACACAGACGAAAAGGCGCCGTTGAAACTATGACGACATCCCTCGCACAGTGTCAGGAGTCATATCATCCATATCATCTGACCAAACCTTATCCTTAGAAGATTCACTTTTTTGACTTTCCAAAATTTTCAAACTGCGCACCAAATGCTCCTTCTTCCTAGGAAGCAAGGTTCTATGCGCGACACGCAGACAACTAGAACTAATATACAACTAAAGCAGCAAGTGCATCATCACAAGGTTCTAATGAATAAGCTAGGATTGCACCAAGTTACAAAACAAGAACAACACTCATTTAGTTATGAGCTCCACCCACTTGCGACCCGTACATGGGAGCAGCTTGAAGGGGTATTGTCCCGAATCCTGCGCAAGTAGTTATAACACATGTGCGTAGAGGACCATACCCAGACTTAGCAAAACACGTCTTGAAGATCACTAGATCATGCGCGCAAGCTCCAAACGGTGCACCTAGCACAGCGACAACCAATACGGGTACAAATAGTACAGATGGTAGGTACTGTAGCCAATCACCATACGTGAGGCCTAGGACAGACAACAACCACAATGGCCAATCATGCATGAGACAAATAGTACAATAGGACAATGACGTGTAACCAATCAGGTTGCGCTATTCACTACTCCATGATCCCTATTCACAACTGATTACACACCTAACATCAAGGACAACTCTCATGTCACGTGGCTCCAATCACCGTGCACCAACACCACGATCCTCTGCTCACACTAACATTCGTGTCAGAGGGGACAAACATGATACTACTTGATGGCGACGTCCGGCCCATGGCCCATCAGTCCATCTCCTTCCCCACACTCTTCGGCTATAAGTAACCTTCACCTTCAGGTTTAAGGATCGGCTCTCTCACTTTCTTACTATTAACACATACACTCGTTTTTATCTTCTTAAACCATACTTATTCTCACGTAGGATGGTGGTTACAAAGAGAACCCCCAACCTCTCCTCCTTATAACGAGTCTTATGGTGTTTTGTGTTTACAGATAACTAAAGATTAAAGATTAACTCTATTTGACAAGAGTATTCCCTTAAAAATAAATCCCATGAATTTAGACTTAGGTAGTGTTCGTTCACACAATGGAATGAAATCTTGAGGGAATTAGAATGTTGATTTCATTTTTTATTTTGTTAGTTTCCATAAGAAATTGGATTGGAATTGAACAACAATATAAGGAATGAAATCTGCATTCTAATTCCATCCAAATTTCATTCCATTTTACAAAACAAACACACCTAAACTACAATTAAATTTCAATTTCTACACAAATTCCTATTCCAATTCTATAAGAATCCATAAAACGAACACTACCTTAGTATTTCTTCAATACCAAAAAACAACACATGAGTATGACAATGTTGTCATTGATAGTGATCCTCACACGCTAAATAATTACTCCTAGTACACAATTAAAGTGGGTTTTAACGTATACAACCGATAATAATGTCAAACATATATTAATGTGAAGTAAAATATTAATATGGAAAGAATTATCACGTCGTTCGTACAGTTTATAAAGTTACATAAAATATATATACGTTTTATGTATTCTATAAAACCATTGGAAGATTATAATATCTGACTCAAGATGACCTTCATCCACTCATCATGTAATAAAATGTTAATTGCTGTTATTTTTTTTTAAAACGTTCAATATTTAAAAAAAAATACAAATATAGCATTGCGTGATAATGTACTATGTATCATCTAAGCACTTATGTACTTGTCATTAAACACGTATAAATTTCTATGTTATATGGTACATCATGACCTCTCAAAACAGTGGCGAATCTTGAGATTTTCGACCGTGGAGTTGAAAACGTATATACTCAAAATTTTCTATAAAATCGGGGATTCAAAAACGTATATACCCAAAAATTTCTATACGAAAACTATATGCTCTCCACTATTGAACGAAAAGTTCGAGAATTCGCCCGCCCCTCCCGCCCACTAGAAGCTTCGCCAATACCTCAAAACTTACAATATGTCTCCCCATTTTAAGGCTAGTAGTTATGGGTTACAAATGAGATTCAGGAAAGAAGACTGACACATCATCGTGGGGGTGAGGAGAACATCGTGCCTCCCTCCGGCCCTCCCCTGTCCCATCCATTTCATTATGAAGGGAAGGGATGATTATACAAATAGCCTAATTGAACTTAACATTGAAACCTACAGTTTTCCTAAAATTTTTGTTTTGTATTGTTTTATTTCTTTTTAACTTTTTACGTGTTTTACTGTTTCGTCTATGTTATCATATTTTTTTACAGTTCGGTGCTTGCTAAGGTGCAAGGTGAATTTACTTAATTATTATCATATTTTATGAATTTCAAAAACGTCAATTTTGTGACGGTTTAGTAAACCACAACACGTGAAGTTTGATATTAGTTTGTACAAAGATACATTTGGTTATTACCATTTATTATTATTATTATTATTATTATTATTATTATTATTATTATTATTATTATTATTATTTTATTATTATTATTATGTGTTCCTCTCACCCTTTTTCTGTCTCTCTATTTGGACGGTGTGTGCGAGAGGGATTAATAAAAGAAATCACTTTTTAACGGGGAATTTTTTAATCTTTGTTTTCAGTTCACGAGTCCAATGAGAGGATTACATGTCATATACCCTATGCATCTTTTTTCTATGAATCACCAGTCCAACGAGAGAATTACACGTCATATACCTTATGTAATTTCAACCTACTTAAAACTTTCCCAGTGCATTGCATTTGACAATACATTTAAATGATACGGGAAGAAAGTTGATAAAAATTGCATTGGAGGTCATAAGACTATCTTCACCGGGAAGAGCTCATCCTCCTCCTGTCTGGAGCCATCTTAGACTATTTCATCCGTTTGCTCTTCCTCTATAACGGGCGTCAAAGCCATGGCTCACCCCTCCCTCTTACAATCCCCGTCTCTCTCCTCCAAAGGCACGTCTTTGCAGATGGGCGGCTCCCCAGCGTCTCTCTTCCCCCTCATCGTCCACGTTGGAGAAGATTGCTACGGACGGCAAGTATTTGAGAGTTTTTGTAGGTCTATCACTGTAAAACAATTAATGTTTCAAAGACAAAATATTCAAACGGTAATATAATTTAATAATATAATTTAATAGCAAAACAGTTCAAGAGTTATCAACTTATATTTTAACGATGATAAATTTTAATAAGAAAACAAATTCCAAATCAACTTATTTAAGACGTCAAAAATATTATTAGCAATTTATGATTCCATTCTTTGTAATTTCTAGGAAGTATTCAAGACGTCAAAAAGCATCTCTCTCCTTTACAAAAATTTCTTTCAAAAAGTCAACAAACCTAAATTTCTAAGTAAACGAAGTCAACACTAACCACCCTATAAAATCCCCATCATTCCACAACATTTCTACTACAAACAACACCCATTGATCTCCATATCCATACAACCCACCCACCCACACACACACACAAAATCATAATGTCGTCCTCAACAGAATCCAAAATCGCCAACGCAAAAACAATAGTTTCCACCATCGGATCGGTCGCCGCGGCCGCGATGGTGGCCCGCAGCGTCGCTCGTGATTACCTACCACCCGAATTCCAAGACTACCTCTATTTAGGCTTCCGTAACTTCATCAACAAGTTATCCCGACGGTTAACAATGGTGATCTACGAGTACGATGGTTTTCACGAAAACGAGATATATAAAGCCACAGAACTATACCTCGCTTCGCGAATATCCCCCGATGTTAATCGTCTAAAGATAACAAAAGCATCAAACGAGAAAACGATCACCATCGCTATGGAAATAAACGAGAGTTTTGAAGATACATACAATGGAGTCAAATTTTATTGGTCGTTGGTATCTAAGAAGTTGCCAACGAGAGAATATCATAACTATGATGATAACGGATCTTCTAGTAGATCGGATCAACGATCGTTGGAGCTCACGTTTCATCGGAAACACAAAGATCTGGTGTTAAACGAGTACTTTCCGTTTATACTTAACCATGCTAAAACTAAGAAGCTTGAAGAGAAAACGGTTAAGTTGTTTACGGTCGACACGAATATGGCGTATTCGGGCCGACCGACGGTGTGGACGTCGGTGAGTTTGGATCATCCGGCGACGTTTGCCACGCTGGCAATGGATAGTGATGTGAAGGAGATGGTGATGAAGGATTTGGATAGGTTTGTTGAACGGAGAGAGTATTATCGGAAAGTTGGAAAGGCGTGGAAGAGAGGGTACTTGTTGTACGGTCCGCCTGGGACTGGGAAGTCCAGTTTGATTGCGGCTATGTCGAATTATTTGAATTTTGATATTTATGATTTGGAGTTGACTGATATCAGGTCGAATTCGGAGCTGAGGAGGTTGCTGGTGGCAACGGCGAACCGGTCAATATTGGTGGTTGAGGACATTGATTGCTCGATGGAGTTGCATGATCGAGCGGATGCGGACGCGGTTAAGGCTTTCGTGAATCCCCGGCGAGGGCCGCGAGGGTATCGCGAAGAACAGAGGGTTAGTAATTCCAAACATTTACTTGTTATTTAATTTTTTTAACAACAAATTTAGATAATTAAGGAACCACTGAAGTATTATAATACCAGCAGCGAAACCAAAACATCATACCAGTTTTTAATTTAATGTGTAATATATTAATTTTCATTTAATGAGAAACCTTCAATAAAAAACAAAGGAATACTGTACCTAAAAAATCAAAAGTGACTATCACTAAAACCGAAAACCTACGATAAACAATATCGGTATCGTTCTTGTTCGGTTAGATTTAATTCGATATATCATTGGTACTCGGAAAAAAAAGTGTTCATCTCTAATTCATTATTCCTTGATATTCTTTATTATAATATTTTCTTAAAATTAAATTATAGTATAACTACAATAAGATAGCAGTATTTAATGAAATACCCCACATTCATTATTGCTTGTTATTAAATTCTAGTACTATTTTTATAATTTGTTATTAAATTCTAGAGTAAAATACTAAAATGTCTTTGAATTTAGGTTATTTTTGTCACTTTAGTAAAAAATAAATCTTTTAAATCTATGTACCTGAGGTTTTAATTTTGTTGCTATTTTTATCCGCTAGACAAATTGCGTCAAAACTTTTTGTTAACCTCTACTTTTTTTGTCGTGTTCCTCATTTTAATGAAGAAAAAAATTGCCTTTTATCTCTTAAATTATCTTAATTAAAACGAGGAACACGACAAAAAACGTGTAGGTTAACAGAAGATTCTGACCCAGATTGCGTTTTAGATGAAAATAACATCAAAATTGAAACCTTAAGGACACATATTTAAAAGGTTTATTTTTGGACTAAAGTAGAAAAAGTGACTAAAACTTTTTAACCATTTTAACATTTTACTCTAAATTCTAGTACTATTTTTATAATAAGATGGTTTATTTATTGCTTGTTACATTTAGTATATTAATGAAAACTCCCCAATTCATTATTGCTTGTTATTAAATTCTAGTTCTATTTTTATAATAAGTTGGTTTATTTATTGCTTGTTCCATTTAGTATAATGGAAATAGATATAGAAAGAAGGTTAGTGTA
Organism: Scalesia atractyloides; assembly: GCA_947069175.1. Taxonomy (NCBI): domain Eukaryota; kingdom Viridiplantae; phylum Streptophyta; class Magnoliopsida; order Asterales; family Asteraceae; genus Scalesia; species Scalesia atractyloides. The sequence goes on from CAMTDV010000013.1 coordinate 26,427,045, forward strand.
TCTATATTTTTTAAAAGTAAGCTTAGTATATTGACTATAACTCTTTGTTTAATCAGGTAACATTATCGGGTTTTCTTAACTTTATTGATGGTTTATGGTCAAGTTGTGGTGATGAAAGAATCATCATATTCACCACAAACCGAAAAGACAAACTCGATCCTGCACTCCTTCGCCCAGGTCGTATGGATGTTCACATCAACATGTCATATTGTACCCCGTGTGGATTCAGATTGTTGGCATCTAACTATCTTGGTATAACGGAGCACGATCAATTTGAACAAATTGAGGATTTGCTTGGCAAGGTGGAGGTCACCCCGGCTGAAGTAGCAGAGCAACTACTCAAGGACAGTGATCCCGACATTGCTCTAGGTGAGCTCATTGAGTTTTTTGATGTGAAGAAAAAGGAGAACGAAGAGGCTAAAGCAAAGGCAAAGGAACAAGAAGAATTGGCTGCAAAAGAGAGTGAAGAGAAAAAACAAACAGAAAATAAAGAAAGTATTCCACAACCAATCGAAATTATGACTTTTTAGTATTATGTATTTAAAAACCAGAGCTTAACGTTGATGCCTTTAATATTATACAAAATTTTATTTTGTTAATTGATATACAAGCTTAGAACTATAGTTAAGTTTAATATGAAATTAAGTTTTGTTTCTTATTAATAATGACACAATTAGCTTTAGAGGTTGAAATTATATACACTTTTTTTTTCTCACTACAGGTTGAAATTAACTATAATATATTTATCAGCCTTCGTTAATAATAATTTACAATTTTATGAGCATTTTGTATAACTTTAATGAAAGTAGTAAATAACTTTTGTATTTTACTTAATAATTTTATTTACATCCTTTAATTTTACTAATTTTTTTTATATGACCCTACAGTTTTAATAAAAAAATTTTGATACAGCCCCTGAACTTTAGTAAAGTTACCAATATTCTTTGCACTTTAAGCTGCAATGGTTATCAGTAACGTCTGGGTTTCATTTTTTTATACAAAGTCACATATATTGCTTTTTTTGCTATACAAAGTGTCGTTACAATATTGATGCTATAATAAAACGAACCAATAAAACCATATTATCGCCGCAACACACGAAATCATATTACTAGCTCTATATTATAACAAAAGCAAACGTGAATAATGATTTGGTCTTCTTGGGCGACGTGGCCATATACCATTGGGCTTTTTATTTTTTAAATGGTGATTTGATGTGATTGGTCACGTGACCCGGAACCATTGAGACACTATTTTTTTAACAAATAGAATGTGTTTAGTTATATTTAATGTAATTAATATATTAAAGATTATATTATATTATAAGTATATAATACTACAACAAAGCTTATATAATATTAATTTTTTTAAATAAGTGGATTATGTTTTGCGTTGAAATGGTTCGGTTTTAACCAACCCTAAACAATCATTTGTATTATCTTGGCCAACTACAACCGAACACGTGTTCATAGCGTTTTTGTTACACTACCACTTTTATTTTTATTTTGTGTTTTCTTTCGATTGCTAATATTATCGTATTTACGTTTACTCTTCCAATTGATACACTGAGTTTTGACTTCGTATGAACCAAACAACACTGACGAAATTCCCGTCAAGCGTATTGAGTGCCGGCATAAACCTAGTTGTATGCAATTTTTTTCTCAGAACGAATGTCTTTGTACTGTTTTTTTGTCTTCTTGTGTACCTAATTATTATTTCCTTGGGTTGATTATATTACAATTTTCTATTGATTATTAACGTAGACTCGCGATGTAAAGTCTGGCGGTGGAACAACGTGGAACAACCAAAGTAAATAACACGGTTAAGTATTAGAGTGAATTAGAATTGACGAATATTTTTTAACATCCATTAAAGTGAATAACAATTGAAGAACATATTTTAACAATCGGTTAAAGCTAATTAATAAGTATTCACAATTATCTAAAATTATTCACACTTAATTACTAAATAATACGACTTGAAGATGGTTTTTCACCTTTTCTAAAAATGTTAAAGAGTTTCTAGATTACACAAACAAAACAATCAACATCCTTGAGCAAAACAAATATAACTATATACAACTCTATTTGTAATTAAAATTAAAATTTTTAATTACTAATTATATTTATAATTATACTGATGGACTGGACTTGCATTTAATTTATATCTATATTACTTACTATATAATAAAATAAACCATTGAGGTACAATTGTGGTCCTATTAGTAATCTATCTTGTGGGTTTCTTGTCAATCTCCTCTACTTGATTATAGATCTTCTACTAGTTATAGATAATTATTATTTAGTTTAATATTTTCTACTTAATTATAGATAACTCTCCTACTTGATTATAGAGAATTAATATTTAGTTTAATCTCCTCTACGTATTACAGATAATTATTATTTTGTTTAAATTTAATATATATTTCAAATATTTAAGAAATTACGCATAGGTTTTATGTGTTTCTCATGTGTCCTGCTTTTGGGTACGAGTTATCATTTGCTTTTTAGATTGATTTTAAAGTATAATTGATTATAATAATTATATAAGCGGGATGTGTTTTTTTGTTACTTTATCTATATCTATATAGATGTATGCGTCATGCTTTTGATTATCAGTTATCATTTGTTTTTTAGGTTGATTTAAAATATATTCGATAATAATAATAATAATGATGATGATAATAATAATAATAATATAAGCGAGATATATTTTTTATTTAATCTATTTATATCTTTTATATACTAAATTTATATAATAATAAAAGAAAACATGGGGATTTTGGTCAGGGCTATTTGCGTTTTAGTTAGTTGCCTCTTTCTCCTATTCATTTATAACTAATTATTGTCGAATTAATTATTGATAGTTACTATATTCACTAACAAGTGAATTTAATAAAATTAATTATGAATTTTCTAAATAAACTTATCTTTTGCATAAAAACTTATATTTAAGTGTTCAAATATAAAATTAATTATGAATTTTCTAAATAAAGTTATCTTTTGCATAAAAACTTATATTTAAGTGTTCAAATAATACTAAGTTTAAAATTATCTACTTTAAAATACTTTAAAAAGAAGAGTAAATGTCAATTTACGTCCCTGTTGTTTATATCAAAACACAGTACCAGCCCTCATTAGAAAACAACACGCTAAACTCCAGTCTCTGGGGTTGTCGATTGTGTTCAATCAGGTCCCTACTCCAACATTCCGTCAGTCAGTCGTTACCTTTTGTGTTAAATTACTGGAATGCCCATCAGGGACCGAAATTGCAACTCTTGTTATGTTGTTGTCTTTTAATAAAGTATGCAACAACTACACCATTATCAAACAAGCCAAGGTAACCTAAAAATGTCATCAGGTTCATCGTGGACAAGCAATGCCCTAGTTTGCTCAAATGCAGTATGCTCATGTGGTGCTGCGACTTGCATTAGAACATCCTGGAATAAAGCTAATCCCCGGATACGTTTTCTTTGTTGTGTAAGGGTTTATTTGTCTGTGCATCATCGATTTCAGTGAGTTTTTATGTATGATAAGTAGTGTGTTATATTTTCTATCACATTCCAGACTGATGGCTATGGTCTGCTTCGTTGGATTGAACCTCTAGTTTCATGCCCCAGATGTGAGAGAATTCTTCCATCCCTATTGAGGTCAAATAAGAAGAATTCATATTTGTTGAGGTTGAAGGAAAAGGAAGCTGCTGAGAAGGGTGTGGAATCTTGAATACTCAAGTTTGTGTTAGGTGTTTCTTGGTTGTTGTTTTTGATGTGTGTACTCATGTGGTGAAACGTCGGATGTTTTAAAGTTTATCTGACTTAAAAAGGTATTTTTGTATGTTTACCAACGACTAGTTTATGTAATGAAACAATAACTATACAGATGTGTTTGATATTTTGGTAGTGGAATACCATTCTAGTGTGGAAATGGATAACCGAGGTAAGACAAGTTTACGTCCGTTCTCATACCACCAAAACAGGGTAATGGAAAACATAGTCAATGTAGCTTGTGTGTAAACAGAGCATGACTCAAAGCTAACTGATTTTGATGTAGGAAAGAGATTGAAACCTGTTGGTGAAGGAAGTTCCTCTTCTAGTGTTGTTGTTAGTCAGGAAGTGGTCAAACAGGTGGTTAAACAGATAGATGCTGCTAAGAAGGCTGATGAAGTAAATCCGGTTGTTAAGAAGGCTAATGATGTTGCTATGGAAAATCTTGATTTCAACCCTAACCCAGAGGAGGATTACGACTCTGATGTTTTAAAGGATGCATGGACCTATGAATCTGATGAAGAAGATTGGTCTTGTGTTTGGCACAACCCATATTCAGGAGAAGATTCAGATTCAGACCTATCATCGAGAGGAGACTGTCACCAGAAATAGGCTCGTTCACTATGTTGCAATCTGTTGTTGAATTAGTTTGTGTTTAGTTGGTTGTTTAGTGTCCTATATTGTATGATCACTTTATTTTAAAATGAAATGCAAGGCTGTATTTTGGTAGATGAGTTATGTCTACAATTTACATAAACCAAATAGATAATAAGTGGTATATAACATTGCATACAATACAACTTGTCCCGAAAACATGCAACTTAACCATCTAAACATGTTGTTCAAAGACAAGCACCATAAACACAAAAACAGTAAACGAAAATTGTTCAAACATACACCCACACCATAATTGTTCAAACACAAACCAACACTGAATTTGACCATACTGGAAATCTAAGTAGCCTCAGTACCACCTTGATCCTTGCAACTACGACTGTTGTGTCCTAGGTTATTGCACTTGTTGCATTTTGAGGTGCCTCCTTTTCTTGTTAGCTTCCCTCCCTTTGTTAGGCTGGCCTCTACTTCCAAGGGTGACTTCTTTTGTTTCTTCTTAGGCCTTCCTACCTGCTTACGATGTTTTGAAGGGGTCAATTTGGTTGGGCATCTTGATGGAGGCCACATCTCAGGTCATGCAATTGGATCAATAATGTGCATATAAATTGTCTTCCAACTGTCCCGCCAATACACAAGATCAACCCAACTCTCTAGAATACCAGGACTCAACCTATTTTTAGAATGTTCCAAATTGCAGCAACAACATGTTTACAAGGCATGCCTGTTAGATCCCATTTCCTGCATGAACATGTTCTCGTCTACACATCAACCACTGTCTTGTTTCTTGGACCAGTAACCTATACAATTTGGAATAAAAGGATAAAGTGATCACTAATTGTGTGACAAAAATATAGTGTAACTTTGCAATACTTACTTGGTACTTGGAGGAACCTGTCATTAAAACATTGTACTGTGAAGCCTCATTCTTGATACTCTCAAACATTGTGGTAGCAGCAGGAGTTAGTAGGCCATCAATTCTGGCTATGATCTTCTTCGCGTTGATAATGCGTTTGGTCAAATACTCCCTGATGTACTCTAAGCGTGTGATGATTGGCTTGTCTCTTGCAGCGACCAATTGCTTGTTAAACACCTCACAAATATTGTTCAACAACATATCATACTTTTCCCTTCCTGAAAAGTGGGCTCGTGACCATGCTGTTGCAGGGATCTCCTTCAGCCATTCATACAACTTTCTGTTTAAGGCCTTAACATCCTCCATTGCCCTTTCATAAAATGGCATGCTTGTTGCACTTGCACATCTCTATAACAGGTTCTTGTACACATCTCCCCACCATGAATTCTTCATATTCTCATGAATGTGCCTTAGGCAATACCTAAGTTCAGCTGTTGGAAAGACCTTGGCCATAGAAGGCAACAAACCCTACAATTTGACAGAAGAATAAAAAAAATACATTTCAGTTGAAAGTTGATAGGTAATTTAAGAACAATAGTTCTAATACCAATTACCTTCTGTCTATCACTGATAAAAGTGAAATTACATCTTGTAGGTAACTCTAGATGATCCCCAAGTATATTAAAAAACCATGACCATGAATTGACAATTTCAGCTTCAACAATGGCAAAGGCCAGTGGATAGATTCCATTGTTTCCATCAACCCCAACTATTGAGAGGATTTGACCTGGGTGTGGACCTTTCATAAATGCACCATCTAATCCGATTAGGTCCCTCCCAATGAGATTGAAGCCCTTCTTCAAAGCATCATAGCAAACATATATTCTCCTGAATTGTCTTGTGGTGCTAGCAGGATTAAATTCAGGTTCAACATCAATCTTGATAAGGGTTAGATCTGACAAGTTCCTCAAAATACTGCCTGAGTTGCCCATATTGGTCCCTGTAGTCCCATTTAACTTTTCCATTGCAATCCTCTTTACCCTACTCAATTTAGACAATGAACTTTAACTTGGTGCTTCTTCTCAAGTAGATCTTGTGTTGGTGCATATTTGTGACAACAGCTTAGATTTGGTCTTTGGATATATTGTAATTAGTAAAATGATAAACGGTTAGTGGGTTTAGTATTGTAGTGGTTGATTAGAAGTGATTGGGCTAAACCAGACACTTTATAGTGAGTGGTAGGCGAGTTGGGCCTAGACCCAATAGCAGCCCATGTGGTGAAACCCTAGCCTAGTTGCAAACTTGTCTCTATTTAAAGAGAGTTTTGCATTAGGGTTAAGATTGATCAGTTGCTCAGGGGAAAATTACTTCATAGAGAGTTGAGAGAGAGTCTTGAATTGATTATAAACACTTGTGTTGGATAATCAATAGAAGACTGGTCGAAAGTGATTGTGTTCGTGTTCCTGTTTGGTTTTCTGTGAAATCTGACCTAGGGGATTCCACACTCTAGGTTGGATAGACGATTCTGTGAAGATGCATACGGATTAGGGGACCTACAATTGGTATCAGAGTATTTGACTCTTGTTTTGCTTGGTTCGGAATCGTTATAGCAAAAAAGTTGAAGTTTTTGGACGTGTTTTTGACGGCTGGTTCGATTTTTGACGGCTGTTCTAGGGTTTTTGTTGGTATTTCAGATAAACAGAAACATCTCGGATTAGAATAGTTGCATCTTGGATAAAAAAGCTTGCATTTCGGATCATCAGAGTTGTATTTCGGATCGTCAGAGAAGCATTTTGGATCAAAATAGTTGCATCTCGGATCAGAAGGACTGCATTTCGGATCAGATCAATCCATCTCGGATTGCATTTCGGATCAGAACAGTCCATCTCGGATTTCATCTCGGATCAGAACAGTCAATCTCGGATTGAAAAAGTGCATCTCCGATACCTTTTCGGATCACTGTTTCGAAGCATCATCTCAGATTAACATCTCGGATCACTGTTCCGAGTTACCATCTCGGATTGTTAATCCGAGTTACTGTTTCGAATTCAGTACTGTTGCGTGTTGTACTCATAAAGGTGGAAAGTTAACCAGCTGACGTAACTAGAGTTAAAAGTTTTCGTACACAGAATTTGATCCATAAACAATCTTGACAAACCGATTGCACCGTTAGACTCGTGTGATTTTTAGGAAAAAAAGCGCGAAAATTCCTAAAATCACTATCGGACATTATATATCATTGGATTCGTATCGTCGAGACGAGTCTAACAATATAATTTGGTAATCACTCATTTCGGACAAATTTTTAACGTTTTTAACGAGCCAATTCGGTAAAAATGTCAAATATATCTAACTAAAATGAATTGTTGAGAATGGAGCACGAGCTAGGCATGACTAACAAACCTCCAAAGATGTTGAAGGTAGAGAATTAGCTTACATGGAAGGATAGGTTTCAGTCATTCATTGAATATCAGGACACGGATGTGGATCTGTATTCAAGATGGGTACATTAACCCTACGCATGAGTTTGAGGGCAGACAATGTGTCACTGCCTATGTGAACATGTCAGAGGCTGAGAAGAGAATGCATGAGTCTGAGAAGAAGGCCTTAGCTGCTATAAAGATGTCGTTACCTGATGGCATCAAACATACATTCAACCGTTATACTACGTCAAAGGAGATGTGGGATGCCCTAGAGAAGAGATATGAGGGCAATCCTGATGTGAAGAAGAATAAGGTTGATTTGCTGAAGAAACAATTTGTTGTCTTTAAAGGCATGAGAAATGAGTCTTTTGAAGATATTATCATCTGATGTCAGAAATTGACAATTATGACATAGAGGGATACACAGATGTTGAGATAAACGATAAGTTGCTTGATGCTTTACCTGCAAAGTGGGATATTTATACTTTGATGATAAAGGGTGAAGCTGACTATGAAGATAAAGACTTGGAAGATGTTGTTGGGAAACTGAGAGCTTATGAGCTCAATATGAAGAAGAAGGAAACTGGATATGATCAGGTTCAAGATCCGGGAATTTATAAAGGGCTTACACCTTCATCTTCCAACAATGCTTCAAGTGATACTGCAATTGCGTTTCTCTCGTGTGAAAATGAGCAGGTTGTGACAAATGCTGCGGTGAAGTATGCTTTGTAGCTGGTTCAGGAGGATTGTCAGGGACAAAGAGACAACAAGCTAGCAATAGTAACAACAGTATAAGATCTGCCTCTGAGTGTCAAGGCTGCTGAAGATCATCTAGCATTGCTTGCTTCTTACGTTGCTTCATATGAGAACTACATTCAGGGAAGAATATTTGATCCTGCTACGTTTGATGAAGATTATGATCAGATTGACCCTGATGACCTAGAGGAGATGGATTTACAATGGCAGATGGCCATGATCTCTAGAAGAGTGAAGAGGTTCATGAACAGAACGGGCAGAAAGTTTTTTAGAAAGAACGTGGGTTTTGACAAATCTAAAGTGAAGTGTTACAATTAACTACGGACACTTCGCTAGAGAATGTCAACGACCAAAAACTGAATCTCGTTCTAACTCATATTTTCAAGATTTTCTTGGTCATGGTTTAAGTAACAGGAATGCATCAACTAACACTGGATCAAAGGCCCTGATCTCTACTGCAAGAGAAGGTTCGTATGCTTGGAGTGTTCATCTGGAGGCTGATGACAATTCCACACAGGCGTTCATGGCTGAGATAGCCCTAGTTTTTGATGAAGAAGTGAAGGCTGATGCTGAGGTAGAGCGAGAGACGGTAGCTGACAAAGCTGATGGAGAACAGAATGCTGTAGAGAAGAAAATGGCTGCTGATTTTGCTGGTTTCATGGCCAATCTAAGCAAATCAACAGGGAGGTATGTTCTAACTCTGGTAGTTCTGTTTGCTTAAAATGTCGTGAACTGCAAAGTGAAGCTGACACGTTAACAAAACAAAACCAAAGTCTGGTAAATGAGCTCTCGAGTATAAAAGAATCAAACTTTTTCGTAAAAAGAAATGAGTCATTATATTTGAAGAAAATTAAGGGTTATGAAGAAGAAATAAATATTTAACCTGTAAGCTAAATGAAAAACTTAAAATTATTAACTTAGCTCATGATACGATGAGTGAGAAAACAAAAGAGATTTCTGAAAAATGCAAAGAGTTGTCTGAAGCACAACTTAAAATTTGTGAACTTAAAAAGAAATTGAATCAATTCAGAGTTTCATCTTTTGTTATGAAACACATGATGAATGGCTTCAACAAAAGTAATGACAAGACAAGTGTGGGATACAAAGGTTTCAATGAAGTTCCACCACCTCTTGGTCATGACTATTCTTTCTTGCCAGACGAAGAAGAGCTAACAGACATTGTGTCAACTACACTTGGTAGTTCCACATCAGAGAATGTTAATGTGACTGAGAATGCTGATACGTGGTCGAAAACCGATGTTTCTATTGAGTTTAAGTTAACGTTTTACATGACTTCTAGTTTCGGATAGCATACTTTTGATTAGATTTGTGTTTTGCAGGTTTACGAAGTTTAAGGAGCTATTCGGGAGTGTTTTGGAGCTTCGGGATGGAAAACGGGTCAACCGGGATCACGAAATGGGAAAACAGAAAAGCATGCTTTAGAGAGGCCGTCGTCGATGCCCCCCTGTGCCATCGGCGACGCCCTTTAGAAATTCCGTCAGAGAAAATTTTCCGCCTACAGTGGATTAGAGCGTCGGGAGAATTTGTGCATTTATAGAGGGCGTCGTCGACGCCCCTCTGATAGTTCTGTCGCTGAATTCAATTTTGAACGGGTTTTTAATGTGTGTTTGACCCATTTGTGGGGAGTTACGAATTTCTTGAGCCTAGCACTTGTTCTTGGAGCCTAGCAACCACGAACCATCATCTTCAACCCCATTGATTCCATCTAATCATCCAAATTCATCATCTCATCCTAACCCTAGCTTTCCACCGTCACCATCATCATCATCAATCCATTGACCTAATCATCCACCAGAAACCCTGCCCTTCACCATACTCAATCTCAAGGTTCAAGATGTTCGTGATTAAGCTTCAATCTTTCGTTGATCAAGTTCCGTTCACCATGAGCGGCTAATTCTCGAGGGTTTCACCCCGATGTAGGTTTTTGTAAATTCTAGGGTTTAACATTGTTTTGAGTTTTGATTTGTGACAAATTGTAATTTGAATTGAAAACCTATGATAATTGTCTCGCATTGGTATTGTGTTTGTGAATTGTCGAATGAATTATGAAATTTGACTTTGCGAAATGTTTATGTGCGATTATGCCTTGTCTAGGTTAGAATTTACATGTTCTTGGTAATGAAGTGCATTGTAGTCCGTTATCTATAACGTTGATAGCTTTTGGCACCTAAACCACGCAACACTAAACTCGTTGATCATTGTTACAATTGAATTGAGACTAAAACGTGTAGGAACCCAAGGATTTGCATTACCGAACCGGGTGTGAACCTTGTTCTCAAATAATTGTTTTAATCAAGTAATTCAGTTTTTGTGTATTCATTTAAGTTAGTAATTTAGTAGTCCACTCAAATTTGTCGGATTATTCCGGTACCCATTTCATACAACCAAATATTGAAACATTCATATTAGCAAACTTCATAAAAGCGACACGTTTACTTAAAATCAATTACATCCATTCGCAAACCACAAACTCTTCGTGGTTCGACCCCTTACTACCACTAACGCATTGTTAAAGGTAATTAGGGCATATAAATATTATCTTTGACCGGAGTGCGACACTCCGATCAAATTTTGGCGCTGTTGCCGGGGAGTTCGTGCGCTTTGTGTTTAGGTTAAATTGATTTTCGTGATCAACTGTTTAAAGTGCTTGTTTCTTATATCGTTTCTGCTTTTGTGTTACGCGGGTGTGTCACTTGTGAAGGATACAAGCAGTGCATGCATACAGGGAATTCCGGGAGGACCTCGTCGTTAGTGTCTGAACCAGAAATCGAGTGGGTCGTTAGGAGGAATTTAGCCAACTAATTAGAGGTAACCTTGCTTCTAATCCACCCAACACCAACTCACTACCTACACCATCCTTTAGACCCATTCCAATGGATCCTCAAAATTCCAACCAACCTAACAACCAATACCACGACTACCCACCCCAAGCTCAAAACAATAAAAACAACCAATCGGGGTGGGACACAAATCTAGACCACCAACACCACCATTCCAAAACCGTAGCCGAAAACCAAACAACCGCCAACGTACACCCACACCTCCTCCTCTAACCCAAAACCGACAAAACCTGTTACCTCCAAATCTCAACAACCGAAATGTTAACGCCAACCGTGGGGTTAACCATAGCCGTGGCAACCCCACAAACGAAGACCAATTTCTTGACCTTGATGAGTTGAGAAATAATATTCCTGGTGATGCACCGTATAGTGTTCCCGGTTATCAATCACCAGATCACGTGAGCATTCACTCGGAGTATTTGGATGATGGTGGGAACTACAAAGAAAGAGTTGTGGACGATGAGTGGGGCGACAATATGGGGAATTTTTACAATGATCGGGGTTTGATTATCACGATTTTGGTTATCAAAATGCCAATTTTGTGGGAAAAATGGTGGATACGGGCAAGAGATAGGTAGCGATGACGGCTATGGGAATGACCGTCAACCACGCAATAATCAAAGAAATCGGGATTACGGCAACAACAACAATAACAACAACAACAACAATGGTAACCGTAACCAAATCCCACAATTTGTTGGCGGTGGGAATCAAGGTGGGAATGGGGGTGGTGACCGAAGGGGTAATTTTAGGCCTATGAATCAAGAGGTAAACGGTCCGAGACGCGAAGTGAATCAACAAGCGCCGAGGGGTGTCAATGGGCGATTTAGACCGGTGGTCACCAAAAATGACTCACCAATTGTGCCTACACCTCGAGGAAGAAGGGCGTTCGATTGCAAGCCGAACTACATCAACATTCTACCCTACTTCAACGGTAGAACCAATGATGAGCCATATACACATTTGGCGGAATTTTTGGCCATATGTGGCACGATTGGCGGTCATGATTTTGCATTAGAAGAAGTGAAATTGAGACTTTTTCAATTTTCACTAAAAGATAAAGTGAAGCAATGGTTTCTTACACTGTCGACAAACAGTAATCATACGTGGGTGGAAATGCAACAAGTTTTTTTGGATGAATACTATTCTATTTCTAAGACCGAGGACGCAAGAGATGAGATTCGGTCGTTTAGGCAATTACCGGGGGAATTACTACATGAGGCCTTGACCCGTTTCAAGGAATTGGTTAGGAAGTGTCCTCATCACCAAATTCCAAGGTGGGAGTTACTCAAATGCTTTGTAAGGGGGTTGGATGCCGATGATCACAAATATTTACAATCGGCTAGTAATGGGACGTTGTTGAATAACCATGAGGAAGATGATAAGGATTTTTTGGAACGGATGAGCAAGAATTCCAAAGCGGTCGCTATGGCGGACCGGTCGAGAAGCATCCGATTTCTTGATCTCTTCCCGACCTTGATTCAAGCGCCAAGGATAGAATTACTACTTTGGAAAGAGAGTTGGCGCGGATGAAAAAGAAAGACGTTGGTGTGGTGCAATTTGCGATATGCGAAGATTGTGGGGATATTGGACATCGAACCGAAGAATGTTAAGTAAGCATGGTACATGCGAATGAAGAGGTGAATCAAGTATATGGTGAGCGAAAACAATTTGATATGAATTCAAACACCTATCACCCAGGCTTGAGAAATCATCCCAACTTTCGCTATGGGAATGCTTCAAACCAGATGAATCCCAATTTTCAAACAAATAATCAAGGCGGGAATCAAGGGTGTTTGGATGAATACTATTCTATTTCTAAGACCGAGGACGCAAGAGATGAGATTCGGTCGTTTAGGCAATTACCGGGGGAATTACTACATGAGGCCTTGACCCGTTTCAAGGAATTGGTTAGGAAGTGTCCTCATCACCAAATTCCAAGGTGGGAGTTACTCAAATGCTTTGTGAGGGGGTTGGATGCCGATGATCACAAATATTTACAATCGGCTAGTAATGGGACGTTGTTGAATAACCATGAGGAAGATGATAAGGATTTTTTGGAACGGATGAGCAAGAATTCCAAAGCGGTCGCTATGGCGGACCGGTCGAGAAGCATCCGATTTCTTGATCTCTTCCCGACCTCGATTCAAGCGCCAAGGATAGAATTACTACTTTGGAAAGAGAGTTGGAGCGGATGAAAAAGAAAGACGTTGGTGTGGTGCAATTTGCGGTATGCGAAGATTGTGGGGATATTGGACATCGAACCGAAGAATGTTAAGTAAGCATGGTACATGCGAATGAAGAGGTGAATCAAGTATATGGTGAGCGAAAACAATTTGATATGAATTCAAACACCTATCACCCGGGCTTGAGAAATCATCCCAACTTTCGCTATGGGAATGCTTCAAACCAGATGAATCCCAATTTTCAAACAAATAATCAAGGCGGGAATCAAGGGTGTTTGATGTACCAAAACCATCAAGGCGGTAATCAAGGGGGGTGCCAAAGAAGTTACAATCAAGGGAGTGGCCAGAATTATCAGAATTCAAACCAGAATTATCAACGGGGCTACAACCAAGGTAGTAATGGAGGTGGTAAATCTAATCCTCCAGTGGGTGGTGAAGACTCCGTAAGCTCCAAGCTAGATGCAATCATGAACGCCATCACAACTTCGAATCAAGAAATCAAGATGGAAATGAAGAAAGAGTTCGAGGTTCGTGACAAGTCACATAAAGCTTTGTAGAAGCAAGTAGGTCAACTTGCGGAGTAAATGGCGCAATTGCGTGGTAATGGTGGAAAGCTACCTAGTGACACTACCGTGAATCCGAAGCATCAAGGGTCGAGCTCGAAGAATACACGGAGGTACCAATTAATAAAATTTCACTACGTAGTGATCGAGTCGTTGATAACGTTGTCGTGTCACCACCACCTCAGTTTGTTGAAGGGGTGGTGGAAGAGGTTAGCGATGATGAGAGTGTTGACGGTCAAACGGGTCAAAAAGAAAATGTTTTAAAAAATGATAAAAATACACCCGTTGTGACCGTCCCTGTCCCAAAAGCTAAGGAAAAGGGTGTGGAGGTTAATACCGCCCCTTATCCCGAAGCCTTGTTGGGACCATCCAAAAAAGTGGTAAACAAAAGAGTCCCCATCAAGAAGAAATGTGGGATATTTTTTAACAAATCAAAATCAACTTACCACTTTTGGATGCCATAAAGCAAGTCCCATCTTACGTTCAGTACTTGAAAGATTTATATACCCAAAAACGAACTTACAAAATTTCCAAAGAAACTTGATTTAACCGAAAACGCGAGTTCGATTCTTTCGGGTGCACTTCCACCTAAGCTACAAGATCCGGGAGCGTCTATCATCTCCATTCAAGTTGGAGAATTTAAAATGACAAGGGCACTCTTGGACCTTGGGGCTATATTCTACCGGGTAGTTTGTATGACCAATATGAATTTGGTCCACTTAGAGCGGCAAACACTACCGTAGTGTTAGCCGATTTGACCCCTAAACTACCCCGTGGAATAGTCACGGATGTAATTGTCAAGGTCGAGGACTTTTACTATCCAGTGGACTTTCTCGTACTTGATTATGTTTCACTGGACTTAACCAAGCAACCCACGGTTATTCTGGGTCGACCTTTTTTGGTAGCATCAAATGCTTAAATAAATTGTAAAACGGGAACAGTCGACATGACTTTTGGTAACCGTCGGTTTCGATTGAATGTTTTTTCCGGATTAACGGATCCTCTAGTCAATGATGAATGTTATATGGCGGACGTTGTTGACGAGTGTATACCACTTTGCGACATGGGTGTCGAGGAGGAAAACACAATAGAGGAGTGCTTTATGTTTGACAGGTTACAGTCGGAAACAAATCGAAGCATAGATGAGGAGGAGAAAAGAATGGAGGTGATGGCGGTAAGGGAAGGAAGACCACCTTGGACACACCAAGTGGAAAGTCTTCCCGAGAAAATTGACACAAAGCTTAAGTCGTCGTTGGTCGAACCTCCTGTTGTTGAGCTGAAGGTGTTGCCCAAGCATTTGAAGTATGCTTATGTGGGGGAGGGCAACACGCTACCGGTCATCGTTGCAGCAATCTGGCCAGGGAGCAAGAGAGAAAGTTGATGGATGTGGTGGTCGCCAATAGAGCCGCTATTGGGTGGACCATTGCTGATTTGAAGGGGATTAGCCCTTCTGTAGTGATACATAAAATCATCACTGAAGATGGTAGCACTCCTTCTCGTGACACACAACGGAGACTAAATCCGAACATGCGAGAAGTGGTCAAGAAGGAGGTGCTGAAGTGGCTAGATGCGGGTATTATATGCCCCATCTCTGATAGCCAATGGGTGAGCCCCACATAGACAGTTCCAAAAAAGGTAGCATCCAAGTCGTCACAAATGACGCAGGTGAGGAGGTCGCCACTCGGCCGGTAACCGGGTGGCGTATTTGTATTGATTATAGGAAGTTGAATTCCGCAATTTCCAAAGACCATTTCCCTTTGCTTTTTATTGACCAAATTGTTGAAAAGTTAGTGGGTCAAAAATACTATTGTTTCCTTGATGAGTATTCGGGTTACAATCAAATAGCTATTCATCCGGAAGACCAAGCAAAGGGACCACGTTTACTTGCCCATACGGTACCTTCGCATTTAGGCGAATGCCGTTTGGGCTATGTAATACCCCCGCCACCTTCCAAAGGTGTATGATGAGTATCTTTTCAGATATGGTGGGAGAGTCTTTAGAAATCTTCATGGATGACTTTTCAATTTTTGGGTCATCATTTGATGGTTTCCTTGACCAACTCGAAAAGGTTTTGAAAAGATGTGTTGAAAAGAATTTAGTTTTGAGTTGGGAAAAGAGCCATTTTATAGTTCAAGAGGAAATCATGTTGGGACACGTGGTGTCGAGTCGTGGGGATAGAGGTTGATAGGGCAAAAGTTCAAGTTATTTCTACTTTGCTATATCCTACGAGCATTAAAGGTGTTAGGTCATTTTTGGGTCACGCGGGGTTTTATAGAAGGTTTATAAAGGGGTTTAGTGATATAACAAAACCTTTATGTAATCTATTGTTAAAAGACCACCCGTTTGACTTTAACAAAGATTGTCAAAATGCCTTTCACGTGTTGAAACAAAGTTGGTTGAGGCCCCAATCTTGCAATCACCGAATTGGTCTTTACCATTTGAAATCATGTGTGATGCAAGTGATTATGCGGTGGGGGCCGTGTTGAGTCAAAGGGTAGAAAGGAAACTCGTTGCAATATACTACGCGAGTAAGACTCTTTCAGATGCTCAATTGAATTATACAATAACTGAGAAAGAGCTATGCGGTGGTATATGCTTTGGATAAATTCTGGGCTTATATTTGGGGTAACAAAGTAATTGTTTATTCTGACCACTTGCTGTCAGGTACCTCATGGAGAAAAAGGATGCAAAGCCGCGGTTGATCCAATGGGTTCTCTTGTTGCAAGAATTTGAACTAGAGATACGGGATAAGAAGGGTAGCGAGAATGTGGTGGCGGACCACTTATCCCGGTTGTTGGTAGAGGAAGGTTCTTCTCGTGTAGAGATCAACGACCCTTCCCAGATGAGCACATTCTTAAAGTGTCAATATTACCTTGGTTTGCTAACATTATAAATTATTTGGTGACAAGTGATTTGCCGGCTCATTGGGATAGGAGAAGAAGGTTGCACTTCCTTTCTCAAATCAAGTACTACACATGGGAAGAGCCGGATTTGTTCAAGACATGTCTGGATAAGTAGTGAGAAGATGTATTCCGGATGAGGAGATCCCGAGTGTTTTGATGCACTTGCATACCTTTGCTTGTGGGGGCCATTTTAGTGGTCATAAAAGGGACATAAAGTGCTTAATAGGGCCTTTATTGGCCGACTATCTTTAAAGATGCTTTTAACTTTCCTAAAAACTATGTTGAATGTTAAAAGTTAGGGGGCATTTCTAAGTGGGATGAGATGCCCATGCAACCGATTCTTATTGTCGATATTTTTTACGTGTGGGGAATCGATTTCATGGGCCCATTCCCCAATTCTCATGGGAATTTATACATTTTGGTGGCAGTAGATTATGTGTATGTCAAAGCAATCGCCACCAAAACGAATGACCATACCGTTGTTTGTAATTTTGTGCAAACAAATATTATTTCTAGATTTGGGATACCTCGGGTTATTAGTGATCGGGGATCTCATTTTAAGAATTTTAATTTTGGGAAATTTCTTAAAGGTATGGTGTTGACCATAGAATTGCCACCTATATCGCCCGCAAACAAGTGTTCAAGTAGAGGTGTCAAATAGGCAAATTAAAGAAATTTTGCAAAAGACCGTTCAACCAGACCGTAAGGATTGGTCAACGAAGTTGAACGATGTCTTATGGGCCTATCGAACGGTGCATAAGACACCTATTGGCACTACTCCTTATTGCTTAGTTTACGGTAAAAATCGTCATTTACCGGTTGAACTTGTACATCGTGCATTTTGGGCTATAAAAGAAGTTAACCTTATATGATGATGCAGGTAAAGAACGCAAGTTAAAGCTTTGCGAGTTAGAGGAGCTTCGGGAGGAGGCATATGAGTGTGCTTCGAAATGCAAGGATGGCATGAAAAGAGCACATGATGCCAAATTGAAGCCGAAGGAATTTGTGGTGGGCCAAAAGGTTTGGCTATACAATTCACGGCTCAAGTTCTTCCCCGGAAAGCTTAAAAGCAAATGGATGGGCCCGTTTTTTATTACAAGGGTCGGTAATCTTTGGGATATTACCATCAAAGACCCAAAGGATGGGTCAAAACAAACGGTCAAGGTCATCGTCTTAAACCGTTTCTTGATGGTAACGAGGACAACGTTGGAGCAAACAAGGAATCGGTAAGCTTTTTGGTAAGCGTACCGACTTATGAGGTCAATTAAAGGACCAAGAGCATTGTTTGTTTTGGTTTAGTTTGTTTCGTACTAATCTCGTTAAATGTGTGAAGTTGGATTTTGCAAACAGGTACGAAGACATAAGGTATGTTTTTAACTTGTTTGTGTATTGAGGACAATCCACAGTTATTCGGGGGGTGGTATGGTTCATGTTGTATTAAAAAAAGGGTTACCGTCGGCGACGGGGCATTAGGCCGTCACCGACGGCTTCTGGTTAGGGGCGTTGGGTCAATTGCTTCGTAGACAGTGGTTTAGGCCGTCAGAGAAATGTGTGACATTATAGGGGGCGTCGCCGACGGCCGGCGACAGACCAAGTGGTCATCGGCGACGGCCCTTGGTTAGTCAGCCGACGCTGAATTGTTTTTAATGCAAATTTCCGGATTCTAACCCCCACATTTAAACTTGACCCAAACATGTTTTTAGCCGAACATGTTTTAAAGAAGAACCTGGACCCTATCCAACCAATATCTCTTTAAAACCACCCATCTTCCTGCACATTCATCATCCATTCTTCATCTTCCCCAATTCTTCACTAAAGAACCCTAATCTTCCAACCTTCATAACTTCCTCAATTCTCCACCAAATCACCTGATTCTTGAGCCTATTTGTGTAGTTTTCCGAGTAGAACAAAACCCATAACACGGTTTCCCTTGATTCTTGCTTATTTTCAAGATTGCTGAAGTTCAATTTTGGTTTTTTGGGAATAGTGTTCTTCAAATCTTGCATTACATCTTTTTCAAGTTCTATCATCTATTCAACACTAAATGTATGATTTTTACTTAAATTTTAGCATGGATTTCATATGGTATGTGGTTTTCTTCTGAAATTTTGAACTTAGGTTTAAGAGTAGGTTGTTTATGAGTTATATGCTTGAATTTGAGTTTATGGTTGATTTGGGTGGGATTGAACATCTAACATAGCTATGTAATGAGTTTGTGATTATTTAAGTTTCATGTTTGAGCATGAACATAATGTTGAATCTTGTTTAAACTCTTATTTACTTCGGATTAAGAACATAGAAGCTTAAATTTAAAATGTTAACAAAAGTGCCAATTTTGAAGATTTAAACTAGCTAGTTTGTCTAACCATTTAAGTTATTATTCAACATTGTGCAATATGTTCAAGAAGTCAATTTGGTTTGAATTTGAAGTAAGGGTTTAAATGTTGAAGTTTGACCATGTTTAATTGTTTTTCTTTGTATTATGTCTTGTAGGTATTGCAAGCCGAAAGCGAAGTAAGATTTCGGGTCAGGTTCTTCTTTAGGAGCCGGGTCATCCTCGGGTCATAGAGCA
Source organism: Scalesia atractyloides (assembly GCA_947069175.1). NCBI lineage: Eukaryota > Viridiplantae > Streptophyta > Magnoliopsida > Asterales > Asteraceae > Scalesia > Scalesia atractyloides. The sequence goes on from CAMTDV010000013.1 coordinate 26,446,540, forward strand.
AGGAAACGGGAACAACTAAGTGGGTTGGAAGACAATGATGATAGATTGTTCAGACAAGACTGGGTGTGGGAAAGAATCAGAGATAGTAATGTAGGCGAGCCATGGGAGAACAACAAACGAAGACCACTTTCAAGGTTCAACGACAAACGGTTGGAAGTTAAACTATGGAAGTGGAAAATGGTTCATGGGGTGTCTACTTCTATTCCGGAAAGGGTTGTGCCGGAGCGCACGCTAAACGTGGGGGAATTTAGGACGATTGGGATCTCCAGATGTTTGAGAAAATTGGCTGGGAGAGAGTGTTGGATTGGTGTGAGGATATCACACCACGGGTTTATCTGGCTGCAGTCTGTGAATGGTTGGCCTTACTCCGGTTCGTCAACAAGGATGGCCCGCTGAATACATGGTAGTTGGTGGGTGATACTGTAGAGGGCAAATGGTCATGTCTTTTTAGACCATGAACTGTATCGCCCGGTTTGATTCACTGGGGGTCGACGAGTATTGTTACTATAATGTCGACCAATTTTTGGATAACCAGGTTAATACTATTGATCTCGACGGAATGGTTGAGTCGGTTTTGCCATGTGCTGATGGTGGGCCTGCTCTGCGTAGTCAGTTATCTGTTGAAGGAAAGATCCTTCAACCCTTCTCTCTTGAGAAATCATGGTTAGATTCGGGGACCGGGGAAGGTGAAGGCCTCGGATTGCCGGGTACTCCATTCATTGCTTTTTGGAGTACCTAAGTTATCTTGGCGTCATCTTGTCATGATCAACACTTGGGATACTCGTGAGTCGTACACTCAGAATATGATACCATACGTACGACTCATTAGCGCCATGATAGTGCAACAAAACAGGTTGCCGCCTGAGTCGTCGTGGGTTTCGAAGCCGGTGGATCAAATTTGCTTTGCATCAATGAAGCAACACTGGAAGATCGAGGTTCAAGTGTATGGTCATCAATATACCGTCACAGATGACCAAGGACATCAGTTCCAGTTTGCCGATCAAAGTGCAGCTCAAAGGCTGCGAGAGAGGAGGAGATGGCTGATGAAGAGGATGAAGATGAGCCTCAGGGTCCAAGGGGACCCCGGCAGAGGTACACCCGACCACATCTGAAATTTCAGCCTGGTGGCTTCTTTCATACCTAACCGGCGTAAGCCCGGTTATCCCAACTACAATCGGGGACAACAAACGTTTATGATAACTGTCTCCGCTTGTATTGGGGAGAACCGTGAGTATGAGCAAGGAGGCAACAGTGGGAAAAAATTGGGAAGCCCAGCAACAATCTCATTGGGCTGAAGAGGCTGCATATCGGGCCAAAGAGCAAGAGTATTGGGAGAGATTACAAGAGCAGTGGGCCACCCAGCAAGCTTTTATGGAGAGACAAGACTTGTACCAGGTACAAGAATTGTCTAGAAGGCAAGCATGGGAGGAGGACCAAGAAAAGGCACGTGCTGAGTAGAACGCTTTGGAAGACCGCCGGTGGCATGCTATGGCGGTGGCGCAACAGATGGCGGTTAATAACACCAAACATTTGTATGACCAGGAGCGCCACCATAGAGATTTGAAGCAGGCCGTCCATACCAGGAGCACACGCCTTGGACATCATATGAGAACCTACCTCTTCCCACTAGGCCCTCTGATCCATCTCCGCATTAGCCCGAAGCAGTCGGGTCAAGTTTTATCCCACCGCAGTTCCAACCGCCAGCTGAAGGCGAGAGAGGGCCACTTGATGACTTTCACGACATGATGTCAGCCCTCACTGGATACCCCTACTAGCCATACCCACCGGTGGATCCCAACGAGTGATACCAACGATGATAGTCGGCACGTTTTCTTTGTTGTTGTAAATTTTTGTGTAATTTTAGTTTATATTTCATTTCTTATTAGTAGTTAAATGAACTTTGTGGGTGTGTTCCCTAGATAACCCTCACGAGACCTACTAGTCCTTCCGAGCTATCAGAAGGTTTAAAAGGGCTTATTGCATACGCTAAATGCAACCGTGATTCCTACGAAAGTGAGTTTAGGTTGTTGTTGTAAAAATTTGTTTTCCACAAGATCAAAGTTGAATAAATTATATGCCTTGGTAATCATTTTAATAAAAATGGTAGAACTAAGTAACTAACAAATTTTTGTAGTTGTGAGAAGCTTGCTTCTACACGAAGATTGAAATTTGTAGGTGCATTGTGTTCGCGAGACAACCATTTTTGTTGAAGTTGAAGAGCACATGAAGAATGAGTGAAAAACTAGGTGCATACGTTTCCTTTAGCTTTGATTCATTTTTGATTTAATAAGTGGATTGTATTTTGTATTTTATTCTCCGGGTGAAATTTTGGGAAGGTTAGTCGTGTAACATCCCTTGTGCGTTTTAAAAGCTCCATTCCTACACATTGAGGACAATGTTAACCTCAAGTGTGGGGATGGGAAGAAAAAGTTTTTCAATTTTGACCCGTTCATTTATACACTATACATTGAGGATAATGTTGACCTCAAGTGTGGGGATGGGGGAAAATTTCAAAAAATTTTCAAAATGTCTTTGTATAAAGCGGTCTAAAAACACAAGTAACTAAGTTAATGAGGGATTGCACAACCCATGTGGTCTTTTGTCATGGTCAAGTTCAAATTAATAACATGATGGGTATTTAACGGGTGGTTATTTAGGAATGATCCGCCTAAGAAACTTGCACTTTATTGAGATTTTGAGCCACTTTTATATATCATATATGCATATATTTTTTTTAGTTGAGTGGACCATTAGTCATGTATTGTAGAAATTGCAACTTTTGATACGTTTGAGACCATAGACCGAATATGAGCACAAGAATGATTAAGGCATTAGGTAAACCTTTTTACTTTACACCAATTATATACCCGTACCCGAAATCAATCCCTTAGTCGCCAATTTTGAGCCTAAACATTTCATTTGACCAACCCAATTAGCCCTTGACCTTTGAACCTTATATTTTAACCCGTGTGATGAAAACTTGATAAAAAAATGTAATGATAGTTGTTGAATAGAAGGCGAAAAACTTTTGCCTCTTTGTTATTGCTTTGTAGTCGATTCTGCTAGTATAGTGTTTGCGTAATAAAAATCGAGTTTTCATCACCTTAGCCACTTTCAAAACATCCCATTCCGTACCCTTAGCTTAGCCCCAATACAACCCGTTCAAGACCTTTTGACTTGTGCTTGATATTTGTGTTCGGTGGTGGAGAATGATTGAGTTGCAAGCTTATGCGGGTATATGTTTTAATCGGGTTGTGTGTTTACATAAGTGATAATGTATTACTTATTAGCTAAATTATGAGCCGAGTGGAGGAAACATTGTGAGGGATATGTATGAATTATGAGTTTCAAAGGCGGGTTAATCTTGGATAACCATTTTTGTATTTGTTAATCATATTAACGTTAAATAGTTTGAAAATGAGAAATATTATGAACCGAGTATAACATTAGACCTTAACTCATGCTCGAATATGGGAAAGGTGTTCCTTATTTGACCTACGTGAAAGTGAAAGACAGATTGCTTGAGGGCAAGCAAAAGACAAGTGTGGGGATGTGATACGTGGTCGAAAACCGATGTTTCTATTGAGTTTGAGTTAACGTTTTACGTGACTTTTAGTTTAGGATAGCATACTTTTGATTAGATTTGTGTTTTGCAGGTTTACCAAGTTTAAGGAGCTATTCGGAGCGTTTTGGAGCATCGGGACGGAAAACGGGTCAACCGGGATCACAAAATGGGAAAACATAAAAGCTTTAGAGAGGCCGTCGTCGATGCCCCCCTTGGCCGTCGGCGACGCCCTTCAGAAATTCCGTCAGAGAAAAATGGCCGTATACAGTGGATTAGAGTGTCGGGAGAATTTGTGCATTTATAGAGGGCGTCGGCGACGCCCAATAGGGTCGTCGGCGACACCCCTCTGATAATTCTGTCGCTAAATTCAATTTTGAACGGGTTTTTAATGTGTGTTTGACCCATTTGTGGGGAGTTACGAATTTCTTGAGCCTAGCACTTGTTCTTGGAGCCTAGCAACCACGAACCATCATCTTCAACCCCATTGATTCCATCTAATCATCCAAATTCATCATATTCCATCCTAACCCTAGTTTCCACCGTCACCATCATCATCAATCCATTGACCTAATCATCCACCGGAAACCCTGCCCTTCACCATACTCAATCTCAAGGTTCAAGATGTTCGTGATTAAGTTTCAATCTTTCGTTGATCTAGTTCCGTTCACCATGAGCGGCTAATTCTCGAGGGTTTCACCCCGATGTAGGTTTTTGTAAGTTCTAGGGTTTAACATTGTTTTGAGTTTTGATTTGTGACAAATTGTAATTTTGATTTGAAAACCTATGATAATTGTCTCGCATTGATATGTTTTTGTGAATTGTCGAATGAATTATGAAAATTGACTTTGCGAAATGTTTACGTGCGATTATGCCTTGTCTAGGTTAGAATTTACATGTTCTTGGTAATGAAGTGCATTGTAGTCCGTTATCTATAACATCGATAGCTTTTGGCACCTAAACCACGCAACACTAAACTCGTTGATCATTGTTACAATTGAATTGAGACTAAAACGTGTAGGAACCCTAGGATTTGCATTACCGAACCGGGTGTGAACCTTGTTCTCAAATAATTGTTTTAATCAAGTAATTCAGTTTTCGTGTATTCATTTAAGTTAGTAATTTAGTAGTCCACTCAAATTTGTCGGATTATTCCGGCACCCATTTCAAACAACCAAATATTGAAACATTCATATTAGCAAACTTCATAAAAGCGACACGTTTACTTAAAATCAATTACATCCATTCGCAAACCACAAACTCTTCATGGTTCGACCCCTTACTACCACTAACGCATTGCTAAAGGTAATTAGGGCATATAAATATTATCTTTGACTGGAGCGCGACACTCAAATGCCAAGAAGGATAATAACAGGGAACCGGTTTTGAAAACAAAGAATACACATCCTACGAATAAAAAACAAGTTTTTGTTAAAAAAAATTGATTTTGTAAAGGGAGTGATATGAAAGAAGCGGTTACTGTTATTACAAAAGAGTCAAATGTGCAGTTTGCTAATAATAAACAAGATCCTTCAAAGGCATCATCATCATCATCATCATCATCATCATCATCATCATCGTCACCTGATGAATCTAAACCAGATACTTCAATTAAGTAGTCTTCGGCTAGAAGATCGTGCTTCAAATGTCAGGACAAGGGACATGTAGCTAGCTGTTGTCCTAACAAAAAGAATGAAGCACAGGGGAGTGAGAGACAGAGAGAAAAATCACCAGAAAAAAATGGTGATGGTGAGAAGAAGGTTACTAACTCACCAAAGATATCTGCAACCATGCAACACTCTGTTGTTGTTGGTGTAGATAAGGCTGGAAAAGGAACTCACCAAGTTCCTCGTTTCAAAGAAATCAACAAAGATTTCAGCCTGAATCTACGTCAGGCAGATATGAGAGACCTAGAAGTAGTTCACCAAGAATGAATAACTTTAATGGTCGATCAAGTAATTTCAGAAGTCAAGGTCAATATCAAACTCGATATCAAAATCTGGAAGACCCAAGACCATTAAGGCTTGGGTCCCCCAATCCAACTAATTTTTGTTGGGTTGTGCAGGAGCTGCTAAGGAGGATTATCAACTTGTGGTATGTTGATAGTGGCTACTCCAGGCACATGACGCGGGATGCGAGGTTGTTAACTGAGTTTGAGAATATAGATGGAGGTTATGTGAATTTTGCAAGTGCAAAAGAAGGGTACATTACAGGTTGAGGAAAAGTGACGAACGGGAAGATCACATTGGACAAAGTGAACTATGTCGAGCAGCTGAAACACAATCTGATGAGCGTGTCTCAAGTCTGCGACAACGGTCACTCTGTCCACTTTACTAAGTCTGAAGCTTTGGTGTTGAGATCTGGTTTGGTGATATCGGATGATTGGATAGTGATGAGAGCGCCTAGGAGAAACGACACTTATGTCATGGACATGGGTGCTAAAGATTCTTCCACTGTGGTGGCGTGTTTACTGTCAAAAGCATCTAAGGCTGAGTCATTGTGTGGCACAGACGCATGGCCCACATCCACTACCGAAAAATGAATTATATTATTAAAAACGGTTTAGTGGAAGGGGTGCCAATGCAGAGGTTTCATGTGGAAGATAAATGTCTTCCATGTCAAAAGGAAAACAACATAAGAAACCTCACAAGTATAAAACAGTAAATTCCATAGATGCCCCTTATGAATTACTTCATATGGATCTATTCGGTCCGGTGAACGTAAGGAGCATAGGTGGAAAGTACTATTGTTTCGTTGTCACGGATGATTACTCATGATATTCATGGGTTTTCTTTTTAGATACAAAAGATGAGACAGCGGAAATGCTGATAGATCTTTTTACGAAATTGGAAAATGTCCATGATGCACGGATCAAGAGGATAAGGATTGATAATGGCACGAAGTTCAAGAATCAGATTCTGGATCTCTATTGTCTTCGCAAAGGAATTGAACATCAATATTCTGCTCCTTATACACCTCAACAGAATGGAGTTGCTGAGAGGAAAAACAGGACGTTGATTGAAGCCGCTAGGACAATGCTTTCTGATTCAAAGCTTCTAGTTCTTTTCTTGGGAGAAGCTGTGAACATAGCTTGTTATGTCCTACACAAAGTTTTGAAGGTTAAACGGGTTAACAAAACATGTCACGAACTATTGTTTAACCGAAAACCAAACTTAAAAGGCTTTGAACCATTTGGATTACCCTGCACCATTATGCGAAATAAAGATAAGCAAAAATTCGGTGAGGTAGCTGACAAGGGTTACTTCCTAGGCTATATGCCTGGAACACCGAATAAAAGGGTTTTAATCTAAAAACTGGTAAAATTGAGGTTGTGTTTAACATGGAAATCACTAGTTATACTCCACAACAATCGACGGGTGGTCATGCTATATTATATGATTATGATAGTGTCTTTAAATCATTTAATAGTCCTGATTTTCCAATGCAGATGAGTCTCAAGTGATTCAAACTGTGATCAGTGAAGATGAAGAGGGTGACTTCATGCCTAGATCGAGTATATCAATGACATATGCTCCAGAAACTTCTTCCAGTGCAACTCCACAAGACTCAAGTGATAGTGAGTCTGAACCTATTCAGGGGGAGGACTTTACTAATCCGTTTGCTAATAAGAACATTCATGGAGAGATTGGATCAAATTTGGGAGATAATTTAGTTGTTGACACCATTACTACTACACGCGCAAACAGAGATCATCCGGTTGAGAACATCATAGGTGATGCTGCTGCAGGTGTTCAGACAAGAAGAGGTGTGTTCAAAGGTTCCTGTTTATTCACTTCGATTTAGAAGACTGGAATGTTACATGAGTGTTTGTATAGCGGCTTTATTGCCCAAGAGGAGCCGAAGAATGTTTACATGGCTCTAAAAGATAATTGTTGGGTCGAAGCTATGCAAGAGGAACTAGCTCAGTTTAAGAAGTTGAAGGTTTGGGAGCTAGTTGACTTGCCTGAAGGAGAGAAGGAAATAGGCACCAAGTGGGTGTTTAAGTGCAAGAAAGACGACCGAGGGATCGTGATAAGGAATAAGGCTCGGTTAGTGGTGAAAGGGTTCAATCAGCAAGAGGGGATTGATTACAATGAAGTTTTTGCACCAGTAGCAAGGTTGGAGGAATTCATTTGTTCCTAGCTTTTGCTTCATTCAAGGGCTTCAAAGTTTACCAACTTGACGTGAAGAGTGCATTTCTTTACGGGAAAGTCCAAGAAGTGGTGTATGTCTCACAACCGGATGGGTTTACTGATACAGATTATCCAGATCGAGTCTATCGACTTGATAAGGCATTGTATGGATTGCATCAGGCACCTAGGGCGTGGTATGAGACACTATCAGCACATTTGTTAAAGAATGGTTTTGAAAGAGGTCAGATTGACAGTACACTTTTCATTAATAGGAAGAAGGAAGACTTTCTACGGTACAGGTATACGTAGATGACATCATTTTTGGGTCATCTGATGAGAACATGTGTCATGATTTCGAGGAGGTAATGAGGAGCAAGTTCAAAATGAGTGCGATGGGTGAACTGTCTTACTTTCTGGGTTTACAAGTTGAACATAAGAAGGATGGGATGTTTATACATCAGACGAAGTATCTGTATGACATTTTGTCTCGTTTCAAAATGGGGATTGCGCTACTTTCAACACACCTATTTGTGAGAATCATAATCTTGGTCCAGATCATGAGAGTGTGGAGGATGTTGATCCAACTCAATACAGGGCAATGATTGGTTCTCTGATGTATTTGACTGCTTCTAGACCAGACATCATGTTCGCAGTGTGTCTTTGTGCCAGACATCGAGCGAATCCAAAGGAGTCACACATGAAAGCGGTGAAGTGGATTCTTCGTTACTTGAAGGGAAACCTAAACTTGGGTTATGGTATCCAGCTGCTAGTGATTTGAAGTTTGTTGCTTTACCTGATTCGGACTTTGGAGGATGCAAATCAACAAGAAAGTCTACCACAGGTGGTTGTCAGTTCTTAAGAGGGAGGATCGTGTCATGACAATGCAAGAAGTAGTCTTGCGTGTCTACCTCTACGTGTGAAGCTGAATATATTGCTACGGGTAGCTGTTGCTCTCAGGTTCTCTGGATCCAACAGCAGATGCGCGATTACGGTTTGAATTTCACTCGTACTCCTATTATGATAGACAATAATGCGACTATTTCAATCACCAACAATTCCGTAAAACACAGTCGTACAAAACATATTGACATTCGTCATCATTTTATACGGGATTGTGCTGAAAAGAAATTGATTGAACTGCATCGAGTCGACACACTAGATAACCTGGCAGATCTTTACACAAAAGCATTTGACAGGGCTCGTTTTGAACATTTAGTCGAACTCAACGGGATGAGGAATCCTATATAACCAGTTTTCATAAAATTTTTGTAAATCAATTTACTGTTTTTCAAAAATAAAAAATATAATAAAAAGAAAATCAAAAGTGAGTTTTCACTGTGTAGAAAAGAAGAAATGATAGTATATCAGCAATTTAGAATGTCACACTGAATTTAAAATTACATTGCTTAAGTGTGATAGCAGCTTCATCATATGATGTACCAGTAGACAAAAAGCATGAAATAATCAACTTACCTTGGTGATACAAATATAATAAACTGTGTATGAGTGGGTAACGTATCAGTGGCGTAAGTTTTTATAGCCTTAAATCTTGCGTTGATAGATTGCCAAAAATATGAGGTTTTAGCTCTTTATATTGTTATTTCATCCGGGGTATCAAGGTTGTCCTTCTGCTGCATCCACATATATGCTGACCTAGGCACAACCAGGATATCTTAAAAGAGCTAAAATGCCAAATCCTTAAAATTTGAAGAAGCTCTCCTAGAGTCATTCAAACGTGCAAAATGCATCAATCGTACCAAAATTTGGTATTTGCCCTAACACTCTTTGGATATTGGTCTCTTTGTTGTACGGAAGTACTGACCTGATCACCAATTGTCTAACGTTGTAAGTCAAAAAGGATGAATTTCGGTATACTCACCTACTACGAGGAATCTTTGTGCATACCTTGATCATGGGGGTATGTCTTGAAGTGGGACACATTAGTATATCAGTATAAAATTACCTTAACATATCACTAGGTAATGGTACTTGAAATATTCATGTATTTTGTTTAAGTGGATAAACAATACTGGTAATCGTCTTGAACTGCTTTTCAAGAAACTTACATATAGAATTATCTAATAGTGTGAATACAGGTTGATGTTGCTGATATGATCTTCTTACCGGTGATTCTCATAAAAACAGGGTGTTTATTATTTTCGCTATTTATTTGCTTTCAGAAAATATAAAAATCCAAAAAGATTTCATTTTCTTGTAAATTCTTAGTCTACGGAATATGGCTGTTCATGGAGGAGTTGTTACCGATAGGGAGAGACGCTGTTAGAAGATGAGTTCAAAATTTTAAAATCTTGCAGATTCAGTGTGCTTTAAACTTAAGTGTGTGGTTTGAGTTGGGAAGTGCTTAATCTATGATACAGTTTTATTATCTCTTGAATTACAATAATGTGTTAACTTGTGTTGAAAAATTCTTATGGTTTCTCGAGATGTTTGTTTTATAGTATACAGATTGTAGCAGTGTGTTGCTGAGAAGTTGGGTGAAGAGGAGTTTGATTGGATGCATGGTAGAACCTCCTTTCTACATTGCAGACACAGTTAAAGAGTTTGAAGATTGCTATTGTCACACCCTCAATTTCCACTTGCGGAGTTTTACCGCGAGGCGTGTGAACAAACCAGAATCTGAAACACTAGTACGTCGAACGACTCTATATGATTTGATAATACGTTTTCAAAAATCATTTGTCGTAGATTTTATTTTGTCTTGATTAGTTACCAATATTTAGCGGAAGCATTAGTTTTTAAAGTTGAGCGGAAGCATAAATAAGTAGTGAAGCGGGCTCCAACACAAACGCCAAAACAAATGAAAACCCAAAACAATACTTGTAAATAAGACTCGATAAAAGATGTCTTGTTCAATGCATGTGCGTGCACCTAGAGCTCCTAGCGTCCTGAGAAACATGTAAAGAAACAAGTGTCAACATTAAAGATGAGTGAGTTCACAGGTTTTCATAAATTCGTTTGTTCGGTTATAGTTTGTTTTCCCCGTTATCCCTAACCCGGGATAACGTATTGGTTCCATTACTCCAACCCGGAATAATAAGTTGTTGCTTCCAATATTCCAAACCCGGAATATTAAGTTGTTGTTTCCATTATTCCAAACCCGGAATAATACAGTTGATTCCATTATCCCCAACCCGGGATAATATAGTTGTTTCGTAATTAAGTTCAATGTTAACATATATAGGTAGCTAGCCTAAAGTCATGTCACGTAAGAGTTCGCGATCGAAGCTGACTGTTGTGCCTCCGTTTTGCCAGGCCTATCACTGACCATGGCGAAGTTAGGCCGAATTATTCACCCGTTGACCATACCCGGTCGGCTAGCGCGACTAGCTCGGATGGGGCTTGTCGGGCCCAGTAGTACTACTTATAACTCCCCCGCTATTAAACCCAATACTAACGATCCGAGATGAGATTTGACGTAGGACCCTAAGTGATAAAAAGCTGCTTAGTGACCATAACTTACTTAATTACTAGTTACGATGTTATGTGACGTTAAATTCGTATAACGTAAAGAGATTGAGTTTGAGAGTGTATACATGTTTCTCCCCCTGTTGTTTAAAAAAAACCGGATAAAGTTAGGGGCCGTGAACTCACCTTTATTTGTTCGGTTAGTGTAGCAAAGAAGTTATAATAGATGGGACCGCTAGTTGCGTCCTAACAAACCAATTAATTCCAAGTCAGTGTGTGAACACACCAATACAAATTCTACACGTAATTTACGCACAAAGTGATACACACAAACAACATATTTAACACTCAAACATGCATGCAAGTATCCTTATGTAATCATAGAAATCAAACAACTTATCCTGAACATAATCCAATCCAAGCAACACTTTGGTGCACACAATCACAAGTTATCAAATTTCAGCTTAACACTCATAATTCAGCTGTTTTCTAGGATTTTTATAAAATAGTTCTAACATTCCAAAAATTCCAATATTTTTACAGTAGGTGACATTTATACTATAGAAATTTATATAAACTTTCCAAGTCCTAAATCTTTACCAATTAACCATAAATATTAATATACTAGGCTGCAGTCAGATTTATCACTTTCTGACTGCAGTCCACGGAAGAATTTATTTAAAACTCACCGATTGTCCAATTAACAAAATTCCAGTTGGAGTTGCCCGGAAATTTCCATATCTAGTTGCTGTACAAAATTCATGACTCAACTCCCTACTGATTTTAAAATCCAACTCGATAAATGACTAACAAAATTTCAGGATTTTCACAGATTTAGTTACTGAACTTATTTGGCCCTTTAAAAATATCAAACGACTTCAGAAAAATATGAATCCAGCGCCATTAGATTCGTTATTCAAATCTCTACGTTCTAGACATCAGAAAATCCGTTTTTTCGACAACTAATGACCGAGTTACAGCCAGATGAAGTCGGCTGTAACTATTACTCAGCAACTGTTTCAGCATATCATTATTATAGACTCGCATCAGCCGTTCATACGATTAACCTAGGCGATCAAGAACCGATTTCTAATCATAGATCAATACTAATAACATATCCATGCAAACCCTAGTTCATAACCCTAGTTTTTATAAACAAAACCTACTTGCAAACTTATGATTTCCGAAAACAATCATGCATATAAACACAACAAATCAGCCGGTTACATTCAACACATATAATCCGAAACAACTAATCACTTCATTCAAGCATATATATCCGAACATGATCTCGAAATCAAAGATAACCCTAACCTTGGTTAACTAGGTAAACAAGCCGAGGTTTGGACAAGATTGATCCGGCTGTTCCAGAAAAATCGCGACCGAGAGAGGTGAACAGCTCTGCTGTTGCGACCGAGGCTGACAGGAACTGGAAGGAGAGGCTGCTCGTGATCAACAGGGAGTGCAAGGAGCTGTTTGCGGTCGGGAGATGAAGATGGCGTTGGCTGCTGCTGCTGCGACCGAGAGGAAAGCAAGAGTAAGGCAGCCGACGGCTGTTTTGCTTGTTAGGGTTTTGGGAGTTGTGAATGAAGGCATGCATGTTAGTTTGTATATATAGGCGCAAAGAAAGATAAAGGTTACGGTTTGGCTTGAGCTTCTGGCCGAGAAACTAGGGTGGGTCGGTTTGGGTTTGATCTTGGTTCACACTATTGATCCCGCAATGGGTTTGCGGTTTGAGATTGTTCTCGCGGCCAAGGACTTGGGTTGGTTTGCACTTGGCCGAGAATGGCTTAAGGTTTAAGATCTAAATCTCGCGGCCGAAGACTTGGGTTTTAGGTTTCCTAGTTTCACAAGGAGTTCGGTTTGTGTTTGTGTCGCCGTTCGGTTCGTGTGCATATTTATTATACATACATATATTGTATAACTACAACAATTCACGTAATCACACATCACGTATTCATTAACTCATACGCGTTCATACACATAGCACGTAATTAGTTTGACAAGTATTACGTTTAAGTTATCCGAAAAACCCGGGATGTCACAGCTATACATGCTAAACTAGAGTTTACTCAAATGCTAACGATTTAGAAGATTTGGTGATTGGATGCATCAGCTTAGGGGGAGTCTATTGCTGACAGAAGCTATTAAAGCTGAAGCTATCCAAAGACCAACGATTTTCAAAGACGTTGAAGATTGCAAGATGACTGAAGACAAATTTGTTGCTAAAGCTATTGTCAAGGGGGAGTTTGTTGGTGCATATTTTTGACAACAACTTAGATTTGGTCTTTGGATATCTTGTAATTAGTAAAACGATAAACGGTTAGTGGGTTTAGTATTGTAGTAGTTGATTAGAAGTGATTGGGCGAAACCAGACACTTTATAGTGAGTGGTAGGCGAATTGGGCGTAGACCAATAGTAGCCCATGTGGTGAAACCCTAGCCTAGTTGCAAACTTGTCTCTATATAAAGAGAGTTTTGCATTAGGGTTAAGATTGACCAGTTGCTCAGGGGATTAGCAAATTACTTCATAGAGAGTTGAAAGAGAGTCTTGAATTGATTATAAACATTTGTGCTGGATAATCAATAGAAGACTGGTTGATAGTGATTGTGTTTGCGTTCTTGTTTGGTTTTCTGTGAAATCTGATCTAGGGGATTCCGCACTCTGGGTTGGATAGACGATTCTGTGAAGATCCATACGGATTAGGGGACCTACATCTTGCACTACCCTTATCTGAATGTCGGGATTAGCATGAAGCAGTGGTTCCACCTCTTTAGCTATGAAACTCATGGTGTACAAAACAACCTCCCTTGTTTGCAAACATTGGTGGTCATGTTTCAATGTTTTGACACACCAGTAGTCTTCAGTTGTGGGCCGGCTCACTTGTATCACCCATAGATAAGTAGGTTTGCCAGGCTTGTGCCTTATTCTCTTGGGGTTTACCAGGCTTGTGCCTTATTCTCTTGGGGTTTACCCCATCAAGGTCCAATTTTCCCACCTACCACACTTTTCCCTTTTTTACTCTTATGGCCCTCAAAGTCTTCAAGAGTTGTCAATTTTGAGTTTTTCCCCATGCACACCACCCTAAATCTGAACCTGTCGTTTTTGCTTATGTACAATTGTCTCCTGGATTGCAGTGCAAATGTTTTGACCATTTTAGTAAGCTTCGCCTTGTCAAGAATGAACTGCCCAATGAAAAAGGGATTACAAGTTGCATCAGGCCCAACAGACTTCAATGTTGATCTCCTTATCTTCCTCATCCTTTTCATTGCCTTATCTAAAACTGTTTGATCTTCATCTGATCAGTTTCAAAGTCATCCAGATCCACGTTGTGGTCATCCTCAAACACATCTTCATCACTACCATTTTCTTCAATATTAGTGTCAACATTGGCTCCGAATCTTTGCATGTCAAACTCTACATCATATAGTGGGTTATCTTCCTCTACCCACTTTTCCGGATCATCTGTCCCTTTGCATCATCACCATGGCTGTCATTTTCTTCTGCATCCAGTTCTTGCTCCCTCTCTTCATCATAATCCAGATCATCACTTCTCTCATCATCATTTTCCTCATTGTCCTCATCTGCCTGATCAGTACCCTTTGCTCATCTTCATCTACATGTTCAGTATCATAGTAGTCACTTTGAAACAAATCAACAAATGTAGCATCATGCACTACTACTTCTTGACTTTCAGGGGGAGGAGCATGAAAACTCTGTGTGATGACTTCTTCACACCCAAATGTCCACAACACACGAGAGGTCCAGTGTTCAACATAAATTTCAATGAGTTTCACCCCCACGTACATGCTCAAACAAGCTAGAAAAATCACTATCATTTGACAAAGACTTCAAACATAGATACAAACATATATATGGAAGTTTATAATGGAATAAAACACCATGTCAATAGAATAACCAAGTTCCTTAAGCATCTCTTCTAGTACATCCATGCCAAAATCATCAATTTTAGCACAATCAATGAAATTAATCTTACCACCAACATACGATAGACCAAGGCTCTTAGTAAATTCGCTATTGTGGTAGACCTTAAGACTGAACCTCATCTATTCATCATCTGTACAAGCAAAAAAAAAGGAAACTTTTAGTACTTGTAGACTCTAATCTGTTCGGACTTTTTTATTTGCAGGCTTAATTTCAGAGATTACAACCTATAACTTCAAACAGACACATAAAAACTAACTATAATAATCTTTAGGATCAATGTAGATATCATTGGGTCGGACCCTCCAAAATCCTCTCGCCATTTCGTATCTGTAGCATTGACCAGCAACTTGCTAAGGGAGAAGGGGGGATGGAAATGTCAAAATTGGGGCTTACATGGGGATCAAACCTGTTATACTAGTTTCTCAAATACGAAATGACTACATTGCCCTTCAATCTACAAGGGAAATGACCTTCTTACCCAAGTCAACTAACGGTTGACTGACAGAATGTTGGAGCAAGTACCTGGATTGAGCACAATCGACAACCCCAGAGACTAGAGTGTAGCCTTTTTTCAAATGAGGGTTTGTACTGTGTTTTGATTTAAACCACAGGGACGTAAATTGACATTTACGCTGAAAAGAAAGAATAATAATAATAATACTAATTGTTTTTATGGGCGATTTCTAAAAAATTCAAATACTTAATGTGATTGGATGGTTTGAATGGTAAATATATGTCAAATAAAAAAAATAGACAGTATTAAAAGAATCACAATTTAGTCCTCCTCTTTCTATATGTATTCATATCTTCTTATACTAATAATGAAAATCTTCTTTAGACAGATGTCACTTGCTGGTGTTTTCTCATCTTATTTCCTATTTATATCTCGTATTAAATAATAATAATAATTATAATAATAATAATTTTAACAAAATATTCTGGATAAGAATAAATATTTGTTTTTCTATAAATAATTTTAAACAAAATTTAGATAATGATAAACGTTTGTTTTTATTATGATCATATTATATAGTAATAACTAGTCGTCGGCCCCCCGCGTTGCGGTGAGGGGGCGTGAAACCATGCCACCAACGTGAGAGGGAGGATGTAAAACCATCTTAAGTAGCAACCAAAAGACGATCAAAACCAGGAAAAAGCGTAAAATAAAAACACGAATTTCTAACACCAAGTGGTTCACGTGACGTAAAACGTATACGAAGTTTGAATTTATACCGACACGTATTAGAAAGTTAAGAGGGTAAAAAAACTTGAAGAACCAAATGTGACCACTAAATATCGTGCTAAATGGCAACTGAACAACGAAAAAACGAAAAAAAAAGCATAAAACAAACGAATAAAAAAGAAATAACTTTTGTGGCAAATCAATGAAAAAACTAAAATTTTACTACAAAATTAAAAAACCTTAAATTTGCAAAATATATATATATATATATATAAAGACAAAAATGTCAAGATTATATATAATATAAAATAAGAGAAGATGAATAGTGTTGTATTAAATCTAGTGCATGTTTTACAAGTTTGTAAATTTTTTGTCCTTCATTTAATTTCGTCGTTTAGTGCAAACTTTTTCATTTACAACTCATGTAGTTTAACTATTGTATTTTTTTCTTTACTTTAACCAAATTACTTTTCTACCCCTAAATAGTTATTTTAACGAAGACGGTAATACCATTTTAGGTATATTTTTTATTTTTTTTATTTGCTATAACAAGTGTGGCAAAGGTTTTTTTTAGTTTAATATTTTTTAACGAACACGCCGATACTCTTTTGAACATTTTTTAACTTTTTTTTCTTTGCTATAACCAGTGCACCGAAACCGACCAAGCTTCTATCGTTTCCTTTTTCGTTTACCTTATTTGTACCTTTGTTATTTACTATATCGTTTTACCTTTTGTTATTATTTTGATGTTAAGAGCCGAGTTACGACGTGATGGATAGGGTGGAAACCGAGTGATAATGATCATAACTTGCGTGTTTTAGTTAGTTCTTGGGTAATTATGTGCGTTGAACGAGATAACTACGAGAATTGGTTGTTTTGCAGGTTAACTGGTTAATTCGGGCGTTTTAAGGAAGCTAGGGATCACACAGAATACCCGAGACGCAGTTACGCAGTAGAAAGTACCAATCGGGAGTCGTTTTGGGCCAAGAACTAATGTGGAATTACACGGAAATGGGCATAACAAGAAGTCGGAGGGGTCTACCGGTAATTATGTGAAAGATACAACAAAGAGGACCAATAGAAGAAGACCTCGCCGTAGCCTACGGTTTGTTAACCGTACGCTACGGTTAGGTTACAAGGCCAAACAAAATACAACAAGTCTTGACCGTAGGTTATGGTCAAGAGACCGTAGCTTACGGTCACCTTTACAAATTTGGACAGAACTGCGTAACCGTAGGTTACGGTCTATGGACCGTAGCTTACGGTTGAGAATTACAAAAGTCAGAATCTGTTGACGGTAGCTTACGGTCTTGAGACCGTAGCTTACGGTCTTGTGGAAAAAAGTTCACAGGGTTAGTTGTGGCTCTATATTTGGGTTGATTAGGTTATTTTTGGGGATTATCAAGAGTGTACGGATGAATACCAAGATCTAGGGCTTCAAAGTTGGCGACTTTTCCACCTTCAATCATCATAATTCAACGTCAAATCAACATCGTGTTCAAGAATTCAGCATATTACCTAATGTTTGAAGCGTGTATGCGAACAATGAGCGGCTAGTTTCTTGTTATGGTTCCTTCGAATGGAGGAGTGATGTAAGTCAGATATTTAATGTGTTTTGAGAACCATTGGGATTCAGTGACCTAAGCATTCGATGCTTTTCACTACATGTTTGATTATTTCCATTGTAACTATTTACATTTTGTTCAATCTTGATTTGCAACCATTTAATTCCCGAGAGTGCTTGAAATTGAGATCTATTTGGCTAAGAATTAGGGTTGGTAGTTGCAAATGATGTTACGTGATAACCTTTCATTACTTGTTAATCGGAGTACTTAGTCACCTAACTTCACAATTGGTAATTTAATCAACGTTCAGTTTTCAATGGTTAGACAAAGCAGATTAGTATAATCGGCTTATCATTCTAAAGTTCAGAGGAATCATCGTTCTCTCTTTGATATAAATCTAATTTACTGTGTTTATTTCAGTCATCATAATCTCAAATTTTAAGTTTAGTATTTACCACATTCATTATTTAGATTTTGTTAGTATAACGCTTTCCACAAAACTCCCTTGGTTCGATACCCGACTTCTCCTATCTACATAGTTTAACTTGGTTTTTGATTGACGCTAACGACAGTCCATCAAATGGCGCCGCTGCCGGGGAGGCGTGCGCAAAGTGTTTGATTAGTTATTTCATTTTCGTTTGTTTCGTTCAGAATTACGTGATATCTCTTTTGTTGTGTAGTGCAGGTGATCAATTCGTGTATGCATCATACTCGGCATTCTGGGCAGTCTTCACCACTAGTGTTTGACCCAGAGATAGAAAGAACAGCACGACATACTCGAATATTGCATCGTGAAAATCGGATTGCACGACCGACAACACCAACAACACATTCAATGGAGGGCTCAAGTAACTTCGAGAATCAACCCGTCACTCCACCTCCGAAAAATCAATTCTCACCAACACCTACTCATCCTGCACCCAATACAACTATACCACCTCCGCCACCAACACATACTCAATCCGCAACCACAAATGTTCCACCGACACCACCACCACCATTTCCTAACCTCAGCGATCTTCCACCCTTTCCCAATCAACACTACCCCCAATCCTCTAATGTTCCACAATCCTCACCATATGTGAGGATTATCACTGATGATACCGTGATTCCGCCTATGCAGACGGGGCCATCTAACCCTCTTCCACCACTGAAACTCAACCACCGGTCCAACAAACGTATTACTCGTTTTCACAGCAACAACAACAGCACTCTGCAAGGAATTCAGCATTTGAACAACGGACTAGTGCAGTAAATTCGGGCGATGGTTTTGAAGCGTCTGATGAATATGGGGAAATCCGATAATGGGATTAGGAATACATGAAAACTATGATACGGGGTTTAGAGTAGGAGCTTGGATTAATTACGGAAATTCGGAGTTCCCTACATCCGTAAATGCTCCCATGCCAGTTAACCAGCAACCAGTCAACAGCTAGCCAATTAATGTGCAAATGCCACCAACACCACAGCAAGGGCCGATTCCTAATGTACCACCGCAATTTCCAGCACCGCAGGCTCAAGGTCCACATCGGTTACCTCCCAGAAATATGCCTCCACCGATTAACCAATTTGAAGGCATCCCAAGAAGATTCGAGTGGGAGCCTGTAAGGGGTGTCGAGAGCCATTTCAAACCGCTATCACCAATAACCCGTCACCGGTGGTTATTTCTCAATTACGAGATCGGTCATTTGAGGTCAGTGCATAATGAATTCAAAGCCTTCCAAAGTTCATGGATTAGCTACCGAAGAACCATATTTGCATATAGCAGCATACGATGCCCGATGCAACACCATTGGTGGTCAAGGATTCACACCAGATGACGTGAAACTGGTACTCTTCCAGTTTACACTTGAAGATAAGGCACAATAATGGTTTCATTCGCTACCATCAGCTTCCATTTTTACATGGCATGATATGCAAAATTGTTTCTCGACGAGTTCTATACACCGTTGCGGACCACCAACGCTCGAAAGGATATTCGGAACTTTCGACAGCAACTAGGGGAACTATTCCACGAGGCATTTAATCGGTTCAAAATGATGTTGAAGAATTGTCCACATCATGGGATTCCATTGTGGGAGTTGTTAAATGCCTTTCATGAAGGCTTCTCGGATGAAGACGCACGGGATCTTAGCTCAACCTCAAATGGAACATTTGGCACAAATTATGAGCAAGTTGATTGGGAGTACTTGGAAAGGAATGCGAGAACTTCGAAACGCAAAGCCCAATCTTCAAGAAGTACTCGGCATTCGGTTGTAAGGGCGGTAGATAATGCACCGGATGTTAGTGGCCAAATGCCGTTTGTGGGCATTGTGGGGATTTGGGGCACATTGCTGATCAGTGTCCTAGTATCGGTACAGGTGTTACAGATGTTATTACGTGCAAGGCAATGGCGAGGGTGGCAAAAATTTCAATATGAACTCCAATACATATCATCCAGGCCTTAGAAATCACCCAAACTTCAGTTATGGGAATGCTAGCAATCAAACCAATCCGGGGTTTCAAGGTAACAATAATCAGGCTTGGGGCAGAGGAATTTTAATCAATCTCGATTCCAGCAGAACTTTCAAGGAGGGTATCACCCAAATCAAGGGGGCACAACTGAATCTTCGAACCATGGTGCAGGTAACGATACGATGGAGATGTTGAAGTCCATTCAGCAAGATTTTCAGAAACGTAATCAGTTGGATGAAGTGCGGGCTCAGAAGGATGAGGTACGCGACAAGGCTATCCAATTGTTAACAACGCAGATGGGCCCAACTTGCGAATTAGCTAAAGGAGTTGAAGCAAACCAATGGGCGGTTACCAAGTGATACAACAACAAATCCAGCTCATCAGAAAAAGGGAAATCAGATCCATCAGGTAAGTACTCTCCGAAGTGGTAAGACCTATAACAAAGTTCCTACTCCACCACAATTTGTGGAAGGTGTGGTGGAGGACTTAGGTGAGGATAGGGTGAGTGACGATGAAACGGAACCGAAGGTGGGTAACATGAATGTAAACTCTAATAATAATAATAACACCCGAATTACAAATGCTGAACCGACCAAGGCTATGGAAGGGGAACAACTTTCACCTCCCTTTCCCGAAGCCTTGAGAAATCCGGGTAATAAAGGCATCATCAACAAAAGGGGACCGCAACCCAAAGAAATTTGGGAAGTTTTTAAACAAGTCAAAATCAACCTACCTTTGATTGATGCCATTAAACAGGTTCCGGCATATGCCAAATATTTAAAAGACATGTGCACTCAAAAACGACAACACAAAGTTCCTAAACAAATTGATTTAACATAAAGGGTGAGTGTTGTGTTGAATGGTGTGCTTCCACCTAAGCTGCAAGATCCTGGAATGCCGTTAATTCCCATTCAAGTGGGCGATTTTAAAATGAACCGGGCGTTGTTGGATCTCGGAGCTAGTGTAAGCATTCTCCCGGGATTGTTCGAGATGTCATTGTTAAGGTGGAAGAGTTCTATTTTCCAGTAGACTTTTTGGTGCTTGATTATGTCTCATCAGACCAAATCAATCAACCAAATGTCATTTTGGGCCGACCTTTCTTAGCCACGACACATACATTGATCGATTGTCGAACTGGCACTGTCGATATGACGTTTGGCAATGGAAGGTCAGATTAAATGTGTTCTCTAACATTTCTGACATGTTTCCCAGTGATGAATGTTTCATGGCTGATATCATTGATGGATGTTCTCTTCACTTAGAGGAGGAAATATCCGAGTTATGTTTGTTGTGTGACAGGGTAGAACAGAATCATATGCACGATTTAGAATAGGAGGTGCAGAGTTTAGAGGTGGCAGCAATGCAAGAAAGAAGGCCTCCATGGACTCGTCAAGTGGAGAGCCTTCCGGCCGAGATTTCATCAGGGTTGAAGCCATCCTTGATCAGTCTGCCAAAGGTTGAACTTAAAGAATTACCACAACATCTCAAATACGCATTCTTGAGAGAGGATCAGACTCTTCCCATCATCATTGCTGCGAATTTAGCGAAAGAACAAGAGGAAGCATTACTGAAGGTGCTCCAGACACACAAAGCGGCAATTGGTTGGACTATCGTCAACCTCAAAGGTATAAGCCCGTCTATTGTAATGCATAAGATTATAACTGATGCAGATGCAAAGCCTGCACAGGATACGCAGCAACGTTTGAATCCTAACATGCGGGAGGTGATAAAGAAGGAAGTTATTAAATGGTTAGATGTCGGAATCATTTACCCGATCTCCGACAGGCATGGGTAAGTCCGACCCAAACGGTACCAAAGAAAGCAGGGATCCAAATTGTTAAAGGCGACAATGGTGAGCAAATCGTCATTCGGCCGGTAACCGGGTGGCGTGTGTGCATTGATTATAGAAAACTTAATGCAGCCACATCGAAGGATCACTTTCCTTTGCCTTTCATTGATCAGATTGTTGAAACATATCAGGTCAGAAATTTTACTGCTTTTTAGACGGTTATTCAGGGTACAATCAAATTTCCATACATCCCGATCACCAAGAAAAGACCACATTCACATGCCCGTACGGTACCTTCGCATTTAGGCGAATGCCATTCGGGCTGTGCAACGCCCCGGCCACCTTCCAACGGTGCATGATGAGTATCTTCTCATATATGGTCGGGGATACCTTTTTCCGTGTTCGGCCCTTCATTTGACACATGTCTAAATGAACTATCTAAGGTGTTGGGACGATGTGTCCAAACAAATTTGGTACTTAGTTGGGAAAAGAGCCATTTCATGGTTCAAGAGGGCATTGTTTTGGGACAGGTAGTGTCGAGTAAAGGGATTGAAGTTGATAGGGCCAAAATAAAAGTAATATCTACATTACCACCGCCCACAAATGTCAAAGGCGTCCGTTCCTTTTTAGGACACGCGGGTTTTACCATAGGTTCATAAAAGGCTTTAGTGTCATCACCAAACCATTGTGTAATCTACTGTTAAAAGATGTTCCTTTTGAGTTCAATGACGAGTATGTTCACGCTTTTAATATATTAAAGGAACAACTTGTACAAGCCCCGATCTTGCAATCACCGGACTGGTCAAAACCTTTTGAAATAATGTGTGATGCAAGTGATTTCGCTATCGGGGCCGTACTAGGGCAGCGGGTAGATAAGAAACCGGTTGTTATCTACTATGCAAGCAAGACTCTCTCCGATGCTCAACTTAATTATACTACAACGGAGAAAGAATTTCTTGTCGTTGTCTACGCATTGGACAAATTCCGGTCATATATCTGGGGCGTAACGTAATCGTTTACTCTGATCATAGCGCAATTAAATATTTAATGGAAAAGAAGGATGCTTAACCAAGGTTGATTCATTGGATCCTTCTACTATAGGAATTTGATCTAGAGATTCGCGATAAAAAAGGGTGTGAGAATGTAGTCGCCGACCATCTGTCACGACTACCACAGGGCTGTGCGGATGGCACACCTGAGATTAATGAGCAGTTTCCGGACGAATTTATTATGTCTGTTAATTCTGAGCCATGGTAAGCTATTTTTGCGAATTATCTTGTTTCAGGTACGATGCCGGAAGCATGGAATAAGAGGAGGAAACAACAATTTTTGGCACAGCTAAAGAACTACATTTGGGATGAACCGGATTTATTTCGGATAGGTGCTGATCAAATCATCCGAAGGTGTATTCCGGAGACGGAATTTCTGGACGTGTTGCAACATGCCCATTCATCGGCGTGTGGTGGCCATTTTAGCGGACAAAAGACGAGCCATAATGTTCTAGAATGCGGCCTCTACTGGCCGACACTGTTTAAAGATGCATTTGCTTTCGCTAAACATTGTACCAATTGCCAGAAAATGGGCGGGATTTCTAAACGGGATGAAATGCCAATGCAACCAATTTTGGTCGTTGACATTTTTGACATATGGGAGATCGATTTTATGGGACCTCTCCCCAATTCCAGTGGTCATTTATATATCTTGGTGGCGGTTTATTATATTTCAAAATGGGTTGAAGCAATCGCCACCAGAACCAATGACCATACCGTGGTTTGTAAGTTTGTTCAGGCATATATTTCTTCCCGTTTGGAGTACCTCGCGGGATCATCAGTGATGGGGGATCTCATTTTAAAAAATTCAATGTGGGCAAACTTCTCAAACGGTATGGCGTTGACCATCGTATTGCTACACCATATCATCCACAGATAAGTGGACACGTGGAAGTGTTAAACAGGCAGATTAAGGAAATTTTACAAAAAACGGTGCGAATTGACCGCAAGGATGGGTCGTCTAAACTGGATGACGCCTTGTGGGCCTACCGCACCGCTTATAAAACCCCTATTGGCACTACCCCTTATCGATTGGTGTATGGGAAAGGTTGTCATTTACCCATGGAAATCGCTCATCGGGCATTATGGGCTATTAAACAGGTCAACACTGATTATTCTGATGCAGGTGCTCATAGGTTGTTAAGGTTGAGTGAGCTTGAAGAATTGCGCAACGAAGCGTATGACACGGCTGCCGCTTATAAGGATAAAATGAAGGTCGTGCATGATGCGAAGTTGCGACGTCAAGTTTTCAACGTAGGTCAAAAGGTATGGTTATTTAATTCACGGCTGAAATTGTTCCCAGGTAAATTGAAAAGCAAGTGGACGGGCCCATTTGTGATTGTACGAGTGGGGAAGTTTGGAGATGTGGAAATCAAAGATCCAAAGGACCAACGAAGGCAAGTGGTGAATGGCCACCGATTGAAACCGTATTTGGACGCGGATGACTTGAATGCATCACTGATAGATGAGGTGAACTTCCTCGTAGGTTCACCCGACTACACAACCTCTTAGGAGTTTGCGAGGTCCGGCTGAAGACGTAAACTTAGCGCTACCGGGAGGCAACCCGGATTGTGGTACATATTTCTTTTTTGTTTGATTCATGTCTTCTTGTTTTAGTTTTGTGTGGAATGGTTGAATAGGTTGTTGGTCACTACGCCTGGTGCATGGTACAAGTGTGGGAACGTACTAGCTGTGAAGGTTGGTCAAAGGAGTATTTGTGTGTCGCGGTCGACACTTAGTTTGTCAGGGGGGTGGCATGGCATGGAGAATACCACACAAACAACTTAAACAACTTTGCAGTCATATGCATATATTAAAAAAATGGTTTTTAAGGTTAACCGTAACCTACGGTTAAGTGACCATAGGCTACAGTCATATGGGGAAATGGCCAGAAAATGCCACCCGTAACCTACGGTCTCCAACCGTAGGCTATGGTTCAATGGAGATATCAACAGAACTAAGGGACCGTAAGCTACAGTGGTCCCCAACTGTAGCTTACGGTCAGGTGCAGGTGAGTGAATTTGAGTTCGGGTTTGGTATGTTGACCGGGTAAACTCTTTTAAAACCATATGGGAATTTAAACTAGATCCAAACTCCAACCCTACTACGCTATTACCTCATCCATTTGTGCCACAAGTCTCAATCTTCTCCAATATACCTCAAACCTCCATATCTCTTCCCACCTTTCAAATTCTCGTTACATGACCAAATCGGTTGATTCAAGAACCCAAATTGCGTAGAAATTCGAGAGGAATACAATCCCCATCTCTGTTTCCTCCGAAGAACATGGAGAATCAATTCATCAAAAACAAACCCTAAAATTTAAATTTGGGGCTTTTCATCCAAACTTTCAGTTTGACTCTAGTAGTGTCTAAGCATTCTAAGCTACAAAGGTATGATTTTTATCCCTAATTTTGTTCTTAACGGTCAAAATGAAGGTACGGTTATTATCTAAGGGTGACGTGTACTCATCTAGTTAATTGATGATTGATTATGAGATATCGAGGCATGAAGTGATAACCTTACTGTGACTTACAAGTTATAAGAGGGTTGGGGAATACATGAAAGCTTAGATGAGTACCGAATTGCCCACACGTCAAGAAACAAGTGTGGGGAGGGTCATGGGATTACATGTTTGAATTAGTTGAATTGTATGACTGAAAGTAACTTGATGAATTTTTGTTGTTGTTGGTTGTTTGATTTTTGTGTGTAGATGGTGCGAGAGAAACGAGCCGGGAAAGAAAAGGCTGTTGAGCCATCGGTACCTGCTCCTATGAGATCTAAACGAAGACGGGGGACAGGTATAGAGATTAGAGAGGTAGAATCGTCAGAAGAGGAGGAAGAGCTCCAGTATGGTCATGGCGATGTACCGTACCGACCAACCTGGACGAAGGGCCTGCTTAATAAGCAACGTAAGGAGTACCAGGCAGACCTGTTTTATGCCAAAATGGGGGATGAGCATTCGGTTAAGGATAATACTTGTTTTGAGAAAATGGTCTACAAACCGGATTTAAGGGCATTAGGGCTCTATAAAAAATTGGTAGCACTTGGATGGGAGGCAGTCGCAGATTTCAAAGGTAATGAGAAAGGCGACATGTACATAAAGAGTGTAATGGCTTGGCTGAGCACATTGGCAAGGGATGAGGGGAATAATCCACCGAGGACCACCACTCTTACCGGCGTAGTTAATGGAAAGCGAGCCACTATGTCTTTAGCTACGCTGAGGCAAGTGGCCAGATTTGACCCGCAAGCAAATGATTTTTACCACATGATCAACGAAAATGACTACTTTAATGAGCAGAAGAACTTGGTTAGTGAGAGTTTGATGTATACGGAACTGTTCCTGTTGGATAAGGGCGTTGATATGAGGCGGGATAATCTGAAGCCGCTCGTAAGGGTACTGCTGAGTTTTGTCATGACCAACGTGGCTCCTAGACTGGGGGACAGAATGGCTATAAGGAAGTGGGAGCTGCCGCTCCTGTATGCTATCATGACCGGTCAACCACACTTATCATTTAGGCAATGCACGTCTGGCAGAGCAGGAATGCCAAGGTGAAAAAGTTTATACCTCATGCCTGACTTATTAGTACACTGCTGGGAAGACAGGGGGCATTGTTGCCAACAGAATACCCATTCTCCAAACCGCATGCAATCTTCTCCATTGCAGATATGTGCAAGAGTGACCGCATTTCCTACAAGAAAACAAAACTGTGGCACAAAATTCAGTACGGGGATGGGGCAAAACTTAAGGTACTGCAGTGGGGGAAAAACACTCCTAAGCAGGGGGAGATGGATGATTTGGACTCCAGTGA
The DNA here is from genome assembly GCA_947069175.1 of Scalesia atractyloides. Taxonomy (NCBI): domain Eukaryota; kingdom Viridiplantae; phylum Streptophyta; class Magnoliopsida; order Asterales; family Asteraceae; genus Scalesia; species Scalesia atractyloides. The sequence goes on from CAMTDV010000013.1 coordinate 26,473,461, forward strand.
TGAAGGAGTGATACGGCGGAGGCGTGAGGCTGGTGTTGATGTAGGTGCAGGCTGGAGCAGGCAGCCGGAGGAACAACGGCAGTCAACGCATTCATGGGGGTCTTTGATGATGAGACATAAGTGTTTGTTAATAGCCGGTGGCCATCCAATTATGGGCAATAGGAGATGTCACAGCAGGCCATCTACGATCAAGGATCCAGACAAGATATCGAGCAAGAGCGTGAGCATAAAGAGCTGATGGATTATATGGAAAGAACAGAGCGGATGCGCCATATTGAATCACAGATGGAACTGAATATGCGGGCGTACAATGAGAACCAGACCCACGTCATATGGACTATTATCAAGGGGTCTCATATGTGGAAAATCCACCTTACGTGGATTATAGCCAGGAGCCACCATATCAGCCTGGCATGACTCGACATCCAATGCCGCAAGTTCATGGGTCCATGTGGTTGTCGTGAGAGTATACGGAGCCGCATTTCCAAAGCTCGTACCCATATCAGCCGCCGTCGTACGAGTACTCACAATCACAGCAGCAGCCACCGTCATCACAACAGCAGCAAGATCGGCCGGAAGGAGGGTTAGCTGACATTTTCGACATGAGCGCCTTCTATGAACATCTGGGTGGTTATTATGGACACCCACCGGGTCCATCGTATCAATGAGCATTCGATGATCAGTTGCTTCGATAAGTCCATGTGCTCGACTCTATCTATCTATATGTTATTTATTTCCTGTTTAAGACAATTTTCTTTTGTGTTAATTGGTGGTGTTTGTTAATTTGTTTGGGAAGGTTTGTAATTGATTGATAAGGGTTAGTCGTTCTTGGGGTTGTTGGTTGGTCTTCTCGGGCTAATTTTAAAGTGCACCATACATTGGGGACAATGTATCCCAAGTGTGGGGATGTTAGAGGCTCGAGAGAGATAGTTGGGTAAACGTTGAAAAGCTTGAAAATGATGAAGTTGATAGAAAATTGGGAGTTTTTAAAATTTTTGTTTTAAAAATTTTCATCACCTTAAGTGCGCTAATTTTTTATGAAAGCTTACGATTTCAAACATCAATGGGTCTCTAATTGGTAGTAATTAGTACACTCTTGTCGTAATTGTTCCTTTAAGTTTCATGAGAGTAGGCCTGACAGGGTTTGTCCTATATTAAAATGGAGAGATTTGTTTGTATAAGGGTAACATGCTTTAGACCGCATATGCTATTTGTCGGCAACCGTTTATCTTTTTCTTGGTGAGGTTTTGAGCCGATAGATGTGATAGGATATCAATATGAGTCAATTGTTGAGAGTGGGCTATATGCTCTTCTGTATTAGAACTTGTGTAATTTGATGCATGCTGAAACTGTGGAGTGACACGAGTATATAATGATGAAGGCATGAGGAATCATGTACATAGTAGTAGGGGTTGTGGTTGTATGATGAGTACTTTTAATGGCCCAATAGAATCCACCCATTATTCGTTGGTTTCCCATTTGTTTAAAAAATATATAAAAAAAAAAAAACATCAAGAAAGGGGAACAATGATTAGAATATGCGTGTAGGAATCAAATGATGAATATGCAAAGAAGGCGTCAAGATTTGGTGATCTAATGCTAGCCATTGAAGGGAAAGAAGAAGGGAAGAATGATGACGAGTTCTTACAGTTAGCTCAAAGCCTACACTTATAAGTCCTCTTGATATTTATCGTGTTACTTGTACAGTGTAAGTGTGATTGTTATACAAGTTTATAATTGCAGGAGTCATATTGGCCTATGAGTGTCCATATACTAGCACATCACATGCTAGATCAATTGTTGAAGCGAGTGGAGGGTACACTGTGAGGGGCAAGTAGCATGTGTTCAAATTATAAGCATGTTAGTTTTATATAGACAGATCTTGTGTTTGAATGGTGTTAACTGTGTCAGGCTGTAAATCTTGATTGTGTTAGTCTATGGGATGGTTATGACTTGATAATTGAATTGGATGAACCAAATAAGAGATTTGTTGTGTTGTTATTGTGGTGAGTAATATATAGTTGGATTGCTTGGGGACAATCAAATGTTAGTGTGGGAATGTGATGGGTAGGGTGGAAACCGAGTGATAATGATCATAACTTGAGTGTTTTAGTTAGTTCTTGGATAATTATGTGCGTTGAACGAGATAACTACGAGAATTGGCTGTTTTGCAGGTTAACTGTTAATTCGGGCGTTTTAAGGAAGCTAGGGATAACGCAGAATACCCAAGACGCAGTTACGCAGTAGAAAGTACCAATCGGGAGTCGTTTGGGCAAGAACTAATGTGGAATTACGCGGAAATGGGCACAACGAGAAGTCGAGGGGTCTACCGGTAATTATGTAAAAGATACAACAAAGAGGACCAATAGTTGAAGACCTCGCCGTAGCCTACGGTTTGTTAACCGTAAGCTACAGTTAGGTTACAAGGCCAAACAAAATACAACAAGTCTTGATCGTAGGTTACGGTCAAGAGACCGTAGCTTACGGTCACCTTTACAAATTTGGACAGAACTGCGTAACCGTAGGTTACGATCTATGGACCGTAGCTTACGGTTGAGAACTACAAAAGTCAGAATCTATTGACGGTAGCTTACGGTCTTGAAAACGTGGCTTACGGTCTTGTGGAAAAAAGTTCGCATGGTTAGTTGTGGCTGTATATTTGGGTTGATTAGGTCATTTTTGGGGATTATCAAGAGTGTACGGGCGAATACCAAGATCTAGGGCTTCAAAGTTGGCGACTTTTCCACCTTCAATCATCATAATGCAACGTCAAATCAACATCATGTTCAAGAATTCAGCATATTACCTAATGTTTGAAGCGTGTATGCGAACAATGAGCGGCTAGTTTCTTGTTATGGTTCCTCCGAATGGGGGAGTGATGTAAGTCAGATATTTAATGTGTTTTGAGAACCATTGGGATTCAATGATCTAAGCATTCGATGCTTTTCACTACATGTTTGATTATTTCCATTGTAACTATTTACATTTTGTTCAATCTTGATTTGCAACCATTCAATTCCCGAGAGTGCTTGAAATTGGGATCTATTTGGCTAAGAATTAGGGTTGGTAGTTGCAAATGATGTTACGTGATAACCTTTCATTACTTGTTAATCAAAGTACTTAGTCACCTAACTTCACAATTGGTAATTTAATCGACGTTCAGTTTTCAATGGTTAGACAAAACATATTAGTATAATCGGCTTATCATTCTAAAGTTCGGAGGAATCATCGTTCTTCCTATTTATATAAAATCCAATTTACTGTGTTTATTTCAGTCATCATAATCTCAAATTTTAAGTTTAGTATTTGCCGCATTCATTATTTAGATTTTGTTAGTATAACGCTTTCCACAAAACTCCCTTGGTTCGATACCCGACTTATCCTATCTACGTAGTTTAACTCGGGTTTTGATTCACGCTAAGGATAGTCCATCACGACGCAAATAACATAACCCATTAATATATCATTTTAATTAATTTTACAAATTTATTTATCAGCTGTCATGGTGTGCTATACGTTCTGAATTCCAATCGCGTCCATGTGCAACGCGTGGTAACTACGACCCTAGTTCATTCTAATGTTATGAATTAATATATATAAATAATATTTTTAAACAAAAAATTGTATAAGAATATAAACGTTTGTTTTTTATTACAATCATATTAAAGAATAATAATAATTTTAAACAAAAAATTAGATAAAAATAAATATTTGTTTTTCTATAAAGAATTATAAACAAAAATTTAGATAAGGATAAATATTTCTTTTTATTATGAGTAGATATATATACTTTGGAGCTCGTTGATTGAAATTATGGTAAATTAGGAATTAAAGGTTCCCGTTTGGTATATATTTAGTAATTAAATTATAGTTTATATCTAGAATTAAATAATTATTCTAGGTCGGACATATACTTCTATCAAACTATAAGTGTTTTTAGACAAATCACTATAATGGTTTGGACTCACCCCTATAATCACACAATTCTTTCAAATGTCAAATCTCGACAACTTAGTTTCACCTTTGTAATGCTAGGCGTACTGGAGTAATTGGTTTAAACCTATCAATTATCGCACATTGCATCAACATGTAGAAAAAACACCAATTTTAAATATAACAATTCTATACTCCATTCAAATAATATTTAATTCTCGATTTTACGGTATAATTCATAAAAAATGATGAAATATTCTGATTAGGGTGTTACAATACACATACTTGATACCCGGTAATTCCTATACCTATACCCAGGTTTTTTCCTTTACCTGTACATGGTTTTTCATATACTTGTACTTGGTTTTCCTATACCCAGTTATGATGCACTTTTATAATATGTAATCTGGTAATATATCTAACTTTCAAATATATATACGAAGCTTTATGTTATTAATTTTAAAGTTTCTATTAAAAAAAGGAGTTGGAGACCAATAAAAAACAAAAAATTGCATAAAAACATACAACTACGAAACCAGGTAAATCCTTATAATCGCGTCGGATTTTCCCAATACTCGTGTAGGGTGATACAGTACCGATTCCGAAAATAGGATATTTTTATACCTAGTTATAGAAAACCCGAACCTGGGTACACCAGGTACGATTTTCCTGGCCAATACATAAACCTGAACCCGACCCCGGTATTGCCAATACCCGCAAAACCTATACTCGATAATACCCATACCATGTATATACCCGAACCTGGGTATTCAAAAAACCCGGTTATGTGCACCTCTAGTCACAAGTAGTGGGTTTATTATTATTATTTTTAACTCAAACTGCTTTGGAACCGGTTGTGACTTTGACCAGTTCCATGTCAAATTGTTTTGGTTCTGCCCCGATTTGTTCGGTTTCTACAATTGATTTGCAAGGTTGGTTCCGGTTCGGTTTAGTTGTGGTTTCGATTTGTAAACCGGTTCTTGCGCGCACAATATAAAAAATAAGACAAAAATTATTTTTTTTGTAGTTTTTTAACCTTTTATATATTTTTTATTAATGTGTATTTGTTTGTGTAGAAACCTGTTTGTACATGGTTTTTCAAATACTTGTACTTGGTTTTCCTATACCCAGTTATGATGCACTTTTATGATATGTAATCTTGTAATATATCTAACTTTCAAACATATATACGAAGCTTTATGTTATTAATTTTAAAGTTTCTATTAAAAAAAGGAGTTGGAGACCAATAAAAAACAAAAAATTGCATAAAAACATACAACTACGAAACCAGGTAAATCCTTATAATCGCGTCGGATTTTCCCAATACTCGTGTAGGGTGATACAGTACCGATTCCGAAAATAGGATATTTTTATACCTAGTTATAGAAAACCCGAACCTGGGTACACCAGGTACGATTTTCTTGGCCAATACATGAACCTGAACCCGACCCCGGTATTGCCAATACCCGCAAAACCTATACTCGATAATACCCATACCAGGTATATACCCGAACCTGGGTATTCAAAAAACCCGGTTATGTGCACCTCTAGTCACAAGTAGTGGGTTTATTATTATTATTTTTAACTCAAACCGCTTTGGAACCGGTTGTGACTTTGACCAGTTCCATGTCAAATTGTTTTGGTTCTGCCCCGATTTGTTCGGTTTCTACAATTGATTTGCAAGGTTGGTTCCGGTTCGGTTTAGTTGTGGTTTCGATTTGTAAACCGGTTCTTGCGCGCACAATATAAAAAAATAAGACAAAAATTATTTTTTTGTAGTTTATTAACCTTTTATATATTTTTTATTAATGTGTATTTGTTAGTGTAGAAACCTGTTTGTACATGGTTTTTCAAATACTTGTACTTGGTTTTCCTATACCCAGTTATGATGCACTTTTATGATATGTAATCTTGTAATATATCTAACTTTCAAATATATATACGAAGCTTTATGTTATTAATTTTAAAGTTTCTATTAAAAAAAGGAGTTGGAGACCAATAAAAAACAAAAAATTGCATAAAAACATACAACTACGAAACCAGGTAAATCCTTATAATCGCGTCGGATTTTCCCAATACTCGTGTAGGGTGATATAGTACCGATTCCGAAAATAGGATATTTTTATACCTAGTTATAGAAAACCCGAACCTGGGTACACCAGGTACGATTTTCCTGGCCAATACCTGAACCTGAACCCGACCCCGGTATTGCCAAAACCCGCAAAACCTATACTCGATAATACCCATACCAGGTATATACCCGAACCTGGGTATTCAAAAAACCCGGTTATGTGCACCTCTAGTCACAAGTAGTGGGTTTATTATTATTATTTTTAACTCAAACCGCTTTGGAACTGGTTGTGACTTTGACCAGTTCCATGTCAAATTGTTTTGGTTCTGCCCCGATTTGTTCGGTTTCTACAATTGATTTGCAAGGTTGGTTCCGGTTCAGTTTAGTTGTGGTATCGATTTGTAAACCGGTTCTTGCGCGCACAATATAAAATAATAAGACAAAAATTATTTTTTTGTAGTTTATTAACCTTTTATATATTTTTTATTAATGTGTATTTGTTAGTGTAGAAACCTGTTTGTACATGGTTTTTCAAATACTTGTACTTGGTTTTCCTATACCCAGTTATGATGCACTTTTATGATATGTAATCTTGTAATATATCTAACTTTCAAATATATATACGAAGCTTTATGTTATTAATTTTAAAGTTTCTATTAAAAAAAGGAGTTGGAGACCAATAAAAAACAAAAAATTGCATAAAAACATACAACTACGAAACCAGGTAAATCCTTATAATCGCGTCGGATTTTCCCAATACTCGTGTAGGGTGATATAGTACCGATTCCGAAAATAGGATATTTTTATACCTAGTTATAGAAAACCCGAACCTGGGTACACCAGGTACGATTTTCCTGGCCAATACCTGAACCTGAACCCGACCCCGGTATTGCCAAAACCCGCAAAACCTATACTCGATAATACCCATACCAGGTATATACCCGAACCTGGGTATTCAAAAAACCCGGTTATGTGCACCTCTAGTCACAAGTAGTGGGTTTATTTATTATTATTTTAACTCAAACCGCTTTGGAACTGGTTGTGACTTTGACCAGTTCCATGTCAAATTGTTTTGGTTCTGCCCCGATTTGTTCGGTTTCTACAATTGATTTGCAAGGTTGGTTCCGGTTCAGTTTAGTTGTGGTATCGATTTGTAAACCGGTTCTTGCGCGCACAATATAAAATAATAAGACAAAAATTATTTTTTTGTAGTTTATTAACCTTTTATATATTTTTTATTAATGTGTATTTGTTTGTGTAGAAACCTGCTTGTACATTTTTTTTATATAAAATTGACCCTTTTTTCATCGGTTTGAAACCTTCTTTTATTTTTCAAACCGGTTTGTGTAAACACCAGTTCGGTTTTTGAAGCGAAGGAGGGAAACCGATGTGAACCCTACGGTTTGGATTACAAATTGAATCGATTTGGCTTGCACCAGTTCTAAACCGGAAGTTTGGCCGGTTTCGGTCCCCAATCCGATTCTTTTTTGTTCATCTCTTGTCACAAGTCACAACTTATTGCAACTGTTAGCAGCCATAGTAACCCTTTAATAGAGTGGATAATGCAAGCATGGAATTAGAACCGCAAATAGCCGAGTTGCACGTTGAGTAGCAAGCCCAAATGGGTCACTCATGTCAAGCTCTCTCTACCGCTTTCCTTTGACTCGCCTGAAAACCGAGCATATATGACCATGTGGGGCTTAATCAAGAGCAGAGAGATCTGATCTTCTGGTGGTGAGTGGCGACGACAGTTATGTGGAGGCATTTGCTATTGTGTCATGGTGGTAGAGGGAGAGAGAGAGCTGACAGATATTGATAAGACCATGTATTATGGGCTCACTACACATAAGCCTTATAATGCCATGCACATACCCCGCCCGCTATTTTTTATGAGGCATGAGCCCTTTTGCTCATGGTCGTAGCCACGCCCTGCCCTCAAAATGTGTTCCCACTTATGTTTTTTATTCAATCAAGTCTTAGTTAAATCACCACCTTTTACTAATTTTTATTATTCATTTTAAACATAAATTTTAATTAAAGTGATAAGTGAAACCATAACACTTCAGTTTAATGTGAGAGTAAAGAGAGATGGATGTTTAGGGTTAGAATGATGCACACTTTGGTCTTTTTAATCAGAAATATATTAGATTATTTTAACGTATAAAAAGTTTGGGGGGGGGGGGGGGGGGGGTATTTGTCTTTACATAAAAAAAATTAACGGTAGATATTGGTGGAGGTTAAAATTGTGAAGTTGATTGAAATAGAAATCAAACTATTGGACTTTTTGGGTGGGTCAAACAACATGAACTAAAACCATAATTTAACTCATTGAACTAATAATCAATCTAAAAAGGTATTTCAAAGTTAATGTCTAAGGGTGGAGGGTGTTTTCTCGCTCTCGCCCTGAAGGTGGGGGGCGGTGTTCTTACCTCTACATAAAGTTTTGCCGCTTTTCTTCTTTGTTGCAGCTCCAACTCAAGAGAGGTGCCCCACTTCGGTACCTAGAGGTGGGACGATGTTCCTGCCGTTCCATCCGGAAACCATTCTGTCCAACCTATGAGAAAAGATTTAAGGTTTGTTAAGTTCATTTCTCTACATTTCTATGTATCTTGTGTACTGAATATTGACTTAATACTAAACATAGGAGAATGTTGGTTCAACTGTATGTTGATAATGAAATTTAAGCTACTAAGTATAAATATAGTTTGTTCCATTGATTGTGCGTTGGTTATTGTACAAACTTAATCAAATGTACAAACTTGGGGGAGTGGTAGATTTATCCTCTTCAGTCTTCACATAGGAAATAGAGTGGGCCTGTGCCCACTGTACAGCCCAATTTTTAGTTAGTCTTCAAGGGATTAATGGTGGGAATTTGGATTAGACAAAACTTAGGATTATTTAATCTATGTATATATGTAGTAGGATTGAACAAATTTTGATTAGACACATTAATGGTGGTAATTTGAAATAGTCAAGTGTCTTGGATATGATTTGATAGTTCTTAAATTATAAACTAAACTTAGGATTATTTTATTTATGTAGTAGGATTGAACAAATTTTGATTAGAAAGAACTATGTATAAATTGGTCACATGGCATGGCAGAAATAGAAAGTCAAAATTGACAAAACTCAAACGGTTGTTATTGACAATTTCTGTTACACCAAGGGAACCGGTGTAATCTCCTTGTATGCACCAGTTCATAGCCTATAAATAGGTGGAAAATTGTAAAGATTCGTTGATCAATTGTATAAGTGATTCCATTGTTCTGATTATAATCCAGCATATGTGGATGGTTAATTTGTGATTGATTGTTCTTGATTGCCAACAATAAAAATGTTTTTTGTCAGGGTTTTTGAATTTATTTATGGGTTAAGGTCAAGTTGTGGGGACGAAAGAATTATCATATTCACCACAAACCGAAAAGAGAAGCTCGATCCTGCACTTCTTCAACCTGGTCGTATGGTTGTTCACATCAACATGTCGTATTGCACCCGTGTGGGTTTAGGTTGCTGGTATGCTGTTTTTCTTCTCTAAATGAATTTGTGTCTGTATTTATTTTTTTGTCTTTCTTTTGAAAGCTAATTATTTACGTAGGTTATTTTTTATTTTACAATTTTTTATTGCTCATCATAGATGTAGACTCAGAATATAGTCTAGCAGTGAAACAACCAAAGTGGTAATTATGACAGGTTATCAAACAGATTAGTTGATTTTGGTAAAAAGAATTGCTTATGGGTTTATTTGGTCTCTGTCATAGCGTATGAACCCATTTTGATAGTATTATTTCTAACACAATCCGTTTTAAGGTGGGCCCATGTTGATCGGAATCCGTTTTGACTGCAATCGCAATTGAAGAATATTTATAATTATTATACAAAATAAATTTATTTTATATATTTGATAACCAGAACTAGTTTAACATGTCAGAATCAGTTCAATGGTTTGTTTATACTTCACGGAAAAACTCATCGATAAATTCAAGTTTACTAGATTTAATACAAATGTGGCTGTAGTTTAGTGGTAAGAATTCCACGTTGTGGCCGTGGAGACCTGTGCTCGAATACCAGCAGACACATATATTTTTTCATAATTTATCTCGCAAACGACGCTCCCACAAATTTACTATATATTTTTCATTTAATTTTAAATACTTGTTTTTTAACTTTGTTGTAATCTGCAATTTGTTTTTTAACTTTGTTGTAATCTGCAATTTATTACTTGTTTTTTTAACTTTGTTGTAATCTGCAATTTATATGTATACTTGTTTTTTTAACTTTGTTGTAATATGCAAACTTCTCCATCTCTCACAAACTTTTGAATATTTACGATTAGTTATACGTTGTTGGAACAATCTTTCTTACATTATCTTTTCGAACAGTTATGTTTCATTTATCTAAACGTGTTGTAATGATCTTGTTTTATTTACAACGAGTTCAACTTGTAATTAGATTTTACTTTTTATTATAGTTTTAAATAAGTAGGGTTGTTTTTTACATTGTTTTACAGGGGCGGATTTATCTCTGGTTGAGGAGTTACTTTTGAAACCCCTCAATTTTATCTCCAAAGTGCAAATTTGTTCTTTTTTTCTCTCTCCGTTTTATATATAGGGTACCCCGGAGCAAATATTAAGATACTCTGAGAGAAGATTAGAGTGAAACCAAATTGGAGTTTTCATGTTGTGGACAAGTAGCAGCCAGGGGTTGTGTAAAAATATGAAGAAGATGAGGTAGCGGCTCTCTGAAAACATGAAGAAGAAGAAGACGACGACCTAAAGGACACTGCGCTTTTTTTAAGAACTATAAAGCCCATTTATTTAAAGGTCTGCATATTTTTTAAGAACTATAACGCTCATTTATTTAAAGGTCGGCACCTACAGATTTGCATGTTTTCTTATTTACCCTTTGAATTTTCCCTTTTAGCTTTGGGCCTTTGAATTTTTCTTATTTTGTGAAAGTTACGTTTATTGTTAGGTGCATTTTTACGCATATTTTATCATATTTTTAACACATATTTCCATTGCATATTAGGCATTAGATCATAGATATTGCATACTTTTGAAATACACACATTTTTGTGGAACGAAATCTACTTCGGTCGTTTTTAATGATTTTGTAGGCGTGGAGCCGTTGAAAAGGATGAGTGCGTTGGAAGAAAGAAAGTAATTAAAAATAAGAATAAGTGAGGTGATGGACAAAACAAGTTAGATACGTGACTAAGCTAGTCTGGAAACCAACACTGACGGATGCATCTTTGATTAGATTTAATATAGTATTATGATTGTTCACCTTTTTGTTTGAGGTGTATAGTATCATAATAACTAGTTATTTTCCCCAGACGCGTTACGTTGGATGCCATTGTGAAGATTTGGTGGTGGTACATTTAGTAGACTTGCTGTAACATATAAAAGAGAAAACATAAAAAAACATAGTCGTAACATAGTTAAAAGGGATATAGAGATTCAAGTTGCAAGTTACGGTGTAACGTGACGAGAACTACACATTTGTATATATATGCAACCAATATAAGTTTCTTAATATAATAAACATTTTTACAAATGGGTCACATGTATTCGGTATTCCAACTAATCTCGTGAAAATCCACTGTATAGTGGATATTCATATGCATGTCATTATGCAACAGCCGTCAATTACTATGAATTAAAAAGATTATGTACATTTATAAAATAAATGAATTAAAAAACGTATACACTAATTAATTTTAGTCTGGGTTTTAAGACAGTAGGCCCACATAATACAATACCATATATAACTAAATCCATTTATTTAATTCCCTATATCTCTCTGTTTCTAATAAACTTATACGAGATAAAAATAAATTAAAAAGTTAAGAATTGTTATGAACAGATTATTTATCGTGACTTTCCACGTTCTTAACTCCCGTCTCTTTATATAGTCTTGTATTAATAATATGGTCTATATATAGAGGTCCTTGTTATGAATGCATCCATTATGTAGTGACTTTCCACATGTATAACCCCTATCTATGAATGCATCCATTATGTAGTGACTTTTCACATGTATAACTCATTTCTCTTATTTACTATTGTACTAATGTGAGTGCCTATATATAATGGCATTTGTACATGATGTTATATCAATGAATAAGAATTCTCCATGTTCTATTCTCTACACGATTTCATAGTCTAGCTCTCATGTTTATATACATATATCTTAGTTGCTAATAGACCGTTGTTTCACAACACGTTATCAGCACGAACGTGCTCTATGTGTTTAGCCACCCTTAGTATCCTTTTTCCTTGCCTTTGATGTGCATTATTTTCCAGCCTAACTCAATCTCTCACGTTGAGAAAGCAACCCAATAATTATCCAAAATGATGAAAGATGGGTTTCTTATGCGTTGAAAACCGTAGATGCATAGCCACTGCTGACAAAACGTTGGATCTTCGGATCTGCAATCTCTACTAATAAAGGTATGATTCTTCATATGATTATTTCATATTATATTTGATGATGATGATACATCAATCTTACTGGTGACACTTAATAATATACATATATAACTTAAACTGATCATTACTATAAATTCTAGGATGTAGTCTCATGACTGAACTCTTATCTATATATTTTTTTTCATTTGTTTTTAGATAGTTATTATATATATATATATATATATATATATTATATTATATATTATATTTAGCATGTTGGTATTTATCAGGATTTAGATGTTACATCATAAATTATGACGTTACAATTGACTAATACATTCTAATACTCATTATTAGTTTTCGTTGACGACGACGATATTACGTATATTTATTTTATTTTCTCTTTTACAAATGATCTCTTCTATTATTCTAAATTGGTTGGATTATCATTTAGTTAGTTAATTTAATTATAATATATGTTGTTTAGGACTCTTACAATCTAATGATGTTCATCTGCATATTCTTTAAGCCACCATAATCATATATTTATGCTTCTTTATTAACCTTGTTAAGTTGTAAATAAAATTGTTGAATTATTTTGATTTGAGGAAGTTAATTTGCAATCTAGAGAATATTATATGTGCTTTTAGAATTCATGAAAAACAATTAAATTCAATATTCAATATTACAAAGTATGGAACTCAATATTTATGGACTAAACAATGCAATTGTATTAGGTATATATGCTTGTATTGGTGGTCATATATACATGATGTATGTCCTAGATTTTTATTTTGTATAGTTTATAATTTAAATGGATATGAATTCTGTAATTAATTGTTTTTATTAGTCATTGTTAATACATAGCATGTCAAAAGATATTTACATAATTAGATATAAATGAGTTATGTGAGTAGTGCTCATTGGATATCAATCCTCTGTTTATAAATATCAATTGATTTAGTTTTAAATAAACTATACAACTTATAATGCAATATATTATTATTATTATTATTATTATTATTATTATTATTATTATTATTATTATTATTGTTATAACATGATTATGCAAATATCGTTTGGTACTTATACTAAGGTTAATGCTATAACAATTTTGCATATAAGAAATTCATATAATAGATTAATATTGCTAGATATCATGAATTGTTTTTAGAGAAACATTTTCTAGCGATGTCGGTACCTCTCATGTATTCATTATGCCATGTCATAATGTTTAACAATTTATTTGTATATTAACTATTACTATTGCTAGTGTAAATAGTGACTATTGCTATTGCTTCATATGTACAATGTATAGATTGCTTATATAATGTCATCAGTTGTTTAAATATCAATATTTGAGGAAAAAATAAGTATGTTATGTAATTCATCAGTATTACAATTTTCAAATAAAATTTTCAAATACAAGTAATAAATGATCTGAGAGACTTGAAAGAGATATATGTTTAAGTTTTAAAGTAAGTGTTCAAAATATATAAGATATTATGTTTGGTTATACCATAATAAGTTATTACATAAATTATATGCGTCTGCTTATTAGTGATAAAAATGTTTCTTATTTTTTAAAGGCCCATTATAAGTTGTTTTTATATGATGACATGCTTTCATGTATTTTATGATTTGTTACTATCTATACCTTGTATTCTATATGCTATCACTTCTTTGCATCGATAATACCGAATAGAATGACTAAACCAAAGTTGTGGTTTATTGTCATTCTCATGAAAAAGAGAAATATGCTTCAATTTGACACCCAAAGTGTCATACTCCTTGTATCTCGTTATCAAGTATAAAAGAAACATTATATGAGCCGTACATATAATTACTTCTCAATTGACGTTATACGAAGAGAAGTTTATTTATAAGGGAAATCGGATAAAACAAATTTTGTTTGTCAAACCTCAAATATACTCCTGAAGTATCAATATCATAAAGGGTATAAACGGTTTGAAACGACTGTATATCTATATGTTCGAGAAAATAATGAAAAACCGTAAAAATTGTATGGTTTTACTCTGATTCATGAAGTGAATATATATATTGATCATTGTAATCATGGATATAATTGAGAAAATTGCAATGATGGTCATTGTAATAATGATCGAGCATTAGAAATTATAATGATAGCCAAGTTAATAATGAGATTGACCACCACAAGTGGCAAAATAAGGGAGTAATAATATGAGAATGATATGTGGAAATATTGACGGCAATATAACATGATACTTTATACATTATCTCGTGTCTTATGTCTTGTACTAGCATACGTGCAAATAATACATATACGATTATAAACAAGAAGTTTATGGATCATGATTATTTACTTTATTGGTATGACCGGTTAGACCACACCGAATCAATGATGATATGAAACATAATGAAGAACTTGAAGATTCTTCTAGTTGATAGCATATTATGTTTGCTCTTAAAGGAAATTATTTATTTGCCAATTATGGATCATGATTATTTACTTTATTGGTATGACCGGTTAGACCATACCGAGTCAATGATGATATGAAACATAATGAAGAACTTGAAGATTCTTCTAGTTGATAGCATATTATGTTTTCTCTTTAAGGGAAATTATTTATTTGCCAATTAATGGTATAAATCCCTCAATATTATGGAAATGTTAAAGGATATGTATGTATCCTAACATGAAACCATTTAGTATTTTGAAATTCATACATCGTCTAAATGGTCATCAAATTTACAACTTGAAGTTGTGTGTAGCTTAGCTAATGAGATAGCAAGCATATTATCATATTTATGGTGGTTATAACATTGAATTTAGTATCCATGTTACTAATGGTTATTGGAATAAGTATTGAACTTTCTAAATGCTTAAGACACAAATTGCTTTTATTGAAGACGATGATCAAACGTCTACTAATTGATTGCAAAACCAATAATCAAGAGAGCAAAAGTTCATATTTGAGCACATGTGATTTTACATGCGGTAACATTATTTCACTTTAAGCCAACATGTTGTAATAGTTTCTCCCCATTATAGTTGGTTTTGGTCAGGAACCAAACATTTCTCATCAAACTTTTTATTGTGCGGTATATATTGGAATTGATCTACCACAACGCACAAAGATTGAAACTCAAATGATGTTGGGAATATATGTTGGGTGAAAATACTATTTATGATTACATACTTAGAGCAATTAATGAGAGATTTATTTATGGCTCGTTAGTTCTTACTTTAAGTAAATTAACATTTTCAACATTCGGGGGAGATTAATGGCAGTTGAAAATGAATGGGTATGCATGAATTATCATTGATCCTCAAACCAAATTGTGTGAACAAGAAGTTCAAAAGATAATTCGTTACCTAGATTAAAGAATCAATCACCAAACATGTTAACTGACCTAAATACAGTGACTAAGTAAGTCACGTAGTCAACTGCTAATACTAAGTTAATTGTCCTATTAGGGCAAACCATATATTAATGAGTCTCCGCCTGAAGCATGGTAGACTAGTCGATTCCAAGAAAATAAAAATTCCTCGAAAATTGGAGCAAGTAATGAAGAAGATGGTCAAGTCGAGGTTATAGTTAAAAAATGTTTCTTGAAGAGACATTAGACATGATGGTTCTGGAAGAACGTCAGGTACCTGAAAATAAAGAGCTATTAGTAAATTATATCATGTCTAGAAGTGTATGAAATCGAAACAAAATCGACGTTGTTATACTTTTGTATATATAGCGCTTGAAAAGATGAAATGATGAGGATCAAGATTTAAAATCTGCCTATGAATAAATACAAAGAAATGATTAGCCAAAATGGAACGACACAAATGAGGCAGAGTTGAATTCTCTATTGAAATGGAAAGCTCACGGGCCAGTAGTCCATAAAAAAGTTGTAAAATATTTAATATAATTAGGTCTTTTATGTGGATCAACAATTGATGGCACAAGGATTTCGCAAAGACCTATGATTAATTATGAGGAGACGTATTCTCCAGTGGTGGATGTAATAGCTTTCCAGTATTTAATTAGTCTGGTAATATAAAGAGAGAATTGATATGCGTTTTATAAATGTTATGTATCATTTAGATACTAAAGTTTATATGCAAGTCCTTGAAGGATTTAAATTATGTAATTCATGTAAAGTAAGTTCTCGAGCACAATGTGATCGTTGTATACAGATTCATTTTTGAATACGATTGAAATCCTGATGAGTTTCTTAAAGCAATTGAGTTCTTTAAAGGTGAATCAAAACATCTTAACGATGTAATTCTTGTGCACCAATAAACATACATTGAAAACTTGTACTCAGTGATTGTAATATCTCAATAAATAGTGTACACGCATGGTACAATATGGATTTTGGAGATAAAAGCAAGTGTTCATGACACTTTTACATGATATAGATATCTATGTGTTAAATGGGCAAATTAACATAGCAAAACTCCTGAAAAGTGAAAGTACATGCATATATGGATAAGATGGAACGAATTCCCTCATGGATTGATAATGCTAGAAGCATTGATGTCAAAACCTCAAGAACATACTATATGAAGTTGACAAAATATGTGTGGACTAAAATAGTCGAGTCAAATATGATATAATTGACTCACCAGTGAGCTCGAAAATGAGAAATACATATGGTGAAGTTGGTCCATTTGTTTTCATAACGATATGAGGTTTACAAGTATTGCAATATATGTTGATGATGTCATTGAATCTCCCGAAGAAAAAAAAGAGCTCAAATATTTAAGGAAGAATTTGCAAATGAAATATAATATTGCAAATTTATGGCTCGATATGTAGGACATACGCTTATATTATAATCCATCAATCATAATACATCTAAAAAATGTTGGACATTTTCATATGGACAAAGCTTTTTGTATAAGTACATTTAATGATGTTTTTTATCATCTTCTATCAAAGAAGCAAAGATCCTTGGTCATGAAGTACCATAATTCAATACAAATTGTATTAATATATCTTGCTAGCTATACACGAACATATACCATTAAATTTATTGACAAGATTTAACTCGTGTACGACGAGGAGATAGTGTAATGAGTAAAACATTTATTTTCTATACTCTTAAGGTACGAAAGGTATGGGTTCATATTTTACTAACCCATCAACAAGTTTGGTTAGTTTTGTAAATGCAGGGATTATAACAAAACATATTCATGGATCTTATGGTATTTACTTACAAGAGGAGGTAATTAAAGTTTTACATGAAGATCATACATCAAGTTCATTAATAGATTGCAAATCAAGCGACAAATCACTCACTACAAAGTTTTTCAACAACTTTCATAGAAGATTGGCACTTGTTACTTGAAATGATACATATTATATTGAGGGGGAATTTTACATAAGTTGCACTCTTTACCCTTCACTAAGTTTTATCCAATTGGATTTTCTTAGTAAGGTTTTTTTTGAGACAACGCACCTGATCTAGAAGTATCCGGGGGAGACAATACGCGTTGCACTCTTTTTCCCTTAGCTGAGGTTTTGTCCCATTGGGTTTTCCTAGCAAGGTTTTTAATGAGGCAACATCATTAAGCGTATTAAAGAATACTATTCCATCATGTGGATAGTCAAGGGGGAGTGTTATGAATGCATCCATTATGTAGTGACTTTCCACATGTATAACCCCTATCTATGAATGCATCCATTATGTAGTGACTTTTCACATGTATAACCCCTTTCTCTTATTTACTATTATACTAATGTGAGTGCCTACATATAATGGCATTTGTATATGATGCTATATCAATGAATAAGAATTCTCCATGTTCTATTCTCTATATGATTTCATAGTCTAGCTCTCATGTTTATATACATATATATTAGTTGTTAATAGAACGTTGTTTCACAACAGTCCTATGTATTTGATATAAGATACTCAGTATCAATAAGAATTATCTCATTCTCCATATTTCTTTCTCCACATGATCTATGATCTATGTTCTCATGTTTATCGTGTATACTAATTGCTAATAAACCGTTGTTTTACAACAAGAATGTAAATATTAATTCGATTCCAGCTTTTCATGTCCCAATTTTGACGTCCACTATTTGAAAAGTCTAAAACTTTATGCTTACTCTCTCTAAATTCTGTCTCCGGCGGCGGCAACCAAACGCTACACAACCACCACTGCCGACAACCAAGAAGGACACCACCATCATCTTTCCACTCCGATCTTATCTCCGCCAGCATACGGCGTTACTACCTGAATCGTATACCAACGGTGGACATCATTAGTCACTGGAAAAGCAGCATAAAGAACCTATCTGGAACCTAGATCAACCGGAAAACCGGTTTCCCCTCCTCAGTCCAAATCCATGCTATCAGGTCTACATAGAGACATGTAGACCCGTCGTTTGCTTCATCTGAAGGTTTTGGTACCTGGACTACAAAACTTTTCACCACTGAAGATGATTTTTACACATGAACCACCGCCGTATACAATCGTCGCTATTCACAGTCAGTGACAATCGATGGAATGAGGGGTCCTGGCTGATTAGATTTCCGATGATGTAAGGTTAAAGATCTAGATAAGATGAAGGGGGGCGGCGGTCGATTTATGGCCTAGTGGTGGCTGGGCTTTGCCGCCATGGTTGAGTCTTTTCCGGCGTGATTATGAGAAAAGTATGAAGGAGGCACCAAAGTAAAACGCTTTCAAAAGTCAGGTGACAAAAACTCAGGAAGGCCACATCAGTCTTTCTCGTGATGTTATCAATACGAACTAACAGTTATAAACAATATTAACAACTAATTCATGAATAAAAAAAAAGCTAACATTGGATTGCAATGTTCAACTTATGGGCTTCAAAAGCATAGAATTACTGGGTTGTTGGGCTGGAAATTTGTTAAGCCTGAGCCCACCAAAAAAATCGATCAGTTTTGAGGCCCAGAGATAGGCTTGAGTGGGGGAACAATGAAAAAAGAGAAGAAGAAACAACTGGACGCATAATTAGTAACTTTGGCTGAGAATCTTTGACCGCTGTAATTCGAGATCGAGAGGAGCAATTCAGAATTTTGGGAATTAATTTTGATTTAGTACTGTTTAGACTTAATTGTTTTAGCAATCATGTTTGATTAGACTTTTATAGTGTTTTTTTGAACGGCCAACTAAATCATCGGATAAGTATCCTAGGATGCCCTCAATCGAGCAAATGCATTCTCTCCTCCATAACGTTCAGAGTTGGATGTATACTCGAGCCACCAAGCCACCAATTCCAGAGAAAACCCGCCGCCCGAAAGCCCACTGCGTTAAAACCCGGTTTGGCTCGGTTTTGAACTGGCGACCTCCATAGAGGCTTAGTTCTAAACTTCACTGCCACCACCAATGTCCTTCAAAGTAATGCTAGTAGGAGTTGAACTTGGGACCTTTAGGAGAGAAACCAAGTGACTAACCATTAGACCAACTTGTTAGGATCTTTTATAGTTTTGACATCGGGGTTTGTTTTCTTTGTTTTGGTTCATAAACTTATGTGAACCCAGCACGTTCGATCCAATTATTTTAATGGTTTGTTTTGTGATTTTTGTTTTTATATGGATTCAAGCGGAAATTATTAGATTGTTAGTAAACTTGATCAACTTATTAATTTTTCTAATAAAGTTCAATCAATTTTAAATTTTTTATACTAGGAACAAAATAATATTTTGAGTTTGTCTATGAACCCAAACTATTATAGAATCATATAATATAATTTAACATTGCGAATGGCGGGTGTGTTTGATTATAATCAATACTTCTATCACGCAACCCGCACACAAGATCCGAATGGCGTGTGGGTTGGCTCTAATGAACGAACAACGTTTGGTTAGACATTAGATGGAGTGGACGTCCAAACTACTCAACATTTAGTATCGATACAAACTATTATTTAAAAAGGATCATTGCACCGTGACCGTTAATGATCGTAAATCGAACCGAATCAAGAAAATGCCCTGGTGTTGAAATTAGTTTTTAAGATCTGAATTTTCCAACCACGTTAATTAGCTTTTTTTAATCTAAAAAAATTAAAACTATCTTTGCATTCTAGTTAAATTAACCCCCCTCCCTTTTAAAACAACTGTATCCGTGTCTAAAACGTTTTGGTATAATCTAGTTAATCTGTATTCCTGTGGACACGAACTTAACTTCTATTTAATACTATTTTTAATGCGTCAAGTAGGTGTATTTTATATTTATTTGCTGGATTACACATTAAATATTTGTGCTTCATATTTTTTTTGTAAATAGGCATTTAAATTTGTTATTTTGTCTAAGTTATCGGGCAAATATTGGGAAATAAAAATAAATTGTATTTGATCTTTGCTGAGTGTATTCAACGGATGCAAAAAAAGGTATGTAATGAAAGTAAATAATTAATTGAAAATATACTTAAACAATTACTTTTTCAATTATTGGATTTTCCAACAATTAAATCCTCTTTAGTAAATTACTAAATGTTATACTTATATGTTATTCTTTTGTTATTTAACTCTATATATTGTTTTTAGAAAATTACCTTTTCTTCTAAATAGTTATTATATTTTTTATATATTTCTACTTAAATAGAACAAGGGGGTTATTACGTACGCTACAAGAGTTCGATTTTAAATAGATTAAAAATAATTGTATCACCTATCAATTGTGGTGGTCGGTAAAAAGTGTCGTCACCACAACTTTAACATATATACCCTCATCTCTTTGTCACCCTTTACTTACGATTTTTAATTACAACATAACATGTTTTTATTGCGTTTCGATGTGCATACGCGGCCCACGTCAAAGAACCAAATACATGTACATATCACTTTGCTCATATCATAACTTTATTTTTTGAGTTCTTTTTTATATGTGCCAGTACCACGGCAAAAACAATTATTATGAATAACCAACTTAAGCCCACGTTGCGAAACACCGGTAACAATACTAGTTGTGAATATAAAAACCAAATTTATTTCGGACCCATGCCCTGGATGTACGATAAAAAAATTCTCCGTTTTATAAATGTTTGATAAAAAAGGGACACTCCTAAACTTTTGTTCTAAATCCGCTACTGTTGTTTTAATGTTTTCTGTAACTTCTCTAACTTTTACGTATTTTACAAAGTTAACTCTAAATATTTACATTCTTTTGTACATTCTTGGAAGAGAATTTTTTTAAAGTTATTGTATGCTATCCTACAAATGCATGTTCTATGAAATGCATACATGTCTATCTAGAAGGGGCGTATTTAAGGATGTGAAGGATGAACAACCGTACAGTACCCATGTTACAGAAAGGGCCTAAATTTATTTTCTTGTTTAGGAACCGTAACTCTAATTAAAAATATTAATCTAGTAGTAATTTCATGTTTTAAAAGATTTCCCATAAGTTAATAACCATCTAGCATCAGCTAATTAATCAACTAATCCTTTAACCCATCGTCTCAAATACCCAATACCTCTTTGGCCCTTTTAAACACCTAATAAACAATTAACTATTCAACAATTGAAATTGAAGAAGAATTGAGATTGACGGCTGATGGACTGTGTATAACCGATAAAGCAATTTACGCCATGATTTGTTATAAATTTACGACATACTCCTCGACCCGAACCCTATTCACCTTCCAAACTCCTCTGATTCACTCCGTTCTGCACCTGCATTCAACCGGAGCTCGCCGGAATCTGTTCGTTCTCGTCGGAGTCCTTTATAACGTAACCCGTAGGTTATTTTACACCTTCTGTTCAGTTTTTATTGGGGATCAAAACCCTAAACTTATGTCAATGATTGTCGAATATGTTGATCGAATTTGGGATTAAAAGGGGGTAGGGTTCTAGTTGGGTTTTGATGTGGGAAGAGATAAACCGCAGGACTGTTTAAATGTTTCGGAATACAAACATCAACATAAAAAGGGCCTGGTCTGGCGGTAGTCCTTAATATTTGTTAAAACCTGCTCTGTTGTTTTACAAAACAGCTGATTTATCCAATTTATTCTTTATGAAAATTAGATTAGATTATACTATAAACCATAACTGCTTTCTTAGTAAAACCTAATTGTTTTATAGAATTTAATCTACAACTTTTACTTTAAATAGATATACTAACTCTTTATTTTAATCAAATCAGAAAAGGTATTTTATTTTAAAAATTAAGTTTACCAAATTAGTTTTATAAAGTATAACAGACTTATATTTATCAAATAAATTTCACACTTTAGTTGTTCATAAATTTTCGCTTGGTAAATATCTATTTTCGCAAAGGTATATAGTCGGGAAATCTCCTAACCTTCCAAGTGATAATTATCTCTAATTTCATCCGGATCTTTCAAGATCTAGAAAACCATGGTAAAACAAGATGTACTTTACGAATGAAATTAAAGGGTTCACAAAATAATTAATTAAGTATTCGCGCTAAAAATTAATATCCTAGGTTATACACAAAACCCTCCAAATCCTAGGATTTAAAGTTTTCTATGTTTTGTTGATTGGGTAGCACTTTTGTATTATATATCTTTCGGTTAAATTCTACCATTTGGAGTTCTCATTTCCATGCGGTTAATCCCAGTATCATTATATGCAAACAATGAGTAGATTTTTCTTAGTTCTCCTTTTTTACAATTTTAATGTTTTGGGATGTGTCATTTTTTACTTATCTCATTGTATCATTTATTTCAAGTTATTTCCTTTATCAAATACATGCAAATAATCAATGTGTAATTATGTGGTAGTTGTATTTGTTTGATTATTCGTTTAATGTTTTGTGTCGTTAATCATTCATGCACATGGATCCATAGGCTGACCGGTTCTCCATTACCATGGGTTGTAGTTTGGTATCGTTACAACATAAGATTCGTTTGTCTGTGAGCTTAAGTCTCGCATTTATCATAGTTTTGCATCATCACATTATCATATTGTTAGGATTGTGGATTATTTAGTATTGAAGCTATTGATCACTTATTGAACTGCATGTTAAACCTTTTAAAATAAACAAACAAAAATCGCTTTATTTAAATATTAAATTTACTCACCAACTTATGTTGAGTCAAAATATTTTTACACATGATATAGGTGAATAGGTTTGATATTTGAAGACGAGGACACGTAGGGGTATGCCTTAGAAAAATGACCGGCTTTTTATTTATGTTTATGTTTTGTTTCATTTGGATTATCTTAATACTTGTTGGTTTCGTGACATTTCTTAATTCGGATATGAATAATATTTAACTTTTAATTAGTTGTCATGAGTTGTGATCACTTAATCTACTGCAGGTCGAGGTGTGACCGATTGATATAAGTGTCAATGACTATAAGGATTTATGTGTTCTAGCTTATGATTAATATCTACTCTTGCATGCTTTTAAACTTTCAAACGTTACACATAAACCAACGTGCACACCCTAACTGTTATATGCTCTAAGAGTTACGTGCCATACAAATATGTGATAATTTATATATACATAAAGTATATTTAATATTTCACACCACACATGTTACACGATATAAATATTAAAACTTATAATACCCTTATTATAAGTTTTCAAACTATTTAAATCATTCAAAACATTTCAATTATCGTCAAATTCTTTTATTTAATTTTGAGTTTGATTTTCAAAATTTTCAGTCTGGTCAAAGTGAGTTTATGTGACAGACATGTATTAACTAGAAGGGTTAAGTACCGTAGTCGGACGTCCTGTCTAGGCTGACATTCGTATAAATTTCAATCATGGGGGGACCGGTTTGCTTACTTGGGGACAAACGATGAGAGTCCGACAACCTATTAGGCCAAAGCACGTCACACTAAACGTCACGTGAAACAACAACACATTGATACGTCCACGTATCCATCCATGGATACCCTCCGATGCTATTTCATTTCACATCATCTCGAGTTTCTCTATGTTTCACGATTTCTCTTTGGGTTTAGTGTATGTTGATGGGTTAATATATACAAACCATACAAAAGCTCGGTAATTGCTAAGGCCCAAGTGATTACGAAAGTGACATGTGGAAGGCATACCAAGCCCAATAGTGTGCCAAACTGTATCCTTGTTATGCTTTCAGGATATATAGCTTTTTCGCCGTCTTTAAAACTATTCTTAGATTGCGGTGCCATTCAAGAAAGCTGGTGTTATTTAGTTTTTCCTTTTCAAGTATAGACTTGAAATGAAGGAGTTGTTTTCGTTAGACATCTGTTACATAAGTAAAGAGATTTTAATTAGTATTTTCAATGTATATTTTCTTATTTAATTAGTGACCCATTTAGAATAATTAGAAACATAAATGAGAATCTAGCTACAATTTGTAAAGGCAGTTGTGACATGCATTTTAATAAGTGACTATGCAGACTGACAACGGTGTCAATTGTGAGAATTGCATAACTCTCAAGTATGAGGCCACTAAGACAACTCTTGTTTACGAATTGATACGTTTAGCCTCATCTATGTCGACTTTTTACATTCGAGACAACCGGAGCATGCGATGAGAAATTAAAACGTAATAGTCTTCCTAAAAGAGGTGCTTGTGGAAGGGCCGAATGTGTCAACAAAACCCTTGCACCTTGGAAAGATAAGCTAGGCATCAAGTATGGTGTTGTGGCTCCAAACACCGATGATTCGCTTTATGTTACAAATGTAACTTATGATAGGATGGCATAAACTATTGATTTTTTAATTATGAGTTAATTTTAATATTTACCAAATAGGGTCTTAAGAGCCACTTTTAGTATATATTTAGTCACAACTGTTTAATGAACCCTTTCCATCTCTCAGGACACTTAATTTTAAATAACCTGTTAAAATCAAGTTTGTCACGACTAGGATAACCAATTAAAAGTTAATAGTTTTTAAGAACTATCAAGTTATGAGTTTTAAGAAAGTTAAAAATCTGATTTTATTCGAAAACTCTAGTGATTATTATTTATTTTAAAAACAAACTATTTATTTTACAATATAATGTTCACAAGTTGTAAAATTGACTGTGACAACAATTTGTTTTAATAAAAATTTGGTATTAGGTTAGATTATTATAACAATTTATATAAATAAAGCAACCACAATAACAAATAAAAAATATGTAAATCTTCTAGGCCAAAAAGCGTTTGATCTTGCTAGAGCCAAATAGCAAGGCCAAACCGGGTCACAGAGTCAAAACACAAAACAACACAAAATGGACCTGAATGCATCTTGTTGTCTTGAGCTACTCCCACTGACTTCATAAAACCTATTTTCTCTTTGGACCTTTGACTTTACAATATTTCAAAATATATAAAAAATGAAAAACCCTAATCTATTACAACTTTTGAGCCACAAAGTGAGCCATAACCCCAAAACGAAACCGAAATATAATAAACAAAATACGCAATAATAGGGTCGGTCAGATTTATGTATTTCAACACAATCAAGATAAACAGAGCAATCTTTTGGTCAAATAAAATAAATAAAAAAATTAACCAAATAATTCGTTGATCTAATATAATCTAGACATGAAGTTAAAGTTTGAGACCTGTAACTGGTTAACCGGTTCTGATTTGCATACAAGTCCAGCTGAGATTCATCAGATGAATTGGGTAAGGACTCAACCTTAACAGAGGGGGAGGGGTCTTCGTCCAACATGCGCAAGAGCACTTTGCTCTCCTAATATCGTCCACCGTAAATGACGCGCAACAAGGAAGGTTAGGAAGGCACTCCACTTTCCTGATCAATACCCGACTGAGACTATGAAGGCTTTACAACTTTCTTCATTTAGGGAATAGCGCACATGGATCAATCACGCAGTTCTGCAGCGTCCTCCAACTTGTTGTACGCTTCCTTTCACTTTCTATATTGGACATGAAGATTTTAACCGTGGCTCTGATACCATTGTTGGGATTGAGTGGTATTTTTCAAGTTTAATTTTAATCAAAACGGGTTTGACAAAATTGTAACTAATTAGATTTGTGATTAAAGAACGCAACGGATATAAAAATTAATAAATACCAGTATTGAACCCGACAGGTTCAAGGTTACAATCCAACAAATATGGATTAAAAGTTAATCGAGTGGTGACATTTAATAAAGGCTGCGGCGGCGGCTGCCTTGGCCTTTGGCCGGTTGATCTTGCAAAAGCAAAAAAGAGGGAGAGGGCACACTTTTTGTTGTGATGGCTGACTTGTTTTCTATAAGTTAATGATCTAGCATGACCCTATTATGCGAAAGACATTCACCAAGGTTCACACGAAGCATTAAACAACTTTTAAGCAAATCTAAGCATGCGTATACAGCAAATCAATAAGCAAGTTGGCTACTTTAACATAAATAATCCATAATTAACAAGCATCCATAATAAAAATCAAAACTTTAACAAACCGTTCATCTCAATCTAGGTAGTACAAGGTTTCTAGCCAGACATCATATTCAATAAACGTAAAACGAAAGTATTTATGAAGAAACAAAACATGACTACGAATTAAAAGTGAAGAACAAGTAAACCCGTATGATAAAATCACGAGCCCAACGATCCTAGTACTTCCAACTTTCAACCGATGCTTCTTCTCCTTCGAAAACGCTCCTAAAACTTCAATTTTCGCCCAAGATATCTCCAATTCGTAATTAGGGTTAAACATCATGAAAGATATGTATTTTTGTGTTTTCATGCAATACAAAGCTCCAACAATCAAATCTTCTCCGTAAACAGGCCCGTCGCGTCACGCGGAGGGTATCTGGTATTGGCTCCGCGTAGCGTGGTGTCTCATTTATTTTTTTTTATTTGGTTTTCATACCTTCACGTGACGCGAAGGTAATCTTCTTCATGCTCGCGTGACGCGACGTGTGCCTTTTCCAACTTTTCTTTGTTTCTTCGGTTCACGCTCAGCTGTGCTTATCTCGGTGCTCGGTTTTTCTTCTCGTTGAGCTTATTTTCCGCACTTTTCAGCATCAAAGACCTGCAAATCACAAACCTGTCAGTAGTAACTAATTCTAACTAAAGACGACACAAACTGACACGAAAATTATACAAACTTTACACGGAAAACATATGTATTTTTACAATACATCAATATGTTTATAACATTTTCATCTATGTTTGTGCAAAAAATAGTGCCCCAACTAGCGCTGGCGTAAACAAAATATACATTAGGTGTAACTACCGACTCGACATTTTTTGATTTTTTTACAGATATATTTATAACACTTTCATCTACGTTTGTGCAAAAAAATAGTGGCCCAACTATCGCAGGAAGTAAGAGTTCTCATGGTTCTCACAACTCGTGGTAGTTCTTAATTGAACCAAATCTGTGTGTATTGGATCGGTATTTTTGGTTTACTACCAATCATTCCATTTGTATTGACATTTAACTTTAATAAGTATTGACTCCCCAGTTGCATGTGTTATGACAATTTATTTGGGAAAAAATAAGGCCACTAAAACGAAATATGATGTCAAGTTCACCTCTCACATTAATTCCCATAAATGATCAATTATTCATCATAATCATGCACTTTTATTTAGTTTCATATAGTCAAGGCCGGCTCTACATTTGTGGAGGCCTAAAGCAAACTCGAAAAATGGGGCCTTCTCTTTAACCCTACAAAATTTATGTGTTTTTAGCAAAACAATTTTCCCATTTCAACGCATTGTCCAACCCACCTAATATGGAATAACTCCTTACAATTTGCATATAATGTGTAACACTTTAGAAAGTTATATCGAATAATATGGCAACACGTGTCCGTGAACTCTCGAATATTCTAGATATGTTGGACGAAAGGGACAACCATTATTGAAATTGGAAGATATAAAGTTGAGGGGTTAAATGTGATAAAATGCGGCATATGCCTTACAGTCCATAAGGTTTTTTTAAAAAAGTGGGCACCAAGAGGTCCTTACAGATCGTAAGCCATCACCCTTACGGTCCGTAAGGGTGTCGCTGGCAGTATTATTGCAGCTGTCAGCTGCAGTTGCAGTTTTTGCCACAAATCTTGCAAAATTTCCACCATTTCTTCTTCATTGGACATGTGTGATGACACTAATCCCTTCCTTAACACCTCTGATCACACTTGGCATCATATGGAAGCTCCAAAGTTGCTATAAATTGGTGATCAAAGTGCACATTCAAACTTGCACCTTCACATTTTTTCTCTCATCTTTTGGAGCAGCTTCTGATCTATAGAGGCCTCCTCTCTAGAGTTATAATTCTGCCTTGAACACTTGTAAGCGGTCTAACTCAGTCTTTTTCCATTCCTAGGCTAGTTATTAGCCGAAACTTAAGCAAATTGACTTTTGCTTTGACTTTCAGTTCTAACCATTTAGGTCAAGTCAAAGTTCAAATTGAACTTTGTAACGTGATTGTAACAATGAAGGTGTTAATCCCTTGTGATTGCACCCACTGAAGATCACGTTAAGTAGGCGAATTGACAAATCAAATTTTTATTAAATAAAAGTAAAAAACGTAAATTTTGAAAATTACGCTAATTGAACTTCTAAGCATCAAAACCTTCAATTTTGTCATCATAACAGTTCATATAACATGTTAGGACATGTTTATCATGTCTAACTCGTCATTTCGTGTTTAGTGCTCGTTTTGTAGTCAAAAGTCAAACAGTTTGACTTCTACTTTGACTTTCAATTCTGACCCGTTTGATCAAGTTTAGAGCATGATTAAGGGTTGTTATTGTTGGATCTATTGAACCCTACAAAAGAACAGATGATTGAAAAACCAAAATAGTCTCTAATATCTGATCCTTAATAATAATACTCATAAGGTCTGCTACTCTAAACTCTGCTCTCACTAAAGACTGTTAACAAGATCTGTTAAGAGATAAAGCTCTGCTGGAAGTTAAAGTCTGCTAGAGAGAAACTCTGATGATGCTTAAAAGCTGTTGAAGCAAAAGTCTATTGAAGACCAACAGAGGATACCTCAACAGTTGTTGACTAACAGAGTTTATTATGTAATTAATGTAATAGTGTTTAGGACTAGCAGTCTGTTAAATGTCACTTTCATAGTGATGTCAGCCTAAGATGCTCAGTGGTTTGTAATGTACTATAAATACAACAGTGCCTTTACTATTCTATCCATCACTTCTTCTACACATTCTGTACGAACAAATTAGAGCGATCTTAGGCTGAGGGGGAGTTATGTAATTGCATGTATACGTGATTAATATTACAAAAACAGTGTCAATGAAAACAGTCTCCAATTGTTGTGAATCAAAGTTTACATTTCCGCTGCATTTATCTTTGGTTTATCTTTATTTATTACTTTACATTTTTAAACTTTCACAACAATTCAAACTCAGATCCTAACAATCAGAGCTTGGTCGTACAAATTTGATTTAACAATCAGTTTGATATAAACTTATCAGCTCTCACTGCTAATTCATTTGCTCGTTTTTATTGAAAACATAGTAAAAGTTTATTACGTTCAAAGTTTTTAAACAAAACCCTATTTGTAAACAATCATAATGTCTCAAAATCCACAAGATCCACACAACACTGGCACCATGTACAAACCTCCAATACTTGTCAGATCAGAGCACAATATATGGCAACGACGGATGGATCACATACTTGCACAACAGAATACGGGTTGCTGGAAATTGGTTATTTTCGGACCACATGTTCTGATGGTACCGAGTGCCGAAGACCCAAAAGTTCAAGTTCCAAAGGGTCCTGAACATTACTCCGAGCAAGATTTTTAGAAAAATGAGCTAGATGCAAAGGCATATAGTATCGTGGCAACTACTTTGCCTAATGATATCTATATTGGCCTATTGCACTACAACAGTGCAAAGGAGTTATGGGGTGTTCTGAAAGAACAATTTGGTGTCACTGAAGAGGTTATTGAAAATAACGGAGATGTTTTGAACCAACAGTATGAAACATTTTGTTATGTGAAAGGAGAATCATTAACTCAACAATTTGAAAGGTTTAGTTGTCTCATTAGCGAGTTAAAACTAGTAAAAGTCGAATATCCAAATTACACTTTGAATAGTCGATTTCTAAGATCTCTACTAGTAAAATGGGACTATTGCCTTTGTAACTAGAACCGCTGTTGGGTTCAAAGAGATGAGTTTGACTCAGCTTCATGGTAGGCTTCTCACTTATGAGAGAGATCTTAACCAGAAAAAAAAGCTACAAGAGCCAAGAAAAGTGGCTGATGATTATTCTTTTGGTAGTACAACACTTATTGGTCAAGAAGAAACCTTTGGTAGTAGCAAGGAACAGAGTTATGATCATTTTATTGACATAACATATGGTGGAATTTCAACTCTGATTCTTACTCACCCAACTTTGCTTTTGCAGCAAATGGGGAAACCAGATTTCTGACAACTTATCCTTTGAACTTAATGATCTTCAACATTTTGATCCAACTGATTTAGAAGAAATGGACATATTACACCAACTGGCATTGCTTAGTGTTAGGACCAACAAGTTTTATAAAAGAACTGGTAGAAAATTCCCATGGTTGCATGGAGGGCTAAAAGTTGGACTGGATAAGTCAAAGATTAAATGCTACAAGTGTAACAGGTTAGGTCATTTTTCTAGGGAGTGTAGGAGTCAAACAAATGGTCCAATTATCACACACCCAAGTCCTAGACCTCAAAACACACAAAACACTGTTCATTATTCCCAATATACCCCTTCTCCTCGTATGCAAAACACTGCTCATTTTGCACACCCTGTAACCACTGTTCCAGTTCAATATGTCCAAACCACTATCCTCAGATACAGTATATTCAAGCCCCAAGTCCTCAAGTTCAAGTGCAACCTGCACCACAAGTTACATAAACCTCTGCTTCTGTAGAGACCAGTCAGAAGAGCTTCTTTGCACAAAGTTTTGTTGATTGTAGTAGCTTACCTGAGGAATTTACTGATGAAAATTTTGCTCTAGTTGCGAATACTGAAAAGAAACATGATGATTTTTGTTTCATGGCACTAGATAAAATACTTGAAGGGGATGAGTCTGAGGAGGTAGTGTTAAATTCTAATGATGTTTGTGAAAATGTTGTGACAGATGTTTCAGAAGAGAAAGTTGGTGAAGAAACTATGATCTCAGTGTCAGACCCATGGGAAACCAGTGTTTGTGAAGGAGAATGTGAGTGTGCTATGATGGCCGCTGCTAAGGTATCACCTCAGGTCCTTAAAGACCTATGTTTAAACAAATGTATTTTCATAAAAGAGGTAAATGAAAACCTTAGAAACAAAATTTAAGATGATGAAATTTAGTTTGAAAAACTTGCAAAAGAGTTAAAATCTAAACTGTTTGAAAAAGAATCTGAAATCAGTAGCCTCAAACATGAGTCTAGTATAACCAAGGATCAACTACAAACTATGATAGAAAAATATCAAAGTTGTAAAAAGGAGCTTGAATCTACCTAAATTACTTGTGAAAGGTGGGTAGAATCCTGCAAAGGTTATGAACTCATGTTAGAATCACAAATCAAAAGCAATGTAAAATTTGGTGTAGGTTTTAGAAAACATGACCAAGTTTCTCAAAACACTGCTCTAAATGATTGTGAGTTGGTTGAAATTATTCCAACAAACTTGGTTGGTCAAGAAATTAAAGTCACTGAACCAAAGAGTAAGAAAATTGTTTTAGAAATACCAGTAGGATCCTCAACTTTTGAGCAAATTGAAAAATATCAATTCAAACCTACCTGGTCGGATGAGTGTGAAATTCTTGACAACTTTAAGCCAATGGATTTTTCAACCATTAAAGGTGTAAAGGCACCTCAAGTCAAGATCATTCCCTTAAAAGATCTTTCAGAAGATGTTACAACATCTGCTGACAAAAGACATAAAAAGGGAAAAGAGAAAATATTGAACTTCTTTTGTGCTTTTGTGAAAATAAGGATCATGTCACTAAAAATTGTTTTCTTTTAAAAGCTTATGATATAAACAAAACAAGGGTGATAATTGATTCACCAAATTGCACCATTTATGGTAGATCAAACCACAAAACTCAAGAATGTGTTTATTTAAAAAAAAATTGATCTCAAAAGAAATTAGTATAAATCTAAAACACTTGAGAGTTCAAGAAATGAAAAGACTAGACAGACTTTTGTCCCTGTCCAAGCATCTGTTACCAAACAATTGAATATAACCTCTGCTCCCAGAAAGGTTTAAGTAACAGATGCACCACCAGCTAATAAATTTCCAAAAGGATATGACCAACCTACTTACAAGAGTGTACCACTTGGCTATGAGGTCTACAAAAGACCATCTAAACCAAGAGGTAACACGCATCCTCATGGTTATAATCAGTTGATACGAAATGGTCCATAGTAGATGAAATCAAAATCTGTTCAAAACACTGATCATATTCCTGGACTTGAGGCTAGAATGTCTATGACCCCATCCAAAGCCATCATGGCTTTGGAAACTCACCTAAACTAATTGTTTACTAATGTGCAGGGAGCTTCTACTTGCCTAGATAGTTTATGGTGTGCAGATAGTGGAGGCTCTAGGCACATGATAGGATGTAGAGCCCTACTCAAAGATTTCATGGCACATGGAGGGAGTGATATGTCATTTGGTAACAATTCAAAAGGGAAGGTGTTAGGGTCAGGGACAGTCCAGGCTGTGAAACTCAAGTTTGAACATGTCACTCTTATTGACAATCTGAAATTTAATCTTCTTAGTGTATCTCAAATGAGTGACAAAGGCTATGGGTCATTCTTCACTAAGAAACTTGTATGATTATTGGGCCAGAAGTGGTTAAAAAGATTGATCAAATCATAGCTGAGAGCAAAGCATGGCTTGTTGCTCACAGGAGTGGCAATGTGTATGTAGTTGATATGTTGAAAGATAATCCAATGTCCAATGCATGTCTGTTCTCAGTTGCTTCTAACAAAGAGGCAGAACTATGGCATAGAAGACTTGGTCACACAAATCATAAAGCTATCACTACACTCTCCAAACAACGTCTTGTAAGAGGTCTTCCATCAAAACAATTCACCTATGATGAATATTTTGTTCCTGTTTAAAAGGTAAACAACATAGCTCATACAAATCAATTGAAGAGTCCAAAACAAGTCAATGTCTGTATTTGCTACATATGGACTTGTTTGGCCATGTAAAAATCACGAGTCTTAAAAAGAAAAGATACTGTCTTGTCATAGTTGATGATTTTTCAAGATTTACATGGACCTACTTCATGCACTCCAAAGATGAGACTGCAGGTATTTTGAAAAATTTTGTAAAACAAGTTGAAAAGCAATTTGACATGCCAGTAAAAGTCTTTAGGAGTGACAATGAGACAGAGTTTAAAATTAAGGAGTTGGCTGATTTCAATGTGTCAAAGGGATTGTTAGGCAATACAGCATCCCAAGGACACCAGAACAAAATAGGGTAGTTGAAAGGAAAATAGAACTTTGATTGAAGCTGCTAGAACAATGCTTCCAGACTCAGGTTTACCCTTGTCTTTTTGGGAAAGGCTGTAAACACTGCTTGCTATGTACAGAATAAAGTTTTGATTAACCCCAGGCATCAAAAGACTCCCTATGAAATTCTATACAAAATTAATCCTCTATTCTCATATTTCAAAATCTTTGGCTGCCCATGTTTCATTTTAAACTTAAAAGATTCAATTTCAAAATTTGCAGCCAAAGTAGATTGTGGTTATTTTTTGGGATACTCAACCACTGCTAAAGCCTACAGAGTCTTTAATTCAAGGACTAGGTGTGTGGAAGAGACCTTGAATGTAAAGTTCAATGAACTTTCTTCATTTTCCAGCAAATCCTATTGAACTGTTTGATTTAGATAAATTTACATTTAAAGATGTGTCTATCAAGACTAACAAGGAAGGTACACCACAGTCTTCACATCAAGATTATGGATATGACATTGTGATTCCACAATATAAAGTCATTTCATCCACTAGAGAAACAGATGTTACTAATAACTGTGAAAACTTTGCCACTGTTGGATCAACAGTTGTTGATCCCCAAACCTTTGCTAACTCTTCTAATCAAACCTCTGTTGACAAAAGTCCATTTTCTGTGAACAAAAGTCAACCTATCTTTACCCCCATTCCACCTATAACTCCACCTCCATTCCAAACACATGTTGGCTCTTCAAAATTGCCAACAGATGTTAGCTAAGATGATTCCCATCTGTAGCCTTCACCTCAAAATGCCATCATTCTATACAAGAGAGATCTAACCTACCGTAAAAATCATCCATCTGACCAAATCATTGGCAACATCAATGAAGGGTTTCTCACAAGAAGTGAACCCCAAAACATTTGTCTTTTTGCTGGTTTTCTATCACTCACACAACCTGTCAATACCAAAAGCCACTAAAAGACAACAGTTGGGTAGAGGCCATACAAGAAGAGCTCCTACAGTTCAAAAGACAACAAGTATGGGAACTTGTACCATTGCCTCTAGATGTATGTCCCATAGGCACAAAATGGGCCGTCAAGAACAAAACAGATGAAAAAGGGCATTGTTGTCAAAAATAAAGCTAGGCTTGTGGTTCAAGGATATAGACAAGAAGAAGGCATTGATTATGATGAAACTTTTGCTCCTGTTGCAAGACTGGAGGCCATCAGACTGTTTTTAGCCTTTGCTGCCAACCACAACATCAAGACGTAACAAATCAAGTGTGCATTCTTATATGGCAAGATCAAGGAAGAGGTATATGTATGCCAACCCTCTGGTTTTGAAGATACTTTTTATCCAGATCATGTTAACAAGTTAAACAAAGCCTTAGATGGCTTGAAACAAGCACCTAGAGCCTGGTATGAAACTCTTTCCACATTTCTCTTATCCATAGGCTTTACAAAAGGTAAAATTGACGAAACTTTGTTTTTAAAATGGAGAGGAAAGAATTTTATGCTTGTCCAAATTTATGTGGATGACATCATTTTTGGATCCACATGCAATGGTATGTGTGAAAAGTTTAGAGAACTCATGACAGTAGAGTTTGAAATGAGTGCTATGGGTGAACTTCAATGCTTTCTTGATCTTCAAGTTAACCAATTGCAAAATGGTACTTTCATTCATCAAAATAAGAATGTCAAAGAACTACTTACGAAATTTGATATGAATGATTGTAAACCATGTAGTACACCCATGGCTTCATCTAAGCTGGTCACTATTGATGACAAAGATGACTTGGTTGATCAAACTCTTTACAGAATCATGATTGGCTGTTTATTGTACTTAACTACATCTAGGCCAGATATCATGCTTGCTACATGTGTCTTTGCTAGATCCCAGTCAACACCTAGGAAGTCAAATCTTATTGTTGTGAAAAGGATATTCGGATACATAAAAGGTGCTCCCACACTTGGTATCTGGTATCCTGTTAATGGGAATATTGTAATGGTTTGCATTTTTGTACTTTTCTTATTTAGAAAGTGTAATCGTATTTCTATTAATCGAAACTTGTATTCGTATCACATTCGTATTTCATTTCTAACTTTGTAATCTGAGACTTTAATCGTAATGAAATTCATACTTCATACATACTTGTCTTACATGCATTCGATCGTTAAATACATGTTTACATAAAAACCGATACTTTTTATACGTGAAAATACTCATACATACACTCTCGATACTCAAATTATACTTACATACATGTTATACGCTTAAAAACATTCCAAAACACCAAATTTAGCTTAAAATGAGGGAAAAACCAAGTTAAGGGACCAAATTGCAAAATCTGCCTAAATTAGGCTCTGGCGGGGCGCGAGAGACAAGGCTCTACCTCTCGCAGGTGGCGAGAGACCTCGATCCGCAGCAGAATGCTTACAGCTCACGGGTTGGCCTATTTTCTCCACCTTTTTTCACATCCTATCACTTCTAAACCTTATTTAACACTAAACCCTAACTACCCATTATATAAACAAGCTTCCTAACCCTCTTTTTCACTTTCCAAACACTTCTAAATCATCAAAACTCTCTCAAATCTGTTCGAAAATCAAGAACAAGGCAAAAACTTTATAGTGCAAAAGTGATTCAAATTCACTTTTCTCCATCTTTTCTTCACCAACTCTTCCTCTACAAAGCTTGGAACACCTATAGGAGTGTTTCCACAAGTTCCATGGCAAACCAAGGTGGAACATCACCATTTTGAGGTTCAACTTTCTGTTTTGGAAGAAGACTTTACAAACTTTCATTAAACTTATGTTTTCTCATACAAACTTGTTCTTCTTGTGCTACTAATCGAGTCCATGGTTAGTAAGCTTGGCCAAGATTGATTCATACAAATCGGAGGTGTAAATCACCCTCCAAACTTTCTGTTTTTGATAGGGTCATCAACCCACAAGTGATGAAACCATCCAAGCTTGTCATGATTCTTGTGACAAGACTTGTGTTTTAGTATAGGTGTGAATACTTGGAAGCCTTGGATATCCTACCTTCATTCCACCACTTGATATTTCCATCTTGCTATCCCAAGTGGTTTACTAGACCCAAAGTGACTTAACCCTGTCTAGCCTCCGACACTTAGTTAACTTTTTCTATGTTAGGAATGGCTCACCCGGTTAAAGCTTGCTTGGCTACTTGGTATAGCGAGAAGTTGTACATTTCCTTTCATTCATGACCATCAGATTAATCCTTATGATGATTTGTGTATTGGTAAATCTTACAAATGAGGTTAAAGGATGGTTATCCTCCTACCTCCATGCTTGACTTATATAACAATCTAGGAAAATCTTGATGCATTTAGCTTAGAATTATTATATAATCTATACGATATATATATATATACACACACATAACTGAATCCTTGATGATAATCAACATGGTTACTTGTCATGGTAATAGATTATTTTATCTAAGTCTTGAACCTCTCGTTAACGATTCTAATGGGTATCTTGACCCATGAAATCACATCAACCCATACGGGACTTGTAGTGTCAAGAATGAGGGTTTAAGTCTAGATAATTACTCTCTCATATACATACTTTTGCATACTTTAATTCCGAATCCGAATCCTCCGTTAACCTCCAAATACTCACACACCTTCGTTTTCCCCATGTAGGGTAACCTCGGTGTTCCATCTCCAAACTCTCCAACTCTTCACAGGAATAACAAAGGAAGCTTTGGCTATCCTATCTTTATTCCACCACATCACTTGATGTTTTCATCTTGCTATCCCAAGTGATTTGCTAGACCCAAAGTGACTTAACCCCGTCTAGCCTCCGACACTTAGTTAACTCTTTCTATGTCGGGAATGGCTCACCTGGGTTAAAGCTTGCTTGGCTACTTGGTATAGCGAGAAGTTGTACATTTCCATTCGTTCATGAC
This sequence comes from Scalesia atractyloides, assembly GCA_947069175.1. NCBI lineage: Eukaryota > Viridiplantae > Streptophyta > Magnoliopsida > Asterales > Asteraceae > Scalesia > Scalesia atractyloides. The sequence continues at coordinate 26,511,086 of CAMTDV010000013.1, forward strand.
CATCCGAATCATCCTTGTGATGATTTGTGTATTGTTGAATCTTACAAATGAGGTTAACGGATGGTTATCCTCCTACCTCCATGCTTGACTTATATGACAATCTATGATAATCTTGATGGACTTAGCTTAGAATTATTATATAATCTATACGATATATATACACACACACACACATTACCGAATCCTTGATGATAATCAACATGGTTACTTGTTATATTAATAGGTTCTATTATCTAAGTCTTGGACCTCTCTTTAACGATTCTAATGGGTATCTTGACCCATGAAATCACATCAACCCATACGGAACTTATAGTGTCAAGAAAGAGGGTTTAAATCTAGATAATTACTTTATACATACTTTTGCATACATTAATTCCGAATCCGAATCCAAATCCTCCGTTAACCTCTGAATACTCACACACCTTCGTTTACCCCATGTAGGGTAACCTTGGTGTTCCAGCCTCCAAACTCTCCAACTCTTCATGGGAATAACAAAGGAAGCTTTGCAAAACCATGAGTATACTTGACCCCGTTTTACTTTTACAAATTTGGGTGAAATACATGTACTTTATGCAAAATCACACAAACATGCTTATACATAAATCACAAAACAATCTTTATACATGCTCTTTGTGCTAAACTTGAAATCACACATGCTTATACTTAGTCATTAACTTCAACAAAGCCTCCCTTAACATGTATAGCGCTATAGGAGTAACGAACCTCACACATGCTTATACTTAGTCATTTCAAACTTTGACCTAGTCTATAGTAAGTACCAAACTTCGACCTAGTCTATAGTAACTACCAAATTTTAACTACCTCTTCCTATCTTGATTCTACCTTTTCTTTTGTCTTAATTATACAATGTGTCTTTCCTAAGACATCTTACACAATGCACACTTGAAGACAATCATACTTTACCAACGAGACGATTTGCACCAAGATAGGCCCAATGGCCCACAATTTTTGGTGAAATCCCTCATTCCGCGTATTCGGTTTTACACGAAGTTACGCCATCAAGTTAGGAGTGATATCCATATCTTGATGGAAAACTTCCATTTCACACTCTAGTGGATTTTACTAACGAGTCGGAATTTTCTCCTCTTTTAGTAAGAAACACCCACATTTAGGGTACGATGTTATCAAGTTAGGGGTGAAACACGCATCTTGTTAACTAGTCCCATTCCTCGATTTTCAATTTCGCCAAAGTCTCGAATATCCGATCAATTAGGGACATGTAGTAACTGGAAGGGTAAAATACCATTAACCGCTCCTCGGTGAGAGTATTTTATCTATTAGGCCAAAGCATGTCTCCCTAATTCGAAAGGACTTATGATTCAATTTGGAATAGTCAAAGTTTCTCAACCCGAAACACTCTAATATTTTATCAAGCCTATCTTTTATGTTATCTCAATTTCTCTGTGTTTTAATACTAGTTAACTCGTTCGTTTCAAAACTGGCGCACAATTCGCATGTCTCTCGCAATAAAAAACATTAATAATCCTCGTGAACAAACTAAATTTATGCCCATTTACGCATTTCTACGTGTTATACTTTGAAATACTTGTTATGCCCATGTCAACTATGTGAATTATATGTTTTATGCTAAATTCTATGCTTTTACATGCAAACAAATCTTATTTTGTAAACTTTATGATCAAGTCTCATCCTTCCTATTATTTTTCAACCTCTAGATGCCTCCCTTTCGTATTCCGATGACCAATAATAAAAAGTCCAAGTCAACTTCGGGCTCCAAGAACGATTCCAACAATGACGAGTCAATGTCAAAGAAAGACGTCATGAGGTTTATGGCGAAACAAATGGCTAAGGTCATTCCTGGCGTAGTCAGCAAAATCCAACCCCCACCAAGCACCGAATCACCCAATGCGTCGGTCGACTCCAAGGTGGCAAGACCTAAGACGACTTTTACCTTTAAGAAATTTTGTACCTGCAACCCCCTACCCTTCACTGGTGAAGAGGATGCCACCACGTTGCTCCAATGGTTTGACGCCATTGAAGTGACATTCCTCCAAAGTGGTTGTCCTGATCACTTATGAACCACCAACGTAATGGGTGTCTTTCGATCAAGAGCCCTTGATTGGTGGACCTCCAAGCGTAGTGCTCATGGAAACGAAGAAGCCCACGCGCTCTCCTAGGCTGACCTCAAGAAACTCATGCATGACGAGTTTTGTCCTCCCCATGAAGTCCAACGACTCGAGAACGAGTTTTAGACCATAAAACAAGTTGGGAGCGATAACGCTGGTCTAACGGTTAGGTTTAAACAACTTAGCATCATTTGTCCTGGCCAAGTCTACTCTACTGAAAAGGCCATTGCAAAACACATCTGAGCCACCCTCCTCTTTCTCAAATTAAGTTGCATCTTCTCAACCCAAAACCATTGAGGACGCCTATCGCCTCGCAGCCCAATTCAACCATAACTTGATTATGGAAGGCGTTTCTGAAACGGAGGGTTCAACTAAGTCAGCTCACCAAGCCACTACTGAACCAACCCCTGAACCCACACATACTAAACCACCCACCAAAACAACAGAAACGGTCTGAAGCGGAAGGCTTTGAACCAGAATTATGCGGTTGTTACTCCGCCAAACCCTCCTCGACAACAACTTGCCCTCACCCAAACCCTAAGCCAGCCAAACGTGCATACATTGGGACTCAACCTAAGTGTGTGAATTGCACGTACCACCATCCTGCCCATGCACCCTGTCGCCTTTGCTCAACTAACAACAGGTTTGGACACTTCAGCACGCATTGTCGAAGTGGTCTAAAACCTCAAGGCAACCAGAACCAAGTTCAAGCTCCTGCTAATAATCAAGCTCCTACAAACAATGGGCGCACTTGCTACAAGTGTGGCGATCCCAATCACTCGCCAATATCCGCCCGCAACGTCAACAACAACAACAATCAGGCACAATAGAAGCAGGCTACACGTGGCAGAGCCTTCGTTATCACCGTCACTCAGGCGCAGAACAGCAACGACGTTACCACTGGTATGTTCCTCGTAAACGACGTTTTTGCTTCATGTTAGTTTGATACTAGCGCAGATAAGAGTTTTGTGTTTATACAATTCGAACCTTTGTTAAAGTATAGACATTCTAAGTTGCCCTAATCTTTCGCAGTAGAAGTCGCTAACGGTAAGTCTGTCACTGTCGATTCCGTCCCCTCTAAGTGTTCCTTGAATCTTAACGATCATACGTTTTCAATCGACCTCATACCCATGTAATTGGGTAGCTTCGACATAATAGTAGGCATGGATTGGCTTAGGAGAGTTCATGCTGAAGTTGTTTGTTCGGAAAAATTCATTCGCCTTCCTCTTCCAAACAATGATTCTCTACACGTCTATGGCGAGAAACCCTCTAGAGGTCTCAAGCTTATGTCGTGTACCCAAGCGAATAAGTACTTATGTAAGGGTTCCTTCGCCTTTCTTGCTCACATTGTGGAAAAGAAAGACAAAGGTCCAAGCATAAGTGACGTTCCTGTCGTTGGTAACTTTCCCGACGTCTTCCTAGAGGATCTTCCTGGTCCTCCTCCTCCTCGTTCTGTTGACTTTTGTATCGACTTAGTGCCTTGCGCTATGCCTGCCGCTGGAATGAGATCAATCGGAGTTCGTTTGACCCAATTTCCTACACTTCCTAGGTTAAGAATGTTTTGTATTTGATCCTTCCCTTGTAGTACCTCATTGTTAGAAACTCACCACTGATTTAATAAGTTTGGACTTTGATTCATGATTAGCAACTTACATAACTTTCTATTAACCCAATTAGGTTATTATCTGTTTAAACTTTTCAAGACGATCCAACACCTGAGCACAGACCCATCAAATTCATGTCTAGTTATTTTGAAACTTGCTTCTGTTTGATTTTTGAATCACATATATTCTGTTTTTTTTTTCTGTTTTCATTTCCTCTGTTTGATTGCTGAAGTTGCTTATGAAACTTGTTTCGATTTTCTTTATAATCTCTATGTTTGTACTTGCTTGTTCTCGTTGCTGTTTTAGGAACCGTTGATACTTCCTTCACAAAGAGTCGTATGTAATTAATTTGACTTTTTATCCGACTGATTGACTTCTGACCCGTCCCTAGCATTCAGGTAACATTCAACATGTAATCAGTTTTAAATTTAGGTTTTTTCATGATTATTTTTTATTAGAATAGGTTGCATTAGCAAAGTAGAGACTTGATAAGTACTTATACGCAAATGATGCAGCAAACTGTGGTCATCATTCAATTTAAGTTGTAGTATCTATATAACTACTTTCATAATATCTTTGAGGTTATATCTTACCCATGGTTCTATACGTAGCTATATTCAAAAGAATTACAGATACTTATCTCAATGCTTGATTGTTACGTGTATTTAGAGATGGTAATTACAAAATTCTTTGGAACGAGTTGATTTGGGTTGTGTTATATTTCTAAAGGGTTTTAAAAATTGTATTGATGACTACATTGACCTTTTTCTGATGTGGCGTGTACAAATCGTTTTGACTTTCTGATGTGGGTTCTATATTCTGGATGCAGGTGCTGACACAAATGTAGTTATCCTGCATAACCTAATCCTTTGCAGCTCATAACCCAGAAATAGTCAGGTATTTTCTGGAATTATTCGTCCTTTTCAGTTTTACTGTCTGTTTTAAAATTTCACATTTTTCTACACAAGACTCGAAGACTACAGCCCACAGTCTAACACTAGTTACGTATGCTCATGATTCTTACTTCCTTTTCAGTTTACTAATCGATTTCCATTTCAGACTTTCATGTTTTTCTACATGAGACCTATAGACTGCAACTCACAGCCAATCACTAGTCGCGAGCCCACAGTTAACACTAGTCATGTATGCTCATGATTCTTACTTCCTTTTCAGTTTACTAACCAATTTCCATTTCAGACTTTCATGTTTTTCTACATGAGACCTAAAGACTGCAACTCACAGCCCATCACTAGTCGCGAGTGCTCTCAATGTTATTTCCTATTCAGTTTACTAACAAGCATCTATTTTTAAACATCTGGAAGCTTAAATCATTTTTAGTTTACTAACCGCTTCTGTTTTATAGTTTCGGATTTTTTATACAAGACCCAAAGACCACAGCTTGAAGATCGAGTAATCAAGATGCATCCGAATTCAAGTATGGGCCGCTAGTTATTTCGAATATTAATTTGTTTATTTGGGTCGAACTAATTACTGTTTATTGTTTATATATTTCGGTTTAGGCCTAAGGCCATTAAACATTGGGTCGTTAGTTAGAGTTCATTAAGGTTAAGTATGGTATTAGTATTGGGCTTGTTTTGAAATGGTGTGTATGAAGGATTATAACCGCACAAAAGGTTAAGGGATCAACACATCCCTTCATGCAATCGACATATCCCTTCAACACACATGTTCATCAAGTATAAATAGGGTTTCAACATTCAGATTGTAACTACAGGTTTGTGAATAATCAAGTTCGTTTGGTTCAAGTTAGTATACGGTTAGTTCAGTTCTTGTAAAACAGCTTGCTTAGTTTGTTTATCCGTTTATGATTGCCAACATACACGTTCTTGTGCCCGTTCATACACGTTCTCGTGCCCGTTCATACACGTTCTCTAGCAAAATGTCTGTAGTTTTGACAATTGTAACACTTCACTTTAGACTTGTCAAAACCCACACTCTTTCCAACGAACTTCCTGCCCGTTCTGTTCATGAACCTCTTTACTCTTCTAGAGATCATGGCCATCTGCCATTGTAAATCCATCTCCTCTAGATCATTAGGGTCAATCTGATCATAATCTTCATCAAACGTAGCAGGATCAGATATTCTTCCCTGAATGTAGTTCTCATAGGAAGCAACGAAAGAAGCAAGCAATGCCAGATAATCTTCAGCACTTTTGACACTCAAAGGCATAGACCTAGTACTACTGTTATTATTACTTGACTGTTGTCTCTTTGCCACTGACGAGCCTCCCGAAGTAGCAACAAAACATACTTCACCCTTGGCATTTGTCATAATCTGCTCATTTTCACATGAAAGAAATGCAGTTGCAGTATCACTTGAAGCATTGTTGGAAGATGAAGGTGTAAGCCCTTTATAAATCCCTAGATCTTGAACCTGATCATATCCAGTCTCCTTCTTCTTCATATTGAACTCATAAGCTCTTAATTTCCCAACAACCTCTTCCAAGTCTTTATTTTCATAGTCAGCTTCACCCTTTATCATCAAAGTATATTTATCCCACTTTGTAGGTAAAGCATCTAGCAACTTATCATTTGTCTCCACATTCGTGTATCCCTCTATGTTATAATTTCCATTTCTGACATTAAATGATAATATCTTGTGATAATATCTTCAAGGGATTCATTTCTCATTCCTTTAAACACTGTAAATTGTTTCTTCAGCAGATCAACCTTGTTCTTCTTCACATCAGGATTGCCCTCATACCTCTTCTCTAGGGCATCCCACATCTCTTTCGATGTAGTATAACGCTTGAATGTATGTTTGATGCCATCAGGTAATGACATCTTTATAGCAGCTAAGGCTTTCTTCTCAGACTCATACATTCTCTTTTCAGATTCTGACATATTCACATAAGCAGTGACACGTTGTCTGCCATCAAAGTCATGAGTGGGGTTAGCGTACCCATCTTGAATACAGATCCACATCTATGTGTCCTGATATTCAATGAACGACTGAAACCTATCCTTCCATGTAAGGTAATTCTCTACTTTCAGCATTTTTGGAGGTTTGTTAGTCGTGCCTGCCTCGTGCTCCATTCTTAACAGTTCATTTAAGTTAGCATTTGTGGAGGTTTTTTTTGTCCTAAAATTCACACGAGTCTAACTGTGGAACCGGTTTGTCAGGATTGTCTATGGATCAAATTCTATGTTCGAAACGTTTAACTCCGGTTACGTCAGCTGATTAACTTTCCACCTTTTTGTATAGAACTCGGAACAGTACCAAATTCGGAATAGTAACTCGGATTAACAATCCGAGATGCTTATCCGAGATGGTGATTCGGTATAGTGATCCGAGATGGAATCCGGAATGTACTATTCTGATCGGAAATAGAATCCGGAATGTATTATTCTGATCCGAGATGGAATCCGGAATGTACTATTCTGATCCGAGATGGAATCCGGAATGTACTATTCTGATCTGAAATGGAATCCAAAATAGACTGCTGATCCGAGATGAAATCCGAGATAGACTGTGGTGATCCGAAATGCAATGCGAGATGGACTGATTTGATCCGAAATGCAATGCGAGATGGACTGATCTGATCCGAAATGCAATTTTCTAATCCGAAATTCAAGCTTTCTGATCTGAAATTCAAGTCTTTGATCCGAAATGCTTCACCTTTGATTCGAGATGCCTTCCTGCTATCCGAAATGCTTAGTTGTTTATCCGAAATAGCAGCAAACCCTAGAACAGCCGTCACAAACTTCAAAACAGCCTCCAAAACATCCAAAAACCCAACTTTTTCTGCTGTTATGATTCTGAACCGAGCAAAAACAAGAGCCGAATGCTCTGATACCAATTGTAGGTCCCCTAATCCATATGGATGTCACAGAATCGTCTATCCAATCTAGAGTGTGGAATCCCCTAGATCAGATTTCATAGAAAACCGAACAAGAACAAGACCCAGAACATGAACACACACTTTCAAGCTGTCTTCTGTTATTATCTAACAAAAGTGTTTACAATCAATTCAAGACTCTCTCTCTCAACTCTCTCTGAAGTAATTAGCTAATCCCCTGAGCAACTGAATGAGCAACCTGAACCCTAATGCAAAACTCCCTTTATATAGAGACAGGTTTGCACCTGGGCTAGGGTTTCACCATATGGACTGCTAATGGGTCTAGGCCCAATTTGCCTACCATATGCTATATGGTATCTTGATTAGCCCAATTACTTCTAATTAACTATTACAAAACTAAACCCGCTAACCGTTTATCATTTTACTAATTATAAGATATCCAAAGACCAAATATAATCGGTTGTCATACATATGCACCAACAGATGGTTTTTTTTATTATAAAACTGGGTACAACTGGTGTTGTGTATAATTGGGTCTCGTATGGTGTTTTGTATGGAGAATCAGAAAATACAAAAGTGTATAAGTAGACATCTGTTGTGGGGTAATGTGTTTAAGGTGTTGTATGGTGTCTTTACAATGTTATTGGGGGGATATTTCTTCGAGAGGTTTTTGGTGATATTTTTAAGATGATCATTGATGAGGATGGTGTTTTTTATTATAAAACCAGGTACAAATGGTGTTGTGTATGATTGGGTCGTGTATGGTGTTTTGTATGGGGAACCAGAAATACAAAAGTGTATAATTAGACATTTGTTGTGAGGTAATGTGTTTAAGGTGTTGTATGGTGATTTTATAATGTTATTGGGGGTGTTTCTTCAAGAGGTTTCTAGTGATTTGTGAAGATGATCATTGATGATGTTGTTTTTTAGTATAAAACCGGGTACATATGGTGTTGTGTATGACTGGGTCTCGTATAGTGTTTTGTAATGGGAACCAGAAAATACAAAAATGTATAATTAGACATGTGTTGTGAGTTAATGTGTTTAAGGTGTTGAATGGTGTTATATAATGAGAATACATGCTATCTTCGATGTGATGGAATGTGTTTTTGGGTGTTGTACTATTTTGATATTATAACTTGGTTTAAATATACTGTTTGAATGTTTTCTATAGTCAGGTCAAGCCAACGGCTTAAATGAAAAATGTACGGAACAAAGTATAAAAACACCAAGGAAACACCATTCATATGTATCAATTCAGATACAGAAATAGTGAGGACGAAGGTACTTGCGATGTATTAAAAAGTAGGCTTCTAGATAAATTTACCCATACGTGCGACTATGTTTGTGTGTTGAGGTTTTAAATGATAAACCTTGCTTTGAATTCAACAGATGTGGCTGATTGTAAGGATGACGGTGATAAAGTGGGAGAAACCAAAAATGGTAATCATTTATGTTGTTTCTTTATTTTACACCTATAACACTGATAACTTATATTATTTAACTTACATATTATATGATAGATCTGGATGCGGTGACAAATACGGACGCTAAAGCAACTATAGATGGTAAATGTTTGTGTTTACGTTATGGTCAGAAACTGTTCAACCTGAAAAAATTATATTGTATTGTACTGATATATTGACTAATGAACAGATGTTGTGAATGAAATTGGAAACCAAGAAGGTAAATAGCACCAAAAAGGGGTTGTTATTATATTTTTTGATGCATGACACCTAATAACACTTGACTTTATTTCCAGCAAATGCGTCTGCTCGGATGAATGAGGGTGTGAATGAGAGTACAAACATCAATGACGAAGTGCCAACTAATAAAGCTCCTCCAAAACACTTTGCACTCATGACAAAAAATGTAATGCTCCCGCCCGAGAAGCAGTTTAAATCAACGGCACGGTGGTTGGTGACCCGGATAAACATTTATGTTAAGAATTATAGTGAACTACATGTCTATAGTGTGCCGGTTTACTAATACTATATTTGTTTAATGTAGATCACATGTTAAAATCAACCGAGCCTTCTAAGGCAGACCATGACCAGAAAACTTCTTCGCCAGCCGACCGGACGATGATTTTGTTGACACCCCACCTGGTAAGCGGCGTAAATCACTAGCAAAAAGGTTGCCAACACATACAAGGCAGCAAATATGGTCGCAACCTTATAATCCATTCACGGGTGCAAGAATTAGTCCAAAGGTGTCGATTGATAATTTGATAAATCTAGCACATGGTCTGACTATGAAGCAGCGAGAAAAGGTGTACGGAATTGGGTTTGGCTCGATTTTCAGCTTTCAAGTAACAGGTGTCCCCACCGCATTGGCACATTGGTTGGTCCCAAATTATGACCCTAATGCATGTGTGTTGAATCTCGGTAACGACCGGCTTGTAAACATTACATCCGACCTTGTGTACCGTGTGTTCGGGCTGCCTCGTGGAGAAAATACGTTGGTTGAACAAAAAAGGCAAACAAAAGGAAAGATGCAGTTGTGCAAGAGTTCAGGAATCATTTTAAGGATATAAAAAGCAAGAGATTGTCACCATTGTAGTTAATGTTATACATCTTGGGTATAGACGATTATGGGCGGTTATTCATCCTGAGTTTCCTTGTTGTGTACTTCTCATTCTTAGGTGAAACTATGAGTAACAATTCAGTTAATGTTCGATATGTTCCATGTATAAGACCAGGTGTTGATATAAAAAGTTTTGACTGGTGTTCGTAGATGTTAACATGTCTCAACCGGACGAAAAAATCATGGCACGGTGATGATGATCATTTTAGAGGACCAATGGTGTTACTCATGGTAAGTTGATACTCACCAACACATAATCATATAAGTTCATACTATAACATGTATTATAATGTAATAAACATCTTGCCGTGCTTGTGTCAGATTGCATACGCAATTGAGAAGAAAAATACCTTCATCGCACAGGTCACCTCTCATTACATTAGTCAACGATGACGTGTTTGAAGAGCTTGCTTCGGAGATGGACAAGAAACACAAAGATCAACAAAAGAAACTAAAGGAAAAGATGTGGGAAAAAGCAAATCGGCTGATGAGGTTGAGTCGGTAGATAAAGGGGAAACAAGGAAGCGAGAGTCGGAAAAGAAAAGCAGCGGGCAAATATCACCAAGGAAAAAGGTAAAAAAGCACGTGTATGAAGCAACTGAGAAGTGGAAGATGATGACGTGCACATGGGTATATACAAACATTGTGAAGACTAGTTACTGTCACAAACTGACACCGAAACGTGTGCCCTACCTGTAGGTCCCGATGGAGAGTTCCGTGTGCCAATGATATCACAATACGAAGACACACCATCGCCACATCCGCGTTTGAAGGGGAATCCGATGTGGAAAATAAATAATGGTTTGAAATTGAATTGATACTATATGTTAGTTTATCTGACCTGTAATTAAACCGGATTTTGATACGGGATAAGTCCAATCTTTTGGATAATTTATTCAAAGAGTTTGAAGAATGCGTATGCAGGATCAACAACACAATTACAGAATCGTGTGTTATATACTCAGAGAGTGAGCTGTTAAAGAAAAAGGCATTAGAATGAAATGGAATAAAGTTGAAACATCTTAATGTTGTGGGTGAACGTGAAATTGTACATGTCGATGGAGACAAGGGTCATTCAAGCGTTAGAGCTGAAGGAGAAAAAATGGATGCAACCAATACGCATGATGGACTAACTCATGAAGGCGTTAATTGTGGACAAGGTACTGTAACCTTTACTAGGTGATAACATGTAATGCCTCGCTTTTCGCAGATTTCCTTATTTAGGAAGCGTGTCTTGTATTTCTATTTTTGGGAATTTGTAACCCTTGGAATCGTCTTTCGTTGTACCACAGTAAAAATCCAAGACTTTGATCGTAATAAAATTCATACTTAATACGTACTTGTCTTACATGCATTCAATTGTTTAATACATGTTTACATGCAAACTGATACTTGTTATACGTGCAAATACTCATACATACATACTCGATGCTCAAAATATACTTACATATATGTTATACGCTAAGAAAAAATACCAAAATATCAAGTGTTAGCTGGAAATGAAGGAAAAACCAAAGTACAGGGACTAAAAATGACAAAAATCAAACAAGTTTCTGACCCGAATCCTCTCGCGCCCCGCGACCGTCTCATCCGATGTCTCTCGCGGCCCGCCAGAGAGCTCAATCCGCAGAAAGTTGTAATCGGCTCATGGGTTGGACAGAAGTGTGTTTGTTAGTTGTGTTTCTTGCATTAAATTCCCACCTAACTCACCCTCAAACCTCAACTATAAAACCCACCTCATTCTTCACTCCCCGTGCACCTCACAAACACAAACAATGTCTCTCTCAAATCTCTCTAAACTCAGCTTCAATCAAGAAAGTTCAAGACTTTCAAGTGAGTTCTAACTCACCTCTACTTCACTTCTTTACTCCTTCTTTCTTCTTCACACTTGGAACACCTCTAGGAGTGTTTTCATAGGTTTTCCATGGAAAACCAATATGGAACATCACCATATTTGAGGTCACAAGTGTAAGAAACTTTTCGTTTTATAGGTTTTTAACCCACAAGTGTTGTATCCTTCTAAGCTTGTTCTTGTAACAAGACTTGAGTTGGTTGTGTATGATTACTTGACAGCCTTGGCTATCCAACCTTCAATCCACCCCCTCACTTGATGATTTTGAATACTATGCAATTTTCATTTTTTACTTTCAACTTACTCATGTCCATCCTTGTTGTCCTTGTGACAACTTGCGCATTGGTGAACATTACCAAAGAGGTTGAAGGAAGGTTATCCTCCTACCTCCATGCATGACTTTTGTGAATTTCCATGACAAACATGATAGAATAATTACTTATACTATATACTATATATATATATATACATATATACACTAACCGAACCCTTGATGTTAATCGAATGAGTTTAGGTCATGGTACTGAGTTACATCACCTATGTACTTAACTTCTCATTACGATTCTAATGGTATCTTAACCCATGAAAACACATCGACCCAAATGAGAATTTTAGTGTCAAAAACGAGTATTAAGTCTAGATGATTATTTTTCTCGTATACATACTTTGGTATATTAAATTCCTAATCCTCCATTATCATCCTAATATTTACATACCTAAGTTTTCCTCGTGTAGGATAACTCGGTGTTCCATTCTTCAAACTCTCCAAACCCTTCACAGAATTACCAAGTGGAAGCTTGTAAAACCGTGAATACACTTCACCCATTTTCCTTTTTACACAATTCAGGTTGTAACATGTTAATGTACAAAATACACAAATACAGACAACATACTTTATACACTCGATCCGTTATACATGCTTATTGTTATGCTTAGGTTCATGCTAGATTCATACATGCTTCTTGTCATTAACTTAGCTAGCCCGAACTTAACATATATAGCGCTATAGGAGTAGCACACCGCCCATCGGGGTATTGTTAAGCTTATTCTTATTCTTAAATAGGCTCGTTACTTTTGTGGCGAGGGACAGTTAATTCTTGTGGACACTTGTGTTTGACATTTAGTATTGCATGCTAGCTTACCTTATATATAATTGCCATGTGGGATTTGAGCAAACTCTTTTATATTTATGCTATGTAGACCAAAACTTGTGTACTAGCCAATGCTTTTGCGTGAACCATATTTATAACATGTTACAGGTTGATGATGATGCTTAAGACGAATCTAGTATGGACAACATAGAAACGCACAAGAAATACTAGATTTGGATATTTTGATTTATTGAACTCATAGTACTTGACTATTAATTGTTGTAATTTGAATTTCCTTGTAATATGATGACAATTTGTGATATGAAATGGAACCCGTTTTGAGTTAACTATTGTCGCAAATAGTGTTATGTGTAATGAGCAATCTATTCCGTCTTACTCCGATGATTCCACCATCGGTTGGGGTGTGACAGATTGGTATCAGAGCCATAACTATAGGGAATTAGGTAGAATTGCCATGTTCGACCTAATCTATAGTTTAAGTGACCAACTTCGACCATTCTTGATTCATGCTTAAAATGTTAATTCTTCCTACTTTGCTTCTTTCTATTCCTTTGTCTTAATATATACAACTGTCTTTCCTAAGACATTTACACAATATACACATTTGAAGACTTGAAGACACTCGTATTACAAACGAGACGACTTCACCAAAATAAGCGTGAAACCCACACTTTGGTGAACGACTCTCAATCCGCGTATTCAATTTTACACGAAATTACGCCATCAAGTTAGAAGTGATATTCATACCTTGATGAAAAATTTCCATTTCAAACCCTAGTGGATCCTTACCAACGAGTCGGAATTTGCTCCTCGTTTGGTAAGTACCAACCACACTTAGGGTACGATGTTGTCAAGTTAGGGTGAAACCCGCACCTTGTCAACTAGTCCCACTCCTCGATTTTTAATCTCGCCAAATTTTTGATTTTTCCATCAATTAAAGACGTGTAGTAACTGGATTGGTAAAATGCCATTAATCACTTCTCGACGAGAGCATTTTACCTATAGGCAAAAGCACGTTCCTCTAATCTGAAAGGATCTTCGATTCACTTTGGAATACTCAATGTTTCTCAACCCCGAAACACTCCAATGTTTTACTAAGCCTATCTTTTATGTTATCTCAAATTCTATGTGTTTTAATACTTGTTACCTCGTTCATTTCGAACCCGAAGCACAATTCGCTTACCTTTCGCAATCAAAACAATAACAATTCTCGCAAACCAACTAAATTTATACTCCTTACGCAATCATACGTGTTTATACTTTTGAATACTTTTTATGCTTATGTCATCTATGTGAACTCATACGCATTATGTGATACTTACATGCTCAAACGTGAATTTTATAATCACATTATGTCCAAGCCTCATCCTTTCCTCTATGTCGATCACCTAGATATCTTTTTTCAAAACTCAAGCAGGAGAAATGAGTCGAAGTCCAACTCCAATCGACTATTTTCGTAACAATCACTATATCAAAATTTATACTTAAACCTTTTATCATTGTTCCAATTTTTCTCATTTATGCATATACCTCGAACCTTATTATTTATCTAAAGGATTTCTCACCCTACAATTTATTTATGTAAATCACATATATGAAACCCCTAATGATACTTTAAACGTTTCTTTCACAATTTCAAAAACCTTATGAAATGCTACCTATCAACTTAGTCGGTCAAACGAACCTCTTGCCCGCGATTTTCATAAATCGTCGAAAACACACTCACTTTATACTACCATTCTAAAGACATTTTATTTCCAACAAGAAACCAACGAAAACTTTCTCTCACATACGTATTAATACTTTGCTAAAATACTTTTCAAAATTCAAGTTTTACATGAAAATTTTCAAAATACAACTTTCCTTGCACCAATATAAAAAATAAAAAAATAAAGCAAGCTCACTATTTTACAACCTTTTCAAAAATCGATAATACGCAAATCTAAATCTAAACACATGGGCAAGAAAATTTCATATGCAAATACAAATTTTAAAACAAAAGTAGCTTTTCTTTTTACAAACCACATCTTACATAAAAAATTAATACTTTTCTCAATATTCACCCGACATTCACAATTTTGGTCCTTCATTCCCAACAACCCCGACTTATTTTATTTCAACCAACTCAATGTTTTGACTCAAACAACCATACACATGAATATCGCCTTACCCGTTTCTATTTATGCAGTCAAGGTTACATGACAATATTACACATATCACCATTACACTTCGTATTTTACACACTCACAACTTCATGGTAGCTTATATATGCTAAATCCCATTTTATTCCACATATACTCTCGATATTGCATGCTAGTGTTATACGTATTTATCTTCAATCATACTCAAAATTTATACATTCGCACTACTTGGTAGTCATACTTGAAATCTATAAGTAGGCATAACCCGAGTGGTTTCGCCTACGTTCGACACACTCATACATACATACAATCATGCTTACATATTTAATTTTTATACGCTATCTTACACACCTTTTGCTTGTAATACTAAATGTAACCTGACCCATACATAACTAGTACAAATGATGCGGATCATGCACAAACCAAAATAATCACGGGTGCACACAGGATTACATTGGTAGGCGCATGAAAATCAAAGTAGAATCTACTGTATATCGCATCACTGAACGTAAAATGACACCGAATAGCGAAACGAACATAACATGGTGTGAACATGGTGGATACGCCACTGGTACTTCCTATATATAAGTGTCCCTACCATGTTACCAAACTTTCGTAAAACGTGCTGTTAGAAATTTGGTAATTTCCCGGACCTTGTTAAATACATTTGATTCATAACAAACTTTGGTGACCCAACTTCGAAATGTTTGGTACTCGATTATCCGTGACTAAACCTCATTCTCAAAAATCTTTAGCTCGTACAACTATCACTAGCATCTCTCAACGTTCCATGTTCGCATTTTATTTTTACCCCTCTCATACACCTACCAACTTGTTCATTCACTACCATACAACGATATTCCCAATTTTCCCTTAACATTTCATCTAAACTTTATTTACAACGAATCAGCCTAAAACATTCAATCCATTTTTATAAACGTCCCCACTGACTCAATCTTGTCAAAAATTTTGTTTTCTTTAAAACTATCTTCCACTCTTGGCGCAAACTTCAACTAGTCGGTCTATTACCGCCAAAACCTTTTACAAACCGTAAATATTTACCATCCTAGTTTCTCCCCAATAAACATTTTCTACCACAAATGAGTTTACTAATACGCCTTAGAACTGATAGAACTCTTCTTACAACTTACGGTGCGGGTCGCACATTTTAATCAAAATACGTCTTTATTCATATTAAAACTTTCCTCTTAGGTCGTACTCCTTTAAAATATTCCTTCCAATGAGTTGTACAGACTCAGTCAAGCTCACTTGTTTACACACACATACACGTTTTTACTTATTCTTATACACATTTACGATTGGTGTCTCAAAAACACCTTAGTCAAACAAATTACTTTCACGAACCTACCGTTCTCATCCTTCAAAATTTTGATATATATTTACACACTTATACATGAACTCCGCAAAAACTTTGAACTTCAAAATCTTGATTTTGGCCAAATGATTTCACCAAAATGACAACTTTTCCAAAGTCTTCCTCTTGGATAAATTTCGGGACGAAATTTTCTAAAGGAGGGGAGATTGTAACGCCTCGCTTTTCGCAGCTTTACTTACTTAGGAAGCGTGTCTTGTAATTTTTTTTTGGGAATTTGTAACCCTTGGAATCGTCTTTCATTGTACCATTGTAAAAAATCCGAGACTTTGATCGTAATAAAATTCATACTTAATACATGCTTGTCTTACATGCATTCAATCGTTTAATACATGTTTACATACAAACCGATACTTGTTATACGCACAAATACTCATACATACATACTCGATGCTTAAAATATACTTACATATATGTTATACACTAAACAACATACTAAAATATCAAGTGTTAGTTGGAAATGAAGGAAAAACAAAAGTTCAGGGACTAAAATTGACAAAAATCAAACAAGCTTCTAACCCGGATCCTCTCGCGCCCCGCAACCTTCTCATCCTCTATCTCTCGCAGCCCGCGAGAGGGCTCAATCCGCATAAAGTTGTAATCAGCTCATAGATTGGGCAAAAGTGTGTTTGTTGGTTGTGTTTCTTGCATTAAATTCCCACCTAACTCTCCCTCAAACCTCAACTATAAAACCCACCTCATTCTTCACTCACCTTGCACCTCACAAACACTAATCTCTCTCTCAAATCTCTCATAAACTCAGCTTCAATCCAGAAAGTTCAAGACTTTCAAGTGAGTTCTAACTCACCTCTACTTTACTTCTTTACTCTTTCTTTCTTCTTAACACTTGGGCACCTCTAGAGTGTTTTCATAGGTTTTCCATGGAAAACCAATATGGAACATCACCATATTTGAGTTCACAAGTGAAAGAAACTTTCCGTTTTATAGGGTTTTAACCCACAAGTGTTGTATCCTTCCAAGCTTGTTTTTTAACAAGACTTGAGTTTGTTATGTGTGATTACTTGACAGCCTTGGCTATCCAACCTTTAATCCACCCCCTCACTTGATGATTTTGAATATTATGCAACTTTCATTTTTTACTTTCAACTTACTCATGACCATCCTTGTTGTCCTTGTGACAACTTACGCATTGGTGAACATTACCAAAGAGGTTAAAGGAAGGTTATCCTCCTACCTCCATGCATGACTTCTGTGAACTTCCATGATAAACATGATAGAATAATTACTTATACTATAATATATATATATATATAGATATATACACTAACCGAACCCTTGATGTTAATCGAATGATTTTCCGTCATGGTACTAAGTTACATCACCTAAGTACTTAACTTCTCGTTACAATTCTAATGGGTATCTTAACCCATGAAAACACATCGACCCAAATGAGAATTTTAGTGTCAAAACCGAGTATTAAGTATAGATGATTATTTTCTTGTATACATACTTTGGTATATTTAAATTCCTAATCCTCCATTATCATCCGAATACTTACATACCTACGTTTTCCTCGTGTAGGATAACTCGGTGTTCCATTCTTCAAACTCTCCAAACCCTTCACAGAAATACCAAGTGGAAGCTTATAAACCGTGATACACTTGACCCATTTTCCTTTTTACACAATTTGGGTTGTAACATGTTAATGTACAAAATACACAAATACACACAACATACTCTATACACTCTATCCATTATACATGCTTATTGTTATGCTTAGGTTCATGCTAGATTTATACATGCTTCTTGTCATTAACTTAGCTAGCCCGAACTTAACATATATAGCGCTATAGGAGTAGACACCGCCCGTCGGGGTATTGTTAAGCTTATTCTTATTAGTCTCGTTACTTTTGTGGCGAGGGACACTTAATTCTTGTGGACACTTGTGTTTGACATTTAGTATTGCATGCTAGCTTACCTTATATACAATTGCCATGTGGGATTTCAGCAAACTCTTTTATACTTATGCTATGTGGACCAAAACTTGTGTACTCGCCAATGCTTTTGCGTTGAACCATATTTATAACATGTTACAGGTTGATGATGATGCTTAAGACGAATCTAGTAGGGACGACATAGAAACGCACAAGAAATACTAGATTTGGATATTTTGATTTATTGAACTCATAGTACTTGACTATTAATTGTTGTAATTTGAATTTCCTTGTAATATGTTGACAATTTGTGATATTAAATGAATCCCGTTTTGAGTTAACTATTGTCGCAAATAGTGTTATGTGTAATGAGCAATCTATTTCGTCTCACTCCGATGATTCCGCAATCGGTTGGGGTGTGACATAGCACTACTCCCAACAATAAAAGTGATGAAAGTCTGACCCAAAAAAATTCTCCCTTTTCACCAATGACATCGTCATTTGTGGCAGAGGTAGACACAACGATGGATGCTGGGCATAATGAAAAGACACCTGAAACACGGTTCAGTGTTTTAGAACTTCAAGCCTTGAACTTGACGAAGAGACTGGACAATGTTTTGTCTGATCAAGAACGTAGTGAAGGAAGCAAGCTGCGGTGCCAGCTAAAACACGAAGGCCGAAAAGGACCATCATTTTGCCAACTACGTTGCGGTCACCGTATGTCAAACGGGTAGTTTCATTAAAAGCCAGTCGAGCAAAGGCTGAAGACACAGTTGCACAGTGTATATTCTGTGGAGTACGTAACAAGTGGTACGTATCCGTCTAATATATAGTATTGTTTGTTAACATAATTTGGTTATAATTCATGAATCCACCTGTAATAAAGTTCACATTCGTTAGAAAATATGTTTCGGGTTATAGGGATGTCTTATTCAGCAATGATGGGCAGTCACGGTAATGAGGGGGGCTATTCGAGTCCATGATACCGGGTGTCACAGTACATGTGAATGTCATAAGTGCATGGGCTGTAGTCTTAAACTACGAGGAAAAGATGAGGAAAATGGGAACAACCCCAAAATTGTTCTGCAACGTGGAATGTTGGTATGGTATTTATTGATTATTATGTAGCCTTTAATAACACCATGACATCTAACAATGTTTTACAATCTTTTAATACGCAACTAGAGAAAGAGTTCGACTTGTCTGAGAAAGACCGGATAACAAAATTTGTTGGGAACATGAACTATGTGTTGGTTGGGATGGAACAAAAAACCTTTAAAGGTTCCCAGATGGTATACATACCTATCTTGAATGGGGATCACTACTATCTGCTCTTTTTCAACTTGTCAACGAGCCAAATATTGATTATCGACAACATAGAGGGGAATGCGGGGATAGAAGAAAGATACGACGGGATTGTCGAGAAGATGGTACGGTTAAATTAGATAGATAAATAACTATATGTATAGAGTGTAAAAAACTATAATATTTAACATTACCATATGTATTATTGCTGGGAAGTGCATTTTGTGGTTTCCTTAACTAGATACAGCCAGTAGTTGCTGCAAAACTACGGGTTACTAAACCTGTTAGACTGAAATTTCCCATGGCAGACACTATATAACGGCATCGACTGTGGTATTTTCCTGATGCGCCATATGGAGACTTACAATGGTAAGCTACAAGTTACTCCATATATTGAAAAAACATCTATAAGTACATATGAATGTATCTGGTTATGAAAAATCATGTCTTTTGGCTTGTATACAAACTAGTGTGAAAGAGTGGAAGTGTGGTTTCTCCGCTGAGAGAAACATCAAGGGAGAAGTCTCGGATAATCAAGCAAAGGAAATCGCCGACCTGCGTAAGAAGTATATCTCTAAAATGCTTCTTAGTGAGGTGAACACCGCACACGTAATGGTAGAGAAAGAAGGGAAGGATTTTGCATGTTTAGACGAGTATGACAGGGTGAAGCTTGAGGAAAATGCAGTCTGGAGGATTTGTCAAAGGTTGGATAGTAACTTGTAGGTTTGCGACAACATCTTCATCCTGTTAGAACAAACTGATTACGAAATTTTAACTTTTACCATGACTATGGATTTGGTTGCTCTTATCTTGGGGTCTAAACAATGGTCAAACATTTGAACACTTTTTTTGCTTTTAGTTTCCAAAATACACCTAATATGTTGATGTAGTTAACTGAGTGGACATCGTTTATTGGCAAGATACTGTGTAAATAACTTAGCAAGGAATCAAGCAACAGTTATGTTTCTAACATTATTATGTATAATTAAAAAAAAATGCATCATAAAACCGCATGTGCCATAACCCGTTACATAAAACACCAATAAACATACCATGGAAACCGGTTAATGGTGATGGGGTTACCCATCAAGATGGAGCATTAAGTGTTTCGATTATTATGAATTATATACTCTCGAAAATAAACAATATACATTGTTACAACACCATGATATACATAAATTTTGTCGTCACTCGGAGGTAATATAGCTTTACGTATTGTGCTTGTATTTTTGAAAAATAAAGATGTCAAACACAAATAAAAAAATCCTCATCAAGTGTATAAAGTTGACAAAAAAATTCCAAGTATGAGTGTTCAAAAAAAACAACTTTAAACAAAAACATAAGTCTATACGACTTCAAGAGCTTCCTAATCCTCCTCTCCTTCCTTCGCGTCTGCTTCCTCTTCGTCTGCTTCCTCATCAGATTCGTCCACTTCTTCCACCCCTGCTTTATCAGAACTAGTGTCTTCTTTTTTCCTTGTAGGGTGTTTGCAAGTACGCCTGTTATGACCGTACCTAAAACAGTTTTGACACCGACGTCTCTTTTTCCCCAATTGGCTTCTCGCAATTCCACGTTTAGACATCTTCCGTTTCGGCTTACCCATACCTTTGTATCTAGTTTCAACGGGAACACGAACAGTTACAGTAGATGGTTTTGTATTACCAGTTATTTCAGTAAACCTTTCCCTACGACTCTTATGAGGTGCATTGACCATGACCTTATCAGTGGTTTGGAAAAACTTAACTACATGATCCCTAAATGAGCACAACGCATCGAAATTGTAAGTCCCGGTTAATCCGGATCTGACATTGATATCACATGATCACCAAGGATGGGCGGAATCCAAACTTGATGATCTTCAAGAAAAACCGAAATGATGAAGAACAATAGCGAATTCACTTTAACACCTTGCACACGATTCTATTACTTGAACAAGCAAAATCGTCTGGTAAAAGATGAAGGTTCTCTCTAGAGAATACCTAATAGTCTACCCCAAAGCTTAACCCTAGAAATAACATAATATCCTATTTATACCTAGGGTTTGCCCATGCCCCTCATGGGCTTCCCTTGGGCTTGCCTGGCCCACATGGCCTATGGCATGCCCAAGTGACCTATTCAAGGTCCAAACCTGATACAAACTAACCCAGTTAAGCCCAGTTAGCTACCATAGACCATTGCGTATATTTGACGCTTAAGTCTCACACTTCTAGGACCTAACAATCTCCCCCTAGACTGATGCATCAAAACGTCTTCATAGTGCAAATTCAGCAACGTCTTCAACTGAATATGTGGTTGTCGCTGTGCTGTAAGTGTTGTGGAAGTCAATCTCATACTTTTAGGACCTCATACTTCAACGAACTCTCAACACCGGGTATTTTTCTTCAGTTGTTGTGGTTAGCTTCATATCAGGATCTTGATCAGCTTTGCTTGAAACATCTTTGTCAAAAAGAATGTGAGAGGAGGAACCTCAGCAGCTCTTTTCTTCTTCAATCTTTCTCTTTTCAAGCAAGCAAGTTCTCAGGTACTTCTTCAAATGTACTATCACTGTTAGACGATGACTTGAATCTGGTTCTTCTGACTCAGGTACACTTTTCTATAGTGATGCTTCATGCTTTGTCGACAACTAACAGCATCTCAATTTCAGCAACCCCTGTTTCTTGATCTAAATCAAGATCTGCACATTCTCAGAAATTTATAAGCAAAACATTCTTATGCAACAGGGAGAGTACCGCATGAACACTTGGTACATCCAAGTACTTGTACTCGGATCGAAATTCAAATTTCTTTCACCCTTTGATGATTAATCAAATCTCAAAGAACGGTTAATAATTTTTAATAAAACAAATAAAGCACTCTATTTTTTGATTTTTTAAATTTTCTATTTTTTTTATTTTATTTTTTTGTTAAATATAAGAATATAAACAGAAACACAAATAAACAAAGACACTAACTCAATAGTTACAACTATACAATTACAATGGGATCAAAATCGTTTTCAGTCAGACCAAGGAACACTTTTCAGTACAAACTTATTCAGACTGGTCTAAGTGATTGCCAATATGTTTGTCCACTCAAACTTTAACGCTCAACTTTCATTTTTCAACTTCGTGATATGCTTAAGATAGTATTATACTATAATACCCATGTGTCCCATACCATGAGCACAATGATTCATCGTAGCAGGTGAGTATATTGAGATCATCCTTTAATTTTACAACGTCATACTATTGGTGAACAGGTCAGTACTTCCGTACAGCAGAGTGACCAATAGTATCTGACGAGGGTTAGGTAAATACCTTATTTGGTACAGCAGAACTTATGAAGAAACTTATGTTCTCTTAGGTTTTGGCTTTTCCATTTTGGCTCTTTTACGAATATCCTGACTATGCCTAGGTCTGCATATAATCTGGATGCAACAGAAGGGCAGCCAAGATATTCCCGGATGACTCAACAGCTTAAAGACCCAAAACCTCATATGTTGGCTATCTATCAACATAGGATTTAAGACCATAAAATCATATGCCGATGGTATGTTACCAACAAGATACATAGTTCGTTATGTTTATATCACTTAGTATCTTTTAATCACTTTGAGCGTAAACCTACCGACATATCACATTAGATCCTAGTCTTTTCAGCTACAACACCTTACATGTGTCAGTCACGCCCTTTATCACGAATATTCATTTCATTTCCCATGACTTTTTATTTTTCTGTTTTTCAAATAATGTTTTTGTATTTTTCTAATTTTCTCCCCCTCAAACAATACATATATACATATATCGCCCTCTTCCCCCTAAGTTTTTGCATCATACTTTATGCACAAATTTACCTAATAAAGAAAACATATGCACAAAGTTTTAAACAAAAGGAAAAGGAAAATATTTTTGTTGTTTTTGCTTAACCGTTCCGTCATTAGATTAAAAACTAATTAATTTCAAAATTAAAGCACAAAATTCAAATTTGTACCTTTTCGCTGATCTTTTCTTGCCTCATCTCCTCCAAAGGAAACATCACAATCGTAAAAATTTGAACCTTTTTGCAATAGTGAGATGTTATCCTTCATGTCCCAGGAACAACCGCTACCAACATTCCAGAGATTGTCAACAGCTCCTTCTTGGTTCTTCCTGAAAAATAAGGAGATTAGTAAGACAGTGGGACCCAGGCCATCGTGGTCCTGGGTTTCCCTGAAGCATCAAAATAAGACACTTCTTTAAGACACAAGTCCCCTTTTGTTTCGAGGATTTGTGATGTAGCTGCTGATTTGGATTTGGGTTTAGGTTTCCAAATCTGTTTCATTTTAACAAATGCGGTAATTGTCTTTGATTGAGCTACTTTGGCTGTTTCAGGTTTAGGCATTTTAGAAACAGATTTTTATTTCTGAACAGCCTTGCGTTTGGTTTTGGCAACATTCCAATCCCCATCAGATGGTTTAACCTTGGAGTTCACATTTTCATTGCCTTAGGTGATGATACCTTCATCGGCTTGAAATGATTGTTATTCTTTGGTGTAACCTTCTGATTTTTAGCATGACACGGAACATGGGGACCATGTGTACAGTTTCAAGCAATGTGACCAGGAATGCCGCAATTGAAGCATGTTTGTCTTTTCACATGTAAAGCATTCTGATCAGCTTGATTTGCTCGTACAGGCCTTGAAGGATGAACTGAACCCTTCTGTGCTTGATATCCTTGCACGTTTCTTGCAGATGAAGATGAATTTGGATGTCTGTACTTGTCGTTTGCAAGGGCCTTCTTCTGTTGTGGAGATTTCTTTGGATTCTTCTTCTTTTGTTTAGACTGCAAGTCTTGTTCAGAAATCTCCCCAACCTTTCCAAAAGCTTTGCTAGCACAGTCAAAAGCATATTTTTCGCATTTGCCATTAAAGACCGGCTTAACCAAAGCATTTTTCACAACACTAGCCTTTTGAGGGCTATTGCTGCCTACTGATGATTTTGGAGAGCGTGATTGTTCTTGACGTTTGGACTTCTGCTTTCTTCGTTTCCGATTTGCTCGTTTTTGCTCTTTTAGCTTGCTCTGAACCTTTTCATCAGAAACAGAGGGTTCAGATTGTTCAGTTTGCGTAGTTGGAGCCTTGTTCACATCAGTTGTCTCTTCATCAGCTAACTGATTTGAAGAGTTAACAGCACCAGATGGTTCCCTTGCATCTGGCGTATAATCACTGGGTTTGCCTTACACCATATGCTGTGCTTATCAGTATCTTCGTCTGTTTCAGGCATTGTTGTGTAGTTGTGATTATACGGTGGGGCAACCTGATTGAATCCCAAACCTTTCCCTTTGTTCCCCTTATATGCCAGCTGCACATTGCACACGTCTTGAACAAGCTTGCTGGATGTATCAAACTTTTTTATATTAACTTCGTTTTGTTGATATTTTCCAGTAAGAAGTCCTAGCTCAACTCTTACCAAGTCGCGTTCCATGGTTTTTGAATCTAATCTGGTTTTGTAATCATGGACCCAACATTTCTGTTGATTTACGTCCAGGTGGAGCTGAGCTATGTTTTTCTTTTGAGCTTCAACCTTTTCTTTGAGTAACTTATTACTTTCTCGAAGGCTGATGCACTGAGCCATTGCATTGTTGTATTCATCGGTCATTTTGGAATTAAGAGCCCTGAGTTGAGCAACCCTATTCTTGTAAGGTGCAGTACATAAAAGATAGTTGATTGTCAATGGGCGAGCTTGATTTCTCAGCGTTAGTTTAGCTTGAGGTCGAGTTCGGGGTGCTGGGCTGCTAATTGCTGCTTGCTGTGGTTGAGGTTTCTGCTCAGCCACTTCTTCAGGATTAGACTTAGTTGATTTTGCATATCGATCTTGGAGATCTTGGTTTGATTATAAATGATCCCACAACCAAGAAACAAAGGAGTCTTTATCATCACCCAAGAAGCTATCCATCGCATTTCTTACTTCCTCTTTACACCTCCCACATTCAAGCAAACGCATCACATAGTTAACAACCAGATCAACATTGTAGTCTCCGGTAAACTCATTCAGCTTTTCCTTCACTTCATCCTGCAGGCTTGGGTTTTGATTTTGTGCTGGACTGAGAGCTATGTTCGAGTGCTGAGCCTGGGCTGCAACCATCTTCGGATAATCGAAACCGGATCGGTAAACACGATAAAAATGTCTGAAAACTGTTTTTACCAAAATGTACCGTTAGACTCGTCTCGACGATACAATTCCAATGATATATAATGTTCGATGGTAATTTTAGGAAAAAAAATTTTGCCCTAAAAATCACCCGAGTCTAACCGTGCAACCGGTTTGTTAAGATTGTATGTGGATCAAATTCTGTGCACAAAAACGTTTAACTTTGGTTACGTCAGCTGGTTAACTTTCCACCCTTAAGGATACAACTCAGAACAGTACCGAATTCGGAACAGTAACTCAGATTAACAATTCGAGATGAAATCCGGAAACAGTGATCGGAGATGGTAATTCGGAATAGTGATCCGAGATGCAATCAGAGATGAGAGAATCTGAAATAGAGAATCTAGTCCGGAATGAAACCTTGATCCGAAATGAAAGACCAAATCCGGAATGAAGACCAAATCCGGAATGAAGATCAAATCAAGAATGACGACCAAATCCGGAATGAAGATGAAATCCGGAACAGTAATCCGGAATGCTATCAGATGCACAGCAACAGTGAGAATCCGGAACAGTAATCCAGAATGGATGATCTTCTTCGTGTTCTTCGTGATCTTCAACGAATTCGAATCCGAAATTCAACAGATTAATCCGAAATCAATCCGAAATACAAAAGAATAATCCGAAATCGATCCGAAATGCAGCAGAATGATCCGAAATATGTCCGAAATGTAACCAGAAAATCCGAAATCCTTTAATATTGATACGAAATGCTTGGATCTTCTTCGTGTTCTTCAGTAGAAATTGAATAAAATCATTGTGATATCAGATCTGAGTCTGGAAAACAGGTTGAACAGGCTCTGATACCATTTGTAAGTCCCGGTTAATCCGGATCTGACACTGATATCATACGATCACCAAGGATGGGCAGAATCCAAACTTAATGATCTTCAAGAAAAACCAAAATGATGAAGAACAATAACGAATTCACTTTAACACCTTGCACACAATTCTATTACTTGAACAAGC
Source organism: Scalesia atractyloides (assembly GCA_947069175.1). NCBI lineage: Eukaryota > Viridiplantae > Streptophyta > Magnoliopsida > Asterales > Asteraceae > Scalesia > Scalesia atractyloides. The sequence continues at coordinate 26,538,038 of CAMTDV010000013.1, forward strand.
AAAATCATCTGGTACAAGATGAAGGTTCTCTCTAGAGAAAACCTAATAGTCTACCCCAAAGCTTAACCTTAGAAATGACATAATATCCTATTTATACCTAGGGTTTGCCCATGCCCCTCATGGGCTTCCCTTGGCCTTGCCTGGCCCACATGGCCTATGGCATGCCCAAGTGACCTATTCAAGGTCCAAACCTGATACAAACTAACCCTGTTAAGCCCAGTTAGCTACCATAGACCGTTGCGTATATTTGATGCTTCAGTCTCACACTTATAGCACCTAACAGAAATTGGTAACAAGCTTGTTAATAACCGACTCATTAGAGTATGTGATCTCACGTACAACACGGTTAACTTCATTGTAACGATCGTCGCTCTCGTTCATACCTAAAATAGCACCAAGAGTGTTATTGGGAACAGCCTCCCTAGTCCAACGTCTAAATATATAACGTTGTGGAAATTCCATGACGTCAAGCATCCTAAGCACACAAAAGATGTGTGAGCACAACAACCCAAACTGTTCGAATCTTTTGCATGTACAATATACAGTCATGTCGTCCTCCCGCACCACACCTGTGAGACACCATTAAAAATGAATTTTTTAAAGATACATAACACCATAATAATTCATATAACGGAAAATACTTTATTTTTTTATATATAACACCACATAACACCATGGGGGACAATACGCATGGAACAATGTAAATGAACTTAAATATTTAAGTCTTTATATATACCTCGAAGAAAGTGGTGTATGGTTGTTCCCAATCCTTCACAAAAACTTTAATGAAATCAGCGATCGTTTCCCACTTTCCGATAGCACATCTGTGTAGACCATTTTGTATCTCCAGTTGAACATCAAAAAATATAGTGCGTGTGTATATACTCGCTCGATCCTCCAATACAAAGTCTACTGCCCATATGTCAGTGTTCGTGTTTCTAGTGTCATGATCATTCTTCCTATGCTTGTGTCGTTGAGCTTCAATTGCAGCATCAAAATGCCCCAAAAATTCGACAAGGGCACACTCCAGGTTACAAAACTGTCCAAAAGATGGTTCTCACTCTCTGAGCTAGATGAGGTGCGCAATAAGCCCAAACATGTACTCCTCGCGATAGTACGCCGGTATCCAACTATCCCTAATCTGATAAATTTACTGTAGCCAATCATGCTCAACCAAGTTAAAATCATTCAGTATGGTAGCTCAATCGCTTCCAAACTGCTCAGGTAGGATTGAATCGGTCCACACAATGGCGCACAACCTCTTTTTGAAATATGTACCATTACAAATTGTAGAACCTAAAACACCATTGAACAACATATAAAACAATAAGGACAAGGACATATGTAAAAAAGTAAAAAAAATCTTAATACATCGAATAAGTAAACACCTTATCAGTAAGCTTGTCCATTATATGCCACATGTATAACCTGTGCCTGCTCTCGGGCCATGTATCTTCAATAGCCTTCTTCATGGCTGGGTCTTGGTCGGTGACTATCATCGAAGGGGCACGACCAAATGATTCACAAAACACCTTAAGCACCTAGCTATACGTTTCAGCCGTTTCGTTACCTATTATAGCGGCACCAAGAGTAACGTTACGATTGTGGTTGTTGATACCAGTAAATGGTACAAACATCACTTTGTACCTAACAACAAAGTAAATTAAAAACACCATAAAAAGTCATTGATAGATAATTAAAAAATTTGTAAAAATCCACAATCAGCAGATAATTAGTAAACAAACTTGTTACGCCAATATGTCGCATCAAATGAAACAACATCACCAAACACTGAAAAGTTCCTCTTGGCATCCTCGTCTGCCCAAAACAAAGCCCTTAAAATACCATCTTCAATGGTTGTATACCCCATTGAAAAATTTGGCATGTACTCTTTCTTTCTCAATAGACGTTTAATCATCATATCAGCATCAAACTCCGATATGTACCTGTTAGGATCTCGTTTAAATTTATAAAATCGGTTTTGGTTGCGCCAACCTTGTCGAACCCACCATAAAGTGTCCTCATGATATTAAATTCTTTGACAGGTCCAATATTCAACGCACTCAAAGCATTAACCGCTTGCTCTTGCATATAGTTCATACCTTGGTTAGCGGGAAGTAAATACCTATCATCGTCGGCAACAAAAGAGTGGTTATGATCCTCCTTGAAATAATATATCTCGTATAGTTTTGAAGCATTTAACTTAACACACAGACGTGCTTCACAGCTCGTCCTTATAGAAGGAACCCGTTGAATAGTTTTCCTTTTTGACCCATTATTTGAGGAGTCAACTTCTTTAGATGAGTCGATCACCTTAAAAGGTTTAGTTCCTTCCTTTGAACAAACAAAATATTTGGATTTAATGACATCATGTGGCTTGTATTGAGAAGACTTCCTGGCAGTAAAGCCTGCAGCCATTGCATACTTTTGATAAAAAAAAGGAATGCATTATTCAGTGTGTCAAACGTCATCTTATCCTTCGGCCTAAGCGACTCATCCAAAACAGGTAAAAAGTCCTCTTACCGATTTTGGAGACAGTCGTAGTTGCACAACCGGCTGGTAAGTTTTGAAAACCTATAAAAAATAGATTAAATAAAAACTTGATTAAATTCAATTTACAGATGTTGGAAAATTAAGACAAGGCAAAAATACAGAAAACACCATTCAAACTACCAGAGTAAAACGCTATACAAAATCATATACTATGAAAAACACCTACATAGCGTACACTAAATGTCACACCCTGACCCGCAGCGGATAAGGTAGTCGGGGCATGATTGAGTTTTCATCAAAGTTCATGACATTTACTATTGTAAAAGTTTCATATTTATTATTTCAAATTTAAATAATGCATTCTAATCAACACATAATTCATACAAATACAATAATGTTCCAAATAAAGCTTGCAAATAACAGTTTATTTCCTCTAAGGCCCATGTCCTATGTGATCCGCACTTCAAACATGTTCACCTGTATCATGTAGAGTTTTGGGTCAACATAAGTTGGCGAGTTAATCCATTTCATTGAGCAAAAGATATGTTGAGTATTTTATTAAAATATGCATTAACCAAATATGGGAACATAGTATATGTAATCTAAATCACAAACCATATCTTCAACTAATAGTGTACATGTGAGCACAATAAGCGATGTGTTGCGAGATCAAGGCTCAATCAAACGAGCCGATCTAGCATATTAGGCAACGCGACGCTCAACCCGTAAGTAACGGGGAACAAATGGGCATAATGTGAGAGAATGACTAAAATGAGAAATATAAACACAAAATCACAATAAACAACAATATCACATAGCACGTTAGATCACATAATGGTAATAGCACGAGATTTATAATAACAAGATAATAAAAGCTACACATGATACATCCCAAAAGCGTGAGTAAACGGGGAAGTTGTAAGATTCACTCACAGTGGGTGCGATTACGATTCTTACGAAGATTACGCACGATTGAGTGGTTGAGATACCAAACGACGAAATGGCTAACCTAAATATTCACATAATAATTTAGATAAAAATATATATTCCCTTGGGTTGAATTTAATATTTTTACTTCACTTATTATTTACATAATTTATTAGATAGTTTAGATAAATTTTTATTGTGTTTAATACTGTATTTTTATTCGGTTAAACTTATTTGCCACTAATATTATTTGGTTATATAAAAATAATATAATTTTTGGAAAAATAATTAAAAGTTTAGTTTAATTAAAAAAATATGTTTTTCCTGAATTAAAGCGGACTAAATCGCATAAACCAGTCGGATACGCAACGTGTGGGGACAGAACTCGTGACCTCTCGTTTGCGTGCACACAGCCCGGCCAACTGGGCTGCGTGTCCAACCCGGAGTATATAGGATTTTAATTACATTTATAAACTTACTGGATCAAACCATATTCTGATTAATTAAAAAGGTTTTGTATATTATAAGAGCAGTGCATATAACCGGTATCGAACCCGCGACCTTTGCTTCTTGTGTGCACACAGCCCGACCAATTGGGTTGTGTGTCTAACCCGTTGGATAAAGGATTTTTATTTCTTTTATACACTCACTTCTGAGCTTTATGAGTGGGTTTTATAAAAAGATTTCATTAATGCAGTGAATCGGAACATGAACACAGTTCGAACCCAGGACCTTGGACTTCATATGCACACAGTCCAACCAACTAGATTGTTTGTCTAACCCGGTTTAAACACTATTTTTAATTCTTTTAACAAGAACTCCAGTTCATCTTCTTCTTTAATTTGAACAGAAATATGAAATCGCGATTAGTTTGATTTGCTTAACAATTCGCTTATAAATTTCTACTGATTATAAAATGATGATAATAAAATAAAAATAGAATGGATGAAATGTATACCAAACAGAAGTTTCTTCGATTTTTCCGGCGAAGGCAGATTATTCCGGCATGGGTTCTGATGAACAGAGATTTGCAAGAAGATTTGGGAGTGTGTGTGCATTCTAATGGCTCCAGAACTTCCTATTTATAGATGAGAAGGGTCGCACGATTTAAGCTTCGGTTTCGGGACTTTCGATCAATTTCGGTTATGGCGGGTTGTTAGCAATCACAAATGAATGTGGTTGACTCGGTTTTTGCGTCTATGAACATGATTGAGAACATTTTCTGCATTTAATTTCATAGAAACGGCATATGTTGAAGATTTTCGGATTGTACGTAGCCGTTGCTGGGCGGCATGTTGAACCAATTAAAGGGAACGAATAAATGAATATTCAATTAGATTATTCCAGATGTGAAGTAGGTGCTGCAGTGGTGTGTGGTGTGCGTGTATATCTATGCGACCCGGATTCGAATCCTGCGATCAGCATATATATTTTAATTTTTATTTATTACCCTTTTAGAATTATTAATATATATTATTAATGTTTATTATTTTTATTATCTTTATTATTATCTATATCATTAATATACCAAATCGATTAAACGATTAACATAAATTCTAAACAAAAGATCATATACTTGATTACAAAATGGAGTCGGTTTTAGGACCCGTTTTACGACAGATGTTACAGTATCACCTACTTTTAGAAATTTCGTCCCGAAATTTAAGTAGTAGTAGGTTTGTCTTGGAAGAGATGAGGGTATTTTTCGCGCATTGAGTATTCATGTTCCCAAGTAAACTCGGATCCTCGTTTCGACTCCCAACGAACCCTGACTATCTGAATTCGACTTCGTCTTAAACGTTTCTCACTGAAGTCCATGATTTCTACAGGAAGCTCTACAAAATGCACCGACTCATCAATCTAAATATCTTCTAACGGTATATGAAGGTTTTCGTCGGCAAGGCTCTTTTTTTTAGCTAGAAACATGGAACGTTGGATGGATCTTGTTGAGTTCTTCAGGTAAGTCAAGCTTGTAGGCTATAGGACCAACTCTCTCGAGTATTTTAAATGGTCTAACATAGCGAGGTGCTAGCTTGCCTTTTTTTCCAAATCGAACAACTCCCTTTCATGGTGACACTTTCAAAAGTACTTGATCGCCAACACAAAACTCGAGCGGTTTGCGTCGTTTGTCTGCGTAACTCTTTTGACGACTCTGAGCTGCTAGAAGATTGTTGCGGATTTGAAGAATCTTATCGGTTGTTTCTTGGATTAATTCCGGTCCAGTGATATGTGCTTCACCGATTTTGTGCCAACATACAGGTGATCAGCACTTACGACCGTATATTGCTTCAAAAGGATCCAAACAGATGCTAGAGTGATAGCTGTTATTGTGATATTCACCTCAACAACTATATCGATGGCTAGATCCGACGAAGATGTAGATGCATGACCTTCAGTCGTTTCTTGATTTTGCACATTTGAAGTCACTTCAGAAATACCTGGAACAGGAGCAGAAGTAGCTTCATTTGTATCATGGAACTCATCATCTTCTGACGAAACATTATAATCAACAACATCTTCAAAATCCTCATTTTGAACAATATTATTGACCGACGTAGACACTTGTGGGTTAACAATAATTGGTCGTACTAAAGACGAATCAACTGCAGTATAACTTTCAAGTAACATTTGAGCCGTTGCAGACGCATCATCAAAAGTTGGCAGATTGAAGGAGTCAAACAGTCCATCGTAGTCAAACATCCAAGGAACACCCGGAGCTCTTACTGATTCAGTGTATCTTTGAACCTTAAATTCACCCTATTCCTCAATCTTTTTGGTTTTCAAATTCCACACTTTGAAATTTGGAGTGGCATATCCAAGAAAGAAACCTTCGATAGCCTTTGGACCAAATTTACCATGTGGATCAATCATAGTGCATGGAGCTCCAAAAGGTTCTAAGAAAGACACATTCGGTTTCCTTTTATGCAACAATTCAAAACATGTTTTATCATGCCTTTTCATCATAAGAACTCTATTCATTGTATAGCACGCAGTAGCCATAGCCTCCCCCCAAAACTGAACAGGAAGTTCTGAATCTACTAACATAGTTCTTGCAGTCTTGATAAGCGTTCTATTTTTCCTTTCAGCGACACCATTTTGTTGTGGAGTATAACGAGAACTGTATTCATGTAGAATGCCCTTAGAAGAACAGAACTCATCCATAACATGATTCTTGAATTCAGTGCCATTGTCGCTTCTGATTCTCCTTATCCTCAAATTGTATAAATTTTCAAGTAACGTGAGAAGATTCTTGAGGATTTCATGAACTTCACTCTTGTGTGCCATAACGTTTATCCATGAAAATCTTGAATAGTCATTAGTAACAACTAAACAATATGCATCACCAAAGATAGTCTTGTGTTTCATAGGTCCAAAAAGGTCCATATGAAGACGTTCTAGAGGCATATTAACAGTGTTAATTTTCTTCACAGGATGAGACTTCTTAGCTTGCTTTCCCTTTTGGCATGATACATAGACGTCTTGTAGATGAAAATTCTTGACTGGTACACCATTCACAAGATTATTTTTCACCAAATAGTTCATTTTTCTTGAGTGAATGTGTCCCATTCGTCTTTTCCAAAAGATTGACTCCTTTTCAGTGGCTTTTGAGACAAAACATGTAACTTGTGCAGACGTAGTAATAGCTTGGCTCATGTCAAGAATATACAAATCATTTATTCTTGGAGCTGACAATAGAATCCATTCTTTGGGAATCTTGAAACTAGTTTTTAGCGCATAACAACAGGCATTATCAAAATGAACCGTGAACTTCTTGTCGCAGATTTGAGAAACACTCAGAAGATTGTGATCAATTTGACGAACATAATTGATCTTGTCGAAACTAACAACACCATTGGAAATCATTCCTTCTCCAGTGATGTAACCGCCTTTATCTCTAGCAAAAGCAACATAGCCTCCCCTAATGCTTTTCACATCATAAAGGAGCCTTAAGTCGCCTGTCATGTGTCGGGATGCTCCACTGTCAACAATCCAATGACTATTCACAGTTCCTCCTAGAACACCCTGCACATTACATTACCTGATTAGTTTGAGATGGGGACCCAAGCCTAAGTGGTCTTGGGTCGACCCTTATCATTAAGAAATGTGATTTCTATTTCTTGATGATTAGGAAATTTTGTGCCTCCCCCTGAAACAGTACAGGTTTAGGTTTCCAAGATTGTTTACGTTTACCAGATTGACTATTATTTACAAGTTTAGACACTTCTGGTTTTAACGAACTTGATGAACTTGGTTTCTTCTTTACAACATCCGGTTTTATTGCCTTTTCAATTACTTTTTCTTGTTTACGTCTTTGTTTTTCTTCTAGTTCCTTAACAATACGTTTGTCTTGTTTAGGTGACACAGATCGATGTTGGCAATTCTTTTCAGGAGGGGCGTTTTCAACAAACTTTAGTTTTGTCGAGTTGTTACAATTTTGATTATGTGGCCAAACTCCCCACATTTAAATCATAATCTCCTTTCAACAAATTTAGGAGATGTCGTTTGATGACTCGATGCTGAACTTGTATGCCTAGAGGTACTTGGTCCATCTTCACACCCATTTGTGTGTTCAGTGTAATTGTTTTGACTGTCACGTTTTAAAATCTTGACTTGATTTACAAAATCAATATTTGACTTATTTTCAATAGTCACGATTTTATCATTACCATTTGAGGCTCAAAGTTAACATTCTTACCCTTTTTCTTGTTGCGAGCTCCTTTAGCTTCAACCTTTGGTTGTGACACCTTAGGTTTTTCAGCTCGCTTTTCTTGTTGTCTACTTTTAGAAGCGCTTAATGGTTGTGGTTTGATTGGATTTTTCTTTCCCAAGAATTTGGTTCTTGAATTTTCAAAAACTTGATCAATTGAAGTTGGATTGACTTTTTTGATCAGAAAATCCTTGTTTGAGTAAATTCTCTCATCACTAATCAAAGTATACAAAACATTATCGCTTTTAAATGTAGAAGCAATCGTCTTGACAGATTTGATAGGATCAATCTCTTGCTTTGTAACAGATTGCAGAATGGGAGTAGTAGAATCACATATGATATGATTCTCAATTTGAATTTCTACCCCTTTCTCTTTATCAAAAGATTGGTCCTGATCGGTCTCGTCTGACTCATCATCTGATAAATCATCCTCCTTTGTTATAGGTGGACTTTGATCAACAATAGATGATGAGTTCTCTATCTTTCTGGATTCATCTGAGGATTTTTCCAGTTTAAACCCTAACCCTGCTGCAAACTCTTCGGGATTAAGAGGTACAGATGGTTCAAAACGTGGCATTTCCTCCTCGTTAGGCAATTTGGTATAATTCTGTTTCAATGGTGGTGGACACGGTTTATACCCAATGCATTTCACATCTCCCTTAAGTTTTTGAACATCAATGATGTGATCAAGCACATATCGGGAGTTAGAATAACTCGCCAATTTTAGCTTATTTGCATCATGCTCGCATTTGGCAATGGCTAACTCCCTTTTTGTTTCTTCAAGGATGTTAATGTAGTTATTAATGCCAGTTTGCTTGTTCAAAACTGTTTTTGTTAACTCAGACACGCTTTTCTTAAGAGTCTCAATTACATATTTGAATTCTTTTTCATTTTGAGTTAAAGCCATGTTTGACTCTTTGCATTTTAACAGTTCAACTACTAAGCTTTGAGTGTGACTGTTAATTCTTCCAAATTTAGTTTTTAATTCAGCACACTCATTGCATATTCTTGGAGAATAGGATTTTACCTTACTTGTTGAACCTGCAACATTAGCCATAAAAAGCAGTATGATGAGAAAAAGATCCATCGTTGGAAATATTTTCTCCATTTCCTTCGATGCAACTTCTTCTTTCTTTATCAACCCAGACTTTTCAGCTTCTCTCCGCTTCTTTCAACAGCTCATCGACCTCAGTATCAATCTTTCCCCTTACATCTGAGTCTGATCCATAACCACCCACACTTGAGCTTTCCTCGTCAGAACTCCCATTATACCCAGAACTATCATCATCATCATCATCAGAAGAGTCAATATTGTGAACATGTTTGATATGATTGATTATCTTAGCATAACAAGCAGTTCCTCCTTGAATCTCATTTCCTAACTGAACTGACCAATCACATCCTTCATCTGCTTGAACTACTAATGCTCTGCTTGTGTTGTTTGAAGGCCCAGACTGGTTGGAGTTGTTTGGGTTGTTACAACTACTATACCCCGTTCATTGTTAACTTGAGTTGTGTTGGATGAGTGTGGTTGATTTCGGAAAGGGTTCTGATTTCCTTGCTTGCTAAGTCAAGTACATTCACGTTTGAAATGACCTTTCTCACCACAGTTGAAGCAAGTAACAACATCTTTATCAAAGTCGTACTTTGTGTCTTTCTTGCTTTCTAAACTTGTTCTTCCACTTCTACTCATGTAGTCTTTCTTTCTTCTAACCGCACTTGCAAATGCCTACTTAATATCCATCAACTCCATTTCATCCCTATCTATTCGCTGATAGTCCTCATTAGTCAAATTAATGTTTCCAATTTGACCAGTGACTAATCCACAGTATGCACTAACCATAGTGTTCAGAAGTTCCATGGGTTCTCGAGCAATATCTACACTGACCTTGGAAAGGTGTGAAGTATCAAGTCTGATGGCATTAGGATTTGAAGGTTGAAAGTTGTTACCATAGAAAGCTTGTTGAGAAGCTTGTTGTGGAACTTGAGGTGTAACAACTTGTGGTTGAGGAAGAAAGGCTTTTTGATCAAATGCTTGACCATAGGTTTGAGCACTTGAACCAGCTGTTTGATCTGTATGAACTGGTTGTGGCAGAAAAGGGTTAACATTTGATACAAATGTTGTTTGGAGTTTCGGTTGATGAGTTGTACTAACGCCTGTGTTAATACCTCCGAAATACATTTCAGGTTTTTGTGGAACAGGAACTCTTTTTTGCTTTTCGTATTTCTTCTTCATTTTTGTTCTCAAGCTTCTGAACGAACTCATTAATACTGATCATATCCAAAACACCTGTGTGCTTTAGCAAGTCAATAAATTGACTCCACTTAGGTGGTAAGGCATCAATAAAACGCATCACAATCTCTTGTGGAGATGCATGCACCTTGTATGAATACATTTCACTAAGCAGATGATAGAAACGGGTTGTCATGTCGCTTGGTGTTTCATTCTCCATGAACAGAAAACCTTCAAGCTCTTTCTTCAGAAGATCATGTTGTATCTTTCTAGTTGTAGCATTTCCTTCCCCTCTTGCTTCCAATGTATCCCACAAATTTCTTGGTTGTGGTACAATACACAAATTGATGATGAATATCCTTATGAAGTACTTGTGTAAGGATAGCAAAAGCCTTATTCTCTAAATCATAAGCCTTTTTATCATTTTCATCTAAGTTGGCTAAAGAGGTTGGATTTGATCCTGCTTCTTCGAGAGATTCCTTGTATGGTGTAGTAAAACATGTCCACACTCTGTATTTTGACCGAGAACATACGTATGAAAATGACTTTTCCATGAAGGATGATCGTTCATATGATTTAACTTTGGCGGATGGTTGTTACTTCCTGTTTCGCTCTCGCTAATGAGAAGAGTGTGAATGCTTTGATTTTGATTTGCCACGCACGCCCATTGATTAGCGGTAATCATGATCGTTTGCTGAGGCATTAATGATTTAACCCATGAGGTTCCGGAGCTAGATTGTGGTGAATCTTGGTTTGTACTTGAACTATACCCCCAATCCCAAGGATTTGTACCCATTTTGCTTGTTTGTTTATGAAAATCAGCTTAAAAATTCAAAATTCCAAGGATTAACTTGAAATAAAAGTCTTCTTGTTAAAGTTCACGATTTGAAAAACCACTAAGTATCAGTTCTCACAAAAAACTACCACGAATAACCTAACAAGCCACGAAAAACTTGGTTCTTCGTGTGAACCACTGGTTCTTCGTGTGAACCACTGGTTCTTCGCACGAACAACTGGTTTTTCGTGGGGTGGGTTATTCGCAAGGGGTCTTTCGCAGGTGGGATCTTTCACAAGGGTTGGTTGGTGAGAAGTTTCCTTTGTATCAGAATTTTCTTTCTGAGTTTTTTGAAAGTTGACAGCTGTTTAGACAGATTTGGTTAAAAAGACAAACATTCCAAAAACAGCTTTTCAGTCAGATCTTAAGATTAAGTCAAACACTCAAGGAATATTCCGGTGAGTTTTCCGATTAGTGCTTCAACGGAAAATATGTCTAACTAAACTTTGATAGAAAATTTCAAGAAAAACCATATCCTAACATGTCTCCATGTATTTTAACAAGGTTTTTATAGAAATTTTCTGAAAACAAGTTTTACCTAAGATTTAAACCACTTTTCTAGTAAAAACTTAAAGTTTCTTGTTTGAAGTTCAAGAACACTTCCAGGAAGCTTCACAATTTGCTCAAACACAACACTATGCTTGGTTTTAAATAAGGAAGAGAGCCAAAGCTTTAATACCACTTGTAGGTCCACTTGGAGGATCAAGAAAACCTACTTCCTTGTTGTTTAACACACACACAAGTGCGGATCCAAGTGTATATGCAAACCAAAGCAAAGTACAACAAACACAAAGTAACCAAAGATTCACTATCTTTTGATTAACTAAAGAGCTAGTACAAACACATACAAACAATGTTCATACAGACTCAAGGTATTCTATCTGTGCTCTCTTGCTCGAACTGTGAAGTGCATGTCTGTATATATAGGCCTAACACCCAATAACATCACAATGAATGTTACTGAGCCATGAAGAAGTACAATACCCATGAAGAATAGGTTCTTCGTGGACTATTCTCACGAACAACCAATTACTATAAAGAACTGTTCTTTGTGAAAGGTTACTCGTACAAACAAGCAATGGCTCGTACGAACAGGCAACTTGCTCGTACGAACAAGCAAAGGTTCTTGAATGGTCACTCGTACGAACAAGTAAATGACTCACACGAACAAGCAATGGCTCGTACGAACAAGCAACTTACTCGTACAAAGCACAATTCACTCGCACGAATAAGTGGTTCTTCAGAGAACCTTTCTAACAGACATATTGCACAGACAGCAAGATCAGAAACACAAAACTTAACAGTATGCACACATGCAACTGTTTTACAACACAGACAAACTAAATGTCGTACTAAATCATGATAAGGGGATATCTTAATTTGGTCGACACGACTAAAACGTTACAGACGCAACAAACAAAGACCATACAATTACTGACGTAACTAAGAACAAGCGACAGACACAAAAGTGTATTAACATAAAATAATAAACTAATAAGTTTAAATAGAATAATCTTGATTATAAATAGTATAATTTGTTTACTAAGATAATAAAATAAAGTAAAAAATGATTAAAATTAATAAAAAAATGCAAGGTTTCTTCATTATTGAAGTGTTTAGCACTATTAGTTAGAAAATAAATAATGAAAGGGAGATGTGAAAGAAAAAACATAAAAAGTTTTGTTATTGGGTTGAACTAAAATAAGCCCAAAAAGAGAACTAAAACCTAAATACGAATATATATAATTTATTTGCATACACTACAAAAATCATGAGGGCGAATAGTGTTAGGGAGTTGTCTGGCACCCTCTCATTGGTTGATTCTTTTTTGTATTAGCTTTCAAACATTCAGTTTCATTAATATATGTGTTTAGCCTATTTGTTTTTAAAAAAATTTCCTTTTTATTGGTTAACTTTGTTTATATGATTGTTTAGTCACATTGCTTTAACTTTGTTTGTGTACATGTTTAATCCTTTTACCTTTATTCTTTTAATTAATTGATTGTTGCTTTTTTATTTTACCTTTAAACCTTCAACTTCGCTAATATATATATGTTTAGCCCCTCTGTCTTAGAAAAAAAAACTTTCTTTTTATTGATTAACTTTGTTTATATGCATGTTTAGTCACTCTACTCTAACTTTGGTAATGTACATGTTTAGTCCCTCTACTTTTATTCCTTTTAGTATTTTATCTTTTAGCTTTTTCCCTTTGCTGCCATAATGAATCAACCCGGGCAAATAGTAACCATTAGCTATTGGTGGGCACCGCTACTACTCTTGTACTTTTAATAAACTTACTTTATAATTCCTAAACTTTTTTAAAACAAAAATTATTCGACACACGTCTTTTTATCTGTCTCGATATTTTTATTGAGATCATGTTATTAGTAGTATATACAAGTAACCGAAACACAGACCTGCACGTTATTAAACTGAGAAATATTCGGTGTACCACCTGTAACGCAGGCAAGGATAAACTAGTAGATACTAAAAGACAACAATACTTCCATCTTCTTCGTAGCCTTTTCACAACCACCGGATTCTAACTAAATCCGCTTCCGGGATGCAATTCTACGTTGGAAAAAACTAGATATACACTTTCTTCACTTTTCTCCCTAAACTTCAGCTACTATTTCGACACTCTGAAGGGTCAAACTCTAGAAAAACCCATCAGAGTTTGGATACCTCTCTTAAGATTTATGTATGTATACGTATGTGTAGAGAGAGGCTCGTCGAGGAGGGACCAGGGAGGACGGGATGAGGCTGGAGGGGCTGGTGTGGACGGCCCGTCGCCGTCACCCACACCGCATGGTCTTATATATAAATATAACCGTGTTTAACTCCTTATGATCTTTGAGGGGAGAATGGTGCTTAAACCCCTTACCTTAATTTCCTTCATTCTATTTGCGTCACGTTACTTAAATCATCCATTACCCTAAATTACCCTCTTTAGTACGCCTCTTAGACTTTCCCAACTTTTCCTTTTTTATTACAAATATAAATAACTAAAAACATAAATAATTAATACATTCTTAAAAAAAATTACAAATACATTCCTAAAGATAAAAATTAATACATTCCTAAAAAATAAAATTAAACATTCTAACACACAGTTTTAAACTAATACATTCCTGATAAAAATAATTAATCCCTATCACATAACAACGATTCGGGCGAAGAGAAGGAATGATCACAATCACGACTGTCTAACCTATGATCGGGATTTCGATGACACGGGTTTTTGGGTGTTGGGCAACACATTTGCTCATCCGATTTTCTATGTACTCCTCCCCCGGGCCAGTTTCATAGCCTCAATCCATGCTGGGATGTCTTGTGCCAAGTTCAGGTTTGTTGGTGAAGGGCTTGGCAGTGCAGGATGAGACGCCACACCAATTCTTATACTTGCAAGTTGAAGTTTACTCATTCAACAGTTAAATCGTCAGGATGTTGTGGTTGGTAGTAGGCGTTGGGTTTGTAAGTGGTGGGGTTGTAGGTCGTTGGTTTGCAAGATGTCTAGACTGTTGATGGTTGGACGGCGGCCAGTTTGAGGGTTTAGAGTTCATACGACAACGTGTTGAGCGTCGACAGTGTGAAGATTCCGCTAGTTCGGTTGAAACGAATAACCTACACCAATGTTATAGATATGGTGAGAAAATATTGAGTGTAGAGAAAAATTTGTAGTAAACTGGTAGAGATATTGAAATGAGTTAGAATGTGATGGTTTGGTTTAAATATAAATGGTAAAATGGTTGAAATATAGTTAATATATATGAAAAGTAATTTTTTTAATTTTCATGGTTACAAAGCTGTTTCAAAGGTGCTGTCACACCTCGTATTTTCAACCAAACACCGGTGGCTTGGGTGGGGAATATCGTGACTTAAGTTGATATCCTCATAGTCAATTAAATACAGCACAGTGGAAGTCATGGAGTTAAATTGCTATTACAAACCAAATGCTCAAAGTACGAAAAATAATATACAAACGGATTGTAATGGAAGATCCACAGGCGGATTGTAAAATGTACAAAAATGTATAACAGACTTGGGCAGATCTAAGGATTTGCAAGATCCTCTTATATCACTACCGAGCAGCTTCCAGCCTATTTTGTATTGTACCTGCATCTTAGTCTTTTGAAAATACGTCAGCTTTCGCTGGTAAATACACCAAACTGACTCATTTTGAAAACATTTTGAAAATGATTTTAAGTGCACATGGCACAGAACATCGTTTATAACTTGGGAAAGTCATCCTTGTAACCTTGTTAACAGATTCACATGTTTGTCCATACATATAGGGCCTAGTACAGAGACCGAGACATGATTAACGTACACACCACTTAAGAACTCACGAAGGAGTTATCCCCAACTAGTGGGTAAAAATAATTTTGCATGAGCATCTGTCAGGGGTATGCCTACAACCCGTGCTTTGTTCGTGGCCATTAACTAATGTAATGAGCCGAGGATATCCAGGACACGGTCGTTAACCCCCAATGTTTAAGTTATCAAACAAAACTGATTAAAACAGACGCGAATTTACTAGCCACAGTCCGGCATTCGATTGATCCCATTTCTGACCAAGCGGTAATAATTTGTCGTAACCCAAGCCCGTATAGGGAAAATAAGTCAAGAGTATTTACCTGAGCTAGTCTTGATTTTAAAATGCAAGATTTAATATCTCAGCCATATCCAAAATGAAATAAGTGCAAATAGCATTTACCGGAAGGCTCTAGTCTGGATTATGGCATAAGCTAACCAATTAAAATGCTAACGGTCTTAATTTAAGTCATAGACTTAGACCGACTAACCCACAGGATCAAAACGGTATAATACGCTAGGTTAAATGATGATAGGATAGAATATAGTTTAAACCCAACAAGTACTATGACTTGCATAATATGGGTAAACCATAAGCATTCTGAATTTTGAGACTAAAATGATAAGGTTAAACCCGTTTCGGTTAATTTTCGTAAACTAGTTACATATACTTAACCGTGCACATATAAGAGATATTGGGTAACCAGATAAGTCATGGACAAGTTCTATATGCCATAATAATTTAAACAAGTTATAATATCAGTAGGATATTAACTTACATGCCCATTAAGGTTTTAAAATGGACTATGCCTCATAAGGGCGTTTTGGTTTATATACCGTATAAAAATAACTTGAATATATATTAATGTTATAATCATAAGTATTCTGGAAAAATAATTAATTTATGATATAATGTCAGCAAAATATTGATTATATGTGTAATTTATCTTTTATGCACCGTAGGGGCATTTTGGTCATTTTACACATAGTTTTATAATTTATTTGGGATTCTAAGTTTACATCATGTACCTACCGTAAAAATATTTTAAATAAGTTTTAAAATCAGTAGATAAAAAATCTTGTTTGATTAATATGTTTTAAACCATACTATGCGCCGAAACAGCGTTTATGTTGTAACATGACGTTTTGTGCGAAGTTTAGTCTAAACTGATGTTAAAATCAAGTTTAATTGTTTTATATATGTTATTTAATACAATATATCTATAGGTAAAAGATTTGATATGAAAAGGTATGATTAAAACCATTTTATGAGCCACAAGGGCTTTATCATCATTTATCGACATAACATAAGAACTTGTACGTAAACTCAGTATACAATTTGACTTAAAATCTTAAATAATCTTATTTATGATATTACATCAGTAGGTAGTTCATTTTCAAGTTTGTTATCGTTTAAAACCTTATTTTATGTAAAAAGGGCATTTTAGTCAAAATTGGCATAATAACAGAACTTGTGCATAAACTCAGATTCTGATTATGATCATGTAATATAACCTCCGGGGGTTATGCTGCATTATCTTATGATCATAATGCAACCTTTGATCAGTAGCTAACTAATCTAAATCGGGTCGGAGTCGAAAGTCAAAGCAGAAGTCAAACTTTGCGACTTTCGGTTGCGAACCGACCCTAGAACTGAAATTGACGAGTCGAACATGTTCTTACATGTTCTAATAATTATTACCAACTTCTTTAAGTGTCAAAACATGTTTCATAACATATATAAGCTCAGATTATAATATTATCGAAAACTGGCATGTTTGACTTTTTAATATTAAAACTTTGACCCGTCAATTGGTCTAGCAAACGTGATCTTTGTGAGGTGCCCTTTATAGGGATTAACACCTACCTTATTACGATCACTTAGCCATGTTCGTTACTAACAATGGCTGGACCATAATGGCCTTAATCGAAAGTCAAGGCGTTTTCCGTAAAACGCTTGACTTTTTGAAACACCCATAATTTTTTTATATATTTTTTTACTGCTTACATTAAATATTCCATAATAATTAATTTTTTAAAAGTGTTTATAAACATTTTACGTCTTATGGTATTGTCAATACATAACTAGGCGAAACAAAAATGGAAGCTTGAAATTCAGACGTGTTCGGTGCTTTGGCATGGCTTGATCTTCATCCAAACTTTACTTGTGATATCTTTAAATCTGAAAATTTAATAACTTATTAATGATATGATTAAATGAAGAGGATATATCATAACAATTTAAACAAATAATAAAAAGTTTAAATTCCAAATTTACTGAGTGGCGTCGGCGACGGCATTATGCCGCATCGGCGACGGCATTATGCCGCATCGGCGACGCCACGTAAAAACTTGCGTAAGGTCAAGACTGCCGTAGACAGTAGCTTAAGGCGTCGGGTAATATGCATTATGTCGGTGACGGCCATACATG
Organism: Scalesia atractyloides; assembly: GCA_947069175.1. Taxonomy (NCBI): domain Eukaryota; kingdom Viridiplantae; phylum Streptophyta; class Magnoliopsida; order Asterales; family Asteraceae; genus Scalesia; species Scalesia atractyloides. Next base: position 26,555,979 of record CAMTDV010000013.1, read on the forward strand.
GCGTCGCCGACGGCACCTACTGTAGAACTTTTGCTGTTGTTTCGTTTATTCGCCTGTTCGACCCATTTCGTGTACCGTACATCGTCATATGACTTAATACTTACAGAAAATTGTCCGCAAAGTAATATTCTTTGCTTACATTGCTGTAGTGCCGTTATCACGAATGTTTACACCACTTAAATTTTATATATATTATTATTTATTTTTTTATATTTCGTAAGTTGACCCATTAACCAAATTTTGGCCAACGAACTTACTAACCCTATCTTTTTCATACAGAATTACTAAGATATTGTATCCTCACATTCCATAATAAGAACTTATAGTTTGCTCATTCATTACTCAGTTTTTACGTATATATTTTCTTTCCTTCCGATTTTACCCTTCAACCGTAATTAACCAAAGTAAGGTTGAAATATTCTTTCCGGTATTCTTTTAAACTCCAATTGGATATTTTAGTTGTTTTAGCGATATCTATCGCTTTAATTCAACTAAATCTTCATTTATTGCGTTATTTTAACCCGTTTGATCTCATTAGTGAAGTGTATCACCTTCTTTGACCAAACCTTTATTTAATACACTATTTTTACCTGATTGGTTACTTTATCGAAATCCATCGCTTTATTCGACCAAACCTTGTCTATTCCACTATTTTGACTCGTTTGGTTACTTTAGTGAAACCATCGCTTTATTCAACCAAACCTTGTCTATTCCACTATTTTGACCCGTTTGGTTACTTTAGCGAAATCCATCGCTTTATTCAACCAAACCTTTGTCTATTCTTTATTTTGACCTGTTTGATTACTTAACGAAATCCATCGTTATATTCAACCAAACCTTTATCTATTTCCTCTAATTCATTATTTTGCTATCACCTATTCGTTTCATTCGTGTGAAGTCCATCACTTGTGAATGAGCCGAATTTATCTACGTTCGTCTCATTATTCACATATATCACTACAAGAATCATAAATAAGATCTTACGGAACAATAAGCCACGTACCTTAAAGCTTTCCTTTTAAGCACGTATTCGGCTCGGTTTGACCTTCCTTAGCTCCACTCGAGTTGCCTAAATAGTGCAACCCAATTATTATTAGGAACTCGTAATTCAAGTCTATGGCATGTAAACTTGCCATAGATCAATCACAAGTTCTCTTTATATAATTCTATACATTATCAATATCAAATCTTTCATTAAAGCATTTTGTCAAACATCTTATGGGCAGGAATGTAAAACTTTTCCTTTTTCACAAATTTAAAAACTTCATAAACCCAATCCCATACCATCATAAAATTTAATCTCTAGTGCAACATATTTATTAAGAGCTTCATGTCAAGCTAATGCAAATAACAATTTAGCTTCTTTCATGTTAAACATCAAAACCCACTTACTCCTTCAATCATATATATACCCAACACATGAATTATGCTAGAATCTTCCCTAGTTTAGCAAGCATTGTGAGTTTAAACACATATTTGTCATGAATTCTTCCGTAAGATCTATAATCCATTCCAGAATTTAGATTCATGGTTCTTCTCTATCAATCATACTTTTTCAAACTAAGAAATTTAACATACCTTATGATCCCCTTGACTAGGTGATCACTAATTTCGATTCATGCATGAACTTAGACTCAACTCTCTCTTCAATTTGGTCAATTTAGGGTTTCTTGGTGTTCTTCTTTTCTGGGTCGCATACACACACATAGCATACACACACATACACAGACAATGTGTTGTGTTTTATTATTATTATTATTATTATTTATTATTATTATTATTATTATTATTATTATTATTATTATTATTATTATTATTTTGTTCTTTTAATATTTCAAGTTTCATCCACTTGGCTTATTTAGTCCCTCATGTTTAGTTCATTCTAAAGGTACCAATTTTATTGTTTCCTTTTATTACTTAACAACTTAACATTAACTAGGTTAATGTTTTCTAGTTATTTATATGATTTAATATTTTGTGGTGTTACACTTTTGGCTATAAAAGCCTATAAACAAAAATGCAAGAGAAAGGAACACTTACAAGTGATTCCTATGATGAAATAGAACTAAGTTGGATGCTCCTTTCAGTTAGAAACTTCCAGAGGAGGGAGATAGAGTGATAAATGAGAAAGGTGCAAGTTCAAGTGGTGAACTAATGCACCTATTTATAGTTGGGGAGCTTGGAGGAGGTGATGCCGGGTGTTAGGGAGTGTTAGAGGGAGCTTACAAGTGTCCTATAATGTGGCATAACAGTTTGGAAGTCCCTAGTTTCAAATCAAATGGTTTTTGGCAATATGTGTGGAGGCCAAGCAAATTTTCTACAGACACAGTCCTCTCGCGCCCCGCGAGAGACAGACCCATGTCTCTTGCGGCCCGAGCGCCTCCTGGGAACTTTCAAAACTTGCCACATTTAGCCCCTCAACTTATAAAATCTCGAAAACACCTTTATAAGCATAATTAGCACTTCATAGCCAACATTTGACGTACCTGGGATGTAAGCAAATAATTATTTCCTTGAGATGGTATGGATACACATATCTAGCAATGTGTTGCCAACAATGCCTATAAGAGCATTGATTTTCAAAAGCAGGTTCATGAGTATATCATCCATGGACTACATTATGGTGCGGTGACAACACCTAACAACCTACTCTTAATACCGCATGTTCATACGTCTAAAAGAACAAATTCGAGCAAGTGGTTGATTTAATGACCCTACTATGACAAAAACACGAGCGGGAACACAATCCATATACAAACATGTGTAGAACATACTGAAAGATCAACGAATGGGTGAGGAGGCACTAGAAAGTAACACACATCCTTAAAGATTTTTATTTATTATGTAATATGGATGGATAGGAAATACATTGATATAGAAATACTATTGTAATATGTCTTTATATAAAAACATGTTATATTTTTTACACAAAATAAACATGGTTCTTTCTAACAAAGATATTTTGAACGAGAAAGATAGTAATGTCGGGCACGGGAAATAGTTATAAAGATGTTACCTTTTAAACAGCAAAGACCTGGTACACTCGAGACCATCCTGACGAATGATCACCTTCCGTCCGAAGGATAGAACGTGATGGCTCAGCCCACCCGCTCGAAGAAAACCCATGACTAGGAAACATCCACCTGACTCAACCCCAAGCAAATTGCTCCAAACAAAACCCCAACTTACAACCTACCGTAAGAAAAGTCATGGGACTATTGAAGAACCAAATCACCTTTAGGGGCTATGCATGTTTAAATATATTTGAACTATCTAGATAAACTATTATATAATTTAGATGTTTGATTTGGATATAGAGCTATTTAGTATGCATCGAAAACACTCTAAACTCGTTTCAAGTTCGAATTTCTTTTTTGGATTCGGTTTTGAATTTTCGAGTAGAAATTTGAATTTTTGATACGCAAATTCGATTTTTCATACAATTTATACTTTTTAATTTATGTATATATAATTATAATTACTTATACACGCTAATTGGGCTTCTAATTAAAAATGTGGACACATTTAAATCAAAGGAAAGCATGTTTATCTTATTTCTAACTAAAAAGTGGAGACCCATTTAAATCAAGGGAAAGCATGTTTATCTTATAAAGATTATAAACTATAGCAAGGGATATGTGTTTAGCAAGGTAGGGTTTGTTATTCAGAAGGGGTATCAGCGTACCTTGTTGCCCGTCTACCTGCTATTAGTCTGTAATTGTCTTTGTTTACATTATTGCATTAAAGTTTATTACAGCGCACACATGTCAAACTCGTATGGTTGCAAATTAACGTTACAATCAGCTATGTACATGTTGACGCTTTTGGTTCACCAAAACAAACTCAACATAACTTATAATAAATATTTTGGAAAACTAAATCGGTTATTAAAATATCACTAGATCTAATGGTTTATTAGTTGGGCCCATGCCCTGTTAAGTTAGAGCGAGCCAGTTCAAGTCTGTATAAATCAGGTTAGACTTGATTCGTTTACACTCTTAGAATAAATAAAGATAACGCTAATATTTTACCATATAAGTTAAGTCACTTTCATTTGTGTATATGATAGGTAAGTACCAAGTTTAAATCCTATAAGACATAAAATATTGTTGCACAAAACACATTAAAGTACTTAAAAACAACAGCCGTCAAATCGGGTCATTGTTTTAACCGTCGCCTGTTAGAAGCCAACTAGCTCAACCAATGTCTGTGCCAACCGAAACCACTAGAGATCCAGTTCCTAGATCCAACCAACCGATCTCATCCTGATTTAACAATATTACTCAATTATATAACACACTAAACCTCATTTTCGATTTTAAATCTTTTATTAAAATAAGATATATTAGAAATATATGCATGACAATTCATTTCATCATATTAACACTTTGATTAAAATAAGATATTTAAGAGATATATGCATGACAATTCATTTCATCATATTAACACAAATCACGACCCAAATATACAAAAGTGATTCCAAATCCTCGCTTTGCGTATCACACCCAAGCACAAAGTTATTATAGCATCGTATAAATAGGCCTTTAATTTTTAAGTGTGCTAAAATATATCAGGAGTCAACATTTAAAAATATCGAGGGACAGTTCGTAATATACGTTACATAACAAAAATCAAAATTGTGGAATCGTTGACTCTGCAGATTGTATAAATTGGTCTTTAAATTATTAAGTATGCTAGTAATATATCGGAAGTCAACGTTTAAAATATTGAGGAATAGTTCGTAATATACTTTTCATAACAAAAATCAAAATTGTGGGGTCGTTAACTCCTCATAGTATATAAGATATGTAGTGGAACACTTTAATGATTAAGCCTCTAGATATGGAGGCTTACTTTTGTTTTCTTTAAATTGTTCTCTATTATAGAGAGTGAAATGTAGTTGTGTTTTGAATGATTTCTTTAAATTATTCTATATAATCTAGAGAAAAAGAGCATATAGAGGGTGGGATGTAAAAGCATTCACATTGAATCCTTTATCTCTATCTATATAATTCAACTAAAAATATTTTTTTTATTTTATTTTTTTTAACTTTTCACGTCCAACTCTTTATCTTTATCTCTACCATACTCACAAACACTTATTTTATTACTTTTTTTTATCTTTCCTATACACTCACAGTAAAAATATAAAGGTTGATATGAGCTAAATATAAAGATTATACTTTGCATTCTATGCATTTTCTTTATTATAGAGATTTAATGTAGTACTGTTTTTATTATTATTTTTTTCTATTTTTACTCCATATTGTATAGCATGTATAAATGCAGAGGTTCAATGCTAATGTTATGAATGCTCTAAAGAATCAAAAGTTAAGTGAAACACTTTATATATAATAACGTAAGTTAATTGATGTTAATTGTTAAATGTGTTTAACTTTTATGTAATTTCTATAATATATTTTAAATATACTAAACTCTGTGTGAAATTTTATAACGATATAAACTAACAAATTACAAAAACTTATATTTGGTATATAACATCTAAGCATGTTTGATTGTTTTCTTTATAAAAAAATATAAAACTATAACAATAAGATTATCTAATTTTAAAACAACCTTATAAACTGAATCCTAAGCAAAACTATATTTAACAAGGGATTCTGTCGAATTTGCACACTTTGTTTAATATACTTGTCGGTTGTCACTTATTTAGTGCCCTTTTATGGTATAGTGAGGTAGTTCAACCAATTGCGCACACTTGGCACACTCGTATATGGGTTGCAAGTAATTAAGTGTAATGCTTTTAGCCATTCAAAATCTATTTTTACATTAAACTAGTTTAAGAGTTTAAGTACCCGTATGTTATATGGATAACTCATAATAAATTATATTATTTAACAATGTTAACATAAACTTTTAAATAAAAGAGACGTTCCATTACTAACGTAAATATTAAATTACAATGGATTGAAAGAAATCAATACGAAAAAATATGTCACAAGTCGTTAAAAGATCTTTTATACTCCATATTTGTTGTTTTATTCGTAGGTTTGTCGTCTTTGTCTAGTATTAGTAATTTAACTTCATGATTTTTGTCAGGATTTCATGATTAACCTATCAACCTTTGCATGTTGATGTTTTTTTTTTTGTTTCCTTTAATAATTAAGAGAAACACAGACATAGGGAAGTATGGATGGTTTAAACTTTGAAAAAAAATATACTAGTTTACAACTACAGATTATGATGGTTTTCTTTTGTTGTTTTATCTAAAACTTTGCCAGCTTATGTGATTAGAATCAAGTAATCAACATTTAAAAGTTAGAATTAAGGTTTGATTGTTTGAAAATTAATTATATAAACGTTAGTTTGATTTACATTTTTTACATAACCTAATCTAACCCGTTATGAACCTAATTTTTTTATATATATAGAGGCTTAAAATCCTTAAAAGTTTTCCGTATCTCCAGAAATAATTCCTGTACCTACTAGTGAATACATATAACATGCTTTTAGTTCTTTACACCTTACTTTTTTTATTATTTTATTATTTATTATTATTATTATTATTATATATTATTATATATTATTATTATTTTCTAAAATCCTTGAATAATATAAAGGCATAAAAGAGAAACATGTATATAACAGTTCACTCCATCATATTAACACAAACCAGGCCCCAAACATACAAAAGTAACTGTCAAACCCTGCCTTTGCGTATCACACAACCAAACACAAAAGCAGATTATTATAGCATCATGCATAACATACACGATGATGCAACTTTATATCTATATATATTTTATCTTCATCATGGAATGATCACTAGTGACCACCCGGCAACTTCTCCTTTATCTTCTCCATCAGTCCTTTCTTCTCATGTTCTTCACCTGCACCTTCATGTCCATAGCCACCACCACCGCCTACGGTGCCAGAAGTATTGTATTGATCATGCCCGGTGGCTGAGGTATTGTGCTCGTGGCCGCTGTGATCACCGCCAGGCAGCTTCTCCTTGATCTTCTCCACCACACCTTTCTTCTTCCTTCTTCCTCCCATTCCATCATCCTCCGACTGCACAATTAATCACAACAGCCATTAAGTACTTCAGATATAGCTTGACTGTATAAAAATATAAGCTGAAGCTTGAGCTCCACGTTTAAGGGCTTCAATATTCGATTCTTACTTTCCGATCATAACTCTCTAAGCTCTCGATCTCTTGAATTTGTTATTGAAATTGCATGATTTTATGCTTTTTAATAATTATATAAAAATATGTGTCATTATGTTTTCACATGTTGAGATTCTGGTCAATAGAATATTTTGTTTTACGAAGATAGCCTCGATTTTAGAATCCCCTATCAGCTCTAAAAGTTGAGCCGACAAGGGCCGGAGTTTAAGATGGGTTGTTATCAAAATTTGTTGGAGTTTTATATATAAAATACGCTCTTGTTTCACGAGTTGGATCAACCCTTTGTATCCTATATAGAACAAAATCTTATGATGCTATGATGACCTAGCCGAAAAGATTGGTTTCACTAGTGACACAAAGTTATCCACTATAATCAGTGGTGGGTCTAGAGGGTTTCTGGGTTTTCAAAAACCCTCTTAGTTTGAACAAAAAAATGGAAAAATTCGGTGTAAATCTTGTATGATTTCAAAAAAAAATAGTAAAAATTATTGAGAATCTAGCAAAAGTAACCCTGAAAAAATTTTCAGGATCCGCTACTAACTATAATAACCTGTAAATTAAAAATTAATAATACCATTAACTTTCTTTACTTACAGAGCTAGAACTACCACTGCCGGTCCGGTGGAGGATACCCCCACCGGCACCACCATGCTTCCCTTCCTCATAGCCATGAGCACCTCCCATCCCCATCCCCATCCCCATCCCCATGCCGGTTCCGGTACCACCGATGTTCTGACCTGTGGCAGTGGAGTGGACGTTGGCTCCCATACCTCCAACCTGATCATAGCCGGTGGTGTTGTAATTGTGGCCATGCTCACCGGTGTGGTGGCCCTCCTCCTTCCTGTACTGTTCTCCGTATTGCGCCATTTTTTTCTTTAGTTTTGAAATACAAGTGATGATTTAAAGTGTGTAACGATGTTATTAACTGCTGCAGTTGATGATGAGAAATGAGATGGGGTTGAAGGGGTTTTATAGTGAGGGGATGGGGTGTTAACGGAATTAACGGAATGATGTACGTGGAGGATTAAAAATGCATGGCATTGAGACAACCGTACACGTGCGAGATCGTATCATATCACGTGCCACGTTAGCTTTCGAAGGATCTTATAAAATCTACACAAGTAGGTCGACATGTGTAAAGATATGTCGGCCGAGATTGTGGAGTTGGTTTCTCGATAAGGTTTTGGATTTTTGTGGCTTTATGGATTAAATAATCTTTGAGAATTTCTTTACTAAACACTGTAGTCATCTTAGAATTGTATGGTTCGGAGGCAATAAAAAAGGGTTTATGGGGTGACACGTGGACAATACATTAACATTAGTTAGAAAAGTAATGTGATGTACAAACAAGAGGGGTGAGATGGGGCGTGGAAGCATGGTGTTTTTGTAAAAAAAAATAACAATAAATATCAATAAATTAAAACACACTCAAAATCCACCCACCAATCAAGAGTTTTCACCTCACAATCCAAATGCCCCCCACGCTGATGAAAAACTTTCCGCCCTCACCACCAGGCTATGTTCATACCACCACAAGGGGTGGTATTCCCAGCGTGAAAGGGCCACCATACGCACACAGTATGGTCTAAGAGCTAGTGAGAATGTGAGATTCCTTTGTAAGATGCAACGGTTGGAAATTTAATTTATTATGTCACGTGTTATCAGTAATCATTATAGTTTATGAAAGCTAAAAACACTTTTTTATATGAATATAGTTCTATTTTCTAGCAAAAAGAAAATTAAACTCGTCTGTATATTCAATTTTATGGAAGTTAACAAACACAATTTATCAAAGAATAATTAAATCACATGAAAAGTAAATGATTTAAAACCATATATATATATATATGTATGTATATATATATATCAATTATGTATAACCTTAAAAACTATGGTCGGTGTATATACTGAAATTACAATTTTGTCCTTCTATCAGAAATTACAGTTTTTCCCTTTGTTACAGTTTTATTTTCCTTTTACACTTGTACTTTGTAGTGTGAAAGGAAGCAGCACATGGATGAGCCAACCTCGGCGGCACGATTAGAGTTCTGTCGTGAACCCTTACAGCAGCGACCGCGACGACTGTTCTACAAGGTTAATATGATTGGGGACAATCTGGTGACCGATGGAACTCAGATCCATACTTTGTTGAATAAAACTGGTCCGATGAGAACTTTGGCAGCAATCAGTGGCGGATCCAGAAACTTTTTTTAGTGGGTTCGTTTTGTGAAAAATGTAGATGGAGAAAGAGATGAAGAGAACAGGTCTATGTTTGGGTTTGATTTTGGGTTCAAAAAGTTGAGTCGGTAATGTCACAATTTCTAAAAACTGGAATTTAATCTGTTTTGAAGTCCACCTCCAAAGTTGAATGGATGTTGACCACATATTTTCAGCACTGAGCATTCTTAAGGTGTTTTGTTAAGTAAAAAATATCAAACATTGATTATTTTCAGAAATAAAATTAAGGTTATCACTACATATTTTGAACATTCTTTGACGATTAATTAAAAATATTATTGATCATTTCCGCATTATATCAACAGTTAAATTCAACCTCTAGATGACGTTATAACCTTAAATTTTGATGTAATATTAAATATATTAACATTAACAAAAAAAATTAATAACTTGATATCTTCTTTTGTTTAAATTACTCGATTTTACACTGTAACGTGCGATACCTTATTATATTTTTTTATCTACGCCTAACCACGTTAATACTTACATTACTTTAGCGACTTTATACCGCAACGTGCGACACATTAATATATATATTTTTTTATCATGTCTAACAATGTTAGTGTCTACATTAGTTTTACGACTTCACATTATTGTCTAAATTACTTTTACGACCTTAAACCACAACGTCATACATACTTTTCTTTATCCATGTCTAATGATATTAATGTCATGAATGTAACGTGTGTAACAAAGTAAAAAAAATATAATGTCACCGCACGTTAATGTCATTATCGTTACGCGTGTAACGATGTTTATAAATGCGACGTTGCCGCCGCAACACGCGGCACAGGTTAAAAATTCTTGTATATCTTGTTAATGAACGACGATGAATAGTAACTTTATTTTTATAATAATATATAGTTTTTTATTTACTATATTATAATAGTTTATTATTATATTTACTTTTAATAACATATTTTATTTTTTTCCTTTTTTAAAAACATATGTTTTCTTTACCATTTTTTTAATAATTTTGTTTTTCTTTTTTTAGGACATATATTAATTTTTAATTTATGGATTAATTTGATGCTTCTTTAATATTTTGAGTTTATAACTTTTAAAAAAAACTTAAATACGTAGTTGTGCTTGATTTTTTCCCCGATATTCCGTTATAAGTTTTATTAAAAACAAATTTGTACTCAAAATAAAGTTGTTATTTCGTATCATACGACGGAAGAATGATAAACTAAACCGTTCTAATGGTTTGGCTTTCTAAACAACATGGTTTATTTTCAAATCACGTTTGTTTTACATTATCATTTACTCGGTTTGTCCGTAACGCGCGATATAAAAAAACTATATATATTATTGATAAAGGACGATTAATAGTAATTTTAATTTTATAATAGTATATAGTTTTTTTTGTTTTTTAGTATTATAATAGTTTCTTTTTATATTTATTTTAACTTTTTAACATATTTCTCTTTTAAAACCATATACCCTTTGCCATTTACTTTTTGTTTTTAATAATTATTTTCTTTTTTATAATATATTTCGTTTATCAATTAATTTATTTTTCTTTAATAACTCGCGTTCGTTAATTTGTTTTCTAAAAACTTAAGTACGTAGTTGTGTTAATTTTTTTCCCTAGACATTCTGATATAAATATTAAAAATGAAATTGTATTCACAATAGAGTATTTATTTGGTATCGTTTTATGGAATGATGATAATCCAAACAAACTATGACGGTTGGCTTTTTAAATAAGATGATCCATTTTCAAATAACGTTTGTTTATCATTATCATTTGTTTTTTTCGCTGCAATGAGCGATGTAAAAAAACCTAGAATATTATTAAAAGTATAAGATGAAACAAACTATATTTTATAACAAAGTACTACTAGTCCATCTAAATTAATAAGTATAGTAATAATATTGATATTCTTTTTCTCAATATATATATATATATATATATATATATATATATATATATATAAAGAGAACTTTTCTGCTATAGTAGGATCAAAACTCTTATAGTTTAATTATATTATATACTATAAATTTGTAACTTTTGTATGTATATGGTATTGTACCATGTGCTTTAGGAAATTTAAAAAAAATGTTCTCAATTTTCTTTTAAGTTAAATGTTTGAATTTCTTAATTTTAATTTCACAAAATTGAATCTATTTACTTTGAAGGCAAAACTTTTCTATTTTTACAATTTAATCTCAACTTTTTTATATACACCTTTGGTGCCATATTTTTCGCAAATTTTTATTTACGTTTTGAACTAAATTTTGCGAGTTACCACGGAGCAATGTGTGTGTGGTTCAATGTTTTTACATTTCGTTCATAATTTTGCGAGGTAATACGGCGCACTTTGCGAGGTAATACGGCGTAACGTGCATGTGTAGTTCAAGATTATACGTCTATTGTTTTTCATTTCATAGGTTCGTCGCGACGCGTAAGTCATTGATCGAATTTTATTTTTCATATGTTCTATCTCTCGGTTTCTTGCAATTATAATCTCACAAAAATGATTTTTTTTTACTTTTATCCCAAAACTTTTTATCTTTTATAATTTAACCTCACAACTTTTTTACTTTTAACTTTTGTCCCCCTATAATTTTCTTCCTTCCCAAATTTTCGTTTACATTTCGTACTAAATTTTGCGAGTTAACACAGAGCAACGTGCGTGTGTGATTTTTGCGCTTCGTTATAATTTTGCGAGTTAACACAACGCAACGCTCATGTGCTGTTCAATGTGTATACGTCTACTTTTTCTCATTTGAAAGGTTCATCGCAACGCATGAGTCCTAGATCGACTTAGTTATTTTTTTAAATGTTCTACATTTCGGTCTATTTCTTCGATTTAACACGCCATAACTTCAATGTTGTTGGTTGCTGACGATTGTGTGGGATTGGTGCTATTTGACATGCTTTTACGCTTCTGCCGCAACACGGGGTGCTTATTTCTAATTTATATTATTTACCAAAATGCCATTAGCAATGCGTAAGTAATTTGTATCGAATGTCATGAGTTAAAAAATTCTTTTTTTTTTTTCTTTTATTGATTGAAAGGTCATGTGGCTTCCTTTTGTTTGTTTTTTTTTCTTTTAACCGTTCAAAATTATGCTATTATTATACACTCTTATAACCCCAACAATCATAATTGTTATATTTTTAAGTACCTATTTTTTCAAATTAAAATTGATAATAAAAGTTAATTAGTTTATCATAGGATACGAATAACTTAAGAAAAAAGAAACATCATAAAAATTAATTTTTGGATATATAAAATCATATTTGTTTTAATGTATTTTGTAATTAGTAGTTTTTGAAGACTTTTGTTTATATCTTTTGGTAATGATACCACTCCAACTCAAACTGCACACTATCTACCGAATAGCTGCCGCAAAGCACGAGACATCACATTAATTTCTTTTAACGTAATTTGGTAATATGTGTAACATTTTTAAAGGTTTACATCTTATTTAAAAATTTACTCCCTTCACGTAACTATCATTTAGAAAATTTATTAGATTTTTGACAACTGGACGTTATAGATCGTATCCTCCCTATACATGAATAATTTAAAGCTCTTTAATTATTCAATCAAGTGTAGTGATCTTGCCCGTCCACGGATACAAGTAAAAGCTATGTTTGGCAAACTGGCTCCCACCATTAATTGATAACTCCAAGACTTTTGTTGATTGTAATATATGTTAACATTAAGTTGTTATATTTAAAAACTAATGTGTCCCATGACTTTATAGTCTAGTAATATTTTTAGAATGAGATAAGACTTTAAGACTAATTTGTCTTGGATTCGATTTCTACAAAGAGGTTTTTCCTATATTTATTGGGTTTTCTCCTGAATTGGTGTATATGCATTATGCCTAGTGGAAATAGATATGATCGAGTGGTTCTACTGGTGACACGATAATACTCTAGTGGTACATTAGTGATCCAAATTTGTCGTTAAAAAAAATAAGTGTTATATAAACTAGTAAGTTTCACTCACATGATGTCACAAATCAGCCACGTAAACTGTGTACAACAAAATAAAAATTGAAAAATATATAAGAATATATTAGCTTTAATAACATACTTTAAATTGTTTGTATCTACTTTTTGCATGCATCATTATCTTTTACTTATACCTTGTTCATGTATGAATGTGGTGTTCCATTTAGTCATGCTTGGTGTTTAGATGTTGCTAAGTTATTTTCTAGGTTTGAGTAAAAACCAAAATATTTTTTTTATGGTTGAGGCGTTGAGCACTTGAGCGGCTGTGGCCTGTGTGGAAGATTTTGTTTTCTTTCTTTTTTTTTAACTGTCATCTACTTCAAGTTTTAAAGAATACAACAGACTAATTACACGTGATTTATATATTAATCAATTATCATATAAGGATGTTTTTTTTTTTTTTTTTTGTTCTTCTAATATATAAATCATTTCCTTTCTTTTCAAAAATTATTGGAGGCACAAGGAGGATAAGTTAACAATGGTTGGATCTTCTAGTAGTCGCTTTATAGAAAATTTGGTCTTTCAGAAACGAAAAGTTATTCCAAAGGTGATTTTCCACAGATTCAAAGGCGAGGGATGAAATAGGATGAATAATGGATACATCTTTTTATTTGTGTTAATATACGGCTAGATTGAAAAACATAACTCTTGATAATCGGCTTAGTTTTGATATTTCTATGTTCTTGGTGTAACTGGCTATATATTTTGCTAGTCTCTATCCCACCGTCCGACTAGCGATTACTACAACACTGATTCCGTTGATGTTTGGGGCTTATGTTCTTATTACCATAATATATATGAAATTGTTTGTAACAAATATTAATAACTAAAATAACTTACTAATTTAAAAAAAATCAACATAATTATAAGAATCGTCCTTGATTGGTAAAAAGACTAAAATGGTGTAGTTCATGTGAGAGCATTCGATTCTCTATCTCCATCTCTATAATTACACTAAAAATCACTATCTTTTCTCTCTACCTTTTAATTAAATAATATTTTTATACTGTTATCATTACATTTTTCTCTTCTCCGCTCACAACAACTTTTGAAAAATATTTAAAACTTATAGAGGGTGAACAATGTTTTACCAAATTTGATAATGAACAATAGCATTTACTCTCTCATCTACTCGCAACCACTCCAATAAAACTTATAGAGGGTGAACAATGTTTTACCAAATTTGATAATGAACAATAACATTTACTCTCTCATCTACTCGCAACCACTCCATACTACATAGAGAATTTACTCACATAAGTACAAAGGAACGCATGTAAATGCTCTGAGGCGACTTAACTAAAATACTTAACGTTTGTTGGTGGAATGGACAAAATCCGTAAAAAAAAATTGGAACAAAGAACAAACATCAAATGTCAAGAACTTAAGTACCCATTCCATAATTTCCTAAAGTATATATAACAAAAAACTATAATTTAGTTTTTTTTAATAAAAAGTTTGCGTCCAATTCTAGGATTGTTTATATATACTATAATCAACATAAAATTGTATTTGCATAATAATTAAGCCAAACTGTGTACATAATTGTAATGACTTTTTAAAAGGGACAAGAAGAGACACTTGGACTTTTTTTAAAAAGGGACAAGAAGAGAGACTGGGACTTTGCCGTATTGGAAGAGAGGCTTGGTCTTTTTCTCACATGAGGATGTTTAACGTTTTTTATTTTTAAAACATAATCCACACAAGAGTGTATTTCTCTTTGTTCTACATAATACACAAACATGCTATGTTAACATATATATGCAAAATATACTCAAGAAAAATAAAAGAGTCTTTAATTTCTAGTAGTTTATTAAAAATTGGATGTATCACTGCGCACCTAATATGTGTCGAAAACTTGCTTGGGTGTATTACATAGAGGAGGCTATGTTGGCACCTAATCATCCATCCTTCTTGATCATATGGTTCAAAACTGCTATTGGTCAAACCAACTATGTGTAGACCTTCTGTTCTTTGAGCAAGTTAAGTGGTCCAAACCCTCATTACATACATACAAAGATGCTGACTCAAAACCACATGCTACAAAAATCTCTCTTTTGGGTGTGAGGTGACAAGAGAACAAAGTGGCTTTTATTGAGTAAGATTATTCTTGTGTATAATAAATCCCTGAAGTTGGTCATAGTAATAGAGAATCTAACGGACAATGAAAAATGAGACCAAGTACACACTACAAGTTACAGAACCAAGGGTCATAATTAGAATACATGTATTGAAATCAACATGTTTTTTTTCCGGCAGCTTGGAAAATTTAAATTCTTTACATATCAAGTGATCAGGACCAACAAATTTAACGAACAACAGGTTTACTCCAGTCTTCACACATTTCTAATGTCTTTGACCAGTCTGCAAACAGAATGGATACATGGTAAAAAAAATAAATAAATCATTTATCTACAATGCGGATATAATGGAACTTTGGCAACCAAGAATCCAAACTAATATCTTTGAAAAAATTCACACCCAAAAACGACGGTTAGCAAACTAATATCATGAAAACCGGGCAACTACTTTTCGGCTGGAATTAACTGTTTTGATAGTTTTTTTTTTTGTGTTATATCAGTTAGGAACAGTCAAAAGCCTTTAGTGCATATAAATATGTTTTTGGTCATTTTAGAGATGCACAATCTATAAGAAAAGTGTATAGTATATTTGCACGCCACTTATATTGAATCTGTTGGGAATCAGACTTATTTGTTGCAGCGGAAGTGTGAGACATGGATTGATTCTTATTCGAGATTGAACCGAATTGAATGTCCATGTTCCAGAAAGATGTATGAATGCAGGAAGTTCAAACAGGGAATATGGGACAATTCGAGTATAACTTGAATGTCTTGATACCGGATAACATTTCCGGCATATACATATATATATATGTCATAGTTTTGGCGGTTCAATTGGCGGGAATAACTGCTCCGGCAGTTATTTGAAATCACCCGCTTATCAAACCGAATTACATAAGCTATCATCCTTAATTCGAATACATATCACTTAATACTTATACAAGTTCGAATAAATATAAACATAATAAAGTTTAATAATAAATCTAACATAACCCCCTTAAACTTTAGTTATGTTTCCGAGTTTGCTGCATAACACTCCGGTTGGCTTCTTCAACAGCTTTCTTCGCATGATTGAAATTGAACCGCTTCCTTTTCTTTTGCAGATTCCAGTCATCTTCCCATTTGTTTCCGGCGAAGAGAGCGTAGTGAACCGAAGCAGCCTCATCCTGACCATCACCTGCACTTTTTCTTCTCACATAGCAGCCGTGAGAGGAACCTTCTCCTTCATCCACCACCTCCTTGTCATACACCTTTTCTTGAATCACCTTAAACCTGTAATAGTATTCTAAGACGTCAAGATACATGGCATAGATAATTCTCATGTAATCGCCGTCTTGGTAATCAAATCCTAAATCCTTCGCTACCACCGGCCATAAATTGTCACTTGTGACATTCCGATAGCCGCCATCTCTTTCCACCAACACGTACAGCCCTGGCAGATTTATTTTCCTTTTGTCCGGAGCATATGGAGGGACTGGACTTGAAGATATTCCCATATAAACGTTCAAGAACCACTTCACCATCTCCTTGAATTTTGCCTCCAAAATGTATTTATATTTGAATACAAACTCTCTATCATCAATCATATCCAGTAATGCTTTGTAGTCAGCGAATTCATGGAACTCCATGGCCTTGATGATCATCAAACTCCAATCCGTCTCTTGTGATGACAGATTTAATTCTTTGAAATAAGAGTTTAAATATCTTTCTTTGAATTCGTCATCAATGACAGTCACATCAAGTATTCCTTGTTTTTCGGTTAAACCAATTTCTTCTTCCTTTGTCAGGCCACTCACATCGTTCACGGAATTATTTATCAGAGTTGAGAACATTGGATAGATTTTCCAAGTGTCACCGGACTTATTGATGGTGTAGCCTTGCAACGTTAACTGACCCAAACTCAAAACATTCCGGTCTAATTCCGGTGTACACTTTGTATTCTCATGATTTCGTTGCTTGATTTAATTTCAACCGACCCAGCCCCTCGAGTAAATAAGAAATTGTTTTCCCCAGAACGTGTGTCAACCCCAACAATGTGTTTAATGCGTTTAAACACATTTAAGTTTCCGGCAATATGATGTGTAAATACAGAACTAACGTACCAGATGTCGCTCCATAGCCCTCCTTCGGTACCGACAACAATCATCTCTTGATGATCATTGATTACTCTTTCTTCTTTCTGTATTCCTGCGTTCACTGCCTGATGTATTAATTGGGTTGCCTCGTCATTCCCCTTGCAAGAATAAATTTGGTGCCCCGGTTGGTGACAATAATAACATACTCTCACTCGAGGAATTCGTCTTTCTCTCTCGTTCTTCTCATCCGTGCAGTGTTGACAGGGTAACAAGGTTGCAGTGGGTTTGATTTACTGTCTTCTTCCCCAACGATGCTCTGATACCACTATGTTGGGAATCAGACTTATTTGTTGCAGCGGAAGTGTGAGACATGGATTGATTCTTATTCGAGATTGAACCGAATTGAATGTCCATGTTCCAGAAAGATGTATGAATGCAGGAAGTTCAAACAGGTAATATGGGACAATTCGAGTATAACTTGAATGTCTTGATACCGGATAACATTGCCGGCATATACATATAATATGTCATAGTTTTGGCGGTTCAATTGGCGGGAATAACTGCTCCGGCAGTTATTTGAAATCACCCGCTTATCAAACCGAATTACATAAGCTATCATCCTTAATTCGAATACATATCACTTAATACTTATACAAGTTCGAATAAATATAAACATAATAAAGTTTAATAATAAATCTAACAGAATCAAGGAGGTCGAGGGAGGATCTTAGTTGTAAGCCTCAAGCCCCCAATGACAACGAGTGATGGATAATCATCGTTTAGAATGGTTAACAGTCATGAAATACAAGACATGACATATTTCATGTGACTGATGATAGTAAGAATGTTGTAATGAATTGAGACGTTTGACTCGATAAGGCTTCTAAAAGAACAAAAGTGAAATTATTATCAGGTAAAAAAAATACTTACCATGTGGAAGTTGGACAGGGAAGAGTAGCAATGTTTGTGATCCCTTCTAACATCAACACCAACACTTCATCGACGGACGAAGAGTAGGTTCATCCTGGATGCACCAAAGTCCGACTTTGACAAGCCTCTCCAAAGTCTCTTTCTCTACTTCTTCATGACTGATAAGCAGGTTTAATTGCCCTCTTTCAAAGCACTTGTAAACCCAATTGGAGAGAACAATCTCATTCGGATTGGATACATGTACCTCCAAGTTCCTTCTGCAACATATGATTTCAAGCAACACGATCCCATAGTTGAAAATGTCAACCTTCACTGATATTGGGATGTTTTTCTGCCACTCTGGTGCCAAGTACCTGACACAAAACAAAACAAAACAAAGCATATGGTATAAATTTCAAGATACCATTAGATACATGAATCTTAGAACTAGTATACCCTTACCCTCTAGTGCCTCGAGCATCTGTAAATATCTTGGATTGATCTGGCATGAGTAGTTTGGCCATTCCGAAGTCAGAGATTTTAGCAGTCCAAAAATCATCCATTAAAATGTTGTGGGGCTTTATGTCACAATGAATGATAGGTGACTCACATTCTTCATGCAGGTAAAGGATTCCTCTTGCGACGTCAAGCACGATTTGCACCCTCTCAGACCAGTCCGGAAGCCTTTCTGATTTAAACAGACGGTCAGCAAGTGTTCCATTGCTCATGTACTCATAAACAAGAAGCCTCTCGGATCTACCTTCGGCACAATAACCGAGCAGCCGGACTAGATTTCTGTGATGGGTTTTCCCAATCACTTGCATTTCAGCTTGGAATTCTCTCTCACCTTCATCTACCACCTTCTCGAGTCTCTTCACTGCTATTATTTTACTCCCCTTATGAAAACTCCCTTTATAGACCGTTCCGAATGAGCCCCTTCCTAACTCTTGTTTGAATCCATTAGTTGCCTTTCTAAGTTCATTGTAAGTATATGATCTTAGGATGAGGTCCTCGGCCAACCCAATAGTTCTATGTTCCAACAATCTCTTGTACTTCAGAAGACGAAATTTGAACATGAAGAATCCATACAAACTTAGGGAAATGAAAGAATAGATGGAAAACCCAATGGTTATAACAAGAATCAGAACCCATGTCTTCTTGCCGGTGTTCACCACCCCTTGTGGTACCTCTACTGAAGTAGCATTGAATGAATCATTGGTTTGGCCATAAAGGGTTACTGTGCCAATCTTGAAGTAACCAGTAGATATCGTGTCATCATAGACTCTTCTCACATACCGCAGTGGATACTTGTGTTTCTCACATAAATCTTCCTTCCAAAGAGCTGCATCACAATCACAATCCTTCAAACAGGAATTGCTACAGTCCTCTTTGTTGCCAGTGATGTACCGGTAGTAAGGATGGTCTTCCCATACTACTTGCTCTTTGCTAGCCATCTTGTAATATGTCATGTTTTCTTTCCCGCTTATGCATGTTGCTTCTGTGAAATTCCTCTGGCAGCCATTGTACTTCTTTTCAGGATCTATAAAATCAGAACCCGGAAGGCAAACACAATAAGGCTGCTCATCATTCATAGTGCAATAGCTGTTAAATCCACAGAGGTTCTTCACATCACAAGGCTGATCTGGTTTTCTCCATACTATGGTTGGGTTGGAGTTGGTGAGGTTTGTTAGAAAATAAAGTATATTTGGAAAATATTAGGATCAGTCAAACCTCATCTCCCATTTTACAGCTCACAATTACAGCTCACGATCCGGATGTCCAGCCTTTGATTATTCCCTTTAATTATTCTTGTATCCATAT
Organism: Scalesia atractyloides; assembly: GCA_947069175.1. Classification (NCBI taxonomy): domain Eukaryota; kingdom Viridiplantae; phylum Streptophyta; class Magnoliopsida; order Asterales; family Asteraceae; genus Scalesia; species Scalesia atractyloides. The sequence goes on from CAMTDV010000013.1 coordinate 26,576,226, forward strand.
TTAGTTTTTGTTTTGGTCTATAAATTAAAGGCCTGTTTGTAATAGAAAAATTATCAATCAAAATTACAATTCAATCATCGTTTTCATCTATTCACAACAACATGGTATCAGAGCAGTGTTTCTGATTCTTGCAACACGCTCATCATCTACAACCTATCTGAAAGCAATTTCTATCCCAAACCAAAAATCCTAACCAAAATCAAAACTCTCCGAACTCAAATCAAAATCAAATTTTTTTTCTTCAAAAACCTACCTGTTCAAAAGCTTCAGAAAACTCAGTCTTAACTACCACCCTACCGTCAGCAGCGCACAGTCTTCATCTTCTTCTTGCTGTCACTACCGATTAACAAAAAAACATCCTGAGCCATCACTAACTGACGAACCACTAACACCACTGAAACCGCACTAACCCAACCCCGGGTCTCCACGATCGCAGCCGCCGCTGCTGAAGCACCTAACCCAGCGCCGTCGCCGACATCGTCTGTCCTGCGGTCGCCGCCGCTGATCGCGGCCTTGTGTCGTCATGGTCCTACCGCCAGGGTGGTGGCTGGCGTGATCCTCCCCTGTCCTCTCGACTCTCTCTCGATCTCTATGCAGTACACACCTATGTGTGTGTGTTTTTTTTAGAAGATAACAAATGTGGGGGATGTGGAGAATAATCCAACAGCGGCTGACTTTCAAAGTATAGGGTTTGGATTGAGAATTTCATCTTAGACCCTTCAAATTTATCATTTCCAATTTTATCCCAAAATTCATTTTTTAGTTGTTTTTTTTTGGCCTTCGTGAGTATTAAAAAAGGTTAATATGGAAAAAAATCATGGAAAAGGTAGTGCATCGTGGATATTTGATTCTGGTGCCACTAACACTATGACATTTGAACTTTCGAACATAAGTTCAATGACAAAACCTCAAAGGACCCAAATCCATACCGCAAACGGAGAAACGATGCAAGTAAAAGGAGGAGGAACAATTGAAATTTTACCAACTATGACATTGTCAAATTGCCTTTATGTTCCATCCTTGTCACACAAGTTGCTCTCAATTAGTCATGTTACCAAAGAATTAAACTGCACAGTACTAATGCACCCTACCTTTTGCATCTTACAGGATATCAGGACGGGTGTGATTATTGGACGTGGTACTGAGCGCCAAGGATTATATTACGTGGATGAGGTGGCTCAACTTGGTACTGTGATGTTGGTACATGGAACTGAAAACCGAGATGCATGGTTATGGCACAGACGGTTAGGACATCCATCCTCTGGTTATTCACATCTTTTGTTTCCGAAACTCTTTTCTTCAAATGGCAAAATAGATTGTGAAACTTGTTTTCTTGCCAAAAGCCATCGAAAATCTTTCAAACCTAGCAATACGAAAGTTGATTTGCCTTTTTCACTAATCCATTCTGATGTGTGGGGTCCTGCTCCCTTTATAGGGGGCAAGGTTTTCGATTTTTCCTAATATTCATGGATGATTGTACTCGCATGACATGGGTATATTTTTTGAAAAACAAATCTGAAGTTTATGAGAAATTTACCATATTTTATGCCATGATTTACACTCAATTCAAAAGGGGAATTCAAATCCTTCGATCTGATAATGGGGGGGAATTTGTCAATACATCTATGAAACAATTCTACCAAACCAAAGGATTAGTTCATCAAACCACTTGTTCGCACACCCCGAACAAAATGGTGTTTCTGAACGAAATAACCGTATTCTTCTTGAAATGACCTGGGCACTTCTAATTGAATCCCAAGTGCCTCCATCATTCTGGCCTGAGGCAGTTGCAACCTCTGTGTACCTCCTTAATCGACTTCCCACCAATGCTCTCAAGTTTAAGACTCCTCTAGATTGCCTATCCAAGTTTGCCAAAATTCCTCATCCTCTTACACTTGAACCACGAGTCTTCGGTTGTACTGTATTTGTCCACATACCAAAAATCAATAGAAACAAACTCGGCCCATGTGCTGAAAAATGTGTATTTGTAGGATATGGGATCGATCAAATAGGTTATCAGTGTTATAACCCAAAAACTCGTCACATGTTCACCACAATGAACTCTGACTTTCTTGAAACAAAATACTTTTATAACACCCAACTCAGTGGTCAGGAGGAAAGTGAATGTATAGACACTCTGAGTTGGCTAATTCCATCGTCTGAAGAGGTAACAATAGAAGATCATCACAGTACTTTGAACCAGTCACCTTCAAACACAACCACACAATCTGCAGAGTACAGTGCCACTGAAGAAACTCTATCCAACTTGATACCTGAGGTAAGAAATACTATAAACCCTGAATTCCCTGTATCTTCTAACTATCATAATGAGATAACAGGGGAACACACAGAACCGGTAACAACAGAACATACAGAGCATGTTGAACCATTAACGTCAGAGACAACAACAGAACATACAAAGCATGTTGAACCAGTTGCAACAAAGACAATTGGAAGATACGCTCTTCCTCCAAGGGCAAACAGAGGGGTTCCTCCAAAAAATACTCTCCTGAAAAAGAAGCTCAAAGTTCAAACTATCCCATGGCAAAGATTGCCAAGGGGAATCTATCACAAGAAGCTAAGTCATTTGTTGTCTCTCTGTACTCTGAAGAAACTCCAACCACTATTGAGCAAGCACTCAAATCGAAAAACTGGAGAGAAGCCATGAAATCAGAAATGGATGCTCTTAGGAAAAATGTCACATGGGAAAAATGTATCATTCAAGAAGGTAAAAACCCGTGGGATGCAGGTGGGTGTTTACTATAAAGCATAATCCAGATGGAACCATTGAAAGATATAAAGCACGGCTGGTAGCTAAGGGATATACACAAACATACGGAAATGATTATTCTGAAACTTTTTCCCCGGTTGCCAAAATCAACACGATCAGGGTTCTTTTCTCTATAGCTGCAAACAAACAATGGCCACTCCACCAATTTGATGTTAAAAATGCTTTCCTACATAGGGAGCTTGAAGAAGAAGTATATATGGAAGCACCACCTGGATTCACCAAAGACTTTAAACCAGGAGAAGCTTGTCGTCTGAAGAAATCCCTATATGGTCTAAAACAATCCCCTCGAGCCTGGTTTGGCAAATTTACCCTAGCAATGAAGAGATATGGATTTGAACAGAGCAATTCAGATCATACTTTGTTCCTTAAACGAAGAGACAAACTCATAACCTGCCTAATTATCTATGTTGATGATATGATAGTTACAGGAAATGATGAGGAAGAAATGAAAAGGTTGAAGGCAAATCTGTTTTCAGAATTTGAAATGAAGGACTTGGGAAGACTCAAGTATTTCCTTAGAATTGAAGTATTAAGGTGAACAGAGGGATTTTCATTTGCCAGAAAAAATATGTTCTCGACTTGTTAGCAGAGACAGGGATGATTGACTGCAAACCATCAGAGACCCCTATGATTACGAATCAAAAACTCTTTATGGAGGAAGGAGCAAAGTTGACTGACAGAGGTAGATACCAACGGATTGTGGGAAAATTGATATATCTGTCACACACTCGACCAGACATAGCCTATACAGTGGGGGTTGTAAGTCAATTCATGCATCAACCTCAGGAACCTCATATGGAAGCAGTAATGAGAATCATTAGGTATCTCAAAGGAACGGCAAGTCACGGTGTTTTATTCAAATCAAATGGTCATTTAGACACTCAAGTCTATACCGATGCAGATTGGGCAGGAGATAAAAGTGACCGAAGATCAACCTCAGGATACTTTACACTAGTTGGAGGAAATCTTGTCACTTGGAGAAGCAAGAAACAGAAAGTGGTGGCTCTTTCCAGTGCAGAGGCAAAATTCAGAGGGATAGCACGAGGCCTGACTGAAATCTTGTGGGTTAAAAGGCTTCTTACCGAAATCGGTTTTCCCCAAATTTTATGTTACAACAAAGCTGCCATTCAAATTTCGGAGAATCCGGTACAACACGACAGAACAAAACACATAGAGGTCGATCGGAAATTCATTAAAGAAAAACTAGAAACAGGGGTCATTGAATTGCCATTCGTTCGGTCTGAAGATCAGCTAGCTGACATCTTAACGAAAGCCGTCAATGGAGGAATCTTTAGAAAATGCTTGGGCAAGTTAAACATTGGAGATCCCACCGTTCAACTTGAGGGGGAGTGTTAGAAAATAAAGTATATTTGGAAAATATTGGGATCAGTCAAACCTCATCTCCCATTACAGCTCACGATCCGGATGTCCAGCCTTTGATTATTCCCTTTAATTATTCTTGTATCCATATTTAGTTTTTGTTTTGGTCTATAAATTAAAGGCCTGTTTATAATAGAAAAATTATCAATCAAAATTACAATTCAATCATCGTTTTCATCTATTCACGACAACAAGGTTGTAAGAATATAGCCGAAATATTCCATCATCACAGAGTGTCACACGAGATATGACAGGATAAAGGGGTTCAGTTTTATAATAAAAACTTTTGATGACTAGGAAATTACGGCCATTTATAAGCGGTAATCCGGTATTGTTTAGGTACAGGTAGTTTGTTGAGTTCTTGATTGTAGGGTCATAGGCACTGTCGTGCCAGTAAGAATTTACACCATCGTCATCTGTGTTTATTGGATACATAACAAGATTGTTATCCATCTGCATCTTAATACGAAAACGTCCACTAGAGTAATTGGTCTTAGAGACACTTGAAACCAATTCACTCCCAGCAGACAGCCTCTGTCCTTGTAACAAGGAATCGGTAGGCCGGTCAAAACTCTGCCATACTACATCCTTATGATCATTGTACAGTACAAAGTTTCCACTGTTACTCATCACAGCAAGGATATATTGACTGCAATGGTCTTATTAATGCCGCTCTGCTCAGAGAATAGTACCAATTCCCCTTTACGGGTAAGTTCTAGTGTCGTATTTGGTGAAACGGGTGGATCATCTCGATAAGCGGTCCACACGACCGTATTTTCTTCAAAACTCACTAACCAGATTACAACCACATACCCAGTGCCTTGGGGATAAAATCCAAATGCAAACCGTCCAGACTGGGAATACCATGCACCACGAGATTGTGCTCCTGCCATAAGTGAAGATCCCAAGCTTATCGATTGATTGGATGCACCATCAACCCTGGTAAGGATGAACTGAAGGAAGAAAAAGGCAATCAGTAATGAAGCCATGATATGCACCAAAGAAATCATTAGCAAATTGTGTGTTGCAAGTGCTATGGAGATGAAATACTGAAAAGTCAAGAACAAAAGACTTGGAAGCTTTGATCATCAACCATGGAAAAAATAATAATCAGGTAGTCTCAATCATCAGGGAAAAAAAATTAATAATCAGTAGTCTCAATCAACACTAGTCTGTATTGGCCACTATTAGTTTTCACCCTTTCCCATAAATCAATTAATTCAAAGCAAGACTACTGAAAGTAAAGCTCAGCCTCTAAGTCTTTGTTTTTTAACCTTTTCCCAAACGAGAAAAAATGGGCTAGGAGTAGAGTTACCAAGCCCATAACCAACGAACGAGAAGGTCTCGACGAGTAAGATCATGTGGCGGTTTGACCTAGCTGTCAGACCCTAGTTCTTTAATTTAAGGCTCCGATTTCATCACCGAAGACTTTCCATATTTTTAGCAATTTTCAGTTTTTTCCTATTTAGTCTAAAACACGTAAATCTTTGATTGCATTAATTTAAATGTTTACTTATGGTTTTAAATTCAGTAACGATAAGTCAATTTGTAATTTATAAAACTTGGCAAACCTGTCAAATTTAGAACTCCCAATAAAAGATCCCTTCAGGAAATGTTTATTCGTTTGGTTTCATATCAATTTCTTTGATAGTTAATCCCTTTATATTATTTTGCTTTCGCTTGGAGTTGAACCTGCAAGCATATTGGTACTGGCTATGATTTGGGTGAGCTTATTTGTTTGGTGAGTTGAACTTCAACTCAGTTCCCGTTAAAATATATTGTCACGCAAGCTTTACCAGACGATACATATATCCGACTCAATTTTAAAAGTTTGAACATCTTGGCTAATCATATCATATGTTTGTAATATTTTGTAGCTAGGTAGAACAAGAAATATTGTTGATGTTCGAGATATACATACATACATATATGTATATATATATCACACTTTATGGGATTACATGTTTTGTTTCAAATAAATCTTAAAGGTAACCATCAAGCAAAATCAAAGAATGCGTTGGTGATGGGGGGATTGGTACATCGGTTGTTCCTACTAACATTAAGATAACATCTTTGATCGAAGGCCTTGCCTCTGGATCATCTTGAATGCACAGAAGTCCAACTTTCACAATTTTCTCCAACATGTAGATATCTACCTCTTCATCTCCACTCAGCCTTTTTAAATCCTTGGCCACAAAACCGTCGTAAACCCAAGTAAAAAGAGAAATTTTATCATCACAGGAAATGTCGATCTCCATTTCACCAGTGCAACACAAAATCTCTAGCAGCACAACCCCAAAGCTGTAAATATCCACCTTGGTGGATATTAAGGTGTTCTTGTGCCACTCAGGTGCCAGGTACCCTCTTCTTCCCCTAACACCAGTGAGGGTTCCACTCTGATCTGGCCTCAACAGCTTTGATAACCCAAAATCAGAGATCTTAGCAGTCCATGTGTCATCAAAAAGAATATTATGAGGCTTTATAATGCAGTGTATTATACGAGTTTCACACTCTTGATGAAGGTACAAGATTCCTCTCGCCACATCAAGTGCAATACCTGTCATTCTCACCACCAACCCACCTTACTTTGCCGACCGTGTGCCAATTGTGGGTGTTATGGTCATTTGAGTAACACTTGTCGCGCTCCTCAAAACCATACTCCACCTCTTGCCCAAAACATGACCCAACCCTACCAACAGCCGAACTATCCCATGGTACCTTATGTTAGAGCTTGTTTCAAGTGTAGAGATCCTACCCACTTCAAAAACACGTGCCCTAGGCTGGTTAACATCATTAATGCTCAAGCCCAAGCAAACCCAGTTAACCAAGCGAACCAGGCAAACCCAGCACCCCCACCAGCAAGAGGGAGAGCCTACAACATCAACGCAAACCCAGTTGAGGTTAACGACGGTGCGAACGAACAACCTAACTAGCCTTTCTCCCATCATGAAGACTCAAGACTTTGCTCCATTTGTTTAATTTATTCCCAATCCAAGCTTAAATAAATTCCATTTCTTGTTTTGACTATTCAAGTTACCATTGTTTGCAATTTGGGTAATAATGTCTCAAGATTTTATTATTTCATATTAATGCCATTAATGCAATTTATATCACGCTATGCCAATTTGTTTCATACATGTATCTATTCATCGATTAAATTTCATGTTATCATACATCACGACGAATCCCGTCTCATCATTTAGGGAAGTTGGGTTGTGTCTCACTTTTTCATAGATGACCACTTCCTCATAACACACGAGGGAGGTACCGCCGTCATTCAGTTTCGCTTTCCTCGGATTCGACACTCAAGCAGTAGCACTTGTGTTTGTTTATGTTTGCTAGATTTTAAAACGAGTCACATAGAGCTAATCATGACTTCATTACAAGGCCGATGAAAATTTGACAAGGATATGGTGGATACGCCGCAGGTACTTCCTATATATAAGTGTTCCTGTCAGGTGATCAAAAGCATTGTTAGACGGTTATGGGAAGTTCCGTGTAAGTTGTGTCAATCTCAATTTGGATATCGATGTGGTTGATGACTTCGTTTTGAGATGTAACTTTATCATTTTGACGCTTCGATTTTCTCAAAACCTTTATCATGAGACCATATCTAGTTAGTCATCCCCGTGTTACAACGCTTTTTCACCTCAGATATAAAAAAGCGATTCATGAAGCAGGGTATTCAACCCTTACTAGGAACATTACCGCCTCAAACAAAATCCAAACTTCACACTCACTGGGTTATGTATATCCTTAGCATCATCTCGGATCGAGATGGGCGTTTTACGTCACGCACATGGCCAGCGTGCAATCAACGTTAGGCGCTCAATTAGACCTCAGTACCGCTTTTCATCCCTAAACTGATGCTCAATCTGAGCGCACAATTCAGACTCTTGAAGACATGTTACGATCATGCGTTATCAACTTCAAGGGCAATTAGGATGCTCATCTACCATTGGTTGAATTCTCATACAATTTGGGTATAAATGCTCAAGTTCCCGATGTTCCTGAAACTCGAATCCATGATACTCATCCTCAGCAGAATATTATAGGAGATGTCCAGAGTGGAGTACAGACATGTAATTAGCTAAAGAACAATTAGAATGCTGGTTTGTATACGGCAATCAGAGAATCCGGGAACAGAATGATTGGTCTTTTGCCTGCTATGTTTGCCAAGTTGAACCGAAATCTTGGAAGGAGGCAATGAAAGAAGACTCATGGGTTGAAGCAATGCAAGAGGAACTTCAGCAGTTTCAGAAATTGGGCGTGTGGAAATTGGTTAACAGGCCCGACAACTACAAGAAGATTGGTACTAGATGGGTTTACAAGTGCAAGAAGGATGACCGAGGAGTTGTTGTGAGAAACAAAGCAAGATTGGTTGTCCAGGGCTTTAATCAGGTAGAAGGTATTGATTATAATGAAGTTTATGCACCAGTAGCACGTCTTGAAGCAATAAGAATTTTCTTAGCTTATGCGACCTACAAGAAGTTTACTATTTATCAAATGGATGTAAAAAGTGCATTTCTTCATGGTGTGGTCGAAGAAGAAGTATACGTTGAGCAACCGCCTAGTTTTGAAGATCCAATTCATCCTGACAAGGTGTGGCTTCTCAATAAGGTGTTATATGGTCTTCATCAAGCTCCAAGGGCTTGGTATGAAACGCTGTCTTTCTATCTGCTCAAGAATGGTTTTCGACGTGGGTTGATCGACTGTACTCTCTTCATCAAAGTAAAGAATGAGGATCTGTTGCTGGTACAAGTGTATGTTGATGAGATTATTTTTGGGTCTACAACTAATACAATGTGCAAAGAATTCGAGCGGGTGATGCAAGAGAAGTTAGAGATGAGCGCCATGGGGGAAATGACTTTCTTTTTAGGTTTACAGGTTCATCAATCTAAGGAAGGGATTTGCATTCATCAAACCAAGTATGTTGAGGATATTCTCAAACAATTTCAAATGGAAGACTTGAAGCCTTTGGGAACTCCATTAGCTCAAAATCATGGGATTACTCCTGATGGAATGGATGAACATGTGGAACCGTCACTTTACCGTGCTATGATCGAATCTCTTATGTATCTTACTGCTTCAAGACTCGATATAATGTATCCAACATGTCTTCTAGCTCGCTACCAGTCAAGTCCAAAAGTTTCTCATTTGATGGCTGTAAAAAGAATCTTTCGTTATTTGAAGGATCGCCTAGACACTGGCCTCTGGTACCCTAAGGATGATAAGTTTGATTTGACAGCATTCAATGATTCTGGATCATGGTGGCTGCAAGATCGATGCAAAGTCAACATCAGCAGGATGTCAGTTCTTGGGAAATCGTTTAGTCACGTGGCAGTGCAAAAAAGCAGACTTGTGTAGCTACTTCAACATGTGAGGCTGAGTATATTTCGGCTTCTAGTTGTTGCTCTCAGGTTTTATGGATCCAGCAGCAAATGCGCGACTGCGGTTTTGAATTTCTAACTACTCCTATTTATGTTGATAATGAAGCTGCTTACAGATCACTCGTAATCCTTTACAGCACTCAAAAACCAAACACATTGAGATAAAGTATCATTTCATACGAGATTGCTATGAAAAGAAACTTATCAATGTTGCTAAAATCCACACCGATCACCAACGTGCCAACCTGTTTACAAAAGCTTTTGATAAATCACGTTTTGATTATCTTCTTTTGATCAATGGCATCAAGGTGAAACCCAAGTAAATAAATCATCATTTGCTAATCATTTTTGAAAATATTTTCTTCAAAACTAAAAATACAAAAAGATTTCCCTTTTTTTTACTTTTTACATTTTAGGGGGAGAAAATTTCAAGAAAATACAAAAACATGAGAAAAATGCAAAAATACAAAAATATGTCTTTTATTTATTTATGTCTTTATTTATTTGCTTTCTGCATTTAAAGGGGAGAAAATTTCAGAAAAATAAAAAAATAGAAAATCCAAAAATCAAAAATGAGTTTCTTGGAAAGTTAAGAGAAGATGATGATACACCGGTGATCTGTCAAATATGGTCAAAAACATAAAACGAAAAATGATAATAGCTCTACTAATGATGTATCGGTAGGCCTCACAATCAGATTAAAATGTGCAGGTTGGTATAAACATAACGGACTGAAAGCCAGGTGGGAACCATTCATTGGCATATGGTCTTGGTATCGAAATTTCGTTTGATAGTATGCCGAGGTTCTGAGATATGCGGTCTTTATGCTTGCTTATCATCTGGGTATCATGGTTGAATCTTTTACCGAAAAATAACGGGGACGTAAGTCTAGAACTTCCATGATACCATACATACGTGTAAATACTGCATACAACCATCAATAAGTGATAAACATATCACATCCACCTAATAAATAAGTGATAATATATCACAACTTTATGCGGGAGTTAAGTTCGTCTCTTTGTCGGTACGTTGGTACTAACATGTTCACGGACTTACTCCTGTGCCCGACATGCATCTGAAAATCAAGTTCCTCATCAATAAGTGATTTAATCACATAGGGCTTGTTTTCATGAAAAATAAGTGAGTATCTCACAATCTATACGTAAAAACAGATGATAAGCAGTATACAACCGGTAAGATTTTCTCTTGTGCATGTCTTGATACGGGAATGTGTCATGAAGTGGTTGAAGCTAGTAAGTAAAATTTATACATTAATCATATTTCCTAATCATGAATACATCTGATAAGCTGAGCTTATGTGGACAACAATATCGTTAATTGTGGTAGAATATTTATTTAAATTTTAAACAAAAATCATTTTTGGCAAGATTAAAGGCTGGTATGGTTCTCTTACATGAAACTCATAAAAAGATTGCTAGTTAATGTACAGTTTGTTCTTATTTGTTAGTATTTATTTAGTTTAATTGTTTTTAAATTAGTTTTGATTAGCCAAAGTTGAAGCTCGAATGATTTCTACCAAGATACACCCGAAAAATCAATTGTTTTGCTATCATAACTTCATAAAGTATCTTCTTGTAACTGGGTAAACTCATAACAAAGAGAAAAATTTGTTCAATGTGAAAATATTCTAACTTGTGATCATTGTGGATATGTGCCAAGAACTAGACAGGTCAACGAAAAACCTAAGGTCCACGAAGAACTGATGTTCAGTCAAGAAGAACCTGGATTCGTATGAATCAGTAGTTCCTCGTACGAGTCAGAGGTTCCTCATGCGAATGATAATTCTTTGTGTGAATGGGTCAATGGTTCCTCGTGCGAATGGAAGCTCTTCATGCGAATGAGTCACTGGTTATTTGTACAAGACAGTTTCTCGTGCGAATGGTAGTTCTTCGTGCGAATGTGTCACTGGTTCTTTGTACAAGACGGTTCTTCGTGCGAACTAGGATTCTTCGTGCGAGGTAAGGTAAGTGGTATAAAAGGTGAAGTAGTTTTTCAGTGCAACTTTACTTTCACCTTTTCACTTCATACTTTCACTATTCATCTACTTCCTCACTAAGAAGAAACATCATCTGTTCAACCTTTCACTCCTTTTAGTTGATTTGTTTGTTATATCTTTAAGGTATGTTTGACAATATTAGTATATCTTGAAGATGAACCGCTTGAACATTAACTGACTGATGACTCTTGGTTCGGTTATCACCTTTGAATAAAGAAACCCAGTTCACTATTGTTTGAGACTCAACCAAAATTGACAATTACATGGATGTTGAAATACAAACAAAACAACTGGATATTTTGATACAAAATGTCAGATATAGTTTACCATCTGGCTGTTTGTCACTATCTAACACGAACAACAAACTTTGGACGAAGAACCTAGGCAAGATGAAGAACTGTTCTTCGTTGATTTCCAACTGGCGAAGAACTTGTGTTGTCGAAAAACAGGTTCTTCATGAAGAATCTACACTTGAAGTTCTTCGTGCGAACAAGTCGACTCTTCTTCGTATGAGTAAATAGTTCCTCGTACGAGTAACTTGTTGTTCGTAAGAGCCAGTTACACGTACGAGCCACTTGCTTGTTTGTGCAAGTTAGTTGTTGTTCGTACGAGTCAGTTGTTGTTCGTACGAGTCAGTTGTTGTTCATGCGAGTCAGTTGCTCTTCGTACGAGTCAACTGTTATTCGTATGAGTCGGTAGTTCTTCGTGAAAGGGTTGCATACTTACAGAAAGTTCACAGTGAACACTTTTGAGTATGCTCCCTAGTGTATTTATGTTCCTTCTTATTCTGGTTATCTTTTGTGTGTAGGATGGCACCAAAAGAACAGAACAAAAATCCCGCAATGAAGAAAACAAACAAGTCAGAAGTGGAAATTATGTTAAAGCCGAGACACAGCATGGTTGCCTACTTAGATCCGGAAGATAAACCTGCTGAGTACAACGGTATAATGAAGTTTCTGCGTGACTCAAGGATACATTATGCAATCACGCATAAAACTACAGTATACAAGACATTGATCAAGGAATTTTGGGATTCAGCTAATGTTGTCGAAGTGAATGGAAAGGAACTTATCCGCGAAAGAGTAAATGGATTAGACGTAGATATTTCCGTTGAAGTAATAAACTCAGGATTACAACTTGGCGATGATCATGAAGCTCCATACTCAGTTCCGTTGAAGTGTCAATGTGGATGTTTGCTTCGAATGAGATGTGTCGGAGATATTTTTGGAGGACAACTAAATAAAGCATGGTTGCCGCTCCGATACAAGTTTTTTCTACATGTTTTAATTCAGTGTTTAAGCAACAGACGAAGTGGTTATGACATGGCGAATAACGGATTAGTTGGGATGATGGTAGCTTTGACATTGAACAAACCGTTTAGTGTTTCAAAGTATATTTTTGCAAACATGAAGGAAAACCTAAAAAGAACCGGATTTGGTGGAAACAAGTTTTGGATATATCCTCGTTTTCTCCAGATGATCTTGAATGTACAACATCCGAATCTTCCAAAGAACGATAACGATGTTCTAAAAGTTGACGTTATGATGGAGCATTCGTTGAAGATATTTAGAGGTGTGGTAGCAAAATGTTACAAAGAAAACACACCTCCTTGGAAGTTGATTGGTTTTTTGGCTAATGATGAATATGTTGCTCCAGAAAATGATAAGTGGCGCCATGATGATAATCAGTCGGATCATGAAGAACCAAAGAAGATGAGCGAAAATAAGTTTAGTTGTCAAAAGGTAAAGGATAAAGGTGATGATGATGACCGTGATGATGAAAGTGATGATGACGGAAATGGTGGTGATGGTGGTGCGAATGGTGTAGAAAGAAAATTGCGGTTCGTAGAAGGAAAAAGAGCAAAAAGTCTATGGGAACCTCATCAGCTCAACCTGAAATCACACAACCTACAACCACACAACAAGAAACCGTACCGAAACTAAGTGCAGAAGCTCAGTTTGCCTTCACAGCGGAGGAGGCTGAAGTTTTACTGACGAACCCCACTACAACCTCTGAACCACAACCTACAGCTACCCCAACAGCTGAAACACCTTCAGTTGCAACTACTCCAGTTCAACCACAACCCACTACTTCTTCAGCTCAACAATTCTGGTCCGCAACTCACCAACAAAGTACAGAACGACGCACTCGTTTATTCTCTGAAATGGAATAGGACAAGAAGGACGATTTTTTATTCTCTTAGCTGCAAGCTGCGGCAACTCGGATCAACTAGCATTCAGAGTTTATGTCTTCAAATTGGAATATTGTCATTAAGCAACATTTGGAGATAAATTCTTTGACGAAAACTGTTGGAAAGCAGGCTACCGAGATTGCGCAGTTAAGAGAGGAGAATGAGCGGTTAAGGGCTGCAGATGCTGAAAGGGCAGCTCAGCTACAACAGATGCGAGTGGCTGATAACGCTCGTGGGATTGAAATGAATAGGCTGAAAGAACGTAGTGCGGCTGTACAACGATCTGCCGAAACACTAGTCGCTAAACATGACGACATGAGAGAATGGTATCATTCTCATAATACTACACTGGTTGAAGGCTTTAATAATATTAAAGACGGATTTGAAATGAGCAGAAAGCGGGTGAACATTCTGTGGAATGAAAGATGCAAAGCAAAGGAGATCCAGCGTAAGCGTGATCACAATAATGAAGACCCTGGTAATCCTGATGCTCCAGTTTCATCCGCGCATCCAGAGGATTCTGCTACAACTTCAGTGGTAGGGTCTAGTGCACAGCAGATCGTGGCCGATCCAGTTGACTCGGGTGGTACTCAAGAGGAAACCGGAAAGGTTTGATATTTTGGAGAGTGTTGAAGACATTAGTCTTCAGTCAACGTTGGTTGGAAGTGTTTCAGTGAATATGGGTGCAGCAGGCCATTAGATATGAAGACCGAAGACCAAGCAACAGTCAAGAGGGAATTTGTTGATACACTTTTATGTCTGTCGCTTGTTCTTAGTTACTTCAGCAATTGTACGGTCTTTGTTTGTTGCGTCTGTAACGTTTTGGTCGTATCGACCAAATCAAGATATCCTCCTATTTTGATTTAGTACGACGTTTAGTTGTATGTATTGTAAAACAGTTGCATGTGTGCATACTGTTAAGTTTTATGTTTCTGATCTTGCTGTCTGTGCAATATGTCTGTTAGAAGGGTTCTCCGAAGAACCCCTTATTCGTGTGAGTGAATTGTGCTTCGTACAAGCAAGTTGCTTGTTCGTACGAGCCATTGCTTATTCGTTCGAGTCATTTACTTGTCCGTACGGGTGACCATTCAAGAACCTTTACTTGTTCGTACGAGCAAGTTGCATGTTCGTACGAGTAACCTTTCACGAAGAACAGTTCTTCACATCAACTGGTTGTTCATGAGAATAGTCCATGAAGAACCTGTTCTTCGTGGGCATTGTACTTCTTCGTGTCCCGGTAACATTCTTCATGATGTTACTGGGTGTTAGGCCTATATATACAGACATGCACTTCACAGTTTGAGCAAGAGAGCACAGAGAGAATACCTTGAGTTTGTATGAACATTTTTTGTATGTGTTTGTACTAGCTTTCGTCAGTTAATCAAAAGATAGTGAATCTTTGGTTACTTTGTGTTTGTTGTACTTTGCTTTGGTTTGCATATATACTTGGATTCCACACTTGTGTGTGTGTTAAACAACAAGAAATAGGTTTTCTTGATCCTTCAAGTAGACCTACACTTTATTTATATAATATTGATTGGTAAACAAAATTTTTATACGTTGATTAATTAAAATATAAATTGACTTTGACCCTACAGTTAAAAGTTTCTTATTATGTTACTTTATAAAGGGGCTCATCCCCTACACTCAATGACAAAGATGCCTACGTGACGCATCATTCCCAAGTGACTACCCTCCCTCCACATCCAATAGCCTAAATGTATCCTTTTATTTTCACATCATGATCCTTAACTTATGATTAACTCTTTATAGCCTGTGCGATTCGGCGGGAGCGACATATCGCATTGCAATACTTTTTTTTTTAGTTTTCTTATTCATATAATATTTATTGTAGCATCATTGTGATAGAGATACATCAAAAGTGAAGTAATCGGGTTTCCATTTCATTGTTGTGCATGGTTCGGTCGGTTCGGTTATTATCCTCAACAGAAGCCGAAACCAAAGTCATCAGTTAGTCTATTTTATTAACCAATAGGTTTTCGGTTGGTTAATCACTGCAGTTTATATGGTTAGATTGACGGTCTTTGGTTTGGTTCATTTAATTTAAGTTAATACCAAAAACCAAACTTAGGCTAAAAGTTTTGCTTAAAAATATATGAAATTGAGGTATAAATACATGAAAGGAAAGTATGAATATATGAAATGGAGATATAAAATATGAAATATATGAACCGGAGGTATAAAAGCTAGAAATATATGAATATATGAATGATTCGGTTTGGTTCAGCTAATTTTGGTTAAATGAGAGTACAAAAAAATTGATAATCGTTTTTTTTTTAATTTTGTTTTTAGTTAATTCATTTTATGGTTGATTTCGGTTCGGGTTTCGTCTGTTTTCGGTTAGGTTTAGGTTAACGATTTAGTTATTGCTCACCAATAACCGGTTTTGGTTAATAACCGATATGTGTGCGCACGATGCAGCGGGAAACACATACATTGCCATGGTGTGCATTGTTTGGTTGGTTAGATTTTATCTTCAACCGAAATCGAGGTAATCGATTAGTCTATTTTATTAACCAATCCGTTTTCAGTTAATCGGTTTGGTTTATTTAGCTAGATTGATGGTTTTTTCGTTTGCTTCATTTAATTTCGGTTAATAGCCAAAACCAAACTTGGGCTAAAACGTTTTATTAGAAATACATGAAACGAATGTATAGGTACATGAAATGGAGGTATAAATATATAAAATGGGGGTATAAATATGGAATGCATAAACTAAAGGTATAAAAACTATAAATATATGAAAATATGAATGGTTTGGATCAATTAATTTTGGTTAAACGAGGTACAAAAAAATCGATAACAGTTTTTTGTTAATTCAGGTTTCGTTAATTAGTTTTCGGTTAATTCAGTTTTTGGTTGATTTTGGTTCAGTTAATGATTCAGTTATTACTCACCCTGAGACACTATTAATTACGTAATATATCAATTTTCTAATTAAAAAACGATAACAATAATATACTCAAATTAAAGAGAATAAAATACTTGTTTATATGGTGTAATTTAAAAAATATATATATATGTTAACGTACCCAAAAGTTATGACCGTTTAAAAAATCATAGGGGGAGTTAGATTTTTATAAGGGATAAAGTGTAACTACTAACTAATCATCTATAATTTTGTTAAAGATGATGGATTAAAATGTAATCTGGACGAGAGGATTAAATTGACCGTATTTAGTCACTTGACATTCCATAACTATTAACATTCTATTATAATGACTAAGTACGTTGAGCTTTAATCACTTGTACACTAAGGCACCATCTACTTGTACCTTTTAATCCGCGCATCGATACTGAACAAGACAACTACCAAAATGTCTACAAAAATATGTAGGTCGTTATGTTGTATATGATAAAAATATGTTGTATATGATAAAATACGTGAAAGAATTATAAGTTTGTTGTGGATGAGGAAAGTGTACTAATTATTTATAATTATGTTAAAACTCAGGGATTTAACTATAATAAGTTTAGGGACTAAATAATAAATAGTGTTTAAAAGACCCTTACCCTTATTTTAGGGGTCTATCTATAAATTTAGGGGATAAAAGGTCTTATTTTTTTGGTATCTTAAAATATCCAATCCTCATGCATTATAATATAATATAGATAACTAGGAAACCCGGTTTAACTTATTTTTTTGTTATATTTTAAATACGCAGTAACTAACGTGTCTGATTTTCAGAATCAGATTTAGTTTTATTACGTGCTGTTAATATTTAGAAAAAAACTAACATAAGGTTAAACTAGTTAAAGTGGTAGATGTTTAGACCATCTGTGGTACTGTGAAGTGGCATGATGTTGCCACATAACGCCAGCCACACTGCCCCCAAGGGCGTGTTTCATAAAAAAAATCGTTGGGCGTGTTTATTAAAACGCCAGACAAGTGATGGTTTGGCCAATAGAGCCATTAGGCAGCGGTAAAAAAATACTTCAATATCTCTCTCTATACACCTCTCATAAAACAAACATATACACACCAAATACATAAAAATGGATTCCCCTGTATCTTCCTCATCCATTGCAAATTATTATTACAAAGAGGTTTTAGCCGAGGACGGTGACACAACCGATGAGGAGGTTGAGCAAGAGGCGGTTATGGGTGCGTATCAGCTCGCGGTGAGGTATATGAAACATGTTAGTTGGCCTCCATGCCCGATTTTGCAAAGAGAATACACGGAACAAGACTAAATTGCGATGAACACTCGTTTGATGAAAGATTACTTTGATTAAGCGCCGACATATGCAAACCCACATATTTTTAGGAGTCGTTTCCAGATGAGTAAACGTTTATTTCTACGAATTACCGAAGATTTGGAAAATAAGTTTGATTACTTTAAGCAAAAACCATATGCGAGAGGGATGCTTGGATTTACCGTTATTCAGAAGTGTACTTCAGCGCTACGCGTGCTTGCCTACTGAAACACAACCGACATCAATGAGGAGTATTTAAAGATGGTTGAAAAAACAACACGTGACACCTTGGAGTATTTTTTTACGTATACTAGATATTCATAATATTTTCTTAGTTAGTACAATACGTGTATGTATGTATATATATATATATATATATATATATATATATATAAATACTAAGTTTGGATGGTGCGCCTTATCTGAGAAAACCCACTTGGTATGATTTACAACAAATTTACGAGATGCATTAATAAGAACATGGTTTACCGACATGATTGGGAATTTAGATTATCGTCATTGGTCGTGGTATAATTGTCCAATCGCATGGCGATGTCAACATACACGTGGTGACCAAAAAGAACCATTGGCTATTCTTCAAGCGATTGCTTCACACGACCTTTGGGATTGGTCGGCTTATTTTGGTGTCGCCGGGTCAGGACATAAACGTTTTCGAACACTCACCTGTGATAGAGGTTTTCATTTATGGTAGAGCAGCAAAGGCTTCTTTTTGGGTTAACGAAAACTACTACCCCCACAGATACTATTTGAGTGATGGAATATATCCGCATTATTCGATTACCGTGAATACGTTTAGCAACCCGATCGATGAAAAAAGAGCACATTTTAAGAAAGTTCAAGAGTCTGTGCGAAAGGACATTGAGAGATGCTTTGGGGTTCTTCAACAATGTTGGCATTTTTTGAGAAATCCTTGTCGTGCATGGACCACAGAAAAAATTGAAAGATGCTATGTATGCTTGTATAATCATGCATAATATGATATTAGAAAACGAAGGAAAAAAACAATAAGTCAAAATTAAAATTATATGCCAGACGTTGTTTAGCAATATTCTCAAGCAACAATAGCTGAAAGAGTGAACAATGCGAATCAAATGCCTTATATTATACATTGCGCATTAGAGTTGGATTTGGTCTAACATGCATGGTCGGTTCGGTATATTTCAAACGAAGGTGAAGAAGAAGGGGAATGGGAAGATGAAGGCGAAGGCGGAGTGAGGACGAAGGCGGAGATGAAGACGAGTATGACGAAAGCAAAGATGAAAATTATGACGAATAGTATTATTTTTGTGTGTGTGTGTGTTTTAATATTAATTTGTAATTTTTTATTTAATGTAATATTATTTGATGTATTTTTCTAAAAAGAAAAGAAACTAAAACTAAATAATCGAGTAATCACTGAAGGGCATTATTAGACATATGTCACTAAACCACTTTGAACTTCACCCCACATAATACCCCCCACATAATACCCCATACTGACTAGGTTGCAACATGTCGTTTCATGCTCAAAGAAAAGACTTGAAAACCAAGCCCCACTATACATTGTATTATAATAATAAAAAATACGAAAATCAATATTTTATGACAAAATATTTAAAGAAGCTAAATCGACATAAAAAAATATACGAAAATCAAGATGACAAAACATTTAAAGAAGCTAAACCGACTATAATGTTATAGAAACCGTTCTGAACCAACAACAAATTGACAAAATTGTTGTAGTCTTGTAGGGCTTGTAAGTTGTAGAATTTACAAGAAAAGCACTTTCGAGTTCCTATCACTTGTAGATAAAATATTAAATTTAGATGCTAATCTATAATCCATAGTATTTTTTTAATTTCAGCATCATCAAAATAAAGTTGTGAGAATAAGGGTGTGTTTGTTTAGCTTTTAATGGGGTTTTTAATGGTTTAGACTTTTTACTGGCTTAACACTAAATAGTTTAGAATGTTTGTTTCGTGAGTAAATGTTTGAATGATTTAGACATTTGCCTCTGAATAGTTAAGCATTATGCTGAGTCTGAATGGTTAAGACCTCTAATCTAAATTGGTCACACATTTGCTTCTGAACGGTTAAGTATTATACTGGCTTTTATTGGTTCAGACCTCTTACTGGTTCAGCACTTAACCATTGAAAAGTTGCTAAACAACCCCTAACTTCCCTCACTCATGAAAAAGAATCAAAGTGTTATGACTAGGCTAAAAATTTAACATTTTATGATTTTCCAAGTTGTTGATTTCTATGTGTGTTCATGAGTTAGGATTGTTTGTAAGTAGTGACTGAACCATGAGTTTTCTTTTACTAAGATCAAGGTTTTCGGTGGTTGTACGTATATCAAAAGGGATTTTTTATCGAGTTAGTCATTGAAGAACCACCAAGTTTAAACTGATGGGTTTATCCTTAAGGGAATGGTCTCGTCAAGATGGGTTAGTCTTTAATCTTTCTTCAATAAATGGTTGGAGTATAATCTGCAAAACAAAGAGCCGTGAGACTCGTTACAAGGAGAAGAGGTAGGGGTTCTCCTCGTAATCACCCTTCGGCGTGAGAATAAGTATTGTTTAAGAACAATAAACGAGTGTGTGTTAAGAGTGAGATAGTTGATCCTTAAACCTGTGGTTGATGGCTGGTATTTATAGTTGAAGAGTGTGGAGAAAGTGATGGGTTGATGGGCCTTGGGGCCAGATGTAACACCCCAACCGATGGCGGAAACATCGGGATGAGACGAAAACGAGATTGCTCATTGCTCACAACATTATTAAGTGACAATAATTAATTAAACCATATTTCATTTCATAAGAATTGTCAAATACATCAATGTAACAAAACAAAGAACAACCTAACATTTGCAAAGTCATAACAAAATTGATACGTCGACATTAAACCTAACGTCTAATTTGTATGTATCTAGTCCTTGCTATATTGTTTTCATAGCGTCATCTCCTTCAACTGTAACATGTTTTAAAATAAAGTCAATGCAAAAGCAAAGGCGAGTACACAAGTTTAAGCATAGCATACGTATACGAATAAAGTTTTAACAATCCTCATGGCAACCAAATCTATACAAGAGCAAAATCAACGCATGCAATACTAATAATCAAACCCTTAACGCAATCACGATTTTTTAACATGACCTCACGAATAACACGATGGAGGTGGATGCGTGAATTCCTATAGCGCTAAGCATGTCAAACAAAGGCTAAAATAGTTAATGACTAAAGCATAGCATAACGTTTATCCCAGATAAGCAACAAGTATACGATTCAAGTAGTCATGTGTATAGGATTGTTTGTGCGTTTCATAAAGTTTAAGTGTTTATGATTTTTGTATATGGAAACATGTTACACCCAAAAAGTGATATAAACAAAAGTGGGTCGAGTGTACTCACAGAATTGCTAAGTCTTCTTTGGAAATTCCACGACGGGTTGATGAGTGGGAGAAAGGGGACATCGAGGTCACCTTAAAATGGCAAACGAATGTACATGAATAATCGAAGCTACGACGGAGGATTCGAATTGGAGTTGAAAGTACGTATATAGCTAACATCGTGTAAGAAAGGAATTTCTAAATTAAATTCATCAAAAGGGTTGTAGGAGTGTTGTCAAATAATTAATATATATATTTGACGAAAAGCATATTTGGTATATATATGTATATATATTTATATTCTAACGAATGGTATAAGATATATATGTATATTGTCGAATGGTGTACAAATATATTTGTCGAAAGTAAAATAAATATGTTTTGTCGAAGGTATAATAAATAAGTATATTTATCGAGAGATATGTTAAATATATCTATATTTTGTCGATGAATATAATAAATAAATATGTTTTGTCAAAAGTATAGTAAATAAGTATATTTGTCGAGAATTATAATAAATAAATTTATGCTCTTGTCGAAAAGCATAATAAAGAAAGTAAGTAT
Organism: Scalesia atractyloides; assembly: GCA_947069175.1. NCBI lineage: Eukaryota > Viridiplantae > Streptophyta > Magnoliopsida > Asterales > Asteraceae > Scalesia > Scalesia atractyloides. The sequence continues at coordinate 26,598,164 of CAMTDV010000013.1, forward strand.
ATTTTTGTCGACAAAAAAATAATATCGATAAATATATTCCGTCGAATAGTTCAAATAATAAATATATTTTATCGAATAGTTTAATAAATATATTTTGTTGAATAGTTTAATAAATATATTACCTGTAGAAATCGGGCAGAGTTTCCTCTTGTTTTTGGACGACCCCGACACACAAGTGTCGATATTATTTGTCAAAACGCAATAATTCTACAACAATGATTTTATAAGAGACGTTACGAAATATTAAATCATGAAAATATATATATATATTATATTTTTCTATGTTCAAGTGTTACCATTTGTACAAGTTCGGTTCGCGAATACAAGATCATTAATATAAGTAAAATGAACTACGAGACTTAGAGTTTTACCGAACTTGAATCTGACCCGTTGACCAACAGTTGACCAGGTTTGACCGAACACCAAACGAGACCCGAACCGAAGCCAAAACTGTCATTGACTCACTGCTGACCCGAACCTCTGCACCGAGACCTGAACCCGCTGAACATGAGCCATGAACTGAACCGAAACGAATCGTAACCTGCCGAATGAAAAGAATTAACGGGATTCGAAATAGAAGCAAAACCAAGACCCGAACCGAGACTAACCTTGACTGAACCGAGATTCGACCCGGAGCTGACCCGTGGACTGTTTGACTGTTTGACCAGACCCGAGCTTTGACCAGGTCTAACCGGGTTGACCCGAGCCTGCTGAATCGAGATGGAACCAAATTGAACTCAACAAACCAAATAAAAATGAATGCAAAACTGAAATAATCAAGCACGACCCGTACCTGAACCGAATCGAGGTTGAACTGGGATGACTGATCTGACCGGAATGAGTGACCTGAACCGGAACAGCTGAACTGCGCTGCTGTAACTTGAGTGAACACCAAAGCTGACCCGGGTTCGATCCGAACCCAAATCTGAATGGAGACCCAAACCGACCCGATTCACCTTCTGCCGTTGCTGCCGTCTGCCACTGTTGTCTGCCGTGTTGCCTGGCACCGCCGCTCTACGGTGGCCGGCCTTCGGTTTACAGCGAGCGAGGGAGAGGGGGAGAGGAGTGTGGTGAAGGTTGGAGAGGCGATGGGTGTCCGCTGCAGGGACTGCCACTGCTGCGGCTTCGTTGCAGGTGCGCCGCAACCGTTGCGGTGGCCGGCGGCTCTGTTTCAAGGAGAGAGGGAGGTGGCTTCCGGAGTGTTTGGGGGTCGCCGGAGCTCGCCAGAAACGCGGCTCTGGTCACCGGAAAATCAAAGGGACAGGGACAAGGGGGCTAGGGTTTGAGTAAGAGTGAAGAAGATGAGTCTTTATATACTTCTAGGGTTTTAAGTGAGTTGGGCCTAAACCCGTTTGCAGCCCGATCACTTTTTAAGTCCCCGCTTCATACCCGAACGTGACATAACAGGGTATAATATCGTTTTTAGGTTTAAACACGCGATTTAAACGTCGGCGCTCGAAAATGATCGCGTTCAGTTGTCGTTTCGTTAAAACGCGTAAAAACGCGTAGTTTTTCCGATTTTAAATCCGTTTCTCGATCAGGTTTCAACTGTGACTCTGAAATTAGAAAACGAACACGAATTTTATATAAATTTATATAAATAATAATTTTGAAAATACGGGCATTACACCAGACGTTGCCATCAAGGAATATCCTGTTTGTCTCCTCTTACACGACCGTTAGTGTTTGTAGAGGATTGAGTTGTTAGCGCACTGTGATTAGAGCCACGTGGCCTGGCTGTTGTCCTTGTTGTCGAGTCTGTCACCAACTGTGATTGGAGATCATGGAGCAGTGTGTCACACCCGGTAAAATCAAAGTTGGTGTGATCTGACTGGTATCTTCATTGCACAGCGGAAGTATAAAAATGCTAAGACTTCTAGAAAGTGAACGCATGCTAAGTACTCGAATCCCCATGGGTTCTCCTATTCCAACCATGCCATAATTTGAAATTGTAACCTGAGAAAGAAACATGCTTGTTAAATCATCACAATCAACATGATTAGTGATCAATGTTTAAAAGTCCAAAAACACAGTTTAAGTTAGCAGCGGAAAAATAAAGTAAATCCATCATAAACTTAAAACCACAAGTTTAATAAATGTACGAAACATAAGGCTTTACGAACCACACACTCCAGCCGATTGCAACACTCATCCAAAGCTATACCTACTGACCTGCAAAGCATGCAATAGTGTGTCAACCTAAAGTTGGCGAGTTCATAGTTTGTTTGAAAAGATTTGAAATAAATCTTTTTGATAACCGGTTCAAGTAATGTTGAGAAAATGTAGTAAAACCATTTTCTGGGCATGTCAATTGAAAACCTTGTATTTATAAAAATTGTATAACCATCAATGTCCGCGTACAATAAAGACAACATGCCCGCATGAGCCTATAACCCACCCCGTGCTAGGAAGTGTCTCGCCAAACCGTTTACTTGAGACGGTAGACTAGCAGGTAGTTATAGTTCCGATGTGCAGCAGGGACTTCACATCGAAGGGTTGTTCTGTCGATAGTTCAAATAGTATTCGCTATGTCTAGTTATTGTTTTATGATCTGGATGACCTGCGTTATTGTAAGTGTTGGCTCCTTAATATCGAGTCAACGGATTTCTTGAAACTCCTTTTCTTTTCAAGTTACATACATGGTTTTTCGTTGTAGCCAAATCGAAATTTCCTTGTCGATACATGTATTCATTGTTGGATTGTTTGAACTTGCCCACTATATATCTATTCAATTCAAGGTTCCATATGATGCATTGAGGTCATCATATTCAAAGTAATCTCAACAAGCACTTCATTTGTTTCGAACCATAGTAGACTTGTTTGGTCTTCAACTCCATTAAATAGTTTGTTGGTTACGGCACCTGGTGGTGGCATTTTCACTAATTTAAAGCTTGAGCTAATCTTGTTTGCACACCTCATGTACAAGTTTATTTATTTATTTTTAAATCCACCTTGTTGGTTTATCATATTAATGCAGTCTTAATAGAATTGTGTGTTAAGACAATGGTACATAGATTCCTGTTGTATTCAGGTGTACCCCTTAATGGTTATTTCATCATCGGTCGAAAATTTTATGATATTTATTGTTCTTCCACTATCGACCAAAAATCATAATTATTTGTTCTTTTATCATCAATTGAAAATCCTATGAGATTTATTTGGAACAAATATTCAAATTTACTTTGTTGAGCCTTGGATCTGATTTCAAACACGGTGAACTTGTTCGGTCACCGCTGTTATTGAATTATTTCGATCACTACGACACCTTGTGGCGTCGGTATAAACTTGTAGCTTGGGCTAATCATGATCATACTTTTCATGCAAAACTATGTATGCTTTTCGCTTGACTGATCCTTGAAAGTGGTCTTAATGCAACTATGTGTTAAGACAACGATACACTAAATTTGGTTGTATTTTGGTGTATCCTTGCAATTCAATAGTATTAACACGCTGATTTTTCCTCATGTTATGGTTCGACAAGTTGACAAGTCTTTTTTGTGCATCTATTTCATTTGAGCTTGTTGATTCTAAGCTTCATCTATCTAACAACCAACGCAAGTTTTCGTTGGTAGTAAATTCTATTGTTTCTAAAATTCATTTGCAGATTGTGAACATTCATTTGGACATTTCTTGGTCGAAATTCTTGTTTTGTTGGACCCTTGTAAACTTAGTCACATTGATGATTGTATCACTACACTTCGTTCGCTTGCCATCGATTTCTGAAACAAATTAAGTTGAATCGATGGGTTCTTATTGTTGTAGTATGTCCTTGCATTCACATAATTCGAACAAGCCATGAATCAATTCCGTGGTTATTCACTTTGGTATTATTCGTATTTACCAACACATGACATAACTCTAAGGGGATATCATAGTCCAAATTTCGAGGACGAAATTTCTAGAGGAAGAATGTGACAACCGGTAAATTACGGGTTATAAATTATGATATAACAAACATTAAGACAATTTTAAGTATTTTTTTAAGAAACAAATTAACTTAATTAGGCTTTTGGTATGCATAGGAATGTCTATCCGGCTTTACAGTACGCGAATGGTGAATTGTGGGAAACCTAACGAACGTTAAACGATAACGAACTGACACCAGATGAAATACTGACAACTCCGAAATCTACGAGTATTTTTTTAACATTAAGACAATTTTAAGTATTTTTTTAAGAAACAAATTAACTTAATTAGGCTTTTGGTATGCATAGGAATGTCTATCCGGCTTTACAGTACGCGAATGGTGAATTATGGGAAACCTAACGAACATTAAACGATAACGAACTGACACCGGATGAAATACTGACAACTCTGAAATATACGAGTTTTATATGTGCAATTTATGCACATTAATTTGTTTTGCTAGATTATCCTGTTTTTGAACGTCACAAACGCGTACGTGAACGAAAAATGCGACTGTAGGAACGTACTGGCAACGAAATGGAAGAATCGGACTCGTTTATTACCTTCAAAAATGGAATATTACGATATATTTAGCTTCATAATCAAATTTTAATAGTCTTAGTCGAAATCGTATCGAAAAACGGATTAGAAACGACCCCGAAGCATTTTACGCGATTTTATCGCAATCGACGAACGTCGCGATTAATATCGACTACCGACATCATTTGATGTAATTTTGACCCTAGAAATTTATTATACGACATTTTACGAAGTTCGGGTGCAAAAACGGGCCTTAAAAATGCAACTGGGCCGCTCAAAACACTAGATACATGCTAATGGGCCTTGGCCCAACCTACCACAAACCCTAATATAAATACATCTCATTCCCCTCTTCCCTTCATTTTCAAAACCCTAGCCCCAAACATTTTCAACATCCCCTCTCTCTCTCTCTCTCTAAAGAATCCGACAACTGGAGTCCGGCGGCGCCACCACCGGCGGTGGTGGTGGTCCGGTGGTTCGACGACTTTTCTAGCGGTCGGACGACTTTATCGGCGAAAAGTTTTCGGACCAACACCCTACCCCCACTAAATCGAACCTCCCGAACGCGGTGGTGACGTTAGTTTTTCAAGATTCGAAGCCATCAAAGTTGTAGAGCAACTCCGGTGACGCTCCGTCCAACTTTCCGACGAACACATTTTCAAATTTTCTTTCCGTGCATGTTTAGATCGGGCTACTAGGGACCATTCTGCAAGTTTTCACAAGATTTAATTTTCTGGTGGCCTTATCCTTCTCCGCTTTGGTGGTAGCGGGCTCGGCGGTGCTCGTTGTTGTTGAGACGAGAATGACCGACAATGTCGAGGACAAATGGAACCGCCATGCGGCGGTGGTAGACGGCCAGACAGTCACAGTGGGAGCGCGGTGGCGACGGTAGTGGTGGCGTTGTTTTGGGTCTTGTTTTGTCGGGTTCGAGTTACAAGATAACAAGTGGTCAACACTGGTCAAACTGGTCAGATTTAATGTTCGGTTCGGGTTCGGGTCAACGGGGTCAAACTTGGTCAACGGGTCAACCTTGGTGTTTCAGGTCAAACCCGATCAACATGATCAACTACGGTTAAACTCGGTCAATGGGTCGACATGAGACTTGGAATGTTATAGATCGCATGCTAGCGAGTTACGTTTTGGAAACGAGATTATGGATTGTATTATGCTAGCTTTGCACCGGATATCGAGGAGAGTTCATAACTCCTGTTTTTACGGTTTTACATTTTTATAAATGTTTTCGGGGATGGAAAGACATGCAGTTTTGCAAAAGTACACCAAATTTCGATGAATGAAAATTCATGTTTCTAAACCATGTTGTAAATGGATTTCAATAAACTTAAATGGTTTAAGAATGGTTTATGCTCAACATACCGGTTTTACAAAACACACACATATTTTCGAAACATGCATGAGTTTCATGACTAGTGACGGGTTTATCCTAGTTACAACGGGACTAGGTTGTCCTACACACAAATAAGGGGACTGGTTGGTCCTGCTTACAAACTCAAATAGGCTAGACCCATTCTCACTTGTGCGGGGCACAAAGACTATAGTGGGTTAGGCCCACCTATGCTCGTATGCGGCACAAAGTCTCAAGGACTGGATGGTCCACTACTCAACACTAAGGGCCGTAGGGTTGCTTAAAACTGTATAGTGAAGTCGTCGCTACATATTGGAACAATAACCGCCTGCTAGTCTACCGTCTTGAGTGAACGGTTTGGCGAGGCACTTCCTAACACGGGGTGGGTTATAGGCTCATGCGGGCATTTTGTCTTTGTTGTATGCAGACATTGACGGTTATATAATTTTTATAAACACAAGGTTTTCAATTGACATGCCCAACAAAATTGTTTTACTACGTTTTCTCAACATTACTTTAACCGGTTAGCAAAAAGATTCATTTCAAATCTTTTCAAAGAAACTATGAACTCGCCAACTTTATGTTGATTTTTCGCATGTTTGTTTCTTAGTTTACAATTTCAAATTATAGCACGGTTGGAATAGGAGAACCCATGGGGATTCGAGTACTTAGCGGGCGTTCACTTTCTAAAAGTTTTAGTTTTTTATACTTCCGCTGTGCAATGAAGATACCTGTCAATCATACTAACTCTGATTTTAGCGGGTGTGACACAGTGAACAACACAATTTGATTGGTTACACGTCACTGTCCGTTTGTACTTTTGTCTTCTGCACGATTGATCATCGTGGGAGTTGTCTGGACAAGGCTTGGTGCACGCTGGTTGGCTGCAGCACCTGCCATCTGTACTATTTGTACTTGTATTAACTGTCACTGTGTTGCGTGCGCTGATAAGAGCTTGCGTGCATGCTTTGGCAATAGCTGAGTGTTGTTTTGCTAAGTCTGGGTATGGCCCTCTGCGCGCATATCTTGTAGTGTTTTGCGCAGGATTTAGGACCATACCCCTTTAGTCACCAATATTTTTGTGTTTTTAAGTGTAGATCTAGTTTTTAGTTGGTTGGTAACTTTATATGATTGTTTGGAAGGTGATTATAGTTTTGTTTACATGGTTTGAGTTTAAAGGTGATTTCACTTTCATTTTTTCCTATGCTGCGTCAAATTAAAAACTAACTAGTTGATCCTTAATTACAAATTAGTCGAACAAATATAAGTGAGGTTTATTTATTTTGGCTCATGAATAATGCTCTAATAATGTATAAAACCTTATGGCTCATGAAAATCTATTATTATTTCATATAAATCAAATCAAGTTATTTTGTATAAATTTATCAAGTATATAAGTTGAAATCATTCTAGCATTTCAACGTTCTAACAAATAATTATCAAATCTTAATAATAAATTATAACAAGTAACAACTAATTTCCAAATCAAATCAAATCAAATGTTTAACAATCAACAATTCAAGTTCCAATGTTTAAGTTCTACTATAGAGCAGTCTCAAATCAACTATGATTCTATTTCCATGATATCAACTAATAGATAGCTTCACGTATCTACAATAAAAGTGTAGTACCACCAAGTTGTTACAAGTATTAACATGTAATATGAAAGTTGTAGTGTAGACACTAAAAACTGGATAAAATGAAATGGCTATTTAGATTTTAGGTAAATGGTGCACTTATTGGGTTAAGATGCATGCAAAGGTATTTTGTATGTATATTTTGGGTTAAGATATATGCAAGGTATCACTCAAACCAAATTTCTTATATTTATTCAATCACACAAATAAAGTTATTTATAGAAGTTGTCGTCTTAAAAATTGATTTTTGGTTGTATGCATAGCATATAAAGTATGGATTTGCTTGACCTTTCCCGTAAGGTGGATCTGCCGCTAGTCGCAGGTCAAAACCGGTTCAGGCTATCAATTCGATCATTTCCCTCACTCATCCTAATGGAGTTCAAGCTGAGCCCAAGATGACATCGCTCGTAGAGTTTTACTTTTTAATTTTAGCCCAGCATAATAATAAAGCCCAACCCAATATTTATTTATACAACAACAGTCAATATTAATATTTATCCTAGTTATTACCCTACTTGCTTTTTGAACAAAACAAAGATCTATCTATTATCTAATCACCTCACTCGATCCTCTCACTTCAAATCTATTTATACTACACAAGTTTTCAATTATAATCATATAAAAAATTTCCAGGATCACAAACCATAGTAGCCACCAACCCATTCACCCATCAGTGACAGTTTCTAGTTTTCTCTTTAGCGCACATGGTGCGTGTCGTTTAGCTTTGGCCGATTTTAGCTTATGACTCGGCTTATCCGCTAAGTAACCCTATTTCAAGCTAACTCCAATTCAAAAAATATTATTAAGTTTTTATAACATATATATGAAATTTTAAATTTAAAAAGTATACGATGTTCCAATCCAACTATGTATAATCATAACCAAAGGAATTCAAAATCTTATAACCTAAACTTTTTTTGAACGCCAAATTTGAATCACTAACGGACTACTGGAGTATTATCGTGCACCAGCAGATCCACTCAATCATATCTATCTCTACTAGGCATATTACCTACACCAATTCAGGAGAAAACCCAATAAATATGAGAAAAACTCGTCTTATAAAAACAAACCCTATCAGTCACAAAGAGTTATCTCAACAAACACCATATAAATAAACTAAACAAACACACACCCGTAGTCTTTCCCCTAACACAAAACACACCTTTTAACTTTCTACAGCCTCTAAAACCTTCAACACAAATCTTGAAACCCCTATCGCCGTCACCCCCCCCCATAAATCTCCCCTAAACCCCTCCAATTTCCGACCACCATCTTCCATGATCACACACCCATAAAACCATGAACAAACACATCTACAAACGAATCACCCAAACCCTCACACACCCCCATTTCCACTCAATCCGACCATTATGTTCCACCCCACAACAATCCAATCAAAACCCATCCAATCGGGTGTCCGGAATAGTCAACGAGCTTATGAGTCTAACGCTGTTAGAATCAGCAGACTTAACAGAGGTTATGCGAAAGAAAATGGGCATTAACCAGATGCCGATAATGGCGGTGATGATGCCGGGGATGGGGTTGAAGACCGGGGGCGGAGGTGCGGCGGCGAAGGGCGGGGCAGCGGCGGCGGCGGTGAAGGAGAAAACGGCGTTTGATTTGAAACTTGAAGGGGGGTTTGATAGTGGGTCGAAGATAAAGATTATAAAGGAGGTGAGGACGTTTACTGATTTGGGGTTGAAGGAGGCGAAAGAGTTGGTGGAGAAAGCTCCTACTTTGTTGAAGAAAGGTGTGGCTAAAGAGGAAGCTGAGAAGATTATTGAGAAGATGAAGGCTATTGGAGCTAAAGTTGTTATGGAATGAGGTAAATTTGTTTTAAATGATTTGGTTGATGGTTTGTTTTTTTGTTATTTGGATTGTCAGAAAGATCTGTGATCATTTGCATTGCAGTATGTAACAATTGCTTTAAGTATAGATTTTCCAGACGTTTGCAGCTTTAGACATAGTTGTCGAAGATGTAGGGTTCACTCAAGGCGCAAAGGGTGAGCCTTGGGCGTCGGTGCAAGGCGCAACTCTTATAAGCGAGGTGTATGATGTAAAAATACATTCTTAGAGGTTTTAGACATGTTTTAGGCTTCTTTAGGTTGATTTCAGGGTTGTTTAAGGCTGGTATAAATGTATAATTGTTTGTGAACTGCTCACATGATTTTTGGCCGAAATATATTGGGACTTGGCTTGAAAATTGGCCTGAGGCGAGAAGGCTGCGCGGGGACTGAAAAGTGGTCCTAGCGTGCGCCTGGGTGAACTCTGAAAACAAAGGTTTTAGGTAGGGGTGTTCACAAACTGTTTAAACCAATCTAAACATCTAAATCGTAGAGGCTATGCTGGTTTGAGATTGAAGCTTTGGCGGTTTAATGGTCAGGCTGGTGTTTTGAATTTTGGAACAATGGAATGTCCAATTTAACCTTTATTATTGTTATTAAATTTTTTATTTTTTTATGTTTGGAGTATTTAGTCATGTATATATGTTATATTAATGAAGCATCTTTACTGTTATAAAATTGGAATACAAACTAGCGACAAACTGCTGAAGCCATCAGGCTGGCCCACCCAACTCGTTTGGTTTGATTTGTCATTTCTTGAAACCGTAGTTAGTGGTTCAGTATGCAATTTTTGACAAAGTCGGTCACACTCGACAGTGAACACCCCTGAGTTTTAGGGTTTTAATATGAAACTATGAATGCATTGTTTTCTCGGCATGTTACCCTGTCAACCCACATCTTTAATTTGTTGTGACATGTTGGTGTTTGATTGTTTTACTAGTGTACGTGTATATGTTCAAGGCTATTTTCTGTATGTTTTACTTGTATTTATGATTCACTCAACATGGAGGCATGCTCTATGTGCATTTTTCCTCTAATAATTTTTTGGTGATACTCATAGTTAGTTAGGGGTAAAATACTAAAATGTAGCATGCTAGAAAACCACTTAAGAGTAGGTAGAGGTGGCAAGAGGGGTGGTTTGGCTAATCGATCAGAGCAGGATACGTTTTTAGTGTGGGCTTGAACGGGTTGGGTTGACCGGCATGCTTGGAAAACAATATGTTGAATATACTTCGGGGACTTTCCATCAAGCTGATCTTCTTTCATAATAGATTAAATACAATCCAGCTATCCAAGTCGACTCATACTGTCATACACCATCACCTATAAATGGGCCACAATTATCACCTTCTTGAACACTGTTTATTAGAAGAAATGCCTCAAATGCTACTATTTTTTTGTGAAAATGTTATCCCGAATTTTGGTAACAAATCGTTTGAACAAGTCTGAACTCGGAAATAGTTACACTAGTGCTAAACAAGACTGGAATCAACCTAAACTAGCCCTAAACAAGCCTAAACATGTCCTAACACCCCTAAAAGTGGTAATTTTATACTATGCTCCTCGATTAAAAAAGCCCTCGCTTTTTAAGCGCATTGCAGCTAGGCTCCAGGGGAGGTCCATGTGCCTTGTGTCTTTGACAACATAGATTTTATAGTTTTGCGGGGTATACATGATACTATCCCTTTATATATATATTTAGTGATTGTTAAGAGCACTAATTAGCTTGCTTTAAAAAGCATGCTAGTCCACCTTGGAAAAAGTTTTAAGCACTTAGCGTCTAGGCTCCAGGGGAGGTTCATGCATCTTGTGCCTGGGATTTCTTTAGTTGTACACTTTTACAAAGAGATGATGCTTTTTATATCATTTGATTGTATGTATTTTTTAGTATTTTTTTTTATTTCTGATTGTTTAAGGATTTTGTAGGGAAGATATTATCTTTAATTATTTTATAAATATATATATATGAACACCATACGCCTTGCCTCCGTCTAGCTCTCTCGGCTTCCAGGACCTTAACCACCGTTTTTGAAATCAAATTAACCACTAAGTCGGTAACCATTTTACATATTTTTATTAACTCTTGTTGCTCTTTTTTCCATATGCAGGCTTTTGTCAACAGTGCAAGTTTTCATATGCATTCTCATCCTCAAACATAGGAGGTCATGTTAGATTTTGTTAATCGCATACGCGTTTTTCTCTTTATAGAGGCATTTATTCATATCTATATGTGCGAACAGCATCATGTAAGCTCGTAAGTTTGATCGTAGGATTTGATCTTCTTCAGAGATGATTTAATGCCGGAGGTTAGTTTCTCCTTCCCAGAATAATTGTAACAAATTGCAGGTGATGTTTTTCTAAGTTATGTTACAAATTTTGAACAATTTTTTTACCTGAAAAAACTATCTGGGTTTATCTTCTGAAGCTTGTTTTCATTGTTATAATTACTTGTGTCAGGTCTGTATTTTAACCTTATAACAATGATTATTTACATATGACACATAATCTGTGTTTTTATTAGAATGACACATAATTTGTGTTTTTATTAGAGTTATATGCATGCTAGCACATTAGGGCTGGTGTTTATGGTCCAGTTGTATTATGTTAATGTATACATGGTCCTTATTTTGATGATGACATGTTTATACAAATACCCAAACTGCATTTCAAGTTAATCATGTAATCCAAGGAAGACTGAACGGGAAGATTATGGTCCAATCATTCGAATGGCCGTCACAATGCTGATGTGAATCAATGCAAACTTGCTTGAACAAAGCACTTGAACTCTAAAACTATGTGTTGTGGGTTAACTAAACTCATTGTCACATCATTGCCATGTCCTTTCCACATAAGAACTTGACCATTAAGTAAATACATGTTAACAATGTGTTCTGAATTAACTAAACACTGATTACCAATAACTAAAACAAAAATAATTAAAAAAAAGAAAGAAAGAAAGAATGATGGCATGTGATTAGTTGGGACTTTTGTGGGCTCCATCACCAATCTTCTTCATTCATCCGTTAACCCATTAGGAGACCCATTAACTATCCCCATTCAGTCGTTACCAAAATAAACGAAGACAAGAAAGGCAATGAGACTACGCCAATCAAGACCCACCGGCTTGAACAACTACCTTTTAGCCTGAACAAAATTTCATGTAAAAGTAAAACTGGATCCACATAGTAGCCAACCAGATGCTATCATGGGTAACCGCCGACTCCAACTGAGGACATGGTATCAGTAGTTTATAAGATCAATAGTTCGCCTACCTAGACATAGGATGACCGCCAATTGTAAATGTCGGTTGCCACGTCAGAACCCACATCAACGTGTGATACGGAAACCAAATTGTTATTCAAAAGGTCCAAAGAAAATAGAGAAGAACTTTTAGAAAGACTTAAAGAGTCAATTGATAATATTTGCTCATTCATAATCTGACTCGAATGATAATTGTCATTTTATAGGCTTACAAGTGCAATAAAAAAGGTAATACACCAACACACTAAACCCACGAAATTACTAACTGAAACTAACAAGTGACCTACACCACTAACAAAGGATAAAGAAAGACAAAAAGAAACTAATGAAATGCAATAAAACATGGGCTACATGAAACGTGGGTTGCAAGTGCTCATGGGAATCGTGGAGAATGATGGCACATATCACAACGGCTGACAATTAGCCAGAAATTCCTGTGAGGATCCTATCCTCTGCTATGTGTCCAAGCAGATCAACACGCCGACTCGCTTCCACTCCGCTTGACTTTTGCAAGCGGCTACCAACCGGCTAACATCTAGCCATACGTTACTCTTATGATCAATCACAATCCATCATGTGTATGAAACATTATGTCATGTTTAACTGTTAAGACTTGAAACGTCAGAGATGAAAAATGTTAAAGATTGATGAAACCTGATGTTTGGAGTAATGGTAGACACCAGTGTACTCATTTAATAAACTTGTCCAAGAGATTGGGATGTGGCTTATATAGTAATTATTATGAACACGATTATGCAATCTTTTGTTTCTATGGTTTTCCTAGCAAAGATATTTTATATTACACTTTTGAAGTCATATAATTTAGTTAATAGTAACATTTTATACACAAGTATATAAGGACTAACGAGATGGGGTGTGACCCATGCATAAATACCGTTAACCCCATAATAGAAAAGAAAAGGGTCACAATGGAACCACCATTTCTTGTATTCCTTGACGGAAAAAAGTAAAGTAAAGTAAAGCATGACGACGTTGGATTGGCAATGGGAGAACGCCGTCGTCTGGCTCCGTTGCCGGACTTGCTACCGTCACCTTTTCTCATCCTCTTGGCGTTGTCCGTACTAGATTCCAAGGTCTTTATTCATCCATAATTTATTTTATTTTTTTGTTCTTTCATTTATTGTTGATTAACAAAATCCGACAGTTTATGATGGTCGGAACCCTAACCTTCCAAGTTACAAGCATACTCCTCATGCTCTCTTCACCATTGGTCGATTAGAGGTCTGTTTTTTAACCACTTTTCCTCGTTGATTATTGTATTTCCTATGGTTTATGTATGCAAATGGCAGGTTTATATCTCAAATTATGTAAATGATCCTACTTACAACCATGAAACAATTCTGATAGTTTTTTTTTTTTTTTTTTTTTGCTTTGAGTTTCTGACTACATATATAAGCTCTTTCAGTTAAGCATTATATTTGACTTTGTTGACACATACGTATTGAAGAAACACAATGGATGCTTGATATTTAATATGGTGTGACTAGTTAGAAGATATGATATGATTAGGCTTCCTTTGTAATTATCCTCGTTGTACTCTATAAATAGTTGATCAATAATACAAATAGATGGATTCATTATTCAATAGTGAGAGGGTTTGGTTTGACAAATTACCAACATAATTGTTTACATAAGTATAGATTGAGTATGCATGGTGTAAAATGTATGTTTATTTTGATTTTTGGTGGTGAACAATCAGGTGACATAAGCTTTGTTCTACACCAAGTCCTAATTAGTCTTAGACCAAACGCGGTGGTCACGTGGTTGACCAGACCACGAGTCCAACACCGCCCCCCTTCTCGTTTCCTATCCAATTTTAGCCGGTCACGTTGTTTCATTCACGAGATGAAGTTTGCCAAATTCAAGGAAATCAAAAAAAGCAGCCAATGGCTTGTGAATGTTTATGCATTATTTTTTATTTTCAATTCCAAATTATATATTTAACCCACTAATCTCACATGCCTCACCACTACACCATTTCGCCATGTGAAATGGCTAATATGACGTGTGCTATCATAATCAACGATTAATGCCATTTAATTCGTACTTGCGTTCCAAATGATGAGGCCTAGCTCTTCACTTCTCTGTGTTGTTTTACAGTAAATGGCCTCTTGTTTTTATTGTTCGAATCTCAAAAATCTAAGCCTTGGGTTCAAAAAAGGAACCCATGCGATTACAATGTCAACATGTATCTCTAATTGATCATCAGAAGTTACCGTTCGGAAGTCATTCAAGTCTTATGTTTGTTATTAAACAGTTTCCATTTTACAGGGTCCAAGAGGGTTATATGCTGGCTTTAATCCGGCAATCATAGGCTCGACTCTCTCATGGGGTTTATACTTCTACTTGTAAGTGAAATATAACACTTAACTATCTTAGACGAGTTAATGCTGTTACTTTTTTCTTTCATTATTTAAGTTCTTTTTTTATGTCTTTAATGCATATTTGACTTCTTGAACTATCATTTTTCTGTTTACAGCTATAACAGTGCCAAACAAAGATATATAGAAAACAAAGACAAGTCAAGCGCATATATTCATCTTGCTTCTGCTGCAGAAGCAGGAGGACTGGTGAGTATATTGCGTATTTCTTATGCTTTCTGCTGTTTGGTTGATCACATAAAGAAAGGATCTTGAAGGGCCATCCATATTTAATTTTAATATGTTATAATATCAAAATGGTTACTATTTCAGGTATGTCTTTTTACCAACCCTGTTTGGGTTGTGAAAACAAGATTACAACTTCAGACTCCTCAGCATCATGGACGTCCCTATTCTGGTTTTAATGGTGCGCTCGATTTCTTGTGTTAAATGTAAAATTATGTAATTTTGTTCATTTATTTGAATTTAAATGTTATTTTAGCTTAATGATCTGTATTATGATTGCAGATGCTTTCAAAACAATATTGAAAGATGAAGGAGGGAGGGCATTATACAAAGGGCTTTTACCTGGACTTTTACTGGTTAGATTTGGTATCGTTATTTCTGTTCAATATGCTATGAGATACATTACCTTCTCTTGTATACTGGCTTCTATATTTTTAAATTGGACATCATAACTTTCTTTTTCTTTCTGTAATCTAATGTCATTTCATGGTGAAAAGTGATTGCAGTCCGCAAGGGCATTTTTTAAATTACACATGTGTAATACATAATATATTACATATGTATAGCGCATTTTTGTTTTTCCAAAAATTTTATTTGTTGGATATACTGCATCTATGCATTATACAAAAATATTTTTTTTGGAAAAATAAAGTACTATTACACGTGTATATATCATGTATTACACATGTTTAATACACCGTTTTTTTCCTTCGGACCGCAAGCACTTTTCCATGCGGTCTGCAGCATGTTTTTGCCGAAGCTTTTTAGTGTTTTCATTATAATGAGTTTTCACATGATTCCTCCCCTACATATATTTGTATATGTATATGTATAAGTAATCTGCTTGTGTTGGATCTCCTGCAGGTCTCTCATGGTGCCATCCTGTTTACAGCATATGAGGAGCTTCGTAAAATGATAATTGATTTTAGGCATAAACAAAAAAGCTCCTCCGTTGCTAAAAGTTCTAATTTATTGGTATTCCGGTGAATCATTTTTCAAGCTTCAAACCTATTTAAAAACGTATATTTGGTACCTTTTTCACTGATTTTTTCTATAATTTTTCTTGCAGACTACAATTGATTATGCAACTTTAGGTGCTTCTTCTAAACTGGCTGCCATCCTTGCAACATATCCATTCCAGGTAGGAATAAAACGATCATTACGCGATTCCGTTTGGCTTAAATTTGTAATTATTTCCAATTTTTTAAAATGAGAGTTATCTAACTTATGCTTGTTTCTCATATGTTACATGGTAACTTTATCAGGTCATACGTGCTCGACTACAGGTAATTCTATCGTTTAAGACTTTGTGTTTTCTACTTTATTATTAAATGTCGTGTAAAATGCCATTTTCGACTTTGAGGTTTGGCCAGTTTTGCGACTTTCGTCCAAAGGTTTGTTTTTTCACATTTGGATCCAATAGGTTTGAAATCTTGTCATTTTCATCAGCTTGTTAAATCCATCCATTTTTCTCCCTTAAGTCAGGGGTATTTTCGTCTTTTCGTTAACTTAAAGGGCAATTCGGTCTTTGAGTACATGTACGTTATGCTAAATGCTTGTAATAAGGTGAAAAAGACCAAATTGCCCTTTAAGTTGACTTAAAAAGACAGAAATGCCCTGTCTTAACGGAGAAAAATGGATGGAGTTAACGAGCCGATGAAAATGGCAAGATTTCAAACCTTTTGGATCCAGATGCGGAAAAACAAACATTTGGACGAAAATTAAACTGGAAGGGCAAAATCGTAGTTTTAAACTGAGTATAAAATCGTAAATTAAATGAACCCATAGGGAAGTGCCAGACAGCGGCCTGACACTACTGTTCGCAAAACTGGCCAAACACCCCAGGGACGAAAATGACGTTTTACTCTTAAATGTCTGTATTTAATTTTTGATCCTTTTGATATGTAGCAACGACCCAACATCTATGGGGTGCCAAGATACGCAGATAGTGGGCACGCCTTGGAGAAAACAGCTCGGTGAGTCAAGATAAAACTTTTCTTCTTTTGCTTGCTTGTTAGCTAAGTGATCCACCTGAACTTAAACTTTATCGATACTCGTTTAGGTTAGAGGGTATAAAAGGTTTTTACGGCGGATTTACAGCAAACCTTCTCAAAACTCTTCCTGCAGCTTCCATTACTTTCATTGTTTATGAAAATGTTCTCAGTTTGCTCAAACGGTCAAAGACGGGGGACTGATTTCTCACTTTCTTCATTATTCAAGTAACTTTTTGTATACCATGTTTTGGTACAAATTAACATAAACTTTCATATGTATATGTATGAATATGTAATCAAATGCTTACTGCATTTTTTTTCTAATATTTGATAAGCAGTTGCGATATCTTTTTGTTCAACTATTAAATAAACCGTTTGGGTTGGTAGCCGTAGGGGTGTTAAACTGTTAATGGGTCTCTTCACAAGTTGGACCCAACCCTAACGTGGGATTTGGACACCAATCTGATCAATAGCATGAACTCAAAAATCATGTCGGACACATGAACATAACACGTGTTTTGACATGCTGGTAAAACATGGTCTTTTTGTATGGATACCCCGATTCACCCACCATCCGTCCTGCTGCTCTCTTCCACGTCAGCTGTACCTCACCCTGTTTGCAGCCTGTCTCGCATGATATCGAACCCTCATAATATTAAATCTAGCAAAAGCACTATGATTATTTACATACAACTGCTAATATTATTGTACAAACAATCTTATCTTTTTAACTTGTACCTTGAGGACTCCATAGGTATGCACTTACTAGAGTCTTCATAATATTTTTTTTGAACGGCCAACAAATCCTCCAAATGGGCTACTGGCGAAATTCACCACATCAGGATACAAGGGCCGAAGCCGTGAACACTCGCCCAAAGGCACGACAGTGCGGTGAGGTAAAACCCGTTTAGCTCATGGACCGAACTGGTGATCACAGCTAATCGCCTAGTCTCCCATCATAACCTGGTGCCGTCGAAACTAATATGGGGGAAGCAGAGCAAAAAAATATGCAAAGAAAGGTAGATAATATTGATGTATAGTGGTTTGACTGAATGTTAATAAATTCAGTTTACATTTACTCATCAATCTTCATGGAGTTTTTCAAAATCAATATTTTCAGCATCAACAATGTTAGATTGCTCATGTTGTTTATAAACAATTCAATGATGTTGTCTTTTACTAATCACTTGTGTGTTCCTTTGACGCGTTGTTAAAAGGGTTTTCCAAATGTCCAAGCTTTATCATACATAAAGACTCTTTCAAATTCTTTTCTAGGTAATGGATATTTTTGCTTCTAAATTTTAAAGACCACTTTTACTCCATCTTTTTCTTAAATAGGTTTATAATATGTCTTTTTCATCAAAGGTTTTGGTACATAATCTCCATATACAATGAATATCACATAGATCAATATCTTTAGCATTCATATATGTTAAAAATTTTGTTTCCAAAAACAAAACTCTTCTTTTCCTCTTCTAGCAAAGGTGGTGGCTCTTTTAAGTTCTCAAGATATGTCTCTTATTCTGCATTCACATCATCATCGTGTCGTTATATTTTGCCTTTGAATGGGCGTAACTTAATTTTTCTAATGTTGTCTCGGGAGTTTGAACATTTTCGTCTTTAAAGGCTGGTCTCTCCACTTTATTTATGTCATATGTATCTTTCACCTTTTCTAAGGTCATTGATGGCCTCTGATTATTGATTTTTTTGTCTATATCTTTATTTAATTTCTATATTTTTAGAAGAGAATCTTTTTGATCATCACATATGTAAACTTTTTTAATCCATGATTTATATCTATCATTAGAATTTAAGTTATCTTTTAATGAGTTTATACTCATCTTATTTTTATTAGAGAGAAGTACTTGAATAGTCTCTGTGGTTTGCCCAGATTTCACATTTAGTCCTTAAATTTTCAAAATTACAGCTATAGTCCCCAATTTTGGCAAATTCGTTCTCGGATGGTCTCTGACGTAAAGGGGTTTTTTTTTCAGTTAAATAGGTGTGACATGACGAGAATGCCCTTACTATGAATATAAATAATTAAAACTCTCAACCAATTATAATATTAGAAAAAGTGGGCCCCATCTTATCCTATCCCCACACCTACCCTTCTCTTCCCTTTCTCTCTTTCTCGTTTTTTGTCTGCAACAGGAATTAAAACACCACAACCATAAAACTCCATCAAAATTAATCGTAACTGTTGTGAAGAAAACAAAATCAAAATTAGTGAAAGTGTAAACAAAGTGTTGGATGATTCGGTTTCAGATCTGTATCTGAAAGTTAATCTGTGAAGCGAGAGTGAGAAGTTGAAGAAGAATGAGTGTTCGGAGAAAGTTTATGGCAAGCTGAGGCGGTCGGAGACTGTTACGTGTCACATGAGTTTGGAGAAGTTGTTGCATTATAATAAGTAGAAGGTCTATTTTGTATAAGAGAATAGTTTAGGGAGTAATATGCTAGTTGTAACTAGTCGGTTAGGTCGTTAAATACAGTTGTAAGAAGTTGTTGAGTTCAGTTTGGTAATGAAACTGGTCTCCTCTCCTCTTTACGATTCTCTCAATTTCATATCCTAACATTGTTATCAAAGCGATTTGATCCTTTAGACGCTCTCGATTGAACCCTAATTCACAGAAGATTCCCAAAATTCGAACCCTAATTCACAGAAAATTCCCAAAATTCGATTTAATTGTTAACGAGATTAATCATTCTTTCGATTAATTTTATTGTGTTTCGTTTGATTGTTAGGAATTGATCATTCTTTCGATCAATTTCAGTCCGATTCAATTCAATTCGGGATTAATCATTGTTCGATTGATGCAAAAAACATGACTACTCGCCAACAAGAAATGGAAAGATTGGAGAAGACAGCTCAAGAGAATGCAAAAACTCTCGAGATTCAACAAGCGGTTTTGGATCAAAACTCAGAGGCTATTAAGATGTTGCAGATTGGAATGACGATGTTGGTGTCACAAATGACCTAAATCAGTAACAAATTGGGAATGACAGAATTGGGGGTCATCAAGAACAAAGAATGGTTAGAACTGGAAGATTGGATTTTCTAAAGTTCAATGGTAGTGAGGTTGAGGGTTGGATTATTCGTTGTAATCACTTTTTCACGGTGGACAAAACACCAGAATATGCTAAGGTGCATTATGCAGTCATTAATTTAGAGGGTTCAGCACTTGAATGGCATCAAGATTAAGTAGATAACCAGAATAGGAGTATAGAGGATATAACGTAGGATGAGTATTCAAAATCCGCTATCAACAGGTTCTCTGAAAGATTGTATGAGGATCCAATGGAAGAACTCAAAAACTTGAATCAAACAGGTTCACTTTCTGATTACACTAAAGAATTTGATTATTGTTAAATAGAGTTAAGTTGCATGATGAATATGCTGCAAGTTTGTATGTGGGAGGTCTTAAACCGGAGATACGTTGTTTAGTCAAGATCTTTAAACCTAAAACTATGAGAGATGCCATATCTATGGCTAAACAACAGACTCTTGTTTACTCAACTCTGTTTGGGACTAAAGAAAAAGAGTTGAAAAGCTTTGTGAATAACAGTATAAGCAATAATGGTTCTACTTACTCTAATGGGTCGTTTATGGGTAATAAGACCATAGGAAATCCAACTAATACTCTGGCATTATTACCAACTCCATCGAATAACAAATTGCAAAAGAATGTTAAAAAGGTTCCTGCTAGAGTAGTTGAGGAAAAGAGAGCTAAAGGATAGTGTTTTTGGTGTAATGAAAAGTATTCACCAACACATAATTGCAAGTCCAAACATCTATATATCTTAGAAATTTACGGAGATGATGAAGTCGAAGAAGAATGTGATCAGAATATTTTACAAGAGAGGGATATGGATGCTCAAATTTCTGTTCATGCAATAACATGCATTAGCACTTTTTATACTATGAGGGTAGTGGGAACTATTGGTACAAGACAAATTCACATTCTATTGAGTCTGGTTCCACACATAACTTTGTAAACTCCAAATTAGCACTTAGATTGAACTGCCATACTAAAGATGTACCTTTAATGAAAGTTTTGGTGGCTAATGGGAAAGAGTTAGAGTGTAATAAACTCTATCAAAATTTCCAATGGTTAATGCAAGGGGTATGGTTTAAAACAAATGTATTTTTACTAACATTGGATAACTAGTATATGGTCTTGGGTATTCAGTGATTGGATGACATTGTATGGAATTTCAAGAAGCTGGCTATGCAGTTTAAGGCAAATTCTAAAGTGGTTAAGTTGAAAGGCATAACTGAGGGTGATGTTTCACTATGTTCGATAGAAAAGTTGTCCAGTTTATTAAACAAAGATAGTTCCATGGTTCAGCTGGAATTTTTCTGCATGTGAAGAAACCCTAGATCAACTAGACCGGAATCAAAGTAGATCTATGGAATGGGCTCTGCATAAAAAGGTTAACCCTCCGTTTGGTTTCACGATGGATGATGAATAGAACAATATTCCGGCTGATCCTGCAAAACAGAACACCGTTAGCTCGCCACGGGGAGAAGGGGATTCTCTCCGTGACTACCCTCCGACGTGAGAATAAGTACAGGTAGTCGGAAGTAAGTATTGGTAGTGAGAGAGTAGTTGAGAGTGAATATCTTTCCTTGAACTCCAAGTTACTTATTTATAGCCGGTGTTTGGCGCCAAAAAGAGAGATTGTTAACTTTAACGGAATCTTTTGTTATTCCGTTAACGTTTGTTGGCAATCCGTTAGTGCACACGGATCGTGAGCTCATCAGCGGTTAGGGAGGTGCCACGTGTCAACATGAGATCACTACATCTTATAAATGTGACCGTGATCTTCCTCAGCCGTCCAGATGCTGCCATGTGGCAATTGGTTATAACCGAAAAGATGCTTGCACAATTGGGTGTTAATGGCTTCTAGAAGGTTTCACAGCTGTTGCCCATCTATTATTCGCCACGTGTACATTCTGTTACAACAGAAAAGATTTCCTTGCTTCTGCACCAAGTCAAGGATTTTGCTAAGGGAAAGTTTCTCAGGATTTACTGTTTCCTTGTGCGAGAAGCGCAAGTTAGTTAATTGATCTTCCTTCTTCCATTCCTGCTTAGCGCAACGTTTGATGGATGCTTGCTTTGATATAAATATCTGCGCAAGGTTTGTGCATGGAGCATTATCAAACAAGAATGTTCAAGGTTAACTTTGAACCTTGCGCGAGCCCGCGCAAGGTAGTTAAATGAAGCATTATCAAACGAGTGTTCAAGGTTAACTTTGAACCTTGCGCGAGCCCGCACAAGGTGGTTAAATGAAGCATTATCAAACAAGAATGTTCAAGGTTAACTTTGAACCTTCCGCGAGCCCGCGCAAGGTAGTTAAATGAAGCATTTATCAAAAGAAGTGTTCAAGGTTAACTTTGAACCTTGCGCAAGCCCGCGCAAGGTAGTTAAATGAAGCATTCCTCTCTTGGATATTTGGCGCAGAGTTCTAATAAATCTTATTTTGGCAAAGAAGTTTGCGCGCAGTCTTCTTAAAAGTTATTAATGGGTATGGTTTCCTTGATTGGCGCAAGGTTTTTGGGACCATACCCCTTCAGCATGCAAAATGTTATGGGAGGTACATTTCAACATTAGACTAGGATTGAAGACAATCGGGATGATAAAAGAATTCAAGCATTGTTACAACAATATGATGATATCTTTCGAGAACCAAAATCCTTACCTCCTAATCGAAGTTGTGATCACAGAATTAAGTTGATTGATGAAACTGTGACTATTAATCAAAGAGCATACAGATATCCAATGGGTCAAAAGGATATTATAGAAAAGATGGTGCAGGAAATGTTGGATTTGGGGATCATTCGACATAGTGTGAGTTCATTTGCATCACCTGTGGTGTTGGTTAAAAAGAAAGATGGGTCATGGAGGCTTTGCATTGATTATAGGAAACTGAATGAGCACACAGTTAAAAACAGGTTTCCTATACCCCTCATTGAAGAATTGTTGGAAGAATTAGGTAGGCCACTGTGTATTCTAAGCTTGATTTGAGATCTGGATATCATCAAGTAAGAATGTATGAAGATGATATTCATAAAACTGCTTTTATAACACATCAAGGTCTATTCGAATTCTTGGTTTTACCCTTCGGATTGACAAATGCTCCTGCTACTTTTCAAGGGTTAATGAACTCGGTATTTCAAAAACTATTAAGGAAATATGTTTTGATATTCTTTGATGATGTGTTGGTATATAGCAGGAATGTGGACCAGCATCTCAAAGATTTAGAGGAAGTACTCCGATTTTTAGAGTGAACCAACTTTATGCTAAACGATCAAAATGTAGTTTTTCTGGTTCATAGGTAGAGTATTTAGGACATGTGATTTCAAAGAATGGGGTGTCTACTGATCCATCTAAGGTAGAAGCTGTTAAAACTTGGCATGTTCCTACAACTGTTAAACAAAATCAGGGGTTTTTTGGGCTTACCTGGATCTTATAGGAGGTTCATTTCTTCTCATGGAACTATTGCAAAACCCTTGCAACCCTATTGCAGAAAGATGCATTTCATTGTTCTAACGAAGCTTAGGAGGCATTTGAAGTTTTGAAATTAGCATTGATACAAGCACATGTTCTAGCTTTACCAGACTGGACTCAGGAGTTTGTCATTGAAACGGATGCTAGTTCAAAAGGTCTGGGAGCAGTTTTAATGCAAGGGAAACATCTTATAGCTTTTGTAAGTAAAGTACTATATGCTAGACAATGTACCGTTTCTGTATATGAGAAGGAGTTGTTGGCAATATAGCATTGGCACCAATACTTAATTCTAAATCATTTCACCATACGAACTAGTCAAAAAATCCTGAAACACTTACTAGAACAAAAGATCACAACACCATTACAGCATACATGGTTGAGTAAGTTGATGGGGTATGATTACCACATTGTGTATAAAAAAGGAGTGGAAAACAATGTTGTAGATGCACTCTCTAGAGTACATGGATTAGCTTTATTTCAAATGGCAGTTTCTTCTTATGAGCCTTATTATTAAACAAGATTATCCCACTGGAAAAAGGATGGCAGTGCACAGCAGATGATTCAAGATCTAGTACAAGGAAAAGAGATTAAACATATGAAGTGGGATGAGGAGTTATTAACCAGGAAAAGAAAGTTGTGGATTGGTAAACAAGCTGAGTTAAGACAAGAAATTTTGTTAATATGTCATGCTTCTGGAGTAGGGGGCATTCTGGTATACAAGCAACATTACAAAGGTTTCGAAATATGTTTTATTGGAAAGAGGCAACTAAAGAGGTGAAGATGTTGGTTAAAAATTGTGATACATGTTTGAAAGCTAAATATGAGGCTATCTCTACTCCAGGTTTATTGAATCCATTGCCTATACCTCAGTCCATATTCACTGACATTTCCATGGACGTCATCAGTGGGTTGCCTAAATCAAGTGGTAAGGACACTGTATTTGTTGTTGTGGACAGGTTTACCAAGTTTGGCCACTTCATTCTGTTGAAACACCCTTTCAAGCAGTACAAGTCGCCCAAGTGGTCATGGATAATGTGTTTAAACTACATGGGTGTCCGCAAACAGTTGTATCTGATCGAGATCCCATTTTTTGAATAATTTTTGGAAGGAGTTATTGAAGTTGCAAGGTATAGAACATGCATTTTCCACTGCTAACCATCCACAATCCGATGGTCAAACTGAAGTCTTAAACAGGTGTTTAGAGACTTATCTGAGATGCATGACAATGACAGATCCTGCTGTTGGGTAAAGTGGTTGACTTTGGCTCAATGGTGGTATAATACCTGGCATTCTGCCATTCGTATGACCCCTTTCAAGGCCCTTTATGGGGTGGACCCTCCCATACAATTGCCATACGTTCCCGATTATACTACTATCGCAGATTTAGACAATTGGTTCAAAAATAGAGAAGAAACGTTGGTCACTTTGAAACATTCTTTGGAGAGAGCAAGAAATAGAATGAAACAATTTGCTAACTAGAAGAGAAGTGATAGGAGTTTTAATATTGGAGATTGGGTCTAGTTGAAGTTGCAACCGTATGTGCAGACTTCTTAAAGGTTGCATAAGTATCCAAAGCTGTCACAAAAGTATTTTGGTCCTTTTCAAATTGTGAAGAAAGTTGGGGTTGCAGCCTACACTCTAGACCTTCCTTCTAGATCCCAGCTACATCCCACCTTCCATGTTTCATTGTTAAAGAAAGCTTCTGGTCCTCCTACAAATCCAATACTTCTTCCAAATGTTGTTGAATCAGTTTTACAACCATTAGCTATTTTGGATAGGAAGCTGGCTAAGCAAGATACCAAGCTAGTGGTGAAGTTCTTAGTTCAATGGAAGGATTTGCCACTTCATGATTCTACATGGGAGGATGGTATGGTGAAGTATTCAGATTTTAACGTGGATTCTCGAGGACAAGAATCTTTAATGGGGGGAGTTCTATTACGTGTCACATGAGTTTGGAGAAGTTGTTGCATTATAATAAGTGGAAGGTCTATTTTGTAATAAGTGAATAGTTTAGGGAGTAGTATGTGAGTTGTAACTAGTCGGTTAGGTCGTTAAATACAGTTGTAAGAAGTTGTTGAGTTCAGTTTGGTAATGAAATTGGTCTCTTCTCCCTTTACGATTCTCTCAATTTCATATCCTAACAGAGAAGGAGGTCAGTTGCCGGAAAGTTGAAGCTCCGATGGAGAAACCAGTGGTCAACGTGGTTGACGAACTGAGTAACGAAGAGTTCAAGAGGAGGATTGAAGGGTTTATTGCTAGACAAGTTAGGTTTCATCTAGAAGAAAAACTGTCAATTGTTCCACACAATTTAATGTGGATTTATGGGTTTTATGGTTGTGCTGGTTTAATTGTGGCGGTGGTGGGGATTTAATTGGTGTTGTAGATTAAAAACGTGAAAGAGAAAGAGAGAAAGGGAAGAGAGGAGGGTAGGTGTGAGGATAGGCTAAGGTGGGGTCTACTATTTTTTTAATATTATAATTGGTTGAGAGTTTTAATTATTTTTATTGATAGTAAGGGCATTCTTGTCATTTCACACCTACTTAACCGAGAAAACTAACCATCATCCATGTCAAGGACCATCCCAGAACAGATTTGTCAATTTGGGAACTATAGCTGTAATTTTGAAAATGTAGGGACTAAAGATGAAATCTGGGCAAACATAGGGACTATCAGGCACTTTTCTCTTTATATTATGTGAACAAGATGGGCAAGTTTGAGGTCCATGCCCCCAACCGACAAATCCTATAGTGCAACTTGTCGTTGAGTGAGTGTTGATTTGTCATCCTTCGAACTCATTGTTACATTTACCAATTTTTCTAGAAGAGAAACGGCCTCGAGTGTGGGAGCAACCATGAGCCTGCTAATGTTGTGTAATTCCAACGGTTGATCCATGGTCAATTCATAGTCTGACCATGAACCTGTCATGCTCATTTTGTTTTCTTATTTGTTCGTGCATTTGAATCTTTGATCATAATTATTGATATGAGACTTATTTTATATACATATTGGCATCTTAGGAGAACATTTGGCCGATATGTTTGGAGTTTTAACAAAATCAAAATGTGTAATACATGCTTAGGCATGTACACACACTAACGGTAGTGATCAACTCTCGGCTAAGTAAGGTGTAATGAACTATAAGGATGTCACTATAAAGATCACACCTTCTTACTTATTCTCTTCCTAACTTGTTTTTAACCATGTTAACATAGAATATGAAAAGAGTAAAGAATTCTTAAGGATACTTGCTACTAAAATTTAGCTCATTGGCAATACTAAGATGTTCACTAATTAACAAGTTATCATACTTTACTCGCCACATTAAAGCGTTCAATATATATATGTAACTTTAGTAGACTATGAAAAAACGTATAAGCACTAGCACGTTATGTTTGTCGGATAAAGTAGAAGAGCGCATAACACCTCATATATCACTGTTAAAGCAATATGTATCACTCTTTATGTGGGTTTGACATTTTTAAATTGGCTATGTATTGAACATCTATCTCTCTCTTTTATATATATATATATAAGAGAGAGAGAGAGTGATATTTTGGATAAGTGGATATCGAATTTGGGTTTAAAAAAAAACCCACTTGGATCATGATTGAAAATGAACAACTTTACAGAAGAACCATCTTTTATTGTAATCATTATAAAACAGTGTCATACTTTCCATGAATTAGAATGTGCTCCACGGAAGCTTGCAGATGGCTGGTTATGCTTTCATATGTACATCCTGCACATCACTAAAGATCAATAAGGAGATCTAGTCATACACTTCAATCAAAATACTCAACTATTTATCGGAACCCAAACAGCCATCAGTAAAACACACAATAAATTATACTCTACAAATTCCAATCAATACCACAAATAATTCGTGAGACCGTCACCATAAAAAAAATAGTAACTCGAGAGCGTAGAAAAAGGATTAATTTCTAACCTCAATTAGGATACGAGCGATGATGGGATGACTTTGTAAGGATTCAGTATTCCGTTAGGGTCCAACAATTTCTTGATTGAAGCCATAAGTTGTACCAGTACAAGTGAAACTTTGTAACTGACTATCATTAACTAATTATCCTTTACAAACAACACAACAACAACAACAACAAAATAATAATAATAAATAATAAAATAGATTTACGGTTTCAGAAGACTTGCTGTAGTAGATCTTTTCAGCTTTCATAAGACCTAGCCCGTGTTCAGCGCTAATACTCCCACGGTGTCGGGATGTCCATTCATAGATAAATGGTTCGATTTGTGCTAAAATCTGCAATTTTTTTACAAAACTTAAAAAAAACAAAAATAGAAACAGAATGTCAACTTTTACTTTTGTAATATGGGAACATGGATCTTAGCTCATCATCATATTGTCGAGCCGACACATTTAAATGGAGGTTACCGTCTCCAAGGTGACCATATCCCACTACATTTGCATCAGCACCTATTAAAAAATGAGGATTAAATATCGGATTGGGATGATTTTGTTGGCGTAAGTACAACGATGAAATCATTATCGTTACCAAGACGTTGTGCGCATTTCCTCAACGAGATCATACATTTTTTCAACAGGTAATGATATATCATACTTGTATACAGCTCCACTTTCTGTAATGCTTCTGGAATACCTGAAAACAAGTAAATAAAATTAGCATAATAGTGATTATACAAATATAACCATGGTTGCAATTTGCAAACCTCGCGAATATGCCAAAACGATGATGCTTGACTAAAATCCTGTGCAAGGGCACCATCAGATACCAGACCACTTTCCATAGCGTGAAGAAGAAATGCCTCGAGCGTCGCCCTTAAAATGTGAGTTTAAATCTTTTGGATATATCATTTTATATGTTTGTTGGCCGTTGAATTAAAATAAATAAAATTATATAGTAGTTACTGTTAAATAGTAAAACTGATTGCTTATTATTGAAGGGGTAGGTTACAATATATAGGGATTACGAGTAACCCTAGAAACCAACCTAATTGGGCTGTGGCCCATAGTCTAATACTCCCTCGCAGTCGTAGCGAAAAATTAAAGCTTAGACTGAAAACAAAAACAATAATAAACCTAAAAACTGTCTTCAATTTCGGTCAAAATTCCATAATCTTCGATGACATTCCACAATTTTAAGTGATTCAGTAATCCTACAAGAGGCATCCAATACGGCAGTGCGGCGACGGCGGGTACGGCGCAGCGGCGGATCGTAATCCTGCAGGCGGCACGGCGGGAGACCGTAGTCTAATGAGCGCGGCGGCATGGCGGCAAGTGGCGGCTTGACGGAACGCGAAATCAACAAGATGGCCGTAGCATCATCTGTGTGGTAAGAGACTGTAAGAACATTGGTGAATCTAGAAGCGAAGACGAAGCTTTATTTGAACATGAAACTAGGAAAAAAAAAAGGAAGAAACAGAAAAGGAACAACGGCTGGACAGGGCGGCGGCGGCAATGACGGCACACCGCCCTGTCTAGGGTTTTTCTCAAGTGGTGGCGGCTAGGTTTGGTTATTTGTGTGTGGCGTGGCGGAAACGATATAGAGCCTAGACTAGCTCTGATACCATGTTAAATAGTAAAACTGATTGCTTATTATTGAAGGGGTAGGTTACATATATAGGTTACGAGTAACCCTAGAAACCAACCTAATTGGGCTGTGGGCCCATAGTCTAATAGTTACTTGTCGTTAGATTCATTGCTGCCTGTCGTCTCAATGAGAACGTAAAGTTATATATTGAGGATGGCAATGGATTCCGGACACCGTCTAGATGGTGAAGAACCTGTAAAATACAAATAATAATTTTAAGAGTGAAGTACACGGATGGTCCTATGATTTACCAAAATTTTGGATTTGGTCCATAGCTTTTCTAAAGTACAGGGATGGTCCCTGTGGTTTGCACTTTGGAACGCATTTAGTCTACAGCCAACATATCTAAAGGTTTTAGCATGTCAAGTTAGGGACTAAATGCATTACAAAGTGCAAATTACAGGGACCATCCATGTACTTCTGGAAAAACTTGGGGACTAAATACGTTACAAAGTGCAAACCACAGAGACCATCCATGTTTTGGAAAAAGCTAGGGACTAAATGTGTGTTACAAAGTATAAACCACAGCGATCATCCATGTACTTTTGGAAAAAGTTGGGGACTAAATGCGTTACAAAGTGCAAACCACAAGGACCATCCCTGTACTTTTGGAAAAAGCTGGGACTTAATGTGTTAGAAAATGCAAACCACAGAGACCATCCATGTACTTTAGAAAAAGTTGGGGACTAAATGCGTTACAAAGTGCAAACCATAGGGACCATCTGTGTACTTTAGGGAAGCTAGGAACCAAATCCAAAATTTTGATAAACCACAGGGACCGGGGACCGGACCATCAGTGTACTTGACTCTTCTAACTGTAATAAATGACTGATTTATAAACTTATTTGTGACAGCTTTAGCCTAAAATAGAGGACAATTTAAAAAAATGTTCACGTAATAATTATGACTAGAATGATTTACCAGATTCATTGCTTGGGAATCAAGAAACTCAAATGCAGATAATATTTCACCAAGCCTTCTTTTAGCTTGAAATAGAAGTTTCTGATGACAAACATAAGTATATGATTAGATGTGTACTTCCAATATACGTAAATATTTCACTTTTAACACGTATATGATATCAGAATAAATAAATATTTTACCTGGCAACTGTTATAATCTTCACAAGCAAGGAAAGCTATATTAACCGAAGACAACTTCGGAGGCGTAAGTATCGAAACCTTTGTTGTGACACCCAAAGACCCTTCACTTCCTGTAAATAGATACATGAGTATTGTATCAGCCAAATATTAATACACTTTCACACCATAAATATGATTAGAGTAAAATGCCATTTTCGTCCCTAAGGTTTTGCGACTTTCATCCAAAGGTTTGTTTTTCCGCATCTTGATCCAAAAGGTTTGAAATCTTCCCGTTTTAATCTGGCTCGTTAACTTCATCCATTTTTCTCCGTTAATTCAGGGGCATTTCCGTCTTTTTTGCTAACTTAAAGGGCAATTCGGTTTTTTTCACCTTATGAAAAAAGACCAATACCCTTGAAAAAGACCGAATTGCCCTTTAAGTTAGAAAAAAAGACGGAGATACCCTGACTTAACGGAGAATAATGGATGGAGTTAACGAGTTGGATGAAAATGACAAGATTTCAAACCTTTTGGATCCAGATGCGGAAAAACAAACCTTTGGATGAAAGTTACGAAATTGGCCAAACCTCAGGGACGAAAATGAGATTTTACTCTAAATTATATAGTATTTAAGTCACCTATAAACAAATGCTTCAAATCATAGCCAGTGTTATCTTTTCTCAGCGTCCCGAGCATATCAATCACGCTACCATTCGCCAAAACAACCTCAAGCCCTGGAACATAAACATGTGAATACGTATGTCTAAATTCTGTAATTTTTAAAAATTAAACGAGAAAAAAGCATACCCAGAACAGTTCCGTGAAGAGATCCATAACGTACTAGACGCAACCCTCCAGCATTAGTCGAAACGTTTCCGCCAATTTGGCAGCTTCCTTTTGCACCTAAGTCTAATGGCATAATAAAGCTGAAACGAAAAAACAAATTATAATGTCACACAAAAGGATAACAATAACAAGAGGTTGTATTTTTATACTGCAAAATGATATTACCCTTTTTTGTCAGGAAAGAAATTAGATTTTCCAGTATACATCCGGCTTCACATACCAGTACACCGCTGACCTGCAAAGAAATTACATATGAAAATCAGCAATCACATATTTTAAGTTATAACAAACGCTATGACTAAATAAAGCTTTAGATTAAGGGGTTTTACATATTTCCCCTACTAAACTGGCTTATTACGTATTTCCCAAACAAAAAAAAAACAATTACATATTTCCCCTCCCTGGCCCATATATATATTACATTTCCCCTTTTCATTAAAATTACTCTTAAAGTGACCATTTTACCCTTAATGAACTATTAAATAAATATATACATATTTCCCTTTTCTAATATTATCAATCAATTACACATTTCCCCAATTCATGTAGTCTTTCCCCAATTCTTCTACTTGCTACTCTTAAAGCATTTTTTTATAATATACATCATAACCTTTTTAATTATAACTAGAATTTTGCTGCTGTGCGTTGCGCCGACGGGACAAAGCATTAAATCGCAAACAAAACACATCGTTAAGTGAATACGTTTCAAATCCATTTCGTAACAATAGATAAGGTAACCAATTTGTTAAAGAAAAAATGCAACCAAACTTTCCAGACAATATGCCAATAACTTAGCAACCTGATATAAGGTTAGTTATGTTCATACGTACAACACTGTCTTTTAAAAGTATAACTTCCCATCAAACATTTTTCAGTTATTGCTATAAAAAAAGCTATTTAACCTGTTAAGATTTAAGAAAACAACAAGTGAAGAACTATTAAATACCATCTTATAGACAAACCTACAGCAAGTTTACATCAAAATTTTGCGTTAACTAATACATTCCCAAGCTTATGTATATAGCTATCAGAAGAGTAACAAGTAATCATTAGACTTTTCTTTTATATAGCTATTATAAAACCGTCGTTTACCTATTTTGCATATTTTATCCATTGGATAGAGGGAGAGAGATGCTTACACTTGAAAAGAGTATAACAGGTAGAATGGTTTTGTTACTCTTCTAAAAGATAAACGCCACAAAATTCTAGTTATAATTAAAAAGGCTATAATGTATATTATAAAAAAATGCTTTGAGAGTAGCAAGTAGAAGAATTGGGGAAATACTATATGAATTAGGGAAATATGTAATTGACTGATGATATAAGAAAGCGGAAATCTGTAAATATTCATTTAATAGTTCATTAAGGGTAAAATAATCATTCTAAGAGTAATTTTAATGAAAAGGGGAAATATGTAATATATATGGGTTAGGGAGGGGAATCATGTAATTATTTCTTTTGTTTGGGGAAATACGTAATAAGCCAGCTTAGGAGGGGGAAATATGTAAAAAAACCCTTAGATTAATAATATGAGAAGACTGACCTCCTACCTGGTCAAAGGAAATAACGCTATTCATGCGGCGTGTATTGATAATAATCTGCAAATAAGTTACAAAGTTATAAAACTAATGAATTTGTAAGGGGTAAAATGTCATTTTCATCCCTGAGGTTTGGCCAGTTTTGCGACTTTCGTTCAGAGGTTTGTTTTTCGGCATCCGGATCCAAAAGGTTTGAAATCTTGCCATTTTCGTCCGGCCGTTAACTCCATCCATTTTCTCCGTTAAGTCAGGGGTATTTCCGTCTTTTTTGTTAACTTAAAGGGCAATTTGGTTTTTTTTCACTTTTGTAAAAAGACCTAATACCCCTAAAAAAGACGGAATTGCCTTTAAGTTAACAAAAAAGACAGAAATACCCCTGACTTTGATGCAGAAAAATAGATGGAGTTAAAATGGCAAGATTTCAAACCTTTTGGATCCAGATGCGGAAAAACAAACCTTTGGACGAAAGTCGCAAACTGCCCAAACCCTCAGGGGCGAAAATGGCACTTTACCCATTTGTAATTAACGGTAAATATTATCCGCCTGTGTTACCTCATCAAACACGGGTACACTTCCTCCAACAAGACCCTTGTTTCCACCTTGAGGAACAACTGCCAAATGTCTGGAGTTGCAGTACTCTAGAATTTGAGACAACTGCATGATAAACACATGAAGTGAAATCATTATACGCGATGGAGGCTAACAGACTAACCTAAATATCCAGTTTCGACAAAAGAAAGATGTTATGAACCTCTGTGGTGTTTCCAGGCTGGAGCATGAGCTTACTTGACCCTTTGTATTTATGCATCCAATCTGTGTTTGCGGTCTCTAGTTCTTCATGGTCTTGAATAACTTTTTTCGCTCCTAATATCTTCTCGAAGTAGATCAAATCGTCATGGTTGATGGTTGAAAAGTTAGGGTTTCTCTGAACTTTGGTGGAGGCTGCTGATCCAAAGTTTCTGTGACGAATTGCAGACATATTGTGCATGTGGATTAAGGATAATTTCTGAAGATCCCATCTATAACTTGGAAGAAACTGGTTTAGAGGTACAGAGGTGTAATGACGCGTAAAACCTGCAACAAGACATAAATCAAACATGGCTCATTTAAACGACACAAACAAGCTATAAAACAGTTCAACTTTAATCAAAAAAGCAAAATCCAATGTCAATGAAGAGGGTCTCCACTAAAATTAAGCACGGCTCCTGCATGCGCAGGGTCCGGAGGTTTTCCAGGCCAACTTGGGCGGTGTAAAAGTCACAATTAGTTTCCGGTTAATCAGTGACTAATAGCTAATCTGAGGTCTACCTTGTATTTTCATCTAATCGACTAATTAATCGTTAGGCGGTCAACGGCAGTCAAAGGCGGTCCTAATTGGCCACAAATCGGAGGCAGCCTAGCTATTCTGGCCAAAACCTGTAAATTCTGGTGATTCCGGTCTTGAATGGGTCGAGGAGAGGTTAAAACTTGTCTACTTCAAAAACTTACATATATAAAATGTGTGTGTATATTCCAATCCGATTAATCCCTGATTAATTTCTAGTCACCGGCCAACTAGCGCCCTAATTAATACTTGTTAATCCTAATTAGTAATTAACACAGATACAATCAGCAGCTGCAATTGAAAACCTAGAAAAAACTAATTTATTTTCGTGACAGGCGAATTGATAGGGTTAATTATAAAAATAGGCAATGAAAATGAAGAGTGTGTACCTGAAGTTGAAGAGGATCGGTTAAGTTGGGTAAAAGTGGGGCGTTGGTGAAGAAATTTATTAGATGTGTGCCTCGTTTGGGTGAGTAGACGATACGCAGCGCAGCAGCAGCGCCGCCGCCTTGTGGTTCACCATTTTCGGATGATTGTTTCTTCTACTGTTACTCTGTTGTTTGTGTCAGAAACGATAATTATTGATCAATATTTACATGGATAAAGTTTGATGTAAGTGACAATGGGTAAATGAGTGAACAACTGAAACATAACAACCTAACAGAAGAACCAGGAGGATATATATATATATATATATATCTGTATTTATAACATCATATTATTTTATTTATTTGCAGGAGTAACAAGAGGGTTTTTGTCATCTTTGAACGTTGGTCAACTTGTATTAATTCTTTTTTATGGACTTTAAACATCTAAATGATAAACTCGAATATGATATTGAACGTTAGTCAACCTTTTTTAATTCTTTTTTATGGACTTTGGAGATCCTAAAGATAACTCGAATATGATAAGTTCAATGGGACAAAACACATATGGAAAAGTTATCTACCTAATATATGTTTCATTTGACCGGTATATTAATACAACATTCTTAAGTTATAGAAATAAATTTTAAAAACAGATGATTGTAAGGCTTTGAGTATTCACAACGCATACAGTAGGAAGATGTTATGAATATACAAGAATGTTATATTATATCTTAGGTGGCGTTGTTCCTCATATTTATCTTTAATATCTTTTTAAAGTGGTTGTGGTGAATAAGAGAGAAATGATAATGATAAATCTTTATTAAATGGCCATGGGATACTCGGTAAACTGAAGATCAAGAAACTTTTTTTAATAATGAGTATTTTAAATCTTACCGAATTAAGTGGTTTGACTTTTAAGACTATCGTTAATGGTTG
The DNA here is from genome assembly GCA_947069175.1 of Scalesia atractyloides. Lineage (NCBI taxonomy): Eukaryota > Viridiplantae > Streptophyta > Magnoliopsida > Asterales > Asteraceae > Scalesia > Scalesia atractyloides. The sequence continues at coordinate 26,633,530 of CAMTDV010000013.1, forward strand.
TCAAATCACACAAATTGGACGTGGAACGCTGCCCCGCAAGAGTGTGGTTGGCAAAGGTGTGAGTTAAACAACAAGCGTAGGCGGATACGTATGTTGAATTAATTCTATCACCCAATCTCCTCCACCAACTCGCATTCTTAAAAAAAATTGAAATTCTTGTGAGACCATAACACACATGTTATGAGTGTGAAAAGTGGAACATGTGTAAGTGTAAAAGTGTAAGTATCTTCCTATCTTCTTACATGGCAATAACATGACACTACTTTTAGTGAAACTATTACACATAGCTTAACACGCATTGCCATCTAATCACTTAAATATTGTGATTTTAGCTAGGGGTGGCTACCCCTGATGCAACATGAAGAAAAAACAAGTTATCAGTCGGTTCGTTCAACCTGTTTATTTTAACAAATTAACCAAAACATGATCGTTTAAAAAATGGATCAACCAAACATTGCCCGCTAAAAAGGGAGTGGCATGTTATCATGTTTAAGAGTTTTTCAATAAGTTAAATATTTTAACTACATAGTAACATAGATGAAAAGTGTTAACATGATGGAGAATTATGTACTCCCGTATAGGTTGAACACTTTATATGTACCACATAATCTGTACATAGTATAGTTACAAGGAAGCATATTTGATTCATTACAAGGTACAACGCACACTCCGCGGAATAAGAACTTGTATAAGTAATAAGATCTCCTAGAGTTGTATGAAGTTTTTGAAACAATACGAACCGCAAACAAACCATCCAACAAGAAGAAACGCAAAGAAAGCCAAGAATGTTAGAAAGCTTGACCCTCCAAATGTAATTCCAATAAAGAACAATAACGCGAATGGCAAACAAGATCGAATCATGGATGCAGTATTTACCCATTGACCCTTCAACAATATGAGTACTGCCAAGTTCACCACGTTCCACCCACCGCCTAGAAACTCCAACCTGTTTAGATTGTTGGCCACGAATGAGTGACAGTTGCAGGTAAAGATGTTGTAGGTTCGGTGTTGGTATTCTTGTGTGCTTTTTCTTAAGGTGTCGTCCCATGTGTATTGGTTTGTTCCTGATTCTACTAGCATGTGCTCTTCTTCACTTCTGTATGTTGTTGAAGGATGTGAAGTTATGGAGCACTGTTATAACATAACAAAAAGGGGGTTAAGGCATGATAATTGGAGTGCTAAATGGAACGTGTTCATAGTTGGTGGATGCAACCCGACGAGAACCCGAAATCGCGTCAGATGCATGAACCTGAACATGAGTATTCGCGTGTTGACACGAACTTGGTTTTAAAATGCGCGCATCAGGAGCGCATAATGCGCACATCACATGATGCAGTGATAAGATTGCATCGCGTGTTGCGGTTCCATTATGCGCGCATCAAATGATGTGGTCTAATGTGGCGCCTTATGTAGTTGATTGGTGTTTGAACAAATTAGATCTTTAATTGAACAAATCTGACTTTAGATGTTGAGAATATATTATATTTTAATGTTTTAAGGTTCACGAGTTAAAATATTAGCTATATATATACACTTTTAGTATTTTTTAAATAAAGAACGCCTAGCATACGTGATGCGTGCGCTTCACGCATTGCGCATCACGCATCGGATCGCTACTACACGCATTTTAAAACGAAGGACACGAACATGACCCGTTAACCCAAAAATAACAATTTTTATAATTTTTGCATATTAGTACACAAAAATATGAATTTACAAGAAAAAATATAAATGTAGATAAAATAATTATGTTTAAATTATAAAAGTTGGTATTGGTTTTTCTTTTAATCATCAATTTTGGCATAAAATACCCAACATTTCAAGTCATAACATAGAAACCTATTTTTTTATAAAACTTATAAATTAATCATATTCTAAAGAGTAAAATGCCAAAATCGTCCATGAGGTTTAGTCATTTTTGCTTGTTTCATCCAAAATGTTTTTTTGTGCATTTGAGTCCTTTAGATTTGCGTTTTTTATTGTCATTTTCATCCTTGAGTTTGGCAAATTACTTTGACTTTTGTCCCTCGAATTTTGGCCCTCAAGGATGAAAATGACAAAATTTCAAACTCTTTGGATGAAAATGGCACCTCAGGGACGATAGTCGCAAAAGTGGTCAAACCTCAGGAGCGAAAATGGCATTTTACTCTAATTTAAAAGCATAGTTCAGCTAAATGTGTTCGCGGGTTCGACCCAAAACTCACCAAATCTGTTTAGCTAAATGTCATGTCATAAATTTACATCCCTAAATAATGATAATTCCTAAGATAAACATCTTAGAGACAAGCATGTGTTTTGATTTTTACCTTTCCCTTGCTAATTTGGATGTACCGAGACACAGATCCAAACGCAAAACCATCGACACAGACAAAATTAGGCCCTGCAAAATCAAGGATAACCCCATCTTCTCTGGCTATCCCAACATGACCAACGAAAGGAAGGAGCCACGAAATAACCGGGAGCGGTGTCCATACAATGCAGTATGGAAAACGAGCTTTTACTGGATCAATCTGATTGTCATGTGGAACATCTTGCTCAATCATCATGCTGCCCTTCTGTTCTGTATCTGTTTCCATTTCCAAATCTGTATAGACAAATTTTTTTATGTAAATTAAACAAAATGCCATCAATCATACATATTAACCGGCAATTAAAAGACGATAAGATATACCCGATTTAACTTAATTAATTAAGAATTATCTTATACCTTGAAACAGTTAATAATTTCAATAACATCAACAACCATCACTATCTCCAACAGAGTTTGAAGTTCAGGAGTCATTCATCACCAATTCAACCATTATATTCACACATTTAGCGCCAATTTCTTAAACTATATCAACACTAATGTTCAATATCATTAATTGAAGCAACATCATCAGCGGTTACAGGATCCAAATGCCTCAACACATAACCTAAATGACCTACAGAACGTGATATATATTGTATACACAGATATACTTCTAGTTTTGATCAAACAAAACCCTAGCTCATTGATAAACACATCCAGATTCCCCAATTTTAGCGGCATTCGAACAAGATCTATGTGACGAAATAAAATGAATTTGCATTCGAGAATGTAAGAGATGAACGATTTGGATACATAGATGAGAATACCTTCGTTACGATCGGCTACAATCGATCAACAAGTTATCTATTCTGAAGATCCGGAGATTGCGAGCCACAAAGCGGTTTTTTTCTCTGTTTTGGTTCCAACGTCAACTTTGACACATAGATATGAAGCCCGGAGATGCATCATGTTATCTGCTTAGTTTTTTTATCTGATTTATCTTTTTTTAAGAGCAAACTGCATGCCGGGTGGGTATGGTCGTAAACGAACTGAACATTTAACGAACTGTTTTGTGAACCGTTCGAAGAGAGAGTTCGTTTAATAAATGAATGAATACGTGTTGGTCAATTCGGTAATATCTAAGAGAAAACAAGTATGTAAATCATGTGTGTCTGATTAGCCGGTAACCGCAATAGAGAGGGAACCATATGGCATATTCATTAGCTTGGTTGAGTTCCCATTTAAGGTGTACGATTGTGAGAGAGAGAGATGAATTATATGGTGGTATCATGTGTATCCCTTAATCTCTGTATATACACTCAATGGGAAACTTTTGATTAGGTAACAAAGGTAATTACGTCCATCAAATAATTACCAACTAATCTAATAATGAATGATAATATTTTGATCAAACATATTTTATATTCTCTCACTTGGACGAGTAATCATTTTATGAGCATTAGGTTATAGACTCGTGTATTACATGGTGTCATATAAAACTTATATAATTCTATAATGTGTAAACAGTGAAATGCAGGGCTATAGGCTTAGCGCATTTCCAATGGAACAAAACTTAAAACTTGAAAAAGGTGAAGAAGAAGAAGAAAAATGTGTGAATGCAAGCAAATATCAAAGACCGGTAGGAAAGTTATTTTACTTGCAAGCAACTAGGCCTAGTATCACACACCCAATGGCTAACTCTTGGTAGAATCACACGGATGCGGCTGTTGGAGTGTTGCGTTACTTGAAAGCCACCCCAGGGTTGGGCATTCTCCATCCAAAGATAGGGAAATGAATATCGTAGCATGCCCGACTTGATTGGCTAGGATGTCAAGATACTAGAAGCACGTTGAAATGGATTGCTTTTTTTGTTAGAGATTGGGTGGAGTCTAAAGAAATAAAACCTTTATTACATCGATACCAGATTACGAATGACAAACATGTTCACAAAGGCATTGAGTTCGAAACAGGTGCAATTACTGGAGGGGTATGGTCCCAAAAACCCTGCGCCTGCGCAAGGGACCATACCCTCATAATGAACAGATCATAAGAATAACCTTGTGCGTAATGCGCAACGGTGCGCCATGCTTGAAACTAACAGGTCACACAACGAACCTTGCGCATTCTTCACAACGGTAAGTTAGACTTGGAAGCGCAGGTCCCTTGACCCTGTGCTGATAGACAAACCTTGCGCGCAACGCGCAACGGTGCTATAACTTTAATACTAGCAGGTTGCACAACGAACCTTGCGTACTTGGCGCAACGGCAAGTTAGACCTAGAAGCGCAGGTCCCTTGACCCTGCACGGATCAAACAACCCTCTAGTCGCTAAGTCCTAAAACCTTGCACAAGGCCAAGACCAACATGAGAGCAACTCATAGTCTTGAGAACAAAAGGACTTAATCCCTGCAACTCTGCGCTGGCCAGAAAGCACTGATAAAGCAACACGGGAGGGAAAAGCGCAAAGAGGCTTGACCAATACAATGGTACAAAATGGCAGAGTTGTGACCTAATAGCCGCTCGAAGGTTGTGTCAAACTGCGTCGCATGAATAGTAATGCAGAGGACAGACTGTACACCAACCAAACTCATGCTAGCGACTGTCACACATTCTCCATTTTCGGCTGATAACAGGTCTGACACCAGGGACAACTGCTATGACACGTGGCTCCATTCACCATGCGATAAAGTGCACCTCCTGCCAAAGATCATTAATGATCGACGCAGAGGAGATAGAACGGATATCCATGGTCGTCTGGGCCGGGCCCAAGGCCCATTAGCACACCTCCTACACACCTATCTTCAGCTATAAAATAAGGGTCAAATCTCAAGGTAAATTCATTCGACACGAGCTTACTTACTAATTACTTGCTAATTGCTTATTAACTTGCAATCCTAAATACTTATTCTTACACCGGAGTGTGGTCACGGAGAAAACCCTCCCCCTTTCTCCCATGACGAGGCTGACGACATTGCTAGTTTTGCAGATAGTTTGAAGTGAGATCACCCAGAAGAGCAAACGAGAGACAACCTTTCATGCAGAGACATTAAGTTGTAACAAAGATATCCTCGGATATTCTCCTTGTAAACCGGTGTTTCTTCATTGGCGTCATCTGCTTTTTACTCACTCTTGCATCCGTTTCTTGTTCGTCTTTTCACAAACCTCACTTTCAAATGGCTGATTTTTCATCAAACACACCACGAGGTCCTCAGGCTGAGGGCAAGAACCCAGTTCATGCCCATCGACCCGATGAACAAGTAGAAGAAAGTTCTTCCGGAAATGCTGGTGTTCATCACGACTTAGGTCGTGTGAACATCCCAGTAACTCCCGGAGTTCAAATGGAGACCCCCTGCGTACCAATCACATCGGTCTTACCCCCGGGTGAGACTCCGACGTCTTGGTACACAAATCTCAAGCGGCCCTGAATGCCGTCTACGCACAACTCTGCGCACAAACAAATGCATCCGCTGCGCTGGCGCAGCCACCAACTACTCATGTGCATGCTTCGCCTGCACCACGAGTACTCAGTTATAACTCGTCGGCGGGAGCGAGTGTCCCATCACACCTCCGTACCAAGGAGATAGAGTATTCTCAATCACTGCCTAAAAATAAGTCTCACACTCATAGGCGAGCGTCCATCCACTCACGGTTGGGCCCGCGTCCTCTAGAGGGGCGGGATACCCAGCGTGAGGAGGATAGAACATATGGCGATGGTGATAGCGCCAGTGTGTTTCACCGGCTACACAAAGATCATGCTGCTTACAAGTCTGCGCCACGGGCTGTATACAACCCGGAGGCGGAGTACAATTATACCTTATCTACAGGCTGGCTGAAGCAGCCGAACACTCAAAGTTTATCAAGGAGATCGCGCTCGCACCACTGGAGCGCGGGAAACTTCCCTCCAACGTGGGAAAATACAATGGGTTGACAGACCCAGATGACCACCTTCGCCTGTTCACGGGCGTAAGTCTAATCGGAGGTTGGACGCTGCCCATGTGGTGTCATTTGTTTGTTCAAACCCTTACAGGCGTTGCGGGCCTATGGTTTGACAGCTTACCCATGGGTAAGCTTGCGTCATGGAACGACCTCAAAGACAAGTTCCTTACGCATTTCATGCAACAACGACGGTACTTCAGAGATTCCTATGACGTCATGAATATATAGAGGCGGGATGGTGAAAATCTCGAAGATTTTATCACCAGATACAATAAAGAGGTGCTGGAGATTGGAGACGTGCGCGAAGACCTGATTCGCGCACAATTCAAGTACGTTGTCCGCTGCGACGAGATGATCAAAGTCTTGTCGGGAAATACTAGCCTCTCAAAAAGCTGGGAGAAATTAATGGCGGCAGCAGAGGTATACGCGCAGATGGAGCGCAACCTAAACTCCAGCAGACCTCTCCTCCCCCAATACCGTCCCCAAGACATGAGCAAAAGTTTTGGAAAAAAAAGAATAAAAAGAAATGGAGGGAGCCCAGCTAAAACCCTCCCTACTCATCGGTCGATGCACGCGCGACCATAAGTAAGATTGCTACTCAAAGAGCAATCAAGCAGGATAATCGCGATCATTAGTGCACACCACTGACGAAGACACCGGCGGAGGTGCTCAGCATCGAAGATCACCAATTTAAACAACCTCCGCCGATGCGCAACAAAAAAGGCCAAGACCCTAACCTTTTTTGCGATTATCACATGGATTCAGGGCACACAACCGACAACTGTATCTCCTTGCGCACGGAGATCGAGAAGGCGCTGAAAAGTGGGAAGCTCACCCACTTACTTCAAAACGTGCGCAGGGAAGTGCGCCAGATTACTCGAGGCGAAGAAGGCTCGAGTAACAAGAAGATGAAGGCATTTTTTCATATGATTTAAGGTGGCCTGTCGCGCAAGCGCGACCATCAGAAGAGTTGTATGCCTCACTGGCGCGAGCAACAGGTCATCTTCCCCGTAGTTTCCAGGGGCCCGTAAGAGGATCGTCCGGTCGTGATAACTGGCATCTTTGGCCATTATCGCACAGATTACATGTTCATAGACCCGGGAAGCTCTATGGACATCATATATGAACAATGCTTCCAACAATTGGACCCAGAAGACAAGGCGCGTTTGGAGCCGGTCGACTTCTCACTGACTGGTTTCTGCAACGAAGTCGTCTTTCCACTAGGTCAGATCTCATTTCCGGTAACTCTTTCCGATGGACGATACTCGCGCTCGGTCTCAGTCAACTTCATGGTCATGCCCGCTACGTCGTGCCATGACGTTTTGCTGGGTCGGCGCGCCCAAAGAGAGTTCAGCATGATCACTTCAACTCCTCATGCTGCCTGCGGTTTTCCAACAGAAACCGAGGTGGCCATCATGTACGCGAGGAAGGAGATCATATCCATCGAAGAGGAACCACCCGACGAAGTTACCGAAGTCATCATCTAATGGCGAGCTAGAGAAATTGGTACTAAACAACAAGTACCCGGAACAAACAGTGCTGTTAGGATCCGCCATGACCCCCGCAATCAAGGCGCGACTAAAACTAATTTTGTTCCGCAATGTAGATATTTTCGCTTGGTCGCCAGCGGATATAACAAGGGTACCGAGGGAAATTGCTGAGCACACGCTGCACACATTCCCTTCAGTTTAGCCTATCGTTCAGAAAAAGCGCAGTTTTGGTCCTGGGAAAACTTGCGCACTGAATGACAAGTTTTAGAGCTCCTCCAAGCCGGCATCATCAGAGAAGTACGCTATCAGACATGGGTAGCCAACCCAGTCATGGTCCAAAAGCACAATGACAGTTGGCGCATGTGCGTCGATTTCAAAGATCTGAACAAAGCATGTCCCAAAGACTGCTACTCTTTACCCGAAATCAACAAAAAGTGGACTCCGTCGCTTCATTTGGGTGGAAATGCTTTCTTGACTGCTACGAAGGCTACCACCAGATACAAATGAAGAAAGAGGACGAAGACAAAACGCATTCCGCACTGACAAGAAAATCTTTTGCTATACAAAGATGCCCTTTGGATTGCGCAACGCAGGAGCCACCTACCAGCGTTTGATGGACCATGTCTTCGGACCATGTCATCATGAGCTCAGATGAGGAGAAGATGCTGACAAACGTTCAGAAAAGTTTGCATCCTTGCGTAAGGCAACTCTGAAGCTGAACCCCAATAAGTGCTCGTTTGGAATTGAATAAGGCAAATTTTTGGGATTCATCGTCACGCACGACGGTTTCAAAGTCAATCCCGAGAAAGTGGAAGCGATTCAATGTATGCCTTCCCCCTCGACCATCAAAGAAATGCAACGGTTGGCGGGGCGATTGGCTGCCGCTGAACAGGTTCTTGGCCAACCACGCGATGAAGTCCTTCTCATTCATCAGACATTGAGGAATTGTGTTAAGCAAAACAAGTTTCAATGGACCCCGGGTGGGAGAAAGCCTTCACACAAATGAAGGAGTGCTTGATTCAGCTGCCTACGCTCAAGGCACCGCAAAAGAACGAGCCACTGATACTTTACCTTTCCGCTTCGGATATCGCCCTGGGCGCAGTCTTACTAGTAGAGCGCGCAGGAGTCCAAACTCCAATCTACTACGTCAGCAAAATGCTAACTGACCCGAAGACAAGATATCCCATGATGGAAAAACTTGCTCTTGCTTTAGTCCACGTATCCCGCAGGTTGCGTCGGTATTTTTCCGGCCATGTGAAAACAGTTCTTATGAACTATCACTTAGGCCAAATTTTGTCTAAACCGGATATATCTGGTTGTCTGGCAAAGTGGGCGATTGAGCTTGGTGGACACAACATCGTGACAAGCCACGCCCAACAATAAAAAGCCAGATATTAACCGACTTTGTTACAGAAGTACCAAGTAATAAAGCGCAAGAGTTGAACTGTACAGAACCCATCACCGATCACAGACGACCGCACATGGATACTTTACACAGGCGGCGCATCCAATAATGATGGCGCAGGGGCAGGTCTCCGCCTAATAAGCCCCGATAACCAAGAGTTCACCTATGCCATCAGGTTCGATTTCAAAAGCACTAATAATGAAGCTGAGTACGAAGCGTTTCTGGCAGGCCTTCAGTTAGCCATCAAAATGGGTGCACGGAATTTGGAAGCGCACGTCGACTCCCTTTTGGTGTAGGATGTATTGACGACCTATACGACGCAAAAGGTGAAACGATGGCCCTGTATCTTGAACAGGCGCAAGCCTTAATAACCAAGTTCCAAAACTTCAAAATAATCCATGTCAACCGAAGCGAGAATAAACATGCCGACGCGCTCGACAAATTGGCTGCTACAAGCTTCAAGCACATTGCGCGTGAAGTGCGCATTGAGGTGCTCAATAACCCTTTAGTTCTTTTGCGTCAAGTAAAAGTCATCGAAATGGGGGCTTCTTCTTGGATATCTCCCATAATCATGTTCTTGCAATAGGGACCCTCCTCGAAAACAAGGCGGAAGTAAGGAAGGTCCAGCTAAAGGCACTCAACTACGAAATGGCGGACGGTATCCTTTACCGAAGTCATACCTTGGACCATTTCTCCACTGTGTTGACCCGCAAGACGCGTAATACTTGATCCGCGAAATACATGAAAGGTTATACGGAGAATATTGAAGGAAATTACCACCTAACAAGTAGGGCGTTCACAATCTTAATGCTCCAGTTTAGTGGGGAATATTGAAGGAAATTATTTTTCATATATTATATTATTCTTGGGTATGGTAGTTCCTAGTTTAGTCTCTTGTAATTGTGTATATACTCCTTATACCCAATGTAATGGAATCAAGAAGAGATTTTTAATATTATTTTGTTCGTAACTTTTTGTTGTTCATGTATTTCTAATCCTAGACGAACAAAGATCAAGATGAACAAACCCAAATCAAGACATGTTACATGCTCTTTTGAATACACCCTTTTAACCACTCTTTGAATGTTCACAATAATCACACACCTAACATCTATTATAATAATTATGATTTAAATATGAACGCGTTATAATTCGCAATCTACAAGACTTTTCCAATTTTGCTTTAAAAGAATCCTAATTGATTATCAGACATCTGTTAGATCTTATAATCAAACTGTCCATAAACATAAACATAACTGACATAAAGGCTTTACCTCTATTCTTCAATATAATATTCGACTTTGACCTAACCGTTTGAATGTTGTAGCTGTCAACACACAAAGTATCACATAGACTGGGCCGACATATTGTCAGTGTATCATAGACTGAAGTTTCATCCGATTGAGCACAATATGCAGTGTTACTTATGCTTAGACGAACTCTATTTTACTTAACACTTATCAACAATGGCCAATCCATATCAGTTTTAAGGTAGATATGACAAACCAAAACCTAGACAGTCTAGACATCGTACCGACCACCGCTAGCGGTCCGGTCCTCAAACTCTTTCCCTTCACTTTTGGTTTCCGGTTTGGGCCGTGTAGACCCGGTCTGCTAGTCATAGACCGAACACTCTCGAAAACGTCGTTAACTCGTTATGACGTTACCTCCCTGCAACTTTTCTTTTCTGCCATAGTTGTTCTTCACTAACCTTCATTTATCCACTAAATTAACCAAAATCAACACACAATTGCATCAAAATCAACATGAGGAAGCGAGATTTAGCAATTCTGATGCTTGCCGCTTTCGCCATTTTCTTCTCTCTTCAGGTAAATTAAATCACCTCAATTGACACTGTTAATCGACCTAAACCCCTAGAAATGCATACCTATAACTGAAATTAAATAATTATATGATTAATTCGTTAACTGATCTGTTTTTTTGACACTAGCATGAAGGCGATTTTTCGTTTAAGGAGGCGTGGTATCATTTATTGGATGAGTATCCGATTAAGTACGAAGGTGAGCGTCTTCCTCCGCCGATTGTGACTGATCTTAATGGTGATGGGAAGAAAGAGGTGCTTGTGGCTACTCATGATGCTAAAATTCAGGTATTGTGTGTTTGTATGTTGAGGTTGTGTGATGGAAATTAGGGTTCATGTTAGAGGTTATTTAGGTTTAGATTTGAAGCAATTGGATAGTTGATGTTATGGCTGTTTGGAGCTGGTGTGAAGCTACAGATACTTTTTGAAACTTTACCTTCCAATCTGCATAGTATATGGTGATAACTAAATTAGTTGCATTAGTTTGTGCATTATGTTGATAACCAAATCAGTTGCATCCTTTGCAGCATTGACAACAAGAACCTGAAGTGTTATATAAATTAAGAAACTATTATCATTTCAATATCTTAAAGAAAAAGTGGATTTGGCATGTTTTCATTGTATTAACTTGAAATTCTCTTGACAGCTAAGTGTGAAATTTACCAGCCGAACATATAAAACTATTTCCATGATCATATATGTCATTTTAATTCAGATTTGTGGAAAAAGAAAACGTTGCTATTATATGATCAAACAAAACATTACTTAATAAACATCAATTCATTAAAGACAATTGTTTAAACAATGGCAACTAAAAGTCAATTTGATTCATTGGAGATAACAATTAAACATACAATATCATTTATCATGACATCTTATACTTAGTTTTCAAACGATTGTAGGTTTTGGAGCCTCACACTAGGCGAGTGGACGAAGGGTTTAGTGAGGCTCGTGTTCTTGCAGAGGTGAGTCTGTTACCCGATAAGATCCGGGTTGCTTCGGGCAGACGGGCAGTGGCCATGGCATCAGGGGTGGTTGACCGAACATTTAAACCTGGTCAAATACAAAAACAGGTCTTGGTTGTTGTGACATCGGGCTGGTCAATAATGTGTTTTGATCACAACCTCAAAAAACTATGGGAGACAAATGTTCAGGTGAGAGCGTAAAGGGCAGTTTTGGAATATCTTATTCTATGCTCAAGTTGGTCAAATTTATAATTTTTTCTTTATTTCAGGAAGATTTTCCACACAATGCTCACCATAGGGAAATATCTATCTCTGTGAGTAATTATACATTAAAACATGGAGATGCTGGGCTTGTAATTGTTGGGGGACGAATGGAAATGCAGCCGCATGTATGTCTTGCTATCTCTTCTGCTCTTTGTACTTAGTTTTCATTAGAGGTGCAAACGAGCCGAGCAGCTCCCCAGCTGCTCGAGATCAGCTCGAGACCAAGCCGAGCTTGAGTCTAAAATAAAGCTTGTTTATTTATCGAGCCCGAGCTCGAGCCTAGCATGTGAAGCTCGTCACGCTCGTCGAGCCTTAGTATATTATTAGTTTTTATTATTTAATAACATTTACGCTTATTTAAAGTTGTCTAGTAAACGAGCTGAGCCCGAAACTAATTATAAGCTTGTTTAGTAAACCAGCCCAAGCCAAAGCTTCAACAATTGAGCTCCCTGCCTAAACGAGTCTCTTATTTGTATTATTTTTTATTTAATATATTAATTAATGGATGATAAACAAGACAAACCCGAGCTTGAGAAACTACTAACGAGCCGAGCTCGAACTCGAGCTCGAGCCTGGTTGATCTCGGGCTCAGCTCGGCTCGGCTCGTTTGCACCTCTAGTTTTCATTCCTATAATGTTGATACGTACACTGTTAATTCATAATATTTGCTAATCTTTTTCTTGAGTGTGTCTAATGATGAACATTCATTATATGTTGCATTGTTTCAGATGCATCTCGATCCTTTTGAAGAAATTAAAATGGCTGAGGAAAGTGCTGAACAACATAGAAGAAGCGCTAGCGAGAAAGAAGTAAGAAATTGCAAATTAGATTTTGTATTTAATCAGTTTTTTTACTCGTCGCGTGTTGCGGCGGCGCCGTACGCCACGTGATAAGTTATAGAGTGGAGACTACTTTCAACCCAATTGGTTCCGAACTAAATGTACGTTGAAACGTATGGTAATACGAATTCATACCGTTGAATGAAAATGTATTATATTTGACCCGACTTGGTTCCGAACAAAATTTATGTCGAAACGTAGACCAACTCAAAACGCACATAAAATAAACACGTGCGCTGGTGTCATACGAGGTGTGAGAAAGTATAGACTACAATTGACCCAACTCTTTTCCAAACTAAATTTACGTCGAAACGCATAGTAACTCAAATTTATACCGTTTAATGAAAATGTATTATATTTGACCCAGTTGTTCCAAACAAAATTTACGTCAAAACATAGTCCAACAGACGTACATAAAAATAAAACATTTCATAACTGACCCAACTCGTTTTCAAACAAAAATTACGTTAAAGCGTAGACGAAATCGAATTTATAACGAAACACACATAAAATTAGAAACGTAAGAAATTAGTTTTAGGGTAAACTCGAAACTTTAGAAACTTGAGGGGGTTGAAAGTGACATTTACAAAGTTAGAGGGTTACTTTTGACATTACAGCAAAGTTTGGGGGTAGAATTGGTAGCTGGTTTTGTCACCGACTTTTGTTTTTAAAGTTATATATATATAAATGCCCTCAAATTTACATCTTTTGTTCTTATATTAATAGAGGATAACGATTTTGCATGTAGTCTGCAGATGTGTCAGGAGCTGTGGATTTACGCCATTTTGCATTTTATGCTTTTGCGGGGCGAACTGGTACACTCCGCTGGAGTAGAAAAAATGAGGTAATTCGATGTTTATATTTTATACTGTTGATATGGGAATTTGTTTTTATTTCAAATTCATGTTAAGCGTGAAAAGTATACTATCTTAAACCTTCTCCATTTACTAACAATTAATATATGTAATAATAGAAAATTGAAGCAGCTCCATCAGATGAATCGACACTAATTTCACAACATAATTATAAACTTGACGTTCATGCTCTTAATAGGCGCCAACCCGGAGAGGTACTCATTTCACAACATAAGCTTGGTATACAAACATGATATTATTTTTAGCTGAACGTTTTTCAACTGTAGTTTGAATGCAGGGAGTTTAGAGAATCAATCCTTGGAATTATGCCACATCACTGGGTGGGTACAAACTACAAAGCCTTTGTTTTCAAAATTTATTTTTGAGTAAAATGCGATTTTCATCCCTGAGGTTTGGCCACTTTTGCGACTTTCCTCCAAAGGTTTGTTTTTCAGCATCTAGATCCAAAAGGTTTGAAATCTTGTCATCTTCACCTGGCTCGTTAATTCCATCCAGTTTTCTCTGTTAAGTCAGAGGTATTTCCATCCTTTTTGTTAACTTAAAGGGCAATTCGGTCTTTTTCACTTTATGTAAATAGACCGAATACCCCTGAAAAAGACCGAACGGCCCTTTAAGTTAACAAAAAAGATGCAAATACCCCTGAACCAACGGAGAAAAAAGGATGGAGTTAAGGAGCCGGATGAAAATGGCAAGATTTCAAACCTTTTGGATCTAGATGCGGAAAAACAAACATTTGGACAAAAGTCGCAAAACAGGTCAAACCTCAGGGACGAAAATGGCATTTTACTCTTTATTTTTCAAAATTATTCTTTTTCATCAGCTGACAAGTTCCGTCTCGAGCAGGATAGGCGGGAGGATACACTGCTAAAGCTTGCACATTTTAGGCGGCACAAAAGGAAGGCGGTGAAGAGAACGCCTGGAAAAGCTTCAAACTACCCGTTCCACCTCCACAAGCCAGAGGAAAACCATCCTCCCGGAAAAGACTCAACCAAAAAGATTTCGAGTTTGATCGGAAAAGCTACAAATTTTGCTAATTCAGCCAAGAGTAAGAAGGTAAAATTCCAATAGTGGTGTATTATTATATACAACATTTGAGGGTGTCTTAGGAATACAACGTTTCAGTATAAATCCAAGTTGGTTTACGTTTCGACGTAATTTTTTCTCGGTAATGAGTTAGGTCAAATATAATACGTTTTCGTAAATTTATTATGTATGTTTCAGTTGGTCTACGTTTTGACGGAAATTTTGTTTTGAAATGAGTTGGATCAAATATTTGACGGTATAATATGAGTTACTTTAAGTTTCAACGCCGCCGCAACGCATGGCGGTGGCGGATCAAAATACTAGCTAAGAAACAAATTACATGCATGAATAGTATTCTTGGCCTGATATTTATGTGGTTTGATGTAGATGTTCTTATTTGTTTGTGAAAAATTTGGAGGACATTTTTGTATGCAACGGATGGAAGTTTATTAAAGTTTTATTGATAGAACCCTTCTTATGGTTGATGCAGGCATCACCATATGTTCCCACAATTACAAATTACACACAACTATGGTGGGTACCAAATGTTGTGGTGGCTCATGAAAAGGAAGGGATCGAGGTTTTGCATTTGGCGTCTGGTCGCACATTATGCAAGGTAAAACGGTTTTTTGATATCATGTAATTAAATAACTAGCATTTTTTTATAAATGTTTAAGATGGTTATTGTACAAAGAATATGGAAATGTTATATATATATATATATATAGGGTTAGGTTAAAATGAAAACTCCTTTGAGCTATTAGAACTTAGAGAACTCAGCCAAAACGAATGCTTTTTCTATTCTTTTTTACCAAAAATCCTAAAAAAGCAAACTTTTTCCAAAAAAAAAAAGTTTTTGTTACCACCGTAAAAAACCCTTACAGTGGGTGTAAATGCTGATGTTACCAGCTTTTTACAGTGCTGTAAAAGGCTGAAAACACCACTCGAATTTTTTTTTTTGCAGTTGTGTTTGTAACATTTTCATTTACGTGTGTGCAAAAAATGGTGGCGTGTATATTTCTAATTTTTAATTAAGTTTGCAATTTTTTTCTTCTAGCTTCGCCTTCTAGAGGGTGGCTTGCATGCTGATAAACGGAGATGGAGTTCTTGATCATGTCCAGGTTTACACACCTTGGTTCAACTGCTTTTATATTCTTAATTTATAAACACTAAAAAAGTTAACATTTATTGGTCTTTGCATAAATCTTGTGATGCATGCAGGCTGTTGGGGGGAACGGTGCTGAGCAAGCAGTTGTTAGCGGGTCAACGGAAGTGCTAAAACCGTGCTGGGCAGTTGCAACATCTGGCGTACCCGTACGCGAACAACTTTTCAATGTTTCCATATGTCATCACTCACCTTTCAACTTGTTCCCACATGGAGAATATTCTAGAAGCTTTGGAAGAGCTCTAGATGTAAATTCACTCGAGGTAGCAACACCGATCCTCATCCCAGCTAATGATGGCCATAACCATCGCAAAGGAAGCCATGGAGATATCGTTTTTTTAACAAATCGCGGGGAGGTATATATCGTTTAATGTTCTCATTTGGTTTTCTAGTAAACTAGATTGTTACCATAGGCCGCATGTTGCGGCGGCGACGCCTTAGTTGTTTATAGCTTGCGGCATGTTATGTGATGCGTTAACCTTATGAAAATCCGTGTTTCGACTTATCTGATCTAAAGCATTGCGGTTACAGAAGAAACGGAACCGAACCTGAGTTGGTTTGTTTAGTGAGCGTTCCACCTAACCGCTACATCACCCTTACCTTTGCATCAAGACTTAGCGCCGTCAAAACGTACAATAACTCGAATTTATACCCTGGAATGAAAACGTATTATATTTGACCCGACTTGTTTTCAAACACAGTTTATGTCAAAACATAGACCAACCGAAAACGTATGCAAAAATAAGCATGAAAACGTGTTATATTTGACCAGACTTGTTAAACGTGAATTTATATCATTTACGTTGAAACGTGAATTTATCCGAGATGTACGCGAAAATGTCGAAACGTAGACTAACTGAACATTACAAAAAAATAAGCTTTACGTCCAAACATGAATTTACAAGGGGGGTAAATTTAAAATGTTAGAACTCAAGGGTTAAAAATGACACTGTATAAAGTTTTTGGAAAGTGTATGGGGTGTAAATGTCGATATCAATAGTTTAGGTGCTGTTTTTGTCAAGTTATAAACTTTAGAGGCTGTTTTGTTCTTTTGTCAGGACTGTTTTCGTCAAGTTGGAAACTTAAGGGCTGTCTTGTATTATGGTCCAGTGACCTTTTGTTTTAAGGTTATATAAATTGTTCGAATCTAAGGGGGTGTGATCACGTGTGGCAGGTAACAGCGTACACACCAGGTTTGCATGGACACGAAGCGGTTTGGCAATGGCAGCTGTTGACCGGTGCAACATGGTCAAACCTCCCATCGCCATCAGGGATGATGGATGCGGGTTACGTGGTCCCCACATTCAAACCGTTCAACTTGCGGATGCATGATAATCAGCATTTGATCTTAGCAGCGGGAGATCAAGAGGCTATAGTGATATCTCCTGGGGAAGTCAACTGACATCGATTGACCTTCCTGCACCGCCAACTCATGCGTTGATTGATGCGGATTTTTCAAACGATGGGTTAACCGATCTTATTGTTGTGACTTCCAACGGGGTGTATGGGTTCGTTCAAACCAGACAACCGGGTACATTTTTCTTTAGTACACTTGTTGGCTGCTTGATAGTTGTGATGGGGGTTATTTTCGTCACTCAACACTTAAATTCAATGAAGGGTAAACCTCGAGTTCCCTCCGGCGGCATTTAAAGCTTACGATGCTGATCTTGAAAGATTGACGAGAGTTGTATACAAAATCAACAATCCAAATGTTTTATTTTTTATTTTGGTAGAGGTCTGTTTATATATATTTTTTACTTTTTAATGCTGGTTATAAGAAGCCTTACGAGCTTGTAGGGTTGTAGCATACCGATGATTTTGTATTACAAATGTGACCGACAGGCACACCCCCTTTCTATCTCCAATGACCTTAACTTCCCACCACTGTCAGGAAACCGTCACCTTCTTGCCCATAGGGCCGCAGTCCCTCTAATCGATCCTAAAAGAAGCCAGGTTTGTCTTTCATTATACGCTGCCAAAATCTCTGATCAACATCTTTGTTGATTCTTAAAACATTTGTGAAAAGTCGTACATATTCACGAAAGGAAGTGGTGGAGCTAGAGCATCTTTCAGTATTGTGGAGGTGACTTGGCGGTATCTATGTCTGACCGCTCAAGATTCAGAAAGGAGATGGTATTGTTGGTGCATTGGTGGCACGATTGTATCTGCATACAAGAGTGTTGATTGTTCATTTATAAGTGGATGATTATGCACATAGATTCGATTACAACAGTAGTGAACCAACACGTTTGTAAACAAAACATTTCTCCCCTTGAGTTGTTATTCACCAGTAACGATTTACACTTTACATGTTATTCAGAAAATTTAAAACACATTAAAAGATAATCCCAAAAGTTTTCTTTCATATTCAACAAGTACACAGGAGACCTTCCAAGTACCATTCTTGACAGCTACATCAAGATCTACAAGATATAAAATCAAGAAACCTTGATAATTAAACATTAAAGTAAACCAAGACCATAACTAAGAAACGAGAAGAAAGGCTAACCGTCAGCCGCCAATATGCTTCCCATTCACATATACTTGAGGAACAGTGCGACGGCCAACCCGGTCAAAAAGCACCTCCTGGATTCTGCCCCATCCTCTGAAAATAACATCGGTTAAGATGTTTAACCGTTGAAATATAATATTCTTCCTAGTGAAATCGATACAAAGGAAACATTTCAGTTTGTGGCCAAAAGAAAGATTAGATGATAAATACCATGATGATCAAGCTCCACGACGTAAGGCTGCTCTTTTAGTTTATTAAAGACGCCTTTTGCGACCATGCAGTACCTGAACTCATGACGTATAACACATCAGCACCCACCGGGCGTTCTCAAGTTTTTTAAACAAAAGTATGAGGATGAAGCAAGGAAGATAGAAGGCAGCAGTATCCACATCATACCTACTGATACATTATGCATGGTGTGCTAGCTTATGATGTCTTAGTGATCAATCTTGGAAACCATCTAACATGTTAAATATAATATGCAATCGGTTAATAACTTTAACGGAGGATGGTAGAAGTGTACCACCAAAAAAATCTGGATTTACAAACTGGCCCAAGAAACTGTGACCGGGACAATGTGCTTAACGTTTGGTTCTTGGTCACTCTTACACAATCTTTTGGGATAGTGTAATCGGGATTGACTTGGTGACCAAAGTGGGTTGTAAAACACATAATTCTAAGTGTTCGAGCGGAGCCCCTAATCAATAGGGGTTTCGCGGGGGCAACACCCGAGCAGGGTCCAAGTGGCAAAGCCCCTGACAGGGGTCGAGAGTAGAAAAAATAATTCTCTGGACCATTTATTTTCGAGATTAAAAAATGGCTCTAAAAGAAGCAATTTAAATTAAATTGAGATAATTGCATGATCGCAGTTACCAGCCCTACTCTCCTAATTTCGAAATTGTTCTTTGGTCTCATTCTCTTGTTCATACTAATTTCACGACACACATACTAGGTTGTTGTTCTCAAATTTTGAGTAGTATCCGATTGGATTATTCGGGAGTTCCACCAAAATAATTCGATCTGAAAGTGTTTACACGTCTCTTAGTTTATCCGTTGCATTCTAAATTCCCCAACAATTACACTTCTCGCCTTCTCGGCACTCAACTGATTTAGAGGTGGGGCCATTACCTTAACGAGTCTCGTAATAAAACCAGTAAGTCTCAAATCATAAGCCATACAAAATGACTGGTCCATGTGGATTCAAATATATCACGGTGCTACCCCTAGACAAGTCAGCGCCATAAAGCTCCTAATAGCTAAAATATCAGCCATCATGTTTGACAAATAATCCTATAATAAGTCTTTTAGGATTCATGCAATAAAACTACACCAGATATTGTGGGAAGTGAAGAGGATCAAGCCGTTAGGATTCAAGTGGCACAAGAGAACCAACAAACAATGCACAAATGCATATCAGAAAAATAAAAGCAAGAATACGAAAATTTATGTGGTTCGGATCAAATGTGAATCATACATCCATAGACTGCAACTAGATATCTTATTATGCTTAGTACAAAAATTACAATGCATGCCAGACACTGGGTATACATAGAAACGGAATCAGGTTAAGTAAATTCGGCCACAAGCAGTGACGGAGCCAAAAAGTTTTTCCTTTGGTGTCATTTTTTGATACCCGATTTTGTAATAACCCAGTGTCAATTTTTTCAGATCGGGTCTTTTTTTCTAATATAGGTTAAAAAATGAAATAAACTAATCGGATATGGGCCTATAATGGTCATTAGGTTAAAGTTTTAAAAATTAGACATAGGCCTTTAATGATTTAAAGTCCACTATTAAAATTAAGCATTTGGCTTACATTTGAATTATATTTTTGTTTGTTGTGTAAAACGTATATAAAAAACAACGAAGCCAGCTTGAATTTTTTTTTTCTATCATACGTTACACATGACACAAGAAATTCACTAGTGTCGGGTGAACTCGTTCACCACAATATGGCTCCACCATTGACCACAAGAAAACAATCATGAATCAAAACGGACCAAAGTATTCTAAACATCACAAGGAATATTAAATTCCATTAAGAAACAAGATAATGTTTTAAATGATATAAAAATCGATTGAAAGAATACTAACGGGCATTGGGTTTTTGGAGAAAATTACGATCCTGTTGGAGTAGATAGCGTTCTCAAAAAAAGCCGACCGAGACATCGAACCTACGACTTTCGTAGGTGCAATCATCATCATCAACAACAGGGTGATGCCGAGTGGTAAGATCCCTGATTTACGGAGATTATTTGATCGGAACTCCATCGTTGTCGTCTTCATCTTGCCCTTACTATTTCTGTTGCGTTTGCATGGGAAATTGGCGATTTAATGAATTTATTGATATGGTGAATGGTCCACAATTTCTTAGTTTAATTTATTGATATGGTCCACAAGTTGTTTGGGGTTCTAATTGTTTTATCTATAAATAGTTTGCACACTTGTGAGCATGCACAACGTGACAATGCATGCATAGGTTGTAAGTCCGGAAATCCGGAATTCAAGGTGTATTGAATTAATTTAATATATTCTTTTTAGTGTATGTTTGAAATTTTATAGTGTTAGTGAGGAAATTGAGGTTTTTGAGGGAGGTTTGAAATCTGATGTGGCATGCTGAGATGGAGGTTTATAATGTGTAGCATTGTGGATGCTCCTATAAGGATTACTCGGGTCTGTTAAAGCGGCTGATATACACAATTGACACGATTTTCACTTTAATCAGTTATAATCCCTATGGTTATGTAAGCATTGATGAACTTAAGATTGGCGATAGCGGAAAAATGGGTCATTATAATCAAGACCTTGAGTTTGTTTGAAATTTTTATAACAATACCCGTGTGTTGTAATAAATGGCGGATTCAAGATTTTTTTTTGGAGAGCAATCGGCAAACTTAAAAAAAAATTAGGAGGGATTGGGGGCTATAAGGGGATTAACCAAATTATTTTAGGAGGGAAATCGACACTTTTTTTTGCTAAAAAATGACACTAAGTTTTTTTTTTCAAGGGGGTAGTTGCCCACCAAAGCTTAACCTCAGTCCACCCTGCTTGTAAGTATGTGTATTTTCATTCATTTGTTGAAGCTAGGGATGAACATTTGGGACTTAATACCGTTATCGAACCGGTACCGAATTTCCCGTACCAAATTTTACACACAAATACTGGTACCGGTATCGATATCCACATTTATTGATTTTCGATACTGGTATTTTCGATACTTGTACCAAGCTCATCCCTAATTGAAGCCCCCATTTGCAACTATAGTCTTATTATTTTGTTGAACTATGAATTAAGTTTTAAACATGGCTATCATGCATAGACTTCATTCTAGTCTTCATAGCAGTAAACCATGTGTTGGATTCTGTCGACAAGACTTCATAATTGAAAGATTTTCACTCATCATAAGATTCGTAACAAATGTGTCATAATTTGTAATGAAAGGGCTTGTAGCCTAGTGTATTAGGGAGTGTAGTAAGTTGAAGTGGTGAAGGCTTTAGTCCCATGATTTACATTGGTGTAAGAGAAAAGCGCTCGGATAGTCCATGTGGTTTGCCTATATTTCACTTATAGTCCCTACACTTCTAAAATTACATTCGTAGTCCTCAATTTTTGCACATTTGTTCTCGAATCGTCCCTAGGCCTAACATCAATTAGTTTTCTTAGTTAAGTGGATGTGAAATGACCTAAACACCCTTACTTTATAAGAATATAATTAATATTTCGAAAAATCGCGTTGTTAGGCTGAAAAGGTCAGAGGTTGTGGTTTCAAACCCGCTCTTAGCGGTCATGGCGGCTCATCGAACAATGGTCGCGTCTTCATTGGCAGTGGTCGGTTGCTTCCGACAGAAGCTCAGTAGCGGTGATTTGAATAATGGTGACGTCAAAAGTGGGGTGGATTCTTTTTCGGCAGCCTTGTAATGGAACAGGTCTGTTTAGTCGGGTCTTGGCAACAATGATCAACTACATTATGTGGTCCTGTGAGTGGTGGGTGGGTATTGGGATTTGGGGGTGGTGGTTCGCACTTCCGGCGACTTTTGTTGATGTGATGTAGGTGGTGGTGCGAGTGATTGAAATTGGAGGTTTGTGGTGGTGCGGCTACTTTTGAGGTGGGCGGGTGATTGAAATTGGGGGGGGGGGGGGGTTTGTGGTTGTAATGCTTCGCACTTCTGTACTTCCATAGTTAAAAAGTTGTATTCGTATTTTTGTAACATTTTCATTTTTTTATATATAGATTAAAATAAAATATATAAAACTTATATTGTTAAACGAGTAGATTACAAGTAAGTTGATTGTTAGAAATATGAGGTATCTAGATGAACATATACTTTTATAGGAACCGTTTAATAATTATTAATAAAGTATATTATAATTGACCTTACTCCGTTTTTAATGAAACTTAGGTCAAAATATAGATAAAATATGCTCGTTCTAATGACATATTCATCGTTTTATAAAACGTTATATTTTAGAAGTTATAAACCACAAAGGAGTTACGTAGCTGAATTACTTTTTATATATATATATATATATATATATATATATATATTATATATATATATATATAAAATAATAGTAAAACTTAAAACATAAAAAAATAGAATTTTTGTATAGGTGGAAGATAAGAAAGAATATAGCTAACACAGCAAGCTATTTGATTGAAGGCATGCTCCTATAAATCCTCGAGTGTTCAGCCTTTCATTTTCACCACCTTTGAACTGAACAATTCACTTTCCATTCTCTACACTTCAAATTCTTATATGTAGACCCTTACTCGAAATCCTAACTCTATTCCGTAGTAAGTGTTTTAACCCTGAGCACTGGTACGATACCCTGTCCGATTGATCTGAAACCCATCAACGGATGTCAAAGTGCTACATGTATAAGGCTATACTTTGTTAATTACGTTGGGGTTTTGATCTCGTGATTTATCGTTAAAATTTGATTTGGGTTGATACACTAATACGTGTGGCATTGTCTTTTTATTAGGAACCTAGGCTTAACACCAGGAGACTACAGTAATAAACCCTATATCTACAATGTGAGTCATTCTCTTTTATTAAATGTTTTCAAAATCTAAATGTTTTCTAAGTTGTATTTACAGTGATTAAGTTTTTGTATTATGAAATTACTGCCGGTATGTGGGGTTTTGTATACACTACTTGATAATCTTCACTATTGCACGAAAGTTAGCTACTGTGTGATATGACCACCGTCACATCGGAAGTGCCACCGAGTGATAAATACTGATTTGAGTAATTGATAGATATAAACAAACATAAAAACTATTAAATGCTGTAAATTATAACAATGTTTTTTTATAAAATTGAATGAACTCACCAGTATTTTTCACTGATAAAATGTTTTTAAACGTGTTTAAGGTAACTTATTGTGAAAATAAAAGAAGCATGCTTTGAGGCACTGGAGGCTTAAAGTGGCTATGATTACTAGAATAAAAAAAAGAAATTATGTTTTATTAATTAGGGTCCATCCCATAAAAACCTTTGTTTGTAATATGGGTTTTATCCTAGTTGTTTAATATTAAACTTTGGTGTTTTACAAACTTTGAAAGTTTCATAACTACGATGCTGATGAAATTTTCTGCTTCAAATTTAATAAACGCCGGTACCACTTGTAACTGCTCACGGCTTCCGTCCAGGGTGTGGTTGGGGGTTGTGACAGAAAGTGGTATCAGAACCACTGGTTTAAGCCACTGAGGTGTTTTTGTAATGCCTAAACTTAAACACTAAACTTAGGCAATTAATATAAAATAACCCATGTGTTATTTATGTGAATATAAATTTAAACATATATAAACAATTTTCGAAAATATCTTTTTACGATTTTTTTAGTCCACAGTATGAGTGACGAAAAAGTATCTGAAGCATTCCAACAGATTTCCGATCCGGGAATGGATAAAGGACAATCCAACAGATTTCCGATCTAGGAATGGATAAAGCATTCCAACAGATTTCCGATCCGGGAATGGTTATGAAGGAAATAAAGATGAACCATAGTTTTTCAAGCCCAACCTACTGAACATATACCTCCTAAGAAGAAAGGATGGTTTAATAAAGAGAAAAGAGGAAGAAAAAGAAAAAAACATAGTAGCTACCATAACTTTTTCTGAGGGAACCACTCAAATCCCAGTAACCAAACCACTGTGGGAAGAACTCGACCGTAGATTAGCAAACTGTGATATATTTCAACCTATAGTCGAAGAAATAAACCTAAACCTACTTGTTAACCCAAAACCAATGTTATCATTCAACCCAGACCAACTAATTGAACCAATACCTTTTTATCCTGAGCCAATCCTGAGAATCTCCGCACCCGCACCCGCACCAGATCCTATGGAACAGTGGTGGACGAACGATGGGCAATTCCAAAACCTCATACAGGACCCCTATCTCCAGCAACCACAATTCTCACCATACATACCGAATGCCTATCCAGCCATGAGCCCCGAGAACATAGCTGAGCTTAGGCAATATGGAGAGGAGCTGATGACGACAGTAAACCAGATCTGTACAATTGGGGAAAATCTCGTCTGGAAGTATGACGAGAGAGAATTTCAATTCTTAAAACAAGACCGGCCTACTTTGATATAATAGACATGTACTTTCCTTGTATTTAATATATATATATATATATATATACATATCGACGCATACTAAAATTAAAATACTGACATGTATAAGTATGGTTTGTATTTATGATGCAATATATAAAAAAGAGTAGAACGTCGCAATGTTCGACGTTTTTGATAAAATGTGTTGAGTATTTGTTTTGTTTTAATTATTCTGTGATATTAATACCTGATAATGTTGCGATTCAGTGTCGAATGAAGTAAATCAAGAAATTCACGCTAGTAACGATAACTAAAATCATATGGATAAAAGTGCTATAGAAAATATAGTAGCCCAAGGAATAGCCGATGCCATACCTCTAATCATTGAAGCTATTAAAAATCCTATGCTTGTAAACAATAATACTATTATAGGTAGTAAGCATACTCATCACACTGAATCTAGCCACAGTGTCAATGGAGACAATGGCATCCTTGTTAAAGCCCAATTTCCAAACAAAAGAATACCATCGCCTATGGTAGTCCTTATAAAGAATTCTTGTCTTGTAAACCGATTGAATTTCTGGTAATGAAGGAGCCATTGCAGCTTTGAGCTGGCTAGAAAAGACTGAAGTAGTTTTGAAAATTAGTAAGTGTGCTGAAGAAGATAAAATAATGTATGCTTCTCATCTTTTCAAAGATGAAGCATTAGAATGGTGGAATACCATTCTTCAATCAAAAGGGAGTGACATGGTTTGTACAATGGAATGGAATGAATTTAAGGAAATGACCGAAAGAAAATTTTGTCCTCCTCACGAAAAGAAACAGATAGCCAATAAGTTCCTAAACCATAAGATGATTGGTGTAAATTGTCTCGAATTTACTACCAAATTCTTCAAATATGCAAGGATAGTACCAGGCATGGCTTTGCCAAAACCGATACTAATTTCCCGTTATATGTGGGGTTTAGTTAGCGAAATCAGAGACATGGTCAAGGCAGCTAGACCACAAACTATTGAAGAAGCAATTGAACTGGCTAACACTTTAACAGTTGGACTGATTCGCACATGTGAAAAAATCAGAAAAAGGATTTAGCACAAAAGATTACCCAAGAATTACGTTTTAGTAATTCCTATAGTAGAAAAGGAGCAGGTTCATCTTCTTTACCACCTTTCTGTAAGTTTTGTAAAAGGAAGCATTCAGGAAGATCTACGATATACTGCAACTTCTGCAAGACACCTGGACATAAAGAGGAAGAATGTAGAAGAAAATTTAACACTAAAATATGCTTCAACTGTGGAGAGGCAGGCCATATCCGACCAAATTGCCCAAAACTAGCCATAGCACCTAACAACAAGGCAAAAGCAAATGAAGGACCCAAGAAGAATGCAAGAGCTTTTGTACTGACAGCACAAGAAGCAGAATTAATTCTCGATGTGATCACCGGTACGTTTCCCGTTCATGATGTCTATGCTAAAGTATTATTTGACTCTAGTGCAAACCAAAGTTTTATAAATACTTCTTTCTGTCAATTACTCAATCAACCTTTAACTAAACTTCGCCAAGACTGTACGGTGGAAACGAAAAATGGAAATTCTATCAGTATACGCGAAATCCTTCAGAAAGGAAAGATAGAATTATTGGGAATAAGTTCACAGCCAACTTGTTACCAATGAATCTAGCCAGAGTCGATGTTGTGTTAGGAACGGATTAGTTGGTAGCCAATCATGCGCGAATCTTGTGTGATCAAAATTCTGTTGAGATCCGTACGCCAACAGGAGAAAGTATCACAATCCAGGGAGACAAGCCGACAACATCAACAAAACTCATCTATGTGATGAAAGCTACAAGCTATGCACAAAAATGAGGAATAGTGTATATGATCTCTATGATCATTAGCACTAAAGGAAAAGAATTAAAAGATATTTCTGTAGTGTCAGATTTTTCAGATGTTCTCCCAGAAGAGCTACCTGGACTACCGCCTAATTGGGAGGTTGAATTTAGAATTCATCTAATACCAGGAACTGCACTGATTGCCAAAGCACCCTATCGTCTAGGGCCAACAGAGATGCTGGAATTGAAGAAGCAGCTAGACGAACTATTGGAAAAAGGTTTCATACAACCTAGCTCATCGCCTTGGGGAGCACCTGTGTTATTCGTCAAAAGAAAGATGGATCGATGCGCATGTTTATTGATTACAGAGAATTGAATAAGGTTACAATTAAAAATCAGTATCCACTACCGAGAATCGATGATCTATTCGATCAACTTCAAGGAGCTCGATTCTTTCAAAGATTGATTTACGCTCAGGATATCACCAATTGAAGTACAGGAAAAGAACATTCCTAAAACTGCTTTTAGAACAAGGTATGGACATTATGAGTTTACAGTTATGCCATTTGGTTTAACAAATGCTCCAGCTGTATTTATGGACATGATGAACAGAATATGTAAACCATACCTGGATAAGTTTGTAATTGTCTTCATAGACGATATACTTATTTATTCCAAGAGCAAGGAAGAGCATGCTGAACATCTACAAGTACTTCTGACAGTATTGAGAAAAGAAAAGCTTTATGCTAAATTCTCAAAATGTGAGTTCTGGTTACTAGAGGTACAATTTCTTGGACATTGGATTAATCACGAAAGAATTCATGTGGATCCTACAAAGATCGAGGCGATTACCAAATGGAAAGTCCCTAATTCACCAATAGAAGTAAGAAGTTTTCTTTGATTGGCAGGATTCTATAGACGCTTTATTAAAGATTTTTCTAGGAAAGCCATTCCATTAACCAAGTTCACATATAAATTAGTTAAGTTTGAATGGGGACCAAAACAGGAGGAAGCTTTCAATATCCTAAAGCAAAGATTAACTAACGCACCGATACTTGCTCTACCAAAAGGAACTTAAGATTTTATAGTATACTGTGATGCATCAAAATCAGGGTTTGGATGTGTGTTGATGCAACGCTAGAAAGTGATTGCTTACGCCTCTAGACAATTGATGAAGCATGAAGAAAACTACACAACACATGATCTGGAATTAGGAGCTATAGTTTTTGCCCTAAAATTTTGGAGCCATTATCTTTATGGTAGTAAATTCACTGTCTTTACAGATCATAAAGTTTAAGATATATTTTCGGGCAAAATGAACTGAACATGAAGCAAAGACGTTGGATGGAGATGCTTAGTGACTACGGTTGTGATATTCAATATCACGAAAATAAAGCTAACATAGTAGCTGATGCTTTAAGTCGTAAGTATCATGAGAAGCCAATAAGGGTACACGCTCTCAGATTAAACTTGTAGATAGATCTAATGAAACAATTGAAAGAAACTTAGGAAGCAACAATCAAGGATGATGCTGAAGGATTAAAAGGAATGATGAAAGAATTAGTAAAAAGGAAAAGATGGAATTTGGAAATTTCATAAGAAAAGAGTTTGGGTATCTATCCTAGGAAATTTACAAAACCGAATTTTAGAAGAAGCTCATAAATCCAAGTATACGATGCATCCTGGAAGTGACAAGATGTATCAAGATCTAAAGAAAAATTTCTGGTGGACAAAAATGAAAAAGGACATAGCAAGTTATGTTTCCAAGTATTTAACTTGCTCACAAGTTAAAGTTGAACATCAGAAACCTTCAGATTTACTTTAGCAATTAGAGATGTCAGTTTGGAAATGGGAACTGATAATATGGATTTTGTTACCAAACTACCCAAGACACGAAAAGGTAACGACACAATCTGGGTGATTGTGGATAGATTGACTAAGTCTGCACATTTCTTACCAACGAAGGAAACTTTCAGTATGAAACGTTTAGCTAAACTATATGTGGATGAACTAGTTTCACTACATGAAATCCCTTTATCAATTGTGTCCGACAGAAATAGTCGTTTTACCTCTCCTTTTTGAACAAGTTTCAAAAAAGCTACGGGAACCCGATTAAGTTTAAGTACAACTTATCACCCTCAAATAGATGGACAAAGTGAAAGGACGATTCAGACTTTGGAAGACATGCTCAGAGACTGTGTGATAGACTTTGGAGGAAGTTGGGATTAACATTTTCCAATAATAAAATTCTCTTATAACAATAGTTATCATACAAGCATTAATGCTGCTCCATTTGAAGCACTCTACGGACGAAAATGCTGAACATCTGTGTTTTGCGCAGAAATAGGAGAAATGCAATTGTTAGGACCCGAGATTATGCTAGAACAACTGACAAAATAATTCAAGTCAAAGAAAGACTGAAAACAACACGAGATCATCAAAAGAGTTATGCAGATAATCGTCGAAAGCCATTAGAATTTCAAGTTGGGGAGAAAGTGGTATTAAAAGTTTCACCTTGGAAAGGAGTCATCAGATACGGTAAAAGAGGAAAGTTAAGCCCAAGGTATGTTGGACCATTTAAAGTTATCAAGCGAATAGGACCACTAGCTTATCAGCTACAGTTACCCGAAGAAATGGCTAATATACATGATGTATTTCATATATGTAACCTAAAGAAATGTTTAGCCGTGAATCATAGATAGTACCTCTTCAAGATATAGAGGTATATGAGAAATTGAAATTTGTTGAGAAACCCCTACAAATTGAAGACAAGAGGGTCAAGAATTTCAAGCGTAAAAGATTGATTCTAGTCAAGGTGAAATGAGATTCAAAAGAGGACCAGAATATACCTGGGAACTAGAGCCGGAGATGAAAAAGAAATACCCACACTTGTTCAACTAAATCTCGAGTACGAGATTTAAATAAAGGTGAAGAGAATGTAACATTTCCATTTTTTATATATAGATTAAAATAAAATATATAAAACTTATATTATTAAACGAGTAGATTACGAGTAAGTTGACTATTAGAAATATGAGGTATCTAGATGAACATATACTTTTATAGGAACCGTTTAATAATTAATAATAAAATATATTATAATTGACCTACTCCATTTTTAATAAAACTTAGGTCAAAATATAGATAAAAATATGCTTGTTCTAATGACATATTCATTGTTTTATAAAACGTAATATTTTAGAAGTTATAAATGATAAATGAGTTAAGTAGCTGAATTACACACACACACACACACATATATATATATATATAAAATAATAGTAAAACTTAAAACATAAAAAAATAGAATTGTTGTATAGGTGGAAGATAAGAAAGAATATAGCTAACACAACAAGCTATTTGATTGAAGGCATGCTCCTATAAATACTCGAGTGTCCACCATTTCATTTTCACCACCTTTGAACTGAACAATTCACTTTCCATTCTCTACACTTCAAATTCCTATATATGTTAAGACCCTTACTCGAAATCCTAACTCTGTTCCGTAGTAAGTGTTTTAACCCTGATCACTGGTACGATAACCTGTCCGATTGATCTGAAACCCGTCAACGGATGTCAAAGTGCTACCTGTATAAGGCTATACTTTGTTAACTACGTTGGGGTTTTGATCTCATACTTTATCGTTAAAGTTTGATTTGGGTTGATACACTAATACGTGTGGCATTGTCTTTTTATTAGGAACCTAGGCTTAACACCAGGAGACTACAGTAATAAACCCTATATCTTCAATATGAGTCATTCTCTTTTATTAAATGCTTTCAAAATCTAATTGTTTTCTAAGTTGTATTTACAGTGATTAAGTTTTTGTATTATGAAAATACTGCCGGTATGTGGGGTTTTGTATACACTACTTGATAATCTTCACTATTGGACGAACGTTAGCTAATGAGTGATATGACCGCTGTCACATCGGAACTGTCACCGAGTGACAAATACTGATTTGAGTAATTGATAGATAAAAACAAATGTAAAAACTCTTAAATGCTGTAAATTATAACAATGTTTTTTTATAAAATTGAATGAACTCACCAGTATTTTTCACTGATAAAATGTTTTTAAATTCCTTTAAGGTAACTTACGGTGAAAGTAAAAGAAGAATGCTTTGAGGCACCAGAGGCTTAAATAAAGTGGCTATGATTACTAGAATAAAGAAAAGAAATCATGTTTTATTAATTAGGGTCTATCCCTATAAAAACCTTTGTTTGTAATATGGGTGTTATCCCAGTTGTTTAATATTAAACGTTGGTGTTTTACAAACTTTGAAAGTTTCCTAACTACAATCCTGATGAAATTTTCCGCTGCAAATTTAATAAACACCAGTACCACTTGTAACTGCTCACGGCTTCCGTCCAGTGTGTGGTCGGGGGTTGTGACAATTTCTGTTTTTGGAAAATTGTATTGTTATTTCATTTCCAATCTACGTAATCTCGAGACTTTGATCATAATAGAAAAATAGTTTTATTCAGGCTTATTTATGCATAAATACATGATACTTAATCAATCTCGAATACATGCTTTTATACGAAACCGAATTATACTTGATTTTTAATTATATTCGGAATCATTCTCATACACATTCTTGGTATTCACACGCTTATATATCCTTTAAGATGCCAAAAAACACCACCGTAGCATACGATCGTTAAGCCGTAGCCTACGGTACTGGGCAAGCAGAATGTTTAAAAGACCGCAAATTTCACTCTTTTCCACCTCGAACCTCCTCCAATCACCTTCCAACCATCTTTAAACCCAAACCCTAATCCCTTATACATGCCTCCCACACCTTCCTAACACGTTTACACACTCTACATATCACTCCAAACATAAAAAAACTCTCAAGAATTCTCCATTTTGGGCAGAAAACACTTGGTGTTTTAAGTGAGTTTTCACTAGCTTTTCTTCAACTTCCTTCTTCATTTCTTCTTTCAGACTATTTAGATAACCTCTAGGAAGGTTTTCACAAGTTTGTCATGGAAAACTAAGGTGGAACCTCACCACATTTGTGGTCCAAAGTGGTTATAAATCCTGTTTTAAAACATCCTTTTATTTCTTGCATATATTACTTGAAACTTGATGGAATCTTGCACCCACCTTGCCCCCGACTAAACTCAAACTTGTGGGTTTGTGTTGTGGTTGATATCCACAAGCAACAAGGCTCAAAACCTTTACAAAATTCTGCCCTAGAAGTCCCAAGTGACTTAAAAAGTGTTGAAACCATCCAAGATTCACCATCTTCAATATGGATGAACTTGTGTTTTGGTAGAAGTATGAATCATGGAAGCCTTGACTCTCCAACCTTGTTCCACGACCTCACTTAACCAAACTCCTAGTTAGATTCATACTACTAAGTCTCAAACGATTTCCAACAAAGGGATAAGGCTACATCACGCCCCAAACACTTTCCATATTTGGGATGTACGCATCTAGTTTGCTCACTTGGTTGATTGTAGATTTAGTAGGTTAATATTCTTACTATTATCACTCATGACAAACCGAGTTTATCAACTATGTTGATAAACTTGTGCTTTGATGAATCATACAATGAGGCTCAATGGATGATTATCATCCTACCTTCTTCCATGACCATCTTTATGGCTTCCTAATAACAATAGAGTAAACATAGATACATTAACTTTAAACCGAATCGTCACTCTAACCAAACTCATGGTTAAAAGTGATATATTATGGTATATTCATCTTTGGATTAAGTTTCCTCATAATGTGGACTTCCAATGGGCGATTTTGTGCCCATAAAATACACCCGATTATGGTGCCCAAATGAGTGCTTAAACAAAGATAACTTTCGTGTAAATTCATATTATTTATCATACTATATTCATGCTCCTACTCTAACATCCATAATCCACCAAACTTACACGCCATGTTTTCCTCTTGAAGATTAACTCGGCACTCCCCACACTCAAGACTCTATACTCGCGCATTGATTGGAAGCTTTACAAACTGTGAGTATACATGACCTCCCTTTTAATTTTAGATACTTTTGGGGTGCAATACATATGACTTATTAAATTCACACAATCACATACAAACATGCTTGACACAAACAAACAATCCATTATAAATGCTTAATACGTGACGCTTAGAAATTCATACATGCTAGAAGCCTTACTTACACTATTCTTGTCATTAACTTCGTACCGATCTATCTTAACATGTATAGCCCTATAGGAATAGCACACCACATGTATACTTGGAGTCATGTTTGTAACACCCCAAATTTTATATTTACTATTATGATATTATATGTATGATGTCGTAATGGGAAGATGGTGATTTAAGACTAATTCAATAATAATAGTTGGTTAATTATGCTAATAAGTTTCATTAATTAGAATGAATAAAGCTAATCAAGAGAAAAGTAATCTAGATAATAGTTATTTAAGTGACATGTTCTAAAAACATGAGGGCTGAATGTGACACTTTGGAAAGTGAGAGTTTAAGAAAGAAAATGCAGAAATTTGTGGTTATGTGTGTGTTGACTAGAGGGAGTGAGAGAGAGGGGGGGAAAGAAGAACAAGACTAAAATATGAGATTCTAACAAATTGAAGGATGAAATTGATGCCAATCTTATGCATGTGCCCTAATAAGTGATCCTCTATGCTTGTCTAACAAGTGGTAAGTCAAAATTCTTAATTTGATGATTTGTAGAAAGTGGGTCTCAACCTATCCATGAGTTCACATGAAAATTTATGTAATTGTGAGTGAGGATCATACATAAAACATGAATTATGCTTGAAATTGGGTAATAGATGATTAAATGTGGAAACCCTATTGAAATGGAGATATTGTGAATTGTAGTGATGAATTATGCTTAAATTAATGTAATGGTTATGTAGGAAGTTACTTACAATAAGTATTTGATAGATGAAATTTGATTATGAATGAATGTTATATGAAATTAGTTGAATTTGATGATCTTGATATGAATAAGTGAGGAAATGCATAAGATACTTGTACTTTATGCTTTGTTAGTGGCATGCACTCCAGGTGTTTGATGAAATGCTTAGGTATTGGTTTTAAGTAATAAAGATGATTTCATATGCATACGATGGTAACTAATTAGAATTGGTGAAATGATGAGTTGTTAGCTCACAATGTTAATGTAAATGTGAGATGAAAGCATGAGATTGAAAGAATGTTGAATGTGAAATTGTAGGAGTGAAGGAAGAAGGTACATGTCAATCCGGTTCACAAGCAACGCAAAGTAAAGGTAAGTTCTTACGAACTTCGTTTTATACTATTACTAGTCCGTTAGTTATTCGTTAAGGTATGGTAATGCGAAATGATGAACATAGAAGGAAATTATTATATAACGGTATTGTAAAGTATGTGCATTGCCCATTGCAAACGGGTCAAAATGAATGGTTAGTAAAGTGATAAAATTATGAACATGATGATTCGTTGTAAACGTGTCAATAAGGATTCAATGTTCGTTGTATGGACTCGTATGACCATGTCAGATGAATTGTGTATTTGGTGTTATAAGAATGGAAACTACGATTTTGTTGTAGGAGAAATTGTTACAAGTAAGGAATGTAAGTAGAAAGGATCTTACAACACCATAACCGTGTTTACGAATCAATTAGGGAGTAAAGCAAGGATGAAATTCTTTTATGTTAACGAGTCATACTAACGAATGCCTTTGTGTTGTGTATGATAGGAAAATTGCAATCTTGATAATGGCGTGCTTGGAACAAATACACCGCATCGCCCAGTACACGCTTCCGTCTCAAGTTTTGATTTAAATGGGTCAAACAAATATTTTTGGGATGTAAATGCTGTTTTAAAATACTTATGCCTTTGTGTGTAAAATTAAAGTTTGAATTTGATACGGTAGTTTAGGCTAATGCACCCTTATGCGTTAAAATGTCATGTTCGGTTCGTAAAAATGGAAGGGGCATTTTGGTTTCGAAGTTTCACATTACGCTATGAAAGCTTAAGTTATATGTCGTTTTGACCTTTCGATGAAATGGTCGTTATAAGTTGGTATCAGAGCCTAAGTTTGGAGGATTTGAGCACGAGATAAAGTGCTCGAACTCAAACCGAAAGCTCTCGAAGAGTTGTGTTTTCGCTTCAAGACGCAACAGAAAGGTAAGCATTTAGTTATTCCTTTATAGATTTAAATACGATCAGGTCATGTATGGGAATATTAGTAAGAAGTGAAAACAAGTTAATGGTATATTTGGAGACCTTGGGGACTGGTTTAATCAAGCTAATACTAAAATGGATTGAATAAAAAGGAAGATTAGATTTGCTGGGGACAATTGTAAGCTAAGGTAAGTTCACCGTAGCTTACAGTGAAGTACAAATAGTTGTATAATCAACAGCAGATACTGGCCTTAACCTACGGCTAATAGTCGTAGGCTACGGTGACAATGATTTGGTTGTTTTGTTGGCTGAGTATCACTACAGTAAGCTACGGTAGACATACCATAGCTTACGGCGAATATGAAGTGCAAAGTTGAAGTTGCCATAGACTACGACAGGTAGCCGTAACCTACGTCAACGGTTTCTTGTTAAAGAATCTAATGACCACCGTAAGTTACGAAGGTGGAACCGTAGCTTACGGCGGGCCTTGCCAAATGATAAAATTTTGATTTTTTTGGGTACCCTATTGTGTCCCAAAATTTCGTAATTCCCTAAGGCCTCTGCTAGGGCCACAATAAACTTTCAAAAGTAACTTAACCTATAAGAAGATAATACAAATTAATTATGTTACATGATTGCGTTTTGCGCAATGCGTGATGTGAATACATAAATAAGAAGGGATAAGGATCTCAATCTTTTAAATTAGAATGGATGCATAGTACGATCCACTTTTATTGTTGATGATAATAGTGAATAAGAATCCGAAGTCAATAGAATACAACAGCGATGGCATGAGTTAGTGTATGATGAAGTAAAGTATGTAAATTAACGAATGAAATGCATGTTCAGGTAAAGATAACAGACGAATTAGATATAAGAATTGATGCCGTAGCACAACAAGAAGTAATGAACGATAAAATTTCAGAAGAAGTAGGAAAGGCCATTCAAGCCAACCTTCCTCAAATGGCTCAATAAATTGAAAGCCGTGTTTTAGAAGCGGTTGAAGCCATGATGGCAAGTAATATGGAAGAACTGAAATAGATGATAAATTAATCTCAAAGCAAGAAGGGAAGTCGGAGGTGCATGTATAAAGAGTTCATGGCATGTAACCCCTTAGCATACAAGGGGGTGATTGATCCTATAGTGTGCCAAAGGTGGATCTCGAGCACGAAAGCGGTGTTTACAAGAAGTCGATGCAAAAAAGAGGATCAAGTGATGTTTGCAACGGGCCTGCTCCAATTGCAAGCTAAGGATTGGTGGGATGCCTATTGTAAGAGGTGGGAGAAG
Organism: Scalesia atractyloides; assembly: GCA_947069175.1. Taxonomy (NCBI): domain Eukaryota; kingdom Viridiplantae; phylum Streptophyta; class Magnoliopsida; order Asterales; family Asteraceae; genus Scalesia; species Scalesia atractyloides. The sequence goes on from CAMTDV010000013.1 coordinate 26,669,930, forward strand.
ATAAGATCCAAGCCTTAACGTGGCAAGAATTTAAGGAACAATTCTTAAAGTATCATTGCCCGCAATCTGCTATCGACGGAATCCAAGAGGATTTTCTGCGCCTTCGTCAGAAAGACGAATCAATCGATGAGATCACAAATACCTTCCTCGACAAGCTAAAGTTTTGTCGAGAAATAGAGGGAACCGAAATGAATGAAGATAATTCGTTATCATGACATGTTGAAGGCTGAGTATCGAGAGTTCATAACTCCCTCTAAATGTGAAACCCTGAACGAGCTCATCAATTGGGTCCGGGATAGAGAAATCGAGTTGAAACGACAACTAGAAAGGGGTGAGAAAAGAACATCTGAGAAGTTCCCCAACTCAAGCCCGTTAAAGAGACAGAAGTTTCAAGATCATGGCAAGAAGGATAAAGCGAAGGGTTGCATACCCAAATGTAAGACTTGTGGAAAGCTTCACATGGGAGAGTGCCTGATGGGTAAGAAGGGATGCTACAACTGTGGACAAGAAGGACACCTGTACTATAAGTGTCCTAATCCCTCGAGAACTTGCTTCAACTATTTCCAACCGGGTCACATTAAAGCCGAATGTCCAAAGCTTCAAAAAAGAACATGCAAAGAAGGAAAGAGAGAAGAAGCTCCAAAGGCTCGAGGTAGAATGTTTCAGATGTCATCTGAAGAAGCTAAGGCACTTCCGAATGTTGTGACAGGTATATTTATTAAATTCGATGCCTACCTATGTATTATTTGATACCAGAGCTAGTAAGTCATTTGTGTCAAGTGATATTATATGTCACCCATCATTCAGAATAGAAAAGATAACGATACCTTTAGAAGTAGAAATAGACGATAGCAAAAGCTATCTATTACATGAAATATGTAAGGGTTGCAAGATAACAATTGAAGACGAAGAATTCGATATTGACCTCGTTCCCATGATCTTGGGGGAATTCAAAGTAGTGGTTGGTATGGATTGGTTGTCTCGGCATCATGCCGAAATCCAATGTGAAAGCAAGACCATTCACGTGATGACGCCCAGTGGCAAACAAATAACTGTACATGGGAAAGAGAAATAAAACCTACATTGTGCACCCTTATCTAAGCGATCAAATTCGTTCAAAACGGGAGTAAGGCATACGTAGCCTATGTGGTGGATACGCACCATGGGGCCCCAAGATTTGAAGAGTTAAAAATTGTAAATGAATATCCTGATGTGTTCCGGGATGATTTACCGGGGCTTCCACCCGAACGAGAAGTAGAATTTCGGATTGAATTAAATCCGGGTACAACACCAGTGGCTAAAGCACCTTATCGATTAGCTCCCACCGAGATGCGGGAATTGATGACCGATTACAAGAATTACTCATCAAGGGTTTCATACGCCAAGTGTATCACCATGGGGTGCACCCGTGCTTTTTGTGAAAAAGAAAGATGGTGCTGCGAATGTGCATCGATTACCGAGAATTAAACAACGGTTAAGAACCGTTATCCCTTGCCTAGAATTGATGACTTATTTGACAAAATAATAAGGTTTAAGTTTCGTGTATGTAATTTACGTAAAAAAATTGTAGGGTGAGAAATTATTTGGATAAAATAATAAGGTTTGAGTTTTACGCATAAATGAGCAAAATTGAAACAATGATAAAAGGTTTGGGTATAAGTTTTGATATAATGATTGTTACAAAAATAGTCGAGTTGGAGTTAGATTTCGACTTATTTCTCCAACTTGAGTTTTGCGCAAAAGCACTTCTAGGTGATCGAAAATAAAAATCACGTTTGAGCATGTAAGTATTGTATAACACGTATGAGTTCACATAGGTGACATAAGGATAACAAGTATTCAAAAGTATAAACACGTATGATTGCGTAAGAAGTATAAATTTAGTTGGTTTCGAGAATTATTATTGTTTTTTTATTGCGAAAAGCGTGCGAATTGTGCATCTGGTTCAAAATGAACAAGGCAACAAGTATTAAAACACATAGAAATTGATATAGCTAAAAGATAGGCTTAGTAAAACATTGGAGTGCTTTGGGTTGAGAAGCGTCGACTATTCCAAAGTGAATCGAAGATCCTTTCAAATTTGAGTAACATGCTTTGGCCTATAGGTAAAATGCTCTCGTTGAGAGGCGATTAACGGCATTTTACCCTTCTAGTTACTACACGTCTCTAACTGATCGAAAAATCAAAACTTTGGTGAGAATTGAAAATCGAGGAATGGGACTAGTTATCAAGATGTGGATATCACTCCTAACTTGATGATTTCGTTCCTTAAACGTGGTTGGTACTTATCAAACGAGGAGCAAATTCCGAATCGTTGGTAAGGTCCACTAGAGTATGAAATGGAAAATTTCCATCAAGGTATGGATATCACTCCTAACTTAATGGCGTAATTTCGTGAAAAATCGAATACGCGGATTGAGAGTGATCACCAAAGTGAGGGTTTCACCCCTATTTTGGTGAGATCGTCTCATTTGTAGTATGAGTGTCTTCAAGTGTGTATAGTGTGTAAATGTCTTAGGAAAGACATATTCTATATATTAAGACCAAAAGGATCAGGAAGAAGCAAAGTAGGAAGAATTAACATTTTAAGCAAGAACCAAGAATGGTCAAGTTTGGTCACTTAAACTATAGACTAGGTTGAACATGGCAATTCTACCTAATTCTCTATAGTTATGGCTCTGATACCAATCTGTCACACCCCAACCAATGGCGGAAACATCAGAGTGAGAGGAAATAGATTGCTCAATGCATCATAACACTATTTGCGACAATATTTAAATAAAAACTCATTCAATTCATATATAAAATTGTCAATTACAACAAAAATCAAAATACAACAACTTCAAAAAAATTACAACATGAAAGCCTAACATTCTAGTTACGTTTCTATGTCATCCCTACTAGATTTGTCATAAGCATCATCATCAACCCGTAACATGCTAAAAGTATAGTTCAATACAAAAGTATTGGCGAGTACACAAGTTTAATTACATAACATAAGTATAAAAGAGTTTACTCAAATCCACATGGCAATTGTATACAAGGTAGGCTTGCATGCAATACTAATTGTCAAACCCAAGTGTCCACAAGTATTAAGAGTCCCTCAACACACGAAATAACGAGACAAAAGTATGAATAAGAATAAGTATCAGCTTAAGCTTAACATTACCCCGACAGGGGGTGTGCTACTCCTATAGCGCTATATATGTTAAGTTGGGGCTAGCTAAGTTAATGACAATAAGCATGTATGAATCTAGCATGAACCAAAGCATAACAATAAGCATGTATAACGGACCGAGTGTATAAAGCATGTTGTGTGTATTCGTGTATTTTTGTAAGTTAACATGTTACAGCCCAAATTATGTAAAAAGGGAAAATGGGTCAAGTGTACTCACGGTTTTGCAAGCTTTCACTTGTTACTTCGTGAAGGGTTTGGAGGGTTGGAGGAACAACAAGCTATCTTTTGAAAGCCTTGAACCTTTAGATAGAGAGAGCTCTAGACTGTAGAGAAGAAGTGTTTGAGGTGTGAAATGAGAGTGGATGGAGGTGGGTATTTATAGATGGGGTTAGGGGGGTTGTTAGTTGGGTGCATTAAATGCAACAAACACAAAATGGACCAATTCATGGGCAAGAAACCACTTTCTACAGATTATGCTATTTTTAGTCCTTGAACTTAGTTTATCTTTCATTGCATGGTAAAACTTGATATTTTCGCATGTTTTCAAGTTTATAATGTATATGTATGTATATTTTAGGTATCAAGTATGAACGTATGAGTATTTGCACGTATAATAAGTATTGGTTTGTATGTAAACACGTATTTAACAATTAAATGCATGTAAGACAAGTATGTATCTGATATGAATTTTATTACGATCAAAGTCTCAGATTATAAGATTGGGAAATGAAATACGAATGCGATACGAATACAAGTTTCCATAAATAGAAATACGATTACACTTTCTAATTATGGAAAGTACAAAAAATCGAGGCGTTACAGTCTCCCCTCCTTTAGGAAATTTCGTCCCGAAATTTATTCAAGAGGAAGACTTTGGAAAAGATGTCATTTTGGTGAAAATGTTTTGCCAAAATCAAGATTTTGAAGTTTAAAGTTTTTGCGGAGTTCATGTATAAGTGTGTCTATATGTATCGTAATCTTGAAGGATAAAAATGGTAGGTTCGTGAAAGTAATTTGTTTGACTAAGGTGTTTTTGAGACACCAATCGTAAACGTGTATAAGGATAAGTAAAAACGTGTATGTGTGTGTAAGCAAGTGAGTTTTATTGGGTCTGGACAACTCATTATAAGGAATATTTTAAAAGAGTGCAACCTAAGAGGAAGGTTTTAGTATGACTAAGGATGTATTTTGATTAAAATGAGCGGTCCGCATCGTAAGTTGTAAGAAAAGTTCTGTCAGTTTTAAGGCGTATTAGTAAAATCACTTGTTGCAAAATATTTATTGGAGAGAACTACGATGGTAAGTATTTACGGTTTCTAAAAGGTTTTGGCAGTAATATACCGACTAGTTGAAGTTTGTGCGCAGATAAGAGTGAAAGATGGTTTTAAAGAAAATGAACATTTTACAAGATTGAGCCGTTGGGGACTTTTTTTAAATGGATTGAACGTTTAGGCTGATTCACTATAAATAAAGTTTGGATGAAATGTTAAGGGAAAAATTGGGAATATCGTGGTATGGTAGTGAATGATTCGAGGGGTAAAAAAAATTGTATGAATATCAGATAAATGCGAACATGGAACGTTGAGAGATGCTAGTGATAGTTGTAGTGTTTAAAGCTAACGATTTTGAGAATGAAGCTTTGTCATGGATAATCGAGTACTAATCATTTCGAAGTAGGGTCACCAAATTTTGTTATGAATCAAATGTATTTATCAAGGTCCGGGAAATCACCGAATTTCTCATGACACATTTTATGAAAGTTTGGTAACATAGTAAAGACACTTATATATAGGAAGTACCAGCGGCGTATCCACTATGTTCACACCATGTTATGTTCATTTCGCTATTCGGTGTCATGTTACGTTCCGTGTTACGATACACAGTAGAACCCACTATGGTTTTCATGCGCCTACCAATATAATCTCGTGTGCACCCGCGATTATTTTGGTTTGTGCATGATGCGCATAGTTTGTACTAGTAGTGTACGGGTCAGGTTACATTTAGTATTACAAGCAAAAGGTGTGTAAGATAGCGTATAAAAATGAAGCATGTAAGCATGATTGTATGTATGTATGAGTGTGTCGAACGTAAGCGAAACCACTCGGGTTATGCTTACTTATAGATTCCAAGTATGACTACCAAGTAGTGCGAATGCATAAATTTTGAGTATGATTGAAGACAAAGACATATAACATTAGCATGTAGTATCAAGCATATAGGTGGAATAAACTGGGATTTAGCATATATAAGCTACCATGAAGTTGCGAGTGTGTAAAATACGAAGTGTAATGGTGATATGTATAATATTGTCATGTAATTTTCACTGTATAAATAGAAACATGTAAGGCGATATGCATGTGTATGGTTGCTTGAGTCAAAACATTAAGTTGGTTGAAATAAAATAAGTCAGGTTTGTCGGGAATGAAGGACCAAAATTGTGAATGTCGGGTGAATATTGAGAATAGTATTAATTTTTTATGTAAGATGTGGTTTGTAAAACAAATGTTACCTTGGTTTCAAAAAAAGATTTAGGATTTGAGTGTGTCGAAGCTTGTCCAACCTAATGAGTCTTTCATGCCCACTTGTTTAGATTTAGATGCTTATGAACATTCTTGAAAAAAGGCTTTAAAACAGTGAGCTTGCTTCATTGAAGATGTTTTATATTGAAATAAGGAAAGTTGTGTTTGAAAATTCCATGGATAAACTTTGATTTTTTTGAAAGGATTTTTTTTTGCAAAACGTACTTGTATGTATGTGAGAGAAAGTTTTCGTTGGTTCTTCGTTGGTAACAAAATGTCTTCAGAATGATAGTATAAAGTGAGTGTGTTCTAGTGATTGGAGGAATTATGAAAATCATGGGCAAGAGGTTCATTAGACCATCTAAGTTTGATAGATAGCTTTTCATAAGATTTTGAAAATTTGGGAAAGAAACATTTAAAGTATCATTAGGAGTTTCGTGCATGTAATTTACAAATAAATTGTAGGGTGAGAAATTATTTGAATAAAATAATAAGGTTTGAGTTTTACGCATAAATGAGAAAAATTGAACAATGATAAAAGGTTTGGGTATAAGTTTTGATATAATGATTGTTACGAAAATAGTCGAGTTGAAGTTGGATTTCGACTCATTTCTCCAACTTGAGTTTTGCGCAAAAGCACATCTAGGTGATCGACAATAAAAATCACGTTTGAGCATGTAAGCATTGTATAACACGTATGAGTTCACATTGGTGACATAAGCATAACAAGTATTCAAAAGTATAAACACGTGTGATTGCGTAAGAAGTATAAATTTAGTTGGTTTCAAGAATTATTATTGTTTTTTATTGCGAAAGCGTGCGAATTGTGCATCTGGTTCAAAATGAACGAGGCAACAAGTATTAAAACACATAGAAATTGATATAGCATAAAAGATAAGCTTAGTAAAAAATTGGAGTGCTTTGGGTTGAGAAGCGTCGACTATTCCAAAGTGAATCGAAGATTCTTTCAAATTAGAGGAACGTGCTTTGGCCTATAGGTAAAATGCTCTCGTTAAGAGGCGATTAACGGCATTTTACCCTTCCAGTTACTACACGTCTCTAACTGATCGAAAAATCAAAACTTTGGCGAGAATTGAAAATCGAGGAATGGGACTAGTTATCAAGATGTGGGTATCACTCCTAACTTGATGATTTTGTTCCTTAAACGTGGTTGGTACTTTTCAAACGAGGAGCAAATTCCGACTCGTTGGTAAGGGTCCACGAGAGTATGAGATGGAAATTTTCCATCAAGGCATGGATATCACTCCTAACTTGATGGCGTAATTTCGTGAAAAATCGAATACGCGGATTGAGAGTGATCACCAAAGTGAGGGTTTCACCCCTATTTTGGTGAGATCGTCTCGTTTGTAGTATGAGTGTCTTCAAGTGTGTATATTGTGTAAATGTCTTAGGAAAGACATATTCTATATATTAAGACCAAAAGGATCAAGAAGAAGTAAAGTAGGAAGAATTAACATTTTAAGCAAGAATCAAGAATGGTCAAGTTTGGTCACTTGAACTATAGACTAGGTCGAACATGGCAATTCTACCTAATTCTCTATAGTTATGGCTCTGATACCAATCTGTCACACCCCAACCGATGGCGGAAACATCGGAGTGAGACGAAACAGATTGCTCAATGCAACATAACACTATTGCGACAATATTTAAATAAAAACTCGTTCATTTCATATATAAAATTGTCAATTACAACAGAAATCAAAATACAACAACTTAAAAAAATTACAACATGAAAGCCTAACATTCTAGGTACGTTTCTATGTCATCCCTACTAGATTTGTCATAAGCATCATCATCAACCTGTAACATGTTAAAAGTATAGTTCAATACAAAAGTATTGGCGAGTACACAAGTTTAATTATATAGCATAAGTATAAAAGAGTTTACTCAAATCCACATGCCAATTGTATACAAGGTAGGCTTGCATGCAATACTAATTGTCAAACCCAAGCGTCCACAAGTATTAAGTGTCCCTCATCACACGAAGTAACGAGACTAAAGTATGAATAAGAATAAGTATCAGCTTAAGCTTAACATTATCCCGACAGGGGGTGTGCTACTCCTATAGCGCTATATATGTTAAGTTGGGGCTAGCTAAGTTAATGACAATAAGCATGTATGAATCTAGCATGAACCAAAGCATAACAATAAGCATGTATAACGGACTGAGTGTATAAAGCATGTTGTGTGTATTCGTGTATTTTTGTAAGTTAACATGTTACAACCCAAATTGTGTAAAAAGGGAAAATGGGTCAAGTGTACTCACGGTTTTGCAAGCTTTCACTTGTTACTTCGCGAAGGGTTTGGAGGGTTGGAGGAACACCAAGCTATCTTTTGAAAGCCTTGAATCTTTAGATGGAGAGAGCTTTAGAGAGAAGAGAAGAAGTGTTTGAGGTGTGAAATGAGAGTGGGAGGAGGTGGGTATTTATATATGTGGTTATGGGGGTTGTTAGTTGGGTGCATTTAATGCAACAAACACAAAATGGACCAATCCATGGGCAAGAAACCACTTTCTCCGGATTATGCTACTTTAGTTCTTGAACTTAGTTTATCTTTCATTTCATGGTAAAACTTGATATTTTCGCATGTTTTAAGTGTATAATGTATATGTATGTATATTTTAAGTATCAAGTATGAATGTATGAGTATTTGCACGTATAACAAGTATTGGTTTGTATGTAAACACGTATTTAACAATTAAATGCATGTAAGACAAGTATGTATCAGGTATGAATTTTTTACGATCAAAGTCTCAGATTATAAGATTGGGAAATGAAATACGAACGCGATACGAATACAAGTTTTCAATATATATAAATACGATTAATTTTTCTAATTAAGGAAAGTACAAAAAAGCGAGGCGTTACAGTGCTAGTATTACTTGATGATGCGGAAGATTTAGTTGTGTACACGGATGCTTCGCATCAAGGTTTGGGATGCGTCTTGATGCAAAGGGGCAAGGTCATTGCCTATGCCTTTAGACAACTAAAACATCATGAGTATAACTACTCAACTCACGATTTGGAGTAGGCAGCGGTACTATTCGCCCTGAAGATATGGAGGCATTACTTGTATGGAACGGAGTGCACGATTTACTCAGATCATAAAAGCCTCAAATACTTCTTCGAGTAGAAAGACCTTAATATAAGGCAACGGAGATGGCTAAAACTTATTAAGGATTACGATTGTGAGATCCACTATCATCCCCGTAAAGTTAATGTCGTGACAGACGCTTTAAGTCGAAAGGAATACCCGCCCCAATTAGGGTAAAATCAATGAAAATGATAGTTACACCTAATCTCCTCGAAAGTGTACGGGAAGCTGAAATCAATTCCTTAAATGCGGATGATCCAAGGAAAGAAAGAACTAAAGGATTCGCATACAAGTTAGAAGAGAATGCGAATTGGATTAAAACAAGGTATGGCTGAATCTAGGTACATTGGTGTTGTGATGTAAAGGAGTTGCTCTTTGAGGAAGCTCATAAATCTCGATACTCGGTTCACCCAGTAGCCTCGAATTGTATCGAGATTTAAGAAAGAATTATTGGTGGCCGGGAATGAAGCGTGATATTGTGAAGTACGTTGCGAAATGTTTGACATGTTCTCAATTAAAGGCGAAACATCAGAAACTGTATGGGAAGCTGCAACCTTTGGAAATCCCGGTGTGGAAGTGGGAGGACGTGACCATGGACCTCATAACTAAGCTTCTGAGAACGAGGAAGGGGCATGATGCTATATGGGTCATTGTTGACTCTCTCACTAAAAGTGCTCATTTCTACCTATTCGAGAAACTTATCCCTCAGAAAAGATGGCGGAAATATTTGTGAATGAAATTATATCCCGTCACGGAGTGCCCTTATCTATTGTATCAGACCAGGATACGCGGTTTACCTCTCGTTATCGGAAACAGTTCCATGAAATGATGGGTACTAAATTGCACTTAAGTACCGCTTATCATCCCCAAATGGATGGTCAGTCAGAAAGGACCATCCAAATGCTTGTAGATATGTTAAGAGCATGCGTTATGGATTTTGAGGGAAATTGGGATGAACATCTACCACTAGTAGAGTTCTCGTACAACAACTATCACCATAGCATCCAAATGGCACCGTACAAGATGTTGTATGGACGAAAATGTAGAACTCCTATGTGTTGGGGAGAGGTTGGGCAAAGAGAGCTTGCACCAAAGGATGTGGTAGCTAAAACAAATGAAAAGATTGACCTTGTACGAGCACGTTTGAAGGCGGCACAAGACTGGCAGAAATCATACGCGGAAACTAGGGGCGCCCTATTGAATTTCAATTGGGAGACCGTGTTTTTCTGAAAGTCTCCCCTTGGAAGGGTATAATTAGTTTTCGCAAACGGGGAAAGTTGGGACCACGTTATATAGGACCTTTCAAGGTCCTAGCATGGGTCGTAAAAGTAGCCTACTGAATCGAATTGCCTCCATCGTTAGATGGAATATACGACACGTTTCACGTGTCACAATTGGGAAAGTGTCTTGCAGACGAAATGGCACATGTACTTCTAGATGACGTTGAAGTAGACGAAAGAATGAATTATATAGAAAATCCGATAGCCATTAAAGACTCCAAGGTGAAGTACCTACTTAAAAAAGCAATTAAGCAAGTGTTAGTACAATGGCAACAGAGAAAGGGATCCGACCTTACATGGGACTTAGAGGAAGAAATGCGAGAGCATTACCCGTCATTATTTGGTACGTATTAAGGTTTCGGGGATGAAACCTTCTTTTAGGGGGATGGACTTGTAACACCCCAAATTTTATATGTTTTATTATGATATTATATGTATGATGTCATAATGGGTAGATGGTGATTTTAGACTAATTCAATAATAAAGGTCGGTTAATTATGCTAGTAAGTTTCATTAATTAGAATGAATAAAGCTAATCAAGAGAAAAGTAATCTAGATAATAGTTAGGTATTTAAGTGACATGTTCTAAAAACATGAGGGCTGAATGTGGCACTTTGGAAAGTGAGAGTTTAAGAAAGAAAATGCAGAAATTTGTGGTTATGTGTCTGTTGACTAGAGGGAGAGAGAGGGGGGGGGGGGGGAAAGAAGAACAAGACTAAAATATGAGATTCTAACAAATTGAAGGATGAAATTGATGCCAATCTTATGCATGTGCCCTAATAAGTGATCCTCTATGCTTGTCTAACAAGTGGTAAGTCAAAATTCTTAATTTGATGATTTGTAGAAAGTGGGTCTCAACCCATCCATGAGTTCATATGAAAATTTATGTAATTGTGAGTGAGGATCATACATAAAACATGAATTATGCTTGAAATTGGGTAATAGATGATTAAATGTGGAAACCCACTTGAAATGGAGATATTGTGAATTGTAGTGATGAATTATGCTTAAATTAATGTAATGACTATGTAGGAAGTTACTTACAATGAGTATTTGATAGATGAAATTTGATTATGAATGAATGTTATATGAAATTAGTTGAATTTGATGATCTTGATATGAATAAGTGAGGAAATGCATAAGATACTTGTACTTTATGCTTTGTTAGTGGCATGCACTCCAGGTGTTTGATGAAATGCTTAGGTATTGGTTTTAAGTAATAAAGATGATTTCATATGCATACGATGGTAACTAATTAGAATTGGTGAAATGATGAGTTGTTAGCTCACAATGTTAATGTAAATGTGAGATGAAAGCATGAGATTGAAAGAATGTTGAATGTGAAATTGTAGGAGTGAAGGAAGAAGGTACATGTCAATCCGGTTCACAAGCAACGCAAAGTAAAGGTAAGTTCTTACGAACTTCGTTTTATACTATTACTAGTCCGTTAGTTATTCGTTAAGGTATGGTAATGCGAAATGATGAACATAGAAGGAAATTATTATATAACGGTATTGTAAAGTATGTGCATTGCCCCATTGCAAACGGGTCAAAATGAATGGTTAGTAAAGTGATAAAATTATGAACATGATGATTCGTTGTAAACGTGTCAATAAGGATTCAATGTTCGTTGTATGGACTCGTATGACCATGTCAGATGAATTGTGTATTTGGTGTTATAAGAATGGAAACTACGATTTTGTTGTAGGAGAAATTGTTACAAGTAAGGAATATAAGTAGAAAGGATCTTACAACACCATAACCGTGTTTACGAATCAATTAAGGGAGTAAAGGAAGGATGAAATTCTTTTATGTTAATGAGTCATACTAACGAATGCCTTTGTGTTGTGTATGATAGGAAAATTGTAATCTTGATAATGGCGTGCTTGGAACAAAAACACCGCATCGCCCAGTACGCGCTTCCGTCAAGTTTTGATTTAAATGGGTCAAACAAATATTTTTGGGATGTAAATGCTGTTTTAAAATACTTATGCCTTTTTGTGTAAACTTAAAGTTTGAATTTGATACGGTAATTTAGGCTAATGCACCCTTATGCGTTAATATGTCATGTTCGGTTCGTAAAAATGGAAGGGGCATTTTGGTCGAAGTTTCACATTACGCTATGAAAGCTTAAGTTATATGTCGTTTTAACCTTTCGATGAAATGGTCATTACAAGTTGGTATCAGAGCCTAATGTAAATGTGAGATGAAAGCATGAGATTGAAAGAATGTTGAATGTGAAATTGTAGGAGTAAAGGAAGAAGGTACATGTCAATCCGGTTCACAAGCAACGCAAAGTAAAGGTAAGTTCTTACGAACTTCGTTTTATACTATTACTAGTCCGTTAGTTATTCGTTAAGGTATGGTAATGCAAAATGATGAACATAGAAGGAAATTATTAGATAACGGTATTGTAAAGTATGTGCATTGCCCCATTGCAAACGGGTCAAAATGAATGGTTAGTAAAGTGATAAAATTATGAACATGATGATTCGTTGTAAACGTGTCAATAAGGATGAAATGTTCGTTCTATGGACTCGTATGATCGGGTCGGATGAATTGTATATTAGGTGTTATAAGAATGGAAACTACGATTTTGTTGTAGGTGAAATTGTTACAAGTAAGGAATGTAAGTAGAATGGATGTTACAACACCATAACCGTGTTTACGGGTCAATTAAGGGAGTAAAGGAAGGATGGAATTCTTTTATGTTAACGAGTCATACTAACGAATGCATTTGTGTTGTGTATGATAGGAAAATCGCAATCTTGATAATGGCATGCTTGGAACGAACACACCGCATCGCCCATTACGCGCTTCCGTCTCAAGTTTTGATGTAGATGGGTCAAACAAATATTTTTGGGATGTAAATGTTGTTTTAAATACTTATGTCTTTGTGTGTAAATTTAAAGTTTGCATTTGATACGCTAGTTTAGGCTAATGCACCCTTAAGAGTTAAAATGTCGTGTTTGCTTCGTAAAAATGGAAGGGGCATTTTGGTTGAAGTTTCACATTACGTTATGAAAGCTTAAGTTATATGTCGTTTTGACCTTTCGATGAAATTGGCGTTACATGTTAAGTCATACAAAAACGTTCTTGTCGTTGCGACGACAAGATTATGCTAGTGGAATCTTTAGGTTGACAATTATGTGGTGCATACTAGTGTTGTATTATATGCCTTAGTATACAATTTTACCATGTGGATTTGTTTAAATTCTTTTTATAATTATGCTAGTAATCCAAACTTGTATGATCGCCAACGCTCTTTTGTGTTGACTTGTACTTTAATATGTATTGCAGGAATTTGATGACGACACGTTGAAGGAAATATAGTAGGACGGCTAGAAACGCACTCTAAATTTTAGTTCTTGTATTGTATTTGATTTCTATGTTACAAGATGTTGTATTTTGCTTCCAAACATTGTATTTTTGATTTAGTAACTAAATGAATTTTGCTTATTAAATACTTGTCACAAATAGTCATTATGAAGTCTCTTACAATCTTGTTTTCGTCTCGCTCCGATGTTTCCGCCATCGGTTGAGGTGTATGGTGGTTGGAGGATACAAAAGGGAGGTGGAAGTGGTGGTGAGTCGGAGGTTTAGGAGGCGGAGCGGTGGTGGTTCGTCGACTTGTTAGGGTAGTGGTGAGTGGAGGTTGTTGTCGAATGTTGTTGGATGTGCGGCTAGGGTACTGGTAGTGGGATTAGGTGGGTAAAGACGGTGGTTAGAGGGTGTGTTGGTACATATTTGTGACAACAGCTTCATAGTTTAATAGTTTAGTCTTTGGATATTTTGTATGGGCTTAGTATTTGTGTTTAGCTTGTTTAGAGTTGTAATGGGCTTGGAGAATGGCCTAGCCCAGTATAAAGCCTAGTATGCAGACATGTAGTATATATACATGTTGTGTGTGCATTATGGTTTTGGTGGTTGTTAGGAGAGGAGTGTGAGAAATCTACATAGAGTGGCTGAGAGATTTCTAGAGAGTCTTGAATTGGTTGTAAACACTTTATGTTAGATAATCAATAGAAGACAGTTTGAAAGGAATTGTGTTCATGTTCATGTTTGTGTTCTTGTTTCTATGAAATCTGATCTAGGGGATTCCGCACTCTAGATTAGATAGACGATTCTGTCAAGATCCATAAGGACTAGGGGACCTACAATTGGTACCAGAGCATTTGGCTCTTGATTATTGCTCGGTTCAGAATCGTACAGCATAAAAATTGGGTTTTTGGATGTTTTGGAGGCTGTTTTGGAGTTTGTGACGGCTAAATTAGGGTTTCTGTTACTGTTCCGAATTAACAGCAGGCATTTCGGATTGAAGACTTGCATTCCGGATCAAAAAGCAAAGTAATTCGGACTGAAGACTTGAATTTCGGATCAGAAATCTGTATTTCGGATCATCAGACTTGCAATTCGGATCAGAAAAGCCATTTTGGATTCCATTTCGGATCAGAAGTGTTTTCCGGATTCCATCTCGGATCAGAATAGTCTATTCCGGATTCCATCTCGGATCAGAATAGTCTATTCCGGATTTCATTTCTGACCAGAACAGTGCATTTCGGATTTCATCTCGGATCACTATTCCTAATTATCATTTCGGATCAACAATTCGGATTACTGTTCCGGATTCCTATCTCGGATTTACTATCCGAGTTACTGTTCCGAATTTGGTACTGTTCTGAATTCTATACAAAAAAGGTGGAAAGTTAATCAGCTGACGTAACCGGAGTTAAACGTTTTTGGACATAGAATTTGATCCATAGACAATTTTGACGAACCGATTGGACAGCTAGACTCGTGTGATTTTTAGGACCAAAAATTTTTTTTGACACATCATTGGATTCGTATCGTCGAGACGAGTTTAACGGTACAATTTGGTAACCATACTTTTTGGACAAAATTTTGAACGTTTTTAACGGTACGGTTACGGTAGTACACGAAGAAGAACCAGAAGAGAGGTTAGATTTGGATTTTGACACAGGTATACCAAAATCCATTTAAACTGTTAGCTGCGTGTTAAAGATGGTCAAATTGAACAATCTAAGTGAGGGTGGTAAAAACTGGCTAAAGCTAATAAATGCTGAACAATATGTAGACTGGAAGAAGAAGTTTGAGGCTTCGGTTCCAAGTGAAGATACTAAGATGTGGAATTGTATGATCGATGGGTCATTGCTCCCACACGTCGAGTTAATGGGAGAATTATGGTACTCTCATATGAGAAGATAGAGATTCTAAGAAACGTATATATGATGCTGAGAAGAAGGCTTTAGCAGCGATAAAGTTGTCCTTGCCATTTGATATGAAAAACATTTGTAATAGGTATGGATTGTCTAGAGAGCTGTGGGAAGCTTTAGAAAAACGTTATCAGAGTACTTCCAGATAAAGGGCATGTGTGAGTGAGACTGCAGCTGTGAAGATTGGTGAAGAAGCTGCTAAGATAGAAGAGAAGAAGGAAGCTAAGAATGAGAAAGTGAAAGTCAAGGATGAAAGTGCTACTGGGTGCATAGATGCTACCGACGAGCTTACTAGAGAAGTACAGGTACAATTACAATCTGTAAGTCATGCTTGTCATAATTGCACTGAACAATAGGGTACAGTTGACAAACTATCGGAGCAAAACAAAATTCTGTTAGTTGAATTAGAAAAACTGAAAGAGTCAAATGTTCTTTTGATTGAAAGAGAGTCAAATTGTTTAAATTCACTCAAATCAAATGAACAAGAAGTCATCAGTTTGACCAGCAAAGTCAATGAACTATTACATATCATTGATTTGGCCCGTGAGGCTGTGAAGGATAAGACTAACGAGCTTTTAGAAAAGTGTATAGAATTGGATAGTGCACAAGCCAAAATTGTTGAGCTTCAGGGAAAGTTAGACAAATTTGGAGATTTCTCGTTAGTCAGAACTCAAATTCAGAAAAGTTTGTGTAGCTCCCCTAGTCCTTATGGATCTTAACAGAATCGTCTATCTAATCTAGAGTGCGGAATCCCCTAGATCAGATTTCATAGAAACAAGAACAAGAACACGAACAATTTACTTCAAACAGTCTTCTATTGATTATCCAACACAATGTGTTTACAACCAATTCAAGACTCTCTAGAAATCTCTCAGCCACTCTCTGTAGATTTCTTACACTCCTTTCTTTCTCCAACTGTCTAACTCTAAACCCTAATGTATAACATGTATATATACTACATGTCTGCATACTAGGCTTTATACTGGGCTAGGCCATTCTCCAAGCCCATTACAACTCTAAACAAGCTAAACACAAATGCTAAGCCCAATAAAAATATCCAAAGACTAAACTATTAAACTATTAAGTTGTTGTCACAGAATATGCACCAACACACTCCCCCTTGACAATAGCTTCATTGTGTAACTTTGTCTTCAAACATCTTGTGATCTTTTGGTCTTTGGATAGCTTCAGCTACATGTAGATTCTGACATTAACAGACTCCCCCTAAGCTGATGCATCCAATCACCAAATCTTCATTCATTGTAGATTAGCAAGCTAGCATTCTCTAGTTAAGCTCATATCAACAAATTCCTCTATATCTCCATTTGCAATGTAGTAGAAGGATCCTACCATGCATCTTCACACATCCTGCACTCCATTCTTAAAATGTACTTTACTTGAATTCTGCACTTCATTTTGATAACTACATCAATCTGTTTAGAAACACAAGCAAGTAACTCGAAAAACCATGAGCTCTTTTCCACATTAAAGATAAACCAATGTTTTATCTTATCATGCAAAAACAAACAACTTATCAGATCAAAACTGGGAGACTTTAAAAACAAATCTTTTTGTATTTTTATATTTTCTGAAAGCAAATAAAGTACAAAATAATAAACACTCTAATTTTGTGAGTATCACCGGTAAGAAGATCATATCAGCAACATCAAACTGTTTTCACACTATTTGATAATTCTTTATTAAATATTCATGAAAAGCAGTTCAAGACGATTACCAGTATTGTTTATCCACTTAAGCAAAATACATGAACATTTCAAGTACCATTACCTAGTGATTTGTTTAGATAATTTATACTGATATACTACTGTGTCCCACTTCAGGACATACCCCCACAATCAAGGTAGCACAAAAATTCATCATAGTAGGTGAGTATACCGAAATTTATCCTTTCTGATTTACAACCTTAGATAATTGGTAATCAGGTCAGTACTTCCATACAACAAAGAGACCAATATCCAACGAGGGTTAGGGCAAATATCAAATTTTGGTACGAATAATGCAATTTGCACATTTGAATGACTCTCTAGGAGAACTTCTTCAATTTTTGGGATTTAGCATTTTAGCTCTTTTAAGATACCTGGTTGTGCCAAGGTCAGCATATATCTAGATGCAGCAGAAGGACAACCTTGATACCCCAGATGAAATAACGATATAAAGACCTAAAACCTCAAATTTTGGCAATCTATCAACGCAAGATTTAAGGTTATAAAACCATACGCCACTGATATGTTACCCACTCATACACAATTTATTATATGTGTATCACAAAGGTAAGTTGATTATTTCATGCGTTTTGCGTATTGGTACATCATATGATGAAGCTGCTATCACACTTAAGAAATTTTCTTTTAATTTCAGTGTGATAGTCTAACTTGCTGATGTACTATCGTTTCTTCTTTTTCACACAGTGAAAAACTCATTTTTGATTTTCTATTTTTTTTGTTTTTGATTTTTGAAAAGCAGTAAATTATTTACAAAATTTTTATGGAAAACTTGATATTCAGGATTCCTCATCCCGTTGAGTTCGACCAAATGTTCAAAACGAGACATGTCAAATGCTTTTGTGTAAAGATCTGCCAGGTTATCTAGTGTGTCGACTCGATGAAGTTCAATTAATTTCTTTTCAGCACAATCCCGTATAAAATGATGAAGAATGTCAATATGTTTTGTGCGACTGTGTTTTACGGGATTGTTGGTGATTGATATAGTGGCATTATTGTCTATCATAATGGGAGTACGAGTGAAATTCAAATCGTAATCGCGCATCTGTTATTGGATCTAGAGAACCTGAGAGCAACAACTACCGACATCAATATATTCCGCTTCACATGTCGAGGTAGACACGCAAGACTGCTTCTTGCATTGCCATGACACGAGCCTCCCTCCTAAGAACTGACAACCACCTGTGGTAGACTTCCTTGTAGATTTGCATCCTCCAAAGTCTGAATCAGTGAAAGCAACAAACTTCAAATCACTAGCAGCTGGATACCATAAACCAAGTTTAGGTTTCCCCTTTAAGTAACGAAGAATCCGCTTCACCGCTTTCATGTGTGACTCTTTTAGATTCACTTGATATCTGGCACAAAGACATACTGCGAACATGATGTTGGGTCTTGAAGCAGTCAAGTACATTAGAGAACCAATCATTTCCCTGTATTGAGTTGGATCAACATCCTCCATACTCTCATGATCTGGACCAAGATTGTGATTCTCACACATATGTGTGTTGAAAGTAGCGCAATCCTCCTTTTGAAATGGGAGAAAATGTCATACACATACTTCGTCTGATGTATAAACATCCCATCCTTCTTCTATTCAACTTATAAACCCAAAAAGTAGGATAATTCACCTATCGCACTCATCTCAAACTTGCTCTTCATTAACTCTTCGAAGTCATGACACATGTTCTCATCAGATGACCCAAAGATGATGTCATCTACGTATACCTGTACCAGCAGAAAGTCTTCCTTCTTCCTTTAATGAACAGTGGACTGTCAATCTGACCTCTTTCGAAACCATGTTTTAGCAAATGTGCTGACAGTGTCTCATACCACGCCCTAGGTGCCTGATGCAACCCATACAATGCCTTATCAAGTCGATAGACTCGATCTGGATAGTCTGGATCAGTAAACCCATCCGGTTGTGAGACATACACCACTTCTTGGACTTTCGCGTAAAGAAATGCACTCTTCACGTCAAGTTGGTAAACTTTGAAGCCCTTGAATGAAGCAAAAGCTAGGAACAACTGAATTGCTTCCAACCTTGCTACAGGTGAAAGCACTTCATTATAATCAATCCCCTCTTGCTGATTGAACCCTTTCACAACCAACCGAGCCTTATTCCTTATCACGATCCCTCAGTCGTCTTTCTTGCATTTAAACACCCACTTAGTGCCTATTTCTTTCTCTCCTTCAGGCAAGTCAACTAGCTCCCAAACTTTCAACTTCTTGAACTGAGCTAGTTCCTCTTGCATAGCTTACACCGAACAATTGTCTTTTAGAGCCATATGAACATTCTTCAGCTCCTCTTGGGAAATAAAGCAACTATACAAACACTCATGAATCAACCCAGTCTTCTAAATCGAAGTAAACAAACAGGAACCTTCGAGCACACCTCTTCTTGTCTGAACACCTACAGTAGCATCACCTATGATGTTTTCAACTGGATGTCTGTGTACTTGTGTGGTAGCAATGGTGTCAACAACCAGATTATCTCCCAGATTAGATCCAACCTCCCCCTGAATGTTAGCAAATGGATTGGTGAAGTCCTCCCCTTGAATAGGTTCAGACTCACTATCACTGGAGTCCTCTGGAGCTGCACTGGAAGAAGCTTTTGGAGCATCTATCATCGATACACTCGATCTAGGCATGAAGTCACACTATCCATCTTCACTGATCACAGTATGGATCACTTGGGACTCATCTGCATTTGAAAAATCAGGAATATTAAATGATTTAAAGACACTTTCATAATCATATAACATAGCAGGACCACTCGTTGATTGTTGAGGTGAATAACTAGTGATTTCCATGTTAAACACAACCTCAATTTTACCAGTTTTTAGATTAAAAACCCTTTTATTCGGTGTGCCAGGCATATAGCCTAGAAAGTAACCCTCATCAGCTACCTCACCGAATTTTTGCTTATCTTTGTTTCGCACAATGGTGCAGGGTAATCCAAATGGTTCAAAGCCTTTTAAGTTTGGTTTTCGGTTAAACAATAGTTCGTGACACGTTTTGTTAAACCATTTAACCATCAAAACTTTGTTCAGGACATAGCAAGCTGTATTCAAAGCTTCTCCCCAGAAGAGAACTGGAAGCTTTGAATCAGAAAGCATAGTCCTTGCGGCTTCAATCAACGTCCTATTCTTCCTCTCAACGACTCCTATCTGTTGAGGTGTATAAGGAGAGAAAATTGCTGTTCAATTCCTTTGCGAAGACAATAGAGATCCAGAACTTGATTCTTGAACTCCGTGCCATTATCACTCCTTATCCTCTTGATCCGTGCATCATGGACATTTTCCAATTTTGTAAAGAGATCTATTAGCATCTCTGTTGTCTTATCTTTTGTACCTAAAAAGAAAACCCATGAAAGTAATCATCTGTGACAACTAAACAATAGTAGTTTCCACCTATGCTCCTTACGTTCACTGGACCAAATAGATCCATATGAAGTAATTCATAAGGGGCGTCTATGGAATTTACTGTTTTAGACTTGTGAGGTTTCTTATGTTGTTTTCCCTTTTGACATGGAAGACATTTATCTTCCACGTGAAACCTCTACACTAGCACCCCTTCCACTAAACCATTTTTAATAATATATTTCATTTTTGGTAGTGGATGTGGGCCATGCGTCTGTGCCACAACAATGACTCAGCCTCAGATGCTTTTGATAGTAGACACACCACCACAGTGGAAGAGTCTTGGGCACCCATGTCCATGACATAAGTATCGTTTCTCCTTGGCGCTCTCATCACTATCCAATCATCTGGTATCACCAGACCAGGTTTCAACACTAAAGCTTAAAGTGGACCGAGTGACCCTTGTCGAAGACTTGAGACACGCTCATCAGATTGTGCTTCAGTTGCTCAACATAGTTCACTTTGTCCAGTGTGATCTTCCCGTTGGTCACTTTTCCTCAACCGGTAATATGCCCTCCTTTAGCACCTGCAAAATTCACATAACCACCATCTATATTCTCAAACTCAGTCAACAGCCTCGCATCCCCCGTCATGTGCCTGGAGTAGCCACTATCAACATACCACAAGTGGATAATCCTCCTTAGCAGCTCCTGCACCACCCTACAAAATTATTTAGATTGGGGGACCCAAGCCTTAATGGTCTTGGGTCTTCCAGATTCATCAACCACGAGAACATCTATCCAGTATCCATCACTCCTAACAGGAGTCTTGGATCTTAGACCTGTTGATGGAAATGGTTTTTGATTTCCACTAGGTCTGTGGTCCTGAGGTTTCCTAACCATGTTTGGACTATGTGACCTTTGGAAATTATTATCTCGAAACCTTCTTCTCCCATTATCATAATCTGATCTTTGAAAAAATTTTGGATTGTTTTGAATATTTGACTTACAAAAACCCCTATATTCGTTTCTTCTTTGAAAGTTTCGATTACTAGAAGTTTGGTATCGATTTCGACATCCAAAATTTTTACTTTGAAAACAATTTGATTGACCATTATAGTGACTCGATTTAGGGGAAGAGTTTCTTGAACCAACAAATCTTCTTGATGTTGAAGGTTTAGGTCGAAATCTCGGTTGATTTGTCTGAAAACTTGATTTAAAATTTTTATTTGAACCAACCTGATTTCCATCCTTAACCTCAACTTCAGCCTCTGCTTTCTTACCCTTTTTGTATGGACAACAACTAGCCACATGCCCTTTGTTGTAACATTTAAAACAAGATCTCTTTTTAAAAGTTTTCTTTCTGTTAGATCCCTTTTTAAATGATCTGACTGTTTTTGTCTTTAGTATCCTCATCCACTTTATGAGGTGTACTATTTGACCTAACTGATTCTTTCAAAGAACCTGGACTATCAGGTGTGTCAACTGTTATCGGATCCACTACAGCTGGTGTAGTAGGCATAAAACCTGTTAGCTCTTCTTCATTTGGTAAAAAGGAATAATCCTGATCCTCAGAAGATGGAGCTTTACTAAACCCCACTCCTGTTTTATCACTACTCCTTTTCAAACTTTTCTGAATTTGAGTCCTGACTAACGAGGATTCTCCAACCAATTCTGTGCACTTTTCAGAAAGCTCGTTAGTCTTATCCTTCACAGTTTCACGAGCTAAATCAATGATCTGTAATAGTTCATTGACTTTTCTGGTCTAACTGATGATTTCTTGTTCATTTGAATTGAGTGTATTTAAAAAAATTGACTCCCTTTTACTCAAAAGAACATTTGACTCTTTAGTTTTTCTAATTCAACTAACAGAACTTTGTTTTGCTCCGATAATTTGACAACTTTACCCTGTAGTTCAGTGCAATTATGACAAGTATGACTTACAGATGGTGAGTGTACCTGTACCTATGATGTAAGCTCATCTGTATCATCCATGCACACTGTAGCTTTTGCATCCTTGACTTCCATTTTCTTCTTCTCAGCTTCCTTTTTCTCTTCTATCTTAGCCGCTCCTTCACTAATCTTCACAGCTGCAATCTCACTCACACATGTACTTTGTCTTGAAGTACTCTGATAACATTTTTCTAAAGCTTCCCACAGCTCTCTAGACGATCCATACCTATTACAAATATTTTTCATATCAACTGGCAAGGACATCTTTATCGCAGCTAAAGCCTTCTTCTCAGCATCATATACACGTTTCTCAGAATCTTCCATCTTCTCATATGAGAGAACCATAATTCTTCCATTAACTCGTCGTGTGGGAGCCATGTACCCATCGATCATACAATTCCACATCTTAGTATCTTCAATTTGAACAAATGCCTCAAACTGCTTCTTCCATTCTACATATTGTTCAGCATGTATCAGCTTTGGCCAGTTTTTAACACCCTCACTTAGATTGTTCAATTTGCCCATCTTTAACACGCAGCTAACAGTTTAAATAGATTTTGGTATACCTATGTCAAAATCTAAATCTAACCCGCAGCTTATCGTAACCAAACCGTTAAAAACGTTCAGAAATTTGTCCGAAAAGTGTGATTACCAAATTGTACCATTAGACTCGTCTCGACGATACGAATCAAATGATATATAATGTCCGATAGTGATTTTAGGATTATCCGTGCCTTTTTTGTCCTAAAAATCACACGAGCCTAACCGTGCAACCGGTTTTTCAAGATTGTTTGTGGATCATATTCTATGTCGAAAACGATTAACTATGGTTACGTCAGCTGGTTAACTTTCCACCTTTTTGAAGATAATCCGAAACAGTACCAAATCCGAAACAGTAACTCGGATTGACAATCTGAGATGAAAATCCAGAACAGTAATCCGAATTGATAATCCGAAATGGTGATCCGGAATAGTGATCCGTGATGAAATCCGGAATGCACTGATCTTATCCGAAATGGAAATCCGGAATAGACTATTCTGTTCTGAGATGGAATCCGGAATAGTTCTGATCTGAAATTCAATCCGAAATGAAATCCAAAATGTAGAGTGCGGATGGAATCCGAAATGAAATCCGAAATGGAATCCGAACTATGCTGATCCGAGATGGAATCCGGAATAGATGGAATCCAATTGTAGGTCCCCTAGTCCTTATGGATCTTGACAGTATCGTCTATCTAATCTAGAGTGCGGAATCCCCTAGATCAGATTTCACAGAAACAAGAACACGAACAATTTCCTTCAAACAATCTTCTATTGATTATCCAACACAATGTGTTTACAATCAATTCAAGACTCTCTAGAAATCTCTCAGCCACTCTCTGTAGATTTCTCACACTCCTTTCTTTCTCCAACTGTCTAACTCTAAACCCTAATGCATATATATATATACTACCTGTCTGCATACTAGGTTTTATACTGGGCTAGGCCATTCTCCAAGCCCATTACAACTCTAAACAAGTTAAACACAAATGCTAAGCCCAATACAAAATATCCAAAGACTAAACCATTAAACTATTAAGCTGTTGTCACAGAATATGCACCAACAGTTTGAAAAGGAGTAGTGATAAAACATGAGTGGGGTTTAGTAAAGCTTCATCTTCTGAGGATCAGGATTATCCTTTTTACCAAATGAAAATGGGCTAATAGATTTTGTGCCTACTACCCCAGATGTAGTGATTCTGATAACCGTTGACATACCAAATAGTCCAGTTTCTATGAAAGAATCAGATGGGTCTAGCAGTACACCTCATAAAGTGGATGAGGATATTAAAGACCAAACAGTCAAAACATTTAAAAAGAGATCTAACTGAAAGAAAGTTTTTAAGAAAAGATCTTGTTTTAAATGTCACAACAAAGGACATGTGGCTAGTTGTTGTCCTTTTAAAAAGGGTAAGAAAGCAGAGGCTGAGGTTGAGGTTAAGGATGGAAATCAGGTTGGTTCAAATAAAAATGTTAAATCCAGTTTTCAGACAAATCAACCGAGATTTCAACCTAAACCTTCAACATTAAGAAGATTTGTTGGTTCAAGAAACTCTTCTCCAAAATCATATCATGATAATGGCCACTCAAATTCTTTTCAAAGTAAAATTTTGGATATCGAAATCGATACCGAACTTCTAGTAATCGAAACTTTCAAAGAAGAAACGATTATAGAGGTTTTAGTAACTCAGATGTTCAAAACAATCCAAAAGTTTTTCAAAGATCAGATTATTATAATGGGAGAAGAAGGTTTCTAGATAATAATTTTCAAAGGTTGGAAAATTCGAGAGTTTATTAGAATTCTCGCGATTAAAGATCTCGTGAAAATTATAAATCGTGTCCAACAACTTGGAAGACATCCAAGACACCAGTAGGGTGTGATGGATATTGGATGGATGTTCCAGTGGTTGATGAATCTGGACGACCCAAGACCTTTAAGGCTTGAGTCCCCCAGTCTAACTAAGTTGTTGAGTGTGTGTAGGATGACCAAGAAGGACTATTGATGTGTTCAATAGTGGTTATTCCTGTAAATCATCTGAGGTGGATAGTAGGTTACACATGGTAACGAATTATTTACTTATGTGTTAGATACTGGTTTACTAAAAGTGAAAAACCTTTTGTCAGGTTGAAGTGGGAGTCTGTTTGTATTTAAATTTATGTTTTTAAATCCTTATTCCATTAAAACAAAATTTTAGGGGGAGAAATTTCCTAAGCCAAAATGAGTTTTAGTTAGTGCGTGAGTTTAGGGGGAGTAAGTTAAAAAGTTTAAACTTTTTTTTTCAAACATAAAAATTGAGTTTCACTGTGTGGAAAAGAAGAAATGATAGTACATTAGCAAGTTAGACTGTCACACTGAAATTAAAAGAAAATTTCTTAAGTGTGATAGCAGCTTCATCATATGATGTACCAGTAGGCAAAACGCATGAAATAATCAACTTACCTTTGTGATACACATATAATAAACTGTGTATGAGTGGGTAACATATCCGTGGCGTATGGTTTTATAACCTTAAATCTTGCGTTGATAGATTACCAAAATCTGATGTTTTAGGTCTTTATATCGTTATTTCATCCGGGGTATCAAGGTTGTCCTTCTGCCGCATCTAGATATATGCTGACCTAGGCACAACCAGGATATCCTAAAAGAGCTAAAATGCCAAATCACAAAAATTGAAGAAGCTCACCTAGAGAGTCATTCAAATGTGCAAATTGCATTATTCGTACCAAAATTTGGTATTTACCCTAACCCTCATTGGATATTGGTCTCTTTGCTGTATGGAAGTACTGACCTGATCACCAATTATCAAACTTTGTAAATAAAAAAGGATGAATTTCGGTATACTCACCTACTACGATGAATTTTTGTGCATACCTTGATCGTGGGGGTATGTCTTGAAGTGGGACACACTAGTATGTCAGGAAAAAATTATCCAAACATATCACTAGGTAATGGTACTTGAAATGTTCTTGTATTTTGTTTAAGTGGATAAACAATACTGGTAATCGTCTTGAGCTGTTTTTCATGAATGTTGCATATAGAATTATAAAACGATGTGAAAACAGTTTGATGTTGCTGATATGATCTTGTTACCGGTGAATCTCACAAAAATAGTGTGTTTATTGTCTTGTTAGTTATTTGTTTTCAGAAAATATAAAAATACTAAAAGAATTGTTTTTAAAGTCTCCAGTTTGATCTGATAAGTTGTTTGTTTTTGCATGATAAAATAAAATATTGGTTTATCTTTAATGTAGAAAAGGACTAATGGTTTTTCGAGTTACTTGCTTGTGTTTCTAAACAGATTGATGCAGTTATCAAAATGAAGTGTAGAATTCAAGTAAAGTACATTTTAAGAATGGAGTGCAGAGTGTGTGTAGATGCATGGTAGGATCCTTCTACCACATTGCAAAGGGAGATATGGAGGCATTTGGATATAAGAGCTTAACTATAGAATGCTAGTTCGCTAATCTACAAAGAATGGAAGATATGGTGATTGGATACATCAGCTAAGGGGGAGTCTGTTAATTTCAGAATTTGCGTGTAGCTGAAGCTATCCAAAGACCAAAAGATCACAAGATGTTTGAAGACAAAGTTACACTATGAAGCTATTGTCAAGGGGGAGTCTGTTGGTACATATTTGTGACAACAACTTCATAGTTTAATAGTTTAGTCTTTGGATATTTTGTATGATCTTAGTATTTGTGTTTAGCTTGTTTAGAGTTGTAATGGACTTGGAGAAAGAACTAGCCAAGTATAAAGCCTAGCATGCAGACATGTAGTATATATACATGTTGTGTATTAGGGTTTTTGTTGTTGTTAGGAGAGGAGTGTGAGAAATCTACAGAGAGTGGCTGAGAGATTTCTAGGGAGTCTTGAATTGGTTCTAAACACTTTGTGTTTGATAATCAATAGAAGACAGTTTGAAAGGAATTGTGTTCGTGTTTGTGTTCTTGAATCTGTGAAATCTGATCTAGGGGATTCCGCACTCTAGATTAGATAGACGATTCTGTCAAGATCCATAAGGACTAGGGGACCTACAGGGTGGCCAAATTGTATGGTTTACAGTGGTGGCTGTGGTAGGTGAGGGCAGGGATACAGTGGTGGCAGTGGTGGTTTTTGAACATGGTGGTGGTGGAGTTTTTATGTAGGGTTAGAGTAACGAAGAAGAGGGTGGTGGGTCCCTCTTAATTATATTCCTTTTTAAGTTATTGTTTTTAATTGTAAGAGCATTTTAGTCAATTCATACAACTTAACTGAGAAAATTAACCCCCCATCTGCTATAAAGACTATACGAGAACGAATGTACAAAATTTAGGGACTATAGCTGTAATTTTAAAAATGTAAGCACTAAAGGTGAAAATGGAGCAAAACACAGCGACTATTCAGGCAATTTTCTCTTGGTGTAAATTTAAAAGTAAATTTAAGATGTATAAGAAAGATGTTTAAAAAAATATAACATAAATAAATGAAATGTTCCAAGTGGAGCTTACTTAAAGCATAGTTCTTTCTAAACTCGATTTTTGTGCATGAATGACAGGTGGTCTATTGGACAACCCAAAAGTGCATTAAAATGATTATTAATCCACGTTTAAATGGGTTAATTGTTACGATTTGATGTCTACAGTGTGTATGGCTCTGCAGGTACCGAAGAGCATAATGAGGGAGTTTAAATGTGCTTTGTCGGGGATTTGCAAGTGACTAGTCGAAGATGAGAACTCAAGAGATTGAACGAGGGGCAAAACGGTAAATCCTGCTGACCACCATAAGCTACGGTGGGCACCGTAGCTTATGGTGGAGTATACCTTCAAAAGCACCGTAAGACAGTCATTAGGCACCGTAAGAAGATTGTGGCCCCCGTAGCTTACGGTGGTGAGCTACGGGAAAGTTGTAACTGCCCATTTTAACTCAAATTGAAGAGGTCTTTTCACATCTCAATCATTAGAAACGTTTGGCAGGGCTTTGAGGGCGAATTTGGGGGTGATCTTAGTGTTCAAAACAATTTCTAAACATAATTTTGGTGTTTGTTGATTCGTATGATCAAAACAATTGAAGTATGTTAAATTGCAAGAACATGAGTGGCTAGAACTCTTTGTTATCATCTTGAGTAGAAGGTTTGTTTGAACAATTGTGTTTTGAATTCTCATTTCTAGAATAATAACTTGCTATATGTGTAGTTGTTATGGTGTTTGGATTCTTGTTAGTAAAGTGTTGATTGATGTTTGAATCATTGCCTTAATCGTACGTTCTTGGTGTCATTGACAATCGAGATATCATGGGGAGGTTTACGGGTTGGATATTAATCAATTGATTATCGGGTAACAACCTCACATTGTAATAATCCGAGTACTTAGTTCCCTTTTATCACAAACAATTAATCAAACACGAGTCATGTCTATGTGACTCTTTCTAGTTGAATTTGAAACACATGAGTTATTTGAAACCGGAAACTTAAGATGATCACTTGCTTTTAAATCTGTTAAACAACCAATCTTTGAATCGTTACTAGTTAAAATTTAAACAACACAACCAAAAATTCTGAATTTAATTTTCTTGCAGTTTAGGTAATTTAGTCAAAGTATTACAAACTCTAGATAGCACATATTCCACAAACTCCCTATGTTCAATACCCATTTACCGCTATATTTTAGTAGTATTTGGATTAAATTTACGTGAGACTATGACATCACGTCAAATTTTGGCGCTGTTGCAGGGGAGTAGTGCGCAACGTGTGATATCTTTGAAATAGTTTAGTTTGTTAGTGTGCTGGTATTTACAGGTGCATGCATACTAGAGGCTCTCACAAGCTATCACCATTGGCATTTGAGCTGGAGATCGAACGAACTTTGCGAAGAAACAGAGTCTTATTAAGAGAAAACAAAATTAGTGGTTCACCAACAACAACTACAACACCAATTTCACCGATTAACACCATGGATCCATTACCTTTACAAGCCAAACATCACCATCCACACCTCCACCAATTCCTACCACCCATCCTACTTCAACACATGAAGTCAACCCAACAACCACCACACCAATGGTTCCACCATTCTCATCCTTTTTCCAACTTCTCGTCAATCATCCTCTACCCAAAAACCATTACCAAGTCAATTTCCACCAAGTTCAGCCGTTGTTCATACCTCCTCTACATTTCAGCCACCAATCCAACCGGGTTTTCAATATCCATCTTCTCAGTTTGTACAATCTTCGGGTGTAGGAGGAGATGGGTTTGATGACGAGTATGAAGAAGAATTTGGAGGTTACAAAGAAGAGGGTTACTATTATGGAGGAGATGGAGGTAACTTGGGACCTCAAGGAGGAATGGGTTATCAACAAAGGCAGCAAATGGAACAAGCTCAAGGAGTGGTTAGGCAACCCATGGGGGTACAACCAATTCGTCCTCAAGGACCATCGTCCAATAACCAATACCTTTACAACAAGTCCAAAGTTAACATCAACAACCTCAATTCCAAAGACCGATGCATCAACCCCAACATCAACAACACTTCGTACCTCAAGGGTTAAGACAGGGTCACGCGGGTCAACCAAGAGTACCTTTAGGTTTTCCACGAAGACATCATCGAGAAGTAGTGCGGGGGGTTGAAGCACATTTTTGTCCGGTTATTACTAATAATCCTTCTCCGGTAGTGATACCACAGCGCCTGGATGGGAGGACATTTGAGGTTAGGATGACCACATTACAAAGCTTGGCGAAGTACAAGGGTCTAGCAATGAAGGAAGCATACTTCCATTTGGAAACATATGATTCCATTTGCAACACCATCGGGGGGCAAGGATTTTCTGCGGATGATGTTAATTGGTATTGTTTCAGTTTTCATTGGAAGATAAGGCAAAGAGGTGGTTCCACACTCTACCGTCCGCATCGATTTATACTTGGGCCGATATGCAACAAAGATTTCTAGAAGAGTTTTTTACGGCCCAAAAGACAAATGAAGCTAGGCGGAGCTTACGAAGTTTTCAACAACAACCGGGAGAAATGTTTCATGAGGCATTTGAACGATTTAATATGATGCTAAAGAATTGTCCTCATCTTTGTGGAATGCTTTCCACGAAGGGTTGAGCTCGGAGGATGCTCATGATTTGATGTCTATCACAAATGGTACATTTGGTACAAACTTTGAACAAGA
This sequence comes from Scalesia atractyloides, assembly GCA_947069175.1. Classification (NCBI taxonomy): domain Eukaryota; kingdom Viridiplantae; phylum Streptophyta; class Magnoliopsida; order Asterales; family Asteraceae; genus Scalesia; species Scalesia atractyloides. The sequence goes on from CAMTDV010000013.1 coordinate 26,699,994, forward strand.
CGATTGGGCATTCTTAGAGAAAATGGCGGTCACATCAAAAAGGAAAGCACAATCTTCAAGGCGGGCTAGACATGTAATCACAAGACCTCAAGTGTATGCGGTAGAGGATAGAGGGGTGCAAACGACTAATAAGGTATATAATGTTTGTACTAACTGTAATGAATTGGGTCATGCAGCGAAGGTATGTTTGGTGGGAGCAAGTGATAATCAAGTTGAAGAAGTTAATGCTATTGCGGGGGGTAGTCGAAATTTCAATATGAACTCTAACACATTCCACCCCGGGTTACGAAATCATCCAAATTTCCGCTATGGGAACCCGACAAATCAAGACAACCCTAATTTCCAAGGAGCTCAACGGAGTTTTGTTCTGCGTCAACGATATAATCAAGGGAATTTTAGGGTTGGCAATGGTCAAGGGTATCAAGGTCAATTTCAACAAGCAGGTGATCAAAGTGGAAATGCGGGTCAAACTTCATCAAGCGGCAACAAGGTTATGGACATGCCCCGAATGATGCAACAGGACATGCAACGGAGAAATCAACTCGATGAAGCTCGTATGAAAAAGGATGAAGTTCGGGATAAAAGCATTCAAACGCTCACCACTCAAATGGGTCAACTTGCAACTGAGGTAGGAGAGCTTAAGAAAGGTAAGGGCCAACTTCTGAGTGACACGAAGGTAAATCCTTCCCATAATTCTTCACGTAATATTAATATTAACCATGTAAGTGTTTTACGAAGCGATAAAGAATTTAAAGCAAATTTGGAACCGGGTTTGGTTGAAGGGGTGGTTGAGGATATTACGGGAGTTGAGAGTGATGAGGATGAACTCTCATCACCAAATGTGTCTAAGGACCCTTTTGTTGAAATAGTAATTAAAAAACCGGGTTTGGATGAGATTTTAAATGAAACAAAGGAGGAAGGGGGACTGTTTCAAGTCCCGTTTCCTTCCGCTTTAGTTGATCCGGGAAAGAAAAATTTCATTTCAACAAGGGGTCCTCAAAAGGACGAATTATTGGATGTGTTTAAACAGGTAAAGGTAAATCTTCCGTTACTTGATGCAATTAAGCAAGTACCCACGTATGCAAAATTCTTAAAAGAATTATGCACTCAAAAAAACAACAAAGAAAAAGTTACCTAAGCGGGTATATTTGACTAGACAAGTAAGTGCAGTGCTAAAAGGGACACTTCCTCCTAAGCTCCAAGATCCGGTAACGCCACTTATAAATATTCAAGTTAGGAACTTCCCAATGTCAAAGGCTTTATTAGATCTTGGAGCCGGTGTAAGTATATTACCGGGTGGTTTGTATGATCAGTACGACTTTGGCCCATTAGCTCGGGTGGAGACAACGATGGTTTTAGCCGATTTATCTCACAAGTTACCCCGAGGGATGGTCCAAGATGTTATTGTTAAGGTTGATGAATTCTACTACCCGGTAGATTTCTTGGTACTAGACTACTCATCAGCGGACCCAAAACAACAACAAAACGTTATTTTGGGTCGGCCATTCTAAGCACCGCTCACGCCATATTCGATTGTCGACTTGGTACGGTTGACATGATATTCGGTAACAGAAAAATGCGATTAAATGTTTTTACTAACACTTCTAATTCTGTTGGTGTTGATTAGTGTTTCATGGCAGATCTAGTGGATAGATGTGACCCACATGAATATGAGGAAGAGGATACTTATGTTTGTGTTTGTGATGTTTCTGAACAGGTAGATGCTTGTGATTTGAGGGTAGAAGAAGAAAAACAAGATGCAATGGCTGTGAAAGAAGGGCGACAGTCGTGAACTCATCAGTTTGAGAGTTTGCCGGCGGAAATTAGTTCGGGCACAAAGCCATCACTGGAGGAACCACCAATGTTGGAGTTGAAGGAATTGCCAAGCCACTTGAAATATGCGTTTTTAGGGGATAATGACTCGTTACCAGTCATTATTGCCTCTAATTTAGAGGTGGCTCAAGAGCATGAATTGCTAAGGGTGCTTAAAGCGAATCAGGCGGCTATTGGATGGACGATCCCTGATCTGAAAGGAATCAGCCCGTCCATTGTTATGCATAATATTATTACAACTGATGATGCCAAGCCGACGAGGGAAGCACAAAGAAGGTTGAATCCGAATTTGCGCGAAGTAGTAAAGAAGGAGGTAATCAAATGGTTGGATGCAGGTATTATTTATCCTATTTCTGATAGTGCTTGGGTAAGTCCTACCCACGTGGTGCCTAAAAAGGCCGGTATTCAAGTGATTAAGGACGAAAATGGTGAGCAAATCGCCACCCGACCGGTCACCGGGTGGCGTGTTTGTATCGATTATATAAAATTGAATAACGCAACCTCTAAGGACCATTTGCCTTTAGGCGAATGCCATTTGGCTTGTGCAATGCTCCAGCAACTTTTCAACGATGTATGATGAGTATTTTCTCGGACATGGTTGGGGAGTCGCTTGAGGTGTTCATGGATGACTTTTCTATTTTTTGGCACAAGTTTTAAGTCTTATCTCGATGAGTTGGAAAAGGTTTTAAAAAGATGTGTCGAGAAAAACTTAGTGCTTAGTTGGGAGAAAAGTCATTTCATGGTTCAAGAAGGTATTGTGTTGGGCCATGTTGTTTCTGAAAAAGGGATGGAGGTCGACAAAGCAAAAATTCGTGTAGTATCATCATTGCCTCCTCCTAAAAAGGTAAAAGGGGTAAGACATACTTGGGGCATGCTGGGTTTTATAGGAGATTTATTAAGGGTTTTAGTGTTATTACTAAACCCTTATGTAATTTGTTATTGAAAGATGTTCCTTTTGATTTTACTAATGAATGTTTGCAAGCTTTTACTGTTTTGAAGGAACAAGTGGTGAAAGCCCCTATTTTGCAACTGCCGGATTGGTCAAAGCAGTTCGAGATCATGTGCGATGCCATCGACACAACTATTGGAGCGGTTTTGGGTCAAAGGGTCGATAAGAAGCCAGTGGTGATCTATTATGGCAGCAAAACTTTGTACGAGGTACAACTGAATTACACCAAAACAGAAAAAGAATTATTAGTGGTGGTGTATGCCTTGGACAAGTTTCGATCATATATATGGGGAAGCAAGGTGGTAGTAGATTCTGATCATAGCACAGTTCGGTATTTGATGGAGAAAAAGGATGCTAAGCCTCGGTTGATTCGATGGGTGCTCTTATTATAGAAATTCGATTTGGAATTCGAGATAAAAAGGGAAGTGAAAATGTGGTGGCGGACCATCTATCTCGAATTCCAATGGAAGGGGTTGACGATTTAAGTGAGATTAACGAACGGTTTCCCGATGAACAGTTACTTGCTGTCTCTACTTCTGCAGCACCGTGGTATGCCCATTATGTAAATTATTTGGCTATGGGTGTTATTCCTAGTCATTGGACGAAGAGAAGAAGGCAACAGTTCATGGTTCAAGTATATGGGATGAGCCGGATTTGTTCAAAATCGGACCCGATCAAGTAGTTAGAAGGTGTGCGCCAGAAACAGAAGTGACAAAAATTTTAACCCATGCTCATTCATCCGCTTGTGGGGGACACTTTATTGGTCACAAGACGGGATATCGGGTGCTCACATGCGGGTTCTATTGGCCAACAATTTTCAAAAACGCATGTGAATTTGCTCGAAATTGTCTAAACTGCCAAAAGACGGGGAGTATTTCAAAGAGGGATGAGATGCCCATGCAGCCTATCTTGGTGGTAGAGATTTTTGATGTATGGGGGATAGATTTCATGGGGCCTTTTCCAAGTTCAAACGGGTTTTGTACATCTTGGTAGCTGTGGATTATGTATCAAAATGGATTGAAGCCATACCGACACGGACTAATGATCATTCGGTTGTTTGCAAATTTGTACAATCAAATATCTTTGCTCGTTTTGGGATTCTGCGTGTTATAATCAGTGATGGTGGTTCACATTTTAAAATTTTAATTTCGGGAAATTATTGAAGAGATACAATATGAATCACTGAATTGTTACGCCGTATCATCCACAAACTAGTGGACAAGTTGAAGTGTCCAACTGTCAAATCAAGGAAATTTTAATGAAGACGGTGCGAACGGACAAGAAAGATTGGTCGAGCAAGTTGGATAATGTGTTGTGGGCGTACTGAACAACCTACAAAACTCCTATTGGTACAACTCCTTATCGGTTGGTGTATGGAAAGGGGTGTCATTTACCGATGGAATTAGCGCATAGGGCGTATTGGGCAATCAAGATGGTTAAGCAGATTATGACGAAGCGGGGAAGACCCGGAAACTTCAATTGAATGAGATCGAAGAGATTCGAGATGAAGCATATGAGTGTGCGGCTGCATACAAAGATAAGCTCAAGAAGGTTCATGATGCAAAGATTCGGAAGCGAATTTTCAAAACGGGTCAAAAGGTGTGGTTGTTCAATTCAAGGCTAAAGATGTTTGCGGGCAAATTGAAAAGCAAGTGGATAGGCCCGTACGTTATTACACGAGTAGGAAGGTTTGGAGATGTGGATATTGTGGATGAGCAGGCTAACATTAAGCAAACAGTGAATGGGCATCGGCTCAAGCCGTATTTGGAAGGAAACGATATTAAACATCTTGAACTTGACAAAGTGGGCTACATATTACGCCTGTTGAACGCTGATTAAACAAAAGAGGCCCAGGTTTGGTAGTGTAATATATATAAATATGTGCTTAGTTAGTTTGTTTTAAGTAATTAGCCGAGCTTGTTTAATTTGTGTTTGAAACAAGTGTGGGAAAGTTTTTCGGAATTTCTCATACACGGTGTTGAGGACAACACGGGTTTTTCGAGGGGGTGGTAGGTTAAAGTAAATAAGATATATTTAAAAAAATAAAAATAAAAAATATTTTTTTTTTAAAATTGCTAGATACCATCGTAGCTTACGGTCCCCACCGTAGGCTACGGTGGCCCCCAAATTCATTACGGTATAAAGCCACTGTCTTACGGCCCTCTTTATAAACCCTGGCCACCGTAGCTTACGGTGACGACCGTAGCTTACGGTGGCCACTGGGCAAAAGGGGTCCGCAAAACAGCTTTTTTAATACGGGAATTAACCCTAAATCACACATTTCTTGCATCTCTTTCAGCCACAATCTCCATTCTTCTTCTCCCCTATTTACTTTCAAGAACACCCACTCTAACCTACACCAATCCTTCAATTTATCACCAAATCAAGTGATTTTTGGGTCAATCTTGACTAGAATTTCACAAGGATTCCGTTTGTGCTTGCATTTGGTCGAATCCAACATTTGGGGGGTCGATTTGGAACCTTTTGATGCGAAATTTTTAGGGTTCTTGTTGGGTTTTTGTTAATCTTCAAATTTTTAGGGTTCTTCTTTTCTACAAGGTTAAGATATGTAATTTCTTATATTATTGTTATTGCGTTGTAGAATTGTAAGTAATAGGTTATCATGATCCCATACTTGCTTATAGTTGATGATATTGAGATGAATTTGATGGGTTTTTGGATGGTTATGGTTATGGAAGCTAGTTAGGTGATAAAAATATGATTTTTGAACAAAATTTTACTAACTTAGGGAATGGTTGTTCAAATTTGTTCCAAATGATGGACTTACGTGTTAACTAGTTTCCATGACCATAGTGATAAGCAAGTGTGGGGATAATGTGGATGTTGAGAAGATGAATAATGTGTGTTATTTATGTCTATGCTTTATAGAATTGTTATTGGGCGCACAGGAAAGGAAAAAGTGGGTTCTTCGAGTGACCCAGCCCCAAGAAAGAGAAGGTTAGTGATGCAAAGTGATGTAGAGGAAGAGTGTGAGGAAGAGGTGCCTGATCGGAGGCCAAAGCCAAGATGGACATCTGGTCCTCTACATGATCAGCCAGAAGAGTGGCAAGCTGAATTGTTCAATGATCAGATTAATAATTGGCATAAAGGAAAGAAGCATTTATTTGTGAAAAAGAGGTGAGGGAAGCAGATTTTGGACCGTTTAGGGTTACGGATAAGTTTCGTGCACTAGGAGGGGAAGCATCTCTGAAATGTTACGATTATGAAGGTACAAAATTATATGACGCTTAAATTCAAGAGTGGATGGCCACTCTTAGGTGTCCTTCATAAAGAGGTGGAGCGTCAAGAATGAGTTTAATTGGAACTGTAAATGGCATTGAGGTGGAAATGTCTTTCGATTCTTTGCGGCGGGTAGCAAAGTTTGATAGTAAACCAGTAAATCAATATATGCTTCCGAGGCTGGAAGTTCTATACTTTGAACCCGAGAAGCATCCTCGGTGGAACACGATGCTTGACTATCTGTTTCTACCAGGTACTACTCACGAAAAGCTATACCGCAAGAACTTAAGAATTGAGGGAAAGTTAATGTTGGCCATTTGCATGCAAAATGTCATCCCTAGGCGGGGTGACAAAACTGAGGTTAGGCGGCCGGAAGTGCCAGTGCTCTATGCATTGTTGACTGGGGCCCCTATATTTCCGTTTTGCTTTTTGGTGATGAATTATGTATGGATTAGTCGGAATAGCGATCAGCGAAAAATCATCCCGCATTGCCGCCTTATTACAGCTCTCTTCAAAATGTATGGGGTGATTGGTGCAGATGATAAGGGGTCATACAAGAAGTTCAAGCCCTTTGACATCCAACATTTGGGGGCTAGGTGGAAGTATACAAAATCTGAGCGGTATCATAAATTGAAGAGTGAAGGGAAAAGATGGAGAGTGCTAAAGGCCGACGCGCGGCCACTTAGACCGGTGAAGAGGATGAACCGGAGAGTGAGGAAGAGAGCCCGAGTGGGGATGAAGATTACATAGATGACCCACATGTTGCCTCAATGAATGTTAAGCTGGGAGGTTCAAGTAGTGATCCAACTGGAGGTTTCTTTGACTTACTGATATCGTATGGCAATAAAGTACATGCGAACGAGTCAAAGGCCTTCGGTGTTTGATAGCTGGAGTGGGGCTGAGAGAACTTTTTTGATCATCAGACATTCATTGGTGGGAGTATAGAGCGTGCATTAAGGCATAATTTTGATCGACAAGAATCTTGGAACGACACCCATGCTTACGCCTTTGAACAAGAGATCAATAATCGATATTTGGATGATCAAAACCGGTGGATGCATGCTGATTGGCATGCAGGGCATCCAATGGTTGTGGACCCACCACTAGTAGATTACTCGACCCTCCCACTCTATGACAGTAGTGTTTCTCATCCGACACCACCGACGCATCATTCTCAATGGGTGGATCCTTGTTATGGGCAGCAGCATCAAAGTTCTGGGCAACAAGAAGGACAAGAAGGAGGAAGTGGTAGTGACGCGTTTGCATTCAATGAGTTTTTGGAGATGATGACTTCCATCTTCGGACCTCCTCAGCCGCGCTATTATTGATCAGGTTGTGTTTTTCCTTTGTACAATTATGTAAACTTTATTGTGTTTCATTATGTTTATGGTTGGGTGTGAAGGGAGTGTATTGTGATTGGTATTCATGTTATGGGTTGGTGGTATATTGGTGGTGTTTTCATGTGTTATAAAAAAGAAAGAAATTTGGGATTTGAGTTTTTGAACAAAAGGGATATCGAAGTAACGTGAGTGATCATTCCTTCAAAACCATACATTGGGGTCAATGTATCCTAAGTGTGGGGATGGGGAAAAATTTTTCGCGATTTTTTTTGAAAAAAATTTTGTGAACCGAACCAAACAGTTGTCAAGCTAAACATGCTATCTGAATCTACATGACACATCGGTAACCATTTTTATCCCTTTCTTGGTGAGGTTTGAGCCACATGGAATACGTTAGAGATTAATTTCTTTTTGGAAGGAGTGGCGGTATGTGCATTGTGTTAATAGAACTTGGATAATAGATGCTTATCAAAACCTAAATTTAACGTGCTTGTGAATATGATGAAGGCATTTAGGTAGCCTCGTCTGGATGTGTGTTGAGTGTGGGTTTGGGGGGTTGGACCTCATAAGTTACATATATGAGCTTGGTAGTGAGCGGGACGGGGGTTTGGACATTAGTAGCCCATTTGAGCTTTTAACCATTCAATGGTTACCCAAGCCCATGACCTACAAAATTCTACCCATTGATAGATCTGGTTTAAGAGCTTTAGTTGCTATTGTTATGTATGCGTTCTTCCTTCCTATATTGTGTATGTGTAAAAAAAAGGAGAAAAGAAGAAAGAAAAGCTAGTGTACAAATAGTGTTGGTTATCTCTTTTGTTTGATGTAATAATAAACCGGGTCGATAAGCGAGCTACATGCTTATATCCCACCAATTCTCACCTTTACACATAGCCTTGGTACAACCCGAAAGTCCTTCTGATTTATAAGCATGTTAGGCAAATTGTAGGTAGAGACTTGATTATTATCCAAGCTTATTGTCGCACATTTACATATTTGCATTGAGTGATCTAGCACAATCTTGCTAGTACCATTTTTGTCACCGAGAGGAGAGTATAGTGAGGGGTGTGTTATGTGGTATGACGGTAAGTTGACAATGGATGATTTATTTGTGTTTGGTTTACATGACGATCACTTTTAAGTTTGAAAATTTTATGATGTGTTGCTTGGGCAAGCAACGTTTAAGTGTGGGGATGTGACGGGTGGTCTATTAGACAACCCAAAAGTGCATTAAAATGATTATTATTCCACGTTTAAATGGGTTAATTGTTACGATTTGATGTCTATAGTGTGTATGTCTCTGCATGTACCGAAGAGCATAACGAGGGGGTTTAAACGTGCTTTGTCGGGGATTTGCAAGTGGCTAGTCGAAGATGAAAACTCAAGAGATTGAACGAGGGGCAAAACAGGAAATCCTGCTGACCACCGTAAGCTACGGTTACGGTGGAGTCTACCTTCAAAAGCACCGTAAGACAGTCCTTAGGCACCATAAGAAGATTGTGGCCCACCGTAAGCTACGGTGGGCACGTAGCTTACGGTGGCGAGCTACGGGAAAGTTGTAACTGCCCATTTTAACTCGAATTGAAAAGGTCTTTTCACATCTCAATCATTAGAAACGTTTGGCAGGGCTTTGAGGGCGAATTTGGGGTGATCTTAGTGTTCAAAACAATTTCTAAACATAATTTTGGTGTTTGTTGATTCGTATGATCAAAACAATTGAAGTATGTTGGATTGCAAGAACATGAGTGGCTAGAACTCTTTGTGATCATCTTGAGTGGAAGGTTTGTTTGAACAATTGTGTTTTGAATTCTCATTTCTAGAATAATAACTTGCTATATGTGTAGTTGTTATGGTGTTTGGATTCTTGTTAGTAAAGTGTTGATTGATGTTTGAATCATTGCCTTAATCGTACGTTCTTGGTGTCATTGACAATCGAGATATCATGGGGAGGTTTACAGGTTTGATATTAATCAATTGATTATCGGGTAACAACCTCACATTGTAATGATCCGAGTACTTAGTTCCCTTTATCACAAACAATTAATCAAACACGAGTCATGTCTATGTGACTCTTTCTAGTTGAATTTGAAACACATGAGTTATTTGAAACCGGAAACTTAAGATGATCACTTGCTTTTAAATCTGTTAAACAACCTATCTTTGAATCGTTACTAGTTAAAATTTAAACAACACAACCAAAAATTCTGAATTTAATTTTCTTGCAATTTAGGTAATTTAGTCAAAGTATTACAAACTCTAGATAGCACATATTCCACAAACTCCCTGTGTTCAATACCCACTTACCGTTATATTTTAGTAGTATTTGGATTAAATTTACGTGAGACTACGACATCACGTCAATGAACTTCACCTTAATCTTCGTTACATTAAGCCATTTGTCAAATCCAAAATTTAACATTGCTGTGTTTCGTGTTAAACCGTTTAAGACTACAATGCCTTAAGTAGGTTTGATTAAGTCTAACATGGACCATTTGTGATGTTCTCAAATCAATATATTAGTTTTTCCAGAATTTGAGATATTTGGTCTTTTCACCAAAACCTGATAAATTACCCAAAATTTTAATTTTGTCACATGATTTAACCAAATGCATATTAATGATTTATAACTATTAAATATTATTATTCGAAGTTAGTAATCATTATAGTAGTCATAATTTTATGGAAATTATGTAAAACCTTGTATTTCTGTATTTCTACTTTTAGAAAGTTAGTATTCGCATTCTATTTTTAGAAACCTTACAATCATACTCTATCTCCGTTATCACAACTTGAGGCGTTAATCATAATGGAAATTCATTTTATACATATACGTTTTACAATTCATATTTGTGTTATATACGCAATCAATATTTAAAAATACGTGTTTATACGCAAAACCGAGACTTAAAATACACTTTGGATACCTAAAAACAAGTTAAAATACAAGAAAACGACACAAAATAATCTAGTTACAAACTGCAAGGACTTAAGGTGAACAAAACCAAAAGATTTTCCACATCCTTTCTCCTCCAATCACATTCCACCTTCATTAACTCCCAAACTCTAATCTCCACTTATAAATACAAGCCTTCAAACACTCCTAAACACACTCCAAACACTCAAATCACTCTTAAATCTTCTTGGTTACTCTTTAATTTCAAAGATTTGGTAGAAAGTTGCAACCATTCTAAGTGAGTTTTGGCTCACTTGTCTTCTTATATTCTTATATTCTTATATTTTTCTTCTTTCTTTCTATTTGGATAACCTCTAGGAAGGTTTTCACAAGATTGCCTTGGAAAACGAAGGTGAAACCTCACCACATTTGTGGTCCAAAGTAGGATTAAAAAAATTATGCTTTCATTTATAGGAATTATGGACATTTCCTTTTCAATCATGACCATCCGAATCATCCTTTTTATGATTTGTGTATTGGTGAATCTTACAATAAGGTTAAAGGATGGTTATCCTCCTACCTTGATGTGCTAAAAGTGGTCAAATAAAAATAAACTAAAATTAACCTAATCTAGACACTCTAAGCCTTAAATTTATAAACTTAGACTCGATCTAAACCTAAACCTCACAACCGGCAAGTGTACCGATCAATGTAGTAGAGCTAAAGTAAGTCCGAGTATCGAACCCACAAGACTCTCTAATTATGTTAACTAAACTCTATCTAGACCTAAACTGACACGGACGCGACACTAAACATTTTTATATTTAAGTAGGGGGGGTTTTCTAAATATCCTAAATTTGCACATAAAATTAAATTAATTAACTAAAATTACTAAGACGCGACTTAGACGAGATTCAGATAAGTGATGACGAACAACTACCTAGGTTGGAATCCCAATTGATATCGTATGGTTTCTATCGGATGTTAATGTGTTATGGAACTGGGATCTTTAAATGCTGAACCCTAAGAGAAACCGAACAGGACCCCAACCCTTCTCAGGAAAACACCTATGGAACTCTAAAAGGCTGTTAAGACTACCAGTTGATTAGACTCCCCTACGGTTATCTAATTATCTAGAAAAGTGCCCTAATGTGACTAACTACCTCTCAGTGAAAAGTCTAAGGTAACTAAGGAACTTGATTTAACTCGGTAAGCAAATAATGAAAGGTAAACTAAGGTGATCTTCTTTCAAAGAATCTAACCCTAGCAATCTATCACTAAAGACATACCGACAACCTCTAATCTTGCGGCTATCGAGATTGGTAGAATACTAAATCCTATTAAAAACCTTAATCACCGTTCCTACGGAAATCCTTCAGAATTAACCGTAAACTAGTCACTAACGCACAGTCTATGACCTAACTAGCATTCATACATGGAAGACATCCACAAAAAACGTAAGTGAAATATGTAATCAGATTTAAATAAAATTAAGTAGGCATTCACATTAAATCAATAATCCAAAGTTTGTCACTTTTCATGAATAATCCATAAAACACATTAACATCTAATAAAAATCCATACTTTATCAAAAGTTCAACGCGACCTAAGTAGTTCAAAAAATTTAGCCAAGAATCATGGTCTTAAAAACAATAAAACAAAGTTCAAGTTCTGAATTCATCAAAGAGAACAAAGAAAACTAGAAAATAAAAGAAGCTGAGTGGCAAAACCCGTTAATCCCTTGATTTCCAAGCTTCTATCTTCAAACCAATGATTCTTGACCTTGATCTCCAAGAAAATTCAGACGCTTAAACTCGTCCAGTAGGTCCCAGTTGACGTATATGCGTCCAAGTTCGATTATTATTGTCTGATGATCCTTAGGGTTTTAATAACATTGAAATTTATAATTTTCAAAAGCCCATAAACCCTCATATTCATGTAACATTGGACTGGAGACATTGGCGGCTTACTCCTACTTCAATAATAATAGCAATATGGCATTTGTTCATAAAAAGATATGAAGCCATTTTTTAATATATTATCTCCTAAATAATATTAATAATATTATCCACCTCCAATAGAATTGTGATTCTCCAAAATAATAATAATAATAGCCTCTAATGTATAACATAGAGATATCAGGCCAGTCAAGGAAAATAGCGGCAATTTTAATTCGATCATCAGCGTTCTACTCTGCTCAACTAGCTGGTTATTTCCTTATTACTCGTTTTTGCTCTATTTGCACCGGACCTGACAAAACACAAAATAATATAATATAATACTAAAAACTAAATAAAATAAATAAAAACCATACAATAATTATACACTTTACACAGGACAGGTATGTATATCTTACCACATATCAATATCCCAACACTTACTCTTTATTTCGTCCCTGAAAAAGACTTATGCAAACGGAATCAAAATCAGAAATATACTCGGGTTCAAAGATCTAGATTACATATTAAAAGAAAAACTCGTGTTAACCGCGATTGCAAGTATACATGTCCATTAAAACCCAAATCATGTAATTTACTTAGGGTCTAACACTAAAAGCCGCAGTTTCACCTAATCCCGCCTCAAGCTCATGAAACAAAAGGAACAGTCACTGGACTATTTCCTAACCGTTTTATACCAAAATCAAAAGAATTTAACATCAATTTTTTTCACTTTTTTTCCTTTCTTTTTTTTCTTTTGAGCACTAGACTTTTTGCATACCTAACCCAGAGGCTATCTCAATCAGAGTCACCATCCCCGAGAGCGACAACGTGAGCATCGGTAATTTTTCATTTTTTTCCTTTTATCTCAACCTAGAGGCAATCTAAATCAAAGTCACCATCCCCAATAAAGATTACATAAGCCTCGTCTTTTATATCAATCTAGCTCAATTATTATATTAGTTTACTTTGATAGAAAATTCTGACAATTTTAGCTTATAAAGGCATTCCTTACACTATTATTGGCGGTTTCGGCTTCCTCACTTTTCCTAGATGAGAACCCAATAGCAAACTAACATTTAAGTATATTAATATCAAATGAACCTAGACACCGGATCGAGCCTACTCACACATCCCAAGTTAGACACAAGTTCAACTTCTTAATTTATATTATTAATAATTATTATTTGAAACCCGAACATACCCGACTTTTCAATCATTTTCCGTATTCATTTTGCAAGCATCTAAAACAAGAACATTTTCTGATTTTTCAATTTTTTTTTTTTTTTGTATTTTTCAAAATTTTATGACTCAAACTAACACTAAACAGGCTCAAACAATAGTTTCTCATCCCGAAACTTAAAATCTACATTGCCCTCAATGTAGGATGCAAATCGACTCAAAAGATTAAAATAAATAAGAAATAAAAGACGAAAGGGCACACATCAAAAAGGACTTAGCTGGTTAATAACGCGTAGGCTCCACGAATTCTCGTCCAATCCACCTCCAATTGTATAGCATTTCTTTGGCGATCGGCTCTAACTAGTAAAGTAACATGTTCAAAATTTATGTTGACTCTGATGAACAGCTCTGAAATAACCCGAATGGCAATTGAGTACGGGTGGTACAATTCAAACCTGCACAAACAAAAACAAGCAAAAACCAAAGCAGTATTGACTCGACACAAAAACTAACTAATAAATATGACTCAAAAATACGATTATATTACAAAATCTACAAACGAGATGTCACCCGAATCTCTCAAAATCCTCAAACTCTTACGGATGATCATGTAGACCCAATTTACCTCTGTATCCTACTTAACGGGCTCTAGTATTATCAAACCAATTGAAACCCGGCTCTCTCCAAACCCCTTTTTAGACATGAAACTCACCTAAAACTTCGATTCTTCGTCGATTATGGCTCCGTGATAGTGATGAATTCCTGCAAAATACGCAACGACACAAAAACGTAAAACCAAAACTACGAAAAAACCATTAGCGACCCAATAATCACGAAACGAATACCAATACTAACTATACAAACTCTACACTTGAGTTTTCACTCAAGACTCTATACGGTGGTATGAGGGAGGACTTCGAGAGGAGTTTCCTCCGTCTCGGTAAGATCGATAGGCCCTCCTAAGTAATGTTTCAACCTATGGCTATTCACTTTCCAAGTACCTCCGTCGCTTCATCTTGTAACTCTACTGTACCGTACGGAAACACTTCATTGACCAAGTATGGCCCCGTCCACTTCAATTTCTACTTTACGGCAAACAATTTCAACCTAGAGTTATATAAAAGCACCTTGTCGCCGCCTTCAACTCTTTCAACCCTTTTAACTTCCTAACATGCAACACCTTCGTCTTTTCTTTAATACTCTAAGAACGTTCATACGCCGCATCTCTAAGCGCTACCAACTCGTGAAAGTGGAAATAGTGTTTCCTAGCCGCTTCTGTAAGATCTAAATTGACAGTCTTAAGAGCCCAAAACGCTCGGTGTTCTAATTCCACCGAAAAATGGCTAGCTTTGCCATATACGATCATGAACGGAGTGGTCCCCAGGGGTGTCTTATAAGCGGTTCTAAACGCCCATAACGCGTCATCAAGCTTTTCCGACCAATCCTTCCTACTTTTACCTACCGTCTTCTTTAAGATTCTCTTCACCCCTCGATTCGCATCCTCAACTTGACCGCTAGTTTGAGGGTGGTACGTGGTAGAAAAACAAGGAGTGACTCCATAGCATGCTAATGCCTTCTCCATCACGGCATTGCAAAGATGAGTGCCATGGTCACTTATGATGGCTCTAGGTGTACCGAAATGGGTGAACAACTTTTTAAGGAATCTCACCACCACTCATGCGTCATTTATGGGTAAAGCTTGAGCTTCAACCCACTTGGAGACATAGTCTATCGCCAAGAGGATGTACCTATTCCCACTAGAAACGGGGAAAGGTCGCATGAAGTCGATGCCCCACACATCAAAGATTTCCATATTTGGATTGGTTTGGGGGCATCTCATCCAAGGATCGTAAGTCCTAACAAACTCTAAAGCATCCTTAACTACCGAAGGCCGATAAAAACCACAATCGAAGACTTTTTAAGCGGTAACGTGTGGACCGTGGTGACCTCCCACCAATCCATCATGAACATGTCTAAGGATCTCTATACCCTCTTCTCTACTCACACATCTCCAAAGGATTCTATCCCCTCCTACCCTAAAGAGAAACGGGTCATCCCATATGTACCTCCTAACGTCCCTAAAGAACTTCTTCTGTTGAGTGGCCATACCCTTCCACACCACTCCATTTGCAAGGTAATTTGCCAAATCCGTGAACCATGACATACCTTCCTTCTCTACAGCAACAAACTCAACCGATTCGTGAGGGAATCTATCACCTATTGCCTCCTCAAGAATCTCTTCTCTACTCGGATCTTCTAATCATGAAAGATGATCGGCTGCTACATTCTTCGCTCCCTTCTTATCCTTGATTTCTATGTCAAATTCAGAAAGTAGGAGAATCCTCTTATTAGACGAGGCTTAGCATCCTTCTTTTGGAAGAGATAACACAAATCCGCATGATCATTGAAAACGATGGTCTTTGATAGCACGAGGTATGAAAGGAACTTATCAAATGCGAACAATACGGCTAGAAGTTCCTTCTTAGTGGTGGTATAGTTCTCTTGAGCATTATTGAGGGTTTTGCTCGCATAGTAGATCTGGTGGAAGTGATTCTCATGTCTTTGCCCCAAAACTGCACCGACAGCGAAATCACTCGCGTCACACATGAGCTCAAAGGGTAAGCTCCAATTGGGAGATACAAGAATGGGGGCACTCGCAAGTTTCTCCTATAAGAACTAAAAGGCTTGAAGACATTTCTTGTCGAAGACGAAAGGAACATCCTTCTCAAGGAGTCAGGTCATGGGGCGTGTGATCTTGGAAAAATCCCTAATAAAGTGCCGGTAGAAACCCGCATGACCAAGAAAGCTACGGATGGATTTCACACTCGTCGTGGAGGAAGCCTACTAATGGTTTCTATTTTAGCTCTATATACCTCTATGCCGGCTCGAGAAATATTATGACCTAGAACAATCCCTTCCGTCACCATGAAGTGACACTTCTCCTAATTAAGCATCAACTTCGTCTCCACACACCTCTTCATCATCCCCTCGAGATTACTAAGACACTGATAAAATGAATTGCCATAAACCGAAAAGTCGTCCATGAAAACCTCCATTAAACTCTCAATCATATCCTCAAAAATGGCAACCATGCACCATTGAAAAGTTGTTGGGGCATTACATAATCCAAATGGCATGTGTCGGTACGCGTATGTGCCATATGGACATGTAAAGGTTGTCTTCTCTTGATACTTTGGTGGGATGGGGATCTGGAAGTAACCTGAAAATCCGTCGAGGAAACAATAGAATTGTTGCCCCGCGAGACGCTCTAGCATTTGGTCGATGAAAGGAAGGGGGAAATGGTCTTTCCGAGTGGCATCATTTAATCTTCGATAATCGATGCACACTCGCCAACCAGTGACCGTACATGATGGGATGAGTTTGTTTTTCTCATTCATAAAAACTGTCATCCCCCTTTCTTGGGGACAAACATGAGTTGGACTCACCCAAGAAGAATTAGATATTGGGTATATCAACTCGGCTACCAACAACTTCAACACCTCTTTCTTGACTATTTCTTGCATGTTTGGATTGGGGCGTCTTTGGGGTTGCACCACTGGCTTGTAGACATCCTCCATGAGAATCCGGCGAGTGCAAAAATGGGGCTTATCCCCTTTATGTTCGACAACCTCCATGCAATAGCCTCTTTATGTGTTCTCAACACATCAAGCAACCTCACTTTCTCCTCCTCCATCATCTTTGAAGAAATAATGATGGGTAAACTCGAACTCTCTCCTAAAAAAGCATACTCTAGGTGTGAAGGAAGGACCTTAAGTTCTAAAGGGGCCGGAGTTTCTACGGGTCGACTCTCACTCTCCTCATGAATCTCACAAAGCTCTAACGTTTCGGGAACCCAAATTGGGTCCTCCTCTACGTCTCCTTCCTCAACCTCCTCGTCAACTACCCCCTCATTCACTAAGTCGGCTCCACTAATGTACTCAAGACAATGATCCACGCATGAGATAAATGAGTTTGAAAAACAAACGGAATGACACGGACCACTATCATTATCTCTACCACTAGGATGTTGCATCGACCTAGCAATCTCAAACGTCACATTCTCATCACCAATGCGGAGTGTGATCTTACCATCATAGACATCGATGATTGACTTTGCGGTACGTAGGAATGGGCGACCTAAAATGATGGGCACTATCTCATCAGCCTCCATATCTAGAATAACGTAGTCAACGGGGAAAATGAACTTATCGACCTTGACTAGCAAATTTCTATGATGCCACGAGGATACTTGACTGAACGATCGGCCAAAGACAATGACATGCGAGTGGGAGTGAGCTCTCCTAAGCCTAACTTCTCATAAAGAGAAAATGGCATCAAGTTGATGCTGGCACCTTGATCGGCTAATGCGTGAGCGGGAGTGATGGAACCACCAAAGAGACATGGAATGGTGAAGATACCCATGTCCGTTAGTTTCTCCGGTAATCTCCAAGACAACCGTGGAACAACCCCCAGTCAAAGGAACATTTGAGAGCTCCCCCAGCTTATTCTTGTGTTTAAGAAGGTCTTTTAAAAACGTGGCGTATTTTGGCATGTGTTGGAAGGCCTCAATGAATGGGAGGTTAATCTTTAGTTGTTTGAACATGTCAAAGAAGTTCCCGTATTCCTTAGCATACTTTTGTTGCTTAAGGCGGGTAGGGTAGGGAATACGTGAATGATCTATGTATAGGGATGGCCTAACCTCTATCGGCCTCTTTTCTACCCTATTCTCAACTTGGGGCTCACGGTTAGGTGCGGTACTTTCTGGATCAAGCCTATTTTGCACCCTTGGTGGAGCCTCCATCACTATCTCCTCGTCTACCTCTTCCTCATCCTCTATCTCGATTCTCTCTCTAACTACCTTTCCTAAACTCCTACTGCTTCGGGTAGTGATCGCTTTTACCCGAGAACTGACTATGTGGTTGTTCTTGCAATTGCTTAGCGATACTACCAACGGACCTCTGAAGATCTAAGAGTGCGGATTGTTGATTATTCAAGAGAAGATCACGTTCTGTTAGCGTCTTCTGAGTGACCTGGTCCTTAACTACTAATTGAGATAGAAGTTCCTCAACCCTGTCCAAAACTACCACCTGAACCCCCACACCTAGTCTGACCCTCTTGGTTTGAACCCTCACTACTGAACTGACCCTGCTGTTAGAACCCCCACTAGAGTGATGACACTGCCCCCTGTTTTGATATTGACCTGATTGGAAACCAGGGGGTTACCGGAAGAACGAAAGTTGTTGTGTTGTTGTTGTTATTATTATTTATTATTATTATTATTATCATTACACCAATTGGAGTTATAATTATTAAATGGGTTCGTTTGGCCTCGATTTTGACATGTGATGAAATCTACTTGCTCATTAGTGAGGGTGGGACAATGTACGGTATCGTGACCCTCTTACACACCTCACACCTATCTACCTTCTTCTTCAACTCCTGCATTTCTTTAGTCATCTCTCTCTTAAAGCTTTCTAACGCAGCGACTTCCGTTGTTTCCAAGCTAACTTGGTGTACTCCTCGACCGGCCGAGGTAATACGAGACACAGGAATCGAATTCCTTGTAGTAATGCTATAGTAATGTCAAGATATGCGAAGCTCTCGAAGAGATCATTACATTCAACCACCGTTTTCTTACCCAGGAGTTGGCCTCTAGGAGAAGTGTCAAACTATGCTCGGGTTACAGGGGTGAGACCATTGTAGAATTTCTCTACAAGTGCCCAGTCAGACAAACCATGCTAAGAATGAGACAGTAAGGTTTGGAAACGCTCCCATGCTAGGTGGTAGGGTTCGTCAGGCTCCATTCGAAATAAATGGATTCGAACGCGAAGACGGATGCTTTAGCGGGTGGGAAGTACTTTTTGAGAAAAGCATCTCGAAGGCTGGCCCAAGTGGTGAAGGTACCCGTGGGACTGTGAATCGAGCCAAATGGCGGCCCGATATGCTAGGGAGAAAGGAAAGACTTGAAGAAAGCGAGAGTCATTGCCAGCACCCTCCATGTTAAATTTGTGACATAGGCGAGTGAGACGGTTAATGTGGGCAGGGGCATCCTCATCATCACGACCGTGAAATTGGCACGAGTTAGTGATGGCGGTCATGATGTAGGACGGGTGAGTTCACACCGGTGAAACCAGTGGTTGCTTGTTGGTAAACAATTTGATTATTGGCCATTTGGACAATAGGTGGTGGACTCGAAGGACGGGAAGGTGATGGGGAATTATGAGGTGATGACTTCAGTGTGAAGTCAAAGCTCGGTGTTTTAGATGGAAGGGTAGAGTCAGAAAGGGCGGGAGATGAGGACGAAGATGAACTAACCTTTGGTGTACGGAGGTCCTTGCGAATGCGTATGGGGCATCCACTTCAAAACTGAAAAAAATAAGTAAAAGACACGACAAAATAGAAAATAAAAATTACTAAAGCTATTTAGACTCCTACGACTCAAACAAGACAAGTAGCACGTATGATGTCAATTAAGTCCAACCAAAGTAATCAACGCAATAGCCAAAGAGTCCCCGGCAACGACGCCAAAAACTAGATATGCTAAAAGTGGTAAAAAAATAAACTAAAATTAACCTAATCTAGACACTCTAAGCTTTAAATTTATAAACTTAGACTAGATCTAAACCTAAACCTCATAACCGGCATGTGTACCGATCAATGTAGTAAAACTAAAGTAAGTCCGAGTACCGAACCCACGAGACTCGCTAATTACGTTAACTAAACTCTATTTAGACCTAAACTGATAGGGATGCGACATAACCATTTTTATATTTAAGTGGGGGGGGGGGGTTCTAAATATCCTAAATTTGCAAATTAAATTAAATTAATTAACTAAAATTACTAAGACGCAACTTAGACAAGATTTAGATCAGTGATGACTAACAACTACCTAGGTTGGAATCCCAATTGATATCGTATGGTTTCTACCGGATGTTAATGTGTTATGGAACCGGGATCTTTAAATGCTAAACCCTAAGAGAAACCGAACAGGACCCCCGACCCTTCTCAGGAAGACACCTATGGTACTCTAAAAGGCTGTTAAGACTACCGATTGATTAGACTCCCCTACAGTTATCTAATTATCTAGAAAATTGCCCAAATGTGACTAACCACCTTTCGGTGAAAAGTATAAGGCAACTAAGGAACTTGATTAACTCGGTAAGCAACTAATGAAAGGTAAACTAAGGTGATCTTCTTTCAAAGAATCTAATATGAGCAATCTAACACTAAAGACAGACCGACAATCTCTCACCTTGCGGCAATCGAGATCGGTAGAATTCTAAATCCTATTAAAAACCTTAATCACTGTTCCTACAGAAATCCTGCAGAATTAACCGTAAACTAGTCACTAACACACAGTCTATGACCTAACTAGCATTTATAAAGGAAGACATCCACAAAAAACGCAAGTGAAACATGTCATCAGATTTAAATAAAATTAAATACACATGCACATTAAATCAATAATCCAAAGTTTGTCACTTTTCATGAATAATCCATAAAACACATTAACATCTAATAAAAATCCATACTTTTTCAAAAGTTCAACGCGACCGAAGTAGTTCAAATAATTTAGCAAGAAGCATGGTCTTAAAAACAATAAAACAAAGTGCAAGTTTTGAATTCATTGAAGAGAACAAAGAAAACTAGAAAATAAAAGAAACTGGGTAACAAAACCCGTTAATCCCTTGACTTTCAAGCTTGTATCTTCAAACCAATGATTCTTGACCTTGATCTCCAAGCAAATGTAGCCGCGTAAACTCGTCCAGAAGGTCCCAGTTGACGTATAAGCGTCCAAGTTCGATTATTATTGTCTGATGATCCTTAGGGTTTTAATAAGAGTAAATTGCACAAAACGTCCTTTAAGTTTCACCAATCTTGCTGGTTTCAGCCTTAATCTTTAAAAGTTGCCAAAACCAGCCTTTAAGATTAATTTTGTTGCAGGTTTCATCCTTTATCACTAACCCAGTTACTAATCCATGTTAAATGGCCTCACATGCATAGCATGTGAGGGTAAAACCGTCTTTTCATAATGTAAATCGGATTCATCCTACACCAGTGAGAGACAAAGTCCCAAATTTGACTTGTAAAACTACACGACCCCGAACAGATGCATTGCAGATTCATATGTGGGTGTGCCTTTAGAACATCGTTTCATATGCCGCCGTATCCTCCACCACTGTCCACTACCACCGGCCGCTACGTTCCCATGGATAATTATATGTTACTCTAATTTAACTCCTACTGTTTCAACATGAAATGGAGGGTTGATTCATTTTGGATGATGTAATCAGCAAGGGTAGGGTTATCCTCCAGTAGCTTCCCAGGAAAGATCATACTCTGCACGCATGAGAGCCACCCTTCTCTATCGTGGAACTTGGATTTCACATTGTGGATGGTGTCACAGTCGGATGGTTTGACTTCCAAAGGAATGGTCTTTCCGGTCATGGTCTTGATGAATATATGCATATATCCTGTTGATATACGCATAAGTGTAAGTGTGGATTCCCTTTAGAACATCGTTTCATATGACCCCAAACAGATGCATTTGAAACCCTAGCGGATTTGAGTTCGAGACAAATCTCAAGATTCACAAAACCCAGATACAAACCCATCAGAACTCCAATCTCACCTCCCCATTATCCCATTCACATCGATCACACTTTCTCTCTCTAAATTCACACCTACCCATTTCATCTCTCTACCAACAATCTCACCTAACCCTCCCAAAATCCCAGCAACCCTCAAAATACCATCTGTACGCACTGTTTCTCTGGAACACGGTTTCGAGATGCTCCAACCGTTCGGCGACTTGGGTGAGGTCGTTTGCCCGGACCTTGTAGCCGGCGCCGGCGAGGAGGTGGTCCATCTGGTCCGATGGTTGCGGTGGTGGTGGCTTGGTGGAGCTGGAACACGGTGATGAAGAGGAGTTTGAAGAATTGTAAGGAGTAGGACCCATGTGGAAGTGAAGGTGAATATGTTGTACATGAATATTGTAGATTGAATTGGAGATACGGTGGATATAGAGAGATATAGAGATATAGAGAGAGAGTATAGAGAGAGAGTGGTGAGTGAAACAGAGAAACGGTGCGTACAGAGGTCTGTGTAAGAGAGAGAGAGAGAGAAAGAAAGTGTTGGTGGAGAAAGAGTTTGAAGATAAAGAAAGAGTTTGAAGGTGAAGGTTGAAGGTGAAAGAGTTTGAAGATAAAGAAAGTGGAGAGAGAGAGAGATGAAAAGACGGTTTTACCCTCACATGCTATGCATGTGAGGCCATTTAACATGGATTAGTAACTGGGTTAGTGATAAAGGATGAAACCTGCAACAAAATTAATCTTAAAGGCTGGTTTTGACAACTTTTAAAGATTAAGGCTGAAACCAGCAAGATTGGTGAAACTTAAAGGACGTTTTGTGCAATTTACTCTTTTAATAATATTGAAATTTATAATTTCCAAAAGCACGTAAACCCTCATGTTCACGTAACATTGGATTGGAGACATTGGCGGCCCACTCCAACTTCAATAATAATAGCAATATGCATCTGTTCGTTAAAAGATATGGCAGCCATTTTTTTGAATATATTATCTCCTAAACAATATTAAAAATATTATGCGCCTCCAATAGAATTGTGATTCCCCCAAAATAATAATAATAGCCTCTAATATATAACATAGAGATAGCGGGCTCGGCCCATTCAAGGAAAATAGTGGCAATTTTAGTTCGGTTATCAGCATTCTACTCTGCTCAACTGGCTGGTTATATCCTTATTACTCGTTTTCGCTCTATTTGCACGGACCTGGCAAAACACAAAATAATATAATATAACACTAAAAAATAAAATAAATAAAAACTATACAATAATTATACACTTTACACAGTACAGGTATGTGTATTTTACCACACGTCATACCTCTATGCATGACTTATATGACAATCTATGATATCCTTGATAGACTTAGCTTAGAATTATTATATAAACTATACAATAATATATATATATACATAACTGAATCCTTGACGATGATCAACATGGTTACTTGTCATGGTAATGTTATATTATCTAAACCTCTCGTTAATGATTCTAATGGGTAACTTGATCCATGAAATCACATCAACCCATACAAGATTTAGTGTCAAAAACGAGTGTTTTAAGACTAGATAATTACTTTGTGTATACATACTTTTTTTACTTAAATTCTAAATTCCGAATTCAACCACTCCATTAACCCCGAATAACCTTATACCCTCGATTCCCCATTCTCAAAAAACTCGTCACTCACGGATAATCAGAAAGCTTTGCAAAATTGTGAGTATACTTGAACCCATTTTTCCATTTACACACTTTGGGTGCAACATGTACAATTATACGAATCATGATTCATATTTAAAACTTGTTATAATAACACTCTATTCGTTATAAACATGAAACTTGTATTATTCTTGTTATTGCATGCTATGTATACTTGTGTCTATATGCTCATTAACCTTGCTAGCCTCCCTTAACAATTATAGCGTTATAGGATTAATACACCGCCCCGTATTCTTGTGGTATTGTTAAGTAAACTATTCCACACCTTTTCATTTCAGTGACAATGATAATCACGATTGCGTTAAACTTTGGATTGACATATAGTTATCACATGTTAGTATGTTTGTAACATAATATGCAATTTACCATATTGGATATGAGTCAACTTTTTCACTATTATGCTATGTAAATAAACTTGTATGCTCGCCAACTTTTGTTGATCATTATTTTAATACATGTTGCAAGAAACTAGTTGTTGCCGATGAAGAAACTTATTTAAGGTGGATTAGATACACACCTACACTTAAATTTATATATTCCAATTCAAGTTGTTATGTCATTCGAAACTTGTTGTATTTCCATTTTTGAAACTATATATTGTCCTTTTGGTATCAATGAAATCGAATTATTTAAATATGGTCACAAATAGTGTTATGAAGTCTCTTGCAATCTTGTTTTCGTCCCGCCCTGATGTTTCCGCCATAGGTTGGAGTGTGACAAATTAAGCTAAATTCACAAGATAACCAATTTACCCCAAATCATAGAGTTAGGGTACTCAAAATTATCAATGATGATGGTTTATGATTGGAAGCAGGAAGCTTAGGCAACACCAAATATTCATGATTTCCTCTTTAATTTGATATATATGTGATGATTCCTTTTGCTTCTTCACACCCATCACTTTCAACACACATACTCACCACTTCGTGCTTTTTTAATCACTTTAACTTGTGCCTTGAGCTAATTTAGTCCCTCAAATAAAGTTCTTTTTAGCTGCTAAAATCTCACTACACATGCCGTTTACATGATTTAAAATTTTAAACTCACAACTACTTGATTAACTACTATATCACTCCCTTAACGACCTAAATATCCATTCTAACCCACAAAATATATACACTTTTAGGTTAAAGTCAGGAAAAGGGAACACAAAGAAATATCAACACGTCATTTGGGATATTTACTATAACTAATCTTAGTCCCCTGTTGTGGTGAGGGGCGTAAAATCGTGCTACTAGCGTTGTAGGGGCGTAAAACAATACTAAGTAGCAACCAAACAACAAGCAAAACCTAGAAAAAAATGTTAAATAAAAACACGAGTTTCAAACACCAGTGACTCGCATGACGTAAAATGTAGACGAGGTTCAATTTATACTAACATGTAATAGAAAGTTGAGAGGGTAAAGAATGTGAGACACTAAATGTGACCACCAAACAATGTGATAAGTATCAACTGAACGTCTACCAAATCCTAGAAAAACATAAACAAAAGTAACAACAAAATAAACTCATTTAATTTTAGTGGCAAAATTATAAAAAGCAAAGTTTTATTAGGAAAATATAAAAACCTTAAAGTTACTATGAAAAAAAAACAACAAAACACAAAACCTCAAAACGACAAAACAAATCACTATCCCTTCTAATATTATAAATTAAGATATATAGATAATAATTAAATTTGTATATAACCAAGCTGATAAATTATAGATTGTTCAATTTGTAATAACATAGGATTTTGAGTAATTTAATAACCATGGTGCTATTATTAATCAAAGATGTTCGTTAATCATAGCTCTTAGTATTCTTAAAAGATAAAAAGTTAGATTTTTAGATAGCTCTCAGTTTTCTTAAAAGATATGTCACACCCTGGTCGTAGCGGAAGCGCAAATGTGTGACTATTAGGCAATCATCGCATTCAATTTAGTAAACAGTATTAACAACAACGATGTCATGCAATTTCTAAGTTTCATTATACATTTACATCCTTCAAAAGTGAAACCACATTGTTATCAGTGTCAGATTACCATTACAAACATAGTTAAAAAAAACACGTGTTCCAAAATAAGTTATTGTTTTCATCACAAAGTTATGCTGAGGCTTTGACCTCTATATACCCAAACGAGGTTGGGATATAAAAGGAAAACCCTCCAAAAGGAAGTACATCGTTGTCTTGACAAATCCAATACCCGGATCCCATCACCAGCTCAAGTCCTGCGTCCTGAAACACATGTAATTTTAAAAAGTCAAAATAAAGTTAGCGAGTTCATGTAGTTTAATGTTTTCGTATAAAAATGTCATCTTTGAAAACCTGTATTGAAATCCAAGTATGTTATTAGCATCAATAAGTTAATTAAGGATCTATTAGTGTGTCGCGAGCACTCTGACATACTTGTGCCATAAGTAAGTAACCAAACCGATACTTTTTTGACATTTTGGGATCACAAAAGCACTCCAATGGGTATACCAACCAGGAGTGGAGCGAGTCTCAAACTCAATAGATATACTTCTTTTGCACATTGGTCACTAAGTGATTAATGGTTACTACTGTTATTTCCTACTTACGCACAGTGATCTGTTATCTGCTAACTCATAGCTAACACACTGTTTTGACATGACATGTATTTCCCCTCGATAGTTTAAAACAAAACTTAAAATAAGTGAAAGGAGGGACACGAACTCACAGTTTTTTCGTTCCGTATAAGTAGTACTATTTATCGTTCGGTGTCCGCAACGTATGTAACCTACATGCGTATTGATTTCATTAGACACCTAGGTCTCAATGGACCTTGTACTCGTTGTTCATCTTGGATTCTTGTTATATATTTCTTTGTTATGATTGAACAACTTAAAATGTTATCTTAGTGTTGGTAGTTTGTTGTTTGATTAATATTGTTATATATATTTCTTAAATATATATATATATATATTATTGTTTTCAAATCATGTGTGAACTGGGCCTTGCCCTTCACATGTCATTGGGCCTAGCCCATGTCATCTATGTCCTTGGGCCTAGCCCATGTTTTCTTGTCTTTAAGCCTAGCCTATGTTTTCTTGTCTTTGGGCCTAGCCCATGTTTTCTTGTCTTTGGGCCTAGCCCATGTTTTCTTGTCATTGGGCCTAGTCCATGTAATTTTATATCTTTGGGCCTAGCCCATGTTTTTGTATCTTTGGGCCTCATCCATAAATATTCTGGGATTTGGGCCTAGCATATGATTTTTACAATTTGGGCCTAGCCCAAGTGTATTTATAAAAGCCCATTTCTTTATAAGTATTAACTTATAATTTTTCTAACTTTTTATATTTTTAACTTTCCGGGTTTTGATTTGGGTAATGTGTGTGTATATATATATATATATATATATATATATATAATGTCTAAATATATATTTAGACTCATCGTCGGCGTCGTTTATTACATGTTTGTTTTCGTCGAGATTTGTCCGTTGTCGTCGACGCGAAGGTGTAATCTTGAATATCCGCCTATTGTTCTCCTTGTTTCAGTTGTCCGATTTATTGTTTCGACGCTTAACAAAATATATTTATTATGTTACAAATACTTGGTGTGTTGTTTCAAGTGTTTGTATTTCGTATATGGTGGGGTATTTTTTATTGTGAATACCCTAAGTTTCTAATACATACACATACAATACACACATGTATACATACAAATTTATTGGTAACAATATGTATATAAATACTTGTATATTTTTCATATAGAAATATATATTTGTAAGAAGTATTTATTTTTACTTATAAATATATATTTATAACTTTGTTTAAACACTTGGTTATTTAGGGATAACCCTTGTCATTAGAGTCTACTTAATGACGTTTTAATTTACTAATTGCGTTTAGTCCCCCTAATCACCCCACTAATCATGTCTTAATCGCGATTAGATTTTAGAAAATTTCGCCATAGTTTCCCCTAAACTATGGCGTTTTCCACGTATTAAAAAACGTATTTAAAACCTGTTTAATCTCAGGATCATCATCAACAAACCATTTAATATTTTTTTACATAATTAAACTATCATCATCCATGACTTTTATGGTTTAAATTCCTAGTAAATCAAGTGGGTTTTTAATGTTTATTAACCTTTTCAAAATACAACTTTTATCATGTTGTTTAGACAAGTTCATGCACTTAACCCCTTGATTACTACACATTTTAAAGTGATTACAACTTAAATATAAGTGTTTACTTCATAATAAAATTATTCACATGCATAAAAATTATCTTTAAGTTGTAGTATTTTTCATGGATGATGTAGTTGATGATCTTGTTTAGATTTAAACCTTAACATGTTTAAATCTTCACTTTTATACTAAATCACACAAGATCATCTCACTTTTATATCATACTTTAAACATAAACAACTTCAACATGCAATCTAACAATCATATAAACATATAATCAACACAAAATAAACAATATTTATTGTTATTATTATGTTGTGTGTTAGGGTTTTTAACTTATCTTTTCTTGATTTTCAAGATGATCAACTTGTACACTAATAATCTAAAACAAAAAATAAGCTAAATCATGGAGGAGTTTAGCTTACAATGAGTGCACAAATATCTTGAAGATTTAGAAGAAAAAGAAGCTCCTTAAGAATCCCTAATGACCTCCATCCATGCAAGCTTCTTTAGGGGTCTTGATTAGGCTTGAAGTGGTATAAGATGTGGTGTTTTTGGGTGGCAAAATGGTGGTATGTGGTGGAGGTGTTGTAGCCCTGACCAAGACGAAGAAAGGAAGGGAAAGTTTGCAATTTTTTTGTGTTGAAGAAAATGATAAGACTTTGTATAAATCATGATATATATTCACATCGTCCTTTCAAGTCTTCAACTAATCCTAACACCATGCTTCAAGATCTTGATTTTCAACAAAATCAAGTAGGTGGGACCCACTTTGTGACCGTCAAAATGGAGGGGGGTAAGTGTAACTTTTACTTTTTACACATGTTGAAATTAGGAGATATTTAGGTACTTATGTTAAGTATGGTAATTAGGGTTAATCTTCTAGCATCTTAAGCATAAGACTTGTGTTTAGGGTGTATTTACATGGCATTTAATCCATATGATCCTCTAAAATAAGTTTCGGATGACGGATATGTCGCTAGATCGCTCATTGTCGAAATATTCTCTAATAAACAGAACTATTTATTAATTGTCGGAAGCCTTTGTTTTCGACAACCACAACTAATATGGTGTCTAATTAGTGCATTTCCGATCCAAAAATATTCAAGACTAGTTCGCTAGACGAATATATGATGAGTTAGGGTGGCTGATATGTCTTTTGTTCGACCGTTCGATCGATATCGGCACTTTTATGATCCGCCGTTGAACTTTTCCGAAAGTTGTGTTTCCGTGACGTTATATTAGTTGAATGGATTCCGAGTTCCAAATAATGCTTAACTAGTTCACTAGATGCCCGGATGAGGCTATCTGCTACTAAAATATTCGTCGTTTCGACGATCGACCGCTTTCCGGTCGAGTTGTGCACTGTTTGCCGAATGACCGGAAACGATGTCTTTTGTGCATTCTTGCTATTATTACATTATTTTAGGATGTTTAACATTGTTTTATTCTTATCTTGCCATCTGAAATCCTCCGAATTAGTCTTGCAGACAAATCGCCATTTGTCGCCTTTTTGGTCGAAACGGACAATTTTGCAATTTAGATGTTATACTGGAAAGTTATGTATTATTGTAATAGATGTTCTCAAATATGTGTTTTCATTTGTATATGGACTCAGGTATGGCATTAACATGCCGTTATTCCTTGTTCTGATTCGTGTTTGCGGATTTACCGACACATTTGGTGTCACCGCATTTAGTGTGTCTAGCAATTTCTACCAACACTTTTAGAGCATTGTTTTGGTTTGTTTCACGTCGTAATGGAAACTAGTATATGTTATGATCAGATTTACTTGCCCTAATATCGTACGACTCAGTCATGAAATTAAATTACGATAATTATGCATGAGATTATAATATAAAATTAGTGATTAAATTGTACGGAATTACCAGTTATTTGCCAGTTGTCACATACTCCCCCTGTTAAAAAGAATTTCGTCCTAAAATTCAGCTTGAGGCATCCACTGAAGGAGTCTTCTCAAACAGGTGGGGGTATTTGACTTGATTTGATCTTCACGCTCCCACGTATACTCGGGATCGTGACGCGAATTCCAGCGAACCTTCACCAGTTTGATTTGGCTTCTTCTTGTCTTTTGGACCTTCCAGTCAATGACTTCAACTGGTTCTTTGGTGAATTGTAATTTGTCATCAACATGAATCTCATCTGCTGGAATGATAACGGTGTCATTTATTGGACTTTTCTTCAGATTGGACACATGAAATGTGTCGTGTACATTATTGAGTTCCTCTGGCAGCTTTAACTTGTAAGCCACTGTACCAATCTTTGCCAGAATTTCAAAAGGTCTAATATATCTCGGGTTGAGCTTTCCGCGCTTCCCGAATCAAGCTACGTCTTTCCAAGGCGAGACCTTTAACAATACTTTGTCTCCACCTCGAAGGATAATGGTTTGCATCTTTGATACGTGTAGCTCTTTTGTCTATCTCGGGCCGCTTTGATACGCTCACGCATCTTAAATATCTTGTTTGTGGTCTCTTGTACTAGTTCGGGACCAATTAGTTGCCTGTCACTGACTTCCGCACAACATACTGGCAATCGACACTTTCGTCCATATAGTGCTTCGAATGGCGCGGCCTTGATACTGGTGTGATAACTGTTATTGTAGGAAAACTCTACCAACGGTAAATGAGTATCCCAGTTTCCGCCTAAGTCCATCACATAGGCCGAAGCATGTCTTCTAATGTTTGGATGGTTCGCTCGCTTTGCCGTCGGTCTGCGGGTGAAAGGCTGTGCTTAAATCTAAGCGAGAACCAAATGAATTTTGAAATGATTGCCAGATCCATGACACAAAACGACTATCTCTGTCAGAGATTATTGAGATTGGCACACCATTACGTGCCGCAATTTCCTTCAGATACAGTTTAGCTAGTTTCTCTGTACTGTCTTTCTCACGGATGGGTAGGAAGTGAGCTGATTTGGTTAGCCGGTCAATGATTACCTAGATCATGTCATGACCTCGAGAGGTTCGTGGTAACTTTGTAATGAAAGCCATTGATATCTGTTCCCACTTCCATACCGAGATCTCCGGTTGTTGTAGTAATCCGGATGGCTTTTGGTATTCGGCCTTGACCTTTGCGCAAGTTTGGCATTTCCCAACATAGGTCGCAATATGTCCCTTGAGATTAGGCCACCAATAATATTCTCTCAGATCCTGGTACATTTGTCCGATCCTGGGTGTATCGAGTATCTGGACTTGTGTGCTTCATCCAGCACCAAGTCTCGCAACTCACCATAATAGGGAATCCAGATCCTTCCCATGAAATATATAGTTCCATCCTTGTTCGGTTCCAATTGTTTTTCCATTCCCTTTAATGATTCCGCTGGAATGCTTTCTGGTTTCAATGCTTCTTGTTGTGCTTCCCGCACTCGAGTAATGAAATTTGTCTGGATCATCATCTCTAAAGCTCGCACCCGTAATGTTTTGACTCGTTCCTTTCTACTCAAAGCATCTGCTACAACATTTGCTTTGTCCGGGTGATACTTGATCTCACAGTCATAATCATTAACAGTTCCACCCAACGTCGTTGGCGCATATTCAGTTCCTTTTGGTTGAATATATGTTGAAGACTTTTATGATCTGTGAATATGGTACACTTAGTGCCATATAGATAATGACGCAGATCTTCAAGGCAAATACCACGACACCTAGCTCCAGGTCATGCGTGGTATAATTCCTTTCATGAACTTTCAACTGCCGTGACGCGTACGCGATGACTTTTTCTCGTTGCATCAATGTGCAACCCAAACCTTGATGTGATGCATCACAGTACACCACAAAGTCATCGGTACCGTCCGGGAGGGATAGTATTGGTGCTTTGCATAGCTTCTCTTTCAATACTTGGAACGCTGATTCTTGCTTCTTTCCCCAATCAAACTTTCTATCCTTCTAGGTTAGCGAGGTTAGCGGCTGGGAAACCTTGGAGAATTTTTCAATAAATCTCCTGTAATATCCCGCTAATCCTAGGAATTGTCGTATTTCTGTGGGAGTTCTTGGCGTGGTCCAGTTCTTTATTGCCTCGATCTTCGAAGGGTCAACATGTATTCCGTTCTCGTTCACCACATGGCCAAGAAATTGTACCTCGTGAATCCAAAATTCGCATTTTGAGAACTTGGCATATAGTTGCTCTTTCTTCAGCAATTCCAAAATGGTTCTCAGGTGTTGTTCGTGCTCTTTCTTTGTGCGTGAGTATATCAGTATATCATCTATGAATACCATCACGAATTTGTCAAGGTATGGTTTACATACTCGGTTTATCAAATCCATGAATACTGTGGGGGCGTTCGTCAAGACAAAAGGGCATAACAAGGAACTCGTAATGACTGTAACGAGTCCGAAACGCTGTCTTAGGAATGTTTTCCTCTTGGATTCTCAATTGATGATAACCAGATCTTAAATCGATCTCCGTGTAAAAACTTGACCCTTGCAACTGATCGAATAGATCATCGATTCTTGGTAATGGGTACCGGTTCTTGATAGTTAGCTTGTTTAACTCCCGGTAATAGATGCACATGCGAAAGGTTCCGTCCTTCTTTTTCACGAATAGCACCGGAGCTCCCCAAGGTGAGAACTCGGTCTTATGAAACCTTTGTTGAGCAGCTCTTGCAACTGCGTAGATAATTCCCGCATCTCCGATGTCGCTAGTCGATATAGGGATTTTGCCACAGGTGCAGCTCCTTGCAATAAATCAATTCGGAATTCGACTTGTCTCTAAGGGGTTAGTCCTGGCAAGTCTTCTGGAAAGACCTCGGGATATTCCCTCACTACCGGTATGTATTCGATCGTGCGCTCTTCAGCCTTCTTATCCACCACGTGGGCAAGAAAAGTGATGCATCCTTTCCTTAAACATTTCTACGCCTTCATACAGTTTATGATTCACAGAGGGGTGTCACGCTTCTCACCGTGAATTATCAAGTGTTCTCCGTCGGATAAGGGGTTGCGAATGATTTTCTCATGACATATAACCTCGGCTCGATTATTGGATAGCCAGTCCATCACAATAACAACATCAAAACTACCCAGTTGAACTGGTAATAGATCCATATCAAACTTCCGTTCACCCAATTCTAACATACATTTCTTTATTATTTCTTTCGACGCTACTAATATTCCGTTAGCTAGCTCAATCGAGTAGGGAACATCTAGTTTACTCGACTGTACCCCAACTATATCTCTAAACTCCTTAGAAATAAAGCTGAAATCTGCCCCGGTACCAAAAAGAATAGATGCAAAGTGATCATTGATAGGGAACGCACTAGTGACCACATTTGGATCCTGACGAGCATCCTTAGCTCCAATTACAAAGGCTCTTCCCCGTGCTTGATTCGCTTTAGGACAGTTTTTCTTGAAATGTCCTTTATCTCCGCATCCAAAGCAAACTTGATCTCCAGTATTGGCTCGACACACATCGGTGCGATGTCCAATTTTTCCACAATTTCCACACTTGGGGCCTCGACATTCCCCATGGTGGTGGAAAGGACATTTGGGGTATTTCGGTGCGTTCCCAATGTAAGACTTCTTTACTGCAGTGTTGTGGTGGTGATAACATATGCTTTGGTTTCCTTAACTTATCTCGCGGTTGTCTCTTATTACTATTGTGATTACCACGAGAGCCTTTCTTGAAATGAGAAAATTTCCGTTTGTTGGAATCAGTGGTCTCCTTAGTAGATTCTTTCTTGTTTCCACCATTCTTAGGCAACTATCCCTGACGTACAGCCTCCTCGGTCAGGCTGACAGCTAGCTCAATTGCTTCACCAATCTCTGTGGGTTTCGAAGAGGTCACCAAACTCAGAATCTCGGGGCAAGTCCCCAAATGTACCTCTCAATACATTTAAATTCTGGTTCCACTAGATATGGTACTACTCGGGATAAATCATGGAATCGTTATGTATACCCAGAAATGTCTGAACCAATCATTTTCAGATTTCAAAATTTGGTCTCCAACTTTTGAATTTCCGATCTTGAACAATACTTCTTCTTCATCATTTCCTTTAGTTCCTCCCAGGTCAGGGCATATGCAGCATCATCGCCCTTGGTTTGGACCTGAAGGTTCCACCATGTTAGAGCTCCATCCACAAAGAGTCCGGTAACATAGGTGACTCTTAGTTCAGTCGGGCACTTACTCGTTCGGATGACTGAGTCTGTCTTCTCAGTCCAGCGTACGAAGGCTACAACGCCTCCGGTACCATCGAAGTTCAGAGGTTTACAGTCAAGAAACTGCTTATATGTGAAACCTGAAATTATTGGATAGACCAATTAAGCATGAGTAAGTAGCACTAATAAGATAGACGAGAGTGTATTACGGTTATGAGAAACCGTGTGTTACCAGTGGGAGGATTTACTCCTGTTGAACCTCGTTGTACCGCCGCTATGCTCAGAGCGGTTTGCCTCGTACTGTGCAATGGCTTGAGATATACGTTTGTTCAGATCCTCTTGTGTTGTGGGTAGGGTGTTATTGTTTGAACTTCTTATGCGGGGCGGCATCGTCTTCTAATACAATATGTCGCTCACAATTAGTCAAATAATACTTTCATGTTATTATTTACTATTTATTTATTCATTTATTATATATATATATATATTAAAACATATGCAATAGCACATTGGTACATGATAAATAAATAAATGAATATATGCAAACGCCATACGCATACCCATCGTCATCATACACATAGCTCACCACATCATAAAGTATAAATCATAATCTCACCACAGCACAACGCATCAATAATAATATCACCACATCATGACATAATCAACCATAACATAAAATAAATACAATGTAACATAAAGAAAATACACTTTGATACAATGACAAGTTGTTACAATTTGTTCGAGAAGAGCCAAATAGGACTTAGGGATACACAACCTTAGTCAATACAAGTTTTTACATTACAAAAGTACAATTTTCTCCTACATTGCTTCTTCACGTCAATAAGTTGTCTTCCAAAAGCTGGGATCTTCAAGGCTGAGTCTTCATGAGCCAAAAAATCAAAAGTACAGCTGATCCCCAAAAGATATTCACAAACATGCTACTGGGGTGGAGGGGGTGGTGGAAATAGTGATCGTGGAAACAAACTGTGATAGTAGGCCATCTCCTCCTCGAGTCTAGAAATGCGCCTAGTAGCATCCGTCTGAAACTGCTCTAGCTCCTGCACTCGTGCCTCAGATGGGCATGACGAGTGGTGGAACGCGCAGTAGAAAGGTGGGGTCGGTGGTGGTGATAGGGGTAGTGGTGGTGGTGGGTATGATGGTGGGTATGATGGTGGGGGTGGTATCGGTGATGATGGTGGTGGGGGTGTCACTCTGGTAGTGGCGTGAGCAGTACGTTGCGACTCTAACTCCCAAATCCTACAAAAGATCAGAGAGAGCTGTAGGTCATGTGAAGTCACCCTTTCCTCCACAGAGATCGGATGAAAATGTGAGGGATGATAAGGGTCCGAAGGGCTCATGCCAGGTGGTGGTGTCGAAGTAAACATGCCTGCTGGAGGTGGTGTGGGACGTGGGTCATACATGGGGGGTACTCTATCAGAGAAAGAGGGTCCTGCCATATGAGAGGGTCCTGGTGCAGCTGGGTTGTAAATAGGGTGGTACGTGGACCTCTCGAAGTCATATGGTGGCGATTGCTAGGGGGCACGTGGAGTGTCGCTCAGTGAGTAGTAACGGGCAGGTCCAGTATAGTGAGTGGGTCCAGGGGTCGGGACTCTGACTGGGAACGGACTAACGCGAGCCGGTGAGGCCGCAGGGGGTGAATACATAGATGCAGGTGTGCCTGGGGCGGCAGATGTAGCATCGTCTACGTCATGCTCACTCGGAGCAACATCGGTGGATGACGAGATGTCAACAACTGGGATATCACGGGGTGGAATCTCGAGTATAGCGATATCATCAAAGTCCTCGCCATCGCCAATGTGGTCCTCCATGTGCTCAACGTGGAACACAGGTATCTCGTCGTCATCGTCGTCTAGATCAATCACTGGAGGGACTACAGCAAGGGGCATAGCCAAATGTACAATAACATGTTTGCCCTCTGGATGACCATACACGATGATGTCATGCGGGGGCTGAGGGGCGGCCAGCACATCGTGTGCCGGGGGTACATCTACCTCCATAGGGTCGATCAGTGCAAGTGGCTGAAAGTCCTCATAGTCTCCGTGTTCGGCTCCATCCCCTAAGGGTAGGGCCTCAGCAGCGGGGTCATATCCATCGTCGGATACGTACTCCTCTAGGTCTTCTTCGTAGCTCGATGATGAAGACATAGTCCTGGCAAATAATCCGTACAATGCATATATATACATGTTAGTAATTTATGACATATTTTATATTAATCACCAATTCTCATGCACGACTTGTTCTCTTTTGTTTTCCACGTAATTTAATGTTTTGTGTCTATCCATTATTGACTAACCATGTATTTACTCTGCTCATTACTTATAATTGAGCTCGTGTGATAGATCCTTGTGTTATAGTGACACAATGAAAACCTTTTTGCTATCTTGTTATAATTCCAAAACATTTCTATCATGTTTTAAACTTTGTTTTCAAGTGTGAGCCCCTGGTGGTTGTAGACAAAACTTTTAGTAAAAAGTTTTTCCCCGGTTCACCACAATCAGAGCTCTAATACTAACCTGTCACACCCTGGTCGTACCAAAGCGCAAGTGTGTGACTATTAGGTAATCATTGCATCCAATTTAGTAAACAGTATTAACAACAACGATGTAATGCCATTTCTAGGTTTCATTATACATTTACATCCTTCAAAAGTGAAACCACATTGTTATCAGTGTCAGATTACCATTACAAACATAGTTAAAAAAAACACGTGTTCCAAAATAAGTTATTGTTTTCATCACAAAGTTATGCTGAGGCTTTGACCTCTATATACCCAAACGAGGTTGGGATATAAAAGGCAAACCCTCCAAAAGGTAGTACATCGTTGTCTTGACAAATCTCATACCCGGATCCCATCACCAGCTCAAGTCATGCGTCCTGAAACACATGTAATTTTAAAAAGTCAAAATAAAGTTGGCGAGTTCACGTAGTTTAATGTTTTCGTAGTTTAATGTGACCGTCAAAATGGAGGGGGGGGTAAGTGTAACTTTTATTTTTTACACATGTTGAAATTAGGAGATATTTAGGTACTTATGTTAAGTATGGTAATTAGGGTTAATCTTCTAGCATCTTAAGCATAAGACTTGTGTTTAGGGTGTATTTACATGGAATTTAATCCATATGATCCTCCAAAATAAGTTTCGGATGATGGATATGTCGCTAGATCGCTCATTGTCGAAATATTCGCTAATAAACGGAACTATTTATTGATTGCCGGAAGCCTTTGTTTTCGACAATCACAACTAATATGGTGTCTAATTAGTGCATTTCTGATCTAAAAATATTTTTGACTAGTTCGCTAGACCAATATATGATGAGTTAGGGTGGCCGATATGTCTTTCGTTCGACCGTTCGGTCGATATCGGCACCTTTATGATCCGCCGTCGAACTTTTCCGAAAGTTGTGTTTCCGTGACCTTATGTTAGTTGAATGGATTCCGAGTTCCAAATAATGCTTAACTAGTTCACTAGATGCCCGGATGAGGCTATCTACTACTAAAATATTCGTCGTTTCGACGATCGACCGCTTTCCGGTCGAGTTGTGCACTTTTTGCCGAATGACCGGAAACGATGTCTTTTGTGCATTCTTGCTATTATTAAATTATTTTAGGATGTTTAACATTGTTTTATTCTTATCTTGACATCCGAAATCCTCCGAATTAGTCTTGCGGACAAATCGCCATTTGTCGCCTTTTTGGGTCGAAACGGACAATTTTGCAATTTTGGCGTTATACCGGAAAGTTATGTATTATTGTAATAGATGTTCTCAAATATGTGTTTTCATTTGTATATGGACTCAGGTATGGCATTAACATGCCGTTGTTCCTTGTTCCGATTCGTGTTTGCGGATTTACCGACACATTTGGTGTCACCGCATTTAGTGCGTCCAGCACTTTCTACCAACACTTTTAGAGCATTGTTTTGGTTTGTTTCACGTTGTAATAGAAACTAGTATATGTTATGATCAGATTTACTTGCCCTAATATCGTACGACTCAGTCATGAAATTAAATTACAATAACTATGTATGAGATTATAATATAAAATTAGTGATTAAATTGTACGGAATTACCAGTTATTTGCCAGTTGTCACAAGATAAAAGTTGGTTTTTAGATAAATATGACCTATACCTTAATATTACCAAGTATTATGTTAGTAAATTCCTATAACTGTTTTGATAAGTTATTTTAAGTATTATAAGTGGTGAAAATTGTTTTACAATAAAATTGTATGAAATGAGTTGGTTTGGGTTAAATAACATGTCCAAATTATGATGTATTTAGAACTCATAGTATATAACTAGGAATTAAAATATGGTATATATTGTATGTCACTTTAATGATAGGAAGTCAAAATGTTATGATGTTTGAGGTCTGAAAAGGGTTAAACACTACTTTGAATAATAGTTGTATATTTTTCTAAAGGTATAATTTATTCACACAGCAAATCCAAACCAGACCGTCAAAACAACATAAAAAATTATATCAGTACCAATTTACGCCACACAGGAAACTACATTATTTTTTACTCTATTTTTGTACCACAAAAGCCTAACAATTTTATCTCTTGAATGATGCCATCGATCTTCACTTCCACGTTAGAGAACCTCTTTTTATTTCTAGCCTTCCATAAGCACTAACACGCCACCATAATAGTACCTTTTAGAGCAAAACTTTCCTTTCTTCCCAACTCCAAATAATTGTGCACCTCCGCTAAATCTTTGAGCGAGAATAATATCAGAGGATTAACTTTACACCAGACGCTTACATGATTCCAAATAGCAGCAACAATATAACACAAGCAGAATTCATTTTAGAGCTAAACTTTCCTTTCTTCCTAACTCCAAATAATTGTGCACCTCCATTAAAGCTTTGAGCGAGAATAATATCAGAGTATTAACTTTACACCAGACGCTCACATGATTCCAAATAGAGAACCTCTTGCAGTTTCTGCCCCAAGTTACACAAAACACACCTAATGTCACCATTATAACAGTTTCTGACGCGGTCAGCTGCTAGCATTGGTATTCTATCCATAACCTCACACCTCCATTCGAAAACATACTTGTTGCTATAATCTGCTCCACTATCCAAAATTTGTTTGACAGCCCCGATCGAGAATTCAATATCTTTGCCTCCCACCAGGACCAACTATCTTTTTTATCCGATAACATTATGAAGGGTGCTCCATTGGACAACCCTCAAGTGCTTTAAATCGATTAATATTTTGCACTTAATTTAGTTAATAATTAGGATTTGATAACTATGGTGTATATGGCTTTGCAGGTACCGAAGAGCATAAACAAGCAATTTTAACATGCT
Source organism: Scalesia atractyloides (assembly GCA_947069175.1). Taxonomy (NCBI): domain Eukaryota; kingdom Viridiplantae; phylum Streptophyta; class Magnoliopsida; order Asterales; family Asteraceae; genus Scalesia; species Scalesia atractyloides. The sequence continues at coordinate 26,739,258 of CAMTDV010000013.1, forward strand.
TTGATGGGAGCTTGCACTTGATTAAGAGGAGATGAAGACTTGGAGAATTGATAAAAGAACAAAAATGGAAAAATTGCTGACCACCGTAAGCTAAGGTAGGCACCATAGCTTACGGTGGTGTCTGATTCTTCTATGCACCGTAAGCCAGTCTCTTGGAGCCGTAAAGAAAGTTTTGACCACGTAAGCTACGGTGGGCACTGTGGCTTACGGTGGCGACCTGTGAGAAAAGTGTAACTGCCCTCTTTAAATCGTTTTTCAAGAGTCTTTTGGCATATCAATCATTGGATACGTTTTGGCAGAGTCTTAGAGGCAATTTTGAGTGTGTTACTTGGTCCAAGAACAATTTCTAACATTTTGTTTGGTGTTTATGATTCCTATGAACATAACATTTGAGGTGTGATGATTTGCAAGACCATGAGTGGCTAAACTCATTGTGATCATCCTAGGCGGAAGGTTTGCTTGAAACACTTGTGTTTTTATCCTTAATTTCTAGAATAATAGACTTGCTATGTTTGTAGTTTGTTATGGTGTTTGAATATTTGTTTGTAAGCTGTTGATTGATGTTTTGATCTTAACCTTAATCGTACGTTCGTGGTGTCGTTGACAATCGAGATATCACGGAAGGGTTTAGGGTTGGATATTAGTTAATTGGTCATCGGGTAACAACCTCGCATCTTTGTAATCCAAGTACTTAGTTACCTTTCATCACGAACAAATAGTCATACACAAGTCATGTCTATGTAATTCTTTCTAGTTGGATATAAAACACAAGTGTTAATTGAAACCGGAAACTTAGGATGATTACTTGCTTCTAATCTGTTTTAACAACCAATATTTGAATTGCAATTTATTTAATTTTAAAACCAAATCACCAAAAAACCTGAATTCATTTTCTTGCATTTAGATTAATTAGTCAATTTAGTGTAAACTTAGAATAGCACACATTCCACAAACTCCCTGTATTCGATACCCACTTACCGCTAGCTATTAGTAGTATTTGGATTAAATTTACATGAGACTACGAGACGTCACATTACATTAGACAAAAGACCGCTGCAGCAAGAGAATTCATCTTTTTCCACTTCCGAACCAGTTCCAAGCGCCTAAAAAAGACCCCTCCACACAGTTGAATCTGTTCGTCACCTTGAGTTTTTTTCTCGTGCTCAACCTGAATAAATGAGGAAAGATATCCTTCAGCGGGACGTTACATACCCACAGATCGAGCCAAAATCTAATATCCCATCCATCCCCAACCACCCTTTTGAAGAGTTGTTGGAGACTTGTTCCCGAAACCTTAACTTTGTCGATAAGAACACAATATTTTTCCACGTTCCCACTACAGTTTTGTTGACCGGAAGAATGGACCAACTACCTTTTATATTATGTAGAGCATCAATAACCGTCTTCCAAATATTTTTATGTTCGTTTTTGTACCGCCACAACCATTTAGAACTCAAAGGTAGGAGACCCATTAACAAGGATCGAGGAACTAGCCATCGAAAGAATGCCAAATATTCACCTCCTCCACCTAGGATGAAAGCCAGTTGTTCAAACACCGACATAAGAAATGACCAATTCACATTATCATTGGTCTTTTCGAAGTCGATTTTGAAAACAAAGGCTTTCTCATATGGTTTCTTCAACCAACTAATAATTTCATTAATGACAAGAGGACCATCCAAAATATATCTATCTTTGAGAAACGCGGATTGGTTAGGAGATATGATCGTACCAAGAACCTTCTTCAACCGATTGGCACGAAATTTGGATATCACTTTATTAATAAGACCCACTAAATTGATTGGTCGATAATCATTAAGCCCACTCGGATCAATAACCTTAGACACAAGCACTATAAATGAGGAGCTACACCCTCTATAACCCATCTTTATAAAATTCCTGAAAGATATCACCAAAGTCTTCTTCAAAAAGGTTACAAATTTCTTTAGGAATCTAATATTGAAGCCATCCGGCCCCAAAGCTCGATCATCACCACATTCAAGATTGCACTTTTACTTTCTTATTAGAATAAACCGTGACAAACGACTCGACATCCGAACTTTAAAGCCTATTTTGGAAGTAACATTCCAATCCCACTTATTAGGCATATCTTCCGGGAACGAACTTTTGAAAAAGCTATAGATTTCTTTCTTTATCAACTTCGGTTTAATAGGGGTGTATGCTATAAAGCACGAGCATTAGGCATCCTCACACTTATACTAATTTGGCTAAGTGTTTAATGACGCAATAGCTTAGGTTTCCAAAATATTCCACAGGTTTTACAATTTTCAACATATTTGAAGATGAACCTAGATTTAGATTTATCACTGATAAATCACATTGTATACCTGATCCGCCTATCTTGTACCCTTGTTAAACAATTGGTGGCTTCTTTATCGCCTTATGTAACACCCCAAATTTTATGTGCTAATTTATAAAAGTGAAATTATGAATAAGAATTGAACTTTTAGCCATGAAAATATAAACACCATTCTTGAGGTGCCAAACATGAATAAGTAGAAAGTAAAATCATTTCAAAATTGAAATAATAAACACATAAAATTAAAACACAAACACACACATCTGATGTGTGTGTGTGTGTGTCGACCAAACTAGAGAAGAACAAGGAGAAACCCTTGTTATCACAAAATCTACCAAATCAAAAGGAAATTGAAGCTTGAACTGATGCAAGTGCTAAGAATTTTGATCACCTAAGTGTTCTTACCATCAAGTAAGTTGAATTTCATGATTTAATGGTTTTTGATGAAGTGGGTTTTGTGTAATTCGTGAATGTATCATGAAATTGAACATGAATGTTAGTTAATATCAATGTGTGGAAGTTGTGATGTGCTTAATTTTGACTATATTGATGATTTGGGATAAAATCCACTTGGAATTTGTAGGAAAATGAAGTTTAGTGATGTTTATGTGTAAACTAGTGTAATGTTGATGTTGAAGTAGTGTTGTAGAAAGTATTTTGGTGGATAATTTGATATAAAACATAAGATACATGGTTATGATGATGATTTGTGAAGACTGAATGATTAAGTTAATCCATGGATGAACTAGGAAGAATGTGCTATAATTACTTGTACATTATGCTTTATTGATAGTACGCATACAACATGTTTGATGAAATGCCTAGATTTGATATAGTTGGGGTTTGATGACAAAACTTGTTGAATTAACGAATTAGCATGAAAATGGAATTGTATGCGGTTAATTAACGCCATAATAGATAATCGAAGTGTGCGTATGCAATGCATCTTGTCAAAGCTAAACATGTAATGTTGCACCTTATAGGTGTGAAGAAAGAAGAAGGTATAAGTCAATCTAAGGCGCTAGGAACGCACGTTTCCGGTAAGTTCATGTGAACTTCACTTTATATTAATGTAGATTATGTTATTGGTTTCACTGTAGATTAATGATTTTAAAAGTACGATAAATGTGATAAATCGAACAATGAGGAACACGAAGTCAGAATGGTGACCCGTTATGAATGGGTCAAAACGAATGTATAACAAGATCAAGAAATGGGTATGAAATGATTCATTGTAAATGGGTCAAGATGTATGAAGTTATGTGACGATGGAATGGTTTAACATTGATCCGTTATGAATGGGTCAAATTAACCATGAATGATAAACTATGTTGAAGGTTCAAGTCTTTGACTTGTCATGAACGAGTAGGATGAATCAAAGATGTTAATGATGAAATGGTAAATGCAATATCCATTTCAAACGGAAATTGCTATTTGTAAAGAAATAATTGGTAAAACAATAAATTATCTTTATGACCTTGTTAATGGGTCGTATAAGGAAAAGAAATGGTAAATGTAATGGTTATGTTAAAAAGATTTGTACTAATGAATTATTTGTGTTATGAATGTTAGGTAAATATCACCTTTGACGATGGCGAGCTTGGATTGAACACACATTACCGCCATTATGCGCTTCCGATTCATTTTTATAATGGGTTAAACACTTTTGTTTTTTTGTAAATGTTAAACTAAACAATAAGACTTTCGTAAGTAAGTTTAGGAATTACTATCTTGATTGGTAGTTCAAGTAAACACTTGTGATGTATTTTGATGGTTGTGTTTGCTTCGAATTACTACGAGAGTATTTTGGTAATTATTAGAATTCTGGAAATGGAAGTTTAAAATTTTAACGTTTTTATTGTTATTTTGACCTTATAAATTATAGGTGTTTCACCTTATGTGGTAAACGATCATCGTAAGAACCAACCAACTTAGGATGCTCCATACAAACTTGTACAAATCTACTTGCATGTTCCTTAACTTCTTTACCTTGTTACAAATCTACTTAGAAAAAGAACACACAAAATCAGATGACTGAAAATCAAACTGTAAATTTATTATGGTGCTTCATATTTGGACCTTGTCTAAGTCTCTCCCAATGTAAACCAAAGATAATTGCATAGGGTGTACTAAACCACTATATAAAGACGACACTTCATTTCCTTCAATTTTGATATCATGCCATATCAAGTTTTTTTTTGGGTTAAAAAACTTTTTTATAAAAAGTTACGTGTTTTCACCATACAAAGTAAGGTTAACAAAATTAAATGTGTAAAACACTAAAAGCGCATAGTGATCCTACATATTTCAAACAATGACTGCTAAAGTGGAGTCATGGAAATAAGTGTAAGTATGAAACTAGAAGAAAACATGTTATAAGGCTTGCATTGTCTAAACCGCAAAACCACTACAACATTCACATCAACCATGACTGAAAGAAGGACGTATCAAGTGTAGGAATATTTTTTTAGAATACCTTATTATAAAAGGAACCAGTGTCTTCAAGTCCATCTAAAAGACTAAGACATTTTGGCCAATGTCAAAAACTGAAGATGAACATGTTGTCATGGACCAATAATGCCCTACCATGTGGCAAAATATAATGGGATACCTACAAGTGTATCTTTAGTATGCAGTTACATTGCAACATTAACAATCATTTCAAATGTATCAATAGAAATATAAGTGCAACTATAGCAACCAACATTGACACAATTGCAGGATATACACTATAACACACTACTAGAAAAATGCTACTATTGTTACGTCAATTTCTGTGGGAAATCCGTGGGTAACTGCAGTTACTTAGAGATTCCCACGAAAATGGGTTGTCGGAATTCTACTCGTGGGTAATATTTTTCTGACGTATTTTTTACAGACTTTCCTACTTCTTTCCCACACAAATGTTTCGTTAGAATTCTCCTACTTATTTCACATAAAATTAATTTTCTTAATTTTCCGACGCATTTCCCACGGAATATTCATTTTTTAAAATTTATGTCGAAATCAATTATATTTATATTTATTATAGAGTTAATTATACTGTTAGTCCTTATGGTTTGTTGAAAGTAACGACCTAGGGTATTAATAGTTTAAAATAACATTATAAGATATTAACATTTCAATTTGCAACAAATAAGGGTACTTATACATAACCCAGTTTAAGTTTAACAAAGTTTAATGGTAATTACGCCATTTTGAACTCTCCATCATCATAAGCTAATTAACAACCATGGTATGCATGAAACCATACGTATTCCCATGTCAGACAAATTTGTCTCCGACGTTCGATTTGCCTCAGGCCTATATGTTTTCACTTTATTCTCATTCCAACTCCAAAGATGGTTTAAAATCTCAACTTGTCAAGATAAACATCGTAAATAATGTCTGAATCTATCATTCTTTTTCCAATAATAATGCTCATATGAGATCAGATGCTTCCCGCGTATACGGTTAACATGTGAATGCTTCCCATGTATATGGTTAATATGTGAATCAAATAAGGTGATGCAACATTCTAGTATTGTTGTATATGTTGAGTTAATCAGTTAACTTAACGAGTCACACGGGTAAGTATGTTATCGGGTCAGGTTTGAAGAGTCTTGGAGTCAATTTAGCAAGCCGGGAACGAGTCGACGGTAACGATTAATGGGTCGCGGGTGAATAAAAAACCGGTTAGCAAACACCTCATGTAATTGGGTTTTGTGGAAAATCGACTAGGTCTATGGTTGAACGAGTTTACTGGATGCAAACGTTAGAAGTCTAATCTTGAGAGTCGGTGAACGTTGACCTTAGGCATGTGGATGTGTTCGGTTTTTGTTTCAATTATAAATAGCGCAACAACAGCTTAGTTGTGTATGAACTCTTGGCATGAACCAACAGTATAAGCTTCGTAATTCTTATTTATTAGAATACAAAGATATAAGCTTCTTAAATTGCGTGTCAACTCTTGGCATGAACCAACAGTATATAAGTAAAAGTGAATAAATACAGAAAGTAATTAATTTAAAGCCTTGTACACAGATTCTCCAATTGCAGTTTCTTCTCGGTCTAAACTCTAAAGAAGCTTAGTTTGTGGGAGAAATAAGTTTATCAAATAGAAAACTTGCCGACATTTTTAGCCATGCTCGTCGGAGGTTTTGGGGACTAAGGGTCGCTGGTTTTAATGAAAGTTGTGGGATCACAGATTTCATCGAAGTTTATGGGGAGTGAGGGTTTTTAATTTTAATTTGTTTTTTGATAAATGGAGATTGCAAAGTAACGTAATTACGATTGAACTCTGCTAAAATTAAACTGGGTTAAGTGTTAGTATCCTAATTTGCTACAAACTGAAATGTTACTTTAAACTATTAGTATCTTAGGTTGTTACTTTTCATAAACCACAAGGACTAATAGTGTAATTAACTTTTTATTATATAATATTTATTATATTTTAATTTTCTTACACAATTTCTACGAATTTTTTTTCTTGCTACACAATTCCAACAAAATATACTCGTTTTCCCTATACGGTTCCTACGGAAATAGTTTTTTCCCTACACAATTCCAACTGAATGTATTCATTTTTCCTACGCTATTCCCACAAAATTAGTTTTTTTTTTCTACACCATTCTAACACAATGTATTCTTTTTACTTACGCATTTCCTACGAAACTATCTTTTTTTCCTACACAGTTCCAACGGAATCTGACGAAATCTGTTTTGGTCTTTCTCCTACACATTTCTGACGGATACATATAAAAAAATTATGGAAAAAACAAAAAATACATGTTTTTTTCCTACTAAAAGATGCACATTGATAAATATGATTTAGTATGTAAATTTAACAAAGACAAATAACATAAATTCAGAGCATGTTTAAATTACAAAATCATCCATTGTTAAACATAAGGATTCAGAACAAATAACAAAAATTCCGAGCCCGTTTCAATCACAAAACTACCATTGTTAAACATAAAGATCCGGAATGGTTAAAAACTACTGCTAATGGCTAACGGGAGGGCTGCAATTTTTTTATAAACTCTTCAAATTGTTTTTATCTCTTTTATTCGTTTTCTTTGATTTCTTTTTCCATCTGTTGCACTCTTTGCTTCAACTCTTGTCTACACTACAAGAAACGTATAGTATTAGCGGCGCCGGAAATACCGGCCACAATGATCAATACCGGCGATGTATAGCAATAGAGGCGACAAAAAGAAACACTGGCGTCGTGGTGTCGCCGCTATTGATTCCGAGCCGTGTGCTACTCCAAGACCTGCTCCTGAACGTTGATTAAACAATGATCTGAGGGTCATCTTCTTCTCCTGAAACAAACACACATCTTCTTATTATCTTCAAGAACAACCCATCTTCTCACACTTCAAATAATTTCATCTTTCTTCTCTTCAAAATAAACACAAATCATGCTTCTTCCCGGCCATCACAAATAACGAATCCGTCACCGGAGCACCTTCTTCATCAACTACCATTGTCACCGGAGCATCCTCCTTCGTCACCGGAGCACCTTCATCTTCACCGGAGCATCACCGGAGCACCTGCATCTTCACCGGAGGACCTTCATCTTCACCGGAGGACCTTCATCTTCACCGGAGATTTGAATGGATTAAATATATGAGATTTGTTTGACTAAATATATGAGATTTGTAGTTTTATGTAAAAAAATCCTTATGTAACATATGTTATATATATGATCAGCTTGAGTGTATTTTTTGTGATTGATTACATATATTTGATGAACAGAGGCATATGATATTGCCAACAGTTTGGCACATTGGAGCATTAAAACAAACTCTTTTCAGGCAAAACTCCGGCTAAAGGGCAATAGCGGCGACAAAGATCTTTATCGGCGACACACTGGGCAATAGCGGCCCATCAATACCGACGACCCTTTAGCGGACAGGTCGCCGCAAAAAGTTATCACCGGCGACAAATAAGGGCAATAGCGGCGAAAGCTGTCGCCGCTAAAGGTGGCTGTTTCTTGTAGTGCTAGCATCCCTTTCACTTGCAAGTTCAATTTCCATTTCAACTTGGACTTAACCTGTAGCTTTTTTTTCACAAAAATATGACCCTTTTTTATTCATAGGAATTTTATGGGAAAACTGTCGGAATTTTTGTTTATAGGAAATGCGTATGAAATTTTATATAGGAATAGTAGCAGCTTTCTAGTAGTAGCATATTTTCTCTTCAAATGCTACTTGGAGCACAACAAGTGCAACTGTAGGGTTAAGACGACTTCTCGTGAGCTTGGGGAAACCTCTGAAGGATACTTTTGCTTTTCGACATGTAGGGCCCGTTAGATCTAGATAAGATACTCTCCCTTCCCTTAGTGTATGCCGAAGACAACAGTGAATATTGTATGCTACCAGATTGGCATTCAAATATAATTTAAAGTTCCATCGTTTAACCAGGCTCTTCATACGTTATGCGTAGCTTATAAAGTTTGGATTCATGCCTATAAATGAATAATTTTTTTTACTGTTAAAACAATGATAACATATACTAAAATGTTAAACTATTTATGTGAGTCAAAATATTAATGCTTGTAAAACCATAGAATAGGTGAGTCACATAATCAATAAACATTTATGATAGACAATAGAATAGAACAAAACATCATTTTTTTTTCTTCAATTGGTTCATGTTTAGATAAGCATCCACTTATTTTGGTCTTCTCATGTAAGTGATTAATCACCAATATTTAAAAACAAGGTGGTAACGAAGTCAAAGATTATCAAGGAAGTAAAATAAGTCTCATTCCTTAGGGTGATGAACCGGGCAAAGTATCATAGCACTCATGGAGATAGATGATCTTATTTCGATATTAGTGATGTTGTAGAAATTTATGAATTTTGTTTTGATATTCTTCTTATTTCTTGTGGGATGGTGTATGTACTCATAACCAATTAGCAGCAAAGAGGATATTGGTGTTAACAGATACTCCATCATTATATCGTCATTTACTTAAATACCAATTAAATAGATATAGGCCCGGATCCCCGCGGGTCCGGGAAACCCAAACTCAGCCCATGACCTAGGCAACTAGCAAAGACAAACTTCTGCGGGCTCACCCGTCATGTCAGACATGTCAGGGCATAGGAGACAAAAAGGAGTCCGTCAAAGCGACGCATGGCCAATAACATTCTGTGGACCACTATATCCTTAATCTCCACTAGTGAAAATCACAGGAGAGACAAAAAGGACAGTTGATAACAACGTTCACCCAATCACGTTCCGCGAACTCCTGCTCCTCTAAGCCTCCATTAGTGGTAATTATTGAAGAGACCACAAAGACATCCCAATATCGATGTCCAGCCAATGCATGTCGCAGAGGCGCGAATACACTCTCTACTCTGCTTCCACTAATGGTCAGCAAGGAGGTGACCAAAGGGATATTTCAACAATGATGTCTTGCTCAATCACTTCTCGCCATCATGGCTATAAATACCATGCCCATCATCAAGGTGAACTCATTTTAGACTCGCTACTCTATTTATACTTTTATTCACCAAGAGCAATGCTTGTTTTCACATTGGAGGATGGTTATGAGAAGAACCTCATCTTTTCTTCTTGTAACGAGCCTAACAATATTGTTATGTTTTGAAGATCAAATCATTGTTGAAATTCTTGAAAATCAAAGCCCTACGACCTGTCGAATATCATGTAGTCCATCCGGTTAGATCGGTATTTCATCACCAATATTTACCTTTCTATTTCGGTACAGTTTTATAATATATTTAAAATAATTACACATTTACTTTCTTTTTACACGTATCATTTTGTATATTTTAGTATTTATATATAAGATTAGACTTTTGCACATCATTAATATATTATATTATAATCTAATAAACTATTATATATATATATATATATATGAAGAAGCACCAGTTAAACCTAGTGATATCCGGGGACATATAAATTACAACCAAGGTATTTCTGCATAGAGGGGTTGTCCTTTCACTTCACTCTTTGGGATGAACTCACTTAAGCTGATCTGCAAAACTAGCAGCGCCGTTAGTCTCGTCATAGGGAAAATGATGGTTTTCTTCGTGACCACACTCCGGCGTGAGAATAAGTACTTGAGGATTGCAAGTAAGGTAGTAAGTAAGTTGTATGTGAGTGAGTGTGTATGCGTGTCTTTTACCTAGAGATCCAATACTTATTTATAGCCGAAAAGATATATTTAGGAGATGGGCTGGTGGGCCTTGGGCCCGGCCCATACAGCCAGAGATGTCCGTTTTGTTCCTCTGCGTCAGACATTAAATATTCCCTCTAGGAGAATTAATTTCATCTATCAGGAGGTGTGTTTTGTCAGATGTTGAGTGGTGCCACATGTAAAGGCAGTCGTCTCTGGTGTCAGGCCTGCTGCCAGCCGAAAGTGGAGAAGGTGGAACAGTCACTAGCAAAGATATGGTTGGTGTGCAGTCTGAAGTATGCATTACTGCTCATGCGACACTGTCACACGCAACCTTGCGAGTAACCCTTGGTCACAGTTCTGCCACTTTGTACCCTTGGGTATGGTTAACACCTCTTAGTGCTTACCCCTACTGCAAGGCTGTCAATGTTTTTCCCGCCAGCGCAGGGTGTCAGTGGTATATCCTTTTGTCCTAAGACTATGAAGTGCTCTCATGTGCGTCTTGTCCTTGCAAGGTTTTAGGATTCATGGCTCAGAGGGATGTTGTTCTGCGTAGGGTCTAGTAACCTGCGCTTATAAACTTGCCGTTGTGCCAAGTACACAAGGCTCGTTGTGTGACTTGTATTATTTAGTCTAACTTGTCGTTGCACTGAGTGCGCAAGACTCGTTGGTTGACTTGATTGCATTGTTCTAATTTACCGTTGCACTGAGTGCGCAAGGTTCATTGTGTGACCTATCAGTGTTAGTCTAATTCACCGTTGCGCTGAGTGCGCAAGGCTCATTGTATGACCTATTGGTGTTGAAGAACACGCACCATTGCATGTTGCATGCAAGGTTATCTTTGTAAAAAGTAGTTAAGGGTATGGTTCGTTATGTAGGCGTAGGGTTTTTGGGACCATACCCCCTCAAGTCCCCCTAGTCCAGTGCTGCTCCTACGCGCATGTTTGTAAGTGGGAGGAGTGCTGTAATAAAAGAGTTGTTACATGCGCCGTTATTGTAATAGCAAAAATTTGACAAGGGTTGGGGGAAAACGTTTGTGTGAAGGAAAAGTTTTGTAATCCAGACCTTGAAGTTTGAAACTTCCGCTTTTCTGACGTTGCAGGTGGTTTGGTGAGAAAAAAGTGGGATTTGAAAGGACATCTAACAGCTATTGCGTGCACTCAGCCATTGCGCCTGCCATTCATTAATGAATTGGCAGGGAGAGTGGTGGTCACGTGTGCATGTTAACCGTCGTTGGCAACTTGCTTGCCCCGCGCCTTTTTCTGGTTGGCTGTTATTGCCACGCGTGTGTCATGTTCTCCAACCGCACTAAATGTGAGCACTATAAATAGAGGTAGTCTGTTAGGATTTTCCTCATTCACTCACTTGTCTTTCACCTTATTCTCTGCATTCTTTGAGTTCTTGTGTTTTCTTCTTTAAGGTTTTCTTCAAATTTTTTCTTTTCTTTGCGTCTAATGGCTTCTAGAGGGCCTGAGTCTGCCTCTGGTGCTGGGTCTGTGACCCCCTTGCCAGCGTGTAAGTTGAGCCGGTAAGTGTTTGAGGATATAGTTTCTGGTTTCCGGTTTCCCCCATCTGGGAGACCCGGTTACCGGCTGACGATGAAACAGCCGCCGATGCTCCGGCGGGTTATATCACCATTTTTTATGATTTTTTCGGTGAAGGTAACTTCCGGTTGCTTGTCACCAAGTTTTTTCTTGAAGTCCTTCAATACTACGGATTCCACCTTTCCAGTTGAATCCAATGGGGATGGTGAGAATAAAGCACTTTGAGTTTTTGTGCCGGTCGACAGGGTCTGTTCCCTCCGTCGACCGTTTCTGCATTTTTTACCAACTCCATTGTTCAATGGGGTTTTATTCTTTCCAGCACCGTGCGCAGGCACAGAAAATTTTGCTCTTTCCTCCCAAGTCCTTCCATGATTGGAAGGAAAAATTCTTTTTTTGTGAAGGCCGGTGTCATTCCTGTGCCTTTGACGTTCCAGGGGCCGGATGAAATTCCGGCGGAGACCATCCCTATACCAGTGTTGGACCCATGGTATTGTGATCTGAAGGAGATCCCCGCATTCAGTTGCCAGAGAGGATATTGGTGGCGGCAGGGATGAGCCTGCTGTGGAAACCGCCGGTACCGGCCAGTGTACGTGGAGGGGGATCGGAGTAAGTGTTCTTATTCCGTTTGTGTTTTCTTGACTTTTAGTTGTTTGTGGCTAACATGAATGTGTTTTCTTACAGGGGCCCCACTGTTCTTGGCCGCCTTCCAAAGGAAGGTAGGGCAAATCGAAAGGCTCCCCTTTGGCCCGGATGAGCCCACTTGGTATACGCAGGTTCTGGGCAATTTTTTCCCAATCAAAGATGCGGACCTGGATGCAGGCGCTCTGGGGATTTGGGCATTGGCCCAGATCACAAGAAGAAGAGACACGTAGGGTCGAGCGCAGTGGTTGAGAAGGAGGTGACTCGACCCGGGGCGGGCCCTCCAAAAGGTAAGCGTGTTGTATCTGACAAGTGGAAAGCTTATGTAGTCGTGTCTGACTCATGGGAGGCTCTTGATCCTGTAGGTGCGAAGAAGACTGCACCAAAGACGGTGGTTATCCCAACCGCGAAACCTGCAAGTCTTGTGGATCCTGAGGCCAGCCCAGAAGTGCCTCTTAAGCGAAAGAGGCGTCCGAAGGAGGACTTCTCAGTGCAACCACCTAAGAATGTTGCGCGGAAACATATGGGGAAGAAGGCGAATCTGGGGACATTAACTGCTAAGATATCCCTCGGTAATTTCGGTAACCTGCACTATTTTCTTCACATGTCTATGTCGTGCATGACTAACTTTTGTTGTTATGCAGTGGGCGATGAGCCTGTTTTTGTGGAATCCACCACATGTTTCGCGCCCACTGATTCTCCCATGACCCCGCTTGGTGGTCGATGAAGGAAGGGTCTCACATGGTGGTGGAAGGTTCTGATATGGGTACTAATGCGGGTTCTGTGGCGGTGGAAGAACTCGCGCAGGTGGGAGGGGAACCACAGGTCGTGGTTGTGGTTGTTGTTGAGGAATCGCTGGTGGAGTTTGAAGAGCCCGCGGTTGAGTGGAGGAACCAGGGTTTGTTGTGGAAGAACCAGTTGTGGTGGTGGGAGGACACGCGCATCCGGATGGCTTGATTCTAGTTGGTGAGGCAGGGCCGGTGGGAAAGGCTTCCGTCAGGATGCTCAGACCGGTGCTCCACAAAGGGAGCACGCGGAGGAAACGGCACCAGGTGATGGCGCGGGGGGTTCTAGTAGAAGCCCTTTCGCCGAAGAGTCTTCAATCTGCCCGGATGAAACTCCGGGGGATTATTATTACAGGTCATACTCCTCCGCTTAAGCTGAAGAGATCCACACTCCTGCGTGGAAATTAGAGAAATGAGATGACTTTTCTCATTGGCCGGCGTGCCGTGAGTTTCCTAAGGGAGCTTTCCCTCCGGTGGAGGTACGTGTTCTTTCTGGTCATGAAGAAGAAGAAACGTACCATACGTACCTCTAGGCAGCTGCAAGGTCCGCCTCTGTGACTTACAAGATTGTTCGTGAATGGCGGGGCTTGCTGAAGTAAAAGAAAGATCTTGAGGCTGCCCAAGCGGTCCTTGGTAAAGACCGAGCCCAAGTGGCTGCACATGAAGTTGTGGTGTAGGCAAAGGAGACTGCCTTCCCCGACAACTAGTGAGCTGAAGAATGGTCGGCACTCGGGTGGAAGAGACGGGCCGAAGCCTCGGACGACAAACTTGCGGAGGAGCGCAGGTTGTGGAAAGAGGCTTGTGAAAGGGATAACAGGGAGAACAAATCCCTGAGGGATGAACTGGCTCAATTGCGCGCCGATGTGGCGCGAGAGAAGAAAGAGAAGGAGACTGCGGCTGCCGCGGCTACACAGGCTAGTGTGCAACGCGCACACAGTGAGCAAAAAGAGGTACCTCATTGTCTTTGTGTTCACTCATTTTTGATATTACTAAATTATGATGCTAACCTTGTTGTGAACAAACAAGTTGAAGCTTGCACTGCTCTGGAGAGCGCCAAGAAAGACCTCCAAGCAGCCTTGCTGGAGAAGTCTGAGCTTCAGCGCAGGCTGCGATTGGCGGAAGCGAAGGTGGAGGCGGGTGAAAAAATTGGAGGATTCTGAAGACGCCCGCGCCATCTCTAAGTCGTTGGTGGAGTCGCTGACCATCAACATGTTGTGGCTTCATCAGCATGGAATTGTCAATGCAAGTACTCCGCTTGCTTTTTGATCATTATGTGATGGCTCTGAATTTTTCTTTGAATTTGCAGATTGCGAACTCCATTCTGAACTCTGCGGAGTTAGATGGCGCAGTGGCCAAGCTAGTGGTTGCTGCGCGCCATGATGGGCATGCGCAAGGCTATGTTGAGTGTGCGCAACAGGTCACTCATGCATTGGACGTCCCATGGGACTACAGCCATGCTTCCACTCATGGAGTCAATACCGGAGCTGTTCTCGAGAGGCCACAGCAAGGGTATAACCATCTTGATATCCCAGCGTTGGAATTGGTGAGCGAGGCGCTCACCCACGATGACTTCGTCGACCGCTTGAAGGATATCTTTCTGAAAGAAGCCGAGGCCGCTGCTGATGAAGACTAGTGTAGGATCCTTAATGTAATATCTTTGTAGGATCTTGGTTGTGTGCGCACTGCGGGGTTTTGTAATTTTTTATCCTTAATGAAATGTTTCTTCCTTGTTACAATATTTGCATGAAATGGACCATCTTTGCGTAGGTATAGCGAATGAAACTAGTAATGAACTCGTGTATGAACATCAGCTCCCATGTGCATCTCATAGGTAGTGACTTAGGGTTCAAGAGTCATTGTCTACCAAGGTGTTTTCGCATATGCCCAAAGTAGTTCCGCGCATTTGTAACGAAACATTAAGATAAAAATAAATCATGTAACTCTTGTCTTTATTACACAATGGGGCGTAAGAGCCATATACCGAGTAGACAAAAGATAATGAACTTGCAGGTTTACATGTAACACCGTCTTAGCTGCTGCGCGTTTCATGTCCTAGGGATGTTTGTTCCATCTAGGCGCTTAAGGGTGTATGCGCCTTTTCCTAGGGCTTCATGGATAACATAAGGACCTTCCCATTTGGGTGCTAGTTTTCCAAGATGTTCAGCATTAGACGCCTCATTGTCACGTAAAACAAAGTCACCAGGTAAAAAGGTACATATGCGGACTCGCGCATTGTAGTACTTTTCGAGCTTGGATTTGCATTTTGCCACGTTGATGGCAGCATTTTCATGCCTTTCTTCTAGTAAGTCCAAGTCAAGTCTGCGCTCGTTTTTATTGTTTTGGCTTTGCGCAACTAGCATGCGTGGTGATGGGAGTCCTATCTCTGCGGGAATTACTGCCTCCATCCCATACACAAGGATGAAAGGGGTTTCGCCCGTACTGGTTTTAGGCATGGTTCGATGAGCCCAGAGGATGCTTGGCAACTCGTCTACCCAGCCTCTACGCGCTGTACCCAACTTCGTCTTGATCCCTTCGACTATGCTTTTGTTAATTCTTTCCACTTGGCCGTTCCCTTGGGGATGTGCGACCGAAGTGAATACATGCTCGATATACATTTCTTTCATCCATTGATGTAGCTCCTCAGCTGCGAAATTGGGACCGTTATCTCTGACTATGCGCAGGGGTAACCCGAAGCGGCATATAATGAGTTCCTATATGAACTTTCGCACCAGTTGCTGTGTTGGATGCAAGGGGTTTGGCTTCTACCAATTTGGTGAAATAATCGACTGCAACGATTATGAACTTCGCCGTTCCTGGAGCGTTTGGGAATGGTCCCACCATATCGATTGCCCATTGTTGGAAAGGCCACGTTGTTGTCAATGGGATCAGAAGATTCTTGGGGCGCAGTGTCTTTGGAGCGTGGCGCTGGCATGATGCGCATTTTCGTAGTGTCTCGACCACATCAAGGTGCATGCCAGGCCAATAGTAACCAGCGTTCATGATCTTTGCCACGACCATGCGTGAGCCGGCGTGAATTCCCCATAACCCTTCATGTATTTCGCGATCAAGTACTGCGCGTCTTGCGGATCAACGCAGTGGAGGAGCGTCCAAGGTATGACTTTCGGTATAAGATACCGTCTGCCATTTCATAGTTGAGTGCCTTGTTCTGGACTTTCTTTGCTTCCGCTTTGTTTTCGGGGAGGCACCCGTGTTGCAAGAACAGGATAATGGGGGACATCAAAGACGGATTTCCCACTTCAACGATGTTGACTTGCCGCAAAGGAACAGAAGGGTTTTTGAGTACCTCAATAAACACCTCGCAGCAAGGTACTTGAAGCTTCTAGCGGCTAACTTGCTGAGAGCGTCGGCGTGTTTGTTCTCGCTTCGATTGACATGGGCTATTTTGAAGTGTTGGAATTTGCTTATTAAGGCTTGCGCCTGTTCTAGATACAAGGACATTACCTCGCGTTTTGCGTCGTACAGGCCATTGACCTGTCCAGCGACTAACAGGGAGTCGACGTGGGCCTCCAAATTTTGCGCACCCATTTTGATTGCTAACCGAAGGCCTTCCAGGAACGCTTCATACTCAGCTTCATTACTTTTAAAATCCAATCTAATGGCATAGGTGAATTCTTGATTGTCGGGGCTTATTAAGCGAAGACCTGCCCCTGCGCCATCATCGTTAGACGCGCCGCGGTATGAAGTGTCCATGCGTGGTCATCTGTAACCTACGTTGGGTTCTGTATAGCTTCACACTCTTGCGCTTTATTCTACGGCATTTCCACAATGAAATCAGCCAGTATCTGGCCTTTTATTTTTGGGCATGGTTTGTACACGATATTGTGTCCACTAAGCTTAATCGCCCATTTTGCTAGCCGACCAGATATGTTCGGTTTCGACAAAATTTGGCCAAAATAATAGTTCAAGACAACTGTTATTTCATGGCCGGAAAAATATCGGCGCAACCGCCGAGATGCATGGACCAAAGTTAGAGCAAGCTTTTCCATCATGGGATATCGAGTCTCTGGGTCAGTAAGCATTTTCTGACGTAGTAGACCGGAGTTTGAACTCCTGCGCGCTCTACTAGAATGACTGCTCCTAGAGCGATATCTTATGCCAAAAGGTAAAGTATCAGTGGCTCGTTCTTCTGCGGCGTGGTGAACGTTGGTAGCTGGATTAAGCATTCCTTCATTTGGGTGAAGGCTCTCTCCGCATCCGAAGTCCACTGAAACTTGTTTTTCTTCATACAATTCCGCAAGGTGCTAATGAATGGGAAGATTTTCATCGCGTGGTGCCAGGAACCTGTTCAGCGCAGCCAGCCGCCCCGCCAACTGCTGCATTTCTTTGATAGTTGAGGGTGATGGCATACGCTGAATTGCTTCCACTTTATCGGGATTGACTTTGAAGCCATCGCATGTAACGATGAATCCCAAAAATTTGCCTTCCTTCATTCCAAAAGAGCACTTGCTGGGGTTCAGCTTCAGATTTGCCATGCGTAAGGAGGCAAACATTTTTTGAACGTTTGCCAGCATCTTCTCCTCATCCGAGCTCATGATGACGAGGTCATCAATGTAGTCTTCCACGGTTTCACCAATGTCATCCCAAAATACATGGTCCATCAAACATTGATAGGTGGCTCCTGCATTGCGCAATCCGAAGGGAATTTTTGTGTAGCAGAAAATGTCCTTCTCTGTTCGGAATGCGGTTTTGACTTCGTCTTCTTTCTTCATTTGGATTTGGTGGTAGCCCCTGTAGTAGTCAAGAAAGCATTTCCACCTGAATGAAGCAAGAGAGTCCACCTTTTTATTCGATTTATGGTAAGGCGTAACAGTCCTTGGGACATGCCTTGTTAAGATCCTTGAAATCGACGTACATGCGCCAACTGCCGTTGGACTTTTGGACCATGACTGGGTTGGCTACCCATGTTTGATAACGTACCTCTCGGATGATTCCTTCTTGGAGAAGCTCTGATACTTGCTCGTTCAAAGCGCGGGTCTTCTCAGGACCGAAGCTGCGCTTTTTCTGAACTATGGACTGAACTGAAGGGAATGTGTGCAATGCATGCTCAGCGATTTCCCTTGGCACTCCAATCATATCCGCAGGTGACCATGTAAAAATATCAGAATTACGGAACAACAGCTGTTTCAAACGCGCCTTGATTGCGGGAGTCATGGCGGGCCCCAAGAGTACAGTCTGTTCCGCGTACTTGTTGTTGAGCACCCACTTTTCTGGTTCACCGTTGGATGACGGCTTTGGTTGCTTTATTGGGGTTCCTCTTTGACAGACATGACTTCCTTCCTTGCATACATAATGGCCACCACGGTTTCCGTGGGAAAACCGCAAGAGGCGTGGGGAATGGAAGTAATCATGCTGAAATCCCATTAAGCACGTCGGCCTAGTAGACGTCATGGCGCGAGGTTGAGGGCATGACCATGAAGTTGACCTGGACCGTGCGAGTGTGGCGCCCGTCAGAAAGAGTCACCGGGAAAGAAATTTGGCCCAAAGGAAAAATAGCCTCGTTGCAGAAACCAGTGAGTGGGAAATCCACCGGCTCCAGGCGTGCTTTGTCCTCTGGGTCTAGCTGCTGGAAGCACTGTTCATAGATAATGTTCATAGAGCTCCCAGAGTCTATGAACATGTAGTCGGTGCGGTAGTGGCCAAAGATGCCAGTTTTCACTACCGTTCTTGTGGGCCCCCAGGGACTACAGGGAAGATGACCTGCTGTTCACGCCAGTGAGGCGTGCACTTTTCTGGTGGCTATGCTTGTGCGAAGGACCACCCTGGATCTTATGAACAGAGTTCATTTTTGTTACTCGGGCCCTCGCTGCCTCGAGTGATTTGGCGCACCTCTTTGCGCACATTTTGTAGTAAGTGGCTGAGCTTCCCACTCTTAAGCGCTTTTTCAATCTCCATGAGCAAGGAGATGCAATTATCAGTTGTGTGCCTCGTGTCCTTATAATAATCGCAGAAAAGGTTGGGGTCTTGACCTTTCTTATTGCGCATCGGTACCGGCTGTTTGAACTGATGGTCTTCAGTGCTGAGGACCTCTACCGGTGTCTTCGTCAGTGGGGTCCACTGACAATCGCGATTATCTTGTTTTATTGCTCGCTGGGTAGTGAGTTTATTGATGGTCACTCGTGCTTCGATCGGTGTGTGGGGAGGGTTCTGGCTATGGTCCCTCCACCCTTTATTCTTCTTCCCAAAACCCCTGCTCAAGTCTTGGGGACGATGTTGCGGTAGGGGCGGCTTGCTGTTGTTGAGGTTACGCTCTGTCTGCGCGTAGACCTTTGCTGCTACCATAAGCTTTTCCCAACTCTTTGGGAGGCCTGTAGTTCCTAACAAGACCTTAACCATCTCGTCATAGCGTACAACATACTTGAACTGTGCACGAATCAAGTCTTCGTGCACGTCCCCTATCTCCAACACCTCTTTATTATAGCGGGTGATGAAGTCCTCAAGACTTTCATCATCGCGCCGCCAGATGTTCATTACGTCAGAAGAATCTCTAACGTAAAGCTGTTGCTGGCTGAAGTGCGTTAGGAACTTATCTTTCAAGTCGTTCCATGACGCGAGTTTACCCGTGGCAAATTATCAAACCACAGGCGTGCAGCACTTGTGAGGGTTTGAACGAATAGGTGACACCACATAGGTAGTGTCCATCCTCCAATCAGTCATGCGCCGGTGAAGAGACGTAGGTGATCGTCCGGGTCTGTCAACCCGTTGTATTTTCCGACATTGGAGGGAAGTTTTGCACGCGCCAACGTTGCGAGCGCTATCTCCTTGATAAACTGGGAATGTTCGGCCGCGTCAGCCGGCTGGTAGATCAAGTTATAATCATGTTCCGCTTCAGGGTTGTAGCCACCCCGTGGAGCGGATCTGTACGCCGCATGATTCTTTGGCAGCCGGTGAAAAACGTTGGCGCTATCACCTTCGCCATAGGTTCTATCTTCCTCAGGCTGGGTGTACCGCTCCCCTTGGGGGCATGGGCCCAACCGTGAGTGGACAGATGCTCGCCTAAGGGAGTGAGACTCAGGCCTGGGCGGTGGATGAGTGTGCTCCGTCTCGTGGGTACAGAGCTCAAACGGTACGCTCGCCGCTGCTGGCGAGTCGTAGCTTAGTATTCTTGGTGCAGGTGAAACGTACACCTGAGCAGCGGGCTGCGCTTGAGCAGTAGAGGGGTTTGTTTGTACGCATAGCTGCGCATAGACAGCATTCAGGGCCGTCTGAGACATAATGTACCAAGACATCAGAGTCTCACCCGGGGGTAAGACCGATGTGATGGGTACAAAAGGTGTCTCTATCTGGGCTCCAGGAGTGATCAGGATGTTTACACGACCAGAGCCGTGTTGAGTTCCGGCATTCTCGGAAGAATCTTCTTCCACTTGTCCGTTGATTCGAGAGGCATGAACTGAGTTCTTACCTTCGGCTCGAGGACCTCGTGGGGTGTTAGATAGGAAATCATCCATATGAACGTGAGGCTTGCGGAAAAAGTGAAAATGAAGGGAACTATTTGGAAAAAAGAGAGTAAATAGCGGATGGCGCCAATGAAGAAGCACCAGTAGAACTAGTGATATCCGGGGATATATAAGTTACAACTAAGGTATTTCTGCATAGAGGGGTTGTCCTTTCACTTCACTCTCCGGGATGAACTCATTTAAGCTGATCTACAAAATTAGCAGCGCCGTTAGTCTCGTCACGGGGAGAATGGTGGTTTTCTCCATAACCACGCTCCAGTGTGAGAATAAGTACTTGAGGATTGCAAGTAAGGTAGTAAGTAAGTTGTATGTGAGTGAGTGTGTATGCGTGTCTTTTACCTGGAGATCCAATACTTATTTATAGCTGAAAAGATATGTTCAGGAGATGGGCTGGTGGGCCTTGGGCCCAGCCCATACAGCCAGAGATGTCCGTTTTGTTCCTCTGCGTCAGACACTAAATATTCCCTCTAGGAGAATTAATTTCATCTGTCAGGAGGTGTGTTTTGTCAGATGTTGAGTGGTGCCACATGTAAAGGCAGTCGTCTCTGGTGTCAGGCCTGCTGCCAGCCGAAAATGGAGAAGGTGGAGCAGTCACTAGCAAAGATATGGTTGGTGTGCAGTCTGAAGTATGCATTACTGCTCATGCGACACTGTCACACGCAACCTGCCGAGTAACCCTTGGTCACAGTTCTGCCACTTTGTACCCTTGGGTATGGTTAACACCTCTTAGTGCTTACCCCTACTGCAAGGCTGTCAATGTTTTTCCCGCTAGCGCAAGGTGTCAGGGGTATATCCTTTTGTCCTAAGACTATGAAGTGCTCTCATATGCGTCTTGTCCTTGCAAGGTTTTAGGATTCATGGCTCAGAGGGATGTTGTTCTGCGTAGGGTCTAGTAATCTGCGCTTATGAGTCTAACTTGTCGTTGTGCCAAGTACACAAGGCTCATTGTGTGACTTGTATTATTTAGTCTAACTTGTCGTTGCGCTCAATGCGTAAGGCTCGTTGTTTGACTTGATTGCGTTGATCTAATTTACCGTTTCGCTGAGTGCGCAAGGTTCATTGTGTGACGTATCAGTGTTGGTCTAATTTACCGTTGCGCTGAGTGCGCAAGGCTTATTGTATGACCTATTGGTGTTGAAGAACACGCACCATTGCATGTTGCATGCAAGGTTATCTTTGTAAAAAGTAGTTTAGGGTATGGTCCGTTACGCAAGCGTAGGGTTTTTGGGACCATACCTCCTCCATATGTGTGTTTTGTTAACGAAAGATCATGAATAATGACTTTATTTTTATAATAATATATGACTTGTTAATAATTTATTAGTTTATATTATAATAGTTTATTGTTTTATTTACTTTAACTTTTAACAATATTAGATTTTGTTTTACTTTTTAAAAATCATACTTTCGTTTTCATTTATTATTTTTTTTCTTAATAAATTTTTCCGAAGGACTATGAATGGTGATTCTAGTTTTATAATAATCTATAACTTTTTAATATAATAATAGTTTATTATTATAGTTGTTTTTAAGTTTTAGCATATTTTTTTAAAATCATATTTCTCTTATCATTTATTTTATGTTTTTAATAATTCTTCTTTATTGTTCTAACATATCTTTAATAACTTATGTTCTTTAACTTTTTTCGAAGGACCATGAATAGTGATTCTAGTTTTATAATAATATACAACTTTTTAAATATATAATAGTTTATTATTATATTTGTTTGTAAGTTTTAACATATTTTTTAAAACCATATTTCTCTTATCATTTATTTTTTGTTTTTAATAATTCTTTTTTATTGTTCTAAATCATATTTCCTTTATCACATAATTTGAGATTTCTCTAATAACTTACGTTCAATAATCTTTTTTATAAAAAACTTACCTACGTAGTTGTGTTTAATTTTTCCCTTCAACATTCCGGTATAAGTTTTGTTAAATATGAGGTTGTATTCAATATAACATATTCTTTTTGGTGTCCTAAAAATATGATGATAAACTAAACTCATTCTAATAGTTTAGCTTTCTAAACAAAATACTTCATTTTTAAATAACGTTTGTTTTACATTATTATTTTCTCTGTTTCGTCGCAATGCCCAACGACAACAAATCTAGTTAATATTACTTTTTCACACCTCCGTAACGAGTTCAGTTTTAAATTCTACTTTAATATAAGAATTTTCTTTGTAACATAGTAAACTAAATTACATTGGATGAAGTTTCATACCTTTCTTTTAAATTATATTTCTTATGTACTTTTAAACATCTTAACATTTTTATATGACTTTAGTTACAAGCCTACATTTTAATGTATATACACAAGCAAAAACAAATATGTTATATATATATATATATATATAAAAGGTAGGGTTTATGAGTGAACAATGATGCATTTGTAAACAAAATAAACTTATTCTAACCATTGATTTTTTATCTCTAGATTTTTTCTTTAGTGGTAAAATTGTAATTATCTTTTGTAACTTACATGCATTTTAATAGACACAAGGGTATAATTGTATTTTTCTATCTCCATTTAATTGATTTTATTTCTCTTTCGCTCTCTCATGATTTCTCTTTCCAAATTAAAGAATATTTAATTACATTCTTTATATTTTTTTCTCTCACAAATTACCTAACTTAATATTTGACAATTTAAAGAAATATACAAATATTATCCGTCTAGAACATGATTAAAAATATTTAATTACATTCTCTATCCATATATGTATTAGATCATTGTTTAATGAAAAGATGCATAGTGAAAACAAGATATAATAACACACAGGTGTATAAGTCTAGTAAATACCGACCTGTATACACTGTGTACTTGAATAATACACAAATGTATACGCCTGGTAAATTCCGACCTGTATACACATATGTACTTAAATAATACATAAGTGT
The DNA here is from genome assembly GCA_947069175.1 of Scalesia atractyloides. NCBI lineage: Eukaryota > Viridiplantae > Streptophyta > Magnoliopsida > Asterales > Asteraceae > Scalesia > Scalesia atractyloides. The sequence goes on from CAMTDV010000013.1 coordinate 26,763,061, forward strand.
ACAAATCTGGTTTATACTGATCTATGGGAACAAGATATAATAATACACAAGTGTATAAGTCTTGTATATATTGACTTGTATACACATATGTTAAAAAAGATAATTTAATTAGGTTTAATATTTAATTTTAAAAAGAACATAAGAGTTTATTTAAAAAGTATTAGCTCTTCAATCTTTTATAATTAAAATAATGAAGAAATCATTAAAAATGAGAGAAAGAGAGAGAGTTAAGAGATGAGAAAATTAAAGGATTTTAATTAAAAAATACTTGGCTAATATCAATCTTACTCTTACTCTTACATTTTTAATCTAAATTAATATTTAGGACCAAGATTAGTTCACTCTCAAAAAGATGTTCACAAATGAACTTTTACACACACACACACACACAATATATATATATATAATATATATAGGGGAGGGTTCATTGGAAACACTAAAAAAGTGAGGAATCGGGGAACACTTTTAAAAATTTTACTTAACACGTTAAAAGTTTGTTTTTTTAATTTTTTTCGACGTATTTTCTTATTAATACATGTAGAAACATTTTTAATAAAAAAATCAGAAACTAAAAACGTATATAAAAATGTTTAAAAAACAGTTAAAAAATATATATCTTATAAAATTAACTTAACATATTAAAATTAATTTTTATTAATATTTTCAGCGCTTTTCTTTATAAAATTGGGTGGAAACTATTTAAATAAAAAAAAAATATTTTTTGTAAAAAAACAAAATTTTAGCCTTTTTTAACTATTTTTTTATATTTTTATTTTTTGACTTTTTTATTAAAAATACTTCTATAAGTATTTATAAAGAGAAGCGTTGAAAAAAATTTAAAAATTTGATTTTTAACATGTTAAATTAAATTTTTAAAAGTATTCACCGGTTCACTAATTAACCTCATATTATATATATATATATATATATATATATATATATATATATATATATATAATATATATAGTTGTATGTATAAAATAAAAGATATGAAATTCTAGTTGTAGTTAAACTTTCCATAAAACATCTTTATCTTTAAAAAAGTTTTCTAACAAAACCTTTAAGGCTATTGTTAATCTTACCTATTCAAACATATTTTATGTATGTTTTCAAGAAACAGGTCGGATATTTTTAAATGTCGTGTCATATGTTATATGTATTAATAGTTGTATATATAAAATATAGGTTATGAAATTCTTGTTGCAGTTAATCTTACCATAAAACATCTTAATCTTTAAAGTTTAACAAAACCTTTAAGACTATGTTAATCTTACACATTCAAACATATTTTATATATGTTTTTGAGAAACAAGTCGGATAATGTTTTAAATCTCGTGTCAGCTTGTAAAATGGATATGTAAATCACTAAATGTATAATTAATTTTATATGATGATTAGTTTAAGTATAACAAATTCTTAAATATAAAATGCACATAAGCTCTTATACATTGTAAAATAGTTATTAGAATAAAATGTGCGTTCTAATTCCACATGATAATCATATGATCATTCATGTATTAATATATGCCTTCCACATTTAATAATTAACCAGAAAAAATATCCATATTGAATTAAACATCACTATGTCATAACAAGCTTACTATAACAAAAATTTCATATTTTTTATTTTAAATATACGACTTCAGGCAAGTTATGATAAGAATGTAAGATTAACAATAGCCTTAAAGGTTTTGTTAGAAAAGTTTTATAAGGTTAATTATTTACACAATAGACTTAAAGATTTTGTTAGAAAACTTTTATAAGATTAATTCAACAAACCTACAATTTGAAGTTGAATGATCATTGCCATGCTTCTGGCACTTGTTCATTCGTTCTCTTTTTTTATTTATTTTTATAATTTTTTAGTTTTTTTTTAATTTACTCTTTTAACATTTAGTGTTTATCTTTACAATCATTTAACTTCTAAAAACTTTATAACTGTTTTTTACTTACTTATATTTATGTATGTGTCTGTATAAATTCAAATTTATTATGTTTCTTTGAAATTGGGTAGGCTCAGGTATATATATATATACGTATATACGCATAAATTTTGTTTAACAACAACTCGGGTTAAATATAATATGTATTCATCATACTTTATAAATTTGACTTATTTTACGTTTCGGTGCTTCCGCAAGTAAGTTTTTGTTTCTTCCAACCTTTACCATTCAACATTTAGAGTTAATACTTGCAACCCTTTAATTTTCTAAAACCTTTATAATCATTTTTTACTTGCTTATATTTATGTACGTGTCCATATAAATTAAAGTTGATTACGTTTTTTTTGAAAATGGGTTGACTCAAATATAATATGGTTTTTTTTTGCTTTTTTGTACGTTTCGGTTGATCTACTTTTCGCATAAATTTTGTTTTACAAAAAGTCAGGTCAAATATAATATGTTTTCATTAAACTTTATAAATTCGACGTACTTTACGTATCGACGCCACCGCAACGCACGGTACCATTTTATCTGTTGATCTACGTTTCGCATAAATTTTGTTTAACAACAACTAGGGTTAATTATAATATGTTTGCATCATACTTTATAATTCGACTTACTTTACGTTTTGTTGCCTCCACAAGCAAGTTTTTGTTTCTTTCAACCTTTACCATTCAACATATAGTGTTGGCACTTGCAACCCTTCAACTTTCTAAAAATTTTATAATCATTTTTACTTGCTTATATTTATGTACTTGTCGATATAAATTAAAGTTGATTACGTTTCTTTGAAAATGAGTTGGCTCAAATATAATATGTTTTTATTGCTTTTTTTGTACGTTTCGGTTGAATTATTTTCAAATGAATTTTGTTTTACAACAAGTCGGGTCAAATATAATATGTTTTCATTAAACTTTATAAATTCGACGTACTTTACGTATCGACGCCACCCCAACGCGCGATACCATTTTTAACGTTAAAAACATAATGTTTTACTTATTTATATGTACGTGTCCGTATAAGTTCAGATTGGTGTTTAATGTAAATTTCTTTCAATGATGAGTCGGACAATATATAATGTGTTTCCATGCTTATTTTTATATACATTTTTAGTTTGTCTATGTTTTGAAGTAACTTTTGTTTAGAAACTATTCAGGTCTTTACTTTACAAATACAAATTACTTTACATTTGCATCCGCCGTGAAAAAAAAACTAGTTATTTACATTTAAATTAAATTATCTGTGTCAGCTTATATGGCCCCACTAGACAGTAATATGCAATCTCAGCAAATTAAATGTGAACGGCATGAATAAGAATATTCAAAATCGTATAAATGGTATATTAAGTTTGATTTTATTTAACTAGTTATTTGTTTTACATATTTTTTAATAAATATTATCGTTTAACCGTTTTCCGATTAACAATATACCTTATAAAACTGTGAGACTTCGTCTTTTATCGTGCAATGTTCATTGAAAAATCCTTAAGAAGTGAATTTCATGTCCGTAACTCCGTAAACAATGATTTGAATCATTTCGTCCTAGATCACATGCTTTTCGTCACCAAGTACCAAAAAAGTGCGATAATTATGATCAATTTAATGTACATGTGACCTCATTTAATTGCTTTCATTATTTACCGCGTAAATTTAGTCCGAAAATATAATTACTCTTGAAGAACTATTTATTCTAAATGTCACTTATCAACAAAACTTTATAGAAAGTGATCCTTTCTCGCTTGACACTATTCAAAATTTATTAAACCGCTATAAAGATAAGGATATTAGATTTAAATAACTTCAACTTTCATTAATTGACTAATAATGCTTATAATTTTTTATTTGTATACTAGCACTCTCAACTTTTAATTATTGGCTGATAACACTCTCTAAATAACTGAACCCTAACCCAGTTAATTTTTGCTGATGTGACATCTGATATGGCCCTTTTTGCTGACGTGGCATTTTTGATGATGTGGCAGTTGACGTGTCATTTTTATGATATAGCAGCTGATGTGGCAACTGACATGTCATTTTTGATGATGTGGCAGCTGACATCAGCCAACTGGGTTAGGTTTCAGTTAGTTAGTGAGTGTTATCGGCCAATAAATTGAAAGTTGGAAGCACTAGTGTACAAATCGAAAGTTAAGAGTGTTATCGACCTATTCATAAAAATTGAGGTTATTTAAATCCAATATCACTTAATATAATTCATACAATCAAAGTGACTGATTTTTGTCATTCAATTGCAAATCATTTCATGCGCTACATGCTGTCATTGCAGGTTTTTTTTAAATAAAACTTAACTTAAAAACCAGCATTAATTCCAAAAACTCTTAAAAATTAAACAAAATCTTTAACATTAATTACAACAAATTCAAAACCTGCATCTCCTCTCTTTACAAATATGGGGTTTTGTTCAACAGAAACATTACCTGCTTTTTGCACCATTTTCACCTTCAAATTCATCTTCAATCTTTAGAGCGAGAATTTAGGGTTTTTGTTCATTGGAGAAGATGACTACACCGGATTTTGTTCATTCTCCATGGACTCCTGAAGACGATCAGTTGCTCAGGACTTCTATTGAGATTTCGATACGTTTCTGTAACTGTTGTTTTTAATTGATATTTTGGAGATTTTCCACATGTATGTTTGTAATATATGTTATTGTTAGGAGATGTTTTCGGGCACGGTTTGTTAGATTTGATGAAATTAACATGAATTTAAGATGGACACGAAGTGTAACAAAATCTGTTTTAGTCGGTTATAAGTAAAATGTATGTAACTCGGTTAACACAAAAATATATGTGCATATTTTGTTCATAAAAGTTAGATTAGGCTATATAGGTTGATGTAACATGTAACTCGGTTACCACTATAATACACGTGTATTGTGTTCATAGATGTTAGATTCATCTATATAAGTTGATGTAACATGTAACTCGGTTAGCACAAAAATATATGTGTGTATTTTGTTGCATTTCGAGTGTGTGTAAGTGTGTTATGTTTACGAGACATATATGCTTTCTTTTTGGCTTTGTGTAGTTATATGGCCTTGAGTTTGAAATGTTGTATATTTTGATAAATGAAAGAGACAAGGCCTTGTTATATGGATGCAGGATGTATGCAATGTATATGAAAGTATGTTTATAGGCATATTGTAATCTATAACTCAACTGAAATATGGATCTTCTCTAGCATGTTTAAAGTATTGAATGCCGGCTTCATGTGTGGTAATAGTGTGATGAAGATTCACATAAAGAACATGTATTATGGGTTTACAAGTTTTAACCACCATGTCATAAAGTTTATGACATATCAATGTCATGTAAGCATGAGCTCCTACTCACTTTTTTTCATCGTTAGTGTATGATGGCTTTATAAGTTTTGACTATTCACTACCCTTTGAAATAATAATAAATCTAATAAACTAAAAATAAAAAAAGAAAGAAGAGATATAATTGGTGAAAAAAGATTGGATCCACCAACCACACCTTCTCACGCCCGTTAGCAGCACAACCAAGTGCCTCGTAACCCCCGTGGGGTGGTGTTTCACGCCCCATAAATATATGTAATACTCGAATTTTGATTTTGACCAGATTTGGAACCAACATGATTTGTACATGTATGCTTCAAGTTCTATCCTTGTGCCTAAACCTAATATTTTCCATTTGTGCATCTATATATGAGTGCATCTTATCCTTCTATTTTTGTGCCTTTTTCTTCTCACAGGCTGGATTTTCTCTAGCAGCACTCGCTAACGGGGCAGTAAAGTTTTCTTGTAAATTTACCCTTTGCGAAATTTGAGATCGTTGGCATTCTCTTCTCTATGGTCCTGATGATTCCCCTTCACAAAATGAATCAATGATGAAAAATGCGACATGCATTGATGAATCAGGTCCATCTAAAACTCCTAGTGAAAAACTTACCAAAAATGATACATTAGTTTGTGAAGGGAAACACCATCTTAACTCCGCTATTTCAGATGGTAGTGCGTCTTTCACACAATAGGGGGGTCTCCATCTTCATCAACTAGATTGCCAAGATTGCCCCTCTGGAGGACCATGGATGATATTCTTGCACCTGATATGCCAGTTGATGAGAACAATGCAGAAAGTCATCAGGTTATAGAAGAAGCATTAGCACTCCATGATGATAAGAGTTTGCCAGAGCTAGCTTGATGCGGATCATGTTATCATGGAGTAAATTGAATTAGAATATTATGGGAGGTGAAGATGATCAAACATCATAAAAAATGTGTTATGGTTTTAGTTATTTTTTCTGTGTGACTATCACATAACAGACTACTTTTACTTTTTTTTTAAATCATTGCACCTTTTTTGGTTTTACAAGTTTTCATTGCACCTCAAATTTTTTTATATAATTACCTAATTATTTGAACATTGTTTTTTTGAATCAATTGAACTAAATAAACAAAATGAAAAAGTGCATTTAAAAAAAAAAAACTATACTAAAATTTAGAAACCTAAAACCAAAAGTACAATGTACTTGTGAAACAAAATAAAATAAAAGCACAACAAACTTGAAAACAATAAAAACAAACTACCTCAGCTTCACTGAAAACTGTTGACGGATCGTGTCTTTTTTTCTTATAAAGTATTTGTTTTTCCAACTCCGATATACTATCGGTCTTAATACTAAGCACCGCAAGATCACATGCATCAGTGTTTCTTTCCTTGTGGGCTAACAATCTTATGATATTCTCTTCAAGACTATTAACATGGGCTTGGATATCTGGATTGGTTGGAAGATCAACCGACACCTTTGTTTCTTGCTTTTCACGATCTCTCCCTATCGGACGAGCCAATTCAACCGGAGCATCCGGAAAGTCAAACTCATCGTCCGAGTAGTCTAAATTGAATTTGGACCACGCATTCGAAGCGCCATAAGAGGATGCTATGTCGTTGTATGATGTGCTCTTCGACCCAAACGGACAAGATGTTACTTGGTTCTTCTACTTTAGACTTTCCACGGTTTCTCCATTATAACCCCATGAATTGATCTTGTTTGTAAAATTTATGTGCCTCCATTAGCAAATCCACACGTTAGCACTACTCTTTTTCTATGGTTTTGGGCGTTAGCACTACTCTTTTTTATAGATGGTGTTAAATACGGTGCATTTTTCCACATTTCTCTTCATTTACTGTAATGGAATCCACATCTGGTAAGATTCTCATTCCATTTGATTGTGAAATAAGTTGAGAACACGATTTCAAAAATCGGTTCCTCTTTGATGATCTTGCTCACCATTTCTAAGTCCATAGGCGGAAAAAAATGGAACACTATACGAAACATTATATAAATACTTAGAAATAAAACATTATTATACCTACACTTATAATATGAACATTATATAAATATTTAAAAATTAAAAATTTTATTTAAAAATATAAAACATTCTATAAGTACCGGTAGTCGGGTCCATCGAGATGTCCGCCACGCACGAGCCAAGCTAGCTCCTCCTCAGCCGACCATCACTCACAAGTTTTTTCAATAGGCTCAACTTCAACTCCCTTTTTTATGCTTTATTTTTTGTCGGGAGGGGCTCATTTGTGTTGGTTGTATATGGTCGGATTGATTTTCGGGTATGGTCATTTGTGAATGTCGGGTGTTTTGGTTGTATTCATAATAGAAATTGGCCATTTATGCTTATGCATCAGGTTGAGATTTAAGCGGCGGCCTCGGTCAAGAACAACCGGTAAAGAGGTTGGAAGGTAAGTGTTGGGTTAAAGTGCTCAGTGTGTTCAGGGTATGCAATGTGTTGGGATATTCGATGAGCTTCGCTTTTGGTCACAGGGGTTGTTTCGGTCAATGTTGCTCCAATGATACATGTTTGGTTAGAATGTTTATAAAAACTGTAAAGAGTTTAGAAGGTTTAAGATTGATGTTTTATGGTAAAAAAGTGCTATGTTTATATATATATATATATAGGTGAGGTTCTAGAGTGAACACTAGTGTATTTGTGAACTGAGTTAACAAATCTTGGCAATTGATTTACATAATCAAATCGTAAAATACACTAGTGTATTTTCATCATTAAATCTTGGCCATTGATTTACACTTGTGTATTGACAATCAAGGGATAGGATTAGTTCACTAGTGTTCACAATCAAGAGGGTTGTTCACAAGTGAACCTAACCCTATATTATATATATATATATATATATATATAATTATGTATGTATGTATTGAATTTAAAGAAAACAAATTAAAGTGCCCTTTCACGGCCACATGGCCACGGGTGTTACAGGATAACAATTAGCCCAAGGCACTTCAGATTCCATTAGATTAGCCCTCGAACAATATCACTCAAGCCTCTTAAACCTAAATCCTAAAAACATTCGTGTGTGTATTGAGGCTCTAATTTCATAACGAAGAAACTACTAATCAATTTCGGTGGATCTTAGGGTTTACAATAAATTGATTTCCAATAGTCTTCTAGATCAAACTAAAACGAATTACAATTTATAAAAGCAAAAGAATGAGCATGAATTGTCTTCGATAATATGAATCTTGGAAGCTACGACTTTCGTAGGTGCAATCATCATCAACAATAGCGGGATTTCGAGTAGTAACACTCTGGTTTTACGACAATTATTTGACTGGAACTCCATCGTCGTCATCATCTTCATCTTGCCCTTGTTATTTTGTTGCGTCTGCAACTAAAAATGACAATTTAATTTATTAGTTAATCTATTGATATGGTTCACAAGTTGTTTGGGGTTTCAGTTTTTGGCTTTCTTAGTTAGGCCTGTAAACGAAGTGAACATCATGACCTGTTTGGTGGGAAGTTCGTTTATGTTTAATTATTTAAATAAACGAACGAACATGAGCACTTTTTTTCATTTAATTAAACAAACAAACATGATTCGTTCATTTAATCACAAATGTCCGTGTATATTCGTTCATTTAATCACAATGTCGTGTATATCGTTCATTTAGTCGTTATTTACCTCATTTAAATTTAATAAATACATAAAAAGTTATAATTGTACAAATCTAGAAATTGAACCAGATTTCTAATTACTCATATAAAAATAACTAATTAGTACTTGAGCTTCTTAGTAATAATTAATAGGTTATTGAATGGAAGTTATCGTAATTCAGCACTAGCTTATATAAAATCTATTTGATGTTTGGTCAATCATTATGTTCATTTGTGCTTGTTATATTTATTAAATTATGTTTGTATAAGTTTTTTTTTATGTTTGTTTATGTTCGTGAACTGTTTGTTTAGATTTTAAATGAACATGTACATGCTGATTTTCATAATGAACAAATGTTAACAAAAAATATATTCTACTATATATTCGTGTTCTTGTTCATATTCGGTTAAAGTTAAATGAACGAACACGAACATATTAGCGTTCACATTCGTTCAGATTTACACGCCTACTCTTAGTCTTTCCGTTTTACAATGAACTCTCTATGTTGTTTGTGAACAAAAACATGTTGGACTATATATTCGTGTTCTTGTTCATATTCGGTTAAAGTTAAATGAACGAATACGAACATATTAGTGTTCACATTCTTTAAGATTTACACGTCTACTCCTAGTTTTCCGTTTTACAATGAACTCTCTATGTAGGGACAAAAGATTTAATATTTTGTATTTTATATTTTCACACTGTGTAATATATATATATATATATTTAATCTATTCAACTTTTTACAAATTAAATATTTCTTTGATGATATGTCTTCTTACCTTTTTTCTCTCAAAAAGTTAAATATGTAAGTTTGTTTATTTTTCTTCTCAATACTTCAATATATATATATATATATATATATATATATATATATATATATATATATATATATATATATATATAAAAACAAAGTTATATTCGAAATAGAGATTTTTTTAGTATGAGCTAATTTAGTCCTCAATTAAAAGGTTCATGATATTATAAATCCAAAGCTGATTAACTTTTTTTCTTGACAATTAAACTTCATTAAAACACCTCCGACCCAAACGGGCAGAAGGCTAAATAAAAACAAACCTCCGACCCAAACGGGCAAAAGGCACACAATTACAACATATACAACGGGTATTTACACCATTCCTCCTACCGAATGTGTTTAAAAGAAGATCTATTTTTAACCACCCAAACCCTCTAGATTTAACCTCTCCAAGTATGTGTTGCAAGTCACGATTAATCTCGTTAAAGACCACCTCGTTCCTTCCTTTCCATATGCACCAACACGTAATTATCACGAGACCATGAATGATCTTCTTAGTTTTTTTTGCCCAAATTCAAAAACTTATGAGCTTCCCTAAGATCATTGAAATCGAAAATGATAAGGGGCGAATATTACACCAACCGCTAAAACCCGACCAAACCGTATTAGCTATTATACAAGCCGTAAAAAGGTGTTCTACCGATTCCTCCTGATCCTCATAAAAAAGGCACAAAACTAACGGGATATTCGCGTTCCCTCTCCTTAGATTCGACCTAGTGACTAATCTATCAAGGTTTGCTCTCCAAGCCATAATGTTGCATTTAATCGGAACCTATTTGCACCACTGAAAATCCAGGAGATGAGTTAACAGTCTATCTTCTTCCTTCATATTATTAATCTATTTCACCGAAAAACTTCCAGTGACATCACCCATCCATTTCCAAGAGTCTGATTCATTGAAAGAACCACACCTATGAGAGTATATGGCAATCTTGTCATTCACCTAATTCAGCTTCCAACTTGGATCACTACTCTAATTCCAAATGATATCAACATTGTCCTACTCCAAGACAATCATGTCTTCAACCCTGCACGATTTCGACAACTCTAGATTAAAAAGATGAGACCATCTAAGCAAAAATGGTTGATCGCCCGTCCACGTATCGGCCCAAAAATGAATGTCAACCCCATTCCCAACGTTACCCTTTTTAAAACTGTTTAAACCTTTTCCATTTATTTTCAAATTGAAACCAATAGGGCAATGTTTTTCCAACATCCCGAAATGTTGTCCTTTAGCGGGAGCATATTCCAATGATTTAATTCATAGTGACGCACTTCCACCACCTTCCTACATAAACTTTGGTTCTCCACCCTAAGCCTCCAAACCCATTTCGGTAAAAGCGCTTCATTTGCCTCCTTGAGGTTGTTAATCCCCAAATCCTCTTTCTTTTTAGGATAAGTTACCCAATCCTTAGACACCTAATGAATTTTATTTACCTCACTAGACCTGGCCCAAAGAAATTTTCTCATCTTTACTTCTAAATCAGTTATAGTACCATTGGGGCTTTATATAAAGAGAAAAAATAAATCGGAAGGCTCTCAAGCACCACATCAATCAAAGTGAGCTTTCCCCTATCCAAAGTTGATTAACTATTCATTCTACCCCTAACTATATGCTCTAACTTTTAGGTTAAAGTTAACGAATGAGATATACAAAGAGTTATTAACACGTCATTCGTGATATTTACTATAATAATTAAATATTCAAAGTTCGTATAATTGAAATGATACAATATAGATTTTCACATAATATGGGATTTTGAGTACTTTAGTGACCCTGGTGCTAGTATTGACCAAAGATGTTTATAATAGTCCCCAAGCTAGTCGAGTTTGGATGTATTCTTTAAAGATAAAAGTAGGAATATATTGGCAAGGATTAGGTTAGTACACTCCTAAAAGTGTTTTAAAAATTTAGTTTAAGAAAGTGGTGAAAATTGTTTCAAGATGAATTGTATGAAATGAGCCAGTTTGGATTAATTAACATGTGCAAAATTTATAAATTTGGTCTAAATTATGATGTATCTAAAATTAATGAATCAAAATATGGTATAGCGGTATGCCAATTTTAGAGATATGACATTCAAAATTTTATGATGTTTGAGACCTCAAAAAGCGTTAAATACTAATTTGAATCATAAGGGTATATATTATAAAAAAACACGAGCATTAGTCGTTCTCACACCTACACTGATTTAGGAAAGTTATTATTGACACAATAGCTTATGGTTCCAAAAAGTTTCAAAATTTTGCATCTTTCAACATATTAGTAAATGGTTTAAGAGTAAACCTAAGGGTTAAATATATCATAATATCAATCAAAGCTTTTAACACACCTTGCATGTTCCTTAACTTCTTCACCTTGTTACAAATCTACTTAGACAAATAAGATACAAAAGTAGATGACTCAAAATAAAGTTGTAAATTATATATATTATTAAGCCCATATAGCCTAACCAGCTTTCAAATCAACATCCACCGTTAAACTCACAAAAAAACTGTTGTGGTGGTGGTTCAGAGCTGTTCAGGACGCCTTAGCTAGTGGTTTTCTCCTCATTTTACGGCCCATTATCTCCACAACTCTGGTGGTTACCTCCTAATTTTCCTGCCCATTAGTGGTCTAAAATCAGTTGATGAGGTATTGTTATATAGGCGGATCTATATTGAGGGTTACGGGTTCGCCCGAACCCACTCGGTTTCAAAATATTAGTAGAAATGGTAATAGAAATTTTCGAATGAACCCATTAATAAAATTTGCGATGAACCCATTTAAGAAATTGCAAGATAGCAGAGTGGTTACCACGCTTCCTTCTAAGCAAAAGGTCACTGGTTGGACTCCCGTCTTGTACGTTTTTTTTTTAAATCTAGGGTTTTTTCATAACTTTATATCAAACCCCTATTCCCCAAAACGCACAGCAGCAGCACATCAATGGTGTCCGAACCTCATGCTCATATTACCTTTCTAAACCATTCAAGAGCCTTTTAAATCACCAGTTACATTATGGCAATGCTAAGTTCATTGTTAACAAAATCAATGAATTGAAAGCTTTTGCTTTTCCTCTAGCTTCTCTTGACTCTTCTGGCTCAACAATTTTCTGGTAATCTTTCTTTTTGTCTCTGTCATTTTTTATTAACTCAACTAGTCATAAAAAATTAATTAAAGAATCACATGTGCGACTGTTCCAACTCTGCAAAACTTGTTCACTTGAAGGCCTATCCTTGGATTTGTAAAGTGGTTCACTGTAAAGAGCATAAATTTGTAAACTTATTTTTTGCATTGTCTGTAAAGTGGTTTCAACCGCAGGCCCGCCGCCCGCACAACAGTGGTTTCAGCCGCACAAGCGGCAGAACAGGTCTGCAGCCGCACTGGCGCTGGTTTCAGTCGCACAGCCTCACAGGCGCACAGCAAAGCAGACCTTCGCCACTCGGTCTTCTTCAAGCAGCCGCACAGTAGAGCAGACCTTCGCCAGTCGGTTTTCTTCAAGCAGCCGCACAGCAGACAGCAGATCTTCGCCAGTCGCCACTCGGTCTTCTTCAAGTTTCACCGCTGCAGTCGCACTGGCAGTGGTTTCAGTCGCACATCAGTGGTTTCAGATTGTTTGGTTTCAGTCGCACATCAACTTCCGGTTTCAACTTCCGAATTCTTGAAAGAATGAAAGGTAAACTTACAATTTCTTTAGTTTCTTTCATTATTTTCAATGAATGTGTGTCGAGTGTTGTTAATATGTTATGATTTTATGAAAATTGTGAATTGTTAATTTGTTTTTGTTAGATTGTTGAACTTGAATTATTATGTGAATATTATGAATTAGACAATTATTGATGTTAATGTGTTGAAACTTGAATTGGAAATTTAGGTATGAAGAAAATTGACAACTTTTTCCAAAGACAACCATCAAACCTTGAATCGTCATCTTCAAGTAGTAAACCCTCAAAAATAGATTTAAATGATCTTCCGTGGGATCCTTCCGAAAGAAAACCAATTTCATCTTATCACCTAAGTCAAAAAGATGAAATTAGACGAACGTATTTGCTTAGAGGTCCATGTCAACCAAGAGGGCATAATTTTCCACAAACAGATTTTGGTGGTATACTAAGACATTTTAAACCAGAATGGTACGATGGTAAACATAGAAAGTGGTTAGAATACAGTGTCATAACAGATAGAGCGTATTGCTTATATTGTTACCTGTTCAAGGAAAGTGGACAAAATGATGCATTTGTGAGCGAATGGGTACAATGTTGGTATAGAATCTCAAGATTTGATACTCATGTTGGTAAATGCAATAGTTTTCACAACAAAGTATTTCAAAAAGGGGAAGACTTACTGAACGAAGCTCAAGCTGTGAACGTGGGCTTTGCACCACTTACTCATAAGCAAAAAAAAGAATACAGAATCCGATTAAGTACTTCGGTTATACTTGCCAAATGTTTGTTAAATGGTGGGCTACCTTTTCGGGATCATGATGAGTCGGAAGGATCTCTCTATAAAGGACATTTCTTAGAGTTTTTAAAATTGTTAGGGGAAATCAATGAAGAAATTGGTAGGGTTATATTAAAAAATGCCCCGGGGAATAACCAAATGACGGCTCCATCAATCCAAAAAGAAATTTGTAATTGTTTTGCAGAAGAAGTATTAAAGAAGATATTTGAAGAACTTGGTGATGATGTCTTTTCCATATTAGTTGATGAATCGAGGGACATTTCAAAAAGGAACAAATGGCTGTGGTTTTAAGATATGTTGATAAATTAGGATTTGTGAAGGAGCGATTTATTGGCATTGTTCATGTTAAGGAAACAACTGCGTTATCTTTCAAATTTGCAATTGATAAATTACTTGCTCGCTATAGTTTGAGTTTAAGTAGGGTTAGAGGCCAAGGATATGACGGTGCAAGCAACATGTCTGGTGAGTTTAATGGTTTGAAAACATTGATTTTAAAAGAAAATTCTTCGGCATATTATGTTCACTGTTTTGCTCACCAATTTCAGCTTGTTGTTGTAGCTTTTGCAACCAAACATCTTGAAATTTGTAAATTTTTTAAAGAAGTAACATATTTGATAAATGTTTTGGTGCATCTTGCAAAAGAATAGATTTATTAAGAGAGAGTTTGAGAATTGAATGATTCGGAAGTTGAAACCGGAAGTGGTCAGAATCAAGAACTCTCACTTGCAAGAGCCGGAGAAACACGTTGGAGTTCTCAGAAAAAACGATTCTCCGTTTGCTTGCATTATATCCTGTTGTTATTGACGTGCTTGAATATATAGAAACTTCAGGATCTGATGGTGCTCACAAAAGTCAAGCAAAAGGGCTTCATATATACATGAAAAGTTTTGATTTTGTATTTTATCTACATTTGATGAAGCACATCTTGGGAGTTACTAACATTTTGTGTGAAGCTCTTCAAAGAAAGGATCAAGACATTACAAATGCAGTTGTGTTGGTTAGATCAACCAAAGAAGAATTACAAAGGTATCGACTTGAAGGTTTTGACTCGCTTTTAAAAGATGTCACATCCTTTTGTGACAAATATGAGATTGAAATGGTTAACATGGAAGATGAGTATGTTGACCTGAAATATCGAAGAAGGAAGATCAACATCACCAACCGTCACCATTATGTGGTTAATAATTTCAAACGGTTCTCGATATGCAGAATTCAAGAGCTTGGAAATGTTTTAACGAGGTAACTACTGATTTGCTTATGTGTATGAGTTCGTTGAGCCTGCGTTGTAATTTTAGTGCCTTTAATAAACAAACTTGCTAAAGATGGCGGAGATGTATCCGTATGATTTCACTTTTGATGAGAAAGATAAACTTATCTATCAACTCGGCCATTACATTAGTAATGTGAAAAGGGATGGACGGTTTGACAACTTGAATGGGTAAGTGATCTTGCCAAAAGGATGGTGGAAACAAGCATACACATTGATTATCCGTTGGTTTATCGTTTAATAAAGTTGTCACTAGTTCTACCGGTTGCAACGGCTAGTGTTGAAAAAGTTTTTCTTCAATGAAGCATGTGAAGACAGAATTGCGTAATAGAATGGGTGATGGATATATGAACGATGCTTACATTTGTTACATCGAAAAGGAGTTCTTTCAACAAGTTTCGATCGAACATGTAATGCAACGTTTTCAAAAGATGAAAACTCGTAAGAACAACTGTAGGTATTTTTTTAATTTGTAAGAACCGTCGTATATGTATGCATGTTTTTAAAATTTTTAATGACCATTTTTTTTATAATTGTATCGTACTTTTATTATGTGATGAATTTTACCTGACCCGAACTGTCGGACTGACCCGAACATTTTTACATTCGGTCCTATTATATTAGAGTATCTAAAAATTGAACCTACTGAAAAAAATTCCTGGATCAGCCACTGCAACCATGCTTCGAGGTTTGTTTCATAGTGATTTTAGTATATATTTGAAGCTCTTGAAAAACTTATAGCTCTATGTTTTTTCTCAACTAATTTTGATTTTGGCAATGAAATCTTGACATTTCTATGGAGGATTCACAAGATGTCTGCTATCACGTTGATAGGTATAATAGTATACGTCTGACATCAAGTTTTGTGGTAGGTTATCTGATCGACAAACCACAATCCACCGGTAGATGGGGTTGAAAAGATATAATTTGTTTTATATCATAATCTACTGTTATACTTTTATTATTTTGGCAAGAAGTAAATTTTCACTTTACGACACCTTCTATAATTTGTTCTTCACATGTCATCTGCGTGTCAGTTTGTATGTCTTAATAAGGGGATCCTTTATGGATGTGTGTCATAGATTGCTTGTGTGTTGGCGATATAAATATGTTTTCTTTTCAAGTATTTCCAGTATTTACTTCGTGTGGTATGTGTTTCGTTTTCGTGGGGTGTGTTCTTTCTTGGTTTCATTTCAGGTTCGTTTAGGGTGGGGTTAGGCTGCTTGATATGCGTCAAATGCAACATATAAATTGTATCAAATACATAAAAACCAACCCTTTTTAGTACTAGTGTTGGAAAAAAGTACGTTTCTTTGTATACTTTTGATTTTCAGGATTAAAAAAGCTTAAATATACAAAAGGAACAAATTAACACAAAATCCAGCATAAATACAGAAAAAGGAAGACAACACACTATACTAACCCTCCAAGCTTCATCCCAAGATCAAAAACAATAAATCAGAAGTCTGGCACGGGGCCATGCCTAGTCGGCATGGGGTCATGCCCCTTCAAGATTCCAGATCAGAAAAACAAGTAGCTCTCTTTCAGGCTCAGGCTCGTTAAGACTTGCTCGTTCGAAGCTTTTAACCGAGTCAATAACGAGTACCTCTCGAGCTTCTAAATTTGTTTACAGACCTAAGACTACATGAATCACATATAATTACAACATTCAAATATAACTTCAAGTTCCGTTTTTTTAACTAGGCTCTTCAAGTTCCGTTTTTTTAACTAGGCTCTTCATATACATTACACGCAATTTATAAACTTGGTATTCATGTCTAGAAATGAATATATTACTACACAATTGAAATTTCTAGTTAAAACAATAACACAAGAGTCCTAAATATTCATGCTTGTAAAACCATATGAGTGCGTCACATTATTAGTTAACATTTACTATAGATGATAAATTTATAACAAAACGTCATTTGTTTCTCTTTAATTATTCTTGTTTAGATAATTAATCACTCATTTTAGTCTTTTTATGCAACTTATTAGCCATCAATATTCAATAACAAGGGGGTCCAGCATTATCTAGAAAGTAAAAGAAATCTCATTCCTTCGGGTGACGAACCACACAAAGTATCATAGTATCGACTGAAATAGATGAATTTATTTCGATACTTGTAACATGAACTTTTGGTACTCTTCTCGCTTCTTGCTGGAAGGTGTATGTTCTCATGTAACAAATTAGCATGAAAGAGGATTCTTATGTTCACACATCATCATTATATCTATGTTTCCTTAATTGCCAATATTTATCTTTCTATCTCATGATATATATATTTGAATTAATTACACATTTACTTCCTTTTCACACGAATATTTTTTTTTATATTTACATTTACATTTTTATATATATATATATATATATATATATATATATATATATATATATATATTTATTGTAAGAATAAAAAGTAACTTTTAAATCAATAGAAATTCTTCATTTACTTCATTTAATGTGTGTATTTAATATTATAAAAAAGAACATACAGTAAATCTAGAATTGTCATTAATTAGCTAATTAATTAAACTTGTAACTCATTTTTTTCTTAATATACTCTTTCAAGATAAAATAATTTATATGAAGGATAATTTTTGACCTGTGTAGGATAAATTTTAATATTTGTAGGATAAATTTTGAAATGTGTAGGGTAAATTTACATGTGTGTATGGTAAATTCCGATAAGCGTAAGACATATACAGGATAAATTTTGAAATGTGTAGGATAAAATGTTTTTGCTTTATTAATTAAAGATAACATAATTAATGAGAGTAGTTATAAACTATTAATGGTTTACCATTATGCCTTTCTTCTTTTTCTTCTCATATTAAATTTCTTCTCAAATGAACCTTCCCATATATAATATATATAATATAATTATATATATATATAATATATATATATATATATATATATATATATATATATATATATATAATGATATATAATTAGTATTTTGAACTAATAATCAAACAAAAAGTTATACTATTACGATAACTTTTTAATACGTTAGTAATTTAACGCCTCGTATTTCTAAATTCTTATTTTTAGAAAGTTCGTATTCCCATTCTATTTTTTTAAGAAACCCTACATTCGTATTTCAATTTCAATCTCACAATTCGAGGCGTAATCATAATGGAATTCATTTTTATACATATACGTGTTACCATTCATATTTGTATTATGTACGCAAACAATTTTTAAATGCATGTTTATATGCAAAAACGAGGCTAAAAACAAGTTAAAATACAAGAAACGGCATAAAATAACTTAGTTACAAAGTGCAGGGACTAAAAGTAAGCAAAACCAAAAGATTTTCCACCTCATTTCTCCTCAATCACCTTCCACCCTTATTTAGCAAATTAGATTTCACCGTTTTCCACCTCTTTTATCCTCCAACCATCTTTATCACCTTCTTTAGCCAATTAGATTTCACGTTTTTCCACCTCCTTTGTCTTCCAATCATCTTCCACCTTCATTTAAACCACAACCATTTAACCCTCTTATAAATACAAACCTTAACACCTTGCAAATACTTGCACCACCTCCAAATCACTTACAAACTCTCTCAAATCTCCAAATTTTCAACTTTGGGCAAAAAGTTCAAGAACCAAAATTGGTAACTTCGGTATTCCATCAACTCAAGACTCATCAAACCCACTAAGTGAAAATTTCTTCGCAAACCGTGAGTACACTCGACACCTTTTTACGCTTTACACTTTTGGGTGCAACTTGTTAGTCTATCAAAAACGCACTAAATCACACTTATACTTTATGAAATCACACAAACAATCATTCATACATGCTAAAGTTATGTGATACCCGATTTGTATACTTGGAACATTCTTAGTGATACTAATTGTCATTAACTTCGTACGAGCCTCCCCTTAACATGTATAGCGCTATATGAGTAACGCACCGCCCGTATTCTTGTGGCCATGTTAAGTTTAATCTATTTTGCGGTGACACTTGAGGATTGACTTGTAGTTCGCATGCCATGTTTACGTTAATCTCGTATGCTAGCTTAACATGTGGATTTGTTTAAACGATTTTTATTACTTATGCTATGATTAAAACTTGTGTACTCGCCAATACCTTGTATTGAACTATACTTTTAACATGTTATAGGTTGCGGATGTTTATATGACGAAACATAGTAGGAACGACACAGAATCACACTTATAATGCTAGTTATTTGCTATGTTATTTGAACTTGTCCTATTTTGATTTTATGTTGTATTTGAATTTGTGATGTACTTGACTTTTGGATAAATGAAATGAAATGGATGGTTTAATTTAATATTGTCTCAATTAGTGTTATGATGTCTTGAGCAATCTCGTTCGTCTCACTCCGATGTTTCCGCCATCGGTTGGGGTGTGACAGATTGGTATCATAGCCATAACTATAGGGAACTAGGAAAAATTGCCATGATTTGACCTAGTCTATAGTCTAAGTACCCATACTTGACCATTCTTGATTTCATGCTTCATATACTCAAATTCTCCCTATTTGCTTCTATCTCATTTTTTGTCTTAAAATTTTGTATGTCTTTCCTACAAGGATTTACCATACACACATGAGGACGTGAACACACTATTATACAAATGAGACGATTTCATCAAAATAGAAGTGAAACCCTCACTTTGGTGTAAGACTCTCAATCCACATTCTTGATTTCCATGAAATTATACATCAAGTTAGGAGTGACATCCTCAGCTTGATGAAATTTTGCCATGCTTATTCTAGTGGACCCTTACCAACAAGTCGGATTTAAGTCCTTACCTCATCTGATAAGTATCAACCACACTTAGGGAATGACGTTGTGAAGTTAGGGGTGGTACCCGCACCATGGTAACTAGTCCCACTCCTCGATTTTTAATCCCGCCAAAGCCTCGAACTTTCAATTGACTAAGGACAAGTAGTAACTGGAAGGGTGAATACCATTAACCAAAATTTCGGCGAGAGTATTTTACCTATTAGGCCAAAGCATGCTTCCCAAACTCAAAAGAGCTTTCGATCACTTTGGTTAGTCAATGTCAGACCCCGTATTTTCAACCAAACACCGGTGGGCCCGGGTGGGGAATATTGTAACATAAGTTGATATCATCATAGTCAATTAAACACAGCACAATAGAAGTCTTGGATTTAAAGTTACTATTACAAACCAAATATTCGAAATACAAAATAATATACAGGCTCGTAATAGAAGATCCACAGGCGTATCATAAATTGTACAAAGAAAGAATGTAAAACAGACTTTGGGCAGATCTAGGATTTGCAAGATCCTCTTACCACTACCGAGTACTTCCAGCCTATTTTCGTATTGTACCTTCAAACTTAGTCTTTTGAAAATACGTCAGCTTTCGCTGGTAAATACACCCAACTAACTCATTTTGAAAACATTTGAAATATGTTTTAAGTGCGTATCAGCACAAAATCTTTTATAACTTAGGAAGTTGACCGTCCAACCTTGTTAACAGATTTACATGTTTGTCATACATATAGGGCCCGGTACAGAGACCGAGACATGATTAACGTACACACCACTCTGGACTCACGAAGGATTCAATTCTTCCCAACCTTGTGGGCAATGCATTTGAGCGTCTATCCGGTGTATGCCTACACCCGCGCTAAGGTCGTGGCCATTATCTATTGTAATGAGCCGAGGTTATCCAGGACACGATAGTTAACCCCCGATATTTAAGTTATCAAACAAAACTGATTAAAACAGAATATGCGGATTTACTAGCCATAATCCGGCATTCGATTGATCCCATTTCCGACCAAGCGGTAATAATTTACCGTAACCCAAACCCGTATAGGGGAAATAAGTCGAGAGTATTTACCCGAGCTATTATTCGTTTAACGCAAGATTTATTAACTCAACCATACACAAAAGTTCAAGTGCAGATAGCATTTACCGGCAAGTCTCTAGTCTGGATTATGGCATAAACTAACAAATTAAATACTAACGGTCTTATTTTAGTCATTGACTTAAACCGACTAGCGTACATGATGAAACGTATAATGCTAGATTAAACGATGATTGGATAGAATGTAGTTAAATCCCAACAAGTAACTTGATTTGTGTAATATGGATAAACTATAAACATTCTGGATTTTGAGGCTTAAATGACAAGGTTAGACCTGTTTCGGTTAATTTTTGTAAACTAGTTACATATGCTTAACCGTACGCCTATCAGTGATATCGGGTAACCGGATAAGTCATGGACAAGTTCTATATGCCATTATACTTTAAATAAGTTGTAATATCAATGGGATATCATCTTTTATGCCCGTTATGGTTTTAAAGTGAAACTATGCCTCATAAGGGCGTTTCGGTAATTTCATACCGTATAAATGAACTTGAAATATAAT
The DNA here is from genome assembly GCA_947069175.1 of Scalesia atractyloides. NCBI lineage: Eukaryota > Viridiplantae > Streptophyta > Magnoliopsida > Asterales > Asteraceae > Scalesia > Scalesia atractyloides. Next base: position 26,784,861 of record CAMTDV010000013.1, read on the forward strand.
TAAATGTCATAAGTATAAGTATTCTGGAAAAATAACTTACTTATGGTATAATATCATTAGGATATTAATTATATGTGTAATTTATCTTTTTATGACCAAACTATGCACCGAAGGGCATTTTGGTCATTTTACACATAGTTTATAAATTATTTGGGATTCTGTGTTCATATCATGTACCCACTGTAAATATTTAAAATAAGTTTTAAAATCAGTAGGTAATAAGTCTTGGTTGATAAATATGGTTTAAAACCATATTATGCGCCGAAATGGCGTTTATGTCGTAAAATGACGATTTATGCGATCTTTAATGAAAACTGATGTTATGATTAGATTAACAAGTCTTAGATATATTACTTAATATAACATATAAGTAGGTAAAAGATTTACTATGAAAAGATGTGATTAAAACCATTTTATAAGCCACAAGGGTCTTATAGTCATTTATCGACATAATACAAGGACTTGTTTATAAACTCAGTTTATAATCTATTTCAACATCACAAATAATCCAACTTATAATATTTACATCAGTAGGAAACTCATTTTAAAGTTCATTCTTATTAAAACCTCTTTTTATGCGAAAAGGGCATTTTAGTCAAAATGGCATAATTATGGAACTTGTGCTTAAAACATATTCTGATTATGATCATGTAATATAACCTCAGAGGGTTATGCTACATTATATTACGATCATAATGCAACTTTAGATTAGTAGCTAACTAATCTAAATCGATTCAGAATCGAAGTCAAAGCAGAAGTCAAACTTTGCGACTTTCGGTTGCGAACCAACCCTAGAACAAAAATTGACGAGCCGAATATGTTCTTAAATGTTCTAATTATTATTACCAACTTGTTTAAGTGTCAAAACAGGTTTCATAACATATATAAGATCAAATTATAACATTTTCGAAAAATGGCCTGTTTGACTTTTTAATATAATAACTTTAACCCGTCAATTGGTCTAGTAAACGTGATCTTTAGGAGGTGCGCTAAATGGGGACTAACACCTACCTTATTACGATCACTTAACCATGTTTATTATGAACAATGGCTGGACCATAATGGTCTTAACCGAAAGTCAAGACGTTTTCCGTAAGACGCTTGACTTTTGGCTATAAGAGCCTATAAACGAAAATGCAAGAGCAAGGAACATTTACAAGAGGTTCATAGGATGCAATAGATCTAAGTTGGATGCTCCTTTTAGTTAGGAACTTCTAGAGGAGGGAGATAGAGTTGTGAATGAGAAAGGTGCAAGTTCAAATGGTGAACCTTGGCACCTATTTATAGTTGGAGAGCTTGAGAATTAGGGCTTCGTAAAGGATCATTTAGAGGCCCACTATAAGCTTGTTGACTCTGATGTCACTCAGAGGCTGGGCATGTTGACATATCAGTCACTCAAGGCCAAGTTTTAAGCATGTTGACATCTCAGTCACTCAAAGGCTGTTGTTTTAAGCATGTTGACATATCAGTCACCAGAGGCTTACATTTATGCATGTTGACATCAGACAGTCACTCAGAGGCTCAGTTTGAGCATGTTGACACCTTTAATCCTTATTAGTCTTTAATAGACTAAAAAAAGACAACGCGTGTCACTATACTATTGGACACGATTTTACGAGGTGTTACATCCTCACCCCCTTAAAAGAAATCTCGTCCTCGAGATTTTATTCAAAAAGATGGGGGTACTTTTGTCGCATAGTGGACTCAACCTCCCATGTATACTCGGGACCTCTAAAGGCGTCACACTTAACCTTTACTATAGGTATTAATTTCCTTTGGAGCTTCTTAACCTGTCGATCCTCAATCAAATTGGTTTTTCAACAAATCTCAGGTTTTCATCTATTTGCACATCCTTGTGTGACATTGCTAGCAACTCATCGGCTAGACATTTTTAAGGTTAGATATGTGGAACACATCGTGGATCCTACTAAGCTCCTCTTGTAGCCTAAGCTTATAAGCTACACCGCTGACACATTCGATTATCTCGAATGGTCCTATATATCTTGGTCTTAGCTTGCCCTTCTTCCCAAACCTCATTACACCTTTCCAAGGTGATACTTTCAGCATGACCTTGTCCCCTACTTGGAACTTGAGAGGTTTACGCCTCTTGTCAGCATAGCCTTTCTGCCTATCACTAGACGCCTTGAGACGATCACGGATTTGCACAATCTTTTTCGTGGTCTCCAAGACAATTTCCGGTCCTGATAATTGGGCTTCCCCAACTTCTGCCCAACACACGGGCGTTCTACACTTTCTCCCATACAAGGCCTTATAAGGAGCAGCCTTGATGTTCGTAGGATAACTATTATTGTAGGAGAATTCTATTAGGGGTAAGTGGTCATCCCAACTTCCACCTAAATCAATCAGTCATGCCCTAAGCATGTCTTCCAATGTCTGGATAGAACGCTCACTTTGACCATCAGTCTGCGGATGGTAGGCAGTACTAAAGTTTAATCTTTGCCTAAGGATTGTTGGAAACTTTTCCAAAATTGAGATGTATATCTAGTATCTCTATCAGATACAATAGATACTGGCACACCATGTAGGGACACAATCTTGTCCACATACAACTTAGCCAATTTGTATGAATTATACGTTTCCTTAATTGGCAAGAAATGCGCGACTTAGTCAGCCTATCTACAATGACCCAAATTGTGTCTGTTCCACATTTGGTCTTAGGTAACTTGGTAATCAAGTCCATAGTTACCATTTCCCATTTCCATGTGGGAATTTCCAATTGTTCTAGAAGTCCTGACGGCTTCTGATGTTCGGCCTTAACTTGCGAATACATCAGACACTTTGCTACATAAGTGGCTATGGATTTCTTCAAACCTATCCACCAATAATTCTTTTTCAGATCCTGATACATTTTGTTACCTCCAGGGTGAACTGAGTATCTCGTATTATGCGATTCTTGGAGGATTAGATCTCTAAGTCCTCCAAAGATTGGAACCCAGATCCTTCCATTAAATCTAAGGATTTCATCCTTTCCAGGCGTTAGCTGATAACAGTTCTGTCTAATCCTTCATTAGGAATGTTAGCCTCTAATAGGGCTTGCTTTTGCGCATCTAATAGCTTCTCATTCAAGCTATTTCTGAGCTAAATGCTCTTCGCATTAATCCTAATGGGCTTAATTCTTTCCTTGCGACTTACGCGCCAACAACGATATTTGTCTTGCCGGGATGGTAGCGAATTTCACAATCATAATCGTTAAGTGTTTCCATCCAACGGCGTTGCCGCATGTTCAATTCTTTCTAATTGAACGAATGCTGGAGACTTTTATGGTCAGTGTATATAATACACTTTGTGCCATATAAGTAATGTATCCACAGCTTTAGTGCAAATACAATGGTATCCATTTCCAAATCATGGGTGGTATAGTTCCTTTCGTGCACCTTTAACTGTCGTGATGCATAAGCAATTACCTTGCATTTTTGCATTTGCACATAGCCCATGCTAGTGTGCGAAGCGTCACAATAAACCACAAAATCCTCAATACCCTTAGGTATTGATAACACAGGAGCATTGCTCAACTTGTGTTTTAGAATCTCAAAGGATTCTTGTTGTTTCGAAACAAAAACAAATTTGACATTCTTACGAGTTAAGGTAGTCAAGGAGTGGCTATTCTTGAAAAGTTCTCAATGAACCTCATGTATTATCCAGCCAATCCTAGGAAACTACGAATCTCCGATGGGGTTTTGGGCACTTCCCAATTCATTATGGCTTCTATTTTGGCGGGATCCACTTGGATACCACGCTTATTTACAATATGTCCAAGAAATTGCACTTCTCTAAGCCAAAATTCACACTTAGAGAATTTAGCATAAAGCTTCTCTTGCCTTAGTAATTCTAGAATGCACCGAAGGTGTTTCTCGTGGTCAGCTTGATTACGAGAATAGATAAGTATGTCGTCTATAAAAACAATGACAAACTTATCCAAATGCGGTTTGCAACTCTATTCATGAGATGCATGAATGCTGTAGGTGCATTTATGAGCCCAAAAGGCATCACTAGAAATTCAAAATGACCATATCGGGTCCTAAAGGCAATCTTAGGAACATCCTCGTTCCTAACCTTCAGTTGATGATATCCTGATCTCAAATCAATCTTATAAAAATAACTAGCCCCTTGAAGTTGGTCGAATAAATCATCGATCCTGGGCAGAGGATATTGGTTCTTAATTGTTAACTCGTTCAGCTCTCGGTAATCGATGCACATTCGATTGAACCGTCTTTCTTCTTTACGAATAAAATAGGAGCTCCCCAAGGCAAGGAACTCGGCTGAATAAAGCCTTTCTCTACGAGTTCATCTAACTGTAATCTCAATTCCTTCATCTTCATCGGTGCTAAAAGCTATGGAGCCCTGGCTACCGGTGCTGATCCAGGTAGGATATCAATTCTAAACTCCACTTGCCTAACTGCAGGTAGGCTAGGTAATTCTTCGGGAAAAACATCGGAATACTCCAAGATAACCGGAAGGTCTTCAATACTTGGCTTAGGCTCATTGATAGATTACTTGTGCCATATAAATGAAACAACATCTCCCCAAATACTTGGATGCCTTAAATAACGACACCTTGTTTGGCAATCCATAGTGCAAATCTCCAGGGATGGTGATCGTTTCACCAGATGGGGTTTTATTCGATGAGTTTCTTATTGCAGGCAATGTGGGCTTGGTTATGGGATAACCAATCCATGCCTAAAACTACATCGAACCCTGCCAATTTCATTGGCAAAAGAGTGATGGGGATAGAATGATTCTTAATGGATATGGAGCATCCATCAAGAACGGAAGATACTATCTCTAACGTTCCATCAGCGAGTTCTACCTCATACGTTATATCTAGAGTTCTTATGGGCAAGTTTAATAGTTTACTAAACTTATGATCAACAAAAGATTTATCTGCACCCGAATCGAAAAGAACTCTAGCATATATATCATTGATGAGGAATGTACCTGTTATGACGTTATTGTTATTAACGGCCTCCCTGACATTCATCTGTGAAGCACGAGCATTTCCTTTCTTAGCCTCTCCAGGCTTTGCATCATTACTTTTGGGGTTCTTGGGGCCATTGAATGTAATATGCCCTTTTTTATTACAGTTTTAGCAAACTGCATCCTTAAGATCCTTGCACTCTAGGGTCTTATGCCCCTTTCTCTTGCAGATACCACAGGGTTTAGTCTCTGGATTTATACTACAGTGTCCCTAATGTCTATATTTACAGTTCTTGCACAGAGGTTTGTCATTAGACGCGTGTTGGTTCTTCTTGAACCGAAATTTCCTTTCTTCTTAAACCTTTGGGAGTTATCATCCTCCCTTTTTCTTTTCCCGTCAGTCTCGGTCTTGACTGACCTTTGCCTCACCAAATCCAAGGTGAGGGAGAGAGATAGGTCAACAGCAGACCTATATGTAGTGGGCTGAGCAGCCTTTACCATTCCCTTTATCTCGGGTGATAACCCATTAATAAAACGCGTAATGCGTTTGGTTTAAGGGTAATCAGATAGGAAACTAACCTAGACATGGAATTGAAATCGGAAACATACTTCCGACAGTCTAGGTTCTTCATTGTGAGAGTCAGAAAGTCTGTCTCAAACTTCTCCTCCTCATGAGGTGGGCATTATGTTTCCTTAACAAGGTCCACAAACTTGGACCATCCTAAATTGTACAGTTATACTTTACCTGTAGATTGGATCATAGCTTTCCACAAAATTAAGGCATCACCTTTGAAGGACTGTGATACATATTTGACCACATCCTTATCAGCACAACCGCTGATATCCATAATTGTTTCCATTTCGTCAAGCCACTACAAGGCTTCTACTGCTCCTTTTTCCCCATTAAAGTCTCGGGGTTTGCTAGAGACGAAATATTTATAGCTACATCCGTCTTTAGAAGTACGGGACCTATCAGCAAATTCTATTTTCTTTGGTTCACTCTTCTCATTAGAAGAGTGAACTGAGCTCTCCTTATGAGCTGAGGATGGTGCGATTGATAATGGTCTAGAGCGAGTAGCACTCGACTCCCTAAGTTTTTCTATGGCCTTTTCCATGGCCTTTCCCACAGTTGTATCTATGCGAGCTTGGAAGTCATCATTGTTAACGGCTACATTTTCAGCCTTGTTAGAGCTTCTCTCTCGGTGGCTACTCTGTGCCTCGTTCGAGTTCACCATATTAAAGCTTTGGTTCTAAACATCAAACACAAATTTCTCTTAGCCTGGTGTAACAACCATATTGCTTTAAACATTGGATATAACAATCCATCGCCCATTAAATTAGTGTGAATAACATCACAACTCTTAGGCTTATCATATCTATATTTGGCCTAGGTCTTAATAAGACCATCATAGGCTAATTACAATCTGGACATAGTCCATATATTATTAGACAGTGGATCGTAATGTCACAACTGTCATTGTCATTCAACAATTATATACAGCTCATAAGCTTGTCACTAATGGACATAAAAATTGGGCACACTGACCTACATCATAACAGATGTAAATTATGGCACATTGGCCTACATCATAACTGACGTAAATTATGGTGCATTGGCCTGTCACATTGGACATAAAATTGGGCACCTTGGCCTGTCACATTGGACATAATTGGGCACATTGGCCTGTCACATTGGACATAATTGGGCACCTTGGCCTGTCACCTTGAACATAAAATTGGGCACCTTGGCCTGTCACATTGGACATAATTGGGCACATTGGCCTGTGATTTGTCATCGCATTGATGACATTAGCCGGGATCACATTGATCACATAGGCTATATAATAGGTCTTAGGACGTAGTCCTTTTCACCTAGACGGCTAGTGTGGTTCCTCAAGTCACACTACAAAGAGTAAGAACATTCCTTAATGTTAACATAAGAGTACCTTAATGATTGATTAATGGTCCCGGTCACCTTCGACCTTAACAAACTTGGAAGCTTGAACCTAGTTTTCCCACCTCTGGATAGAACGATAACTTCCCTTAACTATCCTGATAGAAGGCTCCTTGTCCTTAACTATCACTTCTTGGCCAATGTGTGGTCTACGCCACTTGGCATAATCAAATCCGTTAAGGTCTTTTGGAATTATATATCAGAGCATAAATTTCGAAAAAAATCGAGAAGCTCGCTTGAAAAGGATGAATATATATATATATATATATATATATATATAACTCCAAAAATACTTCATTAAATTCCAAATAGAAATTATAATACTAGAAACAACGAAATAAAATGTCCATACAAGGACTACATAAACAAAAATGTCCACGCAAGGACTAAAGAAATAACAATGTCCTCACAGGGACTAACATATATTAGAAGAGAGTTCACTCGTCCTTCTTTCCCTTAACCAGCTTGGAGAGTTTCTTGAAGAACTTATTCGTCTTTTTTTCTGTTTTCTCCGCTTGTTGTTGCATTCTTTCATTCGCTCTAAGGCCTCATTAATGGCCTCAAGTGGTGGCGGAGGTTGTGGTTATAGTTGTGGCATAACAGGATATTGGTATCCATAACTTAGATATCCAGTAGGTGGATAAGCAGGTGGGAAATGAGATGGGTAAAGTGCATTATGCATGATCGCTTGATGTAAGGGTCTTGCGACAATGCTTGGTGATCAACAGGTGTAGTTGGGTTAAAAGGATCATATCTGAACGTATCCGGATATGTTGGGATAAGGTTATTATAACCCGTGGTGGTGGTTGAACCATTGGTGGTGGTGTTGGTTCCACCACAGGTGACGCATTAGAGGGTCCACCCATTTGTGGGTCCTTGTGAATAGTAGGGTAGGGTTTGGGCAAAGGTGGCAGCGATCCCGACCGTTGGCCCGCACGTACTAACATACGTTCTCCTCTTTTCCTCCTTGGCGGTTCTGGTGGCGATTGGGGTTGTTCCACTGGTTCCATGTGCATATCTTCTTGCATGGGAGGTAGTTGGGAGTGATGGGAAGGAGTGTTGGTTCCAATATTGGTCCCACTCATTAGGACCGTGATAAGGCGATCCGGCATAAGAGTTTGAATCGCTCGATATCTCGATGGGATGTGCATTTGATCCTAACGCGGCATCTCCGAGTCGGAGTCCTCGTCCATTGAGTTTGGCTGATCCAATTGATTTTGATCAGCCGGGGGTGTGTTAAAGTATTGGTTGGGATTAAACTCATCATGGTAAGAATAATGAGGGTGGTGGGAGTGGTGTGAATGGTACGAGTGGTATGAACTTTGAGTGTGGGTAGGCGAACATTGTGGTAGTGGCCATGAATCCCCCGAATCCTCATAAGGGTTCGGGTGATAGGAATGTGAGGGAATATGTCCTGAAGGTCCTCCCCTCATTGGTCCTTTTCCTCTTCCTCATACACGTGGCGACATTTTTCCTGTTAAAAATCAATTAAAAAAACAATACTAATAACTTAATAATGAAATAAGTAATCCTAGGTCAATGCATAGAATCGGAAGTCTAACGAATGTGCTTGTGTAAGTTTGAGATTAAACACAAAAGGCTAGCGTTTAATTCTCTCAAATGTTGGATCTGATACCAACATGTCACACCCCATATTTTCAACCAAACAGCAGTGGGCCCGAGTGGGGAATATTGTGACGTAAGTTGATATCATCATAGTCAATTAAACACAGCACAACGGAAGTTTTGGATTTAAAATTACTATTACAAACCAAATATTCAAAATACAAAATAATATACAGGCTCGTAATAGAAGATCCAGATGCGTATCATAAATTGTACAAAGAAAGGATGTAAAACAGACTTTGGGCAGATCTAGGATTTGCAAGATCCTCTTATCACTATCGAACACTTCCAGCCTGTTTTCGTATTGTACCTGCAAACTTAGTCTTTTGAAAATACGTTAGCTTTTGCTGGTAAATACAACCAACTGACTCATTTTGAAAACATTTAAAAAATGTTTTAAGTGCGTATCAGCACAAAATCTTTTATAACTTAGGAAAGTTGATCGTTCAACCTTGTTAACAGATTTACATGTTTGTCCATACATATAGGGCCCGGTACGGAGACCGAGACATGATTAACGCACACACCACTTTGGACTCACGAAGGAGTCAATTCTTCCCAACCTTGTGGGCAATGCATTTGAGCGTCTATCGGGTGTATGCCTACACCCGCGCTAAGGTCGTGGCCATTATCTATTGTAATGAGCCGAGGTTATCCAGGACACAATAGTTAACCCCGATGTTTAAGTTATCAAACAAAACTGATTAAAACGGAATATGCGGATTTACTAGCCACAATCTGGCATTCGATTGATCCCATTTCCGACCAAGCGGTAATAATTTACCGTAACCCAAGCCCGTCTAGGGGAAATAAGTCGAGAGTATTTACCTGAGCTATTCTTCGTTTAACGCAAGATTTATTAACTCATCCATACACAGAAGTTCTAAGTGTAGATAGCATTTACCGGCAAGTCTTTAGTCTGGATTATGGCATAAACTTACCAATTAAATACTAACGGTCTTATTTTAGTCTTTGACTTAGACCGACTAGCATACTTTGATCAAAACGTATAACGCTAGATTAACGATGATTGGATAGAATGTTTTTAATCCCAACAAGTACCTTGACATGTGTAATATGGATAAACTATAAACATTCTTGATATTGAGATTTAAATGACAAGGTTAGACCCGTTTCGGTTAATTTTTGTAAACTAGTTACATATGCCTAAACCATACACATATTAGTGATATCGGGTAACCGGATAAGTCATGGAAAATTTCATATGCTATTATACTTTAAATAAGTTGTAATATCAGTGGGATGATCAACTTTATGCCCGTTATGGTTTTAAAGTGAAACTATGCCTCATAAGGGCGTTTGGTAATTTCATATCGTATAAAGGAACTTGAATATAATTTAATGTCATAAGTATAAGTATTCTGGAAAAATAACTTATTTATGATATAATATCAGTAGGATGTTAATTATATGTGTAATTTATCTTTTTATAACCAAACTATGCACCGAATGGGCATTTTGGTCATTTTACACATAGTTTATAAATTATTTGGGATTCTGAGTTCATATCATGTACCTACTGTAAAAATATTTAAAATAAGTTTTAAAATCAGTAGGTAATAAGTCTTGGTTGATAAATATGGTTTAAAACCATATTATGCGCCGAAATGGCGTTTATGTCGTAAAATGACGATTTATGCGATCTTTAATGAAAACTGATGTTATGATTAGATTAACAAGTCTTAGATATGTTATTTAATATAACATATAAGTAGGTAAAAGATTTACTTTGAAAAGATGTGATTAAAACCATTTTATAAGCCACAAGGGTCTTATCGTCATTTATCGACATAATACCAAAGGACTTGTTTATAAACTCAGTTTATAATCTGTTTTAACATCCCAAATAATCCAACTTATAGTATTTACATCAGTAGGAAACTCATTTTAAAGTTCATTCTTATCAAAACCTCTTTTTATGCAAAAAGGACATTTTAGTCATAATGGCATAATATGGAACTTGTGCATAAACTCATATTCTGGCAATGCGGGCTTGGTTATGGGATAACCAATCCATGCCCAAAAACTACATCGAACCCTGCCAATTTCATTGGCAAAAGAGTGATGGGGATAGAATGATTCTTAATGGATATGGAGCATCCATCAAGAACGGAAGATGCTATCTCTAACGTTCCATCAGGAGTTCTACCTCATACGTTATATCTAGAGTTCTTATGGGCAAGTTTAATAGTTTACTAAACTTATGATCAACAAAAGATTTATCTGCACCCGAATCGAAAAGAACTCTAGCATATATATCATTGATGAGGAATGTACCTGTTATGACGTTATTGTAATTAACGGCCTCCCTGACATTCATCTGTGAAGCACGAGCATTTCCTTTCTTAGCCTCTCCAGGCTTTGCATCATTACTTTTGGGGTTCTTGGGGCCATTGAATGTAATATGCCCTTTTTCATTACAGTTTTAGCAAACTGCATCCTTAAGATCCTTGCACTCTAGGGTCTTATGCCCCTTTCTCTTGCAGATACCACAAGGTTTAGTCTCTGGATTTATACTACATTGTCCCAATGTCTATATTTACAGTTCTTGCATAGAGGTTTGTCATTAGACGCGTGTTGGTTCTTCTTGACCAGAAATTTCCTTTCTTCTTAAACCTTTGGGAGTTATCATCCTCCCTTTTTCTTTTCCCGTCAGTCTCGGTCTTGACTGACCTTTACCTCACCAAATCCAAGGTGAGGGAGAGAGATAGGTCAACAGCAGACCTATATGTAGTGGGCTGAGCAGCCTTTACCATTCCCTTTATCTCGGGGATAACCCATTAATAAAACGCGTAATGCGTTTGGTTTAAGGGTAATCAGATAGGAAACTAACCTAGACATGGAATTGAAATCGGAAACATACTTCCGACAGTCTAGGTTCTTCATTGTGAGAGTCAGAAAGTCTGTCTCAAACTTCTCCACCTCATGAGGTGGGCATTATGTTTCCTTAACAAGGTCCACAAACTTGGACCATCCTAAATTGTACAGGTATACTTTACCTGTAGATTGGATATAGCATTCCACAAAATTAAGCATCACCTTTGAAGGACTGTGATACATATTTGACCACATCCTTATCAGCACAACCGCTGATATCCACAATTGTTTCCATTTCATCAAGCCACTACAAGGCTTTTACTGCTCCTTTTTCCCATAAAGTCTCGGGGTTTGCAGAGACGAAATATTTATAGGTACATCCGTCTTTAGAAGTACGGGACCTATCAGCAAATTCTATTTGGTTCACTCTTCACATTAGGACCTTGATAAGGCGGTCTGGCATAAGAGTTTGAATCGCTCGATATCTCGATGGGATGTTTATTTGAACCTTACGACGGCATCTCCGGGTCGGAGTCCTCGTCCATTGAGTTTGGCTGATCCAACTGATTTTGATCAGCTGGGGGTGTGTTAAAGTATTGATTGGGATTAAACTCATCATGGTAAGAATGAAGAGAGTGGTGTGAATGGTACGAGTGGTATGAACTTTGAGTGTGGGTAGGTGAACGTTGTGGTAGTGGCCATGAATCCCCCGAATCCTCATAAGGGTTCGGGTGATAGGAATATGAGGGAATATATCCTGAAGGTCCTCCCCTCATTGGTCCTTTTCCTCTTTCTCATACACGTGGCGACATTTTTCCTGTTAAAAATCAATTAAAAAAACAATACTAATAACTTAATAATGAAATAAGTAATCCTAGGTCAATGCCTAGAATGAAAGTCTAACGAATGTGCTTGTGTAAGTTTGAGATTAAACACAAAAGGCTAGCGTTTAATTCTCTCAAACGTTGGCTCTGATACCAACATGTCACACCCCATATTTTCAACCAAACAGCAGTGGGCCCGAGCGGGGAATATTGTGACGTAAGTTGATATCATCATAGTCAATTAAACACAACACAACGGAAGTCTTGGACTTAAAATTACTATTACAAACTAAATATTCGAAATACAAAATAATATACAGGCTCGTAATAGAAGATCCATAGGCGTATCATAAATTGTACAAAGAAAGAATGTAAAACAGACTTTGGGCAGATCTAGGATTTGCAAGATCCTCTTATTACTATCGAGCACTTCCAGCCTATTTTTGTATTGTACCTGCAAATTTAGTCTTTTCAAAATACGTTAGCTTTCACTGGTAAATACACCCAACTGACTCATTTTGTAAACATTTAAAATATGTTTTAAGTGCGTATCAGCACAAAGTCTTTTATAACTTAGGAAAGTTGACCGTCCAACATTGTTAACAGATTTACATGTTTGTCCTTACATATAGGGCCCGGTACGGAAACCGAGACATGATTAACGTAGAAACCACTTTGGACTCACGAAGGAGTCAATTCTTCCCAACCTTGTGGGCAATGCATTTGAGCGTCTATCGGGTGTATGCCTACAACCGCGCTAAGGTCGTGGCCATTATCTATTGTAATAAGCCGAGGATATTCAGGACACGATAGTTAACCCCCGATGTTTAAGTTATCAAACAAAACTGATTAAAACGGAATATGCGGATTTACTAGCCACAATCCGGAATTCGATTGATCCCATTTCCGGCCAAGCGGTAACAATTTACCGTAACCCAAGCCCGTATAGGGGAAATAAGTCGAGAGTATTTACCCGAGCTATTCTTCGTTTAACGCAAGATTTATTAACTCAGCCATACCCAAATGATCAAAACGTATAATGCTAGATTAAACGATGATTGGATAGAATGTAGTTTAATCCCAACAAGTACCTTGACTTGTGTAATATGGATACACTATAAACATTCTTGATTTTGAGACTTAAATGACAAGGTTAGACCCGTTTTGGTTAATTTTTGTAAACTAGTTACATATGCCTAAACCGTACGCATATTAGTGATATCGGGTAACCGGATAAGTCATGGACAATTTCTATATGCCATTATACTTTAAATAAGTTGTAATATCAGTGGGATATCAACTTTATGCCTGTTATGGTTTTAAAGTGAAACTATGCCTCATAAGAGCGTTTCGGTAATTTCATACCGTATAAAGGAACTTGAATATAATTTAATGTCATAAGTATAAGTATTCTGAAAAAATAACTTATTTATGATATAATAGCAGTAGGATATTAATTATATGTGTAATTTATCTTTTTATGACCAAACTATGCACCGAATGGGCATTTTGGTCATTTTACACATAGTTTATAAATTATTTGGGATTCTGAGTTCATATCATATACATACTGTAAAAATATTTAAAATAAGTTTTAAAATCAGTAGGTAATAAGTCTTGGTTGATAAATATGGTTTAAAACCATATTATGCGCCGACATGGCATTTATGTCGTAAAATGACGATTTATGTGATCCTTAATGAAAAATGATGTTATGATTAGATTAACAAGTCTTAGATATGTTATTTAATATAACATATAAGTAGGTAAAAGATTTACTTTGAAAAGATGTGACTAAAACCATTTTATAAGCTATAAGGGTCTTATCGTCATTTATCGACATAATACAAGGACTATCTGTTTTAACATCCCAAATAATCCAACTTATAATATTTACTTGGTAGGAAACTCATTTTATAGTTCATTATTATTAAAACCTCTTTTTATACAAAAAGGGCATTTTAGTCAAAATGGCATAATTATGGAACTTGTGCATAAACTCAGATTCTGGTTATGATTCTGTAATATAACCTCAGAGGGTTATGCTACATTATATTACGATCATAATGCAACTTTAGATCAGTAGCTAACTAATCTAAATCGGGTCAGAATCGAAAGTCAAACTAGAAGTCAAACTTTGCGATTTTCGGTTGCGACCGACCCTAGAACTGAAATTGACGATCCGAACATGTTCTTACATGTTCTAATAATTATTACCAACTTGTTTAAGTTTCAAAACAGGTTTCATAACATATATAAGCTCAAATTATAAAATTTCCAAAAAATGGCCTGTTTGACTTTTTAATATAATAACTTTGGCTCATCAATTGGTCTAGTAAACGTGATCTTCAGGATGTGCCCTTTATAGGGACCAACACCTACCTTATTACGATCAGTTAGCCATGTTCATTTTGAACAATGGCTGGACCATAATGGTCTTAACAGAAAGTCAAGGCGTTTTCCGTAAAACGCTTGACTTTGGCTATAAGAGCCTATAAACGAAAATGCATGAGCAAGGAACACTTACAAGAGGTTCATAGGATGTAATAGAACTAAGTTGGATGCTCCTTTCAGTTAGGAACTTCCAGAGGAGGGAGATAGAGTTGTGAATGAGAAATGTGCAAGTTCAAATGGTGAACATTGGCACCTATTTATAGTTGAAGAGCTTGAAGGAGGTGATGCCAGGTGCTAAGGGGTGTAAGAGGGAGCTTACAAGTGTCCTAAAATGTGGCATAGCAGTTTGGAAGACCATGGTTTCGATTTAATGGTTTTTTGGTAACATGTGTGGAGGCCAAGCAAAAATTCTGCAGACACAGGCCTCTCGCGCCCCGCGAGCGCCCATGGCCAGTTTCAAAGTTTGACACTTTTAGCCCCTTAACTTATAAAACCCTCTAAAACCTTCTAAAACACCTTTTTAGCATATTCAGCCCTCCGTAACCAATATTTGGCATACCCAGGAGTATGCCCTGATATATTCGAGCTCTCGGTTCGTTAAAAGGTCACTAAGAGGTATAAATTTAATATGTTGAAACTTTTAACCCCCCCCCCATTATCCAACTTTCATATATTTACATAATTGAACCCTCTCGTCCTACAAATGGGACATGTGAGAGTTAGGACTTCGTAAAGGATCACTCAGAGGCCCACTATAAGCATGTTGACTCTGATGTCACTCAGCGGCTGGGCATGTTGACATATCAGTCACTCAGAGGCCAAGTTTTAAGCATGTTGACATATCAGTCACTCAGAGGCTGTTGTTCTAAGCATGTTGACGTATCAGTCACTCAGAGGCTTACGTTTATGCATGTTGACATTAGACAGTCACTCAGAGGCTTAGTTTGAGCATGTTGACACCTTTATTCCTTATTAGTCTTTAATAGACTTAAAAAATACAACACGTGTCACTATACTATTGGACACGATTTTACGAGGTGTTACAGTCAAGGTTTTGTTTCGGAACAATCCAAGTTTTTGTCAAAACCATCATTATATCATATCAATTTTATGCGTAACGTAATTCAAATATCCCTTTCTTTCAAAATTCAAATTATTATCATAATGATTACTCATGTATCATACTTATACTTTTCATGTACCTTACACACTATTTATAAATACGATTTCAAAAACGTCACCCACAAGATAAACACTACTCGCATTCCCAAAAATGGAAGTCTTATCATCAAAATAGAAGTGAATCCCTTACCTTTACGATTTGACTCTACCCATTTTTCAAAGGAATCTTGTCCTTGAGATAGGAGTGATGTCCACACCTCAATGGAAGATCAAATCACAGCTCGACTATTTTCGTAAAAATCACTAGATCAAAACATATACTCAAACCTTTTATCATTGTTTCAATTTTTCTCATTTATGCATAAACTTCGAACCTTATTATTTTATCCAAACGATTTCTCACCCTACAATTTATTTACATAAAATACATACATGAAACTCCTAATGATACTTTAAATGTTTCTTTCACAATTTCAAAAACTTTATTAAATGCTACCTATCAACTTAGTCGGTCTAACAAACCTCTTTCCCTCGATTCTCATAATTCGTCCAATCGCAAAAACACACTCACTTTATACTACTATTCTAAAGACATTTATTTTCATCAAGAAACCAATGAAAACTTTCTCTCACATACGTATAAGTCCACTTTGCTAAAATATTTTCAAAACCCAAGTTTTCTACGAAAATTTTCAAAACACAACTTTCCTTTTATAAATATAAAAATAAAGCAAGCTCACTATTTTACAACCTTTTCAAAAACCGCTAATATGCAAATCTAAATCTGAACACATGGGCAAGAAAATTTCAATAGATTGGATAACCTACGACGTATGCAAATACAGATTTTTAAACAAAAGTAGCATTTCTATTTTTTACAAACCACATCTTACATCAAAATTTAATACTTTTCTCAATATTCACTCGACATTCACAATTTTGGTCCTTCATTCCCAGCAAACCCAATTTATTTTATTTCAACCAACTCAATGTTTTGACTCAAGAGACCATACACATGCATATCGCCTCACACGTTTCCATATATGCAGTCAATATTACATGACAATCTTACACATATCACCATTACACTTCGTATTTTACACACTCGCAACTTCATTGTAACTTATATATGCTAAATCCCATTTTATTCCACCTATACGTTCGATACTACATGCTAATGTTATACGTATTTGTCTTCAATCATACTCAAAATTTATACATCCGCACTACCTGGTAGTCATACTTGAAATCTATAAGTAGGCATAACCCGAGTGGTTTCGCCTATGTTTGACACTTATACATACAAACAATCATGCTTACATACTTAATTTTTATACGCTATCTTGCACACACATTTTGTTTGTAATACTAAAATGTAACCTGACCTGTACACTACTAGTACAAACTATGCGGATCATGCACAAACCAAAATAATCGCGGGAGCACATGGGATTATATTGGTAAGGCGCATGAAAACGATAGTGGTTCTACTGTGTATCGCAACAGGGAACGTAACATAACACCGAATAGCGAAACGAACGTAACATGGTGTGAACATGGTGGATACGCCGCTGGTACTTCCTATATATAAGTGTCCCTACCATGTTACCAAACTTTCGTAAAACGTGCAATGAGAAATTCGGTGATTTCCCAGACCTTGTTAAATACGTTTGATTTATAACAAACATTGGTGACACAACTTTGAAATACTTGGTACTCGATTATCCATGACAAAGCTTCATTCTTAAAATCGTTAGCTTTAACCGCTACAACTATCACTAGCATCTCTCAACTTTTGTGTTCGTATTTCAGTCAATATCCACACCATTCTTACCCCTCGCTTACACCCACCGAATCGTTCATACGCTCTCATACCACGATTATTCCCAAATTCTCCCCTTAACATTTCATCTAAACTTTATTTTCAGTAAATCGGCCTAAACGATTTATCCATTTGTACAAACATCCTCACCGGTTCGAGTAAGTCAAAATACTTTTAAGATATCTTTGTTCTTTATTACGCGCAAACATCAACTAGACGGCCTACTACCGCTAAAGCTTTTTGAAACCATAACTACCTGCCATCCTAGCTTCTCAGTTATAAACATTTTTTTTCTATGTGTGATTTTACTAATACGCATTTGAACCAATGAAAATTTTTCCTACAACCTATGGTGCGGGCCACATATTTTGTCAAACTACATCCTTAGTTACACAAAAACTTTTAGGTCACAACATTTTAAAACATTTCTTCCAATTGAGTTGTTCAACTCGCATTGCCTATATACACACATACAAGTTTTAATAATTTTTACACTTACTTACGGTTGATGTCCCAATCATCTTAGTCAAACGAGTTGCTTTTACAAACCTAAAAGCTTTTATCACTCAAAGTTATCTACGTACGCCCAATTAACCATAGACTATCAATTTAGCTAAAACTTTGACCCATGCATTTTTAAACACGCTTATACATAAAACGCTACTTCGGCACTAAGCATAAAAAATTTCACATTTAGTTAAACATTTTAGCCGATTACCACCCGTATCGAACCATCAAAAAACCATCTTATCCCATGTCTTCCTCTTAAACAAATTTCGGGATGAAATTTCCTAAAGTAGGGGAGACTGTAACACCTCGTATTTCTGTATTCTTATTTTTAGAAAGTTCATATTCCCATTCTATTTTTTTAGAAACCTTACATTCGTATTTCAATTTCAATCTCACAATTCGAGGCGTTAATCATAATGGAATTCATTTTTATACATATACGTGAAACCTTTCATATTTGTATTATGTACGCAATCAATCTTTAAATGCGTGTTTATACGCAAAAACAAGACTTAAAATACACTTTGGATATCTAAAAACAAGTTAAAATACAAGAAATGGCATAAAATAACTTAGTTACAGAGTGCAGGGACTAAAAGTAAGCAAAAGCAAAAGGTTTTCCACCTCATTTCTCCTCCAATCGCCTTCCACCCTTCTTTAGCCAATTAGATTTCACAATTTTTCACCTCTTTTATCCTCCAACCATCTTCCACCCTTCTTTAGCCAATTAGATTTCACGCTTTTTCACCTCCTTTGTCCTCCAATCACCTTCCACCTTCATTTAAACCCCAACCACTTAATCCTCTTATAAATACAAACCTTAACACCTTCCAAACGCTTGCACCACCTCCAAATCACTTCCAAACTCTCTTAAATCTTCAAGATTTTCAACTTTGGCAAAAAGTTCAAGAACCAAAATTGGTAACTTCGGTATTCCATCAACTCAAGACTCATCAAACCCGCTAAGTGAACATTTCTTCGCAAATCGTGAGTACACTCGACACCCTTTTTACGCTTTACACTTTTGGGTGCAACTTGTTAGTCTATTAAAAACACATTAAATCACACTTATACTTTATGAAATCACACAAACAATCCACCATAATGCTATAGTTATGTGATACCCGATTTGTATACTTGGAACATTCTTATGTGATACTAATTGTCATTAACTTCGTACGAGCCTCCCCTTAACATGTATAGCGCTATAGGAGTAACGCATCGCCCGTATTCTTGTGGTCATGTTAAGTTTAATCTATTTTGCGGTGACACTTGATGATTGACTTGTAGTTCGCATGCCATGTTTACATTAATCTCATATGCTAGCTTAACATGTGGATTTGTTTAAACGGTTTTTATTACTTATGCTATGATTAAAACTTGTGTACTCGCCAATACCTTTGTATTGAACTATACTTTTAACATGTTGCAGGTTAAGGATGTTGACACGACAAAACATAGTAGGAACAACATAGAAACACACTTATAATGCTAGTTATTTGCTATGTTGTTTGAAGTTGTCCTATTCTGATTATATGTTGTATATGAATTTGTGATGTACTTGACTTTTGGATAAATGAAATGAAATGGATGGTTTAATTTAATATTATCGCAATTAGTATTATGATGTCTCGAACAATCTCGTTCGCCTCACTCCGATGTTTCCGTTATCGGTTAGGGTGTGACAAGTAAAGGGTTCAGTTTTGAATTCTAATTTATTATAAGAATTTTTCTTTAACATAACAATAAGTAACATTAATTATATGAGGATGAATTTTCATCTTTCTCTCAAATAATATTTCATATGTATTTTAAAATATCTTGACAAAAAAATTATAAATTAAGTTATATAAAAGCTTACATTTAGATATATGCACACACAAGTAAGACGCACATAAAATATGTTTATTGTGTTACAATAAACATATTCAAAATAAATATTTTTTTAATTATTAATTATGATAAGTTTAACAATAGCCTTGAAGGTTTATGTACGAAAACTTTTTTGAAGATTCTTTTACATTTAAAGTTAATGGCCCCACTAGGTAGTAATATGACAACTCAATAAATTAAATTAAGTAAATAGTATAATTAAGAATACGAAACATCAATAAACTGTAATTGTAATTTAACTAATTTTATATAACTAGTTATTTGTTTATATTTTTCTATATATAATATCATTTACGATTTTTTATTAACAAAACACAGTGCAAGACTCCAATTTTTATCATGCACTTTTTATAAAAAAAACTTAAAAAACATATTTCATATGCGCATAACATCATTTGATTGCTTCCGTCCTTGATCACATACCTTTCATTAGCAAGTACTAAAAAATTGTAATAAGTATAATACATTTTATGTACACGTGACATCATTTAGTTAATTTTATTCTTTACCATGTAAATTTAGTCCAAAAAAATACACATCATAATTCAATAAGTTCATAAAAAACTTTTTTTTTTAACTTTTAAACACTTGACCTTTATAGAAAGTGGTCCTTTCTCAAATGACACATTCAAATATTATTAAATAGTAATTAAGATAAATTATACAGTCAAAGTCCCTAATATTCGAAATTTAAAAATAAAACTTAAATTTAAAACCCGCATTAATTCCAACAGCTTTAAAAAAAAAATATATAACAAAATCGTCAACATTAATTAATTACCACAAATTTAGAACCTGCATCACACATTCACACTCCTATACAAATATGGGGTTTTGTTCAACAAAAACATTACCCGCCTGAACACCATTTTCGCATTTTGCACTCACTCGAAGCTTCAATTTTGAGATAAATTCACCTCAAATTCACCTCCAAATTCAAATTCAATCATTTCCGATTCATAAAAGAGTTACAAATTTGATACCTGTAGCTCGTAGAGCGAGAATTTAGGGTTTTTGTTCATCGGAGAAGATGACAGCAACGGATTTTGTTCATTCTTCATGGATTCCTGAAGACGATCACTTGCTCAGGACTTCTATCGAGGTTTCGATACGTTTCTGTAACTGTTGTGTTTTTAATTGATGTTTTGGAGATTTTTTGGAAAAACATGTATGTTTGCGATAGGTGAATGTGTTAGTGTTAGGAGATGTTACGGTTTGCTATATTTGATGAAATTTACATGAATTTAAGATTCACGAAGCTGTAGGTTTGATTGATTATTGGTGGAAATCACGCGTGTAACAAAATCTGTTTTCGTCGGTTCGATTCTGTTAAATTCATATAGGTTGCATGCGATAATCGAGTAGTGGATGCTTTGGATCACTGAAAGTAGTTAGTAACTTGTGTGACATGAGTTGAATCTGGTTTGCTGATATTAGAAAGAATTCATATATGGTGTTTAAACAGTTGGTTAGATACTAGTGGCCCTAATACAAATATATTTGTGTGTATTTTGATCAAGAAGCTAGATTCGTCTATTTTGTTCATATATTTTAGGGCACAGTTAGTGGATTTGATGGCATGAACTTGATTTTATAGTTCATGAAGTTTTTGTATGAATCAGATCTGTTTTCGTCGGTTGTTCTGAAAAATTCGTATCGGTTGCATGAGTGGTGGATGCTTTGTATCACTGGAAGTAGTTAGTAACTTGTGTGATGTGATTTTAATATGATTTGCTGATGTTAGAGAGAATTCATATATTGTGCATACAGTTGGTTGGATACTAGTGGCTCTAATACAAAAAATATCAGTGTGTATATTGTTCATAGAAGTTAGATTTGGCTATATAAGTTGATGTAACATATAACTCGGTTAACACAAAAATATTTGTGTGAAACTTGTTCATAGAAGTTAGATTCATCTATATAAGTTGATGTAACATATAACTCGGTTACACAAAATTATTTGTGTGTATTTTGTTCATAGAAGTTAGATTCATCTATCTAAGTTGATGTAACATGTAACTCCGTCAACACAAATTTGGCCTAGTTAACTAATGTGAAGATTAACTTATATTTGTTGTATAGAAGGATTGGTTGTTGGGCTAAACATATGCATATATGAGCACATTCTAGTGTGTGTGTGTGTGTGTGTAAGTGTGTTATGTTTATGAGACATATATGCTTTCTATATGGTTTTGTGTAGTTATATGACTATGGATTTGAAATGTTTTTGTTTATCTTGATAAATGAATGAGATGAGGCCTGGTTAAATGTATTCAAATATTCAATGTATATGAAAGTATGTTTGCAGGCTTAACTATTAGGAATATATATCTGTGTATGTATGCTCTTTTTATCCCGAGATGCATACATGTAGGTTTTTGAGGAGGGATTCATTCTTGGTGGTGGATTTTCCTTTTAAAGTTATAAGATTCTTCACATTATGAATCTCGAATACAACGATACGCATATACACCTTAGATTGCATATCTATTCTTGGAAAGTTGACTATTTTAGAAACAACTTTCTGATTATCCTGTTGAAATGCTTATCAACTTTTACATGTTTAGTCTTATTATGTTGGATTTATTACTAGCGATGTTGAGTGCTTGATTGTGGATATATACTTGTAATAATTCCGATTTTGTCTTACGATATTCTATGCTTTATTTAGCAACTTAGAGTTCTCTTTAATTTCTCCAACTGCCTAATCTCTCCGATAAATATGCAACACTGGAATTTTGATTTTTGACCAATAATGGAACCAACTACCAACATGATTTGTATCTATGTATGCTTCAAGTTCTATATACGAGTGCATCTTATCCTTCTATTACCTAATTTTTAAGTTCTATATACGAGTGCATCTTTTCCTTCTATTACCCAAATTTTTTTTGTTAATTTTGTGCTTTTTTTTGTTCTCACAGAATGGAGCTTCTCTCCAATCACTTGCTAAAGGGGCAGTAAAGTTTTCTCGTAACTTTACGCTTCGCGAACTTCGGGATCGCTGGCATTCTCTTCTCTTTGATCCTGATGTTTCTAATCAAGCTGCTGCCCACATGGTTGAATTTGAATTAGACACTTTAAGAGGAGAAAAGGTCCCTGAAAAGAGAAAACATGGAAGCGTACACAGACATTATAACGCCATGCGGAAAAGAATAAATAACGATTTTCTTAGTTCTCAAAATCTTTGTTTTTTTGACAACCACCAAGAACATAAATTTGAAGGCCATGGTACAACCAATGACGGTGACACTATGCTAGATGATTGTCTTGTAAATAGTTTAGGGTTCGAGGAAAAAGATTTCGAGATTTTACGACAGGCGTTTCCGGAATCATTAGGGAGTATACCTACTAATGCTACTACCATCACAACTACAGTTGTCGATAATCCTGCTAATGTTTTTCATTTGGAACGATGCAATAAGCGGTTGAAAATGTAGATGTATCCCCTTCACAAAATGAATCGATGATGAAAAATGCTACGTGTATCGATAAACTGGCCCCATCGGAAACTCCTCCCAGTGAAAAACTTACGAAAAATGATATATTTGGAGGGAAACATCATTTTAACTCCCCGATGTCAGACGGTAGCGCGTCGTTTCACACAATCGGGGGGTTTCCGTCACCGTCAACTAGGGTGCCACTGTGGAAGACGATGGAAGATATTCGTGCACCCGATATGCCAGTTGACGAGAACAATGCGGAAAGTCATCGGGTTGTAGAAGAAGCGTTAACGCTCCATGATGAGACGACTTTGCCGGAGCTTGATGGGGCCCACCTAGTGTCCATATTGGGAGACAGACCTCACGGTTTAATCAGTTGTATTGAGTATACCGATTCGCTTCTCAACTTGTCAAACGAGGATGATATTCTTTTAATGGACGAAGATGCAAAAGATGCAAGCCCGAACGTAGAGATTCCTGGTAATCAATGTTCTGAAGAATCGAAAGATTTGTTATTTTACGATGAGCGTGACGTTTTCATCAGGAGGTTAACGAAGGGGGATTTATTTGCACGTTAAACACGGAAGACTCGGATATACCATGCAATGATGATATTTTCTTGCTGATTCACCCCTCTACTCAATTTGCTCCTTCGGTTAAACCGCAAGTTGCGACAGATCGTATCGGTCCATTATCGTCGTCATCACTCGAGAAGGATGGTGAACAGGGGCTAATTTCAAAAGGGAAAGATCCACCAAGTTTAACGCAGTCACTTACGGGTGGACCGAATGCATTGCTGGACTTTGTTTCTCTCCACTCACTTGCTGGCTCTGCATTCAAATACAAGCTACCGGATGGTGAATATCAGGGCCCGCTTCCCGGAAAGGCTAACAATGTTGGAAATCGTAGTCAAACTATGCCTGTTCATACACCGCTAGAGGTTAGTGGGAATGGAAAGCTGGAGGAAGATGCTAGTAAAGTGGAACCTCAGGTAATGAATGGTAAATAAATATAATTTAATCATACTAAAACTTTCAATATCTGATTTCTTCTATCTCTTTGTTAACAGGGTTTAACCAGCTCAGCGAAGCACAGAGAGACGCCATTGCCTTTAGAAGTTGACTCCATCAAAACGACTGATCTAGCACCAATGGATGATTCTTACATTAGTGATAACAATAACAACTCAGATAGTGACGGTGACATACCTTACTTTTCTGACGTCGAAGCTACGGTAAAGCTTTGTGACACCGTTGTTCATATTTTCATTTCGTTTTTCAGGTCTTCCCCGTTCTAATAGTTGTTGTATCATTTCACTATTTCAGATACTTGATATGGACTTGCTCCAGAGTGATAAGTCATATTTCAATAGCGAAGGTAATGCTTATGGTGTTGTGTTCAGTGTATGGTGTACAACTTCTGATCTGCATTTAGTTTCGGTTTCTTGTTATTAATGTTGACAATATACAGTTGCAAAATATCGAACTGACGATGCTATAAGAATGGCAATGAGGCTCGAACAGTCAGTTCGTTCTTCGTTTCAGAGAGTCATGTCATCCCATGAAGCCCTTGCCGCCTTATCTAGCCGGCATTTGACGCACTATATCAAGAAAGCTGAGGTACTCATATTAACTTCTTAAAAAAGAAAGATATTTTTACTCTGGTTAGATTAAAGCCCAGATCTCGAAACACTGTATTCTAGGCCTGTAGATGAACCAAACAACACGAACGGGGGTATGTTCGTGTTCATTCATTTAACTTTAACCGAACGCGAACATATAACCAAACACATTTTCTTGTTCGTGTTCATTCATTAAGAAATAGAGCCTGTTCGTGTTCATGTTCATTTATGTTCATTCGTTTAAAACTAGACGAACAGTTCACGAAAGTAAACAAGCATAAACTAACAAACTTAAATGAACATAACATAACATAACTTAAGAAACTTAAACGGACACAAATGGACATAATTAAACAAACATAAATGAACACAATTGACCAAACATATACGAAGACAAACAAACCTAAAGTAGTTTTTTATAGGTAAACTAGTGATTCATTACAATAAGTTCCATTGTAAAGCCCATTTTTTTGACTCGAACGCTCAATTACAAATTAGTTATTTTTATATAAGTAGTTAGAAAACCCCTCTTGGGTTTATACAAATTTAAATACTTGTGTGTATATTTAAACGGAAGTAAATAAACGAACATAAATGAACAAACATAAATGAACGAACAAAACGTGTGTTCATGTTCGTGTGTTTAATTAAATGAAAAGAGAAACGTTCATGTTCGTTCGTTTATTAAATAAACAAACATAAACGAACTTCCTGCCGAACAAGTTCACGAACAGTTCATGAACGTTCGGTTCATTTACAGGCCTACAGTATTCTGTAATTCTGTTTACCTTAAACTTTTCATGGTATAACCCAACAGAATAAAATTCGTGTTTTGTAGGTCATAGTCGGAAGATCTACCGATGACATTGAGGTTGATATTGATCTTAGAAAAGAAGGCCGTGCCAACAAGATATCCAGGCGGCAGGTGAGACTTGTTAAAAGACTACTTTACCCCTGTATAAATACTGACAATATGAGACGTCACATGTATGAACGTGATTCAAAATCTTGTTGCTACCTTGGTTTATGAACGTGAACGTGCTGTGCGCGCCTCATGCTGCTGCTATAAACCAAGAGGGTATGTATTATGTAATATATTATATAGATTACACATTTTTTTAATCTTTTCAGGCTATCATAAAGATGGAAACAGATGGATCATTCAGTCTCAAAAACCTTGGGGGCTCTTCAATCGCAATAAATGGCGAAAAAGTTGCTCATGGAGAAGTGGTTGCACTTGCTTCAAGTTCTTTAATTGATGTAATCATACTTTCCTATTTTGCATACATTCTTACCTTTATCATTTGAAACGCAACTAACTCATGTTATCTTTAATATTTGGCAGATAAAGGGAATGTGTTTTGTTTTTGACATCAATGACAAGTATGTGAGACGTTTCTTGGGTAAGACGCCACGCTAGAGTAGTCGGGTAAAACAACGTTTGACCAGTTGTTGCATGACTTCAAAACCATGAGAGGAAGAGTATCAATTTAAGTGTGCCCTTCTCATATTCCTTAGGATGTATGTGTATGTTGCCCCATAAATATGCAATTGTGTAGATATGTAATATATAAACATGGTTGCTCATTCTATTTAATCTTGAGGACATAAATGATGAATATAAATGTGATATGCTGATTAATCATATTTGTTATGAAAATAACAAAAGTACGCTTATCCATGTCTTCTTTTTTTTTTTTCGTTTTTCTTTTATAACAAGGTTTATTATTTACTCCAAATTTCATCATGATGCTATACTAGATCTCTTCTTTTACCATGGATCCTTGATCCTTTTTACTAAGATTGCTATGGTTGATTTTGAAATAATTAGAAAGACAAAAAAGCATTTGCTGGAAACGGACAATGCATACAATGTGAATTACATTTTTTATTTTGAGCGAAATGCAGAATAAATATATAAACATATGATACGAATTTTAAATATTATGATTTATATGTCCATATCCTATGATTTGTCCCATAGGCAGTGGTCTTATTAATGAAACTATAAGACAAAAATTATCAAAAATATTTTTTTATGATCTTATCTGAAATAATTATATATTTTTGATGATAAAAGAAACCCCCTAAATATCTACATGCATGTTTTTCTCTTTTCTCGAATTTAACTATATGCTATTGACATACATTTAAAATTTCAAAATTTACCAAAGTACAAAACACTTGTAAGTGTGAACTACAATTCCATCCTCTTACTCCATAAAGCCTTTTGCTTTTAAAACAAGTTGCCCCATCATCTAGCAAACATCCATACAATTCTGTCCAAAATGGAAGAACCATGAAACCAACAAAACCGAGCAAGATATCTTCACCAAGAGCTTGCCGCGACCTTAGTTTGAACACTTTCGGGATATGCTATGTTTAAGGCCCCTACCATTTCGCTTGAGGTGGGATAATAGAGTCCACAGTCAAGTCAAAGTCAATCCTAATGATTACTCTCAATAAGTTATGTAATTATTGTATATCCTTTCCTTGTAGACAAATTCATTATATAACGCAACCTAATCTCTCAATATCAGCAAAAGGAATTACTAGATTACATTAGGTATGTCGTTTGTCCATAGATGGTGGCCTGAGTTGGCTTCATTAAGGTTTCATCGTGTTGCTATGGTTAATCATGCTGACTTCCTAGAACTTACAAATCGCATTAGTTTCCTCTTGGTCTAGCCCTTCTAAAAACAAGAAGTTGAAAACAAAATCTGTATCCGAGAGGTGTGGTGGTGGTTGCTATAGCCGGAGTGGCCATAGGATAGGTGAAGGAGATGGGACACCAGAGGCATTGGTGAAGCAAGTGATCGACGTGAGGTTTCGAGTATCCACAACGAACTTTAAATATTTATGATGTGTCAATAATTCGATAATAGCAAATTAATATAAACAAGAAAACTAAAAGGATATCGACTACTATACAACATGTCATTTCTACATGATAAAAATATAGATATATTAAATTCAACAGTAAAACTAAAATTCATTTTATCTTTTGGCATTCAAACAGGTTTGTAACCATCAAAACAAACTTTAAAACTTCTATATAACTTTCAAAATTTTACAAGGATAAATAATTTAAGTATCTGATTTTCACATCAAGTAGCACCAGTGGTCTAGTGGTAGAATAGTACCCTGCCACGGTACAGACCCCAGTTCTTTTCCCGGCTGATGCATTTTCTTTTTTTTTTGCTGACGTATTTACTTTTTTCTTGCGTATCATCCGGTTACATTGTGCTGTCAAACAGAGGTAAAATAAATTGTGCTCTTTCCAGTTTCCCGCTAGCTCCTTTGGTTGG
The DNA here is from genome assembly GCA_947069175.1 of Scalesia atractyloides. Lineage (NCBI taxonomy): Eukaryota > Viridiplantae > Streptophyta > Magnoliopsida > Asterales > Asteraceae > Scalesia > Scalesia atractyloides. The sequence goes on from CAMTDV010000013.1 coordinate 26,813,154, forward strand.
ATAATAATATTATTCTTTACTGTTTAACATAAAAGGTAAAAAATTCACTAGTTTGAAACTTCGAAGCGACTTATGGAATTTGTTTGATCTTATCCTTCATATGTTATCACCCAACTAACTATATAGCATGTGTTTAAATACTTTTTTTTTTATTTTCTACTTTAGGAACATCACACAGTTTTTTTCTGACTTTTCTCAATAGGCTATTAGACTATTGAAATCACTACTTTTATCATAATGGCTTTGGTTGAATAGCGTCCGTTACTCTTGATTAGAAAGTATAACAACTGTCCTGACCTGACCCGCCAGTTTTTGAAAGGCTTGGAAAAAAACCATCAAATTGTTGGAAATTTGAGTGTGTGAATGAAGTCTCGAACTTTGTCCCATAGATGTGAGAACAAAGTGAAAGTTAGTTTATAAGTTAATGTTTTACCTAACTAACATAACCTTGTGCATGTTTTACCAAAACTCATACGCGGGTGCGCAGAGGGGGTTATAAAATTTGAGCCGAATTTAGTTGAACTCGTGTATGTCCGCTCATCCTGCGGGCACGAATGTGGTTTCGAGAACCCGGGCCCGCGCAGGGCAGTTCGAAAATTGATTGATATTTGTTATGGTTCTGCAAGTATAAATACAGACCAAGGCAGATCAGTTGAGACACGCCAAATTCATGATATTGCTAAAACTGTTATGAGCCAAGTCCAAGAATTGTAAGTTATTCTTCATGATATTCATGCGGAAAAAATTGGGTCGATTTCAAGAACTATCTCAAACATAAGCGAAAGGAGATGGCCATTGAAGATCTTGTTGGTTCGTCTTCGCATTGAAGAAGACAACAAATTGACTTTGAAAAGGGTTGATGGTCCTGAAACTGTGAAAGCCAATCTTGTTGAGCATGGCTAGGTCATGGGAAACGCTGCAACCTTGGTCCGAAAGTAGGCATTGGGAAAAAGAAGTTCTAAGGAACTTGCTACAATTGTCAAAAACAAGGCCACAAGGCCAACGAATGCAAGCTTCCGAAGAAGGAAGGTGCTCGACAGGTGAACATGGTTCATGAGTCGATAACCTTGTTGCCATGGTCATGGACCTCTCAATTCTGGTCACTGAAGTTAATTCGGTTGGTTAAAACAACAAGGATTGGTGGGTTGATACGGGGGCTACCTGTCATGTATGCTCCGATAAAAGTCTTTTTAGCACTTTCAAGGAGGTGACTAATGGCGAGAAGGTTTTTATGGGAAATTCAGCCACGGCCGAAATCAAAGGCGAGGGGAACGTGGTCTTGAAGATGACTTCTGGAAAGGAACTCACTTTGTCCAATGCGCTGTATGTTCCAGAAGTTCGGAAAAACCTTGTGTCAGGGTGGCAGTTGAAAAAGTTTGGGTTCAAAATGGTGATTGATTTGGATAAGGTCGTGTTGACCAAGAGTGGTATGCATGTTGGTAAGGGCTATGCCCTCAATGGAATGTTTAAACTAAATGTAATGGTTGTGAAAGCTATGAATGAAACGCTACTACTTCTACTTACTTGATTGAGTCTTCTAATCTTTGGCATGGTAGACTAGGTCATGTTAATTTTAATTCATTTCGTCGTTTAATTAAACGTAATTGCATACCAACATTCGTTATGGAATCAAATAATAAATGTGAAACTTGCGTAGAAGCAAAACAAACGAAATAGTCCTTAAAAAAGGTCGAACGAATCACCGAACCCCTCGAGATGATACACACTGATGTGTGTGATCTAAAGGCAATTCCTACTCGTGGTGGGAACAAGTACTTCATCACGTTCATTGATGATAGTACACGATATTGCTATGTGTACTTACTTAAGACTAAGGACGAGGCCATTGACAAGTTTATCTTGTTCAAATCCGAAGTTGAAAATCAACTAAATCGTAAAATCAAAATCGTAAGGAGCGACCGAGGAGATGAATATGTTTCACCTTTTATTGATGTGTGTGCGAAAAATGGAATCATACATGAACTCATGACTCCTTACTCCCCTCAATCGAATGGCATAGCGGAATGGAAAAATCGTACCTTGAAAGAAATGATGAATGCCATGATGATAAGTTCTAGTATAAACCAAAACATGTGGGAAGAAGCTATCTTATCGGAAAATTATGTGTTGAACATGATACCCAATAAGAAAAAGGATGTAACGCTATATGAATTGTGGACGGGAAAGAAACCACCATATAAATACTTGAAAGTGTGGAGGTGTCTAGCTAAGGTGGTGGTCACACCACCAAAGCGCCTACTAATAGGACCCAAAACAGTAGATTGTGTATTTATTAGATACACCCGTCCTTATGGTCCTTATCGTTTTATTATGCATGATTCTACGAACCCTAGAATATGCAAAGGCAGCATAATAGAATCCAAGGATGCATCATGGTTTGAACATGTGTTCCCACACTTAAGTAGAAGTGAACCAAGTTCTTCTAGACCGGTCGAGTAAACTGTTCCTGAGGTTGAAAACAATGAACCTCGAGAACAATCTAGGACTGAGGAAGTTGAAATCAGGAAAAGTAAACGGCAAAGGAAAAAAACCCTTTGGGCTTGAGTTTCTTACCTACATGGTAGAAGATGAACCTCAAACGTACCAATAAGCGGTACATTCCTTAGAAGGACCTCAGTGGAAGGAGGCCATCAAAAGTGAGATATACTCTATCTTACAAAACAATACTTGGGAGCTAGTGGATCTTCCTCAAGATGTAAACCACTAGGATATCGATGGATCTTCAAGAAGAAGATGAAACTTGATGGAACCATCGATAAGTACAAAGAAAGGTTAGTGATCAAAGGATGTAAACAACAAGAAGGTTTAGATTACTTTGATACATATTCGCCAGTCACGCGAATAACATCCATCAGGTTGGTGCTTGCCATTGCTGCTATTAGAAATTTGGAAGTTCACCAAATGAATGTGAAAACAGCTTTCCTGAATGGAAATCTAGAGAAAGAAATTTACATGGAGCAACCCGAAGGCTTCACAGCCATTGGGCAAGAAAAGAAAGTGTGTAAACTTGTAAAATAATTATATGGATTGAAACAAGCTTCAAAACAATGACACCAAAAATTTGATCATGTAATGCTTGATGTTGGGTTCAAAATCAATGAATGTGACAAGTGTGTATATGTGAAGGACACATCTGATGGATACGTCATTTTGTGTCTCTATGTGGATGATATGCTCATTGCTAGAAGTGATGACAAAATCATAAAATCTACAAAGAACATGCTAAAAGCAAGATTTGACATGAAAGACATGGGTCTTGCGGATGTGATTCTAGGAGTTAAAATCACACGAACCCAAAGTGGACTTGTTTTAAGTTAATCCCACTATGTGGACAAAATTCTTGAGAAGTTCAATGCGAATGACTCCAACGTAGCTAGGACTCCACTTGACACGAGTCAACATCTAGCCAAAAATCGAGGTGAACCTGTAAACCAGTTGGAATACTCAAGAATTATTGGTAGCTTGATGTATCTTATGAGTTGTACTAGACCATACATAGCATATGTTGTGAGCAAGCTAAGTAGATACACGAGTAATCCAAATTCAATGCATTGGAACGGTATTACTCGGTTGTTTCGATACTTCAGATACACTCGGGAATACAGGTTTCATTATATCAGATACCCAGCAGTTATAGAAGGACACTGCGATGCAAATTGGATATCTGATATGAATGATTCCAGAGCAACAAGTGGGTATGTATTCACACTTGGAGGTGCTGCTATATCATGGAAATCGTCAAAACAAACGGTTATCGCTAGATCCACGATGGAATCAGAGTTCATCGCTTTAGATAAAGCAGGTGAAGAAGTAGAATGGCTACGTCAATTTGTTGAGGACATACCAAGATGGCCTAAGCCGGCAACGGCCATTTGTATATATTGTGATAGCCAATTGGCACTTGGCAGAGCTCGTAGCACAATGTATAATGGTAGAAATAGACATATTAGATGTAGACATAATATGATACGACAACTAATCTCTATAGGAATTATCACTGTTGACTACGTGAGGTCAAAGGATAATATCGCGATCCGCTAACAAAAGGCCTAAGTAGAGAGTTAGTTCAGAAGTCGTCCATGGGAATGGGACTGAAGCCCTTGAAAAATAAGTTCATATGATGGAAACCTTACTTAATAGACTGGAGATCCCAAGAATTAAGTTCAATAGGAAAACCTAATTGTATGAACTAGTAATGTCATTGTGGGGGGTTAACCCTACGCTTATAAAGGGAGTTTATTATAAAGCTTAATAAACCTCCTAGTCCCTTCCTAAAGGTGACAGGTGTGAGGGTGAGCCTATGGCTTTTAATGATTCGACTAAGGTAACCATACCTAGTGAATCACCTATGTGAGAGAGAAGTGGGGTCGCTTCGAAGGGCATTGTTGGGGCACAATACTTAATGGCTCTCACAGAACCAGGCATCATGTTCATGACCATAACGAACATAATATGAGGACTTGACTTTGTCAGAGAGAGAGTCTTGTATGAAATGTATTGTCGTCTACATAAACGACAGACGAGTTCAAAGACATCAATGTCTACTCAGAGCTAGTGGGCTAAGTGCATTTCATGAGCGAAGGTTCAAAGGGTAACAGCTACCCGTCGCATGAAAAACTCAACTGCTGAAATCTAATTGGAATAATGTTGTTTGAGATCGACCTCCATTCATGTGGGGGATTGTTGGAATTTTGAGTGTGTGAATAAGTCTCGAACTTTGTCCCACATAGATGTGGGAACAAAGTGGAAGTTGGTTTATAAGGTAATGTTTTACATAACTAACATAACCTTGTCCATGTTTTACCAAAACTCCTATGCGGGCACACAGGGGGGGTTGCAAAAATTGAGCCGAATTTAGTTGAACTCGTGTACGCCCGCACATCCTGCGGACACGAATGCGGTTCCGAGAACCTGGGCCCGTGAAGGGCGGTTTTTGCACCCGTAACCGATTTGTTGAATGAGTTTTGAAAATTGATTGATTCATTATTGTAAGTCCTGAAATCGGATATAACAGGTATTGAAAAACCTAATCAGTTGCGGAAAAGAAAGATTAGGAAGAAGAACAATCTCTTGATTCAAAATCAACTTGCATACACCAGAATAGTGTTTGATACAAGTTTTTCTGTTACAACTCTCTAACCCCATAACATTAACCTAACACATGTATTTATACTATTCATCTAGCCCAACAAGTACAACCCTAGGCCCACAAGGCACTAGGAAGCCGAAAACCCCTCCAAAAGCCCAAATGTAGCACTAATGTGTAAACCTTTACTAGTATAAGCCCAACAGTCTCCCCTAGGTTTACAACTTAGGCCTTCTAATCTTTAGGTTGCGCGTCCACTCCCAATCTTCCACCAATAATTCCAGCCACAACAATTGCCCAATCTTTAGCGCATGCCTCATATAGCTCTGCTGTTCGAATCTGGTATGAAGCAAGAACCTGCAGATCTTCATCGTGAAAGCTCACCAAGTCAACTACATCACTAAATCTAAACGCCTTCTCCTTCGTCACAATAGCCACACTTCCAACTTTGGGATCATACAACCAAAAATTGAAATTCTTCAAAATCTCTCTCGGAAAGGTTGGAGCAACCGGTATAACAAGTTCCTTATCCGTTGGGGGCCACATCACCGACTTAAACCTCCTCCCTATCCTCGCATCACACACTCCCTTTGCAGCTCGTAAATACGGGTTCAACTGTTTTCATTGTCTTGAACCCATTCTTCACCTCCTGTTCCAATTTCTTGAAAAACCTCCAGCCTGGACCTCGTTCAGTTGTATCATCATCAAAGTACGAAGCTCGTAATAAATCAGGCAAAGCAATCTTCGTCCACGTTTCAAACTGAGACTCCTTAGAATAATATTCCCGAGTCCCATCCTGTCTAACAATAATCCACATCTTCTTTATATGGTCGTACATCCAGCTCAGCACCTTTGATTTGTTTCCAACCTTGCTATAGTAGCTTGAGCCAAGCTCCATGACATACTGTTCAGACTGATTTGAAGGATCTTTCAATTGAAAATTCTCATCAAGCGGATTGACGTCAATGTTCTTTATAACACCATCTGTTTCTTCTTTTGTGTTGTTGGACGCTTTTGACTTGCAGTATATTTCTTTCTCGGATCACGCATATAATCATCCAACCCAACTTGTCGTTCAGAAGCCAACTGTTCTGCAGCTAATCAGTCTGCTTCACTTTCCTCTACATCTCATTGCTCGGCTGCTCTATGTCTGTGTTCTATGTTCATTGGATCATTAGTAGGGTCAGAGAATTCTCGCCCAAACTTGTCCTCCAATTTAGCTTTCAAATCAAACACCAAAGTCATCAGCATAGTGACGTGCCCTTGCAGTTGATCGATCTTTTGGTCTCTCACGTCTAAGCGTGTCTACAATGACGCAATCTGAGCATCCTTAAGTATGACCTCCTGCGATAATACAATCACTCGCTTCTTCAAATCCACAACATCAACTTCTACATCTTCATCATCACTGTCCAAACCACTACACTCAAACGCACGTTTTCAGATTTCCGCGAGTATTCCGCACATCATCCTCAGCACCACCTGTACCACTTCCACCTGCGCCAGATCCCTCAGCACCCACTGAACTTCTGCCAAAATCCATCATTCGTAATACCGAGTCTGCTGGAATAGATACGACGGTGGAATGTGTAGCAATGTGAGCAGTTGTCGGTTCAGAAGAAATAGGAGGATCAACCATCGGAGCATCCGTCATAGATACAACAACTGAAGATAAAGCAGGAGTAGATGTCACTGGTGTAGACTCTTCAGCAATACTAACAACATGAGCTTCTAACCAACTTGGTTGAACAATAGGCTCCGTTCGCTGTTCATGATCAAAGGTACTTCGTCCTCTTCATCAGCTTCAACCACACCTACCGGAACATCAACTGAGGGGATTACCAAAGGAGGATCACCCTGTCGTTCTTGAATTTCTTTCAGATGAGCAATTAGGGCTTCTAGGTTCTCCGAAGATAGTTCTGGCAAGACGAGAGTCAGATTGGCATTAAACTCAGTAAGATCATCTAAGAAAGCTTGTTCCGCGTCTGTATCCTCATAAGTGACCAGATCATCAATCTGACCTCTTTCTCTTTTGCAGGCATATCATGCTCTTCAGCAACAATAACATTGACTGGCGTAGGAGCTGGGACATCCTGTCCGATTACCTCAGCAAACTTTCCAAACCTCTTTAACTGAAAATGACCAACAAATACGGTCTTCGACGTCGAAATTTTTCTTCATTGTGCTAAAGATAGTTGGTCCCATTGACTTCATATTTAGCAAATTCGCATCCGAAGCATCCTTGGCCAAGTTGGGATATCGAGCATCCAAAATCAGTTGTACAAAGCGCGGATATAACAGAAACATCCTCTTCTTGGATTGCTCTAAAATCTTCTTCATATTTTCGAAAATATAACCTGAAAAGTTATATTTCCAGTCCATAATAAGAGCCACGATCGCGGAGGTTTGGGTTTGATTCGGTTGATCAAAAGCCTCCCTTGTTCTCTGAAATGCACTGCATGAACACATGTACCAGTTATCTCCAGTAGGCAGGAAACTCTTCTTGAGCAACGGTGGATATGAACCCTCATAACTCATCTCTGTAAGTATCGGCAACACTTTCTCCTTTGCGTACACAGTCGGGTCACTTGTAGTGTCTGTAATCTGTAAAACCTCTCGAATGCAGGCTTCATTTACTAAGATCTCCTTCCCCTGTATCTGAGAACTAATATACGATCTCCCATCAGCTCCTCTCAGGTGGAATCAAGCTCTCTTCCAAAACAAGTGCACTAGATCTTTGTATATAACCGGATTAGCACGAAGTGCATATGTGATCTTGCACGCATTTAGACCAGCCATCATCGATTGGAACTCTTGGTAAAATTCAGCTGGTGGATTCGATAGGTATCCTGCTTGATTATGGAACTGCTCCTCCACCAGCATAACTGCATCAAAAGCCTCTTCTACCATTTCTGTCAAAACAATAACCAGGTTAACTCAATTTTAACGCAACTAACAGAAGTTAAAGGAGTTCATTAGGACAAAAGATCAACACGAATTGGATGGTTCAAACAGATTTCAAAGGTTCAGTTATTAAAAAGTTCAAATCAGTTTGATGGGTTCAATCATTTGAAAAGGTTCAATAGAGCTCAAAGGTTCAAACCCTAGAATCTGGATTCACTAACAGGTCAACATAATCCATATGAACCTTTCATCAATCCAGATTAGCAAAGAGGTCAATAGTGATTCGGATGAATCATCAATCCGGATTAGCATGCAAATCAACAGTATTTCGGATAAATCATCAATCCGGATGAATATTATCCGAGATGAAATCCGAGTTCATCAACTCGGTTGAATCTCCATCCAGAATGAGATCCGAAATACAAGTTCCTTTGAAGGCCAATCCGAATTGCTGTCCGAAATACATGAAAATGAAGATTATTATTTGATTTTATGATTTTTAAAGCATCTAATCCGGATGAAATTCGAGAAAAAAAATCCGAAATGAACAGTGAGAGATCAGAGAGATCAGAGAATATTAGAGGTTTCGAAAAATTTGTGAATAATCCGAAATGCATCTCTGATTCACTTAAGTACTTTTCCGGAATGGGCTTGGGCCTAAAATATTTTGGGCCCAACACAAATCTGGAATCCGAATTCCCAAAGGATCCGGATTGGGCTTTTGTCAGGCCCAATCCGGAACAGTGACAACTAAGTGCGCCTATCCGGAAGGTGCTTAAAAGCCCAATCCGGAACAGTAACTTGTGAACCCTAAATTTTCAATTTTAAAGACTTTCAGAAATTCTATTGGATTGCCCAACTTCGAAACTTAGCAGACCAGTCCAATATCCCTTGACAGAAACCATCTAACCAAAAATCAACAATTTGACTAACCAAGCATCCAACCACCTTTTACCTACTAAATACATAGTTCTATATGTTTATATCATTTGTCTTACACTATCAGGTTGAGATTTAGACCTATCAACATATCACCTTCGATCCAAGTCTTTTCCTGCTTCAACACCTTACATTTATCATGAAAAAGTATTTCATTTTCCATTCATGGTAAAAGCTATTTAAAAACAAACATTTTTTTAAATATTTCTCCCCCTAAATTTGTGTATATATATGAACAAATTTACGAAGCAAACAAAATGAATGAAAGACAACAAACGAAACGGAAAGTACAGAGGATGCTTAGTTAGAAAATCAATCATTTTGAGAAGATCCACAAGCACTTGAAAACACGCGTTGCTAACGGGTTTCATGAACAAATCCGCCACGTTTGCATCGGTGTGGATTTGCTCAAGTTTAACGAGACCCTTTTCATAGCAATCGCGGATAAAATGAACTTTGATATTTATGTGCTTGGTTTGGAATGAAAAACAGGGTTTTTTACGATTTGGATAGCGACATCATTATCACAATAATTGTTGTCTTTAGATAATTCAAACCGTAATCCGCAAGCTGGTGTTGCATCCATAAAACCTGGGAGCAGCAAGCAGATGCTGAGGCATATTCTGCTTCCGCAGTAGAGAGTGAGACCGTCTGCTGCTTCTTGCATTGCCACGAGATTAAGCGGTCTCCCAAGAATTGACATCCAGCTTGAAGTTGAGCACATATCCCTATCTGTACCTCCAAGATTACTATCAGAGAAAGCATACAGTTCAAATTCAGAATTTTAGGATACTAGAGGCCCAGTGATGGTACCCCTTTTAGGTACCTAAAAATTCTTTTAACAGCATGTAAATGAGAGAGTTTATGAGTAGCCTGATAATGAGCACACTAGAAGACGACAAACATGATATCTTGCCGACTTATAGTGACATACATGAGTGAACCAATCATTGATCAGTACATGGTTGGATTAACAGGCGTTCCTTCAGCGTCTTCATTTAGCAAAGGCCGTTCTGCAATAGGTGAAGTCGTAGACTTTGAGTCTGTAAGCTTGAATTTCGCAAGAACCTCATGGACATATTTTCCTTGATGAATCAAGATTCCTTGCGGGCTCAAACGAACTTGAAGTCCCAAAAACATAGTTATCTCCCCCAGTGAGCTCATTTCAAATTTCTTCTTCATGATTTCTTCAAATTCCCGACACAAACCATCATTTGTAGAACCAAAAATGATATCATCAACGTAAATTTGAACAAGAATAATGTCCTTGTCAACTACGTTGATGAACAAAGTTTGATCAATGGTTCCCCGAGTATATCCATGAACAAGCAAATGCTCTGTTAGAGTTGCGTACCATGCGCGAGGCGCTTGATGCAACCCATACAAAGCTTTATCCAATTTGTATGCATAGTCTGGCTTGTCAGGATCAGTAAAACCCGGTGGTTGTGCCACGTATATTTCCTCTTTCACCATGCCGTAGAGAAACGTAGTCTTGACATCCATTTGATAGACAGTGAAATCCATGTAAGATGCATATGCCAAGAAAATGCGAATAGCCTCCAATCGAGCGACGGTCATAAACCTCATCATAGTCTAATCCTTCATCTGACAAAAACCCTGAACCACCAGTCGAGCTTTATTCCGAACAATGACTCCAGTGTCATCCTGTTTGTTGCGAAATACCCAGCGAGTTCCAAGAGCATGTTTTCCTTGAGGAAGCTTCACCAATTTCCATACCCCAAGCTTCTCAAATTGATTAAGTTCTTCATGCATGGCATCAACCCAGCCTAGTTCCTATAAGGCGACATCAATGCTTTTAGGTTCAATTTGTGAGATAAAGTAAGAGTAAAGACAAGTATTGATATCCCCTGATTGACTGCGGGTTCGAACAGCAACAGTAACAGGACCAATAATATTTTCAATTGGATGATCGCGCTGTAGACGTTGCGGTATTGGCGTAGCAGGGACAAGAAGATCCGTTTGCAAGTTGGTGACACTCACTGAAGCAACTCCAAATGACCCCCCTCATTAGTTGCACTAGTAGAAGTGTTCATTGATGAATCAATAGAACAGTCTGGCGGTGTAGAATCAGGAAACAGAGATGAACTAAAGACATCGAGAGGAGTAGACCCTTCATTTGTCGTAGGAGGCTCTGTGTTTGGAGCCTCAACTTCAGGGGAACCATCCTGAGGAGTTAGTCAGATGCCGTTTCTTGATGTTGCGATACTGGTGAAGGAGTAGATATAGCCTCATTAAATCCAGGTGGATCCACACTCAGCTTCTTTAACGTCTCATGTAGCTGTGCAACATCGGCATCGTCTTCGGGTGAGATGGGCATTGTTGGAAGTTCAGAAATTTTGCTTGTACCTGCAGACACATTAGAAGGGACATCAACATGATTAAATAACATGGAATAATCATACAGTCAGTCAGGACCAATGCGTGTGTCCTTGGGATTGTTCCTCCAGCCAACCCACATTGTAGGTTTTAACTACCATCATCTTGATCTTATTATAGACACGATATAAAGTGTTTTTGGAATATCCAACGAATATGCATGGATCCCCATGTGATTCAAATTTCCCTTTAGCATCCATGAGCAGGAGAACACAAGGATGTCGGTCCCCTAGTCCTTATGGATCTTGACAGAATCGTCTATCCAATCTAGAGTGCGGAATCCCCTAGATCAGATTTCAAGAAAACACGAACATGAACAAGAACACAAACACAATTCCTTTAAACTGTCTTCTATTGATTATAAAACACAATTGTTTTACAATCAATTCAAGACTCTCTCTCTAAACTATCTGAAGCAATTCTCTCAGCAACTGAACAATAGAACCAGCAACCTTAACCCTAATCACAACCTCCCTATATATAGAGATAGGTTATGCTCATGGGCTAGGGTTTCCTACATGGACTGCTAATGGGTTTAAGGCCAATTCGCCTACCATGTGTTATATTGTTTCTAGTTCAGCCCAATTACTTCTAATTCACTAATACAAAACTAAACCCGCTAACCGTTTATCATTTTACTAATTACAAGATACCCAAAGACCAAATCTAAGCTGTTGTCACAAATATGCACCAACACAAGGGCATCCGAACTTGTGGGAATTCTTGACCGAAGTTTTGCGACCTTCAACCACTTCGTACGGAGTTTTCATGTGTCGTTTATTGATCAAGGCATGATTCTGAATATAACAGGCGTTATTGATTGCTTTTGCCCAGAAAATAAGAGGTAGCTCGGATTCAACCAACATAGTACGTGCAGCTTCAATCAGCATTCGACTTCTCCATTCTGCAACCCAATTTTGTTGTGGAGTTCTGGCTGCACTAACTGTCAGTCAATACCCTTGGAGGAGCAGAAAGAATTTAAGGTAACATTGTTAAATTCTGTTCCATTATCATAACGAATAGCCTTCATGATGGTGTCAGTCTGGTTCTACGTAAGTGTGACAAACTGTTTAACTAACTCAGCAGTTTCACTTTTATGTGCCAGAAAGAAAACCCAGGTGAATCGTGAGTAGTCATCAATAATGACCAGACAGTATGCCTTCCCACCAATGCTCAGAATATCTGTCAGACCAAAAAGATCCATATGAAGCAATTCTAAGACTTGAGACGTGGAAGGGGCGGTTTAGATTTGTGCGGTTGTCGATGTTGTTTCCCACATGCACATGATTCACACTTTTCAACCTGCAATAAATCTCGAATTGGTAGATCTCTGACTAAACCACCTTTTGCAAGTCGATTTAAGTTCTTCATGTTGATGTGTCCTACTCGACTATGCCATAACATTGCATCATGCTCAGCTGTCGACAAGAATAAGCAAGTGAGCTTGTCAGAGGGAGCCTTGTTCATGTCGATAACATATGCATTTCCTTTTCGTGCGGCTTTTAGAAGAATCCAATCATCCGGAATAATGAGACCTGGTTTCAGTGCATAACACCCTTTCTTGGTAAAGAGAACATCCAAATGATTGTCATAGAGCTGAGACACACTCAAAAGACTATGCTTCAATTCTGGTACGTAGTTCACATCTTAAAGCTGAGGGCTCCGTTGCATACTGTTGCTCTCATAGTGATCTTTCCGGTCTCACCACCTGCGAAGGAGACAAATCCGCCATTGAAAAACTGAATGTCATTCAACTGTAAGATGTCCCCAGCCATGTGCCTGGAACAGGCACTGTCAATATACCAGAGTCTGACGAGAGTTCACCAGAGCTGTTCCTGCATATTTGCATATTTGAAGATTAGGCATGCCATTTGCATCGACATAAGTAACCTGACGAAAAATTAAAATTATTTGAGGATGAGGTCGATGATGCTTTTGATTTGTTGGATATGGGGGCAGAAGACTGAATCTTGGTCAAGATCTTAGGCCTCCAGGTTAGCGAGTCAGACTTCTGTACTATCCTTGGAGTGCTAGAAGGATTCAGAAAGCCTGAAGGTCTTGAAGATTTGTGAGTTTGTTTCTTGGCCATGTTTCAGTCTTGATCAGAAGGCTTAGCCATAGCAAATCGAGCCTGATTTAGGTTATTAGCATAGCTTTCTGATATTTTGAGTATAATGCTTTAAAAGGTATAAAAGTCTTTTGACAATTTCGCTCAATATGCCCGGGAAATCCACAGTTGAAACAGGTCTGCCTCTTCTGGAAGAAAATAGTTCGTTCAGCTTGGGAAATTCTAGGCAATTTGTCTGTCAGTTTCTTGCTTACAGGTACTGACGGCTGATGCACGGTGTTGATCTTGGTTGTTTCCTGCGCACAACCATCAGCACACTTGTTAGTTTTGTGATTTGAATTAGACAATTTAGAGTGTGTAGACTTAGGCGCAAATTTAACTGATTTCTGTTGAGCTGGTTGCTTAACAGATTCAGTTTGGGCTGCTGAGTCAATTTCTCAGAGTGAAGAAGTGACTCAGCAGTTGCCTTTTCATTTGTTTGAGACGCCTGTTTGTGTTTCTTCTTTTCGGATTGGCGTGTTCTCCGTTTCTTATTTTTTATTTTCAAATCACTTTGTGTGTTAGATTCTGCAGAGGACACGGGTGGCTCAGCAGGGACATCCTTTTTTGAACTTTCAGAAGATGAGCTTGAAACATTACAAGTAGGTGGAATCTCTAAATTTTGAAAAGTTTGAGAGTCCGATTCAGATTCAGTTTCAAGATTTGTATCTGAATCAGCAGGAAGAGAATGCTCATCATCTATCATTTCAGAATCAATCCCTTGTTCTTGGTTTGATGAAGCTGAGTCGCCCGATTCTTCTAGAATTATGCCAACGTTATTTTTCACAGGGTCAGTTGGTTGGTTGAATTTCTCACTGTCAACCCTGGGATTAACATCACCAGACGGAACCTCTGGAGAAGAACTTCCGGTCTCTTCAGTAGAAAGTAAGGAAACCGAATCATCTGTCGATGCTGTACCTGTAACAAAATTCATGTTTTCATCACAAGAGTTATCACAGTTATTAGGAGCACTCAAAATATCAGCATTAGATGAAAAACCAGAATTAAAACCGTCCGTGTTATCAACACAACCAACAATGTCTGAGAATTTAAATTGTTCAGCAAGAAATTGATTCAAAATGTTAAAAGCAGGTTTATAAAAGTCAAAATCAGTAGCCGAATTGTCTGAATTTGCATTCAGACATTCTTCTTGATCACCATCTGTAATATCCTCAACTAATATTTCTTCTGCACATGAGGTAGAAACGTTAGGATAGTTCACTAAGTCAGTTTCAGTTTCAGAAGAATTTTCTCCTTTAGATTCTGCGGGTGATGTTGCTGCCTCTGCCTTAGGCGTCACTTTCTCTAAATCATCTGTACTACAAGATGGATGGTCACCAGATTCATGTGAAAGTGGTGTGGAAGTAACGAAAACATCATCCCTCTTGAGTTCAGTTAGCTTAGAGAACTTTGGGTAATAGGGCTTCCATGGTTTAGAAAGATAATCTGAAGGTTTACCATACATCATATTTTCTGCATTTTCTAGATCAGTCTCAGATTCAGGCATTCTTGTATAGTTATGATTATATGGTGGAGGAGCCCTATTGTACCCAAGACCTTTTGTGAAATTTTTCTGGTAATTGAGCTGTAGATCACACAAGTCCTTGACTAGCTTGCTAGAAGTTTCAGATTTTTTAATGTTTATTTCATTTTCGTAAAACTTCCCTGTCAAGGAATTTAGCTTGGCAAAGGCTGCTTGAAGTTCTACGTCCTTTTTAGCTAATTTTAGCTTATAGTCGTATACCCAACATTGCTGTTGGTTCAAGTCAAGCTTTAGCTGAGCTATATCTTGTTTTTGAGCTTCGACCTTTTCTATAAGAAGCCTGTTCTTATGTTTAAGGGCGATGTTCTGTGATCCAGCTTGCTGGTATTCAGCTATAAGAGTTGAATTATGGGCGCGCATTTGTGATAATAAACGACAACCATCAGAACAGAGAATTCGATTTACCTTTTCCAAAAGATCTGGTGTCTTAGTTGTCTGCGCCATCATGCAGTGGTTGCTGTTCTTAGAAAGATTCAAAGTCTCCATCTGAGCTGCAGCATCTGCCCAGTTGAATCCTTCATGCTGTTGTGCCACCAACGCTGTTGATTTCCCGCTTGAGCTGCTTGAGGGACTAGTAGTAGACTTTGAGGGAGAGATTGGCACCAGTTGTCTGTCATTGCTCTGTATGTCTGCCACTCTGGATGACACATATGCAGATGGCGGCTTCTTGCACTCCCTTGCAAAATGTCCTGGCTCATGACATTTGTAGCACCTGCTTTATCTTTTGTGAGTCCAGTCTTCAAATTTAACAGTGGTTGCCGCCCATACTTCTTTTGAAACTTGTTGACACGAAAGGCAGCCATTGCAAGATTCGAGGACACGTCAATCTCGTCCAGATCCTCCTCCATTATTTGATCTACTTCAGTTGGAAGAATAGATGGGGGAGTCGGATCACCTGCTAAAAAGGTGTTCAAGCTGTTGATCATTGAAGCAGCTATGACCAAGTTCTCTTCATTTTCCTTAGTGAGAAAAGTAGAATTGGACACGGCTTGAGCAGGAACCGGTGCTAGAGCAGCAAATTGAGGAATGCCGCCTTGTTGAGCTGCAGCTGGAATGGCAGAACTGAACACCATGTTAGGATACTGAGCATGGTATTGTGTCTGAACTTGAGCAACAGTAATCATAGTAGGAGTCTGAGACTAAAGACTGTAGACGTACTGAGTCTTCTGTGGTGTGGCAAGAGGACTGTACACCATGTTTGAGCTACCCGGTGTGTGAGAACTTCCTTGCAGAGGGCTATAAACCAGATTTTGTGACATTAATGCTGCATTTTGCCCTGTATACCGGCGGCCATCAAACTACTCTGATGATTGATGTCTCTCTGCTTATTATCGATCTCACACGATTTAATAGTAGCTATCATTTCTGTGAGAGTGACATCATTAAGATTCTTCGTCTTCTTGATCATTCCAACATCAGCATCCCAGCTCTTCGGTAATGAATTTAACAGTTGTCTGTTCATAGCACTACTGGTAAGAGTAATCTCAGCTGATATCATCTGGGAAACAAGTTTTACATATCTCCGGATGTGGTTCTCAATGGTTTCCCCATAAATGTGATTAAATGAGCTGAATTGTTGATTCAGCTGATTTACTAAAAGAAATTTTGCAATTCACTCCATACTTCTTTAGCGATCTTGCAATTTCTGACCGCAACTGAAATGTCGGGTCCAAGTGCCATTGTCAATACAGCTGAAGCCTTTTCATCTTCCTCAATGATATTCACATATTCTGGAGTCCACAAGTGACTGGGCTTTGGAATCTTTGTATCCGGATCTTGATCGGTACTGTAAACAATCGTTCGGGACCATTAATAATGCACCTCCGCACCCCAGGCTCTTTGGCCTTGCAATATTGCTCGAATCTGAACTTCCATTCATAATACTCATCTCCATACAACAGACGTGGCACTTTAGTTGAAGTGATAATCACTTGATCCAATTCTTGATGGAGGGCAGAGTCTGTGATTGCAGTGCAGCCAAAGTAGCATTGGTAAAATCCTGAGCTGTCATGTAACTGATCATCATGGTTAACTTTATTAAAATTACCAAGTAAATTTAAATTCAGTTAATTTCGAATTTTATAATATGAACAGGGATCAGAATATGTCCCAAACAGTGTCCAAAATGAGTCCGGAATAGACAACTCTGAGATAGGCAGATCCGAAATCAGTCTGAGATGGTCAAATCCGAGATGGTTGAATCCGAGATCGACAAATCCGAGATGGATGAATCCGAGATCGACAAATCCGAGATGATGAATCTGAGATGGTCAAATCCGAGATGGTTTGAATTTGAAAACAATCCGAAAACAATCCGAAATTGAAAAATCCGAAATGATGATTCGGAAAGCAGTGTGTATCCAAAATAAGAAATCCGGAATGATACTGGTCTGGAATGGAAGAAAATCCGGAATGAAAGCTGGTCCGCAATGAATCCGGAATCAGGAAGAATCCGGAATGAGACTGGATCCGGAATGAAATCAGTCTGAAATCTAGTCCTTATCCGAATGCAATAGTAGTCCGAATTCCCTGCAACAGTAGTCCGAAATCCCAGCAATAGATAAACACCAACAGTGTTTCGGATCCGAAATAGTAGCAATCCGGATTGAACAATAGTCCGGGATCAATCCGAGATGGATGATCTCCTTCGTGTTCTTTGGGATCTTCAACAGTAGCAAATCCTAAATCCTTGAAGCTTCTTCGAGTTCTTCGGAATCCGCAACAGTATCAAATCCGAAATCTTCAGACCTTCTTCGAGTTCTTCGAAACAGTAGCAATTCCGATCAAACACAGCAATTCTTCGATTCTGAACAGTAATCCAGGTTGAACAGCAACAACTCCACTTCCGATCAGCTCTTCAATCTGCGATACATGGAGCCCGTATTGTACAGTAGGCTCTGATAGCAATTGTAAGTCCCGAAATTGGATCTAACGTATCGAAAAACCTAATCAGTTGCGGAAAGAAAGATTAGGAAGAAGAACAATCTCTTGAATCAAAATCAACTTGCATACACCAGAATAGTGTCTGATACAAGTTTTTCTGTTACAACTCTCTAACCCCATAATATTAACCTAACACATGTATTTATACTATTCATTTAGCCCAACATGTACAACCCTAGGCCCACAAGGCACTAGGAAGCCCAAAACCCCTCCAAAAGCCCAAATGTAGCACTAATGTGTAAACCTTTACTAGTATAAGCCCAACAGTTATTGATGATCATTAAGTCAGTTTTCAATTTGAAACAGTTTTTTGAAGGTTACTATTATCAGTCTAACTGATAACTAATGACCATTATTAAGTCATTAAATCGGTGCAATGATGGCCAAAATTCAGTTATGGTTCTGCAAGTATAAATACGGACCAAGGAAGATCAGTTGAGACACACCAAAACACACAGCTCTCTTCTTCCTCTTTAGTTTTTCTCTGCAACATCTCCGGTTGTCTTTTCAGATAAGTGTTCAAGTCCGGCTGTGCGCTGTTGCTGCTTCGGACCAGTGTACCATGGGAACAAACGACGAATTGTTTAAGGGAATTGTGTCAAACACAAGCCCGGTTCATTGTTTCTGTTTGAGATTTCCTTTACTTTATTAGCAGTTTTAATAACACAAATAAGGCCTAAATATAAATATATAGAACAATGAGTCACGAAGCAAAAGCTGCCAAAATATGCATAGTCAATACATCATTGTCACAATTCAAATAGACCCATACATCATAATATTTATGAAAGGTAAACTGCAATTTGTTAAAACTTTAATCTTTAAACTTTCATACCCTCGTCCTAGCTGATAGATGCCTAAATCCAACGCGTTAGAAAATCTCTTTATCTGCACGCTTTTGACTATTACATCATCCTGCTTCTTCTTAAACGACTGTTTGGACTTTAGACATTTAAAAGTGAGTTAAAGAGGACTTTGGAAATTTAAAAGTGAGTTAAAGAGTGTGTTATACATGCTTATAAAGTTATCTGGTTAAAAAGTGTACCTTCTTCCTTTATGAAGCTAATTGCTTTTTGTTTACCTGACATCAACACTAAAGAAGAAGGAGATACAATCTGAATATTGCTACGGCCTTGATCCTCTTGTTGAAGTAGCTTCTCGTATGTAAACTATAGAAAAATATAACAATTTTTTTTCACTTGATTGCAGTGTACAAAAGATTCTAAAACACTAACTCGTACCTCGACAACATCACTTTGTTCTTGAAAATTAGTTACAGAGGGGATGATCTTAGTTATCGAGGACGACAACACCAAAGCACAACATCCACAAAACCTATATGAGCCAATGGTTCTTCACGGGTGCCTAGTTGTAGTTCAACATGATCGAGTTCGTAAGGTGGCAATTCAATCACATCTAACTCAGTGAATTCCTGCAAGAATTGGAACGAATATACAACCTTGTGTTTTGATTATTATTTCATATAAATTGTTCACATCAATGTAATACATATATGATAGGTGACATAAACGAACCTTACCATATATGGCAGCTCGAATAGACAAGTTCAAAACTTTGAATCCATTTTTCTTGTCCAAAAACCGCCTTAACTTTTGGAACCAAAGAGTGTCGATATATCCGTCAGAGTAACAAGGCATACATGCTTTCAAATGGGTAGAATCCCTTAACTGAGGCCATCGTTTATCCATTATCATAGACAAGAGTGGATTAAAATCACACGAATAACTAAATAAAACCAAATTGGAGAAACCAAGTGACTAACCACTAGACCAACTAAATGTAAAAAAGTGAATATTCAAGTAATCGCTAATCTTTTGACACTTTGTGTGATTTATGATTTTGACTTTATTTAAAGTGGATTATTTGTAAACTATTATATGTAATTATGATGTAGAGTAAATGTCAATTTATGTCCCTGAGGTTTACATCAAAACGCAATACCAGACCTCATTTGAAAAAAAAAACGCTACACTCTAGTCCATGGGGTTGTCGATTGCATTCAATCAGGTCCATGCTCCAACATTCCGTCAGTCAACCGTTAGTTGACTTGGGTAAGAAGGTCATTTCCCTTATAGATTTAAGGGCAAAGTAGTCACTTCGTATTTGAGAAACTAGTATAACAGGTTTGATCCCCATGTAAGCCCTAAATTTGACATTTAAATACCCCTTTCTCCCTCAGCAAGCTGCTGGTCAATGCGATAGATACGAAATGGCGGGAGGATTTTGGAGGGTCTGACCCGATGATATCTACATTGATCCTAAAGATTATTATTGTCACACCCCGGATTTCCAACCCAAATCCATCCACCGGTGGGCCCGGGTGGGGAGTATCGTGACGTCAGTTGATAACATCATTGTCAATTAAACATGGCACAAAAAATCTTGGAGTAAAATTACTATTACAAACCGAATGTTCGAAATACAAAAAATAATATACAAGCTCGTAATAGAAGATCCACAGGCGGATCATAAATTGTACATGGAAAGAATATAAAACAGACTTTGGGCAGATCTAGGATTTGCAAGATCCTCTATCACTACCGAGCACTTCCAGCCTATTTTCGTATTGTACCTGCAAGCTCAGTCTTTTGAAAGTACGTCAGCTTTCGCTGGTAAATACACCCAACTGACTCATTTCGAAAACATTTCAAAAATGTTTTAAGTGCGTATCAGCATGAAATCTTTTTATAACTTGGGAAAGTTGACCGTCCAACCTTGTTAACAGATTTACATGTTTGTCCATACATACAGGGCCCGGTATGGAGACCGAGACATGATTAACATACACACCACTTTGGACTCACGAAGGAGTCAATTCCTCCCAACCTTGTGGGAATGCATTATTGAGCGTCTATCGGGTGTATGCCTACACCCGCGCTAAGGTTATGGCCATTTCTATTGTAATGAGCCGAGGATATCCAGGACACGGTAGTTAACCCGCGATGTTTAAGTTATCAAACAAAACTGATTAAAACAGAATATGCCACTAGCCACAATCCGGCATTCGATTGATCCCATTTCCGACAAAGCGGTAATAATTTACCGTAACCCAAGTCCGTATAGGGGAAATAAGTCGAGAGTCTTAACCTAAGCTAGTCTTCTTTAATTTTAATAACTCAGCCGTACACAAAAGTACTAAGTACAGATAGCATTTACCGGCAAGTCTCTAGTCTGGATTATGGCATAAATTAACCAACTAAATACTAACGG
Source organism: Scalesia atractyloides (assembly GCA_947069175.1). NCBI lineage: Eukaryota > Viridiplantae > Streptophyta > Magnoliopsida > Asterales > Asteraceae > Scalesia > Scalesia atractyloides. The sequence goes on from CAMTDV010000013.1 coordinate 26,834,325, forward strand.
TCTTATTTAAGTGATTGACTTAGACCGACTAGCGTACTTGATCAAAACGTATGACGTTAGATTAAACGATGATTGGATAGAATGTAGTTTAATCCCAACAAGTACATTGACTTGTATAATATGGGTAAACTATAAACATTTTGGATTTTTAGACTTAAATGACAAGGTTAGACCCGTTTCGGTTAATTTCCGTAAACTAGTTACATATACTTAACCGTATGCATATCAGCGATATCGGGTAACCGAATAAGTTTTGGACAAGTTCTATATGCCATTATAATTTAAATAAATTGTAATATCAGGAGGATATCAACTTTTATGCCTGTTGTGGTTTTAAAATGAAATTATGCCTCATAAGGGCATTTTGGTAATTTCACATTGTATAAAAGAAACTTGAATAAAATTTAAGATTATGATCATAAGTATTCTGGAAAAATAATTAATTTATGATATAATATCAGTAGGATATCAATTATATGTGTAACTTATCTTTTATGACCAAACTATGCACCAAAGGGGCATTTTGGTCATTTTACACATAGTTGGGATTCTGAGTTTGTAACATATACCTACTATAAATATGTTTAAAATAAGTTTTAAAATTAGTACTTAACAAGTCTTGGTCAATTAATATGGTTTAAAAGCATACTATGCGCCGAAACGACGCTTATGTCGTAAAATGATGTTTTATGCGATGTTTAATGAAAACTGACATTAGGGTCAGATTAAAATGTCTTAGATATGTTATTTAATTTAACATATCAGTAGGTAAAAGATTTACCTTGAAAAGATATGATTAAAACAATTTTATGAGCCACAAGGGCTAAAATCGTCATTTATCGACAAAGTTTAAGGATCTGTTTGAAAACTCAGTTTATAACTTGGTTTAACATCCCAAATAATCCTACTTATAATATTACATCAGTAGGAAACTCATTTTCAAGTTCATTATCATTTAAAATCTTGTTTTATGCAAAAAGGGCATTTTAGTAAAAAATGGCATAATTACGGAACTTGCGCATAAACTCAGATTCTGATTATGATCATGTAATATAACCTCAGAGGGTTATGCTACACTATATTATGATCATATTGCAACTTTAGATCAGTAGGTAAGTAATCTAAATCGGGTCAGAATCGAAAGTGAAAGCAGAAGTCAAACTTCATGAGTTTCGGTTGCGAACCGACCCTAGAACTGAAATTGACGAGCTGAACATGTTCTTACATGTTCTAATAATTTTACCAACTTGCTTAAGTGTCAAAATAGGTTTCATAACATATATAAGATCAATTTATGATTTTTCCGAAAAATGGCTTGTTTGACTTTTTGATAACATAACTTTGACCCGTCAATTAGTCTAGCAAACGTGATCTTCAGGAGGTGCGCTTATAGGGACTAACACCTACCTTATTATGATCGTTTAGCCATGTTCATTTTTGAACAATGGCTGGACCATAATGGTCTTAACCGAAAGTCAAAGCATTTTTGTCACACCCCGACCCGCTGCGAAAATAAAAGTCGGGGCATAATTGGGTTATCACCAAAGCACATGACATTTACTATTATGTTTCATAATTAAATGAAGTCAAAGTTACATTTCTCAAACATCCAAACATGTTCATTCATTACAAAGGAAAATAACCAAACATAATAATCCAAATACTAAAACGTTTTATTTCTTCTAATCCAGGTCCTATGTGTTCCTAGCTGCTGCTGGTTCACCTGTATCATGTGTAAAATAGGAGGTTTTTGGGTCAACATAAGTTGGCGAGTGAACCTTATAGATAAACATTTGATAATGATTTTCTGGTTAGTTTATCAATAAAATATTGTGCATAATCATAAAAGAGCACATGTATGAAATCAAACATTTGCAAACATCAATTACAATTATAACATACATTAACAATCGATAGCATACATGAACATACCAACATCATATAATAATTATCATAAATAAACTGTGCGATCAAGGCTCAATCAAACGGAGCCGATCGTATTGCATGAACTGGAAATGTAAATTGAACTGTGCGCCCAAGGCTCAATCAAACGGAGCCTAACGTATTGCATGAACTGGAAATGTAAATTGAACTGTGCACTCAAGGCTCAATCAAACGGAGCCGAGCGTATTGAATGTATTGAAATGTAAAATGAAATGACCGATCAAGGCTCAATCAAACGGAGCCGATCGTGCGGGCACGCCCTGATCAACCGCATAATGAAATGGGGATCAAACTCAACCTCGATGGATGGGGAGCTACGGCCTCGGCAATTGCATGTACTGAAATAATAATTTGCAAACAATAATAACTACTTAACAGCAACAAACTAATACACATGTCATGATATGATATATGCACAATAACTTGGTTATAATATATAAATGAACAAGACACATGATACACCCCAAAAACGTGATTAAAACGGGGAATTTGAAGGGTTCACTCACATTGGGTGCGTTGAATTTGAGATGGTGAGATGCGCACGATTTAGACGAAGCGAGTCAACGAGGAATCACTAACCTAAATAATAATGAAAAAATATATTTAAATGAATGGATTTTATTAAAGATTTTAATGGGATTTTTAGATATATTTTTGTGAGTTTATGGCTATTTTCTATCTTTAAAAATGTTATTTTTAAGTATTTTTAATTGATTTTTGAATTAAAATAAACAAATAAATATTTAAAATTTTTTTTTATTTTTTTTACTGTTTGACCGTTGACCGTTGACCGTTGACTGGTTCGGTCAGCGGTAAATACTTGCGCCAAGCGGGATTCGAACCGGTGACCTTCCGTTCACGCGCACGTAGCTCTACCAACTGAGCTACGTGACTAACCCGTTAGAAATCCAGTTTTAATTATATTTATACACTTATTCGAATTTACCGAAAATTCCTTTATTTTGCAAAACGTTTTAATCTCATTGAACCGGTGCTTGTGACGGGACTCGATTGCGCGACGTGTAGTTTGTTTTGCACAAAGTCCACCGCTGGACTGTGTTTAACCCGGTTATATTCTTGATTTATATTATACTTGTCAACTACACGCTCTAACCCGGTTAGTTCATGAATAAAAAGGAATGTTATTAAGCAGAGTGTGTGTGTAGTAAGGATCGAACTCGGGACTTGTATATAAACTTTGCACACAGTCCACCGCTGGACTGTGTGTCTAACCCGTTAATTATCCGAATTTTATTTACTCTTATCCCGTTTTTAAGTTCGTCTTCTTCACTACAATTACTGGTTTTTTTACTCAAACAACTGGTTCATGATCTAACTACTTAAATAACATGACTACTAGCTTGAATGTACAAACCGAACAGTTTGGGAAAAGGAAATACCGGACAGGTCGTCTTCTTCAGGAAGTCCGGCGAGAACAGGCAACTCTGTTTTTGAACCTTCGGCTGAGAGGGTCTAACAACAGAATTAAAGAATTAGATTTGAAATTGAACCAGAGTACATGGATTATTAGCACGATTGAATGTGTTTACCGTTAACTAGCGAGTTTCCGGCAAAATCCAGAATTTCTCCGGCGAACCCAGAAAATCCAGCAAAGTCTTCTGTGACTGATTTTGAGTGACGGATTAATGTTAGTAGAGTCCTAACAATAGATTGAAACCGCAAAAGAGGAAAATCTTACCGGTTTGTGTTGAACACGGTTTTCCGGCGATATTTGCAGAGAATTTCGGCGAACAGTTTTTTTGTGCTCAAAAGACTTGAAAACGCGACGAAAAGGAATTGGAGTGTATTTGAGACGGTTCTGAATCGCATAAATGATTGGAACCTGAATTATTTGGAGTTTGAATGCCTTTCGGTTTCAAAACCCGAAACTTGAAGTTCATTCAATTTGAACTTAATTAGAAACCGATATTCATCGGTTATAAGTTAGCCAAACGAACTAAAACTGATTTGGCGATTCGGTTTACCGATTTCCGTTATTCAGATATCATTAACCGTTAATTCGTGTTTGCGTATAAAACTCAATTGTTTTCCTAAGGTTAACAGAAAACAATTGGTGGCGGAGTGGTTAAAGGATCGGTTGATAAGTTGTTGGAGGCAGTTGCCCTGGGTTCGAGTCCGGTCAGCTACAAATGTTTTTTATTTATTTTATTTTAACTTTTTATCAAATATATTTTTTATAGTTTAGTTTATATATTAATTATGTAACGTTTAAACTCAAAATACTCATAAATACTTAATGTAATTTCATAACTTGGTATTTGATTACAAAACGGAGCGGGTTTTGGAGACCCGATTTATACAAATGTTACAGTATCCCCTACTTTTAGGAATTTCGTCCCGAAATTTAAACAGTTGAAGTAGTAGGGAAAAGATGAGGGTGTTTTTCACGCATTGAGTCTTCACGTTCCCAAGTAAACTCAGGTCCCCGTTTCGACTCCCAGCGTACTCTAACAATAGGAATGCGACTTCGACGTAGTCGCTTTTCTCCATAGTCCATAATCTCCACTGGTCTTTCAATAAAATGCATGGATTCATCGATCTGAATATCTTCTAGTGGAATATGAAGATTCTCATCAGCGAGGCACTTCTTCAAGTTCGACACGTGGAATGTGGGATGAATCCTATCGAGTTCTTCCGGTAGGTCAAGCTTGTATGCTACAGGACCTACTCTTTCGAGTATTTTGAAAGGTCCTACGTAACGTGGTGCTAGCTTTCCCTTTTGACCAAAACGAACTACTCCTTCCACGGTGATACTTTTAAAAGCACATGATCACCAACGCTAAACTCCAAGGGCTTCCGTCGTTTATCTGCGTAACTCTTTTGACGACTTTGAGCCGCTAGAAGATTGTTTCGGATTTGATGAATCTTATCGGTGGTTTCTTGGATCAATTCTGGACCAGTAATTTGTGCTTCCCCAATTTCGTGCCAACAAACAGGAGATCGACACTTTCGACCATATAAAGCTTCAAAAGGTGCCATGCCGATGCTAGAATGATAACTGTTGTTGTACGAAAATTCGACTAACGGTAGGTGGGCGTCCCAATTTCCCTTGAAGTCTATGACACATGCTCTAAGCATGTCCTCAAGGGTTTGAATGGTGCGCTCAGACTGTCCATCAGTTTGAGGATGATAGGCGGTACTGAGATCTAGTCGAGTGCCCATAGCGGATTGCACTGCTTGCCATGTTCGTGAGGTGAAACGGCCATCACGATCAGAAATAATACTTAATGGAACTCCATGTCGGCTGACGATTTCGTTGATATAAATACGAGCAAGCTTTTCGTTCTTGAAATCTTCTCGAATAGGAATAAAGTGAGCTGATTTTGTAAGTCGGTCTATAATCACCCATATAGTGTCATACCCACTAGAAGTGCGAGGTAACCCGGTAATGAAATGCATGGTTATATTTTCCCACTTCCAAACAGGTATTTCTGGTTGGACTAGAAGTCCTGAGGGTCTTTGGTGTTCAGCCTTTACTTTAGAACAAGTGAGACACTTGGAAACAAAAACGGCAATATCTTTCTTCATTCCAGGCCACCAATAGGTGTACCGTAGGTCTTGATACATCTTATCGGCTCCTGGGTGTATAGAATATCGCGACTTATGGGCTTCATGCATGAGTGTTTCACGAAGATTGATGTGGTTAGGAATCCATATACGATCTAGGTAATACAAAATACCATCAGATTTAGTCTCAAGCTTTAGTTCGGCTCCACAGGACATCTCTTTTTGTACATCTTCCTCTGTTATTGAAACGTGTTGAGCTTCTCGAATTTGATCCTTAATATTGGTTATAATTTGCGAACATAGAAGATGAATGGAGTTTGCATAACCCTTTCGACTAAGTGCATCAGCCACCACATTTGCTTTACCAGGGTGATATCTGATTTCACAGTCGTAATCATTTAGGAGTTCGACCCATCTTCGTTGCCTCATATTTAACTCTTTCTGATTGAAGATATGTTGAAGACTCTTGTGGTCAGTGTATATTTCACACTTCGTACCATAGAGATAATGTCTCCATATCTTAAGAGCGAATACAACGGCTCCAAGTTCAAGGTCATGAGTGGTGTAGTTCTTTTCGTGTGTCTTGAGTTGCCTTGAGGCATAAGCTATGACTTTTCCTCTTTGCATGAGAATGCAACCTAATCCTTGCCCTGACGCGTCGCAATAGACCACAAAATCATCACAACCTTCAGGAAGAGTGAGGATTGGTGCATCACAAAGTTTTTGCTTGAGAGCTTGAAAAGCTTCTTCTTGCTTGGGCCCCCATACAAATGGTTTCCCTTTATGGGTTAAAGCCGTGAGTGGCACCGCAATGCGAGAGAAGTTTGAAATGAACCGACGATAATAGCCAGCAAGTCCAAGGAAAGACCTTACTTCAGTTGGCGTACGTGGAGCTTGCCATTTTTGAACTGCTTTGATCTTTGATGGGTCCACATGTATTCCTTTGTCATTGACTACATGCCCGAGAAATTGCACCTCTTTTAACCAGAATTCACATTTAGAAAACTTGGCATAAAGCTTTTCCTTTTCTAGAAGTGCAAGAACAAGTCGCAGATGACGCTCATGATCAGCTTTAGATTTTGAATAGATAAGAATATCGTCAATGAACAACAATAACAAATCGATCAAGGTAAGGTTTGCAGACTCTATTCATTAGGTCCATGAAAACAGCTGGTGCGTTGGTTAATCCAAACGGCATAACCATGAATTCATAGTGACCATATCGAGTTCGAAAAGCAGTTTTAGGGACGTCTTCTTCATGCACTCTAAGCTGATGATAGCCAGATCGAAGGTCGATTTTCGAAAAGCAACCGGCACCTTGTAGTTGGTCAAGAAGGTCATCTATGCGAGGTAAAGGATATCGATTTTTGATAGTTAACTTGTTGAGCTCTCTGTAGTCGATGCACATGCGAAATGTTCCATCCTTCTTCTTTACAAAAAGTACAGGTGCACCACAAGGCGATGAGCTGGGGCGTATAAATCCCTTGTCAGTCAACTCTTGCAATTGACTGGCTAGCTCTTGCATTTCAGAGGGGGCTAACCTATATGGAGATTTTGCCACTGGTGTAGCACCAGGTATAAGATCGATACGGAATTCGACATCTCTGATTGGAGGAAGTCCTGAAATGTCGTCAGGAAAAACTTGTGGAAAATCTTTTACAACAGGGATATCTTCAAGTTTCTTTTCTGAGGTCCCCTTCTTGATGATATGGGCTAAAAACGCGACATAATTCTTGCGAAGGTATTTTTGTGCTTGAAGACAAGACATTAAGTTGAGCCCTTTCGCCGAGGTTTCTCCAATAATTCGAAGAGTCTGACCATTTGAAAGAGGAATACGAATAAATTTCTCACGACATACAACTTCCGCATGATGATGACTGAGCCAATCCATTCCGATTATGATGTCGAAACTTCCCAGCTTCATAGGAATAAGATCGACTGAGAAATCGTGGTCGTTTAGGGTGAGCGTACAGTTGCGTAAAATAGAGTTTAACGAAACTGGTTTTCCATCTGCAACTTCCACCGTTATGGATTCCGCGAGCTTATCTCGATTTTTACTTAAGATAGGTTCAAACTCTAATGACACGAAACTTCTATCCGCACCAGTATCAAATAACATAGAGGCATATCTACCATTTATAAGAAACGTACCGTTGACCACATTGCCGTCAGCTCTAGCCTGGTTTGCGTTAATATTGAAAGCCCTTCCTCTAGCAGGTGGAGGAGCTTGGTTTGCTTGATTCATAGGGTTGGCTTGGGCCTGAGCATGAATAATATTGACCAGCCTTGGACATGTGTTCCTGAAATGACTTGGATCACCGCAATTGAAACAAGCCCGCATAGGTTGGCCCATAGGGTAGTTGGGTTGATAGTATGTTTTGGGCTAAATGTTGAGTGGGTGGAAATGGTTGTTGTTGTTGGGCTTGACCCATTAATTGTTGGTGGGTTTGGGTTATAGGTTGGTGGCGGTTTGTTCGTTGAAGCGTGCGGCAGTTTTGAACAGTGTGCCCAGCGCGACCGCAGCCGGTACAGTATTGGCAAGGATAGTCAGGGGAGTGGTGATACTGACAACGGTTACATTTTGGTAGTGGTCCTGTGTATGGTCTTTTGTATGGCGCGGGTGGAGGAGTGGCTTGAGTGATTGGTGCAACAGGAACAGGGGTGTTGGTTTGGGTGACTGCAAAGTTCCTGGTGTTACGCTTCCTCTTGTTAGCAAATTTAGAGGAAGGAGTGTGGTGGTTTGAGGTTTGTCCCTCAGCAGGGGTTTTCTTCTTTTCCTCCTTGAACTTCCCATTGCGAATACGGTTTTCGGTCAGTTCTGTCGCCAACTCCATGGCAGCTTCTAGTGTTACCGGTGAAACGCTGAGGACCGAATCTTGGATTTTCGAGGGAAGTCCTCGAATGTAATGTTCTATCAGACGGTAGGTTGGGGTGAATAAGTTTGGAACCATTTGGTTCAACTCCAAGAACCTTTTGTTGTAAGTAGAGTGATCACCATCTTTTTGTTTCAAGGCATGAAATTCATCTTCCAATTTCTTAATTTCACTTCTAGGACAAAATCGCCTAGTCATGATTTCCCTTAACTCCTCCCAAGTTAAGGCCATCGCATCTTCCGTTCCCCTCTTTCCTTTCTCAGTATTCCACCAAGTGAGAGCTACCCCAAGTAGTCTCCCGGTGGCATAACGAACTTTGCGATCCTCAGGACAATCGCAGTTTAAGAAAACGTTTTCCATCTCCTCGAACCAATGTAGGAGAGCAGTGACTCCCTCAGTCCCTTCGAATTTTGGGGGATCGCAGGACTTAAAATGTTTGTAGGAGCATTTGATGGTAGGAGGGTTGTTGATGATCTGGTCCTGTTGTTGAGGAGGGTTAGTAGGATTTGCAGCAAGAGCTTGTTGTACTTGTACTACGATGTCAGGTAATATCGTGGCCATTTGAATCGCGATATGAGTGGCCAAACGTTCCTAAGACTTTTCCGATTTCCTACTCCTTCGATGCGGTCTAGACGACATCTACAGGATCATAAAATGAGAAGATTGTGAGTTTATGGTATCTTTTAAGGTGTCATGTGTCTCTAAGAAAATGAAAATAACATAAATATCAATAATGCAACTACATCCGAAGGATGTCTTGGGTTCGCTCATGTTGGGCCTCAAATGTCCCCCATACCTTCACCTATATAGTCATGTGGGCCCCCATGGCTATTTGCTTGGTAGGATTCACATTAGTATTGGCAATTTAACACTCGCATCCCCCGAATGCTAACCACAAAATATGTTCATGAGATGTTTTGGTCGGAACGTGTCCAGGTGTAGACACAATGACAACTCAAAGTGGGATTAGCTCTCACGACGTTGGTATAGCATGCTTTGGCCTAATAAGTATTTCGTACTCTCATCGTTAGTCCCCAGGTAGGCAAACTGGTCCTTTATTTTGGATTTATACGAATGCCAGCCTAGACAGGACGTTCCGACTACCGGTACTAGTACCCTTCCAGTTACTACATGCCCGTCATGAGAACTCACTTTGATGAGATTTGAAAACACGAAAATCATTGTAAAATCAATCATGATGTGGTGTGTGCTTGCATGGATGTGATATGTTATGATCATACGATTTCATGATAGGCATTATTTGATAATACATACTTATGAACATGCTTGAACAATATCAAATGTAACATTTAACATAAACATATAAACATCATGAAATTTGGCATATAACACAAAAAAATTCTTATAAGTTTCTAATCGACTATAGTATAGGCTCTAAGGGTCTAATAACCTATCCTATATCCCTATAGTCATGGCTCTGATACCAATCTGTCACACCCCGACCCGCAGCGGAAATAAGAGTCGGGGCATAATTGGGTTATCACCAAAGCACATGACATTTACTATTATGTTTCATAATTAAATGAAGTCAAAGTTACATTTCTCAAACATCCAAACATGTTCATTCATTACAAAGGAAAATAACCAAACATAATAATCCAAATACTAAAACGTTTTATTTCTTCTAATCCAGGTCCTATGTGTTCCTAGCTGCTGCTGGTTCACCTGTATCATGTGTAAAATAGGAGGTTTTTGGGTCAACATAAGTTGGCGAGTGAACCTTATAGATAAACATTTGATAATGATTTTCTGGTTAGTTTATCAATAAAATATTGTGCATAATCATAAAAGAGCACATGTATGAAATCAAACATTTGCAAACATCAATTACAATTATAACATACATTAACAATCGATAGCATACATGAACATACCAACATCATATAATAATTATCATAAATAAACTGTGCGATCAAGGCTCAATCAAACGGAGCCGATCGTATTGCATGAACTGGAAATGTAAATTGAACTGTGCGCTCAAGGCTCAATCAAACGGAGCCGAACGTATTGCATGAACTGGAAATGTAAATTGAACTGTGCACTCAAGGCTCAATCAAACGGAGCCGAGCGTATTGCATGTATTGAAATGTAAAATGAAATGACCGATCAAGGCTCAATCAAACGGAGCCGATCGTGCGGGCACGCCCTGATCAACCGCATAATGAAATGGGGATCAAACTCAACCTCGATGGATGGGGAGCTACGGCCTCGGCAATTGCATGTATTGAAATAATAATTTGCAAACAATAATAACTACTTAACAGCAACAAACTAATACACATGTCATGATATGATATATGCACAATAACTTGGTTATAATATATAAATAAACAAGACACATGATACACCCCAAAAACGTGATTAAAACGGGGAATTTGAAGGGTTCACTCACATTGGGTGCGTTGAATTTGAGATGATGAGATGCGCACGATTTAGACGAAGCGAGTCAACGAGGAATCACTAACCTAAATAATAATGGAAAAATATATTTAAATGAATGGATTTTATTAAAGATTTTAATGGGATTTTTAGATATATTTTTGTGAGTTTATGGCTATTTTCTATCTTTAAAAATGTTATTTTTAAGTATTTTTAATTGATTTTTGAATTAAAATAAACAAATAAATATTTAAAAAATTTTTTTATTTTTTTTACTGTTTGACCGTTGACCGGTTCGGTCAGCGGTAAATACTTGCGCCAAGCGGGATTCGAACCGGTGACCTTCCGTTCACGCGCACGTAGCTCTACCAACTGAGCTACGTGACTAACCCGTTAGAAATCCAGTTTTAATTATATTTATACACTTATTCGAATTTACCGAAAATTCCTTTATTTTGCAAAACGTTTTAATCTCATTGAACCGGTGCTTGGGACGGGACTCGATCGCGCGACGTGTAGTTTATTTTGCACACAGTCCACCGCTGGACTGTGTGTCTAACCCGGTTATATTCTTGATTTATATTATACTTATCAACTACACGCTCTAACCCGGTTAGTTCATGAATAAAAAGGAATGTTATTACGCAGAGTGTGTGTGTAGTAAGGATCGAACTCGGGACTTGTATATAAACTTTGCACACAGTCCACCGCTGGACTGTGTGTCTAACCCGTTAATTATCCGAATTTTATTTACTCTTATCCCGTTTTTAAGTTCGTCTTCTTCACTACAATTACTGGTTTTTTTACTCAGACAACTGGTTCATGATCTAACTACTTAAATAACATGACTACTAGCTTGAATGTACAAACCGAACAGTTTGGGAAAAGGAAATACCGGACAGGTCGTCTTCTTCAGGAAGTCCGGCGAGAACAGGCAACTCTGTTTTTGAACCTTCGGCTGAGAGGGTCTAACAACAGAATTAAAGAATTAGATTTGAAATTGAACCAGAGTACATGGATTATTAGCACGATTGAATGTGTTTACCGTTAACTAGCGAGTTTCCGGCAAAATCCAGAATTTCTCCGGCGAACCCAGAAAATCCAGCAAAGTCTTCTGTGACTGATTTTGAGTGACGGATTAATGTTAGTAGAGTCCTAACAATAGATTGAAACCGCAAAAGAGGAAAATCTTACCGGTTTGTGTTGAACACGGTTTTCCGGCGATATTTGCAGAGAATTCCGGCGAACAGTTTTTTTGTGCTCAAAAGACTTGAAAACGCGACGAAAAGGAATTGGAGTGTATTTGAGACGGTTCTGAATCGCATAAATGATTGGAACCTGAATTATTTGGAGTTTGAATGCCTTTCGGTTTCAAAACCCGAAACTTGAAGTTCATTCAATTTGAACTTAATTAGAAACCGATATTCATCGGTTATAAGTTAGCCAAACGAACTAAAACTGATTTGGCGATTCGGTTTACCGATTTCCGTTATTCAGATATCATTAACCGTTAATTCGTGTTTGCGTATAAAACTCAATTGTTTTCCTAAGGTTAACAGAAAACAATTGGTGGCGGAGTGGTTAAAGGATCGGTTGATAAGTTGTTGGAGGCAGTTGCCCCGGGTTCGAGTCCGGTCAGCTACAAATGTTTTTTATTTATTTTATTTTAACTTTTTATCAAATATAATTTTTATAGTTTAGTTTATATATTAATTATGTAACGTTTAAACTCAAAATACTCATAAATACTTAATGTAATTTCATAACTGGGTATTTGATTACAAAACGGAGCGGGTTTTGGAGACCCGATTTATACAAATGTTACAATTTTCCTCAAACGCTTGACTTTTGGCTATAGAAGCCTATAAACGAAAATGCACAAGGAAGGAACACTTACCAGTGATTCCTAGGGTGTAAAAGAACTATATTGGATGCTCCTTTCAGTTAGGAACTTCTAGAGGAGGGAGAAGAGTGTGTGAATGAGAAAGGTGCAAGTTGAAATGGTGAACTTAAGCACCTATTTATAGTTGGAGAACTCAAAGGAGGTGATGCTAGGTGTTTAGGGGTGTAAGAAGAAGCTTACAAGTGTCCCAAAATGTGGCATAGCTGTTTGGAAGACCATGGTTTCGAATTCATGGTTTTTTGGAGCTTTGTTTGGCAGCCAAGGAAAACTTTCTACAACATAGGCCTTCTCGCGCCCTGTGAGAGACCCAGGCCTGGTCTCTCGCAGCCCGCGACCGCCCATGGCCAGTTTCAAGTTTTTACACTTTAACCCCTTAACTTAATAAAGCTTCTAAAAAACCTTCTAAAACATCTTTTTGGCACTTTTAGCCCTCTGTAGCCAATACTTGGCATACCCGGGATTATGCCCGGACATTTTCGAGCTCTCGGTTCGTTAAAAGGTCACTCAGAGGTATAAGTTAATATGTTGACACTTTTAGTCTCTCCATTATCCAACTTTGACATATATACATAATTGAACCCTCTCGTCCAACAAATGGCACGTATGAGTGTTAGGACTTCGCAAAGGATCACTCAGAGGCTTATTATAAGCATGTTGACTCCGATGTCACTTAGAGGCTGGGCATGTTGACATATCAGTCACTCAGAGGCCAAATTTCAAGCATGTTGACATATCAGTCACTCAGAGGTTGTTATTTATGCATGTTGACATCGGACCGTCACTCAGAGGCTCAGTTTGAGCATGTTGATGCCTTTAGTCCTTATTAATCTTTAATAGACTATATTTAAAATACAACACATGTCACTATACTATTGGACACGATTTTACAGGGTGTTACATCCTCATCCCCTTAAAAGAAATCTCGACCTCGAGATTTTATTCAAAAATATGGGGGTACTTTTGTCGCATAGTGGACTCAACCTCCCATGTATACTCGGGACCTCTAAAAGCCTCCCACTTAACCTTTACTATAGGTATTATTTTCCTTCGGAGCTTCTTAACCTGTTGATCCCCGATCGAAATCGGTTTCTCAACGAACCTCGGTTTTCATCAATTTGCACATCTTTATGTGACATTGCTAGCGACTCATTGGTTAGACATTTCTTAAGATTTGATATGTGGAATACATCATGGATTCCACTTAGCTCATCTTGAAACCTGAGCTTATAAGCTACAGTGCCGACGAATTCGACTATCTTGAATGGTCCTTTATATCTTAGGCTTAATTTGCCCTTCTTTCCATAGCGCATCACACCTTTCCAGGGTGATACTTTTAACATGACTTTGTCCCTACTTGGAACTTAAGAGGTTTACGTCTCTTTTCAGCATTGCTTTTCTGCCTATCTCTGGCGGCTTTGAGACGATCACGGATTTGCACAATCTTTTCCGTGGTCTCCAGGAAAATCTCCGGTCCTGAAAGTTGGCTTCCCCAACTTCTGCCCAACACACGGGTGTTCGACATTTTCTCCCATACAAGGCCTCAAAAGGAGCAGCCTTGATGCTTGTATGATAACTGTTATTGTAGGAGAATTCTATTAGGGGTAAGTGGTCATCCCAACTTCCACCTAAATTGATCACAGATGCCCTAAGCATGTCTTCCAGCATCTGGATAGTACGCTCACTTTGACCATCAGTCTGCGGATGGTAAGCCGTACTAAAGTTTAATCATGTGCCTAATGATTATTGGAAACTTTTCCAAAAGTGAGATGTGCATCTAGTATCTCTGTCGGATACTATAGATACTAGCACACCGTGTAGGGACACAATCTTGTTCCAGATACAACTTAGCCAATTTGTCTGAATTATACGTTTCTTTTATTGGCAAGAAATGTGCTGACTTAGTCAGCCTATCCACAATGACCCAAATAGTGTCATTTCCACTTTTGGTCTTAGGTAACTTGGTAATCAAGTCCATAGTTACCATTTCCCATTTCTAGGTGGGAATTTCCAATTGCTGTAGAAGTCTTGACGGCTTCTGCTGTTCAGCCTTAACTTGCGAACACGTCAAACACTTGGCTACATAGGTGGCTATGGATTTCTTCAAACCATCGACCAATAATTCTTCTTCAGATCTTGATACATCTTGTCACCTCCCGGGTGAACTGAGTATCTCGAACTATGCGCTTCTTGGAGGATTAGATCTCTAAGTCCCCCAAAGATTGGAACCTAGATTCTTCCATTGAATCTAAGGATTCCATCCTTTCCAGGCGCTAACTGATCCACAGTTCCGCCTAATCCTTCCTTAGGAGCATTAGTCTCTAATAAGGCTTGCTTTTGCGCATCTAATAGCTTCTCACTTAAGCTATTTCTGAGCTCAATGCTCTTGGCGTTAATCCTTATAGGTTTAACCCATTTCCTTGCAACTTAAGGCATCAACAACTACATTTGCCTTACCTGGATGGTAGTGAATCTCACAATCATAATCATTAAGTGTTTCCATCCATCGACGTTGTCGCATGTTCAATTCCTTCTGATTGAACAGATGCTGGAGACTTTTATGGTCTGTGTATATAATACACTTTGTGCCATACAAGTAATGTCTCCATAGTTTTAGTGGAATATAACGGCACCAAGTTCCAAATCGTGGGTGGTGTAATTCCTTTCATGCACCTTTAACTGTCGTGATGCATAAGCAATTACCTTGCCTTTATGCATTAGCACACAACCCGTGCCGGTGTGCGAAGCATCAAAGTAGACTACAAATTCCTCAATACCCTCAGGTAGAGATAATACAAGAGCGTTGCTCAAATTGTGTTTAAGAATCTCAAAAGATTCTTGTTGTTTTGGACCCCAAATAAATTTAACATTCTTACGAGTCAGGGTAGTTAAAGGTGTGGCTATTCTTGAAAAGTTCTCAAAGAACCTCCTGTAGTATCCAGCCAATCCTAGGAAGCTATGAATCTCTGATGGAGTCTTGGGCACTTCCAAATTCATTATGGCTTCTATTTTGGCGGGATCCACTTGGATACCATGCTCACTTACTATATGTCAAGAAATTGGACTTCTCTAAGCCAAAATTCACACTTAGAGAATTTGGCATAAAGCTTTTCTTGCCTTAGCAGTTCTAGGATGCACCGAAGATGTTTCTCGTGATCAGCTTGATTACGAGAATAAATAAGTATGTCGTCTATGAAGACAATGACAAACTTATCTAAATATGGGTGGCAGACTCTATTCATGATATCCATGAATGCTGCAGGTGCATTTGTGAGCCCAAAAGGCATCACCAAAAATTCAAAGTGACCATATCGGGTCGTGAAGGCTGTCTTAGGAACATCCTCACTCCTAACTTTCAGCTGATGATATCCAGATCTTAAATCAATCTTGGAGAAGTAACTAGCCCCTTGAAGTCGGTCGAATAAATCGTCGATCCTGGGCAGATGATATCTATTTTTGATTGTTAACTTGTTTACCTCTCGGTAGTCAATGCACATTCGCATTGAACCGTCTTTCTTTTTTACAAAAAGGATAGGAGCTCCCCAAGGCGAGGAACTAGGCTGAATAAAGCCTTTCTCCAAGAGTTCGTCTAGATGCATCCTTAATTCCTTCATTTCCGTTGGTGCTAGCCTATATGGAGCTCTAGCTACAGGTGCTGATCCTGGTATAATATCAATCTTGAACTCCACTTGTCTGTCTGGAGGTAGACCTGGTAATTCTTCTGGGAATACATCAGAATACTCTAAGATAACTGGTAAATCTTCAATATTTGGCTTATGCTCGTTTATGGTGACTTGTGCCATGTAGATGACACAATCTTTTCTCAAACACTTGGATGCCTTAAATAACGACACCTTGTTTGGCAGTCCATAGTGTGAGTCTCCGGGGATGGTGATCATTTCACCAGATGGGGCCTTAATCTCGATGAGCTTCTTATCGCAGGCAATGTGGGCTTGGTTATGAGATAACCAATCCATGCCTAAGACAACATCGAACCCCGCCAATTTCATTGGCAATATAGAGATAGGATGGAATGATTCTTAATGGATATAAAGCATCCATCAAGAATGGAAGATGCTGACTCTAAACTTCCATCAGCAAGTTCTATCTCATAAGTTTTATCTAGAGTCCTTATGGGCATGTTTAATAGTTTATTAAACTTATGGTTAACAAAAGATCTATCTGCACCCGAATCAAAAGAACTCTAGCGTAAATATTATTAATGAGGAATGTACCTGTTATGACATTGTTGTCTTTAACGGCCTCCCTTGCGTTCATTTGAAAGGCACAAGCATTCCCTTTCTTAGCCTATCCAGGCTTTGCATCATTACTTTTGGTGTTCTTGGGGCAATTGTACGTAATGTGCTCTTTTTCATTACAGTTGTAGCAAACTGTATCCTTAAGATCCTTGCAATCTAGGGTCTTATACCCTTTTCTTTTGCAGATACCACAGGGTTTAGTCTGTGGGTTTATATACATTGTCCCAATGTCTATATTTACATTTCTTGCACAGAGGTTTGTCATTAGACGCTTGCTGGTTCTTCTTGAACCCGAAATTTCCTTTCTTTTTAAATCTTTGGGAGTTATTATCCTCCCGTTTCCTCTTTCCGTCAGTTTCAGTCCTAACTGACCTTTGTCTTACCAAATCTAGGGTGAGGGAATGAGATAGGTCTACAGCGGACCTATAGGTGCTAGGCTGAGCAGCCTTTACCATGCCCTTTATCTCGGGGCCAATCCATTTATAAAACGTGCAATGCGTTTGGATTCGGGAGTGATCAAATAGGAAAGTAACCTAGATAGGGAGTTAAAGTCAGAAACATACTTCCCATAATCTAGGTTCTTCATTGAAAGAGACAAAAAGTCTGTCTCTAATTTCTCCACCTCATGGGGTGGCAGTAAGTTTCCTTAACAAGGTCCACAAACTTGGAACATCCCAAATTATATAGATGTACTTTACCTATAGACTGAATCATGGTTTTCCACCAGATTAGGGCATTGCCCTTGAAGGACTGTGATACATACTTAACCACATCCTTATCAGCACAGTTGCTGATATCTACAATCGTTTCCATCTCGTCTAGCCACTTTAGGGCTTCCACGGCTCCTTTTTCCCCATTAAAGTCTCGGGGCTTGCATGAGACGAAATACTTATAGGTACATTCGTCTTTAGCAGAACGTGACCTTTCAGCAAAATCTATTTTCTTTGGTTCACTCTTCGCATTTGAAGAGTGAACGGAGCTCTCCTTATGATCTGAGGATGGGGTAATCGATAATGGCCTAGAGCGAGTAGCACTCGACTCTCTAAGCTTTTCTATGGCCTTTCCCATGGCCTTTTCAACAGCCGCATCAATGCGAGCTTGAAAATTATCATCATCAATATCTTTGTATTCAACTTTATTAGAATCAACATTCCAGTGGCTACTTTGTGCTTCATTTGAGTTAGCTATCTTTAAGTCTTGGGTTCTATATACCAATAAAACTTCATTTAGCCATGGTATATCAATCATATCAGCTTTCAACATTGGATATAACAATCCATTGCCTATACTATTGTGAATAACATCACAACTCCTAGGCTTAACATATTTATATTTGGCATAGGTCTTAATAGGACCATCATAGGCAAATTACAATTTGGATGAAGTCCGTATATTATTGGACAATGGATCGTAATGTCACAACTGTCATTGTCATTCAGACAATTATATAGCTCATAGGCTTGTCACTAATGGACTTAATAATTGGGCACATTGGCTGGGCATATTAGGCATAATATATATATATATATATATATATATATATACACATATCAGCCTATCACCTTGGACATAACTTAGGCGCATTGGCCTGTCACATTGGACAAAATTGGGCACATTGGCCTGTCACCTTGGACATAGATTGGGCACATTGGCCTACATGATAACATATGTAATTCATGGTATATCAGCCTGTCACATTGGACATAAATTGGACACATTTGGCTACATCATAACAGATGTAATTCATAGCATATCAGCTTGTCACATTGGACATAAATTGGGCACATTGGCCTACATCACAACAGATGTAAATTTATGGCATATCAGCCTCTCCCATTGGACATAAATTGGGCACATTGGCCTACATCATAACAGATGTAATTCATGGCATATCAGCCTGTCACATTGATGGCTAGTGTGGTTCCTCAAGTCACACTACCAGGAGTATGAACATTTCTTAATGTTAACATAAGAGTACCTTAATGGTTGATTAATGGTCCCGGTCACTTTCGACCTTAACGACCTTGGAGGTTTGGACTTAGTCCTGACCTCTGGATAGAAGGATCGCTTCCCTTAACTATCCTGATAGAAGACCCCTTCGTACTTAACTATCATTTCTTGGCCAAATATGTGGTCTACGCCACTTGGCATAATCAATCTATTAAAGACTTTTGGAATTATATTGCAGAGCATAAATTTCTAGTAAAATCAAGGCGCTTGTTTTCAAGAGGATGAATACTTACAAATATATAATTCCAAAATACTTCATTAAATTCCAAATTAGAAATTTACAATACTAGAAAAATGAAATAACTGTTCATGCAAGGACTTAAAGAAATAAAAATGTCCACGTAGGGACTAAAGAAATAACATTGTCCTCGCAGGAACTACATATTATTTGAAGAGACTTCACTTGTCCTTCTTTCCCTTGACCAACTTGGAGAGTTTCTTGAAGAACCTGTTTGTCTTCTTCTCCGTTTTCTCCGTTTGCTGCTGCATTTCTTTCATCCGTTCCAAGGCCTCATTGATGGCCTCAAGTGGTGGCAGAGGTTGTGGTTGTGGTTGTGGCATAACCAAATATTGGTACCCATAAGTTGATATCCAGTCGGTGGATAAGCAGGTGGGAAACGTGACGGGTAAAGTGCGTTGTGCATAACTGCTTGCATATAGGGGTCTTGCGACCATGCTTGATAGTCTACCGGTGTAGACGGGTTAAAAGGATCATATCCAGATGTGTCTGGATATGTGGGAATTGGGTTAGTATAACCCGATGGTGGTGGTTGAACAACAGGTGTTGGTGTTGCTTACACCACTTGTGAGGTGTTAGAGGGTCCACCCATTTGTGGGTCCTCTTGAATTGTGGGGTAGGAATTGGGCAAAGGTGGCAGTGATCCTGACCTTTGTCCGGCACGTACTAACATACGTGCTCCACGCTTCCTCCTTGGTGGTTCAGGTGGTGGTTGAGGTTGGTCTACCGGTTCCATGTGGACATCTTCTTGTATTGGGGGTGTTTGAGAGTGATGAGAAGGAGTGTGGGAGAAGGTAAATTGGTTCCAATATTGATCCCACTCATTAGGACCTTGGTAAGGCGATCCGGCATAAGAGTTCGAATCGCTTGAAATTTCAATGGGATGCGTATTCGATCCCGACGGTGACATCTCTGGGTCGGAGTCCTCGTCCATAGGGCTTGGCTGGTCCAACTGATTTTGATTGGATGGAGGCGTGTTAAAGTAATGGTTAGGTTTAAGTTCTTCATGGTAAGAATGTGAATGGGAATGATGAGAATGTGAATGATAGGAAAGGTGAGAGTGGTATGAATTTTGTGAATGTGGGGGTGAGTGTCTATGAGAGACAGAGTGTCTCGCTGGTTGCCAAGGAGATGAATCTCCTGATTCTTGGTAGGCATCTGAGTTGTGAGGTTGAGGGGGAATGCGCCCCGATGGTCCTCCCTCATTGGACCTATTCCTCTTCCACTTTGTCCTAGTACACGTGGCGGCATTTTCCTATTAAAAATCAATTAAAAAACAATACTAATACCCTTTAATAATGAAATGAGTAATCCTAGATCAATGCCTAGACTCGGAAGTCTCATGTAAGTTTGAGATTAAACACAAGAAGGGTAGTGTTTAATTCTCTCAAACGTTAGCTTTGATACCAACATGTCACACCCGGGACTTCCAACCCAAATCCATATACTTGTGGGCCTGGGTGGGGAGTATCGTGACGTCAGTTGATAGCATCATTGTCAATTAAACATGGCATAACGGAAGTCTTGGAGTAAAATTACTATTACAAACCGAATGTTCGAAATACAAAAAAATAATATACAGGCTTGTAATAGAAGATCCACAGGCGGATCATAAATTGTACATGGAAAGAATATAAAACAGACTTTGGGCAGATCTAGGATTTGCAAGATCCTCTATCACTACCAAGCACTTCCAGCCTATTTTCGTATTGTACCTACAAGCTCAGTCTTTTGAAAGTACGTCAGCTTTCGCTGGTAAATACACCGAACTGACTCATTTCGAAAACATTTCAAAAATGTTTTAAGTGCGTATCAGCATGAAACCTTTTTATAACTTGGGAAAGTTGACCGTCCAACCTTGTTAACAGATTTACATGTTTGTCCATACATACAGGGCCGGTATGGAGACCGAGACATGATTAACATACACACCACTTTGGACTCACGAAGGAGTCAATTCCTCCCAACCTTGTGGGAATGCATTATTGAGCGTCTATCGGGTGTATGCCTACACCCGCGCTAAGGTCGTGGCCATTTCTATTGTAATGAGCCGAGGATATCCAGGACACGTAGTTAACCCGCGATGTTTAAGTTATCAAACAAAACTGATTAAAACAGAATATGCCACTAGCCACAATCCGGCATTCGATTGATCCCATTTCCGACAAAGCGGTAATAATTTACCGTAACCCAAGTCCGTATAGGGGAAATAAGTCGAGAGTATTTACCTGAGCTAGTCTTCTTTAATTTTACTCAGCCGTACACAAAAGTACCAAGTGCAGATAGCATTTACCGGCAAGTCTCTAGTCTAGATTATGGCATAAACTAACCAATTAAATACTAACGGTCTTATTTAAGTCATTGACTTAGACCGACTAGTGTACTTGATCAAAACGTATGGTGCTAGATTAAACGATGATTGGATAGAATGTAGTTTAATCCCAACAAGTACATTGACTTGTATAATATGGGTAAACTATAAACATTCTGGATTTTGAGACTTAAATGACAAGGTTAGACCCGTTTCGGTTAATTTCCGTAAACTAGTTAGATATACTTAACCGTATGCATATCAGTGATATCGGGTAACCGAATAAGTTTTGGACAAGTTCTATATGCCATTATATTTTAAATAAATTGTAATATCAGGAGAATATCAACTTTTATGCCCGTTGTGGTTTTAAAATGAAATTATGCCTTATAAGGGCATTTTGGTAATTTCACATTGTATAAAAGAAACTTGAATAAAATTTAAGATTATGATCATAAGTATTCTGGAAATATGATTAATTTATGATATAATATCAGTAGGATATCAATTATATGTGTAACTTATTTTTATAACCAAACTATGCACCGAAGGGGCATTTTGGTCATTTTACACATAGTTTATAAATTATTTGGGATTCTGAGTTTACAACATTACCTACTATAAATATGTTTAAAATCAGTAATTAACAAGTCTTGGTCAATTAATATAGTTTAAAAGCATACTATGAGCCGAAACGACGCTTATGTCGTAAAATGACGTTTTATGCGATGTTTAATGAAAACTGACATTAGGGTCAGATTAAAATGTCTTAGATATATTATTAATTTAACATATCAGTAGGTAAAAGATTTACCTTGAAAAGATTTGATTAAAACCATTTTATGAGCCACAATGGCTAAAATCGTCATTTATCAACAAAGTTTAAGGATCTGTTTGAAAACTCAGTTTATAACTTGGTTTAACATCCCAAATAATCCTACTTATAATATTACATCAATAGGAAACTCATTTTCAAGTTCATTATCATTTAAAACCTTGTTTTATGTAAAAAGGGCATTTTAGTAAAAATGGCATAATTACGGAACTTGCGCATAAACTCAGATTCTGATTATGATCATGTAATATAACCTCAGAGGGTTATGCTACACTATATTATGATCATATTGCAACTTTAGATCAGTAGGTAACTAATCTAAATCGGGTAGTGAAAGCAGAAGTCAAACTTCGTGAGTTTCGGTTGCGAACCGACCCTAGAACTGAAATTGACGAGCCGAACATGTTTTACATGTTCTAATAATTTACCAACTTGCTTAAGTGTCAAAATAGATTTCATAACATATATAAGATCAATTTATGATTTTTCCGAAAAATGGCCTGTTTGACTTTTTGATAACATAACTTTGACCTGTCAATTGGTCTAGCAAACGTGATCTTCGGGGGTACGCTTTATAGGGACTAACACCTACCTTATTATGATCGTTTAGCCATGTTCATTTTTGAACAATGGCTGGACCATAACGGTCTTAACCGAAAGTCAAAGCATTTTCCTCAAAACGCTTGACTTTTGGCTATAAAAGCCTATAAACGAAAATGCACAAGGAAGGAACACTTACCAGTGATTCCTAGGGTGTAAAAGAACTATATTGGATGCTCCTTTCAGTTAGGAACTTCTAGAGGAGGGAGAAGAGTGTGTGAATGAGAAAGGTGCAAGTTGAAATGGTGAACTTAAGCACCTATTATAGTTGAGAACTCAAAGGAGGTGATGCTAGGTGTTTAGGGGTGTAAGAAGAAGCTTACAAGTGTCCCAAAACGTGGCATAGCTGTTTGGAAGACCATGGTTTCGAATTCATGGTTTTTTGGAGCTTTGTTTGGCAGCCAAGGAAAACTTTCTACAGCAGAGGCCTTCTCGCGCCCCGTGAGAGACCCAGGCCTGGTCTCTCGCAGTCCGCGACCGCCCCATGGCCAGTTTCAAGTTTTGACACTTTAACCCCTTAACTTAATAAAGCTTCTAAAAACCTTCTAAAACACGTTTTTGGCACTTTTAGCCCTCTTTAGCCAATACTTGGCATGCCCGGGATTATGCCCGGACATTTTCGAGCTCTCGGTTCGTTAAAAGGTCACTCAGAGGTATAAATTAACTTGTTGACACTTTTAGTCTCTCCATTATCCAACTTTCACATATATACATAATTGAACCTTCTCGTCCAACAAATGGCACGTATGAAGTTAGGACTTCAAAAAGGATCATTCAGAGGCTTATTATTAGCATGTTGACTCTGATGTCACTCAGAGGCTGGGCATGTTGACATATCAGTCACTCAGAGGCCAAATTTCAAGCATGTTGACATATCAGTCACTCAGAGGCCAAATTTCAAGCATGTTGACATATCAGTCACTCAGAGGCTATTATTTATGCATGTCGACATCGGACCGTCACTTAGAGGCTCAGTTTGAGCATGATGATGCCTTTAGTCCTTATTAGTCTTTAATAGACTATATTTAAAATACAACACTTTTCACTATACTATTGGACACAATTTTACAGGGTGTTACAATTATGGTTAATTCTTATGTGTCTGTGTTTGAAGTTATAGGTTGTAATCTCTGAAATTAAGCCTGCAAATAAACAGGTTTGAACAGAGTAGAGTCTACATGTACTAAAAATTTGTGTTTTTTTACTTGTACAGATGATGATGAACATACGAGGTTCAATCTTAAGGTCTACCACAATGGCGTGTTTACTAAGAGCCCTGGTCTGTCGTATGTTGGTGGTAAGATTAATTTGATTGATTGTGTTGAAATTAATGATTTGGTATGGATGTACTTGAAGAAATGCTTAAGGAACCTGGTTATTCTGTTGACATGGTGTTTTATTTCCATTATAAAGTTCCATATATATGTTTGGATCTAGGTTTGAAGTCTTTTTCAAGTGATAATGATTTTTCTAGCTTGTTTGAGCATGTACGTGGGGGGGGGGGGGGGTGGGGGGTGAAACTCGTTGAAATTTATGTTGAACACTGGATGTCTCATATGTTGTTGACATCTGGTTGTGAAGAAGTCATCACACAGAGTCCTCATACTCCCCCCTGAAAGTCAAGAAGTAGTAGTGCATGATGCTACATTTGTTGATTTGTTTCAAAGTGACTACTATGATATTGAACATATAGATGAAGATGAGTAGGGTGTCACACCCCGACCCGCAGCGGATAAGGTGATCGGGGCATGATTGGGTTATCATCAAAGCTCATGACATTTATCAAACGTTTCATATTCATTAATACAAATTAAATGGAAATTTACAATAATGTTACAACATGATCTAACTAACAATCTAACTTCTTTGTTCTCTTCTAAGGCATATCCTATGTTATCCTTGCTTCAACCTGTTCACCTGTATCATGTGTAAAAAGGTTTTTGGATCAACATAATGTTGGCGAGTGAATCCTATGGAAAACATTTGAACAATTTATTTAAATTGATTATGAAATATGTGCACAACCAAACATGAGTAAAAATAGATGTAACTTAATCGGCAATCATAAGATGTTAAATGAAACACTCATGAATAATAATGGAACAATTAAAGGCACGCGATGCTCAACTCGTATCTCACGAGGAACTGAGGGCCTGATGAATGAATTGCATAAACATGATAATATGAATAACACAACCACAAACAATATAAACTCAATGATACACACATGAATAATAATGAATTTGATGTGAAGCACGCGATGTTCTACTCGTCTCCCACGAGGAACTGATGGGCTTAATGTATGAGTTTCATATGACTTGACAAATGGCAATAAATGAATCACAACAATAAAAACAATCTAAGTTTAAGTCATGATGTGGTATGGCACAAGTTTAAATAAATAAATTAATTAATTTCATAACACATGACACACCCCAAAACGTGTAATTTAAAAAGGGGAATTGTAAGATTCACTCACAGTGGGTGCGTTCGGTTGATGACGTTGAATGCACGCGAAGTGGTTTTAACCACGAGTGAGGTTTAACCTAGATAAATTGCATTATGGTTTGGTAAGTAAACGGATTTTATTAAACTATTGTAGTAGGATGGTTGGGTGCATTTTTGTGAGTTTGAGGCTATTTTCTAATCTTAAAAATGTTATTTTTAAGTATTTATAATTGATTTTTAATTAAAATAATTAAATAAAAATAATAAAAATATTTTATTTTTTTCTGACCGTTGACTGACCCTTTGACCGTTGACCTGACCGTTGACCGGTTCAATGGCAGATTATTGTGCGCTGAGTGAGGTTCGAACCCGAGACCTCCCGTACGCTTGCACGCAGCTCTACCAACTGAGCTACGTGTCTAACCCGTTATATATCCGATTTTAATTACATATATACATTAATTAGAATTAAATAGAAATCCTTTTTATTTTAAAAACGGTTTAAACGAAACAGCCTTGCACTCCACAGGTCTCGAACCGGGACCTGTGGGTTTAATCTAACACACAGTCCACCGCTGGACTGTGTGTTCAACATGTTATATAACTTGATTTTTATTATACTTAAGTACTAATTATTTATTTCCTTTTCTGCCTTATTTAAAAAGAAGAGATAATGGTCCGAGTCGGTGCTGAAGACCGGACTCGAACTCGTGACCAGCGATATAAACAAACACACAGTCCACCGCTGGACTGTGTGTCTAACTTGGTTATTATTCCGGTTATCAATATACTTAACATACACTAGTGACGACTCCGGTTCGGTTAAACAAAAAAATTGGTTTTTATTAAAGGCAGCGTGTGTGAGACGGGAATCGAACTCGAGACCTTTGCTTGATTAACGTTTTATGTGCACACAGTCCACCGCTGGACTGTGTGTCTAACCCGATTAATATTATGATTTTAATTAAACTTATAAGATACGAAAGTGCATCGTCTTCTTCACTGAAAAATAACCAGAGATGAAGTCTGACTGGTTCGAGATTTTTATCAGTTTAATAGTGTGTTACAGTCGATTAAGGTAATATAAAAGTGAAACGGAAAAGAAACTGGGCGGAGAAAGTATACCGACAGGACTCTCTGTTTTCCGGCAGAACTCCGGCGACAGAATTCACCTCCGGCGTCAGGTGTCTTGCAGCAGCGAGTCTCCGGAAAGTTTGGAAAAGGTAAGGGTATCTCCGGTATAGGTTTAGGGGGTTCAGTAAAGCTCAGGGATTAAAACTCGGTTTTCCGGCGAAAAACAGGTTTATTCCGGCGAGTGGAATTTCGCCGAGAAAAGGTGTGATTTTTGAGCGAAAGTGTTTGTCGTCGGTTGTGGGCCAATTTATAGGAGAAAGCGAGATGTATTTGGTCTGATTTTGGACTGCATTCGTTTATTTAAAATTTCCGGCGGTTTTGAAAAGTGTCGCGGACTTCAAACATCGGTTATAACCGATATCTGTTTAATGGTTTACGTTATAACGTAATTTGGTGTTAAAACTCGCGAGAATTCCGGGATTCCGACGACTGAACCGTTTGGGCGCCGGTTTTGAATTTATAACGTTACTTTATCAATTAAATGATTCTATTAATTAACAAACGGAACATGTGGCGCAGTGGTTTTGTGTGTGCGGTGATAAATCGTTGAACTGACTCGGTACAGACCCGGGTTCGAAACCCGGCAGAATCATTTCATTTTTATTTTGCGATTTTTCAACAGTTTTTTCAAAAACTAAATATATATTCGCGTATAATAATTTATTACGGATCGTTTAAAAATGTTTTGGACATTTAATTCGCAATGAAAATTTTGACTGACTGTTCGGTTGATAAACGGAGCGGGTTTGGTAAATCCGTTTTTGACGGATGTTACAGTATCCCCTGCTTTTTAGAAATTTCGTCCCGAAATTTAAATTGTGATATATTTGACTAAAAGAATGATGATGTTTTGTTTGACAGTTGTATGCTTAACAAAATAAGGGCTTAAGTTTTTGTTCGAGGCGGTAACGTTCCGTGGAAGGGTTAAGTACCCTATTCAGGAATCGCTTTTTGTTGCCTACTGTATAAGTATTGATAAGCAGAAATGATTTGCTAAAATGATATCATGCATAAGAGTTTAGATACGTTTGGGAAAATATGGTTATATCCTAAGGCAAAACCTTTAACACTACAATCTACATGGAACATAAATAAAACGCAACAGCTGATATTTGAACATAAGTAAGCACAACAGCTAATATCCAAACATGAATGAACACATCAGCAAATATTTGAACATGAATAAACATAATAGCAAATATTCGAACATGAATGAACACATCAGCAAATATTTGAACATGAATAAACATAACAGCAAATATTCGAACATGAATGAACACATCAGCAAATATTTGATCATGATTAAACACAACAGCAAATATTCGAACATGAATAGACACATCAGCGAATATTTGAACATGAATAAACACAACAGCAAATATTTGAATCCACATTCTGATAACATATATGTTTGAATGATGGAAGTTCCTCTCTCGTTTGTTATGATGGAGAGGTTAGTTTATGTAGAAATGGAACACAATCCAATCTCTTTAAATAACATGATGATAAAAATGTACACAAATTCCAACCAAGGCAATACTAAATCCTACATGGAACTTCTCATAACCGCCTGATAATGCCTCTGATCCTTTGGCAAGAATACTTATATATAGGAAGTACCAGCGGCGTATCCACCATATTCTTGCCAAATTTTCATTAGTTTTATCCACAAGTTATGATTGGTTACCAAGAAACTAATAAATCCTACATAGAACTTCTCATAACCGTCCGATAATGCCTCTGATCCTTTGACAAGAATACTTATATATAGGAAGTACCAGCGGCGTATCCACCATATTCTTGTCAAATTTTCATTGGTTTTATCAGTGAATTATGATTAGTCCTATAATTCTACAATCAATACAACAAACATAAATTACTGAAATGAAATATATCTGTGCGATCAAGGCTCAATCGAACGGAGCCGATCGTATTGCATGTACTGAAAATGAAATGGATGTGCGCTCAAGGCTCAATCAAACGGAGCCGAACGTATTGAATATACTGAAATTGAAATTGTGTGCTCAAGGCTCAATCGGGTGGAGCCGAGCGTATTGCATGTACTGAAAATGAATAACTTAACCACACAAACAGCCTATGCATGGAACCTCTCATAACTGCCTGATAATGCCTCCGATCATTTGACAAGAATACTTATATATAGGAAGTACCATCGGCGTATCCACCATATCCTTGTCAAATTTTCGTTGACTTTATCCAAAAGTTATGGTTAGTTCGATGCGACTCTACTACAAACACCACAACCATAAGATACTGATAATGAAATTGTCTGTGCGCTCAAGGCTCAATCAAACGGAGCCGAACGTATTGCATGAACTGGAAATGTAAATTGAAATGTGCGCTCAAGGCTCAATCAAACGGAGCCGAACGTATTGCATGTATTGAAATGTAAAATGAAATAACCGATCAAGGCTCAAACAAACGGAGCCGATCGTGCGGGCACGCCCTGATCAACCCATAATAAAATGGGGATCAAACTCAACCTCGATGGATGGGGAGCTACGGCCTCGGCAAAAGCATATACTGAAAACAATATATAATATATAATATCCAATAATTTCTCTAACAGTCTACACATGTGATAAAGAAAGACATAAGACTAAACAATAGGAGTTGAATCTGGATCTTCGGCGAAGAGGACTAGCTGAGTATCTTCATCTGGGCCGTCATTATCTTCGACAGGATTGGCGTTGATATTGAAGACTCTTCCTCTTGTTGGTGGCATAGTGGTTGGGTTTTCTTGGTTTACTTGATTAACTGGGTTTGATTGGGCTTGAGTGTTGATAACGTTAACCAATTGAGGGCATGTGTTTCTAAGGTGGGTAGGGTCACCACAATTGAAACAGGCTCGCGCATATGGGAACATGGGGTATTGGGGTTGGTGATAGGTTTGGGCCATGTTTTGAGTAGGGGAAAAGGTTTGGTTTTGAAAGGTGCGACAAACATTGCTCAAATGACCATAGCGTCCACAAGTTGCACATAGACGACAAGGTAAGGTAAGGGGATGGTGATAAAAATAGTTGTTGCATCGAGGGTGAGGTCCAAGATATGGTTTCTTATTTGGGTAAGCTGAGTTGGGTGCCACTTGAGTGATTGGGATAGCTCGGATGGGTATGGCATGAAAAACTGGTTGATTTCGTTGAGTAGCAGCGAAAAGTCGCCCAACTCTTCTTCTCTTAGGATTGGGTTGAGAAGGGGATTCGGTTTGAGTGGAGTCGGAGGTTTCGGTCGATTCTTTATCCTTCTTCTTCTCCTCCTTGAAGTCTTTGTTTCG
This sequence comes from Scalesia atractyloides, assembly GCA_947069175.1. NCBI lineage: Eukaryota > Viridiplantae > Streptophyta > Magnoliopsida > Asterales > Asteraceae > Scalesia > Scalesia atractyloides. Next base: position 26,864,100 of record CAMTDV010000013.1, read on the forward strand.
GATTCGGTTCTACGTGAGCTCTGTTGCTAGCTCCATTGCTGCTTCCAAAGTTGCAGGCTTGATACTTATCACAGGGTCTTGAATCTTTGACGGAAGACCACGAATGTAGTGCTCGATCAAACGGTAGAGGGGAGTAAACATGTTGGGAACCATTTGATGTAATTCGAGGAACCTTTTGTTGTAGGTGATGTGGTCTCCTTCCATTTGCTTCAATGAATAAAATTCATCTTCAAGCTTCTTGATTTCGCTCCTTGGGTAAAATCTTCTGGTCATGATTTCCTTCAATTCGTTCCAAGTTAGGGTCATAGCATCTTCAACACCTCGCTTTGCCTTCTCTGTATTCCACCAAGTAAGTGCTATCCCATATAGTCGACCGGTAGCATAACGCACTTTGCGATCATCAGGGCAATCGCAATTTAGAAAAGTATTCTCCATTTCTTCAAACCAATGGAGGAGTGCGGTGACACCTTCAGTCCCTTTGTATTTCGGAGGGTCGCATGATTTGAAATGCTTGTAGGTGCATTTAGTGGTATTTGGGGGAGAGTTGAAAATGTTTTGGTTTGCTTGATTGACAGGATTATCGGTAAGTGCTTGTTGAACTTGGATTACAATGTTGGGTATTACGGCAGCCATTTGTTGAGCGATTAAGGTAGCCATGCGTTCGCGGGCTTTTCTTGCTCTCGTCTTCCTACGGGCGAGGTTAGAAGACATCTACAATGAATACATGACAAGAGTATGAGTTGGATGCTTTTGGGATCATGGGTCGCATTCAAGAATGATCATTTATAATATAATTATACAAAAATACTACATCCATAGGATGTCTTGGGCTTTGCTCGCTGTTAGGCCCGTCATGCCGCCATACTTTACCTGTGTAATCATGTGGGCCCCCATGAATACCGGTTTTTCATATGGTTCGCACGGTTTCTGCTGGTTGCGTACACAAAAACCCGGAGAAAATCGAGAAATATGTATACAACGTGTGATGTTCGGAATGTGTCCAGGTGTAGACACGGTGACACCTCAAAGTAGGGTTAGTTCGAACGACGTTTGGTGTGGCATGCTTTGGCCTAATAGGTCCTTCGTACTCTCATCGTTGGTCCCCAGGTAGGCAAACTGGTCCGTTATATTGGATTTATACGAATGCCAGCTAGACAGGACGTTCTGACTACCGGTACTCGTACCCTTCCAGTTACTACATGCCCGTCGCAGAACTTACTTTGATGAGATTTGAAAATTGCACAAAATCTTGGATAATGAGAATATGAAAATAAATTGAATTCATGAACATCGATATATGTATAATGAATATGTATATATGTATAATGAATATGTATATGAGCATGTATGTTTGACTTAAATGTAAACAAATATGAAACAAATAAATATCACAAGTTTGTATGTAACCACCTAATCAATTTAAAATTTAGGCAGACTATAGTATAGGCTCTAAGGGTCTAATAACCTATCCTATATCCCTATAGTCATGGCTCTGATACCAATCTGTCACACCCCGACCCGCAGCGGATAAGGTGATCGGGGCATGATTGGGTTATCATCAAAGCTCATGACATTTATCAAACGTTTCATATTCATTAATACAAATTAAATGGAAATTTACAATAATGTTACAACATGATCTAACTAACAATCTAACTTCTTTGTTCTCTTCTAAGGCATATCCTATGTTATCCTTGCTTCAACCTGTTCACCTGTATCATGTGTAAAAAGGTTTTTGGATCAACATAATGTTGGCGAGTGAATCCTATGGAAAACATTTGAACAATTTATTTAAATTGATTATGAAATATGTGCACAACCAAACATGAGTAAAAATAGATGTAACTTAATCGGCAATCATAAGATGTTAAATGAAACACTCATGAATAATAATGGAACAATTAAAGGCACGCGATGCTCAACTCGTATCTCACGAGGAACTGAGGGGCCTGATGAATGAATTGCATAAACATGATAATATGAATAACACAACCACAAACAATATAAACTCAATGATACACACATGAATAATAATGAATTTGATGTGAAACACGCGATGTTCTACTCGTTTCCCACGAGGAACTGATGGGCTTAATGTATGAGTTTCATATGACTTGACAAATGGCAATAAATGAATCACAACAATAAAAACAATCTAAGTTTAAGTCATGATGTGGTATGGCACAAGTTTAAATAAATAAATTAATTAATTTCATAACACATGACACACCCCAAAACGTGTAATTTAAAAAGGGGAATTGTAAGATTCACTCACAGTGGGTGCGTTCGGTTGATGACGTTGAATGCACGCGAAGTGGTTTTAACCACGAGTGAGGTTTAACCTAGATAAATTGCATTATGGTTTGGTAAGTAAACGGATTTTATTAAACTATTGTAGTAGGATGGTTGGGTGCATTTTTGTGAGTTTGAGGCTATTTTCTAATCTTAAAAATGTTATTTTTAAGTATTTATAATTGATTTTTAATTAAAATAATTAAATAAAAATAATAAAAATATTTTATTTTTTTTTGACCGTTGACTGACCCTTTGACCGTTGACCTGACCGTTGACCGGTTCAATGGCAGATTATTGTGCGCTGAGTGAGGTTCGAACCCGAGACCTCCCGTACGCTTGCACGCAGCTCTACCAACTGAGCTACGTGTCTAACCCGTTATATATCCGATTTTAATTACATATATACATTAATTAGAATTAAACAGAAATCCTTTTTATTTTAAAAACGGTTTAAACGAAACAGCCTTGCACTCCACAGGTCTCGAACCCGGGACCTGTGGGTTAATCTAACACACAGTCCACCGCTGGACTGTGTGTTCAACATGTTATATAACTTGATTTTTATTATACTTAAGTACTAATTATTTATTTCCTTTTCTGCCTTATTTAAAAAGAAGAGATAATGGTCCGAGTCGGTGCTGAAGACCGGACTCGAACTCGTGACCAGCGATATAAACAAACACACAGTCCACCGCTGGACTGTGTGTCTAACTTGGTTATTATTCCGGTTATCAATATACTTAACATACACTAGTGACGACTCCGGTTCGGTTAAACAAAAAAATTGGTTTTTATTAAAGGCAGCGTGTGTGAGACGGGAATCGAACTCGAGACCTTTGCTTGATTAACGTTTTATGTGCACACAGTCCACCGCTGGACTGTGTGTCTAACCCGATTAATATTATGATTTTAATTAAACTTATAAGATACGAAAGTGCATCGTCTTCTTCACTGAAAAATAACCAGAGATGAAGTCTGACTGGTTCGAGATTTTTATCAGTTTAATAGTGTGTTACAGTCGATTAAGGTAATATAAAAGTGAAACGGAAAAGAAACTGGGCGGAGAAAGTATACCGACAGGACTCTCTGTTTTCCGGCAGAACTCCGGCGACAGAATTCACCTCCGGCGTCAGGTGTCTTGCAGCAGCGAGTCTCCGGAAAGTTTGGAAAAGGTAAGGGTATCTCCGGTATAGGTTTAGGGGGTTCAGTAAAGCTCAGGGATTAAAACTCGGTTTTCCGGCGAAAAACAGGTTTATTCCGGCGAGTGGAATTTCGCCGAGAAAAGGTGTGATTTTTGAGCGAAAGTGTTTGTCGTCGGTTGTGGGCCAATTTATAGGAGAAAGCGAGATGTATTTGGTCTGATTTTGGACTGCATTCGTTTATTTAAAATTTCCGGCGGTTTTGAAAAGTGTCGCGGACTTCAAACATCGGTTTATAACCGATATCTGTTTAATGGTTTACGTTATAACGTAATTTGGTGTTAAAACTCGCGAGAATTCCGGGATTCCGACGACTGAACCGTTTGGGCGCCGGTTTTGAATTTATAACGTTACTTTATCAATTAAATGATTCTATTAATTAACAAACGGAACATGTGGCGCAGTGGTTTGTGTGTGCGGTGATAAATCGTTGAACTGACTCGGTACAGACCCGGGTTCGAAACCCGGCAGAATCATTTCATTTTTATTTTGCGATTTTCAACAGTTTTTCAAAAACTAAATATATATTCGCGTATAATAATTTATTACGGATCGTTTAAAAATGTTTTGGACATTTAATTCGCAATGAAAATTTTGACTGACTGTTCGGTTTGATAAACGGAGCGGGTTTGGTAAATCCGTTTTGACGGATGTTACATAGGGGGTACTGATCAGGCAGATGAGGACAATGAGGAAAACGAGGATGAGGGAAGTGATGATCAGGACTATGATGAAGAGGGGGAGCAAGAACTGGACGCAGAAGAAAACGACAGCCATGGTGATTATACAAAGGGACAAGATGATATGGATTACTGGGTAGAAGAAGATAACCTGCTATATGATGTAGAGGTTGACATGCAAAGATTCAGAGCCAATGTTGACACTGATGTAGAAGAAAATGGTAGTAATAAAGATGTGTTTGAGGATGACCACAACATGGATCTGGATGACTTTGAAACTGATAAGTCAGATGAAGATCAAACAGTTTTAGATATGGCAACGAAAAGGATGTGGAAAATAAGGAGATCAACATTGAAGTCTATAGGGCGTGATGCAGCTTGTAATCCCTTTTTCATTGGGCAGTTGATTCCCGACAAGGCGAAGCTTACTAACATGGTCAAAACATTTGCACAGAGGAGACAATTGTACATAAGAGAATAAGGCACAAGCCTGAAGACTTTGAAGGCCATACGAGTAAAAAAGGAAAAAGTGTGGTAGGTGGGAAAAATTAGATATTGATGGAGCATCCCTTAAGAGAATAAGGCACAAGCTTGGTAAACCTACTTGTCCATGGGTGATGCAAGTGAGCCGGCCCACAACTGAAGACTACTAGTGTGTCAGAACATTGAAGCATGACCACCAATGTTTGCAAACAAGGGAGGTTGGTTTATACACCATGAGTTTCATAGCTAAAGAGGTGGAACCACTGCTTTATGCTAATCTCGACATTCAGATGAGGGTAGTGCAAGATCTGCTTGAGAAGAAGCACCAAGTTAAAGTTTCATTGTCTAAATTGAGGAGGGCAAAGAGGATTGCAATGGAAAAGTTAAATGGGGACTACAGGGACCAATATGGGCAACTCAGGCAGTATTGTGAGGAACTTGTCAGATCTAACCCTGGGACGACTATCAAGATTGATGTTGAACCTGGATTTAATCCTGCTAGCACCACAAGACAATTCAGGAGAATATATGTTCGCTATGGTGCTTTGAAGAAGGGCTTTAATCTCATTGGGAGGTACCTAATCGGATTGGATGGTGCGTTTATGAAAGGTCCATACCCAGGTCAGATCCTCTCAGTAGTTGGGGTTGATGGAAACAATGGAATTTATCCGCTGGCCTTTGCCATTGTTGAAGCTGAAACTATCAATTCATGGTCATGGTTTTTGAATATACTTGGGGATGATCTAGAGTTACCTACAAGATGTAATTCCACTTTTATCAATGATAGACAAAAGGTAATTGGTACTAGAACTCTTGTTCTTTATTAACCTGCAACTTTCAATTGAAATGTATTTTTTTATTCTTCTGTCAAATTGTAGGGTTTGTTGACTGCTATGGCCAAGGTCTTTTCAACAGCTGAACATAGGTATTGCCTGAGGTACATTCACGAGAATATGAAGAAGACATGGCAGGGAGATGTGTACAAGAACCTGTTATGGATATGTGCAAGTGCAACAAGCATGCCATTTTATGAAAGGGCCATGGAGGATATTAAGGCCTTAGACAGAAAGTTGTATGATTGGCTGAAGGAGATCCCGGCAACATCATGGTCACGAGCCCACTTTACAGGAAGGACAAAGTGTGATATGCTGTTGAACAATATTTGTGAGGTGTTTAACAAGCAATTGGTCAGTACAAGAAACAAGCCAATCATCACATGCTTAGAGTATAATCAGGGAGTATTTGACCAAATGCATTGTCAGCATGTAGAAGATCATAGCCAAAAGTGATGGCCCACTAACTCCTACTGCTACCACAATGTTTGAGAGTATCAAGAATGAGGCTTCATAGTATAATGTTTTAATGACAGGTTCCTCCAAGTACCAAGTAAGTATTGCAAAGTTACACTATATTTCAGTCACATAATTAGTGATCACTTTATCCTTTTATTCCAAATTGTATACGTAACTGGTCCAAGAAACAAGACAGTGGTTGATGTGTAGACGAGAACATGTTCATGCAGGAAATGGGAACTAACAAGCATACCTTGTAAACATGTTGTTGCTGCAATTTGGAACATGTCTGAAAATGGGTTGAGTCCTGGTCTTCCAGAGAGTTGGGTTGATCCTGTGTATTTGCTGGACAGTTGGAAGAAAGTTTATATGCACACTATTGATCCAATTGCAGGACCTGAGATGTGGCCTCTCTCAAGATGCCAACCAAATTGACCCTCCAAAACATCATAAGCAGGTAGGAAGGCCTAAGAAGAAATGAAAAGAAGTCACAGTTGGAAGTAGAGGCCAGCCTAACAAAGGGAGGGAAGCTAACAAGAAAGGGAAGCACTACAAAATGTAGTAAGTGCAATAACCTAGGACACAACAGTCGCAGCTGCAAGGGTCAAGGTAGGACTGAGGCTACTTAGATTTCCAGTATGGTCAAATTCAGTGTTGGTTTGTGTTTGAACAATTATGGTGTTGGTGTATGTTTGAACAATTCCTGTTTACTGTTTTTGTGTTTATGGTGCTTGTATTTGAATAAATATGTTTAGATGGTTAAGTTGCATGTTTTTGGGACAAGTTGTATTGTATGCAATATTACATACCATCTATTATCTATTTGGTTTATGCAAATTGTAGACATAATCATCTACCAAAACACATCCTTGCATTTCATTTCAAAATAAAGTGATCATACAACATATGACACTAAACAATTAACTAAACAAAAACTAATTCAACAACATATTGCCATAGTGAACAAGCCTATTTCCAGTGACAGACTCCTCTCGATGATAGGTCTGAATCTGACTATTCTCTTGAATATGGGTTGTGCCAAACACAAGACCAATCTTCTTTTTTCCGATTCATAGGTCCATGCATCCTTTAAAACATCAGAGTCGTAATCCTCCTCTGGGTTATGGTTGAAATCAAGATCTTCCATAACAGCATCATCAACCTTCTTAACAACCAGATTTACTTCATCAGCTTTCTTAGCAACCTCTAACTGTTTGACCACTTCCTAACTAACAACAACATTGGAAGAGGAACTTCCTTCACCAACAGGTTTCAGTCTCTTTCCTACACCAAAATCAGTTAGCTTTGAGTCATGCTCTGTTTCCACACAAGCTTCGCTGACTATGTTTTCCATTACCTTGTTTTGGTGGTATGAGAACAAGGTAAACGTTTCTTACCTCGGTCATCCATTTCCACACTAGAATGGTATTCCACTACCAAAATATCAAACACATCTGTATTTATAGAACATAATTTGAAAAGTTAACGTTTCATTACATAAACTAGCCATTGGTAAACATACAAAAAAAAACCTTTTTAAGTCAGACAAACTTTAAAACATCAGACATTTCACTACATAAGTACACACATCAGAAACAACAACCAAGAAACACCTAGCACAAACTTGAGTTTTCGACCCCAACAAATCTGAATTCTCCTTATTTGACCTTAATAGGGATGGAAGAATCCTCTCACATTTGGGGCATGAAACTAGAGGTTCAATCCAACGAAGCATACCACAACCATCAGTCTAGAATGTGATAAGAAAACATAACACACTACTTATCATACATAAAAACTGGCTGAAATCATGATGAACAAACAAATAAACCCTTACATGCAAAGAAAATGCCTCTCAGGATTAGCTGCAGTCCATGATGTTATAATGGAAGTCCTGCACCACATGAGCATACAACATTTGAACGAACTATAGCATTGCTTGTCCACGATGAACCTGATGACATTTTTAGGTTACCTTAGCTTGTTTGATAATGTGATAGTTGTTGCAAGCTTTATAGAGAAGACAACAACATAACAAGAGGTGCAACCTGAGGGGCATTCTAGTCATTTAATACAAAAGGTAACGACTGACTGACGGAATGTTGGAGCAGGGACCTGATTGAACGCAATCGACAACCCTAGGGACTGGAGTGTAGCATTTTTTTAAATAAGGGATGTTCCTGCGTTTTGGTGTAAACCACAGGGACATAAATTGACATTTACTCTATGATGTATATATATGTTTCATATTATCAATGAAGGATATGCATTTTAGACTACCCGTCGTGGATAAAGTTACTCAAAGTGAGCACCAGGATTCATTCTGTAATATTGCTTCACCTGGCGCTGACTGAGCACTGGATAAAGACACTGCTGAAGCTTCATGACCCTGTTGTGGTCCAGGTGAGCAGTGGCTTGAGCGAGTATTTTTTTTATCTTTAAACAAATTTAAATAATCAATATAAGTTAAAAACATAAATTTTATAAAAAATAGAACACAAAACTTAATAAAGAAAACATCAAACATATACTCTTCAAACGTTTTCTTAACCTCGTGCTTACGAAACACCTTTTGCTTCCATTCTTCGCAAGTGAATTGTAAACTTGAAGATCCACTCGGTCGCATTCGTTGAGAGTTTCTGTTATGAAGATTTGTAAATAACTCGACATATTTGCGAATTTCAGACCACCGTCCCGATATCATATCTTGATTACGTGCTTTACTACCCACTTGCTTGAGAACACCTCTCGTATATTTTTTCCGAAATTTCTCTAGCCTTTTAGTAGTCCGCTACATAAAATAAAATATATATAAAAAAAGTTTACGTAACCAAAAAATATATATATAAAATAGTGTACGAAACAAAAAAAGAGATAATATACCGGCACGTCGATCCTCCGTTATTTTAATCCAGGCCCGACACAATACTATTTTATCCACTTTCGTCCAAAAAAAAGTCTGACACGTCTTGTTCCAGACGTTTCTCCCGGCTTTTTCGAAATTCCACCTCTTCCGGTTTTCTTGGAACCCTTTTGAGTACTTTTATTTTTTTGAACTTGAACTGGATTGTCTTGTGTTTCTGGAATAATAAAGTCAGGGAGAAACCGGTGGCTTTTGGTTTATGTTACGCTCGATCTCCGTGTCGTAATCAGCGCCGTCATCGCTTTCTAACACAACCCGGCAAGCATTCAGGCCCCAAAATCAGAATTCTTTGCTTTGTTTAAAAGAGAGGTGGAAGGGGTACAATTAATAAAGTTGGGTTTGGAGAGAAGGAGATAAAGTGGGTATTTTATCATAAAGGTTTCGTTTAAATAAAGAAAATAATAAAAATCCGAATTTAAAAAAAATAGCCCAACGGCTAACTTTCACAAGTCCCATGCCCAATGGTCATAATTCTCTCGCTAGCCTGCTCGCCCGACGTCACCTTGCTTGCGGTTGCTTGGGCATGTTATGGCGTTGGGTGCTCACATCTTCGACAACGCATAGTCTTAGATGTGTTGGTGTATGCACTATCAAGCCCTCCCTTTTTTGAGTTGACCCAAAATAATTACTATAAGTGCTAAGCATACATGGGCACGATAAGATAATTTGTATCATAAGAAGTGTTTCTTTCACTTTTGTCAACCAAAATGATAGCTCCCCTTGAATATTGTTCCCCTCGTATAATACTTATCCATCAAACATACTTGAGCTACAATTCATCAACATAACAAAGAAAAAACAACCAAATAAATGAAACTAGTGAGCTAGGTTCTTACAGTATCAAGTCTATATTAAATTAACACTCAAGAAGCATAAGCAAACTACCATACAAAGAAATGAATACAAAATCACAAAGCAAATGCAAAAGTTGAAAGTGGAATGGATGATTAAGTGTTTGACCTTTAGCTCATAAAGATCAACCCATGATGGAGAGAGTTGACTTGTTCCTCAATGATCCGATCCATCCACAAGCCCTTGATCCTCGTCACAAAAAAGTGAATCATTTGACAATGTTTTAAAGGTGGTTACGTGAGCTAAGAGATCATTCAGACTTGTGATCATGATTTGATCCATCTTTAAAGTCATGGCTGGAAAAGAAAGCCTTTCCTTTTTTTGAAATATCAGCGCTTGACGCGTATAATGTTGAAAAAAACATTTCAAACCGTTTAAACAAAAATGTATCATATAATTAGCAAGGCACTAGAAGCAAATAAGGGTGGTAGTACTTATTAGTAACTAGTATTCGAAATCAAACTCAAATAACCAATTAAAAATCGGTGACGTTTCCTTCTCCATGTACCTCTTCACAACCTACCTCGGTATCTTCCCAGCCCTTACTGCCACAGCCAAATCCGCCTGAACACTATCCAACGGCCGCCCACCTCCGCCAACACCAACAACACCTCCTTCAACCCGCGCTTTGCGGTTGGGACTATTAAAGCGAACAAAAAGCAGAGATAAAAACTTGAACAAGTAGCTATGCACACCCGTTTCAGAAAAAAAATTCCAGACTTGTCATCGATAGTCCATAATTAGACCGTATAGCATATGTGATCGGTGCATTTTAGATACACATTATTGAATATTAATTATAGTAAAAGTGCATCGTTATTAGTAAAAAATATGTTACTTTGGTTGCTTTTCATATTTTGTATGTTGAATAATAAAACGAGCTAAAATGATTAATTTATAATAATAAAAAGGATATTAGATTTTAATTACCTCAATTATTCGCTGTTGGCTGCCAACAGTTCCAACTTTAAAAATAACCTTTGGCAGTCTCAATTATTGACATATTGGGCACTAATGGACCCTGACTAACAAACCCTAACGCCGATAGTCTCTGTTCGCTGGAAAACCGTTTTTGGCCAGAAAAAAGTTTCTAAAGGTCCGATCTAAGGTTACAAAGAAGTTTGGGACGGAAGTGTTAAGTTTTCCGGCCAAAAAGTTGAGTTTTCCGGCCAAAAAGTAGTGTTCTGGAGAAAAAAATGAGTTTTCAAGCGACTTCAACAATTGGCGCTTTCACTAGAGTAAGGTCCCTAAAGGTCCGTAATAAGGTTACAAGGAGGTTTGGGACGAAATGTTGGCCAAAAAAGAGTTTCGCGGCCAAAAACGTTTTTCCGGCGACAGGAGAATAACGGCGTTAGGGTTCTGTTAGTCAGGGTCCATTGGAGACCAATATATCATTAGTTAGAACTGATAGTGATTATTTTTGAAGTTGAGACTGTTGACATCTAACAACGAATAGTTAGAATTATTAAAATTCAATATTCCTAATAAAAAAAATGAAGGCGTTTACAATTTAGAATCTTAGGAAATCAACTTTATAACAATTTATTGCAATCAGTGATTAAATAGGAGAAAACAAATAAAAATATAAATGAGACACTTAGTCTAATAAATATTGCAATTAATATATTTTGTTAGGATATTGGATAGGATATTGGATGCAGGAAACAAATAATTGATTGGGTCGGGTTTTCGGATCACTAGACTACCACATAAATGCATTAATTGGGCTAGGCTCTGATCAAAGAAAAATTAGAAATATTAATTGGTTTTGGGCTTCACGGTTCAGCACAGACATGCGTTTGTGGCCCAATGCACGAACAGAATTAAAAACAGGAATTACAAAGCAGAATTTGGGGGAGATTTGGTTCACAAGTTTTGGACGCAGCAGGGACTGCCACGGAACTGGGATAACCCTACAAACGCTTCAAGGGATTCGTTGGGTTTAGTATTTCTCTCGGTTTATTTAGGTTTGGAATTGTTTTTGATATTGACAACGTTTTGTTAAAATGTGTTAATTTCTTTGAACTATTTGTATGTGTTTTGAGTTCTTGCTTTATAACTTGATCGGTGATGACAAAACGTTGTGACTTGTTGGGTGATATAGAGTAGGTTGACTCACATTATACAGAGTAGGTTGACTCACATTAGTAAATAAGGTAATTGAACTGTTAAGATCTGATGACAAAGACCTGTTTTTAATTACCACTTAAATTAACCAACTGTTAAGGCCGCGAGCCACATTGATTGATGCTCGCTCGCGAACACCGTAACAACATGCCGCGAGCGCCAACGCAACACACAGCTGCGAGTGTGGTAGCGGGTGAATTTGTGACCATTGGCTTTGGATTTCTCAATATCGTCGTTGGGCTTTTAAAAAAATCGAAATATATTCTTAAAACCTCTATAAACCGTTTAAAACCCACATTTTTCCATTACTCTTTTAAAAAAAAACCCCTCTTACTCCATCACATCTCACATATTTTTCTAAAAAAAATTAACTCTTTTACTCTCACAAAAATGGAATGGAATGCATTTTCTTCATCTGATTCTTCCGAAGAAGAAGAATACGATCCCTTTATGGAAGTGGGTAGGATAACGTTTAACTACTTGGTTGAGTAGTCTCAAAGGCGACAAGGGCTAACGAGACAACCAACACTTAATCGTGATCGAAAGGGAGCAAACCAAACATGATATGTCACTATTTTAGCCCCGATCCCGTTTACGATGAAGAACATTTGAGTAGACGTTTTTGAAGGAGTAGACAAGTATTTATGCCTTTATCGAATGATTTTTCGGAGCGATATCCTTTTATCAACAAAGGGAAGATGTGAGAGGTAGACTCGGGTTTAGGAAAACAATATATGTGAGTCAACATCTGGGTGTACCATTTATGGAAGAATCAATCGTGTGACTCAACAATGCTCATTCCTAAAACCCAATGGTATCAACAAGAATAGGTTTAAAGGAAAAACGGATGTCAAAAGGGAAGCCGTTCCTATCAAAAGGGAATCACAACCACTTCCTAAAAGATTCGAGTCCACACAAGCCTGGAACCAATACCCTGTTCACAGGGATGTTCAATTATCTGATGCATCACCATCAAACACATACCCCAGAAGATATGGTCAACCACAATGTCATAGAATACCTTATAGGTACAATGAATCTGTGCACATGCCCCAAAGGCCAAGGATAAATAGGCATCCTCATGGATATGATCAACTCATTGGAAATGGTCAAACAATAGTTAACCCAAGTGTGAACGCACTTGCAGAGGGTAAAAACAACTATTTGAGATAGTTCAAAAACTACTCATCACAAAAGACCATTCTCAAAGGGTTAACATAGTGGAAGAAAGTACCAAATCCAAAGCAAATAATCTTTCGATACCCCTGCAAAATTGACCCATTTCCACTGTCTGCAGGGAACATCCGTTGGTATTTTAAAAGTTCAAACAGAGGTTTCCCTAGCACTTATCATCATTTGAATAAAACATATATTTTTCGAAAACTCATCAAAAAGATTTTCTTTAAAACAAGAACATTAAAGTTTTGCTTTGAAAACCCAAAACTTTGTTTAAAATCATGAAAAGATTGTTGAAGATCACAAAAAACAAAAAAAACTCTGTTCAAAAAAGTGAAACATCTGTTTACATGGTTTAAAACTATGTTTGGCTAAAGTCAACCACTGTTTGCAAAACAGAACCACGTATCCTTCATCCATTGTTTTACCAAAAAGGTCAAACAAAACCACTGTTTTTGCAAAGGTAACCACAATTCTCCTTAAAACTCTGTTTTTAACCGAATAGAGATTCCAAACATATGTTTCCATCCATCTGTTAACCAAAGTCAAACAGATGTAACAACCACGGTTTCACACATCCAAAAGTCTATTGAAAACAAACAGCGTTTTCAAAACAGACCTTTGCCAAACAGACCTTACATTCTTTCGCCAAAGGGTTTCTTGAAAGGGACCCAGTCCCTTAACAACGTTTTTCCATAACAAATAGACGTTGGCCACGTTACAAAAAAGGTAATCGTTTGCCACGTTGGCATCCCTATTCACAAAACCCTCGCCAAATAGAGTTTACATCCATCCTTGAAAATCCCTCAAATTAAAGCATTTCAAAAGAAATAAACTCAGAAATCGCGATAAAAAATCATCGCTTTCAATCAAAAGAATAAATGCTCAAAAGATTCTCTCATAACCTTCATCCATTGCTCTCATTCTCAAATCACCCCACAACTACTTACCATCATCAAAATATCATACCATACTCACCACCAATGCACCCAGTCTATGAGGCTACCCTCCAAGAATTTTGGGCAAATGCAAATGTTTTGTTAAGAAATAAAAAAACTCTTCACAATCACTTCCGGGCTAAAGGGGAACATATCCAAATAACCCTAGAATCCATTTCCACAACCTTTAACATAAACGGCATGGATGGTATGGAAACTACCTTAAAAATGATCTACAAAATGAGTTCATAGAAAGAGGATATGAAGCTAAACTGGTGGGAGCCACACTTTTCAAACCACACTTCCTACAATATATGAAATTTTTTTTCCATACACTTTTGTTTTGCTTGTTTGCCAAGACCACCTCTTTTAATGAAATACCCCTAAAAACTCAGTATTTGGGATATACTATACTGACAAACACAGATTACAAGCTATCCCAAACACTGTTAATGGATATGGTGCCAAACATTAAAGCAATCAAAATTCAACTGAAAATCTTTTCCTTTAAAACAAGAAAATTTTGAACAGGATGAAGCCCTTGAAATAAATAGCCTTTCAAATGAAACATTTACATATATATGGCCTCAAAAGGTCAAGAAAATGCACCTGAAGAAAATGTTTTACAAAACCAACCAACAGAGCTGAGCCCACTCCTCCTAATGCCCACAGAGATCAACCCACCTCTGTGGTACCCACGTCAGAAATTTCCACAAAAACCATCTTCATTTCTATCCCCAAATCTAAAAGAAAAACAAAAAATAAGGTGTCTCTAGGGGTTGAGATACTAGAGATTCATGCTATAACACAATGCAACAAACATATGTTGCTACTTCCTCACAAAGGGATAGTTTTGTAAGCACAAGGAAACTAAGTCAAGAAGTAGATGATTCATTTGAACATTTCTTCTCAAGCCCCTCTCCTAGGGTTACTTCTCTTTTCACTCCACCACTCACAAAAACAATACCACCAACATTCCAATTGCTTGATGCAATTAACAATACTGACTTGTGCAAACCTAGTTCCTCTCAACACCATAACATTGAGAGTATGCCACAACAAGTGACTAGGGGAAGTCCAAAAGTCATTGCTAGCCCACAAGCTGTTGAGGCTACACCTCTTGTCTCTCAAGAGACACTTGAAGGTTTTTCAAGTAAGGCAACTGCTACAATTGTAGAGACAACGGTATCACAATTGGATAGTGGTTACATATTAAGACCTCTTGAAGGCAACAACTATTGAATAAACAATAGTTCATTCTATGACAATTGGAAGTCCTTAATATTAAGAACAAGGGGCATTTGGTTCAAAACTAAGTTCAACCATCCCTGGTGGGAATTCAGATGATTCTATCAATTTAGATAATTAGTTAAAATACCAAGAATTGACGGAGAGCATATCCTAGTTGGAGTCTTCAGTTGAGCACAAATGAATCGCTAAAAAACATGGGCCTGGGCTCCTGATGCGACCCAAAAGCAATCCAGAAAAGAACATGGTGGCAGATTATATAATAATCAGATTTCATAAATGGCATTTTAGTAATTTGCCGCATTTATCTAAACCCTCACGTATCATAAAACGCTGCTGCCCTCTTTTTATGTCGTCCACCTTCCTATTCTCCATCCAAGATTCCTATGCTATCTCTAATTATTTGCCATCCCAATTAATTGTGCTTAGCTCATCTCTTTGTTCCATCTTTGGGTCCAATTGAAACCCACCAAATATAATGTTGCAGCTCTTAAATTTCAGCACATAGTTCCATTTTGCAAAGTTACCCACCTCTCGTTTGTTATTACTCCATATTTTAATCAACCAAAATTAACAAATTTAGACTAAACATATTAATAAAGCCAACACTAGATTCAAATACTTTAGCTTTTAAACTATCACTACATCCTTTCAACTCACTTGAGTAAATAATTATCACATAAACAATTTAATTCTAGCATCAACATTTTATTTATTTTCTGTTCTCTGTTCGTTTAATTCAATCATCCATCACTAATATATATTCTAATTTTATTTTCTTTTACTTATTACACCATTTTAGCTCGTTTTATAAAAATAACCATGAAGCTACTTAAAAGTATAGAAATATTTGTATAAAAATATGTATATTCTAGAGCATATCACCAACTCTCCTTCCCATCCTTGCATGATCTACCAAAGCCTTCTAATGTCAAAGAATATTTGGATTTATAGCTTAAACAGGCACAGTTGATTTTAGAAGAAAGGAGCAAAGGGAAAAGAGATAAAGACGTACAATAGATCTTATCAGAAGAATTTACTAAAGTGAACAGACTTAAAGATTATGTTAAGGATGTCAACAAAAAGGCTTCACAAGACTGTAAGTGACCCTGACCTCAAAAGAGCATTAAGGAAAGACTACATGGAGCACATAATGAAGAACAAGCCTTATAAAGAAATAAGAGCCCAATTCTTTGGATTGTCTATAGAAGGCCCCTAGAAGAAATCCTTAGAATTGAGAAAATGAAACTCAATCCTTATATCATACCCACTCCTCCCAATTCGTAAAAATCTTGTTGGCCAAAAGGCTCTTGAACTTAGAAGAATAAAGGAGAAGACGGTAGCAGCCAAATTTGGCTCTATACAATCAATAGCCAGATGAGATGGGATGAGCCAACAATCAAAGAGAACTATAAGAAACTTGAAACTTTAAGAGCAAAGGATCTCTCAGTCCAAAAAAGTCCAAATTATGAAGACTTGAACATACCCATGAGTCTCTAGTTGACCCTTTAGAGCTTCCCACTACAAAGAATGTCTCTTCAACTATCAAAACAACCTCAAAAGGCAAAAAGAGATGTCTGCAGAAGATTTGAAGAAATATGAAGATGAAAGAAGAAAAGAAGAAAAGAAGAGAAAAAAATGAATTAATGTATGTGCATCTAGATGCCAAACCAGAAGAACTGCTTGGGCAAGTCTTGGGAAAACAATTTCCCTCAACTCATCCACTAAAATCTGTCCCAAGAAATCTACCTAGCTTAAAAATTCAAATGTGGTTAACCAATAGGACAAGCTATGAATTGATACTTGTCAGAGCTAATGGAGAAAAAGATTTCAATGAATAGTGCCCCCGGCTTGAAAATTGAAGATCTGCAAGATTTACTGAGTCTCCCACTTGAAGGGGATTCAGATGACCCTCTCTCCATAAAATTTGAGAAACAATTCAAAGCCCAAATCAAAGAGAAGCTGATGAGGAATGATCTAATAAACGTCTGTATTTGCATCATCTGTTCAAGGGAAGACTGTTGGACCTACAAAATAAAGATGATATTCGAAAGCCAAAACATGACCATTTTGATCAAGAAATAAACAACAGATTGAAACAGTCTCCTCCCAAAGATAGTGAATCTTGAACACTAATAAGAACATGTTTTGAAAACATGTTAATATTCTTTGAAGCCTTGGAAACCACTATTGAAGAAGAGCCAAGCACTAATCAAGACCATAGTGTTGTTGAAGCAAAGATCTGTTCAAGAAGACCAAACATTTGTTCGGGCCAAAAACAGATGTTTGATATGAAGCAACATCGGTTGAAGATTAGATACTTCATCCATGTAACAATATTTTGCTTTGTAACAGATGTATAGTATATTAGATCAAATTTTAGATTTCCACAGATGTTTGGTTTTCTGTTATAAATGTTAGATTTCACTATCAGGTGATATCAGCCAAACACAAACAAGCATAAATAGTTCTCACCTGTTCGAGATCTATTCATCACATTCCATTCTCTTTTGTACAAACAAGAGTTTGTAAAGTCATTTGAATATGATATATAAACAATCGTTGATCATAATTCTTTGCTTGTGATTGTTTTATCTACTTTACAATACAAAATGGTCTATTCTTATTTGTCTTAATTACAAGTCAGGTAAACTCAGATCCTAACATAGTGGGTAAATATGACAATTAACTACTAAAAATACCTAGCCTATTTACTAATAAAAATACTTCATATTCATAGTTTAAGTAATGGTACTAAAGGCATAGAAAAAAAACTAGAAGTTCTTGTGAATCAATGTGTAGGTCCACTTGGAGGATCAAGTTAACCTACTTTCTTGTTGTTTAACACACACACACGAGTGCGAAATCCAAGGGTAAATGCAAACCAAAGAAAGAGCACAACCAATATAACAAGAGATATATCTTCAAACGTTCACTATATTGATTTGTAGAGAGACCCAGTACATACACTCTTGAATAAACTGCTTATCTCTCTATACACTCTCAGTGTTCTCTCTCTGTGCTCTCCTATTTGTGAACTGTGAAGTGCATGTCTATATATAGGCCCAACACCCAGTAACATCACGAAGAATGCTACTGGTCGTATGAAGCACTACAAAGCCCACGAAGAACATTTGTGGAAGAGTTGCTCGTACGAACAATATGGCTCGTACGAATAAGTAACTCGCTCATACGAACAAGTAACTCTTTCTTGAATGTTCATTCGTATGAACATGCAATGGCTCGTACGAACAGGTAACTTGTTCTTAAATGTTCATTCGTACGAACATGCAATGGCTCGTACGAACAACTAACTTGTTCGTACGAAGCACAGTTCACTCGTACGAATATGGGTTTCTTCAAAGAACCCTGCTAACAGACATACTGCACAGTCAACAAGATCAGAAACACAAGACTTAACAGTATGCACACATGCAACTGTTTTACAACACAGACAAACTAAATGTCGTACTAAATCAAGATAGGAGGATATCTTGAATTGGTTGACCCGACGAAAACTTTACAGACGCGGCAAACAAAGACCGTACAATTACTGACATAACTAAGAACAAGCGACTGACACAAAAGTGTATCAACAAACTCCCCCTTGGATGTTGCTTGGTCTTCGGTCTTCATTTCTAATGGCCTGCTTCGGACTATGAGCTTCCGGCGTAAATAGCAAAATAAGTCGAACCAAACCGAACCGAGTCGTATCCACACAAATATGCATCAACAAACTCCCCCTTAGATGCTGCTCGTGATGGTTTGTTCTTCACATTGTCAGATCTTCAGATGTCTTCATGTGTTACAGTTAGGAGGTGCATCAACAAACTCCCCCTTGAATATATCTTGTGGTGTTGATAAGTGGTCAGCTATGAATTGATCTTCTTGATTCATGGCTTGCATTCATGTTGTGTCTTTTCTCCCATAAAGTTTTCTTCAAACTCGTTCTATTTGCCTTTAGCTTGCTTGGATGCCATATCTGCACACACAACAAAGCTAAACGCGTAATGGAACAAGTGCTAGGAATTTAATCAATCTTAGAGAATTTTCATTTGAAAATTTCACAAAGGATTGATTTTAAGCAAAATTAGCAAATGACACACATGAGACCAATTCTTATTCAACTACCAACTGACAATACTTTAAGAGTTTAAGATTGTTCAATTTTAATCCATTAACCTTCAAAGCTTGTCAACTTCGACCATTTATGAAGATGCAATTGTTTTTCGGCTTACAATCAGGATGTTAGGTAGGATAGACTCGAGTTCCAACATCGGTCAATCAAATAACTAGAAACAAAATCATTTTGGCTTTTATAAAATTTATATTAAAACTCACCTAAAATCTTTTTTACACATTTTTTTAATTTTTAAATGTAATGACAGAAAGCAACAAATATATATTTACAGACATTCTTTTTGCAAGTTTCGAGGGTAAGAGAATCATATTAGTATATGGTCATGCCAAAACATACTTGTTGTTCGATTAGTTAGTATTTAGATAAGTATCTTATAACAATTAACGGTATTGTTGTCCACATAAGCTCAACTTATCAGATGTACTCGCGGTTAGGGGATACGATTAATGTATGATTTATACTTACCGACCGGTGCCAAAACATACTTGTTGGTCGATTAGTTAGCATTTAGATAAGTATCTTATAACAACTAACGATATTGTTGTCCACATAAGCTCAACTTATCAGATGTACTCGCGGTTAGGGGATACGATTAATGTATGATTTATACTTACCGACCGGCGTTTATCCACTTCACGACACATTCTCGTATCAAGACATGCACGAGAGAAAATCTTACCGGTGAGTATACTGCTTATCATCTGTTTTGACGTATAGATTGTGAGATACTCACTTATTTTTCATGAAAACAAGCACTATGTGATTAAATCACTTATTGATGAGGAACTTGATTTTCAAATGAATGCAGGGCACATGAATAAGTTCATGAACAGGTTAGTACCAACGTACCGACAAAGAGACGAACTTAACTCCCGCATAAAGCTGTGATATATTATCACTTATTTATTGGGTGGATGTGATATTTTTATTACTTATTGATGGTCGTATGCAATATTTACACGTATGTATGGTATCATGGAAGTTCTAGACTTGCGTCCCCATTATTTCTCGATAAAAGATTCAACCATGATACTCAGATGATAAACAAGCATAAAGACCGCATATCTCAAAACCTCGGCATACTATCAAATGGAATTTCGATACCAAGACCATATGCCAATGAATTGTTCCCGTCTGGTCTTCAGTCGATTATGTTTATATCGCCCTGTGCACACTTTAAAATGATTGTTTTTGCTAGGAAACTCATTTTTGTTTTTCTCATGTTTTTGTCATTTTTGACGTTTTGCAATGTTTTTGTATTTTCCAGATTATAATTTACTCCCCCTACAATGTAAAAAGTTAATTTAATCCTTTAAATACATCTTTTTGGATTCTCTTCAAGAAAAAAAGATCCACAAAAACGATTTCCTGATGTGGATTAACTCATGTTTTACCTCGATGCCGTTCACCAAAATTAATTTAATAAAAATGATTTATCAAAATTTTGGAGAAATGAGTTGGCACGTTGGTAATCGGTGTGGACCAAAACAACATTGATGAGTTTCATATTGAAACAATCACGTGTGAGGTGTATCGAGATCAATGTGTTTGGTCTGAAGTGTTGTACGAGATTTTTGAAATCCGTAAAGCAGCTTAAATATCGAGATAGGAGAGATTAAAATTTAAAACCGTAATCCTGCAATTGGTCCGTGCATTGCAAGGAATCTGTGTGCTCTCCCAACTGGATATCCACCCGGTGTGGATTTCAAGGTCGATTTTGCAGCTACTTCATATAACTGAGAAATCTCTTCACAGCAACAAGATTATAAACTTCTGGGTTCGACTGGTAAGAAGCAAGAAAGCATGTGGAGAGGCTTGTACACATCATCTTTGGATGGTCTATACATGATGTTGTCCACATGTTTTTGCACCAGCAAAGGTCTTCGTCTTTCTCCTTGAGAAGTAGTGTGCGGTTGTTCAAACCATTCCAAGGCATCCGCACACCCAGTTGGTTTGTTCAAGCAAACACATTTTCTTCAATCATATCCATGGCAAAATGTACACTGCACGATCATCTTGTAATATTTGAACTTCTTGTGGAAGATATAAGACATGAATCTTTGATAATCTTCTAACGTGCTGCAGCCGTGAACATTTCGATTGAACCTATCCTTCTGATCTGATCCAAGCCTTAAACAAACAAATTGTTGGTCTTTGTTTCATCTTGTTGAAGTTATCAACTTCATTCACCAAACTTTCTTCACTCATCGGACATTATCTTCTCTTTCTCTCCAATAAAGGCAACAACTCCTAGATATAACGATGTTTTGGAGTCGCATGTCGCCAATCTTGTGCCTGGATGCTCTACTATCAACAATTCTAGGATTATCAATGGTTCCTCGAGGAACATCCTGCACACTCATTAAAGATTAGTTGGAGATGGGGACCCAAGCCTTCATTGACTTGGGTCGTCCGACATCATCAAGAATTGGAACTTCGTTTTCCCGATTATTCGTAATGGATTGTGCTCCCCTGAAACAATTACCGATTTTGGTTTCCAAATCTATTTTTGTTTCTCAATTTTAGCATTTGGTTTTACCGATTGTGTTTGGACAACCTCCAGTTTTAAAGCCTTTTAAATATCCTTTTGTTGTTTCTTTCTTTATTTTATTTCTCGTTGTTTAACAAGACGAGGGTCTTGCTTTGGCGAAACAGATTTGGTATGGTAATGTTTACCACGGGGGTGCATCAATTTTGTTTTTCCCTTCGTGAGATATGGACAGTTTTTGACAATGTGTCCATACTTACCACACTCAAAGCATGATCTTCGCTCAACAAACCTCGGAGTATTATAAATGTGATAGCTTGATGATGAACTTCGTGATCTTGTGTTACTTGGTCCTACATCACAACAATTTATGTGTTGTGTGTAGTTGTTCCGACTGTTTCTCTTCAAAATTTTATTTTGTTTAACAAAATCCATGTTGGATTTGTTTTCAAAAGATTCAATTTTATCAGTCCCTTGGGATTTCACGAAGTTCACATTTTGAATTTTCTTCTTGTTTTGGCTCTGTTTGCTTTTTCCATTTCCTTGGTTAGCGTGCTTTTGCTTTTGTTGATTGTTTTAAGGTTTCAATTTTTGATTTCCATATTTCTTTCTAACTTCGGATTTTGGGAGAGGAGCACACTGAGTTACTACAACTCTTGGGCTCGAATTACACAAAAACTTACTAGTAGAATCCTCGAAAACTTTATCAATGAAAGATTGATTGACATTTTTGATGGGAAAATCTTTGTTTGTGTAAACTTTGTCGGAACCAATCAACGTATAAAGCAAGTTCATGCTTTCACATGTTTCAACATGAGCTTCAGCAAGTTTGACATGGACATTCACATATGGTTTTGCTGGAGGATCACAGAGAATGTGATTTTAAGAGGTATATTTTCCTCTTTTGTTACCGTATCTGATTGCTTAGGTTCGTCCTCATCCGACTCGTCATCCGAACTATCATAATCCTTAATAATGGGAGGATTTTGATAATTCATAGACTTTGATTCATTGATGTTATCCGATTGACCTTGACTTGAAGATGTGCCCTTAGTGAACCCTAGACCAGCTATAAATTCAGCTAGGTCTAATGGAACGGTGGGTTCAAACTGTGGCATATCTTTGTCATCTGGCATTTTGGTGTAATTGTGCCTAACCGGAGGAGGGCAAGCCTGATAACCAATGCATTTCATATCACCTTTCTTCTTTTGAACATCGATGATGTGATCCAAAACATATCTTGAGTTGGAGTAACTGTCTAACTTTAGTTTGTTTGCATCATGTTCACAATTTGCATAGGTTAACTCCTTTTTCGTTTCCTCAAGCATGTTAATATAATTGTTAATGGTTGTTTATTTTCTCAAAACATTCTTTGTTAATTCGGAAACGTCTTTCTTTAAAGTTTCAATTGTTGTTTTAGATTCCTTTTCGTCTTTCTTATGAGCTGTGTTTGCCTCAGTGCACTTTGTCAGATCTACAATCAAACTCTGATGATGTTTCTTCGTGTGATCAAATTTACCTTCAAGTTATAAGTATTTACCTTTTAAAACTATACATTCAAAACACTTAGACACAATAGGTTTATTGAAACTTACCTGACTGGATTGGCAATCTAAACGGGCCATATATGCTGTAGGCAGAGTTGAAGATCCGATTGATGAGAGATGTTTGGAAAACTCATCAGATGATCCTTCAGTTTCATGCTCCAAATCTGCTTCGCCGCTATCCGTCGATTCAGTTTCAGTAATCACATCATCTACTTCAACATTAACATCTTCAGATCGAACTTCACTCGAAGTCGATTCTGCTTCATCTGAAATGCTGCTATCCCATGAATTGTCATCATTTCTGGACGATTCTCCATCGTTATAATTTTTTAGCAATTTCGGCATAGTATGCAGTTCCTCCTCCACCACTGTTTCCCAATTGAACATACTAATCACAACGCTCATCTGCTTGAACTACTAACGCTCGGTTGGAATTGCTTGTAGGAACCATTGCTCTTTCGTTGTTAGTAACTTCATTTCTGTTGAAAGAATATTGATTCCCTTGCTGTGGAGGCTTCGTGCATTCTCTTTTAAAATGCCCATTTTCTCTACAGTTGAAACAAGTAACTTTCCTTTTGTCAAAACCGTATGGAGTATCCTTGTTGCTCTCAAGATTAGTTCTTCCTGTTTCTCCATAAAATCTTTTGCCCTTCTCACTGCACTTGCAAACGCCCATTTGATATCAATCAACTCCATCTCCTCCTTGTCGATTTGTTCATAGTCTTCACTGGTTAGATTGATGTTACCAATTTGTCCAGCTACTATTCCGCAGTAAGAGCTCACCAAAGTGTTTAGAGGCTCCATGTGTTCCCGGGCAACTTCCACACTCACCTTAGAAAGGTTTGATGTATCGAGTCTGACAGTGTTAGGGTTTGAGGGTTGAAAGTTTTAATCATAAAAAGCTTGTTATGGAACTTGTGGTGTAACATCTAGTGGTTGAGGAAGAAATGCTTTTGGATCAAATGCTTGTTCATAGACTTAAGCATTTGTTCGTCTAACCTCTTGTGGTTGAGGAAGAAAAGCTTTTGGATCAAAAGCTTGTTCATAAACTTGAGCACTTGAACCAACAGACTGATCTGGTTGAACTTGGGACAGAAAAGGATTTGTATTTGACACAAATGCTGTTTGAAGCTTCGGTTGTTGATTTGTACTTATAACTGTGTTAATGCCTCCAAAATACATCTCTGGGTTCTGCGGAACTGGAAATCATTTTGCTTTGCGAATTTCTTCTTCATTTTTGTTTTCAAGTTTCTGAACAAATTTGTAAATGCTGATTACATCCAAAACACCGGTATGTTTTAGCAATTCAATATATTGACTCCACTTAGGTGGCAAGGCATCAGCAAAATGAATAACAATCTCCTGTTGTGATGCGTTAACCTTGTATGAGTACATCTCACTAAGCAAATGATAGAAACGAGTTATCAAATCACTTAGTGTTTCACTTTGCATAAATAGAACCCTTCAAACTCTTTCTTTAAAAGATCATGTCGAATCTTTCTCGATGCTGCATTTCCTTCTCCTCTCGATTTCAAAGAGTCCCACAAGCTCTTCGTAGTGGTACAGTACATAAATTGATGGTAAATATCCTTGTTAAGTGCTCGTGTAAGAATTACAAATGCCTTCTTTTCTAGATCTAAGCCCTTTTTCATATCCAATTCGGCTAAAGAGGTTGAATTTGATACAACTTCTTCTAGAGATTCTTTGTACGGAGTAGTAAAACACGTCCACAACTCGGTATTCTAACCAAGAACATACGTATGAAAACGACTTTTCCATGAAGGATAATCGTTCATATGATTCAACTTTGGTGGACGATTGTTACTTTTAGTTTCACTCTCGCTAAGGAGAAGAGTTTGAACACTTTGATTTTGATTCGTAACACACGCCCATTGACTAGCGGTAATCCTTTTTGGAGGTATTAAAGAGTTTACCCATGAGGTTGCGGAGCTAGATCGTGGTGAATCTTGGCATGTACTTGAACTACACCCCCAATACCAAGGATTTGTACCCATTTTGTTTGTTTGTTTGTGAAAATCAGCTTAAAAATTTAAAATTCAAGGATTAACTTGAAATAAAAGTCTTTTGGTAAAGTTCACAATTTCAAAAACCACGAAGCATCAGTTCTCACAAAAAAAACTAGTCATGAAAAACTACTACCACGAACAACCCTAGGTCCACAAAATACCTATGGTCCACGAAGAACTGATGTTTAGTAAAAAATAACCTGGATTCGTGCGAATGAGTTTGTTCGTACGAATAAGTGGTTATTTGTGCGAGTGAGCGTTCGTACGAACCACTGGAGCTTCGTGCGAACCACTGGTTCTTCGTGCGACTAACTGGTTCTTTGCACGAACAACTAGTTCTTCGTGGGGTGGGTTATTCGCAGGGGTTTTTCGCAGTGGGGAATCTTTTGCAGGCTTGGTTAGTGAGCTTTTTCCTTTTGTATCAGAAACCTGTTTATGAGTTTGTTTGAAAGTTGTCAGTTGTCTACACAAATTCGGTTAAAGAGACAAATATTCCAAAATCAACTTTTTAGTCAACTCAGTCAACTCTTAAGATTTAGTCAACCCTCAAGGAATATTCCTATGAGTTTTCTGACAAGTGCTTCACTGGAAAATATGTCCAACTGAACTTTGATAGAAAAATTTCAAGAAAAACCGTATCCTAACATGTCTCCATGTATTTTAACAAGGTTTTTATAAAATTTTTCTAAAAACAACAAGTTTTCCCTAAGTTTTAAGCCACTTTTCTTGTAAAAACTTAAGTTTCTTGTTTGAAGGTCAAGAACACTTCCAGGAAGCTTCACAACTTGCTCAAACACAACACTATGCTTGGTTTTAAATAAGGAAGATGACCAAAGCTCTGATACCACTTGTAGGTCCACTTGGAGGATCAAGATAACCTACTTCCTTATTGTTTTAACACACAAACGAGTGCGGAATCCAAGTGTATATGCAAACCAAAGAAAGAGCACAACCAATATAACAAGAGATATATCTTCAAATGTTCACTATATTGATTAGTAGAGAGACCCAGTACATACACTCTTGAATAAACTGCTTATCTCTCTATACACTCTCAGTGTTCTCTCTCTATGCTCTCCTATTTGTGAACTGTGAAGTCCATGTCTATATATAGGCCCAACACCCAGTAACATCACGAAGAATGTTACTGGTCGTATGAAGCACTACAAAGCCCACGAAGAACATTCGTGGAAGAGTTTCTCGTACGAACAACCTATGGCTTGTACGAATAAGTAACTCGCCCGTACGAACAAATAACTCTTTCTTGAATGTTCATTCGTACGAACATGCAATGGCTCGTACGAACAGGTAACTTGTTCTTGAATGTTTATTCGTATGAATATGCAATGGCTCGTACGAACAGGTAACATGTTCGTACGAAGCACAGTTCACTCGTATGAATATGGGTTCTTTGGTGAACCCTACTAGCAGACATACTTCACAGTCAGCAAGATCAGAAACACAAAACTTATCAGTATGAACACATGCAACTGTTTACAACACAGACAAACTAAATGTCGTACTAAATCTAGATAGGTGGATATCTTGATTTGGTTGACACGACCAAAACTTTACAATCACAACAAACAAAGATCGTACAATTACTGACGTAAATAAGAACAAGCGATAGACACAAAATTGTATCAACACAATGTACAATACTCGAACAACACTTGTTATTATAGTTAAGCTTTAATAATAAATCACCAACACTTATGAAATCAACAAACCTTTAATGCAAATCACCAAATAATTTAATAACACATCAAATCAAAATGTTAATGACAAACAACATTTCCTGTTATATGGTAAAATTTTCATATCAATTGGATCAAAATTTTCCAAATAAGTCAGATGTAGATATGCTAAGCAATAAAAACGTGATATATATAGGCAAAATTTTTAGATGAACCGGATCAAAATTTTCCAAATAGGTCTGATGTAGATATGTTATGGAATAAAACATGATAGAACTTCAAGAACCATAATAACCATTAAATTTCTGAAAGATAGTCTAAATAATCACTAATCTTCACAGAAAACTCATAGCTAGCAAATCATGAACATCAAATGGACAAATCAAATCATAAATTACTAAAGAAGATACGTAAACTAAGTATGAACAAAAAAAGCCAAATTGCTATAGAAACTACTACCTGGACTACGTCTAGAAACATCACCTGAGTTTTAACTCCACCAATAGAGTTGTTGATCCCTATATCAGTAGTCGGATTGTCCGCCAGTGTAGGACTAGATCCTAGAGATAAATTCAAAGGAACCAGAGGTGGAAACACCGGTGAAGTTTCCGCCGCCACTAGTGTAAGAGACGAAGCATTAACCAAATCAAGAGCACAATCAGGCACAGGCACGAATGAAGATGGTGATGAACCATCCGACACTAGAACGGGAGCTGACAACGGAAATTGAGGGGCAGACATACAACAACGAGGTAAATTAGGAGAAAAAAGATGCATGAACACAAAGATTTTAGTTGCAAAAACTTGATTTAGAAGTGAATAATGTAACACCATATTTTCGTGGCAAGAAATTGATTTAGGGTGAATAGTACAACTTCAGATAAGATGTTCTACAACAACTTTTCTAAAAATTTTAAAAATGAGAAAAAGTGATAGGAACCTGATGTTGGGGGGGGGGGGTGGAGCAAAATACAAGAATCTTAGATTTTGTTTTTCTTCTAAATTTTAAGTGTATGGGGAGATATAGTGATACTAATGTGAATGATCTAAGAGTAGATCCATCAAGTTTCCTTCCTTTCCATGGAAGTGTGTAAATTTTAATACATGGTAAGTTGATAAATATATTTATAATAACTGTTTGGTTTTTCTATTAGGTAAAGATGTCATCAGCATTAAAACAAACCTATCAGTTACTTACTTCTTGATTACTTATTTCTGTATAAGCTTTCTTGAGTCATTTTCACGAACACATGGGGTGCATCAACAATAAAACTAAATAGTAAGAAATTAAATAAAGTTGATTATTAGAAGTTGTTTGTCTTTAGTTTTTGACAAGGTCCTACACAATAACATCCATCAGGTTTATCATTTCCCAAGTGGCTTCTACAAATACCAACGACATATCCGCTTGGCACGCATGCAATGGAACATTTGCTATCTTGGCATGCCTCTAGCCACTTCAACTATATATACATAACATACATACACATCAGGTTATATAAACATGTGCAAATTACATTTGCGGAGACTTAATTACTTACATACCGACAGCTGCCATGATAATCAAAAGCTTGTAAAATACAAAATTTGCAACAACAACCTCATTTTTTCGTTGTTTTGTAAGACTAGAAGGTTTTTGATGTATTGTGTTTTCGAACACACAAACAATGGCTTTTATATATATATATATATATATATAATATTATATATATATATATATATTTGTTTGTCTATTCTTTAATTAACAATCAATTTATTTCTTAATTAAATCTCTTTTTTACAAAATCACTCACATCTCACTCCTTATCCATGTCTCTATTATTTTTTATCATTCTTTCCATTTCTTAACACAATTTTAACTGCTTATTATCTTCTCATAATATCTTTCTCTTCAAAAATTGATTTCTAATAACTTTTCATTGACTTTTTTTTGGGTGGGGGGGGGGGGGGGTTGTATCGGGTTATCCCTCATAGATTAATAAGGAACTTTATAGTGGAGTAATGATAAACAAACTATAATATAGATTAATACGTAAAATATGCACACAACAACAGAAAACTATGAATTGTATAAGGGTAAAGATAACAATTTACTACTAAAAATACCTAATCAATTTACTACAAAAAATACCACATATTCAGAGGTTAACTAATGGTACTAAAGGCCTAGAACAAAACTAGAAGTTCTTGTGAATCAATGTATAATGAAAGTTTTGGATCCGGTTGGGTTTAGACGTAAGTTCAGATAGGATAAAGCTAATTCGGTAGAAATCTCGTAAGAATAGTCATAAGTAGAAAGGTTCCATTCACACCGAAAGAGCATACATCATTTACACGCTGGAGAGAACATCATGCAAAACTTAACAACTAATCCTATTTGTACATGTGATTTGGTGAGGATGAACACATCCGTGCGGATGTGTCTAGTCTGTGCGGATGAGCTTCATCCATGCGAACGTGCTCTCATCCTCTCCATGGTCTCGTATGTTCGTTTCTAACTAGTAACTTTAAAATATTTAACACACACTTTATCTACCCTATTCGCACAGTGGCAGACACACAAAATACGCACTAGCATAGAATACTAGAACAACACTTGTTATTATAGTTAACCTTTAATAGAAAATCATCAACACTTGTGAAATCAACAAACCTTTAATGTAAATCACCAAATAATTTAATAACTAGCATCACAACAAATCAAAATGTTAATGACAGACAACAATTCCTGTTATACATGGCATAATTTTCATATCAATTAGATCAAAAATTTCCAAATAGGTTAGAAGTAAATATGTTATGGAATAAAAACATGATATATGGGCAAAATTTTCAAATGAATTGGATTAAAATTTTCCAAATAGGTTAGATGTAGATATGTTATAGAATAAAAAACATGATAGAACTTCAAGAACCATAGCTAGCAAATCATTAACATCAAATGGACAAATCAAATCATAAATTACAAAAGAAGATACATAAACTAAGTATTAACAAAAAAATAAGCCAAACTACGATAGAAACTGCTACTCGGACTACGCCTAGAAACATCATTCAGGTTATAACTCCGCCCTTTGAATTGTCGATCCCCATATCAGCAGTCGGATTATCCGCCGGAGCAGGACTTGATCCTTGAGTTAAAGTCAAAGGAACCAAATGAGGAATCATCAGTGAAGTTCCAGCCACCGCCGGTGCAAGGGACGAAGCATTAACGATCAAGAGCACAATCAGGATAAGCACGAATGAAGACGGTAGCGGACATCCTACACTAGAATGTAGCAGGCAACGTAAATTGAGGAGGCAGACAAAGAGCAATGAGGTAAATTAGGAGGAGAAGATGCATGAACACAAAGATTTTATTTGCAAGATATTGATTTAGCGGTGAATAATGTAACGCCACATTTCAGTTGAAGAAATTGATTTAGGGTGAATAATACAACCTGAGATATGATGTTCTACAATAACTTTTCTACAAAGTTTGAAAATAAGGAAAAGTACAGGAACCTAATGTTGGGGCAAAAATAAAAGGATCTTATTTAAATTTTTTTATTATATGGTAGATATAGTGATACTGATGTGAATGATCTAATCCATTAAGTTTCCTTGCTTTCCATGGAAGTGTTTAAATTTTAAAACATGGTAAGTTGATAAATATATTGATAAATAATTGTAAGGTTTTTCTATTAGCAAAAGATGTCATCAACATTAAAACAAAACCTATCAGTTACTTACTTCTTAATTACATGTCTCTGGCAGTGGTGGAACTTGAGTGGTAGGAGGTTGGATGGATTGTGATGGTGTTTCAGATGGTCTAGTGGTGTTAGGTGAAGGGTGAGTGGGGTAAGAATTGAGTTTGTTGAAGTGGGTTTGCAACTTGCTTGTCTTGATTTCCCGAGTTCTCCATTGCTTTGATTGTAGGTATTGGAGATTGTAGTACTTTGTTCTCTCGATACATGACTCGGTTTTGCCGGACTGTTCTTTCACTTTCTGGATCAAAAACTAATGGTGATGATTTTCCGGAGTTCCACATATGATGTATACACATAGGAATTCACCTACACAAACATAAACAAGCAACCACACATAATTCTGAACAAAACGGAATAAATTCTGTTTTTGGATTTTTTACTATTTTTCTAAAATACTTAAACTAAACATTTTGTTACGACTCCCCGGCAACATCGCCATTTTGATGACTGCCGTAAGAGTCATGCAAAAGCCTTAACACCTAGCTAGCTAGAGTAAGTAGGGTATCGACTCTAGAGGAGTATGGTGGAAAGCGTTATGAATTAAGTATAAAAAACTAATTGCAAAAATGTAAACTCTGTTGTTTGGTTGTTTGATTAAACTATGAATTACTAAAAACGAATTTGTAAAAAGTTGGGAAAAAGGTGATTCCTCTAAGTTTCAAATTCAAAGTGGATTCAAGTGATTAGTTTTAATTGAGAAAAATCACATAGACATGATTACGATAATCAATTAGCTTATTGTTAAACGAGGACTAAGTACTTTGATTGCAAAACAACGAAAGGCTATCACACGATTATCAATTGATGATTACCAAACCAATCCATTTATAATATATCCCAATTTCTAGGACTCTCAGGAATTGAAAGAATCAAAACTAGGTTTTAAGTAAAATCAATCGTTTAAACTTAAACTAATAGATCAATACGCAAAAAGCATCTAATGCTTAGATTGCTAGTCTCAATTACAAAACAAAACCATAAACAATCATCCACTTCCAAGAATCCTCCACTCGGAGGAAACCACTACGGAATTAGTCGCTCATGTTGGTCAATCGATCTTCAAATGCTTGAATAACGGTTGATTGCATCTTCGGTGTAGTTGAATTGATGGAAATTATGATGATTGTAGATGAAAAGTGCCAAAGTTAGGTACTTTCAGTCCCAAATTCATCCCTAAGTTTAATGAATGTGGTTAGGGTTGGGAAACCTTTTTAATCCATTCAAAACTAGTTACACATTCTTTTTCTGGAAACTGCCGTAACCTACCGTTCAACAGCCGTAAGTTACGGCCAACAGTCGTAAGTTACGGCTAAAATCTGCTGTCCCAAGTGGTACCTCCTGACCGTAAGTTACGGTCCCCAACCGTAACTTACGGTAGGGTCTTGTTGGATTTCCTTTCAATATGATGCCCAACCGTAGGTTACGGTTGGGGGCCGTAACTTACGGCGCGTTTGAAACTCTCTTTTTCCTCATAATTGCAACTTTCAACAAATGGCCGTTAGGTCCCGGACTTCATTTTTCTCATTTCTCACACTTCTAAGCTATCATCTGGCTCATATAACTACCTATCTTTATATGTTGTGATATCCCGGGTTTTTCGGATAACTTACACGTGACACATGTCGAATAATGTATATGCTAAGTATTAAACGTGCACGAGTTAAATGAATACGTGTTGTGTGTTGTGTGATTGTTTTAGTTATAAAGAAGTGTGGTAGATATGTACACGAACTGAACCGAACCACGACATGAACCAACCTTGATTCATTGTAACTCTAGGAATTAATCAAGTTAGGACTCAAACATGTCTTGGCCGCGAGATCAAAATCTAAAACTAATTCGGCCAAGATCAAAACCGAAACCCACTGCATGCAACCCAAGTCCTTGGCCGCGAGAACAACCCAAACCAAAAACCCATTGCATGCAAAACCTAAAACTATTCGGCCACATGATCAAAACACAAACCAAACCACCCGAGTCCCTTGCGGCCGCGTACAAACCCAAACCGCAACCCTTCCCTTTTAACCCTTATCCCTTGCGCCTATATATACATACATGCATGAGGCTTGATTTCACAAAAACAAAACACCCAAAACCCTAGTAGCAAACAGCCGACGGCAGCTTTCTTCATCATCTCGGTCGCAAAACAGCCGCTCCCCACTCTTCTTCACGGTCGCAAACAAGCCCCTTCTCGGTCGCGATTTACCCTCAAGCCGAATCCATTCACATCCAAGTCTCGGCCCACTTACCTTGTCGTTTAAGGTTAGGATTATCTTTTGCTACAAGATCATGTTCGAATATATGTGTTGAATGTAGTGATTGTGTTATTTTGCGGATTGATTATGTTAGATGGAAAGCTTGATGTTTGTTCAAAATCTGGAAAATATAAGCTGTGTTTTAGGTTATAAAAACTAGAGATATTGATTGGGGTTTGCATGGATAAGTTGTTAGTAGTAATCTATGATTTAAAAATCGGTTCTTGATAGCCTAGATTAATCGTATGAACGGCTGGTGCGAGTCCATAATAATGATATGCTGAAACAGTTGCTGAGTAATAGTTACAGCCGACTTCATCTGGCTGTAACTCGGTAGATAGTTGTCGAAAAACAGATTTTCTGATGTCTAGAACGTAGAGATTTGAATAAGGAATCTAATGGCACTGGATTCATAATTTTTTGAAATCGTTTGATATTTTTAAAGGGCCAAACAAGTTCAGTAGCTAAAGCTGTGAAAATTCTGGAATTTTGTTGGTTGTTTATCAAGTTGGATTTTAAAATCAGTAGGGAGTTGAGTCATGATTTTTGTACAGCAACTAGGTATGGAAATTTCCGGGCAACTCCAACTGGAATTTTGTTAATTGGTCGATCGATGATTTTTAAATAAATTCTTCCGTGGGCTGCAGTCAGAAAGTGATAAATCAGATTGCAGCCTAGTATATTAATATTTATAGTTAATTGGTAAAGATTTAGGACTTGGAAAAATTATATAAATTTCTATGGTATAAATGTCACCTACTGTAAAAATATGGGAATTTTTAGAATGTTGGAACTATTTTATAAAAATCCTAGAAAACAGCTGAATTATAAGTGCTAAGCTGAAATTTGAGAACTTGTGATTGTGTGCACCAAATCGTGGCATGAATTGACTTATGGTTATGATAAATTGTTTGATTACTATGATCACATGAGAATACTTGCATGCATGTTTGAGTGTTAGATATGTTGTTTGTGTGTATCACTTTGTGAGTAAATTGCGTGTGGAATTTGTATTGGTGTGTTTACACACTGACGTGGAATTAATTGGTTTGTTAGGACGCAACTAGCGGTCCCATCTCTTATAACATCTTTGCTACACTAACCGAGCAAATAAAGGTGAGTTCACGGCCCCTAACTTTATCCGGTTTTTAAACAACAGGGGGAGAAACATGTATACACTCTCAAACTCAATCTCTTTACGTTATACGAATTTAACGTCACATAACTATACGGTAACTAAGTTAATGTTAATGTAATGTTATGGTCACTAAGCAGCTTTATCACTTAAGTCCTCGAAAATCTCCTCGGATCGTTAGTATTTGGGTTAAATAGCGGGGGAATTATAAGTAGTACTACTGGGCCCGACAAGCCCCATCCGAGCTAGTCGCGCTAGCCGACCGGGTATGGTCAACGGGTGAATAATTTGGCCTAACATCGCCATGGTCATGTGATAGGCCTGGCAAAACGGAGGCACAACAGTCAGCTTCGATCGCGAACACTTAGTGACATGACTTTAGGCTAGCTACCTATATATATTAACATTGAACTTAATTACGAATCAACTTAATATTCCTGGTATGGAATATTGGAAACAACAACTTAATATTACTGGTATGGAATATTGGAAACAACTTAATATTCCTGGTATGGAATATTGGAAACAACAATTTAATATTCCGGGTTTGGAATATTGGAAGCAACAACTTATTATTCCGGGTTGGAATAATGGAACCAATACGTTATCCCGGGTTAGGGATAACGGGAGAGAACAAACTATAACCGAACAAACGAATTTATGAAAACCTGTGAACTCACTCATCTTTAATGTTGACACTTGTTTCTTTACATGTTTCTCAGGACGCTAGGAGCTCTAGGTGCACGCACATGCATTGAACAAGACATCTTTTATCGAGTCTTATTTATTAATATTGTTTTGGGGATTTTTCATTTGTTTTGGCGTTTGTGTTGGCGCCGTTTCACCACTTATTTATGCTTCCGCTCAAACTTTAAAAACTGATGCTTCCGCTAAATATTGGTAACATAAAATCTACAACAAGTGATTTTGGAAAACGTATTATCAAATCATATAGAGTCGTTCGACGTACTAGTGTTCCAGATCCTGGTTTGTTCACACGCCTCGCGGTAAAACTCCGCAAGTGGAAATTGAGGGTGTGACATATGTCACCTTAAGTATCATCCTTGGGTGTTCTGCTTCGTCTCTAAGCACTTTAACTTCACCGAATTAAGCGATTAACCTGCAACATCACACTCTCTTGTAGTTATAA
The DNA here is from genome assembly GCA_947069175.1 of Scalesia atractyloides. Taxonomy (NCBI): domain Eukaryota; kingdom Viridiplantae; phylum Streptophyta; class Magnoliopsida; order Asterales; family Asteraceae; genus Scalesia; species Scalesia atractyloides. Next base: position 26,899,502 of record CAMTDV010000013.1, read on the forward strand.
CATTGAAAGCATATAATCACTTAAAACGAAACAAAACTCATAAGATAAACACTTTAAAGCTCGGGTTTCACCCTCTCCATCACATTACCACAGTTAACCTTGCGTGTTCTCAAGCAACCGTCATAAACTTAATCACCTTATTAACAATCACTTTAGAATCCCTTACCGATTTACAATTTAAGGTCCCAAGTTATACCCATCCCATAGACTAACACAATCGAGATTGACAATCTGACAAGTAAGTGATGCATATTTTAAACAACTCAAGACATGCCTAACTAAAACTAAGATGCTTATGATACTACACACATGCCAACACGCCCCTCACAATCAACTCTCCTCTCGGCTGTATCTGAACTAGCGTGTAATGTGGTAGTATTTATATCACTCAAAACCAGAACGAAACTCTGTTCTCATAAGCTTGTATAGCAATCACACCTCCACTGTAACAAATAACATAACACATATCAGAAGGACTTTTGGGTTTTGGGTTCGGGTAAACAATCAACAGATAAAACAATGAAGGGATCCTAATGCCTTTATCCTCTATGTGCATACGCTAAACCACAGTCTCAACATGTATCAAACCACACAAGTTCTTAATAGAGCAACATACAACCTACTCTCAAAAAATGAACATTTATTGTAATTCAAACCAACAAATCTAGTAGGCTCAAACATCTCAAATAAGGGTTACCAACATGTAGCATGTAATTCCTAAAGCATGTTGCCCCTAGTTAGGCATCTCTTTTCAATTCTTCTCTAAAGCACCTGTCAGATATACTCTCATGAAACTTAAAGGGACAACCATGACCAAAGATCTAGATTAGCTTAATATTAGTAGGAACCCTTTAGTGATTGAAAATTTTGGTTTTCATGTAGTTCAAGCATAGTTGAGACAAAAATTTTTCAAAATTTACAAAAATTTTGCTTTTTACTTTTTCAACCACTTTCATTCATTCAAGCGTTTTCCATCACCAATCTCTCTCGGGTTACCACATCCCCACACTTGGGATACGTTGTCCTTAATGTATGGTGTTTTTTTAGAAACCAACCCGAGTACCACCAAATATCTACCCATGAGCGGCTAATAACCCAATCCAAACCACAAATAACACAAATAAACAATCCCAACACAAATGAATTACACCACCAAACAAACAAGAATAAAAAGTGTCTAAATAAACGAAAGTACAAAAGATCAAGCACATGAACCTGATCAATACATCGGGATTAGTGAGTGCTTCATTGATAATATGGACCCGGTGGTCCACAATAGTAGCCTCCAAGGTGCTCATAGAATGCACTCATATCAAAAATATATGCAAGCCCTCCTGCTGTTGGCTCTCCCTACTGCTGCGGCCGCTGTTTAGACGGGTACTCATGTGGTGGCGGCTGGTAGGGGTATGAACTCTGATAATGCGGTGCCGTGTATTCCGAAGGCACCCACATAGAACCGTGAACCTGTGGCATCGGATGTCTTGGCATGCCGGGCTGGTAAGGAGGCTCTTGACTGTAATCCACGTATGGCGGATTTTCCACATATGGTAATCCTTGATAATAGTCCATATGCCTCCTTGTTTGGTTCTCATCATAAGCCCGCATATTGAGCTCCATCTGCTCATTGAAATGTCTCATTCGGTCGAGTCGTGTCATATGCTCCACTAGTTCCCAATGTTGACGATCCTTATCTACATCCTGTCGTAAACCCTGGTCATAGATAGACCTCTGAAACATTTCCCAACCGGCATAATCCGGTGGCCGCCTACTCTCTACAAATGCCTGTGTCTCATCATCGTATACACCCCATGAATACCCTGACTGTCTTGGCTCCTCAACCTGCCTGCTAGACCCTTCACCCGTGATCAACCCAACTTCTCTCTTCCTTCTTAGTAACTCCTCATCACTCGAATCAAGGTCATCCATCTCGCCCTACTATGGTGCTGTTTCCCCCCACCGGAATACCTTTATCTTCGCACCATCCCCATATTTGATTTTGTGCAATTTTTCGTCTTCACATATTTCAGCTTTTCATTCTTTCACATTTCAGCAATGCAGAAGACGGTATGCGGCTTGCTATACGAGTATTCGTTGGGTAACAGTGCCCCTTGCTTCTCCAACAAGGCACTTAACAGTTGAGCATGGGGAATCAGTTTCTTAAGCTTTATGTTTCTACTCTGCCATACATGCAGGATGACCAACTACTAGAACGACAGATGCAATCGACTAGTCATAATCGCATAGAGAACCGGGAGCTCTCAAGTTCTTATGGCCATCCTATCCCCTAGTCGGGGAGCCACATTTGAGATCATGAAACTAGGAAGCGCACCCACCAACGAATTCAAGTTGTCTTTCTTCATCTCAACCTCCTTCTCCAATATAAACAATTCCGAAAAGCATAACATTTTTTTCAAAAATATTCTTCGAGGTATTGAAGTAATCATTCTCACCACTTGTAAAAACTGTCTACCTTTGAATCGAACTTGGCTAGTTGCCTCATGGTGGCTAAGGACAACGTAGCTGGTTTACCGTTTACTGTTCATGTTAGACTAACAGTCTTTGGCATGTTGTTTCCATCCTCCTTCTTCAGTGTACTAAGCCATTCCATGATGCTTTTCACGTAGATGTTTCCCTTTGCATTTCCCTTGAAGTCAATCACTGCCTCCCAACCTAGTGTAGTAAATTTTTCGTAGAATCCAAGTAATCTAAAATCTGGATTATAAACTGTTTTTTCAATGCACATATTTTCCTTGATGGAGTAATCATCCCCCATCTTCTCGTAGAATAACTCTGCTTGGTATTCCTCTTGTGGCTTGTTGAGGGGTCCCTCCCCTAAATTGCTCTGTACGGGATGTCACCGTGAACATGTTGGACATCCTCCATAGTCGCATCCCGAATAGTTACCCCCATTGTTCTTCGTTCCTTGACGCATCCGAGGCGGATGATGCTTCTCCAACCTTTTCCCTCCCAGCTCTTCTTTCTCTAACCATCCTGCATTCAAAAACCAACATTATAACACAATTAATTCAATTTGAACCCCCATGAACAACCAACTGAACAAGTGTGTAATCCCATGGCCCTTCCCACACTTGTTCTATGCCATGGCTACCCACTTGTTAACTGTGCACTTTAAAAATTATCAAATCATAACATTAATTGTTTAAAAATCAGATTTTTCAACACCTAATGATCCATGAACAACTTCAACAAGCACTTCACACCATAAAGTAGCCATAACACTCCTTCAATCAAGCGTTCATACCTTGATAACCCAGATTTGAAACAACATTGCAATATCCTCTCAATAAACACTTACATAGTCAATTCATAACTAGATAAGCTTCTATGAAACAAAAATCAAGCACTTGTACCTTTACATTCAGCAACTATGAGAGATTGGGATAAAAATCATACCTTTCTCGCTTAATTAGCTTAGGGAACACTTGAATTGAAGTTATTTGCAAGATAGAATGAAAGGCCCCAAATTAAAAAATTAGGGTTCTTCAAGCTCACGTCAGATTTCTCAACAATGGTGGATTTTCGTGAGAAACCGAGGTAAGATTTGTGATCTACTCGAAAAACACGTAGGTTAGGGTCTTGAATGGTGTGATTTGGTGAAGAAACAAAGAAAATGCAGAGTTTGGTGGCTTTGGAGGTTCGAGAGATCTTGAGGAAGAAGATGATGTTGATAAGGAGTTTGTAGTGAGGAGAGAAGGTGATTATAATTAAATTGACCAGATATGAGTTTCACCCGATTGAAAAATGTGTCTAAAACATGAGTTCAGATTAACAATTACCCAACTCGGGTTCACTGTACGTCGCCATTCCCCGCCGTAACTTACAGCGCTCACTGTCCACTGCGAGATTCAGACTGTAACCTAAGGTGTCAGACCGTAACCTATGATTAGCGGTATCTGGATGAACTAGGGATCTCCAACCGTAACCTACGGTCCCATATTTTTTTGAATCAACGGTTCATTATGTTTCAAAGTAGTAAAGAATTTCATTGAGGACTCGATTACGAAACTTTATTTTATTCTGATTCCCCGTTGGAATTCGTGTCGTCCTCGACACTCATTTGATTCTAAAAACGTACCTGGGGCATCTTCAAACTTCCCCACACTTGCTCGATGTTGTGGGTGTACTTACAAACAAATCCTTTCAAACCGCTGAAACACACAAAAACAATTAAACAAAAACCAAATGAAATATGTACGAAATTGCGGGTTGCCTCCGAGTAGCGCTAAGTTTTAGTCTTCAGCCAGACTCCGTGTGACCCTTAGTCGGTTGTATACTCCGGTGAGCTTGTAAGAAAGCTCATCTCATCCGTTGACTTCGTATTGAGATCGTCACTGTCCAAGTATGGTTTCAATAGGTGCTCATTCACCACTTGCCTCTTTTGATCCTTCGGATCCTCAATCTCCACATCTCCAACTTTCCACTCTCTTGATGATAAATGGAACCATCCACTTGCTTTTTAGCTTTCTTGGAAACAATTTAAGACGTGAATTGAATAACCATACCTTTTGGCCTACCGCGAAAACTTGACGCCTTAATTTCGCATCATGCACTACCTTCATCTTGTCTTTGTATGCAGCTGCAGTATCATACGTCTCATTGCATAACTCCTCAAGCTCATTTAACTTCAGTTGCCTATGCGCACCTGCATCAGTATAATTTGTATTAACCTATTTAACAGCCCAAAGTGCATGGTGTGTGATTTCCATTGGAAAATGACAACCTTTGCCATACACCAATCTGTAGGGTGTAGTACCAATAGGAGTTTTAAAAGCGGTGCGATATGCCCACAAGGGTCATCTAATTTGGTTGACCAATCCTTGCGGTCGGCTCGCACAGTTTTCTGCAAAATCTCTTTTATCTGCCTATTGGACATTTCAACCTGTCCACTGGTCTGTGGATAGTGAGATGAAAGTCTCATGCACGGTTTTGAATGAGAGAAAGAAGTGAGGAATCCTCTTTTCGACTCTAACTCTCCCACTCCAATCGTTGCTTTTCTTTCTGTTACTTCGAAAGTAGCAGCTTCAGCTTCAGCCACTCGAATTTTCGATATTCCTTTTTATTTCTCATCAAACGAATGGCATCTTCTTCTGGAAATCCTAGCTATTCTTAGCATGATATTGGGGAATCTCATTGCTATTACTCAAACAAGCATGAAACGTATGCTTGCATATTCGTCCATAGGGCAAATTGGATATGTAATTATTGGAATAATTGTTTGAGACTCAAATGATGGATATGCAAGCATGATAACTTATATGATGTTCTATATCTCCATGAATCTAGAGAAGTTTGCCAAAATGAATGTTTTTGAAATAGGATACATCACTTATGATCACATGGGGAATTCCAAACCTTGAAAATATATTTGATTGGACAAACTTACATACAACGGAACAGTCGTTGGTCCTAGTATCAATTGCTTTAACCCATTTTGAAACATAATCAACTGCCACTAGGATATACTGGTTACCACACGAATTGGGGAATGGGCCCATGAAATCAATGACCATACATCAAAAACGTCTACAACCAAAATTGGTTGCATGGGCATCTCGTTCATCTTAGAAATCCCCCCCATATTTTGACAATTGACAAAGTGTTTAGTAAACTAAAAGGCATCTTGAAACAAAGTCGGCCAATAAAGGCCACATTCAAGAACCCGGTAACCTGTTTTTGACCACTAAAATGGCCACCGTAAGCTGATGCGCGAGCGTGTTGTAACACTTCTAGGAGTTCAGTTTCTGGGACATATCTCCTAGTGATCTGGTCTGCCCCAATCTTGAACAAGTCGGCTCATCCCATATGTAATGCTTAACCTGAATCAGGAACTCCTGCTTCCTTCTCTTATTCCAAGCTTCGGGCACTGTACCTGAAACCAAGTAATTAGCAAAATTATATACCAAGGTGTAGTGTTAACAGACGTAATATATTCATTTGGGAAGTGCTCATTGATCTCAAGGGTGATGTCCTCTACTTCCGAAGGCAGTCGGGACAAGTGATCAGATACTACGTTTTCACACCCCCTTTTGTCTCTGATTTCTAAATCGAACTCTTGCAGCAACAGGATCCACCGAATCAGCCTCGGTTTGCATCCTTCTTCTCCATCAAGTATTTTACTGCACTATGATCAGAGTAAACAATTACTTTACTTCCCTAGATATAAGACCGGAATTTTTCTATCACATAGACAGCAACAAGCAACTCTTTCTCTGTTGTTGTGTAATATACTTGTGCGTCATAGAGAGTTTTGCTTGCATAGTAGATAACTACTGTTTTCGTATCTACTCTTTGGCCTAGTACAACCCGGAGGACAAAGTCACTTGCATCACACATTATTTCAAACGGTTTTATCCAATCAGGTGATTGCAAGATCGGAGCTTGTACTAGTTATTCCTTTAACACATTGAAAGCTTTGACACATTCATCATTAAATTCAAACGGAACATCTTTCAAGAGTAAGTTCCATAAAGGTTTGGTTATGACACTAAAACCCTTAATAAACCTACGGTAAAACTAGGCGTGTCCTAAGAAGGAACTGGCGCCTTTGACATTAGTAGGGGGAGGTAATGTTGAAATAACTTTGATTTTTTGCCCTATCAACCTCAATCCCCTTACTTGACACCATGTGCCCAGCACGATGCCGTCATGAACCATGAAATGACTCTTCTACCATCTTAACACCAAGTTAGTTTGCACACAACGTTTTAATACCTTAGATAATTCACTTAAATAGGCATCAAATGACGACCCAAATACCGAGAAATCGTCCATAAAAATTTCTAAGGTGCCCCGACCATATCTGAAAAGATACTCATCATGCACCTTTGAAAGGTGGCCAGGTCATTGCACAACCCAAATGGCATTCGCTTGAATGCGAAAGTACCATATGGGCACGTGAATGTGGTCCTTTTTTGGTTATCGGGGTGAATAGCTATCTGATTGTACCCCGAGTAGCCATCTAAAAAGCAACAAAACTTCTGACATGATAATTTCTCAACAATCTGATCGTTAAAAGGCAAAGAAAAGTGATCCTTTGACATGGTGGTGTTTAACTTTCTATAATCAATACACACACGCCACCTGATTATTGGCCAAGTGGCTATTTGCTCGCCATTCTCACCTTTAACAATCTGAATGCCTTCTTTCTTAGGCACTATCTATGTTGGGCTTACCCACACACTGTCCAAAATGGGATATATGATCCCGACATCCAACCACTTGATCACCTCCTTCTTCACGACCTCGCGTATGTAGGGATACAGCCGTCTCTGTGTGTCCCACGCGGGCTTAGCCTGCATCGGTAATAATTTTATGAATAAAAATGGAGGGACTAATACTTTTTAAATCTGCAGTGTCCATGCAATTGCTACACGGTGATCCTTCAGCACCCTGAGTAGTGCTATCTCTTGCTCCTCTTCTAGATTAGCTGCAATGATAAGCGGGAGAGTCTGATCTTCTACCAGGAATACATATTCAAGTACTGTGGCAGCTTCTTAAACTCCACCTTTGGTGGACTGATCAATAATGGCTTTAATCCTAAAGAGATTTCAGCTGGAAGACTCTCCGTCTGATGAGTCCATACTACCATTGCCTCTAAGCATTGTACTTCCTTTTCTAACCCATGATTGTGTTCGTGTTCAGACCTATCACAGATAAAACAAACCTTAGTGGTTTCATCCTCAAGATGAGGATGACACCCATCAATAATATCTGCCACGAAACATTCATCACTTATAGAGAGTTAGTAACATTCGAATGCACATTCAGACAAACTTTTCTATTGCTAAAACTCATATCGACCGTTCCAGAATGACTGTCGATCAATGCATGTGACCGTGGCTAAGAAAGGTTTGCCTAAAATCACATTTGGTTGCTTGATTTGGTCAGATGACACATAATAAAGCACCAAAAAGTCTACCGGATAGTAGAACTCTTCCACCTTTACAATCACATCCCGAACAATCCCCTAGGAAGCTTAAGGGTTAAATTAGCTAACATCACAAAGGTGTCAGCTTGACGCAGTGGACCAAAGTCATATTGGTTGTACAAGCTTCCCGGGAGGATGCTCACGCTAGCCCCAAGATCCAATAACGCTCTATTCATTTTAAAATCACCCACCTGAATGGGTATCAAAGGCGTTCCAGGGTCTCGCAACTTGGGTGGAAGTACCCCAGTCTAAATGACACTGACTCGCTCAGTTAAGTCAATCTTTATATTTGACACGGCTTTGACGTAATGTTGAAACTATGGCGAATGCATCTATCGTCATTGATGCATAAATAAAGATACCAATTAGTTAGGAACTTTGTGTTGCCGTTTTTGGGTACGTATATCTTTCAAGTAATAAGCCGAGAAGCTGCTAAATTGCATCAATTAAAGGTAAATTGATTTTAACCTATTTAAACACGTCCCACATTTCCACCTGTTGAGGTCCCCATTTGTTAATTATCCCTTTATTAGCTGGATTTTTCAAAGCTTCTCGGAATGGAGGTTGAATTTGTTCCCCTTCCTTAGATTTAACAATTTCTAGAGTTTCATTAGGGTTTCAACAAATTGACTTTTTCATTAGTTTTAACAGGTTTAGGTTCCAACTCATCCTCACTCTCATCGACATCCTCTACCACACCTTCGACAAATGGTGGTGGAGAGTTGGATTTATTATACATTTTACCACTTCGACGAATACTTACATGGACAACTTGGTTGTTCTTCGACTTTTGATGAGAGGGATTCATCTTTGTGTCGCTGAGAAGTCTTCCATTATGTTGCTTCATCTCTTCCAGCTTGCTCACTAAATGCCTCATCTGTGTTGTCAATGACTGAATAGCTTTATCGCGCACTTTGTCCTTCTGTGCTCTTGCATCATCCATTTGATTCTGTCTCTGCATTCCTTGCTGCATCGCCTTCAATACTTCCATCGTCTCATTTCCCCCACTTGCCCCAAAGGATCCAAATGATCCTCCTTGATTGTTCTGGTATTGCCTTGATATTCCCTAGTGTTACCCTGTTGGTAATTGTTTTGGTAACGAGATTGATTGAAATTCCTTTGCCCACCATCTTGATTGTTGCCCTGAAATCCCAGATTGCTCTGATTGTTTGAATTCCCATAACTAAAATTCGGGATGATTTCTGAGCCCCGGGTGGTAGGTATTAGAATTCATATTGAAATTCCTACCCCCACCACCACCACCTTGCACAAAATTTACATCATCAAATCCACATACAATACTGGGGCACTAGTCGGCTATATGCCAAAATCTCCACAATGCCCACACACTAGCATCTGTACTCCAACCTCGGGTGGTTCTCTACCGCTCTTACCACTGCTTGACAACCTCTTCTAGAAGGTTGTGCTTTTCTCTGGAAGTACTTGCCATCTTTTCCAAATAATCCCAATCCATATGTTCATAGTTTGTACCAGAGGTGCCATTTCATATTGAACTGAATCCCGTACGACCTCTGGTGTTAGCCCCTCATGAAAGGCATTGAGTAATTCCTACCTTTGTATGCCATGATGTAGGCAATTCTTCAGCAACATCTCGAAACGGTTGAAGGATTCATGAAATAACTCACCGTGTTGTTGTTGAAAATTCCTAATATCTTTTTAAGCATCATTGGTCCTTTGAGGCGTGTAGAAGTCATCCAAAAATAATTGTGGCATCTCAGGCCAATTAAAGATAGAAGCCAAAGGCAAGGAATGGAACCACTATTGTGCCTTGTCTTCTAAAGTGAATTGAAATAACACCAATTTCACATCATCCGATGTAAATCCTTGACACTCGATGGTTTTGCAATGAGCATCATAAGCGGCTATATCTAAACATGGTTCTTTTGTCGCCAAACCATGACACTTGGGTAGACTTTGGAAGGACTGTGCCCTAACTTCAAATGATCGTCTGTGTAACTAGGGTATCACCACCGGAGATAGGTTGTTAGCAATCGCGGGTTTGAAGTGGCTTGTGATCCCCCATACCAGTCCTCGATTATATCGTCTAGGAATGCTCTCAAGGAGATTGACCAGCGGGATTAGGTTTCTTGGAAGGGGCCTTTGCGGTACCGACATTTGCTATACCGGTGGCGGTATCAGAATGTTTACGGGTCTTACATTAACCTGCTGTTGGTTAATCGGATCAGGTTAGTGAACATGTTGTTGATACCTGGATGTATCCCGGTTCCCTCTTTTTGCAAACCCAAACCCCTTGTTGATTCCTTCATAATTTCCCAAGGGCATCACTTGCCTCTCACCTTGATCCCGTAATTTTCATATTCATCATAACCATCTCCGAATTCCCCTGTACTATTCCCTTGATCGAACATAGAAGTTCTGAATGAAAACTGTTATTGCTGAGCTGGTTGAGTTGGTAGAGGAATTGAGGTTGATGAATTAACGGGTTGAGTTTGAGTAGGTGGAATGATGTTATCATCAGGAAGAATCCTCACATACGGTGCAGAGTGTTGGACATTAGTGTTATAGTTAATAACGGGGATTGGGAAGATGTTGGCTGATTTGAGAATGTTGGTAGGTTGTCCAGATTGGGGAACGGTAGCGGTGGCATTGGTGGAACTTGAGTGGTAGGAGGTTGGATGGTGCTTCAGATGTTCTAGTGGTGTTAGGTGAAGGGTGAGTGGGAGTTGGTGAGAATTGAGTTTGTTGAAGTGGGTTTGCAACTTGCTTGTCTGGATTTCTCGAGTTCTCCATTGCTTTGATTGTAGGTATTGGAGATTGTAGTACTTCATTTTCTCAATGCATGACTCGGTTTTGCGGGACTGTTCTTTCAATTTCCGGATTAAAAACTAATGGCAATGATTTTCAGGAGTTCCGCGTATGATGCATACACAGAGGAATTCACCTACACAAACACAAACAAGAAACCACGCGTAATTCTGTACAAAATGGAATAAATTCTATTTTTGGATTTTTTACTATGTTGCTAAAATACTTAAAATAAACACTTTGTTACGACTCCCCGGCAACGACGCCATTTTGATGACTGTCGTAAGAGTCATGCAAAAGCCTAAATACCTAGATAGCTAGGGTAAGTTGGGTATCGAATCCAGATGAGTATGGTGGAAAGCATTATGAATTAAGTATAAAAAACTAATTGCAAAAATGAAAATCTGTTGTTTGGTTTTTGATAAACTACGATTACTAAAAAGAATTTGTAAAAAGTTGGAAAAAAGGTGATTCCTCTAAGTTTCAGATTCAAACTGGATTCAAGTGATTAGTTTTAATTGAGAAAAATCACATAGACATGATTTATGATAATCAATTAGCTGATTGTGATAAACGAGGACTAAGTACTTTGATTGCAAAACAACGAAAGGTTATCACATGATTATCAATTGATGATTACCAAACCCAATCCCTGTCTAATATATCCAATTTCTAGGACTCTCAGCAATTGAAAGAATCAAAACTAGGTTTTAAGTAAAATCAATCGTTTACAATCAAACTAATATATCAATACGCAAACAACATCGAATGCTTAGATTGCTAGTCTCAGTTACAAAACAAAACAAAACAAAAATCAATCATCCACTTACAAGAATCCTCCACTCGCAGGAAACCACTACAGAATTAGCCGCTCATGTTGGTCAATCGATCTTAAAATGCTTCAATAACGGTTGATTGCATCTTCGGTGTAGTTGAATTGACGGAAATTATGATGATTGTAGGTGAAAAGTGCCAAAGTTAGGTGCTTTTAGCCCCAAATTCATCCCCAAGATGAATGAATGTGGCTTGGGTTGGAAAACCTTTTTTATCCATTCAAAACAAGTCACACGTGTCTTTTTCCGGAAACCGCCTTAACCTACGGTTCATACGTTATGGCTGAAATTTGTTGTCCCGAGTGATACCTCCTGACCGTAAGTTACGGTCCCAACTGTAACTTACGGTTGGGTCCTACTAGATTTCCTTTCAATATGATGCCCAACCGTAGGTTACAGTTGGGGACCGTAACTTACGACGGGTTTGAGACTCTCTTTTTCCTCACAATTGCAACTTTCACCCAAATGACCGTTAGGTCCCCGACTTCATTCTTTCTCGTTTCTCACACTTCCAAGCTATCATTTGGCTCATATAACTCCTGATCTTTGTATGTTACCTTAAGTATCATCCTCGGGTGTTTTGTTTCGTCTCTAAGCACTTTAACTTCACCGAATTAAGCGATTAACCTTCAACTCCACACTCTCTCATAGTTATCACATTCAAAGCATATAATCACTTAAAATAAAACAAAACTCATAAGATAAACACTTTAAAGCTCGCGTTTCACCCTCTTCATCAAAGATCAACATAAAGTGTGAATGCGATTAGTTTTTCTTTGTTTTCATTTATGAAATATCCATATAGTGTGAATTAAGATTATATGTTCCTTAAATGATAGTGAATGTTAAAACTTTAGTTGTCTAAATTTTTGAAGTCGCAAAAATTTAAAATCCATCGCATTTACCGACTTGATATTTTTTTGGTTTTCCACTCATTTTGTATTAGGTTAGTAGATTTAAATAACCCTAACTTTCACTTGTTGGCCGGGATGGACTTCAAACTAACTAAAACCTAACCGAATAGTTTGTTATTTTTTTATATGGCCATATTTTTGTGGCATGCTTACGATGAAAACCTTAAATTTAAAAGAAATATGATTAACACATTTTTTTATAAAAATCTGAAAAATAAAAAACATAAGATATTCTTTATAACTGAAGGTTCCGGATGAGGTGGGTTTAGACGTAAGTTTGGATAGGATAAAGCTAGTTTGGTAGAAATCTCATAAGAATAGTCATAAGTAGAAGGATTCCATTCATACCGAAAGAGCATACATCATTTACAAGCCTACAAGCTAGATCTCCAATGGATTCTAAAACTTAACAACTATGAACACATGACTCGTATTTATAGACATGAGGTTTCGTGAGGACGAGTCCTTCGTGAGAAAAAGTGTCACGTGTTTGTATTTTACTCTAAACTATACAATATCAACACATGCTCTATCTAGCTTATTCGTACAGTGGCGGACACACAGAATATGCACTAACAGTATGCAAATATGTCCAGTGGTGAACAGGTTCTTCAAAGACCCTAATGATGGCTCATGGCTTTTTAGGGTCCACAAGTTGGGTAAAGGGTGCACCAAGTTGACCTTTATATATGTAGAGGGAGTGTTGAAACAAGCAACAGGGAGAGAATTAGAGTACGATACATAAATCAATGGTGAAGCTATTACATGTTTGTTTCATATACATGAAAGACCTATACAATATCTAGAGTAGCAAACATAACTTTTTTCTAATTTTTTGTGTATATATTAAAAGTATCGCATTCTTCTTTCAATCTATATATTACAAAAAAAAATTAAGAGATGTTGAAGCTTAATAAAGTAAAAAAAAACTATATTTTCCTTCATATTTTAGAGGTGAAGAGTAATATAGAGTATGGAATGTGAATGCTCTAACCCTAAAAGATCATTCACATCCCTACCATTTTTTCTAATCCTATGGTTTACCAAAATTCACTATTTCTTAAATTCATTTAGGTATAAAAATCTCCTCACATCCTATTCTTTGTATCTATTTATGTATTCCTTTTTATACATTTTTATTATTTATTTCTCTTTTTTATGTGTATAAGAGATGATGTAGGGGAATAGTGGCATTTCATATACGAGGATAAAGAGAGAGAGAGAGGGGGGGGGGGGGGGTGTGAGAGAGAGATAATCCTATATAGTGATGTGTTGGTTAAATTTTCAAATTTTGATTTTGAGGTAAAGATGGTGGATGAAATGTGAGTGCCCGAGCATTACAACTATTATCACAATCTTTAATCCTATTTTTTTTAATTAAAATCAGCTTTTCTTTTCTTATTTAAAAATTCTTTTTTACAAAATCACTCACATCTCATTCCCTATCCATGTATCGATTTTTCTTATCATTTTTTCCATTTCTTCCAAATATAATTTTAACTGCTTATTATCTGATCATATTATCGTTTTCTTCTAAAATTGATTTCTAATATTTTTCATTGACTTTTGGACTATTTAGTTATTTTTGGGGTATCAGTTACCCTGAACCTAATTAATCAGATAAGGTTTACCCAACAAATGATAAAAACGACGTCCATAGATAAAAAGGGAATATAAAGTGGAGTAGTGATAAATAAACCATAATATAGATCAATACACACAATATGCACACAACAGAAGAAGCTATGGATTGTATAAGTGCAAAGATAACAATTTACCACTAAAATTACATAATCAATTTATTACTAAAAATACCTCATATTAAGAGGTTAACTAATAGTACAAAAGGCCTAGAACGAAACTAAAATTCTTGTGAATCAATGTACAATACTCAAACAACACTTGTTATAGTTAACCTTTAATGCTAAATTACCAACACTTGTGAATTAACAAACCTTTATTAAAAACCACCAAATCAATTAATACAAGGACCACATCAAATCAAAATGTTAATGATAGGCAATTATTCCTATTATAAATGGCACAATTTAACAAACCTTTATTAAAAATCACCAAATCATTTTTTACAAACACCACATGAAATCAAAATGTTAATGACAGGCAATTATTCCTATTTTTTGGGTAAAAGGGCATACCCTGGTGATTGTATTACTATCAAAATAAAACAAGTAGGAAGGCAGAGTGCCAACTAATTCAATAGTGTGACATGACACACTAAAGTAAAACAAGCAACAAAAGCAAACCACCAATCAACACAAAACAACACCTAAACACTAAACATCACGAAATACAAACTAAGTAATCCTCATTTTTAGGTGTTGTCAACCTCATCCGAAGATGATATCCTCCATGTCTTCAACAATCTTGCAACTCGATCATTCATCTTGAACTTGAAAGAGTGAAGCTATAGACGGACTGTCACCTCAATCTGCTCCTCTACCTTCTCCGGCGGTCTCAACTGATTGTTAAAAAACCTCGAGTTCCTTTCCTGCCACACGAAGTAAGCCATAGCAGCGATCACTAGTTTGCGGATGACCCAAATAAGGAGCTTTGATTTCGCCTTAGGAATAATCCAGGCGATAACATCTTCCCATTTACCATTGATTTGCACCATATCAATCTTATTTCGGATAGAAACACCAAATCTGATTAGAATAGGGCATTCGAAGAATAAATGATCATGAGTTTCCAAGTCTCTATTACAAAGAAGACAACACATCATATTCATGTTACCCGAAGCATGATTCCATAACTGGATCCGATCTTATGTTGCAAGCTTTCTCCTACAGATCAACCAACAAAGGAAAGCATGTCTCGGGATATTGAAAGAAGACCATACCATATTATACCAACTAACCATATGGCCTGAACGTCTTAAGGAATCCCACGCCAGATTTGTCGAAAAAGGTTCCATAACATTACCTTCTTTTTTTCCAGAAAATGGTATCCATCTTATGAGGTGAATAGAAGTCGGAGGAAGCTGAAAGAGGATAGGAAACATATCACGCCAAGCTTCAGGCCAAACCCATGTATTCTCCTGAACCATATCAGCCACTTTAGAGTAAATCACAACCCTTCACGCGAAATTTGTCTAGGAGTAATAAACGAGCTTAAAGGACAGTGATCGCTCCAATTATCAAACCATAAGAATGTGTGCTCCCCTTACCTATACTTGACACAAATAAATTTCGAACCATCGGCTTCAACTGGAGCAATTTCCTCCAACTCCAACAGATGTTTTGCTGATTGGGAATATCCCAAAAACTCCTATCATGCAAGTGGTGAGAATATACCCATTCAACCAAAGAGAGTTCCTTCGAGAAAGAATGTTGTAGATATGAAAAGCCATTAGAGCTTTGTTCACATCCGCCACTCGCCTAATCCCTAAACCACCTTCCTTCTTTGGTAAGCAAACAATTTTCCAAGACACTTTAGCTTTACCATTATCCATACGGCCTTGACACCATAAGAAGCTCCTAAGTTTTTGCTCAATCTGTTTGACAATACTAGCCGGCAAAATGAAAACCGAAGCCCAATAGATAGAGAAAGCATACAAAACGGAAATAACTAATTGAAGTCTACCCGCAAAAGATAGATATTTAGCTTTCCAATCCGTTATTCTACTTTCCATTTTTTCCACCAGCACCTTGCAATCAGAATGTAATAATCTAGATGCGATCAGGGGGACACCAAGATACCTTATCGGAAGCGAACCTTCTTCAAAAGGCATGATAGACAGAATATTACCCTTAACAAGATTTGGAACTTGCAGAAGAAGGCTGTACTCTTCGTGATACTAGGAATCAGCCCGACATATCTTTGAACTCATTCAAAGCATCCATAATAATCTTCACAGAGTTAACCTCACCTCTAGAAAAAAGAAAAAAGATCATCTGCGAAACCCAAATTCACAATCATTTGCTTCTCACATCTTTTATGAAATCTGAAAGAAGATTAATAGAAGTCGCAAGCCGTAGCATGGAAGTTAAAACATTCATAACCAATGTAAACAGATACGGAGACATGGGGTCCCCTTGTCTAAGACCCCTCTTACCTTTGAAGTAACCAAAAATATTACCATTCACACTGACTGAAAAAGAAGAGGTAGTGATGCAGTTCATGATCCAATCAATCATAACTTGATAAACCCGTACCCCTTTAAGATATCACCTAGAAAGTCCCAGTCCACGTATCATACGCCTTTTGGATATCTACCTTAAAAGCACATCTAGGCGACCCGATATCTCTATGGTAATTATGCATAAGTTCTTGCACAAGAAGGATATTATCAGAAATTCTTCTCCCTGGCACAAAGGCTGACTGATTCAAACTCACCACCTCATCAAGGCCTTCTAAGATTCTTGTTGAAAGAATTTTAGTAATAAATTTATAAATCACATTACAACAAGAGATCGGTCGGTAATCGGTGACCTTAGAAGGAGTATTCACCTTAGGAATAAGAGCAATGATAGTATGGTTTACCTCTTTTAACATTCGGTTTGATGTGAAAAAATCTTGTCTAGCAACACTAATATCATCACCAACTATCGGCCAAGCTTTCTTGAAGAAAGCAGAAGAATACCCATCAGGCCCTGGAGCTTTGTTATCATCAATAGAAAACATGGCTGATTTAATTTCAGCAGTCGTAACATCTCGAATCATATGTTAAGACACGTGAGCTCAAGGACATTCAGAAAGAGGTCTGGGGTTAGCAGACGAGTGGTATCTCCTTTGTGACCAAGAAACGCATTAAAATGATTGACAAACCCATTTGGAACATCCAAGCCCTCATAGAGGTTCCCTTCACCATCTTTAATAATGTCAATACGACTTAAATGATTTCTACATTTAAGCGAACTACGGAAATAAGCTGAATTGGCATCGCCCGCCTTCAACCAGTCCACTTTAGACTTTTGTTTCAGAAAACATTCTTCACGAGTAATGTTTCTTGATAAGACGCCAACAGGACCGCTTCTCTTTGTCTTAGCACTCCACCAGCCGGGTTTTGATCAATATTTCTTTGAATTTCATCCAACCCATCACGTAAATTTTACTTTGTTATGCAGATTACCTTGTTTGTAAAGGAAGCTACAAAAAGATGCTTAAGAGCTCTCAACTTTTTGACCACTCTAAACATAGGAACCCCTTCAATCTGTTTCATCCATTCCGCCTTAACAATCTCTTCAAACTCCTTCTTATATATAATAAAGTTAGGAAATTTAAAAGACTTTGGTTTACTAACTTGAGTGCCTGGCATATTAAGAAGACATGGAGTATGGTCAGAGATTCTATAAGGATGGAAAACAGCACAAGCACTTGGAAACTCATCCGTAAAATACACATTAGCCAACACACGATCAATCTTTTTTAGAATACCAACTCCCTTCTTCGGTTTTTGGGTCCATGTATAATGCATAACCGAGCTATTCACATTAAACACTTCAAGGTTCTCGACACATTCCTTGAAGTCTCGCATTCCAGTAGTAAATTTAGAGGGGCCCGTAGCCATATCCTCCAGAAATAAAGAGGAGTTAAAATCACCCATAATCACCCACGGTTTATCATTGACAAACTGCTTGTGCAAACATAAACTATCCCATAATTTTCGTCGTTCTATGTGATAGTTGTCCGCATACACAAAAGAACATAGCAAGGCTTTATTAACATGCTTGAAAACAAGTTGAGCGTGCATGACTTGAGGAGTAATGGATAAAACCATAACATCCACATAGTCAGCATTCCAACCCAAGAGAATACGAGTCCCTTTTGAACAAATATTACCGTTAGAGGATCACTCCAAGATCGACATATCCTTTTGCAAACACCCAAAAGCTTCGAAACATTAACATGTGATTCCAAAATAGCACACACCTGAATTTTATTATCAATAATGACATTTCGAACCTCTCTTTGTTTCAGGGGATGGCTCAAACCCCTTATATTCCAGCATGCGATGCTATACATTGATAACATTTGTAGCAAGAGTGCTTGCCCCTGATTTATCATTTCCCGTTTGCATAAAATCCGAAGTCTCATTTATCTCAATCACCTTATCACATTCTGACTCTTCACCATCTATCAGCTGAGTATTAGATCCAAGACATCCAAACGAGTTACCAAGTTTTATAGGATTCGAAGTTGTAGGGATATGACGAGTTGAAGGTGGGTTGAAACTGTTTGAGCGGGCTTTAGTTCCTTTATTACCAGGTTACCTTGTTTTCTAATCGGCCTATACCCAAACTTTGGTTTCTCCTTGACAACAACTCCTTTTTTTGCTGCTTTCTTCTTGTTCACATCAATAAAACCATCACCATCTACTTTTTCCTTTCCTTTTTGTTTTTCAATACTCACCAGTTTAACTTCTTTCGGACAGCATGTTTTTGTATGACTAAACACACAGCATGTAGAGCATCAAGGAGGAGACCACTCGTATTCAACTTTAACCGATCTCATTAAGAAACCCCCATCTTCCACATTAGGGATAGCAATAGAAACTGATACCTGAAGATCTTTTTAAGCATCCAGTTCTATCACCGCCCTAGCATAACTACTACGGCCCCAAGAATCCAAACACATGTTTGAGGTTTCATTGTCAAGAAATTTCGGAGAACCAATTTTAGACGCTATCAGACTTAAGCCATCTTCCGTATATGCAGCCAAAGGAACGTCGTGCATTTTTACCCAAACCGGAACCTTCTTAAATTCCTCCTTTTTAATCTCCGTTTTAGACGACCAAGGTTTTAGAAATATTGGTATATTCCGGATGAGCCATGGTCCTTCATGAAGAACCTTATCCATTCCCTCTTTCGAATCAAACTTAAAAAAGAAGAAACCCTTCGCGTTCATCATACTCTGTTGTAAGCCATATCTTTTCCAACGGTTCTTAACGAAATATTCCACCACAGGGAAGGCTAATCGCTTGCCAAGAAAATACCCATACAATATATTACTACATTTTTCATGTACCC
Organism: Scalesia atractyloides; assembly: GCA_947069175.1. Classification (NCBI taxonomy): domain Eukaryota; kingdom Viridiplantae; phylum Streptophyta; class Magnoliopsida; order Asterales; family Asteraceae; genus Scalesia; species Scalesia atractyloides. Next base: position 26,918,973 of record CAMTDV010000013.1, read on the forward strand.
TCTTCACAGATTCTACCGGTATAGTTACATCAGCATCCCATGACTTTCTAGATTTTCCAGAAAGCGAAAGTTTACCCTCTTCAAAGTCTGGCCAGCTTTAAGCTTTTCCGCAAACGAAAGTTCTCCAATTTTAGAAGATCCAGCTGTTGTATTTTTCAAATTTTCCCCCTCTATCTGCATATTATTCATTGTAGAGTTTGCATGAAACAACCCTCTCCTCGGCATCATAGGATTTCCTTCTATATTTGTGACCCTTAATCCAATACCTCGAACAGGAGCCGTTCCAGGTGTTGATTCACCATCTTCATTCAACGTCTCAGTACCTATATTATGAAAATCATCAGGTTTGGGGTATTCCACCCCACCATTATCGACACCTCTCTCCATCAGTAGCCTAACTTAACAACCATGCAACAAAGATCGACGTAAAAACTTGAAACCCCGCCAGCGTATACGAAAAACCCTAAGAATAAACCTAGAACCGATTATTAAAACTTAATCTATTAGAAGGATTCGTATCAGTCTAGCTATTTAACAAATGTTAAACGCGATACCTTATAATAAATCAGAAGATCCAGCCGATTCTAAAGCCTTACGAAATTGACAAAACTTAAAGAAAACCCTAAATAACTGATTGATCTTGGTGATTATAGAATTTGTATATAGATAATAATCCCAATGATTAGAATCAGATAACAAAACCCATAATCATTAGATGGAAATCAGATTTAGGAAGAAGAAGGAGAAGATTCGCCAGAAATCGCCATAGGGTTGAGAGAGTTTTTTGGATGACTTGTTCTTGTTTGCTAGAGGTGAAGTGAAATCGGTTTCCTGTTATAAATGGCACAATTTTCATATCAGTTAGATTAAAATTTTCCAAATAGGTCGGATGTAAATATGCTATGGAATAAAAAGGTGATATATATGGGCAAAATTTTAAAATGAAATGGATGAAAATTTTCCAAATATGTTAGATGTAGATATCTTATGGAATAAAAACATGATAGAACTTCAAGAACCATAATAACCCATTCAATTTTTGAATGATAGTCTAACTACTCACTACTTCATAGAAAACTCTTAGCTAGCAAATCATGAACATAAAAATGGACGAATCAAATCATATGTTACAAAAGAAGATACGTAAACTAAGTATTAAAAAAAATAAGCCAAACTACAATAGAAACTGCTACCGGGACTACGGCTAGGAACATCAATCGGGTTATAACTCTGCCCATTGAACTGTTAATCCTCATATCAACAGTCGAATTAGCTGCCGGAGCAGGACAACATCCTTGATTGAAAGTCAAAGGAACCAGAGGAGGAATCCCTGGTGAAGTTCCCGCCACCGCTGGTGCAAGGGACGAAGTATTAACCGGACCAAGAGCACAATCAGGCAAAGTCAGGAAGACGGTGGCAGACCATCTGACACCAGAATGGAGCAGATAATGGAAAATGAGGGGGGCAAACAGAGAGCAATGAGGTAAATTAGGAAGAGAAGATGCATGTACAGAAAGATTGCAATTGCAAGAAATTGATATAGCGTGAACAATGTAACACCAAATTTCAGTTGCAGAACTTGCTTTAGGGTGAATAGTACAACCTCAGATATGATGTTCTACAATAACTCTTCTAAATAGTTTGACAATGAGAAGTGACAGGAACCTAATGTTGAGGCCAAAATACAAGAATCTTAGAGTTTTTTTCTTCTAAATATTAAGTGTATGGGGAGATATAGTGGTACTGATGTGAATGATCTAAGAGTAGATCCATTAAGTTTCCTTGCTTTCCATGAAAGTGTGTAAATCTTAATATATGGTAAGTTGAAAAATATATTGATAAATAAATGTAAGGTTTTTCTATTAGCAAAAGATGCCATCAGCATTAAAACACAACCTATCAGTTACTTAACTTACGTATCAGTTTTATTAATTCATTTTCATAACACATAGGGTGCAACAACAATAATAATAATACTAAATGATAATAAATTGAATAAAGTTGATTATTAGAAGTTTTTATCATTTCCCATGTGGCTTCTGCAAAATACCATCGGCATATCCGCTTGGCATGCATGCAGCGGAGCATTTGCTATCCTGGTATGACCCTGGCCACTTCAAGTAATAGCCAATTTCATTTACGGTCTTTTCTTCTTCTGCAACTATATATACATAATATACATATACATGAGGTTATATAAACATGCACGAATTACATTTGTAGAGACTTAATTAGTTACATACCTGCAGCTGCCATAATAATCAAAAGGTTGCAAACACAAAAATTGCAACAGAACCTTCATTTTTCGTTAATTTGTAGGACTAGAAGTTTTTTGACATATTGTGCTTTTGCAGACAAACAATGGCTCATATATATACTCATAGTAACGAGCAACATTAATGGTGAACGTGATCGTTTTTTCTTTTTTTTTTAAATTTATGAAATATCCATATATTGTTTAAATGATAATGAATTTTAAAACTTTACTTGTCTAACTTTTTAATGTCATAAAAATTTAAAATCCCTCGCATGTACCCACTTTATATTTTTTTTGGTTTTCGCTTATTTTATATTAGGTTATTAGATATAATAACCCTAACTTTCACTTGGCTGGGACGGACTCAAAAACTTACTAAAACCTGACTGAGTTAGTATGTTTTTTTTTTCGTGGCCATTTTATTATGTGGCATACTAAGTGTAAAAACATTTTTTTAAAGAAATCTGATTAACTTTTTTTTTAAATCTTATTTAAAAATAAAAAAAGATAAAGACATTCTCTATAAAACACAACCGGAACCCCACCTTCCGCCCTCTATCCATCCCTTTAGGAAACCACCGTCACCTCCACCATACATGGGAAACACTTCAACTACTGAATCAGACATATCTTGCTCCGGAACATCACCAACGGACACAAATAATGACGTCAAAGGCATCGACACGGCTACAGTTTTCCCGGATGTTATGGTTCAGATCACGCGCCGACTTTGGTGTATATGGTGGTAGGCGTTTTCTGGCCGGTTTCCATCACCTGAAGTTTATGCAACATGTCAGTGGTGAACAGGTTCTTAGAGACGCTATCGATGGCCGAGGGTGTTCTAGGGTGGAAAAGTTGGGTAAAGGGTGCACCAAGTTGAACTTTTTATATGTAGAGAGAGCGTTGAAAAGGAATAACAGAGAGAGAATTAGAGTACGTTACATGGAGCAATTGTGGAGCTATTACATGTTGGTTTCATATACTCAAGACCTTTACAATATCAAGAGTAGCAAACATCACTTTCTCCAATTTTTGTGTATATTTTAAAAGTATCGCATTCTCCTATCTATCTATATATTACAAAAAAAAAAAAACAATTATGAGATGATGAAGCTTAATAAAGAAAAAAAAACCTATATTTTCCTTCAGATTTTAGAGGTGGGGAGTAATATAGAGTGTGGGATGTGAATGCTTTAACTTTAAAATAACATTCACATCCTTACCATTATTTCTAACCTTATGGTTTATCAAAATTCATTGTTTCTTAAATTAATTTCGCATTTAAGAATCCCCCACATTCTATCCCTTCTATCTATCTTTATATTCTTTTTTATACCTTCTTTTATTATTTATTTCTTTTTTAGTGTGTGTGAGTGGGTGTGTAAGAGATAATATAGGGGAATAGTAGAATTTCATATATGAAGGGATGATGTGGTTTTCTATCAATTTTAGAAGTTAGAAATAAAGAGAGAGAGATAGAGAGTTCGATATAGTGATGTTTTTGTTAAGTTTTCAAATTTTGAAGTTGGGTTGAAGGATGGTGGTTGGAATGTGAGTGATCCAGCATTAAAACTATTATTAAAATCTCTAATCCTATTCTTTAACTATAAATCAATTTTTTTCTTAATTAAAATCTCATTTTTACAAAATCACTTACATCTCATTCTCTATCCATGTCTCTATTTTTTCATATTTTTTGCATTTCTTTCAAATACAATTTTAAGTGTTTACTATCTTGTCATGTTATCTTTTTCTTCTAAAATTGATTTCTCATAAATTTCCATTGACTTTTGGACTATTTAGTTTTTTTTTTGGGGGGGGGGGGGGGGAACCGGTTACCCAGAACCTTAGTATTCATATTTAGAGGTTAACTAATGGTACTAAAGGCCTAGAACAAAACTAGAAGTTATTGTGAATCAAGGTACACTACTCGAACAACACTTACTATAATTAACCTTTAATGCTAAATTACCAACACTCGTGAAATTAACAAACCTTTATTGCAAATCACCAAATCATTTAATAACTAGCACCACATCAAATCAAAATGTTAATGTCAAGCAACAATTCATGTTATAAGTGGCATGATTTTCATATTAGTTGGATCAAAATTTTCCAAATAGGTAAGATGTAAATATGCTACTGAATAAAAATGTGATATATACAAGAAAAATTTTTCTAAATAGTCAGATGTACATATGTTATGGAATAAGAACATGATAGAACTTCAAGTATAACATCTGTAAAATTTCAACCATTGTACACTTTCGATGGTTTTCGTATTTAATAAAATTTATATTTTATTTACGAAATATATAATCGTACGATCAAGCGAAACGATAATCATGAAAATCCGGAACAAAATCCAAGTTACATATGCCTTAATACATTTTATATAGCTTAAATAACAAGTTATAAGTGTTAAAAATGAGCAAATAAGTGATAATACAAGCACGAGGCCAAAACTGTCAAAAAGTGAAAATTTTATTTAGAAGGCATTACGGACCAGAAGACATATTTCGATACGGTCCGTATGGGGTGCCCGGATGCAAATTTTTGCCTTAATCACCAAGTTTGGCCACCTATCATCAAACCTTTTCACCTTGCATGAATTTTGCCATATTCCAACTAGTTAGGACACTTGTTATGATACCAATTAACATCCTAACACCTCATCAAACACTTGTCATCACCTCCTTGATCCTCGATCACTATATAAAGGCTTGAATTCTTGAATTTCAAGCACAATATTCTTTTCTTTCTTATTAAATCACTCTTTTGGAGCTTGCTTCTGCCTTGAGGCCTCCATTCCATAGTTCTAATCTTCTTCCAAACAAAGTAAGTATTTTTCCTAGTCTCTTTCATTTATTTAGCTAGTTATGAGCCAAAAGTCAAGCAAATTCACTTTTGCTTTGACTTTCGGTTCTGACCATTTTGGTCAAGTTAAAATTAAAAATGAATTTTGCTACATGATCGTAATAATAAAGGTGTTAATCTCTTGCGATTACACCCTCTGAGCATCAAATTTAGTAGGTAAATTGACGAGTCAAACTTTTACGAAATAAAAGTAAAAAATGCATAAAAATGCATTTTACAACCAAAGAGTTTTCAAGTATAAAAACTTAAAGTTTTGACACCAAATCATTTTTTATAACATTATTAGACATGTTGTAACATGTCTAGCTCGTCATCTTTAGTTTAGAGCTTAATCCTTAGTCGAAAGTCGAGCGGTTTGACTTCTTCTTTGACTTTCGAATTGATATGGTCAACCTTATGATCTGACCAAGACCATTTATATGACCATAGTAATATAGGGAATACTCTCTGAGGTTATACTTTATGGTCATTCCGTTTGGTTAGTCAAATGACGAGTTAACTCTATACACTTTTAAAATGTCAAAAATACCCTTTTTGCGTAAAATAAATTTAAACCTACACGAGCAAAGGTTTTGGCATATAAACTGATCATACAACATTAATAAACATGTTTTGACATATCGGACTCGTCTTAGGACCATTCGACCATCTGGACCCATATTTACGCATACGGTCCGTTAAAGTGGCGTAAACCACTTTAACAAGTCGTAACAAGTCAAAACACCTATATACACTTTCAAAATCAGAAGGTAAGGTTAATAAATCATATTAGAAGAGATCTTCGCTCGTTTGATTTTAAAACCACATTCTATCCATTCTTCCGGTTTAAGCTACATACACACTAACCTTATAATTATCCAACATAATTAGGAAACGCTTGAGCTTTACATACACAATTGAACAAGACATCTATGTAACCCGTGAGTACATAGTTCCCCTCTTTTACGTTGTCTAAATGTTTTGGGGTGTTTCATACGTGCTAAACTATTTTCAAGATTTCAAAACAATGTAATATATATATATATATATATATATATATTACAATATACTTTTCAATAATGTGTGAAACTTGGTGGAGCATTATCCATAAGAAGAGTATGTTCATTAACTTTGGCCAAGCCGACCGGTAGTATGTTATGGTACCATAGGATTAACAATCCGTTTCCAAATTTCCTAGGGCTTGTGGGGATGTTTGGGGAACGACAGAAACTGTGAAACCCAATTTGATAAACCCTTTGGTGGTTTATTAGCCGAGTCAACACAGGCTTGAATATATTCACCACACGACCACAAATTTGACGCAGATAATCAAAACAAGGACGATTCATTTATACATAACAAGGACGATTGGTTTATACATAACACATTATGATTGGTTTATACAAGACAAGGACAATTGGTTTACGCAAAACAAAAACAATTGTTTTAGACAAGTCACAAATGGTTTACAATTAAAGATATATAAACCATACAAAGTTTTCTTTTTAAATCGATTTCTTAAACGGTTTTACAAAAGAAACACTTTTGTTAAGATTCATGGCTACAAGGTTTTCTTACTTATACCAACTTTTATAGTTGGTTAAACATATTGCAATAAGGTTTTTACTCATCGACTCTCATAGTCGGACGAGGTATTGCAATACAAATACAAAGCCATCCATGAATTTGACATACAAAACCTACGTTACTCACCAGCATTCGTTTTTGACTTCATTTTCACATATGTTTCAGGTGCTAATATGTGACGACTATGAAAGCATGCTGCACGTAGGATTCGGACTTGAGCCTTAGCTTGCATAAAATTAAATAGTTGTTGTGTTTTGTTTCGAATTCCCAAATACAATATAATTATTAATTCAATAAAACAAAACTTTAAATACCATGTGGTTGAAACAATTTCTAACATGACCCCCTGACACATGGAATAAAAACTTGATAGAACTTCAAGAACCATAATAACCATTCAATTTCCGAATGATAGTCTAACTAATCACTAATCTCCACAGAAAACTCATAGCTAGCAAATCATGAACATCAAAATGGACAAGTCAAATCATAAATTACAAAAGAAGATACGTATCTAAGTATTAACAAAAAAATAAGCCAAATTACAATAGAAACTGCTACTGGGACTACAGCTAGGAACATCAAAATGGACAGATCAAATTATGACTGTTAATTCCCATATCAGTAGTGGATTATCCACCAGAGCAGGACTAGATTCTTGAGTTGATGTCAAAGGAAAAGACGAGGAATGATCGGTGAAGTTCCCACCACCATCGGTTGCAAGGGACGGAGCATTAACCGAATAAGAGCACAAGCAAGCACATGCATGAACGAAGACGGTGGGGAACCATCCGACACCGAAACGGGGCAGACAACGAAAATTGAATAATGTAACACCAAATTTCAGTTGAAGAACTTACAAGGAGAAGATACATGAACATAAAGATTTCAATTGCAAAAAATTGATTTAGCGTTGAATAATGTAACGCCAAATTTCAGGTGAAGAACTTGATTTAGGGTGAATAGTACAACCTCATACATGATGCCCTACAATAACTTTTCTACAAAGTTTGTAAATGAGGAAAAGTGACATGGGCATGATGTTGGGGCCAAAATACAAGAATCTTAGATTTTTTTTCTAAATTTAAAGTGTATGGTAAGATATAGTGATACCGATGTAAATGGTCTAAGAGCAGATACATTATGTTTCCATGAAAGTGTGTAAATTTTAATACATGACAAGTTGATAAATATATTGATAAATAATTGTAAGGTTTTTCTATTAGCAAAAGATGTCTAAGAGCAGATCCTTTATGTTTCCAAGGAAGTGTGTAAATTTTAACTGTAAGTTGATAAATATATTGATAAATTATTGTAAGGTTTTTCGATTAGTAAAAGATGTCGTTGGCATTAAAAGAAAACCTATCAGTTCTAGAGTTATTTCACAACACATGGGTGCAAGAACAACAATAAAACTAAATAATAATAAATTAAATAAAGTTGATTATTAGAAGTTGTTTGCATTTAGTTTTTGACAAGGTCCTACACAATAACATCCATCAGGTTTATCATTTCCTAAGCGGCTTCTGCAAATTCCATGGTCATATCCCATGCATGTAGCGGAGCATTTGCTATCCTGGCATGGCCCTGGCCACTTCAAGTAATAGCAAATTTCATTCAAGTCTTTTCTTCTTCTGCAACTATATATACATAACATACAAACACATCAGGTTATATACAAAATAAACAAATTACATTTGTAGAGACTTAATTAGTTACATACCTACAGATGCCATAATAATGAAAAGGTTGTAAAACACAAAAATTGCAACCGCATTATTTGTTTATTTGTAGGACTAGAAGATCTTTGATGTATTGTGTTTTTGGAGACAAACAATGTCTCATATATAAATATGTATACTCTTAGTAAAGATCAACATAAAGTGTGTACACGATCAATTTTTCTTTCTTTTTTTAATTTATGAAATATCCATATATTGTTAAATGAGATATTATCTTACTTAAATGATAATGAATGTTTAAACTTTAGTTGTTTAACTTTTTAGGGTCATAAAAGTTTAAAAGCTATCGCATTTACCCACTTGCTATTTTTTTGGTTTTCCACTCATTTTTATTAGGTTATTAGATTTAAATAACATTGACTTTCACTTGTTGGCCTGGACGGTGTCCAAAACTTTCTAAAACAAAACAAGTTAGTATGTTATTTTTTTGAGGTGGCTATTTTTTTGTGGCATGCTTAGAGTTACAAACATTATTTTCTAAAGAAATTTGGTTAATTTTTTTTTATAAAAATCTGTTTCAAAAATAAACAAAATAAAAGATAAAGATATTCTTATAAAACGTAACCAGAAACCCACCTTTCTACCTCCCTCCCTCCATCTCTATAGTAAACCTCCAGCACCTCCACTATACAAGGGAAACACTACAACAACCGAATCAGACATATATTGGTCCGGAACATCACGAATGGACACAAATAATGACGTCAAAGGCATTGACTTTCGGGATGTTATGGTTCAGCTCACGTATCGACTTTGGTGTATATGGTGGTAGGCGTTTTCTGGCCAGTGTCCATCAACTGAAGTTTATTCAACATGTCGGTGGTGAACAGAAACCCACCTTCCTACCTCCATCCCTCCATCTCTCTAGTAAACCTTAAGCACCTCCACTATACAAGGGAAACACTACAACTACCGAATCAGACATATCTTGTTCCGGAACATCACGAATGGACACAAATAATGACGTCAAAGGCATCGACATGGCTACAGTTTTCCGGGATGTTATGGTTCAGATCACGCGTCGACTTTAGTGTATATGGTGGTAGGCGTTTTCTGGCCGGTGTCCATCAACTGAAGTTTATGCAACATGTCGGTGGTGAACAGGTTCTTCAGAGACGCTATCAATGGCCGAGGGCTTTCTAGGGTTGACAAGTTAGGTAAATGGTGGTCCAAGTTGACCTTTTTATATATAGAGGGAGTGTTGAAACGAAGCAATAGAGAGAGAACTAGAGTACCATACATGGAGTAATTTGGAGCTATTACATGTTTGTTTAATTCTTAAAGACCTGTACAATATTTAGAGTAGCAAACATCATTTCTCTACTTTTTGTGTATATTTTAAAAGTATCGCATTCTTCTATCTTTCTATATATTACAAAAAAAAATAATTATGAGATGTTGAAGCTTATAAAGAAAAAAACTATATTTTCCTTGGTTTTTTTGAGGTTATGAGTAATATAGAGCGTGGGATGTGAATGCTCAAACTTTGAAATAACTTCACATCCTACCATTATTTCTAACCCTATGCTTTATCAAAATTCATATTTCTTAAATTCATTTCGCATTTAAAAAATCCCCCACAACCTGTTCTTTGTATCTATCTCTATATTTTTTATATACTTCCTTTATAATTCATTTTTCTTTTCTATCTATGTGTGGGTGGGTATATAAAAGATGATATAGGGAGAATGGTGGCATTTCATATATGAGAGGATGGTGTGGTTTTCTATAAATTTCAGAAGTTAGAGATAAAGAGAGAGAGAGAGAGTCCGTTAGGGTGATGGATGGTGGCTGGAATGTGAGTGCTCGATCATTAAAATAATTATTAAAATCTCTAGTACTATTCTTTAGCAAAAAATCACCTTTTCTCTTAATTTAAATCTCATTTTTACAGAATCACCCACATCTCATTCCCTATCCATGTCTTTGTTGTTTTATATTTTTTGCATTTCTTCCGTATACAATTTTAACTGCTTACTATCTTGTCATCTTTTCTTATTCTTCTAAAATCAGTTTCTTAAAATTTTTCATTCACCTTCGGACTATTTAGTTTTTTTTTGGAGGGGGGTATCGGGTTACCCTAAACCTTATTAATCATATTCAGATTTTAACTAATGATAGTAAAGGCCTAGAACAAAACTACAAGTTCTTTTGAATCAATGTACAAAGCTTGAACAACACTTGTTATTATAATTAACCTTTAATGCTAAATCACCAACACTTGTGAAATTAACAAACCTCTATTGCAAATTACCAAATCATTTAATAACTAGCACCACATCAAATACAAAATGTTAATGACAGGTAACAATTCCTTTTATAAATGGCACAATTTTCATATCAGTTGAATGAAAAATTTTCCAAATAGGCCAGATATAAATATGTTATGGAATATAAACGTGATATATACGTAAACTATGCATTAACAAAAAGTTAATACAAATTACAATAGAAACTGCTACCGGGACTACGGCTAGAAACATCACCCGAGTTATAACTCTGACCATTGAATTCTTAATCCCCATATCAGTATTCGAATTATCCGCCGGAGGAGGACTAGATCCTTGAGTTATGTCAAAGGAACCAGACGAGGAATCATAGGTGAGGTTCCCGCCACCGCCAGTACAAGGGACAAAGCATTAACCGGATCAATAGCACAATTAGGCACAGGCATGAAAGAAGACAGTGGCGAACCATTCCCCACCGGAACGGAAGCAACAATGGAAATTGACTGGAAAGACAGAGAGCAATGAGGTAAACTAGGAGGAGAACATACATGAACACAAAGATTTCAGTTGCAAGAAATCGATTTAACGGTGAATAATGTAACACCAAAATTCAGTTAAAAAACTTGATTTAGGGTGAATAGGACAACCTTAGATATGATGTTCTACAATAACTTTTCTACAAAGTTTGAAAATCAAGAGAAGTGAAAGTAACATGATTTTGGGGTCAAAAAATAAGATTCTTATATTTTTTTTATCTAATTTTAAGTGTAAGGGAAGATATAGTGCTACTGATGTGAATGGTCTAAGATCAGGTTCTTTATGCTTCCATTAAAGTGTATAAATTTTAATACATGGTATGTTGATAAATATATTGATAAATAATTGTAAGGTTTTTCTATTAGTAAAAAATGTCTAATAGCAAATCCTTTATGTTTCCATGCTTTCCATGGAAGTGTGTATATTTTAATACAAGGTAAGTTGATAATATATTGATAAATAATTGTTAGTTTTTCTATTAGCAAAAGATGTCACAGCATTAAAACAAAACTTATTAGTTCTAGAGGTATTTTCACAAACACATAGGGTGCAACAACAACAATAAAACTAAATAATAATAAATTAAATAAAGTTGATGATTAGAAGTTGTTTGCATCTAGTTTTTGACAAGGTCCTACACAATAACATCCATCAGGTTTATCATTTCCTAAATGGGTTCTGCAAATTCCATTGTCATATCCCATGTATGCAGCAGAGCATTTCCTATTCTGGCATGACGCTGGCCACTTCATGTAATAGCAAATTTCATTCACAGTTTTTTCTTCTTCCTCAATTATAAATACATAACATACATACACATCAGGTAATATAAACATACACAAATTACATTTATAGACTTAATTAGTTACATACCCTTTAGCTACCATGATAATCAAAAGGTTGAAAAACACAAAAATTTCAACCGGAGACTAGAACTTTTTTTGATGTATTGTGTTTGAGAAGACAAACAATGTCTTACATATATATATAAATATATATATATAAATATATATAGACACACACATTGTAAACATCAACATAAAAGTTTAAAATCCATCTACCCACGTGATATTGTTTGATTTTCCACTCATTTTATATTAGTTTACTAGATTTAAATAATTATGACTTTCACTTGTTTGCCGGGACTGTCTCCAAAACTTACTAAAACGTAACCAAATTAGTATCTTATTTTTTACGTGTCATTTTTTATATGGCATGCTTACAGGTAAAAACATTATTTTTAAAGAAATCTGTTGACCTTTTTCATTATAAAAATCTGTTTAAAAAAGAAAAACCTATTATTCATTTATTATTCATCTCACTTGGGGTGGAGGATGGTAGTTGGAATGTGAGTGCTCGAGCACTAAAAATAATATGAAAATCTCTAATTCTATTCTTTAATTAAAATCACCTTTTTTTCTTAATTTAAATCTCATTTTTACAAAATAACTCACATCTAATTCCCTATCCATGTCTCTATTTATGATTATTTGTTGCATTTATTCTAAATACAATTTTAACTCTTACTATCTTGTCATCTTATCTTTTTCTTCTAAAATCGATTTCTCATAAATTTTCATTGACTTGAAGACCATTTAGTTTTTTTCTGGGTGGTATTGGGTTACCCTCAACCTTATTAATCATATTCATAGGTTAACTAATGATACCTAAGGCCTAGAATAAAACTAGAAATTCCTGTGAATCAATGTACAATACTTGAATAACACTTGTTATTATAGTTAACCTTTAATGCTAAATCACCAACACTTGTGAAATTAACAAACCTTTATTGCGAATCATTTAATAACTAGCACCACATCATATCAAAATGTTAATGACATGCAACAATTCAAGTTATAAATGGCACAATTTTCATATCAGTGTGATCAAAATTTTCCAAATAGATCAGATGTAAATATGTTACAAAATAAAAACGTGATATAAACCAGCAAAATTTTAAAGTTGAATTGGATAAAATTTTCCAAATAGATGAGATGTAGTTTTGTTGTGGAATAAAAAACATGATACAACTTCAAGAACCATAATAACCATTCAATTTCCAAATGATAGTCTAACTAATCACTAATCTCCATAGAAAACTCATAGATAGCAAATCATGAACATCAAAATGGACAAATCAGATTATGAATTACAAAAGAAGATCCGTAAACAACGTACTAACAATAATAAGACAAATTACATTGGAACTGCTACCGGGACTACGGCTAGAAACATCAACCGGGTTATAACTCCGCCCTTTGAATTCTTAATCCGCATATCAGTATTTGAATTATCTGCCGGAGCAGGACTAGATCCTTGAATTAATGTCAAAGGAACCAGAAGAGGAATCAAAGGTGAAGTTCCTGCCACCGCCGGTGCAAGGGACGGAGCATTAACCGGATCAAGAGCACAATCAGGCACAGGCATGAACGAAGACAGTGGCGAACCATTCGCCACCGGAACGGGATCGGACAATGGAAATTGACGGGAAAAACAAAGAGCAATGAGGTAAATAGCAGGAGATGATACATGAACACAAAGATTTCAGTTGCAAGAAATAGAATTAGCAGTGAATAATGTAACATCAAATTTCAGATGAAGAACTTAATTTATGGTGAATAGTTCAACCTCAGATATGATGTTCTACAATAACTTTTTTACAAAGTTTGAAAATGAGGAAAAGTGACAAGAACCTGATGTTGGTGCCAAAATAAAAGAATATTAGATTTTTTTTTATCTAATTTTAAAGTGTATGGGACGATATAGTGATACTGATGTGAATGGTCTAAGAGTAGATCCTTATGTTTCCATGGAAGTGTGTTAATTTTAATACATGGTAAGTTGATAAATATATTGATAAAGACTTGTAAGGTTTTTCAATCAGTAAAAGATATCTAAAAGGAGATCCTTTATGTTTCCATGCTTTCCATGGAAGTGTGTAAATTTTAATACATGGTAAATTGATAATATATTGATAAATAGTTGGAAGGTTTTCTATTAGCAAAAGATATCACCAGCATTAAAACAAAACCTATCAGTTCTAGAGTTATTTTCAGTAACACATCGGTTGCAACAACAAAATAAAACTAAATAATAATAAATTAAATAAAGTTGATTATTAGAAGTTGTTTGCATTTAGATTTTGCCAACGTCCTACACAATAACATCCATCAGGTTTATCATTTCCTAAGTGGCTTCTACAAATTCCGTTGTCATATCCCATGCATGCAGCAGAGCATTTGCTATCTTGGCATGACCCTGGCCACTACAAGTAATAGCAAATTTCATTCACATTCTTTTTTCTTCTGCAACTTTTAACATATGTAGAGATTAGGTAACATAATTATACACAAACTACATTTGTAGAGACTTAATTAGTTACATACCTGCAGCTGCCATGATAATTAAAAGGTTGTAAAACACAAAAGTTGCAACCGGAACCTTCATTTTTCGTTGATTTGTAGGACTAGAAGTTTTTTGATGAATTGTGTTTGTGGAGACAAACAATGGCATACACGCATATATATATATATATACACACACACTCACAGTAAAGATCAACATAAAGTGTGAAAGCGAATTTTCTTTGTTTTAATTTATGAAATATCCATATATTGTGAATTGAGATATTATCTTCCTTAAATGATAATGATTGTTAAAACTTTAGTTGTCTAACTTTTTTAAGTCATAAAAGTTTAAAATCAATCGCATTAACCCACTTGATATTTGTTTACGTGCTATTTTTTATGTGGCACGCTTACAGGTAAATACATTATTTTTAAAGAAATCTGTTTAACTTTTTCATTATAAAATTTTATTTTTGTTAAAAAAACAAAAATATTATTCAATTATTATTCATCTCACTTGGGGTGAAGGATGGTGGTTGGAATGTGAATGCTCGAGCATTAAAAATAATATGAAAATCTCTAATCCTATTCTTTAACGAAAATCTCCTTTTTTCTTAATTTAATTCTCATTTTTACAAAATAACTCACATCTAATTCCCGATCCATGTCTCTATTTATCATTATTTGTTGCATTTTTCCAAATACAATTTTAACTCTTACTATCTTGTCATCTTATTTGTTTCTTCTAAAATCAATTTCCCATAATTTTTCATTGACTTTAAGACCATTTAGTTTTGTTTTTGGGTGGTATTTGATTACCCTAACCTTATTAATCATATTCATAGGTTAACTAATAGTACTAAAGGCCTAGAATAAAACTAGAAGTTCTTGTGAATCAATGCACAATACTTGAACAACACTACTTATTATAGTTAACCTTTAATGCTAAATCACCAACACTTGTGAGATTATCAAACCTTTATTGCGAATCATTTAATAACTAGCACCACATCAAATCAAAATGTTAATGACAGGCAACAACTCCAGTTATAAATGGCACAATTTTCATATCGGTTGGATCAAAATTTTCCAAATAGGTCAGAAAAGAATATGTTACAGAATAAAACGTGATATATACAAGCAAAATTTTAAAGTTGAATTGGATCAAAATTTTCCATATAGATCAGATGTAGATATGTTATGGAATAAAAACATGATAGAAATTCGAGAACCATAATAACCATTCAATTTCCAAATGATAGTCTAACTAATCACTAATCTCCATAGAAAACTCATAGATAGCAAATCAAGAACATCAAAATGGACAAATCAGATTATGAATTACATAAGAAGATATGTAAACAATTCATTAACAAAAAAAAGACAAATTACAAAAGACACTGCTACGGGGACTACGGCTAGAAACATCACCCGGGTTATAACTCCGCCCATTGAATTCTTAATCCCAATATCAGTATTTGAATTATCCGTCGGAGTAGGACTAGATCCTTGAGTTAATGTCAAAGGGACCAGAAGAGGAATCACAGTTGAAGTTCCCGCCACCGCCGGTGCAAGGGACAAAGCATTAACCGGATCAAGAACACAATTAGGCACATGCTTGAAAGAAGACGGTGGCGAACATTCGCCACCGGAAAGGGAGCAGACAATTGAAATTGACGAGAAAGACAGAGAGCAATGTGGTAAATTAGGAGGAGAAGATACATTACGAGAAGAAGATACATGAACACAATGATTTAAGTTGCAAGAAATCGAATTATCGATGAATAATGTAACACCAAATTTTAGATGAAGAACTTGATTTATGGTGACTAGTACAACCTCAGATATGATGTTCTACAATAACTTTTCTACAAAGTTTGAAAATGAGAAAAAGTGACAAAAACCTGAAGTTGGTGCCAAATAAAAGAATCTTAGATTCTTTTTATCTAATTTTAAAGTGTATGGGAAGATATTGTGACACTGATGTGAATGCTCTAAGAGCAGATCCTTTATGTTTCCATTGAAGTGCGTTAATTTTAATACATGGTAAGTTGATAAATATATTGATAAATAATTGTAAGGTTTTTCTAATAGTCAGACCCTTTATGTTTCCATGCTTTCCATGGAAGTGTGTAAATTTTAATACATGGTAAATTGATAAATTTATTGATAGATAATTGTATGGTTTTTCTATTATCAAAAGATGTCACCTGCATTAAACAAAACCTATCGGTTCTAGAGTTATTTTCACGAACCCATTGGGTGCAAGAACAACAATAAAACTAAAAAATAATAAATTAAATAAAGTTGATTATTAGAAGTTGTTTGCATTTAGTTTTTGACAAGGTCCTACACAATAACATCCATCAGGTTTATCATTTCCTAAGTGTCTTCTGCAAAATTTCGTTGTCATATCCAATACATGCAGCAGAGCATTTGCTATCCTGGCATGATCGGGCCACTTCAAGTATAGCAAATTTCATTCACATTCGTTTTCTTCTTCTGTAACTATATATACATAACATACGTAGAGATTAGGTGACATAAACATACACAAATTACATTCGTAGGGACTTAATTAGTTACATACCTGCAACTGCCATGATAATTAAAAGGTTGTAAAGCACAAAAATTGCAACCGGAACCTTCATTTTTCGTTGATTTGTAGGACTAGAAGTTTTTTTGATGAATTTTGTTTGTGGAGACAAACAATGGCTTACATATATATATACACTCATAGTAAAGATCAACATAAAGGTTGAACGCGATCAGTTTTTCTTTGTTTTAATCTATAAAATATCCATATATTGTGAATTGAGATATTATTATCTTCCTTAAATGATAATAAAAAAACTTCAGTTGTCTAACTTTTTAAAGTCTAAAAAGTTTAAATCCATCTCATTTACCCGCTTGTATTTTTTTTTGGTTTTCCACTCATTTTATATTAGTTTACTAGATTTAAGTAACTCTGAAACTTTCACTTGTGGCCGGGACGTCTCCAAAACTTTCAAAAACCTAACCAAGTTAGTATGTTATTTTTTTACGTGCCATTTTTTATGTGGCACGCTTACAGGTAAAACTTTATTTTTTAAAGAAATATGTTTAACTTTTTCATTATAAAAATATGTTTTTTTAAAAAGAAAAAGATATTATTCATTTATTATTCATTACACTTGGTGTGAAGGATGGTGGCTGGAATGTCAGTGCTCAAGCAATAAAACTATTATCAAAATCTCTAATCCTATTCTTTAACTTAAATCACCTTTTTCCTTTATTTAAATCTCATTGTTACAAAATAACTCACATCTAATTCCCTATCCATGTCTCTATTTTTCATCATTTTTTGCATTTCTTCAAAATACAATTTTAACTCTTACTATCTTGTCATCTGATCTTTTTCTTCTAAAATCGATTTCTCATAATTTTTCATTGACTTTAAGACTATTTAGTTTTTTTTGGTGGTATTGGGTTACCCTGAACCTTATTAATCATATTCATAGGTTAGCTAATGGTACTAAAGGCCTAGAATAAAACTAGAAGTTCTTGTGAATCAATGTACAATACTTGAACAACACTTGTTATTATAGTTAACCTTTAATGCTAAATCACCAACACTTGTGAGATTAACAAACCTTTATTGCAAATCATTTAATAACTAGCCCACATCAAATCAAAATGTTAATGACATGCAACAACTCCAGTTACAAATGACACAATTTTCATATCAGTTGGATCAAAATTTCCAAACAGGTCAGAAATAAATATGTTACAGAATAAAAACGTGATATATACAAGCAAAATTTTAAAGTTGAATTGGATCAAAATTTTCCAAATAGATCAGATGTACTTTTGTTATGGAATAAAAACATGATAGAAATTCAAGAACCATAATAACCATTCAATTTCCAAATGATAGTCTAACTAATCACTAATCTCCACTAAAACTCATAGAAACATCACCCGGGTTATAACTTGCCCATTGAACTCTTAATACCCATATCAGTATTCGAATTATCCGCTGGAGCAGGACTAGATCCTTCAGTTAATGTCAAAGGAACTAGAAGAGGAATCAGAGGTGAAGTTCCCGCCACCGCCGGTGCAAGGGACAAGCATTAACCGGATCAAGAGCACAATCAGGCACATGCATGAACGAAGACGGTGGCGAACATTCGCCACCGGAGCGGGAGCATACAATGGAAATTGACGGGAAAGACAGAGAGCAATGAGGTAAATTAAGAGGAGAAGATACATGAACACAAAGATTTCAGTTGCAAGAAATAGAATTAGCGGTGAATAATGTAACATAAAATTTTAGTTGATGAACTTGAATTGGGGTGAATAGTTCAACCTCAGATATGCTGTTCTACAATAACTTTTCTACAAAGTTTGAAAATGAGGAAACGTGACAAGTACTTGATGTTGGTGCCAAAATAAAAGAACCTTAGATTATTTTATCTAATTTTAAAGTGTATGGGACGATATAGTGATACTGATGTGAATGGTCTAAGAGCAGATCCTCTATGTTTCCATGGAAGTGTGTTAATTTTATACATGGTAAGTTGATAAATATATTGATTAATAATTTAAGGTTTTTCAATTAGCAAAAGATATCTAAAAGCAGATCCTTTATGTTTCCATGCTTTCCATGGAAGTGTGTAAATTTTAATACATGGTAAATTGATAAATATATTGATAAATAATTGGAAGAATTTCTATTAGCAAAAGATGTCACCAACATTAAAACAAAACTTATCAGTTCTAGAGTTATTTTCACGAACACATCGGGTGCAACAACAACAATAAAACTAAATAATAATAAATTAAATAAAGTTGATTATTAAAAGTTGTTTGCATTTATTTTTTGATAAGGTCCTACACAATAACATCCATCCGGTTTATCATTTCCTAAGTGCTTCTGCAAATTCCGTTGTCATATCCCATGCATGCAGCAGAGCATTTGCTATCCTGGCATGACCTTCGCCACTACAATAATAGCAAATTTCATTCACATTCTTTTCTTCTTCTGCAACTATATATACATGACATACGTAGAGATTAGTAACATAAACATACACAAATTACATTTGTAAGACTAAATTAGTACATACCTGCAGCTGCCATGATAATTGAAAGGTTGTAAAACACAAAAGTTGCAACCGGAACCTTCATTTTTCGTTGATTTGTTTGATTTGTAGGACTAGAAGTTTTTTGATGAATTGTGTTTGTGGAGACAAACAATGGCTTGCATATATATATACACTAATAGTAAAGATCAACATAAAGTGTGAACGTGATAAGTTTTTCTTTGTTTTAATTTATAATATATCCATATATTGTGAATTTAGATATTATCTTCCCTTAAATGATAATAAATGTTAAAACTTCAGTTGTCTAACTTTTGAAAGTCATCAAACTTTAAAATCCATCACATTCACCCACTTGATATTTTCCTTGGTTTTCCACTCATTTTATATAGTTAACTAGATTTAAATAACTCTGAAATTCATTTGTGGGCCAGGACGGTCTCCAAAACTTACTAAAACCTAAGCAAGTTAGTATGTTATTTTTTTACGTGCCATTTTTGATGTGGCACTCTCACAGATAAAACTTTGTTTTTAAAGAAATATGTTTAACTTTTTCATTATAAAAATCTGTTTTTTTAAAGAAAACGATATTATTCATTTATTATTCATCTCACTAGGAGTGAAGGATGTGTTTGGAATGTGAGTGCTCGAGCATTAAAAATAATATGAAAATCTCTAATCATATTCTTTAAATCTCATTTTTACAAAATAACTCACATCTAATTCCCTATCCATGTCTCTATTTATCATTATTTGTTGCATTTCTTCCAAATACAATTTTAACTCTTACTATCTTGTCATCTTATCTTTTTCTTCTAAAATCGATTTCTCATAATTTGTCATTGACTTTAAGACCATTTAGTTTTTTTTGTTTGGTGGTATTGGGTTACCCTGAACCTTATTAATCATATTCATAGGTTAACTAATTGTACTAAATGCCTAGAATAAAATTAGAAGTTCTTGTGAATCAATGTACAATACTTGAACAACTCTTGTTAAACTGTTAACCTTTAATGCTAAATCACCAACACCTGTGAAATTAACAAACCTTAATTTCAAATCATTTAATACCTAGCATCACATCAAATCAGAATGTTAATTACAGGCAACAATTCCAGTTATAAATGGCATAATTTTCATGTGAGTTGGATCAAAATTTTCCAAATAGGTCGGATGTAAATATGTTACGGAATAAAAACGTGATATATACAAGCAAGTTTTAAAGTTGAATTGGATTAAAATTTTCCAAATAGATCAGATATAGATATGTTATGGAATAAAAACATGATAGAAGTTCAAGAACCACAATAACTATTCAATTTCCAAATGATAGTCAAACTAATCACTAATCTCCATAGAAAACTCATAGATAGCAAATCATGAACATCAAAATGGACAAATCAAATTATAATTTACAAAAGAAGATACATAAACTATGTATTAACTAAAAATAACACAAATTACAATAGAAACTGCTACCGGGACTATGGCTAGAAACATCACCGGGGTAATAACTCGCCCATTGAATTCTTAATCCTCATATCTGTATTTTAATTATCCGCTGGTGCAGGACTAGATCCTTGAGTTAATGTCAAAGGAACCAGAAGAGGAATACAGGTGAAGTTCCCGCCACTGCCGATGCAAGGGATCAAGTATTAACCGGATCAAGAGCACAATCAGGCACATGCATGAATGAAGACGGTGGCGAACATTCGCAACCGGAAAGGGAGCAGACAATGGAAATTGACGGGAAAGACAGAGAGCAATGAGGTAAAATTAGGAGGAGAAGATACATTACTAGGAGAAGATACATGAACACATGATTTAAGTTGCAAGAAATCGAAATAGCTGTGAATAATGTAACACCAAATTTCAGATGAAGAACTTGATTTATGGTGAATAGTACAACCTCAGATATGATGTTCTATAATAATTTTCTACAAAGTTTGAAAATGAGGAAAAGTGACAAAAACCTGATGTTGGAGCCAAATAAAAGAACCTTGGATTTTTTTCATCTAATTGTAAAGTGTATGGGAAGATATAGTGATACTGATATGAATGGTCTAAGAGCAGATCCTTTATGTTTCCATGGAAGTGTGTTAATTATAATACATGGTAAGTTGATAAATATATTGATAAATAATTGTAAGGTTTTTCTAATAGTCAGATCCTTTATGTTTCCATGCTTCCCATGGAAGTGTTAAATTTTAATACATGGTAAATTGATAAATATATTAATAAATAATTGTAAGGTTTTCTATTAGCAAAAGATGTCACCAGCATTAAAACAAAACTTATCAGTTCTAGAGTTATTTTCACCAACACATTGGGGCAAGAACAACAATAAAACTAAATAAAAATAAAATTAATAATGTTGATTATTAGAAGTTGTTTGCATTTAGTTTTTGACAAGGTCCTACACAATAACATCCATCAGGTTTATCATTTCCTAAGTGGCTTCTGCAAATTCCGTTGTCATATTCAATGCATGCAGCAGAGCATTTGCTATCCTGGCATTACCATGGCCACTTCAAGTAATAGCAAATTTCATTCACATTCTTTTATTCTTCTGCAACTATATATACATAACCTATGTAGAGATTAGATAACATAAACGTACACAAATTACATTTGTAGAGACTTAATTAGTTACATACCTGCAGCTGCCATGATAATTAAAAAGTTGTAAAACACAAAAGTTGCAATAGGAACCTTCGTTTTTTGATGAATTATGTTTGTGGAGACAAACGATGGGTTACATATATATATACATTCATTTATTATATATCTCACTTGGGGTGAAGGATGGTGGCTGGAATGTGAGTGCTCGAGCATTAAAAATAATAGAAAATCTCTTATCCTATCTTTAACTAAAATCACTTTTTTTCTTAATTTAAATCTCATTTTTACAAAATAACTCACATCTAATTCCCTATCCATGTCTCTATTTATCATTATTTGTTGCATTTCTTCCAAATACAATTTTAACTCTTACTATCTTGTCATCTTATCTTTTTCTTCTATATAGATTTCTCATAATTTTTCATTGACTTTAAGACCATTTAGTTTTTTTTGGGTGGTATTAGGTTACCCTGAACCTTATTAATCATATTCATAGGTTAAATAATGGTACTAAAGGCCTAGAATAAAACTAGAAGTTCTTGTGAATCAATGTACAATACTTGAAATATACTTGTTATTATAGTTAACCTTTTCCCACCTGTGAAATTAACAAACCTTTATTGCAAATAATTTAATACCTAGCACCACATCAAATCAGAATGGTAATTACAGACAACAATTCAAGTTATAAATGGCATAATTTTCATATCAGTGTGATCAAAATTTTCCAAATAGGTCAGATGTAAATATGTTACGGAATAAAAACGTGATATATACCAGCAAAATTTTAAAGTTGAACTGGATCAAATTTTCCAAATAGATCAGATGTAGTTTTGTTTGGAATAAAAACTTGATACAACTTCAAGAACCATAATAACCATTCAATTTCCAAATGATAGTCTAACTAATCACTAATCTCCATAGAAAACTCATAGATAGCAAATCATGAGCATCAAAATGGACAAATCAGAGTATGAATTACAAAAGAAGATCCGTAAACAATGTATTAACAAAAAATAAAACAAATTACAATTGGAACTGCTACCGGGACTACGGCTAGAAACATCACCCGGGTAATAACTCCGCCCATTGAATTCTTAATCCTCATATCAGTATTTTAATTATCCGCCGGAGCAGGACTAGATCCTTGAGTTAATGTCAAAGGAACCAGAAGAGGAATTACAGGTGAAGTTCCCGCCGCCGACGGTGCAAGGGATGAAGCATTAACCGGATCAAGAGCACAATCAGGCACATGCATGAATGAAGACGGTTGCGAACATTCGGCACCGGAAAGGGAGCAGACAATGGAAATTGACAGGAAAGACAGAGAGCAATGAGGTAAATTAGGAGTAGAAGATACATTACAAGGAGAAGACACATGAACACAACGATTTAAGTTGCAAGAAATCGAATTAGCTGTGAATAATGTAACACCAAATTTCAGATGAAGAACTTGATTTATGGTGAATAGTACAACCTCAGATATGATGTTCTACAATAACTTTTCTACAAAGTTTTAAAATGAGGAAAAGTGACAAAAACCTGATGTTGGTGCCAAATAAAAAAACCTTAGATTTTTTTATCTAATTGTAAAGTGTATGGGAAGATATAGAGATACTGATATGAATGGTCTAAGAGCAGATCCTTTATGTTTCCATGGAAGTGTGTTAATTATAATACATGGTAAGTTGATAAATGTATTGATAAATAATTGTAAAGTTTTTCTAATAGCCAGATCCTTTATGTTTTCAAGCTTTCCAAGGATGTGTGTAATTTTAATGCATGGTGAATTGATAAATAATTGTAAGATTTTTCTATTAGCAAAAGATGTCACCAGCATTAAACAAAAGCTATCAGTTTAGAGTTAATTTCACCAACACATTGGGGCAAGAACAACAATAAAACTAAATAATAATACATTAAATAAAGTTGATTATTAAAAGTTGTTTGCATTTAGTTTTTGACAAGGTCCTACACAATAACATCCATAAGGTTTATCATTTCCTAAGTGGCTTCTGCAAATTCGGTTGTCATATCCAATGCATGCAGCAGAGCATTTGCTATCCTGGCATGACCCTGGCCACTTCAAGTAATAGCAAATTTCATTCACATGCTTTTCTTCTTCTGCAACTATATATACATAACATACGTAGAGATTAGGTGACATAAACATACACAAATTACATTTGTAGGGACTTAATTAGTTACATACCTGCAGCTGCCATGATAATTAAAAAGTTGTAAAACACAAAATTTGCAACTGGAACCTTCATTTTTCGTTGATTTGTAGGACTAGAAGTTTATTGATGAATTGTGTTTCTGGAGACAAACAATGGCTCTTTACATAATATATATATATATATATATATATATATATATATACACTCATAGTAAAGATCAACATAAAGTGTGAACATGATCAGTTTTTCTTTGTTTTAATTTATAAATGTCCCTATATTGTGAATTGAGATATTATTATCTTCCTTAAATGATAATAAATGTTAAAACTTCAGTTGTCTAACTTTTTAAAGTCAGAAAAGTTTAAAATCCATCTCATTTACCCGCTTGATATTTTTTTTGGTGTTCCACTCATTTTTTATTAGTTACTAGATT
Source organism: Scalesia atractyloides (assembly GCA_947069175.1). Taxonomy (NCBI): domain Eukaryota; kingdom Viridiplantae; phylum Streptophyta; class Magnoliopsida; order Asterales; family Asteraceae; genus Scalesia; species Scalesia atractyloides. The sequence goes on from CAMTDV010000013.1 coordinate 26,943,846, forward strand.
TAAATAACTCTGACTTTCACTTGTGGCCGGGACGGTCTCCAAAACTTTGTAAAACCTAACTAAGTTAGTATGTTATTTTTTTTAAGTGCCATTTTTTATATGGCACGCTTACAGGTAAAACTTTATTTTTAAAGAAATATGTTTAACTTTTTCATTATAAAAATTTGTTTATTTTTTAAAAAAGAAAAATTATTATTCATTTATTATATATCTCACTTGGGGTAAAGGATGGTGGTTGGAATGTGAGTGCTCGAGCATTAAAAATAATATGAAAATATCTTATCCTATCTTTAACTAAAATCACCTTTTTTCTTAATTTAAATCTCATTTTTACAAAATAACTCACATCTAATTCCCTATCCATGTCTCTATTTATCATTATTTGTTGCATTTCTTCCAAATACAATTTTAACTCTTACTATCTTGTCATCTTATCTTTTTCTTCTAAAATCTATTTCTCATAATTTTTCATTGACTTTAAGACCATTTAGTTTTTTTGGATGGTATTGGGTTACCCTGAACCTTATTAATCATATTCATAGGTTAACTAATGGTACTAAAGGCCTAGAATAAAACTAGAAATTCTTGTGAATCAATGTACAATACTTGAACAACACTTGTTATTATAGTTAAGCTTTAATGCTATATCACTAACACCTGTGAAATTAACAAACCTTTATTGCAAATCATTTAATACCTAGCACCACATAAAATCAGAATGTTAATTATAGACAACAATTCCAGTAATAAATGGCCCAATTTTCATATCAGTTGGATCAAAATTTTTCAAATAGGTTAGATGTAAATGTGTTACAGAATAAAAACATGATATATACCAGCAAAATTTTAAAGTTGAATTGGTCAAATTTTCCACATAGATCAGATGTACTTTTGTTATGGAATAAAAACATGATACAACTTCAAGAACCATAATAACCATTCAATTTCCAAATGATAGTCTAACTAATCACTAATCTCCATAGAAAACTCATAGATTGCAAATCATGAACATCAAAATGGATAAATCAGATTATGAATTACAAAAGAACATCCGTAAACAATGTATACTGCTACCGGGACTACGGCTAGAAACATCACCGGGGTAATAACTCCGCCCATTGAATTCTTAATCCTCATATCAGTATTTTAATTATCCGCCGGAGCAGGACTAGATCCTTGAGTTAATGTCAAAGGAACCAGAAGAGGAATCACAGGTGAAGTTCCCGCCACCGACGGTGCAAGGGATGAAGCATTAACTGGATCAAGAGCACAATCAGGCACATGCATGAATGAAGACGGTGGCGAACATTCGCCACCAGAAAGGGAGCAGACAATGGCAATTGACGGGAGAGACAGAGAGCAATGAGGTAAATTAGGAGGAGAAGATACATTACGAGGAGAAGATACATGAACACAACGATTTAAGTTGCAAGAAATCGAATTAGCTGTGAATAATGTAACACCAAATTTCAGATGAAGAACTTGATTTTTGGTGAATAATACAACCTCAGATATGATGTTCTACAATAACTTTTCTACAAAGTTTGAAAATGAGGAAAAGTGACAAAAACCTGATGTTGTTGCCAAAATAAAAATCTTCGATTTTTTTATGAGAAGATCCTTTTTGTTTCCATGGAAGTGTGTTAATTTTAAGGTTTTTCTAATAGCCAGATCCTTTATGTTTCCATGCTTTCCATGGAAGTGTGTAAATTTTAGTACATGGTAAATTGATAAATATATTGATAAATAATTGTAAGGTTAGCAAAAAATGTCACCGGCATTAAACAAAACCTATCAGTTCTAGAGTTATTTTCACCAACTCATTGGGGCAAGAACAACAATAAAACTAAATAATAATAAATTAAATTAAGTTGATTATTAGAAGTTGTTTGCATTTAGTTTTTGACAAGGCCCTACACAATAACATCCATCAGGTTTATCATTTCCTAAGTGGCTTCTGCAAATTCCGTTGTCATATCCAATGCATGCAGCAGAGCATTTGCTATCCTGCCATAACCTGGCCACATCAAGTAATAGCAAATTTCATTCACATCCTTTTCTTCTTCTGCAACTATATATATACATAACATACGTAGAGATTAGGTAACATAAACATACACAAATTACATTTGTAAAGACTTAATTATTTACATACCTGCAGCTGCCATGATAATTAAAAGGTTTGTAAAACACAAAAGTTGCAATCAGAACCTTCATTTTTCATTGATTTGTAGGACTAGAAGTTTTTTGATGAATTGTGTTTGTGGAGACAAACAATGGCTTACATATATATATATATATACTCATAGTAAAGATCAACATAAAGTGTGAACGTGATAAGTTTTTCTTTGTTTTAATTTATAAAATATCCATATATTGTGAATTGAGATATTATCTTCCTTAAATGGTAGGGAATATTAAAACTTCAGTTGTCTAACTTTTTAAAGTAATAAAAGTTTAAAATCCATGGCATTTACCCACTTGATATTTTTTTGGTTTTCCACTCATTTTATATTAGTTTACTAGATTTAAATAACTCTGACTTTCGCTTGTGGGCTGGGATGGTCTCCAAAACTTACTAAAACCTAACAAAGTTAGTATGTTATTTTTTATGTGCCATTTTTTATGGGGCACGCTTACAGGTAAAACTTTATTTTTAAAGAAATATGTTTAACTTTTTCATTATAAAAATCTGTTTTTTTTTAAAAAGAAAAAATATATTATTCATTTATTATTCATTTCACTTGGGGTGAAGGATGGTGGTTGGAATGTGAGTGCTCGAGCATTAGAAACATTATCAAAATCTCTAATCCTATTCATTAACTAAAATCACCTTTTTTCTTACTTTAATTTTCATTTTTATAAAATCACTCACATCTAATTCGCTATCAATGTCTCTATTTTTTCATCTTTTTTTTGCATTTCTTCCAAATACAATTTTAACTGCTTACTATCTTGTCATCTTGTCTTTTTCTTCTAAAATCGATTTCTCATAATTTTTCGTTGACTTTAAGACTATTTAGTTTTTTTGGTGGTATTGGGTTACCTTGAACCTTATTAATCATATTCATATGTTAACTAATTGTACTAAAGGCCTAGAACAGTATTAGAAGTTCTTGGGAAGCAATGTACAATACTTGAACAACACTTGTTATTATAGTTAACCTTTAATGCTAAATCACCAACACTTGTGAATTAACAAACCTTTATTGCAAATCATTTAATAACTAGCACCACATCAAATAAAAATATTAACGACATGCAATAATTCCTGTTATAAATGGAACAATTTTCATATGAGTTGGATCAAAATTTTCCAAATAGGTCGGATGTAAATATGTTACGGAATAAAAACGTGATATATACAAGCAAATTTTAAAGTTGAATTGGATTAAAATTTTCCAAATAGATCAGATGTAGTATGTTATGGAATAAAAATATGATAGAAGTTCAAGAACCACAATAACTATTCAATTTCCAAATGATAGTCAAACTAATCACTAGTCTCCATAGAAAACTCATAGATAGCAAATCATAACATCAAAATGGACAAATCAAATTATAAATTACAAAGAAGATACGTAAACTATGTATTAACTAAAAATAAAACAAATTACAATAGAAACTGCTACCGGGACTATGGCTAGAAACATCACCCAGGTTATAACTTCGCCCATTGAGTTCTTAATCCCCATATCAGTATTCAAATTATCCACCGGATCAGGACTAGATCCTTCGGTTAATGTCAAAGGAACCAGAAGAGGAATCATAGTTGAAGTTCCCGCCACCGCCGGTGCAAGGGACGAAGCATTAACCGGATCAAGAGCAAAATCAGGCACATGCATGAACGAAGATGATTCGCCACCGGAACAGGAGCAGACAACGGAAATTGACGGGAAAGACAGAGAGCAATGAGGTAAATTAGGAGGAGAAGATACATGAACACAAAGATTTCAATTGTAAGAAATCGATTTAGCGGTGAATAAGGTAACACCAAATTTCAGTTGAAGAACTTGATTTAAGGTGAATAGTACCTTAGATATGATGTTCTACAATAACTATCCTCCAAAGTTTGAAAATGAGAAGAAGTAACAGGAACCTGATGTTGAGGTTAAAATATAAGAATCTTAGATTCTTTTTATCTAATTTTAAAGTGTAAGGGAAGATATAGTGATACTGATGTGAATGGTCTAAGAGCAGATCCTTTATGTTTCCATGCTTTCCATGGAAGTGTATAAATTTTAATACATCGCATTTACCCACTTGATATTTTTTTGTTTTCAAGTCATATTATATTAGGTTATTAAATTTAAATGACCCTTACTTTAACCTCTTGGCCGCAACGGTCTCCAAAACTTACTAAAACCTAGCCGAGTTAGTATGTTATTTTTTTTTGACGTGGCCATTTTTTTATGTGGCATGCTTACAGGTAAAAACATTATTTTTTAAGAAATCTTTTTAACTTTATTTTTTTTTATAAAAATCTGTTTAAAAAAGAGATGTTCATATAAAACCCAAGCGAAACCCACTTTCCTCCCTCCTTCCCTCCATCTCTCTAGGAAACCACCATCACTTCCACTGTACAAGGGAAACACTGCAACTACCGAATCAGACATATCTTATTTTGGAACATCACCAATGGACACAAATAATGATGTCAAAAGCATTGACAGAGCTACAGATTTCCGGGATGTTATGGTTCAAATCACGTATCGACTTTAGTGTATATGGTGGTAGGCATTTTCTGGCCGGTGTCCATCAACTGAAGTTTATGCAACATGTCGTTGGTGAATAGGTTCTTCAAAGACGCTGTCAATGGCTGAGGGCTTTCTAGGGTCGACAAGTTGGGTAAAGGGTGCTCCAAGTTGATCTTTTTATAGGTAGAGGGAGTGTTGAAACGAAGAAACTGAGAGAGAACTAGAGTATGGTACATGGAGCAATTGTGGAGCTATTACATGTTTGGTTAATGCTTAAAGACCTGTACAATATCTAGAGTACCAAACATCATTTCTCTATTTTTTTTTGTAAAATTTATAAGTATGGGATTCTCCTATTTTTCTATAAAATATCAAAAAATATAAACTATGAGATGTTGAAGCTTAATAAAGAAAAAAAAAACAATATTTCCTTCGTATTTTAAAGGTGAGGAGTAATATAGAGTGTGGGATGTGAATGCTGTTAACTTTAAAAGAACATTCACATCCCTACCTTGTTTTCACCTTATGGTTTATGAAAATTCACTGTTTTTTAAATTCCTTTTGCATTTAAAAAATCCCCCATATTCTATTTTTATATCTATCTCTATATTCTTTTTTATACCTTCTTTTATTATTTATTTCTCTTTTTTTTATGTGTGTGTGGGTGGGTGTGTAAGAGAAGATATATGGGAAAGAGTGGCATTTCATATATGAGGGGATGGTGTGGTTTTCTATAAATTTTAGAAGTTAGAGATAAAGAGATAGAGAGAGAGAGAAAGTCTGATATAATGATCTTTTAGTTAAATTTTCAAATTTTAAAGTTGGGGTGAAGGATGGTGGTTGGAATGAGAGTGCTCGAGCATTAAAACTATTATCAAAATCTCTAATCATATTTTTTAACTAATAATCACATTTTTTTCTTAATTTAAATCTCATTTTTATAAAATCACTCACATCTCATTCCCTATCCATGTTGTAACACCCTGGACGCATAAAAACAACCTGTGGCGGAATCGTCGGGGAGTCATGTTACAAATTGCTCACAACATATAGTACAATAGGTTTCATTATATTAGTTGTATTGTTTTACAACACAATGAATACAAGTAATTGTTTTTAGATTTAGAAGCCATCTAAGGCGCGAGTGCGTTTCTATGTCTAGCATACTTGAAATGTCGATACCTCAAACATATGTGAAAAATACATTGTAAACAAGAAAATTGGTGAGTGACATAGATTTTTTTGGCGCAAAAGGTTTGGCATTGAAATACTTTGACCACTACACGAGTTGTCGAATGAAAATAGATTTTTGAAGCCAATATGACAAAAAGTTTAATATTGCAACACATTGTTTTTTATTAATAAAACTTGTGACAAAAATGTTATGTAAATGGCAATATGTATAATACCAAGTAATTTTTGTGTTAATGAAATTTGTACTTTGTTCTTTGTATCAATTGTACTTTGTGTTGTTATAACATGGTATCGTCAAGTGATTTTGGATAACGTTACGAGGGGTAATATGATAAGAGCATTTATTTATAGAAAGTATCAACGGCGTATCAACCATGTCCTTATCATATTACACTCACCTCGTTATCCTAGATCACTCTAATTTCTAAGTTATAACACCATGCATCACATAAAGACATAAATACATAGCATAGAAATCAACAAAGAGTTAAAGAAAGTACTCTTAGAAATTCGATCAAGGACTTAAGATAGTACTTCGAGTATCCTTTAAGGATCTAACTATTTATATAGGGAGATCCTGCAAGAATTTGACATTTGTACTTTGTATCACCTAATCATAGAATCTTCAAGTGATTTGGATAACGCTACGATGAGAAATACAATAAGAACAATTATATGTAGGAAGTACCAGCGGCGTATCCACCATGTTCTTATCGTATTACACTCGTTTCATTATCTAAATCACTCTAGATTCTATATACTATAACACCACACAACTCTACACATAAATACTCGTTCCTTATTTTGCTTCATGTTACGAAAAGTACTCTTAGAAATCCAATCAAGGATTAAAAATAGTACTTTAAGTATACTTCAAGGATCTAACCATTTATATAGGAAGATCCTACAAGGATTTGTGGCAATTGTACTTTCTTTCGTCTCATAAGTTATATACACAAAAGCACTTAGTAAACACATACGCATTAGGTGTTATTTGAGAAAATGGTTAGAACATATGAGTCACTCCAAAACAATTTGAAAACGGAAAAGTGGGGACTATGTACTCACAAGTTGCGTAGATGTCATGTTCAATCGTGTAGGCAAAGCTCAAGTGTTTCCTATTTGTGTCGGATAATTTGAAAGTTAATGTATACATCGTGGCTTAAACGGAAGAATCGATAGAATGAGGTTTATTAACCAAATGAGTGAAGGATCTCGTATAATATGGTTCATTAAACCTTACATTCTGATTGGAAAATGTCTAAAGGTGTTTTTACCCGTTACGACTTCTTAAAATGATTTATACCACTTTAACGGGTCGTTGCCTAAATATGGGTCCGGATGGTCGAATGAGTACTATGACGAGTTCGATATGTCAAAACATGTTTAGTAATGTTATATGATCAGTTTAGAAGTCAAAAGTGTTGCTCATATATGTTTGAAACTATTTTACGCAAAAAGGGTATTTTTTTACCTTTTAGAATATTTAAAGTTGAATCGCCATTTGACTAATCAAACGACATGACCATAAGGTATAACCTCAGAGGGTTATCCCATATATTATTATGGTCATATAAATGGGCTTTGTCAGATCCTAAGGTTGACCAAACGGGTCAGATTCGAAAGTGGAAGTAGAAGTAATTATATGTAGGAAGTACCAACGGCGTATCCATCATGTTCTTATCGTATTACACTCGTTTTGTTATCTAAATCACTCTAGATTCTATATACTATAACACCACACAACTCTACACATAAATACTCGTTCCTTATTTTGCTTTATGTTACGAAAAGTACTCTTAGAAATCCAATCAAGGATTAAAAATAGTACTTTAAGTATCCTTCAAGGATCTAACCATTTATATAGGAAGATCCTACAAGGATTTGTGGCAGTTGTACTTTCTTTCGTCTCATAAGTTATCTACACAAAAGCCCCTAGTAAACACATATGCATTAGATGTTATTTGAGAAAATGGTTAGCACATATGAATCACTCCAAAACAATTTGAAAACAGAAAAATGGGGACTATGTACTCACAAGTTTTTCCTATTTGTGTCGGATAATTAGAAAGTTAATGTATACATCGTGGCTTAAACGGAAGAATGGATATAATTAGGTTTATTAACCAAACGAGTGAAGGATCTCGTATAATATGGTTCATTAAACGCCAGTAAATTACCAGGCACTATCGCATGACCCTTATATACAAGATGTCATGCATAATGCACTTTATCCGTCTCCTTTCCCACCTGCTTATTCACCTGCTGGATACCCAAGTTATGGGTACTAGTATCCTGTTGTGCCTCAACCACAACTACAACCTCCACCGCCTCTTGAGGCCATTAATGAGGCCTTGGAGCAAATGAAGGAAATGCAACAACAAGTGAAGAAGACAGAGAAGAAGACGAATAAGTTCTTCAAGAAACTCTCCAAGTTGGTTAAGGGAAAGAAAGACGAGTGAAGTCTCTTCTATGATGTTATTTCTTTAGTCCATATGTGGATATTGTTATTTCTTTAGTCCCTGCGTGGACAAGTTATTTCTTTTAGTCCTTGCATGGACAATTAGTTTTATTTATTTACTTCAAGTATTGTAATTTATATTGTCATTTAATAAAACATTTTGGAATTATATATATATGTACTTATCCTCTTCAAGCGATCGTCTCGATTTTACTCAAAATTTATGATTAGCTATATAATTCCAAAAAGATCTTAATGGTTTTGATTAGCCAAATGGCAAAGTCCATATTAATTGGCCAAATTATAAATGATAGTTAAGGAAGAATTATCCTTCTATCCAGAGGTGGTGGACTATGTTCAAGCCTCCAAGTCGTTAAGGTTAATGCGACCGTGACTATTAATAAACCATTAGAATAATATGTGTTAACATTCAAGTAATGTTAATACTCTTGGTAGTGTGACTTGAGGAACCACACTAGCCTTCTAAGTAATGGACTACGTCCTAACCTTATATAGCCTATGTGATTAAATTTGATCCCGGCTAATATCATTAATGCGATGATAATAATAAACATCCATTAGTGATGTAGTGCCTACGTGCCATAATTACACATCCTTGTAGTGCCTACGAGCCATAATTAAACATCCATTAGTGATGTAATCCCTACGAGTCATGATTAAACATCCATTAGTGATGTAGTTCCTACGGGCCATGATTAAACATCCATTAGTGATAAAATGCCTACGTGCAATAATTAAACTTCCATTAGTGAAGATTTGCCTTCGTGCAATACTATTTGTCAATTAAGACAACGACAGTTGTAACCTTATGGTTCCCTATCCAAGGTGGTGAGCTAAGCTCAAGCCTCATAATCTATATGATCAATGAGATCATGACTAATATCATCCAGTGCGATGATTATCTATCTTAACATCTAGGAGATGTTAATTGATTTATTATATTATTTTGCTTACGGGCCAAGTTATAATTGTTAATATAACAATGCCAATTGTGGTTAGTATAACCCTCTGCCCAAAATTATGTCCATTAGTGACATGCCAATGTGTCGTATTTTTATGTCCATTAGTGACATGCCAATGTGCCATATTTTATTGTCCTGAGTGACAAGCCTATGAGCCATATTTTAATGTCCTTCGTGACATGCCTATGAGCTATATATAATGGTCATATGACAATGACAGTTGTGACATTAAGATCCATTGTCTAAAATATATATGCACTATGTCCAAATTGTAATTTGCCTTTGATGGTCCTTTTTGAAACCTAGGCTAAATATAGATAACATTCATTTAAAATGTTAAGCCTGAGAGTTGTAATTCTATGCACACTGGTTTGAATAGGCAATGGATTTATATCTCCAAACTTTACAGCCTATATGGTTATTAATACCATGGCTAATGTAAATTAATTAGTACCCAAACATCAAAGATGGCTAACTCAGATGAGGCGCAAAGTAGTCGCCGTGATAATAGTACTGAAAAAGCTTAAAATATAGCCATCAATAATGATGATTTCCAAGCTCACATTGATGCAGCTATTGGAAAGGCCATAGAAAAAATTAAGGAATTGAGCGCTACTCGCCCCAGACCTTTATCTATTCCACCATCATGAGCTCGAAAGGAGAGCTCTGTTCACTCATCGAATGCGAAGAGTGAATCGAAGAAACTAGAATTTAATGATAGGTCCCGTTCTTCTAAAGACGGATGTACCTATAAATACTTTGTCTCCTGCAAGCCCCGAGATTTTAATGGAGAAAAGGGGAGCATTTGAAGCCTTGAGATGGCTCGATGAAATGGAAACAATAGTGGACATCAGCGGTTACGCTGATAAGGATGTGGTAAAGTATGTATCCCAATCCTTCAAGGGTGATGCCCTAATTTGGTGGATGGCAATGGTCCAATCAACATGTAAAGTACACCTATACAACTTGAGATGGTCCAAGTTTGTTTACCTTGTCAAAGAGAGGTACGGCCCACCTCATGAGGTGGAAAAGATAGAGTTAGACTTCTTGACTCTCACAATGAAAAACCTAGACTGTCAGATATATGTTTCTGACTTCAATTTCCTGTCTAGGTTAGTTTCCTATTTAATTACCCCTGAACCCAAACGCATTGCGCGTTTCATTAATGGGTTAGCGCCTGAGATTAAAGGCATGGTGAAGGCTGCTCAGCCTACTACCTATAGGTCTGCTGTTGACCTATCTCTCTCTCTCACCTTAGACTTGGTGAGGCAAAAGTCAGTTAGAACTGAGACTGACGGGAAAAGGAAGAGAGAGGATGGTAACTCCCAAAGATTGAATAAGATGAATAAGGGAGATTTGGGTTTAGAGGAACCAAGATAAGTCGGGCGTGATGCCGACATGTATGACTTGCAACTGCAAGCACTAGGGATAGTGTATTTTTGATCTACAGGCTAAACCATGTGGTATTTGTAAGAAAAAGGGACATAAGACCCTAGAATGCAAAGATCTTAAGGATGCCGTCTGCTACGGCTGTAATGAAAATGGGTATATTAAGACCAACTGCCATAAGAATCTCAAGAGTAATAATGCGAAGCCTGGAGAGGCCAAGAAAGGAAATGCTCGTGCCTTTCAGATGAATGCTAAAGAGGCTATTAATGAAAAAAAACATTATAACAGGTACATTCCTCATTAATGACGTATATGCTAGAGTTTTTTTTATTAGGGTGCAGATAAGTCCTTTGTAGACCATAAGTTTAGTAAACTATTAAACTTACCCATAAGGACTCTAGACATAACTTATGAGGTAGAACTTGCTGATGGAACCTTAGAAATAGCATCTTCCATTCTTGATGAATGTTTTATATCCATTAAGAATCATTCAATTCCTATTTCTCTTCTGCCAATGAAATTGGCGGGGTTCGATGTAGTCTTAGGCATGGATTGATTATCCCATAACCAAGCCCGTATTGCCTGTGATAAGAAACTCATCGAAGTTAAAACCCCATTTGGTAAAATGCTCACCATTCTTGGAGATTCACACTATGGATTGCCAGACAAAGTGTCATTATTTAAGGCATCCCTGTGTCTGGGGAAAAGTTGTGTCATTTACATGGCACAAGTAACTATTAACGAGCCAAAGCTAAAGATTGAAGACCTTTCAGTTATCTTCGAAAATTCCGATGTCTTCCCGGAAGAACTATGATGTCTAGCTCCAGATAGACAAGTGGGGTTTAAGATTGAAATCCTACCAGGAACGGCACCTATTGCAAGAGCTCCGTATCTGCTAGCACCGGCATAAATGAAGGAATTGAGAATACAATTAGATGGAGTTTTGGAGAAAGGCTTTATTCAGCCTAGTTCCTCACTTTGGGGAGCTCCTATTCTTTTTGTTAAGAAAAAGGACGGCTTAATGCGGATGTGCATTGATTACCGTGAATTAAACAAAATAACGATCAAGAATCATTATCCTCTGCCCAGGATCGATGACTTGTTCGATCACCTTCAAGGGGCTAGTTACTTCTCTAAGATCAATTTGAGATCAGGATACCATCAACTGAAGGTTAGAAGTGAGGATGTTCCCAAGACTGCCTTCAGGACCAGTTATGGTCATTATGAATTCCTAGTGATGCCTTTTGGGCTCACAAATGCACCTGCAGCATTCATGGATCTCATTAATAGAGTCTACAAACCCTATCTAGATAAGTTCGTCATTGTCTTCATAGACGATATACTTATCTACTCTCGTAATCAAGTTGATCATGAGAAACATCTTCGGTGCATCCTAGAATTGCTAAGGCAAGAGAAGCTTTATGCTAAGTTCTCTAAATGCGAGATTTGGCTTAGAGAAGTCTAGTTTCTTGGACATGTTGTAAGTGAGCGTGGTATCCAAGTGGATCCCGCTAAGATTGAAGCCATAATGAATTGGGAAGTACCCAAAACTCCATCGGAGATTCCTAGTTTCTTAGGATTGGTAGGTTATTATAGGAGGTCATTGAGAACTTTTCAAGGATAGCCACTCCTTTAACTACCTTGACCCGTAAGAATGTCAAGTTTGGTTGGGGTCCAAAACAACAAGAATCTTTTGAAATTCTAAAACACAAGTTGAGCAATGCTCCTGTGTTATCTCTAGCTGAGGGTATTGAGGATTTTGTTGTTTATTGTGATGCCTCGCACACTGACATGGGCTGTTTGCTAATGGAAAAAGGCAAAGTAATTGCTTATGCATCACGACAGTTAAAGGTGCACGAAAGGAACTACACCACCCATGACTTGGAATTGGGTGCTGTTGTATTTGCACTTAAGTTGTGGAGACATTACTTATATGGCACGAAGTGTATTATATACACTGATCATAAGAGTCTTCAATATCTGTTCAATCAAAAGGATTTGAACATGCGACAATACCACTGAATGGAAACGCTTAATGATTATGATTGTGAAACTTGCTATCATTCCAGCAAGGCAAATGACATTGCTGACGCCTTAAGTCGCAAGGAAAGAACTGAAACCTATTAGGATTAACACCAAGAGCATTGAACTCAGAAATAGCTAGTATGAGAAATTATTGGATACACAAAAGCAAGCCCTATTAGAGGTTAATATTCCTAATGAAGGATTAGGCGTAACTGTTGATCAGTTAGTGCCATGGAAAAGATGGAATCCTTAGATTTAATGGAGAATCTGGTTTCCAATCTTTGGAGGACTTAGGGATCTAATCCTCCAAGAAGCACATAATTCAAGATACTCAGTTCACCCGGGTGATGACAAGATGTATGAAGATTTGAAAAGAATTATTGGTGGATGGGTTTGAAGAAATCCATAGCCACTTATGTAGCTAAGTGTCTGACGTGTTTGCAAGTTAAGGTCGAACATCAGAAACCGTCAAGACTTCTACAACAGCTTAAGATTCCCACTTGGAAATGGGAAATGGTAACTATGGATTTGATTACCAAGTTACCTAAGACCAAACGTGGCAATGACACAATTTGGGTCATTGTGGACAGCCTGACTAAGTCAGCACATTTCTTGCCAATTAAAGAGACTTATAATTCTGATAAGTTGGCAAAGATATATGTGGACAAGATTGTGTCCCTACATCGTGTGCCAGTATCTATTGTATCCGATAGAGATACTAGATATACATCTTTGGAAAAGTTTCCAACAATCTTTAGGCACAAGATTAAACTTTAGTACGGCTTACAACCCACAACGGATGGACAAAGTGAGTGTACTATCCAAACTTTGGAAGACATGCTTTAAGCATGTGTGATTGATTTAGGTGGAAGTTGGGATGACCAGTAACCCCTAATAGAATTCTCCTATAATGATAGTTATCATACAAGCATCAAGGCTACAACTTTTGAAGCCTTGTATGGGAGAAAATGTAGAATGCGTGTTTGTTGGGCTGAAGTTGGGGAAGCCCAACTATCTGGACCTGTGATTGTCCTAGAGACCACGGATAAGATAATACAAATCCGTGATCGTCTCGAAGATGCCCGTGATAGGCAGAAAAGTTATGCAGACAAGAGGCGAAAACCTCTTAAGTTCCAAATAGGGGATAAGGTATTAATGAAGGTATCACCCTAGAAAGGTGTGACGCGTTTCGGAAAGAAGGGCAAGTTAAGCCCGAGATATATTGGACCATTCGAGGTAATCGAATGTGTCGGTTCTATAGCTTATAAGCTCAAGTTGCCTGAGGAGCTCAGTGGAATCCATGATGTGTTCCACATATCTAATTTAAAGAAATGTCTAGCCGATGAGTCGCTAGCAATGTCACTCAAGATGTGCAAATTGATAAAAATCTAAGGTTCACTGAGAAACCAATTTCGATCGAGGATCGACGGGTTAAAAGCTCCGAAGGAAATTTGTACCTATTGTAAAGGTTAAGTGGGATGCCCTTTCGCGGCCCCGAGTATACATGGGAGGTTGAGTCCACAATGCGACAAAAGTACCCCCATCTTTTTGAATAAAATCTCAAGGTCGAGATTTCTTTTAAGGGGGCGAGGATGTAACACCTCGTAAAATTCGTGTTCGGTAATATACCGACACGTGTACATGCCCTCGGATCATACCTCAATGAGTTAGTCACTCGGACATGTCCAAAAATTAAAAAAAATTATAACTAACTGTAACCTACGGTTAATGACCGTAGGCTACGGTCTAAACCTGCTGAAACAATTTTAAACTAACCGTAAGCTACGGTCTAGTGACCATAGCCTACGCGAGCCCCTGAAACTTCTATTTTTCTGTATTTTAACTTTCATCAAATTACCCAAAGGCCCCTAGACCTTATTACTTTCACATTACTTGTTTAATCAAGTCATTTCTTGATCTGAATGTCTCTCGGTTGAGACGATATCTTTTGATTTACCATCCTTGAGCATTCCACTTCGTCACCGAACCTTTAACTTTACTAGTTTGGGTAATTTAACCCACGAAACCATAAGTATTCGTATATTTCACGTTTAAGATAGTAAACATTTATAGGTCGTAAAAACACCCAGTGTGACACCCGTTGATGTTCGGTTATTCATACTCTTCTTCAATACATCTTGTATTGAACAAAATTAACTAGTTGTGCCATTATGTCATGGAATATAAGTCAAGGGACAATTCATGACATTTAACAAAACTCTTTTTGAGGGACTAAATGTTTCAAAACCCTAAATCTTTGTGAGGATGCCAACTAGCCTGCAAATTGCCACACTCTTCCAGCTTTTGACACCTTGCTAGACACTTATAAAGATCCTACAACACCCCTAACAACTGGATCCATCTTCTTGCACCTCTTGCACTATAAATAGGCCCTTAAGTTCACTCATTTCTTTGCTCATTCACTTTTTCTCCTCTCTATTACACTCTTGGAAGTTCTTGACCATTTGGAGCTTCCCGTTGAGTTCTAGGT
The DNA here is from genome assembly GCA_947069175.1 of Scalesia atractyloides. Classification (NCBI taxonomy): domain Eukaryota; kingdom Viridiplantae; phylum Streptophyta; class Magnoliopsida; order Asterales; family Asteraceae; genus Scalesia; species Scalesia atractyloides. The sequence continues at coordinate 26,959,086 of CAMTDV010000013.1, forward strand.
TTCCCTTGGATCACTTGTAAGTGTTCCATCTCTGCTCTTTTCTTTTTATAGGCTTTTAATAGCCAAAGTCAAGCATTTTCGAAAATGCCTTGACTATCGATTAATACCATTATGGTCCAGCATTGTTCGAAATGAACATGGCTAAGTGATCATAATTAGGAAGGTATTAACCCCTTAAAGGGGAACCTCCTAAGGATCACGTTTACTAGGTCAATTGACGGGTCAAAGTTATTGTTTTAAAAAGTCAAACGGGTCAAATTTTATAAATATTATAATCTGAATTTATATATGTTATGAACATGTTTTTGACACCTAAACAAGTTGGTAATAATTATTAGAACATGTGGGAACATGTTCGATCCGTCAATTTCAGTCCTAGGGCCAGTTCGCAACGAAAGTCGCAAAGTTTGACTTCTGTTTTAACTTTCGATTCTGACCTGACTTAAATTAGTTAACTTCTGATTTATGGTCGCATTATGATCGTAATACAATGTAGCATAACCCTCTGAGGTTATATTACTTGATCATAATCATAATCTGAGTTTATGCACAAGTTCCGCTAAAATGTCAATTTTGACTAAAATGCATTTTTACATAAAACAAGGTTTTAATCAACAACGAAGTTGCAAATGAAATACCTACTAATATGTTAATGTAATTAACATATTATGATGTTAATATTCTGATCATAAACTAATTTTAGTATAATAATGGTAAACTATACTTTTTAAATGACCAAAATGCCCTTTCGGTGCATGGTTTGGTCTTAAACTATAAATCACAGTTATGTGTGACTTCTTACTGATAATATATATCACAAATTAAGTATTTTTCCCAGAATGTTTATGATCATAACATCAAAATACATGCAAGTTCCTTTTATACGACACATAAAGATCAAAACGCCTAATAAGGTGTTGTTTCGATTTAAAACCTCAAAGGTCATATAAGTTGATATCCTGCTGACATTACAACTTATTTAAAGTATATTGACATTAGAACTTGTTCATGACTCATCCGGTTACCCGATATCGCTTATATGCATAAGGTTAAATATATGTAACTAGTTTACGAAAATTAACCGAAACAGGTTTAACCTTATCATTTTAATCTCAATTCCAGAAGATAATTGTTTAACAATATTATACAAGTCTTAAGTACTTGTTGGGTTTAAACTACATTCTATCCGGTCATCGCATAATCTAGCGTATCGTACTGTTTTTGATCATTTAAGCTAGTCGGTTTAAGTCTAAGACTTAAATAAGACCGTTACCATTTTAATTGGTTATCTTATACCATAATCCAGAGTAGAGCTTTCCAGTAAATGCTATCTGCACTTATTTATTTTGAATATAACTGAGATATTAAATCTTGCATTTTTAAATCAAGACTAGCTCAAGTAAATACTCTTGACTTATTTCCCGTATACGGGCTTGGGTTGCTTGGTCGGAAATGGGATCAATCGAATGCCGGATTCTGGCTAGTAAATCCGCATATTCCATTTTGATCAGTTTTGTTTTATAACTTAAACATTGGGGGTTAACGACGGTGTCCCTGATATCCTTGGATCATTACATTAGTTAATGGCCATGACCAAAGCATGGGGTGTAGGCATACACCCGACAGATGCGAATGCTAAATTATTTTTTACCCACAAGTTGGGGATAACTCCTTCGTGGGTTCATAAGTGGTGTGTACGTTAATCATGTCTCGGTCTCTGTACTGGGCCCATATTATTGACAAACATGTAAAGCTGTTAACAAGGTTACAAAGCTGACTTTACCAAGTTATAAAAGATTTGTGCCTTATGCACGTAAATCCAATTTAAAAAATGTTTTCAAAATGAGTCAGTCGGGTGTATTTACCAGCGAAAGCTGACGTATTTTCAAAACACTAAGCTTGGAGGTACAATATGAAATAGGCTGGAAGCTACTCGGTAGTGATATAAGAGGATCTTGCAAATCCTTAGATCTGCCCAAAGTCTGTTATGCACTTTTGTACAGTTTTCGATCCGCCTGTGGATCTTTCATTACAAGCCATCTGTCTATTATTTTCGTACTTTGAACATTTGGTTTGTAATAGTAATTAAACTCCAAGACTTCCGCTGTGCTATGTTTCATTGACTATGATGATATCAACTTACGTCATGATATTCCCCACCCGGGCCCATCGGTGTTTGGATTGGAAATAGGGGGTGTGACACAAACCTTTAGCTTTACTCTTCAACAGAGTTTTGCCTTGACAGACCTTTAGCTTTAGTCTTCAACAGAGCTTGGCCTTGGTAAACCTTTAGCTTTAGTCTTTAACAGAGTTTTGCTATGGCAGACCTTTGACATTTTGTCTTCAGCGAGCTTGATTCTAGAAGATGTTTTATTATTATTATTATTATTATTATTATTATTATTATTATTATTATTATTATTATTATTATTATTATTATTATTATTATTATTATTATTATTATTATTAGGATCAGAGGTTGTAGTATATTTTGGTTTTCTATCATCTATTCTTTTGTAGGGTTCAATTCCAACAGTCTCTCCCTAAAACAGATGATGCAAAAACTAAAATTTTATTATTGATCTTTATTCCTCATCAATGATTCCCTTATTTTTCCTTTGAATTGAAATTCAAAGTCTAGGGCAATCATGTCATCTATATCCCTTTCAAGCTCAAGATTCAGCAGGTCTTGGAGGTCATCTGCATCCAGACCATTTGCATCCTCCATTCTTATCTTTTGAGCTCTACCATCTTATCTGAGAAGTGTAATTCATGGGTGTCTATGGATGACTTTCATTTTAGAATTTTTGACTCGGATGGTTTTCTTGGGAGTAGGTTTATTTGAAATGGTTTGTTGCAAGTGTTATGTGACATTTGTGCCTTTTCAATCATTGTACAATTACAAGCAATCTTGTATTCAATGAAACCCTGTGTTTTATTTCCAAATATTTTTGTATTCAATAAAATCTTGTATTTTATTGATGAAAATTCAAAAATGTCAATCGTTGCACAATTTCGATCATTTTCGTGTTCGTTAAAGCCTTTTACGCATTTTTGCAAAACGCGTAACTGTACAACCGAACAAACCGACATCCATGAAATTTTCGGGCATAATCCAAGTTACACATGTCTTAACACCTTAATTTAACCTTAATATTAGGTTAAAGGGGTTAAAAATGACAAACAAGTGAAAATACAAGTCTAAGGACCAAAAATGTAAAAAAATAATAAATATTTTTGCTTCTTCACCAAGTTTGCCACCTATCTCCAATTTTTGACACCTAGCACTTATTTTTCCACACTTAATTTGGTGTTGACACATGTTAGGGCACTAATCCACACTTGAGGACACTTGTCATCACCTCCTTAATCCTAAAATACTAAATACCCCATGATTCTTCCATTTTTTTTTCACACCACTTCAAAACACTTCAAAGCAAAGTGTGAAGTTATTCTTTCTATCCTTCTTGGAGCTTGTTTCCAGCCTTTGGAAGCCTCCTATCTTGAGTTCCGAAAGTGTTCTTCAACACGAGTAAGTACTCTTCCTAGTTCTTTTATTATTTTAGCTATTTTGAACTAAAAGTCGAATAATTTGGCTTCCTGATTGATTTTTGGTTTTGACATATTTGGTCAAGTCAAAGTTCAGTTGACCTTGGCAACATGATCGTAATCACAAATATTATAATCCCTAGCAATTTCACCTTCTGATTACCATGTTTACTAGTCGAAGTAACGAGTTAAAGTTTCAGTAAAAAATGCACATGATGTGCATTTTACAACGAAACTATTTTCGGGTATCAAAACACCAAGTTTTGATACCAAAACAGTTTTATAAACTTAGTTAGACATATTTTGATTGTCTAACTCGTCACTTATAGTTTAGTGCTTATTTAGGGTCGTAAGTCGAGCGGTCTTGACCACCGCTTTGACATTCGAATCTGACCCGTTTGGTCGATCTTAGGATCCGACCAAACACATATTTTGTGACCATATATGTATAAGGAATAACCTACTGAGGTTATACCTTATGGTCACGTCGTTTGGTTAGTGCTATGATAAGTTACTTCTATGTTCTTAAAAAAATGATGACCAAAATGTCATTTTTTCGCATAAATCCATTTTAAACACATGTAACCAAATTTTTGGGCATTTAAGACTTATCATAAGACATGTTTAACCATCCGATCACGCGTTTACACTAATGACCAGTTAAAGTAGCATAAACTACCTTAACAAGTCATAATGGGTAAAAAGCACTTAGGATCCTTTCCAAATCAGAATGTTAAGTTTGTTAAACCATATCACATGAGTTCCAACCCTCGTTTGGTTTATAAGACTTCATTCTATCCGATCTCCCATTTGTAGTCCCGACACGATAACATATTTATCTGGCACATTAGGACGATTTTGAGCTTTGTTTATTCCGTGATCAAGAACACTTTCGCAATCCCATGTGAGTACATAGCCCCCTCTTTTACATTTTCTAAATGTTTTGGGGTGATTCATATGTGCTGATATTTATTTTAAAGATTTTAAAACAATATACATGGTTTATATATACAAAATGATTTACAAAGTGAGTACATAGCACCCTCTTTTACATTTTCTAAATGTTTTGGGGTGATTCATATGTGCCTATAATTGTTTTCATGATTTCAAAACAATATACAGGGTTTATATATACAAAATGATTTTCAAAGTGAGTACATAGTTCCCTCTTTGACGTTTTGCAAATGTTTTGGGGTGACTCATATGTGCTAAATCATTTTCAAGTTTTAAAAAACAATGTCTGTGGTTTATATATAAAAGAATACGATTTCAATAATGTGAACAACTTATTGATGCGTTATCCATAACACGAATGACATTCATTAGCTTTGGCCGAGCCGACCAGTAGTATGTTATGGTACCATAGGATTGACAATCCTATTATCGGACTGTTCACTGGATTTGGTGGAAATTTGGGTAATGACAGAAACTGTTCTGATTAACAAATTATTTGTTGATTTTTTAGTCTAGTTAAAGAGACCCTTTGGTGGTCTATTAAAGATACCCTTTGGTGGTATAGTCAACACATGTTTGAATGTGTTCATTAAAGAACGATCAAAAGTATTCACAATTAAAAACACAGACGATTTGTTTATCACATGGACAATTGGTTTATGACAAGACGATTGAATTATAACACGGACAAATGGTTTTGAACAATGTCACGCAATGATTTTCACTTAAAGATATAAACCATACGGAGTTTTCTTTTGAATCTATTACAAGGTTTTTACAAAAGAAACGTTTTAGTCAAGATTCATGTCTATAAGGTTTTCCCAACTCTATCCAACTTGTTTTAGTTGGTTAATTGTATTGCAATATCAAACACTTTTGATACAGGTTTCACTTAACGACTCTTGTAGTCGGACGATGTGTTGCAATATGTATACAAAGCCACGAATTTGACACGCTCATAAAACCTATGTACTCGCCGGCATTTTTAATGCTGACTCTCTTTTCACATATGTTTCAAGGTGTCAATGCTTAACAATATGATGCATGCTTCACGTAGGAATGGACGCGGGCATTAGTGACTAAAAACATGAAAGACAATTTATTTATGTGTTGTTTCTATTTATCCCAAGACAACGTAAACATTTAACTGAATAAAAAAAATTTTAATTCCATGAGTTGTGAAACAATAGTTCTGTGACATGACTCCCCGACTTTCCAGCGGGTTCGTTGTTTTACGCGTCGGGGTGTTAATGTTGAAAGTGTGGCCATAAGCTTATCACTTGCAGCCTCAGTGTGGTAAAAGATTTGGTTCTTAATCCCCTCCTTTGTTAATTCTTCATGCAACATTTGATCTTCTTCCCCGATCTGCTTTTGCCTTTATTCTTGATTTAAGGCAATTGTGGGTAAGACAGAGGTTGAAGATGATCTTGTAAAAGATGGGTATAGACAAGGTTATCTGTGAATAGACTGGCTTTCTTGGGACAGAAGGATCTTTCTTTCTAAGCTCTTCTAGTCTTCTGTAGGTATCGACAACTTTAGATTCAAACCACCTAGCAATTTTCCTTGTTGTTCCATGTTGAGCACTAACAAGTTCAGCTTTCATTCATTTTATCATTAAAGCATGGTCTTGGCTTTTAGGCTTAGCCTTTTTCCATACAGGAGGAGTAGGCCTCTTTGAATGATCCTTGAGCATGGTATGGATTCTTTCAATCTCTTCTTTTAGCTCATTTGTAGACCTGTCTTTGAATTGAGCCCTTGTTGCTTTGTAAGACAATGAACTTCATTATATGATCAAGATAATCTTGCTTTAATTCTGGATAATCAGTGGTTGGATTTTCAGACATTGACTTACTCAAATCCTTAGCAAATCTTCAATGTTTCTCACTTTGCTTAGTTGAAATTGCATTGATATTTGTAGAGCCCTATCATCCTTACCCTTTGATTGTTCTTTTGCTATGGTCTCAGCTTGTCTACCTTCAACTTTAGATATTCATCTAGATTTTTAGGCTTTCAATACCCAAGAAGTGATAGAAATTCTCTTTGTTTTGGATCCTCTATCTTGTAGAAAGCCTCAATTTCTCCTTTTACAGCAAAAAGTTCCAGAGGGTATAGGGCACCCATTGGAAGAAATGATGATGATAGGTGCATGGGCGGAATTGGATTTTCAGGATGGCAATGATGAGATGGTTGTGAAATGGATTGTGATGATACATGGAGTGGTGATTGACTCTCTTCATCACATCATCATCATCAACAACAAAGTTTTCCTTTTGCGTTGTAATTTGATTTGGGTGATGTGGATTTACATGAATTCTGGGTGGTATGGATAATGGTTCGGTTAATGTGGGAAATTTAGTTAGGGCAGTGGTTTGAGAAACATTTGTTGGAACATCTGTTGTTGCAGCATCTGCTGTCACAACATCTGTCCTAACATCTGGATAGAGGATACAACAATAGTAGCTTCAGCAATTGTTGTAGAAGAGATGATAGTTGGTTGTCTTACTTTTCTTGCAGACTTTCTTTTTCTTGAAGTACCAACATCTTCTTTTTCAAATGTTTGGCTTTTTCTTCTTTAATTAGCATTAAAGCTCTAGCTTCAAGTGTATCTTGTCTCTCTTTTTTTTCAACAGCAATCCTTTCAACTTCTTTGTTTAGGGTCTCATCAATCCCTTTTCCCAAAGTTGCCTCAAATGCTTCAGTAGTGTTATCAATGGTTTCTGCTGTTGTTGACACCTTTGTTTTAGCAGTTGAATCAGGTTGCAACTTTCTCATGTTATCTTTCTCCCCTTTTTGGCATCATCTTCAATGTCATCTTGAAGAATCAATAACTAGGGCAGAGCTAGTAGTTTTCAGCAAATGATCTTTGATGGCTTAATGTCTGTTTGTGTATCTTTGTATCTAGCCTCAACCATATTTCTGATCAATTTCATGTGTGTTTCATGCTGAATGTCTGCCAATTGTCTCTGAGCTAGGATAATTGGTTGGAAAACTTTCCATAGCTCATCAGCATTTTGAGTTGGGGATGGTTGAGGTTGAGAATTTTGGAGCACTTGTTTCATCATGGATTTGATTTCATCAATAAATGATTCCATGGTATTGATTCTCTCCTCAATTCTTGGTATTAATTTTATCACCTAAGTAAATACGATCATCTAAATTCCTACCAGAGGTAGTTGTATTTGGATCATCAACATGAGGAATCTCAATATGTTCAGAACCAAATGCCCCTTGTTCGTGGTACTAGGGACTTCCAACTGGCTCAGAGGATACAATGGTAGTCTCAGCAGTTGTTGTCTTCAAGGAAGTCTTATCAGTGTAACCACTAGCCAATTGAGCACTCTTGTAGCAATCGTTGTAGTAGTTGCTTCACTTGAACTACCACCAAGAGTTACATGTAATTCATGGGGTGTAGCCTCCTCAATTGTTTCTGGGTTGGCTAATTGAGTTTTCTCAGAATCAGTCAATGACGGAGTTAAACTCTCAGTGATAGGTGAATGAGAAGGACTGCTTGGAATATGAGTTTTCTCAATAACTTGAAACAAGGGTAAGAATGTGGAAGGAATTGGAGAGGTGGGTAGTGAGTAGAAAGAGACATAAGCCCTGGGAGAGGGGCTTGAGAACAAATGCTCAAGTGAATCATCTGCCTTATAGTGTGGTGTCCCTGTGCTTACAACATGTTCCTTTTGTGAGGAAGTAAAAGGAGCTGGTGTTGGTGGAGATCTTTGGACCATCTGTTGTGAGGAAGTAACAGCAGTGGTTTCATGTGACTTTGGTGCTATCACAAGTAAATCATTTGGGATCTCATCTTCCAGAGTTACCGTTTTGGGTTGTTTGGTGGGCTTTTTAGATTTGGAGGGTTTCTTTTTTGGTTTTCTGGTAGGGGTTGCATAGCACTGTTGTGGTACCATGTTCACCAGGAGCAGTGGGCTCAGTAATAGAAGAAGGAGCAGGGATGTGGTAGTAGTTAAACTTTGCTCAGTCTCTGTTACTTTTGTTTTCAAAACCTTCGGTTTTTGAGTTGAGAGTTTAGTAAAATTTTCATGTTTAAGGCTGCCAACTTCACAGATGACACCTTGTTGAAAATCCGTTATAGACACTTGTTTTTGTAAATAGAAACTCAACAACCTAACGTGTATCAGAAATGCTTTACCCTTTTTAATATTGTTAAAATTTGCAGCCAATCAGAAGACGATAAATGGGAAAAGTTAAATTTTGATTTTGTTAAAGTAGCATAACCCAGAACTGAATGTTTAAAGGTATTTCATTAAAAGCAGTTGTCTTGGCTGGCAAACATAACAAAAATGTATGAAAAAAGCGGAAATTCAGGTTTAAAGATGGTAATTACTGTCAGTTGACCTTCTAACCACGCTCAATGAATTCAGCATGTAAATCTTTCTTTAGGAAAGAAGTGGGGTCATCTAAGGTCATTTAGACCAAACGTGGTGGAGATAGTGGACGGAGAAATTTGGACAAGAGACTGCCCAATCTTTGACATAATGGCAAATGGTTTTTTGTTTTGAATCTCGACTGTAGCATTGGCCCAAAATTGTCTAAGGGTGTTCAGATAGATTGGAGCCTTGGCCAGTAAGATATCCTTGTATGATGATGTTTCTAGAACATCGATCATGGAATGAAAAGCAGTATTATTATTTGTTTTTTCGAGGATAGGAAGGTAGTTGTGGGGAGTTTTGATGATGAGATTCATGATTGAGTAGTGATTATTGAGGGTTTGGAAGAAGATGAGAGTAATTGAGATTTTTATGGAGAATTTTTGAAATCGAAACGCAAGTAGAACTCTGTTTGGATGAAACAGGGTTATAAATCGAAATGCATGCTGATGTGGTAGCGGTTTTCAAAAGATCTAATGGCTAACATTTGTCCAATGTAAACTCTATTGGATAAAGGAAGACAATTGTTTGGAAACCTCTGCTGGATACCAGCAGTGGTTTTGAACAGAGGAATGACAGTGGTGATTTTACACTATCAGAGGATAGATTATCAGTGGATTGGGAAAGTAGTGATTTCACCAACAGTGGATGTAGAACAAAGGATACACTTTCAGCAACGAATAGATTTTTCAGCCAAAGCAGAGTTTTGGAGAAACAGTGGTTATGAGCAGACTTTAGAGATTTATTGAAAGTTTCAATTTTAGCTATTTTAAGGATGGATTTTTGGTTTTCTGAAAACACTTTGATGCTATTTACACATGGAAAACAAAATTTTGTTTTTATTCCAAGTTTAGCATACTAATCCTAGAGATCAGACTTTCAAAGGTGGATGTATCTAATGCTTTGGTTAGAACATCTGCCAGCTGATCATTAGTGGGACCATGATGCAGAGAAATCAAACCATTTTCATAGCAATCTCTCACAAAGTGATGTCTGATGTCAATGTGTTTTGTGGTAGAATGAGAGACTGGATTTTTGATGATGTTTTCAGCTGCTTAACTATCCAACATAAGAGGAGTCTTTAGAGCAGTTACACCAAAATCCGACAATTGATTTTGAAGCCATAAGAGTTGAGCAGTGCAACTTGCAGCAACAATATACTCAGCCGCTGCTGTGAATGTTGATATTGCAGCTTGTTTTTTTGCTTTGCCAATACACTAAGCAATTTCCTAGGAATTGACAGCCTCCTGAATTTGACTTCCAAGTGGTGTGGCATCCAGCAAAACCACTATCTGAATAACTTGAAAGTTCAATATTAAGCTAGATACCAAATACCAACTATGGGAGCACCTTTTATGTATCTAAATATCCTTTTTACAGCAATGAGATTGGACTTCCTAGGTGCTGACTGTGATCAAGCACAAAAACATGTGGCAAACATAATGTCTGGCCTTGATACCGTTAGGTACAATAAAGAATCTATTATGATTCTATATATAGTTTGATCGACCAAGTCATCTTTGTCATCAATAGTGACAAGCTTTATGGTTGCCATGGGCGTGCTACATGGTTTACAATCATTCATATCAAATTTTGTAAGTTGTTCTTTGACATACTTAATTTGGTGAATGAATGTACCATTTTGTAATTGTTTAACTTGGAGACCAAGAAAACATTGGAGCTCACCCATTGCACCAATTTCAAACTCTGCTGCCATGGGTTGTATGGACTCTTCACACATGGTAGTGCATGTGGATCCAAAAATGATGTCATCCACATAAATTTGGACAAGTATCAAATCTTTTCCTCACCATTTTAAAAACAAGGTTTTATCAATTGTACCTCTTGTAAAACCTATGGGTAAGAGAAAAGTGGAGAGAGTTTCATAACAGGCTCTTGGTGCTTGTTTCAAGCCATACAAAGCTTTATTAAGCTTGTAGACATGATCAGAATAAAATGCATCTTCAAAGTAGGAGGTTGACAAACATATACCTCTTCTTTGATCTTACCATACAAGAATGCACTTTTGATATCCATTTGAAACACTTTGATGTTGTGGTTGGTAGCAAAGGCTAAGAACAGTCTGATGGCTTCTAATCTTGCTACAGGAGCAAAAGTTTCATCATAGTCAATGCCTTCTTCCTGTCTGTAGCCTTGAACCACAAGACTAGCTTTATTCTTGACAACAATACCCCTTTCATCAGTTTTGTTTTTAAAGACCCATTTTGTGCCAATTGGACACATCCTTTGGCAATGGTACAAGTTCCCATACTTGTTGTCTTTTAAACTGAAGGAGCTCTTCTTACTTGGTTTCTACACGAGTATTTTCTTTTAGTGCCTCTTGGTACTTGACAGGTTGTGTGAGAGATAGGAAACCAGCAAAAAGACAAATGTTTTGGGATTGACTTCTAGTGAGCACCCCTTCATTGATGTTGCCAATAATTAGGTCAGATGGATGGTTTTTAAGGTAGATCAGATCTCCCTTATAAGGAATAATGGCATTTTGAGATGAAGGCTGTAGATGGGAATCATCTAAGCTAACATCTGTTGGCAATTTTTAAGAGCCAACATCTGTTTGAAATGGAGGTGGAGGTATAGGTGGGAGAGATGTGAAAACATGTTGACTTTTATCCACAGTGGTTGGACTTTTATCAACAGAGATTATATTTGATGAGCAGGCAGAGGATTGATCAATAGTGGTTGATGTAGCAACGCAGAGTTTTCATAATTGTTAGTAACATCTGCTACTCTGGTGGTGGATGTGGCTTTATATTGTGGAATCACAATGTCATATCCATAGTCTTGTTGTGGAAACTGTGGTGTACCTATAGGGTCAGTCTTTACAGACACGGATTTAAAAGTAAATTTGTTTAGATCAAAAAGTTCAGCAGGATTTGCTGGGATTTTTAATGAAGAAAGTTCATTGAACTTAACATTCAAGGTCTCTTCCACACACCTAGTCCTTGAATTAAAGACTCTGTAGACTTTAGCAGTGGTTGAGTACCCCAGAAAATAACCACAGTCTACTTTGGCTGTAAATTTTAAAATTGAATCTTTTAGATTTAAAATGAAGCATGGGTAGCCATAGATTTTAAAGTATGAGATCAGTGGTTTGAACTTAAACAGAGTTTCATAAGTTGTGGATTGATGCCTGGGGTTGATCAAAACCCTATTTTGAAAATAGCAAGCGATGTTTACCGCCTCTGCCCAAAAGGACAAGGGTAAACCAGAGTCTGCAAGCATGCTTCTACCAGCTTCAATTAAAGTTATGTTTTTCCTTTCAACCACCCCATTTTGTTGTAGTGTTCTTGGAATGTTGTACTGCCTTACAATTCCTTTTGACACACAGAACTCACCAACTCCTTATTTTTAAACTATGTGCCATTGTCACTCCTAAAGACTTTTATTGCCGGTTCAAATTGCTTTTCAACTTGTTTCACAAATCCCTGCAAGATACCTGCAGTCTCGTCCTTGGAGTGCAAAAAAATAAGTCCAAGTAAACCTAGAAAATCATCAACAGTAACAAGGCAATACCTTTTTTGTTTAAGGCTCGTGATTTTTACAAGGCCAAACAAGTCCATATGCAACAATTGTAACATTGACTTGTTTTGGACTCACCAATGGGCTTGTATGAACTTTTATGTTGTTTTCCTTTCAAACAGGAAACACAATGTTCATCTCTTGTGAATTTTTTTTGTGGTAGACCTCTTACAAGACCTTGTTTAGAGAGTGTGGACATAGTTGTCAGATTTGTCTTCCCAAGTCTTTTTTGCCATAGTTCTGTCTCTTTGTTAGAGGCAGCTGAGAAAAGACATGCATCAGTCATAGGATTATCCTTCAACATATCAACCACATATGCATTGCCACTCCTACGAGCAACAAGTTGTACTTTGCTATCAACTATGATTTGATCAATCTTTTTAACTACTTCTGGCCCAACAATCTGACAAGTTTTCTTAGTGAAGAATGACCCATAGCGCTTGTCACTCATTTGTGAAATACTAAGAAGATAAATTTTAGATTGTCAATAAGATTGACATTTTCAAATTTGAGTTTCCCAGCCTGAACAGTCCCTGACCCAAGCACCATCCCTTTTGAAATATTACCAAAGGATATATCACCCCCTCCATGAGCCATGAAGTCTTTGAAAGGGCTCTACATCCTGTCATATGCCTGGAGCCTCCACTATCTACATACCACAAACTATCAAGGCAGGTAGAAGCTCCCTGATAGTAGTAATAAATTAGTTTAGGTGAGTTTCCAAAGCCAAAATGGCTTTGGAAGGGTCACAGACAAGTCAGTCTCAAATTCTTAAGAATGGGCAGAGGTTTGAACAGATCTTTGTAACATTTACTGAGACCATCTCCTATTAGATGATAGTAACCATGAGGATGCCTATTCACTCTTGGTTTTGAGAGACTTTTGTAACCCTCATAGCTAAAAGGTATATTTTGGTAAATTGATTTCCATATCCTCTTGGGTACTGGTTTGCAGGTGGTGCATCTGTTACTTGCACCTCTCTGGGAGCAGAGGTTTTGTGCAGTGATTTGGTAACAGATGTTTGAACATGCATAAAGGTCTATTTAGACTTTCTTTTTGCAGTACTAGTCTTTGAACTCTCTTGTGTTTTGGATTTAAACTCGTTCTTTTTCACATCAAAGTTTCTGAGGTAAACACACTCTTGAGTTTTATGATTTGTTTTATCACAAATTTTGCATTTAGGAGAATCAATGATCTCACTTGTTTTCTTGATGTCATAAGCCTTTAGAAGAAAACAATTTTTGATGACTTGGTTCTTCTTTTCAAAGAAAGCACAAAACAGGTTTTTGATATTTTCTTTCTTCTTCCTCTTTTCAGATTTTTATCAACAGATGTTGTAACATCTATTGGTAAATCTTTTATGGGAATGATTCTTGCTTTTGGTTTTTTGACACCATCAGTGGTTGAAAAGTCCACTGGTTTGAAATTATCAAGGATGTCACATTCATCAGACCATGTGGGTTTAAATTGATATTTCTCAATTTCCTCAAAAGTTAAGAATCCCTCATGTCTTTCTAAAACAATTGTGTTTCCATTTTTATCAGTGACCTTGATTTCTTGACCAAATAGATTTGTTGGAACAACTTCAACCACACCAGAATCATTTCCAGTAACATTTTCAGAAATTCGCTCATTTTCTTTGAATCCTAAGCAAGGTTTTATGTTACATTTGACATGGTTTTCTAACGTAATCTCACAACCTTTACAGGATTCCGCACATTTTGCACAAGTAATTTGGGTGGATTCCGACTCCTTTTTAACAACTTGATATTTTTGTATCATAGTTTGGAGTTGGTCCTTGGTTATGCTAGCTTCATGTTTTAAGCTGCTGATTTCAAATTCTTTTTCAAGCAATTTTGTTTTTAACTCTTTTGAAAGTTTTTCAAATTGCAATTCACCATCCAAAATCTTATTCCTCAGGTTTTCATTTACCTCTTTTATGTTAACAAAGGCTATGATGCATTTTTCTGAACATAGATATTTTAAGACCTGAGGATACCTTAGTAGCAGCCATCATGGCACAGTCACATTCACCTTCACAAACACTGGCATCCTATGGGTCAGACAGAGGTTTCAATTCTTCATCAACATTTTCTTGTGTAACAACTTCTTCATCATGATCATTAGACACAACAGACTTAGGCTACACTTCCTCAATTCAACACCCTCAACTATAGACTCTAATTCCATAAAGAAAATTCATTTTCTTTCTTTTTAGTGTCAGCAATTAGAGTAAAATTTTCATGAGTCAGATCCTCAGGCAAGCTACTCCAATCAACAAAGCCCTAAGTAAAGAAGCTCTGTTGATTAACCTCTGCCTTAGCAGTGGTTTGAGTAACTTGCGCAGGTTGCATTTGAACCTGAGGAGCTGGTGCTTGAACATATTTAATTTGAGAACATTGGTTTGAACATATTGCACAGGAACAGTGGTAGCTGGGTGTGCAAAGTGAGCAATGTTTTGCATATGAGGAACAGGGGTATATTGCGAATAATGGACAATGTTTTGAGTGTTTTGAGGTCTAAGGCTAGGATGTCTAATAAGTGGTCCAGTTGATTGAGACATACATTCTCTAGCAAAGTGTCCTAGCCTATTACACTTGAAACACTTAATCTTTGACTTATCCATCCCAACTTTTAGCCCCCCATGCAACCCTAGAAACTTTCTACCAGTTCTCTTGTTATACTCGTTAGCCCTAACACTTATAGAGCCAACTAATGCAAAATATACATCTCCTCCAAATCTAAAGGGTCAAAATGTTGAAGGTCATTCAATTCAAAACATTAGTTTCAGAAGTTTGGCTTTCCCCATTAGCTGCAAATGCATAATTAGGTGTGTAAGGGTCAGAGTTGAAATTACCACCAGAAGTTATATCAATGAAATGATCATAACTCTGATCCTTACAACTGCTAGTGACTTCTTCTTGGCCAAAAAGTGTTGTACTACCAAATGCATAGTCATCGGCCACTTTGCCAGATTCTTGTAGCTTCTTTTTCTAGTTCAGCTATCTCTCATAAGTGAGGAGCCTACCATGAAGCTGTGTTAGACTCATTTCTTTAAACCCAATTGAATTTCGAGTTACAAAAGCTATAGTGTTCCACTTGTCTTGTAATGATCTAAGAAAACGACTGTTTAAAGTCAAATTTGCAAACGCAACATTAACTAGTTTAAGCTCACTAATGAGATAGCTAAACCTTTCAAACTGTTGGGTTAATGACTCTCCTTTAACATGACAAAACGTTTCGTATTGTTGATTTAAAACTTCTCTATTATTTTCGATCACTTAATCGGTCCCACTGAATTGCTCTTTTAAAGCATCCCATTATTCATTTGGACTGTTGCGATGCAACAGCCCAGCATAGATATCGTTTGGTAATGTAGAGACCATAATACTAAATGCCTTTGCATCTAGCTCAATTTTTTGGAAATCTTGCTTGTAATAATTTTCAGGATTCTTTGGTACTTGGACTTTAGGGTCCTCCATTCTCGGTATCATTGGACCATGAGGTCCAAAGATGACCGACTTCCAGCAACCGGTGTTATGCTAAGCAAGGACATGACCTATTCGTCTTTGCCATATATTATACTCAGATCTGACAAAGATCGGTGGTTTAAACATGTTGTTGGTGTTATGAGGATCTTGTGAAGTGTGTGACATTATAATTGTTTACAAACATATTTTTATTTAAAAACTTGAAATTTTTAACTAAACTCTATTTTTAATAAAAACAAACAAACCAAATTAGCAGTGAGAGCTAATCCATTCAAATCAAATTGATTGTTAAATCAAATTCGATTGACCAAGCTCTGATACCAATTGATAGGATCTGAGTTTGAAACTGTTATGAAAGTTTTAGAGATGAAAAATGAAAGACGATAAATCAAATGTAAATGTAGCGGAATGATGAACTATGATTCATAACAATTGAGAGATTGTTTTCATTATCATGCTTTCGTGATTGTAATCACTTGCATATAACTCACAATCTCCCCCTTAGCCGAAGATCACTGATTTGTTCGTACAGAATGTAAAGAAGAATATTAGATTGATAAGTGATGAAAAGTGATCAAATTGAATAGTACATGCACTGTTTTATTTATACTAAAGTTCTAACCACTGAGCATCTTAAGATGATGTCAGCAGGAAAGCGACATCTAACAATATTAACAAACTAACAACATCTACTATGCCAACCACTGCTACAACTAGACATTACAAAGACTGATAGAAAACACTGATGAGACATCCTCTGTTGGCCTTTAGCAGAGTTTTGCCTTGGCAGATCGTTAGCTTTAGTCTTCAATAGAGTTTTACCTTGATAGACCTTTAGCTTTAGTCTTCAACAGAGTTTTGCTATAGTAGACCTTTGACATCTTGTCTTCAGCAGAGCTTGACTCTAGCATATGTTTTATTATTATTAGGATCAGAGGTTGTAGTACATTTTAGCTTTCTATCATCTGTTCTTTTGTAGGGTTCATTTCTAACAAATTATCAAAACAACTTCAAGAACTTTCGGACAAAGGATTTATCCGTCTAAGTTTCTCCCCCTGGGGTGCTCTGGTGCTATTGTGAAAAAGAAGGCTGGATCCTTTCGCATGTGTATCGATTATCGTGAGCTCAACAAGCTCACGATTAAAAATCGATATCCCCTACCACGTATTGATGATCTTTTTTATCAACTACAAGGCGCCACATGTTTCTCAAAGATCGATCTCCGTTGCGGTATCATCAACTTCGTGTACTTGAAGAAGATATTCTAGTTCAGCTCTCTCTCATAAGTGAGGAGCCTACCATGAAGCTGTGTTAGACTCATTTCTTTAAACTCAACTGAAATTTCGAGTTACAAAAGCTATAGCGTTCCACTTGTCTGGTAATGATCTAAGAAAACGACTGTTTAAAGTCGAATTTGCAAACGCAACATTAACTAGTTTAAGCTCACTAATGAGATAGCTAAACCTTTCAAACTGTTGGGTTACTGACTCTCCTTTAACATGACAAAACGTTTCGTATTGTTGATTTAAAACTTCTCTATTATTTTCGATCACTTACTCGGTCCCACTGAATTGCTCTTTTAAAGCATCCCATAATTCATTTGCACTGTTGCGATGCAACAACCCAGCATAGATATCGTTTGGTAATGTAGAGACCATAATACTAAATGCCTTTGCATCTAGCTCAATTTTTTGGAAATCTTGCTTGGAATAATTTTCAGGATTCTTTGGTACTTGGACTTTAGGGTCCTCTATTCTCGTTATCATTGGACCATGAGGTCCAAAGATGACCGACTTCCAGCAACCGGTGTTATACTAAGCAAGGACATGACCCATTCGTCTTTGCCATATATTATACTCAGATCTGACAAGGATCGGTGGTTTAAACATGTTGTTGGTGTTATGAGGATCTTGTGAAGTGTGTGACATTCTAATTGTTTACAAACAGATTTTTATTTAAAAACTTGAAATTTTTAATTAAACTCTGTTTTTAATTAAAACAAACAAACCAAATTAGCAGTGAGAGCTAATCCATTTAAATCAAATTGATTGTTAAATCAAATTCGATTGACCAAGCTCTGATACCAATTGATAGGATCTGAGTTTAAAACTGTTATGAAAGTTTTAAAGATGAAAAATGAAAGACGATAAATCAAATGTAAATGCAGTGGAATGATGAACTTTGATTCATAACAATTGAGAGATTGTTTTCATTATCATGCTTTCGTGATTGTAATCACTTGCAATATAACTCACAATCTCCCTTTAGCCTAAGATCACTGATTTGTTCGTACAGAATGTAAAGAAGAATATTAGATTGATAAGTGATGAAAAGTGACACAGTACAGGCACTGTTTTATTTATACTAAAGTTCTAACCACTGAGCATCTTATGATGATGTCAGCTGGAAAGCGACATCTAATAATATTAACAAACTAACAACATCTGCTATGCCAACCACTGCTATAACTAGACATTACAAAGACTGATAGAAAACACTGATGAGACATCCTCTGTTGGCCTTCAGCAGAGTTTTGCCTTGGCAGACCTTTAGCTTTAGTCTTCAATAGAGTTTTACCTTGGTAGACCTTTAGCTTTAGTCTTCAACAGAGTTTTGCTATAGTAGACCTTTGACATCTTGTCTTCAGCAGAGCTTGACTCTAGCATATGTTTTATTATTATTAGGATTAGAGGTTGTAGTACATTTTGGCTTTCTATCATCTGTTCTTTTGTAGGGTTCATTTCCAACATATTATCAAAACAACTTCAAGAACTTTCGGACAAGGGATTTATCCGTCTAAGTTTCTCCCCCTGGGGTGCTCCGGTGCTGTTGTGAAAAAGAAGGCTGGATCCTTTCGCATGTGTATCGATTATCGTGAGCTCAACAAGCTCACGATTAAAAATCGATCTCCCCTACCACGTATTGATGATCTTTTTTATCAACTACAAGGCGCCACATGTTTCTCAAAGATCGATCTCCGTTGCGGGTATCATCAACTTCGTGTACTTGAAGAAGATATTCCCAAAACTGCTTTTCGCACTCGATATGACCATTATGAGTTCATTGTCATGCCTTTGGGGTTGACAAATGCTCCTGCAATCTTCATGGACTTAATTAATAGGGTTTGTAAACCTTATTTAGATAAGTTCATCATTGTTTTCATTGACGACATCTTGATTTATTCAAAATATCGAGCTGACCATGAACAACATCTCCATCTAACAATGGAACTTCTAAAGAAAGAACAACTTTATGCCAAATTCTCCAAGTGTGAGTTGTGGCTAAAGGAAGTTTAATTCTTGGGTCACATTGTCAATGAACAAGGTATACATGTAGATCCTTCAAAAATAACTGCGATTAAGGATTTGAGTACACCCGCTACTCCTACCGAAGTTCGCTCATTTATTGGTCTTGCTGGTTATTACCGCCGCTTTATCGCAAACTTCTCCAAGATTGAGGTTCCCCTAACTTCTTTAACTCAAAAGAATAAAGCTTTTGAGTGGGGACCTAAACAAGAAGAAGCTTTCCAAACCTTGAAACAAAAGCTTTATGATGCTCCTATTGTATCCTTACCCGATGGCAACAATGACTTTGTCGTATATTGTGTTGCTTCAAATCTAGGCCTTGGTTGTGTTCTCATGCAAAGAGACAAAGTTATAGCCTACGCATCGGGACAATTGAAAATCCACGAAAAGAACTACACAACTCATGATCTTGAGTTAGGTGTTGTTGCTTTCGCTCTCAAAATTCGGAGACACCACTTTATGGTACCAATGTGCGGTTTTCATTTACCACAAAAGTCTCCAACATATATTCAATCCAAAGGAACTAAACATGAGGCAATGAAGTTGGGTCGAACTTCTGAACGACTATGACTACGAAATTCGCTACCATTGTTGTAAGGCAAATGTCATAGCCGACGCACTTTGTCATAAAGAACGTGTCAAGCTCCACTGTGTTCAAGTTCAATCAGATATCTAAACACGTGTTTTCCAAGCCCAACGTACTTGTGTAACCCAAAGCATGATGTGTAATGAACTGCCACATAATCTTGAGCTTCAGCTTTGGGTTACTCTATTTCTTGAACCGTTTGTGGGTTCCAAACCAAGACAATCTTCATACACTGTTAATGAACAAGGCTCACAAGTCTCGTTATTCTATTCATCCTGGTGCAGAAAAATGTATCGATCTTCGTACCCAATATTGGTGGCTGAGTATGAAGAAGAACATATCCTTGTACGTATCCAAATGCCTTACTTGTCTTAAGGTCAAGGCAGAACATCAACGTCCTTCTGGTTTGCTTGAACAACGAGAAATTCTGGTATGGAAGTGGGAGAACATTGCTATTGATCTCATCACTAAATTACCACGCACTTCTAGAGGTCATTATGCCATTTGGGTAGTCATTGACCGTCTGACTAAGTTAGCACACTTTTTGCCGATTCGTGAGGATTTTTTTGCTGACAAACTTGCTAAGATCTATATCGATGAGATTGAATCTCATCATGATGTTCCTTTACACATTATATCAGATCGTGATGCTCATTTCTCATTTCGTTTTTGGAAGACCATGCAATCAGCAATAGGAACTAAATAAAATATGGACACTGCTTATCATCCTCGAACGGATGAACAAACCGAAAGGACAATCCAAACATGTGAGGATATGCTTAGAGCCTGTGTGATCAACTTTGGTGGAAGTTGGGATTCGCATCTGCCTTTGATCGAATTCTCCTACAACAATAGCTATCATTCCAGCATTAACATGGCTCCATTCGAGGCTCTATACGGTCGAAAATGTCGTTCGCCTGTCTGTTGGAATGAAGTTGGTAAAGCTTAAATCACCAGACCTAAACTCATTCAAGAAAAAAACAGATAAAATCACGAAAATTCGCAATAACCTTTTGACAGCTAGAAATCGTCAAAAGAGGTATGCTGACAAACGACGCAATCCTTTGGAATTCCAAAATGGTGATCATGTCCTTCTCAAGGTATCCCCTTGGATAGGTGTGGTTAGATTTGGAAAGAAAGGAAAACTTGCACCTCAATATGTGGGAGCTTTTAAGATCCTTGAAAGGATCGGAAAGATAGCCTACAAACTTGAACTACCACCTGAACTTGGGAACGTTCACCTAACCTTCCACGTGTCCAACTTGAAAAAGTGTTTAGGCGATGAAAACATCCACATCCATCTTGATGAAATTAGCATTAATAACACTATACATTTTTCCGAGAAACCTGTGGAGATTTTAGACCATGAAGTCAAGAAACTAAAACGAAGTCGAATACCAATTGTTAAAGTTCACTAGGAATCCAAACGTGGCCCATAGTTTACCTTGGAATGAGGGAATCAAATGAAAGCAAAATACCCATATCTTTTCTCACAAGTCTCCTCTGATTAAATTTTGGGACAAAATTTCCTAAAGTAGTGGAGCCTATGACATTTACAGTTTTTGAGCATTATACAATTTCGATCATTTTTCGTATTCAATAAAATGTTATATTTTATTTACTAAATAGTAATCGTATGATCGAGAAAAATAATATTCATGAGATACTCAGAAAAGATCCAAGTTTCATATGCCTTAATACCCTTCATATAGCTTAATTTACAAGTTAGAAGGGTTAAAGATGGCAATGAAGTGATAATACAAGTCCAAGGGCTAAAACTACCTAAAAGTGAAACATTTGCTTTAAGAGGTCTTACGGACCATAAGACCCTAACCCTTACAGTCCGTAAGGGACACCCAACACAGTAGATGGCAGCTGTCCATTACAGTTGTATTCCTTGGCCTCCAAGCTCGCGAATTTGCCACAAATTCACCTCCTTTGGACATGTGTGATGACACTCATCAGTCCTAACACCTCATGGGACACTTGGCTTTATTTGGTGATCATTTGATCACTATAAATAGCCATGTCTTGTCCATTTCAACTTGCTCATTTCAATTTCTTTTTCCCTTCTCTTTGGAGCTTGTTTCCAGAATTAGAAGCCTCCTACTGAGTTCTGAAAGTGTTCTTCAACACAACTAAGTGCTCTCTCTAGTTCTTTTCATTATTTTGGCTAGTTATAAGCAAAAAGTTAAGCACTTTGACTTTCGGTTCTGGCCATTGGTCAAGTTGATGTTCAAATTGAACTTTGCAACGTGATCGTAATCTTGAAGGTAATAATCCTCGTGATTACACCTTCTGATCATCATGTTTAGTAGGCGAAATGACGAGTCAAACTTTTACGAAATAAAAGTCAAAAGTGCATAAAAATGCATTTTACGAAGAAAGTATTTTGAGTATTAAAACTTAAAGTTTTGACACCAAATCATTTTTATAATATTATTTGACATGTTCTAACATGTCTAGCTCGTCATTTCTAGTTTAGCGCTTTTTCCTTAGTCGAAAGTCGAGAGGTTTGACTTCCGCTTAGATTGTCGAATCTGACCCGTTTGGTCAAACTTTAGGATCCAACCAAGCCCATTTATATGACCATAGTAATATAGGGAATAACCCTATGAGGTTATACCTTATGGCCATGTCATTTGGTTAGTCAAATGACGAGTCAACTATATATATTTTAAAATGTCGGAAATAACCCTTTTGGCACAAATATAGTTTTAAACATATATGGTCATTA
Source organism: Scalesia atractyloides (assembly GCA_947069175.1). Classification (NCBI taxonomy): domain Eukaryota; kingdom Viridiplantae; phylum Streptophyta; class Magnoliopsida; order Asterales; family Asteraceae; genus Scalesia; species Scalesia atractyloides. The sequence goes on from CAMTDV010000013.1 coordinate 26,981,636, forward strand.
TTATTAACTTAAAAACTGATCATATAACATAATTAAACTAGTTTTGACATGTTAGACTCGTTATAGGACTTATTTAACCATACGACACTGTAATACCCGTTAAAGTGGCGTAAACCAGTTTAACAAACGTAACAAATCAAAACACTCCTAGATACTTCCAAATCAGAATGTAACGTATTATGAACCATATTACACGAGATTTCCACTCGTTTGGTTTATGAACCTTATTCTATCCGTTTCTCGATTAAGTCACATTATACACTAACCTTAGTTATCCGACATATTTGGAAACACTCGAACACTTGAGCTTTGTTTACACAAGATATCTACGCAATCCAAGTGAGTACATAGCTCCCTTATTTTACATTTTCTAAATGTTTTTGGGTGACTCATATGTGCTAATCTATTTTCAAGTTTTCAAAACGAGTATATGGTTTATATATAACAATAGGTTTTCAATAATGTTGGAAACTTGTTGGTGCATTATCCATAACACGAATGATATTCATAACTTTGGCCAATCCGACCAGTAGTATGTTATGGTGCCATAGGACTGACAATCCCGTTACCAAAATTCCTAGTGTTTGTGGGGAAATTTGGGGAACGACATAAACTGTATTTTAATAGACCCTTTGGTGGTCTGTTAGTCGAGACGAGTCAACACAGGATTGAATTTATTCACCAAAATGACCACAGTTTACACAATTAAAAGGCCTAAAGAAACACTTTATACATAGCAAGTGACACGGACGATTAGTTTATACATAGCAAGTGATTGGTTTATACATAACACGGACGATTGGTTTATACAAAACAAGGACGGCTGGGTTATGACACGGACGATTAGTTTATACATAGCAAGTGATTTAGATAACAAGACGAGTGAAATATGATAAGAACATGGTGGATACGCCGCTGGTACTTCCTATATATAAATATTCTTATTGTATTACTCATCGTAGCGTTATCCAAATCACTTCAAACAAGGACAAATGGATTTAGAGAAGTCACGAATGGTTTTCAATTAAAAATATATAAACTATACAAAGATTTCTTTTAAATCGATTTCATATATGGTTTTACAAAAGAAACACTTTTGTCAAGATTCATGGCTACAAGGATTTATAACTCATACCAACTTTTATAGTTGCTTAAACATATTGCAATACCAAACATTTTAATACAAATTGGGATACAAGGTTTTCACTCATCGACTCTCGTAGTCGAACGATTTAGTGCAAATACTAATACAAAGCCATGAATTTGACACACAAAACCTATGTTACTCCCAGCATTCTTTGTTGACCGTCTTTTTCACATATGTTTCACGTGCTTATGTTTGACGATTATGAACGCATGCTAATTTAATAAAACAAAACCCTGAATACCATGTGTTTGTATTTTATTTGTGTTATCCAAAGATAATGTACATTATTAATTTAATAAAACAAAACCTTGAATACGATGTGTTTGAAACAATTCATATAACGTGACTCCCCGACATTTCTTCCGCAGTTTGTTGTTTTACGCAGTCAGGGTGTTACACTAACAGTGTAACCATGTTTGGGCAAAGAAGACACAATTTTTTCGTATTGGTCAGTGTAACCACGATTTTCACCACTGTCTTGTTTAAGATCGTAGAATTCGGTTTCAAGAACCCTCATCTCATTCCGTGGGCAGAATTCTTTCATCATGAGATTCCTAAATTCTTCCCAACATAACGCCAAAGCTTCTTACGTACCACGATCCATCATAATTCCATTCACAATGTGAGTGCTCTCTTTTGAAAGACACTCGAAGCAAACTCTGCCTTTCGATAGTTGGAAATCTGACAATGGTGAAAAGTGCTTTCGATACTTTCAAACCACTATAGGAGCTAGTGGCTCCCTCAGACCCATAGAACTTGTTGGGTTTAGCCGGGTTAAATTGTTTGTAATTACAAGGTGTGGGTGCATTGTGTTGTTATTATTTCCTGCATTAGCTTGGTTGACCTGAGCCACAAGAGTTGGGAGTATCGCAGCTATTTGTTGGGTGATTATAGCAGCCAATTTAGACATTTGGGTATTGTTGCCTCGAGGAGGCATCTTAAGGGAAGAGTAAGGATACAAGGAGATTGAGTGAGATCCATGAGGTATAGGTAGAATTTAATATAATAATGTAATGAAGTGAATAGTTTAATTTATATGAGTCAAAATCTTGTTTTTGGAATTTGGAAAAATAGGATTGCAATTTGTTTTGAAAGAAGTAATGCTTGATGGGTGAGGTTTTATAAAAATTTGGATGAGGAACTACAAACCAAATTAATGGTTTATGTAATTTATCAATATTTTATCTTTAAAATAAATTATTTTTATGACAAAATATTTTTAGTTGAATCGTCTGAATAAAGAAAATACGTAAATAGTAAAACTTCAAAAATTTTCGTCTAAACGATAAAAAATTTATAAATATGAGAGGGGAGTAAACAAAGGAGTGTACTTAAGAACACAATAGGAAACAAAGAGTTGTGAGGCAACATGTAATTTGTTCCGGAGGTTTTGAATAAAAATATATCACTGAAGGTAATATGGTGGAACAATGACACAAGGGTCGAAATGTTTTGAAAATGTTTTGAGTAAATTGAGTAAATGTGTTCTCATAATGTCTTAGGAAAACACGCTCTAGCCTTTAAGTGAATACTCATGCAGAGAGTCCCCAGGCAAGAGTGATGGTTTCGATTATGTGGATTTGTATGAACACTCTAGATTTAGACATTAAACTCCAAGTGCAAGCATTCACCCTTCCGGATTAGCACGTGTTCACATTATTAAAACCCAAAACATTGAAGAGATTTTGAAAAACATTTTAAGGCATAAAGCCTAAAGATTTAAGGTAAATCATCTAAGGCTAGATGATTTGTAAATTATAGAGTAGTTATGGCAAGGATAAGGATGAGGATGGGGATGAGGATTTGGATAACGAGAGCAAATATTAGAGATCATGAGATAACTCATGTTTGGTTCCCTAGAAGGTTATAGTCTAGGTTAAAAGAAATCTAATAACCTATTTCTCTATAACCATGGCTCTGATACCAATCTATAATACCTCGACCATGTAAAAACAACGCGCGGCGGAATCATCGGGGAGTCACATTACAAATTGCTCACAACACATGGTACTAAAGGTTTCATTATATTAATTATATTGTTTTACAACACAATGAATCCAAATAATTGTTTTTAGATTTAGAAGCAATCTAAGGCCCGAGTGCATTCCTATGTGTAGCATACTTGAAATGTCGACACGTGAAACATATGTGAAAAATAGATTGTCAACAATAAAGTTGGTGAGTGACATAGGTTTTGTGGTCAAATTTATGGAAAAAGGTTTGGCATTGCAATACTTTACACGAGTTGTTGAATGAAAATAGATTTTTGAAGCCAATATGGCAGAAAGTTTAGTATTGCAACACATTTTTTTATTAGTAAAACTTGTGACAAAAATGTTATGTAAATGGCAATATGTATAATACCAAGTAATTTTTGTGTTAAATAAATTTTTTTCCTTTGTTTCACTTGTACATTGTCTCGTTATAACATAGAACCATCAAGAGATTTTGGATAACGTTGCGAAGGGTAATATGATAAGAGCACTTATATATATGAAGTATCAGCGACGTATCTATCATGCCCTTATCGGAAATCGACCAAGAACTAAAGAAAGTACTCTTAGAAATCCAAGCAAGGACTTAAGATAGTACTTCGAGTATCCTTTAAGTATCTAACTATTTATATAGGGAGATCCAAAAAGGATTTGGCATTTGTACTTTGTATCACCTAATCATATAATTTCCAAGTGATTTGGATAACACTGCGATTACTAACACACATATAAGCACTTATATAGAGGAAGTACCAGCGGCTTATCTACCATGTTTTTCTCGTATTACACTCATTTCGTTATCTAAATCACTCTATATTCTATACTATAACACTACACAACTCTACACATAGATACTCGTTCCTTATTTTGCTTATGTTAAGAAAAGTACTCTTAGAAATCCAATCAAGGATTAAAAGTAGTACTTTAAGTATCCTTTAAGGATCTAACATTTATATCGGAAGATCCTACAAGGATTTGGCATTTGTACTTTGTTTCGTCTGATAAGTTATATACACAAAGGCACTTAGTAAACAAATATGCGATATATGTTATTTGAGAAAATGGTTAGCATATATGAATCACCCCAAAACAATTTGAGAACGAAAATGTGGGGACTATGTACTCACGGGTTGTGTAGATGTCTGTTCAATCGTGTATGCAAAGCTCAAGCGTTTCTTATTTGTGTCGGATAATTAAAAAGTTAGTGTGTACATCGTGGCTTAAACGGAAGAATGGATAGAATGAGGTTTATTAACCAAACGAGTGAAGGATCTCGTATAATATGGTTTATTAAACCTTACATTTTGATTGGAAAATGTCTAAAGGTGTTTTGACCTGTTACGACTTCTTAAAATGGTTTATGCCATTTTAACGGGTCGTTTGCGTAAATACGGGCCCGAGTGGTCGAATGAGTCCTATAACGAGTCCGATATGTCAAAACATGTTTAATAATGTTATATACCAGTTTAGATGTCAAAAATATTGCTCATATAGGTTTGAAACTATTTTACAAAAACGGGTACTTTTTACCTTTTAAAATATTTAAATTTGACTCGCTATTTGACTAACTAAATGACATGACCATAAGGTATACCTCAAAGGGTTATCCGCTATATTATTAGATAGTCATATAAATGGGCTTGGTCGGATCTTAAGGTTGACCAAATGGGCCAGTTTCGAAAGTCGAAGTAGATGTCAAACTACTTGACATTCGACTAGGAATGGAGCACTAAACAAAAAATGACGAGTTAAACATGTTATGACATATCTAATATTGTTATATAAACTGATTGTTGGCAAAACTGTTAGTTTTTATACTTGAAAACTCTTTCCTTGTAAAATGCATATTTTCACATTTTTTTACTTTTATTTCGTAAAAGTTTGACTCGTCATTCTACCTACTATACGTGATGATCAAAGGGTTTAATCACGAGTGATTAGCACCTTCATTATTACGATTACGTAGGAAAGTTCATTTTGAACTTTGACTTGACCGAAATGGTCAGAACCGAAAGTCAAAGCAAAGTCAATTTGTTTGATTTTTGTTAGTGCACTATTCGTGTGGCCCTAGTTAAAAATCTAGCTGTACATGTAATGTCCAGTGTCTTGAGTTTGTATTATAACAGACAGAGATTTCACTAGGTAGCGTTAGGATACGATAGGATTCGGTACGACCCAATACAAGGAGCGCGGGCGTGATCGGGAATCTGATCTAGAATAGGTGATTTGTGTCTTAAGAGTGTCGAAACTCTATCTAGTTCATTAAATGATGAGTGGCATTCATGTCCGAAGGACGTGCAGGCGTATTTATATACAATGGAATTGTAAAGGTTTTACCTTATAAGCCACCACTCACTTTGTTCCCACACCAATGTGGGACAAAGTATTTACCACTTTGAGACTTTTATTCACACACCTAAATTTCCAATACTAAAATGGAGCAAATACGAGAATAATGATCATAAAATCATAAATTTTCTAGATCAGATTTTAGTTACAAAGAAAGATCATCAAAACTATATAAAAGTTAACTTAGATTCAACAGCTTCAGCGTATCATCAAAAGTTTAGCATTACTGACATCATCATTATATCATACGTTTTTGGGTATCATCGAGAGTAGATCGATATTGTCGTTTCGGATCTGAATATAAGTTTAACAGAATATGAATTGGTGTGTTGTAATATAACGGATGTAGTTCTTTGAATTGTAGATTGAAATTTGAACTAAATTGAAGGTTGAATCGATTATAGATCTTAATTGTGTTTGTGTGTTCGTAGAATAATTATGTTGTAACTGAATTTGAGACAAAGAAGAACGGCTGTTTGATTTGTGAAATTTGAGTTTAGGAAGTTGTTGCGAAGAAGAAAGGTATTTGGAAAGTTGTGGTTGTGTGATAAGAGTTTTAGAGGTTAGGTTGTTTGATTAAAACGCAGAAGAAGAGAATGAGAGCTTATAAGGTGCGGCTTGTTTTTAGCAACAGTTAGTATATGACGGTTGTGAGATAGTTTGGTTCAAGAAAACTAAAAAAGAAGTAGCGACAGTTATTGATTGTTGTTAAAAAGAATAATGAAGTTTAAGTGATAGTGAATCAATTCGATCTGATAAGGACATTTGGTAAAATCTTTGATAAGGACATTTCCTAGTAGGTTTTTTAATAAAGTGATAGTGATGTTTTATTGATTTAGGATTTATAGCTCAATAGTGAAAAGTCAACAAATCATAGTTTAAAAAAAGGGTGAGTTTGGACGGTGGTTTTTGAATTTTTGGTACAAGTGTTTTGAATCAGTTTTTTAAACTATAAAATTTTCAAGTTAGAGATCTTTGAACCGGATCTTAATCCACAAATTTTTTCATGATTGACTGTTCGGGTTCAAGAAAAACACAGTTTATCAAGGTTAAATATTTTTTGATTGATAGTGAAAAATTTTAACAAATGAATGATTGGGAATGATGTACCTTGGTATTTGAATTATCAAGATAAAAAAAAAATATATTTGGGCTAAGAAATTTGAACATTTTATGTGTAAAAAGGATGAACATTGGATGATTTAATAGAATTGTATAATGGTTTAGTTAGCAATTTAAGAGAGTTCGAGTTAAGGATGTCGGATTCTGAGAAGATATCAAAATTTACAGATGCTTTAGCTTGAGAGTGGGACGTATTTTTGTTTGAATTAAAAAGGATTCTAGATTTTCAAGATTACACGAAATTGAAAATAAGAAAACTTAGAGGCTATAGACGGAAAGAGAAACAATAACGGTGAATAGTATTGAGGTCAAAGAAGCGATCACATCTAAAACAAAGGCTTCATGTTCTGAACCAGTCTGTCCAAATTGTGATGAAAAATTAAAAGGTTATCGGGCAGAAAATGTCAAACTTCTCCAGAGTAATTTGGAGAGTTTAACAATAGAAAACAAAAATTTAAAAGAAAATGAAAATGATTTCAAAGTAAAATAAAATTTTAGAAAATAAGAAATTACAAATTAAAAAAGATTTAAAAATCAATTAAAAATTTAGAAAATGAAAAGTTAGTTTTGAAGAAAAATAATTTCGAAAACTAAGTTACAATAAATTCTCATCTTGATAAAATAACTCAACTTGAAAAAAATATTGAGATTGGTAATAATAAAATTAAGGATTTAGAAAATAAATTGAAAAGTTTTGTAATCAAGAAAAATGAAGAAACTAGGGAAAATACTAAAAATAACACTTACTCAGTTGAAATATTCCTATGAGTGATAAAGTTACAAATTATGACCATGACATAATTCAAGATTGTGATGATAATACTGATGATGATAAAAATGATAAAAAAGAAATATTTTTGAAATTAAAAGAAAAATTTCAAGAAATGTTCCGCCATTTGCTGAAAAAGGTGAGTGTTCCACACAAGAGCCTTTTAAGCAAAATGGGATAAAAACAAAAACAAAATATTAAAGATTTTCAAAATTTTCAAAACAAAAATAAAGTATCACCAGTTCAATCATCTAATCATTATAAAATAACTCACACAAATTTCATAATAAGTGGTGTTGGTCGGACCACAATACTCAAACGTCAAATCATTTACAAAAGAAGCAGGAAAGATGACTACTACACATCAAATCAATGTTATGATTTGGGTGTATGGATTAATAGAGGAGATTGGTGTGATAGCAGGGTGTGTTACAACTACGGTATAATTGGACACATTGCTGTAAATTGCATGAAACGGACATTTGATACAAGAAGATGCTATAACTACCAAATTAAAGGCCATATTGCTAGAGATTGTCTAATAAGATCAAAAGAGAATTGTTGGATAAATCTCACAAGAAGAAAGAGAATAAGAAAGAAGAAAAAAAGTTGAGAAAGTAGATAAAAGGCCTAAAGAACAGAAAATAAAAGTATCACAAGGGCAGAAAGACAAATTTTGAAAGAAGAAAAAGAAAGTTAGAGAGTACTTAGAAAAGATTTTGTCCTCGGATACAAACATGGATTTAGATAATAGTTCTGAAGAATCGTTTTACTCTATAAAGAGTGATCAGTCAAGTAAAACGAATTCATCAGATACAAATCCGAGAACAAAAGAGAAAATAGTGGAGAAAAAATTGGTTAATCAACTAGTTAAAAAATCAAAGAGATTGTGATTGGATGTAAAAGAGATTGTAATTGGATGTTTATGTCATATGTTGATGAATTTCGTAAACCTAAATCAAGAATGGATTGAGTTCCAATTCAAAACTAATTGAAGTTTGTTTGAATGTGTAGGATAACCAAGCTTCAAGCAAACGTCTTTTTAGAAGCAGTGGTTGTTCAAGCAGAGGATAAAGTGATGATTAATGAAATGAGATGAAAGGTTTGGTGTTCTAGACAAACAAACTGGTAGGCTTGCGTTCACATTCCTAAAAAGTCGTTGTTTGGTCAAAATGGAAGAGTTTTATTTTCGTTTTCGAAAAGATGTTTTCAGTTTTAGGAGGAAAAAATTTTAAAATTGTCATAATCAAAAATTTCTGTAAAATTGAAAAACATCATTTCAAAATCATTTCAGATAGATAAAAATTTTCAAAAACCAAAAAATAATAGAAAATATCAAAATATCAAAAATAGTGAAAAAAGAAAATGAGATTACTTGTGCGAAAAGATGAAATGATAGTACATCAGCGAACTATCAGTGCATGCTAAAGATTTTTTAAAATTATTAAACAATCTCACTAAAGATGTGTCGGTAGGCTCAGCTAGACTAGTAGTTTTGCGAAAGTGATACAAACTAAAAGAAAAGCCTAGTTCTTGTAGGAATCGCGGTTGAAAGCATCATTTTTTTTCCTTCATGACTGTGTACCTACTCGGTAATCACTAAAAGCTGAAAACCATAAAAACCGGTTAGTTTGTGAACTTTCACAACTTACTGAAAAAGTCACTGTGGTTGTGCTTTTCATTTCAAAAGATTTAAAACTGTTTTATTTCTTTATTTTGTTTAAGCATACGACATTCTCTATGTATACCGAAATATCAAACTGGATGTTAGTGCCTTAACGTTTCTACTTTATTTTACTTGGTGTTTCGTTTAAATCTTGGATCACCTCTGTGTATATCAGAATATCGAACTGGTGGTTAATATCAAAAAAATCTCAACTTGTTTTTTTTTCTTATTTTGTTTAAAATTGGACTTTCTCTGCGTATCGAAAGATCAACTTGATTGTTAATTTTTAAACATTCTGAGTTATTTTCACACATATCACAGTTGATGAAAGTTTAATGGCATTACTTTAGTCAATGTATGTAGGATCTTCTTATACAATTAGACATGACCTAATTTAATTAACTAGCCGTAAATGCGGAGAATTCATTTTATAACAAGCGACAATATCAAGATTACTGTTTAAAGTTTACTATTTCATTAACGTCATAAACGTATACAATCCTAAAACAAACTGGGTCGGGCTTCGCCGTACCAATCAGCAAAACTATTCCAGACTTAAGACACCAACACTCTATATATAGGCATAGCACTTCGTACGAGTTGGGTCTTCCACTGCGTACGAGTAGTCGTACAAGTAACTTTCACTTCATACGAAGTGCACAACACTTCGTGCTAAGTGGTCATTACATACACAAAATCAATATTAACATTGAAGCCCCATTACATATGACTTGATATGACCCTAAGACGTAGGCGATAGACATTCTGCATCAACGATGTGTTAGATGATGAGGGGATATGCTAAGATCATGGGTCCATAAGAACTTAGTGCAAATTAAAATACCTTAACGTATCGGTAAGCATTACGAAAGTTTTTAGATTGAGTTTAGGTGGACAACAATACCGCAATTCACGTGAATTGTTTAAATTGGTGTTTCTCTAGATCAACGGTGTAGCGATACATCTCAGTAAAACTAATATGATCCCTAGCACGTTTTCTCACAAAAATATAAACTGTAATATTATATTTCAATATGTTTACATTTTTTTTGAAATTCAATATTAAAAATAAAAAAAGATTTTCTTTCACAAATCTTCCATAAAAACCTGATAATGTTGAATGTGAGCGGACCAAGAGACTTTTAAGATACTTTTTGTGTGTAGATACGTGTGTTAGTTCTTAAACATCAAATCTTAGAGATGTGAAGCATCATTCAAGGGGGAGACTATAGTTTCACTTGAAGGTGTTATCCAAGACAGATCAAGATTTAACATCACAATTTCTAGCTATGACCAAGGGGGGAGATTGTTAGTACCTTATTCGTGTAGCCATAGTTAGAAATCTAATTGTACATGTAATGTCTAGTGTCTTGAGTCTGTATTATACCGGACAGAGGTTTCACTAGGTTGCGTTAGGATACGATAAGATTCTGTACGAACGATACGACGAGGAGAGTGGGCGTGATCAGGAATGATGTCATCACATTGATTTAATGACATCACAATTATGACAAGAGCATGAGGTCATCTTCTCATCAATAGCATTGAATTTCAACATGCAGAAAAAAAATCAACATTTGCATGCTTGTTCATACGAATATAGAACTATACCACCACACGGACACAAGATCACACATTCGTACGAAGACACTCTACTATAAATACTCTTCAACTGACGTCCCCAAAGAGGACCTCCGTTCAAGCTCACACTCTTCAACACCATTATACACGGATCTGATCTAGAATAGGTGATTTGTGTCGTAGAGTGTGGAAACTCGATCTGGATCATTGTTGATCATACAACAACATTTATATTTACGATTCGGTGTCTCAATTATGACTCGGTTTTACAGATTCCGCACGTAAAACCGTTTAAACGCAGAACTTGTGTTCGATAACGAACCATTCTAGAACTCACAACGTTCGGGTGAATATTAACTACGGAAATTAAAATAGACATGAAAGAACACTTACTAGTGTTAGAAGGAAAGCCTAGAACTAGAGTTAGGAGGCTCCTAAGTAGAAGTAAGCTCCATAAGAAGTTTTTAGAATAAGAAGTGAATGGTGTGAAGAAAAAGTGAAGTCTTTGGGCCTATTTATACTAATCTTGGATCAAGGAGTTGTTGCCAAGTGTCTTTAGATGTGGATTAGTGTCCTAACATATGTCATAACCAGATTAAGGTGGCAAAATTTGTGCAAGGTGGCAAGGTTTGAAGATATGTGGCAAAACTTGGAGAACAGCAAAAATCTGCAAATGGGTATGTCTTACGGACGCAAGACAATATGTCTTACGGACCATCAAACAATATGTCTTATGGTCCACAAGGCCTTCCGACCAAAAAATTTTACTTTTTCGTATTTTTGGCCCCCATACTTGTATTATCGGCTTTTGGGCATTTTTAACCCCTCTAACATGATGTTTAATGCTATATGAAGGGTACTTAGGGTATGTGTAACTTATATGTTTGTCTTGGAATTACGTTACATTAAATTCATTATTTTTAAATATCGGTTAACGAAATACTCTCGAAAGAAATAGAAATTTTTTGAAGACTCAAAATTTTCGCGGGGGTTACACATGTCTCTATTTTCTCATCATTTTTTCATTTCTCTCAAATACAATTTTAACTGCTTACTATCTTGGCATCTTATTTTTTATTTCTAAAATCGATTTCTCATAATTTTTCAAGTTCTTTTGGAGTATTTAGTTTTTTTTATTGGGGGGTATCGGGTTACCCTGAACCTTATTCAGAGGTTAACTAATGGTACTAAAGGCCTTGAACAAAGCAAGAAGTTCTTGTGAATCAATATACAATACTTGAACAACACTTTTTATTGTAATTAACCTTTAGTGCTAATCACCAACACTTGTGAAATTAACAAACCTTTATTGCAAATCACCTAATCGTTTAATAACTAGCACCACACCAAATCAAAATGTTAATCACCAGCAACAATTACTGTTATTAATGGATAAATTTTCATATCAGCTCGATCAAAATTTATTCATTATCACATTTAAAAGTATAAAAATGTTATGGAATAAAAAGGTGCATATATATGGGTAAAATTTTAAAATGAATTGGATCAAAATTTTCCAAATATGTCAGATGTAGATATTTATGGAATAAAACCATGATAGAACTTCAAGAACCATAATAACCATTCAATTTCCAAATGATAGTCTAACTAATCACTAATCTCCATAGAATACTCATAGCTAGCAAATCATGTAACATCAAAATGGACAAATCAAATCATAAATTACAAAAGAAGATACGTAAACTAAGTACTAACAAAGAATAAACCAAATTACAATAGAAACTTCTACCAGGACTACTGCTAGAAACATCACCTGAGTTATAACTCTGCCCATTGAATTGTTAATCCCCATATCAGTTTGTCAGATTATCCGCCAGAGCAGGACTAGATCCTTTAGTTAATGTCAAAGGAACTAGACGAGGATGAGGAATCACCAGTGAAGTTCCCGCCACCGCTGGTTCAAGGGAAGAAGCATTAACCGGATCAAGAGCACAATAAGGCACAGGCATGAACGAAGATGGTGGCGAACCATTTGCCATCGGAACGGGAGTAGACAATGGAAATTGACGGGGTAGACAGAGAGCAATGAGGTAAATTAGGAAGAGAAGAGACATGAACACAAAGATTTCAATTGCAAGAAATCAATTTAGTGGTGAATAATGTAACACCAAATTTCTAGTTGAAGAACTTGATTCAGGGAGAATAGTACAACCTCAAATATGATGTTCTACAATAATTTTTCTACAAAGTTTGAAAATGAGGAAAAGTGTCTGGAACTTGATGTTGGGGCCAAAATATAAGAAGCTTTAATTTTTTTTTTAAATTTAAAGAGTGTGGGTAGATATAGTGATACTGATGTGAATGGTCTAAGAGCATATCCTTTATCTTTCCATGTGTTTCCATGGAAGTGTGTAAATTTTAACACATGGTAAGTTGATAAATAATTGTAAGGTTTTTCTATTAGCAAAAGATGTCTAACAGCAGATCCTTTATGTTTCCATGCTTTCCATGGAAGTGTGTAAATTTTAATGTCACACCCTGGTCGTAGTGGAAGCGCAAGTGTGTGACTATTAGGTAATCAATGCATCCAATCTAGTAAACAATAAAAATTAACAATGATGCCATGCCATTAATAAGTTTCATTCCATAAATACAACCATCCAAAATTGATATCATATTGTTATATGTTTCAACTTGTCATCCAAAAACATGATTCAAAATACATTATTTCCAAAATAAGACATTGTTTTCATCATAATTGCATAATGAGGTTTTGACCCCTATATACCCATACGAATTGGGATATAAAAGGCAAACCCTCCAAAAGAGGGTACATTGTTGTCTTGAAATTTTCCCATACCCGAATCATATCACCAGCTCATGCCTTGCGCCCTAAAATACATGTAATTTAAAAAAAAAGTCAACATAAAGTTGGCGAATTCATGTAGTTAATGTTTTCGTATAAAATGTCATCTTTGAAATCTAGTAATGAAATCCGAGTATGTTATTAGCATTAATGAGTTTTAAGGATCTAGCAGTGTGTCGCGAGCACCCTGACATATACGTGCCATAAGTAAGTAACCAAACAGAGACAACTTTGACATCATTGGGATCACAAAAGCACTCCGAAGGGCATACCAACCAGTAGTGGAGCGGGTCTTAAACTTTATGGATCTACTTCTTTTGCACCTTGTCACTATGTGATTAAGGTTACTATTGTTATCCTTCTACTTACGCACAAATGATCGTGTTATCAACTAAAACCATAGCTAACATACTTTTTGTTATGACATGTATTTCCCCTCGATAATTTAAAACAAAACTTTGAAATAATTTGAAAGGAGGGACATGGACTCACAGTTTTGCTTTCCGTAAGTCGTACTAGTCACGGTCGGTGTCCGTACACGTGTGTAACCAACATGTGTATTAAGTTTAGTAGACACCTAGGCCTCAATGGACCTTGTACTTGTTGTTCATCTTGAATTCTTGTTGTGCATTTCCTTGTTATGATAGAACAACTTTAAGTGTTATTGTAGTGTTGGTAGTTTTCTTGTTTGATTAATATTGTTATATATATTGTTATCATTCTTTGATCGTGTGTGAACTGGGCCTTGCCCATGTTTTCTTGTCATTGGGCCTAGCCCATGTTATTTATGTCTTTGGGCCTAGCAATGTAATTTATGTCTTTGGTCCTATCCCATGTTTTTAGGTCATTGGGCCTAGCCCATGTTCTCATATGTTTTTGGGCTTTGTCCATATAATTTTTTTATTTTGGGCCTTGTCCATGACTTTTATAATTTGGGCCTAGCCCAAATTTATTTACAAAAGCCCATTTTCAATAAGTCTTACACTTATAATACTTTTAACTTTCCGGATTTGATTTCGATAACATATATATATGTTAAACGTCTAAATATATATTTTAGACTCGTAGTCGGCACCGTTTATTATGTGCTTGTTTTCGTCGAAAATCGCCAGTTGTCGTAATGACTTTTCGTGTTGGCGATTCACCCATTGGTCGTCGATGCGATGGTGTAATTGTGCACGTTCGCATATCGTTTGCATTGCTTCATTTGTCCGATTATTGTTCTGACGCATCGTCAGAATAGATTTGTTTATGTCACCAACACTTGGTATTATTTTCAAGTGTTTGTATTTTTGTATAAGATTTGGTATTTTTATTGTGAATACCCTAAGCTTCTAAATACATAAAATATAATACACATATGTATTTATACAAAATTCTTGGTGACAAATATATATATATATATATTTATAAGAGTTACTTATTCTTACTTGTAAAAATAATATATATCAACTTGTTGAATACTTGGGTGTTTAGGGTTTAACCCTTGTCATTAGAACTTACTTACTGTCGATTTAAATTACTAATCACGTTTAGTCCCGTTAATCACCCCATTAATCATGTCTTAATCGCGATTAGATTTTTAGAAAATTTTGCCATAGTTTCCCCTAAACTATGGCGTTTTCCACGTTTTAAAAACGTATGTAAAACCTGTTTAAGCTCATAATCAAGATCAACAATCCATCACAAATCTTCTCATTATTTATTTACAACATCCATGTATCATCATCCATGGCTTTTTAGTGGTAAAAATCCTATTAAATCATGATGAGATTTCCAATATATATTAGCACTTTTAAATCACCACTTTGTCATATCATTTAAATAAAGTCCATTTCTTACAACCTCTTGATTTCTACCCCTTTTAAGATGGTTACAACTTAAATAATAATGTTTATTTTTTATAAAGTCATTCATGTGTAGTAAAGTATTCTTTAAGTGGTAGTAATCTTCACGGATGATGTAGTTGATGACCTTGTTTAGATTTAAACAGTATCATGTTTAAATCGTTAGTTTTACCCCTGTTCATACAACATCATCCGATTTTTATACTTTACTTAAACATAAACAACACTATCATGCTAACTAATATCATATAAACACATGAACAACACAAAACAAATCATATTTACTATGTTTATTATGGTGTGAGTTATGGTTTTTAGTTTATCTTTTCTTTATTTCAAGATGATCAACTTGTACATCATTAATATAGACATAAAAATAAGCTAGATTATTAAAGAATTTGAATTACTATGGGTGCACAAGTTAGATGATGATTTAAGAAGAAAATGAAGCTCCAAAATGTCTCCAATGACGTCATCGAAACTAACCAGTTGAACTGGTAATAAATCTATATCAAACTTTCGTTCACCCAATTCTAACGTACATTTCTTTATTATCTCCCTTGGTTCTACTAATATCCCGTTAGCTAGTTTGTAACGCCCCAAAACTCAAATTGTTTAATTCGCTAGTATGTGTCAATATTTTATAGTATGAAATAAAATAACTAGGCTATTTAACCTAGTTAAATGTATGATAAAAACTAGCAAAGAAAGAAAGTTGTGTCAATTATGTTTTAGTAACAAACAAGAGGGACTAGACTTGGTAAATGGGGTTGAAGTTTAATAAATTAGCCTAAGTGTGTGTAGTGTGTGTATGTGTCATACATGGAAAGAAAGAAAGAAAGGGGAAAACCATTTCTTGAATGAAGATGCAATTCAACCCCAAACCAAGGTCCGAATCTAATGGAAAACGTTGCATGAATGAAGATTTCTCACCATCTAGCTTTAACAAAATGTGGTAAGTTGTAATATTTGATTTGGAGATTTTGAAATTAAGTGGGTTTATGATCAATCTATGAATTGTACGAAATTGAGTATAAAGATGTGTTAGAATCATCAAAAATATTATGAATGATTTTAAGTAATTTGATGATTTAAGTTAAAACCCACCATTGATGGTAAAAGTAGTAACATGGGTGAATCACCCATGTCCAAATAATGTGCAAATTCGATTGATTATGTTGAATTTGATGAACTCTTGCAAGTCAGGTTGACTATGGTATGACGTTAGTTTGATGTTTTGTTGTGTTGATGATTGAAAGTAAGAACTTGGAAGATCATGCACGAATTAGTTGTACATGGTGCATTAAATAGTGTACGTACACCAAGTGTTTGATGAAATGCCTAGTGAGTTAGTAAGTGAAATTATATGCTAAACAATGGATGAACATGTGTAGAGTTTGATAATGACATGATTGGTGATAATTAAACATGAGAAGATGTATTGTAGAAAGATTTCGTAAGAAGGTGTAGTTGATGGTATGATTGAGTAGAATTATGCATTAGGATTTGTACTCTATGCTGGAATGATGAGATGCACACCATATGTTGGACCAATTGCTTGTTGGTAACTTAGAAATGAATGTGCACTAAGTATATAACATATGAACTTGCTAGTAAAGAATGATGTTGTTATTATGTTAAATAGATCAACCTTGTATGTGGTTGTCAAATGTGAGATAATGAAAGCATTAGTATGTGAAAATATGTGTATGTGAATGTGTATGTGTATGTGTATATAAGTAGGTGATCATGTGGTTGTAAACATATTACATCGTGAGTGTGAAATGTATATAATGTCATTTGCATAGCCTACTATGTTCACACAGATGTATGAGGTTAGGTCGAAAGTTCATATGTTAAACCGTTGACTTCAAAGTCAACTGCGCATAAGAAGCATGCTAGACTTGTTGTCAAAACTGTAAGATTATAGAAAGTCATATGGTACGTTGTTACATCAATATGTGTTATATGGATGACATGATGAATTATATAAGTTTGAAAGGATGTGATTTTGAGTATATTCCTTATGCTTGTTAGAATTGACTAATGAAAGTCAAATGCGAAATATGCATTTGATATAATCGTTAATATGTACAATCATGTATGCTAACAAGAATGTGATTGCTGATGACATGAGAGTATAGGGATCATGTCGAGATGGACTGAAGCACGAAAGGCTAACGGTCAAGAGGAGGCGAGGAAGCAGATACGAACACTAACGCATAAGGTAAGTGACTTCCGATTCACTTCTTAGTAAGTATAGAGAGTTTTGATATTTATGAATGTGGAGAATTAGGTAAGATTATGTAGTAAATGCGAGTACTAAGGTAAGTATTTCTGTAGTGGGTCGAAAGTAGCGAACTATGTTGAAAACAACTTGGTGAAATCAAACGAGTCAAATTAATGCGCTTGAACCATGTAGCGGTGGCAAAATTCGTAAAAGTTAAGAACCCGGATTAAGGATTTTGGGTAAATCACGTAGACAAATGTTCTACGGTCAATCAGAAACAAGTCCCAAGTGAAACAAATGAATATTGAAGAAGTTACGTGGTTTTTGCTGGAAAAGGGTAAAATGGAAGTTCAGCAGTTCTGTGCCGTAGCCTACGTCTGGCCTTTTTGTGCTTATTAGGCTAGCCGTAGCTTACGGCGGGTTTTTTTATTAAATTCTGATTTTGTTGTTATGTTATGAACTCCGGACAACTGATGTATTCGATGATTTATGAAATTTAAGTGCGTTCTTGAAGTTTTGGATGCATAATCAAGCTAGATGTTTATAGTTAAGGTTGCTTATACTTAGGCATGTATCAAGTAAGATTATTCACTAAAGAGTAGTTGGGTCAGATAAGATGTATGCATGTTAATAATAAACCTAATGTTTCCAAATAAGTGAGATTCGTATGAGGTTAAGTATGGTGTTAATATATACGAATATTGACGACACTAACTGAGTCGTCTATGAGAATGAAATGGAAGTGCAGGTATGTAAGTGTTGGACTGTCAGAGAATGGAGGTCCGGTGTAAACAACGAATTCGGAAGAACATCTTAATAGAGTAGTAAACAGATATAGATTGCCACGTGGTTACTGATTGTTTATATATTTACTAATTTATGTATCATGTCACCATTTACTAATGTGTTAGTTATATATGGTGACTGTAGGTTATTCGGGTCATTATTATCATCCTAATGGACGAGTGGACGAGGATCGAGTCTAAGATTATGGATTGTACGAAGAAGTGGTCACGTGGTTTGTATTAGTTTATTAAAAAAGTCTCACTAACTAAGGATGAACGATGTATTAATTTAAGTAGTCGTTTTAAAAGGGTTTTCAAGTATGATAGAACACTTATAAAGACAGAATTTTATGATTCATATTTCCTCCACGTCATTTTGGTTTAAAATGTGTTAGGGTCTTACATAGTTCAATCGAGTACGGAACATCTAATTTACTCGACTCTACCCTAAGTATATCTCTAAATTCCTTAGAAATAAAACTGAAATCTGCCCCGGTATCAAAAAGAATAGATGGGAAGTGATCATTGGTAGGGAACGTACCAGTGACCACGTTCCGGTCCTGGCGAGCATCCTTAGCTCCAAACATAAATGTTGTGCTATGTTTTCTTTAGGGCAATCTTTCTTGAAATGCCCTTTGTCTCCACATCGAAAATAACCTTGCTCTCTAGTATTTGCTCCCTGGCACACATCGGTACGATGTCCAAACCTACCACATTTTCCACACTTGGGGCCTCGGCATTCCCCGTAGTGGTGGAAAGGGCATTTGGGGCATTTCGATGCTCCCCCAGTATAAGATTTCTTAGCAGCAGCGTTTGTGGTAGTGGTCACATATGCCTTTGTTTCTTTGACTTATCTCGTGGCTTGCTTCTTGTTATTGTATTATTATTACCTCGAGAGCCTTTCTTGAAATGGGAAAATTTTCTTTTGTTGGAGTCCGTAGTCTCCTTAGTGTTTTCCTTCTTGCTCATACCACACTTGGGTAACCTTCCCTTATGTACAGCCTCCTCAGTAAGTAAGGCTGGCAGCTAGATCAATTGCTGATCCAATCTCGGTGGGCTTTGAAGTGGTAACCAGACTGAGAATTTCGGGGCCAAGTCCTCAGATGTACCTCTCAATTCGCTTAAATTCAGGCTCCACTAAGTATGGCACCACTCGAGATAAGTCATGAAATCGCTGCGTTTACCCAGCAATATCTGAACCAATCATCTTTAAATTCCAGAATTCCGTCTCCACTTTTGAATTTCCGATCTTGAGCAATACTTCTTTCTCATCATTTCTTTAAGTCCCTCCCAGGTCAGGGCGTATGCAGCATCGTCGCCCTTAGTTTGGACCTGGAGGTTCCACAAAGATAAAGCTCCATCCACGAAGAATCTAGTAACATAAGTGACTCTTTGTTCAGCAGGGCACTTGCTCATCCGAATGACCGAGTCAGTCTTCTCTGTCCAACATACGAAGGCTACAGCACCTCCGGTACCGTCGAAATTCAGAGGTTTGCAGTCTAGAAACTACTTGTAAGTGCAACCAGAATTCATTGGATACACCCCTTTAAGCATGAGAATCCAAAAAGCACGAATAGAATAAATGTGACTATCGTGCGGTTTTATGAATAACCGTGTATTACCAGTTGGAGGATTTCCTCCGGTTGAACCTCCGGTACCACCGCTATGCTCAGAGAGGTTAGCTTCGTACTGGGCAATTGCCTGAGATATGCGTTCATTTAGCTCTTCTTGGGTTGTCGGTAGTGCGTCATTGTTTGAACTCCTTCGGCGGGGCGGCATCGTCTTCTGATATAATATGTCGCTCACAATTAGCCGAAATATAATAATAATAACTACATGTATATTATTACTATTATTTTATTATATATATATATATATTTATCAAACATATATGTATCAGCACATCGGTACATAATAAATGAGAAAAAGAAATATATGTATACGCCATACGCACACCCATCGTCATCGTAAACCCATAGCTCATCGCATACATAGTCGCCACATCATAAGATATCATTCATAGTATTACCACGACACAATGCATTAACCATAATATCACCACATTATGACACTATCAACCATAAAATAAAAGAAATACAATGTAAAATAAAGAAAATACACTTTTATACAATGACAACTTGTTACATTTTGTTCGTGAAGATCTAAAAAGGACTTAGGGATATACAACCCTAGTCAATACAAGTTTTTACATTACAAAAGTAAGATTTTCTTCTCATTGCTTCTTCACGTCATCAAGTTGTCTTCCAAAAGCTAGGATCTTCAAAGCTATGTCTTCATGAGTTAAGTCATCAAAAGTAAGTCTGATCCCCCAAAAGATGATCACAAACACACTATTGCGGTGGAGGGGGCGGTGAAGATGGTGTTCGGTGGAGCAAACCGCGATGGTAAGCCACCTCCTCCTCTAGGCTAGAAATGTGCCTAGTAGCATCTGTCTAAAGCTGCTCTAACTCCTGCACTCGTGTCTCAGATGGGCAAGATGAGTGGTGAAATGGGCAGTAGAAGGGTGGGGTCGGTGGTGGTGATAGAGGTAGTGGTGGTGGTGATGGTGGGGGTAGTAGTGGTGACGATGGTAATGGGGGTGTGGCTCTAGCAGCGGCATGAGCAGTACACTGTGTCTCTAGCTCCCAGATCCTTCGGGAGATCAAAGAGAGTTGTATGTCATGCGAAGTCACTCTATCCTCCACAGGAATCTGAGGGAAGTATAAGGGGTGGTAGGGGTCAGAAGGGCTCATGCCTGGTGGGGGTATCGGGGTAGGCATACCTGCTGTAGGTGGTATGCAGCGTGGGGCATACATGGGAGGTGATCCAGCAAAGAAAGAAGGTCCTGCCATGTGAGAAGGTCCGGCTGCAAATGGGTTATAAACGGGATGGTATGTGGATCTCTCAAAGAAAATTGGGGTAGCTGCTCAGGGGCACGTGGAGCATCGCTCAGTGAATAATGTCGGGCTGGTCCAGAGTAGGGTGGGGGTCCAACGTATGGAACTGGTCCATGGGTCGGTGTAGGTCCCCTAGTCCTTATGGAGCTTGACAGAATCGTCTATCTAATCTAGAGTGTGGAATCCCCTAGATCAGATTTCACAAAAACAATAAGAACACGAACACGAACACAAAGAATTCCTTCAAACTGTCTTCTATTGATTTTCTAACACAAAGTGTTTACAATCAATTCAAGACTCTCTCTCTAAAACTCTCTGAAGCAATTCTTTCAGCACTGAACAACTAACTGAGCAACCTTAACCCTAATTACAACCTCCCTTTATATAGAGATAGGTTATGCTCACGGGCTAGGGTTTCCTACATGACTGCTAATGGGTCTAAGGCCCAATTCGCCTACCATGCACTATTCTATGTCTAGTTCAGCCTAATTACTTCTAATTCACTATTAGAAAACTAAACCCGCTAACCGTTTATCATTTTACTAATTACAAGATATCCAAAAACCAAATCTAAGCTGTTGTCACAATAATGCACCAACAAACTCTCCCTTAACAATAGCTTCATAAAATAACTTAGTCTTCAGTCTTCTTGCAATCTTCAACATCTTTGAAAAACGTTGACGTTGGTCTTTGGATAGCTTCAGCTTTAACAGCTTCTGTTGTCTGCAACAGACTCCCCCTAAGCTGATGTATCCAATCACCAAACCTTCTGAATCGTTAGCGTTAGAGTAAACTCCAATTTACTCCTTGCATAGCAATCTTCAAAACTCTTCAACTTTGTCTGCAATATAGAAAGGAGGGTCTACCATGCATCCCGTCAAATTCCTCGTC